>CM042837.1:24407451-26908227 GCA_023653725.1 Bungarus multicinctus
CATGATAATTCTGCTGACTGCCAGCAGTTCAATCCTGACTGGCTCAAGGTTGACTCAGCCTTCCATCCTTCCGAGGTGGGTAAAACGAGGACCCAGATTGTTGAGGATAGTAGGCTGACTCTACCGCTTAGAGAGGGCTGTAAAATACTATGAAGCAGTATATAAATCTATTGGTAAGTGCTAAAGAAGGAAAGGAGGAAGGAAGGAAGGAAGGAAGGAAGGAAGGAAGGAAGGAAGGAAGGAAGGAAGGAAGGAAGGAAGGAAGGAAGGAAGGAAGGAAGGAAGGAAGGAAGGAAGGAAGGAAGGAAGGGCCATGATGACACAGTGGTTAGAATGCAATATTGCAAACTAATTGATTGCTTATTGTACCCTATGACTATTAAGTGTTGTACCTTATGACTCTTGACGAATGTATCTTTTCTTTTACATACACTGAGAGTATTTGCACCAAGACAAATTCCTTGTGTGTCCAAACATATTTGGCCAATAAAGAATTCCATTCTGTTCTGTTCTGTTCTATTCTATTCTATTCTGCCAGAAGTTCGATCCTGACCAGCTCAAGGTTAACTCAGCTTTCCATCCTTCCAAAGTCAGTAGAATGAGGACCCAGATTATTGGAGAGAAAAGGCTGACTCTGTAAACCGTTTAGGGAGGACTGTAAAACACTACGAAGCGGTATATAAGTCTAAGGGCTATTGCTATTGCTAATTTGCTCCTCCAAAGGGAAGGTATCTGTTTATTGACTCTGTTTTCAATTCAGCAAATCTCAGTAGGGTATTCCAGAAAGCTAAAAGTAGCAGCACCCAGGGAGAATTAAAATTAAGCCCCTGAAACCCAAATCTGCGAGGCTGAAGACCAATTCATTTTCTTTTTCATGGTAGCATTTCTCCACGGGAACTCTGATTTCCCCCAGTTTTCCAAAACTCCTCCGGTGCCAAAGCTATTTTGATCTTCCCGGCACTGCCACATCTCAAAAGAGCCCGATGCTCCTTTCCCCACCCTTCCACAGCTCCCCTGTATTTAAGACGAGTCCCCTTTTGCCAAGCGAGATTTTAATTGTTGTGCGGCTTTCCAGGCACGCACAGTGGTGTGCAAGCCGGAAGCAATCAACAAAGGAGCCGGCTCTAAATGAGACCGTTTTGTTTTCATTTTTGAACTAATTAAAGTTCCGACTTCTTTGGCAGCAGCCATCCCTCCCATCCGCATCCAGATTTGGCTGGGAAGGAAGAGAAATTCTGGGCTCCTCTCTTTTTTCATGTTGGTTTGAATGTTCAGCCAGAAGGACACTGAACTAGTTTCCTACCCAGTAAGGCCTAGAGCATGGAATAAATAGAATTGGAAGGGACCTTGGAGGTCATCTAGTCCAACCCTCTGCTTGAGCAGGAGAAGAATATAGAATGTAGAACATAATCTATCTATATAAAAGTGAAATACCCCTCACGCATCTTTACAAAATCTCCAGAACCGCAAAGCCTACAAACTTGAAATTTGGCACATATGTTCTTGGCTTCTAGGTGCTCACTAAGAAAGGATTTTTCGAAATGATCATCAGAGCATTAGTATTTCCTATATTATTATTAATATGCTCTGTTGCTAAGGAGTTCTAGTCCCCCTCCTCATCTGAAAAGAAATCTCTTTCAACTGCAAAACACAAGCAGAGGAGAGGAGTTTCAGTTTCACAGCAGCAAGCAGCTTTAGGACAGAACAATTGAACTAAGCCACGCCCAAGCTCCTTACTGTCTCCTGCTTGCTCACACAGCAAATACTCTTTCAGTTTCCAAACAGCCCTCAACTATCTCACACAGACAGGACGCTAGCCAAATGAATACCAATGGATGCTGGTAGGCGGAGGCGGAATTTTTTCCCTGCTTATTTTCCTCCCCAAAAACTAAGGCCAACTACATAGTTTCGTAGCGAAGCATTGGTATCGAGCTAGTAGAGAATAATTTTATTGTCACTTTAAATGTACACCAATCAGCCTCCATTAAAAGGAAGTTTCACTGCATACTGGTCTCAAAGACCCTATACCATTTTGGACAAATGGTTGCCATTCTCTTTTGGAAAGCCTTCAGTGATGGAGCACCATAATTTCCGAAGGCCAGTTATTCCATTGGCTGTTTGCTCTCACCTTTAGAGAAAATCCTCCTTAGTTCTAGGTTGCTTCTCTCCTTGGCTAGTCTCCACCTGCTGCTTCTTGCCCTGCCTTCAGGTGCTTTGGAAAATGGTTTCACCCCCTTTCCATCTTTGTAGGAGCTCCTCAAATATGGGAACACTGCTGTCATGTCTCCCCTAGATAACAGGCAGGGAGGGTGGGGAAGCAGAATAAATTGCAGCTTCTTGGGACAGTCACTCCAGCAAAAGGAAGCCAGGATGTTGTGCATCTCTGCAGCTCCTGTTCATTTCCAACTGCACAGCTGACGCCTCTCATCTGGAGCAGCCAGCCCATCACATCTTGCTGGAGGTGCGACTCCAAAGTGAGATTTCCTGAGCAATCAGCCTCCCTTGCAAATGGAAACTTGCTTTCAGGGGGAAGTGTTCAGCTCTCAGGGTGAAGGTACAGTCAGGTGTTCGTATTCCTGGGGGAAATCTATCCACACATGCCGGGGAAAAGGGTGAGCATCCATGAAAATCTGTGCTGACACACACTAATTGTCCTAGATAGATAAGATATGGGGGAAGGGAGAGAGAGAAAGAGAGAGAGACGATTGAAGGATGGATGGATGGATGGATGGATGGATGGATGGATGGATGGATAGATGAGAGAGAGAGGAGAGAAAGATAATGGATAGATAGATAGATAGATAGATAGATAGATAGATAGATAGATAGATAGATAGATAGATAGATAGATGATAGATAGATGCGAGAGAGAGGAGAAAGAGAGATGATGGATGGGTGGGTGGGTGGATGGATGGATGGATGGATGGATGGGTGACAGAGAGATGATAGATGGGTGGGTGGGTGGGTAGATGGATGGATGGGATGAGAGGGAGACAGAGAGAGAGAGATGATGGATGGATGGATGGATGGATGGATGGATGGATGGATGGATGGATAGGTGAGAGAGAGGAGAGTGAGAGGAGAGAAAGAGAGAGAGGAGAAATCTGTTCCAAATGCAAAACACAAGCAGAGGAGAGGAGTTTCAGTTTCAGAGCACCAAGCAGCGTTAGTACAGAACAGTTGAGCTAAGCCACACCCGGGCTCCTTGCTCTCTCCTTCTTGCTCACACAGCAAATACTCTTTCAATTTCCAAACAGCCCTCAATTCTCTCACACACTGACAGGACGCTAGCCAGATGAATATTGATGGATTGCTGGTAGGCAGAAGCACAATTTTATCCTCTTAATTTCCTCCCAAAAAACTAAGCCCGACCACATAGTTTCGTAGCAAAGCATTGGTATAGAGCTAGTCTGTTAAATAACCCACTTGGAGTGACCCTGATTATCTTTTTCAAGAAGGGAAGGAAAACTAGAAAACAACTCTTGTCTTTTTAAAAAATTTCTGATCGCTCATTCTTCAAAAACTACTGCTCCAAACTGCGCATATCTCCATGTTTTTAACGCCAGACATAAACACAGCCGTAGATTATGGGTAGCCATCCCATAAAGAGGATGAATATTGTTTTACAGGAGATGAAACGAGATAAAGCCACAGCACATTCTTTTTTTATTGCGTTTTCCCTGGGTGTTTTTCTTTAAAGAAAAAAATGAAAGTTTTGCCCAGTTCTTTCAATTTATCCTCCTCCGCCTGGTGTATCTATTTCAAATCAGCCAGCAGTTTAAACAGAAAATTGCTTTTTTTTTCTTTTTCTACTTCCTGTATTCTAGCTTTTTTTTAAAAAAAAAAGTTGTCCCCTCTTTCTTTTTTTCTTTCTTTTTTTTAGTTCTCTCCAAAAGTGCCTTTAAAATCTTTTCAACAATGGCAAAATGGTGAACTTTGACCATTTTTCATGAGCTTTTCGAATGCAGAGGAAAAGGAAAAAGTCTCCAGCAATCCAGAACTGAGAGGAATAATAGAAATTTAGGGGTTAGGAAAAAGAAGGGAGGGAGAGAGAAAAGATGGAAATAAAAGCAGAAGAAAAATAGCAGAAAGCAGCATCACAGACACAATCCTCCACTTACGACCTTAGCTGAAGTCCAAAATTACGATTATCCATTTTTGCGGTCATAAGTTGAGATGTCACATGACCAGACCTAATTATCAGCCTCCAAGAACCCTTCTTCTGCTTGTCTTTCTGGCTGCCATAGAAATGGGGGGAGGGAAGAATAATTGGGCTTTGTGGGGGAGGAAGAGTGCTGGAGGTTTAAGTTGGTGAAATGTAAAAGTTGGGGTGTTTTCTTGACTATGCTTACTTGCCTACTGCGCAGATGTAGCCTCTTATCAGTCCAGGCCAAGGTCAACCATCTTGGCAGGCCAGATGTCTGAAACACCAGCTGAAGATGGCCCACATGACATTATACACATCTGTCATGCCCTTGTTAGAGTCGGACTCTGAGGGAGAGGAGGAACAGCCAACAGGGAGTAGAGGTGTGGCTCCGGAGGTTGTGGAGGAGGCTGGGGAAGGGCAGAGGCCAGCTGGGCAGTCAGAGGAAGAACAGGCCCATCCCCATCCTAGGATATGCAGGGAGGGATGGAGAAGGCAACAACTTGGCTTACGAGAGAGGAAGTGGCCATGATCCTCCTCATTGGTTGCAGCTGGGGAGAATAGTATATAATTACAACATGATTACGATTAAAACACAACGTTGCCAGAAGCAAAGTGTGTTTTATTTTGGACTGAAGTTATCTTGGTTGGCCTCCTTCCAACAGACTCTGCCTTGGTATCTCCTTGAATTTGGTAATTGCTTATCCTGGTCCATTGTGGAAATTCCTTCATTGTAGTTTGTTTTAATTTTTTATTTCACCTCTATCTGCTCATTAAGTTCGGACTGTATTGCTTTCTTCTGAAGACTGTTTTTGAGTACGTTTTATCTCCAGCGGAGAATTATTGAGCAGTGGGGCCAAGTTGGAGGCATTAAAGGACATTTATTTACGTTTTGGATTTTGTTATGTTTGTGTTACACTCCGGGTCATCACAACATTGGATGGACAGTTTGAACTATTAGGGGTGGGACATGGGGTAACTTTCTATATGTGATTATCGTGCCTATTGCCTCAGATCTTGTATTTCTTCTGATGCCACCACTTCATTTTCCAGTAAAAATCCTTTTCTCTATAACCATGGAATCTAAGGTTTTCTTTCTTGGATTTTGAAGGGAGCCTCATTGACACCTGATATTTTGACATATTTTTTTTTTGGTGGCAGTTATGAAGGCAGTCCTCGAATTACAACCCTGCGCCCAAAGTTGCTGTTGCTAAGCGAGACGTTTGTTAAGTAAGCTTTGCCCCATTTTGCGACCTTTCTGGCCACCGTTGTTAAGCGAATCACTGCAGTAACACAGTTGTTAAGTAAATCTGGTTTCCCCGTTGGCTTTGCTCCTCAGAAGATTACAAAAAAGTGATCACATCTCATGACCCCAGGACACTGTAACCGTCATAAATACGAAGCATCTAAATGCTGAACACATGACGTGTGAAAACCGGTCATAGGTCACTTTCTCCCAATGCCATTGCAACTTGGAGCGGTCACTAAAGGAGCTAGGGGTTGGTGTGTGGCCATCATCAGCTCAAAAACAGGTCATAAGTAGCCAATGGTGGGATTCAAAATTTTTTAGCACTGGTTCTGTGGGCATGGCTTGGTGGGCGTGGTGTGGCTTGGTGGGCGTGGCTTGGTGGGCGTGGCTTGGTGGGCGTGGCAGGGGAAGGTTACTGCAAAATCTCCCTTCTCTCCCCCACCTCACTAACTTGCTTTTCAGCTCCGTTCTCTCCTGTGCACAGCAACCAAAGAAGACCCAGCCAATCATCTGGGACTCAATGGGAGGCAGCGAATAGATGGGGGCAGGGCCAGTCAGAGGTGGTATTCCAAACTACTCAAAATTTCTGCTACCGGTTCTCCAGAACTGGTCAGAACCTGCTGAATACCACCTCTGTTAGTAGCTCTGGGGACATCCGTCATAACTTCAAGCAGTCATTAACCAACCGGTCCTCAGTTGTGGACTACCTCTATATAAACATTTCAAACTCATTGATACCCTGATGTTCAGAATAACAAGAGTTGGAAGGAACCTTGTAGGTCATCTAGTCCAAATCCCCCCCCCATCCAAGCAGGAGACTCTAGACCATTTCTGACCGATGGCAGTCCAGTCTCTTCTTGAAAGCCTCCAATGATGAAACTCCCACAACTTCCGAAGGCAACTTCTGTTCCATTGGTTGGTGTATATTCCCACAAATCTTCCTATCTTTATTTTCTACCGCTCTGGATGATTTCATGCTGGCTGGGGAATTCTGGGAGTTGAAGACTACTCATCTCAAGGTTGCCAAGGTTGGACACCCTTGCTATAGACCCATGCCCTTGTCCTGTTGAAGTCATTGGGAAAAGACTGAGCTGTGGCCAGTCTTGGTAGATGTGGCTAGTGGGTTTGGAGGTCTACCAGAAGATAGGAAGGACCCTGACTCCTGGGTCAGCCTTTAGGCAGATGGACAACCAAGAAGAGATCTCTCTCTTCACTAACTTTCTGAGAAGGATGTTCTACCATCATCCCATCTCCCTTCACTCCCTTCCCTTCCAATGAGTGACTCAAAAAATTATGCCTTTCCTGTCGCTCTCTTTGTTCCCCATTAAATGACTTCTTAATTATTTTGCTTTTTCTCAATTTTAGAAGGTAGAACCTGTTGTTGTCTCAGGAGGGTGAGTCAGGAGGCTTGTGTAAAGGGCCTAAATATAGCTTCCATAGAATTCGGTCCTCACCACCCACCCAATCATCTCTTCCTTCTCCTCCTCCTCCTCTTCCTCCTCCTCCTCTTCATCCTTTCCCCTTTCCCTGCCTCTTCTCTCTGGGAGGGAATGAAAACCACCGGCATTTTCCTTTTTATGGGGACAAGGGCAGGAGTGATCATGTTGCCATTTCATTAGAATGGCATTGTTCAGCTGATTGACAGATGGCGAGTCCAGGAAAATTACGCTCACAGCTGCACATCCCATCAGCTGCAATTTATGCCTCGCGCATGGGGCTGTGTGTCTGCGGTCACCCTTGGAACCAGGAAGCAGAGCAGGAGACCAGGAAAAAAGAAAGAGAGAGAGAGAAAGACAGAGAAAGAGAAAGACAGAGAGAGAAAGAGAGGAAGGAAGGAAGGAAGGAAGGAAGGAAGAAAGAAAGAAAGAAAGAAAGAAAGAAAGAAAGAAAGAAAGAAAGAAAGAAAGAAAGAAAGAAAGAAAGAAAGAAAGAAAGAAAGAAAGAAAGAAAGAAAGAAAGAAAGAAAGAAAGAAAGAAAACTGAAGGCAATACCTTTGCACTGACCCTTAGGGATTAATCAACCTGCTCTCTTGAAATTTCAGCACAGCGCAAAAACGATAAGGCCACCATCATGGAGCTCTTATAGGCCACAATTCCCAGAATCCTTTTGGGCCTCATCATGACCACAAAATCCATGCCTTGGTTCTTTTCTTATTTATAATCTGCTTTTTCCCCTTGATCAATGTGGTTTATCAGGGTCCCTTCCAGCAATATTCCGATTGAGATAAACTTCCAACTTAGGAACACATCTTCCACTACCGAAGCAGAGAAACGTATTCATGTCTGTCTACTGTATTTTTTAAAAACGATACAACGATTGAGACTTTTTCTCACGCTGGAACCTTTTATTCAGAAGCAGAAGGTCCAAGGTTGAGTTTTTAACATCTCCCAAAAAAAAAAAACCACCCAGGAAAGCGGTGAGCTGCTTGCACAAATCGCACCTCCAGCCGAGTGCTAAGAACATTAGTTTGGTTGGGGTTTAGCAGGTCATGTGAAAACAGGTTTGTAAATCACGTTTTCCAGCTGAGTGTTATAGATCATACAAACCATTATGGCTTCTCAGTAAACCATGGGTAAAAAACAACCTCAACTCAGCATGATGGGTTAAGCCAGCCTGTCTATAGAAGGAGAAAAAGATTCTGTTTCAAATCTGCCACAGCTGGAAACCTACAAATAACTATATACATATTTAAAATATATATAATTTTAAAAGGAAGCATTGCATTTTATGGCACTTTCAGTTTGCTCAAAGATGTTTGTTTACGTAAACTCACCATATATAGCAACTCTGGGGAGCTGCCCCACGTTATTAAATAATTGTCATAATTTAATTCTTTCTTTATTTTAAGGCATTTTTGCCCTGATCTTGAGTGGTGTAGTAGGCTAAATGTGGAGTTATCACCTCACAATCCGGAGGCTGTGAGTTTGATCCTGGGTAGAAGCAAATATTTTTCTCTCTGGATTCCATGAGAATGTATCTGCTGAATATAACTTCACATTGGCAACCGGAAGGGCATCTGGCCAGTAAACACTTAGCTTCATTCAGTTACCCAGACTCCACCCCGCAAGGGATTATGGGGGTCATGAAAAGAAGAAGATGATGATCTTTGCCCTGATCTTCTGATGGTTTAGAAAGGAAACTCAAGCAGTTTGGAATCCCAAACGGGAAGCAGGTGATGTTGCGGCTTGTGCAGAAAAACAACTTGCAAACCAGCCACAGCAAAAATAAATAAAATATGAAATTTAAAGCAATGTTATTCCTATTACAAATAAGGACCACGGAGTCTTAAAGAGTCTGCTGAAGCCTTTTAGAATAAAAGCACATCAAATCTGAAGATGGGATCCACATTTCTCTTGCAAGGATAAGCGTCTCAGCACCTGGTAAGGTAAAAAGTAAAAGAATTCCGGAAGGTTTTACTGTGCTAGTCGTGACCAAGTTTAAAAGGTGATGCTCACCTCTCTTTTCTAGACCACTGAACCAGCGCTGATCAAAAGTGTTTCCATGGGGCCATGTGGCCAACATGATGTCATGTTGCAGCATGGAGGATGTGGTGAAACAGAGCTCTGTTACCATCTCACCGGAGTGGTATCTATTTATCTACTCGCATTTTCATGCTTTCGAACCGCTAGGTTGGCAGGAGCTGAGGCAAGTAATGGGAGCTCACCCTGTCACACGGCGCTTGGGTCTCAAACCTTGGCTATCCTCTTTCCAGGCTGATGAGCCCAGCATTTAATCACTCGACCATTCTGCTGCCCTCCCAGCTCTGTGGGGTGCTGGATTCCCAGCCCTACCCCTAATCGCTGCATCTTGAAAAGGAAAGCTTACTGTTGTGGTTCGCCGGCAGCCTGTGCAGATGGCAGCAGAATCAGACAGGGGAGGAACAGGGACCAGTCTTAGAATCTGAGGAGGAATTCGGACTGAGGGTCCTGCATCCTATGCAGAGATGGGGCCAGGACCTTCTGGGAGTTGTGTGCTGACTCCGAAGCCTCCGGAGTCTGGCAGCAGTGAGGCAGAGGAACAAGGGGAGCCTGTCCCTAGTGCACGTGTGCACAGAGCTGTCAGAAGGCAAGAGCAGCTGAGACAAAAGGGGCGACTCAGGAGTAAGGCTGGGAGGTGATTGCCCCTCCCATAAGGTATAAAGGACAGGCAAAAGTAAAGAAACCTTTGCAGGAAGCAAAGTCGTTTGCTCTGTTCAGATTAAACCTTTGAAGCTCTGTGTGGACTTTGTACTTCGGTTGGCTTCTTACACTTAATTTGGCACTCTAGTTGCTGGCAGCAATTCAAAGGAGATAAAGGTGGGTGCTTATCTTGAGGGATTGTTTGGGACTCATTAAGGGCTGGGAATGCACATAATTCCCAGCGTTGAAATAAAACAAGACTTGTTTGGACTAAGCGTGTGCTTAATTATGGTCTCAGGAAGTCTTGGTCAGAACACATACAGCCAGTACCACCCCAATCTGTCTGCGGTCCCTCCGTTCTTAAGCAGCGCACCATGGCACCTACCTGCATCTCCAGCTCCAGATGAGACTAAATGCTGACTTTAGGCGAGAAAGTAAATGCCATCTGCTCCAGACAGGTTTCTGTGGCTGGAAAGGTAGAGTGGGGAGGAGAGGAAGCCATGCCCCAGGGAAACCCCGGGCTCTTCTCTTCCCATCTGGCCCACCACGAGGCCCCTGTCTATCAAAAGCCAGCAGATGATCAAACCTGAAACCTGGCTGGTGGCAAAACCTCTCTGTGCTTCAGATTCATTTATGCAATGCCTGGAAAACCTGGCTGAGACATTTTATGCTACAAAGACCTCCGGCGATAGGAAAAACAAAAAAGAGGCATGACTTAAGCCAAAAAGATTCTGGCTTTAAAAAAATATTAAAAAGTACATTTCTAAATGCCCAGCCTTGATTCTCTGCGAGAGTCTCTACATTAGATTTGCTCAGAGCATCATTTGAGGCTTCTACTAAACCCTTCCACTTTTAGTGGTCAGGAGAAAAGTGGCCCTAAGCCACTTTGGAGAAGGGACTTGGTTTTCAGTCTTTAGAAATCAAGACTTTTTGGGAAGGGGGAGGGGGTGAATGCCAAAGAGAAGGAGGATAGCTGTGGAGTCCATGATCCTGCATGAACTTGGTTGTTTCCTTGCAGACGTTTCATGATCGAACTAGATAACATCATCAGTGCCAGAAGGGAGTGAGGTCTGTTCTCTTTATACACTGTGGCTTGCACTCTTAGTGTTGGTTCCATTGATTAGGCTGTTGTTTACCACCAAGAACACTAGGGACTAGAACTCCCAATTTCCTGGTGATTAGCCCAAAGTCACCTACTCAGCTTTTGTGCCTAAGGGGGGACTAGAACTCACGCTCTCCTGGTAATTGGCCCAAAGTTACTCACTCAGCTTTCATGCCTAAGGTGGGACTAGAACTCACAGTCTCCTGGTGATTTGGCCCAAAGTCAACCAGCTGGCTTTCATACCTAAGGTGAGACTACAACTCCCAGTCTCCTGGTGATTAGCCCAAAGTCACCTACTCAGCTTTCATGCCTAAGGTGGACCAGAACTCCCAGTCTGCTGGTGATTGGCCCAAAGTCACTCATTCGGCTTTCACGCCTAAAGGCAGGACTAGAACTCCCAGTTTCCTGGTTTCTAATCTGATGCCTTAACCACAAGACCAAAACAGGTTTAATATTCAATCCATCCATAGCTGGATCTGATCCATGAACCAAATCTTAGACTCTTTCCAAACTAAGGGCAGTTGGAGACCAAGATTTAACACCCATCATCTTGGTCAAGTTGGTTTCTCTCCAAAGCAGGCCCCATCACTTTTGGAACTGCCTGAAGCCTTGGGAGATGAGGGCTATTGTGCTTCAGATCATCCTGGAGAGAAAGCAGATTTCAGGCCAAAGGTCAACTTTTGACAGGTCTCCAAGCCGGCTGCCCCCCTCCCTCTTCCTTCTCCAGCTGGCCAGCTGGCCTTTGGTCTTCTGGAGATAACATTTGAGAGACACACAGTTGGATCAATTCCCCCGGCATGCCCTTCTGAGATAACGTTGGCTTTCTGGGTGACTTCTGGACGCCAAAACAGTCATCCATCTGCCAGGAAGGTCTGGGAGAATCACCTCAGATGCCTGAAGAATTGTGTTTTGGAGCTGTCTGCCTGGGAAAGATAACCCTATTCTTTACAAGCCCCCATTCGTGGTCCCATTGTGGTTGAGCACCCACGCCTGGTCTCCTAAGTCAACCAAATTAGCCTCCCTTGTCTGCCTTCCGCCTTCTCATTAGAGCACACCTCCATGGGTTCATAATACACTACTTGAAGAAGGGGGAGGGGGGAGAAAGAGAGAAATTAATTAAAAAGAAAAGGCAAGAAAAGGTAGAAGGGGGGGGGAAGAAACCTCCCCAACTGTGCACAGAAATTAAAACCTTATTTGCATTTATTCGGCTAACAAGCAGCAGCTAATTAAATTCCCAAACAATGACCCATTATAACCAATGGCTGCCCTTCCTTCCCATCATCCTTTTCGCTTTCGAATGGGGCCATGGATCCATCTTCCAGGGGAGGGGGAGCAGTCAGTTTGCTGCAAAGGTGTCTCTCTCGCTTGCTTTTAGAGGAGAAAGCTTCTTTCTGGCCCTCAACAAACTGAGT
Organism: Bungarus multicinctus; assembly: GCA_023653725.1. Taxonomy (NCBI): domain Eukaryota; kingdom Metazoa; phylum Chordata; class Lepidosauria; order Squamata; family Elapidae; genus Bungarus; species Bungarus multicinctus. Next base: position 24,419,478 of record CM042837.1, read on the forward strand.
AGTGGAGAAGAACCTCTTATCGTCCAGGAAAGCAATGATCTCTTGCGAAGTGCACAACCTCCTTTGTCAAAGCCCAGCCAGAAAGAAATGAAACAGACACATTAAGACTGCGCTCTTGGCTAGCTTACAATGTCCATTTTTTTGGAGATCTTTTGGTCTCGCCCACAGCCAGGGATGGGATTCCTACCAGTTTAGGCTCAGTTCAGGTGAACTGGTAGGTCCGACGATCAGCTATGAGCGAAATGGTTCGTTCCGATGATCAGCTGTTGGGCCCACCTGCTTGCCCTGGGCTGTAGTATGGGCTTTATATCCTGGTTTCCAAGCTCAGCTGATTCGCGTGGCACGATGGATTGCTGCGCGAATCAGCTGTTTTAACACAGAGAGATTGCTGGAGAAGGTCAGTAGCAAATGGACCAGTTCTTACAACGGTTGAATTGCACCCCTGCCCACAGCTCCAAAGAAATAGAGGGCAGGACAAGAAGCAACGGATGGAAATGGATCAAGGAGAGAAGCAACCTGGAATTAAGGAGAAACTTCCTAACAGTGAGGACAATTAAGCAGTGGAACAGCCTGCCACCAGAAGTTGTGGGTGCTCCATCACTGGAAGCTTTTAAGAAGAGACTGGACAGGCATTTATCTGAAAAACTCAGAACTGGGGAAAGGACGCCGTGTGTGTGTGTTTGTGTGTGTGTCTTTGCTGCAGAAAGGGACAAAGTTGACTGAAGGCTGTTTCTTACCATTAAAAAGCAATAAGCCGTTTCTGGAAAACGAGAGGGCACAGAGGAAATAACACATTAAGCTACTCAAATGCACTTTTCCCACCCCGCACCCAGCTTTCCAGAGGTTTGCAAGATCCCATTAAACATCTGGAGGCATCCGAGGTCAGGGCTGTGTTAATGGGGTCGCTTTCCAAGCCAGCTGCTGCCTAAATGACTCTGGATGATGCTTGCTTCCAAACACCAAGAAAGGCAAGGAGCATTTCGAAGAAGAGACACAATTTCAGAATCTTTTCTTTCCATCACAGGTTGATTCAGCCGCCAAAGCAGCTTCTCTCCACCCCATCGAGGCACCACCTTCCTTCCCTCCCCAACATGAGAGTCTAAAAGCTTTCCAGGAAACAGGGTTGTTGTGAGTAATGTGACATCCGGGATGTAATTCTGTTGGGCCTCTTGTCCTCCCTGCCACGAATTAATGGAAGGGGAGGTAAGGTTGTGTCAGGTTACCCTTACAAGAAGCCTGCGAGGTAGGCCAAGCTGCAAAATTAGAAGCCGTCCCTGCAATCTCTCCATTTATAATCCTGCCTCCTGACTAGTTCTTCTTAAAGTCAGGGCCCATGGTGGCGCAGCAGTTAGGATGCAGTTTTGCAGGCTACTTCTGCTGACTGCTGCTGCCTGCAATTTGACAGTTCGAATCTCACCAGGCTCAAGGTTGACTCAGCCTTCCGTCCTTCTGAGGTCAGTAGGATGAGGACCCAGATTGTTGGAGGCAAGAGGCTGGCTCTGTAAACTGCTTAGAGAGGGCTGGAAGGTTCTATGAAATGGTATATAAGTCTAAGTGCTATTGGTAAGTGCTAAACAAGGAAGAGAGAAAGAGGAAGGAAGGGAGAAAGAGGAAGGAAGGAAGGAAGGAAGGAAGGAAGGAAGGAAGGAAGGAAGGAAGGAAGGAAAGGTCATGGTGGCACAGTGGTTAGAACACAATATTGCAGGCAAACTCTGCCGACTGCCAGCAGTTCGATCCTAACCAACTCAAGGTTGAGTCAGCCTTCCATCCTTCCGAGATCGGTAAAACGAGGACCCAGATTATTGGGGGCAAGAGACTGACTTCTGTAAACAGCTTAGAGAGGCCTGGAAGTCACTGGGAAGTGGTATATAAGTCTAAGTGCTATTGCTAGTCCTTCCTTCTTCCCTCCCTCCCTTCCGTCCTTCCTTTCTTCTGGGTTGATGCAGTGACTAGAATGCAATATTGCAGGCAAACTCTGCCGACTGCCAGCAGTTTGATCCTAACCAACTCAAGGTTGACTCAGCCTTCCGTCCTTCCGAGGTGGGTAAAGTGAGGACCCAGATGGTTGGGGGCAAGAGGCTGACTCTGTAAACTGCTTAGAGAGGGCTGTAAAGCACCGTGAAGTGGTATATAAGTCTAAGTGCTATTGCTATTGCTATTAAATGGTGCTCCCTTAAAAGTAAGATTTTTCATCTGAGATCCGAGGACACCGAGGACTTTGCTTTCAGACTATCCACAAACAAGGACGGGAAATAAAGTCATAACTTTTATCATCTTTTTTTTTAGATGTTCTTTTCAATCTTCCCATTCCAGAATAACCTCCTGCATGTCTCCTTAGCAAACGTTAGTGAATATTTCTGAGGTTTGCAACTTGTCTGTAATTAGCCCAATCACACCCGCTGGGAGACTTAAACATCTTATGTTTAAAAAAAAACAACCACCACCACTTCCTACCAAGTGGTAAACAAAGCGAAAACTGGTGAATCTTAATTTCCTTCCTTAAGGACGTTCTTACGGGTAATTCTCAATTTACGAGCAAAATTGGGATGAGAATTTCCATTGGAAAGAAAGCGGGGTTTTTTAAGTGAGTAAACACCCAGTTTTGGCCCTTTTTGGGCCCTGGTTGTTAAGCAAATTGCTGGTTGTTAAGTGAATCACAGAATCCAGCTTCCTCCATTTGCTTGTCAGAAGCCAGGTTGGGAAGGGGGCAAATACTGACCACGTGACCTTGGGGAATGCTGCGATGGTCGTAAGTGCGAGGACTGAATTTCGATCCAGTGACCATGGGGATGTTGCGATGGCCATAAGTGTGATCTACCTGTAGGAGTACCTGTATTTATGACGGTTGCTGTGTCCCTGTTGTGGTTAGCCGGCAGCAGGTGCAGACAGCTGAGGAGAGCGAGGACTCAGATGAGGGGCCAGGATCATCAGGGAGTGCACTGTTGCCTTCAGAGATTGTGGGGGCTGGCAGCAGCAATGAAGAGGTTCCCGAGGAGCCTGTGCCAAGTGCAAGTGCACACAGGGTTGCTCACAGGAAAGAGCAACTGCAACAGTATGGGCCACTTAGGAGTAAGGCTGCAAGGTAATGGCCACTTCTTCAAGAAGATAAAAACCAGCTGTGAAGCAAACGTACTTTGCAGGAAGCAAAGTCGTTTTGAAACTCAGCCTTGTGGACATTACAGTTGGCATTTGAAGACTCTTGTATTGTAAACTATTTCTTATCTGTTGTAAACTATTTCTTATCTGTTGGCAACCTTGCAAAAACTTGGCCAGGCTCTTCCTTGTCGGAGCTAATTAGTTGGAAGCAGCCTTTTATCTGTGAAGAAACAGGATTCATAGATGAAACAGTAAAAGGTTGGGCTGCTGCCTTTCTCTTGTGCTTGCTCTCTTGGAACCAGGTTTGGATCAGAACAGTCCCAGGGTCGTGCGATCTCCCTCTTATTAAGAATTCAATTAACGGCCGTGTTCCTTACTTAACCACTGCAGTGATTCACTTGTGGCAAGAAAGGTCGTAAAATAGGGCAAAGCTCGCTTAACAACGGAATTTGGGAGGGCTCCTCTGTGGTCAAGGACTGCCTGTATTTCCACATGAAATTGTGAAAGAAGGTTTTTTTTCTTTCTTTCTCGGTGGCTGGAGAAGCAAAGAGAGGAATGGCTGATTTAGACAGAGGCTCATTAAGCCCTTCTGGCTGCCCTCTCTTTGCCCCCATGGCTCTTTCAAGAAATTATTTAAGATCATCCTAGAAAGGTTATTCATTTAGCAATTTAAAAGGGGCCATAAAACATGGCTTTTTCTCCTGACAAGAGCCTGGCTTGGGTCAGGTCTATTTTTAATTTTTATGTTTGCTAGTAATGAGCTGTACAGGATTTTTTTCCTTGTGGTCGTTTTTTTGGGGAAACCTTCGGGATATGAGCCCGGAGGGATCCTGTGTGGGGGGGTGGCTGAAGGGGGAAGGTTCCAGCCCGACCAGATTAAAGTAGGGGGGGGGAGCTGGACCTAGAGATAGGGTTTATGTCCCCTTTCCAAAAATCAAGCGGCATCAGGGGAAAGGAGCCATTGGGGAGGTGTAAAAAAAAAATATCCGGAACTGCAGAACGAAGCAGTTGTCATTATATCCTAGCTAGGGCTGGGTGGGACCTTCGAGGTCTTCTAGACCAACCCCCTGCCTGAGGCAGGAGTCCTTAGACCAGTGATTGAACGTTGCCCAAACTGGAATGCATGTGCAAGCATCCGTGTGCACATGCTGGAGGGCCAGAAAACCGAAGACCAGCTGACCAGTTGGGGGAGGATATAATTTTAGACAGCCTAAAATATTTAATTCTTTTTAACTTTTGTAATTGTAATAAAGTTTTATGGTTGGCTGTGCACCACCCTGAGTCCTTCGGGGGAAGGGTGGTATATAAATAAATAAATAAATAAATAAATAAATAAATAAATAAATAAATAAATAAAATAAATTTGGGGGCCATTTTTAGGCGATTTTTGGGCCAATTTTGGCCTGAAAAGCCCAAAAAACTGCCTGGTTTTTTGGCCACTTTGGGGCTGTTTTTCAGGTTGTTTTCAGGGCCATTTTCAGGCATTTCTGTGCCAAAAATGGCCTGGAAATGTCCTGGAAAACAATCTGTTTTGGGGGCATTCTTAGACCATTTTTCATGCTGTTTTTGTGCCATTTTTCATGCCATTTTCAGGCTGTTTTTGGCCCGAAAACATCCTGAAAAGAGTTTGGAAAAAGCCTTAAAAACAACCTGGTTTTCTGGCCATTTTTCAGACCATTTTCTGGCACTCCAGTGCACGCAAAGACCAGCTGGCCAGGCACGCCAGAAACCAGAACAGCAGTTGGCGAAGGTGCACAAGCCCATTGAGAGGAATCTGCGTGCCACCTCTGGCATGAATGCCACAGGGTTGCCATCACAGTCTTAGAGCCTCCCAGGCAAATTGTGCTCCAATCTTTTCTGGAAAGCCTCCAGCGATGGGGCACCCACAACTCCTGGAGGCGTGCAAGATGAAGTTGCAACCGCAAGTGTCCCCTGAGGGGTTAAAAAAAGGCAAGATGACATCTGTGATCGCACAACTGAAGGCCTAGCCCTTCAGCATGGGTTGTACGAACAACACAAAGTTTAATTTAATTTTTTTTTTAAAAAAAGAAAGCAAATTCTGGAGCTTCTCAAAAGTCTGAGGGCTGAGAATTCTTATTTTGGCATCCTTTGGAACAGGGGTCCCCAAACTTGGCCTCTTTAAGACTGGTGGACTTCAACTCCCAGAATTCTCCCCAGCCAGCATAGTAATTCCTTCCTCTACAATCTCCACTTTAAGAGAAAAAAGAAACAGACATGGCTGGCTGGAGAATTCTGGGAGTTGAAGTCCACAAGTCTTAAAGTGGCCAAGTTTGGAGACCTCTGCCTTGATATCATGGATGTATATAAATGCATTCCTGGTTCGATGGTCTCCAACTCTAGGAGAAGAAGCCCTCTTTTTATGAACGAATGAGCTGGAAGGGACCTTGGAGGTCTTCTAGTCCAGCCCCTAATCAAGCAGGAGAACCTATACTATTTCGGACAAGTGACTGTCCAATCTTTTGGCAAGACCAAGCGTCTGAATTTTGACCATGGGACTGTGGTCGTTTAAGCGTGTAAAATAGTCCTAAGTCACTTTTTCCAGTGCCGTTGTAACTTCAGGTGGACAAACAAACTGTTGCAAGATGAGGCCAACCCATAGTAGAGCGAGCTCTTGAAAAGCCAGGTGGTCTTGCATCAGCAGATCAGACTGGAGAGGTTTGATCAGCAACACGCCGCACCCCAGCCCCGGCCCTGTGTCTTTGTTCTGATGGAGGCAAACCGCTGTTTCTCTTCTCCTGCTTTTAATTTACATTCTCGTGGCCCTTTCTGCTTTTCTACCTGAAAGATAACACACGGCCTTCCCGGAGCCAAGGGGCAGGCGGCTTTATCTTGCCGGTGGAGGAGTGGAATATATTAATACACTAATGAAAATTCGGAAGTCTGCAGCAGCAGCAGCCTCCGTATACTCATGGAGCCATCAGTTTTCTTTTTATCTCTCTCTATATATATATATAAAACTGAAATGCCACTCACGCATCACAACAAAACCTCCAGGATCATAAAGCCTACAAACTTGGTATTTGGTACGCATGTTCCTCTTGGCTTCTAGGTGCTCGCTAAGAAAGGATTTTTTGAAATGACCATCAGAGCATTAACATTTCATTTTATTATTATTATTATTATTATTATTATTATTATTATTATTATTATTATTATTATTATTATTATTATTATTATTATTATGCTAAGGAGTTCTACTCCCCCTCCTCACCTGAAGAGAAATCTGTTCCAAATGCAAAACACCAGCAGAGGGGAGGAGTTTCGGTTTCAGTTTTAATTTCACAGCACCAACTTATGGGTCAAGGTTGGGTGTGGATGAGAAATTGCCATCCTTTCTTTACTACCTAGCATGGTGAAGAGACAAAATAATAGGGGAAGAATGTTGCTCTCCTGTAAAAAAAAAAAAATGTTGATTTGTTTCTTTACATCCACCTTTATTTTTTTTATAAACAACTCAAAGTGATACTACCTTTCCTCCCCCTATTTTCCCCACAATGACAGTCCCGGGAGGTGGGTTGAGCAGAGAGAGAATGACTGACCCAAAGTCACCCAGCCAGTTTTCATGCCTAAAGTGAGACTAGAACTCACTGTCTCCTGGTGATTGACCTAGTCACCCAGCCGGCTTTTGTACCTAAGGCATGACTAGAACTCACTAGCTCCTGGTGATTGGCCCAAAGTCACCCAGCTAGTTTCATGCCTAAAACAGGACTAGAACTCATAAGCTCCTGGTTTCTAAGCCAGCACCTTTACCGTTCTGGTAGCAAACTGACTTTCAGGGATGAACTAAAACAATTAACTGATCTTTATAATAAACTGATTTATTGTGCGAAGGCAGCCGGTGGATCTCTCTCCATCTTTCCTGCCCATTTCTATTCTGCTCGATTAAGTGATCTGATCCCTTCTCCATGGGCACTTGTATGCAGCAGAGATCAAAGAGTTTACGCCTCAACAAGAATTGCAAGGGACAGATGCCACAAATAGTTGGTACCCTCAGCTATTCTGAGCTCTGGTAGCGGTTGACTATCTAAGCTGTGATTCTTCTCTTAATGACCAAAACATGATTTGAAAGGAATGGAAACAATTACTGGTTCAGCGCGATCCTCATTAGGGTGACTTGTAAGAGCGATTTGTGAAGAACTTCCTCCCAGTGTCGCTGTGAGACCCTCATTCAGATGAGCATGGAAGGGAAGGAAGGTGGAGAGGCAGCCCCAGATCTCTCCTGGGGAAGCAGAGGCAATCCACTCAGACCTGGCTTGAGGGTTACGATCAGATTTTTGAATCCCAACTACTGGCTCTCTGCCCGGTTACTGGTTGGGCGTGGCCATGGTGGGTATGGCCTATCAGAACTTCCAAGTGGGTTGTTGTCCACCTTCCCCAGAGTCCAGAAGCTTCCCTTGGGCCTCTGGGAGGCTCTCCGGAAGCTAGAAACAGGCCCATTTCTGGAACTTCTGGGAGGGCCATTTTTCATCCTCCAGAGCCTCTGCGCAGATCTACTTCTACATCCAAAATGGTCCACGTGGAGACTCCTGGAAGGGGCTAAGTGGGTGAGTCCAGCCAGTCGGTTCAGCTACTGGTTCAGTAAATTTAACAATCGGTTCGCCTGAAGGGACCGAACCGGCTGAATCCCACCCCTGGTTATGATATTTGGTCAATCACCAGCTTCTCAAGAGACCATCTTGGTTTGCCTTGAGTTAAGTTGCTGTTTCTTGACCTTCTCAACTTCTCAACCAAGCCAGAATTCTGCAAGTTGAAGATCGCGCACCCTAAGATTGTCCAGGTTGAGAAACAGGGAGATAAGAGAATCCAATTTCTAAGGCACCCCTGAAATGGTTTGCACAGGAAAAAATTGTGTGCTTCTTTGCTGGCAGGGGGGAAGGTAAAGAGGGGAGGACTTTCTCTGTCCTCCTGCAAGTGAGACAGAAGATGCCAACAGTGCCACCAGCTCCCCCAGCAGAATTGGACAATGACAGCTGTGGCCTTCCACACACACCCCGGCTCCGATTGGCAAGGGGGCTGAAGTCTTGCTATTCATTTCCTTGCCAGAAAATACTTAGCTACTGAATAGATTTATTCTCTGATCTGTACGCTGTTTAATGCAAGCTCTGGCTAATAAAAAGAGAAGCAAATGAATCCAGCGAGTTTATTGGCACGAGCCCAGCGTTCCTTCGCTTCGCATCGATGGGGCTATTTTGGGACTGAAACTATCAAGGAGGGAGCCGCCCCCCCGCCTCCCGCCTCCCTCCCGCTGTAGCAGCCTTGGAGGACGAGCTCCTGCCAGCCTACAGCCTGGAACCTGGAGATATAGCACTGTTTTCAACCAAGATTCAATGCAGGCTCAGACCTCACACAAACATTCCTTGGGCTTGTTCGTTTCAAAGAAGGACAGGACATCACACCCATTCTGCAAGGAGCTCCTCACATTTCTCGACTTTGTTTTATTGTTTGTATTTGTTGCAATTTTATAGATTATAAAATCTCTATAAATTCAACCCTCCCCTTGAATGGTCCAATCACCAGGAGGTGGGGAATTCTAGTTCCACCTTAGACATGAAAGCCAGCTGGGTGACTTTGGGTAAATAACCAAGAGATGGTGAGTTCTAGTTCTGCCTTAGGCATGAAAGCTGGCTGGGTGACTTTGGGCTAATCACTAGGAGACAGTGAGTTCTAGTTCCATCTTAGACATGAAAGCCAGCTGAGTGACTCTGGGCCAATTAGAAGGAGATGGTGAGTTCTAGTTCCTTCTTAGGCATGAAAGCTGGCTGGGTGACTTTAGGCCAAGGACCAGGAGATGGTGAGTTCTAATTCTACCTTAGGCATGAAAGCCAAGTTGGTGACTTTGGATCAGTCACCAGAAGTAAGTGAGTTCTAGTTCTATTTAAGTGATTCATTTAACAACTTGGGCAAAAAAAGATCATAAAATCAGATACAATTCATTTAACAACCACTCTGCGTAGCCATGGAAATTCTGGTCCCAGTTGTGTCAAAAATCAAAGTGCACTTTTACACTTCAATTAATATAATCTTGCACAGTTTTGTTTTTCCTTTTAAGAAGCCTTCATAGCACAGCCCCCATTGCCCTGATTTCGCCACAGCATGGATTTTGTAGTCTTACAGAAACAAATGACTATTTTCCCTTCGAGGGAATAAAGATGATGACCCAATAACCAGGCAAAAGTACCAAAAGAATCCAGTACCAAGGAAAAGATGCATCTTGGAGAAGCAGATAGGACGACATAGGAAAATTACCATCTCCTTGGAACGAGGGCTGAAATATTAAATTCAGGTTTACTCTTTTGCAAACTTGTTTATTAGCTTATGTTTGCTGGACAGTTTCCCAGCTCTTCCTTTCACCTCTTCCTTTTCCCCCTTCCTCACTTGTTCTTTGCTGCCCCGCAATAGGGCCTCAAATGCAAAAATGATATGCAAATCTGACATTTAATTTAGACGTATCTAAAGAGGCTGCAGGGGGGGTTTCCGCTGATCGCGGAAAACTGTCTGCAGTCACACTCCTGAATTTCCCTCAACCTCCCGCCACTCCGTTTAATAAAAACCTAAATTTTCCAGACCCCGAATCTTCCATCCATCATCATGCAAATAAATATTGCTAATACCAATAAGGCACTGATGTTAGCCCTCCCTCCCTTCCTCTTCATCATTAATTTCCACTGCATCTATAATCCAGTGTAATCGTTTACAGCCAAAACAATTTCTGCAGGAACACAATGAGTAGAAAAACCCAAAGAGATTTTATTTTTTAAAAAATGCTGTTACTCTCTTGGGATTGATGCAACTTTAGAATATTTATTAGAATTAACAGTGTCCATCAATCACCTTCTTTTGATTCAGACCTTACCTACCAGCTATCAGGGCTGGATTCCCACCCCTAAACCCTAAATCTGGGTTTAAAAACCAGGATACTTGTGTTTACATACTGTCACACAAGATGCCCAAACAAATCAACTGTATCTTGGTTTCATGCAGTGGCCTGGTTCATGCAATGGTTGAATTAATTCTTGTGACTCATGTTTGACTCTGATTGATTTTATGGGCAAGTCTATGTGGTTTTCTTGGCTTGACCTTGTTCTTTCGGGGAATGACAGTACAAACCTGGGACTTCTAACAGGGTCTCCTAACAGAGCACTAACCAGCTTTAATGCCGGAGTGAATTTAAATGGAGTTGGACCAACTAACCGTGGCTTTGAAAAAGTCAGCAGGACTTCTTCAAGTCCAGCCATGCTTGGTTGGGCCAACTCCATATAAGTTCAATCCCAAACACTGAACAAACCCAAGCAGATATCGATTTAAGGTTCCCGTTGTCACTTTTTAGGATGTTGGCTTGTTGATGGGTTTTCTTAATGACATGATTTTTCTGTAAGGTCTTCTTCAGTGGTGTTATGCTACCGGTTTGGACTGGTTTGGCCAAACTGGTAATTTAAAAAAAAGCCACCGATCAACTGAGAGGAGAAAACAATCCCCTGACAATCAGCTGAGAGGAGAAAGAAGAGAAAAGCACAGGATCGGTCCTTCCACCTGCCCCTGTGCTTTTCTCGTATTTATCCTTTCAGCTGTTTGGCACTGCAGGTCTCAGCTGGTGTGGGGAAAGCTGCGCGTGGGCATTAGACAAAGCACACCTACCAAGCCATGCCCACCAAGCCACACTCACCAAGCCATGCCCACTGAACCAGTGGTAAAACAATTTGAATCCCACCACTGATCTTGTCTTCAGGACCAATCTCTCTCCTATAAAGGTCATTGCTTTCCTTCGATGGGTATTTGATGGGTCTTACACCATGAATGTACTGATCTTGTGAAGACACCAACTATCTGCCTTGGGTCTCCAGAGTTAATAGCATCCTTCATCAGCAGGAAAATTAGGAGCCCAGAAATATGGGGAGGACAGATATTGGGGGGCTAGGAGTTGGGAACTGAGATGACCCAGGGCATGGCACAGAGATAACAGTTGGCAGTTCAAACCACCCCTTTATTGCTTCAAATTTCCCCAAATGCTTCCACATTTCTGGCAAGTCCCAGAGCAAAGTGATCACACGCACACACACACACACACACACACACACACACACCTCAAGCAGCCCCTGACTGCAAGTATTCCAGCCCAGTGCTGTGTACACCAAGGCTGCACAGCGATAAATCTAACAGGGCAAATCAGGAGTTCAGGAAGCAAAAGATCCAGGCAATTAGTCCAAAAAGCCAGAAAGAATGCAAGGAGTCTTGGAAAGTACAAACATTGGCACTCCACACTTCAGGAACTCAGTTTTTGTACCCGACAAATGCCCCTCCCCACAATATCTCCTTAAGTCTCCGTTCCTTGTGAAGAGGGGCAAGGCATTCTCCTCCTAAGGACCCTGCTCAGTCTGCGCTGTTCTCGCCTTCTCTCCACTCTCCGTGCTCTTGGATCAGGACGACTCCTTGCCTGAGTTCTGTCTCTCATGTTCCTCCTGCTCCTATTCCTCCCTGACTACAAGCTGTCCTAATCGTGAAAGACCCTGGCTTTCCCCATTTTCCTGAAGCCACCCCTCAATCTTTGTCGGCTCAGTTTCCAGCTGTCTTCTCCCATGGATTCAGGTTCCGACAGGGGCATGACAGGAACCAGGAATCTGGAAAGCCACTCTTTTCACCCGTGACAGTTGTAGCTTTCCAGAAAGAAAGAAAGAAAGAAAGAAAGAAAGAAAGAAAGAAAGAAAGGAAGGAAGGAAGAAAGAAAGGAAGGAAGGAAGGAAGGAAGGAAGGAAGGAAGGAAGGAAGGAAGGAAGGAAGGAAGGAAGGAAGGAAGGAAAAATAAATAAATAAATAAAGGAAGGCAGGAAGGAAGGAAGGAAGGAAGAAAGAAAAAGAAAGAAAGAAAGAAAGAAAGAAAGAAAGAAAGAAAGAAAGAAAGAAGGAAGGAAAGAAGGAAAGAAAGAAGGAAGGAAGGAAGGAAGGAAGGAAGAAAGAAAGGAAGGAAAGGAAGGAAGGAAGGAAAGGAAGGAAAGGAAGGAAGGAAAGGAAGGAAGAAAAATAAAGAAAGAAAGAAAGAAAGAAAGAAGAAAGAAAGGAAGAAAGAAAGAAAGAAAGAAGAAAGAAAGAAAGAAAGAAAGAAAGAAAGAAAGAAAGAAAGAAAGAAAGAAAGAAAGAAAGAAAGAAAAAGAAATTTGGTGGTTCCACCATGCAGAACCTGGGCCTCAATTTCCACCCTGGCATTCCCCTCCAATTTTATCTGGGGGGGGGGGAATAGATTTATATTAGCCTTGCATTTTATTACGGCAGCATCATGTTTCAGCACACAGGAGCATGAATAAAAGATGGGGCCGCAAATGGCGAAAAGCAGCTAATTAATTAATCGACACACAACTATATATTCCTCCATTAAAAAGCAAGAGCCTCAAAATGAAACCCAGGCCACCTCGGAGACGCCGAAGAATGAAGCAAATTAGAATGAAGATAGAGAGCCCGGGGTTTCCTAGGAACGTGTGAAAAAGTGCTGGGACTCTGATATCCTAGGAAACCTGGGATCCTGGCCACAGGAATCCCGATGTAAATACATTTTACTTATAGATGCTGTTTTAAGAAGAATGCGCCAGCCTTTGAGTTTCCATGGCTTGAGTCTACAAGAACCTGCATCTCCAGCAGCCTAGCTCCATGCACCAGAAGTATAGGAAGTCCTCGACTTACAAAAGTTCATTTAGTGACCGAAGTTACAACAACACTGGAAACAAAAGGATTTTTTTTCACACTTAAGACCATTGCAGCTATCCATCCATAGAGTCCGTCCATGGAGGCGAAGTTCACTTAGCAACATAGATTTTGGCCTCTGTTGTGGTCATTAAGTAGTCCTTGACGTACGACCTCAGTTGGGAGCTGGATTTCTGTCACTAAGCAAAGCAGTTGATGTCCGATTTTATGACCTTTTTTGCAAAGGATGTTAGGCAAATTATTGCAGTTGTTAAGTGAATTGGCTTCTCCCATTGACTTTATTTGTTGGAAGCCACCTGGGAAGTTTCCAAATGGAAATTAACAGATTAACAGAGTCGGAAGGGACCTTGTAAATCATCTAGTCCAACCCCCCACCCAAAATTGCATGACCACAACCAACACAAATACCTGCCAGTTGCCAACTGCCCGAATTTTGATCACATGACTGTAATTGGTTGTAAGTGCAGGGAATGGTCATAAATCCCCTTTTTTCAGCATTGTCGTAACTTGGAGGGGTCACTAAACGAATGGCCGTTAAGTCAAGGACTACCCACAGAGAAGCCCACTGGCTGGGCTGAATGCTCTGCTCATGTTGTGCCTTAGAGGGTTTCCCCAAACCAGATCAATCCTTCAAGGCTAAACAACCTCTGAGTCAAAACAACGATCCAGGTCATCAGGAGCGGGATTCAAAAATTTCAGGAATGGGTTCCCTACCCGGTTGCTGGTTACTCAGCCTCCTGCACCATGGTGGGAGGGGGATGTTTTTGCCCTCCCCTAGCTCCGGAGGCTTTCCTTGAGCCTCTGGGAAAGCAAAAATGTCCTCCCTGGCTCTTCCGAAGGCCAGAAATGGGCCCATTTCTGGGCTTCCCAAACTTTTGGGAGGCCCATTTTTTGCCCTCTCAGAGCCTCCACATGGGCCCTGCACTTACCTGGCATCCAAAATGGGCCATGTGGGGACTCCTGGGAGGGGCAGGGAGGGGTGGGCTGGGCCAGCCAGTCCTTGCAACTACCAGTTCGGCAAACCAGATGTAAAATTAGCAACCGGTTTGCTTGAACCACTCCAAACCGTCTGAATCTCACCCCTGCAGGTCACCCTAAAACTGCAAATCCCATAATTTAAATGGACCACAAAGCCAAAACTATATTGATCTTTTAAAAAAAAACCTCTCTCAAAATATCTAACCAGCAGCTTGCTTCAAACACTCCAAGGGAGCCCCAGCCATTTTTGCAAGAGTGGTTTTCCCCCCTGCCAAGCCAGCTGGTAACTCCTTTGTTAATAAGACTTTGTTATAAGACTCCACTGACATCCTCCAAGTAAAGAGCCATTTTATTTTTATTTTGTTTACACTAGCCTCTCTTCGACACTTCTTCCTCGCCTTCTTCCACGGGAGATCTCAAGGCAGGGGCTGACAGCACTGAGTATCGAGTGGCGAACAAGGATATTATTTGTTTATTTTTTCAAATGAAAAAGAGATTAACGGAATGGAGCAAATCATTTAAACAGGTGGCTGAAAAAGATCAAATGGGATTCAGCTGCTTACAAGCATATGGGTGGCCAATCCAAGTTGGAGAAGGCAGCCAGCTTGGGGATTAAGATTGTGTTTGATTGTGGAATGGCTTCTGGTGCAGGAAGGCATAGCAGCACCTGAGGGGTGGAATCAAAAGAGGAATCGGCCTAGAATCCCTACATGGCCACAAGCAAACTAAGTCCAACTTCCCTTTAATTCTGTTGATCCTCCAGGCAAGTGCTAACCAGGTTCTATCATCTGTTGCAATCTGTCTGTCTGTCTATCTATCATCTATCTATTATTATATAATCTCTCTCTCTTTCTCTATCCATCTTTCTATCTATCATCTATCTATCTTCCATCATCTATGTGTCTATTAGTAGAAAGTAGCAGAACTGGGGGTGGAGTCAAAAGAGGGATCAGCCTAGAATCCCTACGTAACCATAGGCAAACTAAATCCAACCTCCCTTGAATTTTATTCCAGAAAAGTGCTAACCAGGTTCTATCATCTCTGCCTATCTGTCTGTCACCTGTCTGTCTATGTCTGTCTATCTCTCCATCCATCCATCTATCCATCCATCCATCTATTCATCTATCCCTATCTATCTATCTATCTATCCATCCATCCTTCCTTTCATCCATCCATCCATCCATCTACCTACCTACCATATGTCTGTCTATCTATCCATCCATCCATCCATCCATCCACCTACCATATGTCTGTCTGTCTGTCTGTCTGTCTGTCATCTATCTATCTATCTATCTATCTATCTATCTATCTATCATCATTATCTATCTATCTATCATCATTATCTATCTATCTATCTATCTATCTATCTATCTATCTATCTATTATCTATCTACCTACCATATGTCTGTCTGTCTATCTATTATCTATCTATCTATCTATCTATCTATCTATCTATCTATCTATCTATCTATTATCTATCTACCTACCATATGTCTGTCTGTCTATCTATCTATCTATCTATCTATCTATCTATCTATCTATCTATCTATCTATCTATCTATTATCTATCTACCTACCATATGTCTGTCTGTCTATCTATTTATCTATCTATCTATCTATCTATCTATCTATCTATCTATCTATCTATCTATCTATTATCTATCTACCTACCATATGTCTGTCTGTCTATCTATCTATCTATCTATCTATCTATCTATCTATCTATCTATCTATTATCTATCTACCTACCATATGTCTGTCTGTCTGTCTATCTATTTATCTATCTATCTATCTACCACATGTCTGTCTGTCTGTCTATTAATTTTATATGCCAGCCATCTCCCCGATTAGGCAACTTTGGGCATGCGATTCTTGAAAGTAAATGAAGGTGATCAAGGTAGAATAAAGAGGAAATATGACTTCCTTTCATTTGGAAATCATCTCTTCTTGATGGCACCTAACATTTGCCTTTGCCCTTTTTTTTTTCTTTTTGTCTGCCCATCACTCTGCTGACTGGAGTTGAGTTGGCAATCCGCAATGGTTGCCTTCCAAAGCTTTTCCGCAAGTGCAATTACCCAAACCAGAGATCTTCCTTCCTGTGATCTGCCTGCCTGAATTGTAAGGGGAGAATTTGGCATTTGTTTCTCTTGAATTTCATTCTGTTATTTTTCAGGGCATTTGTCTAAGCCAGCAAGATGGTTTTGCATTCAATCTCTGCTTTCTACAGGCCTGGCTGTCCCTCCCTCCCCTTCACCTCCCCCACCTCGCCCCCTCTGAGCAAAAGAGAAAGGAAAAACTGAGAATTTTATTTTGATCTCCTGGTGCCCTCCAGGGAGAAAATATTTTTCACTCTCTAGCCAAGATCTATAGCCACCTCTTGTGGCACCCCTGCGCATCTTCTAATTAAATAAATTAACACCCAGGCCCATTTGCATAGAATAAATATAGCAACTGTCAGCCTACCAAGCTGTTTGTCACCCTGTTCAACACATTTATTCTAGCCAGCCATATTTGTCTTTTTGATGCTAGCGTCCTATTCCCGAGAATGCGCCTTGTCAAACTCATTGCAAACCTCTCCCTCCCCCTTCCCCCCCCCAACCCCATCCCCCTCTTACATGCTCATTTGGCAGCTTCTCTTGTTCCATTCATGAAAAAGATTCCTATGATGGCATAACGGAATTATTATGGGAGTTGTTCACTCAGTCAGCTAGATGTTCAGCAGTGGATAGGGCAAAGCCTTAGTAAGACCACACTTGGAATACTGCACCCAGGTCTGGTCGCCATATTATAAAAAAGATATTGACATTCTGGGGGGGAAGTGCAAAGAAGAGCAACCAAGGGGACTGGAGACTAAAACATACGATGAATGGTTGGAGGAACTGGGCTTGGCTACTCTAGGGAAGAGAAGGACCAGGGGAGACAGGATATTAATGTCCCAATATTTGAGGGACTGCCACAGAGAGGAGGAGGGGGTCAACCCAGTGGTAGGATCAGGGGTGGGATTCAAAATTTTTAACAACAGGTTCTGTGGGCATGGCTTGGAGGTCATGTTATTGGCTGGGCATGGCCAACTCAATATCACTCACATCGAGGCATGCATCTCCCCACCTGTCTCTCATGGCTGTGGGGATGCTGCAATAGTCGTAAGTGTGAAAAACGGTCATAAGTCACTTTTTTCAGTGCCATTGTAACTTTGAATGGTTACTCCACACAAGCAAAGTACCAGCAAAGGAGGGGAAAAAAACTCCAGAGAAGTTCCAGACAGGATGTCTAGTCCTGCCAAGAATGTAATAAGGGTCAACAGAGAGGCAGTTTCTGTAAGCAACCCCAGAATGTTTCCTTCCTGCCTTCGTTACAGGATTAGGCCAGGAATTTCTTCTAACAACCGGTTCTCCGAACTGCTTAGAATGTTAACAACTGGTTCTAGCGAATAGGTGTGAACTGGTGGAATCCCACCCCTGGGTAGGATTCAATTTTTTTTACTTCTGGTTCTGTGGGCGTGACTTGGTGGGTGTGGTAGGAGAAGGTTAAATCCCTATTCCCTTCCCACCCCACTAACCTGCTTTCCAGTTCCGTTCTCCTGCGCAGGGCAACCAAAGGAGACCCAGCCGATCAGCTGGGACTTGATGGGAGTCAGAGAATAGATCGAGTTGGTGGGGCCAATCAGAGGTGGCGTTGGCCAGTTCTCCAAACTACTCAAAATTTCCACTACCGGTTCTCCAGAACTGGTCAGAACCAGCTGAATTCCACCTCTGGGTCAACCTATAAACAGAGGTTGTATAAACAGAGGCATAAAATCAAAATCACGTGAAGCACTTTATAAAGCCTTGGTAAGACCACACCTGGAAATCCTTCATCCAGTTTTGGTCAGCACATTACAAAAAAGATGTTGAGACTAAAATATATTTAAAAAAATTGGTTGCAGGGTTTGGATTTGGCCAGCCTAGAGAAAACAAGGACGAAGGGGGGACATGATAGCAGTATTCCAACACTTGAGAGGCATCTACAAAGAAGAAGGGGTCAATTTATTTTCCAAAACATCAGAAAGCAGAACAAGAAAAACAATGGTTGGAAACTAATCCAAGAGAGAAGCAACCTGGAAATGAGGAAAAACTTCCTAACGGTGAGGACAATTAACCAGTGGAACGGATTGCCTTCAGACGTTGTGGGTGCTTCATCACTAGTAGGTTTTAAGAAGAGATTGGACAGTTTGTACAAAATGGTACAGGATCTCCTGCTTGAGCAGGAGGCTGGACTAGAAGACCTCCAAGGTCCCTTCCAGCCAGAAGTAGTATTCAGCAGGTTCTGACAACCTGAGAACCGGTAGTGGAAATTTTGAGTAGTTTGGAGAACCAGTAGTGGAAATTTTGAGTAGTTTGGAGAACCAGTAGTGGAAATTTTAAGTAGTTTGGAAAACCAGTAGTCGACATTTTGAGTAGTTTGGAGAACCAGTAGTGGAAATTTTAAGTAGTTTGGAAAACCAGTAGTGGACATTTTGAGTAGTTTGGAGAACCAGTAGTGGAAACTTGGAGTAATTTGGAGAACCAGTAGTGGAAATTTTGAATAGTTTGGAGAACCAGTAGTAGAAATTTTAAGTAGTTTGGAAAACCAGTAGTGGACATTTTGAGTAGTTTGGAGAACCAGTAGTGGAAACTTGGAGTAGTTTGAAGAACCAGTAGTGGAAATTTTGAGTAGTTTGGAGAACCAGTAGTGGAAACTTGGAGTAGTTTGGAGAACCAGTAGTGGAAATTTTGAATAGTTTGGAGAACCAGTAGTAGAAATTTTAAGTAGTTTGGAAAACCAGTAGTGGACATTTTGAGTAGTTTGGAGAACCAGTAGTGGAAACTTGGAGTAGTTTGAAGAACCAGTAGTGGAAATTTTGAGTAGTTTGGAGAACCAGTAGTGGAAACTTGGAGTAGTTTGGAGAACCAGTAGTGGAAATTTTGAATAGTTTGGAGAACCAGTAGTAGAAATTTTAAGTAGTTTGGAAAACCAGTAGTGGAAATTTTGAGTAGTTTGGAGAACCAGTAGTGGAAACTTGGAGTAGTTTGGAAAACCAGTAGTGGAAATTTTGAGTAGTTTGGAGAACCAGTAGTGGAAACTTTGAGTAGTTTGAAGAACCAGTAGTGGAAATCTTGAGTAATTTGGAATCCCACCTCTGACTCGCCCCGCCAACCTCTTCTCTTCTCTGTCTCCCATTGAGTCCCAGCTGATTGGCTGGGTCTCCTTTGGTTTCCCTGCACAGGAGAACGGAGCTGGAAAGCAGGTTAGTGGGGTGGGGAGGGAATAGGGATTTTGCAGTATCCTTCCCCTGCCACGCCCACCAAGCCACGCCCACAGAACCGGTAGTTCAAAAAAAATGGAATCCTACCACTGCTTCCAGCTCTGTTATTCTGCGACTGCATTATTATTCCTGCTCCTGTAATAATGCCAAACGGAGCAGAGGCCAGCAAGAAAGATTCTGTCTTCCTTTTATAGGCGCAAGAACACCTTCCCCAAAGATAAATCTCCAGCAGCGAAGAAGCTGAGATTTTTTTTTTGGTCTTTAGTCTTTTTGGTTATCAACCCGTCTGAATGCAGCAGTGATGGATGGCCGCAGCCTTGGCACATCGTTCTGCCCAATGCCCAGAGCAGACGCGGCTGCTGTTCCAGAACTCCATCGATAGCGAAACACCAGAAATTTCTGGGGAGGAGGAAGAAAAAAAAAATTGGTTGTGGTGGGGATAATGCTAATTGGAAAGAATCTATCTCGGCTAGGTTGTTCAAGCGAATTAATTGTCATTTATCTCGGATTGTTCCTTTCATTTAAGAATGAAAAGGCAAGGAAGCAGAACATGTTAGCCGGGTGATGGTGAGATTAGGGTGGGTGTTTTTTAAATTTCCTTTTTTTTTTTCCCAGCCCTGCAGCGTTCGATGACACCAAAAGTGGCTTTCCTTCCCTCCCCCCCAAAAAATTCCTTCTTTTCTCTTCGGATGGAGGGTTCAAGGACCTCACCATCGGGGCCTGGTCATCCTTTAGCCCTCAACCCGACCTCTTCCCAAATTTTCATTTGCAGTTTTTGGTTCACGGCAGGCATGAGAGTCACCAAAAATAAATGACTCTATTGTTCAGGAAACAAAACAACAGCAAAAAGTCCTTCGACTTCCATCTCTCTGCCTTGTCTCATTTAGCCTGCTGTGAAGTCTGCAGTCCATGTTTAGGGCCCACCTGTTAAATCCTCCCCTCGGTCGGGTTAGTGAGGCTAACAGACCTCTCTTAAGCCAAGTTTTAACACAACAACTCTATAAGCCAATACATTTTTGTTTGCATGCAGGAAAATAGCAGAAATGCAGAGGTAAGGACTTCTTCTTCTAGTAAAGAAGCTAATGAAGTAAAGGAGAATGTTTGTAGTTCAGGGTTGAAATGAGGAGTCCTTGATGCCAATTTTCCTGATTCCTGGGGGGGGTGATGTCTCTCCAACACGAGACAAGGAGCTTTTGAATTAATTTATTTATATGCATTCCAGCTTTATTGTTCTTACAAATAACTCAAGGAGGTGGACATATCTGATGCACCATCCTCCCCCTCCTATTTTTGCCACCACAACGACCTTGTGAGATGGGTTGGGCTGAGAGAGAAATTGGCCCAAAGTCACCCAGCCAGATTTCATGCTTAAGGTGGAACTAGAACTCACTGTCTCCCAGTGATTGGCCCAAAGTCACCCGGTTGGCTTTCATGGCTAAGGCAGAACTAGAACTCACTGTCTCCCAGTGATTGGCCCAAAGACTCCAGCTGGTTTTTATTTCTATAGTGACACTAGAACTCACTGTCTCCTGGTGATCTGCCCAAAGACACCAGCTGGTTTCTATGGCTAAGGCATGACTAGAATTCCCTGTCTCCTGGTCCCTAACCTCGTACTTTAACAACTAGACCAAACTGGCTCCATAGTTCTCAGCACCCAGGTCACTGACCTCCTTGGTTTTCCAGAGTTACGTTCACACAACACACTCAACCTACTTAGTATGAATTAGCTCTTCTCTAGATGTCCACAAGACATTGGATGATGAGTTATGCAGAAGGGTTGGGTGGGCTTACTAAATAAGGGGAAATTCTCATTACGTTCACCCCTGACCACCAAGCTGTGGATATGGACATTGGATTTTGAACTGATCCAAGTCACCATACTTGGTGACCCTGGCAATTTCTCTCCATTTGTTCATTTCAAAATGGTCTCGTTCTATCGAGCGCAATGCATTTATTCCAGGGTAAATCCTCGGATTTGCACACTTGGACCTCTGTAACCAACTCTTCCTCCTCCTTAAGAATCCAGGAATGGCTTCATTTGGAGAAAGCTCAGATTCCATTTCAGATCCAAAGCCCCCCTCCTTCTATTCAGAGGTCCTGGGGGAACTGGCCACCTGAAGCAATGTCCCCCCCAACCCCAGAAGGAAATGTCCTCGGCGTGACCCTTCTCTTCTGAGGAACTCCCTTGGTTCCTCTTCTTTGTTCTTGGCCCAGCGTCTCCCGGATTCATTTTTCATCCAAGAGGGAAGTTCTCCCCTCGGCTTCCTTGAGTTTTCCTTGTTGTGCCTTGGGCTGCCTCTTAATCATAAATCTAGCCAAATTTAACTTCTTTGCTGCTGATCCTTCTGACAGTAATGGCCCATTAACCAACAAGACATAAAATTGAAAGTGTAAATCTTGCACTAGCAGGGGGAATTAGAACGCAGGTTTGAGGATGCTGGCCATGAAATCTCAAATAGGGGCTGATTAACATCTCCTCCCCGGCTCTCCTGCCCACCTGCTCCCAGACCTTGGGAAAGGAGGTCCATGGGGCACAGCACAGAAGGTGCCACTAGCCATCCCACCTCCCCTTCTGAAAGCAGGAAGGCGCTGCTAATCTCCTTCGCCTTTTTATTGATAGCCAGGCTTGGCTGCCATTCATTTCAAACTCATCCCCAGACGGGATGCAGTAAAATAAATAAATAGCCCAAAGTACCAGAAGTGGGGGTGGAAAGACCCCACACAGAATTGCATAGAGTCAAAGCAGCCTGTTTTTATGGGAGGGAGGGAGATGGGGGAAGGGAGGAAGATGGAAGGAAGGGAGAAGGAAGGAAGGAAGGAAGGAAGGAAGGAAGGAAGGAAGGAAGGAAGGAAGGAAGGAAGGAAGGAAGGAGGGAGGGAGGCAGGGAGGGAGGGAGGGAGGGAGGGAGGGAGGAAGGAAGGAAGGAAGGAAGAAAGGAAGGAAGGAAGGAAGGAAGGAAGGAAGGAAGGAAGGAAGGAAGGAAGGAAGGAAGGAAGGAAGGAAGGAAGGAAGGAAGGAAGGAAGATGGGAGGGAGGGAGAGAGGAAAGAAGGAAGGAACGAAGATGGGAGGGAGGGTGGAAGATGGGAAGAAGGGAGGGAGAAGGGAAGGAAGGAAGATGGGAGAGAGGAAAGGAGGGAGGAAGACGGAAGGGAGGGAGGGAGAGGGGAGGGAGGGAGAGAGATGGGAGGGAGGGAGGAAAGAAGGAAGATTGGAGGGAGGAAGAAGGGAAGGAAGGAAGATGGGAGGGAGGGAGGGAGGGAGGAAGGATCTTTTTGCTCAGCAAGGAGAAAGAGAAAAGCAAACACAATTCAGGCAGCTTTTCCTAAATTATATTCCTTAGACAGGAAGGATCTTGAAACATTTTCACCCTGCAACCCAGTGATAGAATCTTGGATGTTCTCTTGCCAAGTGTTTCACAGTTTCACAATTTTATTTTAGCTTATTTGATGTTCCTCGACAGGCTGCACAGTGTCTTCCTTCTTCTTTACTTCACTAGAGATTTTGCATCGATGGACAAAAAGGCCGCAATGACACCAGCGAACGAGCCCATCTGCATGCTCCTCTCCCAACCGCTGGGGTAGGAGGCCCCTGCCTGACATGGCCAATTTCATAAGGCCGTGTGAGCAAATCAGAAGATGGGGAGGGGAGGGGAATTCAGTGGTGGAATACAGGCTGGCTGCCCAACACCCAATTTTTTTGACTGTAGGGATCCTGCGATGATCCTAAAGATCAATCGTAACTCTCTTTTTTTTGGTGCTGCTGTAACTTTGAACAGTTGTTGAACAAATAGTTGTAAACCAAGCACTAGCTCTCTTACTGTCCTTAGTGGCTTCATTCCAGAAGCCATTGTTTTTGCAAGTGTTGAATTGCAGCTCCCTTCCCAGCCACATCTAAGGATGCAGTGGCTCAGGGGCTAAGACGCTGAGCTTGGTGATCAGAAAGGTTGACAGTTCGGCGGTTCGAATCCCCAGCACCGTGTCACGGAGTGAGCTCCCGTTCCTTGTCGCAGCTTCTGCCAACCTAGCAGTTCAAAAGCATGTAAAAAAAATGCAAGTAGAAAAATAGGGACCACTTTGGTGGGAAGGGAAGAGCATTCCGTGCGCCTTCAAAGGCATTTAGTCTTGCCAGCCACATGACCATGGAGACGTCTTCGGACAGCGCTGGCTCTTTGGCTTTGTAACAGAGATGAGCAGCGCTCCCTAGAGCCAGAAACCCCTAACACGTATGTGCAAGGGGAACCTTCACCTCCCAGCCACCTGAGAATCAACAGAAGCCTGGGAATGCTTGCAAACTGTGATGTGGCTGGATTTCTGGGAGCAAGCGTGAATCCTGTTAGAATAGGAGATGCAACACGATTCTTTCCGTGTGGTTTCTGTAGGATTCTGGTTTTTATGACCATTTTTTCCCTCTGTAGTTTTCAGCAAGGCAACAGTGCCCTCTGCTGGTGAAACGTAGAGACATTGTTTTGAGGAGTCCTTGCAGACGTTTCATGACCCAAACTAGGTAACTGATGTTAATGCTAGTGTGGGAAGCACCCCTTTTTCCTAGAAGAATGAAATCTTTTGGGGAAATATTAAAAGAGACAGAATATTATATTTCCCTAAAAGAGAAATGGAGAAACATGCTCTTAAAGACAGAAAGCAGACTCAGGTCTTTCTTAATAGCCACTAGCAGATATTTTGTGCCCATGGAGAAAGATTGGGCCAGCCTATTCACCAAAACAAAAGAACTTCACCTCCAAGGATGGGATTAAAATTGACATTCTCCTCCTCCCAAATTCTAAGAACAAGACATGGGCCTTTTTAGGACATAATAGGATTAACCTACCACCATTTAGCAAAAGACACAAAAGCTCCTTCACTGCACAATCCTCAGAACAATTCAAAGTCATTGAAATCTATAAAGATCCATCCACTCCTTCAACCATTTGTTCAGCTGTCCCAGAACCATATGCTGTTGGTTCTGTTCATCATTAAACTTTCTTCCAATCAGCCTCCAAGTTGTTTCCACCATCTTTCTTCCAGCTTGGAATTGAACCAGGTGGATTTTCCTTCCAACACTAGTTGGGTAATGAAACATCTACAGGAAAACAAGGAAGCTCAGAGAGCCCCAAGGATCCTTCGTTTCAACCTTGGGCTACAAATATTCTTTATCAGAGCATCGCTTTCTTTTTAAGTTTTCCAAAACTGTTCCCCCACCCCACCCCACCCCAAGTCCGTGCAAACTGAACTCCCCTCCAATCTGGCACATTTCCTTGCTCCCTTGACACAACAGCACCTGAACATGTACAGAGAAATTGAACAGGAGCTCCAGAGCAAAATTAACAGAGAAAAAATATATACTAATTTGGCTTGACACAATTCAGATATGGATTTTTGTTAAGAAAATGGAAAAATCATCTTTTTAAAAATGGTTACAATCCATGGAACATTACAAAGTTTTCTTCTTCGGTGAACAGGTCAAGACGCAACTCAAGTTGCTGTAACTTAAAAGCGTTGCATGGATTATTACGTAATTTGCCAAAACCATGATAAAAACATTCCAATATATTTAAAGACAGCATGCTTGGTCTCTCTGAATCTAAAGAGACATATGGTCTCCAAAAGTGCTAATTCATTATTCATGCTAACAAGGATAAATGTCAAAACATTAAAAAAAAAACACATACACAACATTCTGTTGCTGCTCAGTTACATTCATTCAAATTCTGTTTCTTAGCAGATCGCAAAGCGTTGAAAATGTTCACTTGAGTAAATAGTTTTAACTCCAGGAAAGTTATTTAGAAAGGACATTTTGTCTCAGAAGTATTGGCATGTGTTAGTATTAATTTTATATTATATAAATTATATATATAATATTTATATTAATTATATATATATATATATATATATATATATATATATATATATATATATATATATATATATATATATATATATATATATATATATCTCCCAGGGTTGGTGATTGTATCCTTACACAGAAAAACATGGATGCACAGTATGTTCTGAAAGGAAGACTTTTTAAAAAAACTGGCTTAAAAATGCCTCTGATATCTGTCCAATTTTATTAGGAACTGAAATATTACAATAAAAACTCAAAAATATATTTTAAGAACAAACACAGCTTCCTTCGGTCAATTTGATTGAGGTCTGATACACTGAAATCATTGTTAGGGGGCAAGAAAAAAATCCAACAATGGTGTCAGTGGAAATTGTGCACCTGAAAATGTGGGAGTCCCCCAATAACTTTTGACCTTCAGCCACAAGGTATGTGTAACAGTCAGAAAACGCTATCAAAAGCCCTTTGTGATGTCTTCTTTTGGGCTGAAGAAGATCTTCAGAGCTTCTGAAGAAGATCTCCTGAACTTCTGCAGAACTTCTGAACTTCTGCCGATGTTCTTCTGAAGAATTCTGGAACCTGGGCTGAAACTGTGCCAGGACTGGTGGATTTCATGTTTCTTCACTTGAAGCTTCACTCCTCCTTGGTTTTTGTTTCTTTAGGGTTTGTCCTGCTTTTCTCGCTCACTCCAGGCAAGTGTGATTGTTGACATTGCCCTTGCTGGCGGCTGATGGTGCTGGCAGCAGAGTTGAAGAGTAGCGAGGAGATTGAGGAGGAACCTGGGCCAGTCTTGGAGGTTGAGGAAGGTTCGGACGAGGGCCCTGCATCAGAAGCAGAGATGGGACCAGGGGAGGCTGGCAGTCATCAGCTGCCTTCAGACTCTGACAGCACTGAGGTGGGTCGACTCAGGAGTAAGGCCACACCTTGGAGATGATTGGCCCCTCCCATAGGACATAAAAGAGGAGCGAACAGGGATGTGAGCTTTTGCAGGAAGCAATTAATTCGTCTGGTCGTTTCAAGCTCTGAAAAGTTCTGTTTGACTCTGTGGTCAAGTTTGGCCTTGCTCTGCGTTTGGCCATTAGTTCTCTGGCAGCCTTCCAAGTGTGATAAGGTGGGTGTTTATGAACATTCCCCTCGAAAGACTGTTTGTGAATGAACGTAATTCATAGCCTTGGAAATGAAAGACGTTTTGCGGCCCTTGGAATTATGCTTTCTAAGGAAGCCTAGGTCAGAACAGTCCTGGGCTGAACCCATACAGCTGATGTCTCAATGAGCCCGACACAATCCAGAAGCCAAAGATAGCTGGCTACCAAGTTCTCAAGACTTCAAAGAACCTCATAGCACCTTAAAGATCTCGTCTGCTTTCTTGGAGGAGGGTCTGCAATATCTTTTGGGTACTTCCCATCTCTTGATTTTTTTGCAAAGGTGGCTTGGAGACATGCTTCCAGGGAGATGCTAGGCTTCTCTGAAGCTCCCAAGATGCTTGGAAAAACCATTGAGCACATGACCTGCTCCTAACCAGCTTTCAACGAGCAAAGGCTACGAGGAAAACAGGATTCACTTAATGGGTACATGATTCCCTTAACAGCTGCAGTAACAACCATGGCAAAAAAAGGTCATAAAATTGGCTGTGACTCCCTTAATAACCTCTCTTGCTTAGCAATGAAAATTCTGGCCCCAATCATGGTCATAAGTCAAGGATTTCCTGCATTCAGTTCTATTTGCAAAATGCCTAAGCCATCCCTTCTCTTAACAATGCTGGGCAGCTTCTAAAATTGCTATCAATGCCATCTCAATTATATTTAAAAAATGACTAAAAGGAGGAAAAAAAAAACATAAAACACAATCATTGTGTATATAACAAGAAAATCCCGATACAAAATTCAGTTCTAATTGGTAATCCTTCCAAGGCTATGATTTATTCCATGGGTTTGTGCCAGACCCCAAATTTAGATTTTCTACATATGTGAAGTCAATATCTCACTTTTATGGATAATTAGATTTTCAGTGCTGATTTAATTCATTATAGTTCATAATTTCAGTTAGTGATTTATACTGTGATAATCAGGTGTCTTTAGTTTAAAGCTTAATAGGGGGTTTCGGGAAGGTTTTTTTTCTCATAAAGTTATACAATTTATAATTGAACGTAATTAATGCTCTATTGGAAAATTGTAATGTTTATGACATTTGTGGTCTCCTTTTATTACTCACCTTTCACTATTTACATTCCATTCTTTCATTCTTTTTTTTTTACATGTCTATTATTTCTTCTTTGTTAGATTCACTCTGTTAAATTATTATTATTATTATTCATCATACAGTCAGACAGATGTTCAAACTGGATTTGGCATTTTTGTCTACCTATCGAGTCCTTACAAAAGGACATGATGATGATGATGATGATGATGATGATGATGATGATGATGATGATACTATTAATATTATTATATTATGATGACGATTGCCTACACACAGCCAAATGTTTAGACTACAATTTGGATTTTTATCCACCTATGAAGTCCTTCCCAAGGACCTCAGGTAGCCAGATGTTCTTGTTTGAGGATGTTAGAAAGTCTCCTTGCAGGATGTAAGCTGCTCCAAGCAAAGTTGCCTTTTGCAATTGACCGATTTTGTCAACACCCACTGTGTTCAAGTGATGCTTTCGATACCAGTTGGTTTAACATCTGCCACTTTACAAATCACTGCTTTTGTTTCATTACCTGCAGAAAGTCCCCTCTCCAGATTAAAATATTCTTTATTTTAATATTAAAAACAGGCAGGATAGATTATTTCCCCTAAAGGAGAAGAGGAGAAAAAAATATTAAGGAAGGTAGAAAGCAGCCCCAATCTTCCTGCCATTGGAAAAACCAGCCACAAGCGGAAGATTGAAGAGGTTGGTCTTTTTGGAATGGAGATTTGGAATGGATATTCTACTTGTTGCAGAATACCTTATGCCACCAAACTTGAAATTCTAGACCTAGAAAACCTTGAATTATGCCATCTTCAGTCTGATTTAAGTATAGTATATAAAATCATATATTACAATGATTTACTTGTCAATGAATAATTGTCAATGACAATTTACTTGTCAGCTTCAACCATAACAACACAAGAGCACACAATAGATACAAACTCAAGGTTAACCGCGCCAAACTTGATTGCAGGAAATACGACTTCAGCAACAGAATGGTCAATGTCTGGAATACTCTACCTCACTCTGTGGTTTCTTCCCCAAACCCCAAAAACTTCAACCTTAGACTGTCTACTATTGACCTCACGCCTTTCCTAAGAGGTCTGTAGGGGACGTGCATAAGCGCACCAACGTGCCCACTGTCCCTGTCCTATTTTATTTTTCTTATATGTACCCATTTCATGTATTCATAACTATGTATATACTTATACCTATTATCTTGTAAGCGATTGACAGATCAAATATATTCTAAAAAAAAATTCTAAATTTTGTATCCATTCGGAAAGACTGGGCCAATCTATTCATAAGCAAAGAAACTCCAAATAAGCAACTCAATTAGGCAAGCCAAAGCTGACAAGATTAGCTCAGACAAACACCTAGAATTTGCATTTTCCCTTTTGGCAGTGGAACCATGACTCCTACATGACCCCATAGGAATCTGACAATAGCCTTATTAAAGGACACATTCTTACACAGGAACAAGCATTTCAATCACAAAGCGCCCCACAAGAATGTATAAAAGCCCACCTATCTCAACCCCATTTTGTCAGGCACCCCAGAAACATGCTGCCGTCACTAAAGTTCCCAGCTACCAAATAAACAGAGACCTCCTTTCCAAAACGTAGCCTGCCTCCATATTTTCTCCCAGCGTCTTTCTCCCGGCTTGGAATCAGACCAGGTTTTTCTTCCAACAAAGCAATGCAAAACAAGACATAAAATTGGGTTGGTCATATGACAGATGCATTTTATGACTCTCAGGACTATGATGGACAGACACCATTATGGTTGCAAGTCGAGGGCGACCCGTTCTGTTCCATCTCACATCTTATTTCAGAATTAAAAAGACATTTATTTATTTATTTATTTATTTATTACATTTATATACCGCCCTTCTCCCGAGGGACTCAGGGCGGTGAACAGCTCATCTAAAACCCCACAAATATAAAAGTTAAAAAATAATTAAATATTAGAATTAGCTGCAATTAGAAAAACCCCCCCCCACCCTTAAAACCAATTTAATTAAAATGAGGATCAAAATTTAAAATCATTCTTTCAGCCCAGGCCGGCCTGCTCAAAGAGCCAGGTCTTTAACGCGCGCCTGAAGGCCCTCAGGTCCGTGCCGGTACGAAGTTCCGGTGGCAGAGTATTCCAGAGGGCGGGGGCACCCACAGAGAAGGCCCTACCCCTTGGCGCCGCCAGACGACACATAGCGGCCGACGGCACCCGGAGCAGTCCCTCCCTGTGGGAACGCACCGGCCTGTTGGAGAACGTTGGTAGAATGCAATCCTGAAGGTAACCTGGTCCCATGCCATGGGTCGCCTTAAAGGTCAAAACTAGAACCTTAAAGCGAACCCGGAGAGCCATCGGCAACCAATGCAGCTCGCGCAGGAGAGGCGTCACATGGGCGCTACGCGACGCCCCCATAATCACCCTCGCGGCTGCATTTTGCACCAACTGGAGTCTCCGGATGCTCCCCGCAGGGAGCCCCATGTAGAGGGCATTACAATAGTCCAGGCGAGAGGTGACAAGGGCCTGAGTGACCGTGCGCAGGGCGTCCCGATCCAGAAAGGGCCGCAACCGGTAGATCCGACGGATCTGATGAAACGCCCCCCTGGAGACGGCCGCGATGTGATGGTCAAACGACAGCCGTACATCCAGGAGGACTCCCAGGTTGC
Source organism: Bungarus multicinctus (assembly GCA_023653725.1). Lineage (NCBI taxonomy): Eukaryota > Metazoa > Chordata > Lepidosauria > Squamata > Elapidae > Bungarus > Bungarus multicinctus. Next base: position 24,449,257 of record CM042837.1, read on the forward strand.
GAGCCCTCTCTGTGGGGGGCAGAACCTCCCCCCCAATAGCCAGCGTAGGTGTCAGCCGGCTATATCGGGGCGCCGGAAACCACAGCCACTCGGTCTTGGATGGGTTGAGCCGAAGCCTGTTCCCGCCCATCCAGTCCCGCACGGCCTCCAGGCACCTAGACATAGTCCCCACAGCATCGTTGGGGTGGTCCGGAGTGGAGATGTACAGCTGGGTGTCATCTGCATACAGATGACATCTCACTCCAAGACCACGGATGATCTCGCCCAACGGCTTCATGTAAATGTTGAACAGGAGGGGAGAAAGGACCGACCCCTGAGGCACCCCACAAACCAGGGGCCTAGAGGTGGACCTCTCCCCCCCCGCCAACACAAATTGCGAACGGTCAGAGAGGAAGGAGGAGAACCATCGGAGGACGGTTCCACCAATCCCCAACCCCTCCAACCGTCGCAATAAGATACTATGGTCGATAGTATCAAAAGCCGCCGAGAGATCTAATAGGACCAGGACAGAGGAGAACCCTCTGTCACGAGCCCTCCAGAGATCATCAACCAACGCGACCAATGCCGTCTCAGTGCTATGTCCAGGCCTGAAGCCCGATTGGAACGGATCGAGGTAAGTTGCTTCCTCCAGGTACTGGGGGAGCTGACGTGCCACCACACTCTCAACAACCTTCGCCACGAAGGGAAGGTTGGAGACTGGACGATAGTTATTTAAAATAGCTGGGTCCAGGGAAGGCTTCTTGAGGAGGGGGCGCACCACTGCCGCCTTCAGGGCGGTAGGGAGCACCCCCTCTCTCAAAGAAGCGTTGACAATCCCCTGGAGCCAGCCTCGTGTCGTCTCCCTGGCAGCCGAAACCAACCAGGAAGGACACGGGTCCAATAAACAGGTGGTGGCATTCAGACCCCCCAGCAACCTGTCCACACCCTCAGCGGTCACAGGATCGAACTCCCCCCAGATAACACTCTCAAGACCTGCCCCGGACACCTCCCCCGGGACCACCCAATTGGAGTCGAGCCCTTCCCGAATCTGAGCGATTTTATCATGCAGAAATCGGGAAAACTCCTCTGCTCTACCCTGCAAGAGGTCATCCCGCGCTCTCGGCTCAAGTAGAGAGCGGGTCACTCTAAACAGGGCGGCAGGCCGATTTTCTGCTGATGCAATAAGAGCGGAGAAATACGAAGATTTCGCCGCCCCTATCGCCACAAGGTAAGTCTTAATATGAGATCTCACCTGTGTTCGGTCAGACTCAGAACGGCTCGCCCTCCAAATGCCCTCAAGACGTCTTTTTCGGCACTTCATCTCCCGTAGCTCCTCCGTATACCACGGAGCCAAATGGGATCTGTGCCGAGTCAGAGGTCGCATAGGCACAACTCGCTCTAGGGCCCCGGCGGCCAACCCCTCCCAGGTGGCCACCAGGTCCCCAGGCGAGCTGAGAGCCAGAGATTCAGGAAATGGCCCAAGCTCCCTCTGGAACCCATGGGGCTGTTTTCCTCTAAAGCGACCACTAGATGTCAGATGTGTCCTGCAAATGACCTCGCCTCTCAACCCACTCCTTTTCTCTCTCCTTTTCACTCTCTCCCATCACCTGCTGCTAGAAATGGCCAAGTCTGTAAGGATAGGGTATCAAACTCAAGGCCTGCAGATCAAATCCAGCCCGAGGGGTGCTTAGATCTGGCCCGAGGGGCCACCCAGGAAACAGTGAAGGACCGGTCCGCAGTGCCTCTGCCAGTGAAAACAGAGCTCAAGAGGCCATCATGGCTGAAAATGAAGCCCGGGCAGGCTGAGCGACATTAAGCTGGCCAATGGGGTGGGCTCAGGGGTGGGATTCTACCAGTTCACACCTATTCGCTAGAACCGGTTGTTAACATTCTAAGCAGTTCGGAGAACCGGTTGTTAGAAGAAATTCCTGGCCTAATCCTGTAAGGAAGGCAGGAAGGAAACATTCTAGGGTTGCTTACAGAAACTGCCTCTCCGTTAACCCTTATTACATTCTTGGCAGGATTAGACTTCCTCTCTCTGGAACTTCTCTGGAGCTTTTCTTCCCTTCCTTTGCTGGTATTTTGCTTGTGTGGAATGACCATTCGAAGTTACAATGGCACTAAAAAATATGACTTATGACCATTTTTCACACTTACGACTGTTGGAGCATCCCCACAGTCATGAGAGGCCAGGCAGGGAGATGCGTGCCTCAATGTGAGTGATATTGAATTGGCCACACCCAGCCAATTACATGATCATCAAGCCATGTCCACCCAGTCACATGACCACCAAGCCACGCCCACCACCTAAGCCACTCCTACAGAACCGGTTGTTAAAAATTTTGAATCCCACCCCTGGGTGGGCTTCAAAAATTTTAGCAAGGAGTTCTCCGCCTGGTTGCTGGATGGGCGTGGCCATGGTAGGCCTGGCCTAGTCAGCCTCCAGCACCATGACGGGGTGTGTGTTTGTGTTTTTGCCGTCCCCGGGCTCTGGAGGGCTTCCTCAAGCCTCCAGGAGGACAAAAACAGTCTCCCTGGGCTCTGGAGGATCTCTGGAAGCTGGAAACGGTCCCATTTCCGGCCTTCCCAAACTTCCAGGGGGCCCCTCCCCCACCCTCTCCATGCGCCCTGAACTTACCTGGAATCCAAAACAAGCCACGTGGGAACTCCTGGGAGGGGAGGGGCAGGGGGGCAGCCAGGAGTTGGATTTGGGGGGGGGGTCTCCAAACTGCACAGAATCTTAGCTAGGGGCTCTTCTGAACTCCTGCGAACCTCCAGCAGCCCACCCCGATCCCTACCCTTACCGTGCCCATCCTGGCCATGCTCCCCTGCTCCCTTCCCAGGTCAAACACAACCCTGATGCGGCCCTCAATGAGCTCAAGTTTGACACCCCTGCTGTAGGAGAACCCCAGGCAAAAACTCAGTGGCAAAAAAACCCACTGATTATGGGTCTGGTAGTGCCTTTTCCAACCAAAACCTTTTACTCAAAGGCGTATATTCATATACTGCAGCTCACAAAAGCTTATGCCCTTCGATCAAATTGCTTATTTCAGAAAAGAGGCTGTCAGGTTCCTGGGTTATTTGGGGGAGGGAAGTTTGCCAGTTTTTATAAGTGAGCCATTCTCCAGGCTGGCATTTGCCCCTGCAAAATAAACACCCACCTGGAGACATAAGTGCCCCCACCCTCCAGAAATAGGCAAGACCAGAGAACCGCGTGGGGCAACTTGCAATGCATTGCTTGAAATCCACTTTCCGGTGCATAAGTAACGTTTAAATAAACCACAAAGCACTGGACTGATTTTAGTCCTTTGGCTTGCCTGGATCCTTGGCAAACATTTTTTATTTTTACTTTTTATTATTTTTAAAAAATGCAAATAGGACAAGTGATGAGTCGGAGCCTTTGCATTCCATTAAATGATAGCACATTTCTGAGATGACATTCCATAAAAGACGCCGTTTCCTTCCCTTGGAGAGATGCCCCAGTTTGTCCTACCCACCTGGCACTTCCCGTTCCATCCATCAACCTCCAAAATAACAAGTCTTTCTGGGGAAGAGGCCAGGAGCCGTTCTCAGTTCTTAAAACTTCTCCATCTGCTCGGAAAGGAATTGGCTTCCTGGTTTGATTTAAGAAGGCAAATCACTTCCAGGCCAGCCTTGATGCTGAAGAAGAAGAGAAAAACTGAGCTGGGAGAGACCTTGGAGGTCTTCTAGTCCACCCCCCTGCTCAGGCAGGAAACCCTATACCATTTCAGACACAAATGGTTGTCCAGTCTCTTCTTAAAAACCTCCATTGTTAGAGCACCCACAACTCCTAGAGGCAAGTCGTTCCACTGACTTTCTCACTATCCAAAAATTTCTCCTTAATTCCAGGTTGTTTCTCTCCTTGATTGGTTTCCATTCACTCACTTATTATAACATACACTTATTAAGTATTCCTGCTTGAGCAGGGGGCTGGACTAGAAGACCTCCAAGGTCCCTTCCAGCTCGTTCTATTCTATTTAACGATGACAGCTATCGGTTACTTCTTGTCCTGCCTTCTGGTGCTTTGAAGAATAATTTGACCCCCTCTTCTTTGCGGCAGCCCCTCAAATACTGGAATACTGCTATCATGTCATCCTTAGTCCTTCTTTTCTCTAGACTAGCCATTATCCAAATCCTGTAACTGTTCCTGATGTGTTGTTGCCTCCAGTCTGTTCTGACCAAGGCTTATTGAGACACTAACAAACACAAGTTAGTCCCAAAAACCTTTTGTTTTATTTCAACGGCTGTGAATTATAGTCCTTCAGTTTGTAATGAGTCTCACACAGTTTGTTCATAGTCCCACAGAGGTCTGCCAAAGTCCTACAGGATAAGTCTGATAAGCACCCACCTTTATCTCCCTTGAAATGCTGCCAATGACTAAATTGCCAATTAGTTGTACAAAGCCAACCAGAGCACAAATTCAACCCGGAGCTTCAGGTTTCAAACCGACCAGTACAAACAAAGTTGCTTCCTGCAAAGGTTCCTGTCCTTTTGCTCCTCCTTTATGTCTTATGGGAGGGCCAATCACCTCCAAGCCTTACTCCCGAGTCGCCCCTTTTGCCTTAACTGCTCTTGCCTTCTGGCAGCTCTGTGCATGCACACACTGGGAACAGGCTCCCTTTGTTCCTCTGCCTTGCTGCTGCCAGATTCTGGAGGCTCTGAAGTCAGCCCCCCACTCCCAGATGGCCCTGGCACCATCTCTGTATCGGATGCAGGACCCTCGTCTGAGTCCTCCTCAGATTCCACAACTGGCTGTCCCCGCTATCCGACGCTGCTGCCATCTCCACAGGCTGCCAGTGGACCACGACACAGTCCCCTAATCATTTTCGTTGCTCTTCTCTGCACTCTTTCCAGAGTCTCTTTTTTATATATCATGGCAACCAACATTGGATGCAACTGTGGTCCTTCTAAGATTCTGGTAGCCTCTGTAATCCGGTTGGCCATCTTTAATAGAATTTGGATTCTTACATCTGCTGTACGTACAGAGATCCAGAAATGCCCTCAATGCACGCGAAGAAGAAGGATGAAGTCCCTTCCACCAAACTACAAATTCATTAGCAAGAAATGTTCCAAGTGGTCTCGAAGGTTCCAACATTGAATCTTCAACCAACACAGGTCGTCCTTGACGTATCATTCGTTCCATGACCGTTCGAAGCTACAAAAGCACTGGGAAGGGAACTTATGAGCATGTTTCATACTTACGACTGTTGCAGTATCCCCCCAGTCACACCCTTGGCAACTGACTCATATTTATGACGGTTGCAATGTCCCAGGGTCTTACGATCCCTTTTGTGCTTCTCTGACAAGCCAACTCTGCGGGGAAACCAGATTCACCTAACAACTGTGAGACTAATGTAAGAACTGCCGTGATTCACTTAACAACTGTGGCAAGAAAGGGCATAAAATGGGGCTAAACTCACTTAACAACTGTCTCGCTTAGTAGCAGAAGTTTTGGATGCAATTGGGGTTGTTAAGCCAAGGGCTACCTGTAATTGTGGCGAGCAAACTTTTTCGAGAACTTTTGCTCTGCCTTCACTTAATCCTATTTCAAACTTTCTTCCGATTGGTTTCCCCCTCCATGCACACACACAAACACACACAAACACACAATTTTCTTTCCCAGATCAATGGCTTTCATGATGCCAAGCAATTAGGGATCCCTATAAATTTGATAACCCAGCCAATCCCAGGAGGCTACAAAGATAATAGCTGAGAAGAACAAATTGAGGGCATCAACAATAGAAGTTATGTGATGACCCAAAAGGGCGTGGCACAAAGGCCACTCAGTCAAATAATCAGTAGGAGTCCCTTTATTAGCTCCAACTTTGCCCCCAATGTCCTGGTTACCTTCTGACTGGAGAAAAAACTCTCCCAGGAACAGCCCTTGGCTGCAGAGAATCAAGTCCAAAACGTGGTCAACACAAACTGTAACTTTAAGTCCAATCAAGGCAAAATGAGGTAATTAATTTGGCAGGGCAAGAGAAGGAATTCCAGATGTGAAGGAACGGCCATAATTCAACATGGTTGGGAAGACACCAGGAAAACAGATAAGCAAAGTCAACACAAAATAAACTCATGTTTGTTCCCAGCAGATGCCACACTCAGCATGTATCTCTTAAACTTCCATTCCCACATGTGGCTAAGGAAGGGAATCAGGGCCCTTTCCTCCCCCGTATGCCATGCAATCCACATTGCTCTCTTCTCCATTCCTCCGTGTGTGCCCTAGGATGAAGAGGGGGTGGGCCTGGGTCTTCCTCTGAATTCCCTCTCCCTTGTTCTACCTCTTCCCTGCTCTGCTCAGCTGGACTTTGTCCTTCCCCAGTTTCCTCCACAGCCAACAGAGCCACTCTCCCACTCCGTCAGCTGTTTGTCTTCCTCCGACAGGGGCATGACAGGTTAGAGGAGTGGACTTATGTGAAATATGGACTATGTGAGAAAGAAAAACTGATTAGTAGATATTTTGACGGTTATATAACCCATGTCAATATGGGAGATAGTATACTTTCTAATAACAACTGATACTATCTTACATATGTTTATATGTACATGATTATAATGATTATAATCATGTACATCACTTTGGACACCTAGAAAACACACTGTTCAATACAGATATGGAATGTGTGATACAAAACCATAAAAATATTTATTTAAAAAAAACAATAAAGACTCCCTCTAAAGGAATTTCACTCCTGATCAATACACAGCCTTGTCTATGGGTAGTCCTTGACTTACCACCTCAACTGGGACCAGAATCTCCCTTGCCCATCCTTAAGTAACTCATGCCCAATTTTATAACCTTTTCCACTAAAAGCACCACGATAGGAAATCCCCGGGTATTAAGATACCTCTGATGGGCACCAGGTTGGAGAAGGCGAATCTAGGTGCAATGTGGGCACCCAACCTCTCCTTAACTCACACACACACACACGCACGCGCGCACACACGCACACACACTTTTCTAGAAGGATCTTAAAACCAAGATTTCTTCTGCGAAGAAGGCGGCTTCCATGCTGAGGAAGAAACGTCTTCTCCAGCCAAAGTCTGTTTTTACCAAATGTCTGAGTGAAGCTGCAAAAAAATAAAATAAAATGATGTTTTTAAAAAATAGCCTCTCTCTTCTTGAGATGAATCTGGAAAAGACAAAGCTTTTGACCCAACGTTGCAAGGGCAAAACTCCAGATTTGCAAAGGCTTGTAAAAAAAGCCATGTAAAATAGGACTGCAAAGAGACTTTTTAGCTGTACGATTTGGGATAGACACAATTTGAATGTAGGAATGGCTTTCCAGAGGGGGGAAAAAGTAGGAATGGCTTTCCAGAGGGGGGAAAAATGCAGATCACAGGAACCAGGAGCACAACTCGTGACCCTGAGGATCAATTTTTTTTACTACCAGTTCTGTGGGCGTGGCTTGGTGGATGTGGCAGGGGAAGGTACTGTAAAATCTTCAGTCAGAGGTGATATTTGCCGGTTCTCCAAACTACTCAAAATGTCTGCTACCAGTTCTCCAGAACTGGTCAGAACCTGAATACCATCTCTGCTGAGGATACAGACAAACCTCCAAGTGGCCTCAATGACCCTCTAAAAGGATGCAAATAACCATTTATTTATATTTGTGATGATCCAGGGTGGGATACAAAAGCAACAAAGTCATGAAAACGGGTGAAGCCCCTTTAATTCCTTCCACTTGGCTTCAAAGGTCCAATTATCATTGACTGGAGAAAAAAACTCCCCCACAAACAGTTGTGAAAAGGAAGAACTTCTGTTCAAACTCAAAATACATATAAATTATAAGTAGAAAAAAAAACAACACAAACCACACTGAAGCAATTAATGAGACAAGGCAGGATAAGGACTTGAAGATGTCCACAGATATCAAAATGCATACACTGTAAAGGATGCCAAAACTCAGATAAGAACTGACAAACTAGAAATATTTTCATGCTTTGCTTCCAGCACTTGGCCATGTGCAATTTGTCCTTTTAAACAGTCCTCACAGCTGCAGCCCATGAAGGGGATCAAGGCCCTTTCCTCCCCCGTAGACCAGGTCATTCACGTTTCTCCCTCGTCCACTCCTTCATGCGTGTCCAAGGATGCAGAGGGGATGGGCCTGGGTCTTCCTCTGAATGCGCAGCCAGCCTGGGTCCTTCCCCTGTTTCTTCCACAACCTCTGGAGCCTCACCTCCATTCCCTGTCGGCTGTTCCTCTTCTCCCTTGGAGTCAGATTATAACAGGAGCATGACAATATTCCTTGGAGATAGCTGGTCATTTGCATCCTTTTAGAGGGTCGTTGAGGCCACTTGGAGGTTTATCTGTGTCCTCAGGGTCAAACTGAGTGGTGCTCTTGGAGTCTTTTTTTCAGGAGGCAACTGGACTTCCTTGGTTTTTTTCTTTTGAAGATGTTTTGCTTCTCATCCCAGAAGCTTCTTCAGCTCTGATAGGATGGTGGGGAAAGGGAAGGATGGAACTATCCAGTCAGAGTTGAAGAAGCTTCTGGGCTGAGAAGCGAAACATCTTCAAAAGAAAAAAACAAGTCCAGTTGCCTCCTGAAAAAAAGCACTTTTGGGACATCAGATAACATATAATCAAAGTTGGAAGGGACCTTGTAGGTCATCTAGTCCAACCCCTGTCCAAGCAGGAAACCCTACACCATTTCTGACAGGTGGCAGTCCCCTCTCTTCTTGAAAGTCTCAAGTACGTAGCTTCTTCTCTGGTAATATCACACTACTAACTAGAGCATACAAAACATTTGCTAGACCAATACTTGAATACAGCTCATAGTCTGGAACCCATATCATATATCTGATATTAACACAATTGAAAAAGTCCAGAAATATTTCACAAGAAGAGTTCTCCACTCCTCTACTCGTTGCAGAATACCTTATGCCACCAGACTCAAAATTCTAGACCTAGAAAACCTAGAACTATGCCACCTCCGGTCCAATCTAAATATAGTATATAAGATCATACATTGCACTGTCCTACCTGTCAATGAATACTTCAGCTTTAACCATAACAATACAAGAGCACACAATAGATACAAACTCAAGGTTAATCGCACCAAAGTTGATTGCAGGAAATACGACTTCAGCCACAGAGTGGTCAATGTCTGGAATACTCTACCTGACTGTGGTTTCTTCCCCAACCCCCAAAAACTTTAACCTTAGACTGTCTACTCTTGACCTCACCCCTTTCCTAAGAGATATGGAGGGGGCGTGCATAAGTGCACCAACGTGCTACCGTCCCTGTCCTATTGTTTCTTTTATTTTTCTTATATGTACCCATTTCATGTATTCATAACTATGTATATACTTATACCATCCCTGTCCTATTCTTTTTATATTTCTTATATGTACCCATTTCATGTATTCATAACTATGTATATACTTATACCATCCCTGTCCTATTGTTTCTTTTTATATTTCTTATATGTATCCATTTCATGTATTCATAACTATGTATATACTTATACCTATTAACTTATAAGCAATTGACAAATCAAATTAAATAAATAAATAAAAATGACCTGGAGGACTGGGAATCTCTACAGATCCTTAGTTAGCAAGCCGTGGCTTTCTGTAAGCCCAACCCCTTCCCCAATTCTCTTTGGAAAGTCTCCAATCTTTCTGTCACAAGACGGGGCCGGAAGAGCTCCCCCAGCCAGCCCCCCTCCTCAATCCCAGCTGACCGGCCAGGCTGGGCCGGGTTAGACAGGAATCCTGCCGCTTGCCAAGTCAGCCCTGGTTGGCAAGAAGCCCGGAACCACTCCTGGGGGGGCTGCTACTGCAGGTGTGGAAATGCCCAGTCAGAGATGGCATTTCCTCCTTCTCCCCCCCGCCCCCCGCCACCAAACCAGGAGAAAAACGGGTCTCTCCTGGTGGCACGAAGTCCCTGACCCTCATCTGCTTCCACCGCACCCCACCCCACCAACGCCCTGCGGGCACCTCCCAGACCCTTAGAGTCGCATCGGCTCCCAAAGCCTCAAATCGCCCTTGCAAAGCTATCCGAGACGCCCCACCCCCACCTCCCAAAAAGAATTACCACTCTGCCTTGGCGCATGCGCAGAACCCCCCACCCGAGCTGCTGCAGGGTCTCCGCCCGGGTACCGCAGAGGCGGGGAGGGTTGTGAGAAAGGGCGGGGTCTACAGGGAAGCCCGCCCCTTCGCAGAGGAGCCTAGTGCACCCGACCCAACCTGCGCCAGAAGGGAAGAGCGGCTCTTGGCTGCAGGTAACGGGGCGCGCGCGGCAGCGGGACGGGGAAGGGGCACCTCGGGGTGCAACAGGTAGGCAAGCGGGAGCTGCAGGCAGCCTCGGCTTCTCCGCTCCGCTTCCTCCGGCTGGGAATAAAAGCAGAGGAGCGGGCGCAATGAAGGGAAGGGGCGCAGACGGACGCGGGCATCCTTCCCGCAGCGGAGCGCGTAACTGGCTAGCAAGAGCGCATTCCCAGCCCATCCCGGGCAGGCAGCCCCAACGGGAGTGGCCGGACGAGATGGAGAGACTCCATCATCCCCAAGCGACTTACGAACAAGGGGAGAGTGGCAGCCACCAAACGGGAGGGGGAACGTCCGGGAAGCCAGTCGGGACGAAGGACGCTGGAGAAAGGGCGAGGAAAGGCGCAAAGAGTCGGGCAGGGCGAAGCAGGCTGGCCAGGTTCTCTTCTGCCTCCGCCCGAGAAGCTTTGGCAGCCTCCCTTCCCCCAGCCCCGCAAGTCCCTCCGTCTGGAGGGTCCCTCCTTCAGTCCCGACAGCACGTGGGAAAGCGTCGGAAAGAGAGAGAAGGGCCGGGACACAAACAGGAGCTATCCAAGGCGATGGAGACGCAAGAGGCGAGGGAACCTTTCCAGACGGCGGGCGCTCAGGCGGGGAGGGAGGCTGCGGGAGTCCCTAGGAGGGGTGGGGGGGAAGCGGCGGGAGTGTCCGGCCCAAGCGAGGCGAGGGGCTGCAGGGCGGATCCCGGGCGGATCCGGCGGCGGAAGGTCACTTTGCGCAAAGCCAGACAATTTGCCGCAGCGCTAGCGCGCCGGGCTGCCGGCTCCTGCTAGCCTTTGGTCGGTCCGGACGGCGCAAAACGCGCATGTGCTCCGCTCGGGAATGCCGCAGGATCCGCCGCGTTGCGCTTCGCCGTCGGGGCTTTGACCAACAGACCGCGCAGCGTGCAGCATTCCCTTTTAAAGCCGGCCTAGATGGGCGCAAGACGGGAGGGAAGGGGCGCTCCCCACATGGAGGAGGAGAAAGGCGAGCCTGGGTCTGCAGGAGAAGCTCCCACGCCGGCCCGCCTCCCTCTGAAAGGGCGGGCGTGAGAGGGGCGCGCCCTGTGCTCCCTTCTCTACCCCAGTCCTGGATCCCGGCCTCTGCTGCTGAGAAGGACCAGCTCCCGAAATGGGATGCAGCATCAAAAGCTTGGCTTTTTCACTGCCCGTAACCACAAATTACAGGGGGTTTCAGGCGTTTTTCCTCCTGGGGAGGATTTCTGGGCAAACCGAGATTCTCTTTTGCCAGATTTCCACTCTATTTCCACCCTTACTTTCCCTCCCCGCCTCTCCCCTTCCGAGGATAATTGTTTTCCCCTTTCCTAGATAACTGGATTTTCTAAGATCTGCAGTTTGTTTACAGTCTTCTCCTTCTCCGCAGCTTCTTCCTGCCCCCCCCCCCGGGCGGGGAAATTGTCCATTCAGATCGGGGAAGGAGCAGATGGGCATGGTCTCCCTCCCCGGCTCCCCAATTCCTAGAATTCATTTTGGGGGATTTTTTTTTTGGGAACCGCAGTAGATCATAAAGATCTTCTGCCACTTCCAAGTCAAGCTTGTGAGTCATCTTTCTTTTCTCTCCCACGGCTGGCTGGCTGGCACGATGCCCAGCCAAGCACTGGTTTAAAACAAACAACAACAAAAAAAACCTGCAGAAAGAAGGATTTTAGAAGCCTGAGATAAGAGGAGGGGAGTCATTTGCTGGCGTTTTAAGAAACACACACACATACACACACACACCCCAAAAATGTGTTCTGGGCAGTGGTGGGATTCAATTTTTTTTACTACCGGTTCTGTGGGCGTGGCAGGTGTGGCAGGGGAAGAATACTGTAAAATCTCCAGCCAGAGATGGGATTTGCCAGTTCTCTGAACTACTCAATATTTCCGCTACAGGTTCTCCAGAACTGGTCAGAACCTGCTGAATATCACCTCTGGTTCTGGGCAAGGGGGCATGGCTAGCATGGCCAATCCATTTTTGCACCGCTGCCTCCTTAACTATATGCTGCTTCTGTTCCTAGATTTCGTTCCACAGACGCTGCTGTGTGCCAAGTGACTCCCCCACTTGGGAAGATGCTGAGATCAACCGTCAGCCTGGCTCTCCTTTTGGCAGGTAAAAAGAAAAAAAAAGGTGCCAATTGCACAGGGGCAGATAGGACAGTGCTCCAGAGGGTGAACGTCATTGCCCAGAGGATCATGGGTTGCCCTCTCCCCTCTTTGGAAGAGCTTTATAGCTCCTGCTGCCTTAAGAAAGTTCAAAACCTTCTCAAAGATCCATCTCACCCTGGGCACCCCCTTTTTTTTGAACTATTACCCTCTGGCAGACGGTACAGGATAATAAGAACAAGGACAAATAGGCTGAAAAATAACTCCGATCCCAGGGCAGGAACTTTATTTATTTATTTATTTATTTATTTATTTATTTATTTATTAAACTTATATAACACCCTATTTCTCTAACAGGACTCAGGGCGGTGTACAGCCACATTAAAATACGAAAAAACAATACAAAATTAAAAAATTAAAAACTACTAAAATTCTATTTATTTTACTATATATAGTGCAATATTAATGCAATATCAGGGGTTTTCGATTCAAGTTGCACAGAATGTGAAGGATGTATGGTTGTGTTTATTTTCATAGTCATAATGAACACTGAAGATGGTATTTAATTTTGTTGTATGAGGTGCAATGACATTGGAGGCATCCTCTCTCTGGAATGAATTACCCCTGGAGATGACCATCCCTGATCTCCTGACCTTCCGCCGTGCGTTGAAAACTCATTTATTTCAGCAAGCCGGTCTGGCCTAGGGGTTTTTAAATTTTTTAATCTGGTTTTAACTTTCTTAATTCTTTATTTTTAACCTTTTGAAAGGGCCAATGTATTTAATTCTTTAATTTTTAAATATTGTATATGTGTTTTATATGTATATTTTATCCTGGCTGTTCACCGCCCCGAGTCCCTTAGGGAGAGGGGGGCGGTATATAAATATAAATATAAATATAAATAAATAAATAAATAAATAAATAAATGACAATAAACTAAACTAAACGACACTGCCAGGTGCTGCCACCTGGTGACTCCAGGCAGCAACTGGTCTGAACGCATCCAATTCCGGAAAACGACCTTTTTCTAAAGCTGCACTCTCCATTTTTGCTTCTCTCTCCATTTTTGAACACCTGGTGCAGGTAGTCCTCGACTTACAACTACAATGGAGCCCAATCTTTCTTCCGTCGTTAAGCGAAGGAGCTTTTAAGTGAGTTTCGCCTTTGTTTTCCTGCCTTCCTTGCAACCAAAGTTAAGTGAATCAGTGCAGCTGTTGAGTTAGTAAGTGAATCTGGCTTCCCACTGATGTTGCTTGTGAGAAAGGGAATCCCATGACTCCAGGACACTATGACCGTCATAAAAATGAGTCGGTTGCCAAACATCTGAGTTTTGATCACGTGACGATGGGGACGCTGCAACGGTTATAAGTGTGAAAAGCGGTCATAAGTTGATTTTTCAGTGCCACTGCAACTTCAAGCAGTCACTAAAAGAACTACTGTAAATCGAGGACCGCCTGTGTGGAGCTTCAGCAGGGATTATGTTAAAGAGGCCTGTCTGTTTGCATTTTGCGCCCATCCTGAAAGTTACGTGTCTCAGAGTCCGCTAGCTGTCAGGATTCCGGCAGTTATCCCCCAATTAAATCATGAGTCTTGAGCCAAACTTCCAAAACTTCAAAAGGATTTATTGGGAGTTAACATGTTGGCACTGCCTGGGTATAGCCGACTCTGAGACATGTAATTCATTGTCACCCTTGACCCTGCTTTTCCCCCCACCCCCTCTGGGTGTATCATAATTCATATTCTCCAATGGGACACAAGAGTCCCCAATCATGCTCTCCAGTTAGATCTTTGCACGGCAGAAACTTCACTCACCTAGTTACTATCTTTGAAAACATTTATGGAATGCAGTTTCGGTTTTGCAAGCTGCTGCACTGCTCCCCCCTCCCTTTCTGTTGACAACTCTAAAAAGACCATAGAAATATTTTATGAGTTGACTTTCAGCTCCCCTCACTTCATAGAATTCATTGTCACCCTTGGCCCTGGTTTCCCACCCCACCTCCTGGGTGTATCGTAATTCATATTCTCCAATGGGACACATTCATAGCCCAGAGTCATCAATCATGTTCTCCAATTAGAATTTTGCCCGGCAGAAACTTCAGTGACCTAATTACTATCTTTAAAAACATTTATGGAATGCACTTTGCAAGCTGCCGCACTGCTCCTCCCTCCCTTTCTGTTGGCAACTGTAAAAAAGACCATAGAAATATTTTATGGGTTGACAGAAAGCATATAAAGAAAATACTCTGAGCATTTTTTTTCTTTTTGACAAAACGTCTCCAAATAATAAAGATTTCATCCATGTAAGTTTATCTGTTAAATTTAGAGGGAGGGGTGGGCTTTTTCTAAACTGCTTTAGGGAAAAATAAAAACACAGGGAAATCTCCTCCCACCCATTTGAAAGGTCTGGATTTCAACTCCCAGAATTCATACACTGGCTGGGGAATTCTGGGAGTTGAAGTCCAGACCTCATCAAATTGCCAAGGTTGAGAAGCATTATATGAACTCAGCCTCTTTCTCTTTGTGGTCTAATAGACTTTTTTTTTTTTTACTTGTGCAACCTTTATATATATATTTAGCCTGTCGTGCTCTACATCTGGATTCTGCTAGGAGTTGAGCCTTATGTAGAGCTGACCTTTAAAAAAAACCCCAAATCTCTGGATTTTCTATTTGTATGGAAATTAAGATTGTTGGGAAATCTGCCCTTGGTCAGGGAAGGGTTTCTGATTTGCACGTGATTTGGCTTTGAAGCAGAGACAGATGTGCTATGCCCTCTTTTGGGGTGATATGAGGTACGCACGAAGGTGTACAGATGGCCCTTTTCCCTCTAAGAGTAATAAAGAAGCCACTTTTAATTGGTTAAACTCTTTCATTTACCATTGGGATGAGTAGGTAATTATTTTTAATGGGGGTTGTGGATTGCTTTAACGTATGACCTCATTTAACCAAGGTTGCCTCTTATTTCTTTTATTTCTTAAAAGGGGCTTTAACACATAGATACTGCGGGGTCCATGTTGCTCCTTGAGCTTGGTTGCTTTCTTGCAGATGTGTCATGACCCAACGTAGGTAACTCCTTCATTGATGATGCAGTTATCTAGTTGGGTCATGAAACATCTGCAAGGAAACAACCAAGCTCAGGGAGCAACACGGATCCCATAGTCCTCTTCTCCCTCCTCCCCCTATTCTCCCTTCTAGCACTGATGATGTTATTTAATTGGGCCATGAAACATCTGCAAGAAAACAATCAAGCTCAGAGAGCACCAAGGACCCCACAGTTCAACCCTGAGCTATAAATATTCTCTTCTTTTGATACTTCGATGCTAGCCAGATGTTGGTTCATCCTTAGTTAAAGTTGTTTTGGCCTTTGAATCGAGTCAAAGGGTTGATTAACCAGTGGTTAGGTTCAATACTGCAGTCATCCTATCACTTGCTCAGTCCAAGGTGAAGATAATCATCCCTGACTAGTTTATTGAAAAGAAGGAGTAGGGGTGACATGATAGCAGTCTTGCAATACTTGAGGGGCTGCCCCAGAGAGGAGGGGGTCAAGCTATTCTCCAAAGCACCCGAAGGCAGGACAAGAAGCAACAGATGGAAACTAATCAAAGAGAGAAGCAACCTAGAACGAAGGAGGAATTTCCTGACAGTGAGAACAATTAATCAGTGGAACACCTCCAGAAGTTGTAAATGCTCCAACACTGGAAGTTTTTAAGAAGAGATTGGACAACCATTTGTCTGAAATGATCGAGGGTCTCCTGCTTGAAAATGGGGTTGGACTAGAAGACCTCCCAACTATTATGTTACTCTTTTGTTTCCTTCCTTAGTGCTCCAAGTCAGCCATGGCCAACAGATCAAAAGACTAACTGCTTGCTTGACCGATCAAACCTTGCGGATAGACTGTGCTTATGAACGGAAAACCACCAACCCTCTGTCCTACGAATTCTACCTAACCAAGGGGATTACCGATAGAACAGTTGTGGCCAGCAGCTTGAATGTAGCAAGCGCTCTCTACAAGCCTCGCGCCAACGTCAATATGACCAACAACCTCGTGTGCCTGTATCTCTCTGGCTTCAGCACCAGTGATGAGGGAGTCTACACTTGCACGTTGAAGATCACCAACGATTACGAAGACATGCAGTCCAAGAACATCTCTGTGGTCAAAGGTGAGAGCAGAGGTCAGACAGGAAAGACCAGCTCTGTATGTGAAGGTCCAATGAAACTGATTGATTGCTAAACAGTTCATGCAGAGGGATCCTCTCAGGATTCTGGCAGTTACCCCCCATTTAAATCATGAGTCTCGAGCCAAACTTACAAAGGATTTATTGGCAATTAACATGCCGGCACTGCCTGGGTGTAGTCGACTCTGAGGCACATAATTCATTGTCACCCTTGACCCTGGTTTTCCCCCCACCCTCTGGGTGTATCATAATTCATATTCTCCAATGGGACACCTCCATAGCTCAGAGTCACCAATCATGTTCTCCAGTTGGAATTTTGCGCAGCAGAAACTTCAATCACCTAGTTACTATCTTTGAAAACATTTAGGGAATGCAGTTTCAGTTTTGCAAGCTGCTGCACTCCTCCACCCTCCTTTTCTGTTGGCAACTCTAAAAAGACCATGGAAATATTTTATGAGTTGACACTAACCTGCTTGGAGTTAGACAAGAGTCAACTGAGTTCAAAGGAGGTTGGCCTTAGTTTGCTTGTGACTACGTAGAGATTCTAGGCTGACCTCTCTTTTCACTCTGCCCTCAAGTTCTGCCACTGCTTCTCTTACAGTGGAAGGCAGAGAACCTCAAGCATATAAGGGCCCGGATAGGCTCTAGAGGACAGAAGGTGGGTGGAAGTTACAGGAAAGTTGAGTCAGATGGTAGGAGAAACATCTGGCAGAAAGAGCAGTTGGACACCTGGACAGGTGACCCAAGAAGAAATGAACTCTTCTTGGTTGGGTGATCTAGGTAGAAGAAGCAATTGCCAAGGAGAAAACCACAATCCCAATATGGATGAGCAAGCTATGTAAACACGGAGCAAACCCTACACCTATTGCACAAATAATGTTACCTGTAGATAGTCCTCAAACGGAGCCAGGAATTAAGTCATGGCAGTCATTAAGAAGATCCTCATGTCTCTTGAGAGGGATGCGGTAGCTCAGGGGCTAAGACACTGAGCTTGTCGATCAGAAGGGTCAGCAGTTTGGCGGTTCGAATCCCTAGCACCGTGTCACGGAATGAGCTCCCGTTCCTTGTCCCAGCTTCTGCCAACCTAGCAATTCGAAACCACGTAAAAAACATGCAAGTAGAAAAATAGAGACCCCTTTGGTGGGAAGGGAACAGCGTTCTGTGAGCCTTCGAAGGCATTTAGTCCTGCTGGCCACATGATCACAGAGACGTCTTCGGACAGCGCTGGCTCTTTGGTTTTGTAATGGAGATGAGCAGCGCCCCCTAGAGCCAGAAACGACTAGCACGTAGGTGCAAGGGGAACCTTTACCTTTACATGTATCTGAACTGATTATTTTGACATTTTTTGCAGCCGTCATAAAACGGCTTTCCTCAGAAGCTGTGAATACTCCATCCCAAGAAGTTTTCAAGCAGACCACCCTTTGTCTGGAAGGGTGGTAGGGTCTCCTGTTTGAACAAAGGTGGAGGGAGGGAGTTTGGACTAGAAGACCTCCAAGGCCCCTTTCCAACCCTCTGACTCTCTTCTGTCCCTTTCCCTTTCACAGCCCACTTGGCGAGATGCGCTGGGATCAGCGTCTTCATCCAGAACACCTCCTGGCTTCTCTTGCTGCTCCTGTCCCTCCCTTTGCTGCAAGCTGTGGATTTTGTGTCGCTTTGAAGGGGGAAGAGATCCAGCGAGTGGGGAGAGGGGCACCGGGAGGTGGGGAGGGGTGAAAGGAAGGAAGGAAAGAAGGAAGGAAGAACAGCCTGTCACCCAAGCTTAAACCCATCCGGGGAACGTGGGCCTCTTCCTGGTGGTTTTGGAAAGAGGAAACCAGTGTGGACCATGGATTTGAGTTGGAAGGCAGAAGGGTTTTCTCTTAATCTTCTCTTTCTCTGTCTCTTGTCTCTCTCTTTCTCTCTCTCCCCCCCCCCCCTCTATTTAGCCACATAGCTGCTGGGAGTAACTGATTTGCGCTTAGACCCAAATCTTATCGTGCCGTAACGTGCAAGCAACGCATTGCAGGGGGTGGGGGAAGGGGAGCATGACTACACAGCCCATCGCTTTGCCTTTCCTTCTTTCCCTCCCTCCCTCTGTTTTCACCATACCGCTTTCTCGTTTGATCCTCTTCAACCTTCTCCCTCAAAAGCAGAGCGATGGCCACCATGGTTGTTGTTCTTTTGCTTTTCCACTTTCCCTCTTCTGGGTCTTTTTTTCTCTCGGGTCTTCCAAGAGGGGTTGGGCAGGAGATGCAAAAGTAAAACATGGATTCCAAGGAAGTTTGGGGTGCTCTAGCTTCCGTTTCTTCTTTTCATTTGGGGGCAAAAGGATCGGTGGGGCAAGGGGAGGATGGGAAGAAGTTCCCACTTAGGAAGCCCAAGGGGTTTCTTGGAAGATGGGCTGCCCAGCTGAACAATAGCAAGAATTGGAGAACTTTGTCTTGGGCTGCATCAAAGAAGGAAGCAGGGATCGCTCCTTTTCCTACATTATATTTCAAATGCATGCAACGTTTTCCAAACAGGTTAAAATTGTGCTACTGAGCTTGGCAGTAAACTCTGCAATTCAGTTTTGGGTGGTTATGCAGGGGCCATAAATTGGGGCTCCTAATTTTTTGTATCAGCTGAGCAGGTTTGATAAAAGTGCATCATCATCATCATCATCCTCATTATTATTATTATTACTGTTATTTGATGACTGTTGTGCTGCTGGACCTCAAGACCAAGCATGTTTGCAGCCAAAGAGGCTCACAAATGGACTGCAGGAGCAGGGGCTTGTGGGTTGAAGCAACCCCTGGCGTCTGTAACTTGTGGTGGGTGCCATTTGCTAGAAAGGGTGGGGCTTTTGGGGTTCCCAAATCTGTTTGTTTGGGTCAGGACGGTTCTGTGGAGCAGGGAAGAGTCCTGGTTTGGAGGAAGGGGAGTCCATGGCCTAGCTGGATGGCAGAAACCTCCGTTTGGCAAGGAGGTGGTGAAAGAGGTAGCTACTGGATTGATTAAGGAAGGAAGGAAGGAAGGAAGGCAAGACAGGAAGGCAAGACAGGAAGGAAAGGAGAAAGAAAAAGAGAAAGAAAGAAAGAAAAAGGAAAGAAAGAAAGAAAGAAAGAAAGAAAAAGAAAGAAAGAAAGAAAAAAAAGTAGGAAAGAAAGAAAAGAAAGAAAGAAAAAAAGAAAGGAAAGAAGGAAGAAAAGAAAGAAAAAAGATAGAAAGAAAGACAGAAAGGAAGGAAGGAAAGAAAGAAGAAAAGAAAGAAATAAAGAAAGTTCTCCCATTTTAATTCACCTGGCTCAATCTGGCCTTTTGAGAAGAGCCGTTTATGGTTGGATGGAAAGTCCGTGCATCTTTGGACAACCATTTGTCTGAAGTAGCACAGGATCTCCTGTGGGGTTGGACTAGAAGACCTCCAAGGTCCCTTCCAACTCAGTTAATTCTGTTATTCTTTCCATGTGACCAAAAAGATCCTGTGGCTTGCAGAGGACTTCAGTAGGGGTCACCTCTCCCTCGCTCTCTCAAGAAAACCAGTGTCTTCTCAGATTTATTTCTATTTATTTATTGGAGTTCTGCAGCCAGATGCTGGCGAGGCAGGAAACGGTAGCGAATGACTCTGACCAAGCGTAATTTCAGCCGTTTCCCTTCAGCTTGCATTTTCGGTCACCAGGAGGAGACTGAAGAGATTGGCTGCTCTCCAAGAATTTGCAAGAGGATTGTGTAAGTCAAGAATGCAAGGTCAAAAAACAGCCCATTCCTGTAAAAAGTGGGGTACCTCATACATTCTCAGATCCTCACTTTTGAATCTCACAATTATAACAAAAGGTAGTGGTTTATTTAGCTGCAATAAGGTAACCCATCATGAGTTTAAGCATCATTTACAGGAACACCCATCTGAAGAAGAAAAGCATCTAGACAAATATACTAAGAATGCCAAAATACCAAGAAGATTGGGGCCCTTAAACTACAAGTTTAATGCCAGAAATAAAAATGAAATCTATTAGACATCGTATGCATCATAGGAGACTGTTGTTAAGTCTATAATAATAAGATTAACTTCTGAAGAAGAATTTGGGGAGCCAACACTTAACTCTATGTCAGAGGGCTGAAAAAAATGAACTTAAAGAGTCAAAACTAATTGGGTTTAAAATCTAAGCATTTAGGGAAATATAAGGTGATCTTTTTCTTTGCATGTGGAAAAATAACTAAAAAAACCCCAGAAATATGCTTGCTAAACATTCCTAATTTGCTGACCCTATTTTGCTAAGATGTCTGTTTGCAAAGTCGCTTCAGAGTTTAATTTGGAATGTATTTAAATGGCTGTGGGTTAAAGTAATTTTTAGCTGTGAGGATTTGGAAAGGTGGAATGTAGAAGCGATGGGTGAGGTTAAAATGTTCTCCATAAATTCTGGGCTTGTAAATTGGAGTTTCTTCCCTTAAAGCACCCAGCCTGTCTTTATTTACATTATTATATGATGCTGGGTTTTCTGCATTTGTTTTTCTCGTTCCTTCAAAATAATGAAGCCGGAAGAGTTACTGTAGGATAAGATTTCTGAAGGTTTATGAAAAAGCACCAGGGCATTGCATTGGAGGGGAGAGGGACAAAACAATCAGATATTTGAAGTTGGGAGCTTTATACTTTTAAAACAGGAAATGACTGGCATAAATTTTAGCAACCACTCTGAGGATAAAAATGAAGGCGTAATATTTAGAATTTTGAAACACCTGCTGTTGCAGGCTTCCCAGAACGAAGTATCAGGTTAAGGCCAAACCTTTACACAGCAAAGATAATTTTTTAAAAAAGTTTTCAGTATTTGGGGAGTTCCTCTCAATGGAGGATAAAAATAATTTGCTTTAAGACAATGTATGATTTTTAAAAAAGGAAGAAAGGAGGGAAGGAAGGGGGAGGGAGGGGGAGAGAAAGAAAGAAAGAGAGAAAGAAAGAAAAGAAAGAAAGAGAAAGAAAGAAAGAAAAAGAAAGAAAGAAAAAGACGGAGGGAGGGAAGGAAGGAGACAGAAAAACAAAAAGGAAGGAAGGAAGGAAGACAGAAGGAGGGAAGGAAGGAAGGAGACAGACGGACAGAAAGACAGGAAGGAAGGAAAGCAAGGAAGGAAGGAAGAAAAAGAAAGAGAAAGAAAAGAAAGGGAGGGAGGGGAAGGGAAGGAAGATGGAAAGAAACAAAAGAGAAAGAAAAGAAAGAATCCTTGTTTTTATATCATTTTAGTTTGCTGGCTCAACCTGGCCTTTTGGAAACAGCCGTTTATGACCGGAAGGAAAGTTCGTGCATCTATGAACAATCATTTGTCCAGGCCATTTAAATACATTCCAAATTAAAGCAAGATAACAACATTAAATCAGACAGAAATCTCCATCGCACCTTTTATTCCCAGCCCTTAAAAGGACTCCTGATTGCTTGGCGAGCTTAACTTGACAGGCAGAGCTTAAATTGAACGGACGGAGGGCATCCAAGGTGGGCACCAGATCCAAGAGGCCAGAATGGATGGTTTTGCAGGAGACTTTATTTTGATTTGTTACAGCTGCCCATCTCGAACCAGTGACTTTGGGCGTTTTCGGATTGCCCTGCCCTTCCCCACCCTTCCCTTCCCTTCCCTTCCCCACCCCTCCCTTCTCCAGTCAGCTTTTGCTTTTCCATCTAAGCCAGCCGCTTTCGCTTCCTTCCACCTTCTGGATTTTATAGCTCAGGTAACGCCAATCCCTGGTTTGCTCTCTCGGCTCTTGATTTTTCCGGGCAAATTCAGCAGCTCCCTTTTGGGGATGCCCCTCCCGCCTTCTTTCCCCGGGGGGGGAAGGAGGGGAGGGGTCCAGGTTGCCCAACCCTCCTGCTTCATCCTTGTCTCTTCCCTTGAACATTTGACCGCTTCTTTGTCAAAGACAACCAAGGGGCAAAAATCACCCCAATCCGCACAAATAAAATCTTTAGATTGTAGAATTCCTTTTGCTTGTGTCTTTTTTCTTCTTCTTCTTCTTTTCTTGGAAGGGTCATTTATTTGGATGTTGCGGACAGCAGCTAATTTTTTATTTTAAAGCACAATGAGCTTCTTCCCCGGTTGAAGAATGTTGTTTACATTATTCTCTAGTTGCTCGGAGCCTCTCAGGTTTGCCACCCAAAAAAAAAAAAAACATCGGAGGTTGGGCTTCCGTCTAAAGACAGCACAGAAAATCGAAAAATAGAGCGGAAGGAAGAAGGAGTTCTTCAGAACCAAACAACAGAGTTGGAAGGGACCTTGGAGGTCATCTAGTCCAACCCCCCTGCCCAAGCAGACCCGACACCGTTTCTGACAGATGGCAGTCCAGTCTCTCCTTGAAAGCCTCCGGGGATGAACTTCTAAATGCAACTTCTGTTCAGTGGATTGATGGTTCTCCCTGTCAGGAAATTTCTTCTTATTTCCAGGTGGAATCTCTCCTGGATCAGTGATCTGTCTTCTGTACAGAGGTAGATCTTATATTCTGTACACGCCCGGCTCCTTTTGGCCGGGGCTGCCGACCAAGATAGAAAGAGGAGGCAGGGGGTTATGACCAGGACAGGGACTCCCAGATCTGTAAGGGACGGGGCACCACCAGGTGACCCACCCGAGGCGGCCGCTGAGCCCTCTGGGCGCGTGCAGAGCGCGTGGAACCCTTTCCCCGAGGGCTCCACTGCGGCTTTGTCGGCCGCCCGCGGACCGGCGCTGCGTCACCCGTGGCCGGATTGTGACATCAGGCGGCGGCGGTGGGCTAGGGGCTCCATGGAGCCGGCCGGGTTCGGCTCGTCCCCCCCCCCCGGAGACGGCCAGGTGAGTGCCGGCCGCGCCCCCTTCCCCGCCCCGGAGCCTGCCAGCGGGGCGCTCTCCTTCGCCCCGGGCAGGGGCGCCCCGGGCCGCGGAGGTTCCGCAGGGAGGTAGCTGCGCGGGGGTCGCGGGTGGCCGAGTGAGGGGGGGACCCCGGAGGCTGGTGGTGCCTGGATCACGCCCCCTCCCCAAACCATCGCCCGCCCCGCCCCAGAGCGGCGTGGGAGCCCCGCGCGCATCGTCCCGGGTGGGTTCGATCTCGGGGCGCAAGGCGGGCGCGGTGTGGGTGGGTGGGTAGGCGGGGAAGCCCAGAAGGGTGGGAGTGGGCAGCCCTGGCCCACGGCCGAGCCCCATCTGGGGTGTGTGGACGATGGGAGTTGTAGTCCTGGCATTCCTGGCGGGGAAACCTGGACGTGGAGAGGGGGGATGATGGCTGCTGGAAATGACGAGGGTGAGGATTTGGTAACGATGATGAAGATGGAGATGGAGAGGATTGTTAGGCCGAGTTCTTAGGAAGCTGTCAAGGGAAAGTTGGTTGGCTCAAAGAGAAGCTCCGATTCTAGAAGGGGGCCCTTCTTCCTGGAGTCCCTTTGAGGCCGGGGGAGGAGATGGGCTCCGGTGTATCTAGAAGAGGCCAAAATGAGGACCAGAGTTATCGCAGGGCTTTTCAGATACCCAGCTTTTTGGCAGTGCCCTTTGCACCTGCTCAGGAGCCCTGTGCTACCATATGCCAGGCTTCTTGCTTTGACCCCAGACTAGCCACCTGGGACCCTAGAATGCTTAAGCCCAAAACGAAAATCCCATTATTTCCTTCTTAGGGGATAGGAGCAAACTTTGTGTTCCTGTCCTGTTTTACATAAGGAGGGACTGCTGCATCAGAAGGAAGCGGGGCGGGAGGGGGGGGGGAGGCAACTGGAATGGATGATCTCACTTTGCCCCAAGCCTCTGCTGTCATTCTGGGGATGAGTCACCCCCACTCTGAGGATTGTGGCCTGGAGCAGAGAGGCCCCAAGGTAGTCATCCCAGCCGGTCGAAAAGCCATCCCAGAAAATAATTTTTTTGGGGGGGAAGGTAGGAGGGGTTTTTTTGCACCCCTTCTGGAAATGCACCTGGGATTAAAAACTAAGGAGCAACACTGCATGGGCTGTCTCCCCTCCCCTATGGCAGATACGCAGCTGAAAGTTTTGAAGTGGCCAACATATTTTTTAAAGCAGGACTCCCAGAATTGTGGAAGTTGAAATCCACGGCTCTTAAAAGTTACCAAGTTTAGAGACCTCTGGATTAGAGTATCTGGGGTTCATCAGCTGTAGTGAGCTGAACAGAAGAAACTTAAATTGCAATGAATTATATCCCCACCCCTCTTTGTTTGTTTGTTTATTTCACATGGTTCCAGTCAGTTTTTAAATTCCCTGGTTTGAGTTAGCTAAACCTGGTTATCCCTTCTGAACTGGGGACATCACAACTAACAATAGCCCTTAGACTTATATATTGCTTCACGGTGCTTTCCAGCCCTCTCTTAGCGGTTTACAGAGTCAGCCTCTTGCCCCCCAACAATCTGGGTCCTCATTTTATACCCACCTCAGAAGGACGGAAGGCTGAGTCAACTTTGAGCCAGTCAGGATCGAACTCCTGGCAGTGGGCAGAGTCAGCCTGCAATATTGCATTGTAACCAGAATGGTTTTTGGTGTTTTTTTTTTTTAACACCAAGGCTACATACTGGTTCTTTTTTTTTTCAAAGTTTTTTAATTTTTTTACAACAAACATATGAACAAAACATAAAAAAATAAAACCCTCTTTCAATTATTTACATATAGTGTGTCAGTGGGTTACAATCTTTTGTGCTATCCTTTTTTTTTTACCATTACTCATGAATTATATGAATTCTCACCTTATCAATCTAGCTTGTGTTTATGTAATATTAATTATTAAACATTCATTTGACTAAAGTATTTTTTCCTCATTTTATACGAGATATTCTAAATTTCACTATGGTTTAATGTTATACATTCATCCAACGGTTATATATTTTATGTTGTATTCTATATCAGTCTATTAACTTTTATTGTAAGGCTTACTAATCTATTTCTTTACCATGTCTTTTTATCTAACCATTGATAAAATAAATCCCATATCATATGAAATTGTTTATCCTCTTGTTCTCTAATTTCAAATGTCAATTTATACTCATTTCAGGACAGTCCATGATTTTCTTAATAATTTCCTCCTGCATCGGTATTTTTTTCATTTTTTCCAATTCTTAGCAGCTACGCACTGATTCTTAAAGGCTAAAAGCAGTAGTTCTGGGGTGATTTTCACTTCCTTATTCCTGCTGGAGTTCAGGGCAGCCAGTGCTGCCTCCTTCTCCTATTTTATTTTAATGACCTTGCAAAGCCTGGTTGCTTCTTGAAGTGCCCATTTTCACAAACGGCAAACCGAGGCCAAGAGATCTTATCCCAATGGTTAAACGCAGGTTAATCCAGGCGATGCGTCCTGGCCTGTCTCGTTTCCTCATTCTCTCTCTCTGAACACAGCGTTGGGAGATGGCAGAGATAATTGCCGTTGCAATTTCATTGTTGCTCCCTTTTCTAGCACACGCCAGAGGAAATAAAAATTTACAATGGATTCAGGGGGAGGCGGGTGCCACGCACTGTGAATGCCACCCAGGGGCGGGCATCAAAAATTTTAGCAAAGGGTATTATCTGCCCGGTGGCTGGGTGGGCGTGGTCCTGGTGGGCGTGACTTAGTTGGCCTCCTGCATCATGTTGGGAGGGTCATTTTTGCCCTTCCCAGACTCCTGAGGCTTCCCTTGAGCCTCCGGGAGATGGGAAGACAGTCCCCCAGACTCCCGAGGCTCTCTGGAAGCTGGAAATGGGCCCATTTGGAAATTTCCTTCCCGAATTTTTGGGAGGCCCATTTTTACCCTCCCCGAGCTTCCTGCATCCAGAACGGGCCACATGGGGACTCCTGGGAGGGGCAAGGAGGGGTGGGCGTGGCCAGCCAGGAGTGGGATTTGGGGCTTCTCTGAACTGCACAGGATCTTAGCTAGGGGATCTCCTGACCCCCAGCCAAGCCCCAGCAGCCCACCCCTGAATCCCAACTTTCGGTTTTTTTTTTAACCTCCAAGTTTCTAGTCTTTATGGGTTAGGGCCGTGTTTCTCAACCCACCCACCTGGAAGCTGTAGGGACGTTAACTCCCAGAATTCCCCAGCCTGGCTGGGGAATTCTGGGAGTTGACGTCCATACAGTTTCCCAGCTGCCTAGCACTGAGAACTACTGCATTATTAGAAGAATGCCAGGGCCTGTTTTAATTTCCTATCTGAAGGAATCCACCCTCCCACACACCCCTTTTTTCCTTCTTTAGATCTCCAATTTCTTCCCCCTCCATCGGGACAGGGGATCCACCCTGCCGAGCATGCTTGGGGCAGGATCCTCCTTTCCTGCCCCTTTAAATCCCCCCAATGCTGGAATGCGTGCATTGCCCCAGCGAGGTCAGATAAAAGCTCTATATTTATCCAGCAAGTAACCCGAGCCGACGGATCTCTCGGGCCGAGGCTACAACACACCCAGGTCCCTTCCAATCTACTTCATTCTCCGCCTGGGAGGGTCTGCTTTGTGGATTTCCCTGCTCACCCCATCGCTACTCCCCCTTCACCTCCTCCAACGGGACCCGCCCTGCCGCCTTTTAATCAATTTCTTTCCTTTCTCGCCCCCTCCCCTATTTCTCTCTTCCCCACCCCACTCCTCTCTTTCTCTCTCTGCAGAAAAAGCAGCTTGCCAAGGCTAACCTGAGCCTCCCCTCCCATCCGTCCCAGGCTTCAGTTTCATGCCACGGCTCCGTGGGCCTGTCGTTCTACACACAGGTGGGTGCAAACCGAAGTGGCGCGCAGGAAAAGGGGGGCGTATGTGACGGCCTAGCAGGGTGTGGGGAAGCTGGAGGGTCCCAAAATGTGAACGTTTCCATTGAGCTGAGTAAAAATGAGGCACTTCGTTCTTATTCAAGGTGTCAATTGTCAGACCCAAACGGGCAACGGATCCAGGACTTGGCTAGTTCAGCTTGGAGTTTGGGGCTGGGGAGTGCTCGGTGCTCTCTCAGCCTGGTTGTCTTCTTGCAAGACGTTTCATGACCCAACTTGTATTCATTTATTATTTATTTGATTTGTCCAATCACTTACAAGATAATAGGTATAAGTATATACACAGTTATGAATACATGAAATGGGTACATATAAGAAAAATAAAAGAAACAATAGGACAGGGACGGTAGGCACGATTGGTGCGCTTATGCACGCCTCACTACAGACCTCTTAGGAAAGGGGTGAGTTCAAGAGTAGACAGTCTAAGGTTAAAGTTTTTGGGGTTTGGGGAAGAAACCACAGAGTCAGGTAGAGTATTCCAGACATTCACCACTCTGTTGCTGAAGTCGTATTTCCTGCAATCAAGTTTGGTGCGATTAACCTGAGTTTGTATCTATTGTTTGCTCTTGTGTTGTTATGGTTGAAGCTGAAGTATCTATTGACAGGTAGGACATTGCATTGTATGATTTTATATACTATACTTAGATCGGACCGAAGGCGGCGTAGTTCTAGGTTTTCGAGGTCTAGAATTTCAAGTCTGGTGGCATAAGGTATTCTGCAAGGAGTAGAGGAGTAGAGAACTCTTCTTGTGAAATATTTATGGACTTTCTCAACTGTGCTAATTCTCAACTGTGCTTGATAATGTCATTGGTTCTAGAAAGGAGCGGGGTTTGCTCCCTTTGCTTGCCCCAGCAGTGTTGGTGGGGACCTGTATTTTTCCCCCCTTGGTAATTCCTTGATTAGGGTTTTTCGCTTGGTTATTTGTCTAGTGTTAATCCCTGCTTATCTGAGTTTCCATTTCTATGAAGTCCTTGGTGTTCTCAGAACTTGGCTGTTTTCTTGCAGACATTGCATTACCCAATTAGGTAACATCAGCAGCAGGAGAAGGGAGTGGTGTTTGCTCTCTGTTTACATACAGGTGGCTTGTCCTTTCACTCTTGGTGGGAGTGTTGGTTTCTTCTTGCTAGTTTGTTAATTAGGTGTTGTTTACTGTTTGATTGTTTGTCTGAGTTGGCAGTTCCTTAATTGCGATGTTGTTGAGCTAGAGGTCTTGGTGTTAGGCTCCTTATCTTTGTGTTGGTTGCTGGTGAGGAGGTGTTTTGATCTTTTGGTTTTCTTTTGGTCTTTTGATTGTCTCTTTTCATTGGTATGTAGATGTTGTTTATCTCTATGTGCCCGTTGATGGCTGCTTTGCCTGAGGGGGAGGCTTCCGGGAATTCTCTAACATTTGTGGATTTGGCTTGTCTAAGGTGCTCAGAGTTTCCAATTGAAACTGCGGTACAATCAGTCCATGTGTGGTGCAATTAAGGAGTTTTCATCCTGTCTTCTGACTGCTAATGGGTTGATATAGATGAGCTCCGCTGGTCTTCTTTGGGACTTTGGGTGCTCCAATCATGGACTGAACCTTGATTAATTTAACCCTTGTTTGAAGAGAAGAACAAGAGTGTTGGAAACAACTTTTTTGGACCATTCAAGAGCTCCCAAATAGCACCCACAAAAATTTTGGCTGCCCTCAGAATACATTGGACTACCACTCCCATCATTCCCAGTCAGCCTTCCTCATAGATATGCTGACTGAGGGTGATGAACTTGCAGTCAACACCCCTGAAGGATGTGTGCAGAGTGTGAAGGACGACAAGTGACTGTGTGAACCTTGAGCACAGTTCAGTGTAGACCTGGGTCGATATATTTCAATCAATTAATCAGAATAGAACTGGAAAGGGACATTGGAGATCTTCTAGTCCAACCCTTGACTCAAACAGGAGATTATATACCATTTCATATAGATGGCTGTTCAGTCTCTTCTTGAAAGCCTCCAGTGATGAAGCACCTACAACTTCTGGTGGCAAGCTGTTCCACTGGTTAATTATCCTCACTGTTAGGAAGTTTCTCCTTAATTCCAGGTTGCTTCTCTCCTTGATTAGTTTCCACTCATTATCTCTTGTCCTGCTCTTGGATGTTTTGGAGAATAAGCTGACCCCCTCTTCTTTGTGGTAGCCCTTCAAATACTGGAATATTGCTATCATATCCCCCTTAGACCTTCTTTTGTCTAGACTAGTCAAGCCCAATTCCTGAAACCATTCTTCAATATGTTTTAACACTCCAGGCCTTTAATCCTCATCTTACTTGATCTTCTCTGCATTTTTTCCAAAGTCTCAACATCTTTTTTTATAATATGGGATATTTGGGGGATATATTTGGGAGCAGATAAGTGGCTGGAGAGATGTGAGTAAAAATTGGCCTATTGAGAATTTGGCAGAGCAGAAAGAGATGGGGGTTGTTCTGGGGGGGCCCCAATCCCTCCTTTCCCCATAGCCAAGGTCCTTTTTTGAGTAACCTCCAATTGCTACCTAGCTCAGCGTGCAAACGGAAGATTTCCAGTCCATTCTGCTGACTCAGATCCCTTCTTCCACTCCCACCCTCAAACCGAGTAGGATTATTTTGCTTAGGTAGCATTTTTTCTCCAAAAGAGAGGCCCAGGTGTGGGGATCGGAGAGCTGGTTTTTTTTTTCTTCCCCCAAATCCTGGCGAGCTACCAGGGAAGGGGAGGGGAAGAGAATTGTCAAATTCACTTCTGAGAATAGGCAGGGAGGGAGGTGTTGTGGAGTTTGCAGGAAGCTGGGCGATTAGCAAAGCCAGCCTGGAGCCTTTGTTTTTGAAACTCCTTGGAAATAGAGAAAGGAGGAAGAGGCAGCCTGGGACAAAATATTTACCAGCTGGAGAATTGCAAAACTTGGGCTTCAAGTTCAGGATTTCTTTGAGGCTCCTGGAGAAAATATATTCTGCTTGGGAGATGCCACGCATGAGCTGAATTGTGATGAAGGTCAGTGTCTGGATGTTTACTGGCCTGGCCTGGAGCTCCTGGGTGAGACAACTTCCCCCAGCCACAAATGACAAGTGCCTGAAGAGTAACAAGACGTCACAAACTCCCCATCTTTGCACCGTGTGCTGAACAAAATCACTCTGAGTTCTCTCCGTGGGACAAGCAGAACTTGGTCGATTTGGAGTTGGCTTGAAATTGACCGCATCGTCATCGTCCGAGCCTAGCCTCTTGGTTTAGTTTAGGGCTCATTGTGTTGTGTTGCGTTGTGCCAAACCGCTCACATGAGCTAATTCAGTAACCAGGATGATGATATCTTGGGTGAACACAACTAAAGAATAGGCCAAACGTATCCTTGGCAAATCAATTAGCAACCAAGGAGCGAAATCCAGGTGCATTTGAGGTTACTGTGGGCTTTGTAAATCAAATACACTCTCTCTCTCTCTCTCTCTCTCTCTCTTTTTGTAACTCTGGTTTAGTTTTTTCTCTGTGTTGAAAAAGGTTGGTGTTACGAAGGTTGATGCTCTTAATCCTCATCACAAGTGTAAGGCAGCCCATTTTCCTGTAGTCCGGTTGTTAGAGTCTAATGGATGTGTGTCACACTTCTGCAAAAAGTTCATTTTCTTGTTGAGACAAGTTTCCCCATAGAGCTGACGGAGAGAACATAAAATATAGGATAAGGGATGTGTTTGAGGAAGGGTGTCCAGAAGCAGAGGAGACGAAGGTTAATAGATTCAAAGAGGCCACATATTTGGAGGCAGGAAAAAAAAACAAAATTCAATTTGCATAATTCCCAGTGTAAAAAAAAAAAGATTGCATAATACATACGACTCAGAGTTCTATGGAACAGGAGTCTCCATTTCCAATTACAAGTCTGTGGCAGGAGTTCGTTAGACTGAAGGCTGAAGTGTTTCCATGCGGGGATTCCAGCATCTCAAGTGAGTCAAAAAGGGAAGAAAATAAAATGAAAGATAGCCTGGTATGTCAAGATATGTAAACATATTAAATGTATCTCATTTCTTTCCTTCCTTCCTTTCCCATCTTAATGTGCCTGCTTTTTTCCTCTCTTCTCTTTCTTTCCTCCCTCCCTCCCTCTCCTCCCTTCCTTCCCCTCTCTCCCTTCCTTCTCTCTTTTCCTTCCTTCTTTCCTTCCTTTCCCATCTCCTTCCTTCCTTCCATTTCTATCGTCTTCCTTCTTTCTATTCCTATCTCCTTCCTTCTTTCCATTCCCATCTCCTTCCTTCCTTCCTTCCATTTCTATCTCCTTCCTTCCTTCCATTCCCATCTCCTTCCTTCCTTTCCCATCTCCTTCCTTCCTTCCATTCCTATCTCCTTCCTCCCTTCCTTTCTCATCTCTTTCCTTCCTTCCTTCCTTCCTTCCTTCCTTCCTTCCTTCCTTCCTTCCTTATCTCTTTCCTTCCTTCCTTCCATTCCCATCTCCTTCCTTCCATTCCCATCTCTTTCCTTCCTTCCTTCCTTCCTTCCTTCCTTCCTTCCTTCCTTCCTTCCTTCCTTCCTTCCTTCCTTCCTTCCTTCCTTTTCTATCTCCTTCCTTCCTTCCATTCCTATCTCCTTCCTTCCATCCTCCCTCCCTCTCTCTTTCCCTCCCTTTCTTGGTAGAGGACTGCTCATGGACCAACCTTCATATCTCAGTGGACTTGCTGGGCAGCTTCCCCAGGGCCTGCAAATTGTTGCCCCCGGCTGCCCAAAATTTATTCAGAAGGCTGTGAGTGACTCACAAGCCACACGTTTAAATCCTTTGCCTTCCACCGCATGACGTGCAGTGAAACAACAGATCCTGTAGGCCTTGGCTAAATGCCTGTGCTTCTCAAAATATCACCATGCTGATCTAGAGCCAGGTTTTGGAAATGGGATGTCAGCCCTGCCAGGTAGACCAGATGGGAAACGCAACCAGTTGAGCCAATTTTATAGTAAGATGATATTGACAGAATCTTACAATGCTGGGATTTCGGTGGTCTCTGAGCTGGGTTGTTTTCTTGCAGAGGTTTCATGACCAAGCTAGGTGACTTCATCAATGTTAGCGACTCTAACCAGCCCTGATTATGTTACCTAGTTTGGGTCATAAAACGTCTACAAGAAAAACCACCCAGTTCAGAGAGCACCAAAGGACCCCTTATTTCAACCCTGAGCTACAAGTATTCTCCTTTATTTGACTCTTGCAAGTCTGAAAGTACAAGTTCTCCTCCTGTCTCCTTTACCCCCCTAGAAACTAAGGAGAGTCTCTTCTGAACCTTTTGCCCCACTCATTATCCAACTGTGGGCTAAGCCCCCTTTTATCCACCCCTTCTCGAGGCAGTCCCCTCTCTTCAAATTCTCTCCCGGGGTCTTTCTCGTGTACTATCACAACAGGGCATAGAAGCAGTTTTATAGCAATCTAACTGTCATCGCTTCTGCCAGAGAATCCTGGGAGCTGCGGTTGGCAAGATCCTTAGCTCTTCCATCCCCCTTCCATATTCTAGAATTGTTTGACCGTCTCTGACCCCACCCCCTCCACCAAGCCACCCACCCGTGGACTACAGCTTCAGTTATCTTCAGTCAGCATTGTTCTGGCTAGAGGGCAAGGATGGTCGTGGGAGCCCAACCTGATCCTCCTAACGATGTTCATAAAAGAAGGGACCAGGTGATCTAGAACCATCTCTTCTCCCCAGGAGAAGGGATTCCTCTCCATCCTTCCATCTGTGCGTCCAAGCCAACTTTCTTCACTATAACACGAAGAAGGAAGCCAAGGATCAGTGGAGGGTTGTTTATGCAGGAGGAATTCCGCCAGAGAAGCAGCTGTGGCTCTCCGTCCTCCCCACCTCCTCCAGCCCGGTCCAATCTGAGACTCACCGCAGCTGTTTGGAACTAAAAATAGCTCTTTTGGTGATCCGGTTACGGGCCGGCTTGGCCCTAAATCCCTGGCAGTGAGGAAAAAGTCGCAGGTTTGACTGTTCTGGCAAAACAACCAAGAATGCGTGGTTGTGTAACTTCAACGCGGTGGAGCGAATGCCCCGGATTGCAACGAGAAGCCAAAGCCAGGATCTCCTACGGTAGAGGAGTAGAAATCTCTCGCCTGCTTATTGTATGTGTCTGAGTGAGGTGGGTGCCAGCCCTGAAGCCATTTTCCCCGGGCACCTTCAGCGGAGATGAATCGAGGCATGGAAACAGGAGGGGAGGTAGAGATAGCTGGGGGATTGTAGTAGTGATTGGATTCTTATTTTTTTACTACTGGTTCTGTAAGCGTGGCTTGGTGGGCGTGGCAAGGGAAGGATACTGCAAAATCCCCATTCCCTCCCCACCCCACTAACCTGCTTTTCAGCTCCGTTCTCCTTTGCAGGACAACCAAAGAAGACCCAGCCAAT
Source organism: Bungarus multicinctus (assembly GCA_023653725.1). Lineage (NCBI taxonomy): Eukaryota > Metazoa > Chordata > Lepidosauria > Squamata > Elapidae > Bungarus > Bungarus multicinctus. The sequence goes on from CM042837.1 coordinate 24,482,785, forward strand.
CAGCTGGGACTCAATGGGAGGCAGAGAAGAGATAGGGTTGGCAGGGCCAGTCAGAGGTGGGATTTGCCGGTTCTCCAAACTACTCAAAATTTCCACTACCGGTTCTCGAGAACCGGTCAGAACCGGCTGAATGCCACCTCTGGATTTTAACCGAAATAAAATAAAATTCCTTCTTCTGAGAACCAAGGACTTTCCCACCAGGTGCTAAGGAGGTGGGATCTGAGACCAACTGACCCTTGACCGTGGCCTGATCGGACCACATGAGAGAAAACTTTACTTTTAACTGGGGGGAACCTCGAGGGGGGGTTAGAATAGAATAGAATAGAATAGAATAGAATAGAATAGAATAGAATAGAATAGAATAGAATAGAATAGAATAGAATAGAATAGAATAGAATAGAATAGAATACTTTATTGGCCAAGTGTGATTGGACACACAAGGAATTTGTCTTGGTGTAAATACTCTCAGTATACATAAAGAAGGAACTTTCGTTAAGAATCAAGAATCATAATGTACAACACTTAATGATAGTCATAGGGTACAATCAACATCAAATCATACTAGGAAACAGAGGATACAAGCAACAAAGTTACAGTCACAAGTGGGAGGGGATGGGTGATAAGGAGTGATGAGAAGATTAAAAGTAATAGTAGTGTACACTTTGTAAATAGTTGAACAGTGTTGAGGGAATTATTTGTTTAGCAGAGTGATGGCTTTCGGGAAAAAACTGTTCTTATGTCTAGTTGTTCTGGTGTTAAGAGTCAGGTTTCCCCAGATGTGCCAATCCGACCTGCCTAAAATAAATCTATTCTTTGAGGAAGATGCCTGCCTTGGAGTTCTGATTCCGTTGGGTGTGTTTCTTGGAACCCAAACACTTAACCCAACTCTCCAGATGAAACCTCGTTTATTATAAGTGGCCGAAGTGGGAAGCGAAGTTCAGTGGCTTTGCCTGGTTGCTGGCTCTGGGTTCTTGGACCCCTTGGTAGAGCAGCTAATGACAGGAACAGTTGCAAAGTCCTGTTTTGGGGGTTTATTTCGTGAGTCCCTCCATTATTGTTATTGTCGTCGTTTATGTATTTGCCGTCATTTCGCGGCTCAAGGTGACTCTAAGCCTCTCGAACTGGGTGATGAGGACATGCTTTGCGGGCGATCAGGGCTGCATTGCAGGTAGTCCTCAACTTAATTGAGGCTGCCATTGCAGGTTCAATTACCCTCATAACTTATGGAGGTCGGTAAGTGGATCATCACGTAATGGCAACCCAAGTTATTTTTTTTGTGGTGAGTATTTAGTGACAGTGGCAGCCATTAAACGAATACTGTGGTGGTTAAGCAAACACAGCAGTCATTAAAGGAACCTACTGTTTACTACGAGCTGGGTTTTTTTTTCCCAAATACTAGATGCTAATTAGAAGAATGGGGCCAAAAATATGCATTTGGGGAAGGGAAGGGACGTTCTTGTGTTGTTGCGCTGGGTTCTTAGTGGCCCCATGAACTGGGCAACGTCTTCAGAAGTGGCTTTCCATCAGTGGCACGATTCAATTTTTTTTACTATCAGTTCTGTGGGTGTGGCTTGGTGGGTGTGGCATGGCTTGGTGGGCTTGGTTTGGTGGGCATGGTGGGAAGGATATGCTGCAAAATCCCCATTCCCTCCCTATCCCACTAACCTGCTTTCCAGCTCCGTTCTCCTATGTAGGGTAACCAAAGGAGACCCAGCCGATCAGCTGGGACTTGATGGGAGGCAGAGAATAGATGGGGTTGGTAGGGCCAATCAGAGGTGGGATTTGCCAGTTCTCCAAACTACTCAAAATTTCTGCTACCAGTTCTCCAGAACCGGTCAGAACCGGCTGAATATAACCTATGCTTTCCATCCTTCTAGGGAAGTTTTTCCCACTTCTCAGTCGGGCCAAGGCAGAAGGGCTGACCCCAAGTCACCCAGCTGGCTTTCACGCCCAGGGAACGGTGCCTAGTCCAACTGCTCCAAACCCGGGAGGGATGCAACACAATTTGAGGTCCCTCTTGTGCGGTTGGATTCCCTTCCCGGCCCTTCCTTTTCTGGCATCCTTGCTGAGCTGCGTCCTTCCTTTCTGGGTCGCTTCAGCGGCCCCACCTTAGTCCTGCCAAGGAGTCAGCAGCGTCCCTGCAAACCGCAACCTCTCTTGGAAGGCGGCACAGGCTTCTGAAAAGCCTCTGATGCATGTCAGGCCCGGGAGAAAAAGGACGCACCAGATTCTGCAGCTGAGGCGGTCTTCTCCCTGTGCCCCGGGCTGTTTCCCCATGCCGCGTTGTGTTCTTCCTCCCTCTGCCAAGGTCCCTCCCTCCTTCCCTGCCTACCTGCACCTGAGTTCCCACGGGTGTGTCCCATGTTTATGTGTGTGTATGTGTGTGTGTGACTGATTCACCCAGCTCTCTCTGTGTCTCCCACAGCCTCAGGCACTCATTGTGAGATGATGCTACTTTACTTCTAACATCACAAGGAACAAAGCTCTCGTAGAAGTGGCAGACACAAACGGTGAGCATTCTCTCAGGTTTGGAGGGTGGTTAGCAAGGGTGGGGGGGAGAGAATTACAGGTTTTATGGGCTTCCTTGGAGCTGGCCTTGAGTGGTGGCCAAACCCACTGTTGTAGGGTTGTTTGGTTGTGCAAAGCATGGTTGGCCCCAAAGAAGTTGGGATCTATTTTATCCAAAAGGCAGTAGAGTCAAGAGATGGGCCCTTTGGCAGGTTGGAGGGAGCAAGGAACAGATGGCAACAATCTGAACTAGAGGGCAGAGAAGGGATAGAATCCTGACTATATCTCTGCCACTAGTCCGGGAAGTAAAAATGGGATCTCCTTGCGCAAGACAAATCTCCTTGTATCTTACGACTCTTCCTTCATCTTGTTCTGCTTCACTTTGTTTCCTCCGGGCTCCGATTGGAAGGGCTGCCTTTGCGCAACACCCTTTGTAAAGTCCTTTGTAAAACTAGGATCCACAACCCTCCAGAGCCACAGTCTTCCTCGGCCTATGTAACTTGATGGTGCGTGAACTTCAACTCCCAAAATTCCCCAGTAAGGGGAATCTAGACTCGTTCAGGACAGTCTATCACGTGGGTGACTTGTCGCGTGGTCAGCTAAGGATTGATGGTCTTGGTGAAAGAGAGGCGATGAGTGAACTCTACTAGCAGACCCAACCTCCTTGTCTGCCTGCCTGCCTCCCTCCAGCAACCACCGCACCACAATTTGTGCTAATGCATTCGCGCACACCGGCGTTGCAAAAGGAGGGATCGGCTCCTGTATATATTTACAAGTATTTGGTGAGCATTGCTTAACTGATGACCTGTTGGCGTGATCCTCTGAGGTGGTGGCTTGGTTACTCATGCCAAATTCCATCCCACTTAATTATATCCTGCTGTGCTAATTGTGTGTGCAACATGTATTTGAGTAGCTTGGCTAAGGATGGGTTAGGAGCAAACTCCAACTCTGAAGAAGCTGCCTCTCGAGTCAATGAAGAAGCCATGTCCTCCAGTGGTAAGTAAGGCCATTTGGAACCGCCAAAAGGCTCAAATCCTTTGGTCTACCTCAGGCAGAAGGGGAGAAAAAGAGAAAGAAACAATGCTTAATTGTTTTCCTTTGTCGCTGAAACCTCTTGCTTATCCCAAAGTCTGATCAAACTTTGAGGTTGTTAAGTCCCTTCTTTCCATACCGTCGTACCTTCAGATGGTCGCTGAACGAAGGGACATAACTTGAGGTATACCTGAATGGTAAAAAACAGCATCTTTGAATGATCTTCGGGTCATTTCAACAAATTACTATCGGTATTTCCTCGATTTTTATCTTTGTAGAGATACTTTGGCAGATTTTCGAGTATTTTAGTACACGTTGCGAAATTAAGTCTGTTTATGTGTCCCTGTTGTGCGGAGTAACAGGTTCACCTGTCGTTACCCAAAGGAAAAACTATTTTTACTGAATTTGCGGTAATTTATGGGGTTTTGGAGAGCACTGGGCTAAGACGTGGTTTGTTATTTTGACTGCGTTCTGGAGGAAGAGGTTCTCGAGTTGTTAGAAGAGGTTGTGAGGTACAAAGCAAAGAGCTTAGAGTTCACCTTCCCACAATTGTACAGGGCCTGGAAGCATTCTGGTTTGTGCAACTGTCCTATATTGGTGTGGTATCCAACCCTGGTTGGCTTGTTATGATATGCTAAACCATAATAGGATTGCTTTGGTCCTGGCATACCACATTCTGACCACCTTTGAGTGTCTTTCATCAACAGGGTTTTATATTTAATGACTTTTAAGGATACACTCAACTCTTGATGGAAGACATCCTTAAGATTTGCTGACACTGTAGCCATGTTAATCCATCTTGGCTAAAAATCAAGTGTCTGGTAGCTTTTTCTTTTCCAACAAGTACATTTTACGACCAACTAATTCTACAACCAATAACTATAAATACAAATATCCTACGAAATAAGTAATGAATGAAAAAACTCATATTTTACAATGCCTTTCCTAAATCAGAAGGGGCTACCTGTGATGTTCTGTGGCATCACATTTGGGCATGCAGACCATAATGCCTGTGATGACCCAAAGGGGCATGGCACAAAGGCAACACAGTCAGATAATCCCTTTATCAGAGTCCCTTTATTAGCTCCAACTTTGTCCCAATGTCCTGGTTACCTTCTGGATGGAGAAAACACTCTCCCAGGAACAGCCTTTGGCTGCAGAGAATCACGTCCAAAACTTGATCAACAAAAGCTGTAATTGTAAGTCCAAACAAGGCAAAATGAGGGAATTCCAGATGTGAAGGAACAGCAGTAACAGCAGTTGGGAGGATGCTAGGAACGCAGATAACCAAAGTACACACAAGATAAACTCACATTTGTTCCCAGCAGATGCCGCTTTCAGCTTGCATCTCTTAAACTCTCTTCCCAACTGTGGCTACTCAAGGGAATCAGGGCCCTTTCCTCCCCCATAAGCCACACAACCCACGCTGCTCCCTTCTCCGTTCCTCCCTGTGTGCCCTAGGATGAAGAGGGGGATGGGCCTGGGTCTTTCTCTGAATTCCTCTGATTCTCTCTTGCTCTACCTCTCCCCTGCTCTACCCAGCCAAGCTTTGCCCTTCCCCAGTTTCCTCCATAGCCAACGGAGCCAAAATCCCACTCCCTGTCAGCTGTTCATCTTCCTCCTCTGATTGAGACTCCAACAGGGGCATGACAATGCCACTTGAAACCTGGTTGATTCAACTTACCTCCTGGAAGTGGGCAGGACAGGGGTTGCAAAAAACAAAAATTGATTGCTTGGAATGAGCAGGGTGGATGGAATGGAAGGATTTGTACTCCTTGCAGACAGCTCCACACCCATTTGCACCACTCAGGTGACCCCGAGGACAAAGATAAACCTCCCAAGTGGCCTCAACGACCCTCTAAAAGGATGCAAATGACCAGCGCTGTCTCAAGGAATTCAGATCCTTCCCTTCCCCACCATCCAGTCAGAGCTGAAGAATCTTCTTGGAAGAGAAGTAAAACATCTTCAATAAAATACCCAAAAGTCCAGCTGCCTCTTGAAAAAAGAACCTTTGTGACAACCATGACCTGGAGGACAGACAATCTCCCTAGACTTCCATTTCTTCCTTCTTTCCTCCCTCTCTCCTTCCTTCCTCCCTCCCTCCTTCCCCTTCTCACTTCCTTCGTTCCTTCAAAGAAAACCCCGAAAGTCCAGTTGCCTCTTGGAAAAAAAAGCACCTTTGGGTTATCCCTGACAGACACACACACACACACCTCACCGTCCCACCTGGGAAGGAGGCTCTGTTTGGGGGCCACCTCATCTCACCTCTCAGCTGCCACCTCCTTCCCGCGGCCCTTGCTTCTTTCTCCAACACCGCCTGCTGAGGGCCAGCTGGAGCCCGGCCAAGGCACCCGGCCAACCCATAAACTTTTGGCCGGCCACCTCTCAAAGGGCTGTTTCCTCAGCAACCGGCAAACCTCCGCCATGTGAGCCTCAGGAAACCAGGCTGGAGGAGAGAAGAGAAGCCAAGCAGCTGCCAGCCAAAGAGGCCGAACTTCTCCGGGTCTGGCTACGCGTCGGGGGCAGAAACTGGGGGCTGGAAGGGCATCAGGTAAGCTCTGCGGGACCGTGGCTTGTCTCGGGAGCATCCCTTGGCTGCACGGCTTGGCTGTGGAAGGTTTCTGCTTAGCTGAACTTGGTTGAACTCCGTCTCTTCCACCCAGCAAGAGGACTGGGCTCTCTGCCACCTTGGAAGAGGGCTTGGCCCAGGGGGAAGGGGCTTGGTTGGCGTGTCCCGGAGAGGAGGGGGAGGGCCTCCTCCGCTTGCTTGTCCTGATTTGGGGACCTTTTGGTGGTTTAACATGTTTCGGAAGGAGCTGGGAGTTAAACTTTAGCCCCGAACCCAAAGGAGTTCCAAGAGGGTTTGGATGGATATCTCTCTCGGGGTTTGATCCAAGGCACGTTGGAGGAAGGGTGAGGTGATCTGGGGATGGGCCCGCGTGTCGAGGAGGGCGGCTTCTAGCTGGGTTAGCCTAAAACTGATTGCCTGTTTTGGGAAGATCAGAATTCCTCTCCTCTTTCCATTTCGTGCCTATGATTGTGTCTGCCACTTTTCTTCTCTTCCTTCTATGCCTTCTTCTAAGTTTAATGTGTCTGCTTTTCCCTTCCCTTCTCTTCTCCTCTCCTTTTCTTTCTTTTCTCCCTTCCTCCCTTCCTTCTATCCTTCCCCCTCCCTCTCTCCCTTCTCTATCTTTTCCTTCCTTCTTTTCTTCCTTCTTTTCTTCCTCATCCCTCTCTCTCTTCCCTCTCTATCTTTTCCGTTTTTCTTTCCTTCCTTCCTTCCCCCCCTCTCTCTCCCTTCATTCTTTCTTTTCCTTCCTTCCTTCCCCCTCCCTCTCTCTCTCCCTTCCTTCTCTATCTTTTCCTTCCTTCCTTCTTTCCTTCCTTCCTTCCCCCCCTCTCTCTCCCTTCCTTCTCTATCTTTTCCTTCCTTCCCCCTCCCTCCCTCTCTCTTCCTTCTCTATCTTTTCCTTCCTTCTTTCCTTCCTTCCCCCTACCTCTCTCTCTCCCTTTCTTCTCTATCTTTTCCTTCCTTCCCCCTCCCTCCCTCTCTCCCTTCATTCTCTCTTTTCCTTCCTTCCTTCCCCCTACCTCTCCCTTCCTTCTCTATCTTTTCCTTCCTTCCTTCTTTCCTTCCTTCCTCCTCCCTCTCTCCCTTCCCTCTCTATCTTTTCCTTCCTTCCTTCCCCCTCCCTCCCTCTCTCTTCCTTCTCTATCTTTTCCTTCCTTCCTTCCCCCTCCCTCTCTCTCTCCCTTCCTTCTCTTTCTTTTCTTCCTTCCTACCTTCCTTCCTTCCTACCTTTCTTTCCTCTCTCCTTTTCCCTTCGCTTCGCTTTACTTCCCCACTCCATCTCCATATGCACACATACACACACATACGTACAAACAATTGTGGTTTTGCCATCAGATGTAGATAGCTAGGGTGTGGTGAACCCTGTCAGTGGTTGTATTGATCGCTGGTGATGAATGTTAGGCTAACCCAGCTACGGATTGTGTGGTATTTTTTTTATTGTTTGGAAATCGTTTGTTTTCTGTTGTTTAAGTGCTTTTCTATTGCCCTATTGTTTCTGAGACACCCAGAGTGATACAGCTGAGATAGGGCACTATTGATATAGATACTCTATCTACTCACATTTGCACCTATCCCCACTTTACAACTAAGAATGCTGAGTCTCAGCTGAGTAACTCTAAGCTGCTGTGCCTTAGCCAAGAACGTGCAAACAATTGTCAGAAATCCAGAGGCCAACAATCTCACGTATTTCGAAAGCATTCAGCCCCTGGTGCTTCCCCAGTTCCCGGAAAAGCCAGGAAGGCCCAGGAGGAAAACTAGTGGCCATGGCATTTTACACGCAAATTCTTCCGTGTAAGAAATCTTCTCGAGTTGCAAAGGCTCTTGCGGAAGGAAGAAGGCCTGCAAAGGTTCTCAGCAACCCACCCACTCCTCTTCCTCCTCCGCTTTGAGATCCGATCGCCAGTTTTCTACGGAGCCCTGGATTGAACATAGGATACAAAAAAGTGCCCTTTTCTCCAGCCCTGGCAATAGCAAGCTCCTGGCATCAATGATTTATGGGGAAACCCGAGCATTCTGGCCGGAAACTCAAGAGCAGCTTCTCCGAGGCACCATCATTTCCAGCCTCACACAAGGCCTTGGAAGTTGTGGACGGAGGCCTTTGATCAAGTGGGGAATGATTTGGTGAGGTTGAGTAACTTTTTTTGTACAAAGAAGAGAGAATATTTGTAGCTTAGAGTTGAATTGTGGGCTCCTCGCTGCTCTCAGAGTTGGGTGGTTTCCTTGCAGACATTTCAGGGCCCGACTAGGGAACATCATCAGTGCTAGAAGGGAGTGGAGAGGAGGAGGAGGAGAAGGAGGAGGACTCTAGGGTCCTTGATGGTCTCTGAGCTTGCTTGCATTCTTGCAGATATTTCATTTTCAAGCTAGGTAACATCATCAATGCTGCACTGATAGCGCTGATGATATTACCTAGTTGGGTCATGAGATGTCTGCAAGAAAACCACCAAGCTCAGAAAGTACCAAGGACCCCACATCATCATCATCATCATCAATCATCATCATTATTATTATCCTCCATTTCCTTCCTCCGCCTTCTCGTCCACTACCACCTCCTTCTTCCTCCTCCTCCTTGTAAACTCCACTCCCTTCCAGCACTGATGATCTTACCTAGTTGGGTCATGAGACATCTGCAAGAAAACCACCAAGCTCAGAGAGCATCAAGGACCCCACATCATTCTTCTTCTTCTTCTTCTTCTTCTTCTTCTTCTTCTTCTTCTTCTTCTTCTTCTTCTTCTTCTTCTTCTTCTTCTTCTTCTTCGTCTTCTTCGTCTTCTTCTTCTTCTTCTTCTTCTTCTTCTTCTTCCTCCTCCTCCTCCTCCTCCTCCTCCTCCTCCTCCTCCTCCTCCTCCTCCTCCTCCTCCTCCTCTTCGTAAACTCCACTCCCTTCCAGCACTGATGAAGTTGCCTAGTTGGGTCATGAGATATCTGCAAGAAAACCACCAACCTCCGAGCGCACCAAGGAGCCCCAATTCAACTCTGAAGTACAAATGTTCTCCTTGATTGGTCTTGCAGATGTTTCATGATCCAACTAGGTAACACCAATCCTGCTAGAAGGGAGGGGACTCACTCGTTTTTGCTGAACTACCTCCCTTTCACCATTTCAGCTGGTCCCCCACAGTGCTGAGGGATGCTCTGAGTGTTTGGTAGAGGGAAACCAATTCCATAATCCTTGTCCAGAGGAACCAGGAATCTGGAAGGGGAAGGAAGAAAGGAACCATGCTGTGTTAGACCTCATGATCTCATTGCAGGAATGGATGGATTATATCATGTGCAACAGGCAGATGACAAATGATGTCATGGCAGGCATGACCTTATCCTAGCTTCTTCTGGACTCCCATGACTGTGAGTCACTTGTGATGCTAAGCTGGGCTTAGTTGTAAAAGATGGCCCAGCTCATTGGACTCACACATTGTGCCAGCACAAAGCCCAACACAGCACATCTGAGGGTTAGCATTGTGTGTGAACCCAGTGGCATCCCACCCCGCTGAATTTTGAGAGAGGGTTTCACCCAAAGGCTTATTTCAGAAGGGTGTTTCCCTGAGGTTTCCCTCCCCCAAGAAGTTTTGTAATGTTTCTACAAACCTCAGGGCTCCCAGTCTTGAAATTACCTTGTTATTCTACATGGATAGCGAGTCTTCATTGTGTAAACATCAATAGGGATGACTTGAATAGCAGACATCTAGAGGAAAGGCTCTTGTTGGTTGAGACCTTGGTTGGTGGAACCAGAGACAAAAGCAAGACAGGTGGCTCTGAATGAGTAAGAAAGATATGGAATGTGACTATTGGGCATCCCAAAGCTTGATAGCCAAAAGAAGATCCCAAGAAGAAGGAGAGGAGGAGGAGGAGGAGGAGAAAGAAGAAGAAGAAGAAGAAGAAGAAGAAGAAGAAGAAGAAGAAGAAGAAGAAGAAGAAGAGAAGAAGAAGAAGAAGAAGAAGAAGAAGAAGAAGAAGAAGAAGAAGAAGAAGAAGAAGAAGAAGAAGAAGAAGAAGAAGAAGAAGAAGAAGAAGAAGAAGAAGAAGAAGAAGAAGAAGAAGAAGAAGAAGAAGAAGAAGAAGAAGAAGAAGAAGTTGTTATCCACTACTTCTAGTTGGTTGCCAAGAAAACTGCCCAGCTTGAGCCCTCGCCTCGAGCCCTCGCTAGTCAACCTTGCCTGGAGGAATTTTGATTTTTTTCTGGTCACATTGAAGGATTGAGTTTTCAAGAAAATAGAAAAACACCAGTGAAGGATAGGATGGAAAATCCCCTCTGGGCTGCAGTGAGAAGGATAGGTCACACTCTCTCAGCCCAACCTACTTGGTAGGATTGTTCTGTGGGGAGAAATAGGAAGAGACAGGGCTGTGTAGGCTACTTTGAGCTCTTATATGAAAGAAGGGAGGAAGGAGGAAGGAATAGAAAGGAGGGGTAAAGGATAGATGGACAAAGATGGATGGTTGAATTTCAAGAAAATAGAAAAAGCCCAGACAGAGCAGAGTGGAAAGATGCCTCAAGGCTTCAAGAGGACACATTCACCAAAGCAGGAGGGTCATCAGGGGCACACTGGAGTTCCAGGTTCACCCAATGGCCTTGTGGGAAAAGACCAATGGGGGTCTTGTACCCCTATTACAGCCTCGTTTGGAAAATAAACAACCCAGCCAGCTTCTGAGATTCTTGAAGAGCTCAGATCCAGCAGAGACAGGCTTGCAAGAGGGAGTGTGTTGCTTTCCAAAGGCCGCTAAACGGCAGCCTTTGTGCATGGCGTCTATTGTGTGCAGGAGAACATCACAACTCTGGGGTTGGAAAGCTACCGGAGGCTCTGAAGCTGGACCCCCGGGTGCCCCAGGCTATCAGGTGCCATCGCTGCAGTGACAGGCTCCCACGAGACCCGCCCAGCCTCTCTTATGCACGCCCTTAGTGAACCCAAGAGAAGCACGCGTGGCAGCAATGGCTCACGTGAGAAGGTGAGCTGCTCGGGAGGCATCCGGAGCAGGTGAGCTGCAGAAAGCTTCTCTCCAGGTGTCAAATGGTGGGTTGAAAGAGGACTCCTCCTCCTTGGAGAACAGGCTGTTCCCAGACTTTCTGTGCAAGAATTAACATCTTCTTTTCCCCTCCGCTGGGATTGCTCAAGCTTTAAAAAGAGTTGGCGGCCAGGTAGGAATTCAGGTGGCAGGGTTGTTCCTTTCCTGGTTGTCACTGAGGTTACAGAAGGGTAAAAGGGCAGAGAAGCTGGAGGAGAAAAGGTGTGGTCCCAGCACATCTGGAGCTCTGGTTGGGAAAGGATGGTGTAAGATCCAGCTTTTTTAAAAGCACAGAATCTGACCTGCGAAGAACGGTTATAGGAATTGGGTATGTCTAGTTTGTTTGTTTATTTATTTATTTGTTTGTTTGTTTATATTTAATTTGTCAATCGCTTACAAGATAGTAGGTATAAGTATATACATAATTATGAATACATGAAATGGGTACATACAAGAAAAATAAAAGTAACAATAGGATAGGGACGGTAAGCACGTTGGTGCGCTTATGCACGCCCCTTACAGACCTCTTAGGAAAGGGGTGAGGTCAATAGTAGACAGTCTAAGGTTAAAGTTTTTGGGGTTTGGGGAAGAAACCACAGAGTCAGGTAGAGTATTCCAGACATTGACCACTCTGTTACTGAACTCGTATTTCCTGCAATCAAGTTTGGTGCGGTTAACCTTGAGTTTGTATCTATTGTGTGCTCTTGTGTTGTTATGGTTGAAGCTGAAGTATTCATTGACAGGTAGGACATTGCAATGTATGATTTTATATACTGTACTTAGATCGGACCGGAGGCGGCGTAGTTCTAGGTTTTCTAGGTCTAGAATTTCAGGTCTGGTGGCATAAGATATTCTGCAATGAGTAGAGAATGAGTGAATTCTAGAATGGAGAATTCTAATGAAAGTTTAATGAAAAGAAGTATGAGGGATGACATGATAACAGTGTTCTGATATCTCAGGGATTGCCACAAAGAAGAGGCAGTCAAGCTATTCTCCAAAGCATCTGAGGGCAGGACAAGAAACAATGGATGGAAACTAACCAAGGAGAGAAGCAACCTAAAACTAAGGAGAAATTTCCTGACAGTGAGAACAATTAATCAGTGGAAACAACTTGCCTCCAGAAGTTGTGGATACTCCAACACTGGAGGCTTTTAAGAAGAGATTGGACAACAAGGTGTCTGAAGTAGTATAGGACTTCCTGCCTAAGCAGGGGGTTGGACTAGAAGACCTCCAAGGTCCCTTCCAACTCTGTCATTCTATTCTTTTCTAAAAGAAGGACTAGGAGAGACATGATAGCAGTCTTCCAATATTTGATGGGCTCCTACAAAGACAAAGGGGGGGGGGTCAAACTATTCCCAAAGCACCAAAAGGCAAGATGAAAAACGACGGATGGAAACTAACCAAGAAGACAACCAACTGAGAACTAAGGAGAAATTTCCTGACAGTGAGAACAATTAATCAGAAGCTATAAATGTTCCAACACTCGAGGTTTTGAAGAAGAGATTGGACAACCAGGTGTCTGAAGTAGTATAGGGCTTCCTGCCTAAGCAGGGGGTTTGGACTAGAAGACCTTCTACATCCATTCCAACTATTATTCTATGGTTTATGAAAATTTGCTTATTGGTCTTTATTGGACCTTGGTAGCTAAAAGAACTTCTAATCCAGGGTGAAATGCCTCCAACCTTTGGAGATAACAGTACCTACAACAGAAGGATTTACTGTCCAGGATATACTATTCCAGAGACATGGCTGTATATGGAAACTGGACTCACAGCTAGCCCATCTCTTAAGACAGATACAGCAAGAGGTTTTGGATGCTTTATGGTCAATGAATGTCTCTCCGCGCATTGCTAGATGCGCACATTTTACTCTCGTTTCTGATGTTTTACGCCTGAGCCAGAGGACCAGAAAAGGATCTAGAATTGCATCATATAACGCCCTGCTTGTTTGTGTCCTTCTCCCCAAGGTAGATGGTTATGCTTCCTTTTCATGACCATCCTGGGATAACACTAAAGTTTTTTTCCAACTTTTCATATTTAGTTCCCCATTGTATCCCCAGTGTTGTAGGTTGTGTCTGGTGAAGCACCAAACAATATTTTTAAAGGAGGAGGGAGGGGACGGGGGGAGAGGAGGAGGAGGAGGAGGAGGAGGAGGAGGAGATGATGTTGCTGTAACTGGAGACACCAGAATAGAAGAGAAAGAACTGCACCCACTGTCGAATAGAATTGAAACCTGAATTGTTTCTCCTGGGGATCATTAAGGGAAAATACCCCAGAAAGATTAAATACTTGATTATACATATTATCACGGCAGTGAGAATTGCACTAACACCAGCTTGGAGAATAGCTACCCTACCAATAGATAGTTTGATAATCCGTAAACTTTTTGAGTGTGCAGAAATGGACAAACTCACTATAGAATTAAAAAACAAGGAAGACTTGGAGTATTATTCAATTTGGGATAACTGGTATCAATGGATAGATAGTAGGAATATAAAATTTATGTTAGAAATAAGATACAAAATTTGTATGTGTAGATGAGTAATTAGAAACTGTTGAAATGTATGAATATTTAAAATGTATAAATATAGCCAAGGTTTTTATACTGTCAAAGAACGATGGTGAATTGTACAAATTTATTTTCTTTATAGACATATTTGTATTCTAATATTTTAATCTCAATAAAGGTTTTTTAAATTTAAAGAAAACGAGAAAGTACTGGAGAAAAATCACAAAGGGCTGCAAATAGAAATGGAACAACTTTGGCAAAAGAAAGTGTTATAGTTATAGGAGCCGTGAGTAAAATCCCAAAACATCTGGACCATCCCTTGAATGCCATTGGCATTGACAAAATCACTGTCAGTCAGCAAAAGGCAGCTTTAGTTGAAACAGCTTACATCCTGCTCCAAGGCCATCGAACAACAACATCTGTCTTTCCCAGCTCCTTGGAAAGGTCTCAGTAGGTGGACAAAAATGCCAAAATCTAGTCTAAACATCTGGCTGTGCGACCAATCATAATACAAAACAAAAAAGTCTTCAAAGATATTTAGAAAACCCGTACATTGACAAAATTTCCATCTGTCAACTGCAAAAGGCCCCACTCTTGGATCCTCACATATCTGATACGTGGCAATCCTAGGTCCTTTGGAAGAACCTAAGAAGATGCATATGAAGGTCTACCCCAATTAAACCACCAGCAGCTGTGGCTTCACATGGTTAGGTCTACAATCGTTTAAAACATGTTTTGGCTGCTTTGACCCACTTTAGTTGAACTTGTGTGAACCCAGCGCCTGTGTGCGTTATTCTAGCATTCTTAGCTACCCGTCTCTTTGCAAGATGCCATTGTTTAACCAGCAGGAGGCAGGAGTGGCCTTCATGTCTCCCCATGCTTCCAATTCCAATTCTTCCAAAAGCTGACTAAAAGAGTTGAACTTCCGTCAACTCTTCAGATGTGAGACTACAACTCTCATCGGGGGAGAATGATGGGAGCATTGGGCATCTGGAGGGAGGGGACTGAATATCTCTGTGGGGACAGGTAGGCTGAGAGGGGGCACTCGTAGAATCGACGGTGTGAAGGGTTCCACCTGAATAAAAACCATGGTTTTTATGGAAGAAATTTGCCTTCTTGATACTAAGGAAGAGATTCAGGAGATGGGTCTATTATCTGTTTTTGAAAAGTCTTGTGTGTTCCAGAAATGAGAAGCTGAAGCAAAAGGCACCTATCTGGTCTAGATGTAATTAGCTGAAAGATAGAGTTAATTTGATATCAATGCCAATAATTATTATATGGATCTCCCTCCCTCCCTCTCTCTCTTTGCCGCCTTTTTCGTCACACTTCATTTAATAATCATATCAATGATTACATTAAATCAGTGTAACAACTTGGCTCCAGAAGTTGTGGATGCTCCAACACTGGAAGTTTTTAAGAAGAGATTATTGGAGAGCCATTTGTCTGAAATGGTGTAGGGTTTCCTACCTGAGCAGGGGGCTGGACTGGAAGACCTCCAAGGTCCCCTCCTAAATCTGTTATTCTGCTATTCTTTCTTTCTTTCTTTCTTTCTTTCTTTCTTTCTTTCTTTCTTTCTTTCTTTCTTTCTTTCTTTCTTTCTTTCTTTCTTTCTTTCCTTCCTTCCTTCCTTCCTTCCTTCCTTCCCTCCCTCTCTTCTCCAACACTGGAAGTTTTTAAGAAGAGATTATTGGAGAGCCATTTGTCTGAAATGGTGTAGGGTTTCCTGCCTGAGCAGGGGGCTGGACTGGAAGACCTCCAAGGTCCCTTCCAACTCTTTGTTATTCTATTATCCAGTTTTTTCCTCCCTATTTAACCACTATTTATCTTATTTTCCATTCTGTCGATGGTGTTTTTATGTTTTGATAATAATGGTGATGATAGCAGTAATAGTAATAACCCTAGTAGTAATAACAATCCTGGCTCGAATGGGAGACCATCTAAGTAGAATGGACTTGGAAGCCAAGTCACCATCCTGGATGAACACTTTCTACCAGTTATGATTGTGGCCTCCAAGAAAATTATCTGGACACGTCTGTGGGTGGTTTTCTTGGCAATCATCTGGAAGTGTTTGGGATACTTCTTTCCATCTCAGGATTTGAAATCCAGGTCCTGGAACCAAGTCATGCCTGCTTGAAGTTGAGCCCAACTTCTGGCAACTTTTGTAGACAGATTCACAACCTTCTTGCCATCTTCTGGGTATGATACAGTGGTGGGGTGGCTCAACTTGGGCAAATGTGGGGGGGGGGGTTGACCTCCCAATCCAGCCAGCAGTCCTGGTCCCCCATACCAGACACTTCTCCTCCCAAGAACTGACCAGAGTCAACCCTTCTTGGCTTCTTGGATCATGCCTGGTTGACTAGTAGATGTTCCCAGTTGACTTCATGGATTTAGTCAATGACGTGCCATGAAGAATCCGTTGGCCAACCCTTGTTGGAAGGCCGTTGGTTCTTTCCTTTCTGCTGACCCTGAAGGGGGTCAAGGACCCCCTTTGTGCCAGCCCCTCCAGCTAACTGGTTCCTGCTTTTGCTCTCTTTCAGTCAATGCCACCCGCATCTCCCCCAGCGCCCCCTCCCTCAGGATGTCCCAGCTCTCTTCCACCTTGAAGCGCTACGTGGATTCTCCCCGCTACTCGGACACCTTGCCTTGTGGCAAAGCCTCCACCAGCTATGCCACCTATTCCTCCTACTCGTCGAAACTCTCCTCCTCCTACTCAGAGAAAGAAAAGCTCAACTACAAGCCCACCACTCCTTCCAGCTACTTGACTTCTACCCACCTGCGGACGTCGGGGGCCACCGCCTCCTCTTCCTTGAACTTCGATGGGGGCGGGAGGCTGCTCCAGCGCCCGGACTCGGGCACCAGGCTGAGCCCCGGGTACAGCCGGGTCCCCGTGCGGCCTTCCGGAGGGCTGAGTGGAGGGGCCACTTACTCCTTTGCGAACGGGCCCTCGACCAGCTATGGCTCCACCCCGCTGGGACGCAAGAAGTCCAGCAGCCATTCCGACTTGGCACGGGATCTCTCCTCCATGCACCTGTCCTCGGACCCCTACCCTTCCACCTCCACCCGCAGCCCCTTCATCGCCCGTCCCCGACAAGAGCTCTGCACCATCCAAGGATTTTACCAGCCCAGCAGACACTCGGATTATGTCCAGGATTACTTGGAGTCCTACAGCCGGAAAGGGGGGCGCTCCCCGGGCCCTGGCATGCACGGCTCCACACCGGAGGTCATCACCCCATCCCTGCGCCCCACTAGCCGTTCCTCTGTTCAGCAGTGGGAGTGGACTGACAGCCAGACAGACCTCCTGAGCAAGGAGAATCCGGTAAGAGTCGCTACAATTTGAACTGGGTTGCAGGGTGGAAAGGGGCTCTGCGTTTTTTTTTCTTTTATATATGTGTGTGTGTGTGTGTGTGTGTATGTTTCTGTGTCTGTCTGTGTCTATACGTACATGTGTGTGTGTGTATAAATATGTATATATGTGTGTGTATGTGTGCATATATATATATGTGTGTGTGTATATGTGTGTGTGTATATATATATATATATATATATATATATATATATATATATATATATGTTTTCTGAGGTTTTTGCAGGTATTTGTATGTGGATCTTTGGTTCTTCAGGTTTTCTCCCACGTAGAATTGGAAGTTTCTAGGCGACGTTTCAATCCTGAAGATGATGAATGAGACTTCATCGAAACATCGCCTAGAAACTTCCAATTCTACGCAGGAGAAAACCCGAAGAACCAAAGTTCCACATAAATATATACACACACACACACACATATACACACATATATATACACACACACAAAATCAATTCCATTTCAACCATGCGTCGATTAGGTACATATTTCAAATTACTTAACCATTATTAATATTATTCTTATTCAACTTAACAACATAGCAATAACCGTGTTCCCATATATACATAGTACAAATGAAATCCAATATACCTATTAATTACCTCTTATTACATCTAGTCCCTTTTAGTTTATTCTATTTTCCATTGGTAAAACAAATCCCATACCATATAATATTCAGATTCTTCTTCTTTTTTCTTAATTTCTAGTGTCATTCTATTCATTTCTGCACATTCAAATATTTTTTTCAATTATTTTCCCCTCTATTAGTATCTTATCACTCTTCCAATTTTGGGCAAGGGGCTCTGCATTTTCCATGGAGCTAGGAAAATTAGGGGTGGGGGGGAATGAGCCTTCATTCGATGCAACCAGCACTGAAAGGTGAGTCAAACCAAAATCAACACGAAAGAGAGAGATTTCTCGAAGTAGCAATATAGAGGCAGACATTATCTTAAACCCAGCCTTCACACATTTGACCTCTCTTGTCCTGCCCAGTTTGGCCTCTGTTTGCTAAATTGCTAAATCTGTTAGCAGATAATTTTTATTAAGGGTGTGTGCGGGGGTTTTGATTGGCAGTTCATCCACCATTTAGCTTCCTGCTCCTCACTGCGCAGAAGTCTCTGCAACCTCAGCGGTTGTGCAACTCAAAAAATCCAAATCTTCGCAGCCCCGTTTCATTCTCCAGTCACCTTGCCTTCTGTACCCTCCCATTTTTCCATCCATTCCAAACACACCTGGGTTGTTTTTTTCCAACACAGCCTTGGCATGCTCCATGCACGCAATGCCCTCGTCTCCTCAGGGACACAGCCAGGTGGAATGGCCGTGGTACCTGGGTCAACAAGGGCATGGCCCAGTGGCCTAATTGCACTGTGTCCAGGTGAGGTCAAGCGTGATTAAACGTTGGGTTAATGGCCACCCATACTACCACCTTCCTGAACGGCCTAGGGCTCTCAGTGTTCTTGAGTTAAGGGAACTTGAATGTTGCAGGATCCAATCTGGGTCGGTCAGCAGAACCAGAAGTTTTGTCTTGCGAAACTTTTGGACTCGTGCTGGTGCTCCTCTTCAGGAACTTCTCTTTAGCTTGGCAACCCGAAGGACACTTGGCAAAAGATGGGGACAACAGCCACAGCTGAAATGTCCGTCCATGCCAGGCTGAGGAAAGGATGAAGTGGAAATATATGCGCTGGGCCTTTGGGCAGGACGCCGAGCCTCAAGGTGGCCTGTCCTCAGCCTTTCCCAGCTGCAGCTCCACCCTGTGGCTTTTGTGGTGGGGGAGGAAAGGGTAAAGAGGAAATATGTGCACTGGGCCTTTGGGCGGGACGCTGAGCCTCAAGGTGGCCCGTCCTCAGCCTTTCCCAGCTGCAGCTCCACCCTGTGGCTTTTGTGGTGGGGGAGGCAGTCACACCTGGAGGAGGAACATCTGGAAAGCAGGGAGAAAGAGAGACTCAGAGCAAGGTGTCCGGCGCGTTCACCCTCCGTGGTGGCCGCCCGCAGGGCCCCCAGCCGTCTCTCAACGTCTCTTAGGACTATTGACATAACAAGCTGGCGTGCGTGCGTACGCGGGCGTGTGTGTTTGTGCGATTCTCTGCATGTTCCCGAGTGAGTATTAAGTGATTATATCGGTTACATAAAAAAACGGAGACTTGTGCCAAGGACTGAGAGGCAGGGAAACAGAAAAACTGACTGGTTGACTCTTTCGCTGCTAGTGAAGCAAGCAATTTCCTGGGAGCAGGGAGGGGGGATCCTGAAGGAAGAGGCTGGTTACATTTCCCTGCACTGCCCCCCTCCCCGCCAGCATGGATGTATGTATCCTGAGGGTGGTCTCTACCCCCCCTTTTTTTTTAAAGCCCCCATCTGCACCGCTGTTTGTCTCCCCCTTGATTATCCTTCTGTATTTCCCAATTCCTGCATCGTTGAGAGGCAATATGGATTAAGGTGCTGGGCTAGAATTCCTAGAGACAGAGAGACAGGGAGTTCTAGTCCCACCTTAGCAATGAAAGCTGTTGGTGACAAAAAATTTATAATCCACATTTAAGAGAGAGATTGGTCTATAATTTCCGATATTTGTTTGGTCATTTCCTTCCTTGTGGATAACTGTTATTGTAGCCTCCTTCCAAGACTGTGGGATTTTTGCCTCATCTAAGACTTCATTAAATATTTTAAGCATTTTAATACTTAATATATCTTGTTGAGTCTTGTAGATCTCCTCTGAAAGCTCATCTGGTCCCTGTGCTTTAATCGTTTTTCTGTTTATTTATCGCCCAGTAACCAGTTAATTTTGTTTATTTGTTTGTTTATTTATTTATATTCCTTTTTATCCTGTCCTTTGGGCCAATCACCAGGAATCTGTGATTTCTAGTCCTGCCTTAGGCGTGAAAGCCAGCTGGGTGACTTTGGGCCAATCACCGGGAGGTGATGAGTTCTAGTTCTGCCTTTGGGCATGAAAGTCACCGGGGGCAATTTTGGGCCAGTCCCTTTCTCAAACCCCCAACCCATCTTACAGAGTTCTTGTTGTGAGAAAAGTCGAAAGGGGAAGGAGAGCTATATGCGTTCCCCACTTTGTGTGCTACTTCTGTTGACTGCTGGCTGACTGCAATTTGGCAGTTCAAATCTCACCAGATTCAAGGCTGACTCAGCCTTCCATCCTTCCGAGGTGGGTAAAATGAAGACCCAGACTGTTGGGGGCAAGAGGCCGACTCTGTAAAGTGCTTAGAGAGGGCTGGAAAGCAATGTGAAGCAGTATATAAGTCTAAGTGCTATTGCTTTTCCTTCCTTCCTTCCTTCCTTCCTTCCTTCCTTCCTTCCTTCCTTCCTTCCTTCCTTCCTTCCTTCCTTCCTTCCTTCCTTCCTTCCTTATGGTTAGAATGCAGTATTGCAGGCTAATTCTGTTGAATGCCAGGAGTTCAATCCTGACCAGCTCAAGGTTGAGTCAGTTTTCCAATCCTTCCAAGGTGGGTAAAATGAGGACCCAGATTGTTGAGGGCAAGCTGCTGACTCTGTTAAAACCACTTAGAGAGAGCTGTAAAGTACTTTGAAGCGGTATATAAAACTAAGTGCTACTGCTATAGATCATTAGCTTAGCCTCTGCTACGTTTGCCACCCTAACTAACTTTTATCCGTTCCTAATTTGCAAAGTCAGGAAGCCTCCACCTCTATTAATAGTTAAGGAATAACTCCTCTGGGTACAGTGAACCTGAGTTAGCATCTCGTAAGGATTACTGAGGGAAGGATTTGTAAGAAGGGACAAAGTTCGAACGAGTCCAATGTTCTTCTTTCAAACTTGCTCAATTTGCAGAACTTATTAGTTCAAAAAAAATAATTCCTGGAAGTCTTGATTAAGATCCAAAGCTCTGATGATGTGAGCATTTGAGGGATTGCCTTTGATCTTAATTTTCCCATGGGAGCCCACCAGGTTCTCCCAGAAATCTTCAGTTTGAGGGAACAGGGTGGGATATGCATAGTCCTCAACTTACAACCATAATTAAGCCCAGAATTATAGCCCTAAGTTGTCACAGGTACAACTCCCAGAATTCCTGACCCAGCACGTCTCAACTCCCAGAATCCCTCCCCCCAGCATGGCTGGCTGAGGAATGCTGGGAGTTGAAGTCCACAAGTCCTAAAAGGGCCATCTTCGCACCCCTTCTAGGGCAAAACAGATCCTTGGGGCAATGCCTATAACCCAGTTCTGAAATGAGCATCATAAGTCCCTTTTTTCATGGCCTTTGTCCAGGGGTGGGATTCAAATTTTTTAACAACTGGTTCTGTGGGCGTGGCTTAGTTGGTGGGTGTGGCTTGATGGTCATGTGACTGGCTGGGCGTGGCCAACTCAACATCACTCACATCGAGGCACGCATCTCCTCGTCTGGCCTCTCGTGACTATGGGGATGCTGCAACAGTCGTAAGTGTGAAAAACAATCATAAGTCACTTTTTTCAGTGCCATTGTAACTTTGAATGGTCCCTCCACACAAGCAAAGTACCAGCAAAGTACCAGCAAAAAACTCCAGAGAGGTTCCTGAGACAGGAAATCTAGTTCTGCCAAGAACGTAATAAGGGTCAACGGAGAGGCAGTTTCTGTAAGCAACCCCAGAATGTTTCCTTCCTGCCTTCCTTACAGGATTAGGCCAGGAATTTCTTCTAACAACCGATTCTCCGAACTGCTTAGAATGTTAACAACCGGTTCTAGCGAATAGGTGCGAACCGGTAGAATTCCACCCCTGCCTTTGGGGCAATTCCTATAACCCAGTTCTGAAATGAGCATCATAAGTCCCTTTTTTCACAACCTTTGTCCCTTCGAACCGTCCCTAAACAAATGGGTCATAAGTGAAGGACTACCTCTAAAGCCAAGTCCGCCGGCCCTTCCCACGAACTTGTGGAAACTCACAGGTGTCTGCGGGTTGCAATTGTGTTCCAGCTCCGTGAAACTTGCATCCAAGATGCAAGGACACAAATGCCAGCCCCCTGGCTTGAATGGCTGCGTGCAACTCAATAACGCAGGCGCTTCTGATCCGCTTTGATGCATGCACGCATGAGGTCATGCGCCTCCAGTGTGCCTCCCATCCCCTGGCTTTGCCTCCCCGTGCAACTTTTATCTCTAGGCTCCCAGGGAGCATGAAACGGAAAACAGACGAAGAGAGGCTTAACATTCCAGGAGATAAATAATGCTGGGGAGGGGGAAGAGAAGGGGCACAACCAGTGCGAGCTACACCCTCCTTGGTCTCCTTGGATTTATTTTTATCCCGGCCAAAAATAGCTCTACTTCAGCTAAGCTAAACATAGTTTTCTCTGCAGCAGGCCTCCTGTGCGTAGAGGTTTGCCTGGAGGGTTAAGGGAAAGGGGGGAAGGGGGAAGAGAGAAAGGAGTGGAGGTTGCTTGATTTATTAAAAATAAGTGAGCAGTTCATTGGTATTATTTTTGTTCCAGATGTTATAGTATGGGATTTGCACGCACGCTCCCTCCCTCGCTCTCCTTCCCTTTCTCTCTCTCTTTATCTACCTATTTATCATCTATCTGTCTATCTCTCTAAATCTTTCTCTCTCTCTCCTGTCTGTGTCTGTCTATCATCCATCCATCCATCCATTATCTATCTATCTATCTATCTATCTATCTATCTATCTATCTATCTATCTATCTATCTATCTATCTATCTATCTATCTACACTATCAATCTATGTCTCATCTATTTATCTATCACTATCAATCTATCTTTCTATCGTCTATCTTACACTCTCAGGGTACACTATCTACACTATAGATAGATTGATTGATAGATAGTGTAGCTAGATAGACAGATAATCTGTATATCTATCTACACTATCAGTCTGTCTGTCTGTCTGTCTTTCTCTCTTTCTCTCTACATACATACATACATACAAATATAAAATCTATATCTACACTATCAATCTGTCTATCTATATACACACAGATACACACACACATATATAATCTATCTAATACTATGAATCTATCTATCTATCATCTAGCTAGCTACATCTATCTAGCTACACTATCTACATTATAAATAAATGGATAGATAATCTATCTATCTCTATCAATCAATCAATAAATCTATCATATTATCTTTCTTTCTTTCTTTCTTTCTTTCTTTCTTTCTTTCTTTCTTTCTTTCTTTCTTTCTTTCTTTCTTTCTTTCTTTCTTTCTTTCTTTCTATCCCTATATGTCCTTTCCTCTTGATATGAGCCACCACGCATCTGCGATAAAAAGCCAAATACACAGTTTTTTTTAACTAGATAATTTGGTAAGGGAAGTGTCCAGGTAGTCCTCCACTTACAACAATTCATTTAGTGACTGCTCAAAGTTATGATGGCACTGAAAAACGGGACTCAGAACATTTTCCACAATGACCATTGCAGTATTCCCACAATCACGCAATCGACATTCAGAACACTTGGCAACTGGCTCGTCTTTATGACGGTCGCAGCATCCCAGGGTCACGCCGTCCCCTTTTGCGATCTACAGGCAAAGCGACATCAACCGGGAAAGCTTAGATTCCCCTTAGCGACCGTGTTGCGACCTGAACAATTGCAAGGGATTCCCTTAACAAGGTGCGGCAAGGAAGACTGCAAGTTGCCTTGTTTGGCAACAGAAATGTTGGGCTCCATTGTGGTCGTAAGCTGAGGACTGACTGTACTCTGGACAACCCCAGAGGCTCTGTTCCAGCATGCAGGCAGTTCTGGGTGGGGAACCGAACTGCTATTATTTTTTTCCCGGGTTCCCACCCACCGCTGACGTTATTTGAGAGCAAACATTCCTGCACACAGTTGGATTTTCTTCCAAGAACTTATTTGTAGGTCAGGTTGGGTCATGAGTGAATGTTTAATGCGGCAGATAACGGGACAAAGGACTTTTGAAAGTTTGTTGGTTGATCCTGAGGTCTTTCCCTGGTTTTTCTCGAGGGTTGCAACTCTGCGGTACAGATAGTCCTCGCTTTACGACCACAGCTGACCTCAAAATTGACGTTGCTAAGTGAAAATATTTGTTGAGTAAATTTTGCCCGATTTTACAACCTTTCTTGCTCTAGTCCAGGGCTCTGCAACCTTAAACACTCCAAGAGCCATTTGGACCTGATTCCCACAGAAAAGAAAACACCGGGAGCCACAAAACCTGGGTGGGTGTGGCCAACTCAATGTCACTGTCAATTAAAAAAAAGATACTCCTTTGGTCTTTTTAGTTGCCAACAGAAAGGGAGTGGGGGAGAGCAGTGCATTCCTTAAATGCCTCAGATAATCACCTTGGCATCCCGAAGCTGTAGGCATGCAAAACTATTACTGGAGAGCATGATGGATGACTCTTGGCTATGGACATGTCCCATTGGAGAATATACATCCAGGGGGTGAGAGGAAGACCAGGGTCAAGAGGGAAATGAATGGTGTATTTTAGTGTCAGCTGCACCCAGCTAACGCCAACATGGCCACTCCTAATAAATCGATTTTTTTTTACTCTGAGAGATGCGGCTAGAGACTTGTGATTTGAACGGGGGTGGATTTGTTGGAGCCCTGACAGTCACTCCCACCCAGTCACATGACCCCCCCCCCTCCATGCCTACCCAGGTTTTGTGGCTCCCCATGTTTTCTGTGGGAAATGGGTCTCTCTCTTTCTCCCTCCTTCCTTCCTTCCCTCTCTCTCTCTCTCTCATTTCTGTTTCTTGTGTTTTACCTTCTCAGGCCAGACGAGGACAGACTGAGAGGGGAGGGCGAGGGGCGTGGCCAGCCAGCGGTGGGATCAGCCAATGGAAGGAGCCACAGCAGAGGGCTCAAAGAGCCGCATCCGACTCCAGAGCCACCGCTGGCTGACACCTGCTCTAGTCGTTAAGCAAATCATTGCAGTTGTTAAGCTAGTAACATGGTTCTTAAGTGAATCTGGCTTTCCCGTAGACTTCGCTTGTCAGAAGCTCGCAAGGGGAGGGTGTCATGTGAGCCCTGGACACTGCGACCGTCGTAACATATGAGTCAGTTGTCAAGCATCTGATCATGTGACCATAAGGAGGCTGCAACAGGTGAAAAACTTCTTTTTTAATCGCCGTCCCAACTTTGAATGGTCAGTAAATGAACTGTTGTAAGTGGAGGATTACCTGTCCTCGCAAGTGTGAACCTAGGCTGGTGTTTCATCGCGCTTAGCGTCGGTTGTTACCCGGAACTTCAGCACCCGGCGTCAAAAATTAGGCTCAAGTGAGAGCTGAATGCTAGGAAAGGATAGAAAGGTCATTAAAATGAATCAGAGAGTCCTGGCGTCATGATGCCATCCTTGTTCGTGGCCGCTGTTATCATCCCCTTAGCACCTGCTTGTCCAGATTATATTCAGTGTTTACGGTCTGGTTTTATAAATTGTGTGTCATTGTGTTGTTGCCAGTGGAGTTTCCCCCCCCACACACACACACTTTTTTATTAATTGCACATTAAAATATTGGACACAGTGTGATCGTCCTGGCATCATCTTTGCCATACATACTAAATCAGTGGTCCGCATGAAAATTTTGGTGATCCGCAGAGAAATGTCCCCCCCCCCCACAGCAATTAATCCAAACTGCGCAGGAACACAAGGCTTGCGTCACTTGCATTGCGAACAACTCGAGGTAGTGAGGGGAGGAACTCGCCCCACGCACCTGGCCTGGCCAGCGGGCTGCATCTTTCCACTTCTTTCTTCTTCTGCTTTTGGCTGCATGCAAGGAAAGCAGCTAAAGTCTTTCTTTCTCTCCCCCAAACTCCACCAGAAATGAGTCTTTGGGGCCCTGCAAGGCCTCCTGATCCAAGAAGCTGCGCCAGCAAAGACTCATTTCTGGCGGAGTTTGTGGGAGAGAAAGAAAGGCTTCTGCTGTTTTCCTTGCATGAAGCCAAAAGTCTCTCTCTCTCTCTTTCTCTCCCCATAAGAACGGAGCTGGAGACGGTATCCTGCGATCCCAAATAAAGAACGATCGATTGGTAGGAAAACGGGGTGGGGGATTTTCCCAGGGTCTCTGGTCTGTGAGATTTAAAATTATGAGTTTGGAGGTCCCTGAGGTCCAAAAGGTTGGTGATCCCTATACTAAAGTATATGATATGTATCTTATATATATTTATATTGTAAATTTATCCAGTATATACATTTATAATATCTTCTATGCTACTTAGTTTTATATCTGTCATATTGTCCATCATATTCAGTCGTAATTACCTACATAGCCTCCATTGTCCATTCTACAAATCCTGATTAGTTTTTATTCTGGGTCTCTCCTTTCTATTCCCACCATTGATAAAATTTATTCCATATCTCATGATATTCTTTCTCACCTTTATTTTTCAATTCCAAAGTCAGTCTATCCATTTCTGCACATATCTGTATTTTCTTTATCACTTCACCTTCTACGGGGATTTCTCTATTTTTCCATTGTTGGGCAAAAAACATTCTTGCTGCCGAAATAATATGTAACATTAAAACAGGTCGCCTCTTTACTATATTTCTCTTTCATAGTTCCTAGTAGGAATAGTTCTGGTTTGTGTTCTATTTTTTGTGCAATCATCTCTTCCAACCACGTCTGAATCTTTCACCAAAACTCCATCTTTTTTTTTTTTACAAGAGGTGTTGGAGTTTTTTTAAAAAAAAAATGGCTGCAAGCTGCAATTTTGCCAAGCAGAAGGAAAGAGTGACTTTGAGCAAAAGAACCGAAGTGACAGGGTGTCTTTCAGGGATGGGATTCAAATTTTTTAACAACTGGTTCTGTGGGTGTGGCTAAATTGGTGGGCGTGACTTGGTGGTCATGTTATTGGCTGGGCGTGGCCAACTCAGTATCACTCATATCGAGGCACGCATCTCCTCACCTGGCCTCTCAAGACTGTGGGGATGCTGCAACAGTCGTAAGCGTGAAAAATGGTCATAAGTCACTTTTTTCCATGCCATTGTAACTTTGAATGGTCCCTCCACACAAGTAAAGTACCAGCAAAGGAGGGGAAAAAATTCCAGAGAGGTTCCTGAGACAGGAAGTCTAGTCCTGCCAAGAATGTAATAAGGGTCAATGGAGAGGCAGTTTCTGTAAGCAACACCAGAATGTTTCCTTCCTGCCTTCCTTACAGGATTAGGCCAGGAATTTCTTCTAACAACCGGTTCTCCAAACTGCTTAGAATGTTAACAACCGGTTCTAGCGAATAGGTGCGAAATGGTAGAATCCCACCCCTGGTGTCCTTCCTTAATTTCTTGCTCTTGGGCTTTTTTCCTGCCAGGAATATGGAAAGAGAAGGCCTGACCTGGGTTTTTTTTTTGCGCATTCCTGATCCCAAAAGACTTGCTTTAAGTACAAAGCCTATAAATGGAATGGGAGAGGGTTCATTCCTGGGCCAGTTCTACTTGAAAATCAAAAGAAATAGCCTTTTCCCCCCAATAAATAAATTCTCAAATAAATAAGCAGACTTTAAGATGCACTTTTCATGCAAGATTGTATTGTAAGTTTCTATTTCCCTGAGAAGCTTCCCCCTGGCATAGCCTTCAGCGGTTATTAAAATTAAGGGTGGGCAAACCAATCACACACACACACACACACCGCTGCCCTTCCCTTCCTCTTTTCACACTGCTGGTGGCAGGGGGGGTTGGAGGGATGGAGCAATGGCTGAAAACTGGCAATGCTGCCTCTCATTTAGAGGAGGGAAGTCTTCTAAAATGCTAATTTAAGTTTCAGATGACTGTAACATTATAGATAGATAAGAGAGAAGAGAGAAAAGAGACACAGAGAGAGAGAGAGAGAGGACAGATGATAGATGTTAGAACAGAACAGAATAATAGAGTTGGAAGCAACCTTGGAGGTCATCTAGTCCAACCCCCTGCTTAGGCAGGAAAGCTTATACCATTTCAGACAAATTGTTGTCCAATCTCTTCTTTAAAACTTCCAGCGTTGGAGCATTCACAACTTCTGGAGGCAAGGATGGATGGATGGATGGATGGATGGATGGATGGATGGATGGATGGATGGATGGATGGATGGATAGATAGATAGATAGATAGATAGATAGATAGATAGATAGATAGATAGATAGATAGATAGATAGATAGATAGATAGATAGATAGATAGATAGATAGATAGATAGATAGATGAGAGAGAGAGAAAGGAGAATATGAGAGATTGATAGGATATATAGATGATAAATAGATACAGTACATAGTTACATAGATGATATATAGATACATAGAGGATGTATAGATACAAAAAGGTACACAGAAACATCCAGTATTGATCGATCAATTGGTTGATTTAAGGACAATATTAATAATAATAATACCACCAACATTTCAAACTCTCAGATCTCCTTCCTTCGACCGCAGGGATTTTCTTCCCCAAACCCCAAAAACTTTAACCTTAGACTGTCTACTATTGACCTCCTCACCCCTTTCCTAAGAGGTCTGAAGGGGCCATGCATAAGCGCACCAACGTGCCCATCGTCCCTGTCCTATTGTTTCTTTTATTTTTCTTATATGTGCCCATTTCATGCATTCATAACTATGTATATACTTATACCTATTATCTTGTAAGCGATTGACAAATCAAAATAAATTCTAAAAATCTAAAAATCTCCACGTAAAATTTTAGGCAACAACGTAGAAGAGATGTGCGGGCGGGGGCAGAATAGCTTTACTTTCGGGGTGGGGTAGGATTTGGGGAGGGGGCAGCTGCCCTCCCACTTTCCTCCCCGCCCCCCCCCCCCCCCCCCCCGGGCCATTGCAACTCTGAGACCTGGGAAGGGGGGGGAGAACTCCGGCTTTCCAGCTCACTTGGCTCTCCTACCCACCCCCGTCGGGAGCTGTAGCCTGCCCTGGCCGAGGGGAGGGGGCTGCGGCGGGCGTCCCTCTCGCTCCCCCCTCTGGGCGCTCGGCCGTCGGCGCCTCCCTCGAGGGAGCCCCGCCGCCCGCCCCGCCCCTCCCCGCCCGCCTCCCGGCTTGAGGTCAGAGCGATCCAGGTGCCGCCTCCGCCGCTGCCAGCCCGAGCCGGAGTCCTCCGCTGCCGCCGAGCCAGGAGGCTGTGCCCGCTTGCCAGGCAGCGCCCGTCGGAAGAGGGTCCGGGCGGCAGCATGCGCAACTCCTACACCGTCACCTTGCCCGCCTCGCCGCCCGCCTCGCCGCTGCCCGGCGGGCACAAGGAGCTGCGCCCTCGGATGCCCTTGCCCGGCTCCCTGCTGCTCTCCACCTTCGTGGGGTTGGTGGTCAACAAGGCGAAGGTAGGAGGGAGGGGCGGCCGGCGGTGGGTGAGTGGGTTCCCCCCTCCGAGTTCTGCCCTGACCGCTGCACACACCCCTTTGGGC
Organism: Bungarus multicinctus; assembly: GCA_023653725.1. Classification (NCBI taxonomy): domain Eukaryota; kingdom Metazoa; phylum Chordata; class Lepidosauria; order Squamata; family Elapidae; genus Bungarus; species Bungarus multicinctus. The sequence goes on from CM042837.1 coordinate 24,512,039, forward strand.
TGGGCACAGGATCGCCCTGGACTTGGGGGGCAAAGGGGGGAAGGGGCGTCCGGGGGTCCCTGCTGCTCTCTACCTTCGTGGGGTTGATGGTCACCAAGGCGAAGGTAGGAGGAAGGGGCGGCCGGGGGTGGGTGGGTAGTAGGAAGGGGAGACCCCCGGGGCTCTCCCCCTGCCTTCTGCCCTTCTTGGGCTGGGCACATGATCTCCTGGGACTTGCGGGGGAGGGTAAAGGGGAGAGCTTGCGCCCCGCGGCAATCGAGCCAGATCCTGGGAGGGGGCGGGGGAATCTCTCCCGTCCCATCCACCTTTGGACTACAGCTCCCATGCTCCTCGGCTGAGCGTGGCAGGAGACGAGCTCCGGGGCGGCTCGTTGGGAGGGCGCAGGGTTGGGGAAGCAGGGGCTGGAGAGATCGGCGCTTTGAAGTTGCCTTGGAGGCGAGGGGAGGGCGGGGAAGAGATCTTCGGGATCCTTCTGAGACCGACTGGGCGGTCGCGGGCGAAATGGCTTGGTCTGAACCTCGGTTAGTTCGCGAGAGGGCTGGATGTTCAGCAGCCGGGTTGAATAAGGCGCGTGTGAAGCCAACCTGGGTTTTTAGGAAAGGCCTGGCAGAGCTGCTTTCCAAATTGGGGGAGACCAGCTGGGTTGGGTTGGGACTCCCATGGACCCCGGCCGGCCTGCTGAGGATGATAGGAGTTGTAATGGAAGCAGCTCAAAAGTTGGGTGATGGAAGAGTGTTTGAGTTGCGCTTGTCTCCCCCACATTTTCCAGAGATAGGGGAGGACAGGTGTTTGCAAGGTATGCTCAAAAAAATAAATAATAATCCACAATGGTGCAATGGAGATACTCCACGCAGGATGCACGTAGTAGAAAAGCTCTGACTAGGACCTTCTCTGGTAGACACCCCTGGACTGTTTGATTCATGGGTGGTGGTTGCAGCTTGTTGCAACATTCTCTGGTTTTTATTCCAAGAAGCTTCCCAGAGCTCCGCAAAAGATCAGGAAACCGGCAGCTCCTTTTCCGACGGACAAATTTAATTCAAAGGCAGAAGTTTTCCGGAGTTCGCCAAAGGTTGCGTCTTTGAATTAAATTTGCCCGTCGGAAAAGGAGCTGCCGGTTTCCTGATTTCTTGCACCAGACCTTAGCACAATTCTCCAGTAATTGTCTCAATATATCAACCTTTCCTCCCAGAATACCTGTTCCTTGGCAGTATAGCGTTAATTATTCCTGCACCAACTTGAAACCACAAAGGGAGGGAAGGGTTAGCTTGTCACTCGTGACCCTGGCTGTAGTTTAGAAGTCCTCGTTTGAGAGGGGGAATGAGAAAGAGAATGAGAGAGAGAGAGGGAGAGAAAGAATGAAAGAGAGAGAGAGAATGAAAGAGGGAGGGAGGGAAAGAAAAAATGAAAGAGACAATGAAAGAGAGGGAGGGAGAGAGAAAGAATGAAAGAGAGAGAATGAAGGGAAGAGAGGGGGAGGGAGGGATAGAAATAATGTAAGAGAGAGAGAATGAAAGGAAGAGGGGGAAGGGAGGGAGAGAAAGAATGAAAGAGGGAGAATGAAAGAGAGGGAAGAAGAGAGAGAATGAAAGAGAGGGGGAGGGGGAGAAAGAATGAAAGAATGAAAGAGAGAGAGGGGGAAGAAGAGAAAGAATGAAAGAGAGGGGGAGGGAGAGAATGAAGAGGGGGAGGGAGGGAGAGAAAGAATGAAAGAGGGAGAATGAAAGAGAGGGAGGGAGAGAAAGAATGAAAGAGAGAGGGGGAAGAAGAGAAAGAATGAAAGAGAGAATGAAAGAGAGGGAGGAGGGAGAAAATGAAAGGAAGAGGGGGAGGGAGGGAGAAAAAGAATGAAAAAGAGAATGAAAGAGAGGGGGAGGGGAGAGAATGAAAGGGAGGGAGAGAAAGAGTGGAAGACAGGGAGAGATTGAGAGGGAAGGGGGAGAGAGAGAGAGAAGCAAAAAGGATTGAGGAGCTCAGCTAAGCATCCAGCCTGGGGAGACCCTCTGCCTGCAGCAGGGAGAAAGAGAGTCCCCAGCGCATTAGAGCTGGGCCTCTTAAGGGCTTTGGTTAAAAGCAGCTTTTTCCCCCTTGTAAGAACAAGAGATCAAAATGGAGGGGGTTGGGTGGGGGAGCCTTCCATCTAAGCCTGCTTGTCTCCAGGAATTCAAGAGACACATGCAAAGGCCCAGGGAGGGAGGGGGATGTTTGCAAACTCCCCTCCCAAAAGCCGCCCATCCCAGAAAACTCTTTGTTTCCCCCTCCTTCCTGCAGAAGAGGGGAACTGTTAAGAAGGGGGGGAGGGGCAGGAAGTACAAAGTCTAAATCTTCCTTCTCCCCCCCCTTCATCTCAATAGGCCTTTCCATGCCCAGGGGGAGGGGGAGGGGGCTTCCTTTGTCCAGTCAAAGGAGTGGTATTCTTAGTCTAGCAGGAGAGTCCTCTACAATCCTTGGGGGGAAGATGACCCCAGGGTCCTTCAAGTGGGCTGCCTTTATTCAGCCGCCCTTCTTTATCTGAAAATCAGTCCTTCATCTCTGCCCCCATCCTCACTCCACCAGAGGTTAACCCATGAATAATTGGGGAGGGGGAGAATTCTGCATTTGAAGGCACCAAGAGGGGTGGCCTCCCGATTGGATTGCAATGCATGGTTGGAATTCCAGGTCCTGGAGAGCAAAGCTCAAAGGTCGGGATTCCTGCTTTCCCAGCTGGGATTGTCCTGGGGCATTTGCCCCGCCCTGGTGGGATCTATGGCCTTCAGGGGCACCTTGGCTCTCTTACGTAACCTGCCTGTCTTCTGCACCTGCGGTGGGGGTGCTTTTGTTTGCCAGTTGAATGAAGCCGGCCTTGGTTATGTAAGAAACTCCGCCGGGCTCTTTGCCCCGTGCAAACTTGGCACTTCCTTGGCACAAGAGGCTGGGTCTGGAAAGCGCCAATCGCAGCTGGCTGGAAGAGGAACGGAGGGACGGGAGGGGTCAGTTTGGAGCCTGGGAGATTCGCAAGCTCACACGGGGCGGCATTTGATACAGGGCGGTAAAGAAAGGAGATCAAATTAGCCATTGACAGACACATAGACGTAAACAATATCTACATGCTGTGCAAAAGAGATAATTGATGAGCCAAAAAGACCCAAATACCAGCAATCAGTACCCAGATGAGACTGGGTTAACTCCCAAGATTAATTCAGACCAAAAATCAAGGAGGTAAATGATAATCAAGGAACTGCCAAACAAGCTAACAACAGTAAACTCCCCAGCCAAAGAACTTCTAAGACCCATCAAGATTGATTGGGCAAGCCACTAGAACAGTGGTGGCTAACCTTTTTGGGTTCCTGTGCCAAAACAAATGTGCATGCGCTTGTGCTTATGCACTCGGATGCCGGCACCCAGAAGGCAATGCGCATGGGGGCCCCCACACCTCCTGTGCATGTGTGCGCAATCGCCCTCACTCCCTTATCTGCACTGCACGTCACAGCTGATTTTTGGGCAGTTTGAGGCGTTTTGCGGCTTCCCAGAGGCTTAAAAAAAGCCTCTGCAGGCTTTGCAGGATGAATAATAGGTCTGCTTCGTCACTTCCGCTATTGACGAAATGGGCCTATTATTCGTCCTGCAAAGCCTGCAGAAGCTTTTTTCAAACCTCTGGGAGGCTGAAAAACGCCTCAGACCAGCTGAAAAATGCATACATGTATAGTGAGGTGAGTTTGCCTGTGGCTCGCATGCTGGCACGAATGGCTCTCTGTGCCATCTGTGGCACGCGGGCCATAAGTTCGCTATCATGGCACTAGAATATAAACTGAGAGCAAACCCCACTTCTTCCTAGCCCTGATGATGTTCCCTAGCTGGGTCATGAAATGTCTGCAAGAAAACAGACTGAATCAGAGACCACCAAGGACCCCTCAAAGGGATTCGCCTTCTGGCCTATTTCTAAGGGCACACAGGCAGGATGGCAGAGAAACTGGAATCTTCAGTGGCAGAAAAAAGAGGGTTTAGGAAGGAGAGGGAGAGAGTAAATGATCAAACATCCCTTATCAGCTCTCTTTGCAAAGCCCTATGTTTTCTCTGAATCTCGAGAAAATTTCAAGCTTCAGTGTACTCAAGAAAGCCTCCCACACACTTACAGCCTTTATTTGGTGACAAAAGGCATTGGCTCACACTTGGGTAGCTGGGTGGGCGAGTGGGAGGGGGTGATAGGTCCCCACGTGATCATTATCACAACATGGGTAGCAGTGGGAAGCAATTTTCTGCAGCTCTTTGAACCAGTGTTTCTCAACCCTGGGTGAGTTGAAGATGGGTGGACTTCAGCTCCCAGAATTCCCCACCCCAGCAAGGCTGTATTTAGGTACTAGCTTGATACTCGTCCTTCGCTACAGAACTATGTGGTCGGGCTTAGATTTTGGGGCGGAAAATAAGAGGGGAAATTGTGCCTCTGCCTACCAGCATCCATCAGCATTCATCTGGCTAGCGTCCTGTCAGTATGTGAGAAATTGAAGGCTGTTTAGAAAGTGAAATAGTATTTGCTGTGTGAGCAAGAAGGAGACAGCAAGGAGCCTGGGCGTGGCTTAGCTCAACTGTTCTGTACTAAAGGTGCTTGGTGCTATGAAACTAAAACTGAAACTCCTCTGCTTGTGTTTTGCATTTGGAAGAGATTTCTTTCCAGGTGGGGAAGGGGAGTAGAACTCTTTAGCATCAGAGCATGTTAATAATAATAATAATAATATAGGAAACACTAATGATCTGATGATCATTTCGAAAAATCCTTTCTTAGCGAGCATCTAGAAACCAAGAGGAACGTATGTGTCAACTTTCAAGTTTGTAGCCTTTACGGTTCTGGAGATTTTGTGACTATGCGTGAGTGGCATTTAGCTTTTATATATAGAGATGAGGGTGGGCTGCAGGGCATTTGAAAAGAGGACACACACCCCCCCCCCATGCCCCAAATTGCTTTCAGCAAAACATGCTCCTGAAAAGAGGGGAAAAAAGGGCCCAAGTATATCTGGGCCCTCCAGGTAAAACCGGGTACGATCCATGTAGTATCAGCGGCTCGTTTTTCAAAAGCATGCAAGCGATAACTGCACCAGATGCCTGGACTGAGCACAGTGGTTGCTCTGTTGTTTTTCCCATTTTGCTGGAGTGCAAAATAAGATTGCATCTGGAGCGCCTCAAGATTCATCTGGAGCGCCTCCAGATTGCCCAGATATTGAGGAAGGCTCATTCGCCTCCCTCCCGGCTGCGGGATTTTGCAAGGGCAGGTTTCCCGGTGCCAGCAGCCGAAGAATGCGCGCTGACAAGTCTCGCATGCCAGAGAGATGTGCAAAGGGCTCGGTTCCTCGGTTTCTCCTTGAGGAATTCTGCCTCCGCTTCATCGGGCGGGGAAACCCTTGGGAAGGACTAAGCAAGGCAGGTCCAGTTGGGGTCATTCCAGGTGCCAGCTTCTCCAACCCTTTGCCAGCCTTCGCAATGGCCATGCTGGGCTTCCAAAGCTCTTGGTCTCCAGATTTGCTTTCAGGGAAGACATCTGAAATTTAACAAATTGAACAATCTCTCACTGGCACTAAATAAATGTTTCTGAGCAGTTCACATCTACAGCAGATGTCTGTAGGGGTTCTCATTCATCCAGGTCATGGGTGGCAACTGGACTTACTTGGTTTTTTTCTTTGGAAGGCGTATCACTTCTCATCCAACAAGCTTCTTCAGCTCTGATTGGAGAGTGGGGAATGGAAAGATTCATATTCTCTGCAGATAGCTGGTCATTTGCATCCTTTTAGAGAGCTGTTGAGGCCACTTGGATATTTACCTGTGTCCTCAGGGTCACCTGAGTGTTGTTCCTGGTTCCCGTAGTCTGCTACAATCTTTTAGCTATACAATTTGGGATGGACGTTCTGCATGGAAAGGAGCAGGAATGGATTTCCAGTGGGAAAAAATTGCAGATTAAAAGAACCATTTGCACTACTCAGGGGACCCCGAGGACACAGATAAACCTCCAAGCGACCTCAACAATCTTCTAAAAGGATGCAAATGACCAGCTGTCTGCAAAGAGTACAAATTCCGACATGCATTAAAGACCCACCTTTTCCAACAGGTCGGTCTGGCCTAGTATTAATTACTAGGATTTTAAATTTTTGGTAATTTTTAACTTTTTTACCTTGCTTTTATTACGTTACTGTAATTTTATATTTCCAGCCACTAGTTTAATTCTTTTTAAATCTGTTTTAAATTTTCTACTAATTGTGCTGTTTTATCTGGGCTGTACACCGCCCCGAGTCCCTTTTTGGGAGAGGGGGCAGTATAAAAATTTAATAAATAAATCCTTCCATTCCCCACCATCCAGTCAGAGCTGATGAAGCTTCTTGGATGAGAAGTGAAACGTCTTCAAAAGGGAAAACCAGAAAGTCCAGTTGCCTCCTGAAAAAGCACCTTTGGGACATCTAAGGAATTTTAGGAATTTTCCCCAGTTATTGCTTTTTGTGTAATTATTGCTTGTGTCCAGGATTCCAACATGCAGGAAGTCCTTATTTAGCAACAGTTTGCACTTACAACAGAACCATTCAAACAAATGAACCGTGCAATCGGTTCTTGCATTTATGACCTTCACTGGCAGGTAAAGAAAAGGAAAACTCAAGTCAGACGTTAAAAGTACAGTTGCAGTTTTACCTAGCTGAAGAACCGAATTGCCGGTCTAATTGAAGTCACTAAATGAGGACTTTAAGGATTCCTTGCAGATTGCGCTTTCTGGTTCCAAGAATAGATTGTACCCTTTTGGCACCCTGAATTCATTGGCCAGCCTGCATCTTTCTTGGCCCTTCCCTGTTATGAAAACATGGGCACAATTCATAAAGAGCCATGGATTGTTTCTGTCCCAGAAATATTCACAAATTCCTTTGCATTGCAGAACCGACGTTTTTAATCCATCTTATACCAATGATTTTCCTTTACGTTAATATTTTGCCTCCCCTGCTGTCCATTTTTATCCCTGTTACGGCCTAAGTAGCTTAGCTTGGAACATGAGTGAATTCATCCCCTGGATATCACAATGGAGATTTCCGGTCTGGTCTTTTCAGAGCACTAAAATACTCCATGATTATCCCATCATATTGGCCAAATCACTAGGTAGCTTTGAATAGCACTTATAATAACATAACCAAAGCAGCATCTATTGAAATAAGGGACTTTAAAAAAAAAATGCCATTTTTTTTCAGCTATAGGATATAACCTTAGGACAGTGTGTGTGGCTTGGCTTGGTTTTTTTCAAATTTGCCAACTTTTAACATAGGTGAACTCCTGACTCCCAGAATTCCCTAACCAGCATGCTGACTGGGGAATTCCAGGAATGGAAGTTTGCCCTTCTTTGAACTATCATACTTGAAAAATGTTGGCCTAGCATGCAGACTCTCCGTGCCTTCTCAAAAGATGTTCAGGTTTTGGTGGGAGGTTTGTGCCTCCCAAATGGTCCCTCTCTTGAATTATGCTGGTTGCATAACTTTGGACTTAGGTATATCGCTTCTGGGAGAGTAAAGGTTAGAAGCCAAGCTGGGGGGAAGAGGGAAGGAGAGCTGGGAAAGGATTGGATTTGGTTGAGGTTTGTGGGCACTGGGTGCAGATTTCTGTGCTGCCTTAAGAGGTGCTTTCTGTGCTCCCACTGAAGGAGAAGGAGAAGGGGAAGGCAAGGAGGAGGAGGAGAAAGAAAGAAGAGGAGAAAAGAAGAAGGGGAGAAGGAGGAAAAAGAGGAGGAGGAGGAAGAAGAAGAAGAAGAAGGGAAAGGGAAGAGGAGGAAGAAGAGAAGGAAGAGGAGGAAAAAAACAAATAAGGGAAATGGGAGGAGAAGGCGGAAGAAGAGGAGAAGGAGGAAGAAGGAGAGGAGGAGAAGGAGGAAGAGGAGAAAGAAGAAGGGGAGGGGGAGGAGAAGAAGGAAGAAGAGAAGGAGGAGGAAAAAGAGGGGAAGAGGGAGGAGGAGGAAGAAGATGAGGCAGAGAAAGAAGAAGGGAAGGAGAGGGAGAAGGAGGGAAGGGGAAGAGAAGGAGGAAGAAGAGGAGGAGGAGGAAGAGCAGAAGGGGGAGGAAGAAGAAAAAGAAGAGGAGGAGGAGGAGGACATGATTCTCCTTGCCTCTTTTTCCATGCTTGACATGCTGTCGAAGCGTTGTATGCACAATTAAAGCGCAGCCAGAGCAGTTCGGAGCCGGGTCTATTTTGGGCAGTCGTCAAGGAGAAGGCTGCATTCCTCCCACTCACACATGTCAAGTGCTATTTGGAGCCACTGCCAGTGTAGCAGCTCCCTCCTTCGCTTCCCTTTCTGGGGGGTGCCAAGACAGCAAGGCGAACCCCCTCGAGAGCAGGCCTCGATGGCCCCGAATCCCAGATCTGGTGGGGTGGGGGAAGAAGCAGGAGTCGGTCTCCTCATCCACCTTTTGGCTGAAAAAAACTCAGCCGGCGAAAAGTTGGGAAGGATCAGACCCACACGTAACCCCATTCACACATGCAGTTCCCACCTGTTCTATGAGAGGGCGCTTTGCTTCTGCCGCCTGAATCAGCTGAGCTAAATAAAACAAGGGAAAATGGGACAGAATAGGGCGGGGCCAGCCAGAGATGGTATTTGCCAGTTCCCCAAACCGCTCAAAAATGTTCACAACCAGTACGTCTGAACCGGTCTGAACCGGCTGAATACCATCTCAGCACATATGCACCACAGGCTCTTCTGCATCTAAATCTTTGGCGGGAGGTTAAAAGGCAGGCCTGGAGCGAAGCAGCTAGTCCTCAAGGTTTGGCCACGCCTTCTAAAGAGCAGAGAGAAAGTTGGAGGTCAAAGTCGGTCTCGGGGAAGCCAACCAAGCGTGCCAGCAAAAGCTTCATCCGAGACTCAAAGATCTTTGCCCTACTTAACTCCAGGTTTCCCCCTCCTGAAAGCGGAGCGAGGCCAAACATCCCGAACTCCCTAAGGAAAAGGCCGAGCCACTGGCTGGGTCCTGTTCAGTGCTGGGTTTCCCATTTTGCAGTCCCCCCTCCCTTTCTCATGGCTCTTCTTTTATTAAAAAAAAAGTTGCCAATTCTGCATCCCGAAAGCAGAGGGGAACAAAATTGGGATATTCAAAGAAGTGAATGGTGTAATGAAATCTGGAATATGACGACAAATGATAACTGAGCAACAGAAATTAAATTTTGAAAAAAGGGATGATTAAAGTAAACAAGGTTAATGAAATAGAGGGGGAGGTTTATAAAATCGGTGTTGGTGGAAGGCAAAGGGAATAAACCTACTCAGGAATATATGTTGTTTTTTTGGGGGGGATAAGAGCACAATTGGAATATATGGTATATCTTTTAGTTGGTATAGAAGAAGAAATATAAGGGGGAAAATGGTTTCTAGGGAGGGTGTCCACTGTAATATTTGATTTTTTTTTGTATTTAGCGTTATATGTTTGTATTACTTGCATTCCAAAAAATTTTTTAAAAAATGATAGATAGATGCAAAGAAAGGAAGGAGGGAGGGAGGAAGGAAGGAAGGAAGGAAGGAAGGAAGGAAGGAAGGAAGGAAAACAAACAGAATGAGGGCAGGTTTTTTGTCTTCCCAGGCCAGTGTTCGAAATCACCCTCTGCGCAGTCTCCTCCCCCGGTCAGTTTCTCTCAACCTTTCTGGTAGTCCACCTTTCGTTTGCTTGCAGAATAGAATCTCCTGCAGAAGGAAAGATAAGCAGGAAGATTGGAGCCAGACAAAAGAATTCGAGCCCTCTCCCCCTTCTTCCTCCTACCCCAACCCCCTTGATATTTTTCCAAAAGTAGCAGCAGTAGGCAGAAGTTCACCAGGTGAAGCCTTCGCTCTGAGTTTTGCATATAGCCTACCTTTCCTTGCAAATCTTTGGCCGGGGCCAGTAATGCTTAAAATCGCTGGAACAGGTAGTCCTTGTCTTACAACAGTTCGTTTAGTGACTGAAGTTACCACGGAACGGAAAAAAGTGATTTTCTTAAAATTGCCAAGTTTGGGGGCCCCGATTCAGATGCTTGATAACTGGCTCATAGTTACGACGGTTTGCTGCACCCCGGGGTCACTTAATCATCTCTCTTCCAACCTTCTGACAAGCGAAGCTGGATTCATTTAATGACCGTGTTACCAATTTAATGACGGCAGGAGTTCCCTTTACAAAATGGGTCAAGGAACATCGTAAAACGGGGGGGGGGCGACTCACTTAATGGACTTCTCGCTTAGCAACATCTGTTTGGGGTGGCATCCACATTTGTGGGCGTGCAAAGATTCACTTCTTAGGGGTGCAAAGCTCAGCCTTGCCCAATGCAGCTTCCCCTCCCTGCCCCTCTTGTCCTCTTCCCCACGCCAGGAGAGAGGCTGAGCAAGGACAGTGGCCTCTGGGCCTCTGCCAGCTGGACCCGTTCCGAGCATCCGTCCGTGCCAAGAATTTCTGTCCCGGCTCTTAATAAACCGCCAAGATCCTGCGGTGTTTCTACTGACGACTTTGACTCGTCACCCGAGTGATTAGATCCCTCCTCTGGAAAGCCAGACTTTGCCCGAGGAGCCAGTCCAGCGAGTGGCAAAGGCCAAGTGGTTCTGGGCATTGGTAGATTTCTCTATGTCTCTTGCTAGCTGGGAGGGAGGGAGGGAGGGAGAGAGGTGATAAAGATGAGAGAGAGATACAGAGACAGGTGATAAAGATGATAGATGATAGAGAGAGATACAGAGAGAGAGAGAGAGAGAAAGAAACAGAGACAGAGACAGAGAGACAGGTGATAAAGATGATAGATAAATAGATGAGAGAGAGATACAGAGAGAGAAATAGAGAGACAAGTGATAAAGACGATAGATAGATGAGAGAGAGAGAAACAGACAGAGAGGTGATAAAAATGATAAGATAAATAGATTTTGTGTGTGTGTGTGTATACACATACACACAGAGATACTGAGAGAGAGAAGCAGAGAGACAGGTGATAAAGATGATAGATAAATGAGAGAGACAGAAATACAGAAATAGAGACAGACAGACAATGAAGATGATAAATACAACAGACGGACAGACAGATGAAAAGATGTATGTGTGAGAGAGATATTTTAAATGCATTGATTCCAGAGGTGGTTTTACTTAGACATGCTATTTTTCGGCAAATCGGCTGAAGCAGTTCCCCGGTCACTTATTGAAATGTTTTCTGCATTTAAAACATTGATGAGGACTAGAAGCATGAAAGCAACAGAGCTATGGAGCTAAGCATGAGCGGAGCATGGGACACAAACAGGGATATTAGAAAAAGTAGTTCAGGGGCTCTTGGGGGGTGGGGTCTTTAGGCCCCTAGGCTAGTGTTTCTCAACCTTGGCCACTTTAAGAGATCTGGACTTGAACTCCCAGAATTCCCCAGCCAGCATGGTTACCCTTTAAAGGAGAAGGACTTCATGGGTAGGGTTGGCTGTTCGAATTCTCCAGTCCTGGGGAGTTCCACAACCAGCATTTGATCACACTGGATACCTGCAAATGGCTTGTGGGAAAAACAAAAGGCGGCACGGCCCTTTCTGAGTAGGACTGGGACCTTCTCCCCTCTGCTAATTCCAGCTGGGTGGGAATCTCACTCCTTTGCCTTCCGTTCTCCCTGCCTCCTTTTTGGGGACACCCCCACCCCCCCAGGTGAATTTTTCCTGGAGTTTTATATGATTATCTGAGGATTGCCTTTTCCACAAACGGGGTCTTCTTCTTTCTCTGCAGAATTCGAAAACGGTACAAGGTTTGACTGGTCTCCGAAACCTCGGGAACACCGTAAGTCCTTCCTTCCTTCCTTCCTCCCCTTCCTTTGTTCTTCCCTCTCTCCCTCCCTCCATTTGTCCCTCTTCTTTTCTTTCTTCCCTCCCTCCCTTCATCACCCTTCCTTCCTTCCTTTTTTCCTTCCTGTCTTCTTCCATCTCTCCCTCCCTCCCTCCGTTCATCATTCTTCCTTCCTTCTTTCCTGCCTTCTTCCCTCTCTCCCTCTCTCCGTTCATCATTCTTCCCTCACTCCATCACCCTTCCCTCCTTCCTTCTTTCCTGCCTTCCTGCCTTTTTCCCTTTCTCCCTCCTTCTTTTCATCATTCTTCCTTCCCTCCCTCCCTTCATCACTCCTCTTTCCTTCTTCCCTCCCTTTCTTTCTTCCTTCTTCCCTTTCTTTTTTCCTTCTTCTCTTCCTTCCTTCCTCCATGACGCCTTGTGAAAAACCCTAGTGAGAACTTAGCCATGATAGATCAACATGGTTCTCCTTCTGCAATACTTGCTGAGGTCCATTCCTTGCAGGGGGCTGCCTCTCTCCTTGCCTCGGTGTCCCCTGAGCCTCCCTCCCTCTCCCTCCCCAGGGTGGCTTGTTCAGGTGGGCCCAGAGTTGCAGCTCAGCCCTCCAACCTGGGCCAGTTGGTTCTGGTTGAGGAAGCCAAGATGCCTCCACTTGCTCTTTTACCTCACTTCCGCTTCTCGGGTGACTCTGCGGGAGTTTTGTTCTCATTGCGCAGAGGGAAGCCCCTGACGAGTTGTGTAACTCCTTCGGAAAATAGTGTCACCCTGCCACACCCAGATGTGAAAACTCAAAGGCAAGGAAGAAAACACAAACACACTTTTTCTGCTCCCTGAACCCTCCCTTGATGGCTACATCAGAAGGGTCAACCTAATTTTCCATCATTTGGAGCTAGGAAGATTTGCTGTGAATTATCCTGCTCATAGTAGGTTCCATAGCAGGCAAAAACAGGGCAGCCAAGTGAGATCAGCCATGTATGGCTTGTGGCAGGAAAAAGGTTTCTTTTCCTCCCTTTCCTTTCTTCCATCTGTCTCTCCTTCCTTCCTTCTTGTTGGGGTGGAGAGAAAAGGGAAGGGAAGGAAAGGAAGAAAAGAGGGAGGAAAGGAAAGAAAGAAAAGAGGGAGAAAGGAAAGGAAGGAAAGAAAAGAGGGAGGAAAGAAAAGAAGGAAAGGAAAGTAAGAGAGGGAGAAAAGGAAAGGAAGAAAAGAGGGAGGAAAGGAAAGTAAGAGAAGGAGGAAAGGAAGAAAAGAGGGAGGAAAGGAAAGAAAGAAAAGAGGGAGAAAGGAAAGGAAGAAAAGAGGGAGGAAAGGAAAGGAAGAAAAGAGGAGAAAGGAAAGAAAGAAAAGAGGGACAAAGGAAAGGAAAGGGAGGGAAGAAAAGAGGGAGGAAAGGAAAGTAAAAGAGGGAGGAAAGGAAAGGAAGAAAAGAGGGAGGAATGGAAAGAGGGAGGAAAGGAAAAGGAGTGGAACAAAGGGGAGGAAGGGAAGAAGGAGAGACAGACGGAACTAAAGAAAAGAAAAAGAAGGAAAAGAAATTTTTCCTCCCTGACATGGCTAATCTTGCTTCCCCTCACTTTTCACCCAACGCTACCTATCTCTCCTGACCACCAGAAGCTCCCTGGGAGTGAGAGTGAAGACATCTTCTAAAACAATAGATGGGCATCAGACCTGGTGGGGGAGTTGAGCACTGAAGTTCACCCTCCCACACACACACACACACACACACACACACACACTCCTAGAGCTAGCATTGGCTGCGTAGGTGGGTTCCCCTTTGGTGCCCAGCGGAGGGAGTTCCTTCTGGGGAGAACATCTGCTGGGACCTCCTACCAACCACAACAAGAGAGAAAGGAACTAGCTTCTCACTTCCTTCTTGCTACCATCCCCCACAAATAATCCGCTCCCCACCCAGCGATCGATGGAGGAGGAAGAGAAGGAGGACAACCGGTGGTAGTAGTAGTAGTAACTAGTAGTCGTTGCCTACTCCACCTGCTCCCCAAAAGGAAGGGATGTGGGTTGGATGATGGAAGAAGAAACATGCAGGGAAGGTTTGAGGGCTCCGTAAACTAAATTTATGCTCTTAATTGTGCCTCTTAAAAAGCGTCGCTGTACGGAGCTGACGGATAAAGCGCCATTCATCCCCAGCCACTGGTGGGCATCTCTGCCCAGGCGTGACAAACCAGTGTCTGCGTGTGATTGTGTGCTGCCCATGTGCGTCGTAGCATGAGTCAGTCACAGACGCAATGGAACACTGTGGGTTGAGCAGGGAGGGAGGGAGGCGGAAATAACACACACCATAGCAACAGCTCACGGCTTTTTTATATTTTTAAAGCTTTTTTAAAAAAAAAAATTAAATGTAGGTGAGGGCATAGAGGGCAGGATAAGCAGTAATGGGTGAAACTTTGTCAAAGAGAGATCCAATCTCGAATTAAGGGGAAATCTTGTTCATTCCACTATTAAGCAGTGGGACAGCTTTGTCTCCAGAGGTGATGAATGCTCCAATTCCTGGAAATTTTCAGGAAGAGACTGGATAGCCGTTTGTCCAGAATGATATGAGGCTTCCCCCTCCTTGAGCAAGGGGTTAGACTAGGTCCCTTCCAATACTATGATTCTATGTTCCAATATCTGCTTTTCCGAGTGTGATGATCCAAAGGGGCGTGACACAAAAATAACAAAATCACAAAAATAGAATAAATTCCCTTTAACGCCTCCAACTTGGCCCCCCCATGTCCAATTATCCTCAGCTGGAGATCAAATTCTTCAAAAAAAAAAAAAAACCATTTACAAAAGGAAGAAATGCAGTCCGAACCCAAAGTAAAGATAATTAGAAATTTTAAAAAACCAACACAAACCAACACTGAAGTAATTAACACGGCAGGCCAGGATGATAAATTGCAGACTTGGGAATAAGCCTTGACCAAGAAAATGCAGGCTTTGCTTCCAGCAAGGCGCTGTGTGCAAACGCCCCTCTTATATCCTGTTCTCCCAGCTGCAATCAATGAAAGGGATCAGGGCCCTTTTCTCCCCCGTAGGCCATGTTGCTCCCTTCTCCGTTCCTCCCTGCGTGCCTTAGGATGGAGAGAGGATGGGCCTGGGTCTTCCTCCGAATGCCCAGCTGGACAGTGCCCTTCCCCTGTTTCTTCCACAGCCACCAGAGCCACACTCCCACTCTCTGTCAGCTGCTCAATCTCCCCCTCAGAATCAGACTCCAACAAGGGCATGATGCTGAGGAGGAAATCAAAGGGGGTATCCAGATTTTCTTTTCTTTTTTGTAACAGGGTCCCTCCTGGCACAGAGTTTAATGAAGGTCATAGACAGTGACCCCTGTGGAGGGGTATGGTGGCCTAGAGGTGGAACTCTCACCTCACAATTAGGAGGCTGTGAGTTCAATTCTAGGTAGAGGCAGATATTTCTCTCTGGGCACTGTGAGAATATCTCTGCTGAACAAAACTCTGCATTGGCAACAGGAAGGGCAACTGGCCATGAAAACACTCTGCTAGCTCCATTCACTTGCCCAGACTCCACCCCACAAAGGATTATGGGGTTGTTAAAAGAAGATGTATAGTCAGGGACTCCTTTAGTTTACCAGGTGTTTAAAAGACACACCTAATTTTCCAAATCTGCTGCTCTCCAGATAGTTGACACTGCTTAGCTGGAAGGGCTAGTTCTTTTTCTGAAAAACAGTTCCTGGAGCCAAATTCATCCAAGGAGGGTGAAACATTGTAGCTCGGAGGAGAAACCTGGACAGTTGTCACCTGGAGAAAGGATGGGGTGGAATAGCTCGTGGCCTGGTGTCCTGGCCTTCATCGTCTCTCTCTCTCTCTCTTTCCTGCCTCTTGCAGTGTTTTATGAACTCCATCCTGCAGTGCCTGAGCAACACCAAAGAGCTGCGAGATTACTGCCTGCAGAGCCAATACGTCCGTGATCTCAACAACAACAGTCGCATGCAGATGTCTCTCATGACAGGTGAAGGCGGCGAGATTTTGCTCTTGGGCACAATGGGGAAACAGTTTGCAGGCAGATATGGGCTTTCCTCTCCCAAAACCCTTTAATGGGAGGGGGCTAGGAAGGAGGGGGAGAAAGCTGAAGCAGGTGACTTTCAGAGGGAAGGAAAGGAGGAGGAGGAGGAGGAGGAAGAAGAAGAAGAAGAAGAAGAAGAAGAAGAAGAAGAAGAAGAAGAAGAAGAAGAAGAAGAAGAAGAAGAAGAAGAAGAAGAAGAAGAAGAAGAAGAAGAAGAAGAAGAAGAAGAAGAAGAAGAAGAAGAAGAAGAAGAAGAAGAAGAAGAAGAAGAAGAAGAAGAAGAAGAAGAAGAAGAAGAAGAAGAAGAAGAAGAAGAAGAAAGAAGAAAGAACAACAACAACAACAACTGTGGGATCCTTGGTGCTCTGTGAGCCTGGTTGTTTTCTTCAAGATGTTTCATGACCCAACTAGTAACATCATCAGTGTTAAAAGGAAGTGGGATTGGAGGAGGAAGATCCCTTGAATCAATAAAGGAGAATATTTGTAGCTCAGAGTTGAAATGAGGGCTTCTTGGTGCTCTCTGAGCTGGTTGGTTTCCTTGTAAACATTTCAGGACCCAACTAGGGAACATCATCAATGTTAGCAGGGAGTGTGGTTTGTGGAGAGGAGGAGGAGGATCCTTTGAATCAATAAAGGAAGAATATTTATAGCTCAGGACTCAAGGACTCAGGTCCTTGGTGCTCTTTTGAGCTTGGTGGTTTTCTTGCAGATGTTTCATGACCCAACTAGGCAACATCATCAGTAGTAGAAGGGAGAGGGGTTGCTCTCATTCAGACTTCTTCTAGCACGGATGATGTTACCAAGTTAATGAAACACCTGCAAGAAAACCATCAAGCTGAGAGAGCACCAAGGACCCTTCAATCTTTTGAATTCTTCCTCAGTTCCCGGCTCTATTTGGTAGTTGTTAGCATCATGGACGCTGGCCATTAGGGCCCCACAGGTCTCCTGTAACGTGGATCATAGCTAGGAAGTAAGCCAGAGCTCGTGTCTCTCCACAGGGACTCACATTGGGTCTAGAAGGGATGGAACACAGTCTAGTTCTTGGTGGCCACCTTGGGTTCTTCTGTGCTTGTGTGTTCACGGCCGCCTCCTCTCTCTCCAGAGTTCGCCAAGCTCATCCAGGCGTTGTGGACCTCGTCTCCCAATGAATCCGTGAGCCCTTCCGAATTCAAGATGCAGATTCAACGATACGCTCCCCGCTTTGTGGGATACAAGTAAGAGGGAGATCTAGGACCTTCTCTTCTACTTTGCGCGAGTGGACGTTCTTCCCTTGCTTCTTCTCCTTCTTCAACCTTAGCTAGTGCTTCTAGCATTTGCTAGCTCTGGATTCCTTCATAGCAACCTGCTGTCCTAGGTAGATCTCTTGGGGACTACAACTCCCATTCCTTGGCATTCAGCATGCCGATAGAGAATGGAGGATGCTAAAGTCCATAATTTCTATCAGATTCAAAGATGGCCACCACTGCCTTACTGTGTCCTGTCTTTTCAAATCTGATGAAGAGAGAGTTAGTTTGGTCCTCTCCTTCTTTCAATCTCTGCCCCTCTCCTCTTTTCCCCCTTCCCCTTTTCCTTTCTCCCCTCCCTTCCCCTCTTCTCTCCTTCTTTCAATCTCTCCCCCTCTCCTCTTTTTCCCCTTCCCCCTTTTCCTCTCCCACTCCTCCCCTCTCTTCTCCTTCCCCTTTTCCTCTTCCTTCCCTCCCCTTCTTCCCCTTCCCTCTCCTCTCTACCCCTTCCCCTTCCCTTCCTTCTCCTCCCCTCCCTTTCCTTCCTCTCCTTTTGCCAATAATCTGTCCTAACCACCCAGAATCACTTTGGCCTATAAATTGAATAGATAAAAATAAATAAATTAACTCCCTTGAATATCTGCAGAAGGATAGGAGGAGAGGAAGAGAGTTGGTTTCCTCTTCTCCCAGGCTCCTTTAGTGGGGCCTGACTGGTACCGCCCTCCTGCCGGGCTTAGATTGACACCTGTCCTTCCTCTCTCACAGCCAGCAGGATGCCCAGGAGTTCCTGCGCTTCCTTCTCGATGGGCTCCACAGCGAAGTGAACCGGGTGTTGGTCCGTCCCAAAGGCAACAATGACACCCTGGACCATCTACCGTGAGTCCCAGCAGAATCAAAGCACTAGGATAGGGGTTTTTGGGGGGGAGGGACTGGAGACCACGAGACGCCAATGCCCTTGGTCTGGTCTGGACTGAACAAGTTTGTCTTTAAGAAGGTCCATCTATGGGACCAAATCCCCAGAGAAAGATCGGGGTGATCCACTTAGATGGAAAGCCAGTTGGGGTTCAAGCACAATAGCAATACTCCTTAGACTTATATACCGCTTCACAATGCTTCACAATGCAATCTTCTGTAAGTGGTTTTACAGAGTCAGCATCTTGCCCTCAACAATCTGGGTCCTCATTTTACCCACCTTGAAAGGGTGGAAGGCTGAGTCAACCTTGAGCTGGTCAGGTTTGAACTCATGGCTGCGGGCAGAGTTAACCTGCAATACTGCATTCGAATTGGAAGGAAGGAAGGAAGGATGGAAGGAAGGAAGGAGGGAGGGAGGGAGGGAACCAAGGGAGGGAGGGAGGAAGAGAAGGAAGGAAGGAAGAGAGGGAGAGAGGAAGGAAGGAAAGAAAGAAAGAAGGACGGAAAGAGAGATAGGTGTCAACCCTGAAGCTGACCTGAGGAATGAGAGAAGGAAATAGCAATAGCCCTTAGACTTATATACCGCTTCACAGTGCTTTCCAGCCCTCTCTAAGTGATTTACAAAGTCAGCTCTTTGCCCCCAACCATCTGAGTTCTCAACCTTCGAAAGATGGAAGGCTGAGTCGGTTGTTAAGTGTGGAAAAAGGGTCATAAGTCACTTTTTCAGTGCCGTTGTAACTTTGAACAGTCACTAAATGAATGATTGTAAATATAGGACAACCAGTATACCTTTCATCTTTCCCTCATCTCATTTTGACCCTCAAGACAAGCTAGCTCGGAAGGTGTGGCTGAAGAAGAGCAGGGGCCTTGCAAATGTGATAGCCAAGGGGAGGATTACAAAGCCCATGGGCTCCTGTGGCCAGCCTCCACCCATCCCAGAGCCTTCTGGGATAATCATCTGATTCCATAAATGTCTATGTAAATTCTCAGTCATCCAGGTCTCCTGGTTGTCCCAAAGGTGCTTTTTTCAAGAGGCAATTGGACTTCCTTGTTTTTCTTTTGAAGACATTTTGCTTCTCATCCAAGAAGCTTCTTCAACTCTTATTCTTTCATTGAGAAGTTGGAACTGTCTTTTCTGCCCTCTGTGTCTTCCCTGCTGAGGACAGGCTCAGGCTGTTGGGGGATGAACTGTGTTGTCTGCATCTTGAATTTAAGGGCAAATTAAGGACTTTCCTGTAGAAAGTCCAGTTGCCTCTTGAAAAAGCACCTCTGGGATCTGATTCCAGGGCTGTTGATCTCTGCTGGGAAAGCCTCTTCACCTTCTCTCTCTTGTGTATCTCTTGCAGGGATGACGAGAAGGGGAGGCAGATGTGGATGAAATACCTCGCAAGAGAAGACAGTCGGATTGGGGGTGAGTATCTGGTGGGGCGGTCGAGAAAGAGCTTGGGGGTTGGTGAACGTGAGGCCGGGGGTTTCAACCTTGGCGACTTTAAGATGGGTGGACTTCAATTCCAGGAATTCCCTACTCAACATGCTTTAAGAGGAGTGGACTTCTCCTTCCAAAATTCCCCGCAATTCTTAAATTATTGACTTTTTAAAGTTGCCAGAAAAAAAACCCTGATTTAAGGTGTACCGATGGTTTGGCTAACGTTTTGGACCGAGATACCCATTTGATGCAGGGAGGCGGTGGCTCAGTGGCTTAGACGCTGAGCTTGTTGATCAGAAAGGTCGGCAGTTCGGCGGTTCAAATCCCTAGCGCCACGTAATGTATTGAGCTCCTGTTATTTGTCCCAGCTTCTGCCAACCTAGTCCCGAGTTTTTTGGGAGAGGGGGCGGTATAGAAATTTAATAAATAAATAAAAAAATAAATAGTAGTTTGAAAGCATGTAAAAAATGCAAGTAGAAAAATAGGGACCACTTTGGTGGGAAGGTAACAGCGTTCCGTGCACCTTTGAAAGCGTTTAGTCCTGCCGGCCACATGAGCATGGAGACGTCTTCGGACAGCCCTGGCTCTTCGGCTTTGGAACGGAGATGAACAGCGCCCCCCCTAGAACCAGAAACGACTAGCATGTATGGGTGAGGAGAACTTTACCTTTACCTTACCCATTTGAATTTTGGAGAACAAACTTGGAGCAATGTAAGTGAAGCGAGGGACAAAACCCATTTCCAGCTACAGGGTCTCCCCACTAGTTTTGCTGCCTCCTGTTCACCATTCTGGGAATTTTCTATCATTTCAGTTGGTGGTCAGATAGGAAGAAGGATGACTTGGTGGCACCTTTAAGACAAAATGCATTGGGGGTGATTCGCAAAATTATCAGGAGTGTCACCAACCCTTAGATCAACCTTGGCCATTTTTAAGACCATCATGGGCTGCCAGGGTAATTCTGCAAATCGAAGTCCACATGTCTTTTTATTTATTTTTTTTATTTATACATTTTTCTTTAAAATACATAAAAAACCAATATCTACATGAACAGTGTGTTGTCTGGGTTCAATTAATTTTAACAAAATAATAATAGCAATAATAACAATAATATTCATTAATAATAATCACATAATAATGATATTTGTTTATCCATATTAATAAACCTTCATTATATACTTGATCATTCTCTTAAACTTTTGAGTTTCTAACTTCGGTTTCTATTATCTAACCATTGATAAAACAAATCCCATGTTCAAAAATATTATTTCTTCTCCTTTGGTTTGAGTGTTTATCTATCCAGCTCTGTACATTCTAATGTTTTTTTATTACACTTTCATCTATTGGGATATCTTCATTTTTTCACTGTTGTGCAAAAACAATTCTTGCTGCTGTTAACACATGTAAAATTAAATGTGTATTCCCTCTATTGTATTTTTCTGATAAAGTCCACATGCCTTAAAGTGGCCATGGTTGAGAAATGTTGGCTTACATTGCCATGGCAGTCAACAGTCTCATTTGCTTGCCGATTGTGGATTTCAAAGGTGGTGAAATCTTCAGAAACACCCCAATGGCGTTGAGCCTAATCAACAATAGCTGCCTCTTTAAAAACTGATTTAAAGAATTGTTCCCTTTTTGTTCAAGGTTGCCACTTTCTTTCGGTTTCATTTCCTTTTAAAATTTGTACCCAGTCAGGTTTGATCTTGATGTTCTCGGATCAAAGCCAGGAAGAGCAACTGTTCATTGAATTTGTTCACTGAATTGTTGATATTTATAGAACTCTGACTGTTAACATTGTTAACACGACTTTTTCATTGTCATTTTGTTAAAACTTCCTTGGATATTTCAAAGCAACTTTTTCTGTTACAATAAAGTGTGGGTTTCCCCTCACCCCCAGTAATTAACCTGGCTATCAAATCCATTAATGTTCAACTTACATTTTTCTCTGTTTACTATATGAATCCACTTAATGCTGGACCCCCAATTGACAAACTTTTCAGAAACTATTTTGACCTTTCAGATGGCCAAACTTTGTTCATTCCATGCTAGTTTACCTAGTAATTTAAGGCCACGCAAGAAGCTGTGTTGAATTTGTGGCTGCAGTTCACGTGTTTGCTTCCCAGCAACTAAACTGGCAACCCCACCGGATTGGAAAACAGCAGCCACAAAGATCAAGGAGCGTTTCATGATCTCTGAAATTCCTCCGTTGATTTTGGAAAAGCGTAAAACCGATTTCCACCACGCTCAGATCTAGACACGGGGAAGAGAAGCTTCAGAAAGCCTTGAGAAGTATGGAGGTGAGATCCAACCCCAGTCAAGACTTTGAAGCTTCTTTCTAAAACTTACATTTTAAAAGTGCCCTTCTACTGTCACTGCTGCGTAGCACACCTATCCACGTAACTAGATCATGGGTAACTCCTACGCAGAGAAACATCAGTGAACAACATTAGCCTGAGCTTGCACAACAAATGAGGTCAAAAGCTAGTTGGCTGGTTTGTGACTAAGACTATTGAGGTAACCCAGCCATCAGATCCTCTGTTCTCGTTCTTGGATGACGTGAAACATCCCTTCAAGCTTTCAGGGAGGAGAAGGTCCACCTCCTACGTACGTGGTGATCCAGCTTGATCTCTACCTTCATATTCTCCACCTTCTCTTTCTGTAGATCTCTTTGTTGGGCAACTGAAGAGCTCCTTGACCTGCAGTTCTTGCGGCTACTGTTCCACTGCTTTTGACCCTTTCTGGGACCTGTCTCTGCCCATTGCCAAGGTAACCTTCTACGCCCTAGGGTTCCCATTGGTTTCCCATTGACCCCAGATCTGTGGCTTCCAGATCTACCTCTTCTTGCATTGGTGACCGAACATCTTGGACCTTGGTCACTCACTCTCTCTTTCTCTTCTCTTTCTGCAGAAAAGCTACGGCGAGGTGAATTTGATTGACTGCATGCGACTCTTCACTAAGGAAGATGTTCTAGACGGTGACGAAAAACCCGTAAGTCCAGATGACAAGGGAGGTGCAAAAAAACCCTCACCAGTCAGGTTTCTGCACGCAGTTCACGTCTCTTATTCCAAATGTTTTTAAGCCCTAGATTTCAAAATCAACCACCAGGTGGATTTTTACACAAATTTCTGGTTTGGAGTTTTGCACAAAATGAAGTTGCTGGTGATTTTAAGAATTATAGAGTTGGAGATCTTCCAGTCCAACTTTGGGGATGATGTCTTTAGTTTAGGAAAACCTTGTTGCAAAAGCCAGATCTAAGTTTCTAGATTAAGGGGTTGGGAAACGTCAGACGTGTCTGTTCTTCTTTTAACTGTTGCTTCATCTGGTTGTTGAGTCAGCCTCTGGCTCATGTGAAGCTTAACAGAACTTAGCAGAATAACCGAGTCGGAAGGGACCTTGGAGGTCTTCTAGTCCAACCCCCTGCACAAGCAGAAGACTCTACACCATTCTGGATAAAGGGTTGCCCAATCTCTTCTTAAAAATCTCCAATGATGAGGCACCCACAACTTTTGAAAGCAAATCATTCCACTGGTTAATTGTTCTCACTGCCCGGGTATTTCTCTTAGTTCTAGGTTGCTTCTCTCCTTCATGAGTTTCCATCCATTGTTTCTTGTCTTACCTTTGGTACTTTGGAAAAGAGATGGACCCCCCCTCCTCTATATGGCAGCTCCTCAAATATTGGAAGACTGCTATAATGTCACTCCTAGGTAATGATCCTAAGCTTAGGATTTCCGACCTGTGGAGGAGCCAAGTCCATAATGGGAGGGCTGCCTTTAATGTTTCCATCAGCCTGCCCACATCAGTTTTTTTCCTCTAAAAATAAGGGGTTTTCTTCCCTGTGAAATCAAAGCCAGGTCTCAGTGGTTTGCCACTCGCTGTCCTTGTGTTTATCCCGGCCATTTCAGCTCATCACTGAACCATGGTGGTGCAGTGGTTAGAGTGCAGTCCTGCAGGCTACTTCTGCTGACTGCCAGCTGCCTGCAATTTGGCAGTTTGAATCTCACCAGGCTCAAGGTTGACTCAGCTTTCCGTCTTTGCAAGATGGGTAAAACGAGGACCCAGATTGTTGGGGGGCAAGAAGCTGACTCTGTAAACTGCTTAGAGAGGGCTGTAAAAGCACTATGAAGCAGTATATAAGTCTAAATCAGTGGTGGGATTCAGCCAGTTTGCACCAGTTTGGGAGAACCGGTTGTTAACTTTCTGAGCAGTTTGGTGAACTGGTTGCTGGAAGAAATCATGAGGGCAGACAACCGGTTGTTAAATTATTTGAATCCCACCACTGGTCTAAATGCTATTGCTATCTAGCCAATCCTTGCTACACTTTTCCCCCAGCTAGAGCCACATTGTCCCATGCCTGTCTTTCCTAACCATGTTCATGCGCTAGGCAGCCTCCCTACATCTCCTCCCCTAAACCCTGGTTTGTCCTTTGTCCCTGCAGACATGCTGCCATTGCAAAGTGAGGACAAAATGCATGAAGAAATTCAGCATCCAACGTTTCCCCAAGATCCTGGTTTTACGTATCCTTTCTTTTTTGTTTCCAGAGGATTTGCCCTTGGCTATTTATTTATGGAATTTATTTGCCGTCCATCTTGTATCCAACCATTGTGGGAGACTCCATAGCAAGGAGATCTCACATGTGGATGCATGGAGACTTGACAAGTATCCATCAGGATCCGTAAGGTGCAGACAATTTTACTGGGCCCAGAATCCAGCCTGCAGACAACTTAGCTTGAACAGTCTATTCTTTCAAGATCTTAGTCCTTTTGGTTTGAGAATGCAGAGACTTTTTTTTCAGTGCAGTAGAACGTACACGCACACACAAATTACAGCCTCAACTTTTTTGCTTTACATTTCTTGCAGTTAAGGCGCTAGGCTACAAAGCAGGAGATCATGAGTTCAAGTCCTGCCTTAGCCACGAGAACCAGCTGGGTGATTTCAGGCTACTCCTGCTCCCTCTCAGCCTAACCTGCCTCACAGGGTTGTCGTTGTTGTTGTTGTGGGGAAAACAGGAGGAAGAAGGTGTGTTGGATATGTTTGCTGCCTGGAGTTATTTGTGAAAATAATAAAAATGGGGTATAAAATAAATAAAGGGGTGCTGTGGTGGCCTAGAGGTGGGCTCTCGCCTCACAATCAGGAGGCTGTGAGTTCGATCCTAGGTAGAGGCAGATATTTCTCTCTCCCGGCACAATGAGAATCTATCTGCTGAATAAAACTCTGTATTGGCAACAGGAAGGGCATCTGGCCATGAAAACACACTGCTAGCTCCATTCAGCTACCCAGACTCCAGCCCACAAGGGAATAAGAGGTCATTAAAAGATGATGATGATCTTGATGATAAAATAAACATTCTTCGCTTGTGGGAACCGTTTGGCCCTTCCCCCTTTTTCCTTAATTCCTCGCCCAGACCTGAAACGTTTCTCGGAAGCCAGGATGCGATCCAGCAAACTCACCACTTTTGTCAATTTCCCACTTAAGGATCTGGATCTACGGGAATTTGCCTCTCAGAGTTGCAGTGAGTATCTCCTGCGGGATTTGGAAGAACCAGCTCGGGGGTAGGGGTTCATCTAGGCCAGCAACCCCCCCAAACTTTTGGGTGTCAGGGACCAGTTTCATGGAGGGAGGTTTTTCTGCGGACCTGGTGTTTGTGTAAATAGGAATAGAAGAGAAGAGAAGAGTAGAGTAGAGTAGAGTAGAGTAGAGTAGAATACATTACATTACAATACAATACAATACAATACAATACAATACAATAGATGAATGAAGAATAGGAATAGAATAGAATGATTAGGAAAGAATAGAATGGAATGGAATAGAAGAATGAAGAATAGGAATAGAAAGAATAGAATAGATATTGGAATATAGAGTAGAATAGAGCAGAACAGAACAGAATAGAATAGAAGCTGGAAGGGATCTTGGAGGTCTTCTAGTCCAGCCAGTTCCACTGGTTTGGCTTCCATGGTGTAGTGTCACACACTGCCAGCATCCACACTTTTGTGGTTGGGGCTTCACTTGCTTGTGCAGCCCAGTTTCTAGTGGTCTGTGGACCACTGGAGGTCCACAGCCCAGATTACCAGGACTCCTGATCTAGCAGGGTCACCAACTGAGGATAGATCTATGAACCTTCTTCCCCACAAGTCCAGTCGAACAAAGATACACAAAGACAGCCTGGTTGTTTGATTCCACCCGCTGCCTGGAATTGTAAAGGAAACATGAAGCAGGATTAACTTCCCTGACCTGTTCAGGTCTTAATTTTGGAAAACATTTGAAATGAGTTCTCCCACAAAAGTGGGTCCAGTCTGGGAGAGCCATTTATTTATTTACTTGTTTTTCACATGGCTGAACTGGCCAACTCCCTCCAAGAGAGTCTCTTAAAGCATAAAACAGTACGAAGACGATATGTGCTCCAATGATTGAAATCTGGTTTTCAGAATTGTGGCTTCCAGTTTGGGAAAAAAAATGCTGGGGTTTTCCTCCTCTAGCTGTTCACGTTTTAGGGAAAACAACAAAGAAGTTGAGTGAGTGGTTTTGAGGAAGGCTTACAAAATTTGCCAGGGAGCAGGAATGTCCCACCTTGGTACCATCTCCAGAACTGCTGTTGTGAGATAGGCGGCTGCGTTAATAATATAAAATAATCACGAAATAAAAATAAAAACTGAGCTATGCTTGGAGGCTTCTCCTTCTGAATTTCCTTGGCAGCCAAGATTGTGATAAGAGATTCTTCAGATTTTTTGTATTTCATTCTTTTTTTTTTTTTTTGCAAAAGTCAGACCTTCAACGAACATCAAGCCAAGGCAAATCCTGCTAGCAATATTTGGGGAGAAAAAGAAGGGCCATTGCACACTTCTAATCGAGGCCGCTTCCTGCTTTTGCACACTCAGAAGTGAACGAAAGTCTCCCCTGACAGTAATTTGACCTCTTCCATTTTCAGATCATGCAATTTACAATCTCTACGCCATCTCCAACCACAGCGGGACCACAATGGGTGGCCATTACACGGCCTACTGCAAGAGTCCCCTCTCTGGAGAATGGCATGCTTTCAACGATTCACGGTAAGCCAGCGCCTGGCCTCTCTTTTCACCCTCCCAACTCTTTCTCTCAGCCAGAGAGGTCATCAAAGGGGACAAAACTTAACTTGGACAACTGTCTCGCTTAGCAACAAAAATTTGGAGCTCAATTCTGGTTGAAAGACGAGGACTGCCTTGGTTTGCCTGTCATCATTTACCCCGGAAAACCAAATTTTCCCTTTCCAAAGTTTGCCTCTTTGGTTGGTCCTCTCCTCAAACTCTCTTACTAATCCAGTTTTTTAAAAAATAATAATAATAATTAAATCAGTATAATGTTCTGCTAGTCCTCAGTTTATGATTGGTTGCTTCATGGACATTTGTAATTACAACAAGCCCAGAAGGACGTTTATAGCCTATAATGTACTTTTGGCCATTGTAAAGTGTGCCCCGCACACACACACTCGTGGTCTCGTGACAACTGGGTGCGTCTTTGCGACCAGCTGCAGCATCCCGCAGTCACATGACCATGATTGGTGACTTTTTCTTTTTGCTGATTTGCAGCAAAAAAACCACCCATTCGGAAGAACAGCTTCACACCTGCAATCGAAGCGTTCGCTTAGCAACCACAGTGATTTCACTTAACGACTAATGTTTTGGGTAGTCGTTGTCCTTGAATCGGATCTGGTCACATTGGTGTCTCGACTGAGGACTGTAATGATGCACAACCAGAAATTTGGTTCTGATTCTGGTCATAAAACAAGGACTGCCAGCACTGCCCATTTTTACCCTTCAGGGTTGGAGTGAGTGTGGGTCAGAACCAGCCAGAAGTCAAAGTAGGCATCCCTTGTTGCCAGTTTTCTTCACATCCATTCTTCATTTACACTGCACCCCTCTCTTAATGCCGCTTTCACATTCTGTCCTTCCTGCAGCGTCACGCCGATCTCCCTGGGCCACCTCCGCAGCAGCGATGCCTATCTCCTCTTCTACGAGTTGGCCAGTCCGTCTTCCCGAATGTAGCTTCCAGATCACGCTCCCCTCCCCCACCCGCCACATACGTCCCCACAGAAAGGAATCCTCGTAATATCCCGGAGGAAGGACGCGAGCCAAGCACCAGCTCAGAAATGCATCGGGAGCGGGGTGGGAGACGCGTGGAGACCCAGGACAATGGTGACTTGAGGGTTTTTTTTTTTAAACTGGGTTTCCCCCCCCTTTTTTTCCTAAAAAACAAGCAAAAGCAAAAAAAGAGAGAGAGAAAGAGAGGGAGGAAGAAAATGCTTTTAATAAAGCGTTAACTAAAGTTGCCGGTCTTTACCGGGATGACTTTCTCCCACGCATGGGACTGAAGACGGAGAAAACGAGGGAGAAAACACCATCCTTGGTGAGCAAGTTCCACGCCAACTGCATCGCTCCGAAAAAAATGTTCTCAGGGGTGGTTTCTATGTTTTCCTTCTCTCCCTTTTCCTTCCTCCCTTCTCCCCTTGTCCGTCCACACTCCTTTCCACAATGTCGTGTGCAATAAGTCACAAACTGCTGCTGCTCTTTTGGGGGGAGGGTAGCAACCTGTCTGTCTCCCCTGTGATCCCTTAGGGAGGGGAGGGTATTGGAGCTGAGCCACAGAGGTGTTTTCTCTCTGATGCCAGTTGGCCGCCACTTTGGCTGCCGAGTTTGCAGAACTAGATAAAGTTTACCGGAATACGATTTTGCCTCTTAGATCAAGGCAAGGCTTGTTTGTTTTTGCACAGTTCTCGCACAATCCTCCTTGGGGGGGGTGGGGGATGAGGGATTTCTCTGCAAGAACCGTGGACTTTGAATCTTATCTCTTCGCATGGGGTGGGGGCTGTTGTTGGTTTCCTTTTTTTTTTCTTTTTAACAAACTGGAAGCAACCTTGGATGGATTTTTACGGACTTTGTCGCAAAAGCAGAGACTCGCTGGATCCAATTCTACCTGTTTTCTTGTCACTACTGTGCCTTAAAAGCATCCAGACGAAAGACACGGTGCGTTTTCAGCCGATCCAAGTGCCCTTCGGAAAGGGACACGGCGCAACCAGCAGAAATATGACACACACACACTCATCCTTCGGCTTTCCTCTCCTGCTGTCCCAACTTTTCCTCACCACATCCCTCATTTGTCCTGGGATGGAGGCCATTCAGGAACGCTTTGGACAATTTTCATTGCCTTTCCAGAAAGAGGATTGCTTTGATTCGGTTTTCATTTTGGTTCTCGCTGCATGTGTGCCGCAGAGTCGCCAAAACGCACCTCATTGGAGGGGGGGGGGTTTGAACCAGTTTGGGAGCGGTCAGTAAACTTGTCCCTCCTCTTATTTATTCTCCATCCCCATCATGCAGGGTCAACCTTTCAGCCCAACTCCAAAGCAGACACTACTTGAAGGGCTGAGAGTTAAGAGTTAGCACCTTGATGGTTTTGCAACCAGAACAACATTCGCCGGGTAGAATAATCCCCTGTTTTATTTCTCCCCCCCCCCCCCACACACACTTTTCATCCCCTACCCCTTGCAAAGCTCTGAAAAAGCCCCAAGCCGACTTTAACCCAGTTTTCAATCAAGCAGAGCATTGAGGTTGGTTTGAGTGGGCATCTTGGTTTGCAGCCTAAAGGATGCCCCTTGACGCCCTCTGCCATTCTCATGGCCTGTTTTCCTATAACCTTCCCCCCAAAAGTGCCCCCCTTGCATATTTCACTCCATTTCAACCGGGCCGATGCTCAGGACCCTATGGGGAAAGCAGAAGGGGTAACCCAGATGTCAAGGGTCTGGCTAGCAAAGCCTTTCTCAGTGTTACTATTTTGCTTGGTTTGGGACGGGGTTTTTTTTGTTTTGTTTTGTTTGTGTTTGTGTTTTTTTTTTTTTTGTTTATCAGTTTGGACTGAACAGCTTGTTTACTGTGTAAGCAAGGCTGGAGGATGGACCGTGGTCACTCAGGAAGGCGGCTTGTACAGAAATAAAATTGTAACTTGATGAACAATCCATTGCGTTTGTGCACACAAGTGTCTGTGAATTGTGGGCAAGAAATCTTTGATGGGAGGGGTGGGTTGTGTGGTAAGAAGCCCCCAGCCCCTGATGAGCTGTGGGGCTTGGCTCCTGCTGGATTTGCCACAATCTGCGCAGTGTACCCAATGTATTTTCTCTGAAGGAAGAGGGCTCGGCTAGTGGACCTCAAGATTCATTCCACACTTGGGCACGGGTTGTAGGTGGTACTTCTGCAGGAAAGCTGAAGGATGTTGCTGCCTATTCACAGGCATGAGGGGTTACAGGTTGAGGGGGGGGCTCACTTTGCTCAAATATGTATGAAATCGATTGTTTTATTTGACCAAGTATGATTAGACACACAAGGCATTTGTCTCCGGTACAAAAGCTCTCAGTGTACATGCAAAAGAGCAGAGTAATAACATAATCAATGGTACCGATAAGAGAAAGTAGAAGAACAAATGAGAAGGATAACAGTAATACAGCCGTACTACAAATTCCTTAGACATAAGACTACTGTGGGAATTAGGTGTTCAGCAGAGTGATGGCAGGAGGGGAAAAGCTCTAGTTTTTTTGGCATGCAGTGCCCTCTGGCACCATCCCAAGGGGATGAGTTGAAACAGTTTATGTCCAGGATGTGAAGGATCTGCAGACATTTTCTCAGCTTTCCTTCTGACCTGTGCAATGTACAGGTCCTCAGTGGAAGGCAGGTTGGTTGCATTTGTTTTTTCTGTAGTCCGAACTATCCGTTGGAGTATCTACCTATTTGATTGCAGTATCAAAACAGACAGTTATAGAAGTACAAATGATATGCTCAATCATTCCTCCGTAAAAGTGCATCAGCAGCTCCTGGGGCAATCTGAATGCGAAGGGAGCTACTTAAAAGCCAAATCAGGGGAGCAAAAGTTTCCTACCCCTGGACAGGGTGGCAGAAGAGATGAGCCGGGATTTTTTTGGTGCTCTGGGATATGGGGAGGCGGTGGGTTGGTGCTCCAAAAGACATCTTCTATTTTTGCACAGTGGGGAAAAAAGCATAATGGTATACAGATAGCTCCTGACTTACGACCAGTGGTGGGATGTTGCTGGTTTAACAATCGGTTTGGTGAGAGCGCACCTAAGGCACTTACGTGCAACACTGAAAATGGAGCATTTAGAAGTTCAGCTGCTCACCCTCCAAGTCAGCAACGGTAGGTAGAACAGTGAGGGTGAAGAAATCAGCTGCGCTGCATGATTGAGATGAGCTACAAAGCAGGAAATAAAGGACAGGATAGGGCAGGGTGGGCAGGGCCAGCTGATTCTCAGAACAACCAGTTCGTGTGAACCAGTCCAAACCGGCAGCATCCCACCACTGCTTCCAACCATTCGTATGGTGACTGTTCGAAGTTACAACGGCACTGAAAAAGATGGCTTTTCTCACACTTAGGATACTTGCAGCATTCTCATGGTCATGTGCTCAGAATTTGGAGGCTTGGCAACAGGTTCTTCTTTATGACGGTTGTTGCGTCCTGGAGTCATGTGATCCCCTTTTACACCCTTCTGCATTGCCAAGCCAATGAGGAAGCCAGATTGTCTGAACAGCCATATTCCTAACTTAACAACTGCCATGATTCACTTAACAAAAATGGCAAGGAAGGTCATAAAATGGAGCAGAACTCACTTAACGGTCTCTCTTAGCAATGGAAATTTTGGGCTCACTTTTGGTTGGAAGTCCAGGCCTCCCTCTAAGCCTATTTTTTGCTGTGTGGTGGCTTATTATCTCTGGGGAAAGTGACTTTACTCTGCTTTCTTTTTAAAGTTTTGTTAATTTTCTACTATTACATTTATTTGGTGCTTAATAAACATCATGTTGTCTGGGTTATTTTGTTTGCTTAACAATACAATTTATATTCGTAATCTTTACCCCTTTTTTCCAGCCATTGATAAAATAAAGTCCATGTTATCTCTTCATTTTTCCAATGCTGAGCAAATACAATCCTCACTGCTATTAATACATGCAATATTAAATATACACTTGGTTTATCAAATATACACTTGGTTTATCAAAGACAAATTCCTTGTGTGTCCAATCCCACTTGGCCAATAAAGAATTCTATTCTATTCCATTAAGGGCTAGTCAAAGCTGAAGTGATATCCAATCGTCTTTGTCCCCTGCAGCTTGGCTCGTTTATATGAGCTATTGAGGTTTTTTCCCCTTTTCTGGAAACTTGCCTGATCCTTCCCAGTGGGGCACCCTGGCCGAATTAATTGCCTCTCCAGCTCACCAAAGGTGGAGCAAGATTACGAAGGCCAATGCAGCCAAGGGCATGGATTAATGATTGAAAAACAGACCCAGGTGCCCATAAGGAGCCGGTGTTCCTTCCCGAGCAATTGAGCAGGCAGACAAGGAACTCTTTGTCCCTTGCTTTGGAACAAGACCAGAAAGGTTTCACAATGGCTCGACGGGCAATGGCTTGGAATGTGGGCGTCTTAGCAACGTGCCCAGTCCTGCAGAAAGGGCTGCGCTGCCAATGGTACTTTTGACGCAACGATAATAAGGAAGCGAGGTTTGGGCACCTGAGGAGGAAGAGGGACTCCTCAGGTTATGACCAAAACTGGCGACTGAATCTCTGTGGCTAAGCAAGCATGTTAAGCAAGTCGCACCCAATGTTGGGAGCTTTTTCACCGGGGTAGTTAAGCGGAATCCCCACCGTTGCTGTGAATCGCACGGAAGGTTTAAGGGAATCTGGCATCTCCCGTTGGTTTTGCGTGTTGTTGGAAGCTGGCTGGCTGGATCGGAAACGGCAATCCCGTAAACCCACCTCACCCCCTGGGATTTTGTAAATGGTCATAAATAGATGGCCATTGTCAAGGGCCTGAATTGTGATCATGTGACAGGTAGTCCTCGACTTACAACAGTTCATTTAATGACCTTTCAAAGTTACAACGGCTCTGAAAATTGTGAAAAAAGTTTTTCACAATTCTATTCCATTCCATTCCTTCATTCTTCTCCTCTCCTCTTCTGTTCCCCAACCCTAACCCATTCCATTCCTCTTGCTTGAGCAGGCGGGTGGACTAGAAGACCTCCAAGGTTTTGTTATTCCATTCCATTCTGTTCTGTTCTGTTCCGTTCCTGTTCCTGTTCCTATTCCTCTCCCTCTCTTCTCTTCTCTTCTCTTCTCTTCTCTTCTCTTCTCTTCTCTTCTCTTCTCTTCTCTTCTCTTCTCTTCTCTTCTCTTCTCTTCTCTTCTCTTCTCTTCTCTTCCCTTCCCTTCTCTCCTCTCCTCTCCTCTCCTCTCCTCTCCTCTCCTCTCCCCTTCCATTCCATTTTACCCTATCCTATCCTACCCTCTATTTATTCCATATTCTATTCTATTCGTCTCTATTCTATTCATTCTATTCTTGTACTCTACTTTACTCAACTCAACTCAACTCTCTCAGTTTGAAGAACTTGGCCATCCTGTTTTGTTTGCTTATAGGATCCTTCTTGACACTTGCACTATATTTAGCAGGATCTACTCTGCACAAGAGTACAACTATTTTTCACCACCATTTCTAACATCTCAGCCAAACTGGAAAATATAAATATATGTAAGAGAGGTTTTTCTTGTTTAGATGCCCTGGTCTAGCTGGGCAGTGCTGTGTCTTTAAGAGCACCGTAGCCCATGCCAGGGCCTCTGACCTGGCGGCGTCCTCAGCTGAGTTGGATTAAGGCGCTGGGGCGCCTAGTGACTTTCATGCTTGCACATTCTTTCATTTCCTAGCAGCTTAACCAGTCCCTTCTCCCCAGGCTCGGTTGGCCAGGGATGGGCTGTGGTCTTGAAAGCAAGATCAGGGCCAGTTGGTTGAATTAATCCATCGCCCTCACCGGTAAAGGGAAAAATCCATCAATTTGCGGCCATCATCTCACCCTTTGGGCATCCTTCACCAAGGACAAGAACCTCTGGTCCATGCGTTGAACATCAGAAGGTTCCTGGGAGAGCTGACACTGCAGAAAGCCGGATGCCACAGGAAGGGGGGACATGTGGCAGCCCCAGACAGGCAGGGATTCTGTCCATGTATCCCCCGGCCTCCTTCTTGGCCATGAAGGACTTCACCGAGGTCATCTTTCAACCAGAGGCGCAGAAGCAAAACCAGGTAGGCAGAAGACCAGCTGTTTGAGGATGCTTTGAGCTCCATATCTCCATCCAACAGGGACCAGGGAATGTCCATTGTCCAACCCTTATGTGTTGCATGATTGTGGCCATCATAATGACATTTTTTGACTTCTTGGGGAACTCTTGTTAAGGACAACCCCCCAAAATTCAGTTAGAACATGGTTAGGGCTGTACGGTATATTCGTTCTGGCTTCTTCTGCTGCTTGGTGGGTTTAATTGACATTTTGTGGGCTGCTCAGTCCCAAAGTGCACTTTTATTCTTTGGAACTGTCCTTTTTCGACTCCAAAATGCCAAAACTGCTTTGCAAGAAAAAAGGAGGCTTACTTAAAAGGGAGAGGAGACTACAGGAGACAATAGATTTAAAATGCCTCATTTTCTATGCCCCAGGAGACTGTCATGCTGTCTTTGCCACCGAACTTGCTGACCGAGTTCTCCAATCCCGTGTTTGAGGAGGATGGCGAGACGCTGACCCAGAACCAGCTGGTGGAAGAAAAGGGCAACGATGCCAAACTCACCGCCAATGGATTTGGTATCAATAAGTCTGTTTTGGAGTGGGCGCTAAGATGGAATAACAGTATCAGCAGGATGGGGAAGAGTCAGTTTGGTGTTAAAAATGAAGAGGCTGGTCTAGAAAACCAAGAGGCTTTGAGTTCAAGTCTTCTTTAGCCCAACCCACCATGCCAGGGAGTTGCTGTTACCAAAAGAGATCATTATGAATCTTGCCTTGAGTTGTACTAAAGCAGGGCTCTTCAAACTTGACAGCTTTAAGACTTGTAGACTTCAACTCCCAGAATTCCTCCTCCAGGTATGTTAGCTCAGGAATTCTGGGAGTTGAAGTCCACAAGTCTTAAACTTGCCAAGTTTGAAGACACTTGGATTAGATAGATAGATAGATAGATAGATAGATAGATAGATAGATAGATAGATAGATAGATAGATAGATAAAGATGGAGATAGATACTGTAGATCAGGGGTCTTCAAACTTGGCAGCTTTAAGACTTGTAGACTTCAACTCCCAGAATTCCTCCTCCTCCAGTCATGTTAGCTCAGGAATTCTGGGAGTTGAAGTTCACAAGTCTTAAACTTGCCAAGTTGGAAGATCCTTGTACTAAACCAAGGTTGGGATAGAAATCTTATGGATAATAGTTATAGAGGAGATAGTTTGGCGGTGCATAATTTCAGACTCGTTAGTTTCTATTTTAGTGGTTTTCCACAGCTCGGTACTTTCCAAGTAGGATGGATTCCAACTTCCATCACTAAGACAGAAGAATTCAGAGCTATGCTGCCCAGGGGGAGTTGTGGGAATTGGTTTGAGCGAGAAACATGGGAGCTGAAGTCCAGCAGACGGGCAGGCAGGCAAGAAGGAAGGAAGGAGAGATAGGAGGGGAAGAAGGGGAAGAAGGAAGGAAGGAAGGAAGGAAGGAAGGAAGGAAGGAAGGAAAAGGAAAAGGAAAAGGAAAAGGAAAAGGAAAAGGAAAAGAAAAATGATGGAAAGAAAGGAAGAGGAAGAAAGGAAAGAAAGATAAGAAAAAGGAAGGAAGGAAGGAAGGAAGGAAGGAAGGAAGGAAGGAAGGAAGGAAGGAAGGAAGTCCTCCAAGATTTTCTTTGGCTTTTGGCTGGTTTTCTGATTTCTGGATTTAGAGGAACATGTAAAAAGTCTTCTTCTCTAGTCTCTCTTCCAGAGGTCCTTCTTGGGGCTATCACAAGAGGTCATCAGAACACCCAGGGAGGGAGTGGGAGGTCGACCTACCTGTGGATAGGGGTACTATGACGGCCAGCCTGCTTCTCCTACCCTGCAGCTCAGCAAGTGCAAGAGGCAGCCAGCAAGAAATTCAAGCCAGACTGCAAATTTTCCTGGCTTTGTGTGACCGTCCTGAGCCTTCTGCTCCTCCTGCTCCTGGCCTTGCTTGTGGGCATCCTAGTCACCTACCGTAAGTTCTGGATTGAGGGGTGGGGTCTTGGAGAGGGATTCCTGCAATTTAAGCCCATCCTGGGCCAATACGGGCTTGCTTTGGGAAAAGCTGGTGGTGGCACCATGATGACTCCCTGAAGTTATGTGGGCAATGAAGACAGGGCATCAGGGCTGGGGCTGCTCTTTGCTCCTTTCAAGCTACCAAGAGCCCAAAGTTCATGCACTTTAATTCCAAGAACCAACATTCTTGAACACAGAAGAAGGATTTATTTTTAGGTCCAAATAGGCTGAGAAAGCCTGTTCTCTTTCATGTCAACAGCTACATGGAAAGACGTCCACCAGAACTTCTGTTGTATCTCAGTCTTGAAGAGCCATCCTTTCTTCAACCATCCCCTATGGATGTAAACTCTAAGCCAAAGTTTCTCAACCTTGGCAGGTTGAAGAAGGGTGGATTTCAACTCCCAGAATTCCTCAGATGTCCATCAGACCTTCTGGTGGAGCTCAATCTTGAAGAGCCATTCTTTCTTCATTCATCCCCTATGGGTGAAGCTCTAAGCCCATGTTTCTCAACCTTGGCAGGTTAAAAATGGGTGGACCTCAACTCCCAGAATTCCCCAGCCAACTGGCTGGCTGGGGAATTCTGGGAGTTGAAGTCCACCCATCTTCAAGCTGCCAAGATTGAGAAATACTGTTCTAAGCGATGGATCTGTAGTCTTCACACAACAACTCCTTTTTCCATTAGCCACCCCAGCTAAAGTGGGTGGGAGCTGAACTGGGAAAATGACGGGGTAAATGGAACGCCCCCACTCCCTTCTCGCCTAAAATCCTGCCTCCCCATAGGCTGGGATCCTGTTTGCAGGTGGTGGGGTATAAAATAGGAGCTGGGATATTGATCTGGCAAAGGGTGGAATGTTTTTGGCAAGTTGGTGACTCGGTGTGATTAATTCTCTCCAAAAGCTTAAATCCCAGGTCTTATTTCTTGTTCTTTAATTTATTTTTCTAAAGGTACATTTTGACTTTCAGGAGTCATGTAGAGGAACCAGGCTGAAAAAGACAGGGAGGGGACAAGTACAAGGAACTTTTCCCAATTTTGGTGTCCATATTCTTTTCCTTGTCAATTTCTCTCTCTTTTTTCTTTCCTGGAAACAGAGCTGAAGTCCCCTCCTCTAATCAAGCCCACTCTTGAGACTTTCCTTGGACATGTCGCCAATACCACTTTCGCTTCTGTCAGGAGGACTTCTTGGGACCCCATCTCCACCACTTCCCCTTCCCAGAGGGAGCTGCAGGGAACCACAAATCCAGGGCCTTGTGAGTACCAGTTACTGCTGAGGCTGTTTCTCTAACCTGGTTTGTTGGGCCTGGAGACTGTGATTGTGGTGTTCCTTAACTGATGCTGCACCTCATAGTGTCCAGCCGCCATTTGAGACCTTACAAGAAGGGGAAAGGCAGACTTTATCCACCTAACAAATACTGTACTTCGTTGGATAAATAGGCTAGATAGTAACATAGAGAACATTTATTCCATTCTTATGAATCAGCGTGTTTTAAAATGTAGCTTTATACAGTATATAACTATATATAATTTATATATCATTTCTTGAATTCGGAGTGGTGTGGTGGCCTAGAGGTAGAGCTCTTGCCTCACAACCAAGACGTTGTGAACTCAATCCTAGGTATTTCTCTCTCTGGGCACACTGAGAATGTATCTGCTGAACAAAACTCCCCACCGGTGACAGGAAGGGCATCTGGCCATGAAAACACTCTGCTAGCTCCATTCAGTTGCCCAGACTCCATACCACAAGGGATTACGGGGTCGTTAAAAGATGATGATGATTTATTTACAAAATGGACTACACCTGTGATGGCGAACCTATGGCATGCATGCCACAAGTGGCACGCAGAGCCGTTTGTGCAGACACACGAGCTGCAGGCAAACTTACTTCACTGTGCATGTGCGCGCCTCACAGCTGATTTTTTTTTTTCCAGTTGGTTTGAGGCCTTTTTCTGCCTCTCAGAGGTTTGGAAAAAGCCTCTGCAAGGTTTTTCAGGCCGAATTATAGGCCCGTTTCATCACT
Source organism: Bungarus multicinctus (assembly GCA_023653725.1). Classification (NCBI taxonomy): domain Eukaryota; kingdom Metazoa; phylum Chordata; class Lepidosauria; order Squamata; family Elapidae; genus Bungarus; species Bungarus multicinctus. The sequence continues at coordinate 24,549,449 of CM042837.1, forward strand.
TCCTGTAATACCGGAAGTGATGAAACGGGCCTATAATTCGTCCTGAAAAGTCTTGCAGAGGCTTTTCCCAAGCCTCTGAAAGGCAGAAAAAGGCCTCAAACCAGCCGAAAAATCAGCTGTGAGGTGCAGTGCAGGTAAGGGGGTGGGGGAATTGTGCGTGCATGTGCAGGGGGCATAGGGAGGGGGGCACGCATTGCATTCTGAGTGTTGGCACGCGAATGTGTGTGCAGTGGCCTAAAGTTACGTGTAGGGTTTTAAATTTGATTTTAAATGGTTTTACCGTTCTTAATTTCCTAATTTTTAATCTTTGATAATGGCCAATCTATTTAATTCTTTTAATTCATTTTAATTATTGTATGTGTATTTATATGTATATTTTATCTGGCTGTACACTGCCCCGAGTCCCCCTCGGAGAGGGGCGGTATATAAATTTAAATAAAGTAATGTGGTGCATGAGCAATTTTTGGCACAGGAGCCCAAAAAGGTTAGCCACCACTGGACTACGCCTTTCTATCATAATGTACATGTATAAGAAGGAACACATAGTAATATAATTTTATTAGTTATTCATGTGCTCCATATCAATGGTGCTCAACCTTTTCTTCACAATGGACCCCCTTTAAATACTTTTTGTGGCCACAGACCATGGCCATCCCAAGACTTAACTCAAGATTTAAATCATAAAGTTTCTTCCAGCTTTCGCGGACCTCAGATCATGAGATCGTGCCCCCTACCAGGCATCCGTGGACCACAGATTGACAACCACTGCTCTATCGTCATCTTTTAATGAAACAATAATCCCTTGCAGGGTGGAGTCAGGGCAAGGGAGCTAGCAGAGTGTTTTCATGGCTGGATGCCTTTCCTATTGCCAATGCAGAGTTTTGTTCAGCAGATATATTCTCACACTGCCCGGAGAGATAAATATCTGCCTCCACCTAGGATCGAACTCCTAGTTGTAGTCCTGATTGTGAGGCAAGAGCTCCACCTCTAGGCCACCACACCATTCCAATAACCATTGCTCTATGTCATAAACTAAATAAGCCCACGACACACTATGAGCTCGCTCAATCAATCAGTCTGATGTGGAGTCCCCTGAATGTCCTCTAACTCCCATCATTCCCACCCAGCCTGGCCACTGCTGGGAACCTAAATTATTTAATCTATTTTTAACTTTTGTATATTGTAATGGGGTTTGTGGTTGGCTGTGCACTGCCCTGAGTCCTTCGGGAGAAGGGCAGTATATAAATAATGAAATAAATAAAATAAATAAATAAACTGCAACCCGATATTTGGAGAACATCAGGAAAAATATTGACCTTTGCTGAATCTAGTCTCTAACACATCCAGATGTGGAATAGATAAGTAGAAGAGTTGTGTCCTCACAGTTCCTTGCTTTGTAAACTTCCCAACCACATTCACAACACACACTGAACTTTTTTTTTGCAAAAAATGTGTTTGTCTTATCTTCACCGGCCATGCTGGTGGAGGATGAAGGTTGTGTGTTGACATATTTGGAAGAGGTGAGGTTATGGAAATGTTCTAACCATGTCAGCATCCTTGCTTGGTCTTGAGTCCAACCCAACTGCTCTAATTTAATATTTCTTTCTCTGAAGAGTTGCTTCATTCTCTGCCTTCTTCTTCTGTAGTGTGTGGAGGTGAACTTGGAAGCCCCGAGGGCACCTTCAGCTCTCCCAACTACCCCGATCCCTACCCACCTAACGCCCTCTGCCACTGGCACATCCAAGTGAAGTTGGGGATGGTGATTCAGCTGAAAATAGAAACCTTGGATGTGGAGGCTTCAGATCTGTGCTTCTACGACTGGCTGGAGATCTACGAGGAATCTGATGGTCTCTCCCTTTGGGACGGGAGTACCAGGTAGGTAGCTTGCCATAGAGAGGAGAAGGGCTGGACTTCTCGGTGTGTCTGCGTGTGTTTAGCTACTAGCTGAGATGGATTTTAGCTTCTTGGATCCTCCATCCAGATGATTGAGACAAGCCAACATCCACAAAGTACCTGCATTTGAAAGACTTCACCATTGAATTGGATCAGAGCAATGCCAAAAAGCATATCCTGTAACCAAGTAGGTAGGATACATGCTAAGGAAGATTATTTATTCTTGCCTATGGTCCTCCTGGTGGTGAGAGTTGGAAATGTTTGCTTACTTAATGATTTGTTCATTTTATTTTTATACTGTCTAATACACAAATTCTATTGGATTAATAAGGAACGAACAGGATGCAATTAACCTCCATGTCCGTTGTTTCAAGTGGGATGTCTTAAACTTTCAAACGTCATTGCTTTTCCGTATTTTGGTTTTGAACCTTGTAAACCCCTCTAGGATAGTTTTTAATTGTTTTTTTAAAAAACCCTCTCCTTAATTTATCTTGTTTACAAACATGTTTCAACATAGAAATAAGGATAAATTTTCTGACAATGACAACAATCAACCAATTGAACAGCAGAAGTTGTGGGAGCTTCATCACTGGAAGCTTTCAAGAAGAGACTGGACTGCCGTCTGTCAGAAATGGTGTAGGATCTCCTGCTTGGTCAGGGGGTTTGGACTACAAGATCCCTTCCAACTCTATAAATCTGAAATTAATCTGAAATTAAATCAATGTTGAAATGATGAATGATCCAATTCAACATTTCATCCAGTTTGGTGTCGTCTACTTCAGCCTTAAAATCTCACTCCAATGCTCAGCTGAGAATACTTGACGGAGGGGTGGTCAGACCTCAAACAGCCAAAGGAAAAGTGGAAATGTTAAGTCATTAAGTGAAGTGGTCACTAATTGAAACTCCAACTGTGCTTAGGATCTTATTTCAGCTTTGTTGTACAAATCTGTGAAGGTCGTAATTGTGAGGATTGGTCATTGTGAAGTTATTGTTTCAATATTGTCAGAACTGTGAATGGTCACTGCACGAGGACTGCCTGTAGATCTCTCTCCGGGGGAAGGGGTGCTCCACAGCTCCTTGCTCCCTTACTCACATGGCGACTTTTACAGGTACTGTGGCACTGTAGCCCCAGCAACTATCAACACCAACTCTAACCAGATCAAAGTCGGTTTTGTGTCCGATGATAATGTTGCTTCCTCGGGGTTCATGGCGAGGTACCGAGCCATCCTCCCCAGTGAAAGTAAGTGCCAACTATTCCTTGCTTTTGGGTGGGAGGGAGTTGGGTTTCTTTTAACATGGAACCATAATTTTCTATCCCTGAAGTAATGGCAATGACATGAAAGAGATTGAAACCATGCAACTTCCAAAGACATTTAAAACAAAAACAAAAAAACAGCCACTCACTGACCAGGTAGAAGAAGAATATTTAAATCCATAAGTGCAATAACACGGCCCTATTTGACCAGGGAAAGGGTTTGACCAGGGTTACAGCTGATTTCTCTGCTAGTCAAATCAGAGAAAAAATGGAAGACATATTTTATTTATTAAATAAAATAATAAATACTTCTTTCGAAGTGTCCTAGAACAGGGGTCTCCAATCTTGGCTGGCTGAGGAATTCTGGGAGTTGCCAAGGATGGAGCCCCCTACTTTAATGTGTTGAGGACTGAAGATGTAAACAGCATCTCCAAAGAAGACCCCCCAATGTATTTTGACCTTCTTGAGATGTCCTCATATGTTCAGATGTCCAGATATATAGCAAAAGTTAGCCTCCTACTCACAAAACAGCTTAGCATCAGCTTTAAGAAGAGATAAGATGGGTATCAAGTGCATCATGGTTGGGGATGGAGACTGGAGAAGACCCCTGCCCAGGATATGGCTGTCTCTCCAGTTATCAGCTGCCCAAGAGAATACTGGTTTGTCTCACGACGAAGACAATGGTTGCCCTCGTATCAAGGACCAAATAGGAAAACTGCCGTAATGTTTCGCAGAATGAACATTCACAATTAGCTCAGCGCTGATTTATTACTCAGAGTCACATGGATGCATTGGCTAATTTTACCCTCAGAACATGGGAAAGTTCTAAATTGGTGAGGGAAACAAAAGATAGCTTGCATGGCACTTTCAAACTGACTTAAAATCTTTTGACATTGGGTAGAATAAAGACTGAATGTTATGTGGTCATCACGAGCCAAGCAATAACAGGATCGGTACTTCTCTTTCTCCTCCTCCATCTCTTCTTCTCCTCCTCCTTCATCATCTCTTCTTCCTCTTTTCTTCTCCTCCTCCTCCTCCTCCATCTCTTCTTCTCCTTCACCATCTCTTTTTCTTCCTTCTCCTTCCTTTTTCTCCTCTTCTTGTCCTCCTCCTCTTCCTCCTCTTCCTCTTCCTCTTCCCCATCTCCTCTCTTCTTCTTCTTCTTCTTCTTCTTCTTTTTCTTCTTCTTCTTCTTCTTCTTCTTCTTCTTCTTCTTCTTCTTCTTCTTCTTCTTCTTCTTCCTCCTTCTCCACCACCACTCCTCTTCCTCCTTCCCCCTCCCCTTTTCTCCTTGCTTTTTCTCCTCCTCCTTCATACTCTTGCAAAGCTGCATTGCCAAAAGTATCTTGAAGAAGAAGGGAGTCAAGTCAATTGCAACCAATTCCAAGATAGACTGGGTTTGATCTGAACCTTTAACTCCTTGACTTCCAGAGGCCTATATTTATTCTAGAGAACTGCTCCTGGGATGAATTCTTCTGTGACCAGGGACTTTGCCTTCTTCCAGCCTTTGTGTGTGATGGTCACCAGGACTGCCTGGACAACAGAGATGAAGCCAATTGTAGTGCCAAGCATACAGGTATGGTACCACACAAGCAAGAAAAGTTGTTGTGACTCTGCTTCACATCAGGAAGAGAAGAGAAGAAATTGGAAAAATAAGAGACGGGAGGATATTGCAGGTATAATGAGCAAAGTGCCAGTAACATAAACCCATGACCATCTACGATGTTGGTTGTCTCTTTCCAGGTTGTGGTGGGAGCTTGACCAGCCTGGAGGGACAGTTCTTCTCCCCAAACTACCCCAAACATTACCCACATCTACAGGTGAGTGAGGACTTTTGAGCTTGGGCCTTGGGGACCCATTTTGCCCCAGAAGTCTCACCTTCCAACTCTATCACTGAATCCCTTTCTGGGGAAGCCTGGCCTTTAAGGATTGGACCTGGCTCTACCAGATAGATAGATAGATAGATAGATAGATAGATAGATAGATAGATAGATAGATAGATAGATAGATAGATAGATAGATAGATAGACAGACAGACAGACAGACAGACAGACAGACAGACAGACAGACAGACAGACAGACAGACAGACAGACAGACAGACAGACAGACAGACAGACAGACAGACAGACAAATTTTCACTTGAAAATTTAAACCTTAGTGGTTTAAAAAAATGGGCCTCCTACACTGATGGAGACTGAGTAAGGGAGGAAAAACAGTCCCGTACAAAGATCCTATGGTCAAGATATAGCAAAGCCTTTCATCCCAACTCTTTTGGATTAATTCTTCATGTTCATATTGTTGAAGATTCCAACCAAAAAAGAAGAGTCCAATTCCCATGATTTTGAGGTCTTTGTCTTCATGCCCCTCTTTCCCCCCAACCAATGATACGTGCATGTTCAAATGATACGTACATGTTCAAAGGGAGATACTAGACAAAAAGGTTTGGGACCCTCTTCCAGATTTTTACCATCCCTTGTAACACCCCTCTTTCTTAGGATGGAGCTCCCCATCCTCCCCTCTCCCCTTATCTCCTAGATTTCTCTTCTCTTCCAGATTTGCCTCTGGCACATCTCCGTGCCTGTGAACCACGTGATCCAACTGCAATTCTACAACTTCAGCCTTGAGTCCCACAAAGACTGCAATTTTGACTTTGTGGAGGTGTACGACAGTGCTGCCATGGGGGCCAGCAGCCTCATGGGTCGGTAAGCTGGACTCTTGCGCACACATACACTCCTGTGCTACTGCTGCTTCTTCTTCTTCTTCTTCTTCTTCTTCTTCTTCTTCTTCTTCTTCTTCTTCTTCTTCTTCTTCTTCTTCTTCTTCCTCCTCCTCCTCCTCCTCCTCCTCCTCCTCCTCCTCCTCCTCCTCCTTGCGTATTCCCGCAAGTGCAGAGTCTACCTTTCGGATCATTGAACACCAGTTTTCCATGGTCAGCTGCATCTCCAGGGTGCAGGCCCACAGCTTGCATATCTTTGTTGATGGTATCTTGCCATCTCGTTTTGGACACCTGCAGGTCACCACCATTGACTTCTAGTTGGTAGGCAGTCTTGGCCATGGTGGAAGGTGCTGCTCTCTGGACATTCCATACCAGCAGAGCTGGTCTTTTCTCATCTTCTCTATAATTGGTGCCACACCAAAATGTTGTTGAATGGTGTCATTTGTGCTGTGGTCAAAACACACTCCTGTACTCCTTATGGAATAATCCAGGTGGGCACGCTCACTTTGGCTCCAGTTCTTGGTTGCATTGACCTCTAAAGAAACCACCCCGCATTTCCAGAGCTGAGTTTGATTTTTCTACTCTCTGCAGATTCTGCAACTCCAATCTGCCTCCTGTGTTGACTTCATCCCAGCACGTCATGACCATCCTGTTCGTGGCTGACGAAGAGATTGTGGATGATGGGTTCTTTGCTATCTACCGTGCCCACAACCTGAGTGAAAGTAGGTAATGGTGGCTCTGTTGAAGCTAAATGATGCAGCTAGTCATCTGTTCACCTCTTGCCCCCCAAACGTGGGGCAGACCTGACCTGGAATGGGAAGCTAAGCAGGGTTATTGATTGGATGGGAAGCTGTCCTGAGAAATAAATCAAAAGAAAACAAAAAGAAAATGCAGAAAGAATATTTGTAGCTCAAGGTAGAACTCTGGAGTGCTTGGTGCCCTCTGAACTTGGTGGTTTTTCTTGAAGATATTTCATTTTCCAAATAGGTAACTTCATCTAGTGCTAGAAATTTGTCTTCTGTTTATATATCATAGGTTACCCTGTCAGTGTTGGTGGGAATATTGATTTCATGTGGAGTCCTTGGTGCTCTCTGAGCTTGGTTGTTTTCTTGCAGACATTTAATGACCAAACTAGGGAACAGTATCAATACACTGATGATGTTCCCCAGTTGAAACATCTGCAAGAAAACAACCAAGTTCAGACAGCACCAAAGATCCTCCTCCCCTCTCCTCCTCCCCTCTCCTCCTTCCTCCTCTGCCTCCCCCTTCTCTATAAATTATTCAGGTGTCCCAGCCAAGTAGAGAAAGGCTGAACTTGATCCAGGTCTCATGAGAAGCGTTGTGGTCGCTTGTTTACATGCTCTGTTCTTTCTGAGATGGAACACAGTTTTGGTTTCTTGATTCCTGTAATTATGGTTCCATTTTCCCAGGCAAACTAAAAAGACCTTTTGAGAAGTCCTCCCCATCCACAAGATATGTGGGGTTGTGTTTATATAAGCAGAAGGATTCTGTTTTCAATTTCATAATTGGATAGAAAGACAGACAGATCAGCGTTTCTCAATTTTGGCAACTTTTTAAGATGTGTGGACTGAAATTCCCAGACTTGCTAGCTGAGGAGGTTCTTGGAGTTCAAATCCACACTTCTTAAAGTGGCCAAGGTTGAGGAGGAATGCTGTGGATGGATGGATGGATGGATGGATGGATGGATGGATGGATGGATGGATGGATGGGTCAGTGGGTCGAGGGAGGGAGGGAGGAATGCAGGGATTTAATGTTGGACAGTTGGAAAAATAATGGTGCAAATTTTTGATAAAGACATTGCCTAATTGCAAAAGCACGAAAAATCATATCCAATTCTCAGCAAGCTTTTTGAACTGATATCACTGTGTTACCTCATCTGCCTTCATCCCACCATGCAGTGATACAAAGCCTTCATTATAAATTGTGTAGCCGAACAACACAATAAAATAATAGAAATCATTAACAAGGAAATGATCTAAACTGGTGTCTTCTCTGGTATTCTCTTGAAGACGTGTTGCACTTCCTTCTGTTCCTTTTTTTTTTTTTTAAGCATTGCATAAGTGGACATCCTGTGTCTTCCACTGTATTAACCTAAGTGTTGGCAAGAAAATCACAGCAAGTGTGTTAAAGATGCAGGCCACGTGGGCAGGTGATCTAATCAGACAAAATGCTCATCCTTCTGTAAACTGTTGCCTGGAATCCAGCTTTGAAAGATTAACAAACATTAACTTTCACGCATGACCACTTCACTTACAGGCTAAACAGTTAATAAATCATTGCTTCAAGCAGCCAGCTTCTGCAGGACCTCAGCTGAGATTGAGAAAATGGCAGTCTGGTGTCAATGAATCCTTGACTTCAAATCGATGAATCTAAGTGGAGGACAAACACAAAGGTTTTCTGGCTGTACTGGGGTCAACAGGTTGTGCTAAGACCGAGCTTTGTGCCTGAGCTATTTGCAGTGCATTTTTCCAGAAGCTCTGATTTTTTATTTTCAACTGAAGAATTGAGGTGACTATTTCCAAGCAAGGCATGAGAATAATCTGGATTTTTTTCTGGGAATCTTTGGCTTCAAAGAGAAAGGCCATGGGTGGTAGACATCTTCTTCACCATCTTAAGCAGTGTTCCTCAACCTTGGTGGCTTGGAGATGGATGGACTTCCACTCCAAGTAGACATTTTCACCATCTTAAGCAGTATTTCTCAACCTTGGTGGCTTGAAGACTTCAATTCTAAGTAGATACCTTGACCAACCTAAGCAGTGTTTCTCAACTTTAACACATTAAAGATGGGTGGACTTTTCTGGAAGTTGAAGTCCATCTATCTTCAAGCTTTGAAGGTTGAGAAACCCTGATCTTGAAAGTCTAAATTCTTCTCTCTTTTCCCTGCCCATCATCCCATGCAAGAAACATGTGGATCTCTAGAATTTGTCTGTGGAAATGGCGAGTGTGTGGCCCAGGAGTTTGTGTGTGACAGCTGGAGGAACTGTCCAGATGGAAGTGATGAAGTCAACTGTACCAGCATTTCTTCCACCTCAGTGGGTGAGTAATGTCCTCTTACATGGACCAAGCTGCCTTCACTGGCGCTTGCAGAACTATGCATCACACCACCCACAGTTCAGCCTCACCTCTGATCTCAACCCAACTTCCTTGGAAGGTCAACTACAGTCTCTCTCCCATCCAGCCCCCCAGCCTCCTTTTTTCATTGGCTGGTCCAATGACATTGAGCAAAACCTAAAAACCAACCTCAGGCACCAACAGGAAACCAGATGTGTGAACTCTGGAGAACAACCTGGCTCCATTTTTCACATTTTTTTGTTTTCAATGCAGGTAGTCCTCTTCCCCACGAAAGCAGAGGACAACTCAACTCTTTACAATTGTATTCTGGTTAGTCTCTAAGATGTTGTCTTCTCTCCTCCCACTAGCAGAGGCCTCCTGTGAACCCATAAAGATAGAAATGTGCCAAGGTCTCAGCTACAATTCCACCTCCTTCCCCAACATCTGGCTGATGATCCCCCATCAGCAGAGTGCCAAGGAGCTGCTTCAAGACTACATGGTGAGACTGGCAGGAGGACAGAGAGGTGGGAGAAAAGGGGGGGTGGGGTTAGTCCTTGGGAAAAGACTTGCCATCTCCAGAGAAGGTGTTGCATGGAGAGCAAATCTCAAACGTTCAAACTATCAACACATGGATGATTCAGGGTTAATTTCCCATTGCATAATTAGATACCAAGAACTGGGTGGGATTTCCATGTTTTGTTAACAATATGTGGATGAGAATGACTTCTACACAGCAGCTTTATAGATGGTCCTTGATTTGCGACCACAGTTGGGAGCAGAATTTCCATTGCTAAGCAAGGCGGTTGTTAGTGAGTCACATCTAATTTTACAACCTTTATTTTTGCCATGTAAGCGAATCACTACAATTGTTAAATCACATGATCATTAAGTGAATCTGGTTTCCCCATTGAATTTGCTTGTCAGAAGGCAGCTGGGAAGATCACAAGTGGTGATCATGTGATCTCAGGATGCTTCAACCAGGGGTGGGATTCAAATTTCTTAACAACCAATTCTGTGGGCATGGCCTAATTTGTAGGTGTGGCTTGGTGGTCACATGACTGGGTGGGCATCACTTGTATGTAAATATTTGTAAATATTTATGTAAATATTGAATTTTTTTATTTAAAAAAGAGCAACTTTTACCCAAAACCAGGCAAAGCAGGCAGGCAGATTGAGTTGCTCATAGAATCACAGATTCACTCAGAGATCTACCTTTCTGCAATCTGCTACCTGAGTCTGCACTGAAAAATAGAAGCTTCAGTCCTAAGGAAGGTTCAGCTCTGCTTTTAGACTAGCTAGAAAGCAAGAAATCCAACAGTTTCCTGCTTTCTACCTAAGCTAAAGTCACAGCTGATAGTCAGAACAGCTGATGGTGGGGAAAGGAAAAATAGCAACTTACCAAAAATTAGGCAAAGGCACAAGGCAGGAAATTGGATGGCATGCATGCCAAGTAAGGAGTGAGTGGGTGGGGAGGGGCCAGCCAGTGAATTGTGTGGTAGTATTTGTCCCTCAAGAGGGCAGTCCAGTTGGTGACATGGGTAAAACTCAGACCTGCAACAAAGGAATTCCTAAATGCCCAGCCCCTGACTGAGCCCAGCCCTCTTTTTTTCAGGTGCTGCGGGACCTCAAGTGCTACCCTTACCTGCGTTTGCTGATCTGCAGCCTCTTTGTCCCCAAGTGCATTCCGGAAGGGGGCACCTTGCAGCCCTGTCGCTCCGTGTGTCTGGGGGCGGAAGAGCATTGCCGAAAGCCCTTGAGCCGCTTGGACATCCTCTGGCCCTTGAACTGTAGCATCCTGCCTGACTCCACCAACCCTCTGGAGTGCTTCTTGCCTTGAGGGCCCCCAACCACCCAGTGCCCGGATCAGAAGGAGGGAGGAGGATCAGTTGGAGGCAGCTAGGAGAAGTCCCAGTCCAGAAGATCCTTTGATCTGTTCATCTTGCAGCAAGCTGTTACCAGTTGCGCTGGAAAATATCTCCAGGGAGTAATCGCCCCTAAAGACCCCTTCATTGACTCTCCTTCTGGACTCCACTTCTGTCTCTGTTGAATTATAGATTGCAAATAGATCAAGGATCTCTCTGTCCTAGAATCCTAGATCGTGACGTTGGAAACGATCTCAAAAGGCATCTAACCTAACTTCCACTAAGTCACCTCTGACAGATAACCATCCAACTTCTGAAGATCTGCGGCCATGGAGAACCCAACACTTCACAGGCCAGTCTTTTCCACTGGATGAGGGTTGTACAATTAAGAAAGTCGCTCTGAGTCTCAACTCCCACTGATTCTGCAGGCACATCTATGATGTTCTGTTAGCAAAACCAAGAATCTCCTAGAAGGGTTTTTCATCTTCCCAGCCTTGCTAGAAGCATGATGTCCAACGACAGGCTGAATTTGACCATGCTTAGCTCTTTCCAAGATCAGTCCAGAGCAGCCACAGCCTCCCTCTGAAGAGGCTTCCACTTCGATTATGCTTTATAAATCCATTTAAAAATAATAATAATAATAAAATAATTCCAGCATCACAGAAGCTGCAACATCTTCTGGCATCATGAAATCAATCTTTAGCGGAACCCTTTGAAAACCAGTTTTTAATAAAGAGTCCACCAATTAGTCATATAGTAGTTTTTTGAAAATTGTTCATAGCTTCTTGAGTAAACATGGAAATAATTCACCATTTGCTCTTCCGTCCTGCAAATGGGTGTGGGGGGAGAGAGAGAGAGAGAGAGAGAAAGAAAGAAATAAACAGAGATAGAGACAGAGAGAGAGAGAGAGGGAGGGAGGGAGGGAGGGAGACAGAAAGAGAAACAGAGAGTTCCTGCAATGATTCTTCATATATTTTAGTCTCTAGACTTCTGATCATCCTAGTTGCTCTTCTCTGCACTTTTTCCAAAGTCTCAACATCAAATCAAAAACGTTTCCACATTTTGTTTTAAGGAAAGCCAGATCTGTATAGCCTCTGGAGAATCGAGCCCAAAGGAACCAAATTTTCTCCCTTTTGCGTATTATTTTCATGTCAAGGGAGGGATCAGGAAAGCAGGAGGACATCGGGTCTCCTTCCTGGTCAATGGGTGGGTGGGTTCCTACTTGAACTGCCTTACCCCATCTGGTATGTCTCCTCTGACCTCAGTAGAAGGACACACCCATCTGGGAAACACACACAGAGACACACTCCACAGCAGGGAGGAGTTTCATGGAGACAGCTGGCAAAGAACAGCGACTGAAATGGTTAGGGGGTGACCTCATCCAGATGTGGCTATCACAGCCAGAAAACACCCAGAAGTTCTCCTGATTGCCACATGCAGCCTATAAAAAAATTACAACCAACTGGTCCCGGCTACCAATAGTGGAACACGCATGCATGGTGTATAGTGGTACGCACAGGACACAGAGTGCAAGGGGGCATGGATTTTATTTCATGGCTTAAAGGGGAGGAAAACTCCAGACGACATTCAGGCAAGGACAAATGAATGACTTCCAGGTGTACTGAGAAAGGATGGGAGCAGCATCCAAGCACGCATTATGCGCTAACCAAACTACAAAGCCTGGGCAGATTCAGGGTTTATTTATTTATTTATTTATTTATTTATTTATTTATTTATTTATTTATTTATTTATTCGATTTATATACCGCCCCCCTCTCCCCGAAGGGACTCGGGGCGGTGAACAGCCAATAAAAACACATATACAAGGTACAATACACGAGACAACATAATAATATTAAAATTTAAAAACTGAAATATAATATGGCTCTAATTAAAATATAAAGCAAGTATTAAAAAAGATTAAAACCCGGTTAAAATTTAAAAACCCCTAGGCCAGTCCGGCCTGCCGAAATAAGTGCGTTTTGAGTAACCGACGGAAGGCCATGAGATCGGGGGCGGCCCTTACCTCCGGGGGTAATTCATTCCAGAGAGGGGGTGCTCCCAATGAGAAGGCCCGCGCCCTCGGGGTCGCCAGCCGTCCAGCCGGCGCCACCCCGAGGAGACCCACTCTATGGGAGCGTACCGGTCGGTGGGAAGCCGATGGTGGCAGGAGGCGGTCTCGCAAGTAACCTGGTCCCGAGCCATGGAGCGCTTTAAAGATAGTGACCAAGACTTTGAAGCGCACCCGGAGGGCCACCGGGAGCCAATGCAGCACGCGTAGAAGTGGCATAACATGGGAGCCCCTAGGTGCCCCCATCACCACCCTCGCGGCCACATTCTGCACCAACTGGAGCCTCCGGATGCTCTTCAAAGGCAGCCTCATGTAGAGAGTGTTTGCATAGTCTAGACGGGAGGTCACCAGGGCGGAAGTGACCGTGCGAAGCGCATCCTGATCCAGAAAGGGCCGCAACTGGTAGATCCTACGGACCTGTCCAAAAGCCCCCCTGGCGACGGCCGCCACATGATCTTCCAATGACAGCCGTACATCCAGGAGGACACCCAGATTGCGGGCCCTCTCTGTGGGGGCAAGAATTCCCCCCCCCCACAGCCAGCGATGGAACCAGCCGGCTGTATCGGGGTGCCGGGAAGCACAGCCACTCAGTCTTAGATGGGTTGAGCTGAAGCCTGTTCTGCCCCATCCAACACCGCACGGCCTCCAGGCACCGGGTCATCACTTCGACGGCTTCATCGGGGTGGCCCGGGGTAGAGATGTACAGCTGGGTGTCATCAGCGTACTGATGGAACTCTACCCCAAAGCCACGGATGATCTCACCTAGCGGCTTCATATATATGTTGAACAGGAGGGGCGAGAGCACCGACCCCTGAGGCACCCCGCAAACCAGGGGCCTCGGGGCCGACCTCTGCCCCCCTGCCAACACAAATTGTGAGCAGTCAGAGAGGAAGGAGGAGAACCACCGCATAACGGTGCCTCCCACCCCCAACCCCCCCAGCCGCCGCAATAGGATACTGTGGTCAACAGTATCCTATTGAAGGATACTGTTTATGAACTTCTAATTGCTTGGAGGGTGGGGGATAAAACCCCCTGGGAACAGGAAGGGGGAGGGCTGACAGGGTCTTCTGCCTTCTGCAACATTTCCTGTCAATTCCACCCTTTCAGCTTCTCCACAGCCAAACATCAGATATTGATTATTGGCAGTCAGAGTGGAGAGTATGGAAAAATAAGGGCAGCTGTGCCACAGGAGCATCTTATAAAGCAGGTATGTATGCACATAAAGGTAAAGGTAAATATACATGTTAGTCATTTCCAGCTCTAGGGGGCGGTGCTCATCTCCATTACAAAACCAAAGAGCCAGCGCTGTCCGAAGACGTCTCCCTGGTCACGTGGCCGGCATGATTGAATGCCGAAAGCGCACGGAACGCTGTTCTCTTCCCACCAAAGGGGTCCCTATTTTTCTACTTGCATTTTTACGTGCTTTCAAACTGCTAGGTTGGCAGAAGCTGGGGCAAGTAACGGGAGTTCACTCCATTACGTGGCGCTAGGGATTCGAACCACCGAACTGCTGACCTTTCTGATTGACAAGCTCAGTGTCATGCACGTACACACGAGCAAAAAAAAAACTCTTTACACAATTTACATTCAGAAGTTTCCAAGGCTTCATTTCTGTGCTTCTGTTCAGTGCTCTTCGGTCGACTCCCTGCTTGTAGACAAAAATCTGTGTGTCTATGCTGGGACCCCACCCTACTTGAACTTACAGCCAGGAATCCTTTCCTGTTAATTTTCGATGCACGTCAAGAAATTTCTTATGTTCACTCTATAAGCAGAAGGCCCTCTTTCCATGCTCGGTGGTTGTGTACCCACAGCTGATGCCCAGACACACAGACACTGTTCTGTATAAACCCTGGCACAAATTCAGCTGTCCAGGCACAACATAACAGGGTTGCACTGTTTGTGGCTGAGCTTGTGGTGAAAATCCTGCTATGATTGTAGCATATTTTATGACCAGGGCAAAACACAAAACTTTGAGGTGGTTGGTTTAGGGCACTGCATGGATTAGGAAACTTTGCCACTGTCCTTTCCTAACATGAGGCACAATGTTAGGTAATGCCAGCCTTTTGTGGCATCTCTCCAGGGGTAACAGCCCACCACAGACAGGACAAAGGGAGTTGTTCACTTAAAGTAGTCCTCGAGTTACAATCGCAAGAATTTCCATGGCTGTGTTGCTGAGCGAGTCACGTTTGATTTTACCACCGTTTTCTCGAGGTTGTTCAATGAACCGCTGCAATTGTTCACTGAACCTTCCAGATGTTAAGTGAATCCGCCTTCACCCATTGACTTGGTTTGTCAGAAGCTGGCTGGGAAGGTCACAAATGGCGATCACGTGACTCCAGGATGCTGCAGCCATTGGCTGGCTGGGAAATTCTGGGAGTTGACGTCCAGGCATCTTAAAAGTTGCCGAGTTGAGTAATACAGAAGGCTCTTTTCCAACTTAGAAGAAAACTAGAAATGAGATGCTTACAACAGTCGCATTTTGATCAGAGTGATGAGCTATGGAGCTATTTAGCAGCAGAAAAACACACCAGGGCTGGGGAGTTCTGGGAATTGAAGTCCATGGGTCTTAAAGTGTTGAGAAACACAAATTTTCATGGAGGTTTTTCCTTTGTTTATGACTTTTTCCATATCCTTGACCCCCCCTTTCTCCTTTCTCTTCTCCTCCTGGCCTATCCCAAGGACATCCAGACGGGGTGTCCTATCCACACATCCCCACCTCTGCCTAGCGTCCCGGCTACGCTGCTCAAACACAAGTCCGTTCCTTCCCTTGCAATGTAGTTTTTGGCAAAGTCTCTCATTTCCTTTGCAACTTTGGGAGGAGAGACCAAGAGAGAGAGAGAGAGAGAGAGGAGGGAACCAGGGAGGGTGGGGAGGCCAGCCGGCGGAGCTCCCTAGAAGCCCTCAAAAGCAGCCAGCTGGCCGGTCAGAAAGTCTGTTCCTCCCGGGGAGAAGCAAGGACAGATAAAACCTCAAAGGGAAACCAGGTAAGGGAGGAATCTGCCCCCCAATATCTGCTGGTCAAAATGCATCCCGGTGGGGAATTAAACAAGGAAAGTAAATGCAGCAGAAAAGGGGCTTCTGGTATTTATTTTGCCCTTAAGTATGAAAGGGTGGGGGCTGTTGGGAGACAAATTACGCCCCCAGGACCCACCCAGTGTCTCCCCCCACCCAAAATATTAGAGATTCAGATCTTACCCATTGCTGACGTTCCTTTCATTGGATCCTTAACCCAAAGAATTTAAGGACACCTGTTTGATTTTCCTCCAATTTTCTTAGCATCCTCAAGGTAGGATCTCAGGTGAGAGAGACTAAATTAGACAGCCCAAGGATGATTTGAAGGAAAATCACAGCTTTCTTTTCTTCCTTTCCTTCCTTCCTTCTTCCCTTCCTTTCCTTTCTCTCTCTTTCTGGTTTTTCTGGACTTTCTGTTTTTTCTTTGAAGACGTTTTGCTTCTCATCCAAGTAGATTCTTCAGCTCTTTTTCTTTTTTCTTTCTTTTTCCTCCTTCCTTCATATCTATCTATCCGTCTGTCTGTCTATCATCTGTCTGTCTATCTAATCTATCTGTTATTTGATTTGATTTATATGCTGCCCATTTCAGTATCCAGCGCCTTCCTCAGCTGCTATCAGGAAAAAAAACTGCTTCCTTCTTCCCAGCCAGTTCTTTGCTTCTTGTGCCTTGCAAAGCAAACTCAGCACAGGAAATGCAGACACATCCGAGCCCCCAGAGGATGCCAGAGCTTGCAAAGTTGGGGGGGGAGCGAGGGGGGGGCTGTTGAATCAAATATGCCAGGGATCGATCCTGGTTGGCTGAAAGGCGTTTTTGGAAAGAGGTTGGGGTTTGGGTGTTGAGGTATCCTCATCCGTTTCCTCTTGCTCTCTCATAGTCAAACTTTTTGTAAATTTCAGTGTTTGGGTTCATTTATGCCAGGAGAAGCTTGGGTGGAAATCTGGCCTGTCAGGAAAGTATTTAAACTCCAATCTGGAGGAGGAGGGGATGATCTCTTAAAGGCAAAGGCACTCCGTGTGCGTCTACTGGAACTCTGCTTTTCCTGATGAAATAATCAAAAACTCTCAGTGACCGATCGATATTTATTTATTTTAGCAGAAATCAATGCATTCAGATATGTAGATATGCAGAAAGCATGGTCTTTCCTTGTGCCCTGCTGCAGTTTTGCAAAAGGGAATGGTTGTTTTTCCACTGATGGGATAAACTCCCCCCCTCACACACACACACACACACGCACACACACACACACACACACACACTCATTTTCACACAGTCTCATAGACTCACAAACATGACACCTGGGTGCTAAACAATGCCTGTCTCTCTTCCTCTTCTAATTTCTAATAGCAGCAGCCAGGGCTAATCCTAAGATTAGGTTGCAAAAATGATTGGATGACATACACACCCTAGGGTTGATCTAGATGACCTTTCAGTTCTCCAACTTTTGTGATTCCCCGATTCTTCAGGCCTCAGGAACATGGAGCAGATGCGCTTCCTCTTTCTTTTCTTCCTCGCTCTGGCCAAGGAGGTGGCTCTGTTGGAAGACAACAAGATCCCCAGCTTGTGCGCGGGGCAGCCTGGTCTCCCCGGGACCCCCGGAACTCACGGCCACCAGGGTTTGCCCGGCAGGGATGGTCGTGATGGACGAGATGGGCCTGCAGGCTTGCAGGGAGAGAAGGGTGACGTTGGCCATCCAGGTAAGAAAAAGTGATGGAATAATCAGTTGGTTTTTCTGCTGGGATCAAATCATTTCAGGATTCTGGGGCAGAATAACTTTTCTCCAAATCTCAGCAATGCCCTCATTTTGATGTTACAGACTCAGGTTAAATACGTGCTGCAATTGTTATTCAACCTTCATAGTCTTTCCTTCCTTCCTTCCTTCCTTCCTTCCTTCCTTCCTTCCTTCCTTCCTTCCTTCCTTCATTCATTCCCAACTCCTTCCTTTCTTACTCTCATTTCCATCTCCTTCCTTCCTCATTCCCATCTCCTTCCTTCCTTCCTCTCATTCCCATCTCCTTCTTTCCTCCCTTCCTTCCTCCCTCCCTCCCTCCCTTCCTTCCTTCCTTCTTTCCTTCCTTCCTCTCCTTCCCATCTCCTTTCTTCTGTCTCTATGCTCTCCTTCCTTCCTTCCTTCCTTCCTCTCCTTCCCATCTCCTTCCTTCTGTCTCTATACTCTCCTTCCTTCCTTCCTTCCTTCCTTCTTTCCTTCCTTCCTCTCCTTCCCATCTCCTTTCTTCTGTCTCTATGCTCTCCTTCCTTCCTTCCTTCCTTCCTTCCTTCCTTCCTTCCTTCCTTCCTTCCTTCCTTCCTTCCTTCCTTCCTTCCTTCCTTCTTTCCTTCCTCCCTCTCCTTCCCATCTCCTTCCTTCTGTCTCTATGCTCTCCTTCCTTCCTTCCTTCCTTCCTTCCTTCCTTCCTTCCTTCCTTCCTTCCTTCCTTCCTCCCTTCCTCCCTTCCTTCCTCCATGGTTAACCCTCCATTCTTGCTCTCACCCTCACTCTGCTTTTACTTTTTCTTCCCAAAGGACTGACAGGCCCCCGAGGGGACCCAGGCAGCCCCGGCAGCAACGGGCTCCCGGGGGAGAAGGGGGCCCAAGGGGAGTGTGCAGTGGCACCCCGTTCGGCCTTCAGTGCCAAGCGCTCCGAGTCCCGCAGCCCACCGCTGCCTGACGAGCCCATCGTCTTCGACATCATCCTGATTAACGAGCAAGGCCACTACGACGGCAACACTGGCAAGTTCATGTGTGAAATCCCAGGGTTGTACTACTTCGCCGTGCACGCCACCGTCTACCGGATGAGCCTCCAGTTCGACATCATGAAGAACGGCAAGTCGGTTGCCTCCTTCTTCCAGTTTTATGGCAACTGGCCCAAGCCGACCTCTCTGTCCGGAGGCAGCCTGGTACGGCTGGAACCTGAGGACGAAGTCTGGGTGCAGGTGGCGGTGGGCGAGTACACTGGCTTCTACTCCAGCATGAAAACAGACAGCATCTTCACTGGGTTCCTCGTCTATTCCTACTGGCAGAACTCCCCCGTCTTTGCCTGAGAGGCAGACCAGGAAAAGCCGGCATCCTAAAGTCTCACATCCTGGCCCCGGTTTGTGTTAAGAGCCCCAAGTCCCTTCCTGACCCGGGGGTGCAATACCCTTTAGCTGACCCTATTGAAACTAGGAGATTAGGAGGGTACGGGTGTCTGTTAATTCCGGGTGGCCTAGAGCACCATAGAGAAACCAATACTTTTCTCCAGGATCACTCTAATGCAGGTAGTCCTCGACTTACAACCAAAACATCCATTGCTAAGCAAAGCAGTTGTTAAGTGGCTCACACTCCATTTTACAGCCATTTGTGGTGGTTTAGCAAATCACTCCAGGCCTAAATGATTCTTGCAAATTGGGCTTCCCCCGCTTGACTTTGTCAGAAATGGGCTAGGAAGTTGGCAAATGCCGCTCGTATGTCCCTGGGAGGCTGCGGCCGTTGCAAATACACACCAGTTCCCAAGAGCCCGAATTTTGATCCCAAAATTCCGTGATAGAATGAGGACTGGTTGTAAGTCACTTTCTTCAGCGCCATCGTGACAGCCGCTAAGCAAATGGTCGTAGGTGTGAGGGGTCTCTTCTAAAGGAAGAGAGCTCCATTCCACCTCTTTCTTCCCTGACCTCAGAAGTCCTCCAAAGGATGGACTTGAGGCTTTCAGCCAATTCTTCGGCTCTCTCTCCATGAAAAGAGGTTTAAGTTCCAATCCTCTTTGGACAGGAGGCCCCTTCCTGATTTCAGAGGTTTTCATGGGGAGGAGCGCAGGAACCGAAATCCTCATGACGATTATGGAAATTATGGTGACCAAACAGATCTGCGCCATCTGAAACCCAAAGGTACAGATGCCCCTCTCCAAAACAAATCTTTGGGTTGTGGCCCTCCCAAAACGTGACCATGAGAGAAAATTATAGAAGATGTGAAATTAATGATGATGATGATTCAGTTATATCCAATTCTTGGGTGATTCGATGGGCCAAGATTCTCAACTCCACATCTTCTGATCTTGCATTAAGTATATTGAATTATACTGTGTTTCCATTTAATTGAAAACATCCATGTCAAATGAAAAAGCAAGCCAGGAGGTTCTTTTCATCTTGGCTGCACACATGTTTTGGAATGCCGTCTCCAGAATGTGATCCAAAGAATTTGGCTGCTGGCCTTGAACAAGGTGCGACCTTGCTTTAAAGCAAAGCTGCATTCACAAAAGACACTTAACCAAGCCTACACGACACACAAGCCTTGGTTGGGTTCTGCCTGCCTGTGCCTCTCTTAAATCTATACTGGGCCAACTCAAGCTGGCTTGTCCACAGTTCCATGTTTTGTACTTCCTCAAAAGGGATTAATTCCATGCTCACGTAAGTCGCAGGGGGGAGGACTGGTCCTATTCCCACATTCTTCTCTCAGTGTGATCTTGTAAGGACCAGATGTGACCATTCTCCCCTCCTGCCAGAGGTGGTATTCAGCCGGTTCTGACCAGTTCTGGAGAACCGGTAGCGGAAATTTTGAGTAGTTCGGAGAACCAGCAAATCCCACCTCTGACTGGCCGCGCCAATCCCATCTCTTCTCTGCCTCCCATCGAGTCCCAGCTGATCAGTTGGTCTTCTTTGGTTGCCCTGCACAGGAGAACGGAGCTGGAAAGCAGGTTAGTGGGGTGAGGAGGGAATGGGATTTTGTAGTAACCTTCCCCCAGGAGTGGGGAAGGAATGGAGATTTTGTAGTATCCTTTCCCTGCCATGTCCACCAAGCCACACCCACCAAGCCACGCCCACCAAGCCACACCCACAGAACTGGTAGTAAAAAAAATTGAATACCACCACTGCCTCCTCCCCTCCAAGCTGAAATAAGGGAAACTTATTTCAACTCTCCACAAAGAGAGAAAGATTAGCAAGTTCCTGCAGTCACTTTTGGTATGCAGATGATGAACTGGCCATCTTTATCTTGGGTTGGTTTGCATCTTCTGACTGCTACAGATAATTAAGTTAAAGTTTGCTTCAACCTCCCTTTTCCAGTATAAATGCTGGCTGGGGAATTCTGGGAATTGTCCACTTGTTTTAAAGTTGTCAAGATTGAGAAACACTGCAGTGACTATCAAACTGACTAGCCATCCCATAAGCATCCAATGCAAGCCAATACGGTATGAAATCATAAGATTCGTGATGGCATCATCCTAACATTATGCAATCTGTAAGTTCATGATGTCCCTTGTCCGCTCCTGCGAAAATCCAGCCTTCAGCAGCAGTCCACGCAGAGGGTCTATCTAGCAGTGTTCAAGCTGCAAGAGACATTTGAAGAAAATGTGGTGTATTTTAGCCAAATTTCGAGAAATTGGTCAGAAGGGGGGAGGGCCCTCTCCCATGAGCTGACGTTTGTGGTAATGGAGCATGGAAGGTTCTGTCCACTAGGGGGCACCCTGAGCTCAGAGTTGCGTTTGATAGCCACGTTTAATTCTGCAATTAACCTGGTTTGTAAGTTTTGTACCCATTTCTTTTCGTACAAAGAGATTTCAACCTATTTGGTTACATTTTCTCGGTGCAATAAATGTTTCTGTGCATATCTTCCCTTTCCCTATCATTCTCCATTGATTCCACCTCTCAAATTTCTTAAAATACAATGTCAATAATTTGGAGTACTTTTAACTGTCTGAATGAAGCAACAGCAACTGGGTGCAAATCTTTTGGGAGCTGGAGGGCGAGAGCCCTTCAATGAATTGGGTGATGTAGCAAAACGAGTTGAACCCCAGGTTTAAATCCAAAATGGGGGGTAAAGAAAAAAACCCATATAAAATCCAAACCACATACTTCATCGGGTCAGTAGCTCCCTTTGTACCATCTGCAAAGCTCGGGTGGTGTTCGCCTTGTCTAATCTGTTACTTGTTCACGCAAGTGTGATTTATATGCTATGCAAAATCTTGGGCTGCTTTGTGCTTCAAGACGTTGTACAAGTGCAGAAAGCAAGTGATTCAATCTCCCTCAGAAGGGTGTGTTGGAAAAACAGCCTCATCAAACTCTCCAACATCCTCCTGCACCGCTGACGGTTCAGCAGTTTTGGCATGAAAATGAATTATTTCTGACTGATGAAATGTTCTGGCTCTCTGGCCCTGCATGGAGTGGAGCAAGTGAATTCTGAGGGAGGAGCTTAAAGCAGACTGGGGTGGTGCCAAGGTTGGCATCCAATGGAATCAAACCTACAATACTGCATCCAGTTTTGTTCACCACACTATTAAAAAGATGTTGAAACTCTAGAAAAAGGGCAGAGAAGAGCAACCAGGATGATGAGGGGACTGGAGGCTAAATCATAGGATGAACAGTTGCAGGAACTGGGCATGGCTAGTCTAGTGAGGAGAAGGACTAGGGGAGACATGATGGAAGTCTTCCAGTATCTCAGGGGCTGCCACAGAGAGGAGGGGGTCAAGCTATTTTCCAAAGCACCCAAAGGCCAGACAAGGAATCATGGATAGAAACTGATCAGGGAGAGATTCAACCTAGAAAGTTTCTGACAGGGAGAACAATCAACCCATGGAACAGAAGTTGCCTTTGGAAGTTGTGGAAGCTTCATCACTGGAGGATTTCAAGAAGAGATTGGACTGCCATCTGTCAGAAATGGTGTAGGGTCTCCTGCTTGGGTGGGGGGGTTGGACTAGATGACCTACAAGGTCCCTTCCAACTCTGTTAATCTGTAATCTGAATTGTTTAACTCCAGAGATTGGAGCCCCAGAGGTTCAGGAAGAGTCCAAGTGATGGACTGCAGCTGTTTCTGCTTGGGATATTAAATTTTCACATCACTGGAAATCCTAAAGGGTGGTGGGGATTTAACCAGCTGCAAAGGACATTTGTAAAAGGCTAAACTAAAGTCTAGAGCAGTATTTCTCGTGAGGGACTTCAACTCCCAGAATTCCCCTCCCTCCCGGGCAAAGGTTTAGCAGCTCTGGAGGAATGCTTGCAGTCTTCTTTGTGCAATCTATGCTTCTTTTCAGAGAGGGGGAGATATTGGATTGGAGGCATAGAGCTCAATAGCATTGTTTGTTCTTCAGAGGCTTTTTCCCATAGAAAGCTACACTGGGGAAAATTCCTGCTCAGATTTTGCTCTGAAACGCCAAGATCATCCTTTTTTTCCTGTCCGGATTAAGAGATTTCCAGTGTGAGAACTTCAGTAACGCCAGGGGGAGAAAGGTCCTTTATTTTTAGCACGCGTTTTGCATTCTTACCCAAAATAGATCTCCTCCGGGCCATTTTCCTAAATCCTTCTGGAGCCTTCCCAGATGTTTGCAGAAGTTTCCCAGTGTTGGCTCGAGGGACAAAGTCTTCGAACTTGAGGGCCACATCTGGAGATTTCCAGGGAGCTCGGAGGGAAACCTCGTCACTTCCACAAATGTCTGATATCAAATTAATGTGTCCTATGGCCAAGCCAAGCCATCCCATTTCTTTTCAAGGCAGGTTTCTGCAAATCCCAGTGGTGGCTTCATTGGTTCTGGGGTTTTAGCTCTGGGACACCTCCAGGAAGCTGGCTGAGAAGACCCACCTAAAACAGGGTTCAAGAAGCTGGGAAGTTGGGGCATTCTGGGTCCATCTTGGGTCTATCAGAGTAGGTTTAGTCTACCAAAAAGAAGGTCTAAGAATGACTTGATAGCAGTGTTCCAATATTTGAAGGACTGTCAGAAATAAGATGCGGTCAACCTATTTTCCAAAGCACCGGAAGGTAAGACAAGAAGCAATGGGTGGAAAATAATCAAGGAGAGATCCGATCTAGAAATAAGGAGACAGTTCCTGATCGTGAGAACAATTAATCAGTGCAACTGCTTGCCTAAGGAAGTTGTGGATGCTCCAACACTGGAAGTTTTTAAAGAAGAAACTGGACAGTCCTTTGTCTGGTATGGTAGAGGGTGCTTGAGCAGAGGGTTGGACCTCCAAGGTCCCAACTCTGTTTGTATTCTACGTTCTGGTTCAGCAGGAATGATCTCCTTGTCGAATAAAAGCACCCCACAGGGTCAACGCTGACGAAGGGCCTCTATCCCGAATGACGTGGGAGTTGTGTAGCTCTGAGCCAGGAGCTTTTTCAGCATTGTAACAAAGAAAGGCTATGTTTTCTGTCCTGGAGCCTTTGCAGAGCCCATCTCACATCTCACTATACACCCACCCACAATAACCACCCCATTTAATTCTCAACCACATCTTCCCCCCTCCATTCCAAACATCCTCTCCTCGTCCGTCCATATCAAGAACGGAAGCAACCAGAATCTAAAACCTGTAACAAATTGGACCATACTGAAAATCCTGCCGGGCACAATCACTAACCCTTCAGTTGCAGAACTGCCTGAAATACAGATTAGGCAAGGCCAAATTGATATGAACAGTTCTGTCTGGGGCCGGGAAGATCTGACTTATTCTCCGATTGTTGTGAGGTTTGAAATTTTTGTGTGCAAAGAAAAAGGTCTCCGTTTCCATCACCTGAAAAAGTTGGTGTCTTCAATCCACACATGAAGATGCAGACTTTGAAAAAAAAATCTACCTCTTTGCTGCTAGCTTTGTGGCTCAGCTGCTTTCTCCTAGCTGGGGAAAGCCTCATTAGCTTATTCCCTTGTTCTGAGCTTAGAGATATTCCTCCCCCCTCATTTAGAGATTAGAGGGTAAGAAAATGCCCCAAAGCAGGGAGGGATTCAGCTTGGCATCTGCTGCCTTGAATTGCTAACAGACCAATGGTCCTGAAAAGTACCTCCTTCCTCATTAAAGTAGCCACCTGCTCTTGTCTGCGCCGTCTTCCCTTGACAGCCGGATCTCCAATTTTGCCAAACAACGAGAGGAGGTTTGAGGTGGGGGAAAAAAGAATGACTTAGGGGGATAAATTAGGTGGGTGCACGCTGCACAGGGGAGACAAATGGAGCAAGATGCCCGACTTAGCTCTCTAATAAATGGGAGTCTACTTTTTTTTCTTGAAACAAAACAGGCATGGAATTCAACCTTTGGCACAGAACTTTGGGCAAAACGTGTGATTCTCCATCTCTGCCAACAGGGATGGTCTGCAGGGATGGGGGCAATCAAAACATCAAGATGGCCACAATCATATGATCTGAGCCCTCTTCCTTTTACATGACCTTAAAATTGAGGCCACCTTAGTTCCCGATAGATAAGAAGCCAACTGACTGTCTCTTCTGAAAGTCTCCTTGGAAGTTCTCAAGAACTTTTTGAGAGCTACAGCAACAAGATGGTAGAAGGTGGATTTGATACCTTTATTATTACTCCCAGTTTTTACAATACTGACAAGGCAGGGCAAGGCTTCATTGCCTTTTGTTTAACACTAATAATTCTGTAAGATAGCATGGGCTGAGAAATCAAAGTTGGAGCAAAGTCCCCCCAAAACCCTCAGGGAGCTCCAATATTTGAGCGAGGATTTCCTCCTGGATCTCTCTCATCCCATTCCCACAAGAGAACCTCTCTCTGTTGAGAGGCCCAGCTGCACATCTTCTTCCGTCCCAGGAGAAAAATATGTATCTGGGGCAGCTTTGAAGAGTCTCAACTTTTCCTGTGAAAAACCAGCAAGGGAAAACTCTGTTGCTAATTTACTCCGCTCATAACATGTACAAATGTTGAGTAGCTCATTTGTGGCTTTTCCAGGTCTGCAGAAACCATTCACGGTGGATCTGCAAGAGAAGACTGCATGAGAAACTGGAAGGGGTCAAGTTCTCACTCGCCTTCCTGCCCCAGATTGTGCAGAAAACCCATTTTTATCCTTCAAGGTATGTTCTTCTATCACTGAGGATGATTAGCTATTTAATGGCTGCTTTGTGCTCCGGAATCAAAAGTTCAGAACTTTTTCCAAAAAAAGATTTACATGTCAGTATCTGTCGGTATTTTCTGCCTCTTGTTCCTTGTAGAGGAACCAAGCAATGAGTAAACATTGACTTAACAATAGAGTTGCTGGGAGAGAAAAATATTTAATTTTCTCTCTGCAGAATATTAGCGATGACTTGGAAAAAATGGGCAGCTGGTGAACATTCAGGCATTAAGTGACTTCATCTGTCATTTCTGCATGATAGCAACAATGATTCACAAGCATCAGAAGAACAATGTTACTTCAGTCAACAGCACGGGCATCAAGTTTTCCCCATCTTCTCCTCTTTCTTTCATCTCTCAAGTGAGTCAGGAACTACTTATATCCAAGAAAATAGAAACATTTTCATCCTTCCTCACTCTCGAATGCTCAGTCTCAACATCACTGAGATGTTTGCTGACATGTCTTCTTCTGTGATCCTCTTCTGTGGAAGGCATTCTTTCTCTTCCCACATCTTAGGCATGGAGAGGACAGCAGTCCAGCAATGTGCCACACATCCAATGCCCATAGAAATGGGAAAGCTTTCTTGAACTGGGCAAGCCACTAACGTGATTTTGGCTACAGTCTATGGACATCCTGCTTAAGTCTGCTACAGCAAGACAGGACCAGGAAATAGAAGGTCCAAAAAGAGCATCCTCAACTAAGCTGTTTCCAAAGATTAGCCAAACAGGTGACAGTTTTGACCATCTCATCTATTTGCAGGTGGCCTGAGCGCCCACGCTGGTTATACATCATCGGAAGTTCTGCCCAGAAACAACCTCATGGATTATGGAAAATGCAACCTTGGCTCACAACTAAGTGCCCAGTTCTGCTTTATAGCTGTTGGAAATATAGCCATGAAGAGAAATATAGCAGGGAAACCTGGAATCCCAGCAGTAATTGTCACCTGTTTGCAAGACGCCGTCTAGGATAAACAAACACACAAGGCAAAAAGGCAATGATTTGTTGCATGCCACTTAATGTTCTTGATCCAGTGCCAAATCAGATATTTTTTAAGGATCGTTTTAAAATATCTTGTTCCCATAAGTTTGAAAGGGTTATTTTTTTAAAAAAGTCAATTCCACTGGGACTAGAACTTATTCTACCCTCCATTATAAATAGACACAGATATAGAATGAGGAAGATGAAAGTTTATCCGAAGGGGGGGGGGAAAGTATTTGATATTTGAACTCGTATCCCCCCCAAATGTATTTTTTTTTCCAAAAAGGGGCCTTCAGCTGGATGAGAAAAAAGAGCAATGTTTAGAAAAGGGCTGCAGTGGAGGAAAACGACCTTACGCTGCCCAGCACAAAGACAGTTTCCTCCTCCAGATTTCCCTAGCTCTGGCCGGGTCACTCATGGGAATTTATGTAGATCTTGGATTGCTGATGCATTGGTGAAAGAATTAATTGCATGTGTGAACCGACTGGTGTTTGGAGGGAGGCTGCAGTGATACTGACGTCCATGGTACAAAATGGGGACCAAAATATTTTGCTGCTCAAAATAAAGGATAAAATAGTTCCCTCTCTACAGGGATAGAGAGAAACAGACACAGAAGCACACTGGAAACTAAATCTTCAACCCTTGACTGGTGGTTCAGATATCATTCTGTCTTACACATCATATTAAGCTTCAGGTAGCCAGTGAATATCCAATGCAGCAGACTATATTGGTAGTCTTCAACTTACAACCATAAGGGAGCCTAGGATTTCCACTGTCATCACAATGGTGATTGAGGCAGTCAAATGACCAGAAGCAATTTCACGTTTTTTGCAGCCATTAAAGGAGTTATTATATTCCTATGGGTGTTTTTTTTTTGTCAGAAAATACTTGAAAAGGCCCAAAATTGGCAAAAAGTATTATGAGTCATGGGACTGTAGAATGTTGCAATCAGCCATAAAGGTGAGCCCGTGGATAAGTGGTTGCCGAAATGCAGTCATGTGACACCCCAGGAGTGTGCATGTGGCCGTTGGAACTCTGGTACCAGGTTATGAGTGGCTTTTGGAGACTGTCGTAACACTGAATGGTTGCAAATTAAGGCCTATTTGTAATTTTAGGGAATGGAAGAATGAAGGTATGGACCCACCAATTGTGGTTTATGCAACAGATGTGGTGCAACAAGTGACTACAGCAGAGTGACAAATGTATTTGGGAAATGCTGGGTTTCTTGGTTTAATGGCCATGATTTAAGAGAACCGATTGACTGATATTTCAGAGGCCAAGTGGCCTTAAGAGGCAAGAAGGAACAACTCTGTACCATCCAAAGCTTTCTTCAGTCAGAGGGGGAGCATTATATTGCTTGAGTAGCCCCAAGAGGGAGGCTTAAGTAACAGTAAAAGAATTGGAAGGGACCTTGGAGGTCTTCTAGTCCAACCCCTTGCTCAAGCAGAACCTACACTGTTCCAGATAAAATGGTTGTCCAGTCTTTTCTTAAAAACCTTCAGTGTTGGAGCACCCACAACTTCTGGAAGAAAGTCGTTACCCTGATTAATTGTCAGGAAATTTCTCCTTAGTTCTAGGTTGGTTCTCTCCTTGGTTAGTTTCCAGCCGTGCCCCAAGACAGCCTCTATCTCTTGCCAAGGGTGCTCAACAGACCGTGTTTTCTCTGGCAGAAAGCAAGTGATTCTGTTGAAGATAAGCTGGAACTGTTCCGTTGTGATCTTGTAATCATCCTCAGGAAATTTCCAGAGCAGTTCAGGAGGTCATTAGCCAACCACATGGCTCTTTATATGGAATATCAGCGAGGGCACAGAGGCAAGTTTCGAAAGGACACGCTGTTCTAATTCACAAACTGTAAATTAGGGTTATCTTGGTTGTGTGTTGATTACCTCAACAGA
Organism: Bungarus multicinctus; assembly: GCA_023653725.1. Taxonomy (NCBI): domain Eukaryota; kingdom Metazoa; phylum Chordata; class Lepidosauria; order Squamata; family Elapidae; genus Bungarus; species Bungarus multicinctus. Next base: position 24,577,997 of record CM042837.1, read on the forward strand.
TTGCTATGTCTCAAAAGTTCTTCTGATGTCCGGTTCAGATTATTTCATTTAAGATGAAATGAATCAGATATGCGTAATTTTTTTTGGCTTGTCACATTTCATTTTGATGGCTGAAGATGGGGTTTCTCATAGAAAGTAAAGATGCTTCAAAAAACAACGAAGAGGGGACAAAAACAGGAAAACTCCCTTCGTTTTTCCAAAAGTTGATATCATCAAATTAGAGGGAGGGAACTGGGAAAGAATACAACCCACTTCAGCAAAAGACTTAAAGTTTTCTCAATTCAGGCTGATGATTTTAAAACCTTGCTGAAGGATAAGCTCTATTATAACTTAGGAGACCGAGATTGCAACTCTTCTATCACAAATGTTTTTACTGTGGTTGAGTGTGTGTTTTTAGTAAGTTCACCAGCATTTTTTTTCACTTATCTTTGAATCCCACTCAGATTTGTCTAGTGGAGAATTCCAGTGACTCACTTGACTTTGTTCTTGCCATCTTAGGCGAATTTTGCAGAGACTTGCACTGGCCACCCCAAACCTCATGATCTGGTCTGGCTGGATTTCAGCTGTCTTTCAAAAGGGATTTCCCCTTCTAAAAGCAATTATTGGAATTTAACTCAGAGCTGCACCCAAGATAGCAATAGCAATAGCACTTAGACTTATATGTGCTTCACAGTCCTCTCTGAGCGGTTTAGAGTCAGCCTCTTGCCCCCAACAATCTGGGTCCTCATTTTTACCTACCTCGGAAGGCTGGATGGCTGAGTCAAGCTTGAGCCTGGTGAGATTCGAACTGCCAAACTGCAGGCAGCTGGCAGCAGCAGAAGTAGCCTGCAGTACTGCACTCTGACCACTGTGCCACCATGGCTCAAATAGATGCAGAAAAAGGACCCTCCCTTTCAGTTAATAGATTAGGGATTAAATCCAGGAATGGGGAGGACCAACCTCAAAGCTTCATTCAGATGCTGGAACCTTCTGAAGGAAAGAATACCAATGTTACAACTCCCAATAACTACAGAAAATGAATTTCCTTAGATATGATCAAATTACCAAATAATTGAATTAAAGCTGCCTTTAATGTACTTTAGATTTGCCTTCCCTAGCTGTGTTTGATAAGCAATGATTCATGGCATATTATAGGAATCCAGTAGTTGGGATTTGCTCAACAAATCATAGCTTAGAAGCATGCCAGAAGCTCCCAAGTGATTTGCTCAGGGCTGATCTTTCAACCTAGCTGGGATTCCCACGCATTTCCCAAGCCACGTTCTTTCTGCAACCTGTTGGTCCTGAAAGCATAAAGAACTTTCCACACGTTTAGAAATTAAAAGGGACCTAGAGATTGCTGTCTCTTGAAAAAAAATTAAGAAAAAGAATAGCAGAATATATTTTTTGGAAAAAAAAGCTTTTTTTTTTTTAATTGGTCAAGTTGTTTACATAATGCAAAGTTCACCCAAGCAACCAAATGGTCCCTCCAGAGAGGCAGTCAGATTGCGAGAACACAACACATAGGCAGGGGATCGGAATGGGTAGCAGATTGGACAAGGCACAGATTAGGAGGAAGCAGCAGCCTCTTTACAAGCAGAGCAGGCACTTCCGCTGTTAAAACTACGCTTATCTTTTCCTCTCCCCTACTTTCCCTCTACTCGGCACTGTGGAATTACCTGCACACGATAAACATTCACAGGCTGAATAAAACCAAAAGGACGTTCTTCAGAGACAGATGGAACAGGCAAGGAAGAATATATTTTATTCTAACTTCTCTGAAATCCTCAAGTACAGATCAGGACACGCAAAGCCTTAAATCTTCAAACGTTTTTTTTAAAAAAACAGAGAACACTCTTCCTGGTTTGCAGGTAAAAAGGACTGGATTAAAGAACAAGGTACATCTCCCAACCCTGAACTCAGGTAAATTCAGGAGGATGGTATAGCATTACTCTCCCAGGCCTAGTAACCTTTAGAGAAGATGAACCTAAATCTTTGGGCTGTCCCAGATGGGGCACTAGAAGCCTTTAAAGCAGAGGTCTCTAAACTTGGCAATTCTAAAGATTTGTGGACTTAAACTCCTAGACCAGCATGGTCAGCTGGGGAATTCTGGGAATTGAAGTCCATAGGTCTTAAAATTCCCAAGTCTGGAGACCCCTGCTTTAACCCATCACCTCTACTTAGCTTCTGGAGGTTGAAAGTCTGTTTAGAGTCCCTGTCTTTAATTTATAAGAAGCATTTACAAAAAGCATGAGTGTTATAAAAAGAGGAGATCCCTCTTTGAATCTGGAAGCTGTACAGCCTATTTTATTTATGATGTTAACCCCAGTTATGTCTCTGGATCCAGCCTGCTGCTATTCACATTGGATTTTTCTTTCCTGACCTGAACAGCTCCTCCTTTGCATGCACACGAGCACAGGCCTTCAGCACTGCCAGAATTAAGGCACTCAGTTTAGCAATTGGTCAATTCCCTCATTTTACCCCTCCAACTCCAGAGAATCCTGCAGCTTTTCCTAAAATAAAAGGAACTCAGTTCTCTGCTACAGTTAAGCACTGTTTTGCCAATTTAATTCTAAGGTTTAAAATCAGATTAGAAAAAGAAAACAACTTTACTTTCAAGTAAAACAAAATTAAAAACCAGCATAAACGATGGCTGGGGTTTTAATGTCTCCCTGGCTGCAGATGCAGTAAAAAAATTAAACCGGTTGCATCCATGAATAAAAATAGCTTCTTCTTTTGTTTTGAAGGAAGAGAACAAATGGTTCGGGTAGGTGAAAAATGTAGCCAAGATTGGTCAAAGGACAGCAGAGGCCTAGGCTGTGATCCTTATACATCTGCAGCCAGAGAGACACAGACCGCAGCGAATTCTACTTTATACAATGTTCCTCTTGCAAACTGATGATAAATCTTCTCAACAATTTCCTCCTTGAATTTGGATGGCACACGATAGTCCTTCAAAACCTGCTGTTGAGAATGTTTACAGCTGACTTCGGCATCCCAATCTAGCAAGATAGGAACTCTGGTTGTTGTTGTTTTTTAATGCTGGAAAAATCTGTTTTGTGCAAAGGCAGGTTTAGTGCCCTGAAGGCTTTGGACTTGAATTGCACAATCTCCAAAGATATATCAAGCAACATCTCAAAAGCAGAGCTTCTGAAATGCATTACTCAAGACAGACACTGAGCCATGCCCTCCCAGCCTGTATTAGAGGCACCCGACTTTTCCACAGGATGCCTCAGCCTTCTCAGCAAACCTTCCCGGAAAAGAGACACTTCTTAAAATCAGCAGGGTTGGATTCCATGCAAATGTGCCACATTCTCAAACCCCCACCTCTGTGAAGGCTGCTTCAATTTGGCCCATTTGCATAGCTGGGATCCAGCCACTGTGCGCTGCGGTTTCAACCAGGTTCCATTTAGAAAAGGAACAGCTATCAATAATTCAGCCATTCCAAAAAAAAAAAAAAAAAACCCAGAACAAATATCTTCAGGATTTTAGCCTGAAGATTTTTTTCCAATTAAAATGTTAAAGAAAACAACTGATTCTACTAGGTGAGTGCATTTATCGCCCAACAATTGGCACACTCAGGGCTGGCCTTCGAAGCAATCCTGTGGATATTTAATGACTGCCTCTCAAAACAACAATCTCTCTTCACTCAGTCAAACAACTGCCTTCTTTACTTAGAATTACCCTTGCAGGATCTACAAAAGGAGCACCCAACCTTGGTAGCTTGAAGACCTGTGGACATAAACTTCCAGAATTTTCCAGTCAACAAAGTTGGACACCCCTGATTGACAATGTCTCCTTAGAAGCCCCAGCAATGCTGTTTTCCAGAATTAAATTATGACATCAAGAACTTACTTCATGTTCTAAAACCAGTTCAGACTAGGAATCGTAAAAAGCCTTTTCACTGGCCAAACCCATGTTTCACTTTTACCTTCCACTGCTGCTTATAAGAGCCATTTGCTAGCTAGCAGACTGTAGTTGGTGCTATTAGGTTCCCAAAATTATCCTCCAAAGAGGAGGAAAGAAGGGAATTAAGAGTTGTGCAACAGAGCTGGAATGTACTATTTTGCATAGATAACCTGTGGAAATTGCATGCTGATAGGTAGAATACGATCTTCCTTAAATGTAATAAACTAATCTATGAAGCATCTATTTGCCCTCACAGCTACACATTCTGTGTGTCCAGCTTATATTCTCAGGAATCTGGACAAACATACATAGAATCTTGGAAATATTTGGACTCATGGTATAAAACTGGACATCGAGATGGTCTGTAAGAACTATAATCTAAGACATTAGTTGTGCCTTGTGAAACTTTACAATGCATGGCTGTGATAAATGCACACTAGGTTAACAACTCCTTCGGTGGCTAGCACCAAACTCTTGCAGATCAAGGTTTGGAAGTGTAGACTTCTCTAGAAGCAGAACTTAATAATAAGTGTGTTACATGAGTCAGGCAATGTTCTACAGAGATCAATAAAACTATCCAGAGGTGAAGTTACAATGAACTTTAAAAACTAAAAAGAGTGGCAGGAGACATTCTGACTCCAATAATAGAGGCAGAATTATTCATATTTTCAGACCTATTTATCAGATATGTCCCCTATAGACATCTTTGTTCCAAACACCAATTGAGAGAAAACCCAACATATCAGGAATCCAGCACTTGTGCATTTTGTACTCTGGATGAAAAACAGCCGTTAGACTCTTTTAGCCTCACATCTGAATATGGGCACGATTTCACCATCACCTCTCACAACAGGAAGTTTCCCAACTATTAACTGTGATCAGCAATTAGGGAGTTTTCTTTTTCCCTTATGAAAGCAAGAAACCATAAAAACAGAAGTGCAAAAAAACAATTCATAGCATTTTTCAGGTTCCGCTAATTGCAACTTAGTGTCCCTGGAATTTTTTTTTTAAAGGGGGGGCAGGGGGTTACTCAGTGTTGACACCGAGAGCCTTTACCAGCTGTTACAGAGGTCCAAAGGCCAGGGACCTCTTGTGCTTTGGCCAAAAGCACGTGGGAAGGAGATCTAGCTGCTTCCTCCAGAGCTCACAGGTAGACGTTGAGAGTCTGCAGGATCATTTGTCTGCATAGTGGGCAGTTACGTTGGTAGATGGCCTGCTGCAGCAAGATCTCAGTGCATTCTTGGCACAGGCAAAGATGCCGGCAGGGCAGCAAGAGAACTGTCTTGGTTTGATCCTGGCAAATGACACACTTCTTCCGGTCTTCTTGTTCTTTAAGAAGCCGCCAAGGGTCGTTGTCTTCTTCCGAAGCATTTAGTTGCTCTTTTTTTGCAGTTTTGGTCTGGGAGGTACTTGGTCCTTCCCCCTCAGGCTGCTGTGTGGCTGTTCCCAGATCATTGTCCATTCTGGTCTGGTCCCTGCTGCCTCTTTGGCGGGGACGTGGGGTCCCAGCTGGACCTTGTCTCCATGGATATGGTTCTTCTAGAGCCAGTCTCTGTGCCACAGCAGCTCCTCCTGCCCTTTCCTGGGGAGCTTCAAGCACCAGCTGCGGTTGTTGTTCTCCCTGCTGGTTACCTGTCCAGATGTCCCTGTTCCAGCTGAGCACCTCAAGACCCCAGTCTGCCAACCTACGCCAGGTCTGAGAGCTCAACAGCATCTCCAGGGACAAGAGCATGATGTGATAAAGGCGTTGCATGTCCCTGAGCAAGCGGTGATAGGAAGGCATCGTGTTCAAATAGCCGGCCACTTGGTTTGCCAGGGTCCAAGTCAGCTGAGGGTTCAGAATGAAGATGCTGATGACAAGAATCGCAGAGAACAACACCATGCCATACAGGTTGACAAAGAAGACATTGATCAGCAGCTTGCTCACTGAGGCCAGGAGATCAACGGCTAGCTGGCAGGGAGTCCACAGGAGAATGGCTGTAGCAATGGCACTGCTGGAGAGGCGAGCGAGAAAGGCAACCAGGAGGTCTGTGATCCTCAGAAAGGGGCCAACTATAGTATCCCACAGGGCCAGCCCCGCTGCAAAAAAGTTCTGAGTTCCAATGAGGCAGATGTTGATTATGCTGTTGATGAAGTAAGCCACAAGGCTCATGGCTATGGCGCAGACTTCGCACATCTGTCTCAGAAGCGTCTGACCAGAGCCAATCAGGTTCCAGAAGCCTCTGTGCATAATTTCTTTGCTTCTCAAGCCCAGGTGGGTGAACAGGTGGCCCAAGACTTTCAAACTCTCCATGCTGGAGCAGAGTCCCCTCAACAAGTTGAGGACAGCGTGCACGGATCCCAGAGTCAAGCAATACAAGGCCTCCAGGATGCATAGCACAACAACCAGGATCCCATTCCAGAACTGGCCCAGACAGGCCACCGTGGCACTAGGCAGGTTGTAAACAAAGGCGAGGAGCCAGATCAAGGTGGAGAGGAAGCTGGAAACGAGGAAGAAGTTGATGTCCAGCAGGATTACCAGCAGATCCAACACCATCCCCATGCCGTTGATCACCAGGAACACTAGATCCATTGTGGAGCTCTCGAAGAATCGGCCAGGCCAAGAACCAGCTGAGGCAGACTGCCCGGCTTCTTAAAAAGCAGTAGGAAGGAGAGGTGCGTTGTGCGTTTTTGCTCCCTAATTTTGTATGTTAAGGGAGTGAAAAAAATAACACTTTGGCAACCTAGTCCTGCAAAAGTCTTTGCTCGCTGGGCATCAAGGGGCACACCAGGGTGGCCGGTCCAAATTTGGGTGGTGGATAAGGCTCCCTCGGGTGGACAATTGGATGATTCCTTTCTGCAAAGGGAGGCCAGTCCTCTCCCAAATCAAGGTAGGGGGGCTTGCAAAACCACTAGGCCCCATCCATGGAAGCCTGGGAAAGACCCCTCCCCTTCTTCGGGGGAGGAGGAATGCTTTTTCCTCCCTCTTCTCGCCCCCCCCCCAGGGGTCTTCCTTGCTGAAATGTATTTGAACGTGACTCTTTCTTGCTATCTGTCCAGAGAAGCTGCCAGTCCAGCCTTTTAATTCAGTTCAGAGTCTGGGATCCCTTTCAAAGGGAGGGAGGGGTTGCAGGTCACGCCATAGGTCGAAAAAAGAGGGTTATTTGAGGGGGGTGCCCCAAAACTACTGAGGAGGGGGCTCTGGAGTGGGGGAGGGGAGGGCGCACGGGGATCCCCTCCCCCCTAGGGGGCGTCCCCCCCGCCGTGGAGACCCTCCACACAGAAGGCCGCGACCTCGTTCCTCCGCCTCGCCAAACCGGGGTAGGGGCTGCCTCCTTGCCCGCCGCGAGGGGCGCAAGCGATCACCGCCCCTTCAAGCGCCTCGACCGCCTCCCCACCAAGCGTTCGCCTCTCTTCTGCTGGGCGCCGCCATCTTGGAGGGGGGGGAGCGGTAGCCACGACGTCCAATCAGCGAGCGCAAACCCGAGGGACATTGAGTTTTCCCTCTCGTCATTGGCCGCAGCGGCTGTTGTTTTTCGCCCTCTCGGCGCCGCGATTGGTCCGTTTTGAAAGTCGCCTTCGGGCGGTTGACGTCGCTCTGAGCGGGGGGGGGGGGAGGGAGCGTGAGGGGCGTGGCTTCCAGAGGCGAACGGCGGGAACGAGTAGGTCACGGGATTCGAGGGAAGGGGCGCTCCTCACTTTTTCCCCGCCTCCGAGGGGGCGGAGCTTTGGGAGTCCTGGAAATAATAGCTGAAATAATGAATTTTAAATATAGTGCTTTGTGGTAAATCCGTTATTATTAATCTAGTGATATTTTATTCTTCAGCCATTAGGTCTTCTTTAATCTGACATAGCTTTTGATATTTTTAAAAAATAAGGCATTTTTTAAAAAAAGGTGTTTGGCAAAAATTAATTTAATTTTAAAAAATTAATTTAATTTTTTTAAAAAAATGTAGGAAGGCTTTTTTTGCAAAAGGCATATATTTTATCAAAAAATATTTCAGATTTCAGGCTGTTTTCTCACCCTGTGGAGATTTTTTTTATTTATTTATTTATTCATTCATTCAGAAGGATGGAATAGTCTCAGCTCAGTTTCCGCCACCTGGTTGATAGGCAGGAAGGAGCTACCGTTAATTTCAAGCCTTTCCCCCGATGCATGCCAAGAACGGAACTTGGCACATTCGCAGACAGAGCCTTGGAGCCGAATTGTCATCGGAAGAGGAGCTGGAGCCTGGAAAGGCAGCTCTGGCAAGGGGGAAATTCCCTTGCTCACATTGGAAGCACAGGGGACGATGGCCGGGATGCCTCCCCAAAGTCTCCAGTGGACGTGTGTCCAGGGAGGAAAAGCTGAACTTATTGCATATGTTCGGTTTGGCCTGTAACATGTGGAAGCATGCTCAGTAATTTTCCTGTGCTCAACATACCAAATTAAAACCCAAAAGGACCAGCCAGAAACATGCATAAATACTTGGAAGAACAGGAACTGGGCATAGCTAGTCTAGAGAAGAGAAGGACCAGAGGAGACATGATAGCCATGCTCCAATATTTGAGGGGCTGCCACAGAGAGGAAGGGGCCAACCTACTCTCCAAGGCACCCGAAAGCCAGAAAAGGAATAATGAATAGAACCTGAACAAGGAGATTCAAACTAGATACATTTTCTGACAGTGAGAACAATCAACCCATGGAACAGCTTGCCACTGGAAGTTGTGGGAGCTTCATCACTGAAGGCTTTCAAGAAGAGATTGGACTGCCATCTGTCAGAAATAGTGTAGGGTCTCCTTCTTGGGTGCGGGGTTGGACTAGATGACTTGCAAGGTCCCTTCCAACTCCGTTAATCTGTAATCTGCTTTTGTTTTAAAATTAGCCCTCAAATTAGCCTTTGCTGGACTTCTAAAGGCTTTTTTACAGTTAGCCCACTATTCTCCGGTCCCCATTGACAACTGGGAGATGGAGCCGAGGGCAACCACTCTTATCTGGACATAGGAAAGGAGACCAATGATATTCTTAGGCCTACTGCCTCTAAACTGTAATGGAATATGTGGGTGATGTTGAAGAGAGAAGAATGCTGTCTAGGAAACAGAGAAGAGGTGCAAGAACCCACCAGTGCTTAATGGTTAGAGGAAGAAACTGAGAAAGGACCCACCTGAATGGATCAAGCAATTAAAAAGGACAGTGGAAAGTTTTTATTATTATTTTCAGACTCTTCATGTAATCTTACAAAAAATGATTTAGCTCATTTAGTCGTGTTGCCTGTCTATTTACCCTGAAAGCCCAACAAGATGGAGCAATAACTGCATGTAAGCGTTCTTCCAAAAATCTCAAGATTTTTCGCCCGCTTCCTGATGTTTTCCTGGCTTAAGCTACAATGATTTGATTAACCCAATGTCAGCATTTGAGCTTTATAGAAGCACCCAAGACTGTCTTAAGTAAGCTGCTTAATGGCACCAAAGAATTTCTAGGTGGGTTGTAAGCTTGCTCCCCCACATAATAACAGCCCACTCCTTTCTTCAAAAAGTTTAAAACTTGCTTTCCAAGTTCTGTACTCTGATCCTCTAAAGAGCCGATAGCCTCCTTTCATGTGAAAGATCTCTGAACAAGAGGTTATGTTCTGTGCTTATAAATATTCACGGACCTCCCATATGCACTATACCTATTTACTACCAGGTGGGAACAACTTAAGACTACAAGAGAAAGCAAGCATTGTAGATGCCAATTTATCCGGAGAAAGAAATCTGTTCCATCTCTTCATTCTTAAAACCCTCAATAGCAAACTTTAAATCTGCAAGGCAGGAGAAATTGTCTGGTGTATACAACATGGTGGGGTGGGAGGGGGGGAATTAGAAGACCAAATAGCCTTCTGTTTAATAATTCATGTTTCAGCGACTGGGAGCAATATATTTGAATAATATTCCTTCTGTTAGCATTGTGTGCCCTTAAGCTAATTATAGCACACTGATCAACAAAAACATCCTCTGTTAAGAAAAAGGAATTTAAGAAGGGAAGCTCTTTTGTGACCAAAATCTAGTATTTTATTTTCCTGAAGGCCAACCAGGTGCCTCCTAGCCATAATACTCAATGACACATGGACTCTAAATGTAGAATGCTACTTAGTAAAAATATGCACCAATCAACAGGCAAGAACTCTGATGGGAAAATGTCTTTATCAGTGCATTGGTGTGACCTAAACACCTCACCAGCAATCAACACCCAGTTGAGATGAGATGAATGCCAAGATTAACACTAGGCTAACTACCAAGACACAAATAACAGCCCAATCAAGGAAACACCAAGTCTACTTCCACCAACACTGACAGAGCAAGCCACTAGTATGTAAAATGAGAGCAAACTTTACTCTCTTCTAGCACTGATGATGTTACCTAGTTGGGTCATGAACATCTGCAAAGAAAACAACCAAGCTCAGAGACCACCAAGGACCCCACTGTTCAACCCTGAGCTACAAACATCCTCTTCTATCAGCATTTTTGTGATCTACTTCAGTCTCTATAAATTGTGAAATGCAATTCCTTTGCACTATTATTCCATTCACTATTTTCACAAGGAATTGAATAGAGGGCAGTCTAAATCATGCCATTCAATTCTAGGATTCCATGAGAACATTTCTTGAGAAAACAGTTTTTGCTTAACGACTGAGTTGCTGGCCCCAACTGCCATTCCTAAATGTCATGCAGGTAGTTCTTGACTTACAACCATTCATTTAGTCATCATTCAAAGTTGCAATGCCATTAAAAAAAAGTGATTTACAATCGGTCATATGATCAAAATGTAAGTGCTTGGCAATTGGCATGTATTTATGACCATTGCAGGATCCTGGGGTGGTGTGAGTGCCATTAGCAACTTTCCCAGCTGGCTTCCAACAAGCTAAGTCAACAAGGGAAGTTGGATTCACTTAGCTGTGTGATACACTTTAACAATTGCAGTGATTTGCTTGGCAAAAAAGGTTGTAAAATCAGAAATGACTCTCTTAACAACTGCCCTGCTTAGCAACGGAAATTCTGGTCTCAATTGTTGTAGGGCTACCACTATTTATGAAGATATTAACCTATTCACGGAGATATGGAAAGGTGAACTGGAATAGAAAGCAGTTTTCTCATGTTCTGAGAGGTCGACTCTTCCATCTAAAAGTAAAATCTTTACCGGCTGCTCCAACCCTAAAATGAACTTTGGACATACAGTAAAAATGCTAAATAATGGAGCAAACAGCAAGAATATTCAGCACTGAAAACAGGCCATCTCCGAGGAGTATTTTAATTCTTACCTGGCAGTAGAAAGCAAGCAAGCCACACATGATGAACTATTTGCAAGACATTAAAAATAGATTGCTTCAAAATAACTCTGACATGATGACTGCTTTATGATACATATATATACACCATCCGGACACGGGATTGTTTTCTGAAAGAGCCACGTTTAGAACTAAAATTTTACTCCTTCTCCCAACAGGCAGGAAATGTTTGCATTTCTTCGGAAAATAATTTACAAAAAACGTCATGCTGTATGCTGTGAAATAAAATATCTCTTCTAGAAAGTCTCTCTTTCTGTTGATCTGTTGCTAAGCATTATGCTATGTTGCTTCGACGGTCAGATTTCTCTTCAATTCCTCTGGCCTTTGTAGAACGGACAAGTGTTCATTTGTTCAGGAAATCCATATATACAAATATTCTGTTGTCAGCAATAAAATACAGGGGTTTTTTTTCCCCTGATCTGCCCCCCTTTTGCAGAAACATTAATTTTTGTGTTGGCTGAAAAACGTGGAAAAACTCTTCTGCTTGGGACAGTGAAACTGGAAGACAAATATTTTAAACAAAGGATGTAAAGGGAATCATTATTTATTCCATGGTTACAGAAAAAACATCTTGGTTTTTCTTCATCCCGTAGCAGCGTTTGTCAACCTTGGCAGCTTGCAGATATGTGAACTTCAACTCCCAGAATTCCCCAGCAAAACACTGCTGTAATACAACATTTTTTTTCTCAGTGATGTCCATAGTAAATTGCTGCTCCCCTCCATTTTCATTTCCTCTGCCCACTACCCCCTTGTTCTTGTTTGTATTTTCCATTTTGAAAAGCCAGGTGTTGTTTGAACAGGTGCCCTTACTCCAATATCTTGTCTCTGTTAAATTGATTGAAAAGAATTGCATCCTATTTAAAACCCGTTGCTTGAGCCTTTAAAGAGGGGAGCAGTGTATTTGCTGTCTAAACTGGCTTCAGAAAATCATTTGAACCAGAGATTAAAGAAGCTGCTGGACAGAGAGATAAAAGACTGGGGCTTAATAATCATGTAAGGGGTTTTTGGTGAGGTGTTCCAGCAGCTGGCTAACTGATTTTATTGACTGATCGATTGGTTTATGTGTACAGCATTTCTAGGTTGCTGCACTCCCAATGCAGTTTTATCACTAGATTGTATACAACAGGGGTCCCCAAACTTGGCAACTTTAAGACTTGTGGACTTCAACTCCCAGAATTCTCCAGCCAGCTATGCTATGCTGGGAGTTGAAGTCCACAAATCTTAAAGTTGCCAAGTTTGGAGGCCTCTGGTATACAAGAAGCTTCATCTGATCAATTTAGAGGAAAGGTAGGAAATTCATTAAAATTGAATATTCATGCTTTTTTAGAGTTTTAATGGTTTTTGTTACCATTTTTGTTGTTTTTTTATTTTAAAAAGTTTTTATGATTTTAATTGTAATATATGATTCTGAATTATGAACCCCCAGAGTCGTTTCTTGAGATGGACAGCTACAGAAATCAAATAAGCAAACTTTTAAAATAAGATATATAGATGGCCTGATACAGCAGCCCTTTGCAGTTACAGCGGTGATGATCTTCGGACCAATCCTCACATTTGTGACCTTCCCAGGTCTGTAAAGCAAAGGAAGGGTGGAGTAAATCATAAGCACAGTCAAGGTTTCATTTAGTGACTGCTGTGTTTAACATCTGAGTAGCCAGTCCCATTTGTGGTTACTAAACGAGTACTACCTATATGAAGCTACAAACTGACTCATGTGGACATAAAAAGGTGAATTGGAACAGAAAGCAGCTGAAAGAGCAGACGTCTGGTTCTCCCAATATAAGGTTTAGATTTGACTTGCAAATCAGGAAAGGCAATTGCCTGAGTTATCGAAAATGGCTTCAAGGCAGACATGTAGTCAAACGAGGCCTCAAAATAACTCCAGGGGAGGCTTTGTGCAAATTGGATTAAGTACTATTTTCATTAAAAAGCCAGCTCTGTGTTATGGTGGCAAATTAAACCATGAGGAAGATCAGGTAGGAATAGATTGGGAATGGGCTGGGACAGACCAAGGCTACAGAGATACATTAACAAGGGTGCAATTGCTGAGCTCCAGATCTAAGCTGTAGGCCAGTGAGATTTGCAGAACTTCATCGAGGATAGATACAGCTCAGCAAATCTCAGTAAATTTCATGGTTCATTTTCAACTTCTCTGTCTAATAGAGCACCTCTCTGTATCCACATGTCATATGTCACGATGCTGTAGAGCAGTGCTTCTCAATCTCAGGAATATCAAGATGTGTTGACTTCAGCTTCCAAAATTCTGAGAGTTGAAGTCCACTCTAAGTTGCTGAGTTTGAGAAACATCCATTAGTTTCCAATGGATGGAAATTAATCAAAGTGAGAATCAACCTAGAAATAAGAAGAAATTTCCTGACAGTGAGAACAAGTAATCAGTGGAACAACTTGCCTCCAGAAGTTGTAAATGCACCAACACAAGATTTTCAAGAACAGATTGGTCTGGGATGGTATAGAGTTTTGTGCTTGAGCAGGAGGTTGGACTAAATTAGAAGAACTTCAATGTCCCTTCCAACTCCACTAGTCTATCAACCCATTTTTCCAAGATGGTTACAGTAAAATAGTTGAGCAGTAAAGCACATGGTGACTGTACTGTGTTTGCTCTGTAGTGCTATGTATAAACAATTTCTAACACCTTGTTATCATACTAAACCCAATCCACACCTTCTCCTCCACAATTGCCACATGGAGTTGCTTTCCTGTTGTGCTCCAAAGGGGCCAGTCAAGTTTTTTTTTTAAAGAAATTGGCAGGGAAGAGCAAAGAAAAGGATGCTGGTCACCTGGAGCACATCCTGGTTTGCTGCAGAAACATGAGACACTTACCAAGTGCTGCATAGCAAGATAAAAATCCTTCTTGCAAGTAAAAAGTTTAAACTCACACATATTTTTTTTTTAAAAAAGGCAGAGCTTGCTTCATACACTTGTGCCTATCCAGTTGACTTTCTCTGCACCTCATTTGACAAGACCCCCTACCTGGACTGATTTTAATCATAGAATAACACAGTTGGAAGTCATCTGGTCCAATCCCCTGCTCAAACAGGAGCAAATATTAGCCTCTACCTGGGATCGAACTCACAGCCTCCTGATTGTGAGACGAGAGCTCCACCTCTAGGCCACCACACCTAGACAGAAGTTCAAGATCCTGGACATGTTCCTTGGCCTTTGGGCTAAGATCAAGGGTGGTTCCCTAGGATTTAATCTACTCGGGGTTCAATTCTTCCATGGCACTTCCAAAATTCATTTTTGTTGAGAGAATGGGCAGCCTCAGGGAGTGTCAAGATCAAGATCCCACCTGGATAAATTTCAAGTTGAACGTCTTCACCCACAGGCATTTTCCAATCTCTATATGTTGTATATCTTGTAGGCCATTTATGTTCTATAAAAACTAATGTTATTATTGCAGACGGGAGACACTTTGCTTTTGGTTTTTCTGGTTTGCCACGACATGGGTGGTCAAACTGATGGAGATTTCTGGAGATCCAGATACATTAAATCTCCACAGTATTTCTCCTTCATTCCCGCCCTCTCTCTTTTCACTCCCCTCTGCCCACTCACCAAGCATTCCTTGCAGAGAGAAAACTGCAGCCTGTCTTCGTTTGAATCGCCTGGTTGTTGTTTTTTCTTCTCCCAGTGGAGAGAAAAACTTGCATGCTCAAACCTCTGGTCCAAAATGATGAAGACACCTAACAGCTTCATCTTCTTCTTCTTCTTCTTTTTTACCAGGGGAATGTCCAGTTTTGTAGCTGGCTTTGGAGAGGTTTATCCCTAGATAAAAGCAACCCAAAGAGAATATTATATTTCACAGCCGGAGAGCATTTCGCAGCGAAAGGAGAAAAATTGTTGCGGCTCTTGAAACAAAACTCCTGGTTGATATATTTATCTTTCTCAAGATAGCTTCGTGATTTTAAATGCCCGACCTTGATCCCTGTACTGATAATTGGGGCCAGTCTAAAGTGACCAAAAATATAGCAAAACACACACACACACAAAAACCCCCCAACCCTCCATCAGCCTCCACTGCTAATATTTCTGTAGCAGGAGTATAAATCATTGGTGCAAATTCATTTTTCCTCACCCTACTTTCTTTCTCTGGCAGGAATGCCATTATTATTTTTCTCCTTTGCCTTCATCCAGTTTCTTCCACCCTAACACACTGAGACACACTGAGACACACACACACACACACACACACACACCCTGTGAAGTTGCTGGAGATGCTTTCAGCATTTATGGTAATGTCTGACATTGCCTTTTCCCCACCTCTCCTCCTAGGCCACTGTCTTTCTTATTCATTCACAGTTTTATTTGGAAGCACGTAAGAGGCATCTAAGGACATACCTTGATTCGCTGATGTTGTTCTTGGCTCAGGGCCCCACTGCCTCTTTGCCTTCTCTGGTCTCTTTCAAACAAATCCCTATTTTTATTGTTCTCTGGGCCAGAGTGTCTCGGGGTGCCTAGATGGTTCTCCCTTATCACACCCCAGCAACAGCTTCTTTGGGCTTCATCTCCAAACTAGGAGAACTTGACAGCATTCGGCTGGCTGTAATGTCTTTTCCTCTGTCCCCGGGCTAAGCATAAATCTTGATGTGCCAAGATTGTGCCTTCTCTGCCTTTCTCTCTCTTTTTCACTCTTTCTCTCCCTCCCTCTGTCTCTCTTTTTCACTCTTTCTCTCTCTCTCTCTTTCCCTCCCTCCCTCCATGTCCCCCTCTCCCCTCTCTCATTACATCAGGGGCTCTGAGTCAGATAAAAGCCTCTGACACTTTCCTTTTTCACTTGGTGATCTCACACGTTGGCAGTGCTTCCCCCCCCCTGCAAAAATGTGACTTCAACAAAACAAAGAACATAGAACATAGAGTAATAGGGCTGAAAGGGACCTTGGAGGTCTTCTAATCCAACCCGCTGTTCAAGCAGGAAACCCTGTAGTATTTCAAACAAATGGTTGTCCAGTCTCTTCTTAAAAACCTCCAGTGTTGGAGCGTTTACAACTTCTGGAGGCAAGTTGTTCCACTGATTAATTGTTCTAACTGTCAGGAAATTTCTCCTTAGTTCCAAGTTGCTTCTCTCCTTGATTAGTTTCCATCCATTAAATCAACTATAGATGAGCCCATACTTTAAGTCTTCTTCTATCCATCGCCTCCTGGTCCCTCTGATGCCTCCAAGGCGATTCTCCATTATTTCTGACTCCCCCACCCCAGGGAATGGAGATCAATCTCCTTATCATCTTTTGCAAAGGAAAGGCTCTCGCCTTCTTAACCTCATTTCTGCTCATTTTCATGCAAAGGAGGAGAACAGCTCTGGCAGCTGATGCCGTGACTCGCCAGAATTCCAGGCAGACAGCAGAAGCCGGGAAATTAAATGACCCAGCTGGCAACATTTGCAGATCCCCCAGCCCAGAGAAAGTGAGATGGTACAGGAGAACCCTTCCTTTCTTTCCTAACTGGTCACAATGTACAATATTTATGGGAGCTAAGAGGCCACTCAGCAGTTCTGAGTCTGCAAGGTAGCATCCTCAAAATGACCGAATGGCAGATAGTCAATAACCAGGCCATCTCAAAGCACTCAGCTGGCCAAAGCAAAGTGCAAAATCTTGACATATGACATTATTTTTCGCTACCTCCAGGTGGAAGATTAGCGTTTGAGGTTCAAAGCAAGCTGCATTGCACACAATTCCATCCGCCAAGCCTTTCTTGCTAATTTTCTAAGGCAATTACTTAATTGTAGGCCCCAAACTGCCCTGCCAATAACTGGGCATCATGATTTAGTGCCTTTGCATTCAATAAGACCAAATTGTGAAGGTAGAGTGATACGTTTTCCCGATGCAGGGTCATTTTTTTTCCTCCTAGCACCGAGAAAACGGCCCGATTCTTCCACGTCCTTCATTCACTGCATTTCTGAGGGTTGCATAGACGATGTTGGACACTGCAAAACCTCCTTATCCTGTACTGGTTGCAAATGTGAAGGTCTATTTTTATTTGACAAAAAGAAGGAGCGTGGAACTTCAGTCCAACAGGCTACAATTCAGTAAAATCAATAAAATTCCCTGAAAGTTCCTGCTGAAGTGTGTCTCTTTAATGCTCTTAATTGTTTTTATTTGATCACTCAATAAAATTAAAAAGGGGGTCCAGAATTTCTGGAGACAAAGGAATAAGTGTTTCTTCCTTCTCCATTCTCAGGGAAACTCAAGCTATGAATGACAGGCAGGGCTGGGGAAACTTAAAAAATTAGGGAGTTTGGTGGAAAACACGAGACAGAACCAGCTGGTGGAAAACCATGACGTAGAAGATCTATTATTGTTTGATTGGGAGCAATCTAGAATCCTAAAAACCTAGATCACATGGGATCCTGGGAATTCATTTAGACATTTGAGATCAATCTTTAGCTGAATGGAACCCAAATGACATCACTCTGACTGATTTCTGCCTAGCTTTGCTTCCACACATCCAGTGAGAGGAAGTCCACTCTGTTTTTAGGATTCTACACTGAATTGCCCTCATAGTTAGAAAGTTCTTCTAAGTTTTGGTCAATTCAAGACTGTGATGAAGATCATCTCAAGCAGTGGTGGGATTCAAATTTTTTTACTACCGGTTCTGTGGGCATGGCTTGATGGGCGTGGTGTGGCTTGGTGGGCATAGCAGGGAAAGGATACTGCAAAATCCCATTCCCTCCCCACCACACTAACCTGCTTTCCAGCTCTGTTCTCCTGTGCAGGGCAACCAAAGAAGACCCAGCCGATCAGCTGGGACTCAATGGGAGGCAGAGAATAGATGGGGGTGGGGCCAGCCAGAGATGGGGTTTGCCAGTTCTCCAAACTACACAAAATTTCCACTACCGGTTCTGAATACCACCTCTAATCTCAAGGGTGTTAAGGAAAATGCCTTTCTGTTCCATTATTTCTGTGTGGCAACTGAAGTTTTAATATAACAGTTTCAGGTGACCCCCTGCTTGAGTTTCCTCATGAAGACCCATCACCAAGAGAAAGATATCTCTAAGCTTCAGGAGACCAAGAACTTAGTCCTCCTCAGAGTATCTGGTCGGTGGTTGTGAGCAAAAGGGAACTGTGTTAAAGAGAGTTGGCCTTCTGGTTTCAGCACAGATCAACGGCACAAGGCTTCTGGTTGGCTCCAAGGGTCCTGGAGTGATTCCAGAAGAATCTATGGGAATGGGATGTGTGGGTGTCAGAAGAATGGGGGAAATGAGCTGGAAGAAAAAGGCAGAAGCTAAAATTTTCAATGAGCCCCAGCGGATAACAAATTATTTCTTGCAGGAAATGAAAGCTTTGTTCAATTATTGTATACAAAAAAGTATGGACTTCCCAAAGGATGTGAGTAATGATCTCAGTTGCTCATGTTTTTGAGCATGACTTACAGGAGAGCTCTTGTGCCAGTGTGGTTCTGACCGTACATTCAAGGGAGGCATTGACTGCCTCCCAACACATAGAAGCACCGGCCTAGGGAAGGATGGAGAAAGTAAATCGGGAGGGGGCAAGGACTATGTCCCATCAGTGAGACCATTGTCTTACTCATGGAACTCATGATGCGTGTGTCAACTCATCCTCTTGGCATGCTCTTCTTTCTAGACTCAGTCCCCGTGTTCTGAATTGTTCATACAAAGCCTAAGATCCCATTCTGGTTCTGGTTCAAACGCTATTTTGCTTTGCTGAGGAACATCTCTCTACTTAAACAGCCACTAGCAAGTCAAGGGGTTTTGAACCTCCATAAAAAGAGACAGAGCTTCAGGTGCATGACCAGGTTTATCTAAGATCTTTTTGACCATATCTCCCAGACACCCCTCAACAGTTGGAGGAACAACAACTGTCCATCCCATTCAATGTCTTTGTTTTGCAGTAGGGATGGAGAGCATCCTAAAATTATACTCTACAAAGCCTTCTTCTAGGTTTTGGGACATTCACCAATGGAACAACTATCCTGTCTTGATAATACGTCCTGAGCGAATGCATTTCTTCTCATGAAAAATTGGGGTTGCTTCAAAAACTAGCTTAGGAACTCCTAAATGAAAGAGAAACATGTAGAAGCACCTGGATCCAAACTGGTTTTCTTCTCCAAGATGGGTGAGCAGGATGCAGATCTTCAGATGTTGCTGGATTGTAATTCCCATCATCCTTTCCTTGTCATGTCATGACGAGAGTTGAAGTTCACTATCACCGGAGGACTATAAATTAGCCCACTTGGTTCTAACAGCATTTTTGGAACTGAACTGAAGTGGAAAACAATTTCGGTTATGAAAAATGATTCCAATTCATCTTTCATGGTTGCATCGGTTTATTATTATTATTACAGCAAAGTTAACACCCCAATCCTGTTTTTGACATGCCACAATAGAAGAGTGACATTATGATATGCTATCATGTTGGTTTGTTGTTGTTATCTGACAATTAAAATCATTATCTGGCAAAGAGTTGGGATGCTATAATTACACACCCATATCAAATCACCATGTCAGCTGCATGCTATATAAAAAAGAAAATAAGGCATTTGTGTTCTCCCAGAAGATCAGTAAGGGAATTAGATTGCTCTTAGCCTTGGATTCTTGTCAAGCATTCCCATTCAATGTTACTGAAAGCGAAAAGCAGAATTGAGAATGAATAAATAAATGGAATTAGTTCAGTTCAGTGGCAAGAGAAGTTTCCGAATGGAACAGACCGTCTTGGAAGATGATCATGGTGTCTCCTGCATGGACAATGTTTATGAAGTAGAAGCTGAACACCCCTCAAGAATTTTGAAGCAGCTTCTTCGCACAAACAGATCCCTACAGGAGTAGAAACTTGGACTCAATTATCTCCACAGTGAACATCCAAGATGATTCAGTTAAACATCCATTCTAGATAAGGGAGAACATCTTTTGCATGGTAATTGACAGTAATTCCTCATCTTGCTCTGATTTGAAGGATGACGGCATTGTACCTCCAGAAAATGTAGTCATCAGTTTTCATGGGAACACTATCCAATCATTCTCAATAATGTATCATTTCAAATACTGAGAGTGTACTGTAAAAGGGCAATTTTGAAGGCTATGAAAAGAGAAATGGCTGCAACCCACCATAGAAAAGTTACTCTTGGATCACCGGGAAATCCGGAGATTTCCAGATGTCCGTAAATGCTTCTGTCCATGGTTTGATCTGGAAGGTTGGAGAATATAATAGCAGCAGCCTTCATCCCTGAATGTCCATCACTTTGAAGAAGACCTTGGAAGTGGTCCATAGCATCTTGTCTTCAGCAAAGACTATCCAGATGTCTGGTGGGTAACAGCTCCCTATTTCCCAGCCAAGCTTATTCTAGAGCTTGAAGGCTATGATATTAGAAATTTTTGGGCCTTCCACTCCCTGCACATCTCGAGGTCACCGGGCTGGGGGAAGCTATTTCAGCCTGAATGGGAAGAGATTTGCAACCTGTGAATTATGCCCGGAATTTCTGAAGAATGAAAAGATAAACCGTCGTGTCAATTTCACTCCAACACCGCTGCCTTAGGCTGACAACCAGCGTCTGTGTTTTCTGTCCTTTACAGCCAAAAAAAGATAGAATGTATATTTCTGCTTTCTGTTTCCTGCTGAGTCAGAAGAGTGAAAGAAAGCTACCCAAATAATCAGATCATCTACTATTCTATCCTCTGTTTATCCATTCTCATGATTGGATTTCCCTTCTCTTAATATCACTAGAGAGATCAAAGCATGGACATGTGATTCACCAAAGCAGACCAAAAAACGCCACAGGTTTAAAAATTGAGAATGTGCATTCCATAATTGGGACAGGAGAAACCCATCTGGAAGTCTAACCTCTGGGAAGAGCAAGACTCTTAGCAGTCCAGCATCCTCAACAGTCTCTGTTTAAACATGGCCAGCAATGGCTGTTCTGCTCGGCTGCTGAAGAATTGAAATGTTTCTGATACTGCAGTGAAAGTTGCTTCCTTGTAATTTAAAACAGGTATTTCTTGCCTGATGTCTGACAACTCACATTGATTTTGCCCCATCTTCTTCATGACAGCTCTTCAGACGCCTGAAGACACATATCCTCTCTCTCTCTGTCTCTGTCTCTCTCTCTCTCTCTGTTTGTCTGTGTCTCTCTGTCTCTGTCTTTGTCTCTCTCTCTGTCTGTCTCTGTCTCTCTCTGTCTCTGTCTCTGTCTCTGTCTCTCTGTCTCTGTTTCTGTCTGTCTCTGTCTCTCTCTGTCTCTCTCTCTCTGTGTCTGTCTCCCTCTCTCCCTGCCTCTCTGTCTCTGTCTGTCTTTGTCTCTGTCTCTCTCTCTGTCTGTCTCCCTCTCTCCCTGTCTCTCTGTCTCTGTCTGTCTCTGTCTGTCTCTCTCTGTCTCCCCCCGCCCCACCAGCCTTCTTCAAACTAAATAGATCTCTAACTGCTCTGGGCAAGTTTTTTCTTCCAAGTTGCTTGACTTCTGTGTTGCTACCTTCTTGGCATGCTGAGTTTCTCCATCTTCTCGTGAAGTGCAGCATCTCAGACACGGTGACATGACCAATGTAGAATTGACTAGAGAAAATGGTGGTTGCTCTTGATCTGGACATTATCCCAAAGGTGCTTTTTTCAAGATGTTTCACTTCTCATCCAAGAAGCTTCTTCAGCTGAAGAAGATCTGAAGAAGTTTCTTGGATGAGAAGCGAAACATCTTCAAAGAATAACCAGAAAGTCCAGTTGCCTCTTGAAAAAAAAATTGCATTTGGGACAACCATGACCTGGATGACTAAGAATCTCCATAGACTTCCATTTCTTCCTTCCTCCCTGCTTCCCTCCTTCTCTTTCTCACTTCCTTTGCTCCTTCCCTACCATCCTTCCCCACCTTACCTCTTGAGAAAGCACCTTTGGGACAACCATGACCTAAATGACTCAGAATCTCCATAGACATCTGGACACTATACTTCTTTGGATACCACTTGGGTTGCATTTGCTTTTGTTGCAAGTCTACCAAACTCTTGGTGGTGTTCAACTTATGTCCACTTAAACTTCCATATCCTTCTTCCATGTTCTGCTGTCCCTTCCAGCCCTATGACTATAATTCTATGACTCTATGACTCTTATGATTCTATGACTCTATCAGTGGTGGGATTCAATTTTTTTTACTACCGGTTCTGTGGGCGTGGCTTGGTGGGCATGGCAGTCAGAGGTGGTATTTGCTGGTTCTCCAAACAACTCAAAATTTCTGCTACTGGTTCTCCAGAAGTGGTCAGAACCTGCTGAATCGCACCTCTGAATTCTATGGTTCTATGATTCCAGTTCCAATCATGTCTTGTGGTCTGTCCATTTTCCAACATAACTGATGATGTAGGAACCCCAGAAGGGCAGAGAATTGTAAGAGCTGCCTCTTCTCGGTATCAACAGTTCCTAAATCACCAAACTGTCTCCCACTGGGAGGCCAAGGCAGGCCGTGAGGAGCCAGTGGGGAAGTTGTGGAGCTGCCATCTTCCCAGTCAGGGACTGAAATAACTCAGCTTGCCTGGCACTGCTTGGCTCTTTGCCATCTCTCAACTTCAGGAGATGGCCTGCAAGAGGGAGGGAGGAGAAGAGGCAGAGAACAGAAGGGAGAGGAGAATTTGCGAGGAGGAAAAAAAAAGACAAAGGAGAAACCGAGCAGCTTGGATGGGGATGGAACAGGGCTGTCCTTCCTTGTGCTTTGGGAGTATTTTGACAGCAAATATTTAGTAGGTGACCTCCAAGTCCTTCTTTGCATCTGCAGAAGAGGGTGGAGATGGCCTTGAAGTAAACACACAGCAGCCGCCAGCTGTTAGCAAAACATGGTCATTTATTTTATTTATTCAACAAATTCAGATAGGATAAATATAGACATGAAATTATGCTTCCCCACAAGGCAGGGTTCCGGTCAGTAAAGGTTTTTTTCTGAGATCTCACCCAAGAAAACTCCATAGCTGGTGGGACCAGGGATGGGCTGCTGGGGGTTTGCAGGGGTTCGGGAGAGCCCCTAGCTAAGATTCTGTGCAGTTCGGAGAACCCCACTCCTGGTTGGTTCAGAAA
The DNA here is from genome assembly GCA_023653725.1 of Bungarus multicinctus. Lineage (NCBI taxonomy): Eukaryota > Metazoa > Chordata > Lepidosauria > Squamata > Elapidae > Bungarus > Bungarus multicinctus. Next base: position 24,601,176 of record CM042837.1, read on the forward strand.
TCCTACTGTCACGCCATAGTTGGATTCTGATTCCAAGGAAATCCTAGGGCATGCAGGGAGGAATGGAGATGGGAGCAATGTGGTTTATGGGGGAGGAAAGGGCCCTGATCCCCTTCATGGGCTGCAGCTGGGAAGACTGTTTAAAAGGGCAAACTGCGCATGGCAAAGTTGCTAGAAGCAAAGGGTGCATTATCTTTGTCGAGGCTTATCTGGGTTTTGGCGTCCTCCCAACTGTGGGTGCCTCGTTATCTTTTGGAAGTCTGCAAGTTATTATCCTGGTCTGTTGTGTTAATTACTTCAGCGTGGTTTGTGTTGGTTTTTTAAATTTCTACTTTATGTGTATTTTGGGTTCGGACTGCATTTCTTCTCTTCGTAGACTATTTTTTGAAGAATTTGATCTCCCGCTGAGGATAATTGGACATCGTGGGCCAAGTTGGAGGCATTAAAGGCAATTTATCTACTTTGGTGACTTTGTTATTTTTGTGCCATACCCCGATTCATCACACCCACTCCTGGCTGCCCCACCCACTCCACCCCTCCCCTCCCAGGAGTCTCCACAGGCCCCTGCAGGTAAGTGCAGGCGGCACATGGAGGCTCGGGAAGGGCAAAGTTCAGGAAGACCAGAAATGGGCCCGTTTCTGGCTTCCAGAGAGCCTCCGCAGTCCGGGGAGGCCATTTTCACCCTCCCAGAGGCTCGAGGAAAGCCTCCCGAGCCCGGGGAGGGCAAAAATGCCCCCCCCACCATAGTGCAGGAAACTGTCTAGGCCACGCCCACCATGGCCACGCCCACCCAGCAACCGGGCAAAGAACCCTTTGCTAAAATATTTGAAGCCCACCTCTGGGTGGGGCCCACAGCATGCCTCAACCTACGAGACCTGGTGGACGTAACTGGGGAAGTCCCTGAAATTAACCTGATCCATTGTCATGTGAGGGTTGAAAGGCCGTTACCACCATGTTGAACTGCATTTGGGAGCAAACCAATGAAACAGACCGAAGAATTGAAGAAGCTTCTTGGATGAGAAGCGAAACGTCTTCAAGGAAAAACAAAGTCCAGTTGCCTTTTGGGGAAAAAAAAAAAAACATCTGTGGGACAACCCGGGTGGAGGATGGAGAACTTCCATCGACAAACTTGCTTAAGAAGTCTCTCCCAAAAGGAGAACCTCATAGACGCATTGGATCTCCCCTCCAGCAGATACGGTGCTTCCTATCTTGGAGAAGAAATGGAGGCCAAAAGGGAGCCCAAAAATGGCAGATCCTGAGACGCAGGCATAAAAGAGCACCGCCCTCCATTATGTGGTTTCCCAGGAGTTGATTCTCAAGGCAATAGAGGCCAAATCATAATGGTGAGCTGATTAGGATTGGCGGCATAGAGCTGAGCATAAACCCCAATTCTACTGATGCATCTGGATAACAACATTGGTCTTCAGAACCACAGTTACCCTTTTCAGAGATCTGGGCCTGTTCTTGCTTTTTTTTCCCCCTCACAACATATTCCTGAGAGTTGGACACATAGAACAGAAATCCATTAAATAGCAATAGCAACCCCCCCAACAATCTGGGTCCTCATTTTACCCACCTTGGAAAGATGGGACGCTGAGTCAACTTTGAACCGGTCAGGATCTAAGTCCTGACAATTGGCAAAGTCAGCTTTCTTTCTCTCTCTCTCTTCTTCCCTCTCTCTTTCTCTCTCTCTGTCTCTCTGTCTCTCTTTTTCTCTTTCTCTCTCTGTCTCTCTTTCTTTCTCTGTCTCTCTCTCTCTTTCTTTCTCTTTCTTTTTTTCCCTCTCTCGTTTTCTCTCTCTCTTCTTCCCTCTCTCTTTCTTTCTCTCTGTCTCTCTCTCTGTGTGTGTCTCTCTCTCTTTTTCTCTTTCTCTCTCTGCCTCTCTTTTTCTTTCTCTCTCTGTCTCTCTCTCTCTTTTTCTCTCTCTCTTTCTTTCTCTCTCTCTTTCTCTTTCTCTCTCTCTTTCTCTTTCTCTCTCTGTCTCTCTCTTTCTTTTTCTTTCTCTGCCTCTCTTTCTCTCTCTCTCTTTCTCTTTCTCTCTCTGTCTCTCTTTCTCTTTTTCTCTCTCTCTGTCTCTCTCTCTCTTACCCCCCCTCCAGAAATTTTCTGATTTCCCATTCAGAAGATTAATTGCCTCCGCACAATTAAGACCCTTGCGACCCCCACAACCGCAAACCAATACTCACAGCCTGCCACCTGAGCCTTCCTCGTCTTTGGCCCCCACCTGGGGAGGCTGGGAGGCAGGCAGGCAGGCAGCTTTCTGTCAAAGACGATTGTTGGTCTATTTACTGTGATTAATTAGTTCATTAGAACAGGAAGCCTGGGATCAGCAGCTGCTCGCTTGCCGATGCCATCCGGGTCCTCCCACACCCTGCGCTTGGCTTGGCGGGATGACCGCATCATCCCAGGCTTTGTGGGGGGGGGGGAGGGTCTCCTCTGCTGAGAAACAGAGGGGCCTTTGTGCCCCGCGTGTGCAAAAGGCCAACTCCAAAAGGGAGACTTTGGGGTGGGTTTGTCCCAAACAAGGGAAGAGGTGGCTTAAAAATAAGGGCATGAATGGAGAGAGGAGGGCTGCTTGAATCCAGGCGCCCTGCCCTCATCTGCTGTGAGGGCCCACACATAAAAAGGCCCAAGCTGTAAAAGGAGCAGAGAATTTGGATCCAGATGTTGGTTTCAAAGCCTCTGCACCTTCATCTAATGACTCGGACGTGACCGTTCTTTAGCAACATGATCCAAACGTCCTTCCTTGATATTATTGTTCTCCATTTTGGGAATTTCGTGGCGAAGCTGGATCTGCCTTTGGATAACGTTAGGTACGGTCAGGTCGTGGAGTCAGCCAGATGTTCCGACTGGATTTTGTGTTTTTAATCCCCCTGTCCAGCAGGGGTGGGCTTCAAAAATTTTAGCAACAGGTTCTCTGCCCGGTTGCTGGGTGGGTGAAGCCATGGTGGGCGTGGCCTAGTCAGACTCCTGCACCACAGTGGAAGGGGCATTTTTGCCCTCCCTGGGCCCCGGAGGCTCTCTGGAAGCCAGAAACGGGCCCATGTCCGGCCTTCCTGAACTTCTGGATGGCCAGTTTTTCGCCCTCCATGCGCACCCTGAACTTACCTGCATTCAAAACGGGCTGCGTGAAGCAGTGATGGGATCCAAAAAATTTTACTACTGGTTCTGTGGGCGTGGCTTGGTGGGCGTGGTAGGGGAAGGTTGCTGCAAAAACCCCCTTCCCTCCCCACCCCACTAACCTGCTTTTCAGCTCCGTTCTCCTGTGCAGGGCAACAAAAGGAGAGCCAGCCAATCAGCTGGGACTTGGGAGGCGGAGCATAGATGGGGCGGGGCCAGTCACTGGTGGGATTTGCCAGTTCTCCGAACTACTCAAAATTTCTGCTACCAGTTCTCAAGAACCAGTCAGAACCGGCTAAATACCACCTCTGGCATGGAGACCCCTGGGAGGGGAGGGGAGGAGTGGGCAGGGCCAGCCAGGAGTGGGATTTGGGAGGTTCTCCAAACTGCACAGAATCTTAGCTAGGAGCTCTCCCGAACCCCTGCGAGCCCCCAGCAGCCCTCCCCTGCGGTCGAGTCCTTCCCAAGGCCCTGTGATAGGCAGAGGTGGATGGTTGTTAGAGGTATCCTCGCAGAATGTAAATGTCCAAGAAATAAATGTAAGCTGTCCCGAATAAAACTGCCTTTTGCAATTGACCGATGGGGATTTTATCAATGCTGAGGCAATGGGGCTCCAGATGTTTGGGGATTGCACCCACGGGGCCTGTCACCATGGGTGCCAACTTTGCTTTCATTTGTCCCAGTCATCCTATTTCTTATTTGCCGCTCTTTGCATTTAGTGACTTTCTCCAATTCTTTCAAGAACTGGGCCTGGCTAGTCTAATGATGAGAAGGACCAGAGGAGACAGGAGATTTGAGGGGCTACCACAGAGAGGAGGAAGGGGTCAAGCTCTTCTCCAAAGCACCCGAAGGCCAGACAAGGAATAATGGATGGAGACTGATCAAGGAGAGATTCAATCTGGAAATAAGGAGAAGCTTCCAAACAGTGAGAACAATTAACCAGTGGAACAGAAGTTGTGGGTGCTTTTTAAGAAGACACTGGACAGCCACCTGTCTGAAATTGTACAGAGTGTCCTGATTGAGCAAAGGGTTGGACTAGATGACCTACAAGATTCCCTTCCCAACTCTGTTATTCTGTATTATTCTGTATTCTAGCTGGGGAATTCTGGGAATTGAAAGTTTAAGATCACCAAGTTTGGGAACTAAACCCTGATTTAAAGGAAAGTTTCCAGAGCTGGAAGAACTGGCTGCGTAGCCTTTCCAAATATTTGGAAATAGAGTTGATGCTGAACACACACACACTGTATACACACCGAGACGGTAAATCGCTTCCAAAGCTGCAGAGTTTCTTCTTCCCTACTCCCTTTTCCTTCTCCCCCTGGGGAGTCCGGATTCTGTGAGACGGTTTTTAATCAAGAACAATTGAATGACTGGCCAGGACTGTTTGTGTGAACAGATGTCCCCAGCTGCTGTGGAAACTCAACAACCTCGCAACTGTATGTCGCTTTCGGCTCCTCATGCCCCAAAGCAGAACTTCTACCAGCTGGAGATGGCATTTGGAATAATCCTGCACCAGGCAGGATTTGGCACCGATTCGGTGTGGAGTCGCCGATGTTATATTTAGTGCCTCAGACTGAGACTGGTTTGGACCCAATTGGTTATAGAACGGGACCTGGGTTTTCTGGGTTTGTCCAATGACATGAATTACAGGAGAGTCCTCGGATTATGTCCACAATTGAGCTCAACATTTATGTTCCCCAGAGAGGCAGTTTGTTAAGTGGGTTTTCGCCCCATTTTATGAGTTTTCCTCAAGAACTGAAGAAGCTTCTTGGACGAGAAGTGAAATGTCTTCAAAGAAAAACCAGAAAGTCCAGTTGCCTCCTGAAAAAAAGCATCTTTGGGACAACCATGACCTGGAGGACTGAGAAGCTCCATAGACTTTCTTCTTCTTTTCTTTTCTTTTCTTTTCTTTTCTTTTCTTTTCTTTTCTTTTCTTTTCTTTTCTTCTCTTCTCTTCTCTTTTCTTTTCTTTTCTTTTCTTTCTTCCTTCTTCCTTCTTCCACCACCCTCCTTCTTCTTCCTCCTTCTTCCACCACCACTCCTTCCTTTCTTCTTTCCCTCACTCCCTCCTTCCTTCCATCCCTTTGTCTTTCCTTCCTTCCTTCCTTCCTTCCTTCCTTCCTTCCTTCCTTCCTTCCTTCCTTCCTTCCTTCCTTCCTTCCTTCCTTCCTTCCTTCCTTCCATCCCTCCTTCCTTCCTTCCTTCCTTCCTTCCTCTTCCCATCATCCAGCCAGAGCTGAAGAAGCTTCCTTGGATGAGAAGCGAAATGTCTTCACAGAAATACCAGAAAGTCCAGCTGCCTCTTGAAACAACAGCACCTTTGGGACTTCCTTGCTACCGTTGTTAAGTGAATCACTGCAGCTTGTTAAGTTACTAACACGGTTGTTAAGCGAATCGGAATTCCTCATGGGGTTTGCTTCTCAGAAGGTCACAAAAGATCGCAACGTGACTCTGGGACACTGCAACCGTCGTAAATATGAGTCAGTTGCATCTGAATTTTGATCACATTACCACGAGGTTGCCGCAACATAAGTGTGAAAAACGGTCTTAAGTCCCTTTCTTTTAGGGCCATTACAACTTTGATCACTAAACGAATTATAAGTTAAGGACTAAATTAACAAAGAGGGCTGGATTCACACAAAACATTCAGCCCCCAGAAATCCAAGCCAGTGTAGAAAGTTGCATGGAGGCAGCTGAAATCTGACTCGCTTAATGACAGGCATGACTTATGATCGTAATCCTGGGCTCAATTACTGTCGTATGTGGAGAACTATCTGCACTACAGCTGCTCCAGTAAAGGAAATCCTGGTCCACATGGGTTCTTGACCCAGGTGTGAGGAGGGGCGGGGCGACCTTCTCCCAAGTAGCCTTGCAGCCCTTCTCTGGGCTTGCCTCCTTGCCCTCGGATCAGTGGAGGAGGCAGCTGTTCCTCATCAGAGGGGATCTGCTATCTATCGGCACCACTGATGGTCAGCAGCCAGCCCTCCCTTGTGTCTGCAGGTAGGCAGCTCTCCATCTGATTGACCGCCTCCCCCAATGCCTGAGGGTCCTGGCATCTCTAAACAAGCCAAAGGAGATGCCCCATCCCTGTTGGATGGTCCCAGTTCCAATTCATCCTCCTCCAAACGGGCCATTGTTCTGACCCAGACCTTCCCAAGATCACGAAGCCGACTCCTCGTCCCGATAAAACCCCTTTTATTTAGTGAATTCATCTCCAGCAAAGTCCAGGCCAACAGTCTTTCATGAGATTTCACAACTACAGACCTTTATCAGGCTTGGAGAGCTGCCAGGCCGATATCTTCCAAATGCCACGCTGTAGCAGCAATTACTTGGCAAGAAGTCAGGAACAGATCTTCACCCTAATGAATTGAACTAATTGTCTCCTGCAAACCCCACTCCCCTTTCGCTCTTTATTCCCTATGGGAGGGGCCATTCACTGTCCACCTGAGCCTTTACTCCTGAGTCGACCCTTGTTCCTTAACTGTTCCCTTCTCCTGGCAGCTCTGCGCATGCACACACTTGGAACAGGCTCCAGCTGTTCTTCTTCCCCACTGATCTCCAACTCTGAAGGCAGCTGATAACTGTTCGGATGGCCCTGGCCCCATCACAGAGCCCTCGTCCAAACCTTCCCCAGACTCCAGGACTGGCCCATGTTCCTCCCCAACCTCCTCACTGGCGAGCCATAACAGCCATGACAGTCTGGTCTACCTTGTAGGGCTGGCGTGGATCCACACAACATTCAGAATTCAGACTGCTTTGACGAATGCTCAGTCCTCCACAGGGATTTTATCCCTGTTTGAAAGAACGTCTGTATTGATTCCATCTTAACTAGCCAGAGAAGTTCTGCTGAACGATTAAATGCATACAGGATTGCATAGCTTGCATGACAGTAAACTTTCTCTCAGCTTCAGGGCAAGAAGGTTAAAGTTCAGCTCCCCTGGCAGGAACTTGATCCTGGCTGTGGGACAGCTAGTAGTGCAAATCTGTTGGCCAAGCAGCCAGCGATCTAGTATCAGACGTCTTCAACTTACAGCAATAATCGAGCCTGGAATTGTGTAAGTCGTGCCAGTCATTAAACAGCTCATCACATCATCCATCTGATTTTACAACATTTTTTTGCATTGGCTATTAAGGGAATCACTATGGTTGTAAAATTAAGGTGACCCCACAACCCCAAGACATCTGCAACCGTTATAAATAGGAGCCAGTTGTCGAGTGTCCAAATTTTGGTCACAGTGAACCCTGCTGATGCCACAACGGTAGGATAGGCAGGAACCAGAATTGGGGATGAGGAATTAAACTACATTTACTTTTCCCCATAGAAATCAAAAGCAGCCAAATCAATGTTTAAGAAGGGTGGACATCAACTCCCAGAATCCCCCCAGGCAGCACGGAATTCTGGGAGTTGAAGTGCACCCACCGTAAAGTTGCCAAGTTTGAAAAACACCGATTTAGATGCTAACAATATCATCCTTTTCTTTCTATAAACTTTCTTCGCAGCCCCTTTTAGCCCTGGTTTATTTTCTTGCAACCCAACCGGTGGTGGAGAAACGACAAAGAAGAAATGCCCTGGTTTTCAAATCTCTTTTTCCTACCATTATTTCTAACCGTTTATTTTCCTAAGCCAGGACGATAAAAATCTTCACCCAAACCTTGTTCGAGTTTAATTTTTGCACAGATTACGAGCTGTCTGTTTGATGTAAACTTGTGAAATCCTCATATAAATAATGGTTATTTTTCAACAGAACTCAAGCCTTTCTTAGCAATGTTTATGAAGTGCTGCAGGCATATTTTGTTAACTTGAAGTATCAGCCAAGAAAGTTAACCCTTGATCAGGAAAAGGAATTGGGCAGGTTTCTAGTGCTCAATGAATGTTTTTCTTTTCTTTAATATTTTTCCTCCCAAACAATAAGTAACTTGGATAACACAGAGGTTTTATCAAGAACCCGGGAGAGGGTGAAAAATGGGATTTTGTATTATCTTTGTGAATAACATTTGGGTGGGGTTTTTTTTTTTTAGAATCTCTCAGATGTTTCCTGTCTCAAAGTGGCAGGAAATTGTGTTCTTGATTTTTGAGAAGCTGTTCCAAAAGGGGGGCTTATTCCAGTTTCATTCTATCTCCTCTCCTTAAAGTTCAGCTTTTTTGACTTGACTTCTTGACATACTTGTTGATTCGTGACTATTAATCTCGGATTGAAATTTAATCTTAGATGGAATTTATCGCTCCCTTTGGGTTGCATCTCCAAGTTGGTTGTCTTCCCATCGCCCTATTGATCTGAGACCGTAAATGATTGGTTAGTTGGTTGGTTGGTTGGTTTCCCCTACAAATCTGTCCTGGATGAATACTAAAATAAAATGTCTGTATGCCTCAAAATTTCATTTTAGTGTATGCCAATTTGTGTACATGCCAAGTGACAATAAAGTTATTCTAAGTCTACTAAGAGCCACAGAAATGCTCAGGGCAGAAAAACATTCCAATCTACTGATTGGACCAAAATTATTATCTCCTTGTTGCTGTGTTGTCTCTCTTTCAGCTGGTTTAAGGGGAAGTGGATTGTCCTCCTGCTAAAGAGCTCTGTAGCTCACCCTGATTAAAACGTGGTTGTTGCAAGCATCTCATTCCTAGTTTTCTTCTGATTTGGAACACAGCATCTAGAGCAAGTTTTTTCAATGTTAACAACTCTTAAGAGATGTGGACTTCAACTCCCAGGATTCCCCAGCCACCATGGAAAACGGGGCTTGGACCCTTTGTTGTGGTTCACTGGCAGCAGGTGCGAACGGCTGAGTCTCGGAGAGCGACGACTCAGATGAGCATGTGAAGCAGGGATGGGGCCAGGACCATCAGGGAGTGGAGATTGTGGAGGCTGGCAGCAGTGATGAAGAGGTCCCCAAGGAGCCTGTGCCCAGCACACGTGCACGCAGGACTGCTCGAAGGAAAGAGCACCTGCAGCAGCACGGGCGACTCGGAAGTAAGGCTGCAAGGTGATGGCCCCTCCCTTAAGGGATAAAAGCCAGCTGAGAAACCGGAGTTCTTTGCAGGAAGCAAAGAATTCTTTTGCACTCAAGCCTTGTGGATATTCAGATTATTTTGGTTGGTGTTTGGAGACTCTTTGTGTTTGAAATATTTCTTGGCAACTTTATCTAGTGTTCTTGGCAGCTTTGCACAATCTTGACAAGGTTCGTTCTGATCAGAGACAATTAGTTTGAAACAACCTTTTAACCGTGAAGGAACGGAATTTGTAAAGAATCATTAAAAGGTTTTGTGTTTGTTTCCTAGGAACAAGGTTTGGGTCAGAACCCCATTCTTCTCTTAGGCCAGTGTTTCTCAACTCAGCAACTTTTAAGATGTCTTGACTTCAAGTCCCAGATTTCTCCAGCCAACAAAGCTAGTTGTGGAATTCTGGGAGTTAAAAGTCCAAGCATGCTGGCTGGAGAATTCTGGGAGTTGAAGTCCACACTTCTCAGAATTGCTAAGGTGAGAAACGCTGATCTGGATTGCCTAGCTAGCTTCTGGACCTCAAAACACAGAACAATTATGATCATATTAGCTTCGGGTGATCTGGAAGCTTCAAAGCCACGAGTCCCAGCACAATAAACGTATTTATTTATGCATTTTCTTGTTTATTGGCTCCGTTGCAACCTCCCTCCCAGGCAGCCCAGCCTTGCCGAAACCACACAGAGCCAGTTCCTTAAATGGCACACCTTCCTGATTCTTTTCATACCAGGCGACTGGCCACAAACGAGGGGCTGGTTTGAACTTTTGATCTCCAACTGTTTGGATGGAATAAAGTGAGCTGACCTTCAGTTTCTAATCCACTGCTTGTTTGGACAGCAGTTCAGAGAGTTGAAGCCAAGGCACCAGGAAAACAAAGCCAGCCATAAGATGAGCCAGAGGTGCAAGAGGAATCATAGACTCACTCCTAGGGCTGGAAGGGACCTTGGAGGTCTTCTAGTCCAACTCTCTGTTCAAGGCAGGAGTCCTTATTCCACCCTGGACAAACGGTTGTCCAATCTCTTCTGGAAGACCTCCAATGATGGAGCGCCCACAACTCTGGAAGGAAAACTGTTCATGGATTGATCATTCTCACTGTCAGAAAATTCCTCCTTTTTTGCAGTCTGGATCTCTCTCTGACCAGCTTCCACCCATTGTCTCTCCTTCCTCCCTTCCCACCCAGCTTCCTTCCCTCCTTCCCACCCATCTTCCTTCCTTCCTTCCTCCCTTCCCACCCATCTTCCTTCCTTCCTCCCTTCCCACCCATCTTCCTTCCTTCCTTCCTTCCTTCCTCCCTTCCTTCCTTCCTTCCTTCCTTCCTTCCTTCCTTCCTTCCTTCCCACCCATCTTCCTTCCTTCCTTCCTCCCTCCCTCCCTCCCTCCCTTCCTAGATCTGGAAGGGAAGTTGGAGATCTTCTAGTCCAACCCTCCCTTACCAAGGCAGGAGTTCTTATTCCCAGGGATGGGATTCTACCAGTTAACATCTATTCACTAGAACCAGTTGTTAACATTCTAAACAGTTTGGAAAACTGGTTGTTAGAAGAAATTCCTGGCCTAATCCTGTAAGGAAGGCAGGAAGGAAACATTCTGGTGTTGCTTACAGAAACTGCCTCTCCGTTAACCCTTATTACATTCTTGGCAGGACTAGATTTCCTGTCTCAGGAATTTCTCTGGAGTTTTCTTTCCCTCCTTTGCTGGTACTTTGCTTGTGTGGAGTGACCATTCAAAGTTACAATGGCACTGAAAAAAGTGACTTATGACCTTTTTTCACACTTATGACTGTTGCAGCATCCCCACAGTCACGAGAGGCCAGGCGAGGAGATGCGTGCCTCAATGTGAGTGATATTGAGTTGGTCACACCCAGCCAATAACATGACCACCAAGCTATGTCCACCTAGTCACATGACCACCAAGCCACGCCCACCACCTAAGCCACGCCCACAGAACCAGTTGTTAAAAGTTTTGAATCCCATCCCTGCTTATTCCATCCTGGACAAACGGTTGTCTAATATTTTCTGGAAAACCTCCAGCAATGGAAGCCCCGCAACTCCAGAAGTCATTCCACTGATTAATCATTCTTATGTCAAGAAATGCCTCCTTTTATTATCCAGGTTGGATGTCCTTTTGATCAGCTTCCCCATGACAGTCCTGGCACTCCCAGGGTTGTCCATTTCTTCTGACTCATGCTCCGGTGTAGGGACAATCCCCAGCCTTATCCAAGAGGCTTCAAAACTGTGTCGCAGCTAATGAATATGTAAGCTTTGGAGCCACACAGAGCTCTTTGCTCGAAACAGCCACACGTGACATCCAGCTGCCGCTGTGTGATCCATCCCCAGAGCCTCGAAAAAGTCATTGCCATCTTGTTAATCATAATGAAGTAAAAAGCGCATTCAGTATGTGGGGAGATCTCAATGAAACCACCTTGGAATAAACAATGGGTTGAATTAATTGGGTGACATTTCAACCGAGCTGAAAATCTCATTAAAAGCCAATTTAGCTTTCGTCCCAGCCTGTTCAAACGGACCTTTGCAGACCACTCCAAATGTTGCACGCTTTTCCCATTTAAACCCTGTTTAAATTGTGCGTGCTAGTGCCTTTGAAATGGCTTGGATAGATAGGCTTTCCTTGATGCCTCCTCAAACCCAGTTGCCTTTGATGAGGGAGCTTGAAGAAGTCAAGGAAGTGCTTGCCTTGAAAAAACCCTAGAAACGGACTAACAGGGACCTTGGAGGTCATCTAGTCCAACCTCCTGTTCAGGCAGGAAACCCCAGGGGTGGGATTCTACCAGTTTGCACCTATTCGCTAGAACTGGTTGTTAACATTCTAAGCAGTTCAGAGAACCGGTTGTTAGAAGAAATTCCTGGCCTAATCCTGTAAGGAAGGCAGGAAGGAAACATTCTGGTGTTGCTTACAGAAACTGCCTCTCCGTTAACCCTTTTTACATTCTTGGCAGGACTAGACTTCCTGTCTCAGGAATTTCTCTGGAGTTTTCTTTCCCTCTTTTGCTGGTATGTTGCTTGTGTGGAGTGACCATTCAAAGTTACAATGGCACTGAAAAAAGTGACTTATGACCATTTTTCACACTTACGACTGTTGCAGCATCCCCACAGTCATGAGAGGCCAGGCGAGGAGATGTGTGCCTCGATGTGAGTGATGTTGAGTTGGCCATGCCCAGCTAGTCACATACCACCAAGCCATGCCCAACAAATAAGCCACACCCACGGAACCGGTTGTTAAAAAAATTGAATCCCACCCCTGGGAAACCCTATACCATTTCAGACAAATGGTTGTCCAGTCTCTTCTTAAAAACCTCCAGTTATGGAAGAAAGTCCAGTTGCCTCTTGAAAAAAGCACCTTTGGGACAACCATGATCTGGATGACTGACAATCTCCGTAGACCTCCAATGACGGAGCACCCACAACTTCTGGTGGCAAGTTGTTCCACTGATTAATTGTTCTAACTGTCAGCAAATTCCTCCTTACTTCTAAGTTGCTTCTCTCCTTGGTTAGTTTCCATCCATTGCTTCTTGTCCTGCCTTCAGGTGCTTTGGAGAATAGCTTGACTCCCTCTTCTTTGGGGAAACCCCTGAGATATTGGAAGAATGCTCTCATGTCACCCCTAGTCCTCCCTTTCATTCACACGTTTTCTGAACAGTTTTTATCCCAGAGCTATAATTGCACTTAACAATGAACTTAAGGACCACCATCAGTGAGCTGTTGGACAGTATTACTTGGTCTGTTGTGTTATATGCTTGTGTGTTTTAGAGGGTGGGGAATTTTGGTGGGTGGGGGTGTGTTTGGGGATTGTCATGTGTGTGTGCGTGTTGGGTTTTGTCTCTGGGTGTTATGTGAATTGCATTGTATGTGTATACTGTGTATATAAGTACAATGACAATAAAGTTTTATTAGTATTAGTATTAGATTATTATTTGACACAAAAATGACAGTGTACACAGCATACGAGAGAACTATGCTGGGTTTCGTATCACAAGTCACTAGTCGAACACTTCCCAAGCATTATTATTATTATTGTTGTTGTTGTTGTTATTAGCATTATTAGCATTATTATTATTATTTAATCTTTAGTGAGATTCACAACCTTTGGGGCTGGTTGGTAGCTCAACAGCTCAAGTCCTAACCAAGAACCTAGGAACTATTCAGGCAGCATCAAAGGATATAATTATAATAATAATAACAATGATAATAAGTAGTAGTAGTACTTGTATTATTGTTGTTGTTGTTATTATTATTATTTCTAGTACTAGTAGTAAACTAGCCATACTCAATTCCAGCAGCCATTCTTTGTATGTTTTAGCCTCCTGTCCCTTAATCATCTTTGTTGTTTTTCTCTGTACACCCAGCTGCAACTTCACAACTTCTCTTTGGTCCCCGATTCCACTCGCTGCCAAACTGGATCAGCCTTTCCATAGTTTGCACTGGCCTCTTGGCCAAAGGAACATGCACACTGACGTCTGGCATCTATCTTAGCCCAATAAGGCCATTGCAAGCCTTTAATCTCATTTGGAAATGCGGTGGGATGGTGGTGGAATTGATCATTTCTGATGACTCATCTGAATCTAATTCGCTCAGAAAGGAGGGAACAAAATGCTGAGATTGTAAGGCCAGATCAGAAAGGAAGCCTCATGTTTCACAGAAACCCAATTTTTCTAAACTAGAGCAAGGGTGGCTAAGGTGACCTTTGCTTGCTGGAACCTGGAGTAGCTGCTTCCTTTCGAGGGGCACTAAAGTTGTCCCCACACTTGTAAATAGAGAGAGAATTAGCTGCTCCTACGAGTGCTAGGAAAGGTTACAGATAATCTATAAAGCTACAAATGTTTTGAACAGACCAAACCGGTCCAGTGTCTCCAAAACAGGAAAAGGTTTGACTGAGCCTCCAACTTAAGAAAGCACAGAGGCTTAATAGTACAAACTGACTTGTTATCATTTAACTGGAAGGGTATTTCCAGTCAAAGTGTTCTGTCTCCCACAGATCTTCTCAGCGTACCATAAAAACAATGCCACATTATTTCCTCCTGGGAAGGAAACCTGTGGCAAATCTAGACAGACTACTAAAAAGCAGAGACATCCCCCTGCCAACAAAAGTGCGTAGAGTCAAGGCTGTGGTTTTCCCAGTTGCAATGTGTGGCTGTGAAAGTTGGACCATAAGGAAGGCTGAGCGCCAAAGAATGGAGGTTCTTTGGACTCTGGTGCTGGAGAAGACTCCAGAGAGTCCCTTAGACTGCAAGGTGATCCAACTAGTCAGTCCTAGAGGAGATCCACCCTGACTGCTCTTTAGAAGGCCAAATCCTGAAGATGAAAGTCAAAGACTTTGGCCACCTAAAGAGAAGAAAGGACTCCCTGAAGAAGAGGCTAATGCTGGGAAAGATTGAGGGCAAAAGAAGAAGAAGGAGAGAGAAGAGAAGGAGGGGGCTGGATGGAGTCATGGAAGCAGCAGGGGTGAGCTTAAATGGACTCCAGAAGATGGTAGAGGACAGGAAGGCCTGGAGAAACATTGTCCATGGGGTCGCGATGGGTCAGACACAACTTCGCAACTAACAACAACAAAATCATTAGTTGAGGTTACTCAGTTGCAGGTCCGTCTGTTGACTTCTCGTTCTAAGATTAAACTGTGTTGTAACCGACTTAAAGAACGAGTTTCCCTTCTGTTAATCCAGCAGGAGCTTCCAGGGATGGTTGGGAGTGATTTACATCTCACAGTTCTCGTGAGGTCACAAAGGAACCCAAGCCTGGTGGTCTGGATTGATGCACACCAAGACTTCTTCTTTGGACATAAATCCTGGAGATGACTCAAGAGGTCAGCTGTGTCCCTTTGGGGACTCCTTCCTCTGCTTCCCTCCTTCTGTTTTTCTCAGACCCCATTTTTCAAATTGTCAGCATCTTCTTCAGCCCCCTTTTCTTCTCCGCAGCTGCCTCATCAGAGGTCAAGACAAAGAAGCCAATGGGAGCTGAAGGAACAGAGCAAACGGCTTGCCCCTCAAAGGAAAGGAGCTAAAGAGGAGCTCTACGATGAAATATGGAAGAAACATTACAGATCCTCCCAGGCTTGAATGATCCGACTGCTGAGGGAAGCACATCTGTTTTAAATCTCTTGGAGGTGATCCTGTTATGGATGTTAGTCTTGGAGAAGCAAAGGTTTCCTTCACAGTTAGCTTCTCTTTTCAAATTCGCTCATGAGTTGGAAGAAAGAATGATGCTTAAAAACATCCAGGGATTCCATCTCACATCTTGTTTTTTTGGGGGGAGAAATGAAGAGTCCAAACAATTTGCACAATGAATTTGGAAAGCCGTGTTCTTCTTCTCCATTGGTTGGTTCAAAGGTGGTATTCTGCAGGTTCTGACTGGTTCTGGAGAACCGGTAGCGAAAATTTTGAGTAGTTCGGAGAACCGGCAAATCCCACCTCTGACTAGCCCCACCCCCATCTATTCTTCGCCTCCCATGGAGTCTCAGCTGATCAGTTGGATCTTCTTTGGTTGCCCTGCACAGGAGAACGGAGCTGGAAAGCACGTTAGTGGGGTGAGGAAGGAATGGAGATTTTGCAGTATCCTTCCCCTGCCACACCCACAAAGCCATGCCCACAAAGCCACGCCTACAGAACCAGTAGTAAAAAAATTTGAATCCCACCACTGGGTTGGTTGTAGGTTAGAACATAGAATGAAAAGCTACTCATGTTGCCCTCTACATAACAACTACAGGGGTCTACAAACTTGGCAACTTTAAGACTTGTGGATTTCAACTCCTAGGAATTCTGGGAGTTGAAGTCCACAAGTCTTAAAGTTGCCAAGTTTGGAGACTTCTGCTCTAAACAAAGCACAACAGCCAATAAGAAAGCTTAATCAAGCTGAGCAGAGGAAAGTCCAAAGAATACAATGTTTGGGTCAAACTTCAGAAGTGCCCACTGGGATTCCCTGAGCAGCTGCCGAACCCATCGTTGGCCTTGGGGATGTTTCTGAAAACACTTGGCAAGCAACGGTGGTGACGGCAGGAGATGCTGAGGAAGGATACAAGGAAATCCTTGCAACCTTCCAGCCAGCTGCAGGAAAGGTGAGGTCAGGGGTGCGGAAGACAGAAAGGAAAGGGGGAAGGAGACTTTGGATGGAAGAGTAGGAGGAACCAAGCAAAATGGACCAGGATTCAGGTGAAAATGCCGTCTTCTGGGTTGCAAAACTGGAGTCAGAGACGGTGTTTGCCGGTTCTCCGAACTACTCAAAATTTCCGCTACTGGTTCTCCAGAACTGATCAGAACCGGCTGAATATCCACCTCTGGTTGGAAGTCCACACATCTTAAAGTTGTTGAGGTTGGGGAACATCGGCCTTGAGGCTGTTCCTGGATGGACCATTTGATCTGATCCGGAAGGTCCACAGAGCAAGGTGACGCTGAGATGGCATACACATTAAAAGCAGGTGGTGCTTTGATTGGTTCTTATCTTGGCTCTTATTTTGCCCTTGCAGACAACTCTGGATCTGATCCCGCAGCACGTTCCCCATGAATCCATAATGCTCAACAGGGTCAAAGGGTGCTGTTTTCAACGGCTTAGGAGTCCT
This sequence comes from Bungarus multicinctus, assembly GCA_023653725.1. Taxonomy (NCBI): domain Eukaryota; kingdom Metazoa; phylum Chordata; class Lepidosauria; order Squamata; family Elapidae; genus Bungarus; species Bungarus multicinctus. The sequence continues at coordinate 24,617,851 of CM042837.1, forward strand.
TGCCGGTGCTTCATGCCTCCCACCTGTCACTTAACCGCTTGAGCGAGTGCAAATAAACGAGAGGTTAAAGGCAGTCAGAAGGTTGTTTGTATCAGGTTAACCCGACTGGGGAAACAGGCCCAGGGAGTTGATCATGATGTTTATGGATCCTGGTATCTTCCTGCTCAGCAGAAACGTGTGTTTAACACAAACAAACCTGTTTGGGGAACTAGAAGGGGAGAAAGAAAAGCAACAGGAGACACGGTAAAAGCGCTGGCAAAATTGCTACGTTCTGCAAAGAGCAGGATCAGGGGTGGCTCTCAAAAATTACAGCAAAGGGTTCTCTGCCAGGTTGCTGGGTGGGCGTGGCCATGGTGGGCGTGGCCTAGTCGGCCTCCTGCTTCACAGTGAGGGGGGGCGTTTTTAACCCTCCCCGGGCTCCGGAGGTTTTCCTCGAGCTTCCGGGAAGGCAAAAATGGCCTCCCCGGACTCTGGAGGCTCTCCGGAAGCAGGAAACATTTCCAGCCTCCCCGAACTTCTAGGAGGCCTGTTTTTCACCCTCCCTGAGCCTGTGTCTGTGCCCTAGACTTACCTGCATCCCAAACAGGCCTCGTGGGACTCCTGGGAGGGGAGGGGCAGGGTGGGCATGGCCAGCCAGGAGTGGGATTTGGGGGTTCTCCGAACTGCACAGAATCCTAGCTAGGGGCTCTCCTGAACCCCTGCCGACCCCAAGCAGCCTTCCCCTGCCTGGAAAGCCACGGCAGATTGTCTGCACTAAGACAGAACAAATGTTTCTAAGGCCCATTTCCTTGCTAGGTAGAGTGAGGGACTCTTTCTCTGCTGCTGGGGAAGGAACAGGATGGCGTCTTGTTCAGACTAGCAAACCTTGCACGGCTGGGGAGGGGCTGAAACAGGAACGAGCAGGGCAGCCTCTTGACTCTTCCCCTCTGCCGTGAACTCTTCCGTTTCTTTTCTGGTTTGGGGGGAATCTGTTTGGGGAGGGGAGCGGCCGCATACCTGAACTGCCATGTGTTTGTACTAACCCTGGAAGCTCTGGAAAAAAACCCCCCAGTGAACTGGAGAAAAAACATCAATCCAGACGGTGGAGGGGAAGGCCGAAAAGAGTTGCATAAAACTCCGCTCCCGGGCACAGTTATTTTCCAGTTTTCTTTGGAAAAACGCGAGGGTCTGCCAGGGCAAATCCCCTCCACTCTTCCCTTCTCAACAAGGCCACCGACTGCCCTGGCTGCCATCTGCTTAACCCCAGATGGCATGGAATGGGTTACAAGGGGCCAGTCCGCGTTTAGCAGCCGCCATCGTCAGGAAGTTAAGTGAAGCAGCTGCTAAGGGAAACCGTAATTCCTGGGTTTTTTTAGAACTGGGAAGGTCGGCGATGCCACAATTGTTCCCCAAGTGGCTTTTTTCATTGCTGTGGGGATTGTGGTTGCTAAATGAGGCTGCTGCTAAACGAGGACTGCCTTTTGAGCTGAGAATTGCAGTTTACAGATTCAGAGGGGGCACCAAGCCAAAGCTGGAAGGAAGGAAGGAAGGAAGGAAGGAAGGAAGGAAGGAAGGAAGGAAGGAAGGAAGGAAGGAAAAGGGAGGAAAGAAGGAAGGAGGGAAGGAAGGAATAGAGGGAGGGAAAGAAAAGAGGAAGGGCAGGAAGGAAAGAAGAAAAGAGGGAGGGGAGGAAAAGAGGGGGGAAGGAAAAGAAGGAAGGAACCGAGGGAGGAAGGTGGGAAGGAAGGAAGGAAAAAAGGGAGGGCAAGAAAAGAGGAAGGAAGGAAGGAAAGAAGGAAGGAAGGAAGGAAGGAAGGAAGGAAGGAAGGAAGGAAGGAAGGAAGGAAGGAAGGAGACAGATTTTTAGCAAGAGAAAACAATCCACAGGTTAAGAGGCGAGGAGAGGTTTGTTGAATGTATGGCAACTGCTTTTGTCCAATAGTGGAAATGGGGCCAGACCCCTTCCAAACCACAGTGGGACAGGAAACTGGGTAACTGGTCAGCCAGGAGAAGGCTGTCCAGGTTTCTCCCTGAGCTGGGATTCCTTGCAGCAACGGAGCAATTAGGAGGCCAAAAGGTGAGGCCGGTTGGTCTTTCAGCCACCTCCCATCACCTGCAAACCGGGAAGCGCTCGGGAGGCACGGCTGGTGTGGGGGGCACTGTTGAGAACCTGCAGAATTCGGAGGAAATCCCCCCAACCCACAAGGACTGAAGGGAGGAACTGGAGGAGGAAGGAGAAACTGGGAAGGAGAGCTACACCTGGGAGCAATGCAGAGTTTCGGCTGGCCCACCTTTCTCGCACCCAGGCCAACGTGTCACCTGTTGACTCTCAAATGGTTGATCTCTTTTGCTTGGATCACGAGGTTCACAGGAAAGAATGGGACGCTGCCAGCAACAAGGTGTCTCCCAGGTCTTGCCTTTCGGCTGTCTGTCTGCTGTCTATCAATCACCTGTCTGTCTATCATCTATTTATCTATCTCTAACAATCATCTATCATTTATTTATCTCTATCAATCATCTATCTATCCATCCAATCTATCATCTATCTCTAATTATCTATCTGACCATCATCTATTTATTTATCTCTATCAATTATCTCTCCATCCATCCATCCATCATCTATTTATTTATCTATCTCTAACAATCATCTATTTATCATTTATTTGTCTATCATCCATCCATCCATCCATCCATCCATCTATATCTAAGTATCTGATCATCTATCATCTATTTATCAATTTATTTATCTATATCAATCATCTATCTCTCCATCCACCATCTATTTATCTATCTCTAACAATCATCTACCATTTATTTATCTCTATCAATCATCTATCTATCTATCCATCCATCCAACTATCTATCCAATCATCTATCATCTATTTATCTATTTATCGTTAACAATCATCTATCATTTATCTCTATTAATTATCTATCTATCTATCCATCTATCATCTATCTATCTCTAATTATCTATCTGACCATCTATCATCTATTTATCTATATCAATCATCTATCTATCCATCCATCCATCAATCATCTATTTATCTATCTCTAACAATCATCTATTTATCATTTATTTATCTCTATCATCTATCCATCTATCTATCCAATCATCTATCATCTATTTATCTATTTATTTATCTCTATCAATCATCTATCTATCCATCTATCTATCCAATCATCTATCATCTATTTATTTATTTATGTATCTCTAACAATCATCTATCATTTATTTATCTCTATTAATCATCTGGCTAGCTAGCTATCCATCCATCAATCTATCATCTATCTCTAATTTTCTATCTGACCATCTATCATCTATGGCCAAGTGTGATTGGACACACAAGGGACTTGTCTTTGGTGCATATGCTCCCAGTGTACATAAGAAAAAATAAAATACCTTAATCAAGTATCATAAGGCACAACACTTAGTACTAGTCATAGGTTACTAATAAGCAGTCAAAAGTCAAATCATACTAGAGAAGAAATAAAACAATATAAATTGTAAAGATACAAGCAACACGGTTAAAGTTATAAGTTGGAAGAGATAGGTAATAGGATGAGAAGAATAAGAGTAATGTCTTACTAAATACTTTGATGGTGTTATGGAAATTAGTAAATGCATATAAATGCAGCAACATATTTATTACACATTTATTTGTTGGAAGTGGCAATAAATGTATGTTTAATTTTATCGACACTTTACATTTCGATTCCTGTGAGTAGTTGTCATAGGGCCCCCGGTATACTGCTTTACCTGGGCCCCATAATGCCATTTAAGACAGCACTATGCAAAATTTTGGAAAAATGAAAATATTCCCCCAGATGAGGAGGTAATCAGAAAGATCCTAAAATGTGATGAGATGGACAGATTTAACTTTAAAAAGAAAAGAAAAAGAAAACTCAGAATACCATTTGATATGGAATAGATTTTATAAGTGGCTTAAAACAAGAGGTAGAAGGGGAAGAAAAATGATGAAGGTTCTTTGAAACAAGGAACATGTAGAACTATAACTGCTATAAATATTTAAAAATATGAATAATGAGTTAAATACAAAGAATGAGAACTGTATTGTATGGGAACTGTAGTATTACTAGAGCTGTTAATATAGGTGTTATTATATTATGAGTATTATTAGTAAATGGACAATATTTTTACAGTATTAGCTATGTCTTTCTTTCTTTCTTTCTTTTCTTTCTTTCCTTCCTTCCTTTCTTTTTTGTAAATAATATATCCGGACAAAACATTTTATTCAAAAAATGTTTACGAATAAAATAATATAAAAACAAAAGACAGCCCTGAACGGCTCTTTTCTTTGTTTGGAGGAGGAAAACCTGAACCGGGGGGCCCGAGTGGCGCTTGCCGGCTCCGCTGCACGCATCTGCCAAGGGAAGGCGAGCCAGATGTGCCCGCATCTGCAGACGGGCACCTGGGAAACCCTCCGGCAACCTGCTCGGATCCGCCTGCTTTTTTTCCGCGCTGGTGCAGCCCACCCTCTCGGGGAGGGGAGGGGAGGGGAGGGGGGGGAGGGGCTGTCCGGGGTGCCCCCCTCGGAGCGGCCCCTCCCCTCGCCCGTGACGTCAGCCGCCGGGCTCCAGCTCCCCGGCTCCTTGGCCGCAGTCGGAGTCCGGGCACGTTGCGGGCAACCATGAGCTGCGGACGGCTGAGCTCCCTGGCGCTGCTGGGCTGCCTCCTGCTCGCCAGCTCCTGCGGCAGAGGTGAGTAGAGGGCCCTCCGGGCTGGAAGGGGAGGGTTTTCTTGCCCCCAGACCCAAGGCGCGGTCGAGCCTCCGGTAGCTTCCCCGGGGTTGCAACCAGCTTGGATTGCCCGGCGCAGCACGCGTCTGGCGCTTTCCAACCCCGGCGCTACTTCTTTACCCCGGCGTTGAGTGGAGGGCGGCTCCCGGAGCCCCTCCGGTTCCAAGCGAGCCCGGGAAGGTGCATGCATGCTCCGGAGGTGCCCAGCCCTGGAGGTGCCTGCATGGGAAGGGTGTGCCCGGCTTGCCCGTCCGGGGATGCTTTTGGCTAGGCAGGGCGCGCGAGTCCCACCCGGTGCCGGAGAAAAGCGAGGCGCGCCTTTCGCGCTCTCCGGCTAGCCCCGTTGGAGAGAACACACCCACCTTTCTCCTTCCCTCCGCCTCTACTCTATCTACTCCAGGGTGCAGCAGCTGCTACAAGCGCTTTGCAACTAGTGGAGGGAAAGGGGGCGGGGTACGCGGAGGTGAAGAAGAGGGAAAGCACAAAAGCACCGAGGTTGGGGAGCCCAGGGCGTTGGGGAGGGAGGTGGCGAAGGCTGGAAGGCTCAGGGGATACTCCCAAAACGCAGCCCCTGCAAGACCCCCGTCCATCCCCTTCTGCTCCCCCCAGCTTTGATTTACGACTCCGAGTTGGGCGTGCATTCATCGGGCACCGCCTGTTCTGGTGGGGGGAAATGCGGCGGGCGGGCGAGGGAGAAAGGGATCGGGTTCCTCGCCCCCTCCCCGGGTATTAGGAAGGGAATTCCCTAGGACGACCCCCTGGACTCGCCCCCACCCCGCTTCCCAGGCGCGGAGACCGAAGAGGAGGGGGGCGAGGCGGCAGGAGGCGGGTCAGTCTTTGCTGCAGTCTCGTTTTTTTTTTTTTTTTTGCAAAGCGTGCTCAGGGCAAAGCCCTTCGGGACCCCTCCCACAAAAGAGCTTGCTGTTGCTCAACGCCGCGTCTGGAACTGGCTGAGGATAATGAGCCTTGGAGTCCTGCCCCGTTGAGCAGGAACCCAGCTGAGCCGGACGGTGCCCGGGCATTGCCCGAGACTCGCTTCCAAACCGCGTTGAGCCCAAGGCGGCGAAAAGCCTCCAACCGACCTAGCCCTTATTCCTTCTTTTCGGGGGTGGGGGCAATGCAGCGTCTTTCTGGGGCTCCGTGGGGTTCAAGCCCCCCCATCCCCGCGTCCTCTTTGCTCGTTGCAAATGCGGTTGCCTCAGAAAGGGTGGAGCCCAGCCCGGCACCAGCTGCTCCGCAGGCAAAAGATCTGGCAGCCCCCTCCCCAGCTTCTCGATTCGGCAACCTTTGCTCCACCTTGCCCGCAAAGAAGCCGGAGCTAAACCTTCTTTATTGCATCCCAGAGGCAGAGCGAGGCGGTTTCTCCCCCAGCGAGACAAACCCAGAGCTGGCTTGACGACTTAGAAGGAGGGATTGTGGCTGATGCAAGCCAGCGTCCCCTCCCCATTCCCTCCCTCCCAGACAGGTGGCTCGGCTTCCTATCTTCCCCGGCCCCTCCCTGCCCACGGAAAGCAGGGCATTGAGGGAGGGGATTCCGGGCACATGCCACCCACCCAATCTGCATGCCTGAGTTTCCTTGCTAGGCTGGGGGCCCAGTTTTTGACATTTGATGCCAGTGTTTTGTGCAGCTGGTGTTCTCTAAGCCTGAGTTGAGGTCCCTTTTCTTCCCAACCCAGAGAAGTGCCAGCTGTCTCCCTCCTCCATCTGCTTGGCCATCCTTAATTCAAGATGGTAGAAATCTCCACTATCCCAAAGGCGTGGTGCCCGGCAGCTCAAAACAAGAGATTCGTAGGGCAGTAAGATTTTAAAACATGCCCTTTGCAATTCAGCCCAGCCTCTTTTCCCTGGCCAAGCCTTTGCAGGATTAGCTGACATCTCCTTTGCTTTTCCAACTGCTAGGCTGGGTCATGCCCTGTTCAGGGAACATGTGGATTTTTCTTCTTCTTCTTTTTCTATTCCTATCCCCGTTACCTATTCAGAAAGATTTGTGATGGGGAAGAGGTTTCATAAAACAAACAACGTACGGAAATGCAAAAAAAGGCCCTGCGTTTTTGCTTAGTTTTGCTGATTTCTCAGGGAAGCATTTATAATGGGGAGAGAGAATGGTGCCAAAAATTTCCGGCCTGGGAACAAGCTGTACGTTAAAATATGTACAAGTTTTTCAAGAAGGAAAGGAAGGGATGAAGGCGTGCGCTTCGCATCGGGGGTGGGAAAAGAGGGACTTCGGACATGCGGGCAGTTTTGCTTTGCAAATCTTGCAGTTCTTTCAATTGGCAAGCATGGAAAAGAGGGGAAAGGAACATGCCAGCTGTAGTATTATTCCTTCGTAAATATCCTTAGGAAATAAAAAAAATTGAGGGTGTCTTTAGCCCTGTGCTTTGTCTGTTGATCAGAAGGTAAAAGACAAATTCTGCTGTATAGTGCAATATTAATGCAATATCAGGGGTTTTTCAATTCAGCGTAGAGAATGTGAAGGAGGTGTGTTTGTATTTATTTTCATGCTCATAATGTACACCAAAGATGGTATTTAATTTCGTTGTACAAGGTGCAAGGACAATAAAGTAAACTCAAACAAAGGGGGACAAACCTCAGGTGATGGAGAACGGATTCAGGATTGAATAACCAACTTGCTTTCTGCCTAAAATTATATTTTTGTGTCCGGCCACGCCCTTCCCAATGCTCAGTTTGCAAGACTGCTCACTGCAGGACAGATGTGGGTGGACTTTAATTTATGCAACTTCGATAAGAGCAGGTTGGCGATCCTCCGGTTAAAAATCAAATCAATACAGTACCTAAAAGCAAATTTAATCAAATCCTAACATCGGACGCACAAATGCAGCCAGATTTTTCCAGGGACTGCATTTCTAAACAGTAGGCGTGAAGGCAGCATGCGGCTCTGGTAGGAGTGGCTGTTCTTAGGGGGAAAGAGATCAACCCATCGGTGAAAAATCAGTGGGGTTTTTTGCCTCGTTCTGGATCTTACGTGAAGGGAATCTCGACTGGGTTCATGCCAGCATGATGGCATGATACCTTTCTGATACCTTTTGAGTAGCCTTCAAGGGCAGCCCCATATAGAGCACGTTGCAGTAGTCTATTCATGGGGGTGGAAGTGAGAGGAGTAACCATCTCTGAACCATTGGCTCATGCCGATTTCCAGGATCTTCTGTCATTGATCATTAGGCCTTGTAGAAGCTTCTATGGTGTTTCTCAGCTTGCCAACTTTCAGAAGCATGGACTCCAACTCCCAGAATTCCCCAGCCAGCTTGGTTGACTGGGGAATTCTGGGAGTTGAAGTCCACATGAAATTCACCCAACTTACGTTCTAGGAATTGAAGTCCACGTGAAATTCACCCAACCTACGTTCTAGGAGTTGAAGTCCACATGAAATTCACCCAACCTATGTTCTAGGAGTTGAAGTCCACGTGAAATCCACTCAACCTACGTTCTGTTGATGAGACTTCTCAACCTGGCCCATCTTCTGTTTCTCCTTTCAGGAGATAATTTTGGGGACAATACCATGTAGCTGAGCATGGCTTTACCATCTGGGACATGAGGCAAAGGGCCCACTAGGAATTCTTTCCAGCTTGGAAAAAATGGTTGGACATACCCAAAGGTGCATTGTTTGTTTTTAGGAGGCAACTGGATTTCCTTGTTTTTCTTTGAAAACGTTTCTCTTCTCATCCAAGAAGCTTCTTTGGCTCTGACTGGATGGTGGGGATATACAAAACCTTGGCAAAGGAACCCATCTTTCTTCTCAATTTCTTTCTGGGTTGGGTATCCCAGTTTTGTCTATGCCTACCTGTCTTACATCAGAGTGTGTTTAATGTTGTTTTAGAAGGTGTCCCGAACATTGAAAGAATTAACTCGGGGATCTTTAAACTTGACAGATTTAAGACTTGTGGACCAACTCCCAGAATTCCTCCTCCAGTCATGTTAGCTCAGGAATTCTGGGAGTTGGAAGTCCACAAGTCTTAAACTTGCTAAGTTGGAAGACCCTTGAATTAACTGAATGGTTCAGGAGAACCATGACGGAGAGGCCACTGTCATCTGAGATCTGGGTAGTGTCAATTAAGTTTGGCAGATGAGGCTGAATCTAAAGCATGGCTAGTCTAGTGAAGAGAAGGACCAGGGGAGACATGAGAGTAATGCTCCAATATTTGAGGAGCTGCCACAGAGAGGAGGAAGGGGTCAAGCTGTTTTCCAAGGCACCCAAAGGCCAGACAAGGAATAATGGATGGAAACTGATCAAGGAGAGATTCAACCTGAAAGTAAGGAGAAACTTTCTGACAGGGAGAACAATCAACCCATGGAATAGCTTTTCTACAGAAGTTGTGGGAGCTTCGTTGTTGGAGGCTTTCAAGAAGAGACTGGACTGAAATGGGGTAGGGTTAATTGCTTGGGCAGGGGGTTGGACTAAATGACCTAGAAGGTCCCCCTTCCAACTCTTGTTAAAATACATGTTCAAAGGTTGTCCACCACCACAACTTTCCCTGCTCGCTTCTCATAACCTTGCAGATGCTCCTTCTCCTAATTTCAGCTAATAGGTATGGAAATTACCAGTTCTCAGACTGACTCACCCCTCCGGTTGGGTTGTTTCCCTTGGAAGGCAGGGAGCCCAGCGGAGATCATCAGACAACAATTTTGGAGGAGATCCAGAGAATTTGGATCTAATTCCACGTCTGCTTTGAATTCCTGTTACCTGAGTGGTGGAGGTGGGGGAAGACAAGGGAGTATTTGAAAGTATTTAAAAAAAATACTAGGGAAAATCCTTCCATCTAGGAGAGACACGAGAGTGAAAGTTGGAGAAGGAAGAATATCAAATATAAATAGTCGCTTTGTGAACCTTTTGAAGCTGGAAAAAGGGGTCTACAATCTGTTTCTGAAGTTCTGATGTTTTGCCTCCCCCCCCCCCCCCAAGCAAAGGTCCCAGGGCTGCTCTTTTGGTGCTCAACAACACAACCACAGTTACAACCGTTTGCAACATCCGGTAGTCACCTTGAATACGTTTTATGACCGTTTTGCTGAAAAGCGAAATACTTCCAATGTGGGACCAAACTGTACCATAGCGAGCAATGGATTCTCTTAATGACCACTGTGTTTGCCCTATTTGCTTAACGACTGCCATAAAAAAACCCTAACCCATCACAACATATGACCATAATGTCTCTTTGCTTCATGACGGTTGTATGTCGAAGATTACACAGTACTTGTCATGCAATTCCATGCCCAATAGTCATTGAATGGGAGGGAAGGAAGGAAGGAAGGAAGGAAGGAAGGAAGGAATAAGCCACCAGGATCAACTGCTACTTTTTATTTATTTATTATTTAGTCTTTTATACCGCCCCCTCTCCCGGCGGGACTCAAATAAAATAGAATAGAAAATACAATACAATATTTAAAAGCAATTTAAAAAGATTAAATTAGGTGGCTGATACTAAGCACACCAGGGCTCTAAAATCAATTTAATTCGTTGTTTTGAAGGAATGTGGAGAATTTGGGCAGGGCGCAGATGTTGAGAATTTAGCATTACCTGCTACACCTCCAGATACTTAACCATGCAATGAAATCACAGATATGGAGAGAACATCACCAAGCTAGAGAAAATGGCTTTGAAAATGTGTCGATTGATTGTGATGAATTAATGACACGCCGTCCACTGCATGGGTTGATGTGCCGCTTCCCCCCCGTTTTTTACAACTTTACGGAAAAAGTGCAAATGAGGTCTTTGGTTGGATGGAGGGGAAAGAAAGGAAGGAAGGAAGAAAGAGGAAGGAAGGAAGGAAGGAAGGAAGGAAGGAGAAAGAAAAAAGAAAGGAAAGGAAGGAAAGAAAAATAAGAGAAAGAAGGAAGAAAGGGAAGGAAGGAAAGAGAAAAAAGGAAAGAAAGGAAGGAGAAAGAAAGGGAAGGAAGGAAAGAAAAAAGGGTAGGAAACAGGAGAAAGAAAAGAAGAAGGAAGGAAAAAAGTGAAAGAAAAAGATGGAAGGAAGGAAAAATGGGAGGGGAAACAGGAAGGAAAAAGAAAAGAAAAAGAAAGGGAAAGAAAGAAAGAAAAGAAAGAAAGAAAGAAAGAAAAACAAAACCTTCAGAGTCAGAGGAGGCTAATAATGTCAAACAAAAACCAGGAATGTTAGCTTTGGGGCAGTAAAAGTTTGACTCTGAACTCTGTGCAACCTTTCTTGCAACCATTCTCCCTCCTGCTTTAAAGGTGGGAGGCATTGGGAAGTTATAGAAAATTATATCAAAACACCATTAGGTCCCTGTTCTTTCCCTTCAGAATTTTAAACAAAAACGAGATTTGATCCAAGCTTGTAAGTTTCTGTCTGCAAAAAATATCAAGGATGAACCCAGCAACATTGTGCTTTCTGCAGCTCCCAGAGAATTTGGAGCGAGTGCCTGCCACAGCCCTTCCTCCTCCTGCCTCTCTCTTGTTTCTCCCACTCCTTGTAGCAATCTTGGCCTGCAAGAAGGAGTTGTTTTCTCTAGGAAAGGAAGCCTTCACATTGCTGCATTGCTGTCCTCTCACCCTTTGGCATTCTCCTTCCTAGGCAGGTAGTCCTCGACTTACAACAGTTCATTTAGTGACCGGCGTTATAACAGCTCTGAACAAAGGGACATACGACCGTTTTGCACAGTGACCACCTTTGTAGCATGCCCATGGTCGTATTCTGACCAAGGCTTCCTGAGACCGTAATTAAGCACACGCTTAGTTAAAACAACTCTTTTGTTTTTTAGTTTTATTTCAACACTGGGAATTACGTTCATTCCCAGCCGGTAATGAATCCCAAACAGTCCCTTGAGATAAGCACCCACCTTTCTCTCCTTGGAATTGCTGCCAACAACTAAAGTGCCAAATGAACTATAAAAATAACCCCAATCTACACAGAGCTTCAAGGATTAATCTGAACAGAGCGAACAACTTTGCTTCCTGCAAAGGTTTCATCACCTTTGCCTGTCCTTTATACCTTATGGGAGGGGCACTCACCTCCCAGTTTTGCTCCCGAATCGCCCCTTTTGTCTTAGCTGTTCTTGCCTTCTGGCAGCTCTGTGCATGCACACACTGGGAACAGGCTCCCCCTATTCCTCTGCCTCGCTGCTGCCAGACTCTGAAGGCTCTGGGGGCAGCACCCCACTCCCAGATGGTCCTGGCCCCATCCCCGCATCCAACGCAGGACCCTCATCAGAGTCCTCTCCAGACTCCCAGACTGGTCCCCATTCTTCCCCACTGTCCGATTCCGGTGCTGTCTGCACAGCGAACCACAACAAGTCATGGGATCAAAATTCAGATGTTAGGCAAAACTGGTTTTTACTTATGATGGTTGCAGTGTCCCTGAGTCATGTGATCCTCTTTTGCGACCTTTGACCAGCAAAGTCAATGGGGAAGCCAAATTCACTTAACAATGGGTTTACTAATTTATCAAGTGCAGTGATTCACTTAACAGTGACAAGAAAAGTCTTAAAACGGGGCAAAATTCAACTGAACAAATGTTTCACTGAACAGCAGAAATGTTGGGCTCAATTGTGGTCTTAAGTGAAGGACGACATGTATCATACTGGTCCTTATGCCAAGAGATGTGAATTTCAACATCCCATTCACCTCGTTCCCTTCCCGGTCTAATCCGTAAGTTCCCCACAATAGGAGGATGCCTCTCTCCCTTTAGAAAGCACCTGGCCTGTCATTTGCAAATGACAGCATAACAGCCACACTGTGATGACCTGGGGCGTGGCACAAAAGCAACACAGCCAGAGAATAAGTAGAGGTCCCTCTATTAGCTCCCAACTTTTCCCCCAATGATCCAGTTACTTTCTGGTTTGGAGAAAAACTCCCCCACCAACCTGCAACAGCCTTTGGCTGCAAATAGTCCAGTCCAAACGTTGTAAACAGAAAGCTTTAAATTATATATCCAACAAGGCAAGATAAGGTAATAAATCCGGCAGGGCAAGATAAGGAGTTCTATAAGTGAAGTAAAATGCCAGTAAATCAAACCAGTTGGGAGGATGCCAGGAATTCAGATAACAGCAGCCAACACTAGGTAAACTCAATGTTTTATCTAGTTTTATCTAGCATCTGAAAGCCAGACAAGGAGTAATGGGTGGAAACTAAACTAGGATAGATTTAACCTGGAAATGAGGAGAAACTTTCTGACAGTGAGAACAGTTAACCAATAGAACAGCTTTTGCCTTTGGAAGTTGTGGGAGATTCATCCCTGGAGGCTTTCAAGAAGAGACTGGACTGCCATCGATCAGAAACGGTGTAGGGTCTCCTGCTTGGACAGGGGTTTGGACTAGATGACCTACAAGGTCCCTTCCAACTATCTGTTATCTGTTTGTTCCCGACAACCGCTCCTCCCAACTGCCTCTCCTTGAAATTCCCTCCTCAGGTGTGGCTAATGAAGGGAATCAGGGCCCTTTCCTCCCCTGTAAGCCATGCAACCCACGTTACTCCTTTCTCCGTTCCTTCCCTGCGTGCCCTAGAATGAAGAGCGGGTGAGCCTTGGTCTTCCTTTGAACTCCCTTTCTCTTGTTCTACCTCTCCCCTGTTCTGCCCAGCTGGACTTTGCCTTCCCCAGTTTCCTCCCCAGTCAACGGAGCCACTCTCCCACTCTCGGTCAGCTGTTCATCTTCCTCGAATTCAGATTCCAACAGGGGCATGACACACACCGAACAGAACCCAAGCCAGCAGCCCTTGATCAATTTAAAAAAAAATCTTTTCCTGTATTCTACCCCTTTAAGTGGGTTCATTGGGAGGAAAGCCAAGCCTTTCCTTCTAGGGAGAATTCCTCTCTCCAAGCAAACTTTGCCTTGTCTTTTTTTGTCCTCTCCAGATGCTATTTTTTCATCCTTCTGGCATGTCCACAATTCTCTCCCCCACCCCAGCCTGGCCTTGTCCCCATCCTCTCCTTGTTGACAGGCAATTAATTCTCAGATTAATTTCCCTCCCTGGGAACTGGACTTCCCCCTCCCCTGGCTTAGGACCCTTCATCTCAACCACTTCTTCTCCTGGCCTCCCAGGATGGCTCAGAAAGCAGTCGGTGCTCCAGTGGGCTTGGCTGCGTGCGAGGTTTGCATCCTGACTGCTCCCAAGCAGGCTAAATATGGTTAACTGGAATCCCGGGAAACCTGCCCTGCGGTGAGTCAGGCACTGGGCTTCTCTCTCCAGAGCCTCAGTGGCACAGTGGTTAGAGTGCAGTACTGCAGGCTTTTGGCTGCCTGCAGTTTGGCAGTTCGAATCTCACCAGGCTCAAAGTTGACTCAGCCTTCCATCCTTCCGAGGTGGGTAAAATGGGGACCCAGATTGGTTGGGGGCAATTGGCTGACTCTGTAAACTGCATAGAGAGGGCTGGAAAGCACTGGTTAGAGTGCAGTACTGCAAGCTACTTCTGCAGCCAGCTGCTTACAGTTGGGCAGTTCAAATCCCACCAGGCTTAAGGTAGACTCAGCCTTCCATCCTTCCGAGGTGGGTAAAATGGGGACCCAAATTGTTGGGGACAAGAGGCTGACTCTGTAAACTCTTTAGAGAGGGCTATAAAGCACTATAAAGTGGTATATAAGTCTAAGTGCTATTGCTGTATAAGTAACTGCTATTGCTAAGTGGGAAGGAAGGAAAAGGAAGGAAGGAAGGAAGGACGGACAGACAGACCTTGGTGGCACAGTGGTTAGAATGCAGTATTGTAGGCTGACTCTGCCGACTGCCAGCAGTTCGATTCCAATTGGCTCAAAGTTGACTCAGCCTTCCATCCTTCCGAGGTGGGTAAAATGAGGACCCAGATTGTTGGGGGCAAGAGGCTGACTCTGTTAAACTGCTTAGAGGGCTGTAAAGCATTGTGAAGCAGCATGTAAGTCTAAGGCCTATTGCTATTGCTATGACTCCCATCCTTGTTCTATGCATTCAGACGTTTGCTTGGGGAAGAGCGAAGTGGGGGCCTGAGCTGGCTTTGCCGTCAGATCCTGGGGTCTTTTGCTTCTCATGTTCCCTGGGAGTGTGCCTAGATTCCTTGCCAGGGGGCGGGTAGAAATGAGGATTTAAATTTTGCACGTTTGAGGGAAACCCTAGAAATGTTTCCTTGAGATGTTTTGCAGAACAGCAAATATCTCAGAGTTTGGGAAGATGCCACATTTAAGAATCACAACCCAAGCCGCCTCTGGCCCCCCGGGTGCTCCTTTCCCTTAAAATATCTGTCGTTGTTGTTCTGTTTTGGCTCTCTGGCAAGTGAGACCTGATGATACAAATCCTTCGAGGGGCATTTTGGGGCTGATAACCTTGGGCTCTGTTCTGTGACTTGCTCCAGTTCTCCTTTTAAAGCCATCGCAACTGCCATTTGGCTTCGTTGCATCTTTGGCAGAAAGGAAAGGGATTTATGAACCGGAGAAAGAAATCCTGTCTTTTTCTGCCTTTCATCTCCTTCCAAGCAGCTTTTATGGAATGACCCCCGGGTTGCCATGTTGTGAGAAACAAGACAACGCTTTTATCACTGCTCCCTGTCTCAGGGAGACGTTTCGGCATCTCGATCCTCTCTTTGGCCGATCGCTCCTCCAGGCTTTGGCCAAAAGAAGAAGAGGGTCAGTTTGGGGTTTTTTTGACAATTTCGTGCAACTCTGCACTCTGTCTGGATTGTTCAACAGTGGAGGTTCTTCTGCTTGATCAAGGGGTTGGACTAGAAAACCTCCAAGAGGTCCCTTCCAATTCTTTTACTGTTATTTAAGCTTCCATTCTGGAGCTCTCTTGCAAGATTCTTGCTGGAAGCAATCTAGAAATTGGTTTTGCTTCATCTGTTGTTCATTTCTGGTTCCGACTGAACCTTTTTCAGCCCAGAGTAAAAGTGATACTTTAACACTTTTTTAAAAAACCACCTTAATTTAATGTTTTGGCCAGCCAATTTTTCCTTTCCAATCGTGGTTGGTTTTTTTTAAGGGTGATCCATGTTCTCCAGATCAGCGGTCTCCAATCTTGGCAACTTTTAAGACTTGTGAATTTTAGCTCCCAGAATTCCTCAGCCAGGTTTGCTGGCTGAGGAATTCTGGGAGCTGAAGTCCACAAGTCTTAAAGTTGCTAAGGTTGGAGAGCCCTGCTCCAGATCATTTCAGTGATCAACTTTCCAAGGAAGGCTTCACCTTTGCAGACTAGATTTTCTTGACTTCTGCAAGGCTCTCCTATCCTCCAGAAGCCCTTCTTGACTGAATCTTGACTGATGCTTGCTTGAAGAGGCTGTTCCAAGCTTTGCAGAGATCTCCAGAAGGGGTGGACTACATTCAGATCCGGTCACTCTTGTTCCTGAAGAAGAAATGAGGCGGGGGCTGCTTCTTCCTTTTCCTCTCCTTACTTTCTTTGCCCGGGCAATTCTGGGTGGGCGTTGGGAATGGGGAGAAGTTTTGGGAGAGAATGGAGCCTCTATTCCCGGCTCCTCTTCTCTGCAGCCTTTTGAGTCGTTTAGAAAGTTTTTCCCGGGATCCTTGGGGCCTTCTTGCCTTCAATCAAGCCATTGTGTTGGGGGGCTGCCTCTGTTTTCCTGCAGGGAGGTGGACATTTGCTTCTGAACTTGGCTCCAGGCTCCAGGCCTGATGGGAAATGCCGAAGGGTTCATTCCGTCTGAAGGAAGTGGGGTTTTCAAATCAGAAATCCCTCCAGCAGCAAAGCCCCTTTTGTCTGTGGGTCCACCCTCCTTCACTTGAAGAACGGCCCCGTCCCCCCTGCTTCCGTAAGAGTGTTGGCAGCAACTGCTCTGACGTGCCAGCTGCCAGCCTTGTGCCAGCTTTGGGACAGCGGAGGAACAAAAGACTGGCTTTCTGACTTGTGCCCAGTGGCACGGGGTGGACATTCCTGGTGCATGACTCGGTCTTGCAGGCCGGAAGTCATCCAGCAGGCCAGCCCTAGACAGTGAGAGGACACAACCAAGCGTGGTTTACCCAACAGCAAACTCTTAGCCTTCCTTTCTGTTTTCCCAGCCCACCGTTTAAAACTTGCTCTGAGAAAGAGTGTGGTTAAACCTCAAAACTGGGTTGTTCAACCTTTTCCCAACTCTGGTTTGGATCTTGAGAATAACAGTGATGATACAACAGTGGTGGGACTCATCTACCTGATCCTCAACACCAATAAGACCAAGGAGCTTATAGTGGACTACAGAAGGAACAAATCAGACATCCAGTCTTGCTTATCAATGGAGACCGAGTGAAGCAAGTGGCCAGTTTTAAGTTTCTGGGTGTTATCCTAAAAGAGGACCTGATCTGCGGGGCTCATATTGCAGCCCTGGTCAAAAGGGCCTAGTAGAGATTATACTACCTGAGGCTTCTCAGGAAACAACAACTGAGAAACTGCTGGTGACCTTCTACCGCTGCACCATACTGCAGCTCTGTATGGTTTGCCACTTGCCCAGGAAAGTGCTCCAGAGGGTTAACACCATTGCCCAGAGGATCATTGGCTGTCCTCTCCCCTCTTTGGAAGAGCTTTATAGCTCCTGATGCCTTAAGAAAGTTCAAAACATTCTCAAAGATCCATCTCATCCTGGGCATCCTTTTTTTTGGAACTATTACCATCTGGCAGACGGTACAGGACAATAAAACAAGGACAAATAGGCTGAAAAACAGCTTCTATCCCAGGGCAGGAACTCTATTGAATTTATATATATATTTATATTTAATTAAACTTTTATACCGCTCCCTCTCCCAAAAAGGGACTCGGGGCGGTGTACAGCCTACTAAAAACATACAATAAATACCCAATAAATACAATTCTACTAAATAATGGAATATTAATGCAATATCAGGGGTTTTCAATTCAATGTATAGAATGCGTTTGTGTTTTTATTTTATAGTCATAATGTATGCTGAAGATGGTGTTTAATTTTGTTGTACGAAGTGCAATGACAATAAACTAAACTAATCCAACCAGCTTTGGTTCCTAGTTTTGTAGCTTGGAGCCATCATACTTTTCAAGTAGGGGGTGGTTTCCTCATTGCAATGCTGGCTTGCTTGTGATGTGAATTTGCTGTTTGAAAATGGATCGACCTTCATCCACTCCAGCTACAGAGACACAGCCCTCGATCCTTGTAAGGATTTAGCAGTTGGGTTCTACAAACCTTAAAGAAGCTTCCAGATCCTATAAGGCAGGAGTGTCAAACTCAAGGCCCAGCAGCCGGAGATGCTGGAGATGTTGAATGGAGATGGAATCTGTCTGGGACACAAATATTCGGATTTCTGTGCTCGAGCAGGAAAGCTGGATGGCCATGTTCAGTTCTGTGATTGTCTCTTTTGTGAGTATGGCTGGTAAAGTCACAGCAATACCCTGATGCATAAAAAAACAAATTATTGAGTTCTTCAACACGCGAACGGGGACTATTGATTTGAATGGCGGTGGCAAGAGTGATATGTTGGCTCATTCTGGGTAGATCCTACAAGAATGTCCTCCAAATTTGGCCAGAATGGTTTTCTCAGCATCAGCACCATGTCAACTTCTGTGGCACCAACTGAGGCCTCCATCCGTCTTTTGCCAGTCTCCTGAAGCTGGTTTCTCTCTGCTCTCCTGGCTGGTCCTGAATCCACCGCATCAAGCTTTCCTTGGTGGTAATTATCCCAATGGCATCGGATCAGGGGCTGCTTAGATCAGGGGTCTCCAACCTTGGCAACTTTAAGGCTGGAGGACTTCAACTCCCAGAATTCCCTAGCCTTTGCTTTGCTGGAGGACTTCAACTCTCTTTGCTTTGCTGACTGGGGAATTCTGGGAGTTGAAGTCCTCCAGGCTTAAAGTTGCTTAAGGTTGGAGACCCATGGTTTAGATGACTCTCTTGAAATTACCATCCATCCTTTCGGCTGAGCTGCAGAACCTTCAAGGATGGTCCATCCTACAGAACATGAACCTGTGACACCTTTGTTGTCTGGAATGAAGCGGGGCTCACTAGTGCCAAGAACCTTCTTCGAGAGGTCCAGGTGTTGGCCGTTTAAGGCCCTGATGCTTGTTTTCTTCCTCAGGACCAAGGCTGATCAGGCTCCCCGCCGCCCAGGCCCTGCCCTAACACCGGATCGATTGAAGCCCATTACTTCTCCCCTGGACTGCGGCCAGCGACTCCATTACTTGGCATGGAGATGGAAACAACCTCAGCCACCGACCCATCAGTGAGCAGCCTTCGTTTCATCCATGGAGATCTTCTGAGGACTCAACAAACGGGGTCGGTGGAAGGGGAAGTCACCTAGGTTGATTACTCAGTTCCTTCTCCTCTCCTAATGGTGTCCAGCTCCATCCACATATCTTAATGAGTGTTTCTCTTCCTCCCTCCCTCTCTGTCTCTCTCCTTCCCTCCCTCTCCCTCTGTTTCTCTCCCTCTCTTCTTCCTCCTTCTCTCTCCTTCCTTCCCTCCTTCCCTCTCTCTCCCTTCTTTCTCTCCTTCCCTCCTTCCCTATCTTCCTTTTTCTTTTCTTCCCTCTCTTCCTCTCTCCTTCCCTCCCTCCCTCTCCCTTCCTCTTCTCTCTCTTCCTCTCTCCCTCCCACTCCCTTTTTCCCCTCCTTCCCTCTCTTCCTTTTTCCTTCAGGCCCACAGAGACAGTCGGCACACAAACCAGAACAAATAACTAAACAGAACAAACTGCTGAAGCTTATCCAACTCAATCGGCCGGGCTTCTTCATCAGGCTGGTTGCATGGAAACATCACGCCTCATCATGTTTCACATTTGCTTAGTGCTGAAGGTCATCTGTGCTCACTCTGGGCTTGTCTCTGGTGATGTCCAGCTGGGCAAAGATGTTGATGTTATTTGAGAAGAGACAAAAGCTTTGTTCTGGGCTACCAGAGAAGAAGCCATTCAAGGAGCCACTAAACCATTGTATGGATCTCCCAATCCTTCCACCAATTGGCTACCACCAAGCCAGTTGAGAAGAAAGAAAAAATGAAGACCTCCTGCTAGCTTCCCATCAAAGACGAACCAAGTTTGGCTTCTTTTTGCTTTTTCTTGATCAGCCAAAGAAGTGAAATTCTACCACCTTCTGCAGGGAATCCGGTACTCCATACAACCTGCTTGGTGCTCCAACCTGGCCAGCTGGTCATACTTAGCTTGCAACCCACAGAGTGTTCCACCTCAGCCTAATACATAGCTTGGTCCTCATCCATGGGAATCACATTACGGTCTTGTTAGTCCTTCAGGACTGCTGGTGGTTTTTTTACAGGGGAGATGTGGTTGATGGGATCCCCAATCCTCCCTTTGATGCGAATGTTCCCCATCAGGGAAGGAATGTGTGTGTAAGAGTTAATGCCTGCCCCTTCTCCTTCTGTTAAGCCTGATGGTAGTAACTCCCTAGTGAATCATACCACTGGGCCAGTTCTATCAATAGCTGTTATTTAGTCTAACTAAATGAAACCTCCATATTTAGAAGGGTTGGATGTCTAAGGCAGCTTATTAGGAGGGCTGTGGCTTCTTGGAGATTGAGAACATAGTGATGCAAGAAGATCATTGGCCCCTTAGTTCTTTTTTCAGTCTCCCTTGCTTCTTGGCTTCCTTGTTCAGACAAGTTGGATTCTTGCTACATGACAGCCTGGGTGTCATCAGAAATAATTCGGGATCCCCTTCCACAATGCAACTGAATCCTCACATGCCAAGTCCAGAAATCGCGCCCACTTGGTGAATGCCTGGAAACCCAGCAGATGTTCAGCAAAAATGCGTGGGTTCTTTTCCAAACTGGGGGGGGGGGGGGAGGATTGTGGGCCACACAAAATAGTTGGGCAGAGCTTTCCAGGGAAAGGCGTCTCTCTCTCTCTCTCTCTGGAACAAGAATGTTTTTGTACAGGATATTCATCTGCACCTGCTCCTTTGCAAAGAACTCTGGGCATTTTGCTGGTTTGGATGTTGATGGGAATGACCATCTCAGGGTTGGAATTGCAACTGCTACCCCCTTAAAAAAAAGAGGCAGAGCCAAAGAGGTCTAACTTTTGCAGAGAGTTTGGTCATCAAACTCTGGACCAATGAAAAAAGGTTGCCCAAAGAGTGTATGGAAAAAACAACAACCATCTAGTTGGGATGATACTTTGGTCAGTGGTGGTATTCAATTTTTTTTACTACCGGTTTTGTGTGTGTGGCTTGGTGGGCGTGGTGTGGCTTGGTGGGTGTGGCAGGGGAAGGATACTGCAAAATCCCCATTCCCTCCCCACCCCCTAACCTGCTTTCCAGCTCCATCTTCCTGTACAAGGCAACCAAAGGAGACTCAGCTGATCAGCTGGGACTCAGGAGGCAGAGAATAGATGGGGGTGGGGCCAGTCAGAGGTGGTATTGGCCGGTTCTCCCAACTACTCAAAACTTCTGCTACTGGTTCTCCAGAACTGGTCAGAACCTGCTGAAGACCACCTCTGGCTTTGGTGGGATCTACAGAAGCAGCTTTGGGGTTACACTGTCCATTGCATGCTGTGGGGCAGAATCTTCCAGACTTCCATCCAGATTGAAGATGAGAACTATGGGGTGTGGTCTGGTTCACTGGAAGGCCTACAGGCAAGAAAACACAATGGACCATTCTGGTAGAGAGCTGCCTTCAACAGCTTGAATTCATCCTGAAGAAAGGGACAAACCTTCTGATTACAGTCATAAGTTGTGGTGTGTAGGAGAAAAAAAGGCTGAGCTGGAAGGCGGGGTCAAGTGTGTCATCAGTTTGGAGTCATTGCGTTGTCACAAAAAAACTAAGTGAATTCCATTGATCCATATCTAGTGCCAATTTAGCTTTGACTGTTAGTTGACTGGATTCTTATATTAGAGGTGGCAATAATGAACTTTTCTGTGCTTTGAATGAATGTCCCTGGTTTTTTTGTGCCTGACATGAGGGTCATTAAGTGGCTGACCAAGGGACTCTGCAAAATGCCAAGTGCCCAAAATGCGATCATGTGAATACGGGAAAGGGGAGTGGCTGTCAGAACTTTGAAACCGGTGTTATAGGTACCTCTGGGGAGCATAGAATCAAGCACAGGACATAAAAATAAAACTAATAATCAAGACACACTGCAATTTTTTTGCAGTGAGAACTGGTCAGCCACTTGTCTGAAATGGTCCAGGTTCTCCTGCTTGAGGAGGGGGTTGAGCTACAAGACCTTTAAGGTCCCTTCCGGGTCTGTTCTGATGGATTGATAGTTACTTATTCGCTGCTGCCCTGGAGGAATTTCCATCTAGAAACCGTGAGAGGGATTCCTACAACACAAAAAGGCGCGTTCTTTATTTAAATTTATACATTTCGAGAGAAAGAAGGAGAAAGGGTTAATGGAGCATAGATCAAGATAACGGATGATAAACCATCAATAGTCCTAATTAGCAAACCTCCAGTTCTTCCCCTGCCCATCTACTGTTACTATCCTTAAGAAAGAGTTGTTGTCTTGAAAAGAACGTTTCAGTTTGTGTTGCCATGGCAGTTGTGATAAAACGGACTGAGAAAGGAAGATGTCAAGGTTGTGCCAATTAGCATGTAGTCCTTCTATATTTATATCTGGTTAACGCACTTCCATTCCTCCAAAAGATTGCTTTTCTTCACATGAGGTCTGTTGAAGCTTCACTAAGTGACTGTCATAAGTCAAGGACTGAGAGTGTAGTTCTAACCTACCTGTAGAATTGATTTTCCTAATAGGGTGGATGTGGGGTCAGATGCTGGTGGCAGCCCTGTGAAAGCTAGATAGGTATGTGGTAAAGGTAAAGGTTCCCCTTGCACATCCGTGCTAGTCGTTTCCGGCTCTAGGGGGCGCTGCTCATCTTCGTTACAAAACCAAAGAGCCAGCGCTGTCCCAAGACGTCTCCGTGGTCATGTGGCCGGCAGGACTAAACACCTTCGAAGGCACACAGAACGCTGTTACCTTCCCACCAAAGTGGTTCCTATTTTTCTACTTGCATTTTTTTTTACATGTTTTCGAACTGCTAGGTTGGCAGAAGCTGAGACAAGGAACGGGAGCTCACTCCGTGACAGAGTCCTGGGGATTCGAACTGTCAACCTTTCTGATCGACAAGTTCAGCGTCTTAGCCACCGAGCGTCCCTTAGATAGGTGTGATCGTAGCCTTTAATTCTGTTTCCCCCCCCCCCCTTTTTTTTATATCCTCCAGGAGATGCAGAAACAAATGTAGAAGTTTCTGTGCCAGATGTGGTAGAAGCTGAAATTGGGGAAACAGCTGTAATCAACTGCGAGTTCTCTCTCCCAGAAAACAGCAGCCTCGCTTACATCAACTGGTTCTCTGTAAGTTAAAGGGGAAAAAAAATCAGCTTTTTTGGTGAGGGGAGAAGCAGAAGAAATTTTGGCTTCTGTGGGGTTCCACCAAAGGTGGAAATATATGGAGGCTTCTGAGTAACACAAGGCTTTGGGGCAGCTGTGCTATTTTATCTCTACCTCCTTTTCCTGTGGACTTATCTTTTTGTTATCACGACTTTTTTTTTCCTTTGTCTCTTTTGCAATCCTAACTTTTGCAAAAATTTTCTGGAGTGTAAAACAGTGTTGGCACTACATTGGTTCCAGAAATGAAGAGCTTTGGGTTGTTTCGAAGTTTTTTCTTCTTTTATCTTCGGCATTTATTGATTTTATTGTCATTTCTTTGATGGTTGTGAGCTGCCCAGAGTCACTCAGAGTTGGACAGTATCCAAGTTTTTTTTTAAAAAATATTGCTGCTAATAATAATTCTGGAAGCAGCAAGCAGGGGAATAAAAAAAAAAGAGACGACTTCTGAGCTGTTCTAAATTGTTCGTTTAAAATAAAAGTAAAAATAGCAGGAATTGATCAATTTTAAAGTCAGGCTGACTTGTAGAAAACTGCTCCTTGGATTGAGAAGTTCAACACTGCCCCCGTATGACTATTTATTTAAAATGACTCTGGAGGAAAATTCTAGTTTTATGGAAATTTCAGTTACGCTCAATTTGATTCGTTTTGCAAACTGCCTTCCAAAGAAGGTCAAAATAAATATGTTGCGTTTTTTTAAAAAATAGAATTGTTCTGGGTTATAATGCAGTTTTAGGATTAGCGTCTTGTTCAAATGGAATGCAATTACAGGTAGTTCTCAACTTACGAGCACCATTGGAACTAGAATTTGGGTTGCTAAGTGAGGCAGTTAAGTGAATCTCTGCAGTTCTTAAGTGAATCAAATGGTTGTTAAGTGAATTCAATTTCCCTTCTTGATGTCAGGATTCCAGCAATCACTCTAATTAAATCATGAGTCTTGAGCCAAATTTCAAAAAACTTCAAAGGATTTATTAGAGGCGACATACTGGTATGACCTGTATGAAGCCAACTCTGGCATAGGTAATTTACAGTCCCCTGTGACCCTGTTTCCCCCCTTCCTCCCCTCTGGGTGTATCATAAATCAGATTCTCCAATTCTCCAGTTCACCGGGGCTGGATGTCATCAATCACATTCTTCAATTAAATATATTCCCGGGCAAAAGCTCTGGTAGCTTAGTTACTATCTTTTTAAGATAAGAGTTGGAATGTACTTCCGATTTCAAACTGAGTTGAAACTTGGCTTGTCAGAAGGTTGCAAAGAGTGAACACGAGATCCTGGGATGCGGCAATCCTTGTAAATGCACACCTATTGCTAAGCATTTTTATTTTGATCACATGACCATGGAGATATTGTGATGGTCATAAGTGCAAGGACTGTTGTAAGTCACTTTTTCCATCCTGGGGTGATTTCAAATGGTCACTAGACAAATGGTTGCACGTTGAGGACTTTGTATAAGTGTGTTTGAAAATCCCATGTCAATTTCCCAGCAATGTCATCTGGCTTGGCTTGGAAAAAATGCAACCAATTCATCTTGGGGTGGCCCAATATTTCCAACCATGAATGGGGTTGATGCTCTCGCATCTTCTCAGCCGCTCAATCTTAGCTTGGATACAACAGTGTAATTCTTCCCAGCCATCACTGGATGGACTTCAGGTCTTGATTCTTGGGCTTCAGGTGGAGAAGACAATTCCCCCCCCCCTCCAGGAGAACAGGTGTTGGCCTAAAATGGCCCACCTCCAGAGGAGCTACAGAATATGATCCAGATGCAACAACCATAGTTGGTGCCCATAAAAATCAGAGTGAGCTTAAGATACCCCATGGTGGTTGGTGTCTTGACTGTTTTACTTGTCCTTTGCGGAGCCTCTGTGAGTCGTCTCTGTCCCTCTCTGTCCTGAACCCCTCCCCTTTCTTGGACTCTTCAGGGGGAAAAAATCACACGGAAGAGAATCATCTCCTTGCTCCAAGACAAAGAAGACTGGGCAGAAGACCAGGACAGAGACCATCTGAACATCGCCAAGAATTTCTCCCTCGTCATCAAGAAGGTCACTCCGCAAGATGCCAAGTTCTACATCTGCCAAGTGGGGCTCGGCAGTGTCGGCGTTGGCGAGAACCGGACCAAGCTGCAGGTCTCAAGTGAGTGGTCCCAGCCCCACTTAATCCATATCTCAAGTTTGCAAGGAAGGTCCAAGCAGAGGTGGGATTCAGATGGTTTGGACCGGTTCGAGTGAACCGGGTGCTAATTTTATATCTGGTTTGCCGAACCAGTAATTAAACTGGCTGTCTGGCCCTGCCCAGCCTGCCGTGCCCCTCCCAGGTCTCCATATGGCCCATTTTGGATACCAGGTAAGTGCAGGGCCTATGTGGAGGCTCTGGGAGGCGAAAAAATTCCCGGGTGTCCGGAAATGGGCCCTTTTTTGGCCTCCGGAGCCTGGGGGATGCTGTTTTCACCTTCCCGGAGGCTCGAGAAAAGCCTCCGGAGTCTGGGGAGGGTGAAATAGTCCCCACAACGTGGTAGGAGGCTGATTGGGTTATGCCCACCATGGCCACGCCCACTCAGCAACCGGGCAGGGAACCGGTTGCTGAAATTTTTGAATCCCACCCCTGGGTCCAAGCGATGGAAAGCATCTTCCTTCAGCCACCCAGCCTGACCTCACTCTTGGTTCTCTTCTCTTCCAGAACCCCCGGAACCCCCTGAGGTTCAGCTGGCGAAAGACGGATTCCGAGCCGCTGAGCCCACCCTTCAAGAGGTAGGGATCGCTCTGGGTCACCTGGATGTTACCTTTAGGAGCTCTGCGTGGTGCTTCACCCCAAAATTTGGACCTCTTGTCTGGTCCATCTCCTGCTCCGAAGGCATCCAGCTTCTCTTTGAAAGATGCAAGTGGAGCAGGAAGGAAAGTCAAATTAAAAAATTAAGGTGATGGTTGCGCGATGGCCCACTTTTTCATTTCTATTTTTTGTAATGTGGGTGCAAAGCTGCGAAGCCATTCAAGGTTGGCATTTCCTGACATTCTCCTTTTTTTAAAAAAATTATCACCTGGGAGAGCTACAGTATAAATAAGGGATTGATAGAGTCTTTACAAACTGTATGGAAATCAAAGCCCTTAAATGAAGAATGTCCAACCTTGGCAACTTTATGACTTGTGGACTTCAGCTCCCAGAATTCCCCAGCCAGCTGTGCTTGGTGGTGAATTCTGGGAACTGAAGCCCACAAATCTTAAAAGTTGCCAAGGTTGGACATCCCTGCCTTCAATAATGGTTTGCCCAGTCTTTTCCACCTTAGCTCTCTAAAGTATGTATCTATCTCCAACTTGGGAATTTGAACCCTGCGCCCATATTAATATCTGAGCTGTTCACTTCTAAAGAGCTGCAAGGACTGATCTTGTCAGCATTTCTATTATTCAGATAGCAACCTGTACCGCCCGCAACGGCTTTCCGGCTCCGAGCATCACGTGGTACAAGAACAGGGAAGCCCTGCACCCCAAAGATGAAGGTAGGTCCTTCTGTTGATGTTCTTCAAAGGTCACCTCAGATGTGGAGCCAGAAAAGGGCTCACAAGCACCTTTGGGATCGATTCAGTGTGACCAAACAAACAGCATTCTTGAACTACAACAATTGTTTTCTCCATGCTCGATCTCTTCTCCAGCTTAGTTATCTTGGAACAAGGCTGATCTCATTGCTTTCCCCTTTTTCACCCACCCCCCACCAGAAACAGGGATCCACGCCACAGTCATCACGGAATCCAGTGGGCTGATCACCATCCGCAGCATGCTTTCGGCCCGAGTCGCCAAAGAGGATCGCGAGGCCCAGTTTCACTGCCAAGTCAATTATACCCTGATGGGGACAAACAAGACCGCCATGTCAGAGAACTTCCACATCAACGTTTTGTGTAAGTCTGGGCTCCACAATTGGGTTGGGTTGGGTCCATAGGGGTCTGCGGGTGATCACTCTGGCAATTCATGTAGATAGTCCTCAATTTATAACCACAATAGGGACCACACAGGGTGGGATTTAAAAATCCCAGCAATCAGTTTGCTGCCCAGTTGCTGGTAGGTGTGGCCATGGTGGGCATGGCCTACTTGAACTCCTGGGAGGGCTGTTTTTCACCTTCCCCAGGGTCCGGAGGCTTCTCTCAGGCCTCTGGGAAGGCAAAAATGGCCTCCCCCGGGCTCTGGAAACCAGAAAGAGTTTCTGGATTTCCAGAACTTCCAGTTTGGCCCTCCCAGAGTCTCTGCGTGAACCCTGCACGTACCTGCATCCAAAATGGGTCGCGTGGAGACTCCTGGGAGGGGAGAGGCAAGGTGGGTGGGGCCAGCCGGTCAGTTTAAACACCGGTTGGGCGAACCAGATGTAAATTTAACATCCGGTTCATTTGGACCGGCTGAATCCCACCCCTGGTTTTGCTCTGCTTCTCTTGTAGATGCCACCCAGAACCTCAGTTTTACACTGGACCAGTCGAACGAAGAGTTGAAGGAAGGAGACAACGTGACCTTGGTCTGTGAAGGTGATGGGAATCCACCTCCTGAATATACCTTATTCAAGACCGAGGTGAGCCTCTTGTCCCGGATCCCATTCCGACATCCCCATTTATCTTGCTAAACCATGGAATGACTATCTGTAAGCAAAGATTGTACGAATGCAGCCTTCCCAGTTTGAGGGAGCTGCTTATCCCATGGTGGCGCCGTGGTTAGAGTGCAGTACTAAAGGCTACTTCTGCTGGCTGCTGGCTGCCTGCAATGTGGCAGTTTGAACCTCACCTGCACACTCGAAGACCAGCTGGCTGGCTTGCATGTGTGTACAGGAACCGTAAGAGCAACGGGTGATGGCTGGCGTGCCTAGAGAGATGGCTCTGCATGCCACTTCCAGCATGCGTGCCATAGGTTCGCCATCACGATGATAGAGATGATAGATGGATGGATGAATGGATAGACGGACGGATGGATGGATGGGCATATTAAATTTTTATGCCGTCCATCTCCCCGTCAAGTGACTCTGGGTGGCTTAAACATGTCATAGAAACAGAGCTACAAATAATAAAACATTAAATATGAAATAAATAGAATTTAATTAAGTTAAAACCCAGAATGCTGAAGGGTGAAGGTGGCATCTCCTTCCTTCCTAGTTCACCAACCCCTTCTCTTGCCCCAAACAGGACAACCAGTCTTTTCCCCCAGATGGGAAGCTGTTCTTTTCAAGCGTTGAGAGAAACGACAGTGGTCTCTATTGGTGCAAAGCTCTGGATTTGCACACCCTCAAGGAATTAATGGCTTCGGTGAATCTGATAGTAAACTGTGAGTAGCTGTCCTGGTGCTTGTTTCTGATTTCATAGGACAGGGACGAAGCGAGTTTCCTTCCAGGAACTGCCAGGTCCAATTCCAAATTATGCCCCCTTCCTTTGCGGAGAGATAAAACCCTGCTGGGATTCCCAGAAGGTTGCTGTAGGCCAGGGGTCACCAAACTTGGCAACTTTAAGACTTGTGGACTTCAACTCCCAGAATTCTGGAAGTTGAAGTCCCCAAGTCTTTTTTTTTTTTTTAAATAAACCTTTATTGAAAAAATAAAACATTAAAATACAAAATACAAATATTTAAAATAAAAGTGTTATATATGTTACAATCTATTTTGACAGTGCTTGCATTTCAATTATTATTCCAGTGCATATTTTCTACTCCTATTTGTTCTTATATATACATCTCTATCATTCTATATCAGAGGTCTTCAACCTTGGCAACTTTAAGACTTGTGGACTTCAACTCCCAGAATTCCCCAGCCAGCAAGCTGGAGACCTCTGTTCTATATTATACATTCCTTATTTATCTATTTATTTGGTTTATCCAATGGTGCCAATTTTCCCATACTGTATAATAAACTGCATTGTCCTTCTCTTTTAATTCTAATGAAAGTTTCTCCATTTCCACCCAGTCAAAGATCTTTTGGATGACTAGACTATCTGTCGGCATTGAATCTCCTTTCCAGCATTGTGAGAGTGCTAATCTCGCTGCTGTTATTATATGCAGGATTAAAAAAGAAAAAAGAAATGAAGTCCACAAGTCTTAAAAGTTGTAGGCTGAGAACATTTGCAAAGTCTCTTTTGATGCTAACTAAAGATTAGGCGCGGGGTTAAGGCTGTTTCTCTCCTGCAGACCTCGACGTGCCCACCATCTTCTCAGTTGGACCCCAGGAACCAGTGGAAGGAGAAGACCTGGTCCTGACCTGCTCCACCACAGGATCCGGACCCTTGAAATACCAGTGGAAGAAGGTACGTTTGGTGGAGTTGGTGCCAGTGGGGGTGGGTAGACAGCTTTGAGGCAAAGGTGGGCCATAGTTGACATTCATGGGGGCAAAGGTGATAGTGGGCAGGGAAGGGATGCAAAATAAGGTTTGTGGAAGACAGGTGGAAGTGGCGGGTTGGAAAAAGAGAAAGAGAGTCAAAATTCTCATAAGGGATGGAATTGAAAAAGCTAAGGAAAGGGGACCACAGACTGATTTATTTTTCATTCTAGAAAGGGAAGCTCATCAGAGACGGTGCGGTCCTGAACTTGACTTCCATCACCTATGAGAAAATGGGCAATTACACCTGTGTGGTGACAATGCCAGATTTTCCAGGTTGGGTGCAGTCCCGGCACATTATTATTGCTGTTCGAGGTAGGCATGGTGGGGCATCTGGTAGCCCTTGCCTTCTTCTCCCTTGAGCACTCCTGAGACCATCAGGCAGCACCCAGCATCTGCTCTGTCTCCCCTCACAGCAAAGCCCCAGAAGGTCCCCGTGGAGCAGAATCTGAGCGTCCGGGAAGGGGAGGTGGTGGATCTGACCTGCACCTTCTACTCGGTGCCTCGGATGAATATCTCCTGGAGTACAAGCAATGGCACGGTAAATAGCACTACCCCTTAGACTTGTATACCATTTCACAGTGCTTTCACAGCCCTCTCTGAGTACTTTACAAAGTCAGCCTTTTGCCCCCAACAATCTGGGTCCTCATTTTAATCGACCTCAGAAGGACGGAAGCTGAGTCAACCTTGAGCCAGTCAAGATAGAACTCATGGCTGTGGGCAGAGTTGGCCTACAATACTGCATTCTAACCACTGAGGAAGGAAGGAAGGAAGGAAGGAAGGAAGGGCCCTAAATGTATGTGAAAAAGATGTTGAGACTCTAGAAAGAGTACAGAGAAGAACAACGAAGAGGATTAGGGGACTGGAGGCTAAAACATATAAAGAACAGTTGCAGGAACTGGATATGTCTAGTCTGATGAAAAGAAGGACTAAGGGGTGACATGGTAGCTGTGTTCCAATATCTCAGGGGCTGCCCCAAAGAAGAGGGAGTCAATCTATTCTCCAAAGCACCTGAAGTCAGGACAAGAAACAATGCATGGAAACTAGATAAGGACAAAATCAACCTAGAACTAAGAAATTTCCTAACAGTGAGAACAATTAACCAGTGTGACAACTTGCTTCCAGAAGTTGTGAATGCTCCAACACTGGAGGTTTTTAAGAAGAGGCTGGACAACCATTTGTCTGAAGTGGTGTAGGGTTTCCTGCCTAAGCAAGGGGTTGGACTAGAAGACCTCCAAGGTCCCTTTAAACTCTGTTCTATTATATTCTAAATACAGTCTGGTTGTGGAGCCATCCAAAATTCAGTCACATGACCATGAAGGGAGGGGGGCAGTGACTTCAGAACTTCAAAACTGGGTTTGCAAGTCTGTCGAAATTTCGAATGGTCGCTAGGAACCGATCATAAATCAAGGACTATCTGTCACACTTACCTTCTGGGACAGCTGGTCATAATTTCTTGCCTTTTTCCTATCTCATTCATGTTGAATTCCTCTCAACAACACAGGAACTGTTCCATCTTTTCTTTTTAAAGGTACATACATCCAGACGGAAATACCACTACAACAGCACTCTCTCCGTGCTGGTCACCAAAGAAATCCTTAGATCGGGTCTCAACTGCACTGGGGAAAATGAGTTGGGGTCAGAGAATCAGCACTTCCCACTCTGTAAGTGGTTCCCCTCTCTCTCTTGACTCTCCCCTCTGTGAGAAAATCCATTTGCAAACTATTTCCCAATCCAGCTTGTAAGGAATTCTCTTCTAGAGCAGTGGTCACCAACTGGTGGGCCGCAGACCACTGGTAGTCTGCAAGAAAATTTTGGTGGTCTGCAGAGAAATGTAACCTCCCCCAAGCAATTAATCCAGGCTGCGTGGGAACACAAGGCTGTGCCACCCACATGGCCCGCCCACCCGCTGGCCCCCATCCTTCAGCCAAGCGCAAACCTTGAGTAGAGCCACGTGAGGTGGAACTGGAAGGTGAAACCAACAGCAGAGGAGGGAAATCCACCATGGAGTGGCTTGCTGACGTTGGTGGGAAAGTCAGTCTCATATTCCAGAGCTGCAGGAGTCACAAGACTGGCCTGTTAGTCATCCTGGAGCAGCTGCTCCTCCAGTCCACAGCAGGCCGGTGCATCCAGGTGGAGGAGCAGATGCTCTGGGATGACCAAATGGCCAGTCCTGTGACTCCTGCAGCTCTGGAATATGGGACCGACTTTCCCACCCACATCAGCAAGCCACCGTCAGTCAGAATTCATATCAGTGGTCCGCGGGGTTTAAAATTATGAGTTTGGTGGTCACTGAGGTCCAAAAGGTTAGTGATCCCTGTTCTAGAGCAAGGGTGTCCAACCTTGGCAACTTTTAAGACCTGTGGACTTCAATTCCCAGAATTCCCCCAACCAGCCATGCCACCTGCCATCATACATTCTGGCATCATACTGTACGTTCTAGCTGGGGAATTCTGGGAGTTAAAGTCCACAAGTCTTAAAAAGTTGCCACGGTTGGACACTCCTGTTCTAGAGCATGTTCAGATGCTAGAAGCACCTCCAGCTTTCCAAAATAAAATCCAGTTTCAAGAAATGGCTGGAGTCTCGCATGAACTTGCAAAATTTCAAGAGCTGGGAAAGGAGAAGGACCAGGATATACTGTTCAGCCCGATTTGTTCCTGGGTTGTTGTTTTTAATCCCACTTTTTGTGTTATTCCACCAAAAATTTGCAACCTCCTCCTTCCTGAATCAATCAAGCAAAAAGGCAGTTCCCCGAATGAACTCATTCCTCTGAGTTTGCAACATCAACATA
Organism: Bungarus multicinctus; assembly: GCA_023653725.1. Lineage (NCBI taxonomy): Eukaryota > Metazoa > Chordata > Lepidosauria > Squamata > Elapidae > Bungarus > Bungarus multicinctus. Next base: position 24,649,915 of record CM042837.1, read on the forward strand.
CATGAGTTTGTAACATCAGCAAAGGAAATACACCGGCCTGAACTCATGTGCTGAAGCAGAAAAGAAACCCAACAGGGTTCAAAGCAGGGGTCTCCAACTTTGGCAACTTTAAGATTTGTGGACTTCAACTCCCAGAATTCTGGGAATTAAAGTCTACAAGTTGCCAAGGTTGGGGACCTCTGGTTCAAAGGGTTTGCAAGTGGGGGACCTCCGGAGGTCTTGATGGCTCAAAAATTTTACTCATCGTGTCTCTTCCTTTTAAGGGCTGAAAACCAAAGTTCATTCCGAAAAACCAGGTAAGTGCTTGTTAGCCACCATCCCCCCCCCCCCCCCCCCAAAAAAAAAAAAAAAGCATTGCAGCAGGAACTTCATTGCAGCTGCCTTCTTGACTTTGGGGGCACCTTCCCTGCTGCAGATGCCCCATTTGTCACTCACAAAAGAGGCCTCCGTGCAGAATTTTGCATGCCGGCTGGGGAATTCTGGGAGTTGAAATCCACGTATCTTAAAAAATTGCCGAGGTTGAAAAAAACGTAGCAGGAAATTCCTCAACCTACAACCATAAAGAATCCTGCCGATCAAGGTCAAAAGTCACGCCCGTTGTAAAAAAGAGATTAGGCAGGTGACTGACCCAATTTTGTGACCATTTTTGGGGCGGTCATTAAGCAAACATCATGATTGTAAAGTGGAGATAGCGGGTGTGATGGTTGTTAAGCGAACCAGGGGTTTGTGGTGAGCCAGTTTTGCCAAAGACCGGAAACCAGTGCTGGTTTTCGGAAAATCCATCGTTAAGACACGAATGGCTGTAGACGCAGGTCAGTTGCCATGCGCCCATCATGCGGTCACATGTTGAGGTGGGGTGGCTGTCGGAGCATTGGAACTAGGTCATAAGTATCCATGGTGGGTGGGGGGGAGGTCTGGCATAATTTTGCATGGTCGTTAAGTGACCGAGTTGAAGACTTTCTGTGCTCTACACCAGCGGTCCCCAAACTTTCCAGCTTGGTAGCCTGGCCGGGGAGGCAGGAGTGGCCGACACCTGTGCGCACACAGCTCCATTTGTGTGAGTGGCACATGCATACCCTCCACTTACGCGAATGGAGCTCCACTCACGGGCGCGACAGGCAGTTGCGCTCGTGCACGAAGTTCCACTAACCCTAACTCGGTGGTGAGATCCCTGCTCTAGACTCAAAGCCTGATCCCTCCATGACCCGATTGAAGTCAGTTTCGCAATTGACACAACTTCCATGCATGGCACTGGCAAAAATCCCATCCGGCTGCCTCTTTTGGGGAGGTTTTCCACCCCATCCTGGGACATCTGATACGGTTTTTCTCTGTGCCGAAACCGGAGCTGGTGCGGGAGACTGAGCAAGGCTCCTTTCCCAAATGCATCCCCTAGTTCTTACATCATGCGGAACCCCGCCAAGAGCGGCCATTCCGTTCCATCTCCACCATTTTTTCCTGCCAGAGACCAGAGCCCAAGAGAGCAAAGGGGTGATCATCGTAGCCGTCATTGTCTTCCTGCTGGTCTTCGCTGTCCTGGGGGCCGTCCTTTACTTCCTGCACAAGAAAGGCAAGCTGGCTTGCGGGCGCTCCGGCAAACAAGAAATGTAAGTGGGGAGTGCTTCCTGGGAAGTTCCCCTTTGCCCCTCCACCCGAGTCCACACGCTTCCCAATCTCATTGCACCCAGCAACAGCCGTCTTCTGAATGTAGGGGAAAGGGGGGGGGGTGGAGGATGGGTGGCTTGATCGGCTTCTGCCCCCTCCCAAAGCAGCAATCGGGAACCTTCATCTTCTGCTTAACCCCTAATGGCCAGTGGGATGGCCTTGGCACAGGCGGGAAAGTCACAGCCTACACAACTCTCATCCAAAAGTGGGAAGCATTTACCAGAGAGAAAAAGGAAAGTAGAGGAATACTTTCAGACTTACAAAACTGATGACAGCCCTTTAAAGTTGTCCAGACAAGAAGTACCAATCATGAGTACCTTTATTGTAAGATTACTGCAAGAGAATAGCAATAGCACTTCCAGTATATAACCGTTTCACGGTGCTTTACAGCTCTAAGTGGTTTACACAGCCTATTGCCCCCAACTATCTGGCGTCCTCATTTTACCGACCTCAAGAAAGATGGAAGGCTGAGTCAACTTTGAGAATCTTGCAAGTCTGAAAGCAAAGCACTTTCCAACCCCTCTTATTTTTAATTTCCCCAAAACTAGAGAGGGTCCTTTTGAAATGCTTCCCGCCTGTTTCTGCTTCTGTGGACTCGGATATCTTTTGCACAACGGTTGTTTGGTCTGCAGCTCTTCCTCCTTCCGTCTCCCGAGGCTGTTCCCACAGGCCTTTACATAACCTAATGGAGGCAAAAGTGTCTTTTGTGGGTCTTTTTGCCTGGGTTAAGCAGCTCTGCCTTCTCATGCAAGAAATGAGAAGCAGAAACAAAGGTGCCCTTTCCACTCTGACCTACAGCATGCCCCCTCCCCTTGCAGCCCCAATCCCCAGAGTCCCATTTGGATCTATCTCAACACTGTTACACTCCTCCCTCCTCTTCAGCACGAGGCCCGAAGCGCATAAAGATGAGATTGTAGTTGAAGTAAAATCAGATAAACTTCCCGAAGAGGCAGGCCTTCTGCAGGGTGCCAACGGTGAGAAGAGATCGCCAGGTGACCAGGTAGGCAGTTCCTGCAACTGGAAGGGGGTTGGTGGGGGGGGGGGGGGTTGCTTTTCTGCATTGCCCATCTTTTGTGTATAGGGGGGCAACTTTCATCTATCCTCCCTCCAAACTTTCATCTATCCTCCCTCCAGATCGGTAGCACCCTTCGGGGTGCAGATGGGCTGTCAGCAAACAGTTCCTTCTTAGTGAACGGCACCCCCTCTTCTCATCCTTGGCCAAATCAGTGGCCTTCGGATGTCAACTTATTTATTTACTATTAAATTTATTTGCCGCCCATCTCGCTAACAAAGCGACTCTGGGCAGCTTACAGCATTAAAAGAACATTAAAACCATCAGCAATAAATATTCCTAACCCAATCAAATGACAACACCCATAAAGATACAATCTTGCCCCATTTATCAAGAGACTCAAACACCTAATTTTCCAGTGCAGCTCCCTTTAGTTGCATCAAGGCTTGGGTGCTACTGGTCAATTTAATAAATATTTAATGCCTCTAGAAGTTGTACAGGCTCCAACACTGTAAGTTTTAAAGAAGCCAACCCTTTGGACAACCCTTTGTCTGAAATGTTTTAGGGTTTCCTGCCTGAGCAGGGGGTTGGGCTAGAAGACCTCCAAGGTCCCTTCCAACTCTGTTATTTTGTTCTACTCTACATGTCCATTGCTAAGCAAGGCAATTGAGCTCCCAATTTCAGGATCGTTTTGGCCAGTTTTAAGTGAAACACTGCAGTCGTTAAGTCATTAAGCGAACCCCGTTGGCTTCGCTTGTTGGGAGCCAGCTGGGAAAGTCGCAAATGATCGTCCAGGATGCTGCAACTGGTGTCAATAGATGCCGATTGCCATGCCTGAATTTTTATCACAGCTGCGATGATGGTTGTGAGTGCGAAAACTGGTTGGAAGTCACTTACTTCAGCACCATTGCAACTTCGAAGTGAGCTTAAACGAATGGTTGTTACAGACCATCTATATAGAGCGCAAAGTCACTGTTCTCCGTCAGCGTCTAGCCGATTTTCTCAACCTTGGCAACTGTTAAAGCATGTGGATTTCAGCTCCCCAGAATCCCCCGATTCTATCATGCTAGTTAGGGCATTCTGGGAGTTGGAAGCCCACACGTCTTAAAAGTCACCCAGGTTGAGCAATACTATTCTCGCTCTATCTCCGTTTGGGGGCTGCAGTGTTTTTCCCGAACGTCCCATCGGCAGATGCCGAACCTGCAGGCAGGATCTTTCCTCTGCAGCCACAAAATATGCCTTTTCCCCAAAGCCCTACTTTTCTGCGGTCCAGGCACTTCACCCTGGTTGAGATTCCCAGGACAGGTTGAAGAAAAACTCGCTGGCCTTTTTTTTTTTTTTTTGCAAGGGTGCAGGTGTGGGTTTTCTTTTAGGGTTGTGCATGGGAATCCAAGTCGTTTGCTTTCTTTACCCTACAGGGTGCAAACGCAGGTTTGACGTTAGAGCAGGAAACAGGTTAAGTCCGTCCCGCAGACGTGCCTCGCTTCAGCATCTCCCCGGACTGCAGCTTCACTGCTTCTTTTGAACCCAGAGCCGGCTTGGCCCCTTCTGTCCTCTCCTTGGCCAGTGAAGGAAGAGCGGGTCATTTTTCAAGAATCCCAAAAATATCCAGCATGTGGTGTTGTTGTTTTTTGGCCCTGCCTTGAAGCTTCTCACTTGCTTTCGTTCACACGACTGCCTCCCTGTGCTAGCCACCTAAGAATTGGTTGAATTGGGATTTTTCTTTTTAAAAAAAAATTAAAGGCATGCTTTTCTGGATCCTAACGCAAGATCTTCCTCTCTTGGCTCTCAAAAGGGAGAGAAATACATCGATCTGAGGAACTGAAGAGAGAAAGCCGGCCGTTTTCTTCGAATTTTTCTCTTGCCCCTCCCTCTTAAAACATTCATTCCACACCCCGTCATTCAGACACGCAAGTAACCAACATCATCGCACGGAAAGGAAGCAGAATGGGACACTTTGCAGTCTTGCTTTCTGTCTTTTCAAAGAGGTTGTGATTTTTCAAAGAGGACGACAAGGAAAGGTGATTTGAGGCACTGTAATTTCACAACATTTGTGTTAAGAGGAAGGTGGGCAGGCAGATCTGTGCTGTTCCGTGTATGTTGTTGTATGTGTTTGCATTCCAGGTTTTAGAAAAGAAGGGAACACAAAGGTTTAAGTTGGCACAATTGAATACTGGCCAAGCCAGTCAGTTCAGAATGAAAACTTACTACGCTGTTCTTTTAACGCCCAATTTGTAAGTCTTGAGCACAGGATAATGGGTTAAGAAGCTTGGTTTCCAGTTAAGGATGTAAATTGAAATGTTCGTTTAAAAAGCATGTCGAAGATGGAGAATGGCTGAAGTTGAACCGAAGACGTCGCGTCTCAAAAGTGAAAAAGGAAGAAGCACATTTGAAGTTTTTGTTTTAAGGACACTCGCTGGGGAATTTGTTCAGTGAATATGTGAAATGTTCTTTCCATGGCTCTTACTTAGGATAGGAACAAGGCAATGCTTTTCAAACTTGGCAACTTTTAAGAACTCTGAAAGTTGCAAGCCCTGCATGTCCTAAAGTCGCCAAGTTTGAAAAATGTCGGAATAAGGGAATTTTTTCTTTTTTGTACAAACTGTACAGTGGCATATTCTTATCAGAAATCTCCAGCTAGTCCCCTCTTCCCTCCAGCCGCAACAAAATCCCTGTTCAAGTCCGCAGTTCCTGCCGTACTCTTTGCTAAGGCAGCCGGGAAGTGCCCACTTCTCCCTCGGCTCCAGCGAGAGAAAAATGGGAATTGGAGATGCCATTCTTGGGTTTCTGTCCAGCTGAGACCCTTGGAGGAAGACAAATAGGCAGCTGCCACTGCCAGAGACCAAATACCAAAGATGTGTTTAGATGCTCTGGTGTATTAATGGTCTTCCAGTGTCTTAGAACTTATCCTTGCTTGGAATGGATACGATCTCTATATGGACATAAACTCGAGCTTTCTTCTTTCTTTCTTTCTTTCTTTCTTTCTTTCTTTCTTTCTTTCTTTCTTTCTTTCTTTCTTTCTTTCTTTCTTTCTTTCTTTCTTTCTTTCTTTCTTTCTTTCTTTCTTCCTTCCTTCCTTCCTTCCTTCCTTCCTTTCTTTCTTTCTTTCTCCTTCCTTCCTTCTCTTCTATTCTTTTTTCTTTCCTTCCTTCTCTTTTTCTTTCTTTCTTCTCCCAGGATCTTCTTCCTGCTGTTTCCTATTTTCACCTTTCAGAAACTTGAGGCTGGGAGGAAAGATCCTATATAGCAGGAGTATCCAACTAAAGATTTGTGGACTTCAGCTCCCAAAATTCCTTGGCCAGGATTCTAGGAATTGAAGTCCACAGGTCTTAAGAGCTGCCAAAATTGGGACACCCCTACCATATAGTAAATACCTTGCTTTGAAAACACTCCATCTGGTTAAAAGGATTAACCCAAAAAATGTGAGGGGCTGGTGCGCTTTACATGCACTTCGGGAGATGCCAGAATGGAAAAGCTTTTGTTGGAGATATACATATATTTTTCGTTGACATGTGTGTAAATTTAAGAGTGTCTGAGTTGCAGGGTTTTATATATATATATATATATATATATATAAATATAAATGAAAAATAAAGAAGCTAAAGAAGTCGTCAGGAATGGCCTCTTGTGTACATGGTGATTGAAAAAGGAAAATCTCAGGGAATGATTTTGGTTGTTTTTAAATCAGCCATGCTAAGAGGACGAAGCAAGGGGCTTCTTAGTACACACATGTCCGTTCACTAGGAAGGGGACCTCACTCATTATCAAACAATGCACACCACACAAAACATTTGATTTTTTTATGGGGCTGTCAAGTCTACAAGCAAAGTCTAGACAGAGTTGTTCAACCTCAGGAACTTTAAGGTACGTGGACACCAACTCCCAGAATTCCCCAGCCTGCAAAGCTTATGGACTTCAACTCCCAGAGTTCCCCAAGCCAGCGTGGCTGACTAGAGGAATTCTGGCAGTTGGAAGTCCACAAGTCTTTCAGTTGACAAGTTCAGAAAGCCCTAGTCTAGGTCTAATTTTCATTGATGTGGAACTGCTGGAAAACCAATTCTTGGGAGACCCTCTAAAACTGGGGTGCCCCTACAACTTAGCCCAGTACAAGAAGCCCCCATCCCAAGAATTGACATTGACATCAAACAAGCCGTGTGCTACAACAAAGAAATTTATTTAAAAATAAAACTTTCCTTTTGTTTCTCTTTTTTTTTTAATCAAGACACATGAATTTCCCTAAAGGCCCCCAGCCCTCCCCACCAAGCTCTTCAGTCGGTCCCTTACCGGAATGAAAAATAAAAAATAAATAACATTAGTATCACCTCTAAAACATTAACAATGCATCTGCAAAACGAAACAAAAACAAAACCGAGGATTTTAGCTCAAATGAATCTTAAAGCTCGGCTATTCTGTAAGAATATTTACCTTCTGTTCTTACTCTTTACATGTCTGAAAGGATTAAATACTGCTAATATATTTTTTTTATATTAATGATATTATAACTTTTTAAAATAGTCAGTGAAAATCTGATTCATTTTTTTTAAACACCAATATTACATTGGTTCTCAACCTTCAGGAGAAATAAAGCTACTTATTGTTAACCACTCTTTCCTACCCAACAAAGATAATTTATAATTTAGTGTAACCTCTCCCTGGATCGCAGTTTTAATCCTAAACCATGGGAACTCTGGATCATTGGGTGGGAATGCCATCCAAGATTAATTCCAAAGTTTGCTGCAAGCTATAATCTCCCTCAATGCAACTGCATGGGAGGCCACACTTGTAAGGAAAGAGGTCCACCAGGCACTGAACATTTAATCCACAGGAAACTCCTTGTCCAGTCACACACACAATACACACACACAGAATAATGAATGGAAACATCCAAGCACAGTGCTCAAAGGCAATGCTAGCACACCATCTCTGCCCTCTTCAGTTGGCCAAAGGCAACAAAATGCCCCCCAAAATTGGCCCAAGGCAAGCTCTGGCCCAAGGATGTCCGACTTTGGCAACTTGGAAGTCTTGTGGACTTCCAACTCCCAGAATTCCCCAGCCAGCTAGGGAATTCACTTCTAGGAATTGAAGTCCACAGGTCTTCAAGTTGCCAAAGTTTGGACGCTCTCGCTCCAGACACATCTTGAAGGAGCCAACTGGATTTTGCTTCCGGTAAGACTGTTTCATGAAGGAAACCAATGATGGAAGACGTACCTCACAGCTACGTTAAAACTTGTCCAGCAGCACTCCATGACCATCAGGTACAGCCTGGGGCAGGAAACACCGGCCTTTCGTTGTTAGTAATGAAGAAGCTTTAAGAGAGCTAGTTGTGACTATTGCTAGCCTGTTGGCCAATCGCTGGCTCCTTCTTTCCAAGCTACGATACAGCAGGAAGGAGCTCCAGGGCTCTGCAGTCAAGTTTCAAATCTAGTTTCAGATTCAACCTTGGGGAGAACAGCTTTTTCCCTATTGAAAAGGCACTATACATTTGGCTTTCTGTAAAATAAATCCAACGCTTTTTGTGTGTGTGTGTGTGTGTGTGTGTGTGTTCAAAATTAAGAGAGGAGGAAGGGAGGTGAGGTGGATGAAAGTCCAATGTAAAAGCAGCAGGGAAAACAACCCAAGAAGCATTTTTGCCTATACCTCCCTACCGCTTGCTGGACTGTGGCGTTCATGGAGTTCCTAAAGAAAGACACCTCCCAAAAATATGTTCCTCTGAAATTTAAGACAGGGAAAGGAAAGGAACGCATGCAGAGGAATCCGGCCAGCTACATGGCATGGCAGTGCTGGCTCTGTTCTTTCTAATCCGTGGCATGGCACCCACAGGAGAACAACTGCCTCTCCTTGTGAGGCTGATACAACGCCAAGATCCCACTTCCAGCAAGGAGTGTCAACACAATTCCCCTGGGATCACACCAAAAGCTGCTTCAGTTTTGCAAAGAATTCAAGAAACTTGACTCCTCAACTGACCCAGATTTAGCCATCATCCTGGAGGGAAATAGAAAAGAGTTCCACCGATTTTTAAACAGGAGGGTGGGGGGTGGGGAGGAGGAAGCAAAGCCACTGCAACTTTAAAAAATAAAGTTCTCCTTGAAACCAGGGCATACAGTTCCCCTGCTTCTAGGTGCCATTACCATCTCCTTTGCAGAGCTCTCTCCATGAGGCCTTCAAGCATCATATATTTTATCTGGAGTCACCTGCAGGCAGAAGGATTGGGCTGGCCTCATCAACTTCCAATGAGGGGGGTGGTGTGGAGAAGAGGGGGAGCTTGGAACCCCCCATGAGGTCTTGGCCATCTTGTTGGTGCCTTCTGCTGCCCAGAGAAGACCTCTTTACACCTCCCGAGGAGGAAACATTCCACGGAAACTCTCTTCTCCGGCTTCTTAGAAACGAAAGCATCCTTAATTAGTGAGGAGGAATTAATGCTATTTAAAACAAGGGAAGCCAATCATGCAGGGGACCTCGAGGTGTCCATTTTCATGCCAGGGTACATGCTCTCGCCCTGCAGGTGGTACAGAAAAACTGGGGAAGCAGATGAGGAAAGAGGAAAAGGGGGGAGGGGAAGGGGGGAGAAAGAGAGAGATGCTAGCTGATTTTCCCCCAGAAAACCAAAACAGTTTCGTCGTATCTCTTCCCTGAGTGCCCAGGAAAAGTAACATCAAAAGCTCAAGTCAAGGCGTCACAAAGGCAGTGTGTTTTATGGACAACGTCCTTCCAACAAACAGACTTTCTTTTGTTCCTGATATAGCAGGTCGGGAAAAAAAGGAAGAATTGTGTCTTTTATACTGTTCCACAGACGCCCCGAACCCAAAATGGTTGCATTTCTACTACTGAGCAGGTAAGAGATTCCAGGGGTTGCTACATAACACCTTCTTCTCCCTGTAAGTGTCTAAGGAACCATGCTTGCGGTTAACTTTGAATCAGGAGTCTTACAGGTAAATGAGGGGATGTGGAAGAGCCACAAGGCTGCTAAAATGGGCAGCTCTGTTCACCATAACATTGGGAATGTTCACGGAGACGGCTGCTGTGGCCCAACCGGGCCCGGGGAACTTCAAAGGAGAAAAGGCTGGAGGCTGCAAAGGTAGCCTCCCCACCCGCCCAGACACCTTCCCCGGAGAGCTGTCAGCGTCTACCACGCTGTGGAATCCAGTGTGTGGCAAGCGGAGCGGCCGACTTCCGAAGGCGCACTGGACATGACGGGAGAAAGGGAAGAGAAGGGTTGGCGGGGGGGAGGGGAAGGCAGCCGTCGAAACCTCTGGCTCCGTCAAGAATCTGTACCCGACAGCGGAGGGTGTGGAAAGCCTGAGCCAAAACATACAGCAGCAAGGAGGCCTGCGTGCAGTATCCCAAACCACCAGGGATGCCTCCGGTTGGATATTCACAGCACGAGACAAGTTGACCAAACCTTTCCCCATATCCTAACGGCAAAGGAAACCGGTGACCGGTCTATCCAGAGTTCTCTCCAATCAGAAAAGTGCAAGGGGGGGAAGGGGGAGCTAAGGTGGGGGGGGAGGTGTTGGATGGGCGGGCAAAGAGAACCCAAAGAGGTACATGAAGACTGTTGAAGACACACACCTATCTGCTCCGTTTCATGCCACTCGGAAAACAACACCTGGACTTGCACAAAAACCCTGATGACCGAATCTCGGCAGAGGCGGGCCTGGCTTTGCAGGGGAATCCCTCCAGGAGCCTCTACTCAACTCCAGGCCGATGCGGGCAAGAGGCTGCCCGGGCAGGTGGACGCGCGGGGCTCCAGGTAGGGCCAAGAGAGAGAGGGGGGCGTGCTATGTGGCCACGTGCGTGGGGGAAGAAACGGAGACAAACTCCCGGAGGATATTCTTGGCCATGTCAATGTTGTTGTGGGCGATGAGCAGGGCCTTCTGGATGTCCTGATATGCGTAGCCTTGGCTCAGGAGGTTCTCGATCTCGGAGGAGAGCTGCGGGGAGGCCACGGGGACCGGTCCTGCTCCGCTGGCCTGCAGGCAGCTGCCCGCCTTCCGTTCAGAGTTTATTCTCCGAGGCAAAGGTTTCGGGGGCCTCTCGGGAACCTGGGAGCCGTCCGAGGCATCTGCAAGGGAAAGCAGCAGGTGGCTGAGAGGAAGGGATTTGGAAGCGCTTCTGACGGCAGGGCTACCAGCTGCCTTCCGTGATGGGGATGCTCCTTTCTGGCCATTAAGCTTCAGATTTTCCAAAGCACCAGAAGGCAAGACAAGAAATAATGGGTGGAAACTAATGAAGGAGGGAAGCAACCTGGAATTAAGGAGAAACTTCCTGACGGTGAGGACAATCAACTCCACTGGTTGATTGTCCTCACCGTCAGGAAGTTTCTCCTTAATTCCAGGTTGCTTCCCTCCTTCATTAGTTTCCACCCATTATTTCTTGTCTTGCCTTCTGGATTTTGGTTGGGAAGCCCCAGCAATCAGAACCTTGGAGTCGGGCGATAATGACCCCTGACTTTTCTTTCTCTCTGCCTTTCCCTTCAGACGTTGTGGGTGCTTCATCACTGGAGATCGGGTCTCCTTTTGAGCATGGGGTTGGACTGGAAGACCTCCAAGGTCCCTTCCTGTTCCATTTTGATTAATTAATTAGATCGTCCCCAAAAGGTGCTTTTTTTTCAAGAGGCAACTGGACTTTCAGGTTTTTCTTTGAAGACGTTTAACTTCTCATCCAAGAAGCTTCTTCAAAGAGAAACCTGAAAGTCCAGTTGCCTCTTGAAAAAAAAGCACCTTTGGGACAACCAGGACCTGGAAGACGGAGAACTAGTCCATCAATCAAAAGGATACCGACAAGTAATTAGATGGAACAGGTTCATAGTTCTGGCGCTCTAGTCTGGCCTAGCTTGAAGGGCTGATATCGTGGCACTCAGGAGCTTATCCTTGCAATCGGCCTCCTGCGCAGCGCCTGATGAAGGGCGAGGAAGTGAAACTAATTAAAATTATTGTGCCTGCCAATTCCTCCCCTTTCTGAAAGCCAGGATAGGAAAAGCGCAGGAGGGACTTGAGAGAGAGAGAGAGAGAGAAAAGTCAGGGGTCATTATCGCCCGGCTCCAAGGTTCTGATTGCTGGGGCTTCCCAACCAAAATCCAGGATTTTTGCTTGACATTTTGTCGAGGACAGATACGGCCAGCTCTGCCACCGTTCTCAACCTTTCGTGCCCTTTGGTGGGTCCTGGCATCCTGAGCAATGCAGGGCCGTTTTCTAGAATCCTCCCTTCCCCACCCACCCCCCTTGCCCAAGGAGGCGCGGGAAAGCACCTGTTAGAAGTTCGCCGTCTAGGGAGGCCCGGCTGAAGGAAGTGGCTGCATTGGAGATATCGGACAGAGTGCGGCGAGTGGTGGTGGCGGCGGGCTGGGAGGACGAGCGGGGGACATCGTAACCATCTTCCTCGTTCTCTGACTCCTCGGGACCGTTGGGGACGTTGTCCTCGGCTACCATGTCACCTACGTCTGAGAAGGATGAAGCCTTTTCAGCACCCCTTTAGGCCTCCGGCCTGCAGGCTCACCAGGAGAGGGCGCGTTTTCAAGAGGAACACAGACAGCCTAAGCCAGGGGTCTGCACGCCATGTGCGGCTCTTTCAGCCCTCTGCTGAGGCTCCCTGTTGGCTGATCCCACCCCTGGCTGGGCCCTCCCCTCCCCGTCACTCTTCCCCTAGCCTGAGAAGGTAAGGGTGATGGCGGAGGATGGAGACTCCGCTCCATATTCCAGGGCAGGAGGTGACTGGGTGGGAGCCAGTGAGGTCAAGTTGGCCACACTCACCTAGTCCCACCGGTTGTTAAATCAATTATTGGCTCTCAGGGTTTTCTTGTCTGTAGGAAACCAGTCCAAATGGCTCTTTGTTTAAGATCCCTGGCCTAAACCTCAAAGCTGAACCAAAGCCACAGAAATTAAAAATTGTAATGCATAAGCACATACAAAGCCATTTTGCGACCTGACAATGACCTAGACCAGTCCACAAGTCTTAAAGTTGCCAGGTTTGGACAGAACAAGTATATGACCAGAACAAACATCCTCTTCTCCCAACAAGTACAGAACAGAACAAACCACGGAGGGTGATTTCTTTGAGCAGGTTTTTGACTTCGACCAAAGGGGAGCGTAGCCAGCTGGGGAATTCTGGGAGTTGAAGTCCACAAGTCTTAACGTTGCCAAGGTTGGAGACACTTGGCATAGTATTCGAACGTAGAGCTTTTTAACGTGTGTGTGTGTGTGTGTGTGTGAGATCTAGGTGAGGTGTTAATATATATGAATGTGCCCAGCCGGGTATCGGGTTTTTCATCGGCCGAGGGCCCAGGGGAGGGGAGGGGGGGTTGCGGTGGTTATTAAGGAGGATCTGTGTCCGAGGGAATCCACTGTTTCTCAGACGACCGGATGTGAGTCTCTTCTCGTGAAGTTCGGTCCCAGGGTACAGGTGGGCTTGTTGGTCGCATACCTGGCTCCCTGCTATGTGGCATCGGCCCTGCTTGAGCTCCTTGAGGTCATAAGCCGGCGTGGCGGTTGAGACCCCCAGGCTTATGGTCATGGGGGATTTCAACCTGCCTTCTGCCTGCGGTGCCTCGGGGACTGCTCAGGAGTTCATGGCTTCCATGACAGCCATGGGCCTGACCCAGTTAATTCGGGACCCTACTCACTTGGGAGGTCACACCCTAGATTTGGTTTTTGTCTCTGATCAGTGGCAGAGTGATCTGAGTGTAGGGGATATAGTTGTAGAACCCCTGTCATGGACTGATCACTCGCTCCTGAAGCTCGACTTCCGTTCCGCACCCCCTGGCCGCAGGGAGGCGGGACCGCTAAAATGGTACCGCCCCAGGCGCCTGATGGACCCAGATAGGTTCCTGACGGAGCTTGGGCCATTTCCCGAAGCTCACACACACGACTCAGTTGAGGGCTTGGTCACCACCTGGGATAGGGTGGCTGCTGGGGCCCTTGACCGGGTCGTGCCCTTGCGGCCTCTGACCCGGTGCCGATCCCAGGTGGCTCCTTGGTTTTCTGAGGAGCTAAGGGAGATGAAGCGCCGGAAAAGACGCCTAGAGAGTAGTTGGAGGGCTAGCTGCTCTGGGTCTGACCGAACACTTCTACGATCTTATATTAAGACGTATTTAGTGGCAATAAGGATGGCGAGGAGGTCTTACCTCTCCACCCTTATTGCGTCCGCGGAAAACCGCCCAGCCGCCCTGTTTAGGATGACCCGCTCCCTTTTGGAGGTGGGAGCGCGGGAGGATCCCTTGCAGGGACGGGCTGAGGAGTTTTCTAGGTTTCTGCAGGACAAAATCGCTCAGATCCGGGATGAGCTGGACTCCGACTGGGCATCTCCGGGCGGGGGTGGATATCGGTGAGGTCAATTGGGTTGAGTTCGACCCTGTTACCTTGGAGGACGTGGACAGGATACTGGGGGGGCTTAATGCCACCACTTGTTTGCTGGACCCGTGCCCCTCCTGGCTGGTCTTGGCCACTCGGGAGGTGACACGAGGCTGGTTCCAGGGTATTATAAATGCTTCCTTGAGAGAGGGGCTGTTACCCGCCGCCTTGAAAGAGGCGGTGGTTCGGCCCCTCCTCAAGAAACCGTCCCTGGACCCAGCATTATTATCAAATTATCGTCTTTGTTGCGAAGGTTGTTGAGAGTGTGGTGGCACGTCAGCTCCCGCAGTACCTGGATGAAGCGAGTTATCTCGACCCCCTCCAATCAGGTTTCAGGCCCGGGCACAGCACGGAGACGGCGTTGGTCGCGTTGGTGGATGGTCTCTGGAGGGCTCGGGACAGGGGTTGTTCCTCTGTCCTGGTCCTGTTAGATCTCTCAGCGGCTTTTGATACTGTCGACGACAGTATCTTATTGCAGCGGTTGGAGGGGTTGGGGGTGGAAGGCACCGTGTTACGGTGGTTCGCCTCCTTCCTCTCCGACCGTTCGCAATTTGTGTTGACAGGGGGGCAGAGATCGGCCCCGAGGCCCCTACTGTGTGGGGTGCCCCAGGGGTCGGTGCTCTCGACCCTGCTGTTCAACATTTATGTGAAGCCGCTGGGTGAGATCATCCGTGGCTTCGGGGTGGAGTTCCATCAGTATGCTGATGATACTCAGCTGTACATCTCACCCTGGGCCACCCCAACGAAGCCGTCGAAGTGATGACCCGGTGCCTGGAGGCCGTGCGGAGTTGGATGGGTCGTAACAGGCTTCGTCTCAACCCGACCAAAACCGAGTGGCTGTGGTTTCCTGCGCCCAGATACAGCCGGCTTTTTCCTTCACTGGCCATGGGGGGAGAGGTTTTGACCCCCGTGGAAAGGGCGCGCAATCTGGGTGTCCTCCTGGATGTATGGCTGTCTTTGGAAGAACATATTGCAGCCGTCGCCAGGGGGGCTTTTTGTCAGATTCGTCTGATTCACCAGTTGCGGCCCTTTCTGGATCTGGGCGCACTTCGCACAGTCACTTCCGCCCTCGTTATCTCCCGCTTGGACTATTGCAATGCTCTCTACATGGGGCTCCCCTTGAAGAGTCTCCGGAGGTTGCAGCTGGTTCAGAATGCAGCCGCGCGGGTGATCGTGGGTGCCCCTCGGGGCTCCCACGTAACACCGCTTCTCCGCAGGCTGCACTGGCTTCCTGTGGCCTTCCGGATTCGATTCAAGGTGGTACTGATGGTATTTAAAGTGCTCCATGGCTCGGGACCTGGGTACTTACGGGACCGCCTGCTGCCATCAACAACCTCCCGCCGCCCAGTATGCTCTCACAGGGTTGCCCTGCTTGGGGTGCTGCCGCCTGATCATTGTCGGCTGGCAGCCCCAAGGGTGCGGGCTTTCTCTGTGGGAGCCCCCTCCCTGTGGAATGATTGCCCCCCGGAGATACGGGCCATGACGGACATCCTGACCTTCCGGCGCGCAGTTAAGACCCTATTTTTCAATCAGACCGGCCTGGCCCAGTAAATGGTTTTTGGGTTTTAAACTTAATTTGGGTTTTAATTGTTAAATTTTATACTTTTTAAATTTTTAGTCAATCCCGGATTTTAATGTCTGAATTGTAGTTGGATGGGATATAGCCGGATTTGTTTATTTAATCTAGTTTTAAATTGTATTTAAATTGTATTTATTCTGTGTGTTTTTAGTAGGCTGTACACCGCCCCGAGTCCCTTTTTGGGAGAGGGAGCGGTATAGAAATTCGAATAATAAATAATAAATAAATATTGCTAGTCCATGTATGATATGCCATAGGCTAAATAAATAAATAGAAATCTGGAAGAACGGTGGGATCATCTTTGCAGCTGCAGTTTTTTTCATTCCTCAGAGAGCAAAAGAGCAGTCGGGTGGAAGAATTAGCCTGTTATTTTTTGCTCCCTGCTACAAATTGCCAGAGTA
Source organism: Bungarus multicinctus (assembly GCA_023653725.1). Taxonomy (NCBI): domain Eukaryota; kingdom Metazoa; phylum Chordata; class Lepidosauria; order Squamata; family Elapidae; genus Bungarus; species Bungarus multicinctus. The sequence continues at coordinate 24,665,914 of CM042837.1, forward strand.
AGCTGTCAAAGTCACATGCAGGATGGAAGCTGTTGTGTACATAATGCCCTGTGCACCTGGGATCCTCTCTCCGAAGGGACTGCTCAATCCTTCCCCCAGACAAGGAGCAGGAGAAGGAAAATGAGGTGTTAATGGCTCTGGATGAGGCACACAGACACAGAGGGAGAGATAATGAAAGGAGAAGCATCGGTTGGAATGCTTGTGTCCTTTTCTTAGCGAAGAGAGGCTGTGTTCATTATTTTGGCTTCTTGCAATATGAATCTAGCCTAAACCCAATTTCATTTCCCAGGAAACTTACCAGGCATGCTGGCAGCTTCAGAGGAACACGGTGTTGCCTGGGACTGAATGTTGAACATTGCTTCGTAAGTCATTCCCTCCATTTCCTGCTCACCTTCCAAGACGCTGAGCAAAGAGAAAAAAGAAAAGGCATTGGATTCCACTCCTGCAACAGGAAGAGACGCTCTGCTCAAAACTTCAGCACAGACATACAGGCTGCTTCGTGCAACGCGGCACCTTGTCCCATGCGCTGTAAGCATCTCTGGCCTTTGCACCAAGGAGATAAGCATCCTTTGGATCGGGTTGCTTTTCAACTCCGTGTCAAGCCTCAAACAATTCCAGCTTACAGTGTTGCAGGGAATTCAAAAGTCAGCCTGATTCCGCTTGTAACTAGCAATAGCAGCAGCACTTAAGACTTATATACCGCTTCATAGTGTTTTTCACCGTCCTCTGGAAGCGGTTTATAGAATCAGCCTCTTGCCCCCCAACAATTGGGTTCTCATTTTACCGACCTCGGAAGGAGGGAAGGCTGAGTCAACCTTGAGCAGGATCGAACTGCGGGCAGTTGGCAGAATTAGCTTGCAATACCGCATTCTCACCACTGCGCCACCACGGATCTACACCTTTCCACTCATCTATGCCTCTAAAATTCACTCATAACCACATGTACTGTGGGGAGAGGGGGGAATACACGGACTCCCTCACCGTGAACCAGGATTCATTTCCAAAGGCAGCTTGGCATCGGGTTTTTGTCCCGCACAGCCAGGTGGCACCAGGGGCAAGGAGGAAGGGGACATGTACTCGGAGTCTTCGTCATTCCCAGAGGCCTCTCCAGAGAGCAGCTTTGGGGCAACTAATGACCTGGGGGAAAGAAGACAATAACAGGTTTGCAATCTGGGATGGAAGCAAGCTTGCTGCTCTCTGCTGATGAAACTTTTGAAGCGAAAGTTGGGGAGGCTTTTGGTCCGTGTGTCAAACCTTTCAAAAGTTTAGCTTTGTGACTTGCAATGTGCCCAGCCTTGCATCACAAATGGCAACACGGCAACACAGCTGCACACACACACCAGGCAATATGACTGCAAACACACACACACACACACAACCAGGCCATGAAGCCTCACGCTGTCTTAAGACAGAGGTGCCTCTTAATTAAGTTACTTGTCTCTGTCGAGATCCAGTTTAATCCTATTTTAGTTTCATGATGTTGAATTCAACCCTCTTGCGGTTTCTCCCAACTACAGTCACCCAAAGCCGTCCTAGCAAACCTCCCCAAACGAAACAAAAACTCCAGCCACATTTACCTAAGCGGCTTAGCCTAAAATCACTCACTCCGTTTGGTGCGATCCAGCATCACAGAAAGCGACGCCTTCGCTACAGAGGATCAGATGCCAACCGGAAACTCTCCCCACAAGTTTCTACAGAGTTTTGAACTTTGAGTAACTGATTGGGCAATTCAACTTTCTACTGATGTTGCAACGGTCTCAAATTTTTCCGTGGCTGGGAGCTTCCCTGAGGACACAACTTACCTTACAGAAAGAGAATAGATGGCATTGGCAGAAGAAGATGGTTTGATTTTAGAATGCTCGCTGTCTAAGCCAGCAGGAAGCCCAAGTTGATTCTGCAAGAAAACATTGCATCAGATGCCGCCCCCAGCGTACGGTTGGAGACCAAAAGAGGTATATTTATTAAGCCTGTTGTAAACCTTTTTGTAGTTATAAAAAAAGGCACACTTAGACATCACTTGGGTTAGCTTCTAGCCAGCGCATTAGCTCCTTCTCTCAAGGAAGACATCACTACCACATGGTCACCTCTTGCATGGCCTGAGGAAATAGCAACGGTCTTGTCCATTTCCTCAGGAGTTATAGGATCAAACTCCTCTCAAGTAAGCAAGAAGGGCCAGGTCTCCCTTGACTCAATGGTCCAGTTCCAAGCAACTTTGCCCACTAGAAAGAATCTTTGCTAATCCCAATGTTGCCTTTGGGTAGGAGAAGGAGAGGCAGAACCTGGAGGGGGGGGGGGAGTCAAAAGAGGAATCGGCCAAAAATCCCTACGAAGGCCAACCCTCCTTGAATTATGTTGGCTCTTATCTAACTCCAGACAGGTGCTAACTGTGAACTGAATAGTCCTGTGCATAATCATCATCATCTTTTAACGACCCCTTATTCCCTTGAGGGCTGGAGTCTGGGCAGCTGAATGGAGGTAGCAGTGTGTTTTCATGGCCAGATGCCTTTCCTGTCACCCATGTGGAGTTTTGTTCAGCAGATAGATTCTCATTGTGTCCTGGAGAGAGAAATATCTGCCTCTACCTAGGATTGAACCCACAGCCTCCTGATTGTGAGGCGAGAGCTCTACCTCCAGGCCACCACACCACTCCAGTCCTGTGCATAACCATGAGCAGCAATAAATCAGTTTAAGTGGATCTTATGTGTGGACCTGTTCTTTTGCGCCTGGCATTTTAATAGCTCTTACAAATTTCATAAATGAAAAGAAGGGGTAGAAAGATTATGCTGCAGAGCCTGTTGGTCAAGGAAGTCCGAGTGGCGGGGTCCAAGGGAACAGCCTTTTCTGCCGAGGCTCCCATCCACTCGAACATCATGCCCCAGAGGTGAGATCCGCATGCACCCTTTGGCTTTCTGAAAGGGCCTGAAGACTTGGCTCTTCCAATGACCTGGTGCCCCAACAGGGGTGTACTATACTGGAAATGGTTCATGGACAGAGATAAGACCCTACCTCCTCCCCATGGGAAGCCCGGCACACCCACACCCACTCACCACCGGAGTGTCCAGGCTCAGAGTACTGCCCAATCTGTGAGGCTCCACCCTGGCCTCCATCTGAGAAGGCAGCGAGAAGGGGAGGGAATGGCGGTTCTTCAGCTCCCTATTGGCCCAGGCTTCAGTGGGAGCCTTCAACATGGGTCGCGAGGGCCAGAGCTCCCCCTGACGGTTGCAGGGCACAGGAGGCAGCTTGTCCCTGGAAGGACCATCTCCTGGAGTGCAAGGCAAGGGTCGTCTCTGGGGCCGAGACTCTGCCCCAATGGCGTGGGGCCTGTCTGGAGGAGGAGGTGGTGGAAGATCTCGGTGAGTTGGTGGGATCGGCAGAGGTTTGTCTTTGTGGAGAGAGCCAGGTACAGCCTATAAAGTAAGGGAAAGCTTTCCAAGTACAATGATATTTTAACCTTTCTCTTTGAAGAGGTTTCTCTTGGTGACTTTAAGATGCATGGACTTCAACCCCCACAGAATCTCCCAGCCAGCTATGGCATTCTAGAAGTTGCAGTCCAGACATCTTAAAGTCACCGAGGTTAAGATACACTAAAATTAAATCAGAATATCCCTCTTTCTATAATCCTGTGTAATCATCAAAGCCATGGAATCACACATTCATGTTTTTATTTGTATGCAAAAAGTCAGAAAGGCCACATCAGAAGTTTCCAGCCACTGATAAAACAATAATTAGATTATAATAGGCAAGTTATAGAGGAAAGGTGACTCAGCCCAAAGTTTGTAAGGACCCACAACATGCTGTTAGCTTGGGCAAGAAGAAGTAGGAGCCAGGCTGAAAAAGCAGCCCATCAAGGCTATTATTTAACTCAACAAATACATTAGCTGGATTTCAATTATCAAGAAGAGGGAAAGTGGAAAAGTCCACAGGGCCACGGAAGAAAATTAATCAAGCCCAACACAATTAAGATAATGTGAGATCCTTGGAGCTTTCTGAGCTTGGTTGTTTTCTTGGAGACGTTTCATTAACCAGCCAGGTAACATAAAGTGCTAGCTGACATCATGTAGCATTGAAGATGTTACCCAGTTGGGTAATGAAACATCTTCAAGAAAGAAGGCACCAAGGATCCCACAGTTCAACCCCTCAGCTACAAAGGCTTTCTTCCATTGGTCCATTTCAAGTAAGGCGTTTTTCGAAGAACACCTCACCTCGTCAGTCTAACAAGTTCTGGTACCTTGGAAGTGGTTCCTGGGCTTGAAGCTCCAGGGGGGTTGGGCACCCGTTGCTGCTGCTGCAGAAGATCCAACCGTGGAGGTACTGGCGGAAGTGCTGCCTGGGGAGTCATTGAAAATGGAGAAGGAGGACGTTCCACCTGAAGAGAGGCCAAGAGGAGATCCAGTGAAGACGTTTTAAAAAATATATCCGGACTAATAATCAAGTGACCACTACCCTGGCATTTCAAGCCACCTTCTCTTCAAGTCAAGTGGGAGATCTGCTGTTTATCTCTATCCAACAAATACGAGCAGGTGCTCTTCTGTTCTGCCCCAGGCTTCCTAAACCGTAATTACTCACACTCTTGTTTTAAAAACAAAACTTATTTTATTGCAGCGCTGGGAATTGTTTTCATTCCCAGCTGGAATTAATTTCAAACAGTCCCCCGAGATAAGCATCCACCTTTCAGTTCTGTGAAGTGCTGCCAGAAACAGAAGTATCAGATGAACTAGAAAAGAAGTACAAAAAAAACCCCAACCAAAGTACAAAGAGTTTCAAGGATGACTCTGAACTGATCAAACTACTTTGCTTCCTGCAAAGGTTTCGTCATCTTGGCCTGACTTTCATGGCTTATGGGAGGGGCAATCACCTCCCAGCCTTACTCCCGAGTCGCCCCTTTTGTTTCAGCTGCTCTTGCCTTCTAGCAGCTCTGCGAACATGCGCATTGGGAACAGGCTCCCTTGGGTCCTCTGCTCACTGCTGCCAGACTCCAGAGGCTCCGAAGGCAGCATCCCATTCTCAGATGGTCCTGGCCCCATCTCTGCATCGGACGCAGGACCCATCTGAGTCCTCTCCAGACTCCCTGACTGGTCCCCGTTCTTCCCCACTGTCCGATTCTGCTGCTGTCTGCACCAGCTGCCAGCGAACCGTAACATCTTCCTTCCTGTTCATTCCAATACAGTATCTCAGCAATAACAAGGCCGGTTCTGTCCCCGATTCATCTGCATACTGTTCTTGAACTGGACTTGCCGAGGGCATAGTTTTTAAAGGTGATAGATGGTCACCTTAAGGACAGCCAGCAGCTGAGGGCACAGGCCTGCTGATATTTGGGCACAGGCCCGGAACTGGTCTCTACTGAGACACAGCGATCCCAGAAATCATTAACGGGTTCCAAGAGAGCAGAAAACAAAATGGGTCCATCTATCATGCCAATCAAAGGAGGTACATCAACAGGCAGACAATGGCAGCTCCAGCAAAGGCTACGTCTTCCAAGTTGGTCGTGAATTCATTACTCAAGAAGAGACTCAAAGAGATGCATGGCTAACCAGGACGCCTCAAGCACAAGGAGACAGGACTGACAAGCTCAGCTGTGGGGTGGCTGAACGTAAAAGACCGCAAAACCCAAAAACACACACACACACACCTTGCCAACTTGAGCTCTGCATGACTGCTGGGAGGAAACGTTATCAGGATAGAGGCAGGCAGAATGGATAGGGCTGCTCACTGCAGCATTTTACTGCAAAACTCTCAGCTGACTGCTGATTATAGACATTAATATTGACAATAGAGACTTTTAATTAAAGTGGAATGCTGACAACCCTCTGAAAGCAAATGCTAGAACACTTATGCAACCTTGGTTCATGAGATTTAAAGGGGCCAAACTGAAGGCAGGTTCAGGGTCTGTACATTCTGAAGACCTTACTGGCTGGCTGCCTCCCTCCTATCTATCCAACCATCCCATCCTATCCCATCCCAATTTAAATGACGTACTTCCATGGAGGAAACCATCAGTGCAGTCTTACCTTTGCACCAGCCAGCTCTTTCATCATGAACAGGGATTCATCCGTTCTGTCATCGTCATCGTCGTAATTTGGAGACGGGGCTCCTTCTGCCCCTTGCCTCAGAAGCCCTCCCCCTCCTCGGGGATCGAAAGGGTCCACCACAATGGGCTCCGTGCCTTTAATTTCACAGCGGCAGAATGGGCATCCCTGCCCCTCCGATTCCTGCAAACAGAGAGCAGGGGGTGGGGGAGACACACAGACCACGTGATTCACTCAGGGCCACCCCACGGATTGTGGCTGCAGGATTATCTTGGCACATTGGAGGGAGGGGGGGAGGGAGGGAAGAAGGAAGAGAGAGAGGGAGAGAGAGAGAGAAACTTATAACGTGCTACTACAGTAGGAAATTAACTAGTCTGAATTTATGACTAGAGGCCTTATGAGCACACCAAAAGAAAGGGGAAGAAAAATTAAATGTTGTACCCCTTTCTCTCACACACACAGACAAACAGATAGACACAAACACCTTTGCCTCCTTCACTGCACAAACACATTGGAGCACACCTGCATAACGGTGGACTCAGCCTAGAGAAAAAACACCCATTCTAGGTGCCTTTCTCAAAGCTGGCGACAGCAGCGATGGAGATGCAACATGCCCAGCCAGGCAAACTGGGCCAGGTGCCACTTTCTGTAGGGGATGCAGAGGGCCACGTTCCAAGGAGTGGGGCTCTGACAGGGGGCGATCCCACATACCTGCCAGGACGTGAGACAGGAGGTGCACATGAGGTGCCCGCAGGGTTCTATCTTCACATCTTTGTCATTTTCAGCACAGATTTTACAGAGCTGGAAAGTGGAGCCCATCTCGCAGTAGAGTTCGTATTGCTCCTGAAGGTAAGAAGCCAGAAAGGGACACATCTTACAAACACCTTCCTGGAAACAGCCTTTTTTTAAAAGCTCAGCTTCAACAAGGGCCGCAGAAAGGTGAGAGCTTGCAACACATTTTTTTTAAAAAAAATCCATCGATGACCACTTATTTCAAAAAGTAGGAATATCGTTAATGGAACAGGGTGTGATTCTTAAATCATGGCTGCAAGGATTTCAAAGTGCAGGCGTTGAAAAAGACAGGAAATCTGTTAAAAAAGAAAGTGCTCTCTAACCCATATTCTCCAGTTCTCCTGTTCAGTACCCTTTTCTCCAAATGTGGAACTCACATACCCAGGATGGATATAAATCGATGGGTTTTAAAAAAAAATAATTTAAAAATGGATTTTTAAAAATTTAAATCTATTTTTTTTATTTAAATTGTATTTTTTTATTTTATCAAATTTATTTTAATCAAATGCTTTTGGAGTAAAAATCTATCTAAAGATGGTTTTCTATTTAAGATACATTATTTATTAGTTATTCAGCGTGAAATGGAGCTTAGTTATGTAGCATGAAACTGTATATTCTACAGTATTGGGACTGTCGGTGAGTCAACAGCAGGTCAGAAACAGAGAGACAGAGACAGCTGCTGAGGGACAGAGATGACAGCTTCTGTTTAAAAATTATGATTTTAATCGAGTTGATTTAAAACAAGCCTTTTTACTAGCAATTTAAATCCACCCTGCACATCCCTCTGCATACTTTCCGGTTTTGTTTTTTTAAAAACTGTAGGAGTAGATGAGGCGTCTCCAAACTTGGCAGCTTTAAGGCTTGCAGACTTCAACCCCCAGAATTCCTCAGCCAGAGCATTCTGGGAATTGAAGTCACAAGCCTTAAAAGTTGTGAAATGGAACTAGATAGAAGGAATGGAGAGGAAGGAATGGTCTCCGTTCACCTGTGTGACTTTAATGTGGTCCTGGGGTGTGGGCTCACAAAGGCCGGTCAGATCTGGATTCTGGTTTCTTCCATCGGGATACAAGTAACTAGAGGAGAGATGGGGAAAATTATTTCTTTTAAAAGAAAGATACAGCTGAGCAGAGCAGAGCAGAGCCTCAGACAAATGGGAGAGATGGCATTCTTGCAGAGGGCTGAATTAGGAGATAAAACTTAATTAGGAAGAGACCTTTCCAGGCCCCAAACGTGGGAAAATAAACGAAGTTTGAGTTGTGATTCCCCTGCCGATGAAAAAACGGAAAAGGTCTCTCGGCTTCGAGCTGCTCAGAGCCGAACCTGTTGCTCAACCAGCTTTAGCCAATCGCAGGCCTGGCACTTAAAAGAAGCTTGCACCGGTTTGCTCTAGGTGGCCTGGGGAAGGAAGTCACATGTACCGGAGGCCACACACCCACTGGCATCAGAGATGGCCGTGCAAGTTCCCAACTGCCTCTTTTTGCACAACGAGGCGCTGACACACCTGCCCTCTTTTTGATCTTGCTGTGGTTTGTTACTGATGCCTATCTGTCAAACGCCACAGGGCTGGAAAGAGAAACTCAACCGGTTGCGTATCGAAGGACTGTGCAAAACCTTGAATCCAGGTGCCTGATGAGGCAGGTTAAATTAGGACAAGCACAAGGACCCTGTTGGCTTTCAGAGAAAGAGCCAAGGAGTTTCAGAGGTTCTTCAGCTAACAGGCTGAATTCCTTTCCATTCTTCAGTTACAGGGAGTCCTCGCCTTACAACTGGTTGCTTAACTGCCTTGTTTCCTCGAAAATATGACCGACCATGAAAGTAAGTCCTAGCTTGATTTTTTTACACATGCACCCAATATAAGCCATACCCCCCCAAAATAAGCCCTAATTAAGATCCTGCCCACTCCAGAGTGCATGGGTAAAAATTAAGCTAGGGTGGGGATAGGGGGTAGAGTTGCCCTACTACTTATCTTTGGACAGTTGTAGCTTTGGACAGTTGTAGCCAGGCCTCGCATATCCTGACACCTGCCTTACCGGCCCATTTCTTCTGTAGCCAGCAAGGCTGGCCAGGCTTTCCTGAAGGCCTCTGGAGCTGAGAACAAAACTCTGGATCGATCCAGAGCTCCGTTATTGGCTGCAGAGGCCTCAGAAAAGCCTTACCGGCCGCAGAAGAAGTTCCTGAAGGACTCTGACAGCAAAAAGAAAGCCAGGGGCGACGCGTGAAAGTGAGGCTATTCAGTGGATGGCATCCCCTAAAAATAAAACCTGGTGCCTTTTTTGGTGGCAAAAAAAATATAAGACAGGGTCTTATTTTGGGGAAAACACAGTAGCCTTTGACATTATGACAGACTCAAAATATGTTATTTATGGCCTGTCCTTAGGACTGCTGCATGGCCCCATACTCAAACAATTGCATTTTGAGAACTTCTGCCCTTTTTGTAGGGGGAAAAACGATCACTGGTTAAGTGGGATTATGATTTACAAGTATGCGATTTGTTTAAATGACTGTGGTGACTCAGTTAACAAACATCTTAAAAAAAAATCGAGTCCAGCACAGGGTGATTTGACTTATGATCACAATGGTTTACAAGCAAAATTCTGGGCTCAACGGCGATCATAAATCAAGGATTGCCTGTACAGGCACCTTATTCTGAAAAAAGAAGGAACCAGAGTTATGAGACGGTGCAAAAAGAAGACACTTACAAGCCTTCCCTGAAGCCATCAATCAGTGCTTGAAAAAGAGGTTTGTTGTGGGGAATTGTCTGGAGAATGTTTCCATCTGCAGTGACATAGCCAATTGCCCACTGACCAAGTCGGGTACAACTCAGGCGAAAAATGTAACTAAAACAATAACAATAAAAAGATACATTGATAGCTGAACAAAGACAAATTTGGACATCCCACATATAAAGCCTTTTTAGAATGGCAGCTCAGCAGAAAATCTCTTTTCCCCTATGCTGGCAATCGTAATAATCTGAATGCTCCTTTCAATGTGTATTAACTATCATGGCCCTTACTTCTTGGATACTCTAAGTTGGCTTGATCATCCTATTGGGGAATTCCTACTGAGGAATGACTAAGCCTGGACGACACTTATGATTTTGTAAACCCACCCAAAATCTATCAGTCAGTAAGATGAGCGATATCTAAATTGGATTGACAAATAAATTAATCATCATGTGCTTAACCCTGCAAATGCCAATTTATGGCATTTCAAATTTACAACTTCCCTGGTGTCAACTATTTTCGATATATAAAACGCTTAACCAGAACATAAATGGAGGTTAGAAAGGCTGCCTTGAAGCACTCACCTTCCAGGTTTATGAATGAACTTCTGAAGCCGGGCTTTGACCTCATCGTAGGTCAGGAATGCCATGTAGCCAGGATGAGTCACTGCAAGGCTATTCCAGTTTCGGAGCAAAGAAGACCAGGGCTGGATTGGGGGGAGGGTGAAAAGGTAGGGAATTATTTCAACAAAGAAACAGCTCTTCCAATCGTGGCTCATTCCACTTCCCCTGCAGTCACATCCCCTCCGTGAATTGACTTCAGCAACGTTCAACCTCAATTGTTACATTTCAAATAACAGCAGGGAAATTAATGGCATTCTAATGGGGCATGGCAATTTTTCTCTTCAAAGCTATCCCTCATGCCAGGTTATCAATCCTTCCTGATCCCAGAAATCCCAACGGACAGTAGAAGCCAGAGAGATTTGGGAGGCAAGGAAGTCAGTAGATGGAGAGAAGGAACCCCTGAAGGTTGAGGCTGTGCAAGTCAGGGAGAGGAAGATTAACCATTTCAACAGAAGGAGGAAAAAGCTGTTTCAGTGGTGAACCAACGTCTGTCTTTGGGGAAATCGTGGCTTAACAATAAAAATGAAAAGAAAGCTTACCTGAAATAGACGGGTAAAAATATCAAATTCAAACACTGAAATGTAATCGTTGCACGTCAGGTCAATGGTTGATTTCAATGCCATGGCTTCCAGGCCGGAACTGATGGGGTGGACTTCATGTAATGCTTGGCGGAAGGTTTTCCATGGGACAATGGTCCTAAACAATAGGATAAATAAATAAATAAATAAATAAATAAATAAATAAATAAGCAAATAAGCAAATATATGTATTTTGGCATGGGGTTTTCTGCATCATAGGGATTTAAAACATCTGCTAAATCAAGCAAAAGACTTCCACCCAGTGTTGTCTTTCTTAGAGGAGCCAATCAGATTCATTTAGGATAGTTTTTCCTAACCTTGGCCATTTTAAGATAAGTTCACACATCTTAAAATGTCTATGCTCTGGGAAGTCCCTGAACAAGACATCAATTCAATAGCTCTGTCCCACTCATGCTTCCTAGCCCTAAATATTCAAAGCACTCATCATTTCTGACACTGGACATTATACCATTTCCCATAAATTGCTCTTAAAACCATCCATGATAATGTTGTCCACGCATATAGATTCACAACCACAAGAATGGAAGTACACAAATGCAGGTACATTTGTTCCAAAAATAAACTGCTTTGAGAGAAACAATGTACAATTACTGAAAGCAGACATCAGTTATAATCCTTAATTTGTCCAATAACTGGTTAAAGCAGCTACTGACGTAACAGCAGTATAAAGGAATGTCACATAACTGCATCTAAACAAGATTTTTGACATCCAAGTAACTGTACTGAGATACTAAATGAAGGAAGTAATGAAGGAAGACCAACTGCTTGCAGGCAAGGTTATGAGTGCACATACTTCATAAGTCTTAATTTGCAGATATGCCGTGCGTATTTCATATGGGAAAAAAGTTGAATCTGGAATGCGATCAAAATTAATCTCCAGAGATAAACATCTCGTTATGGCAATGTAGCCTGTTGAAGCCAAATGAAACATCAATTCCTCAACAAATCAACCATGAACAAATTTACTCCCTGAAGTCAACCCTTCTATAACAAGGAAAGGGCAAGGCTGAAAATTATCATGAAACTGTGTGTGTGTGGGGGGGGGGGATTTTAATCCTGTAAGAGTGGGGGCTACGATCAGACAATTTCAAAGAAATACTTGAATGACTTCACCCAGCTTTGTCAGTCTAGTAGCTTTGGGGTTCCATCTGACATCAGTTAGATGTGGTAAAACCACGAGAAACAAACCACTCCAGTTATGGGTTGCCTGAAGAACTGCTGGAAGCCTAGAAGGTTATTTTGGAAATTGTACGTACTTCTCCTCAAAGGCTTTTCTCCAAAACTCGGCTGCATCTGCCTTCGTGATTCGGAAAGTGTCTCCTTGGAAGAGTCCATTTGGAAATATGCCTTTCAGTTCTGCCAGCATGTGGCTGAAGATCAGAGACAATTTGGTCAGGTTGCGCCTGCAAGGACAGAAAAACACATCATTGTAACTGTAAGTCCCATCCCCCAGAGTCACTCTGGATAGTGAAATGAGTGGCAGATAAATTAAACAAATAAATGTGCCATGAAATGTGAAAGCAGCGACCAGAAAATGAAAGAAGAAACTGGAACGTTGATTTTTCAGGTCACATTCTGACTTGGTTTTTCTAGCAACGCATTCTAATTCACAGCAGTTTGGAAATGTAGGTTTATAGTAGTTTACAAACCCTCTTTATCTCCTCAGGTGTTTTATTGGCTTATCCAGAGGGTGCAATAGAAAGATGGATAAAATGCTTTTAAAGTAAGGCAGAAAAATAATGACCCAGTTAGGAGGTACATGTCCTTCAAACAGTGTTTATAAAATAACCATCTGTCCAGATAGCATTTCATTCAAAAGAATTCCAATCATAATTTAAGTGTACCTTATTAAGCAAAATTAAGGTTTGCATAACTGAGTGCACAAGAGCCATCACCTTTTGAGTACATACTCCCAGGCTACTCAACACAGGTGTACAAGAAAGGGGTAAATTTAGGGTGCTTGTGTAAGAAAATTATCAGCCACAATTGTCAGCAAGAGGGAGGCTCCTGTAACTGGTGTAATCAACAGCGCCAGATGACAACCAAATTCAAAGAATAAGATTCTTCCTTCACTCTTACTGCCCTTCGATGTTAAGAAATGAGAGCAGTTATTTGCAGTGCTTTTAATCAACGAGATTAAGAGAAGTTAACACCATATACAACCTATTTTACTCACACACATGGAAAGTTGGGATAGGACCCTCAAACCTAGTTTCCTAAAGCCCCTCCCTTTCTTGGCTCATGGGTGATCTGTTCTGCTAGCTTCCTCACATTATTTGCTCGCCTCAAAGTAATATCATCTCTGGGCTAATTAATGAGAATTTGACTGATTATCTTCTGTTCAGGAAAAAAGGAAGGAACAAGCATCAATTATGTTTGGAACTTCATGACCACTTTGGGCTTAAAACGTAATTTTTGAATAAATAAAATGTTCAAGTGTCAAATGGAAAAAGGCCCTGGAAAAAACAACTGTGAGCATATATTAAGCATGATGTGCATTTTACTCACAGACTTATATAAAGAAACAAAGATACATGAGGCACTTTCTAGCTCTTACACCACAGAAGGAGCAGCACATCTACACAAGAGCAGCAAAAGAGAGCATTTTTTATCTCTTGAGTAGGCTGTAGCTGTGATGGAATTCCTTCTGTTTTAATTTTCAGGCAGTTAGCTGTGAGAGTGTTTATTCCAGATTATTTTCCTTATCAACCACTGTTCTGGCACCATTCTCACTTCCCAATTAATATGCTTTCTCAAGGGGGACCTCCCAGAGAATCAAACACGCCTGTGAAATTCACATGAAGGAGAAGCTAATGCTTCTAGGTAGCCGATCACTCTGGACAGTCTAAAAACACGAAGCGAAAGGCAGTGGGTGAGTCTTGGCTCTGGGCCAGAGTGGGGAATCTCCCATCCAAGGAGGTGGAGTTGAGACCTTGTGCATCGACTCCTGAAGACAACAGCAGCTTCACCAGATGACAGAATTAAAAAATAACACTCTATTAAATATGCCGCATCATTTTTTTTTTTTCACTTCTCTCTGATTGGCTTCCTCTTCAGTCCCTCATTACTTTCTGGCTCTGTCCTGCAAAAAAGTCAAGAGGTCAGCCAAGCTCTCAGCCCTACTGTAGCCTCCAGCAGGGCCTCATTTTCCTGAGTTCAGTTTTCTGCTGCCTTTGCCTCTGACCTGCAGCAGGCTGTTCTTTTCCTGCTTCCTGTTTGCTGGATGAAAAACATTCTACCATGATAAGGGCTTGCCTTGCAGAAGTCACTGGGATGTCAACCCATTCCGTCCTTCTTTGCACCCATGAATCTTTAAAACCATCCTTTCACACCTCCAACTAGCTGCTCCAGAACTTCCCAGGAGTTCTTCTGAAGAACAGTGTTTAGTCCGTTAACTGAGATTTTTTATAGGAAAAAAAAAATCCCCTCAATTCTCAGTTGGTGCCTCTGCAGAGGAAACATGTCTGTCTGCCTTGCAACACCTTTCCTGAAATTATACATCAGGACAATCATTACACAGCCAGATTAAGCAAGATTCTCATATTATTTGGGGGGTGGGGAGCTATATATCCCAACTCTCTGCAATACCAAGCAGCTTCAGGTAGAAAAGCACTAGGAAATCTCTCAGCAATTACTACCATATACTGCTAATTCCACTCATGACTAGCAAAAACTAAATCAAGGACGGGAAAACATGCATAATAATCTGCAGTGATAGTCTGTAAACACTTCATAGAATTTCTCTCTTTTGGGTATAACATTTTTAAAAAAATATGTGGCAGGTACAGTACATTGCAGACTAAAGTATGTGAGATACCATTTATATTTTAGGGCACCAAGTAAGGTTCATGATCTTCTACAATATTCCAGAGGAGAACCTAAGGAATTGGCTAGGTGTTATTATATACAGGTAGTCTTCGACTTCATTTAGTGGCGGTCCAAAGATACAATGGCACTTAAAAAAAGCGACTTATGACCGGTTTTCACACTTATGACCACTGTTGCATCCCCATGATCACATGATCAAAATTCAGATGCTTTGCATCTGGTTCATATTTATGACAGTCGCAGCATCCCAGGGTCACGTGACCTACTTTTGTGACCTTCTGGCAAACAAAGTTGATGGGAGAAGCCGGATTCCCTGAACGACTGTGTTACTAACTGAACAATTGCAATGATTCACTTAACAACCGTGGCAAGCAAAGTTGTAAAATGGGGCAAACTCACTTAACAAATGTTTCACTCAGCAACATAAATTCGGGGCTGAATTGTGGCCGTAGCTCCAGGACTACCTGTACTTCCTTGAGAGAAGAGCAAATATAGTCGGCAAATTTAAAAGCAGCTCTAGCAGAACACGAGCAATTCAAATTAAGCACGCCATTACTATTTCAACCTTAGCCCTAAACATCTATGCACGCACACTTACAATTGGAATAAAATTCCTTGCAGAATCAGACTGCTAGTGTAAGTAAACAAATGTGTTGTGCAGTGACAAAATGATTGCATGTTTCCAAAGACAGGTTACAAGTTGGAAGACTGTGGATTGGGTAAACAAAGCAAAACAACAGGGAGTGTTTTGAGATCTTAATAAATACAAATGTTATGAATGGACTTAAAAGCAAGAGAGAGGGGGGGGGAGAGAGGGGGAGGGAGAGAGAGAGAGATCGATCTGAAAAAAAATATAAATATCCTGTCTAAAAATAACAATGATGCTTCCTTGTTTACATTTGGTGAGGAAGACTGAAGATGTACCTGGGGACAGCTTGTGTAAGCAAGTCTGACTTCCGCAATCGCTGTTTATTCAAAATGTCCAAACTCACAAGACAGATGAGAGGAAACTAGTCTGCTGCCCCCACAGAAAGGTAATGCATGGCGCTTTTACTGATGTCCTCTGTGATTAGCTTTAAACATACACCAAGTTTCTCTCCCCCCCTCCTCCATTTTATTCCCAGGGAAGCCAGATGTGCTGGCTCAGGGGTGGAAAGGTTCAATTCACAGACTGATAAAGATGCGAGATGTTTAGAAGGGAAAGCCAAGTCTCTCCAATGGGGGGGGGGGGGGGGGCAGGCTACACATTTGATCTCATCCCGAGAAAGTAAACAGGGGCCTGAAATATCAGTGCGGGGCGGGGGGGGGAGAGAGAGAATGGCTTCCTGGCTAGATGGGGGTCGAGAATGCAACAAGCGAAGTCAACAGGGAAGCCAGATTCACTTAGGAAGAGCCATGATTCGCTTAGTAACCATGGCCAGAAAGGTTGCAAAATGGAGCAAAACTCATTTAACCGATGTCTCTCGCTTAGCAACATAAATTTTGGGGTCAAGTAAGCCAAGGACTCCCTGTAAAGCAGAATCTGAGTTATGCAACGAGGGGGATGACAAATTACGGCGGGATTTTTAGGCCGTGGAGTTAGAACCTCATCAACAGTTTCCTTCTGAAAAGTGCGAGAACGACGGTGTCCCAAATGTCCAAATCCAATTTTTTAATATCTCAAGAGTAGACGTAGTGCTATTGCTAAAGAAGTATGCTTAAAGCAGGGGTCTTCCACCTTAGCAACATTAAGAATTCTGGGAGTTGAAGTCCACAAGTCTTAAAAGTTGCCAAGGTTGGAGACCCCTGTGCTAAAGCAATTAATATTCAGAGTCTCTCTCCCCCCCTCCTTTGTCCTCTACCTCTGTCTTCCTCTCAATGCCGAAAATTGACTTGAATCTAACCAAACGGAAACATTTAATGACAGAGCTTTCAAATAGTTTAGAAGCTTGTGAAGAAAAGCAGCATGTTCCTCTCTGGGTCAGGAGGACAAGACAAACATCCTAACTTAACTTCCCCCTATCCTTTCCAGAGGGAGATAGCAAAGCCATGAGCCACTCAGGGAGGGTTTTTTTTCAACCCCCAACTATCCTGCCACACACGTAACAGGGCAGCGGCCACTACAATGGAAGGCATCTGGCTCAATTCTTACATCTCAAGCGATGAATTGCTACATCTGGAAAGGACTCGATTAATCCTGCATGCAATGCCAGCTTGTGATGTTATCTCAGTGCCCGGTTCTTGCCTGATGCAACTGAGAATTGAGTCCGATGTCTTTCTTCAATAGGCAGGGAAAGGCAGGATATGCAGGAAAATTAGGTTTTGTGGGCATTGGATCTTTTCTTTTGGTAGAATTCATTTAGTGAGCTATTCTTGACAAATTAGAAAGGTTTGTCTAATCCAGGGGTCCCCAGTCCTGGTCTGTGGACCAGTTTGAGCCATATTTGAGAAGTGGAATGAAGTAGCCATAAATATGATGAGTGGAGGAATGTAACTAGTTGGAGCTTGTAACTTTACCATAAACATTCCCTGAAGCTGTAACTTTGGAACTTTGTCCCAATCATAAGTCCTTTAGGTTTGCTTTCACAATGAAGCATCAAATATGGAGATAGGGCATTTCTTAAAGGCCTCACCAGAACGATGCCACCTGTGCACCATGTGCTTTTCACCTCTGATCCAACTAATATATTCCACCAAGGTGGTTAAATAGGTGCATGGCCTTCCAACAACAGCATATTGCAGGGAAGCTACAGCTATTGTGAATTCACCCCTCAGGAATGCTGAGTAGTCCTATTTAAAATCATATGTTGACATATATACACTTCCTGCAGCTTCAGAGTCTGCTTCCCATAGTAACCAACTTCGTAAAAAAAAATGCACAACTACTCTCAAATCAGCTTTTCAACACACAATTTGAAGTTCTATTTTGCTCCAATCAATAGAGCATGTTGCTTTCTAGAGAAGTACAGAAAACTAAACGGAGCATATACATTTCATACAAGTGACTCAGTTATTCTATGTTCTATGTCACCTTTAAGTGTCTATACAAAGATCCAGCATTACTCTGATTATGTGAACTATGCACTGGCATAAAATTCAGAGCAGGCACATGGATCAGCATAAAAATAAACGCTTAACCATGAAATGTCCCTTAACATTAAAAACCACAATATATTTGTTTCTAATCCCGCATTCTACCTCGGTACCTACACGGCACTTCTATATCCCGACCTCCAAACTTTATGTCCTCCAGTCCCTACCACCAGTAGCCATGGTTAGCTTGAGCTCATGGCAACTGAAGTTCCATTCATCGAGAAGCCACATCAATAAAGGCTCGCCCATATTTTCACTTGTGACCATGTTTAGACGCTTTGCAAGCAATTTTAAGAGAATAGGATGGCAGAGCGGGACAGCAAACAGTTCACGTTCCTTTCTTGACAATCTGGCAAGCAAAACGACGTCTTTTTTTCCTCCCCCAATGGGCAGCTTTTGAACTTTCCCTAAGAAGCGCTAATTGAAATGCAGAAGTAGGCTGTACCATTTGGCTATGTTGTGGAGGGCACGGTTAATTTGAAGGAAGAAGGGGCAGGCGATGTTTTTAACCGCAGACTTGGATAGGCTACCTTAACAATGCCTGATTGTGTTTTTCCTGATCCAGCGCCGCACATTAAGAAGCAAAATGATTAGTAGCGAACTTGTTTCTGAATTGGGGGGGCGGGGTGTCTAATGCTTCGAATACATTAAACGCGATAGCTGTGCATATTTCAAAACCACTTAAAAAATTAGCCTGAATAAGATCAGCTTCCTTCCTACATGGAGCTGCACATATTTCACACATATAAAGACCCTGGGTAGGTCTGCAGCTTTTTCATGTATGGATTTGTTCCTCCAGGCCCTACAGTTAAAGCATGAAATCTTGCAGACAGACAAGCGCCCCGGTCTCACCACAGGACAAGACAAGGCACTCAATACATTGGCTTCTATTGGCTTTAAATGCTCATCCCTTCCTACTATGCCAAGTTATGTTTTCATTTTTAAAATGAGCGGGAGGAGAATTTACAAATCCAGAGAAACCATTTCTTTAGAGCTGGACATTCTTCTAATGTACCCTCCTCCATGTTACAGTGAAATCATATCATCCACAGCTGAAACCTTGACCTCCGAGCAATGATTGAGGCATTTTCACAACCCATGTTCAAAATCAAGCCGTTCCCTCTAGTCTAGGGAATTAGGATTCAGGCAAATCCCTGGCAAAACTCTGTGAGGATAAGGCTGGTTGTTAAAAACAAACCCTGATCTATGCTTACCACTCACAATGTAACAACAAGATTATCTTCTCCAGTCTCTTGCGTCTCATCCTTGGCTCAAGGAAGCCACAGGGAAGGCTGAGGTCTTAGGAACAAACCCCACTCCAGTTGCAAATGTACACAATAAATGACTCATGGTAATGATCAAAGGGCCTCCTCTCCCTTAACCATAACTACTTACTCTGTACTGTTCAACTGACGCTGTTTGAGGTAACCAAGGCTTTACTGAATTCCTGGCATCCTATCCAAGTTTGTGACTGACTCACAAGACTAATGATGGCTTCCAAACGATTGTTTTTAATAAATGCATGAAAATGGCATTTGACAGCTTCCAAGGTCTTGAAGACACCAAACTCTCAACATAAACTAGCCCATCTTCCCAGCAATTTCCTGACATCAGCTTTTGCACGTCAAGTAGCAGAAAGTGCTTCTGGGCTAAAGTGAAACTAAGCTCAAAGAACAGTGGAGAGAGAATCCAGCTCTATTTATGGCTCTAACCACAAGGCTCGATGCTTTCTTAATTCTAAAGGTAGGCCGCGCAGAAGTGGAAAATATTGCTTGCGCTGTGGTAACAACGAAGCCCCAAGCTTGTTTATTTAGAATATTGCCCTAAACAGCATTTCAAAGATGCTCGATTTATACAATATTATTTGACATTGTCTCAGCACTCTGTTGGGAAGTGGGAGGCAGCTGGGATGCTACATCAACATTGTTTTTATGAACACAGCTCGGCCTACCACCTCTTCCCACGTGTCTTCCAGCATCAATCCACACTCAGACGCAGAACCTCCATCTCAAAAATCCTATTGTCATCCTGAAGCTTAATCCCTAATTTAAAATGTAATCACTAGATGAAAAGGGGCAGCTGCCAACTCTTCAAAGCAGGCTGGAAATTGCCTGTTCCTCTTGCAAAGTAAAAAAAACCCTGCATTTCTTTAATAGAGCTCTCTCTGAGAAGCCTACAGAGAAAGATGGCTGATAAAAGATTAGAATAAATAAGATGGAAAGCTTCTGGATATTGAATGCATCTCCAAGTTACCTAGAGAAAATAATAGGGCAGATTTTAGCCTAAGGTTAAAACATACATTCTCTTCTGACCTCACTTCACTGTCTGTACCCAAAGGTGTTTTTTCAAAAGGCAACTGGACTTTGTTTTTCCTGGAAGATGTTTTGCTTCTCATCGAAGCCAGCTTCTTCAGTTCTGAATGAAGCAGCTGAATGGAACTGAAGGATCTTCTTGGATGAGAAGCGAAATGTGTTCAAGGAAAAACAAAAGTCCAGTTGCCTTTTGAAAAACCACCTTTGGGGCAACCATGACCTGGATGACTGAGAATCTCCACAGAGATTCATTGTCTGTCCTTGCTTAATATGATTTAATTGTATTGGTGGACACTTTATCTGGACAAAATTTGTAGCTCAGGGTTGAAGTGAGGGGCCCCTGGTGTACTCTAAGCTTGGTGGTTTTCTTGCAGACATGTCATTACCCAAAATAGGTAGCATCATTGGCACTGATGATGTTACCTAGTGTGAGTAATGAAATGTCTGCAAGAAAACCACCAAGCTCAGAGAGATCCCGTATCAGCATTTCTTTACTAATTTTTCACAGCATTAGCTAGTTTATCAACTGAACTCATTTTTGCACATAATCTATCTTGCAAATCCCGGCACCTTCAAGAGGGAGGTGGTTTTAAATTAGAGCACGGACATGGAGTTTTCAGTGAAAATGGAAGGAGCAGAGCAGCACCTCCAACTCAAACTGATGAGCTGCCAGGGAAACATAAAATGCAGGGGAAAACCAAAACGAAGCAAAAGCATGCAGAGACGAGGAATTTGGAAAGAAGCAAGGGGACTTCCCCAGATCCAGGCGTGCTCTGGAATACTACGGATAAATTCCAGCACAAGCCAGCATTACCTCGGCTGGGAATTCTCTTCGTACATTCTTTCTTTCCCTTCTTTAAAGAGGCTGATGGTTTGTTTTGTCTTCTTCATCAGGTTCTCCATGAACACCCGGAAGTATTCGTTCTCTCCCAGAGTCTCCATCTTTCCCTCGTAGCAGGACAGGATGGTTCGCAGATGCTGGTAGGTGTCGGGAAGCAGGTCTAGAATGTAGGGAGGACTGTTCTTTAGTGCCAGCTTGGGGTTCTGACATAAACGCACAACCTAAGAAGTGTAAAGAGCAAACATAAATAAATGTAAAAACGCCTTCAGGAGGGCCAGCGCGGTTTCAAAATTTAAGAATGCATTCTCACAATAACAGCGTGCTTTAATGGATTCTCAAAAATGTGACGAGGCTGAACCTAACAAGCTACGAACTCTGATTCTGAAATTTTAAACCTACAAAAAGTTCAGTTCAGACCACACCGCATGCTAATCTCAAAACTCGAGGCTAGATGTCTGTCACCAGCTGCCACAGAAACTTCTCCCACAAAGACATTAATGAAGGGGACATTTAAAAGTTGTTGAAATTACTACTATTCCATCATCAGCCTTTTTGAGACAGTGTGCACAAAGCACCAAAATAATGACGTAAGAAAAAGGTTTAACTTAAAAGAGAAATGTACTAGCCCCTTGACTTCCTATGTCCACTCAAGAGTGGTGTCTTAGCACAGTTAGATTTCTAGCCCAATTATCAGTGGAGCACTTTGGTGGGTGACAGTCACCTTGTCACTCAACTCTTTGTAAGGATTCATGACCCAGAATCATTTGAGGAGGAGGAATTGGGGTACTGATACCCTTGCCCAAGGATCTGCTAACTTACGCTTGGCATTATTGTAACTCGACAAAGCTCAAGAGGAATGAAGGAAGACCGGGGAATTGCAGATGAGCAGAGAGTGTGTGATCACTGGAATATTTTGCAAAACTCCGCTTAAGGTGAACAGATATGTAACACTAAAACTTTTCAATGCTCAAGAAGTTGAAAGAAAAAAAAAAGACCTGATGAAACAGCCTTTATTTTACTGCAAGAGACCACGTTTTGCTATTTGACACAATGTACTAAGTCTGGGATAGGGGAAGAAGGAGCTACTGTATGTAGGCTACTGCCAAATTGCAAATATTAGAAGGCTAATGAGAATAATCTTAAAATGCAGATAGGACTTGGCACCTAAACTATCAAAAAGGAAATGGGCTGTGGAAACAGCTAATCAGTTATTTTTATCAGCTGTAACTTTAGCTGACCAGTAAGCTCACTGTGTTCTGTTTAATACAAGCAAAGGTATTGTGCATCCAAAATATCACATTATTCTGTTCTAATTCTATAAATCCTTCCTTGGGATCTAGGTAGAGCAGTGTTTCTCAATCTTGATAGCTTTTAGATATGTAGACTTCAACTCCCAGAATTCCCCAGCTGCCTTCCCTAACTAAAAGAATAATCTGCCTGGAAGATTCTCAAATTATAAGACCATCAACATTCAAGAAAAGTAAACTCCCTTGGGATTGTTACATTTTCAGAAACCATCAATTACTATGCATATATAACAGTAGCATTTTTCATATACTTGGATTTTAACACGACTCTTAATATGGACTTGCCCAGCTTTCATAATGACCAATTCTCTAGCTATTATTTCTCAACAGGATTTATTATTCACCTCCTTCCTCAGATGTAGTCTGCATTTTTCTTTTAAAAATATGCACATGGTGATTAAAATTCAAATAACTGTAAGCCACTGCACAACTCCATGCAATCCAACGTAATTTGGATTTGTTAAAGCCTCCAGAATAATAACTTGTGTATGGTTTAAAGATCTAGAGTTCAAAATATAAAGGACAAAATGCTCCAAGATACCATTATATAAATTTCCTAAACAGACTAACAAAGAAAGGACACAATACAATCAAAACAACTATGGATTATGCTTCAGCTTGAGTTTGATCACTAAAAAGCCTTTAAAACCATGAAAACATGTGCTAATGTATAGAACAAAAATACATTTTATTTTTGTAAAGCTATTTTATATTCTGAATAGTTCAAAGAGATGATTCACTGACTAACAGCATATCCAGGAAATCAAAAGCACCAAAAAAATAAAGTTCCTGCGTCAGAAATAATGGAAAATGGCACAGACGCCATAAATCTAATCACTATATACATTATACATGCATTCTCATGACTTCTAAGAAATCAATACCAAAAATAGCCATCTCCTATGAAAAGTTAACAGGTCAGAAAAGGAAGGGCATATTACTTTTCATTAGTACTAGTTATCATTTAGTTCAATTAGTTACTTTCAACAGGAACATAAAATCCAACTTTCTCTTAAAGCAATTTCAGAACAGCTATTCAGTATCAGTAGTTATAACTTTAAAAGAATTTTATAATTATAATTTTATGTTCCTATTGAATTGAAAGTAATTAAGTTATATTAAAGTTCATTTTTGTCACAGAACCTTAGCAATCCTGAACTCATGATTTCTAACCCAAAACAGTATAACTAAATGGAAGCAGAGTATAAATACTATATAGTTATAGAGATGCAGCAGTAAGATTTTAAAGAATATCAAATTTATTTCATATATTAGATCTGCTATATAGTAAGATGCTTTTTTATATTCTATCTCTATGATTTATGCTGTACTGATTTAATGCATCATTTACTACCCATAGTTTCTCTTAATTATTTGCATTAGGTTAACTAGCATCTAGTTTTAAGATTTAATACAAATGCTTCAACTTTGATTAGAAAATGGACGGTAAATATTTTATTTATTAATCATATATATGGCTGCCCATCGCTCAAGAAGTTACTTTAGGTGGCTAAATCATTAGCAAATACCAGCATTTCTCAACCATGGCAACTTTAACATCTATGGACTTCAACTCCCAGAGCTGTGTTGGCTGGGGAATTCTGGGAATTGAAGCCCACTGATCTTAAAGTTGCCAAGGTTGAGAAATGTTGGCACATACTATATTTATTCTCCCTCCTTGGCTTTGACAGCTCCTAAGAACAAGTAACTTCAACAAGAGGCTCTTCACCAAGTATTAATGTCATAGCAATAATTATAGTCAAGTATTATCTAATCACATCAAGGTTTCGATCATGATCATTGGGATAAAATTAAGAGTCTTAATTAATCAAAACAAAAACAAGAAGAAGAGAAGATGGCTTGGTTGGGCTGTATTCATACTGTGTAGGGACTTAGTACAGGGCATAATATATGAATTACAAGTTTATTAATGACATCCTGGCACCCAGGACAGCATTTGACTAGTGGCTGCCCAAAAGGAGGCTGATAGTTGGCAGCCCTACATTTTAAAATGGAAATATTTTGCATTGACAATTGTGTGATTCTGTGAAAATTGTGCCTTCTTGAAAACTTTCCCAGTTTGAAAACAGATTACTATCTTATCTTCAGGAAGGCAAGGAGTAAAGCATAAACATTAAAATTGTTGCTCAATATTTTAAAGAAAGGAAAAAGAGGAAACAGCAAAAACATTATTTCAAATCACATGAACTGGTAAGCTCTCTTTAACAGTATGATTGACCTACCCTGCTTCACCTCTCTGCAACATTCTTGCTTCAGTTCATGCATATGAAATAGGTTTATTAGCTACTGTACTAGCTAATTATTCACTAATTAAGTCCTTGATTGTTTTATTTTTTAAATGCACTCATAAGATTCAAAAAATCACATTTTAACCAACTGTTGGCCCCTCAACTTCCACTCATTTTTAGCAACCAAACTATCCAGCATAATGTTTTAAAGGTACTTAAAAGCATTGGCCTAAATTCAGAAATCATTCTTTCGCTTATAATGTGATGGTTACATCTTCTATCCTTGGAAAACTTTCTAATTTTGCTAGATCCAATTCCTCAAATTCAGTATTTAGGTGGCCTCTTGTTATTTTTAACATTCTCACTTCAACTGTTACACCTCAGCTATATTAGTATATATCCACAGCTTTAATACTGAAATAACACACTAGGTTCATGAATGAATAAAAAATCTGTTACAGTTCAAGACCTGATGATGCATTAGACTATTTATAAGCCTAATAGTTGTACATATCAGGACCAAACAATTAACATAAAATAGGAAAAATGTTCCATCCATGTTATCTGGTTAAAACATCTGGTTAACATTTCTGCTATAGGTAGAAAAACTGATTTTTCCTTCCATGCCAACCAGTAAGTGAGCAAGCAAACTATAACAATGTGTGTTAAAACACAATTTCAGAAGCATGGCAGAATCTCCATCCATGAGTAGCTTGATTCACAAGCAAGACCAACAGCATGCCTTAGCACAAATGTTTAGAAACAGATGTGCAGACACCATATCCTTAAACATTGAAGCATGCATTTTTCCTCAATATGTGCCACCCTAAGAAAGTACCTGCCTTCTAAAACCCCAGTTGAAAAATTCATCCCAACAACCTGCAACTTCTTGGTACCAAATCTGCCTATTTAATTAGGGTGGCTTATAAATTTGATAAAGAAATAGATTTCCAGGCCACATCATTAATCCAAGCCCTTTAATGCAGATTCTTATCAAACCTTTCATGGCATCTAAAGTTTGATCTGAAGCCAAATTTCCAGTTCCCCAATATCCCAAGTTCCCAGAACCCGACCTACAACTATGACCTACAACTATTTCCTTCTTTCTAGATAAGACAGCCTTCTCCTTGGGATATTCACATTCAGCCAAAGAATAAAGCAGAACGTAACTGCTTTTTGCCTGCATTGATTTCATGTTCCTCTTGCTCTTCCTCACTTCCTTCCCTCGCTTTCTAAATTAAGATCAGCTCCGCAGGACAGGAACTTGTTTGCAAGTAGCAGCAGTTGCAAAATAACCAAAGCAGAGGACAGTTTTGTATCATTCTCACTCCCAGGAAGGCTTGAGCTTAGGTTCATACTAAAACACTAACACTGTGACATCCCAGCCAGCCAGCAATCCACCCTATCCTATTGTTTTTCCTATACTATATTTTCTTATGGAGACCCCCTCAAATTTCCATTTCTAACAGAAAATAAGTATCTATAGCTCAGGATTGAACTGTGGGGTTCTTGGGGTCTGAGAGAGCCTCCCACATCTCCATTTCTTATCAGCCCAGTCCACAGACCTGACCTTTGCATGGAGAGATGGAATCTCATTTCCCTTCCAATTAAGACTCTTCTTGTTATGATGATGCTCAGTCATACAGCCAGCCAGATGCTTAGACTGTATTTGGAATTTGGGTCTACTTATTGAGTCTCCCTCAAGTAGATGTTGTTGCTTGATAGTGTTAAGAGGTACAGTTGCAGGATGTCAGCTGTTCCAAGTCAAGCTGCCTTTTGCAATTGACTGATGGGGATTGCATCAATGCCAATGATGTTCAAGTGGCACCCCAGATGTTTTGGGGTTGCACCCCAGGCACCTACCGCTATTGGTACATTTGCTTTGTTTTGCTTATTAGGACAGTCGGCCGCAGTCATCCAGCTGTTCA
This sequence comes from Bungarus multicinctus, assembly GCA_023653725.1. NCBI lineage: Eukaryota > Metazoa > Chordata > Lepidosauria > Squamata > Elapidae > Bungarus > Bungarus multicinctus. Next base: position 24,692,214 of record CM042837.1, read on the forward strand.
GACTGGATCTGGACTTTCTATTCACCTAGGAAGTCCTTCCGAAGAACCCGGCATAGGCACAGGTGGATGTTTTACAGTGTCAAAAGGGTGGAAACAGTTCCTAGTCAAGCTGCCTTTTGCAACTGACTGATATGGACAGTCCGTCGTACAGTCAGCCAGATGTTCAGGCTGGATTTGGCCTTTTTATCCACCTACGAGTCCTTCCCAAGGACCCGGCATAGGTAGATATTGCCATTTGATGGTCTTAAAGGTATGGAGGCAAGTGATAAGTCACTCCAAGCAAAGCTGCCTTTTGCAATTGATTGCTATTATTACATTATTTGGCAACGCCTTCTCTACCTCATTCAGATATAGATATGATATATGATATAGATATCCAAACAAAGCTGCCTTTTGCAATTGATTGCTATTATTATATTATTTAGCAATGCCTTCCCTACTTCAGATAGATAGATAGATAGATAGATAGATAGATAGATAGATAGATAGATAGATAGATAGATAGATAGATAGATAGATAGATAGATAGATAGATAGATAGATAGATAGATAGATAGATAGATAGATAGATAGATAGATAGATAGATAGATGAATGATATATCCAAGGAAAGCTGCCTTTTGCACTTGATTGCTATTATTATATCTGGCAACCCTATCTCAGATAGATAGGTAAATAGATATAGATATGATATACAGTATGATAAAAATATCCAAACAAAGCTGCCTTTTGCACTTGATTGCTATTATTATATTACTTGGCAATGCCTTCCCTACCTCATTCATGTACATATATATATGTACACGCAAACATATACACATACATACACACATACATACATATATATATGTATACATACACACATACATATATGTATACATATATACATACATATATAAACACACACATCTCAAAAGCAGGTAACAGAATTTCATTTTTAAGGTGGGCAGGCGTGCTCGCAGTAAAAAAAGAAATGGCAATCAAGTTATCTTAGCTATCTTACAGGAGTCTCCAGAAACCCAGGGCTGCACGCAACTACCCCACACACGATATTGTTTCTCTTGCAAGAATTCCCCACCCCATCCCTTGGGGATGAGGGACGGGGCGATGAAGGACAGCTCTTCGCTTGCTTGTCACAAGCCCCCCTCCCCGGACGCTGCCCTCACCCCTCTCACCCCCACCCCCTTCGGCCACACCTGGCAGCCTTTCCCGGCTCCCCACCTGCCAGGGCCCCAGTCTGAAGGGGTGCGAAGGGCGGGGTGGATGGGAGGAAGCCCCCCTCCCCCCATTGCCCCCTCTCCTCACCTTGTCCATCAGCTTCCAGCACTTCTCGACCATCTTCTTGTCCACGGTGCCGGGCTGGTGGGGGCCGAGGTGGTGGTGGTGGGGCTGGAAGGCGTCCTTCATGAGGCCGATGAGGCCCCCGGGGCCCTTCTTCAGGGGTGCCGCCATGTGGGGGAGGTTGGCGGCCGCAGCGACACCCCCGTCGGACCCCTCGAGCGGGCTGAGGGAGCTCGGCCGGCTTAAGGCGGGTTCCTTCCTTTCCCGTCCCGAGGGCCGCGGAGAGCGCCCGGCTCGGGCAGCGGTCTGGCCGGGCTGAGGGGAAGCTGCTCCACGAGCGCCGGGGACGCGCCCGACTGACGAAGAAAAGGGAAGTGGGGAGGGGAGGGAGGGCAGGAAGGGCAGCGGCGCATGCGCGCCGGCGCGAGCCTCTCCGGGCGGAGCCTCCTGATTGGCTGGGCGGACGGAGAGGAGAAGGGGGGAGGGGAAAAAGGAAAAGCGGGCGCTGCGCGAACCTCCTCGAGGGGCGGTACGCTGCCATTGGCCGCCCACAACGCCCCCTCCGGCGAGAAATCCGGCTCTGATTGGTCCAGGATTTCCAGAATGCCTGCCCCTTAGAAAAGCCGTTTTCTGATTGGTCCGTGGAAGGAAAGGGGCGGGGCGCCCCACCTTTCTCTTTCTGTTCACGTAAGATCGGCGATGGCTAGCCAACCGGGAAGAAGCCGGGCTTGTAATGGCTTTAGTCTTATTAGCCGGACCGTATATTTCCTTTTCGAAGGACATCCGAGAAGCTGGCACTCCCATTCCAAGCAGGACAAGAGCATTAATCCTCGCTCTGTCCATGCCCACCCGGCGTCAGATTAGCATAGCCACGCCTCGCCGTGTATCTTTAAATGTCTTTGGTGCGCCATAGAGCCGAATGCGCATGCGCCTTTAGAAGCGTGTGCATGGAGGCATGCGCAGTACTTAGAAAAGAGGCTCGTGATGCCATGATGAGGTTGGGCAGTCTGGCTTCTATAACAGCTACTGCAGAGTTGAGCAACCGACATAGAAAAGTGCAGTTATGCAACTTACTGGCCTAATGCAGAGCTATTTCCCTGCCAGTCTATAAAAAATGTTTAATGGCAGAAATCAAATTACTTCTTGGGTTTTAACTTGGAAGAAAAGATGCTAACTGGTAACTGGTTTTCCTTTCTAAAATCAGATTAAGAACAGATTAACAGAGATGGGAGGGACCTGGTAGGTCATCTAGTCCAACCCCCTACCCAAGCAGGAGACTTTTCTGGCAGATGACAGTCCAGTCTCTTCTTAAAAGCCTCCAGGGATGAAGCTCCCACAACTTCCGAAGGCAACTTCTTCTCCATTGGTTGATTGTTCTCATGGTCAGAAAATTCCTCCTTATTTCCAGGTTGAATCTCTCCTTGATCGGTTTCCATCCATTATTCCTTGTCTGGCCTTCAGGTGCTTTGGAAAAGAGCTTGACCCTTTCCTTCTGTGTGGCAGCCCCTCAAATATTGGAACCCTATCATGCCTCCCCTTTTCCTTCTCTTCCCTAGACTAGCCATGACCAGTTCTTCATATGTTTTAGTAACCACTCCCATAAATAGCAGTAGCCCTTAGACTTACATACCGCTTCACATTGCTTTCCAGCCCTCTCTAAGCAGTTTACAGAGTCAGCCTCTTGCCCACAAGAATCTGGGTCTTCATTACACCAACCTTGGAAGGATGGACAGCCAAGTCAACCTTAAGCCTGGTGAGATTTGAATTGACAACTTGCAGGCAGTCAGCAGAAGTGGCCTGCAGTACAGCATTCTAATTACTGCACCACTGAGGTTCTTGGTTGCTCTTCTCTGCACACTTTCTAGAGATTCAACATCTTTTTTACAGTGTGGTGACCAAAACTGGATGCAATAATCTAGGTGTGGTTTTACTAAGGCTTTATAGAGTGGTATTAGTACCTCCCTTGATCTTGATTGTATCCCTCTGTTAATGCAATTTAGGATTGCACTGGCTTTTTTGACTGTCACCTTACCCTCCTGTTTCTCCAGACTGCCTTCCATAATCCCCCGCCAGTGTGGATTTTGTACTCTAGATTGGCGAAAGCTGCCTTAAATTCAAACTTTGCAAATTTTATGAAAATCTGGGAAGTCATGCTGTCTGATGACAAGGGAACAGAAAAACACAAGGAAATTATGGAAGTGGCTGATAAAATGGAAGTAAAGCAGCAAAAAAGAAATGAAGGCATTGGGAGAGGTTTTGGAATGACAAAACATCTTCACTGGCCTTTCTGACAACAAAGAGGAAGTGATCCAAGAGAAGAAGATTGCTTTTACAGGCTGCCCAGGGCAAAGAAAATGGAGAAGGATCTGGGCAAAAGTCAGAACTGATCCCTTCACTCGAAAGCTCAAGGAAACGAGTTCATTTTTCTCCAGAAATCCTAGGTGGTTTTGGGAGAAAGTGACTTTTACATGACTTCTCGAAATTCAAAACTAGGAAGCCAGACAAACGCTTGTGAACTCCCCAAATCTTCTGTTGAAGAAGGGGATCGTAACACTGATGGAGAGAAAAACTCTGTTATACAACTGCTTTCCCACACACCCACTTCTCGGTCTCTGTTTCTGTTGCTCCCCTCTGGAAGGAGGTTTCAAAATATTTCTAGCAGGACTACCAGATTCTGCAACAGCTTTGTTCCCTTCTGCCATCCGTCTGGTAAACTCGCAAGATTTGTTTTCTCTCGCCATAGACACGTATACTGTACATCCAAACGAGACTTTTGTTGTTTCTCTGTATCACGTTATATATTATGTGCAAAATTTTGTATTTATTTTGTCATGTTTATGTAGTGCATATTGGAGGTGGTGGCCCTTTGAGAGCTATATGCAAGGAAATTTCATTTTAATGTATGCCAATCAATGTACATTCAAAATGACAATAAAGTTGTTCTATTGTATCCATTCCATTCCATTATTCATTATTTTATTTTATTCTATTCCATTCCATGTCATTCTTCATTCTTCTGTTCTATTCTATCCTATCCTATCGTAGCCATTACATTACAGTACATTACATTACATTACATTACCTGGACTCCTTTGGGGCCATGTAGCCAGAGGTGGCATTCAACCGGTTCTGACCAGTTCTGGAAAACTGGTAGTGGAAATTTTGAATAGTTCGGAGAACTGGCAAATCCCACCCCTGACTGGAGATTTTACAGTTTCCTTCCCCTGCCATGCTCACCAAGCCACGCCCACAGAACAGGTAGTAAAAACATTTGAATCCCATCACTGAATGCAGCCCTGTAGTGTCTATTCTACACTACCCTGCCCCTGGTGTTCTTCAAGTCCTACCGTATCTGCAGGACTCTGCTGTGGAGAGGACCTTTGGTAGTAGGGCCAACACAATGGCCCCAACCTCTGTGCAGATGTTCAACACTCCAGGCAGAGAATTAGAACAAGCAGAGAACGAGGGAGTGAATTTAGAAATTAGGCTACGCGCTTCAGCCCAGAAGACCAATTCTGGAACTGCTGACTCCGTTTCGTTGGTTGCCTTTTTTTTCCCCCCTCCCCTCCCTGCAAAAGAAAAAAGAAAAATTCAAACAAAACATTTGACCCGAATCTCAAAATCCTTTCTTTGCTGAACAGTTCAATGCTGCTGGGGCATTGAACTCTTATTTATTTATTTTTTCTCTCTTTTGCTAAGCTTTCCTTGGTCACCATGGCAGCCAAGAAGGGCTGTTGCCGCGCAACACAGAAAAAAACACACACAACTCAGATACCAGGGAGGGGCGTGCTAAAATCCAGGCGCTTTTTCTGCCCTTTTTGCACATGGGACTCTTCTGGTGTCGCCATAGCAAACGTTTGCAATTATATGGTGGAAAAAACCCACAAAGACTCTTTTTTTTTTTTTCTAGAAAAAAAAAAAGACTTTTTTTTTCTAACCAGGTGCGAGACGCAGATCTGGATTGCTGCACCGGTTGAAGACTTGAAGGAGTGCGGTGTGGAGCGTGAATTTCTGCAGAAAACTTGAGAGGGTTGCACAGGCTGAATCTTCGCAAGGATGCCTCTTCCAAAGAAAAGAAAAGTGAAAAAAACAAGGAAGCAAAAGTCATCCGTTCCAGGTAAAGTTTGGTGCAGCCATGCAAAAAAACAAAACAAAAAAAATCTCAGGTTTTCAGGCAAAATTCTTCCTTCACATTCCTTCCATGGAAAGTATTATACAAGAATACAAATCGATCTTTTGCAGAGAGGAGAAGGAAATTAAATCAGAACCGATTTAATCACTGGTGGCTTTCAAGAAGAGACTTGGACTACCGTTTGTCAGCAATAGTATAAGCAGGGTCTCCTGCTTGGGGGCGGGGGGGGGGGGTTGGACTAGATGACCTACAGGGACCCTTCCAACTCTGTTAACCTGTTTAAGAACCAACACCAAATAGTTACTTATTTTGCATGCTTGAAAGCAAGGCTGTTCACATTTGAAAATCCAACACAAATTCTCTACGAAAACACCTGGCTTGGCTTACAATTATTTTTTTCATCACATGTGTCTTATTTTTTTTTAAAAAAAGGGACATATTAGCCTTCAACTTAAATTTGTAATTTTTCACTCTGAAGGAAGAAACGATAAGGTTACAGAAGTTTTTTTTTCTATGTCCAATGTCTCATCCTCCCCATAATGTTGAGTCCTGAAATAATAATGCATAACTCGGAGGAAATGGGATATTAGCAGGTTTTTTCCCCTGTATCCCATCCCTCTTAGTCTGTTAAAGGATTCCTGGTGTTGGGGGGAAAAAACCAGGAGAAAGATGCAGGAGCCAATGAATTTGGAGGCAAGCTGCAGGAAAGGAGGTCTCCATTTATTTAGAAATCAGAAGCGAAGTGATGCGGCATCGGTTTTGGGGCAGCTGACAACATGGGGGTGTAGAGTGATTTTTATACCTTTTTGGACCTTTGAAATTGAGGTGCCTGGTTGTTGTATATGATTAGATTCTGTATTCTAATTGTCCCTATTTGGTTTCCTGGGTAATGGTCAGGTTCAAGGCTATGGAAAAGTAAGGAATGTAAATTCTGTGTGGCTTTGCGTTTACTGACTTAATCTTAATTCTGTCCATTCAGCCTATCTCAGTCTTCTAACTGGGGTTACTTATGGCCATTCTGGCTGGGAGGCAAGGACTGCTTTAGCACTTAGCACTAACACTTAGACTTATATACCGCTTCATTTTACAGTCCTCTCTAAGTGGTTTACAGAGTTGGCCTCTTGCCCCCCAACAATCTGGGCCCTCGTTTTACCCACCTCGGAAGGACGGAAGGCTGAGTCAACCTTGAGCCAGTGAGAATCGAACTGCTAAATTGCAGGCAGCCGGCAAGCAGCAGAAGGAGCCTATAGTACGGCACTCTAACCATTGTACAGGAAGGAAGGAAGGAAGGAAGGAAGGAAGGGCAATAGCACTTAGATTTATATACTGCTTCACAATGCTTTCCAGCCCTCTCTAAGCAGTTTACAGAGTCAGCATATTGTCCTCAAACAATCTGGGTCCTCATTTTACCCACCTCGGAAGGACAGAAGGCTGAGTCAACCTTGAACCTGCTGAGTTTCGAACTGCCGAATTGCAGGTAGCCGGCAGGTAGCAGAAGCAGCCTGCAGTACTGCACTCTAACCACTGCGCCACTACATCTTTAGTTTTTATGGATGGTTTTTCTTTGCCTTCTCTGGGGGCATGGGAATAGAGGGGTGGGGGTGTTTTATGATCCTTCCTAACACTGGCATTTCGAGCCCTTGTTATTATGTGTCCGACCGATGCTATGATTCTATGAATGCCTTTCTGGAGGTATTTTCTAAGGCTTCTAAAGTTGTCTTTAACTCAAACTTGGCAGGTTTAAGACTTGTGGACTTCAACTCCCAGAATTCCTGAGTTCACATGAGTGGAGGAGGAATTCTGAGAGTTGAAGTGCCACAGGGGACCCCTGCTTTAACTAAATACCAAGTGAGGACCTCCGTTCTTCACCTTTCGCCAGCATTTGTTCTGCTTCTTTCCTCTTTTCCCTCCAGGTGAGGAGAGCCACAAAAAGGCATCGCCGGCGGCTGACGCACTTAAGCAGCACTTGGGTGAGGAGAGCTGTGCAAATCTATGTTTTATTGAAGCGGGTACATTTAAAAAAAAAAATATTTAAATTCGTAATTTCCCCCCTTTTCCCAGTCCCAGCGTTTCTGACACGAGACAAGACCGAACAGTGACGTGGCTTCTGTGTCCTTTTGCCTTGCAGTTCTCCAGAGAGACCTGGCCAAACAGGCCATGATTGACAGGGAAGGATTCAGGCAGAGGCTGACAGAACTGGAGAGAGAGCTGGAGGAAGCCCAGAAAGACAAAAAGGATATTTATGAAGGTCATTTGGGGGAGGTGGGAGGGATTGCTCCCCTGGTCATTGTTTGCAGAAACCGATTCTTTCCTTTCCCAGAAATGGGACTGGCAGTAGGATGGAAAATGCCTTAATATCTTAGTCTTTCATTCCTCTGGGGCAGGGGTCTGCAACAGTGGTGGGATTCAAAAGAATTTACTACCGGTTCTGTGGGTGTGGCTTGGTGGGCGTGGCATGGTGGGCGTGGCAGGGGAAGGTTACTGCAAAATCCCCCTTCCCTCCCCATCCCACTAACCTGCTTTCCAGTTCCGTTCTCCTGTGCAGGGCAACCAAAGGAGAGCCAGCCGATCAGCTGGGACTTGATGGGAGGCAGAGAAGAGATGGGGTTGGTGGGGCAGTCAGAGGTGGTATTGGCCGGTTCTCTGAACTACTCAACATTTCCGTTACCGATGGTTCTCCAGAACTGGTCAGAACCAACTGAATATCACCTCTGGTCTATAACCTTAAACATTCAAAGAGCCATTTGGACCCATTTACCATAGAAAACACTGGGAGCCACAAAACCTGGTGGGAGTGGCCAACTCAACGTCACTCCCACCCAATCATATGACCCATCACCAACACGCCTACCCAGGTTTTGTGGCTCCTGGTATTTTCTGTGGGAAATGGGTCTCTCTCCCTTTCTCCCTCCCTCCCTCCCTCTTGTCATTTCTGTTTTTGGTGTTTTAACCTTCTCAGGCCAGGTGAGGAGTGACTGGGAGGGGAGGGTGAGAGGCGGGGCCAGCCAGTGGTGGGATCACCCAACAGGGAGCCACAGCAGAGGGCCCAAAGAGTCACATGTGGCTCCAGAGCTGCAGGTTGCTGACACCCATTCTGGGGGATCCACTTGAGATCAAAATGTTCAGTGAAACACTCCTAAGAACATACATCTCCTAAGAGCAATATCGAGGAATCTGTGAACATTTTTCTGAGTCTCAGAGTGACCTTTCTAAGGCGTTCTTCAGTATCAGTAATATTCTTTAATGTTGCACAGACCTGGGATTTGATCATTATTAGGAAGAGGGCCATAAACCATTCTCCACAGCTTAGCTGTCTATGTGCATCTTTTCCATTTGTGCCCTCTTTAACTTTTAGTTTAGGGTGGCATTTCTCAACCGTGGCATCTTTAAAGTGGGTGGACTTCAACTCCCAGAATCCCCCAGCCAGCAATTCTGGGAGTTGAAATCCACCCATCTTAAAGTTGCTAGGATTGAAAAACACTGGTTGTGTTCAGTTATATGCCCTGTTCTATTTCTGTGAATAGATATCAACCGCCATTCTGTCCATCCATCTCATGTTCTTGGGGCCAGCTGATTGGTTCAACTACCGCTTCAGTGAACCGGATGTAAATTTAACATCCGATTCGCCCAAACCAGTCCAAACCAGCTGAATCCCACCCCAGGGCCTGCCCTTTTAGCTTACTGTATACTCAAGGGTCACGTTTGGGCGCTACAGAAGTAGCATCTAGGAATCATCTAGGGGCAACTAAGGGTTTTTCATCTTCCCTCTGACCCCACTTCCATTCCTTCGCTCCGTTTCAGAGATGATCCGCCAGTATCACCAGTTCCAGTGCCAGACTGACCGCCAGATTCAGCGTCTGGAAGCTGAAAAGCAGAACCTGCAAGAAGAGCTGGGTATTTACCCAAAAGTTTGGCCTGACACAAGGTTACTCAGATGGGTTGTGGCCATTCAAGGCCGCTGTTTAAGGACTGGGAGGAAATTAAAAAAAAATAGCTCTATCTACTTCCTTGCATCTTTTAAACCAGGGGACTCTAACCTTGGCAACTTTAAACCTGGGGGACTTCAACTCCCAGAATTCCCCAACCAGCTTTGCTTAAAGTTATTGGCTGCAGAATTCTGGGAGTTGAATTCTGCCAGGCTTAAAGTTGCCAAAGTTGGAGACCCTGGTTTAAAAGATGCATTATTATTATTATTATTATTATTATTATTATTATTATTATTATTATTATTATTATTATTATTATTATTATTATTATTATTGGTGAGAGCATCAGACTAGGATGTCATCCATAGAAATAAAGGCCGGGTTTTGCCTCATTTGAAAAATACACCAGGCCATTTAAAATAAAACTATGTACATACATTATTTAATTTCCACCTGTCAAATCTTTTTAGCAACATGAGGGAAATGACCGTTATCTGCAAAATTTTTGAAGGTCCCCAATCTTGAGTTTCCCTCACCTCCAAGTCCTGAAGTCCCTAAGGGCAGTGTTTCTCAGCTTGACCACTTTAAGTTGTGTGGGCATCAATGCCCAGAATTCCCCAGCCAATCATGTCCTATAGATGGAGTTGACTAGAACAACGTCTCTCAACCTTAAGCAACTTTTAATGTGTCTGGACTTCAACTCCCTGAATTCCCCAGCCAGCCATTGGCTCAGCTCTCTTCCGCTTTCCCTCGTCTCGATCTCTGTCCCACCCCATCCGTGCCCAACCCATCTCATTTGTCCTCGGCAGCTGCCTGTCAAAAAAGCTTGCGGAGGAGTGAAGAGGAGCGAGCAAAGATCTCGGAGGAGAAGGAGCGAGCTGCGGCTCAGATGCAACAGAAGGCTGAGGGGATGGAGAAGGAATGGGAACGAATCCTTCACGTGAGTCGGGGATGGGAAGGACATCAATTCTGGCCCCAGCCAAGAACATAAGGGGTGGAGACCAGATGTTCAGCATCGCTCATTACCAAAGTTTCAGGAAAGAGAGAGAGAGAGAGAGAGGTGATGAATATTCCCATGATTGCTGGTGTTCAACTATGCTCAACACTGTGCTCAACACTGTGCTCAACACTGTACTTGCTTCTATGGGTGATAGGTTGAGCATGACGATAGTCAACATTGTTGGGCAACGTTCTTTTCTCTCATCGCCCCGTTCAAGCAGAGAAACTGGTTTGTTGGTCTGTGGTTGTTTTTCTCCCCTCTTTCAACCCTGATGCCTGGAAAAAGCATTCAGTGCCAATTCAGATCTTTCCTTCCATCACTCAGCATCCTGTCTGCTTGGATCACAAATGATCCCTTCTGGCTTCCCCAAACCTCACAAGACATTTTCAGAAGGGGGAAATTCTCAGGCAACCCGACTGCAAATAAACCAGCACGGATCTTTATCTCTTCCCTTTGAACATTTAGACAGGGCCCACATCCTGTTTCGTTGCTCTAATCCCTCAACCTCCCCATTCTCACTTCCTTTTAACAGGATAGCTTGGATCAGGTGCTTTCCAAGCTACAAGCCACCAAGCTGGGCTGGGAGAAAGAGGCTACGCTCATCCATACTGAATATAAGAACGCGCTAAAGGAGTTTGGACTCAACCCGTTGGAATTCTGAACCAGTAGTCAAGCAGAGTGAAGGTCTGTCCCCTTCTCCTCACGGGGCGTGTGTGTGTGTGTTCAGGTTGCCACAGACATTGAAATGTACTGTTAGAAGGGAATATTTCTAGCTCAAGGTTGAGCTGTGGAGTTCTTGCTGCTCTCTGAGCTTGGTGGTTTTTTCTTGCAGACGTTTCGTTACCAATCAGCCATCAACAGACCAATGGAGATAAACCCATCTACATACCAATCAGAAAACCCCAAAGGAACCAAGAGATCACAGTGCCTCCTGGCCAATAACCAACACCCAGATAAAAAGAGATTTAACATCCAGATTAACACTAGACCAACAACCAAAGCCACAAACGACACCCCAATTATGGAGCTACCGACTCAGATAAACAACCTAACAGAAAAAAAACAACAGCCTGTTCAAGGAACCATCAAGGCCACCCACACCAACACTGACAGAGCAAGCCTCCTGCGTATAAAAACAGAAAGCAGACTCCCTCTTCCTTCTAGCACTGATGATGTTCTCTAGTTGAGTCATGAAATGTCTGCAAGAAAACAATGAAGCTCAGAGAGCACCAAGAACCCTACAGTTGTCGTCAATCTCCTCTTCCTCCTCCTCCCAAGTTCCACTCCTTTCTAGTACTGACGATGTTCCCTAGTTGGGTCATGAAATGTCTGCAAGAAAACAACCAAGCTCAGAGAGAGCACCAAGGATTCCACACAATAAAATATGGAGTTATTCATCCACATTGCTCAGCAACTCACCCAGCATGTGAAAACACAGTGTGGTTTATTTGACTTGGTTTTAGTGTCATGTGTGAAGTTGGTCCGCGTGCCTCGTGACAAACCCTTATTGAAGCAAACTTAAGGTTTAGTGTGACGGGTGAATCCAAACGATCCAGTCTTTAGGTGTGCGAAAAGTACTTTCCACCATTAACAAACTCCTTTCTTAAGCAGCTCAAACGAAGGAAGGAAGGAAGGAAATTCCAGATGAGGCCGTCTGTTATCTTTTTCTGTTTCAGAACACATTAATTCCCATTTAACATAGCTGAGGTCGTAATCCTGTACTCGTCAAGAGCGTAGGCCAGGAACAGAAGATGCTTTGCATCTCCACTCAGAAAAAAAAATCTTGGAGAGGGAACTCGAGGACTGGAAGCCTCTCGCTCATCCTTTGCCAACCTTCACAGTCTGTTTTGTGCAAAATCGATGGGTTGATTGTCAGAAGAAGATGAAAGGAAGTCCAGTGCTCAGTTTTATTGGTTCCAGTAGAGCAGGGAATTCCAGCCTTGGTGACTTGAAGACTTGTGGGTTTCAATTCCCAGAATTCCTCAGGCAGCACAAGTCTTAAAAGTTTTCAAGGATGGAGATCTTGCAATAGAGGAAATATTTTGACGGAGGGAAAAAGAGTCTGAAGGAAGTGATCAATGCTCTTCATTCACATTCCACTTGAAGGAATCATGTAGAGATGTTGTCACATCTAGAGAGGACATCCATACTAGCTTCTCTTCCACAAAATGCAATGAACGACGGCTATCCTTGAATTGCAATTATTTCCAATGTCCTGATCTTTTTTTGAATCTTACCCAAGGGAACTTCCCCAAGATGGCCCTGACTCATCGTATTCCATCTCTGACAATGGTCTGGTTTGAATCTTCAGCCTCCTTGCCAGGTTCTGCGGGAATCATGTGAGTGCAGAGACAGATTGACACAGAAGGCAGAAGAGGGATTAGAAAAGCTGGTCTGGGAGGATGAGATCAATTTGCCATTCTGGAAGGATGTGCAAAGGTGCTCACTTTTTCCATAGAGTCCAAGGAGCTGTCTCTAGAATGCCTGGCTGAACCCATCATGGCCCTGGATGAAAGAAGGAGAAGCTAGGTTACATTTCCATAGATGAACCTGGAAAAAAAAATGTTAACACTGACCAAATCCCACTTTGGTGGTCTGTCCCCAAAATGCAAGAGGTGATGTTGGGCTGGAGAAAGTCAAGTCATTGGCTTCACAGAACATTGAGACATATGAAGAATGGTTGCTGGAATTGGGCATGTCTAGTTTAATGGAAGGAAGGACCAGGGTGACATGATAGCAGTGTTCCAATATTTGAGGGGCTGCCCCAAAGAAGAGGGAGTCAAGCTATTCTCTAAAGCACCAGAAGGCAGGACAAGAAGCAACAGATGGAAAATAATCAAGGAGAAAACTGACCTAGAACTAAGAAGGAATTTCCTGACAATCAGTGGAACATTGCCTCCAGAAATTGTGGGTGCCTCAACACTGGAGGTTTATAAAAAGAGATTGGACAACCATTCATCTGAAGTAGGGTTTTGTACTTGAACAGGGGTTGGATTAGAAGACCTCCAAGGTCCCTTCCAATTGTGTTTTAGGACTTTTTACCTCTCTGGTGAAGGTCCATGGGGTAGGGTCAGGTTGGCCAGATGGCACTGTATTGCTAGAGAGCTGACAGTGACATGGTATCAAAGCAGGCCAGCTTTGTTCCTGAACGATGCCTGGAGATGAAGAACCACGGGTGATCAGAAAGCTTGATGGGACGTCTTCATCATCGTAGAAAACTAAAGGAGATACTCCAATCTGGAATTGTAGACCCAAATCAAGAATTGGCATGTTGTCAAGAAATCAATTTCTAATACAACCTAGACTTAAAATTCTATTTTGTATCATGGGGCGAAATCAGATTTAGCCCATCTTAAGTACCCCACACTTTCATAAACACACTGTCCACGTGCATCATTTTGATACCAGTAGACATGTCTGCTTGGAGAATCCTACTGAATTGTAGTGGAATGGAGAATGATAGGATTTCTTTGCTCTCCTGTCCTGAATGTGGAAGAAACGCCACTTCAAGCAGTCCTTGCATTACAATCATTTGGGTAGTGTCTGTTCAAAGTTGAAAAAAGTGACTTGCTCACATTTGGTGCAGCATCCCCACAATCACACGGTCAAAATTTGGATACCTGGCAAAACCAGCATGTAGTCTATAGAGATTGTCAGTCCTCCAAGTCATGGCTGTCCCAACTGTGCTTTTTTCAAGAGGCAACTGGACTCTCTTGTTTTTTCTTTGAAGACGTTTCGCTTTCTCATCCAAGAAGCATCTTCAGCTCCAAAGAAGAACTGAAGAAGCTTCTTGGATGAGAAGCAAACCATCTTCAAAGAAAAAACAAGGAAGTCCAGTTGCCTCCTGAAAAAAGTGCCATTGGGATAACCAGCATGGATTTACATGGATGGGGTCATATGATTGCCATTGGTAACCTTCCTAGGAAGCTTTTGACAAGCCAAGTCAATGGGGGAAGCCAAATTCACGTAATGATCGCACAATTCACTTAAGGACCGCCTTGATTCTCTTAACAACCCTGAAAAAATGGTCTTAAAGTCAGGCACAACTCACAGTAATTGTGATGACCCGGAGTGTAACACAAACGTAACAAACTCCAAAACGTAAATAAATGTCCTTTAATGCCTCCAACTTGGCCCCACTGCTCAATAATTCTCAGTTGGAGATAAAACGTACTCAAAAATAGTCTTCAAAAGGAAGCAATACAGTCCGATCTTAATAAGCAGTTAGCGGTGAAATAAAAAACTAATCAAACTACAATGAAGGAATTTCCACAATGGACCAGGATAAGTAATTACCAACTTCAAGGAGATAACAAGGCACAGTCTGTTGGAAGGATGCCAACCAAGATAACTTCAGACCAAAATAAAACACACTTTGCTTCTGGCAACGCTGTGTTGTAATCATCTGTCTTATATACTAGTCTCCCTAGCTGCAACCAATGAGGGGGATCATGGCCGCTTCCTCTCTTGTAAGCCAAATTGTTGCCTTCTCCTTTCCTTCCTGCATGGCCTAGGATGCAGAGGGGATGGGCCTGGTTCTTCCTCTGACTGCTCAGCCGGCCTCTGCCCTTCCCCAGCCTCCTCCACAACCTCCGGAGCCACACCTCCACTCCCTGTCGGCTGTTCCTCCTCTCCCTCAGAGTCCGACTCTATTAAGGGCATGACAGTAATAACCAATTTGGTTAGTCCAGAAAATTGTGGTCCCAATCCTGGTTATAAGGTGATGGCTTACTGACTATCTGGATGCAGAATCCCAAATTAGTTTCTGCATATTATTATCCTCCATCTTCTCATCTTTCCATCAGGAGTCGATAGAAAACTTAGGTACCATATTGTAGAACTTGCTTCCTTCTGAGTCGATGACCAAGAGAGTCACCCGCTGGTTGTCGGAACGGATCCTTGACACCACTTCCTGATGCTCAAGATCTTCAACAATCTCGCCGTTCACCGCCAGCAGACAGTCGCCTTCTCTCATCCCTGCCTTTTCAGCGGGTAGCCCGGCCTCCAGGTCTCTCAAAAATTGGGCTGCAGGTCAAAGATAGGAAAGACAGAACGGCCTATGCATGAAAGTATCCCGACAAATTATCCTGGAGGGAACAGGTATAGCTAAGAACTTTCAGACTCTTTGGTTCTGAATTTCCTCCAGGACATACTTCCAACCCTCTTTTCCACGCTGGTTTCTGATTTGGCCCCAGGCACTTCTGCCTAGAACAATGTTTTTCAACCTTGAGAAGATGAGTAGACTTCGACTCCCAGATTTCCCCAGCCAACATGACTGGCTGGAGAATTCTGGGAGTTGAAGTCCACCCATCTTCACGTTGCCAAGGTTGAGAAACCCTGGCTTAGTTGAAATGCTTTTCTCCATCCCCATCTTATGAGCACTGTATCAACCTACTAGGAAGGAAAACTGGAGATTTGCTAAAGGAACGAGATCCAGCTCCCTCCCCCATCGGCCTCTTCTAAATCTAGCTTTCCCCATCTGGTGGGTTCAAGCCTCCCAACTCCTAGTCTGTATAGGCATTTGTTAACATGGCTGGGTTGTCAGGAGTAAGCCAAGATAGCTGTAATCTTGTAGCATGCAATCCTGCCACTCAACTGTGCGTGAACGTTGGCTTGATTCTCACTTCCTGGGAAGTTGGAAGGCAAAGCTTCAAGGTGGGCAGAGCAGAAGGAAGACAGGTTGAGCATCTTTGTCGCCGTGCCTCAAAGTCACTTGATTTGTATTTTGAGGAGAGGTTATACAGGTAGTCCTTGACTTATGACCACAGTTGGGACCAGGATTTCCTTGGCTAAACAAGGCGGTCATCCAGTTTTAAGCCCCCCCACCCTTTGCCATGGTTGCTAAGCAGATTACTGCAGTTGTTGGCCATTAAGTGAATCCAGCTTTCTCCCATGATTTTGGAAGCTGACTGAGAAGGTCACCAGTGGTTATCACTTGACCCTGAGATGCTGCAACCATCATAAAGTCATGCCGATTGCCAATCTCCCCAAATGTTGATCATGTGAAATGGAGACGCTGTGATGTCATTAATGCAAGGGCCGATCATAAGTCACTTTTTTTCCAAAGTTGTCCTTACGATTCGACCCTAAACGAGTGGTGATAAGTCAAGGACTACCTTCAATGGAGCCTACAAATGGAGATGTCTTACCCCTCTTCCCCGAGCTAGATATTTCTTCTTTCATTAAGAACCCATATCCGTCTTCTCCTCGCGTGATCTGAAGCTTCGTCACTTGGAACAGAACCCAGGAGGCGTCTGCCAGGGCAGCTGTAACCTTAACACCGCACTGTCGGTATGCCTCTTCCGACTGGCTGTCCATCACCAGGAGCCCTATGAGGCTGCTGCTCTGCTTGAGCTGAATCCAAATTGGAGCAACAGAGAAGAAAGACAAACGTTAGCACAATACAGAAAACTAGTTCTAGACAGGGTTGGGAAGTTATTTGGCCACGAAGGGAGAAGGGGTTACATAAAAAACACCCAAAGGATGGCCAGAGTAAAGTTTTGGGAGGGAAAGCGCTCTCTTTAGTCCAGAATCATTGACTTATCCAGTCAAGACAGAGGAACGAATTACTCACTCCTTCCTCCGGTGCAGAGAAAACCAAACAGGAAAGTTTTGTGGAGTTGGAAGATCTTCCACAACCAGATATGGAGATCACATGGCCCATAATGTATACAGGATGGTCTCCAACTATGTGGGGAGACTTGGTTGTACCCTGAGCTATGAGCCTTTTGGTGGAAAGTTCTAAGCTCCCCTCATAGAGGAGAGACTGAATGTAAGAGACTGGCAGTAATTTAAAGTACGTTGCGTTGCTAGAACCTTTTGGTTGAGTTGCGCAATCGTCCAGTTCTTAACACTGACGCCATTGAGTTCCACCAGCCAGGAACCATGAGGCACCCCTGCTTTATGAGCTGGCCCATCTTGCAGCACGGAGAGCTGGAATACGCCAGTCACACCTGCACAGAAGGACCACAACATCAAGAGGAAGCCTTGGGAAGGAAAAGAATTTGCACCCTCGAAAACAACCGGCTTTCCTAGGTAGCTTCTTCCCTCTACCAACAAATCTGCCCTCGGCTACCTTCCTCTTTCTCTGGAACTCAGTTCTTTAGCGGAGAAGAAGAACAAGTTGCAGAAGTGTAAACAAAGCCTTCCACGTGTCCGTGCTGTGACCACGATCATGCTGTACTTTTGTGTGATCTCTTGGTTTACCCAAGCTGAGCTTTCTTGAGCAAACCACAGTTGGGTGGATTTACTCAACAGAGTGAGACAAATAAATCATGCTTTGTATGCTACAAAGACTGGGCTTTATTGCTGATTCCTTACCCTGCTATTCAATATATCGTCAACATATATTGTGTGGTTTATTGTATATACAATATAACCATATATGGTATAATGCAATAGGGTATACATACCATAATGCAATATACTATATTGTTCAATATAATGTAGCCATATATATATATATATACTGTACACACACATCTAGATATTATATGGGTTCATGCTTTTTGCTGTAAACCACCAAGTATCACTCTGAGATGATAAGGGCAGAACCTAACTTAGATAGAAATTGATTAGAAAGGTAGGTAGGTAGGTACTGTAGATAGATAGGTAGGTACATACATACAGGATGGATAGATAGATAGATAGATAGATAGATAGATAGATAGATAGATAGATAGATAGATAGATAGATAGATAGATAGATAGATAGATAGAAATGATAGAGATAGATTGATAGAGGTAGAAGTAGAGGGATAGATAGATAGACTAGACAGACAGACAGACAGACAGACAGACAGAAAGATAGATAGATAGATAGATAGATAGATAGATAGATAGATAGATAGATAGATAGATAGATAGATAGATAGATAGATAGATAGATAGATAGATAGATAGATAGATATAGGAAGACATTCAAGACAGCTAATTGAAGCAACTGGGCATGTATTATGCCCAAACTGGGCATAATATTAAGATTAGTTGGAAAGTCCTTTCTATTTTTAAGAATTTTAGAGGACTTTTCACAAACTTTAATCCTAAGAGTCTCTAATGGAGAATTACCAGGAATGTTGACCAGCTACAAAGTCCAGGATTCTGGCAGAAGGAAGCTGTGACTATCTGCACGGTTGTTGTTTTTTCCTGCCCCTAAACCTCTACCCTTTCACGGAAAGGACAAAAGCTGGCTGGCCATTAGCTGACTCTTCCATCAGCACCCGTTTGCATCCCATATCAGGGTGGCCTGGCAGTTGACCCCGGGTGCAGAAGCCTTCATCCCAGGGCGGGGAGAAAGGTCAGGCCAGCCTTGTCTCAGCACGTCTCTTTGGAGACTTCTCCTCCTGCCTCATACGATCCATCGCATCAGCAGTCAGCTTGTTCTCTGGCTGCAACCCCTCCATTCTCTTTCCATTCCTCTTGCTGGACATGCCCCTTGCATGTTCCGCGTGTCCAATGGGACTCTGGCAGCAAGAAAAAGAGCATGCAAAAAATAACCCCAGCTCAGCCCAAGAGGTCTGAGTCTTTTTCCCAAGGCAGAATCTTTTGAGTTCACGGTGCAAAACCACCGCGCCAACGGAGATAAGCAGAAGTGACTCCTGCGGCTACCTTCTGGAGCTGACACGCTGAAGCCCCAACCGCTCGAGCCTCTGGGGACGCAGCACAGGCGCGGCCTGCTGTATCTGGACAAGAGCTGGTTGAGATCCCGATTGAGGGCTTTGGCTACTTCGTAGGTGTTCCCTTCCAGGACAGTGAGCAAGACCTGTGTTGAGCTACTCTTGATCTTCCAGATCACCTGGGAATGAGACAAGGGGGGGGGAGAGGGAGAGAGAGAAAGAGAGATAGACAGACAGACAGACAGAGAAAGAGAGAGAGACACAGAGAGAGACAGAGAGAGAGACAGAGAGAAACAGAGAGACACAGAGAGAGACAGAGGAAGCAAATGTTAGCAACCGGAGAACCTGCTCCAATATTTGATCCCAGCATGCTCTCTATCTAGATCAGGGTTTCCCAACCTCGGTCACCTTTTAAGATGTGTGGATTTCAACTCCCCAAATTCCCCAGCCAGCCTGACCCAGTATGGACACCATCTAGGTCCAGGGTCTCCAAACATGGCCACTTTTAAGACTTGTGGACTTCCACAGTTTCTCAAATGGGAAATTCTGGGAGTTGAAGTCCACAAGTCTTAAAAGACCCCTGATCTAGACGGATGAAGTTGACTACAAGCAATATTTCTCAACCTTAAGCCCCTTTAAGACACGTGGACTTCAACTCCCAGAATTCCCCAGCCAGCATTGAATTGAACTCCATCTGTCTTTAACATTTCCAAGGTTGATATACCCAGGTCCAAGCAGGAGATCCATCAAAGCCTTACCCGAAGATACCCCATGCCTTCAATGTTAACTCCGTTGACCTCAAGGATTCGGTCTCCGTCCCGGAGGCCTCTACGGTAGGCCAGCCCACCTGGTGTCACCTTCCGCACAATGGGGCACATCCCTTCGGCTTCCTGGCACAACGAGAAGCCCAGGTTGTCCCCAGCTCCTTTCTTCAGTAAACAGAAACGTATCCGGGAAGCGCCTTCTGGTTCTGAAGAGGATAAAAGGGACATCTCTTTTCAAACTGGTTTGGCTGGGGGAGGTGGGGATACCTGTGTATTGGGAAGACTGAATATGGAGAAAAGGGATCGGCTGAGTGAAGAGAGTCCCAAGACCCTTAAATCATGCAGAGGTAATGGGGGAGGCTATCTGTAAGCAGGGTTTTCCTTGGCATTGACTCTAGGAGTCGTCATGTCTGCTCCAGACCCAAGGAGGTGCCCATCCCAGAATAATAACAGAACCTCCACTGTGGAGTCCTTGGTAGTCTTTGGGCTTAGTGGTTTTCTTGTAGGCGTTTCACAACCCAACTAAGGAACATCAACAATGCTAATGTTGTTGATGATGAAGGCACTGATGATGTTCCCTACTTGGGTCATGAAGCCTCTGCAAGAAAACCACCAAGTTCAGAGGGCACCAATAAAACCACCCCATAATCATTGTAGTTCTCCTCCATCACCACTCCGCCAACCCCACTCCCTTCTAGCACAGATAATGTTATCTAGTTTGGTAATGAAACATCTGCAAGAGAACCACCAAGCTCAGGGAGCACCAAGGACCTCACCATTCAACCCTGAGCTACAAAATTTCTCTTCTTTTAAAGACCCCATGAGAACCCTCCTTGGTAGATGGGCTCTCTTGAATTTAGGAACAAGTTGAACCCTTGAGCCCACTTCCCATCACACACTAATAAGGCCTGTCTAGTCGGGATGTTGACAAGGCTCACGACTTGGTCGTGGCATTTGCAAAGAACTTGGAAAGTTGAACCCTGGTTGAGAAGGAACCAGGGAAGAGGAAGAAGCATCAGCTTGCAGAAGAACGTGGTCAGATGGAAATGTTTGGGCAACCCGCTTGCCAAACAGCCTCAGGAAAACACCAGCCCTTCCTTTCCCTCCCACAAGCTGTCACTGGCCAGCCTTCTTGTTACCAGAATCCTCTGCCAGAGATAAGGCGGGATTATCGATTCCTTCTTTCGGGTTAAATTCAAATTTCCTGCAAGAGAGGAAGAAGAAGGAGCATCTCAAAGGTTGAGAAACAGGTGTTCCCAGGGCAGAGTCTAACATGGGGGGGGGGTGCAATTTCATTGAGGGCTGCATCAGCAGGGGTTGGATTCTACCAGTTCGCACCTATTCGCTACAACTGGTTGTTAACATTCTAAGCAGTTCAGAGAACCGGTTGTTAGAAGAAATTACTGGCCTAATCCTGTAAGGAAGGCAGGAAGGAAACATTCTGGGGTTGCTTACAGAAACTGCCTCTCCATTAACCCTTGCTACATTCTTGGCAGGACTGGACTTCCTGTCTCAGGAACTTCTCTGGAGTTTTTTTCCCCTCCTTTGCTGGTACTTTGCTTGTGTGGAGTGACCATTCAAAGTTACAATGGCATGGAAAAAAGTGACTTATGACCATTTTTCACATTTACGACTGTTGCAGCATCCCCACAGCCATGAAAGGCCAGGAAAGGAGATGCGTGCCTCGATATGAGTGATATTGAGTTGGCCATGCCCAGCCAATAACATGACCAAGCCATGCCCACCACCTAAGCCATGCCCACAGAACCAGTTGTTAAAAATTTGAATCCCACCTCTGCGCATCAGGGTTGTGTTTGACCTTAGGAGGGAAGTGGGCGTGGCCAGCATGATATCACTTGTGTTGGGGGGGTCCTGTGGTGGGCAGAGTGCTCCACCAGCAAAAATAGACTACTGAGCCCCATTTTCAGCTAGCAATGGCCTCTTACATACTTCTGCCAGCAAAAATGGAGCTCTGGGAGGGCGGGGGCACACGTGGCCCTCACAAGCTCTATTTTCACTGCCAGCGGCACCCTAGGCCGGTCCTTCACTATTTCCCTGTGGGCCAGATCTAAGCTCCCCACAGGCTGGATCCAAGCCCTGGGCCTCGAGTTTGACACCCCTGGTCTAACAGGTCGAGATGGTGGTCACAGCAATGCCACCAAAGTTCTACCTGTGGCCCACACCACACACGTAACAAACAAGCAGAGTTCGAACACACTCCTATGGCTCCCATCTCAACATTTTCTCATTACAGTTTGCAGACGCCCTCGCTGAAGAGCCACCCAAAGATCCAGCCACACAGAGTTGCCAATGAATCCCTAGCTTGCAATGGAAATATTTTCTTATTTCTTTGATGGCTAGGATCCCTTGATTCTGGAGTGGGAAGGGAAGGGAAGGGAAGGGAGGGGAGGGGAGGGGAGGGGAGGGAGAAGAGAAGAGAAGAGAAGAGAAGAGAAGAGAAGAGAAGAGAAGAGAAGGAGGGAAGGGGAGAAGAGAGAAGAGAAGAGAAGAGTAGAGAAGAAGGAAGGAAGGAAAGGAAGGAAGGAAGGGAAGAAGGAGAGAAGGGAAGGGAAGGGGAAGGAGGAGAGGAGAGGAGAAGAGAACAGAAGAAGGAAGGAAGGGAAGGGAAGAGAAGAATAGGAATAGAACAGAATAATAGAACACAATAGTAGAATACTAGAATAGAAATAGAAGAATAGGAACGGAATGGAATGGAAAATAGAATGGAATGGCATAGAATTCTTTATTGGCCAAATGCGATGGGACACACAAGTAATTTGTCTCTGGTGCACATGCTCACAATGTACATACAAACAGCAAGTAATAAGTCATAGATCAGAACTACTAGAGAGCATTTCACCAAGGCTGCCATCTGCGGACACCATCTTCAATGGGTGGCTTTAAGCTCAGCTAATCACGAGCCCGTCCCATCAACTTGTTTGTTCAAACTGGCCCGCGGGCGCAGTCGGAATGTGTGAAACTGGACTTGGCGGGGGAGAAAGAAATGGTGGTGGGTCTGCTGGTTTTGCCGGTGCCTGCCTCTCCCCCTCCCCCCAGCTTGACACTTACATGGTTGACTCCGTGGTGTCCTGGAGCCCTGTAAAAGCAAGGACTGAGCATGAGCCGTGGGCTGCCTCATACCAACACAGAGACCCTCCCTCCCCACTCAAATCCCCCAATATCCCTTCCCTGGTTCCGGGCCAGATATATCTATTTTGCTTTGGGAGGAGATTCAGGGGTACTTTGCCATTTCATCCCTCTGGGGTTGTAATTCAATAGCACCGTTCGCTGGATGGATCCACAATGAACTTGGTTTGGGTTAAGGCTGGCTGCATGGTCCAGGCTGCAATTGTCTATGTCGCTTCTCCGTCCTCCAGGTCCTGGTTGTCCCAAAGGTGCTTTTTTTCGAGAAGCAACAGGACTTTCTGGTTTTTTCTTTGAAGACGTTTTGCTTCTCTACCAAGAAGCTTCTTCAGCTCTGACAGGATGGTGGGGAAGGGACTGATTGATACTCCTTGCAGACAGAGTTGGTCATTTGCATCCTTTTAGAGGGTTGTTAAGGCCACTTGGAGGTTTATCTGTGTCCTCAGGGTCACCTGAGTGGTGCAAATGGTTCCTCTAGTCTGCAATTTTTTTCCACTGGAAATCCATTCCTACTCCTCCCCCACCATTCAAAGGGTGTCCATCCCAAATTGTATAGCTAAAAGTCTGTAGCAGACTATAGGAACTGGGAGCACTACTCAGTTTGACCCTGAGGATACAGATAAACCTCAAGTAGCCTCAATGACCCTCTAAAAGGATGCAAATGATCAGCTGTCTGCAAGGAGTATCAAGCCTTCCCTTCTCCACCATCTAGTCAGAGTGTGAAGAAGCTTCTTGGGTGAGAAGCAAAACGTCTTCAGAGAAAAACCAGAAAGTCCAGCTGGCTTCTGAAAAAGCACCTTTGGGACAACTGAAGACATAAATAAACCTTCAAGTGGCCTCGATGACCCTCTAAAAGGATGCAAATGACCAGCTGTCTGCAAGGAGTGTCAATCCTTCCCTTCCCCACCATCCAGCCGGAGCTGAAGAAACTTCTTGGATGAGAAGCGAAGCGCCTTTGAAGGAAAACCAGAAAGTCCAGTTGCCTCTTGGAAACAAAAAAAAAGCACCTTTGGGACAACCAGGCTGCAACGTTGACGCTGGGTGTGTCTTCACATGCAGCAGGATAAGCCCAGCTATGATTCATGGGTGAAACCAGAGGAAGGCTTGAATCATAGTCTTGATCTTTCCACCCTTAATAAGGAGAGGAACTGACTTCTGTGCGTCTTCTTCAGTATGACCTCGCAAGCTACCGAAGCCTTCAAATGGCTTGCAGGTCTGGATAAGCCCGTATTGTGGAGAGAGTGAGAAGCATGGGGTTTGCACTGCGTACTCACAAGATCCTCACCGAATACAATTTGGGCTTTGGGCTTTGCTGATTAGATAGTTTGTTGTTATGGAAATGGCTAGTATGTATTGTTACTAGCTGGATACCTGTGCTTTGCTATGAAACTATGTGGTCGGGCTTAGTTTTTGGGGAGGAAAATAATGCAAACAAAATTTATGCCTCTGCCTATCAGCATCCACCGGTATTCATCTGGCTAGTGTCCTGTCAGGGCGTGAGAGAGTGGAGGGCTGTTTGGAAACTGAAGCAATATTTGCTGTGTGAGCAAGAAGGAGACAGCAAGGAGTCTGGGTGTGGCTTAGCTCAACTGTTCTGTACTAAAAGCTGCTTGGTGCTGTGAAACTGAAACTCCTCTGCTTGTGTTTTGCATTTGGAAGAGATTTCTTTTCAGGTGGGGAGGGGGAGTAGAACTCCTTAGCAACAGAGAATAATAATAATAATAATAATAATAATAATAATAATAATAATAATAATAATAATAATATAGGAAATACTCTAAATGCTCTGAGTCCCTAGAAGCCAAGAGGAACATATGTGCCAAATTGCAAGTTTGTGGGCTTTACGTTTCTGGAGATTTTATGCTGATGTGTGAGTGGCATTTCGCTTTTATATATATATTATTCTACTGCACCAAAAGGAGCTGGAACTCAATGTTTTCTTTCTCATTTCAATCTTTTCCTCCATGAACAATTTTGGAAAGAAGACACAAAGCGTGAAGAGGTGAAGGGTAGGAAGGTGTTAGGAATTCACCCCCTGAAGGAGCCCTTCTCCCCCAATAGACACAATATTCCAATTTAGACCCCGTTTTGGAGAGGAAATGTTTGAGGTCGAATGGTTAGGCCCATCTCTGCTGTTTCCCCAGGGAAGGCGGCCAGTCTGGCAAGATTCTTATAAAGTAGTGATCAACCATGAAAAAGTCCCTCTCCCACCCGTTATTCTGCTTGCTTGTGGTTGACTGAAGGAGGGATAAGATGGTTAGATCTAGGCTGACTTTGGGCACAATGCATGCCAAACGGTTGTCTGTCAAAGGGATTTTTTTTTTTCTTTTACTCTTGCAGAAAGATTTATTTATTTATCGCTCGCTACCAATAAGCATGTGAGGAAAGACCTGGAGCTGGGCAGCTGAAAGCTTCCTTACTTTCTCCCATTCAGGGAAACCAAAAAGATTATAGAGATAGGAGGCAGGACAAGCCGTGAAAGCAGAATCATAGAGTTGGAAGGGACCTTAAAGATTTTCTAGTCCAACCCCCTGTTCAAGCAGGAGACCCTACATCATAAAAAAAGAGGTTGAGATTCTAGAAAGAGTGCAGAGAAGAGCAACCAGGATGATGAGGGGACTGGAGGCTAAAACATATGATGAACAGTTGCAAGAACTGGGCCTGGCTAGTCTAGTGACGAGAAGGACCAGGGGAGACATGAGAGCAGTCTTCCAATATTCGAGGGGCTGCCACAGAGAGGAGGAAGGAGTCAAGCTATTTTCCCAAAGCACCTGAAAGCCAGACAAGGAATAATGGATGGAAACTGATCAGAGAGTTTCAACCTGGAAATAAGGAAGAATTTTCTGACAGGGAGAACAATTAACCAGTGGAACAACTTGCCTCCAGAAGTTATGAATACAACACTGCAATACAACACTGGAAATTTTTAAGAAGATATTGGACAACCATTTGTCTGAAGTGGTGTAAGGTTTCCTGCCTAAGCAGGGGGCTGGACTAGAAGACCTCCAAGGTCCCTTCCAACTCCCTTATTCTATTTCTATTCTATTTCCAACAAGTGGCTGTCCAATATCATCTTAAAATCCTCCAGGGGTGGAGCACAAGCAAGTTCTGGAGCCTGGTGGAACCAACAGTGTCCAAGGTTATAGAAAGCAGACTTACACCGTTTCCCACTGTGTTCAGCAAAGTCACAAAACAAAGTCCCAGGGATCAGAACTAAGTCCAAAGATCGCGATCTCCTTCTCAAGAATCATCCCATTGCCATTATTCTTGAGTTTCAGACAACAACAACAGACCCAATTCATATTAAAGAACATATTTTTAGGACCGGGGAAACCCCTGTTGAGTTTCAATCTCTTTCTAGAATCTCTTTTCTTTCAAGTCCAGGCAAGTCACCCGGGGAGTGAGGGGGAACAAAGAGGTTGGAATACCTGAACAGGATTCTCCTCCTCGGTCTCCCTTAACTGGGTAGATTCAAGTTTCAAAAACCAGATGGGATTTTTGAAGCACACTTGTTGTGGCTCACGGTTCAAAGATTACCGATGTAGCAAGAGCCTTAAAGCTGGGCCAGATAGTCTTCGTTTCCTCCACCCTATTAAGCAAATCAAAACTAGGTGGAGAAGGGTTGGACTGAGAGCAGGCAATTTATTCCTGGATTTAATTGATGCCACGGTTGTTATGAGGAGGGGAGGACAGGGAGGGGGGAGAAATTAGGGTCCACTTTAGCTGGGCTTGGGGTTCAACGGCCAGAAATTATTCTACCTTGCTGGAGGGGGGGGTCCTACTATAGGGAGGAACGTCCTGGCAGGCTCTCTTTCTGAATTTCAACAGTTTCGGATTTCAGGTTATCTTAGAAGAAAAGATTTTAATATCAGGTTCTCTTAGGAGAAGGGATTTTAATTTTAAAAACTTGTTCGACCTCACATTGCAAAGCATAAAGAAGATGGTTATGAATGCCTTTAAAACAGCAGGGCTGTTTTCAGTAAGGTGACCAATCCAGGAACGAGCTCAGCTGCAGAAAAAACGAATGTGAATAATTTGCATTCCCCAAAAGGTCTGACGGTGGTTATTCATAGGTACCTCTTGGTAACCCCATTGTGTCCTTCTTCCCCCTCTAAGTAAGAAATCCAACCCTGCCATCTTAGGGGATCTTTTCTGCTGCCCAGTCCCAGACCACTTACCCTTTTTCTGCTTCATGTCTGCTCCCATTCTGAAGTCCAAGGTCCAGGGGTGAGGTGGCCACTCAACCTGAGACGTTTAATATTTAAACAACCCAAGCGTCTTTTCCTCAATGTCGCTTCCTTCTTCGACGAAGCCAAGCCGAGTGTGGAAAATAGCTTTTTCATTCCTGCAAAAGGGAAGATCAGCCAGGGACGGCAGCTAGGGGGGTGTTTTTTTGGGATCCGGAGGTGATGGGACCGACAAGGGGTTGGCACGCCAAGCAGCAGCGAAGAAAAGTGTGAATTGCACACCCTGGAAAGGCTCAAGTCATTTTGCACTATGCAGCTGTCATCTGGACGTCACTAGGTTTGTGTGTGAACGTGTTGTTTTTTTTAAATTACTTTTTTCCGAAGAAGTGATGAAGGAGGGTGATAAATAAAAGCAATGAATAATATTCTCAAGCTGAGCCTTTGACGCAGGGAAAAAAATTATTTTAGGACCTGCTAGTGCAAACGTTCTTTGTTCTTGGGCAAATGTCCAAGGTTTTTCTTTCTATTGGGGTATTATTATTATTATTATTTAACCATCGGCCAGAAGATATTACAAAATCAGTGGTGCGTTTAAATAATGCAACAAAAGGGAAATTATAATGTAAAACATTCGCTAGAAGTTTATTTTAACAGCTTTTGTTACAACCAGAAAATAGATATTCCTTGCTATTTCTCCGGAGCCCAGCAGTTGGGTGTGCATGCTTGCGTTTATGAGAAATTGGAAGCAAAGTAAAAGTGTTCACAACAAAGCCACAATAGGCTCTCACCTTTGTTTGTCCCTGGTAGCTGGCATTTCAAGGAAGAGTGCCCTTCGACTGACAGGCTCTGTGCAAACTTCAGAGCTCAGAGACAAAGGATCAGCCTTCTCAGAACCTGTTTCGACTCTGTAGAATTTGTTAATTCTACTGAGAATTCATTCATTAATTCATGAATTCAACTGAGACTTAATTCATTAATTCTACTGAGAATTTATTCATTTATTAATTCAACAGAATTCATTAATTCAGCTGAGTTCATTAATTTGTTAATTCATCTGAGAATTCATTAATTTGTTAATTCTACTGAGAATTCATTAATTCATCTGAGAATTAATTCATTAATTCAACTGAGAATTAATTCATTAATTCAGCTGAGAATTCATTAATTCAGCTGAGAATTAATTCATTAATTCAGCTGAGAATTCATTAATTCAGCTGAGAATTAATTCTTTAATTCTATTGAGAATTCATT
Organism: Bungarus multicinctus; assembly: GCA_023653725.1. NCBI lineage: Eukaryota > Metazoa > Chordata > Lepidosauria > Squamata > Elapidae > Bungarus > Bungarus multicinctus. Next base: position 24,720,513 of record CM042837.1, read on the forward strand.
CATTCATTCTGTGCAAAACAATCCTTTGATTCTTTAAATTCTCACCCTGAGGTAGCCGGTCTCCAATTACACCCTTATATCCAATGCATAACTGTTTATATTTATTTATTTATTTTGCCTCCAGAAACCGGTTGCATAAGTCCTGGATCTACAGATAAATCTCGACTTACAACCGTTCGTTTAGCGACTGATCAAAGTTATGACGGTGATGAAAAACTGACTTGCGTTTACCACCATCATTGCTTCCCTGAGATCATGTGGTCAAAAATTCGGTCACCAGCAAGTATTTGCAACGGGGTCATGTGGATGTTCCCTTCCCAGATAGTGGAGGGAAGCTGGATTCACTGAACAGCAGTGTGACTTGCTTAACGACCGTGGGAAAAAAAGGTCATACAATTGGGTGCGACTCTCTTAAGCCACCGCATCACTTAGGGATAGAAGTTCCAGTCCCAGTTTGGGTTGTAAAGGGCTGTGTCACTGGTGGGATTCATTTTTGTTTACTACTGGTTCTGTGGGCGTGGCTTGGTGGGCGTGGCAGGGGAAGATTATTGCAAAGTCCCCCTTCCCTCCCCACCCCACTAACCTGCTTTCCAGTTCTGTTCTCCTGTGCAGGGCAACCAAAGGAGACCCAGTCGATCAGCTGGGACTCAATGGGAGGCAGAGAAGAGATGGGATTGGTGGGGCCAGTCAGAGGTGGGATTGGCCGGTTCTCTTTGAACTACTCAAAATTTCTGCTCCCGGTTCTCTAGAACCAGTCAGAACAGGCTGAATACCATCTCTGGGCTGTGTGTACTGAATCAAAATGCTTTTAATTTTCTCAAGGCACGTAGGCAAACAATTCCCAAGTCAGGGTTTTTTTTTCTGCTCTGCTGGGATTTGAGCCCAAGTCTAGAAAAATCTGGCTGAAATGATCGTATCATATCTTGTATCACATTACTGTATTATTTCTCTGCATCCTTGCAAAAGAATCCAGCCCCTCATGGAGAGGGAAAAAGAAACTTTGGGTAGAAAAAGCTGAAGGGATTCCACTCCTCCACCCAAACCAAAGAAAATAGCAGGGTTCTAGGCTACCAAATCCCCCAGGTTGCTAGTCCTCAGTGATACTTGACACGGCCCTTTTCAGATCCATCTATAGTGCGTATTCTTCCTGCCAATAACTTCAACCAAAGGGAGAGAAGTCAGTGTGTGGTGCAGTGTGAGGTGAGGTATGTTTTGAATATCATACTGACGGAAGGAATGAGGAGGGGAAGGATGCCACGTGAAACACTGAGGGATTGAGACAAGAAGAAAAACCACAAGGACACATACAGACTGGATGAAACCTGGCTTAATAGCAGTAACCGTGAGAGGGATCTTGGAGTCTTAGTAGACAACTAGCTAAATAGGAGCCAGCAGTGTGTGGCAGCAGCCAAAAAAGCCAAGGCAATCCTAAGCTGCATTAACAGAGAGATACAATCAAGATCAAGGGAGGTACTAATATCACTCTGTAATGCCTTAGTAAGACCACACCTAGAGTACTGCATCCAGTTTTGGTCAACACACTGTAAACAAGATGTTGAGACTCTAGAAAAAGTGCAGAGAAGAGCAACCAGGATGATGAGGGGACTGGAGGCTAAAACATACGATGAACGGTTGCAGGAACTGGGCCTGGCTAGTCTAGTAAAGAGAAGGACCAGGGGAGACAGGATAGCAGTCTTCCACTATTTGAGGGGCTGCCACAGAAAGGAGGGGGTCAAGCTGTTTTCCAAGGCACCTGATGGTGAGACAAGGAATAATAGATGGAGACTGAACAAGGAGAGATTCAACCTGGAAATAAGGAGAAACTTTCTGACAGTGAGAACAATCAACCAATGGAGCAGAAGTTGCCCTCGGAAGTTGTGGGAGCGCCATCACTTGAGACTTTCAAGAAGAGACTGGACTGCCATTTGTCAGGAATGGGGTAGAGTCTCCTGCTTGGGTGGGTGGGTTGGACTAGATGACCTATAAGGTCCCTTCCAATTCTATTAATCTGTTTAAAGAACTCCCTTTGCATTGCAGACATGGGAAAAGGTTGGGTCGGCCTCAACTCTTCTCATCAACTCCATCAAAGAAAGCCATTTTAAAAAATACCGACATTCTCTCGCGCGCGCATTCGGCTAAATATCCTCTAACTCAGAGGTCCCCAAACTTGGCCACTTTAAGACTTGTGGACTTCAACTCCCAGAATTGTCCAGCCAGCTTAGCTTACTCTCTTATAATCCCTTTCTTTGCAATCTCTCCGCTTTAGGAGGATAAGAGAAAAAAGAAAGAGACACGACTGGCTGGAGAATTCTGGGAGTTGAAGTCCACAAATCTTACAGTGGCCAAGTTTGCAGACCTCTGCTCTAACTGGTAAGCTCCCATTTGCAGGTGGTCCCCACCTTATAGCAGTTCATTTAGTGACCATACGAAGTTCACAACAGCACTGAAAACGGTGACTCACGGCCGTTTTTCACACTTATGACTGTTGCAGCATCATCGCGTGATCAACATTCAGATACTTTGGCAACCGACGCACATTTACGACGGTTGCAGCATCCTGCGGGACACCTGATCCCCTTTTGCGACCAAGGGGGAAGCCAGATTCATCGAACAACCGTGTGACTAACCGAACAGCTGCAGTGATTCACTTAACAACGGTGGCAAGGAGGGGGTGCAAAATGGGGCAAAACTTGCTTAACAACCGTCTCGCTTAGCAACAGAAATTGCAGTTGTAAGTCAAAGAACGCCGGTTTAATTTCGCTTTAAAATTCAACTGCAACTACATCCTTTCCTCCCCAGAGTAAATGTTGGGGGGCGGGGGCGGGGGGGAATCAGCACACTGAGTTTGCAACATGATGCATAGCACCAGCGATGTCCCAACTTCTGCTTCTAGCTCTTCTGGGTTGTTTGTAAAAAAATTTTTGGTTAGAAAAAAGGCTCATCACTTCCTGCAAAGAGCACACAAAAAATCTGAATGAATCCTGCTCTTTCTCCCTCTGGATGTATCCGCCTGCACCCAGGCCAACTGGAAGTGATGGGCAGTGCAGTCCAACCTGCCTGGAAGGCAACAGATATCAAAAGACTGATTTCAAGCAGAAAGCAGAAAGAGCTGAGATTAAGGCAAACCACCTGCTACGGGAGAGAGAGACCCGATTCAGTCTTTGATTGGCAGACGCGTCGGTGTCCAACCTTGGGAACTTTAAGACTTGGAGGACTTCATCTCCCAGAATTCCCCATAACATGGCTGGCTGGGGAATGTTGGAAGTTGAGGTCTGCCGGTCTTCTAGATGCCAAAGTTGGGCCCTCTGGTCCACAGCACCCGCCAGCTTCATCTCCTAACAATGTCAGAAGAGCCCTGAGGTGGGATCAGCTAACTGAAAGACAACCTTGTCCAGTTACCTATGGTGGCCCACCAGATTTGCTGTGGCATCTGAACCAACTGGTCTTTCAATGGCGTGGTAGGAAACCCATGCTTTGTTTCCGGTTCGCTCCCAGGAACCGAGGGTCAAAGGGCACCCCTCTGCATGTGACCCAACATCCTCTTGACCTCCCCTTCCACTCGCATGAACTTGAGTTTCTTCCAGGGGTTGACCGTCTCTCGGCGGCTGCACTGAAGATCTTCCAGGAGGAGCCCCAGATGTTGCTTCACCCTCTCCCGGTCCCAGATGGGCAGGTTTTTCTGGACCACGTTGAGGATGATGGCCCAGTAGTCGGACACATCTGCTCCCATGGTCAGGTAAATGAGCACCCGGAGGCCGTCCCGGTTCTTCCGCAATTCGTGCAGGGCTTCCTTGCCTTCTTCGCTGATCTCGTTGAAGTACAAGCTAGGGAGGAGGAAGAGGAAGGAGGAGGAAAAACTTTAAGAGCCAGAAGCAGAACACGTCCATGTGAAGTCTGTAGAGATTCTCCGTCCTCCAGATCATGGTTGTCCCAAAGGTGCTTTTTCCAAGAGGCCAACTGGACTTCCTTGTTTTATCTTTTGAAGACGTTTCACTTCTCATCCAAGAAGCTTCTTCAGCTCTGGCAGGGTAGTCCTTCCATTGCCCACCATCCTGACCAGATAGTGGAGAATGGAAGGATTTGTACTCCTTGCAGACAGCTGGTCATTTGCATCCTTTTAGAGTGTCATTGAGGCCACTTGGGAGGTTTATCTGTGTCCTCAGGGCCACCTGAGTGGTGCAAATGGGTGTGGAACTGTCTGCAAGGAGTACAAATCTTTTCATTCCCCATTTGCACCACTCAGGTGACCCTGACAACATAGATAAACCTCCCAAGTGGTCTCAACAACCCTCTAAAAGGATGCAAATGACCAGCTCTGTCTGCAAGGACTATAAATCCTTCCCTTCTCCACCATCCAGTCAGAGCTGAAGAAGCTTCTTAGGTGAGAAGCAAAATGTCTTCAAAAAGAAAAAACAAGGAACTCCAGTTGCCTCCTGAAAATAGCACCTCCAAGGGGCACCCTTGGCTGCCAATGCCAAAGTTAAGAATTCTGGCAGTCATCCCCAAGAGATCTCAAAAGGGCCCAGGTTGGAGAACATCACAATAACACGACAAATTGTATTTATGAATTTGTAACCCACCTTTATTCTTTTTTACAAATAATTCAAAATGGCAAACATATCCAATACACTTTCCTTGTCCTATTTTGCCCAGAACAACAACCCTGTGAGGTGGGTCGAGCTGAGAGAGAGTGATTGGCCCAAGGTCACCCAACTGGATTTCATGGCTAAGGACAGGACTAGAACTCACCATCCCCTGCTGATTGGCTCAAAGTCACCCAATCGGCTTTCATGGCTAAGGCAGGACTAGAACTCACCATCCCCTGCTGATTGGCTCAAAGTCACCCAATCGGCTTTCATGGCTAAGGCAGGACTAGACACTCTCTGCAAAAATTCTCAGAGACCCAAAGCCCTAACAGGATCTAGACATTCCCTCATGGACATTCAACTAAGAAGTGGCACGGCAAAAGGCTGGAACTCACTGCACGGTTTCCAGCGTTGCGTGTTTTTTGGCCTCCTCAACCAGGGCCAATGCAGCTTCATCCGTCAGCGAATTGTAGGCCACATCAAGCTCCTGTAGATGCTGGTTCTGAGCCAGGTGCTGGGTGATCACCTTCACACCCTGGTTCCCCAAGGAGGTGTGAAGTAGTGAGAGGTTTCTCAAAGAGCTGTTGCCAGCCAGGCCTTCAGCAAGGTAGACGGCGCCTTGCTCGGTCAATGGATTGTCTGCAAGCCTGAGGAGGACACAGTTAAACATCAACGTAGGAGAAGTCATCACCTTTCCCACTGCCCAACCTCCCTTATTCTGATGCCTTCTAGATGGACTGACCCATAGATTCCATCTTTCCTGCAATCCCAAGAATCTTAAGCCTGGTATGTTTGTTGAGAAGATCAGCAGTGGAAGAAGAAAGCTTCTCCTTCCAACGTTCTGCTATCTTCTCTGCTCTCCTTTTCTCATTGTTGAGCTCTTGGTGCTATCCAGAATTTTGTGCATGATCAGATTTTGTATTGGCCAATCACAAGTGGTATCTTGCCACTCCAGCAAATAATATTTGCATGCCTTGTTCTACAAGGTGCGCGCGAGACTCATAGGATGCTCCAACCAGTGTATGCTCCAAGAACATCAATCCAGAAAAATAGAAGAGCTGGACAATCCTGCATCTCATGTACCCATCCAAGGCAGGTTACTCCAACCTGCTGTTCTCCAGAAAGGTGAGGATGACACAATTGCTCAACAAGCAGGTCCCACCTGGAGTTGCAAGCAAAGCTTCTCTGGAGGATAACAGGTCAGAGAGAGAGAGAAGGGAGAAGTTTGTTCAGGTGGAACATCACAACAAAGTCAGCGATCCGGTTGGGCCTAGAGAGATCTGCTCCAAACCAGTTTTGATAACTCTCACTTTTCTCTTTCTGCTTTGAGTCAGAGTTTGCTTTTGATCTATAAACCATCAGAAACATTGCTCTCCTTGGCTGCCTCACCAAGGTGGAAGCCGTCCTCCCACACACAAGCCCATCTCCTTCACACTCACCGCAAGGTGTCGACCACACATTTGTCATGCAGAAGCAGATTCCGGATCTCTTTACACGCCTCTGGGCCCAGGCTGTTGATTTGCAAGCTGGAGGAGACAACAGAACAATCAGTTAAGAGTTGAAAATTCAGCATCCATTTGTTTCGTTTTCCCGATGTATCGGGCTGCACTCCCTTTGACCAAGCTGGCAAGGAGGATGGGATATGTAGTACCCCAAAACTGGTGGTGGAACGCTGCCCCAGGAAGCTTCCTGAGTCTCAGATTCATCTTCATCTTCAACCATAAAACGACTTTCTAACTTTCTGTCTGATTTTGCCACCCTCTGGTCAAAATCAAGACTGCAATTTTCTAGCCGTTGAAAAAATACACACTGAACAGATTCACCCAATGATTTCCGAATTTAGTAGGCATTTTCTGCAAATAATCTATTTTCAAAGGGTTGGGAGTAGTGGTACATGATGTCCTCTTCAATTGGCTGGAAACATTCCTATTTTCTGCTCAAGCCTTTAAATTCAGTGTTGACTACCCTTCAAATAAATAGGGTAAACTTGCTAGGAAAGAAGGATGTCATAAGAATGGCATGTTGGTATTTTTTAGAAACTAAATGTATTTTTTGAACCCACTTTTCTTTTAAAAAAACATGAATTCCAAACAAGATGTGGGTTAAAATGGGAGTCACCAACCTTTTGGACCTCAGGGACCACCAAACTCATAATTTTAAATCCCACGGGCCAGAGACCCTGGGAAAATCCCCCAAAAATCTGCAGGAAAATTCTCCACCCTGTTTTCCTACCGATCGATCATTCTTTATTTGGGATCGCAGGATACTGCCTCCAGCTGTTCTCAGGGGATGAGAGAGAGAGACTTTTGGCTTCGTGCAAGGAAAGCAGCAGAAGCAGCAGAAGTCTTTCTTTCTCTCCCCCAAACTCTGCCAGAAATGAGTCTTTGTGAGATTTGTTGCGCCGGCGCAGCCTCTTGGAGCAAGGAGGCCTTGCAGGGTCCCAAAGACTCATTTCTGGTGGAGTTTGGGGGAGAGAAAGAAAGACTTTTGCTGCTTTCCTTGTCTGCAGCCAAAAGAAGAAGAAAGAAGTGGAAAGAAGCAGCCCGGTGGCCAGGCAAGGCACGTGGGGGGAGTGGGGCAAGTTCCCCCCTCCGCCCTTTCCCGCCTCCCCTCACTAATTTGTGTTGTTCACAATGCAAGTGACACAAGCCTTGTGTTCCTGTGGGCCCTGTGGGCGGCACAGCCTTGTGTTCCTGCGAAGCCTGGATTAATTGGTTTAGGGGGGGACATTTCTCTGAGGACCACCAAAATTTTCTTGTAGACCATCAGTGGTCCCCGGCCCACTGGTTGGCGACCACTGGATTAAAAGACACACCGCTATGTCAAAAATTAGGGGGAAACTTCATAATTATTGCAGAATTCTTAGATGTAATTGCGTGTCGTAACTGAAGCTTAACCTTGAGGCGAATTGTGTGGGTCGGGCTAAAATGTAGCAGGAGATACTCACTGGAGTTTCTTGCATCGTAGCAGGATGGGGAAGAGGGTTCTCAGGCTGCCCACATCGAGATGGCAAGAGGCAAGATTTAGCTCCTCAACGTCGTGGCTCGTGGTGCCCACAACCGAAGCCAGGACGGCGCATTTGAGAGGGGTCATCTTCACTGTGGAGAGGTTGATGGTCCTCAAGGATTGGACTGCCTCCGCTGTGAAACGTTCGTTCTGGAACTCGTGTAAAAAGAAGAGGTAATCCATCAGCTCGGATGGTGGTAAGCCCTTACGGCTATTCCGGATGACGGTTTTCTTCATGGCCTTGGCAATCTCAAAAACAGCCAGGTTCTTGATAGGACAGCCCAGTTGGTCCAAGATGGTCCGGTTACGCCGGGACAGCAACCCACCCATGAAGATGGGGAAGAGTTCAAAGACCTCATCGTCGGAAGCCTCATCCGGGTGGCGCATGGGACCTTCCACCCCAAGAATGCTGAAGTTGATCTGGTCCAGGACATCTTCGTTGAAGTAGTCCTCCTCTTTGAACATCTCCACGGCCATGGTGCGGGCGATGGTGTCCCGATCCTTGGTACTGAACCGGCTGAAGTAGCGGGGGAAGATCTTGATGAGGTTGAAGAGAAGGGGCAGGATGCGCAATGGCAAGAATTTGGAGACCACGCTGAGCACCAGGGCCACATCTTCGCTGACTTTCCCAATGATTTCAGAGACTTCCTTGCCCACCCGTTGCGCCAGGGTCTTCTTCTCCCCTAAGACCACATAAAGGGCAGCCAGGTACTCTTGCATGGCGGGAATAGTGAAGACAAAAGTGTGCTCCTTGCCTGACTGAACACTGGGGGTCAAGAAGAAGCGGAGAACATCACTCCGGAAGGTGTTCAGGAGGTTCAGCTCACTCTCCGTCTTCATCTCCACTTCAAAACAGCGGCGGAGGTCTTTCTCCGTGAAGCAAGTCTGTCGCGACATCACCCCTTCGTAGGCCAACTTGCCCACTGTCTTGGCCACATACTTCATCATGGAGATGTTGGAAGGATCAGTGCTGTCCAGCACTTCCCCGCTGAAGTTGAGCCGTAGGAAGCTGGTGTAGATCCCTGTCAGAGTTTGAGTGGGAGGCACCGTCTTGGTAAAATAAAGGAAGTGTAAGGTCGTACACACCAACCAGCAATAAGAAGGAAGGAAGCAGGCGGCCATGATCTGGTTGTGCCTCTCCAGATTCCTTGAGAGCATCTCCACGAGGTTGTCCTGCTCATTGGCCTGCTCTGCCGTGGGGGGACCAGAGGTTCCAGCACACTCAGGCTGCCGTAGGCGCATCTGGAAGTAAAGCTTTTGGAGGTTGAGGTCCGAGAAGCCACAGACTTCAACGTAGCGTCCCACAAACTTGCTGGGGATCCGGCGTGCTGCCGAAGGGCGAGTAGTGACAATGATGCTGGCCTGGAGGAATGCAAACAAACTGGAGTTATTCCCAGGTCTCCGGCCCAGTGATATTTCAATGGCATTCATGGCGGAACAGAAGGGTGAGATATGAAATTATGAGTCCTAATGATGGGATTCTGCAGAGAACTGGTGCCATTTAGTTTCTCATCATCATCTGTAGTGGTTAGTAACCCAAAAAAGGAGAATATTTGTAGCTCAGGGTTGTAATGAGGGGTCTTTGGTGCTCTCTGAGCTTGGTGATTTTCTTACAGACGTTTCATGACCCAAACTAGGGAACATGATCAGTGCTAGAAGGCAGTGAGTTTGCTCTCTTGAGCCCACTCCCTTCTAGCACTCATGATGTTACCCAGTTTGGGTCATGAAATGTCTGGAAGAAAACAACCAAGCGCTGAGAGCACCAAGGACCCCTCATACTGCTTAATGTTCATTCCACTTGTATCCCACCTGTCTTCTGATTAGTTCGAAGCAGGTTGCCAGGATTCTGGCAGTTATCCCCCAATTAAATCATGAGTCTTGAGCCAAACTTCCAAAACTTCAAAAGGATTTATTGGGAGTTAACATGTCCGGCACTGTCTGGGTGTAGCCAACATATAATTCATTGTCACCCTTGACCCTGGCTTTCCCCCACCCTCTGGGTATATCATAATTCATATTCTTCAATGGGACACATCCATAGCCAAGATGTGTCAATCATGTTCTCCAATTAGAATTTTGCCCAGCAGAAACTTCAGTCACCTAGTTATTATCTTTAAAAAACTATCTATGGAATGCATTTTCAATTTCCAAGCTACTGCTTTCCCTGCTACCTTTCTGTTGGCAACTCTAAAAAGACCATAGAATGATTTTATGAGTCGACACAGACTAGGTAAGAGGTAGCTAGGCAAAGTTCACCCAATAAAATATATATATATATATATATTTAAGGGTTTGCCCTATGCAAATAAAAAACGATTGGTTTCCACTGCTTAGAATCGGTCTCCGATTTTATCCCACGCAACCCTTAATTCTCAAACCTTAAGGCTACCGATCTCCGCTGCCTCCTTGGTGGAAGGAGAAGGGAGAAAGAAAGCAGGAAGGAGGAGGGCACAGGGTGGACCTCTGCCCGTCCCTCACCACACACCTCGGGCATCATGTACTTCCTGAGCAGGTTGACGACAATGGCAGCTGGCAAGAGGGGTTCATTGGGGTCACAGCAAAGGTCAGTGCGGGCCAGGCGAAAGTCCAGGTTGAGACGGTCAAGGCCATTGAGGATGAAGAGAACCTTGAGGTTGCTGGAGCCAAGCAGTGGGGCCACATCCCGGAGGTGGAGGTATTTCTTGGTCACTAGACGGCGCAAAGACACAGGGCTGTTGCCCTGGGAAAGGTCTTCACAGGAGAAGGGAAGGAGCAGCTCAAACTGAGGAAGGCGCTCGTGACACCAATCCATCACCATCTTCTTGATGAGGGTGCTTTTCCCGGTGCCCACTGTCCCATAGAGGACCACGTTCTTGACTTCTTGCCCGCATGGATCCTGGTCAAAAAGGTTCTGGAGACCAATGGTATGACAGCAAGAGCCTTGGAGCTGGTTCTGGATTGTCAGATCTGGAGAAGGTTTCAAGATTTCCTCCAGGGAGCTCTCCCGGATCACTGGATCGACGTGGGTGGCATCCAGGGCAAATGATGGTCCAAACTGTCTCTCCTCGTTGGGTTGGCGGCGAAACCAGTCCGCCAGACTTTTCTTGTGTTTTTGGATGGCTTCTGAGGAACAAGAGAAAGAAAAGTGAGGAGGAGGTACGTTTCTTCTCTAATATTGCTACAGACCTTGGGTTGTATCTGATGGATTTCCATAACCCACCAACCCTCCAAGGAAGGAGGTCCACAGTGTTACCAGAAGTTGCTACGTTCTTCGGTACTCTCTGGTTTGGCTTGGGGGAAGCAGGCCGAGATGTTGCCTCTTGTAACATTCCCGGGTAATGGGTGAAGTTCCTGTGGAGGAACAAAACTGTCAGAACAATGATGTAGCTCTGATGCCAAGATTTGTGGGCGACACAAGTGGCCCAGCCAAAAAAAAAGCTGTAATCCAACCAGTTTTAGTTGAATCATTATTGATTTACTCCCTTGTGTTTAATTACTCCATTCTCTCATCATATTCAAAATTACATTATGAAGGTAATTTCTGGAGGAGCTCTGGTGGCCAGAGAGGTTATCGGGGGTCAACAAGAGTATAAGTTTAGGCCACTATCCTGCAATAGATAATGGCAGTAGCTTTGTAGAAGAAAACATGTTTCCATAGCAGAAGGCTATGGCTCCAAGCCCTGAATATTAAGGTAAAAGAGGGAGTGGGAAATGGAAAATATCCTTTTCTTCTTAAGAGTCCCCAAAACTCAAGTTAGATGGAGGAGGTCAACCAATAATCTGTTCTGGAATAAAACAAATCCTTGGTCTGCTATTCAATATTGTTATTGGCTTCTTGTAATCCCTGGAATGAACTCCAGAAGGAGTTTGTTAAAGAACAGTATGGCAAGATGGCAGAACTTGGAAACTTTTCCAAGATGGAATCAAACCAGGGGAGCTTCCATGAGCTTTCAAACATTGGACCACAATTCTCAACATTCTCAGATGGCCTGGAAAGAATGCTTGGAGCATAACATCTGGAACGTCATCAATTCTTCATCTTCATATGTTCTCAAGCTTTGCCTTGGTCTATGGGGTGACTAACCCTCAGTGCTGAATCTCTCACCCACCCATTTCATTTTCTGCCCAGGAATCAACGTCTTCCATTCCCCTGTCCACCTGGAGCTAAGCACCTCAGAGGTGTGCTCTTACCTGAGTGGAGATGCCAAGAGGCACCGAGTCTGGTCTAGGTGAAATATTCTCTTGAAGAGTGGGCTTCTCCCTGTATCTCAGATCAAAGAAATCAAAAAGTAAGCAATCATGATGCTAGCCATTTCTTTCAGACAATTTACATATTATACTTTTGCAATTTATGAAGCAAGGGGTGGAGTTGTTGCAGATTTAGCATCCCATGGTGGGACTTCACAGAAGGCCACAGTGAGGCATGACTAAGCCAGAATACGGGAGCCTGTGACACATCAATACTTGAAGTGAGTGAGGAAATAGCTGCAGGGAATGCTATCACTCCCACACGTGGGGTGAGGAAAGGGTTTTGTCTAATCCTAACCCTCCCTTAATCCCAGTTGCTGAGTCACAAGGAGAACAGAAGTAGATTAATAGATAGGGGGAAGGCTGGGAAACAAATAACCAAGAGGTGGCCTTGGAAGCTGGAAAGAAGGGAATAAAACCTTCCCTGTTTACAGGGAAGAGAAGAGTTGGTCCAGAACTGTTTCTCAACTTTCGGCAAATTTAAGATGTGTGGACTTCACCTCCCAGAAGGCTGCTGGCTGAGGAATTCTGGGAGTTGAAGTCCACACATCTGAAATTTGCTGAGTTGAGAAACGGTGGTCCAGAAGCTTTAGGACTGAGCAAAAAAGAAGAAGCCAAAGGTGAGATTCTACTGGTTCGGACTGGTTCACGTGAACCGGTTGTTAAAGTTACAGCTGGTTCGCCAAACTGGTATTTCAACCGAGTGGCTGGCCCCTCCCCTCCTAGGAGTCTCCACATGGCCCATTTTCGATGAAGATAAGTGCAGGTCCACACGGAGGCTCTGGGAGGGGGGAAAAAATGGGCCTTCCGGAAGTCGGGAAACGGGCCTGTTTCCGGCTTCCGGACAGCCTCCAGAGACCAGGGGAGGCCATTTTCTCCCTCCCAGAGACCTGGGAGAAGCCTCTGAACCTTTGGAAGGATGTAAACAGCCTCCCCCAGGTTCTGGAGGCCCATCGGAAGCTGGAAACATGAAGTTCTGGTAGGCCATGTCTACCATGGCCATACCAGCCAGCAACTGGGCAGCAAAACAGTTGCGGAATTTTTGAATTCCACGCTCGAAGAAGCCCTCCTCATTTTGAAAAAGTAGGAAGGTTGTAGCTGAGGGATAGTATTTGTTCCATTCATTCATTCATTCATTCATTCATTCATTCATTCATTCATTCTCATTCATTTATTCATTCATTCATTCATTCATTATTTTCCAACTTCAATGGGTTCTGGAGCAAGAGGCTCAAACCCTTGGAAGTATCGCTTCCACTGATCCTCCTGAAGCTTCCACTGAAGTCTTCTTCTCCCTTCTTTGGACTTTAATTGGCACAAGGAGAGCAGAAACTTCCAACTTAATACTCCCAGGCTCGGAAAAGAAAGGAAAAAAATAACATGGTCCGAAACCCCCCTGCCAACCCAGAACTCAATCCTTGCTTACCCAACATGAGATCCAGGTGTCTTGCCAGCGATGTAGCACCCCTGCTTCTCTCTCTAGGGGCTCTGGGCCCCACTCGACTGTACTGGACCCCCATCTGGGGAAGCCAGTGCTTGAAATGCATGACGCCAAAGTCCTGTCCTTCAACTGAAAAAGACATCAAGGGTCAGAGGTCTTGTGGAAAGGGCTCCCCTGGTGCATCTTAGCCAGTCAGACTAGGCCCAAAGGCTCATTTACAGAATTTGCCCCAGCCCAATCCTCCCTTCTAACATCAAAGGACAGGTCCTAACAGCAACCAGGAAGACATCATCACTCACAAGTTGAAACTTTCTGACAGTAAGAACAATCAACCAGTGGAACAGAAGTGGCCTTCAGAAGTTATGGGAGCTTCATTGCTTGAGACTTTCAAAAAGAGACTGGACTGCTATTTGTCAGAAATGGTGTAGGGTCTCCTGCTTGGGTGACAGGGTTGGACTATATAACCTACAAGGTCCCTTTCAACTCTGTTAATCTGTTGGATTGCTACTCCAATAGATTCTCACCTTTCTACCTGTTACATCAATTATTCTGATTTCAGTCTATGGAAATCTTTTCGGATGTTTTCCAGTCCAACAGAGTGGAAAATTGTTCCTGTTGCCATTTCCACTTGCAAGACACATTTTGCTTTGCATGAAGTAGAACAGAGCTAAAACCCATCTCTTCCAACAGGCCGGTTTGGCCTAGTACCAATTATTATGGTTTTAAAAAATTTTTAAAAAAATTTCTAGTAATTTTAACTTTTCTACCTTGTTTTTACTGTTTTATCAGCCATTAATTTAATTCTTTTAAATCTTTTTAAAATTCTATTTATTGTGGGGCTTTTTATCTTGGCTGTACACCGCCCCGAGTCCCATTGCGGGAGAGGGGGCAGTATAAAAATTTAATAAATAAATAAATAAATAGAGCTATCCTGGATAATTCCCATTCCTGAGTGTCTCTTGTCCTTTAAAGGCAATTCCTCCTTAAATCCCAGTGGTTATTTCTCTTGAAGGAGCCTTTCGTACAAGCTCCCTCTGTATCTTATTTTTGGACAGGACGAAAGTGACCTGTCGTTTGCTAGGACCTCAACTTAGAAAGGAAAATAAACTGATCCGTTTGACCCCACACATAAAAAAGTAAAAAGAAAAAAAAAGTACTCCACTCCTCCACTCATAATAGAATTCTCTATGTGTCCAGGCTCGAAATTTTGGGCCTGGACAATCTGGAACTGCACTGCCTGCGGTCCGATCTAAGCATGGTTCACGAAATTGTCTGCTACAACATCTTGCCTGTCAATGACTTCTTCGGCCTCAATCACAATAATACCCGGGAAAACAACTGATAATTGCTCCAAACTCGATGGCAGAATATACGACTTTAGCACCAGTCAATGCCTGGAATGATCCTACCCAACTCCATTGTTACAGCCTCAACCCCTCACAGCTTCAACCTCAAACTGTCTACCGTGGATCTCACCCCATTCCTAAGAGGTCCTCAAAGGGGGCATGCATAAGCGTACCAGGGTCCCTCTCTTACTGTCCCCATTTATCTGTATTTACTCCCTTTGTTCTTCTTTATGTTCATATCTATACTTGTTATCTTGTACATGTTTGACAACAAACTAACAAACAAATAAACAAATAGGAGGTTTAGAGGGCGAACCACCACACTTCTGCTCAAGATCAAGACCTCCAACGTTTACTTTGGAGTCAACCTGTGGGTCGTTGTGTTTCCTCAAAGAGTTTTGCCATCTACTACACTGGGATGGCTACCAGATGTCACCTACCAAGCCATGCACCAAGCAACCACAACAGCAAGATAGAAAACTCACTGTGTTCACCAAGAAAACACAAATCCTTGAGGAAAAGAGAGGATTAATACCAGGAAGCCAGGAACGAGAGAAAGAAGAATTTGGAATATATCTGAGGATCTGCAAAACAAGTTGCTTTAGGAAAGCAGTTTTTAAAAGCAGTTTCTAAAGGAACTTTCTGTCCAATGCACACCTTCTGATCTGCAGCTGTCTCCAGGACACGGTTCTGATAACCAAAGTCTGAAGGACAGACCAGTCTCTGTTTTGTCTTGTTAAATGCCAGGCTGACGTAAGGTCTGGTTCTCTGCCAGCTCTCCTCCTCCTCCTGGCCCTTCTCTATGTCCCAACAGGCAAAAATAATCACGTTTTCTCCTCCTCTTAAAGCCACAGGACAGAAAAGGTTTTTTGAGCAAGCCAGAAGGATGCTAATACCACTCTATAAAGCCTTAGTAAGACCACACCTAGAGTACTGCATCCAGTTTTGGTCACCACACTATGAAAAAGATGTTGACACTCTGGAAAGAGTGCAGAGAATAGCAACCAGGATGATTAGGGGACTGGAGGCTAAAATATACAATGAACAGGAACTGGGCCTGGCTAGTCTAGGGAAGAGAAGGACCAGGGGAGACAGGAGAACAGTCTTCCAGTATCTCAGGGGCTGCCCCAGAGAGGAGGGGGTCAAGTTATTTTCCAAAGCACCCGAAGGCCAGACAAGGAATAATGGATGGAAACTGAACAAGGAGAGATTCAACCTGGAAATAAGGAGAAAACTTTCTGACAGTAAGAACGATCAACCAATGAAATAGAAGTTGCCTTCAGAAGTTGTGGGAGCTTCATCCCTGGAGGCTTTCAAGAAGAGACTGGACTGCAGAATGTTTTTTATTGGGAATTATACCCAAAAAATATAATAAGGAAGAGTTATATTTGATAATACATGTCATCACTGCAGCAAGAATGGTATTTGCCCAGAAGTGGAAAGAGAAAAAAATTCCTAGTGAAGATGAAGCAATAAATAAAATTTTGACTTGCGCTGAAATGGATAGGCTGACACTAGAGATGAAAAACAGAGATGAATCGGAATATTATGTAATTTGGAATAGATTTTACTGTTGGTGGGGACAGAAAGGAAGGGTTCAAAATTGAAAAGAATTGTTTTATTGTAGGGTCTCCAGCTTGGACGGGGGTTGGACTAGATGACTTACAAGGCCCCTTCCAACTCCATTATTATGTTGAAACAGCAGCTGAACTGGTGGTTCAAACCAGAAGAACAGGAGGTGAGCTAAGAAACCATCACTCTGCTAAATTGAAGGAGGGGAAAAGTACAAATGAAATGCAAAATTTCCCCCTGAATCTGGCCATTCCCACTTTGGCCAAATTGTGCTCCTTTGACAAGATGCAGAAAAGTCTTTGCTGGCAAGAAGAATTTCCTTCCTTGTCTCCTCTTGCTAATAAACCAAGCACAACACGTGATGTTGCTTCTGCAAATAAATTCATGAGGCCTCTCCAGGAAAGGAAAAAGGAAAAAAAAAGCCAAAACTTTGGAGATGTGACGCAAGACTTCCTGACTCTTATTCGGCAACAACATAAAAGCGATTTGCCCTCTGTGCATTTATTTAATTTTGCTTTTAACTTCCCCATCTTCTAGTCTTACAGCTGCTGGAACTTCCTGGCAATTGCTCTGCCCGGGCACAACCCCAAATCGCTCAGCCAAAATCAAGGAAAGGGTGCCACCTACTGCAGTGAGACAGTTGCATAAGTCTCCCAAAAAGACTCGCACATTATTTCAGCCATTTTTGGTGTGTGTGTGGTTTTTGGGGACATTGTCCTTAGGCCTCAGCACTCGGAGGATTTGGGGTGTGTGTGTGTGCAAGAATCAAGGTTTGGCTTCCATCCCTCCCCCCCAGCCCCCCAAACTAGCCTGCCACCCTCACAGCTGCGGTTCCAGCTGCGCTGTCCTCGGCTTGCCAATGAATGCGAAGAGCTTTCGGTTCGCCCTCCCCCCCCTAATTCGCGATGGGTTTCGCGGCTTGGAGGCACGTCGCCCCTTCCCCAAAAGGGAACCCGGCACCCCCTGATGTTGGAAAGAGCTCCGCTCCGTTGCCCACTCCCTCCAAAAACCCCGAACCAAGATTCCCCGAGACCCTTCGGAGTTCACCTGAGATGAAGAGGGTCCCCGGTGGGTGGTCGCAGCCCCGGCGCGCTGGGCTTCATCGGGGACTTTTCAGCCTGGGTCTCTCGGGGAGGCCTGGGGGGGGATTTGGGGGAGGGAGAGGCAGCCAAGGCGTTCCCACTGCCGCTTCTCTCGGCCGGTGCGGTTTCCTGCGCTGCTCCGGCACTTCCCGCTGGCTGGCTGGGCCTCTTGGCGCGATGGGCTCGGCTTCTGAAAACCAGCCGGCCGGGGAGGGGCGCGGTGGCTGCTCGAAGCCATCCCGGCGCCTGCAGCAGGGTGGTTCCCTTGGCCCCGCGGGGCTGGCCGGCCCGGAGGCCAAACGTGGTGCCAGGAAGAGAGAGAGAGAGAGACGGGCTGGAGGGAGAGAGACCTTGAGCTCTCGCCCCGGACCGACTGCACGATCTCACAGGGGCGCGCTAGGGCTGTCCGGGAGAATTGCATAAGGTGAGCCCCTTCGATCAGCCTGGTCGAGGAACTGCCAAGAAGAAATCAAGACGCCCGCCCACACATTCAGGGTGAGATAATCAGAGAGCAGACCCCGCTGCCTTCTACCACTGCTGATGTTACCGAGTTGGGTCATGAAACATCTGCAAGAAAACCACCAGGCTCAAGAGAGCACCATGAACCCCACAGTCCTTCTCCTCCTCCTCCTCCCCCTTCATCTCCACAAATCCTACTGATGATACCTAGTTTGGCAATAAAATGTCTGCAAGAAAGCCACCAAGCTCAGAGACCACCAAGGAGCCCCTCCCCTCCGCTCTCCTCTTTCCCTTCTCCTCCACTCCCCAAATTCCACCCCCTTCCAGCACTGATGTTACCTAGTTGGGCCATGAAAGGTCTGCAAGAAAACCACCAAGCTCAGAGAGCAGCAAGGACTCCACAGCTAATTCAAGAGGTAGGTCCTCTCTAGAAGATGGGCGAGGAGAGGGAAGGATGCAAACTTTTGACACAGAACAGTCTTCCATCAACTAGAGAGAGGCAGCATTTGGGCAATAGAAGTGTAGGTTTTATTCATGTGTGAAATAGGCCTTCTATGAACTTTCAAGAGGAACAACAAACCTCATCCTTTCTAAAAAATAAATAAATTCCTGCTTTCAAAAGGATCTTGGAGGTCTCTGATAGATGCTTCGTAATCCAGTTAGATCCAGCCTGCCTCTCTTGTCATACAAACATTAAGTTCTCTCAGCTCAAAACTTGGATACCCCTCCTTATTTTCTGGGTTTTGCTTAGGCTGGGGCTTTCCAGGGAGCTCCAGAAAATCTCTGGGGATGTAGGTTAGACTGGCAAAATGGTAATATCGTAATCAACTTAAGGGTCTCAAGGGCAAAATGTTTGAAAAACTTTTACAAGCCATCAAGAATATTCTCTGCTCCGCCAAGCAGAGAATGGTGGAGAGAGAAAAGGGAAAGATGTGAAGATGTGATTTTAAGCAACCTTAGATGGAAATTGGCCCTTTTGAAACAGAGGAAATTTTCCCTTTTTTTGAAACTAGAATTTTATCACAGGGTAAATTCCAAGTTTATTTACTCAGGCCTGAATAAGAACGTGTAAGAAATTTTGCTATTATCGTAACTGTTGCTTTTAGCACAAGTTTAAAAAAAAAAGCTTTTTTTTCTTTTTTTTGTTAATGCTGAACTGCTTAAAAGAATTATAACTTGCTTTGAATGCTCCGAAGCTGCAAATGTACAATGTTTCCAAAAGATCATACTCACAAATACAAACACCAAGAACAAAGAAACACCAGGAAAAGCAGAAATTGGCTATTGTTTATTCCTAAACATTTGCAACTAAGTGAAGGTGTACCATCGTCAGGCATCGAGCTGTTAAGATTTGAGGGAAGATATCGCGACCCACCTTTCTGAAAATAACAGTGGAAATGAAAGGTAGAAAGAGAAAGAAAGAGAGACAGAGAGAGAAAAAAGAGAGAGAAATTTGTATTCTTGCCTGAGTTTCGGGTAGGAGCAATGAATGGCCAACTGAAATCATAGCACCAACGAAGAAGTCTTGAAACTCCTTGAGAATTGAGCTGCTGAGGGAACTATTGTCTTCATCAATAGATCAGATCGGTTTTCTGCAACTTGCAGTTGTATTGAGATTGCAGTTTTTCAACTTTCCAGTTGTCAATCGCTGCAAATTGCTATCCCAGAGGTGCCCAGGGAGCATGGCTTGGGGAAAAACATCTGGAGATTCTCAGTCATCCAGGTTATGGTTGTCCCAATGGGGATTTTCCAAGAGGCAATTGGACTTCTTTTGTTCTGGCTGAAGTTCTGAAGGTCAGAACGGAAGAAGCTTCTTGGATGAGAAGCAAAACGTCTTCAAGGAAAAAACAAGAAAGTCCAATTGCCTCTTGGAAAAAAGCCCCTTTGGGTTCACTTTGGGGTGTGTATTTGGGCCACTAGCTGTGAAAAAACACCTCTTGCCTTTCTTTTGAAATTAAAGTAGTCCTCAAGTTAGGACCGCAATCGGGGGCTGGAATTTATGTCACTAAGCGGTAGGGTTGTTAAACGAGTCACCTCTGATTTTATTACTTTTTTTGCCATGGTTGTTAAAGCGAACCACGGCCGTTCTTAAGTGAATCATGCAGTCATTCAGTGATTCCAACTTTTCCTGTCGAATTTGCTTGTCGCAAATGGCGACCATGGGAGCCCTGCAACCAATGAGTTGCCACACGCCCACATTTTGATCCTGTGACGTGGGGGATGCGGCCACGGTCATAAACGCAAGGACTGTTTGCCAGTGACCTCAACTAATGGCCCAGAAGTCGAGGAGGGCCTGGTCAATGCTTTCTTAATTATCCTGGGCCAATTTCAGAGGGGTATGAAATCCCTCCGGGACAAAAATAAATAAAACATCCGAAGGCCGCAGATATTTTGAGAGTTTGCCGTCCCTCCCTTTCAACCACGATGGGACTTTCCTTCCTTATTCCTGCTGCCTTTTTTTTGCTCCTTTGCCTTCCAGGTCCCGTCTGTGATATTTTGCAATTCCTGCTCACCACCTGGAAGGAAAAGGGCCTCTTTCGTTCCTGAGAAGACGCCCACCACTGGTGGTGAAATCTGGCTTTGGAGTTTTCATTCATTCATTCGCGGAGAAGAAGCCCCCCCACCCCCCACTCCCCAGGTGCCCCTCCTGTCCTGGTTCCCACGGCTATAAATGGGGTGCGAAGATCTCAGCAGAGAGGCTCGTGAAAGCCAAGGCAACATAGGATAGAAAAAGGATTATTGCTGCAGCAGAGGGAAGTTTTTCTGGGTGATGGAGAGAGGCTAAGAAGGGGGAAGGGGCTCCTCAGGAAAAATTCCCTTGATGGGCCAGAAATAGAGGGAGGGAAGAAAGGAGGAAAGAAAGAAAGAAAGAAAGAAAGAAAGAAAGAAAGAAAGAAAGAAAGAAAGAAAGAAAGAAAGAAAGAAAGAAAGAAAGAAAGAAAGAAAGAAAGAAAGAAAGAAAGAAAGAAAGAAAGAAAAAAGGAAGAAAGGAAAGCATGTTTCTGAGAAAGGAAGGAAGGAAGGAAAGTATTAAAAAGAAGGAAAGAAAGAGAAAAAAGAAAGTGTTTGTGAGATGAAGAAGAAAGGAAGGAAGAAGGAAGGAAAGAAGAAAGAAAGAAGTCTCCCTACAAAGTTTTAAAAAATCATAAAGTAGTCATTCAAGAGTTTCAGACAAGAGCAATGACAGGACAAGCAAAATAACGCTAGGCATGGTTCATTATCCAGGCTTGAGCTAAAGTTCCATCATCCCCAGCATCCGATGGCTTCAGGGCACTCACATGGGCATTGTTGATCCCCACCATGTTTTTGGCAGCAGACTGCTCTTGACTATGGAAGTTCCATTCGTTCCCTCCAGAGCTTTGCTTTTAAAACCATACAGGACCCTGGACAGGAAGTTGGTGGTCAGGCAACAAACCCCAACCGTTCCTACAATCCGCCATTTCATTTGTTCTTAGTTATTCCCCAGGAGAACCCAAACTGCAAAATATCTGGAGGAGACGTGCTGGCAAGAAGCAGCCATTCTGGGATCTTTTTTGATCAAGATCTCTCACGATTGAGATGGCCCAGGAAAGACAATCGCTTTCTTCAGACCAGGGGTCTCCAACCTTGGCAACTTTAAGACTTGTGGACCTTAACTCCTCAAGCTTTGCTGGCTGAGGACTTCTGAGAGTTGAAGACCACAAGTCTTAAAGTTGCCAAGGTTGGAGACCCCTGCCTCAGACCATCAACAATGACCAGCACTCAGACCCCTTTGTGGGATTGCAGGAAACATTTCTGCGACTTAATTCTTCTGAGTCTGGAAGATGAGGAGAACCTGCTTCTTAAGGATTGTCCTCTCCAGAAGGTCTGGTGCTTCTTAAAATTCTCAAACGCTGGAGAGATAGAATAGAACAGAATAAGAGAGTTAGGAAGGGACCTTGGAAGTCTTCTAGTCCAACCCCCTGCTTAGGCAGGAAACCCTACACCACTTCAGACAAATGGTGGTCCAGTCTCTTCTTAAAAGCTTCCAGTGTTGGAGCATCCACACTTTCTGGAGGCAAGTTGTTCCAAGTTGATTAATTGTTCTCACGGTTAGGAAATTTCTTCTGAGTTCTAAGCTGCTTCTCTCCTGGATGAGTTTCCATCCATTGTTCAAACCAGCAGCATGGAGAGGAAGCTAGGAAGCAGTTTTGATGAGCACGACACTTGATTGTCTCATAATTAAAAAAACAAACAAAAATGATTGCAACGCCCAGAAAGAAATACCGAAGGGCCCTCCGATGCTCTTGGACCAGCGGTGGAGATCCGAGAAGGTTGGGAAGCCCATCCCCCAAAAAAGTCTCAAATGGTACTTTTCCCTCTATGGCTGAAGACAAGATCTTTTCCCAGCAGGCTGAAAGTGTTAAACTGGAGAACGTGTCATTCCAGGTGGAGCTCCATTAATTACAAATCTGAAATTTCTTCTGGTTCATCAGGCCGAGCCAGTTTTGAATAGGGTTTCATAAACTGGCCATGCTGGTTTCACCAGACATGGAAGGGTGCTTTTTGCGGCCTCTACGACTCCACGGGAATTCTATCCCCCCTCCAGGTAGTTAGTCCTTGACATACAACCCCGGCGGAGCCCACGGTTTCTGTTAAGCTAGACATGGGTTCAAGTCCCTTTTGCCCCCCATTTCGTGACTTTTCTGCCCCCGTCATTAAGCCAGTCGCTGCAGCTGACATGTTCGTTGTTAAGTGAATCAGGCAGACAGACAGGGATGGGTGGATGGATGGATGGACTGACGGATTGGTAGATATCAGTAGATGATAGATGGATGGATGGATGGATTGTAGATACCAGTAGATGATAGATAGATGGATGGATGGGTGGGTGGGTGGGTAGATGAATGGATGGGTGGGTGGGTGGATGGATGGATGGATGGATAGATGGACTGACGGATTGATAGATATCAGTAGATGATAGATGGATGGATGGATGGATTGTAGATACCAGTAGATGATAGATAGATGGATAGATGGATGGATGGATGGATGGATGGATGGATGGATGGATGGATGGATGGACGGACTGATGGATTGTAGATACCAGTAGATAATAGATAGATACCTGGATGGATGGATGGATGGATGGATGGACTGATGGATTGTAGATACCAGTAGATGATAGATGGATGGAAGGATGGATGGATGGGTGGATGGATGGACTGACAGATTGGTAGATACAGTAGATGGTAGATAGATAGATAGATAGATAGATAGATAGATAGATAGATAGATAGATAGATAGATAGATAGATAGATAGGTAGGTAGGTAGGTAGGTAGGTAGGTAGACAGGCAGACAGACAGTGATGGATGCCTGAATTTTGGAGCATGAGACATTGAGGAAGCTGCAACCCATCGTAACTATGAGCCAGTTGCTGCCAAATGCCTGAATTTTGATCCCGAGACTGTGGGGAGACCGCAAAGGTCGTAAATGTGAAAAACAGGCCATAAGTCACATTTTTCAAGGCAGTTGTAACTTTGAACGGCCCCTAAAATGGATGATTGTAAGTCGAGGACTAGAGCCATATTTCCTGCTTTCAGCTGATACAGACAATGAGGTTTTATGCAACCCAAAGCTGCCTTTGTCGTCGTCCCCCCACCCCCCGAATCTGCCAGCCACCCACCACCAGCTCTGGGCCCACCAAAGAAGGAAGTTTCCAAAATACCACTCAAAAGTTGAGAAGGGCTTCTGGGTGGGTTGGGGGGCAGATCCCACCGGCTGAACTTCCTTCCGGTGCTTGCGTTCTTGCAAAAGAAGCTGGATAGATATTTGGGGTTTTGGGGTTTTTTTGGGGGGAAAGGGGTCAGGAAAAGGAGGCCAAGAGGGACTGCCTGGGAGGAAGGAAGAGAGAGGACTCTGATGAGGGGCCAGGATCATCAGGGAATAGACCGCTGCCTTCAGAGATTGTGGGGGCTGGCAGCAGCGATGAGGAGGTTCCCGAGGAGCCTCGTGCGCGCAGGATTGCTCGCAGGAAAGAGCAGCTGCAACAGCACGGGCAACTTGGGAGTAAGGCTGCAAGGTAATGGCCGCTCCTTCAAGAAGATAAAAACCAGGTTTGAAAAAACGTTCTTTGCAGACAGCAAAGAAGCTCTGAAGTTCAGCTTGTGGACACCTTAGTTCGTGTTTGGCGAATCTTGTAAATTAGTTCTTATCTCTGGGTTTTTGGCAGCCTTGACAAACAACTTGGCAAGGGTCTTTCTTGTCGGAGCTAATTAGTGGAAAGCAGCCTTTTATCTGTAAAGGAACAGAATTCGCTATGAAACCTTAAAAGGTGGGGGCTGCTGCCTTTGTCTGTGTTGGCTCTTTGGGAACTCGGTTGGATCAGAACAAGAGATGAAAACCACCCCATTGCTACATGTAGGATGAAGGTGGGCAGCCCTGGGCAGCTCACACCTCCTCTTAAGTCTTCTGAAATCTTAATACGCATCCACATGCCACAGTTCCTGCAAGCGAAGCAAGTCAAAAAAAAAAGAAAAAAACCCCAAAACATGAAGCTATAAAACAATGGTGCTACGGAGTGTGCTTGTCAAAGGAAACCGCCCCTCCCTCCCCCACCCCGCACAGCTTCCCCCCAGCCAGAGCCTCCCCGGGCCCCGCCCGAACCGGTTCTAGCATCTCTCCCACCCACCCCTTTGGCTGTCCCCCCTCCCCCACCGGTCTGGGGGTCTTTCTCCACCTTGTCTCCACTCATTGTACGCCAAAGTCTTTTCCTTGGGTGGATATGCAGCTTTGGGAAGAGAGTTTGTACACGGTCCAGAAATATATAAGAGAGAGGGAGGGAAGGAGGGAGGGAGGGAGGGAGGAAGGAAGGAAGGAAGGAAGGAAGGAAGGAAGGAAGGAAGGAGAGGGAGAAGAGGAAGGAAGGTAATAGGATGGAAAGAAGGAAGGGAGGAGGGAGGAAGGAAGATAATAGGAAGGAAGGAAGGAAGGAAGGAAGGAAGGAAGGAAGGAAGGAGAGGGAGAAGAGGAAGGAAGGTAATAGGATGGAAAGAAGGAAGGGAGGAGGGAGGAAGGAAGATAATAGGAAGGAAGGAAGGAAGGAAGGAAGGAAGGAAGGAAGGAAGGAAGGAAGGAGGGAGGGAAGAAGGGAGGGAAGAAGGGAGGGAAGAAGGAAGGGAGGACAGGGCGGAAGGAAGGAAATGGGAAGGAGACAAAGGAGAGGAAGGAAGGTGGAAGGAAGGAAGGAAGGCGGAATGAGAGGAAGAAAGGCAGGGAGGAAGCCTCATTTGTCATGAAGAATTTCGGTTAAAAGAGTTCTGAGATGCTTCATCAGTCTTTGGCCCCAGCTCTCCAATGTCCCCCTCTTTGACC
This sequence comes from Bungarus multicinctus, assembly GCA_023653725.1. Classification (NCBI taxonomy): domain Eukaryota; kingdom Metazoa; phylum Chordata; class Lepidosauria; order Squamata; family Elapidae; genus Bungarus; species Bungarus multicinctus. The sequence continues at coordinate 24,745,566 of CM042837.1, forward strand.
TGCAGCCTGCAGCGGTTCTCTTGGGGCGTGAGGGCAGTGGAAGGAAGGGCATTGCCTGGCTGACTGTGCCTGTCCCACAGCAACAGCAACTCGGTCCATGTCCCCTCTTATCTTTCTGCCTTCACCTTGTACTTGAGGGTGAGGTAAGCCAGAAGGCGGATGATGAAAAAGAAGACCCCTAAGATGGCAAAGTCGAGGTAAAGTTTGGCTTCCTCCACATCCAACTCCTTCAGGATCTTGGCTGGATCCTGGAATGGGCAATCAATTTCTTTGCAGTCCAGATTTCCACGGTCCATGGAGTAGATGGTGAGGATGACGCCTTCAAAGCCGTACCTGAGCCAGAACAAAGGAGAGAGTGCCGTTGCAGCGACAGAATAAACGGAACAGTCCTTCAAACAGTTGACTGGAATATCAGGCATAATTCAGTATGACCGGGGGGGAGGGGGGGAGAGGAGGGAGGGAGAGACAGACCGACAGACAGACAGGGATGGATGGATGGATTGGTAGATACTGGTAGATGATGGACGGATGGATGGATGGATGGATGGACACAGACAGACATGGATGGATGAATGGATGGATGGATGGATGGATGGATGGATGGATGGATCAAGGGATTGGTAGATACCAATAGATGATAGATAGATAGATGGATGGATGGATGGATGGATGGATGGATGGATGGATGGATGGATCAAGGGATTGGTAGATACCAGTAGATGATAGATAGATAGATAGATAGATAGATAGATAGATAGATAGATAGATAGATAGATAGATGGATGGATGGATGGATGGATGGATGGATGGATGGATGGATGGATGGATGGATGGATGGATGGATGGATGGATGGATGGATGGATGGATGGATGGATGGATGGATGGATCAACAGATTGGTAAATACTAGCAAATGATAGATAGATAGATAGATAGATAGATAGATAGATAGATAGATAGATAGATAGATAGATAGATAGAGAGATAGATAGAGAGACAGAGAGACAGAAAGACAGACAGCATTTGCTGACAGCAAAGAGAAATTCTGTTTTCCTTTCCATGATGGGCTGAAGAACAGCTGTAGACTCCAAATTACAAAAGCCATGTTATTTCCATGATCATGAGACAATAATGTGTTTTCATCATCATCATCATGGATTCTGTTGGAGATCTATGATCAGAATCCAAAGCTTTTCTGGGCTTCAACCTGAACTGAAGGGAGCCCATTCCAGGAGGCTGCAGGTGCGTCTTTTTGCCAAAGCTCCTTACCTCACATAGGAGACATAGGTGCTCCACCGAAGGTAGGTTGGGATGGTCTTGAAACTGACAAAGAAGCCAGAAAGGAGAAGGACTGGAATTGCTGAAACAGGACCCATATAAGTAGCCACCTGGGAGGAACATGGTGGAAGAAAAGAGCCATTTAAGATGGTTGGAAGAAGACTAAGATGGAGGCTGAAACCAGCCTTCCACAGTTTGGGATCCTCCACCATCCTAAGCCAGGTAGATGTTGTGGTCAGTGGTGGGATTCAAATTTTTTTACTACCGGTTCTGTGGGTGTGGCTTGGTGGGCGTGGCTTGGTGGGCGTGGCAAGGGGAAGGATACTGTAAAATCTCAGTCAGAGGTGGTATTAGCTGGTTCTCCGAACTACTCAAAATTTCCACTACCGGTTCTCCAGAACTGGTCAGAACCTGCTGAATACCCACCTCTGGTTGTGGTCCTGTTTTCCCCAAGAGACCAGGGGAGGAAAGCAGGTCAAAGTAGATGCCTCTGATTTATTTCCTTAGTTCTGAGGTCCAGGATTGTGATTTGTCTAATTGACGTAAGATTACATCACTAGCCTCATTTGAACAATGATGTTGCTCTTCCCCTTTGAACTCTTAGGATGTTTCAAGACATTTTTTTTTTTTAAATTACATCTTGTGAAGATCCTGGTTTTGGAGCTGGGTTGCTTTTCATTAACCCATGGAGATGATCTTGGAAGGATTCAGGAGGAGCGTTGAGGAACTAATAGTGAAAGGAGATAATTTTTTGTTTCCAAGACCAACCAAAGCAATTTTGGAATCCTTTTGCGTGTTCGTATTTATTCCTCTTCTCCACAAAATGTTCAGATTTGGGCCTTTCTCAAGTGACTGAAATGACCCAAATGCCTTTCAAGAAGTGAGGAGACTCCTTGGCAGGGTCTTCTACCTCAAAAGAGTGTGTTGTTGGCGTGTGTGTGTCTGTGTGAAACCACTTGCTTTAAAAATATTTTTTTAAAGAAGGACCCTCTTACAATGTTGCTCTCTCTTTTTTGATCCTTAATTCCTTTTTCGGTGGGATTACATTAGACTCCGGGGTGACAACTTGAGATCCCCACCCCATCAGGAGGGGCTCCTGAACAGAGATGGCATTCAGCAGGCTCTGACTGGTTTTGGAGAACTGGTAACCTGGAAAGCAGGTTAGTGGAGTGGGGAGGGAATGGGGATTTTGCAGTATATCCTCCCCTGCCATGCTCATCAAGCCACACCACGCCCACCAAGCCACGCCCACAGAACCAGTGGTAAAAAAATTTGAATCCCACCACTGGTTTATGTTCTTTGAAGTCATCTGGTCATTAGCACTCTCTCTGAGAGTCCTACGCTAAGCTCTTCTCCAACCATTCAACTCCAACCACAACTCCTGGGAGAGCCAGGTTGGCATGCTGTCCCCAACCTCTTTAGGTCAAAGCAATGTTTTACCCACCTTGGCAACTTTCAGGTGGGTGGACTTCAACTCCCAGAATTCCCCCCAAGCCAGAATGCTGATGGAGGAACTTTGAGAGGTGAAGTCCACCCATCTTCAACCTACTAAGACTGAGAAGCATTTTTTGAGTCCTTGACATTAAAGTTACAGTATCATTGTGTCAAAAGTTGCCATAGTTCCAACACACATCAGTCGTCCATACATGGTTCTTTTCAAACATCTATTGTCCCAGAGGTGATTAGTCAGCCAGTTCTGACCAATTCTGGAGAACCGGTAGCAGAAAATTTGTGTCGTTCGGAAAACCGGCAAATCCCACCTCTGACTGACCTCACCAACCCCATCTCTTCTCTGCCTCCCATTGAGTCCCAGCTGATCGGCTGGGTCTTCTTGGTTGCCCTGCACGGGAGAACAGAGCTGGAAAGCAGGTTAGTGGGATGAGGAGGGAATGGGGATTTTGCAATATCCTTCCCCTGCCACGCCTACCATGCCACATCCACAGAACTGGTAGTAAAAAATTTGTGAATCCCACCACTGCTCCTGAACCACCTTGGACCTTGCCGTAGACTCACTTGTGGGGAGCTGGACGCTGCTCCAATGAAGAGACCCACAGATTGGGCCACCAAGGCTGTGAAGGTAGCCAATGCTGAGAACAGCAGGAAGCGGGTCGCTTCGGGGGGCTGCCCAGTCATCCAGTAGACAATGCTACAGTAGGTGATGGGACAGATGATCTGTAGAAGAAGCAAGGGAACCAATGAACCAGGATCTTATTCCTCAGAATAAAGTAGTTATTCATTGAAATAGCTCTCCATTAAGGGGAGGCCCACATCCTCCACCAAGGGAAGCAACCAACCCTTGGCTCTACCACCTCACATAGTCCTTAACATAAGATCATTTGTTTAATAGCCAAAGTTGGGATGGCCCTGAAAACAAAGGACTTTGGCCCAATCCTCTCAGGACCATCACTGTGTCCTGCGGTCACATGGTCAAAATTCAGATATTTGGCATGTATTCAAGGCTGGGCTGCTGGGGGTTCACAGGGGTTTGTGAGAGTCTCAGCTAAAATTCTATGCAGTTCGGAGAACCCCCAAATCCCATTCCTGGCTGGTCACGTCCACCCTGGCCCGCCCATCCCAGGAGTCCCCACATGGCCTGTTTTGGATGCAGGTAAGTCCAGGGCATGCGTGGAAGCTCAGGAAAGGTTTAAAATGGGCCTTCCGGAAGTTTGGGAAGACCGGAAATGGGCCCGTTTCTGGCTTCCAAAGAGTCTCCGGAGCCCGGGGAGGGCAAAAACGGCCCTCCTACCCAATGTGGTGTAGGAGGCCAACTAGGCCACACCCACCATGGCCACGCCCACCCAGCAAACGGGTAGAGAACCCCTTGCTAAAATTTTTGAAGCCCACCCCTGCATGTATTTATGAAGTTGTATCATCCTGGGATCTTGCGATGGCCATTGTTGTCCTTCCCAAGGGGCTTCCAATAAGCAAGGGGTGGGGAGGGGAGAAAACCAGATTTGCTTAATGACCATGGCAAAGAAGGAGGTCATAAAATCAGGCACGGCTGATTTAACAAACACATCACTTAGTGACGGAAGGGCCGGTCCCAATTGTGTTTGTAAGTCAAGGATTGCCTCTATGTTCAGCTGCATCTGTTGAACCTCGGCCTGCTATCAAACTGTAAAAACAAAAGGAGAGGACCCCCTCCCAGTGGCAGAAATGGGGGGGGGGAGGGCAGGATGAAATGCTCACCTGAAAAGGAACATCTGCTACAGTTTTGGCCAGAAAGTAGGCCTTTAGACTGTACCAGTAGTTGAGATGTTCTCGCAGAAAGACGGACATCTCCAGAGGGACTGCAAAAACAGAGAGGAAGGGAGAGAGAGAAGGAGGATGGGAAGGAGAGGGAGAAAGAGAGAGAAGGGTGAGTTGAAAAGAACAGCATATCCAGGCAGGGAGGAGGAGGAAGAATTGGTGCATTTGTATTGGAGGGAGCCCAAATGCTGATTACCCTTTGTGTCAGGATTCTGGCAGTTACTCCAATTAAATCATTGAGCCACACTTCCAACACTAAAAAGGATTAATTTGAAGCTACCATTCTATGTCCGGCACTAACCTGGGCATAGCCAACTCTGAGATACATAATTCACTGTCACCCTTGATCCTGCTTCCCCCCACCCCAGGTGTATCATCCAACGAAATACGTCCGTAGCCCAGAGTCATCAATCATGCTCTCCAATTAGATTTTTGCTTGGCAGAAGCTTCAGTCATCTAATCAGTCTCTTAAGAAAATATGAATGGAATGTACTTTCGATTCCACACTGCCACCTGTTCTCTGAAACCCCCTCTTCTTTCTGTTGTCAACTATAAAACGTGTATACAAAATGTTTTATGAGTTGACCCCTTGGGCCATATCAAAGTGCAGAGTTCCGGAAACAAATTATTATTAATATTTGATAAAAAGCAATTGGAAATGGAATTGGAATAAAATATGATTTAAAATGAAATTTGGAATAAAATGCAGTCTAAAATGAAATTGGAATAAAATACAATACTTCAAGATAGAGATAAAATATGATAAAATTATATTTCGGTATCTACCCCTGCAATCTATCCCAATCAGTCCCGCATACGCCGATCTCAACCTTATCATTTTGCTTAAGTCCTGTGCTGTGTTAAATGTTATTTTTCAGATTCTTGAAGCACATAAGGTAGGTTGTTTTGATATGGGGATCCCAAATGGGTCATTTGTTTGATGACCAAATTGCTGGCAAGTTTGGGTCTCAAAAGGTTTTGGTGCCCAACTCCTGGAGAACATTTATTTTGAGGCAAAATTCTGACTTGAGTGAAGATCCCCCCTGGTTCCAGCCTGCTATTCTGCATCCCTTTGATCACTTGTGCAACCTGGGACCTATCCCACAGCTATAAAAAGATCACAAATCTCTCCTTGTTGAGCCACAGGACAAAAAAAGAAAAGAGGGGAGAAGATACAAACCCACCCACCCTGCTCAACAAAAGAAGACCGCAGGCGTATCTTCTCCAGCTGCATAGTCCATAATCCCCATCCATTCCCCAGCCTTCATTTGCAGCGATACAGTTCCCAGCTCTTCCTCCATTCCCCTGTTCAGCAATCCAATATTTGTTTATGTGTTAAGCTTTTCAGTAGCTTAGTGCTAAGGTGACCAACTTTTTTACAATGAGAAGGAGACAAATAAATTGAAGGAAAAAAACAAAGCCACTTGCGCGCGGCGCTCCTTCTCAAAACAATTCTCCTGTGCGGAGCGCATGCATCTCATAATCGCGTCTCACCACCTTGTAGCGAGCCTTGACGAATCGTCATGCCAAATACAAATACGTCACATCACACACAACGGATCGGATCGGCATCGATCAAATATGGAGATTTACAGATTAGTCTTCAAATATCAAAAAGGGGATGTAGGGGGACACTTTTTGAGGGAGCACAGAACTTACAAAAGGGGGACTGTCCTCCCTAAAGGAGGATGGTTGGTCACCTTATTAGTGATTTGATTGCTTTGCAAGGAAAAAAGAAAGTTGGATTAACAGGATGCCCTGGATTTATTCAGCCCTCCAATTCCTTTCATTGATCAAGAATTCCAGTCTCCTAGCCCTCCCACTCTCCAATTATATCACTCTCCCCCCAGCAAGGCTTGGAGACCCAAAAATAGACTTTAAAAAATGTCCCCTCCCCAACCAGAAAACATCACATCCTCCTGAAAACAAATGAAGTCCCGAAGACCTAACTCTTCTTCTGAAGAAACTCTCCCATCCTCTCTAAGCTTCTCTGGGCTTCAAGTCAACATCTGGAAAGCTCCAGATTTTCCTTCTTCCTGGGGTCACTCACAGGTTTCACCCAGAAGAGTCCTAAAGACGCCAGGCTGTTCTACCAAGGGGCCCCCAACTCACAGGTCAGAATGGTGGGCATCAGAGCAGCAAACATGAGGAAGAGCATGGAGACGAACAGGAAGCCGGTGTTGTTGAAGACCTTGGTGGCATCGTTGCCGATGTGTAGGTAGAGGAGGCCGATCAACACCCCCGTGCAGATGTGAGACATGAACCTCAGGTGGGTGAGGAGCTGTGCAGAACAAGAAGAGCCCTAAGTCAGCTGGGGAAAGGATTTTCCTCCCCAAAGATACTTTCATCTTCTTTGGCAAAGCGTTGGAACATCTTGAGAAAAAGCCACAGAACTTGTTCTGACCGAGGCTTCCCAAACTGACGAAGCAGACTCCTTGTTCCGACAAAACCCCTTTTATTTAGGCTAAATGTGAATTCCTATCGTTCACATCCAGCAAAGTCCTGGCAAATAGTCTTTTAAGAGTGATTTACAATCACAGACCTTATCAAGCTTAGAGAGTTGCCAGGCCGATAGCTTCCAAGCGCAATGCTGTAGCACAAAATAGTTGGCAAAGAGTCAAATCTTCACCCTAATGAATTGAACTAATTGTCTCCTGCAAACACCCCTCCCCTTTCGCTGCTTTTTATTCCCTATAGGAGGGGCCATTCACCGTCCACCTGTGCCTTTACTCCCGAGTCGACCCTTGTTCCTTAACTGTTCCTTTCTCCTGGCAGCTCTGCACATGCGCACACTGGGAACAGGTTCCAGCTGTTCTTCTGCCCCACTCCCCTTTCTCTCCTTTGTAATTCCCTATGGGAGAGGCCATTCACCGTCCACCTGTGCCTTTACTCCTGAGTCAACCCTTGTTCCTTAACTGTTCCCTTCTCCTGGCAGCTCTGCACATGCATACACTGGGAACAGGCTCCAGCTGTTCTTCTTCCCCACTGATCTCTGACTCTGAAGGCAGCTGATAACTTTCAGATGGCCCTGGCCCCATCTCTGCCTCCGATGCAGAGCCCTCGTCAGAGCCTTCCCCAGACTCTAGGACTAGCCCATGTTCCTCCCTAACCTCCTCCCTGTCCAAGTCTGCTGCCACTGGCGGGCCACAACAGAACTGATCAGGCAAGCTACAATGGCTGACTTCCCACAACAGGTTGGGTTGAAAGCCAGTTGACCACTGGTGTCGAAGGAAACTCTTCTTTATCCCAGGGGGGAAATGGGTGATAAGCACCCCAACCTCTGGGCTCTTCTCGTATTTTCAGATGCTGATGGATGCAACTTTTTTTTAAATTTTCCTGCTCTTGATCCTGGCGAGGAAATTGCATTTTGGTAAGCTGCCCAGGGTTGCTAAAGGAGCTCATAAAATCTCTGAACAAATGAAGAATAAAGATGATTTGTGCCGTATGAACCAAGCCTCTCTCAACCCCATGCAGCACAAAATACTCATTGTTATTATTATTTGGTAAATGCAAACCTATCAAATATTCATCTAAAGTGAAAGCCAGCCAGAATCTTGAGCTGGACCAGGAGTAAATGTTGTGATGTTTAAAAACAGATCAATAAATAGGCTGGAATAAAGGAATAAAAAACAAAATGATTATCAAGTCCTGGATCTTGAGTCTCTCTGAGGATCAGCTGCCTGGTTGGAGACCCAAATAGCAGCTTTATCTTAGAAGGGGTCATGGGAGAATGAGTGTGTGTGTGTGTATGTGTGTGTGTATGTGTTAACAAAAATCAAGTTGGTGGCCACAACATATATAAACAATGGGTAGGCTTTATGGTTTCTATGGCTACCAATGGGTAGGCTTTATGGTTTCTATGGCTACCAGACTTTTTTTGACCTTCCTGGAGATCCTCCTAGCTCTGCATCCTAAAGGCTCCAAAGATATTCCAGATGTTGTCACAGCAACTGAAGTCAGAAAGCATCAGTGATGCAAAAAACAGAGACAAGTCTTCCTTCCTTCTCCTTATCTCTCCTCCCTCCCTCCCTCCCTCCCTCCCTCCTCCAACTACCTTCCTTCTACTATCTCTCTCCTTTCCTTCCTTCCTTCCTTCCCTCCCTCTCTCCCTTCTCCGACTGCCTTCCTTTTACTATCTCTCTCCCTTCCTTCCTTCTTCCTCTCTCCCTCCCTCTCTTCTCCACCTTCCTTCTACTACCTTTCTCCCTTCCTTCCTTCCTTCTTCCTTCCTCCCTTCTCCAATTGCCTTCCTTCTATTTCTCCTTCCTTCCTTCCTTCCTTCCTTCCTTCCTTCCTTCCTTCCTTCCTTCCTTCCTTCCATCTTCCTTCCTTCCTTCCTTCCTTCTTTCCATCTTCCTCCCTCCCTCCCTTCCTTCCTTCCTTCCTTCCATCTTCCTCCCTTCCTTCCCTCTCTCCCTTCTCCAATTGCCTTCCTTCTATTTCTCCTTCCTTCCTTCCTTCCTTCCTTCCTTCCTTCCTTCCTTCCTTCCATCTTCCTTCCTTCCTTCTTTCCATCTTCCTCCCTCCCTTCCTTCCTTCCATCTTCCTCCCTTCCTTCCCTCTCTCCCTTCTCCGATTGCCTTCCTTCTACTATCTCCTTCCTTCCTTCCTTCCTTCCTTCCTTCCTTCCTTCCTTCCTTCCTTTCCTTTCCTTTCCTTTCCTTCCTCCCTTCCTTCATTCCTTCCCTCCCTTCCCCGACTGCCTTCCTTCTACTATTTCCCTTTCTTCCTTCCTATCTTCTTCCCTGCCTCCCTCCCTCCCTTCACCTGTCTCAATCCTCCACCTAGTTTCTTCCTCCCTGACCCTTACCGTGTCTCTTAGGATGGAAATATAGCTCCTCTTGAAAAGGATGCAAAATTGAGTCAGGGTACTAGTTGCAAAGGTGTGGCTCTCAATATGATCCAAATCCTGGGGTTGAGCCAAGAAGAGAAAGAAAAGGAGTAAGAAAGAGAGAAAGAAAGAGAAAGAGAGAGAGAGAGAGAAGTGTGAGAGAGAGGGAGGGAGGGAGAGGGAGAGAGAAATTGGAGGTTAATAAAATTTCCAAAAAATCCTAGCGATCTCCAAGGAAGACTTTATGACCGAGGCTCCCAACCTTTGGGGCACCAGGGAGCTGTTCGCTGGAGAGCGTTTTTCCTGCGGACTGGAAGGGACATGGTTTCCTGTGCTGCCTCCACCCCACGGATGGGCCTTTGCTTGTTTGCGTGGCCTGGTTTCTGACGACCCAGTGCCAAGGTTGGGGACCCCTGCTTTATGACACCTTTCCCGAGCAACACACAAGGCGGTGCACTTCAAGTAATTAAAAAAATGAGAGGCCCAATGCCAATGGGACAACCTCGGAACCAGCAAAGCTGCCCTCGTCTAGCCTGATGTGGTCTGGACTCTTGGTGTCCCTCCCCCCCATCCCCATAGACCACTCACCGCCACGCAAGGTCCTGGCACCAAGGAATCCATCTTCTCTGGACTGCCCTTCTTCTCCTCCATGGTGCACAGCCCATTCTGGACGGCTTGGAAGAGGAGTGGGTTGAGATCGCCGTACTCCCCTGAGGCCACCTCAATGACTGCAGAGGGGAAGACAGAGGGAGGCAACTGGGGATCATGCTTCTGCCAAGAGACACTCAGCTCTACTCACCCTTCCCATGCCCCAAGAATCATAGTTTTATTGTTTTCATGAATCAGCGATAAGGTTTAGCATTCCAGTTTGGGATCCTAGCGAACAACACAACTGCAATTTAAGGCAAGTTGTTCTTTCACATATGGGTGAAAACATAAAGCTGAGGGATCATCAGAAACAACTTAAAATGGGGGTAGCCAAGGAGAAATTTTGAACCCTGAATTTCTGAGCTGTTGCTTCCACATTGGACCTATTTCCCCATATGGAGGTTCGATTCTCCATTGCAAGACATTGTTGAATGGAAGGTCCTAAGAAAGGGATCTAAAAATGGCTATATTGATATAAATTTTTACAATGGGTTAAATGGAGTAAAATTGGGGAAACGTATAAGGTAAAGGGGGTGGCAAGCTTGAATTGACAATGAAAGGGGATAATTTTTGGATAATAAGAATTAAGACGAATGTCATTGAACAATGAATGGAATAATAGTGTGTGATAAAACTTGCAAATGCGTGTAAGGAATATAGAAATTGAATAAGAATATAGATAATATTGTAAAATAAGCCATGGGGATATTTCAAGAAAAATGAAATAAGTAATAATATGATATGAAATTGGATATGAAAGCTGAATATGTAATCATGGTCATGTTTGTATTGAAATGTAAAAACCTGGAACCACATTGTTTACATAAAGAGATGTTTTTTAAAACATAAAAATAAAAAATTATTGAAAAGAAAAAAAGAAGGGGTATACATTTTAGCCTTTTCTGGTGGCTTTCCAGAAGTGGACTAATCCCCAGAATGCTCCTGCTAACCTAATTGTTGATGAGAAGTGTGAGAATCCAAGCTGACCCACATAATTAGAACCAGAGTTCCTCAGCGTGCAAAAGAGGAACTTTGATGGGTTGGATCAAAAGGGCTTCCCAGTCCAATATTGTATCATGTTTTCTATCAAGGATCACTCAGGTGTTCTAATAGGGAACCCACAAAGAAGTTCCTGAAAGTCATTCTTAGATACAGAGCTCTGGTCCTATCTGGTTGATGACTTCAGATCAAGCCATCACTAAGGGACCAGGTCAGGGGTCTTCAAACTTGACAGCTTTAAGACTTGTGGACTTAAACTCCCAGAATTCCTCTTCCAATCCTGTTAGCTCAGGAATTCTGGGAGTTGGAAGTCCACAAGTCTTAAACTTGTCAAGTTGGAAGACCCTTGATCTATTCTATCTATCTATCTATCTATCTATCTATCTATCTATCTATCTATCTATCTATCTATCTATCTATCTATCTATCTATCTATCTATCTATCTATCTATTCTATTTCTCTCTCTTTCTCTCTATCTATTCTACCTCTCTTTATCTATCTATCTATTCCAGGGCTCTTCAAACTTGACAGCTTTAAGACTTGTGGATTTCAACTCCCAGAATTCCTCCTCCAGTCATGTTAGCTCAGGAATTCTGGCAAGTTGGAAGACCCTTGCGCCAGATCTTCAGGAGATCCTCAAATAAAGTACTCAGCATATCCAGATAGGGTTGGCAAACATCTGCATGAAACCCTAGAGAGATCTGTATCAGATGGAGCAAGGGCCTGGGCTACTACTACAAGCTCCTAAGAAAGGACTGTGCCACGCATCACTTAACTCTGGTAGATGCAAAAGCCATCTATGGCCAACATGACTTACTGAAATCAGCTGGGTTATGGTAGGTGGGACAATGCAAGCCAAGCCCCTTTAGATATGGGATGAGGTTGGAGACGGCTCCCTTGAAAATACATTGACCTTGGCTGAGGATGTAGAGCTGGAAAGAAAGAAGAAGGGGAGAGAAAGTGCAAATCCTGAGTGCAGTAAGAGATGCGTCACATGGGATGCTCAAATCAAAGAGTTGCTAAAATGGTGAACTCCTGCCCCAGATATTCTGAGCCCTAAAGGCCTCCTTCCACCATTTGGGCGCCATCTTGCTTGATTGAGAGAGTTGGTTCCCGGGAGCCTCGCAGGTGGCCTCACCTTGTCAAATTTTTCAAAGAGCTTAGCGCTGGGCTGGTGGATGGTGCAGATGATGGTGCGGCCCCCTTGGGCCAAGGATTTCAGGAGGGAGACCACCTGGAAGCAGGACATGCTATCCAGTCCGCTGGAGAGGCAGAGAAAGAGAGAACAAAGCCGCGGTGGGCAATGGGCACAAGGATAAAGGTTGCCTTTCATTGTGGGGTGAGGTGGAGCTCTAGGCTGGTGGCACATTTGCAACCTTTGTGTTTCCATTGTGCATTTCTATAACAATCATTCTTTTTCCCTTGTCCTGGGAAAGTTGGGTTTTAAAAAAGGCTTTTGACTCTGACACTGAACTCCAAGCATTCTTGATTTCTTCTACAAGTTCTTCTCTACCCATTGGTCTGGTCCTGCCTCAACATCCCACCAATTTCTTGGAGGATTCTCACCAATGTTCTGCAAGATCAAACTAGGCCCAGGGACAAGAGGAAAGGGTCTCAGTCCTCCCCTAGATATGGGCAGGAATCAGAAGTAGGGTCTGTCGCTTACCTGGTGGGCTCGTCAAAAAACATGACTGGAGGATTGTTGACCAACTCAAGGGCGATGGCAAGTCGCTTGCGTTGTCCTCCAGAGAGAGCGGAGGAGCGAGTATGGGCACACTCCAGGAGTCCCAAGGCGGTCAAGATCTCATTCACCTGATTGCCGGAAAAGAATTCCCATGAGAAATGGGCCATAATCCTTCCTTTAGGCCAGGGGTCTTCAAACTTGACAGCTTTAAGACCTGAGGACTTCAACTCCAGAATTCCTCCTCCAGTCATGTTAGCTCAGGAATTCTGGGAGTTGAAATCTACAAGTCTTAAACTTGCCAAGTTTGAAGACCCTTGCTTTAGGCCAATGTTTCTTAGTAACTTTAAGAACTGTGGACTTCAACTCCCAGAATTCCTCAGCCAGCATGAGGAAGCCATTGATTCACTGGATCTGTGGATTTCTGAAGTCCACCCATCTTAAAGACACTGGTGGTCCATTGGATTGTTGACTTCTGAGAGTTGATGTCCACTCATCCTGAATTTGCTAAATTTGACAAATACAGTGTCATGAAGTACATCTCAACAGAAGTAGACCAATGCAAGTCAGACCCCAGTCCACTGGGACATCTACTGAGTGATATAATTTCAGCTTCTCATCTTTCCTTATTCCCTCTCTTAGATGGAAAGCCATGGGGACCCCTGATTCAGCCCAGACCCCCTCAGCAGATGCTACATTTACTACTTTGGAAACAGCCCAGCTTGCCAATGATGGTCTTAACTTAGCTTAACTTAGCAAGGCATTGGCTGCAAATTGAACCCTTCTCAGATGAGGAAGCTGAAGAGATGGGAGAACATCCATCCATCCATTTGCTAGGAAACCAGCCAGGAAGGGCTTCCTTCATGTTTGAATGTCCCACTCTGCTTCTTGAGCTTTCAAAGACAACCAAGAATGCCAACTTACCAGCTCCTTCTTCACTTCTTGCTTCTCATTCAGTTTCAGGTTGGCTGAGCCCTGAGTGGATAAAAGGAAAGATTTTCATTCTTTGCTTTGCTTCTAGACTTACTGGGACAACTGGTTTTGAAAGCCCTGGGGTCATCATACTTTTTTCTGGAGATGAGCTGCCTCCTAATGATGTTCTGATGGGGCTCTCAGTCTCTTCATCCCATCAGTTGAAGGTCTATTGAATTCCCTTTCCAGAGTTGCAACCTTTCCTCCACTCACCATCATGGCCTCCCTCACGGTGAGATGAGGCATCAGCATGTCGTCCTGCATAATGTAGCATGACATCTTACGGAAATTGCGCAGTTCCCTGGGATGTCCGTTCACCAAAATTTGGCCTTTCATGCCCGTTTCCCTGAGAGTAAGAAATACAGAAGGTTGCTGGTTGAAGATCTAATGCTCCTTAGAACTGGGGTGTGCAGCCTTGGCAATGTTAAGGCTTGTGGACTTCAACTCCCAGAATTCCCTAGCCAGCCAGTCCTGGAAGCTGAAATCCACAAGTCTTAATGTTACCAAGGTTGGATACCTCTGCCTTAGAAGGTTCTTAAAACTAAACTGCCTTGGATCTGGATTTCCTAACTTTGGCCATTTCCAGCTCTATGGACTTCAACTCCCAGATTTCCACAACCGGCACCGCCATTACTGAGAATTCTGGGATTGAACACTGATTTCAGGAGAGCCTAAACATTTTGCTCATTTCTTCATTCATTGGCTAGAATGTATTGTTAAGTTTGGGGGACAGCAGAGAGAGGATGCTGAGCAGGAAGATGAGGTGTCTCCCCTTCCACTAACTTTTGGAAGGTTTAAACAGGAAGTACAGAAAGTATGACTTCAGCAACAGAGCGGTCAATGCCTGGAATGTACTACCTGACTCTGTTTTATAGCCTCCAAAACTTTAACCTTAAGAGTACTGCATACCAGAACAACTAGACACAAAGACAGTTTTTTCCCAAACACCATCACTCTGCTAAACAAATAATTCTCTCAACACTGTCCAGCTATTTACAAAGTCTGCATTACTATTATTATTAATCTTCTCATCACTTCTTATTACCCATCCCCTCCGACTTGTGACTGTATGACTGTAACTTTGTCACTTGTATCCTTACGATTTATATTGGCTGTTTCCTACTAGGATTTGATTGCTTATTGTACTCTATGACTATCATTAAGTGTCGTACCTTATGATTCTTGACTCTTAATGAATGTATCTTTTCTTTTATGGACACTGAGAGCATACACATCAAGACAAATCCATTGTGTGTCCTATCACACTTGGCCAATAAAGAATTCTATTCTATTCTTAAACTATCCTCTACTGACCTCACCCCATTCCTAAGAGGTCTGTAAGGAGCGTGCATAAGTGCACAATCGTGACTACCATCCCTGTCCTATTGTCCCCATTTATTTATTATTTATTTATTTATTATTCAAATTTCTATACCGCTCCCTCTCCCAAAAAGGGACTCAGGGCGGTGTACAGCCTACTAAAAACACACAGAATAAATACAATTTAAATACAATTTAAAACTAGATTAAATAAACAAATCCGGCTGTATCCCATCCAACTACAATTCAGACATTAAAATCCGGGATTGACTAAAAATTTAAAAAGTATAAAATTTAACAATTAAAACCCAAATTAAGTTTAAAACCCAAAAACCATTTACTGGGCCAGGCTGGCCTGCTTGAAAAACTGCGCGCCGGAAGGTCAGGATGTCTGTCATGGCCCGTATCTCCGGGGGCAGATCATTCCACAGGGAGGGGGCTCCCACAGAGAAAGCCCGCACCCTTGGGGCCGCCAGCCGACAACGATCAGGCGGCGGCACCCCAAGCAGGGCAACCCTGTGAGAGCGTACTGGGCGGCGGGAGGCTGTTGATGGCAGCAGGCGGTCCCGTAAGTACCCAGGTCCCGAGCCATGGAGCACTTTAAATACCATCAGTACTACCTTGAATCGAATCCGGAAGGCCACAGGAAGCCAGTGCAGCCTGCGGAGAAGCAGTGTTACATGGGAGCCCCGAGGGGCACCCACGATCACCCGCGCGGCTGCATTCTGAACCAGCTGCAACCTCCGGAGACTCTTCAAGGGGAGCCCCATGTAGAGAGCATTGCAATAGTCCAAGCGGGAGATAACGAGGGCGGAAGTGACTGTGCGAAGTATTTGTACCTATTTCCTGTATTCATACTCATATTTATTCTTATACCTATTATCTTGTAAGTGATTGACAAGTCAAATAAAATAAAATAAAATAAAATAAAATAAAATAAAATAAAATAAAATAAAATAAAATAAAATAAAATAAAATAAAATAAAATAAAATAAAATAAAATAAAATAACCTCAGAATTTGAGGCGAATTCTCCAGTTTATTTCACCATTATTCTGGGCAACGAGGCGTCCATGGATTGTACTAAATCAACCTGAAGATGTTGAAGAAGATTATCTGGGCATTTGTCAGGATATGGGACCAAATCTTCCCATTAAAAATTAAGCTGTTTTATGCAAAGGAAGTATTTTTCTCACCGGTATCCAGCCAAAAGGTTCATCAAGGTGGATTTCCCAGCTCCAGAAGGTCCCATAATACCAATCAGTTCCCGGCGGCAAAATTTCCCAGAGAGGCATTTCAGCAGAGTCTTGTATCCTGGAAAGAGATAGGAAGATACAGGTACTCAAGTGTTCTTGGTGAGCAAAGGCTTTTCAATTCATTGCTCATATCTTTCATCCAGCTGGTGGGACCAAGAAGAAGGACATTCTCCCTGTGGAACATCATCCCTGCAGGAATAAGATTGGAAATAGAATGATATAGGTCTCCCCTCTTAAGGAGGTCCAAAAGGTGGGACGAAGAAGGGCCCTCTCCGTAGTGGCTCCATCCCTGTAGAACAGGGGTCTTCAAAATTGACAGCTTTAAGATTTGTGGACTTCAACTCCCAGAATTCCTCCCTCAGTCATGTTAGCTTGGGAATTCTGGGAGTTGAAGTCCACAAGTCTTAAACTTGCCAAGTTTAAAGACCCTTGGATTTGAGAGTTAAATCTGTCTATCTGTCCATCCATCGAACCATCATCCGTCCATCCATCTACCCATCCATCTATCTATATCAGAGGTCCCCAAACTTGGTAAGTTTAAGACTTGTGGACTTCAACTCCCAGAATTCTCAGCCAGCTGGTTGGAGAATTCTGGAAGTTGAAGTCCACAAGTCTTAAACTTGCCAAGTTTGAAGACCCTTGCTGTAGAACATCATCCCTGTCAGAATAAGATTGGAACTAAGATGTTATAAGTTTCCCCCCTTAAGAAAAGCCACCTGGTGGGGTGAAGAAGGACCTTCTCCATGGTGGCTCCATTCCTGTGGAACATCATCCCTATGGGAATAAGATGGACCCCCACTTTGATGCTCTTTCAAAAGGCCCTAAATACATGATTTTGCCAGTGGAACTGGGGAACCCAGAATGATGCGGAACCCATCAAGTGGTGGCTTTGATTATTGTCGCCAGAGGATTGGGGTTTTGTGGGGGTTTGTATTGGGGTTTTCTTTCTCTGGAGAGACCTGGCCCATAAAATTACCAAGAATTGGACACGACTGAAAGGATGACTTTATTGTCATTTATTTTCTGTAAGCTACTTAGAATCATCGTGAGTTACTTGGAGGAGGGGGGGCAATAGAAGGCAGACGTGATCCAAAACATTCACTGAAGACCACAGGATGCTCACACCGCACACAATTGAGTGCTTGGTAAATCGATATTGCTATTCTACACGCCAAAAGGAGCATTTGCGGAAACTAACTTCATGAAATCAGAAATGGAAAATCCATATTTTTCTTGCTGCTTGGGTTTGGTTAATGGGTTTTGCTGCACCAGAAGTGCCGGAAAGGAAAAGGGACACTTTGGCTCCAAGTGTTTCCTCTGTCCTTCAATTGAATTTAGAATAGAATAGAGCTGGAAGGGACCCTGGAGGTCTTCTAGTCCAACCCCTTGCTCAAGCAGGAGATTCTATACCATTTCATATAGGTGGCTGTTCAGTCTCTTCTTGAAAGCCTCCAGTGTGTTGAAGCAAATACAACTTCTGGTGGCAAGCTGTTCCACTGGTTAATTGTCCTCACTGTTAGGAAGTTTCTCCTTAATTCCAGGTTATTTCTCTCCTTGATTAGTTTCCAATCATTGTTGGATGTCCTCTTCATTCATGATCCGTTCTCAAGTCATCACGAGCCACCAGGGTGGTCTCCTCTCACATGAAGAATGGTGGGAATGCGCCACTTCAAACTAATGGAAGGCTGGCTTTGATGGACTCAAAACTGGTAGGTTTGTGTCTGTTGTCACTCAAGGATTTGAGCATGGGCACCTGCAGAAATCCATCTAGTCCTGAATGATGACCATCTGAAATAATTCTAGGGTGCCACCACTAGAGGGTAGGGACGCAGTGGCTCGGTGGCTTGGTGGCTAAGATGCTGAGCTTGTCAATCAGAAAGGTCGGCAATTTGGCAGTTCGAATCCCTAGCGCCGCGTAATGGAGTGAGCTCCCATTACTTGTCCCAGCTTCTGCCAACCTAGCAGTTTGAAAGCACGAAAAAATGCAAGTAGGAATCCCTTTGGTGGGAAGGGAAGAGCGTTCTGCGCGCCTTCGAAGGCATTTAGTCATGCCAGCCACATGATCACAGAGACGTCTTCAGACAGCGCTGGCTCTTCGGCTTTGGAATGGAGATGAGCACAGCCCTCTAGTAAACGACTAGCATGGATGTGCAAGGGGAACCTTTACCACTAGAGGGAACCAAAGCATCAACATTCCCTTTGTTGGTTCAGGAGAAGACCTGGACCAAAAGGATGATGTTCTACCATCTTTTAAGGCGGTCACAGATTTGGCTGGGGAATTCTGGATGTGGCTGGCTGACTGGGGAATTCTGGGAGTTGAAGTCCACCCCATCTTAAAATTGTTGAGGTTGAGAAATACTGCTCTAAATACAGGAGCTGGAACATCTCAGGTTCAACTTGATGTCTATGACGTGGGTGCCAAAAGTCCCCAAAGGGATTATTTCATTTATATAACTAGCCTCCAGCAGGCTAACTACGCTCTTACAAATGCATCAGACTCCATTCTTGAGGCTCTAATTCTATGCATCGCTGTTCTAACTCCTGAAGTCTTCAGGTTTCATACATATCTAAGAGATTTCTTATAAAGACCTATAAAGTTTCTGTCCTCATTTTGCCTTTACCATTCAGGGCAATCAATACAATCAGGATTTATTAATTGCCCTTTAATTACTTCATTCCCCTTCCAGAGGGGGGGGGGGGAAGGGAGAGAGAGAGAGAGAGAGAAATAGAGAGGGAGGATTTTGAGAGAGAGAATGACATTTGGAGAGAGAGAGAGAGAGAGAAAGAGATTTAGAAATGAAATATTGAGAGAAAGGGAGAGAGAAAGAGAGAGAGAGAGAACGAAAGAAAGAGATTTAGAGAGAGATGAGAGAGAGAAATATGAAATTTTGAGAGAGAGAGAGAGGGTAAATCAAAAGCTATTTTCTGCTTCTCTCTTTTTTTGGTTCCAAAATTCACTAAAGAGATAAAAACAGCAGCGTAAGAGAAAAAACAGCTTGCTTTTAGGGGCTTCAGAAGGATAAATTGCTGAGCTAGATGATTCACGCTATATTTAAGAAAGAAGACATAAATTAAGAATGCAATTCCAGTAAGGAACTTTTAAATTTTGTATGCTGTTTTTTATGCTTTTAATATTTTATCGGACACCAGCCAGAGCCTCTCGGTGAGGGGGACAGTTCTTAAATGTGGAACATAAAATAAATATTTCTCATGGAGAAATAGCACCCGGTCACTTATCCGTTCTGCTTCTTATGCCATTTTCAGAAGCAGCCCCCTTCCCACCTCTGGTAGGCAGGAGAACATTCTAGACTGGAGCAGAGGTGCCGAAAACGGGTGATGGAGGGAAGGGGGGGGGTTGAACCCGCTGGAGATTAAGCCTCGTCCATGCTAAGCATGCAGCATACATGCAACATGCATGCAGCATGCAGCAAACGCCTCCTTCGGGGTTCTAGGACAGCAGCCGCAGTGGGGTTTTGCAAAGCAACCAGCCCGTTCTGCAGTCAGTGTGGAGGATGCTTAAAGACCCCGCCTTCCCCCAACACACACACACACACACACACCTTGTGCACACTCCCTTCCTGGGCCATCACGCTCCCAGCCTGCAAGGCTGCCGCAGCATCTGCCAGTCAGCTGAGGGAGGCAGGCGGCTACTCAGGTTCATTGACTGGCAGTAACCTTGTCTCGCTGGCTGGCTGGCTCTCGCTTGCCAGCTGCAAATCCTGCTCAGCAAAGAGCCCAGCCTTTTCCTGCAGAATTGGATTTCGTTTTTATTTGTTGAGCCCGGGCCAGAGAGCTGCTCAAAGGTCCTTAGTTCTCAGCTCCTGATGTGGAGGAGGAATGGGGTCCTATAAAAGAGAGGCATGGGGCCAGATTCCCCCGAGGGCTGGGACATTCCAAGCCAGGTTCCCACGGGACTTGGACAGACCCTTAAGTCAGGGCTCTCTCTCTCTCTCTCTCTCTTGACCTGCCTGGGTTAGTGCACCAGATGTTCACCCACTGCTGTGCATGTCAGCAGAGAAGAGGCCAGGAGAATCTGCCAAGTGACACTCAGGAATTCTCAGTCAAGGAGCTGAGAACCCAGAAAGGAAAATGTGCTTCACACGTATGCAAAACACATACACTTGTGTACACGCGTGTCCCTTCGCCAGCCCCCTCTTGCCTGCTCTCCAGCCCCAGGGCAGCCTTGGCAAACCTGACATTCCGCATCTAAACGACAACTCCCACCTTGCATCCAGACTATTTTGGCACAACTATCATCCTATCCTATAACTCCCCTCCTGCAGCCAGACTACAACTTCCATGTGGTTCACCTGATCCATGAAGATTCTCAATCATCCGTATCAGGCAAAAGAAGAAACGATTGATGGACACTAATCAAGGAGAGAAGCAACCTGGAATCCAGGAGAAATTTCCTGACTGTGAGGGCAATGAACCAGCGGGACAGAAGTGGCCTCCAGAAGTTGTGGGCGCTCCATCACTGGAGGTTTTCAGGAAGAGACTGGACAGCCACCTGTCTGGAATGGTATGGGGTTTCCTGCCTGAGCAGGGGGTTGGACTGGAAGACCTCCAAGGTCCCTTCCAGCTCCATTCTTGTTGATTGGTTGAGTGATTGAGTTATTGAGATTTTGTCCCCCTGCGGAGAGGGCTCGCAATCTGGGTGTCCTCCTGGATGTACGGCTATCTTTAGAAGACCATATTACGGCTGTCTCCAGGGGGGCATTTCATCAGGTTCGCCTGATCCGCCAGATGCGGCCCTTTCTGGATCGGGATGCCTTACGCACGGTCACTCATGCCCTGGTCACCTCCCGACTGGACTACTGTAACACCCTCTACATGGGGCTCCCGAATGGGAGCATCCGGAGGCTTCAACTGGTACAGAATGCGGCCGCGCGGGTGGTTATGGGGGCGTCAAGGTTCGCACATGTGACGCCCCTCCTGCGCGAGCTGCATTGGTTGCCAGTGGCCTCTCGGGTGCGCTTTAAAATTTTGGTGTTAACTTTTAAAGCACTCCATGGCATCGGACCAGGATATTTACAAGACCGCATTCTGCCATTTTCCTCTCACCGTCTGGTGCGCTCCCACAGGGAGGGTCTCCTGCGGGTCCCGTCGGCATCTATGTGCCGGCTGGTGACCCCGAGGAATAGGTCCTTTTCTGTGGGGGCGTCTGCCCTCTGGAATGGGTTGCCCCCGGAGTTACGTACAGCCACGGACCTGGGGACCTTCAGGCGTGCCTTGAAAACCTGGCTTTTTGACCAGGCCGGCTTGGGCTGATTTTAGTTTTGGGATGTTTTATTTTTTATTAAATTTTAGGGTTTTAGAGAAGGGTTTTAAATTGTTTACAGCCAGGGTTTTGGTTTAATTTAGTTTTATTTTCCCACATATTTATTGTTTTAACTGTACGGCTGTGCACTGCTCCGAGTCCTTCGGGAGAGGAGCGGTATATAAATAAATATTTATTATTATTATTATTATTATTATTATTATTATTATTATTATTATTATTATTATTATTGAGTGAGTGAGTGAGTGATTAAGTTATTGAGTTATTGATTGATTGAGTTATTGATTGATTGAGTGATTGAGTGAGTGATTGAGTGATTGTTATTGATTGAGTGAGTGATTGAGTGAGTGAGTGATTGATTGAGTGATTGAGTTATTGATTGAGTTATTGAGTGATTGATTGAGTTATTGTTTGATTGATTGATTGAGTGAGTGAGTGAATGAGTTATTGATTAATTGAGTGAGTGATTGATTGATTGATCCAGGTCATGGTTGTGCTTTTTTCCAAAGGCAAATGGATTTTCTTGCACCCCCCCTCCCCCCTGTTTTTGAAAACATTTTGCTTCTCATTCAAGAAGCTTCTTCAGTTCCTTTCAGTTCTTCAGTTCACTTTGGAAGCCAGTATTTTCCATTCCACAGAATGGAAAAAACAGAAACGTTTTCAAAGGAAGAAAACCCAAGAAAGTCCAGTTATCTTTGGAGAGAAAGCACCTTTGGGATACTTGATCCAGCTCAGCTTCAAGGCAGTAGACAGCTCAAAGTGCTGAAGGGTCAATAGACACTCCTTCAAATTAAGGAACAGTGACGGGTTTCTCACCTGTTTATTTTCAACCATCTTTTAATTCTTCCCAACTTACAGTTCCTGGAACCTGAGAGAGCGAGACCAACTCTGAGGTTGGATGACGCCATAAGGGGGTTGTGTGGTTTGGGTGCGCCATGGTATGTGCATCCAGTGAAATGATGGTTGTGCAAAAGTGAAAAGAAACGGGACTCCTCTGAGTAGAGCCTGACTTCTGGACACATCCCTGGGTTTTCTTGCTTGAGCTTTTCTTAAGATAGAAATCATTTCCTTCTGCTGAGAGTTTTATCTCCCATTTCCATGGTTCATGCCCCAGTTGGAATCTGATTCCAAGG
This sequence comes from Bungarus multicinctus, assembly GCA_023653725.1. Lineage (NCBI taxonomy): Eukaryota > Metazoa > Chordata > Lepidosauria > Squamata > Elapidae > Bungarus > Bungarus multicinctus. Next base: position 24,768,213 of record CM042837.1, read on the forward strand.
GAGATGTGGAACAGCTGACAGGGAATGGGACTGTGGCTCCAGTGGCTGTGAAGGAAACTGGGGAAGGTCACAGGCTGGCTGGGCATTCAGAGGAAGACCCAGGCCCACCACCTCTTCATCCTAGGGCACACAGGGAAGAATGGAGAAAGGAGCAATGTGGTTTATGGGGGAGGAAAGGGCCCTGATCCCTTTCATGGGCTGCAGCTGGGAAGACTGTTTAAAAGAGCAAAGTGCACGTGGCAAAGTTGCTGGAAGCAAAGCATGCATTATCTTTGTCAAGGCTTATCTGGGTTTTGGTGTCCTCCCAACTGTGGGTGCCTCATTATCTTTTGAAAGTCTGCAAGTTATTATCCTGGTCTGTCATGTTAATTACTTCAGCATAGTTTGTGTTGGCTTTTTTATTTCTACTTTATTTGTATTTTGGGTTCTGACTGCATTGCTTCCCTTTGTAGATTGTTTTTGGAAGAATTTGATCTCCCACCAAGGATAATTGGGCATTGTGGGCCAAGTTGGAGGCATTAAAGGGAATTTATCTACTTTGGTGACTTTGTTATTTTTGTGCCATGCCCCGGGTCATCACATCATGTCTAGCCTTGGCCTTAGAGCAACGATGTCCAATCTTGACAACTTGAAGACCTGTGGATTTCAACTCCCAGAATTTCCCAGCCAGCCATGCTCCAGTAATTTCATAGTGGTCTCTTAGTCAAAGAACCAATCAGGTCTGGCCATGTTTAGCTTGGGAGGAATCAGCTTTAGCAAGGAGCTGCTGCTCCAAGTTCTGGTAGAACAGGGGTATCAGTCTGGCCTGTGGGATCACCCTGGAAACAGCAAAGGATCAGCCTGTGGTTCCTCTGCCAGCAAAAACAGGACTCGAGAGGGCCAGGCATGGCCCTCTCAGGCTCCGTTTTCAGCCACGAGGGCCTCCTGCAGCCCTCTGCCAGGGAAAAGAGAGCTCAGGGGTCCTGTCATGGCTGAAAACGGAGCCCTGGGGGCTGCACACAGCCCTCCCAAGCAACATTTTTACTGGCAGAGGATTGCAGGAGGCCGTCGCAGCCAAAAATGGAGCTTGGGAGCCCGTTTTTCACTGGCAGAGCATTCTGGCCATCACAGGCACCCTGACATGAGTGACGTTGAGCTGGCCATGTCCCGTCCCCAAATTCAAACCCAACCCTGATGCTGCCCTCAATGCAATCAAGTTTGACACCCCTGTGGTAGAAGAACTACGGTGAAGAATGACTAGGCATCACTATCCATCCTTTGGCTGGTGTCATGGTTTGGTTCCCTAAAAATGTATGCGCACAGGGCTGGAATTGACACAGATAAAAAGGGAACTTGGGGGGAAAGGGATCAGAAAAAAAATGTCATGGTTCCGGGATGGTGACATCAGAGAAGATCATCAATCAGATCATCTCCTAAAAGTCTGCCTTGCCTTCTGAGATGCGATGACTCACATCTGCCATTACATTTTCCAAAATTGGAGTGGCAATTGTCTTTCCTGATGGCATCACCTTGGAGCCCATTAATCAGGGGAAAGGGGACAAGGCGCCATATTTGGGGTGAAGATACGCTCCACCTCTCAGTTAAATGTTTCCTCAATATTGTGATAGTGTTGATATCTTGCAACACAATCAATGACTGATTTAATTGTGGAGACCTTGGTGCTCTCTGAGCTTGGTTGTTTTCTTGCAGGTGTTTCATTATACAATTAGATAACATCTTCAATATTCCAATGATGTTACCTGTAGGTAATGAAATGTCTACAAAAAAACAACCAAGTCCAGAGAGCACTAAGGATTCCATTGTACAGCCCTGAGCTATAGAGATTATCTGGGAACGTCTAGTTTGATGAAAAGAAGGACTAGGGGATGACATGGTAGCAGTATTCCAATATCTAGGGGGGCTACTACAAAGAAGAGGGGGGGTCAACGTATTCTCTAAAGCACTTGAAGGCAAAACAATGGATGGAAACTAATTAAGGAGGCAACCAACCTAGAACTAAAGACAAATTTCCTGACAGTTAGAACAATTAATTAGTGGAATGACTTCCTCCAGATGTTGTGGGTGCTCCATCATTGGATGTCTTCAAGAAAAGATTGGAGAGCCATTTGACTGCAATGGGGTAAGATATCCTGCCGGAGCAGTGGCTAGATTAGAAGACCTCCAAGGTGCCTTCCAACTCTGTGATTCTGTTATTCTTCTATTGTAAGTGTGCTCCATCTAAAAATACTGTCCTCTGATGTAACCAGACTGATGGGCTCCTGCCCTATGAAGTCACCTCATCCCTAGAAGCATGACTTATCTTTTCAATAGGCATTAAAGCCAAATTAGAAGTAGATGAGTCTTCTGAAGTGATTTTACTGGGTTTATGGGTCTCTGGGTCAAGGGTCTTCCAACTTGACAGCTTTAAAATTTGTGGATTTCAACTCCCAGAATTCTGGGAGTTGAAGTCCACAAGTCTTAAACTTGTCAAGTTTGAAGACCCTTGCTCTGGGTTATTGCTTCCTGGACTGGACGTGTTACTAACTTTATAAGAACCAGATGTCCTTTATCAAAGTGATGACAAATATATAAGTACATGTGCATTATGTGCATATATGTGAACATCCAACCCAAATAGTAAAACAACTGGATGTCCCTGGGGGCAGAAGATAGAAAAATAGCCCTTCACAGCCTCTGCTCTTCTGCACAACTGGATAGCCCACCTCCTGAGCAGGCCCTCAAAGACAGCCTAAGAATCAGTAGTGAGATCCTACCTTAGTCGCTACCGGTTCAGTGGGTGATTGTGCATGCTTGCGCGCCCCTAACGCACGCTGCCCTAACAAGCCAATCAGCTGAGAGGATGAAGAAACGAAAAGCTAAAAGCGACCCTCCTACCCGCTTTTCATTCTTTTATCCTCTCAGCTGATTGTAGGAGACTTTTTTTTTACTACCGGTTCGGCTGAACTGGGCCAAACCGGTAACATCCCACCCCTGAGTGGTGGGATGCTACCAGATCTGTGTGGCTCTATAGAACCGGTAGCTCTGAAGAGCAGCAAACACTGAACCGGTTCTGTGTTTGCTGCTGTTTGGCCCACCTGCCTGCCTGGGCTCTTACCTGTCCTTTATTTCCTGCTTTTTCAACCTCAGCTGCTTTGCGCAGCACAACTGAGCTTTAAAAAGCAGGAAAAAAGTGACTTTTCAAATGCTGTGCACCCGCGCGCAGCGCTTGACAGCTGTCCAGGTGGCACAGCTTAAGGGTTTTTTACATGAGCGCACAGCATGCGTGCGCAAAACATAGTCATCAAACTGGTGGTAATACCGGTTGAATCCCACTCCTGCCACCACCACTGCTAAGAATGGTGGCCCTGCAGCAGGTTCTGGGAAGACTCCCCTCATGGCCAGCTGAACTTCGGCTGATTGCCAAAGAAGTGCCATAAAACAACTGATGACTAAAATGGGTGTGGGAGCTCTGATTCACACTTAGCACATTTCATCAAGATGGGGTTTTCCCCGGGGCAAAACCACAACACACGGGACTTCTTCCTCCTTCATTTGTGCGGATAGTCTTCAACGTACAACGACAACCGAGCCCAACATTTCTGTTCTTAAGTGAGAGACTTGTTAAGTGGCTTTTGCTCCAGTTTGCAAGTTTTCTGGTCACGGTTGTTAAGCGAACCACTGCAACTGGGAAGTTAGTAACCTGGTTGTGAAGGGATATCTGGCTTTCCAGTTGACTTTACTTGTCGGAAGTTCAGAAAATGTGATCACACGATCACCGGGACAACTTTCATTAATCAAAGCAAAGGCTGATCTCTATCTCTAAACGGATCTTTTGTGCTCCCCTTTTGCACATTGTTCACAAAACAGTATTTAAGCCCCCAGCAATCCCAATTCTTCCTTTTATTTCTGGGCATTAATAACTGGCACCTTTGAAAAGAGACTAATTAAAGCAGCCACTTCCCACATCTCCCTGCATTCTGCCCACCCGTTCATATACGAGGAACTGTTCTGCTGCTCACCCACGCAGGAAAAGGATCCCCAGGGAGCTCAGAGAGAGAGGAGAGGGGGGTGGAAGCCAGCTAAATTTATCTTCTTCTCAGCATCTGCTGCTCTTCAGAATCTGAAGTATTGTGGGCTTGGGTTCTTCCCGGGGAACGAGGCAAAGGATTCGTCTCTTGCATGCGCCAAGCTGACTTTGGAAGAACTTTCCATGCCTCTAGATTCAGAATTTCAGTTCCTGGATTCAGATATAAGGGCAACAAGGCCAGAGAAGGACCTCTTGCTCTGCTTACAAGAATGGGGACATCTGGGAAAGATCCCTTTCTGATTCATACCTTGAGAAGCTGCATTGGTTTGGACAAAGAATCTGAACACGTATCCCAAGATATTGCATGACTTAATTGTGGCCATCAATATCCCAATTAACAACTAAAAGCCACACATCACCAGGCATCACATAAATATTTCAGTCTGGCACACACATTCTGGTGGGAGATAAGTTCTCTGAAAATGGGCTCCAGCACAAGCCCCAAAATTTGCACATCTAAACCTCTGGTCCCGGTGATCAATCCAGGGTGGATCCTGAAATCTGAATTAGATCCAAGTCTGAGATCTGTGTTGGAAACACAGCCAAAGGATTTGGGGGAATGCCTGTCTCCCCTTGCTTGTCCAACTAGATCTAACATGCTCCAGTGTTCTCCCTTCCAAGAGTGCCTTCTTGATGGACCCAGAAGTTGTGCCTTTCTGAGCCGACCCCTGCCTTTCAGAAGTCAGAATGACCTGTTCATCTCTCACAAGAGTTGACTATGCCTTCAGATATTTGGGCCAGGAGATTAATCAAGCTCTGACATTCATGTTTTTAGGAGTTGGTTTTGATGTTTTGACCTCAGGCGTTTGTGGTTGAGAGTTTTCATCTTGTGCACTATCCAGTCACTGTTCTGAGTTGGGCAGCCATATCAGCCACTGAAATCAATCAATCAACCTTCCATCACACAGCTGCTAGTATTGGCTTGGAGGCCAGTGGAACCCACGTTCAATCAAACCAGGAATGGGATCCTGGCTTAGAAGCACACCACATATTCTGCATACAGCAAGTTTCAAGCTGAATTCCTGCAAAGACGTTTGGGCTCCACCTCTTTTGAAAAGCATTGCAAATCCTAAATGGAACATGCAATTCAGGCCACTGTTGTCTTTCTGCCCAGCCCTGGGATCTCAAGATCCTCTATGCCAGCTTTCTTTGGGACCAACTTAATTAAGTGACTTGATTCAGTGGGTCCCATCCCAGCTCTTCATCGCTTTTCTGACAAAACATCTCATCTTCTCTAAGCCCAGATTTTGTGACGAATGAAAGCAAATAGATGTGTCCCAGGATAATGTTGCAGGAGTCAATCTGGGTTGGTCACCGGGACCAGAGGATTTGTCTTCCGAGCTTTGGACTTGTGAACTTCTCTCAACCAGAAAGTCTCTCTCTACCTTCTGGTAGAAGTTCCTTTAGGATGGGCTCCAGAAAAAGTCCAAAAGCTCAGAAGACTCAACCTTTGACCTCAGTGACCGATCCAAATGGGATCCTCCAGTTTTTGGGGTTCAAGATTGCTGAACTCCAGGATAATAATAATACCAACATCTGTCAGCCTTGTAAGATAGTCCAGACAGGAAGCCTCCTCAATTACTGGCATGTAAGGAGGTGGTGGGATTATACCAGTTTCCCTACTGCTTTGGTGATCACGCACTAACACGCATGCACGGGCAGCTTTCCAAACACCAGCTGAGGCTCTGTCATGCCAATCAGCTGAGAGGATAAAGAATAGAAAAGCACAGGGCATGGTGGGAGGGCTGATCCTGCATTTTTCTCTTCTTTCTCCTCTCAGCTGATCATCGGAGCTTTTTTAATTACCGGTTCGGGTGAACCGGGGCGAACCGGTAGCATTTCAGCACTGATGTAAGGGGACACAGGCATAGACTTACAAAATTCTGTTATTACAGCTAATCTCAACAACAGTGCCCTTCGCCTTCCAGCAGGTTGATTTTCTAATCTGGTCTATCGCATAGCTCTGTTATCGACTACCAGGTCTGTTCTCTATTGCTCAAACAGAGGTGTCTTAATTAGGCAGGACACTTTGGGAAGCAAAGGTGCATAACTGATATCATCTTCCTTGGAAATTCCCCTGGATCCTCCCTGTAGGGAGAAGGCACTCTAGAGCACAGTGGGAGAGGTTTGGTCCTGGAGGGAGAGCCTGCGTGGGCTGGCACTAAAGAAAACAAAAGGGAGATTTGTTTCAATTGCTATGGGTGGATCCTGGGTTCGGTGAGTGCAAGGAAAGCCAGCTGTGGAGCATGGGCCCCGCAGCTACCCTCTCAAGGGTTACTGGGTGGATATAGTGCCAGGTCAACCTCAGCGGTTATGAGGATGTGAGAGAGATTGCAGCTATGTCCAGTAAGGGAGGTAGGACAGGGGTCCTGGACAGCAGTGGGATCCTACCTGTTCCACTACCGGTTTGGTGATTGTGTGTGTGTGTGTGTGTGTGTGTGTGTGTGCGCGTGCACACGCAGCTTTCCATACACCAGCTGAGGCCTGTAGCACCAATCAGCTGAGAGGATAAAGAAGAGACAAGTGCAGTGGTAGGTGGCAGGGCCGATCCTGTGCTTTTCTCTTCTTTACCCTCTCAGCTGATCATTGGTAGCAATTTTTGCTACTGGTTCCTGTGTCAAGATCTTACATGAATTCAGGAATTGCAGCAGCAGTGATGCTACAGACAACAAGAAGGTGTGGTGACCATGTTCCGTGACAACTCTGTTGCCTCCAGTGTCCCTGCTGGGAGGAATGTTGGATGGACGTTAAGTTGCAAGGAGAAGGTGGGAATTCTATGAGTTACTGTCCATCTAAGGATCCAGAAGCATCTTACCTACCCTCACTAATCTCCTCAAGAGATAGTGCTTTAATCTCGGGGCTTTAGAAGGGGGTTTAGGAAGGTCAAGGGTCAGGCTCAGGACTTTATGGCTTCCATGACAAGCAGTAGAGAGTTCATCACACATACAAATACACACACACACATACATACAATAGATACAAACTCAGGGTAAACCGACAAAACTCAATTGCAGGAAATAGGACTTCAGCAACAGAGTGGTAAATTCCTGGAATTCTCTACCTGACTCTGTGGTTTCTTCCCCAAACCCCAAAAACTTTAGCCTCAGACTGTCTACTGTTGACCTCACCCCCATTCCTTAGAGGTCTCTAAGGGGTGTGCATAAGCGCACCAATGTCCCTACCATCCCTGTCTTAATGTTCCCTTTTATTCGTATCCATTTCATGTATTAATAATCATGTTTATACTTATATATATATTATCAAATGCATGCTTGATAAAAGAACTAAATAAAAATAAAATAAATGAACTATCTTGGCCTGTGGTCATCTTTCTGGGTTCCACCAGCCTTTCCATGGATGGAAACCTCCTCCAGGTCTCTGGCCTTCGAGATACTAGAAGTTGCAGTCTTGGGATGCCTGGAAGTTTCCAGATTGGAGATGATCATCCTTAACTGGTTTAGATCTCTAGGTGGACCAAAATCAGAACTCGCTCAAGGATGCTGGAGCAGAACTTCAAAAAGGCCATATCCAGTATGGATATAAGTGGTCTTCAACTTAGGATTGATCACAGCAACCATTCGAAGTTACAACAGATCCCCAAAATAGGACTTACAACCCAGTTTCAAACTTCCAATGTCCTGCTGACTCTCCCCATCCTATGGCCATATGACCACCCTTTTGGGTGCTTGGCAACCAAATAATCAGAATTGGAAGTGACCTTGTAGGTCATCTAGTCCAATCCCCTGCCCAAGCAGGAGACCCTACACCATTTCTCTACACCATTACACAACCAGTATGAATTTGTGGCTGTTTGCAGTGATCTCGAGGTCCTATGAACAGGATTCACAATGTTTTTGCTGGAAATTGGTGTATGCTTCCAGGTTCTGGCAAAAACCATCCCATAGTGAGCATTGGCCTCACTTAATGACCACCTCAAGAAGGTTGCAAAATCAGGTACGGTTCCATGATGACCCACTTTATGATTGTCACAACTTACGGATGGAATTATGAGTTCAATTATGGGCATAAGTTGAGAACTATCTCTCTGCTTCCTGTAACCCAGGCAGAGATGCCTACAGACATCAAAGCCCAAGGAAAAAAAATGTCCTTCAACCTCGATTGGCACCTGCAAGGATCAACAACTGCCTCCAAGGGACTGCCCTCCTACCTCTTTTCCGCCACCAGGAGCCTTCCCGGACCGAGTATGACAGGTCAGTGAACTCGAGGTCCACAGCTGACCGCTTGGGCAAATGGGAGAACCTCTGAGCATCCGTGATGTGGTTCTCCACCTTCTTCAGGTGGGTGGTCAGGAAGGAGCCATCCTGTGAGCTAGCATTGCAGACAGAGTCCTCCAGGGCAATGGAGACACAGGTGGGGTCAAGGGTCTTCTCTGCCATAGTTGCTCCTCTGTTGAGAAGGCAAAAGAAACAGAGTGAATGTTCTGCTCTTCAGGTGCTCTCCAAAGTTGCGGATGGCCAACTCCACCCACCACAGCAGGTGGGCCCCCACCTCAATTTGGGAGAGATTATGTATGTGTGGTCATGGCTAGTGGGGTGGCCTAATGGTGAAGTCGCTTGCCTCCCATTCAGAAGGTTGAGAGTTCAATCTTAACTAGCGGTAGATGTTTATCTCCTAGTACACAAAGAAACAAATATCTACTGTGAACTCCCTGTGGTGTCAGGAAGGGCATCCGGCCAGGAAATGCTCAGCTCCATCCAGTCACCCCGACTGGATTAATTTCTCAAACCAGAAATCCATCCCCCCTTGGCCATCATCACATCACATGGGCCAATCACGATCCGTCCAAAAGTAAGATCCTTATTTTCTTCTGCGCCATACTAAATGACCTTGGACTAACAAAATAATTTTATTTTGTCTACTAGAGCTACTTAATTGAAATCACACACCCCTTCCACTCTCCCAGGCTATGTGGCAGCATGGAATATGGCTTCCAAAGCTGACATACTGTATGGACATTGGAACTATAGTTGGTTTAAAGTTGTTTAGGTGAATATAGCACATCAAAGTTTTAATAGATAAATAAATTGCAAATAACATCTCATGTCTTAGCCAAGGGAAAGGCACTCTGATTTTAGAGACCTGCTTATTGGACGCTAGCTATACTAACAGACATTTTCTTTGTCTGTAGATTGCAGACAAGTCCCTCTCCTTTTTTGCCTGAGAAATAGCTTTAATTGTTTAAATAGCTTTAATCTAGATTCCAAAGAGTATGGAAAGGGGAGACTAAATAAGACAAATGGTTCTTGATTCCAGAAGAGGCTTATCTGTTCTTCTGGATAATTGCATATGCTCCCATTTATTGTACTATATCACATCTTGTTCTGAGAAGTGATTCACACCCCATCAATCACCAATAAAGTGCCCCAGTTGCTTCTATTTTAAAAAGGGTTGCATGACAGGAATCAGAACTGATATATATAACAGCAAAGAGGCTTCGTGGGAAGGGTATGTTCACCATCTTCCTTCTACTTGCTCATTTTGAAGATGGAAGGAGAAAGCACTATCGTTTAAGCCAGGGGTGTCCGACCTTGACAACTTTTAAGGCTTGTAGACTTCAACTCCCAGGATTCCCCAGCCAGTTGGGAAATGGCTAGGGAATTCTGGGAGTTGAAGTTCACAGTGGGCATGGCTGGAGGAGAGGGTCCAGACTGGTTGGCGGGAAAGAAAACAGCCAGAAAGAAGGAGAGTCATTTCTTATATTGTCCTTTGCAAAAAAATTCCACACTGATTTAATTTAATAGATTAACAGAGTTGGATTAACCTAACCTTGTAGGTCCTCTAGCCCAACCCTCCACCCAAGAAGGAGACCTTACATCATTTCTGACAGATGGGAGTCCAGTCTCTTCTTGAAAGCCTCCAGTGATGAAGCTTCCACAACTTCTGAAGGTGACTTCTGTTCCATCAGTGGATTGCTCTCACTGTCAAAAAATTTCTCTTTAGTTCTAGGTTGAATCTCTTCTTGTTTTTACCCATTATTCCTTGTCTGGTCTTTGGAAAATAGCTTGACCCCCTCCTTTCTGGGGCAGCCCCTCAACATTGCCATCATGTCTCCCCTGGTCCTTCTTTTCCTAGACTAGCCATGCTTCCAGTGATGAAATTCCCGCAACTTCTGCAGGCAAGCTGTTCCATTGATTGATTGTTCTCACTTGTCCTAATGGCCAATGTTCTCATCAATTCCAAGCTAACCCAACACTTTTAGAGCTGGGATATCAGAAGGACCACCTTCCTCTTTTCATCTGAGAGGGACTGGACCAAATTGTCACCAGCTCCCAGGTATGCCAACCTGGCATTAAAAGTTGCAAGGGTAACCAAACCAGGAAGCTGATTGGATGGTTCCCCTCACCATCTTTGTTTATACAATCCAGTTTGGGGATGTCCAGATTGCAAAACAACCTAACCACCAAGAAGGAAGAGATGCATGGCCTTTTCTGCCTCCAGCCCTTTGCCTTTTTCTAATACTAGGATATTTTTAAAATAAATAAATAAATAAGTAAAAGAAGTAGGTAGGTAGGTGAGGAAGGAAGGAAAAGAGGGAAGAGAGAAAGAAAGGAAGGAAAAGAGGGAGGGAGCAAAAGAGGGAAGGAAGGGAGGGAGGGAGGGAGGAAGGAAAAGAGGGGAGGGAGGAAGGGAGGAAAGGAGGGAGGCTGACTGATGGATTTCTGACCCAGAGCCGGTCCAAAGGAGGGGAGAGGAAAGCGCAGGAAATGCCCTTCTGCGCAGGCTCTTCTCCTTCCCTCCCTTGCTAAGCCTGACTAACTGCAGCTTCTGGGGCTGCTCCGAGCCGAGGGCTTCTCAGGCGCAGATCGTTGCCTTCCGCGAGCCGAAATGCCAGCGCTCGGCTGCTTTATCCCATCCCCAGATCTCCCTCCGCCAGCCCGGGATGCGCCTTTCCAAGCGAGGGCCTTCCTCTCCCCACCCATCTAGCTCAAGAGGCACCTCCGCTTAGCCGAGAGGGAAGTGGGGTCCCCTGGCTGGAAGGCATCTCAGGAAGCCCCCTCCCCACCCCACCTCTAAAGCACACGTGACCTCCTTTCAGAAAGGCTTTCATTCCCAGCTAGCCAATAAAGGCCGCTGTGAAAGGCACGGCTGGTTTGCAACCGGAGCCCAGATTTCTCCAGGATCTGGGTCTTGGTGTCATTTACTAATCTTCTTCCTCTCTCTCTCCCTCCTTCCCTCCCTCCCTCTCTCTCTCTCTCCCTCCTTCCCTTCTTCCCTCTCTTTCTCTCTCCCCGCTTCCCTCCCTCCCTCTCTCCTCCCTTCCTTCCTTCTCTTTCTCCTTCCCTCCCTCTCTCCCTCTCCCTCCTTCCTTCTCTTTCTCTCTCCCCCCTTCCCTCCCTCCCTCCCTCTCTCTCCCCCTCCTTCCCTCCTTCCTTCTTCTCCCCACTTCGCTCCCTCCCTCCCTCCCTCCCTCTCTTCAAGCTGGAGCTGAAAACATTGCCCCTCTGGGGAACAGCTATCTTCTATTCTCCCCCCAACCCAACTCCCCTCCCCCTTAGAGTATTTGCAGCCTAATATCCTATAGTGTCTCAAGGATAAGAACCCAGCTATGCCAAGGGGGGGTAGGGGGTGGCGGGAGGTGTTTCAGCATACCAAACTTGACAAGAGACCCCTGGAACTCTTAGAGGGGAGCAATCTGAAATCCCCCACCTGCCTCAAAGGTACCAGAAGGGCAAGATTAGATGAGAGAGGGAGAGAGAGAGAGAGAGGGAGGAAGGGAGGGAGGGAGGGAAGGAGAGATGACGGATGGATGGATGGATAGATGAGAGAGAGGAGGAGAGAGGATAAAGAGATAGATAAAGAGATGATAGATAGATAGATAGATAGATAGATAGATAGATAGATAGATAGATAGATAGATAGATAGATAGATAGATAGATAGATTTAAAAGATGGCTTCCTTGAAAACAAAGCAGAGGAATTTCTGAAGGTATCAAGCCTCCTCAATTAGTCTAAGATGGGGGGGGGAGGGAAACCCTCCCGGCCTTTCTGCCTCCTGCCATGCCTGGACCTCTAGGAAATGGGGCACCGTCGGAAGCAACTTGGCATGCCCCGTTCCCCAAGACCTCCTGCCCCTTTCTTTGCACCCCGATGGGCTGAGAGACCCTGCTGCCCCGCGGGGAAAGCCCTGCCCGCAAATTGCGCAGACGCCCCTTCCTCCTGGGAGGGGCAGGAAGGATGCCCAAAAGTTTGCGGAGCCCTCCCCGCGGGGCGCCTTCCCCTCCCTTCCCTCTCTCCATTCGAAGGGGGCGGAGGGGGCTTCTCAGGGCGCCCCTCCGGCCCTGGATAGCCGGGTCTCTCTTGCTGCGGGGCGAGCTCACCTCTGGGGCGTCCGCGCCTTCCCCGCTGCTCGGCCGCCGGCCTGGGCGGAGGGTGGATGGTGGGCGCCTTGCCGCCGCTCTCCCAGCAGCCGACCTCTAGCTCCTCTCCGCAGGCGTCGGCATCAGCACTTGGGGGGCTGACAGCGGGCGAGGCTAAGCAGCGGCTCTCCTCCTGCGGGGACCCCCGAGCCGGGCGCAAGAGGCGGATTCAGCGCCCGCCGCCTCCTCCGTCCCCATCCTTGCAGGCGCCGGGCTGGACCAGGTGGGGAGGGCGTTGTTGGGGGCGAAGAGAGCCCGCCCGCCGCCTTGCACAGCCCTGCCCAGCCTCGCTAACGGACGCCCCTGCCCGGGCTCTGCAGCCGGCTCCTTCCTCCGGAGGCCGCCGGCAAGCAGCGCGAAAAGGCCTTTGCGCTTCCCGGTCCGAGATCCGCGGCGCTTTGCTGCTTAAAGCGTCCGCGGAGGCTGCTGCTGATGCTGCTGCTCTCGAGGGCGGGGATGAAGGGTGGGGTGGGCTGGAGCGACAGTCGCCTGCCAGGAAAAAGACCCTGCCGGAGGAAGGAGGGGGGCTACAGCCCCAGGAAACCCACCGAGACAAAAAAAAAAAACAGCCAGCAAGTCCTACTCCTGGAGAAGGTTTCCTTCTGCTTGCAGAGCTTGGATATCGGGTATCCAAGCTCAAGGGGGCGTTTGGGTCGGGGAGGGGTCGTGAATTCACTAAGCCCCCCTCCCAGGAGAAGCGGGGGGGGGTGGGGAGATAGAGTCATGCCTACCTTTCTCCTGGCTATAACTGTATCATGAAGTCACCGGTTGACAAAAGCTGTGATGCTCTTATTAGACCCGTTCCGCATGCATGGGTTGATCTCCAGCCCTATCCTTGGCAACATGTAATTATAGGTTCGGCTTTGAATCTGGGCCACCGGTTCCCCGGGACTGTGGCCCCACCTATAGGGGAGAAAGGACAAGAGCCAATTTGCCCCAGAGAAGCAAAACGGGGCCAACGGGAAAACAAGCTGTGGATCCTGCCTTGGCTTTAACCCAGTTGTTTCCCAATGGGGCGGGGGGTGGGGGGTGCGGCGGGGAAGGTTGAACTTGAAGAGGTCGGGGTGAAGGAGAGTCAAGGCCAGGGCCAAACAGCCCCAACTGGGACACCCAGAGGACAAGCGGGGCTCTCGCAGCCCCCATTAGTATTCTTTGGACCACACCTGTGGGCACCTGTGTCGAAGTGGGGCTGGCAGCCGTGATTCTAGGTGAGTTGGAAGCGGAGGGGGGAGGAAGCGGCTCCCTCCGCTTGTTTTATTGGGAGCCTTTTTGAATCCGGGTTCTGATGGACAGGGACCAGTGCTGAAAGGGCAAACTGCCTGCCAGCCCGTGGAGGGCGTGGGAGGAAAAAGAAAGAATATCCAGCAAGAGAGGGGAAAGAAAGAGAAAGAGAGAGAGAGAGAGTAAGAAAAGAGAGAGAAAGGGTGGAAGGAAACAGGAGGAATAAATGCCAGCAAGCTGCTCCGGCCATTTAAACCAGCTATTTCCCTTCGTGGCAGCTGGTGGGATTTCCTAGACCAGAATAGTACTTATTGGCCCAAAGGGATGGATTTAGTGTGATCCATTTTAAAAAATGCTCTTTCAAGGAACTCCAATCTGGTTATTTCAGCCAGCAAGGACAAGGGCTGGGCAAACACAGAGTGGTCTGTTCTGGTTGAAAATCAATTCAATTCAGTGTTGTGACCTTGCCTTTTTTTAAAAAGAACTTTCTAAACAGTTTTCCCTTCACACCCCTTTTTTTTCCTTTGACAACCTATGCATTTCTCTCATAATCTTTTGGGTTTTGCTTGGTTTATCCCCACCCCCGCCTTTTCTGTTTATTCCCATTCTTTTAAAAGGAATAAACCAAAACGGTTGCTGGAAAAAACAGGATTAGGTTAACGGAGGCAATACAGTAAAACCAGCAGTTCTCAGCAGCTTCACGACGGATCTCCAAGGCTTAACTTGAGATTTAAAGCATAACATTTCTTCAAGACTTTGCTGACTCCCTGTGACATCACGGGACCCCCCCCCCCCCGAGGGCTCGGGGACCACCAGTCCCCAGTATAGTAAACCATGGATTACAAAACCACGTTGGCTTGGATCTCACACTCCAAGCTCCATCCCAGTCAGTCCCAGATGGCTTCACGCGCTATTTGAACAGGTTGAGCTTGAACCCAAGATTTTGGATGGAGGGCAACGCCCTGCAGTTGCAAATGGTCCTTCTTCACAGCATGTGCCCCAATTAAACCAACATCTGCCTGGAATCCACACTGTATAACGGACATTAATACGATTGAGCAAGTCCAGAGGTGTTTCACCAGAAGAGGACTCCACTAATCCTGGTTTCTCAGCAACTGTGAGTTATTTCTTCATGCCCTTTAAAAGAATGTCAAGGAAAGAAGGAGAAAAAAATAAATAAATCCTGAGTTATGGATGACCACAGCCAAAGGCAGTTTACAAGGCAGCTCCAAACAGGTGTGGGTTTTGCAATAAGCTTTGGCCCAAACAACCCGCAGTCACTACAATCCGCATTTTTCAGGCAACAGGTACTACACTCGAATTCCAGAAAGGGATAAAGGAATAATTGCATAAGCAATTTCAGGAATGAGGTATCTGGCACCGATATCCTGAGGGTTCCCTACTTTGGATCACAAAACGTCTGCAAGAAAACGAACCACATTCGGGGAACAACCTCAAGCAAGAAAGGTGGGAGGTTTATCAGTGTAGCTGCCAGGAAGGATGGTGACTTTGAAGGACATTAGGAAGGGATCTTATCGCTGACGCACTGCCTGGGCCTCAGCAATTATGAAATACCTGGCCCCGAGACGAGAAGGAAGCTCGCTACCCCTGCATAATAAAGCGAAGTTCAAGAGAGTTCAGGTATCCCAACGTTGTTTTCCATCCATCTCTTAACTGGCTCACTGACCCCTTTGCTAGCTCCGAAGCATTCCTGCTTCACAAGCTGGACATTGGTCCAAACCGTCCTCCGCTGTTTCCCCCAAAATAAATCCTATTTGGATGCTGCTCCTTTGTCTATCCCAGGTCTAAGTCCGACCTGACCAGGGGAAATTTAGATTACAGACAGTCCTTGCCTTAACGACCTCAATTGGGCCCAATCTGTCTGTGGTTTAAGTGAGGCATTTGTTTAAGTTGGCCACCGCCTTACAACTTGTCTTGCCACAGTTGTTAAGCGGATCCCTGCAACTTGTGAAGTTAGTAACAAGGATGTTAAGCGGATCCGGCTTCCCCATGGGGATTACATCAGGGGTAGGATTCTACAGGTTCACACCTATTCGCTAGAACCGGTTGTTAACATTCTAAGCAGTTCGGAGAAGCGGTTGTTAGAAGAAATTACTGGCCTAATCCTGTAAGGAAGGCAGGAAGGAAACATTCTGGTGTTGCTTACAGAAACTGCCTCTCCGTTAACCCTTATTACATTCTTGGCAGGACCAGACTTCCTGTCTCAGGAACTTCTCTGGAGTTTTTTTCCCCTCCTTTGCAGGTAGTTTGCTTGTGTGGAGGGACCATTCAAAGTTACAATGGCACTGAAAAAAGTGACTTATGACCATTTTTCACACTTACGACTGTTGCAGCATCCCCACAGTCATAAGAGGCCAGGCGAGGAGATACATACCTCGATGTGAGTGATACTGAGTTGGCCACACCCAGCCAATAACATGACCACCAAGCCACACCCACCAACTAAGCCACGCCCGTAGAACCGGTTGTTAAAAAAATTGAATCCCACCGATGGATTACATGACTGTGGGACAACGCAACTGTCATAAACATAGGTGTGGAAAACGGTTGTCAGTCACTTTTTTCAGTGCTGTTGCAACTTCGGACTGGTCGCTAAATGAACCGTTGTAAGTTGAGGGCAACCCGTACAAGGACACAAAAACACCAGTTTTGTCGGTGTGGCTTTATTTCTGAACGTCAACACAACGTAAACCTTGTGAGCCAAGGAGCTGGAACCCCAATATGGGAGAGGCCCCCTGGCAAAAAGAAAACGCTCCCTTGTTCGCACCCTCTTTCCTCGTGACGCAAGGAGGGGATTGCTACGCAGCCTCTCACTCGCTTTGAGACGACTGTGGGAAGAAAAAGGGGCACTTTTATGACTTCTCTGCCCCGGAGACAACAAAAGGACGATCTCTGCCAAGAAGGCAAAGCAGCCTGTGGACGATGGAGCAACAGTAAAAACAAATGGGCTCATCATGCACAGACAGGCCCCGGGAGAGAGGGGTGACAAGGGAAGGGCCCCAAGCCACGCTGGGGGGAATGATCGGGGCAGAACCCCACCCTGGAAAGGAACTGAGGAGGGGCAGCCCCTCACTGGTGGCAAGTGGGACTTTGTGGGGCTATGAAGAACAGGGTAAGGGCAAACCAATGGAAGAGGCGGAGGTTGATATTTTCAGAGTCTGCCCGGCACGGAGTTGGGCTGACCAGGAGTGAGGTCAAGAGAGCGAGACTTCCAAGGTATGTGGTCAGCTTCATGGAATGGCCAGCTCTTCCAATATGGCCAGGTAGAGGCTGTGTGGTCAGGAGGCTTCGAAATAACCTTTCTTTCCATTGCAAGTCCTTTCCCCAGGAATTGCCTTATAAAGCTGGATTCCCAGCTTCCCAGGCTACCCTTTACTGAGAGGTGTAGTAACCAGACCCCAGGTTGAAGGGAGGCCGCAAAGGGCTTTTGAGGGGTGTGTATTTATCTCTTGTGGGAAGCCTTCCCTCCTGCTCCCACCTCTATTCGAGAAAGCCCATTTTGGCAAGGAGCCCAAGCCAAGCCCTGGCAAATTCGGAAGGTCCAACCAGAGTGAGGAGAGGGGAGGGGTAGGGGGAGACTCCAGGAGCAGCCTCAGAGAATCTGAATGCCCAGTTCCTCGGCTGTCTTCTGCAGCCTGTCCATCACGTTCTCCTCTGGCTCCGGGACAAGCCCGCTGGGCACAACTGCCCGGTTCTCGGAGGGGGCGTTCGCCATCACGTAGTAAACCGTCTCATTCTCTCCGTGCTCGTTGGTCCTGTTCACCACCCGGATGATGGGGCTGGGAGGAGCGCTTGGCTCACAGTCCGGAGGCTCGCTGGCACGCGGTGGCGCAGAGCTCTCGGTTGGCAGGGCAGCGGGCAAGTCTGCCTCCGCCGGCTCCTCTGTTGGCGAGTCCAGGATGATGCCCTGTAAGCCGCCTTCCGACCCAGCCAGCACCACGCACTGGGCCGCGTCCTCCAGAGACTCTCCCTGCTTCTCGCGGTCCTTCAGGAGCTGCTCGGTCAGTTCCACGCTTTCGTACCGCACCAGCTGAAGGCGCATGTACCCATCCTCATGTTCTTTGTACCTAGGTGGGGGTGCAGAGGTTGAGATTAGCAAGGAACCACTGCCGGGGGGTGGTGGTGGTGGCTAGTCCTTGGCATCCCAGCACCATCGATTACGAAAAGCGGGTGAACAGCCACACACACTTCAAAGCTGCTATTATGCCGCTTCTTCGGCAAATACTTGATTTGTCCAGAAATCTTTGAGCAAGGTGAGGTAAGAAGAACATGAAAGGGCTCAACTCTAGTGAAAGAGAAATAGTGCCAGCAGCCTCATCTAACATTTCTAGAGGATTCCAGAAAGGGTGCCAGCTATCTTCCTACACACCCTTCTTCCAATTGCTGCAGGCTACACACTTCTAGGCCACTCTTCTTCACTGCAAGAGTTTCAAACTGGCTTCCTTGGGAATGTGCCACAAATTGCTTCCTTTTGACCCCATTGGCTCAGACAAGCCACCAAGAGATAATAAGATACATGCCCAACGCATGTCAGAATTAACCAGCCTATCCAAACCTCCTTGATTTAATCAACCACAAACATTTTCCTTCTGTAACTCTGCTTGCTGATTTGAGGACAACACAGTTTGCTTCAGGGATGTTCAGACTATCTGCTTCTCCAAAAATGCCCTGGCTTGTCTTGTTAAGCATCTGCAAACCAGTCGGATTTTGAGCTAAAACTTCCAGCTCTCCTGAAGTTTAATCAAATTCTTTGGAGGAATGTGATGAGAAGACTATGAAATCCCCTCCTCTCCTTTTCCTTTTGAGGAGAGGGGCTGAAGTGGGAAAGTGAAACTGATCTGCAGAAGGCCTTTGGGCAAAGAAGCCTGCTGCTAGCAGTTTAACAAGAAGTCAGTTTCTCCCTGTAAACCAAGAGTCCCCAAACTTGGAAACTTTGAGACTTGCTTGATCTTCAATCCACACTTGTGAATTGAAACTTGTCGTTGAAGTCCACAAGTCTTAAAATTGCCAAGGTTGGAGATCCCTGCTGTAAACTGAAGTTCACGCTCCCTCATCAGGGCCACAAAACCACCAAGCACATTTCAGTCCTGCCCGATCCTGGTGTTACCTGAAACGAGGATGACCTGAGGGCCACTTGAACTGGTGCTTCTTCCTGAGGTGGACTGTCAGGTTGTTCCCTCGCGTGAAACACTTGTCACAGACGTGGCACTTATACCTGGGCTCTGAATCGCCCTGAGGGTGGAGGGCAAGGAGAGAAAGGAATGGTTAGGCGGGCATTTTTTCTACCTACGGGTGAAACTCCACCACTTGAAGGAATCAAGTTTTTGCTGTTCTGTTTGTAAAGCAAGTCTGTAGATCCTGTAAACAATAAATTGGATTTCTAAGTATGAAACTAAGGATAGTAATAATAACATACCTGTCGTGTTATTAAACAGCAACATCTGCCTATCCCAAGTTCTTGAGAAGGTCTCAGTAAGAGGAGAAGAAGGAGAAGAGGAGGAGGAGGAGGAGGAGAAGAAGAAGGAGAAGGAGCAGGAGCAGCAGGAGCAGGAGAGGAAGAGGAAGAGGAGGAGGAAGAAGAAGTTGTTGACGATAATTTTGAGTCCTGGAGGAACTCAGAAGTTCCAGAAGCAGGAAAATTGTGGGAACTCTCTGACAAGGATGTTTGTATGGAGGCGATTCAGCCAAACGAGCGGATGTCATTTTGCTTTTTACTTGGGGAACTAAACGGTTGCTGCTTCGGCTTCTAATCTGCTAGCCCAAGCCGTGTCTCAAGGGTCGTTCTGCAAAGCTTCTGTAACCACCCTCTTCTCTCCTCCAACTCAAGACGCCCCGCCCTGCCCCAGCCCCTGGGACTCCTGCCTGCCTCCTTCTCACCTCGTGAACCTTTTTGTAGTGCAGTTTGATGGAGCAGAGGGATCGGGCGCTGAAGTTGCAGGCTTCAAACTCGCAACGATAGGCTGGCTCCTTGCTATGGGTGTCCAAATGCTTCCGCAAATCGATCAGATTCTTACAGCTGTGGACGGATCATGAAAAGAAGACTATTTTAAATCCTGGCACAAACAGGACGACACAGCTTCATGTAAGATGGAAGCAATCAGAGGTCATAAAATGCACACTTCCCTTCTTCGTGTTCTTCGTCATAACATTCTAGCTATTACCCAAAAGAGGCCACAGTTGTCTCTTCCTATCACAATGACCCCATTTGACTTCACAACAAATCCTCCACAAACCCTCAGGGAACTTCCAAGCTACTATCCTGCTGGATCCGACAGGTAGGCCCTCCAGAGTTGAGCAACTCTGGGAGTTGAACTTCTTAAAGTTGTCAAGGTTGAGAAACACTGATGCTTCGTTTCATATATATTGTGTCAACTCATAAAATATTTTTATGGTCTTTTTAGAGTTGTCAACAGAAAGGGAGCGGGGAGCAGTGCAGCAGCTTGCAAAACCGAAACTGCATTCCATAAATGTTTTCAAAGATAGTAACTAGGTGACAGGAGTTTCTGCAGTGCAAAGATCTAATTGGAGAATATGATTGATGACTCTTGGCTATGGATGTGTCCCATTGGAGAATATGAATTATGATACACCCAGACGGTGGGGTGGGAAACCAGGGCCAAGGGTGACAATGAATTACGTGTCTCAGAGGCGGCTACACCCAGGCAGCGCCAGACATGTTAACTCCCAATAAATCCCTTTCAATTCTTGGAAGTTTGGCTTGAGACTCAGGATTTAAATGGGGGGTAACTGCTGGAATCCTGACATATTGATTTCATCGCTGTAATATATGTCACCCTAAGCAAGGCCCTGATAAAAAGGCCACAGTGCTAGAAATGGTAGTTATTTAATCCCAAACATCCTTCGAACTAAACTGGTGGTTTGCCCAAGAATTCCACATTTCGTTGGCCAGCAGAAGAGCAGCTTTCTAAAGCGATGGTAATTTTGTAATTGGGAGCTAGGCCCTGGCTACAATCAAGTCACCACAATTTGTAAACTCTTAAGGCAGCTGCTTAAACCACCTATTTCAGTGGTGGAGAATCAGCAGAAGGATTTGGCTGTGGAGAATGCTCTCCTTCCCAGCCCAGTGCCATGCCCCACCTGGCCTCTGGGCTTATTACCTGTGGTCACAATAGTTGCACTTGTAAGGCCGCTCCTCGCTGTGCCTGAAGCGGATGTGGTTGCGTAGTGAGGAGGGCAGAGGACATGTCATGTCACAGAGGGGGCACTTGTAGTGGTTGACTGCTCAGGAAAACAGAAACATGCCCATGTAAAAGAGGTCATTCCTCACCAAGAGGAGAGGAAAGGAAGGAAAGGGGGGGGGGAAGCTTTCTCATCATATCTTACCATGGTTCCTCATATGATCCCTCAACAATCTCTCTGTGGCAAACCTTTTGGAGCAGTGAGAACATTGGAATCGCTGTTCTGTGAAAAGCAGAGGCAGAAACTAAAGGACACGTCTCATTTGGAGAGAAGCATTTTCAGCAACCATTTCTCCTTGATTTCACAACACATGGACAGACTTCCTCATAGTTTTAATTAGGAAACAGCATCCTAGACCAAGCCGAATCCAAAAATGCTAGAGAATACCTGGAAGCCGGGAACTCAGACTAATTAGCCTTCAACAGGCACACACAGATAAACTCCACATCCCATTTAAAAGAGGTAATTAAAAAAAAAATCTAAAGAAGGAAACAGACAGGCTTAAAACACCTCCTCACAAGCAGTTAACACCCAGATGAGCAGAGATGAATATCAAGATTAATACCAGGCCAACAATCAAGCAAGAAACAACAGGCCAAACAAGGAACCACCAAGAAGAGAACAACACTCCCACCAACACTGACAGGACAAGCAACCTGTAAATAAACAGAGAGCAAAGGCTTCTCCCTTTTAGCACTGATGATGTAATCTAGTTGAGTAACAAAATGTCTGCAAGAAAACAGCCAAGTTCAGGGAGCACCGAGGAGCCCACTATGTCCTTTCTTCCAGATGTCTACTCCCTTCTAGAGTTTATAACTCAAACCTTAACCAGTCCTAAAAGCGTGTTGGTTAGCAAGCCTGACCACTTGTACCAGGCTAACCATGACGATGGAGCTTTAGGTACTCACGTTCTAAAGCCGTCTGTCGGCGGATGTGATCAAAGAACTTGGTGTTGTTGGAGAACATGCCACCACAAGTGGGACATGCCACCACCTTCTCCTGGGTGTGGCTGCGCAGATGTTCCCGCAACTTACATCGGCCTTTGAAGCTGCAGTCACACTCTGGAACAAAGCAGGACAAGGCTTGAGTGTTCCAAGCTGGTCCCAGCCAGAACTTGCCTGGCACATTTTGGTTTATTGCTTTGACTTTGGCAAGGATGATTCCCTTAGAAACCCTGGGATTCTACATGGTTTTTTTTTTTTATTATGGATTTTGAGGAACTGTTTTATGTTTTTTATTTGCATGAAAAGTAGGGGGAGGATTCTCCTCTCATAAATTGCCTAATAGTCACAAGATGAAATGTTTGAGTGTATTTATTTATTTGCACTGAGGTAAGTAACATTTCACTGGGGAAAAACAAACAGGGATGATAAAATGTGTGAATAATAGATACAGTATTTATAGATGGTATTTTAAAAAATGCACAGTGCTTTTTTTAATGCAATGTTGTATATGTATATAGGTAGTCCTCAACTTATGGCCACTATTGGGAACAGAATTTCCCTTGCTAAAGAAGGTGGTTGATCAGGTTACTGTGAGGACAGTACAATGGCCGTAAGTGTGAGGATCAGTTGTAAGTAATTTTTCAATGCTGTTTATCTTCAAATGGACATTAAATAAGTGTTGAGGGCTACTTGGGGTATTATTCTATAGTGTCCTATAGAAGAACATTTTTCTTGTTTAATTTTGCCTCAAAATAACAGGAAAAGATTGAGCAGTTAAAAAAAGAAATCAACCAGCAAAGATTCGATATTTCAAGATCAGTTCTTACCTTTCCACCCACAGAAGACCATGTGGTTCTCTTTTCCAATCGCCTTGTACTCTGCGCAGAAACTGTGATCTTCCACGTGCCTGTAGAACCACTCAGGGTTATCGAAAGCTCGCTGGTGGGGAAGACAAGAAAAGGAAGGATATATCCTGAGCATGCACCGAGTCTATCAGCAAATAAATAGATCCATTAAAGGATGTTATTCCCATCAATCAATATTACACTTTCTAAAAGCTTAATAAAGCCCATCCAGGAGTCATTCAGCAGCTCTGCATACACATTGAAGTTTACACACACACACCCCACTCCCCCTTCTTTGTCTCAGGGGCTGCCCCAAAGAAGAGGGAGTCAAGCTATTCTCCAAAGCACCTGAGGGCAGGACAAGAAACAATGGATGGAAACTAACCAAGGAGAGAAGCAACCTAGAACTAAGGAGGGATTTCCTGACAGTTAAAACAATCAGTGGAACAACTTGCCAACAACTGGACATTTTTAAGAAGAGATTGGATAACCATTTGCCTGACATGATGTAGGGTTTCTTGCCTAAGCAGGGATTGGACTAGAAGACCTCCAAGGTCCCTTCCAACTCCCTATTCCCATTCCATTCTATTCACTTCACCCTAGAGGAGGCTTAATCTTTAAAAACTGGCTAATAATAATCTGTGTCGTCCTTAACATGGCTCAGTTCAATAAATTTCTTGTGAGAACATGTCAAGGCATCCAGCATTTTCCTGTTGGTACACAATTTTACACTTCCGTGGGGGTTTCAACCAGAGATCTGGAATGGGAGGAAAAGGGGGGCAGTTATAGTTTCAGAGGCCAATTTCCAAAGTGAATACAGGTAGTCCTCGACTTACAACAGTTCATTTAGTGACAGAGGTTACAATGGTATGGAGAAAAATGACTTATGATGGTTTTTCACACTTATGATCGTTGCAGCAACCCTGTGGTTATATGACCAAAATTCAGACGCTTGGCAGTTGAGTCATACGATGATGGTTGCAGTGTCCTGCCAGGGTCATGGGTTTCCCTTTTGCAACCTTCTGACAAGCAAAGTCCATGGAGAAGTCAGTTTTGCTTAACTTAACTGCAGTGGTTTACATAAGGTCACAAAAAATGCGGCAAAGCTCACTTAATAACTGTTTCGCTTAGCAACATAAATTTTGGGCTCAGTTGTAGTCGTAAGTTGAGGACCGTCTGTATAAAGGGAACCTAAGTTTAGGAATGTCATAGATACATGCTATGGGATTTCCAGAGATTAGCCTTGGAGAGATAGTTTATTAAATAGCAAAAGATATTCCAAGTTATCTTCCACAGGCAAACTATTTTATACATCCAGAAGGATGCTCCTGTAAATTCAAATTTAAACTGGGTGTGGAGGGCTCCGAAAACATTCCTGCATTGTTTGCAGGACGATTGGAGGGAGAAGTGGACATGTTTGCCTAATCTCTTCAATAATTTATACCATTCGTGTTGGTCTGATAAAGCAATGTACTTAGATCCATCCCGCAATCATCGCAGCGCGCCAAGAATCTGTCTGAAGCTCAGAAGCTGGTTGTGCATCCTTTCATTGTGCAGTGGATACACTCAACACAATACCTGTGACAGAACTGCCATCTTGAGCATTGGCTTCAATGCTTTGCTAGATGCCAACCCGGTCGGGGCGGGGGGCGGAGGGGGGGAGAATTGCTGGAATTCCAGGGAAAGGAGGAAACCAAAACTACTCATTGTGCCATCCTGAGACATCAGCTCATCGTGCCAAGGCCAGAGGTCTGGGAGGAGAAATATCACAGCTTATCATCTAGCCCAGGGGTTGCCAATCTTTTGAACTTCAGGGACCACCAAACTCATAATTTTAAACCCAGCGGGTCACTGATATGAATTGGGACTGACGGTGGCTTGCTGACGTGGGTGGGAAAGTCGGTCCCATATTCCAGAGCTGTAGTAGTCACAGGACTGGCCCTTTGGTCATCCCAGAGCATCTGCTCCTCCACCTGGGTGCACCGGCCTGCCGTGGACTGGAAGAGCAACTGCTCCGGGATGACCTAAGGGCCAGTCCTGTGACTACTACAGCTCTGGAATATGGGACCGACTTTCCCACCAACGAAAGGAAGCCACCCCGGGGCGGATTTCCCTCCCATGCCCTTGGTCTTACCTTCCAGTTCCAGCTTGCATGGTTCTGCTCAAGGTAAGGTTTGCACTCGACTGAAGGGTGGGGGCCAGTGGGTGGGCAGGCCATGTGGGTGGCACAGCCTTGTGTTCCTGCACAGCCTGGATTAATTGCTTTGGGGGGGGTGCTTTTGGGGGGGACATTTCTCTGTGGACCACCAAAATTTTCTCATGGACTACCCACTGGTTGGCGACCACTGATCCTGCCTACCAGAGCAGGAACCGTTACCAAATTAAATCGTTTGAATGTAATTGGACAATAGACAGATAACAAGGGGCAGGAATGGTGAAAGGGAAGGTTAACTAGGAAACCTTTCTGCACAAAGTTTAGTTCTGGCTTTGTGTACTGTAAATCACTGGGTCTTTAGTAAAAGTATACCGTTCACACAAATGGAGTCGAGTCTTTCTTTCCTAAGGATCCAATTTGGGGCAGGTATGACAACATCACTGGGAAAAACCAACCGTTTTCTCATCCCATCTCTCACCTCACAGTATTCCCAAAGGCAGAGGAAGTTCTCTTGGATCTCAGGAATAATGTTCCGGCTCTGAAAGTCCAGCTGGCAGGGAGTCAAGTCAGACTGACTCTGTAAGGCATGCAGTCCCCACTGCTTCAGCTTGGTGTGGTAACAGTGGAAGTAAACATGGCGGACGAGCTCCGCGGGACTCTCGGGGGAACAAAAGCCACATTCCTGCCAGAGGCAAGAGTATTCTTCTGTGGGGGGGAAAAGAGAGAGTTTATAAAGCAAGCATGAAGCTCATACTTGCAAGTGACAGGCTTACATCACAAATTTCCACTTAGTAATTGATCTTGGTCACACCCCCAACCCCATTCCTGGATGAGATTTGTAAAACAGAAGCAATTCTGATTTAATACTGAAGCTTGCAATTAAAAAAGAAGCCAGGGAAAGTAACTTTCTCAACTTTTCTCAACTAACCCCCTCTTCTTTTTCTTTCTTTTTCTTTCTTTCTTCCTTTTTTCTTTTCTTTCTTTCTTTCACTTTTTTCTTTTTTTCTTTCCTTTCTTTTTTTCTTTCTTTCTTTCACCGATTCACACTCTCACTACCTTTTCAAACCCAGTTTAGCTTAATCCTGCTTTCTCCACATGTCCCTTGCCTACAGCAATTGGCCTGCTTCAATTTTGCACTGACATAAGTTAACTACAGTAGGGAAGGGGCTGCAACTTCTCCCTCGCAATTCCAATGGGAGCTTTGAGCAAACCCCAATGGCTAACAGGACTATCTGCAATAAGAAAGACCAATAGGCTGGCTGGCTGGCTGGCATTGAACCAGAAAGGTAATTTAGAGGAGTATAAGGGTTTTCTAGTGAAATCAATCCATTCTTTTAACAAGAGGAGGAGGGGAATACAGAGAAACATTGTGCCAATTTTCAAAGAGGAACGCCACACAGCTCATATTAAAAGCAATAAGAGTCACTGTGATGTCCAAGGAGGTCAAAAAAAGTCAGGCCGATAGCCCCAACCAGGCGATCAAAGCCCCAACCCTTTTTGTCTGCATCACAGCTTGATGTCCTGCAAACCCTCCTAGAAGAGTCTGCTAAACTGAGAACCAAACCTGCCCAGCATGCCCCTCACCAAGAGAATCCATCTCAATGTCCTCCTCCTTTCCCTGGAGATGCTGCTGCAAGTGCTGTGAGACGTGTTCGCAAAACTCTTCCATCTTTGAGGCCACAAAGCTACAGATTTCCCATTCACACTGCAGGACCAAAGTCTCTTTCTCCCCTATCTTCCCAGGAGGCATGGCTACAACCCTGCAGGGCAATTGGAGAAGGGATATGTGTGTGTGTCTCTCTCTCTCACATCCGGAAGGAGGTCTTCTGTCGCCTTCCCTCCAGCCTTGGAAAGGGGTTGATGGGAAGAGCTGGAATGCTCCCGACTCCTAATTATCCCGTGGATTTTACAGTCTTTAGAAAAGGTTCCTCATCTAATTCCGCAATTCCAAGGATTCACTGTGAGAAGCGCTTCAGGGCAAGCCGACTGCAATGAATTTCCAGCAAAGCCACAATGGCCTTCCTTCAGTTCAAAAGGCAGGGCAGGCAAGCAAGGAAAAAAAGCATACATAAATGCTTATATGCATATTATAATATATTGCATCTTATGCTATACGGTGCTACATATATATTACATATGGTTATACATTCTATAGACATACTGTGCATAGTATAGACAATATTTACACATACACACAATGCTATGTACATGTATATGATTTTATACATATACATATGTTACAAACTATTTTAAAAATACGAGTTCCAGGTATACTTGTAAAAGAAGAAACAGACATCCTGCGATCTCTGGAACTTAAAATTACATTTAATGTACTTACTGAACTTTCCTCAGCTTTTGCTGACATCATCAGAATTTTAAGCTACCATTACAGAGATGTTTGGCTTTATATAACATACACACAATGCTATGTACATGTATATGATTTTATACATATACATATGTTACAAACTATTTTAAAAATACGAGTTCCAGGTATACTTGTAAAAGAAGAAACAGACATCCTGCGATCTCTGGAACTTAAAATTACATTTAATGTACTGAACTTTCCTCAGCTTTTGCTGACATCATCAGAATTTTAAGCTACCATTACAGAGATGTTTGGCTTTATATAACATTAACCAATTTAACCTTCATATGTATATGGATGGATGGATAGATGAGAGAGAGACAGACAGACAGAGAGAGAGATAAAGAGATATAGATACATATACATATACATACATACATACATACATATATAGAGGATAAATAGACAGATAGTAGAGATGAGATAGATAGATAGATAGATAGATAGATAGATAGATAGATAGATAGATAGATGAAAGATGGATAGATAGAGACAGAGAGAGATAAAAGAAGGGAGAACATGTAAATTTATTTTCACCATTTTACCATTTTTGTAGTTTTTACAAGCTGTCCAAAGTCTTCTGGAGCAGGCAGACATAACAAATTATGCAAATTAAATTATAAAGAACATATTACTATAAACACACAAATATACATGCTATATAACATAACGTACTATATTTTACACTTATACAAAGCTGTCAATATTATATAAAACAATATACAATGATAATCTCCCTTTGCGTTTCTATCCATTGCTGTTAACCTTTTTTTTTTTTTTGCCCCTCCTGAGAAAAACAAAGCACCTTGCCCGACCCGGAGGCCTCCAGAATTTAGCTGGACTTGGGTTCCACTAATCCCCACCAGCTCGGCCAAGGCCGGGGCTCCGCGTAGTTGAAAGCCCACCCGGCCAGAGAGGCCCCCCGGCCATCATCTGAGTCGCTCCCTCCTCGGCGCCTCGCCCTTTCGTGCAGGGTCCGCACACCCACCAGGCGGGACCGAAGAAAGGTCCCCACTCGAGACCTCCCTAAGCTGAAAAAACGGGGTCTGGAGGAACAAAAACGTCCTTCGGTTTGGGGAGCCAAGACCCGGGGGCACCCACTAGGCCGCGTTTCCATAGTTACCGAGTGTTTCCCGGCCTGCCGGCCGACGTCCGACGTCCGACGCGACGACCCCTTTCCCCCCCTCCACCTGCGCGCCCGCGAGCCGCCCGGATGAATTTCGCCAGCCAATAAAGGCTCCGGAGGCGTCCGAAGCAGCCAATGGTGTGGCCAGGGGAGGGCGGGACCTAGCCGGCCTGTCAAAAACATAAAGAGAGCATCGCGGTGTTAGGTCCGATAGAGAACAGAAGGTTGTTGAGGAATGGTTCCGGGTTTGAATGGGATTCCCTAACCTGCCCCGTAGGAAAAAAGCATCCATTTAATTTGGGAGTCCAGAAATCAACGATTAAGAGAATTTTTTTTTAAAATGTGAAAAGTGTTTTGTCGTCGAGAATTTTTGCAGACTGGTGCAAGCTACCAGGCTCTTCCCACTTCTTGCCTTGCCCCATATTGTTACTATAAAAGGGGGGAAGTGGGTGGGGGTTGAAATCAAGCCAATGCAGAAATTGCATCGCAAACAATACTTTTATTAGGCATATTAGAAGATCATCCTTCCAAACATCGCCGGGGAATGTTCAAGAAACTCTGGATCAGGAGCATAGTTTTTAGTACTTGGATAGAAGACAAAGTTGCATTGGCTAGAATAGAAAGGGGTTTTTTTTTAATTATAATTTTTATTATTCGATTTATATGCTGCCCATTTTGCCTAGAGGGCTAAGAGAGGTTTGACCTCACTTGTATCAAACTCAAACTTAGGTTCATATTGTAAGGAACTGATTATGCCAAGGATTTTGGATTTTACTGAAATAAAAAGTTCATTGTGTTGCACTAAAAAATAGAGCAAGATGTAATAAATTTGTGGCCTTTTGCAATGCAGATTGTGTACCTTGACTGTTCTGTCAGAAAAAGTGAATAAATGACGCCTAAATCTGCATGAATAATTCAGTCTTTGTATCATCTCATAAAACACCCGAAGTCCTGCAAACTGCATCTCTCCATAGAGCATGGAAATAGTTTTAAGTCCCACTGATATGAATTAGTCTAATCTAAAGATGACCAAAGTGAGATCCAACCAATATTTTCATAACAATTGATAGCAATATGAAATATCCAAACAAAACCTTTTCCAAAAATTTAAAGATATATTTGATTAGGGGCCGTGCATAAGCGCACCAACGTGCCTACTGTCCCTATCCTATTGTTTCTTTTATTTCTTTTATTTTTCTTATATGTATCCATGTATTCATAATTATGTTTTTACTTATACCTATTATCTTGTAAGCAATTGACAAACCAAACAAAATAAATAAAATTTCCAAAATGACGCTAAAATAGAAAGGTGCATCTAGAATCAGATTTGAGCACAGATAAATTTTCATTTTAAGTTTGTCTTTACTGAAACCTACTTATACCTTTAATTCTTTTCAGGAGGAATTTCAATTTAAAAAAAAATAGTTTGGGTTGTAAAGTCTGTGACTTATGTTAATACGTTTAAGTGTATTTGTTTGAAAATATTACTTTGCATCAAAGTAACTTTTAGGGTTGCTATAAATTCTCCAGAGAAGCTTATGCAATGGAATGCACAAAAGTATCATTAATAAATGCAATATATGGTTGAGGACTTTTTTTCCTTTTGTTATTTATAGTTTACTAAGAGTCATTACTATTATAAAATAGATTGAAATAAAGTTAAGGAACAGCTTTCTAACTAAAGGACAATGGGAAATGGGAAAAACTCTCTTTATGTTGTATATGCACAGGAGTTTGGATTACATTGTAAGCTATCCAGACCAAGATCTAGAACATTTATTTAGCTATAAAGCAGTTTTTTTTACAATTGCAAATACTCAATATCAGTTCTAATTATTAAAAATAGCAAGTAATTGTAGAACTCCTCACAATCTTAAACATTCTTCATTTAACTTTTTCCTGAAGCAAAAGTTTATTTGTAAAAACGAACATTTATCTGTCCATCCATCCATCCTCTCTTGTCCTCTCACTCCTAAAATTATGCATTTTTACTCAGTGAAAGCACTTTTTCCTCGCTGACTATGCAAATTGCATCTAAACAGACATCAAAGGATTTGCATTTATACAAATCCTACAGAACTCATTTCTGAGATGTCTTCTAAAATTGCGGAAAAAGCCATTTCTGTTCAGCTCAAAGTGAGCGTGAGTCTTCTGCGGCAGCATCCAAGTTCATGACGGTGGATTTCCTCAAATATTCTGCTAAATTTACAGAGAGAGAAATAGTCCCCCTTGAGCATGGAAACTGGTAAGTATTGACTTGATCCACTTCACATGTGTATTAATTACTTAGCAACAGTGGCATAAAAGTTTGTAAAATCAGCTGCAAGATAGTAAACAGAAACCTTGCTTGGCAATGGAAATTCTTCCCCCACTTGAGATTGTTAAGTCAAGAACTGCTTGTACATTGCCTCCCTCAAAAGTATGCATCCAAAATAGAACCTCCAGGTCAGGCAATTTACTGTCATTGCCAAACTCAAGGCTAATTCCACAGAACCAATAATACAGGGAAGTCTTCATTTCAAATCCTGCCAATTGATCTGTTTCAGACAGTTTGTGGTGGTGAAGTTTCCTAAAATGCTGTAATTATTGTATTTGGATGAGGGCATCTTAGCTGAGTAAAGGGAAGGGGGGGGGCTTTTCCTTCTGGACTGAAGAAAAGACAGAGATTTCCAAGTAGCTTTATTTAAATAAAAATAAATAAATATAACTGCAAGGAGCAGTTATATCCTAAGACAGAATCTTAAACCAGCTTCACTCTCTGACTTAAGCTCCAGACAAACCAGGAAATCATAGATTGCTTGGATATTCTTCGATTCTCCGTATTGACTGCATAGTGCATAGTTATTTCTGATCACAATTGATTCCTATAAATATTTTTATTTAAGGGGGCAGGGGAGGCTGTTGCCTTTCTTAGATCACTTGTAGCCAAAATCAGGATAAGAACAGATCTAAAGATTTGACGGCTAGCCGTTCCATTGTCCTAGATCTTGAAAAGGCTTTCTATGGAATACCACTCCCAATTTGCAGAACTAATCTATTTCTTCCAAGCGGAACAAAATGCTAAATAAATGCCATATACTAAGTAAATAAATAGATAGAGAACAAAAGCACAAAACAGTCATGCACAAAAAGACCTTGGAAGGGTAGGTCAATATGCATAAAAGATCAAAGAATTTTCCTCATAAGACACTTTATTTGAGCTTGAAAGATGCTCCGATTTTGTAGTTGCATTGTTTCCTAAAAGATTAAGTGGAACCTCAAATAACAGCTGGCTGAAAGTTCCCCTCAGGCTGCTTCTCACTTCCGCAGAGTAGATTCTTTCTGTGAGGGTGTAAGGGTGTCTTCTGGGAATGACTCCAGAAGTCAAGATTGCAGCTCTGTTTGGGTTTGTTTTGTTTTTTGGTTTTTAATGTGCCTTGTGCACGGTTCCAAAAGCTCTCGCCTCACACTTAGGAGGTTGTCAGTTCAATCCTAGGTAGAGGCAGATATTTTTCTCTCTGGGCATACTGAAAATGTATCTGTTGAACAAGACTCCGCATTGGTGACAGGAAGGGCATCTGGCCATGAAAACACTCTGCTAGCTGCATTCAGTTGCCCAAACTCCACCCCGCAAGGAATTATTGGGTTGTTAAATGAAGATGATGATTGTACACAATTCGAAAGGCAGAATAAAAGAATCTGCTTCATTATTTCAAGTTGAATGAGATTAGAATGGACACTCACCCACCCCTAATAGCAGCAAAATATACAGAGAAGCATCTGGTGAAAGCCGTGGCTGCCAATGATTCAGGAAGTGCTTCTGTGAGTGGGAAAAAAATACCATTTCCAGCTTGGAATGATATTTGGAAAAATACGAGTACTCCTCAACTTACAACCCTTCACTTAGTGACTGTTCAAAGTTACAATTTTCTTGAAAAATCAACAAAATGTTCTCTACTCTGGTTGAATCAAGCCACAAAGAGATTTTGATCCACCTTAAACAAAAATTGAATCTGCACGTTCAACTATGTCATTGTTGCTTCCTCCTAGCTAGCTTCTCATTTACTAAACCAAAACCAAATCAATCTCAGGAGGACATCAGTCCCTCCATTGTATTTATAACACCAGATATTTCAAGATGGGAAGGTTTCTATGACCTCTGAATGGATATATCTCAGTCAGTCAGTCAGTCAATCCCCTTGGAGCACAAACATTTACCCAAGCTTGTTCTATTGACCCTGGACTTGATGGCACCTTGAATCATGTAGATTCAAGGATGGCAGTTTGAAGATTTGTGGAAATCAACTCCCAGAATTCCCCAGCCAGCAGGAGGAATTCAAGCCCACAGGTCTTCAAGTTGTTGAGGTTGGACACCTCTGGAGTTGAATCTTTTCTTCATCCAGCATCCCTTATGAGATCCCTTCCTTTCCTGCTCACATGTCTTGTCTTCTTTAGTCCCCGCAGACTACGGCAAGCGTATTTATCAAGGTGTGCGCGTCAAACACACAGTGAAGGACCTGCTGGCTGAAAAGCGCTCAATGCAGACGAGCAGCTTGCGACGAAGTGTAAGTCGCTGTCTCTTACTTTCCTTCTCCAAAACCTGGTTCTGATGCAGCAACTTTTAACCGTGGCTAAAAATAGAGGCTGCTTAGGCAGGAAGACTCAATATCTGCTGTATGCATTTTATATTTAATATCTAGGGCAACGTTTGAGAAAAAAAATTATGTTGCAGGGGAATTTCCCATGTGGACTAAAGGCTATAGTAGCATTTAGTAGAGGCTATTCTGGTGAACAATATGCAACATTATAGAGGCTGTCTTGACTTACAACCATAATGGAGCCTCCCCATCATGGTCATAAGCCACAATGGTCATAAAATGGGCCAGTCACGTAACCGACCTGCTTTTATAACGTTCCTTATGGCAGTCGTTAAACACGACAGCTATCAAATGAACCAATGGTTTGTGGTGCAGTTTTGCTGAAAAACAGAAAGAAATCCCAGTTTTCGCTTTTGGCAACACAGTTGCAAAACATTGTCATGTGACTGCAGGATCCTGCAAGCATCCATAAATGCAGCCAGGTTGTCAACCATCGGAACTTCAATTCTAGGTTGTGCATAGCTCCCAGATAGGTCTATCGGAACTTTGACTGGTTGCTAAACAACCTGTTGCAATCTGAGGACTACTTGTGATAATTGCTATGCCATCTTTGCGATCACTTTTCACTCTGGTTGGTTGGACCAACCCCAAAATAAGAGAGCTGCTTCCTTATTTGCACAGAGAGCCTTCTGCCCAAGTTGGTTGCTCTATCCACGCACACATCAATATAGTTGTTGGACAAGAGATACAATAAATAGTGAACAAACAGCAGGTGCACGAACACAGCTGAGATGAGGAGGAAGGAAATGGCTTGTCCCGCTGAACTTATCTTTGGAGAAGAACACACCCTCCATTTTAGCAAAATTCCCCTTGCAACAGATGCTTGGATTGGAAATTATTAGGGTGTGTACCTGTTATTTGTTAGCAAAATGCAACATTATTTGGGCTTGTAAAAAGCTGGCCTTTTATCTTCCAAACTATCCTGCCATTTGCGATCTCTAAGTTGGATTTCTATA
The DNA here is from genome assembly GCA_023653725.1 of Bungarus multicinctus. Taxonomy (NCBI): domain Eukaryota; kingdom Metazoa; phylum Chordata; class Lepidosauria; order Squamata; family Elapidae; genus Bungarus; species Bungarus multicinctus. Next base: position 24,802,133 of record CM042837.1, read on the forward strand.
CATGCCAGATGGCAGAATTCCGTGAGATCTTTCTGATGATCAATGACCAATATTCTGATGAAGTCCATTGATCACAAATGAAGGCAAATATATGTGTCCCAGGACAATGTTGCAGGATTCAATTTTGGTTGGTCACCGGGACCAGATGTTTTGTCTTCCAGCTTTTGGCTTTGTGCCCGAAGGCATCTTCAGAGAACTGAGAGAAGTTGTCCTGATGACTGACCCAGATACCTGCAAGTCCGTTTGTGTTTACCTGGGGGAATGACCAGTTAAAGAAACCACAGTGCTGGTTGCCTGGTTTTGCAAGAGTTTATGTTCATCTTCACATTCTTTATTGTTACTAAATAATAAGGATAACATGGGTGTTCAAATATTGCCAAGTTTGAAAAAGACTGGGTTAAGGAGTATAAGTATGAGGATAAAGCAACAGATCAGGCAAGTAAACCAAGTTAGAGTCCAAGACTAAAATGAAGACATACAATCCAGAATCAATTCACAGATGTTCTCATGCTAGCCTGTTCCAAAAAGAAGACTTTCGTGCTTGTTCCACCAGAAAAGTTATCTCAACCTCAACAATTTTGAGATGCATGGACTTCAGTTCCTAAATCCCAGCCAGTGTGCTGAGAATTCTTGGTGTTGAAGTCCTACATTACTGTTTGTCAATCTCAGCAACTTTTAGATATGTGGATTTCAACACCCAGGATTCCCAACATGCTGGCTGGGATCTAGGAGTCCATACATCTCAAAATTGCTGAGGTTGAGACTTTGGGGAAAAAATGCAAAAAAGAGCAACAAAGATGATTAAGGGCCTGGAAACAAAAACATACGAAGAACGGTTGCAGGAACTGAGCATGGCTAGTCTAGAGAAAAGAAGGATTATGGGTGACATGATAGCAGTATTCCAGTAATTGGGGTGCTGCCACAAAGAAGAGAGGCTCAAATTATTCTCCAGTGCATCAAAGGGCAGGACAAGAAACATTGGTTGGAAACTAATCAAGGAGAGAAGCAACCTGGAATTAAGGAGAAACTTCCTAACAGTGAGGACAATTAACCAGTGGAACAGAAGTTGTAAATACTTCTGGAGGTTTTTTTAAAGATGAGATTGGACAGCTACCTGTCTGAAATGATATAAGGTCTCTTGCTTGAGCACGGAGTTGCCCTTCCAGCTCTGTTCAGATTGATTGGAGACATTCTTCTGGTGGACCAAGCATAAAGGCCTTCTTCTTTGGAGCAGGCTAGCCTTGGGCATCTGACTGGCCAGCTGAACAATTTGTGAGCAAGACCTTCCTCCTTTGTAGTCTACTTAGTCTTGAGCGATTTCTTCTTATAGTGCTATCTCATCCTCCTAGCATGCTGGCTGGGGGAATTCTGGGGATTGAAGTCCACCCATCTTAAAGCTCCTGAGATGGAAAAACGCTCCTAAAGAAACAAACCTTGGACAAATGGCTTCCAATCCATCTGTCACAGTTCCACCAAGGTGGTGTTGGTGGTGGCATCTGAAGATCTCCGCCTGCTCCCCACCCTCGGATCGTTAAGTTTGTTTTCTGTTTTTAACCTCTGGCTGGTAACAGCCATGAGCTCTAATGAGCTCATTTCCATGGACTAGCTGGTGTCCAGGTGGAAGCTGGGCGTTGGTTACCAAAAGGTAATCTTGACACTGGCAAATTTTAATTCAAATCCAGACCTCTAAATTTGGTTGCTTGCTAGGACAGGAAACTCCTGTTTACAGTATGCAAACTGAGGAAGGTTGCTTGGCTGAAAACTAATGGTAGCAATTGCTATTCAGGGCAACTCGGTTGTACGTAATTGGTGAGCTGGAAAGCTAGAATAAAGAATGCCCTTGAATCTTGAAAGGAAATCAGGGCCATCTTTTTTCATCATTCCTTCTGCAGATCTAGGCCAAAAACTAGCTTGGCTTAGCTTCTTTTTCTTGGAATATGTAGAGGGTTGAACATTGGATCTAGGTCTCAACACGGCAGTGAAATCGACTATAAAGTAACCCCTTTTTTAAGATACACATACAAAATACAGAATAACAGAGTTGGAAGGGACCTTGAAGGTCTTCTAGTCCAACCCCTGCTCAAGCAGGAGACCCTAGACCACTTCAGACAAATGGTTGTCCAATCTCTTTTTAAAAACCTCCAGTGATGGAGCACCCACAATTCCTGGAGGCAGGTTTTTCCAATCGTTCTCACTGTCAGGAAATTTCTCCTTAAATTCTAGATTGATTCTCTCCTTTATGAGTTTCCATCCATTACTTGTTATCCCATCCTCTAATCCTAATCCTAACATCTTCTCTTTATAAAACTCAGTTTGTGAGATTTTATCTTGGTGTAACATACCTTGATTTTTTTTCAGTGACATTCTGAGTTCTGAGATTCCCAAGGCAGGTTTAGCCAGTACACACTGGTGGGTGGAGCCGAGAAAGCCCAATACAGGGTTTCATTTCAATTCAGTGCAATTACTTGCATGATGCTAATAGGATTATTCCTCAGCCATAATGCTAATAGGATTATTTTCTTTATTTCACTTGAAAAAGTATAAGGCATTAGCAAATACTTCATGGGCTGAATCTGAAAGTACTGTGAGTAACCTATTAACTATAGGTGAGTAACCCATGGCTAAATTTTCCTCCTGCAACAGCATCGCCCAAATAAAAAGCAATAATTGCAACCAGGGGTGGGATTCAAAAATTTTTAACAACTGGTTCTGTGGGTGTGGCTTAGTTGGTGGGCGTGGCTTGGTGGTCATGTGACTGGGTGAACATGGCTTGGAGGTCAGGTTATTGGCTGGGCGTGGCCAACTCAATATCCTCAAGGCATGCATCTCTTCGCCTGATCTCTCAAGACTGTGGGGATGCTACAATAGTCATAAGTGTGAAAAATGGTTTTAAGTCACTTTTTTCCGTGCCATTGTAACTTTGAATGGTCCCTCCACACAAGCAAAGTACCAGCAAAGGAGGGGAAAAAAACTCCAGAGAAGTTCCAGAGACAGGAAATCTAGTCCTGCCAAGAATGTAATAAGGGTCAATGGAGAGGCAGTTTCTGTATGCAACACCAAAATGTTTCCTTCCTGCCTTCCTTACAGGATTAGGCCAGTAATTTCTTCTAACAACCGGTTCTCCGAACTGCTTAAAATGTTAACAACCGGTTCTAGAAAATAGATGCAAACTGGTAGAATCCCACCCCTGGTTACAACGGATGTGAAAACTGAGTAGGGCTCAATTGTGTATGTGTGAGACTGTCATCTTTGACCCTGTCTCCTCCAGAGATGCTCCTGGCCACAGCGCTGGCTTGAAGCATGAATTTGCAAATCAGAAATTTCAAGTTCGGTCTATACCTGGAGAGGATTCTGCACTTTTGGTGTGTTTGATCTAAGATGGCATCTTATGACACCCGAGTTCAGGTGGCATGCTAAGCTACAACTGGTGCAAAATGCGGCCGCACGGGTGGTTATGGGGGCGTCAAGAAACTCCCATGTGACACCTCTCCTGCGCGAGCTGCATTGGTTGCCGGTGGCCTTCCGGGTTCGCTTTAAGATTCTGGTTTTGACTTTTAAAGCGATCCATGGCATTGGACCAGGCTATCTGCAAGACCGCGTTCTGCCGGTAGTCTCCCACCGACCTGTGCGCTCCCACAGGAAGGGCCTCCTTCGGGTACCGATGGCATTTATGTGCCGCCTGGTGACCTCAAGGGCCTTCTCTGTGGGGGCACCCATCCTCTGGAATGGTCTGCCTCCTGGGCTACGTAACAACACCGACCTGAGAGCATTCAGACAGTGCACTGAAAACTTGGCTCTTCGAGCAGGCCAGGCCTGGACTGAAATGGGAGTTTAAGAGTAATTTTAGAACTTTGGGTTTTAAATTTCAGGATTTTAATATTCGGGGTTTTATTGTTAATTTATTGGTGTTGGGCACAAATTTTAAAGGCAGCCTTAGGATGTTTAATCTTCTTTTTTATAATGTGGAATGTTTTATAGTTGGCTGTACACCGCCCTGAGTCCTTCGGGAGAAGGGCAGTATATAAATGTGTAAATAAATAAATAAAATAAACAAATACAATGTCCTTTGTTCAAGGGTGGCTTAACATGTCACGTGGCTCCAGCTATTCTGGTTTGCAAAGCACTCTTTGTGGCTTAGCAAAGTCAGCTCAAATTCCTTTTCAAGATGTTGTGTTTTTCTTTCAGGGAAGCGTTGTGGGCTCACAACCATCTTTTGTTCCATTGACCAGTAAGTATTTTAATAATTACATCGCTATCCGAATTCCTCCTATTAAAAAAAAATCTTCCATTAACGTAGAACTCCTGATCCAACTCATGTTAAACAAGAAATTCCCTCTTCATTTTCACACGCAAGCTGAAACATGCCTCCGTGGAGTTCCTCTTACAAAAAACAGTGCACCCATCATTCAAACCCCAAGACAAACCCTTATTACCCCAAGGATAATCTACATATTACATTCATAAATTAATTGACTAGATGTCCTTGACAACTACCAAAAGCTTATTTAATTTGGTGACAGCTCCAAAATTATGACACTCTTAATAGTTTCTATATGTCTCTGTTTCCCCCGTCCTGCTGCTACCATACCCTGATTATCCATTTCTCCATGGCCCAAAGGTTCTCCCACAGCATCCGGTTATTATGGTGTTCGAAGATCCTTGACAACAGATATGGACTTACACAACAGCAAAGATATTTCCAGCGACGTCTACAGTTCCTCCTTGCTACCCAAGTCGTTGACTTATGAATCCCCAGCAAGTCAGGGATACTCTTTGTCTCTGGATGCCCACTTAATCGATCAGTATGTGGACCAACGGGCTGGATCCATCACCCCTTCTGGAGCCTCTGCTGTCCTTGGCAACTCAACATCATCCTTTCCAAGCGATTCAGCTCATTATTTCAGTGTAAGTAGAGGACAATGGGATTAAATGAGAAGGACTTCGGTTATTGTTTGTTTTTGAGTGCACCGCATAGTCCAACTTTCTATTCCTACCAAACTTGGAGCTCAAACATTTTTTTTGAAAAAATCTACGGTGGAGTTGAGAACCTGATGGTTCTCCAAAAATTATCTATGATCTTTGACCATCGACAAAGGGGTTCGGGCGGATGGGCAACTTCAATGGAACATTGGTAGAACATCAATAGTTGGACCCTAAAAAAATTCCCCACATTTTCCTTAGGACTATAAATAGTTTTGTTTCCCATGCAAGTCCCGGAGATGCTTTTGGAGAGCCAATGGCCACATGACAGAATGCCCTGAAGTTGTTGGGTTGCGCTGAATTTTGTACAGCACCTCTAAATGACATGTTGACTAGATTCATAGATTGTGCTAAATCATGCCATGCTTTCGTTTTGCCTTGAGTTTAATGAGCCAACCATCTTCTCAGCTCTGTCTGTGGGGCCTCTCCCTGTGGCTTAGCCAAAGCTCCCCATTCAATTCTATGGTTGGCAGAAGAAAAATCATGGCTTGACATTTGCACTTCATCATTGATTCCTGTTCTGCCCATTGTTACCCATTTCAAGCTGTTCGGTGGTGAGATTCAAAATTTTTTGCTACCAGTTTCTGTGGGTGTGGCTTGGTGGGTGTGGCAGGGGAAGGTTACTGCAAAATCCCCATTCCCTCCCCACCCCACTAACCTGCTTTCCAGCTCTGTTCTCCTGTGCAAGGCAACAAAAATAGACCCAGCCAATCAGCTGGGACTTGGGAGGCAGAGAATAGATGGGGAGGGGCCAATCAGAGGCAGGATTTGCTGGTGCTCCAAACTACTCAAAATGTCGCTACTGGTTCTCCAGAACTAGTCAGAACCTGCTGAATACCACCTCTGAAGCTGTTGCATCTCTTAACCGAGATGATGGTTAACAATGATGGCCTGATTTTACATACCTTGATGGTATCAGGAAAGTGGGAAGGCCATTTTAACACTAGTCCAGCTAACTGAAAGCTGTCTCGCCTTTAGGTTGGAGATGAGAGTCCACTGTGTGGTAGGATTCTCATCAGAAAACAGCAGGGGGGGGGAGATGGTTTTAGGGTACATCTGAACTGTGGTTAGGAGCAAGCAGGAAAGGCCCACTGTTGTGCAAATTGTACCTAATTAAATCCCAGAGGACAGGCAGTTCACAAACTCAGCTGTCTGCTACCCAGTGCTAACACCCACCCTGATCTGTGGGCCCATCCATTGAAAAGAATGAGTTTGTTGAACAGTACAGCAAAGTGAAAATTGTGTGTGATGAATGTGGACCAGACACATCTGGGGAAAGTCCAGAACCTGTTCCGTGTGGCTCAGTCTGGGGGGGGGGGGGGAAGCAGTTATTGATCCAATACTCTACAGACTGGATAGCAAGAACATCGCCCTGGCTTTCCAAAGCGCATTATTTTTATCGACCGATCGATTAGAAGCTCCTGTTTTTAACAACTAGGTTGCATTCAAAGACGGTTGATTTCGAGCAGTGGTGGCATTTTACCGGTTTGGCCTGGTTCGGCTGAACCGGTAGCTCTGGGGATCGTCTGTGAGTGAACCAGTTCGATCTGACAATCAGCTTCTGGGCTCTCCCATTCACCCGGGCTCTATTCTGACCTTTATTTCCTGGTTTTCAAGCTCAGCTGCTTCACGCAGCACAGCCAATTGCCGCGCATCAGCTGTTTTACGGCGTGTGCAGGTGAAGCTGTGCGGGCTCACACAGAACTGGTAGGAAAAAGTTTTGAAACCCACCACTGACCTCAAGGTGTTAAAGTCTGCTCCCAGGGCCATGTCATGTGCTTGCAAAGGTGCAGTGCAGTATTTCAGGCACACTTCAAACTGTGGTTCTTCTCTTGACATTTCAAAGTGGGTTCTTCAAAAAAAAAAAAAGTTAGATAGATAGATAGATAGATAGATAGATAGATAGACTAGATAGATAGACAGACAGACAGACAGACAGATCTGGACAACTTCTCACCTCAAATTCTGAGTTTTTTATTTATTTTATTTATTTATTTGACTTGTCAAACACTTACAAGATAATAGGTATAAGAATAAACATGAGTATGAATACAGGAAATAGGTACAAATAAATGGGGACAATAGGACAGGGACGGTAGGTACAATTGTGCACTTATGCACGCCCCTTACAGACCTCTTAGGAATGGGGTGAGGTCAATAGGAGATAGTTTAAGAATAGAATAGAATTCTTTATTGGCCAAGTATGATTGGACACACAAGGAATTTGTCTTGGTGTAAATGTTGTAAGTGTACATAAAAGAAAAGAGACATTCATCAAGAGTCAAAAATCATTAGGTACAACACTTAATGATAGTCATAGGGTACAATCAGCAATCAAATCATACTAGGAAACAGTCAATATAAATCGTAAGGATACCAGCAACAAAGTTACAGTCCTACAATCACAAGTGGGAGGGGATGGGTGATAAGGAGTGATGAGAAGATTAATAGTAACTGAGCCATCTTGATGTGCTCCTTTGTGTAGGCAAGTTAAAAGTATCTTGGAGACCATGCCTCTTCTCTGTGGTCTCTGCTGACAATTCTGCAGGGAATGGTTATTCTCCTTCAACACTTTTAGATCTTTAAATGCACCCCTCTTTCTTCCTCCAACAGAGAGACTCCTGGGAACAATCTATGCCGGACAACCTTGGTCAGTTGGAAACATGTCCAGAACCTCTCCAAGTAGCTCCAGTCTCCAGCTGCCTTTCAGTTCACGAGCCGGGACAGCTCCCCACTCTAGAAACCCCAACTGGAATTTAACCCTCTCTGGAATCCAGTCTTATTCCTTCCACTCACTTGAAGATGTCCAGTATCCAGCTGTTTTCTCTGCCTCTTCAAACTCGCCCTTCTCCTCTTTCATGGCTGCTGCAGCCAATGACCTCCCTGGGCTCAAGATGCTTCCAGGGTCTTCTGAGGAGTCTTCAGATACAGCTGCTCTTCAAGATAGCAGTTCTTTCTGGCCCAAGGAAGACCCGAGTCTTCTCTGGGGGTCCTATGAGGAACGAAGGACTTACTGAGTAGAAAGGAGAGGCAGCCAAGACTTCGTTTCTGTTTTGTTGAAGCCACGGCTACAAATGTTGAAGTTGGAAGGTGGTTCGAGGCCCTCAAAGCTACGCTGGTTCAAAGCCAGATCCAACCTAGTTGAGGCTTCCTTGCAATCACATCCCTATCATCCCAACACTAACAATCAAAAGTCAGTTATGGCAAGGTTGTGTTGGGTATGGGCAATCCTGGCTCATGGAAACCATGTTTCTTTGCTTGCAGAAGATGTCAATGGATTGAGTGGGAGGCATCAGGGAGGAGCTGGGCCCAATTAGCATAGACAGCACAGGGAGAGCGGCCAAAAAGTTGGGTTTGCAATGCATGATCTACTTAGCTACTCTGTGGTTGAGCAACATACCTACTGTACTTTTGTAAATACATTTCACAGACATGCCATTCTCTGATTGTTCTCTATGACATCTGCCATTCTTTGTATCAGGTCTCCAACCTTGGCAACTTTAAGACTTGTGGACTTCAACTCCCAGAATTCCCCAGCCAGCTGGCCATGCTACACTATGCCAGGGGTCTCCAACCTTGGCAACTTTAAAACATGTGGACTTCAACTCCCAGCTTGCTGGCTAGGGAATTCTGGGAGTTGAAGTCCACACATCTTAAAGTTGCCAGGTTTGGACAGAACAAATATGACCAGAACAAACTTCCTCTTCTCCCAACAAGTACAGAACAGAACAAACCACAGGAGGGTGATTTCTTTGAGCAGGTTTTTTACTTCAACGAAAGGAAAGAATTTTGAATTTAGCATCTCTAAAGTGGCCCTTAAAGATAGAGCCACATCAAGAAAGCAAGCAGGTCTCCTTTAAATTCAGCTTGAATCTAACTTCCCCATTGACAGAAGGTTGCAAAAGGTGATCACTTGATTCTGGGATGCTGCTACTGTCATAAATATGAGCCAGTTACCAAGCGTCTGGGTTTTGATCCAATGACCATGGAGATGCTACAACAGTCAGAAGTGTGAAACAAGGTCATAAGTTGTTGTCAGGACTCTGACATGCACAAGCATCAATCATGCTCTCCAGTAATAATCTTGTGCGCCAGAAGCTTTGGCTGCCAAAGCGATTATCTGAAGCATTTAAGGAATGCACTGTTTTCCCCCAATCCTTTTCTGCTGGCAACTAAAAAGACCAAAGAAGCGTTTTTCGTTGTCAGTCATTTTGTTCAGTGCCGTTGTAACTTTGAAATAGTAAATGAATTGTTGTAAGTCGAGGATTACCCATACACTATAAAACCCCCTATAAAGGGTCCCACTGCTATCTTTTCATGGATGTTTGGGCAGCCTGTAGCACCCTTTCCCCAAAACTAAGGCACAAAGGACATCTTTGAAGCACAATAAGCAGAGCGACAGGTACTGACAGAAAGGGTGATGTGTGGCCACAAGATGGAGCTGCACATGCAAATGTTCCACACGCAAATTGCCTTCAACAATGCACTGTCCTCACCCTCCCTTCTAGAACCCACCCCTGGCAAAGCAAGAAACGTTTCCTCTTTGCGCTCATTGAATCTCAACCCTCCAAGCGAACTCATGAAGCCCTAGTGTGGCTCTCAGGCAACAATGGATTTATGCTACTGAGGTTCCCAGTCCAAATCTTAATCCTGTTTATTGACACGCAACATGAGGAGAAGCAACGGATGGAAACTCATCAAGGAGAGGAACCGACTTCAAACTAAGGAGATGACATTTCCTGACATGGGGAAGAGTTAATCCGTGGAACGACTTGCTGGGGGTACTCCAGCATTGGAGGCTTTCGAAAAGGGACTGGACAACCCATTTGTCTGAAATGGTACAGGGTCTCCTGCTGGAGCAGGGGGTTGGACTAGAAGACCTCCAAGGTCCCTTCCACCTCTTATTATTCTATGATTCTATTCCAGCCAAACACCCTAACATGTGCTGAAAGGGCAGCCGCCTTAAATAAGTTGCTTCTCAAAGACACAGTGGGACCCGGATCTTCCTGCTTGCCACATTGTGTTTTGGTTTGGGGTTACTGTGAACTCATCTCATCAAACCATGGTTAGTACAATGGTTGAACTTGGAATCTTATCCCCTTGTAAAGACACCAGCCCAGAAACACAAAGGGAAGAATTGATTATGTGCTCTGATTAAATTTCTCCCCACGGTATTGTAAAGAGAGCACTTTTCCCCTATTCCCCTTAACTCAAATCGTTTTTTAAAATCAAACTAGCATAAAGCTATAACCTGCTCAAATGCTTTTTTTCCCCTTATCCTAGGTAAGTTGCTCCCCAGGAGGAGTGTTGCATTCTCAATGCTGGCCGGCAGGTGGAGGTCTTTGCTAAAAGATCCTGGATCCTTTGCAAGAGACTCCTCCAGTTGAACCACAGGGGGGCCTCCTTTGCAGGCATAGCCCGATGCTCTCCCCCCCCCCCCCCCCGCCCTTGAGAAGGGGTGGTGATTGTTTTATGCCCCCTTCCATAATGGTCTGCAAAGACTCCTTAATGCCTTGAACAGACACACACACACACACACACCCATAGCCAAATAAACATGACCTATGCAGGATTTCTTGTGCTCAGAACTGCAAGGACAACGGTAGAATTCCAAGCACCTTCACACCAGATTGTGTTCACAGGTGGCTTTGGAACACCTTCATGAAGTCCTCTGAGGAGCATTTTTGAAAAGAGCAGTTTTCTCTCCCAGAGTGTGCTTACTTGCTCCCTTTCAATCATTGTGTAGCGATGGTAAAAATGTGTCAACATAGCCAGTTGCATCTAAGGCTGGGGTGCAACTGAGGACCTAGGACATTTCTAACTAGCTGGATCCGTGGATGGAGAAGAAACTTGTCCCAGGACCACAGTTGGTCCTGCAGACCAGTTACTGCAGCCCAATAATACACAGGCTCCAGTTGTCCCATTTTCCAGAATGAAGGAGTGGAGGACCCATTGTGGATTGGCTCACTTTGAAGAACTGTATGTTGTTTGGAACACTCCCTTGTTTAATGTATTAATATACGGAAGTGTAGAAATAGAAGACTTGACCATGAGCCAATAAAAATGTGAAATACACACCCTTGATGTAGTCCAGACTTCGTTGGCTTCATTGCAACCAAGACAGAAGAAGGAAGAAAGGAATGAAGGAAGGAAGGAAGGAAGGAAGGAAGGAAGGAAGGAAGGAAGGAAGGAAGGAAGGAAGGAAGGAAGGAAGGGACAAAGATGGGAAAGGAAGGAGGGAGGGAGGGAGGGAGGAGAGACAAAGAGTGGAAAGAGGGAAGGAAGGAAGGAAGGAGGGAGGGAGGGAGGGAAGGAAGGAGGGAAGGAAGGAAGACTGAAGAGGTCTACAAAGCTAATTTCTAAGCCTTGTTTTGGCCAGGCAGGTCCATCAATGTTCTTATGATCTCCTTTTATGACCACATTCAAACTCTACCAGGTTCTTCAGATATTGATCAAACCATGGACAGCCAGAAAGAGGCAGGAGGACAGTCCAAATCCAGCTGGACTCCAGGTCCAAAGTTTCAACCTCCGCCCTGCCTCTCTTAAGCATTCCTTCCCTCCCCTGGAGGGCTTGGTTGTCTCCTTTCTTCTCCTCAAAGTCCTGTTCCAACCTGCTAGGATGAAAACCAACCTCAGCCTGCTGGGTATGCAGTTCTCACACACACACACACACTTCAGGCTTGTTGCGACATCTCCTTGGAGGCCTTTGTGAAAGCCAAGGCATTCCAGCCATCCTGGACTTTGGCCTCAAGACAAGTTGGATTCAGGAAGGCAGGCAGGTGGAGTAGAGTTGGGGTGGCCTGGGCTTGTCCGGAACAGATTCTCTTGATAAGAGTCCTCCTCTGCCTGCAATCTGCTGTTTGGGCACTGCCCCAGTTTTCTGCGGCCAGCAACTGCCTGCAGGACACACACAGCCGCACAGGCTTGTAGCCAAGGCATTAGCCGGCAGCTTCTATGGAAGGAAAAAGGCCATCGCCGGTGCGTCTGTCTTTCTGCTGGTTGTACAGTAGAGACTCTAGTCTTGTGTTGAGTCTTTCCAAAACATGGTTTCCCAACCTTGACAACTTCTTGCCTCCAGAAGTTGTGGGTGCTCCAAGATGGGAGGTTTTTAAGAAGAGATTGGACAACCATTTGTCTGAAGTAGTATAGGGCTTCCTGCCTGAGCAGGGGGCTGGACTAGAAGACCTCCAAGGTCCCTTCCAACTCTGTTAAGATGCCTGGAGTTCAACTCCCCAGCCAAACATGCTTTCTTGAAAACTCTTCTGGTAGAGAAGACACAGCAGTGCAAAGGCCTTTGAATTATGCCATTCAGCTCCAGGAAGGGAAGCCCAAGGACACAGATCACCATCATCCTCTACACCTATATAGTCAAGGTGGATTTTTGGCAAGTCCCTCAGTTTCTTTAGGGCCCGATGTCTCAACTGTAGAGATTTCCAGATAAATGGACTCCAATTCCCAGAATTCCCCAGTCACAATTTCTGGTGCTTGCAGGTCAGGTCTGCATTTCTGAACTGCTTTTTTTGATAAGCCCACAATGGGTGGAAAGCAGATGACTTGGTAGGTAAATTAGCAGTAATCCTTAGGAAAGACACAAGTAGTCTAAGGCAGTGGCTGGCTGGGGAGTTCTGGGAGTTGAAGTCCACACATCTTAAAAGTTGCCAATGTTGAGAATTGCTATCCAGAAAACCAGCTATGTCAACCAGATATATTGCTAAGTCAACTTTTAACCAATGTTAAAGAGCAAGATAAAGAGGCAAAGAGGAGAAAGGAAAACAAAGATGGATGTAGATCAAAGGCCAGGGCTTATTACTATGAACTCCAGTCCTATGCATATTCATGCTGAAATTTTCCTGAAATTTAGAGAGGATTATTTCCAAATTTGGTGACTTTTTATGCTCCAGGAATTAGGATTCCCTGGTTGAGTTTTGGAAAAAGTCTATTCACATCCAACCATTTTTACCTCTTAGCAATGATTCAAGTTGATAAGGCACTATTTAGATTCTAAACTAAGGGTCTTCAAACTTGGCAACATTAAGACCTGTGGACTTCGACCAGAGGTGGTATTCAGCAGGCTCTGACCAGTTCTGGAGAACCGGTAGTGGAAATTTTGAATAGTTAGGAGAACCGGCAAATACCACCTCTGATTGGAGATTTTACAGTATCCTTTCCTTGCCACACCCACCATGACACACCCACAGAACTGGTAGTAAAAAAATTGGAATCCCACCACTGACTTCGACTTCCAGAATTTTCCAGTGAGCCAAGTTGGCTGGGGAATTCTGGGAGTTGAAGTCTACAGGTCTTCAAGTTGCCAAGGTTGGATGCCCTGTCAAAAATTATGTCATAAGAGCAACGATAAATGTTCAGTCTCTTCCCACTCACCATCATCTAGATCTGTTAGACTACAATTTCTTTTATTCCCAGCTAGCACTATTGTTTGGGGTGATGAGAACCATAGACCAATAGATCTGGGAAAAGGAGGAATTCCAAATTTTGCATAATCTCCCAGGAGTTTCCACCTCATTTCTGAAACTGGACACCAAAACAAAATAGCACCAAAGTTCTAAACTGGTTAGGCTAACTTTCCCCATAAATGAAAAATAGCATTTAATTCGAACTGTCTTTGTCTTCTTTGCTTCCTCTTTGAATAAAAAAAATCACCTCTTCTGTTTGGAATAAAATTGTCCATCTCTCTCTGCCAGCCAACAAATAATAATAAAGGAATATTTTCTTATTTGGGCATCCATCAATCTAGAACATGTAGTTTTATTTTTGCAGTTTAAATAGCAGATCTCCCTTTTAGATACCTTCATGCATTTTGAGAACCAAGAGCTCCAATCATACTGTTTAAAAAGGCAAAATAAATGTCCCCCTTTTTCAATTACTGCTGCTTTTTCTGAAAATATGCAGAGTGCATCCATTTTTGCTTGTAGGATATTTATTAATAAGAGTTTTCTTTCCTACTGTACAATTTTGGCTTTTATTTATTGTTCTTACCGATTCTTGCTGGCCTTCCAGATTGATGGGATGGGCAGATATATAAATTTGATTGATTGATCCATCAATCCATCTTTCTCATACCACTACCAGAACTCAAGGTTAAAGTTTGCAAGCCTCCTTTAAACTTTCACAGCCAATTATTGCAGGTCAGAATCCATACCACGAGACAGCCCTTGTTTTTAAAAATCTTTTTAGATTTTATATTCTATATTGTTGGGGGGGTAGATCCTTGGGCAAACACCCCCAGCAATTTATAAATCCTTTAGGTTGTGTTTTAGCACCTCTCTTCCCCACTCGGAGTTTCATATATCGAGTTGACAGTCTCTAAATTTTAAGGGGTAGCCGAGCCCCCAAACCGCCATCTCTATTGATAAAATCCTTCCCCGGTTACTTTCTCACACTTCTCCAGTGTCACATAACTCTTTTCAGATTATGCACAGTTTGATTTAAAAAATAATAATAGAAGGAGAATATAGCATTTCAACGTGCAAAAGATGCTCTGGGAGAATCAACCCTGGCCGAAAAGAAATCACGTTGTGAATTCAGCTATGTAGATCTCTTTCTCTCCAATCAGGGCCATTTGTTGAAGCCTTATTTTTCAACAACACAAAAATTGAATCGGGAACAACGGCCAAATTATATTCATAGTAGATCATTAACAACGCAGGCTGGGTTTTTCATTGACTCAGCTGTCCTGGGTTCCTTGTAAAGAAAGGATGGGAGGAAAAGGCGTGAAAGAATCCAGATTCAAAATTTAGAAATTTCCTCTGGAGTTCAAATCAACCTCAGCCTGCTTTGCCTGTGATTGCAAGGCCAGAACAGGGGGGCGGTGGAAATAGCCAACTTTCTGAAGACAGGAGGCTCCCACAATGCAAATTGGATTAGCTGTTGCAAAGGAGAAGTTTAAAAATCACACCCACATTGGAGGAAAAAAATGGGGGGGGAGTTAGGTAGAAACTGGGGGGCACATCAGAGACCCCAAAGCTCACAAAATGAGGTCCCCCAGCCACCCACAGTTATTGCTTGCAGGACACAATGCTATTTTCCTGGACACACCACATCCCTTTTCAAGGCCCTCTTTGTCCACAAATGCATCAGGCAGGCCCCCCAATGCACCCCAACCCCCAGGTCTCCCCAAATTGTTGCAGGGAAGGCTCATCAGGTGACAGGGGGCACGGAAGTGTCAGGGAGGGTCTAGAATTTGGCACCTGCAAAACTGTGGGTTCTCTTTGGGGGCGCCTGCCTCGTTTGGAGCCAGGGAGCTAAAAAGCTGGGCAGGACCCCCAAGGGGGGCTTCCAGGGAGGTGGGCCTGGTGGATCTTGTTCCCCCAGACCCTATCCTAGATGGGGCTATGCTAGGTTTTCCTCCAAGAGAGTCCATTTTCTGAAGCCTTTGAATATTCAAATTGAAACTATCGCGCAATCCTTGATTGTCAAATCAATGGATTCTGGAGGTTTTAAATACTTGGCTTGTGGGGAGAAAAATTCAAACTTATATCCGTAGGTATAAAAGATTAATATTGTTTGTCTCCCAGTCAAGAGCTGCACCAAGGCTTTAGAATTCTTTTTTAATCCCAAAATTCCTGTTTTCTTGCATGTTTTCCTTCTGCTTTAGGGAACCCAGCTGAGTGTCCTTGATTTGGTCCCTCTTGGGAGTGGAAAGGCAACTGCTCCATTTTCTGTTGCTGAAGAATGTCTGGTAAGTCAAAATTGTATCTTGGGTGGGTTTTTTGGGGGGTTGGGGGTTGGGGGGGTCAAAGTCCTTCTCTCCTGTGCCTTTTGGGATGGCTTGCCTTCAAAGGATTTAAAAAAAAAAATAGGGAAAAAGGAAAATAGAGTGAGAGATTCCCAAATTCGCAGAGCAATGAAGTAGAATGATTTTAAGGGCATGCATGTTAAACCAAATCCGGTGTAAACTCATATACATAAAATCCACAAACATTCACACACTCACACACCCAGTGCTGCACAGGGGAACACACTGCCGTTCCCAGCTGTGAATGCTCTGGAATGTGGCTACTCCAAAAGTTGGTTGTTGAAACCACTCTTTGGGGGAGAAGGGGGGGAAAAATTAGAAGAAAGAAAAAACCCACTGTGAAGTTATGTGGCTAATTCTTAGTCCGCCCGGTTAAAAACGTGCATTAAAAAAAAAAAAAAACCCACCGAAGACTGAATTTCTGGCATTTCAGGGTGGGAATAGCAGGTTGCAGAGTCGTTTTTTTTTTTTTTAAACGTGGGGCGCGCGCGTGTATATACCCCCAAACCCCCAACCCAACTGAATTGCAATTTTGATCCACAAGGGATGGCCGCTTCCATCTGACGCCCCAAAATTCTGCCTTGGGAAAGGAAAGACAGGCTAGTCGGGCGCAAAAGAGAAGGGAGGCGCCCCTCCCTTTTTGGGTGGGTGGGTGCGCGAGGCTGATCGAGGGAGACCCCCCCCTCCCCGCTAACCGACTTGGCTCCCCAGGCCCCCACCCCCACCCCTCCCGCGCGCGATGCTTCCGACGGCCAGCCGCGGCGCTGCCGTGCGGAGAAAACGTCTGCGCGCAAAATGATTGCGCGCGGTTGGCTCGTCCTTACGACCGCCGGGACGCGATTCGCGGCTCTGGAGCCGGCCTGACGGGAGCCGGGAGAGGCGTGCAAAAGGCAGGCGGGGCGGGTGGGACGGGGACGGAAGTGCGAGTCGTGTTTGGGGGTGCAACTGGCGGAGGAGAAGATGGGCAGCGGAGAGACGTTTGGCAGGAGGAAAGCGCAGCCGAGGAGCGCGCTGCGTTTCCCCCTGAAAGTTTGCTCCGCTGCTGACGTCTCCTCCAGCGCCTCTCCCTCTTGCCCTGCCCGGGGAAAGCGAGGCAGGGGTCGGAGCGACGTCCCACCGCGACCCCCGAGCAGGACTGGCCGGAGAGGGGCATCCAGGCGCGCGCTACACTCTCCGCGCGCGCTCTCCAACTGGGCGCTCTCCAACGGGCTTTGGTGCTGGCTTCTGGCTTCCCGACGGCGCCGGGACTCGCCCGTCCGCTCTGCCCCCACCCCGCCGCTCCACCCAGCCCGGTCGCTCGGGAAGGCACCGTGGCGCCCTCCGGCTGCCTGTTTCGGAGCGCAGCAGGAACGGGGCCAAATCCTGCGCTCCTCCCACCCCTGGCACCGTCTGGGCGATGCTCGACGCAGTCTCCGGGACGCGTTTTGTGCACCCGCGGGGGCGTCGCTCCGCTTGCAACCCAGTCCTCCCTGGCCCCTCTCCGGATATTCCGATTCCTGAAGGGTATGCAGAGACACCCCACCCCCCAAAAAGCCCAGCCTTTCTCTCCCCCCTGCAGCCTTCCTTCCTCCTCTTCCTCTCCTCCTCTTCTGCTCCCAGATGCGGAACCGCCGCCCGATCGTTTCGCCTCGCCCCCTTCCCCGCTCCCCAAAAACGAGCGTGCAATTCACTCACAAAGGCCCGGCGTTGCTGCACCACCCAGAAGCGGTCGGGGCCCTCCTCGCTCCGGCGTCAAATCGCAGGACGTGGGGTTGAAAGTACAGAGGAGGCTAAACTACACTTCCCAGGATGCCTTGGGGAGGGGGAAGAAACCCAGGAGGTTCAGACCCCCAAAGGGGAGTCTCTTTCCAACAAGATTCTGCAACCTGCAGCCCCTTCCAACCCCCCCGCCTGTAGAGCCCCCGGAGATCCACCATAAATTGCCCACCTTGGGCAATAATCTCAAGAGGGTACTGGATTCAGGAAAGTGGCTTTAGAACAAAGGGTCTTCAAACTTGGCAAGTGTAAGACTTGTGGACTTCAACTCCCAGAATTCCTGAGCTAACATGACTGGAGGAGGAGGAATTCTGGGAGTTGAGTCCACGAGTCTTAAAGCTGCCAAGTTTGAAGACCTCTGGTTGAGAGCCACAGATTATCTAAATACTAGGCCAACTCTAAATCCCAATCAATGTCGAAGAATGCCAGGTTTAAGGATTTTGGTTGAACGGGTGCTAGATAAGTCACACTGGAAGGGCAACTTGATAGAATCTGGTCTAAAAAAAAAAAATCACGAGAGCTGCTAAAAATGCCCAAGATTATACATTATAAAGGGATGCTTTTTGAAATTGTTCTTAACGGATTCTGAGTTAGAGATGAATAGCAAATAAGAAACTTGGCATCTACCCCAAGTTACTGAGGCACCCAAAGAAGAAATGTGTGTGTGTGTGTCTGTGCACGCATGTGTGTAAGAAATGTGTGCAGAAATGTGTGCAAGAAAACTTGCCACCCACCCCAAGTTGCTGAGGGAACCAGACAAGAAATGTCTGTCTGTCTATCTGTCTCTGTGTATGTGTGCGTGCGCATAAGCGATGCAAACTACAGCCAAGCAGGTCTAAAGTGAGACCATGGGTGCGGAGTGGGGATGAGGCTAAGATAAGGAATCTCCCCCTTCCCCCAAGGCAGTGAAAATTGAATAAAATCATGGAATCCATTGGGGGTTGCTACTATGATTTGTTGTTACTATCCCATGTTTGGAATCCTTAGGAAAAGGATAGGACCCCAACAGACAAGACCTCTTTATGCAAGGTGATGGATTGAGCACCTACATTATTTGGGGGAAGAGGAAGCTGGTGAATAAAAGGGTGATTAAAACTCTAGCATTTCCTGGTGAGACAAGTAGGGATGGACATTTTGAGAGGAGATTCAGCAAATATCCTGGGAATAAGAGTGATCTCTTTTGGAAAGCCTTTAGGTTGAGAGGAAGCATTTGGCTAGTGATAAGCTGGAAACACAATTCACTTCTTTTCTTGCTGGCTGTTGTTGAGTGGGGCTCTTTTCTTCTTCCTTTTGTGAGCTGCCCAAAGTGTCAGCTAGAGTCGAAAGCAGAGATTTAAAGAGGGCAACTTAAATATATTCTAAAAATGTGCCTCTCAACGACTTTCTTTTCAAAAGTGCACTGGGGATCTCTGTAAAAACACCAGGGAGGACTGCAGACCTAGATAAGGTAATCCTGCTGAGCTCATCTTAATCTCCCTACAAAAGCTCATTTACACACACACATACACACACACACACACAAAAAAAGCTTGGCAACTTTTCCCATTTAAAGAATTCAATCTAAATCCTGCCGCTGACATTTGAAGCAGTCAGGCGTCTGGAGTTTCCCTGTGTTTGGAGATCCAGGTTCAAATCTACCTTTCGCTTTAGAGTGACACTCCCTGGGTGATTGGGGCCACGTTTTCTCAGCTGGCCTCAATTCTTTGCAGGGTGTTATTTTGGGGATGAACTAAAGGGAGGTCCCAGGCTGTGAACTCACGCAGGAAAGACAGGATGTCAGAAGAAGGGAGGGAGGGAGGGAGAGGGGAAAGGGTAATGGAGAAAATGGGAGGGAGGAATGAAGGATAGGATAGGAAAGGAAAGGAAAGGAAAGGAAAGGAAAGGAAAGGAAAGGAAAAGAAAAGGAAAGGAGGAAATTGGAGGGAGGGAGGAAGGAAGGAAAGAATTCCACTGCTTGGGGAATTCCATCAGTTGAAGGAACACATCTAAAAAATGGACAAGTTTGAAAAACACCCGTTTAATACAATGGGTAAACCTCGCCAAGTGTGGTTTATTTAATAAATTGTGGTTTATTAAACTGTGGATCCAAGTCAGAAAACGTCAGAGCTGTTGTCGCTTCTTCGAACCAGAGTTGGCTTTAAAGAAGCCCCACTGGCTGTCTGGGTGCTTTGGTGGGGGGAGGGGGGAGAGCTCTTGGAAGAATGCAGTGAGCTCCCATCCCCTTCTGAAACCTCACCCTGGCCAGGGTTCTTCCCAGGCTCTTGTCTCTGCCATTTCTCATACTCTCCTTGCAGGGAAGGCGAAGATCTACCAAGGCGTTCGAGTGAAGATGACCGTGAAGGAACTTCTGCAGCAGAGAAGAGCCAAACAGGCCCCAGTGGCAGAAGCTGTAAGCATCTTCTTTGAAACTCTTCTCAGGCTTAGCTATTAAATGAGCCATTCTCAGTAGATCAACTATGGGCTCCTGGTTGCATTTTCAGTGCCATCGTCAACATGAGCACAGGTGATGTTACCTAGTTGGGTCATGAAATGTCTGCAAGAAAATAACCAAGCTCAGAGAGTAACCAAGACCCCACAGTGATCCTCCTCCTCTTCCTCCTCCTCCCTGCAAATCCCAACTCCCTTCTAGCACTGATGATGTTTGCTAGCTGGATCATAAAACATCTGTAAGGAAACCACCAAGCTTCCAACCAACCAAGGACCCCACTTTCTCCCTCTTCCTCCTCTTCCTCTTCTTCCTCCTTTTCCTCTTCCTCCTCTTCCTCCTCCTCCTCCTTTCCACAAATCCCACTCCCTTCTAGCACTGATTTTGTTCACTAGTTGGGTCATAAAACATCTGTAAGAAAACGACTAAGCTCCCAACCAACCAAGGACTCTACTGTCCTCCTCTTCCTCTTCCTCCTCTTCCTCCTCCTCCTCCTTTCCACAAATCCCACTCCCTTCTAGCACTGATGATGTTACCCAGTTGGGTCATGAAACATCTACAAGAAAATAACCAAATTCAGAGAGCACCAAGGTCTTTACATTCCTCCTATTCCTTTTTTTCTCCTTCTCCTCCACTCTGCAACCCCCTTTCTCTTCTTGCACTGATGATGTTATGTAGTGAGGTCATGAAACATCTGCAAGGAAGCCACCAAGGTCAGGGAGCAACACAGACTCCACAGCAACCCTGAGCTACAAAGATTCTCTTTTATTAATAGATTAGAATTTATTAGGCATCCAAAAATTCTTTGGTTACTATCCAAAAAAAGTGCCATTTCCCTCCATCGTTTCTTCAGCTTCCAGCCCACAGAACCCTCAATGCTTCACCAAGCCCCCTCTTAACAAACTCCAGCTTTCCTAGGCACCTCAATGTTCTTTCTTGGCTTTCTTCCAATTCTCACACAACTTGATGAACAAGAATTCGCTCCCGATCCTCCCTTAAAAGAGAGAACAGACCATTGGAGAAGTTCTCCCGGGTGGATCTGGCCAGGAAGAGGTTTTCAGATGGCCATTTCTTTCTCCTGCAACCTGCAACCTTCCCACGGCTTTCCATGGATCTAGTTAAACCCCCAGGGAAGATCTCAGGAGAACCTGCCTCCTGTTCCTCAGTGCTGGCGCTCATTGCCAAGGGGGAAAGTAATCCGGCCCTTGCTCACAACTAAAGCATTTACTCTCCTGCCAGAGAATCCGGTTACATTGCTTTTTCTTTTGTTTGTCTTCTCATCTGGAGGAGAATTTCAAAAGGTCCTTTGAAAACCAAGGGTTGTTTCAATTCTTCCGAAGCCAGCGTGGGTGTGAACCTTCCCTTCCTTTCCCCTCCTCTGGATTGGCCACCACGGTGGGTGGGTTGCCTCAGGAAGGAAGGTGGGGGTAGAATTCCTAACCCTTTGTGACTCAAGTGTGCCGCTCGGATCCCAGCCCATTTGGTAAACTGAACCTCCGAGGACTCCTGTCTGAGTGCAATGTGCAACATTTGGCTGACGAATGTAGAAAACATCAGCCGGTGTGAAAGGCAGGGCAAACCTGGAGGAGAGAATAAACTAGGGAAAAGTCACCAGGGCATCAAAATCCTTTGAGGGCCATAGCCTTCATTGTAACAAATCAGTTTGTTCCTGTTCCTTGTTCCAGGAAAAAAAAAATGGTTCCTGTTCTCCCACAAAAAGCATATCACAGAGGAGTAATGAGGTATCTACTCCAATGTTTCTCAATGTGGGCAGCTTTAAGACATGTGGACTTCAACTCCCAGAATTCCCAGAATGTCTGGCTGGGGAATTCTGGGAGTTGAAGTCCATACTTCTTAAAGGGGCCACGTTTGAAAAACTCTGATCTAGTGCAACTTCTGGCCAGGACAAACATTCTGTCTCCTCCAGTATCTTCCTCAGCTGTTCACCATCTTGGAAAATTTTTCCTTCGGTCCTTCTCCTTTGACCTTGGACTTCAACCTTGGCAAGGACAGGAGCTGAAAAGCAAAGGCAGAACATTCTGGTGAGGTGGCCCTGCAAACATGTCAAGAGAAATTTCTACAGGTGCAACAGAAACATTTTACTCCCATTTTTTGAAAATGACGGTACCCCCCTGGGTTTCCTGAGCACAAGGCTCTTGTGTTTGATTCCAATCTTTCTGGAGATTATAACCTCACGTTGTAAAAGAAGCTACTAACAAAATGAGCAAGCAGAAGAGGGTGGTCAGTTGTAAAGACTCCACCTGCAAATAAGAAATCTCGCCCTGATGTGATTCACTTATACATTAGTGTTTTTCTCCTCTTTTCCTTCCCTGTCCTGTCCTTTCCCTCCCTTTCCCTTCTTCTCTGTTTCCTTTCCTCCTTCCTTCCTTCCTTTCCCTTTCCCTCTTTTCTATTTCCTTTTCTCCTTCCTTCCTTCCCTTTCCTTCCTTTTTCTCCCTCTTCCCTTTCTTTTCCCTTCCCTTCTCTATTTCCTTTCCTTCTTTTCTCCTTCCTTCTTTCTTCTTCCTTTCCTTCCTTCTTTTCTATTTCCTTTCCTCCTTTTCTCCTTCCTTTCTTCCTTCCCTTTCCTTCCTTTATCTCCCTCTTTCCTTTCCTTTCTTTTCCTTTCCCTTCCCCTCTTCTCTATTTCCTTTCCTTCCTTTCTCCTTCCTTCCATTTCCTTCCTTTCCTTTCCTTTCCCTTTCCTTCTTTTCTATTTCCTTTCCTCCTTTTCTCCTTCCTTCCTTTCCTCTTCCTTCCCTTCCCTTCTTCTCTATTTTCTTCCCTCCTTCCTTCCTTCCTTCCTTCCTTCCTTCTTTCCTTCCTTCCTGTTTTTCACAAACTGCCCACTCAGGATGCAGTTTTTTTTTTACACAGTGGACAATCCATTACAGTTTAAAGGTTACTGAGCTTTGGGACAGCAGGCACCCCTAAATTATATTTAGCCAAGGAATAACACGGAGGAAGAGTCCCCAGATTAAATACACCCAAGGATGGAGCAACTCTCCTTCATTGCCTTGCAGCATCTCAACATTTTCTCCATTTTGGAGAGAAATCCTGGACTTACCTGTGCCATGTAAGGAAGGGGGGTTAGGGCAGCGAATCCTTCTCTGTTTCATTATTGGAGAGAAACATTTCTTGGTTCCTTTTTATTCTCAGGTTTTTGGAGAATGCAGCAGAAACGTCCAGGCTGGTGATGTTTTTTCGCCTCTTTGCACAGGTTGGTACAAAACAGCTCCCCTCTTCTCCTCTGCCCATCACCCCAAAAAAAGCACACACAAACACACTATCCGAGCTTTCTATGCCTATTCCTGTCCGTTTTCTTCTTGAATCCTGACTTATGGCTGGGCACGGGCATTTAATTGTGAAAATGGCCAATCCGCATTGGGCAGGAGCTT
Organism: Bungarus multicinctus; assembly: GCA_023653725.1. NCBI lineage: Eukaryota > Metazoa > Chordata > Lepidosauria > Squamata > Elapidae > Bungarus > Bungarus multicinctus. The sequence continues at coordinate 24,825,447 of CM042837.1, forward strand.
GCTAAATGCAGATGAGCATCCAGGCTGGGTGGAGAAGGTTGGTGGGAGCTCACCAACTTGAGAGAGAGAGAGAGAGAGAGAGAGAGATTCCAGCTGGGTTTGTTCTTTCTGGAGTGGATTTAAAGCCACCCTCTGCATTCATTCCCTTTTCCTCTTCTTGCTAAGCTAACTTATTTTGGGGTGGGTTTGTTTGCAACCAGCCACACTTGCTTTTGTTTTTCCCTCCTGCAGCTGTTCTTCTCTCTCTTTCCTCCAGAAATCCCAGCAAGAAAGTCGACTTTTTATATCTCCTATCCGTTCCTTCCGGGGCCAACAAAATGCTCCAGGGTGTAATGGGGTTTTAGATATGCAGGCATTTTTCTCCCAATTCTTGTGTGCTAGCAAAGGACGAAGAAACCGTGAGAAATTGAAACTGGGCAGTTGAGTTAAGAAGCAGAAAATCCAAAGAGCAAACATTGAGCTCTCTAGAGGAATTTGGTAGAAGGGGGCTATCGATTCTCTTAAGCAGAGAAAGATAGAAATATGAAGGGGAAAAACGTAGTTTGGGGCAGGAGATCCTGTGGGCTCATTGGATTTGGGATTTTCAAATCATGCTACTGTGCCTTTGGCATCCTGAAAAAAATATTTTGTCAGGCATACAGGTAGCTTGTTCTCAACTTACAACCGTTTCCTTTAATGACCGGCATGGAAAAATTTGACTTATGACCATTTTTCACACCTATAACCATTGCAGCCTCCCCATAGCCACAAGAGCCAAATTTGAACGCTTGGCAACTGACTCCTATTTACGACGGTTGTCGTGTCACCCAAGCCAAGTCAATACAGGAAGTCAGATTCACTTAACAACCAGGTTACTAACTTAACAAGTGCAATGATTCGCATAACAACTGTGGCAAGAGATGGGGGCGAAGCTCACTGAACCAATGTCTCACTTAGTAACAAATTTGGGGTGCTCATTTGTGGTTACAGGACTGCCTGTAGTTTTAATGCACTTTTTTTGCTAAGCCAAAGTTTTCCCGGATATTTGTTATTTTCCAGGCTAAAGTGTCTCTGCCAACATCTATTTCACAGCAGAACTCAGTTCTCTCGCCTTGTTTCCTTTTCTTAGTTCCTTACATCGATACGGCGCCTGAATCTTCCTTATCCAGCTATTTACAACAACCTTGGCAGTTCCAGAGCGGGACCTCCTGCGAGGAAATTCCCAATTATTTGGAGCAGCTGGTGGATTCTTGCCTTCAAGCTGAGCCACCTCTGGAGGTGCCCTTGACCCTGGCACAGGACAACCTGCCCTGCTCACCTGAGAGCTTCCAGCCAGCCCTCACCTGCCTGGTATATGAGTTTCTGTATCTACGGATTGGGAGGGGGGAGGTTCCCAAATCTATGTCACCCAGTCCTTAGAAGAAAACACTTGCTTTGGGGCAAGAGAAGAGGGCAGTGGCTAGAGGTGTGAAACAGTGGGGGAAGAATTGATGCAGCAGAGAGAATCAGCAGGCAATGCCTTGGCCAATAGGGAGCAAAACCATCCATTTAAGGGTTTCTCTGTTTTATTTTCACAAACCTGTTCGCTTTTTTTTGCAAACCTGAAGACGATGTACAATCTTGGAACTCAGATTGTACTCTCTTGCTTTAGCTCAGAGGTGCCCAACCTTGGCAACTTGAAGACTAATGGACTTCAACTCCTGCCACTCATGCTGGCTGGGGAATTCTGGGAGTTGACGTCCACAAGTTGCCAAGGTTGGGCACCCCTGATTTAGCTGATCGGCACTATTTGGTGCACTCTTACTGGGGAGTTAAGTCCTATTGGACCCGGCTTACTTCTGAGCAATGATCCCTCGATCATCCTGTGAATTCAGAATGAAATTTGCATCCCGAAGAGTGGGCGCTTCATCCTTGTTTTCTTGTTTTAGGGTTCTGGATCCCCGGAGGCTGTTGACCCCTCCACCTCCTTCGATTACAGCTATTCCCCATCTCAGATGCCTCCTTGTGCCCCACTTGGCTACAGCTGCCCAACTCTGGATGGCAGGAGTTGCATGTATCCGTCCCCGGAGGAACGTACCTGCCAGCCACACAACCACATCCCACACACCTCCGGCCTATCGACATGCTACTGCACCCCGTGTGGTTCCCAGCACTTGGACACATTGCGAGCCCCCGAATACTTTCCCTACGCCACTATGGATTGCAAAGACTATGCCCCTTCGGTTTCGGTGGCGGACGACTTCTGGAAGGATAGGAGTTGGGATCTGTGCTACAGTTAGTCTAGCAATGGCCATCCCCTCTTGTGAAGGCAGGAGTTCTGTGGACTCAAGGTCCCCATTTTGGGTTTGCCAAGCACTCCAAATTACACCTTTTCTCAGGTCAACCAACACGGAGAAGGCAGGATGCAAGCTTTAAGGCAAGGATATCCATCCTTTGGCACCTTTTGAAGACTTCTGGACTCCAACTCCCAGAATTCTCCAGCCAGCCATGGGAGTTGAAGTCCACAAATCTTCCAGCTGCTAAAGGTTGAACACCCCTCCTTTAGAGGTTTCAGGAATTCAACAATGGGTTGAGTAGAAAAAGAGGAAATCCTTCTCAAGGATGATTTGGGCTAAAACAATCTATCTCCACCCAAGATCTGTCACAAAATAATTCAAATTCTGCACCAAGAGAACAGTGGTGGGATTCAAAAAATTGTACTAAAGGTTCTGTGGGTGTGGCTTAGTGGGTATGGCAGGGGAAGGTTACTGTAAAATTACCATTCTCTCCCCACTCCTGGGGGAAGCTTACTGCAAAATCCCCATTCCCACCCCATCCCACTAACCTGCTTTCCAACTCCATTCTCCTGTGCAGGACAACCAAAGAAGATCCAGCCAATCAGCTGGGAGGCGGGAGGCGGGGAATAGATGGGGGCGGGGTCAGTCAGAGGTGGGATTTGCCGGTTCTCCAAACTACTCAAAATTTTCACTGCCGGTTCTGCAGAACCGGTCAGAACCAGCTGAATGGAATTTCTGCAAGAGAAGCATATTTCTGCAACCTGCTTGGGTGTGTTTGCAAATTGCCTCTTATTTTGTATAATTTGCGATGCTCTGCATTCCAAATCCCAAACTTCCAGTATCATCTTATTCGACAATTTTGTCCATTTGCCATGCCATCAGCACACCACGCCTCCAAGGGCTAAGAATGCACTTTAAAAAAAAAAAACAATTAGTAAATCAATTAAGGTGATTTTATCATCTAGGATTAACAGCCACAAGATTTCAGAGTGTGAAACAACAAGGGCTTAATATTTACCCATAAAAAGACATTTCCCTGGTGGACTATTTGTATGTTTAAAATTTGCCAGCCCTGAAGATGACATTGCCTCCCCATTGAAGAATTCTGTGAGATCTGGAAGCTTGCATACCTCAACCAGCAAAATGCTTGATAAATGACTTGATCGCTCTCATAAAAGTGATGTGTATATCTTTGCACTCTGATCAAATATGTATGTTTATTTTTCCAGTGAACTGATAAGTATGTAAATTGAATTCATCTTAGGGTTGTTTTTTTTCCTGTCCTGTTTCCTTAAGGAAGCAAACCAACTTTTAAACCACTTGCTGATGTTTCTTCTCCCAACCAATCAATGTATAATGTTTTAAGATTCCATTAAATGAAGGCCAAGTGGTCAGCAGCGGGGGGAGATGTGTGTGTTTTATCTGACCTCTTTTCTCTTTTTTAAAAAATGACTTTAACTTTTTCTGAGTTCCGTTTGTAAGTTTATGATTTACTATGAATAAACTTCCCTATTGCTATAAAAACTTTCAATAAAAATAGTTTTTTTTAAAAAAAGAAGAACTCTAAAACGGCACTTTGAAATAATAATAATAATAATAATAATAATAATAATAATAATAATAATAATAAGAAGAAGAAGAAGAAGAAGAAGAAGAAGAAGAAGAAGAAGAAGGAAGAAATCCTCATAGTCATAGGGAAGGCTTTGTTCAAATTAAGGAAACACGTGTGTAAAAGCAAACCTTTTTTAATGTAACACTGGGAATTATTTGCATTCCCAGCCAAAACTCATTAAACACAATTGTCTGAGATAAGAGCACGCCTTTCAGGGTTGTAAAAGGCTGCCAAGAAACAGATGTCCACTTAATTAGAAGATAAACCGACAGAAGTTCCAGGAAAGACAAACCAGAGTTCGCAGAGCTTCGATGTGGAATCAGAATCGAATGAACTTCTTTGTTTCCTGCAAAGAGCACATCACCGAGGGCTGTCTTTCATCCCTTATGGGAGAGGCAATCACCTCCCAGTCTTACTCCCAAGTCACCCCTGCGGCTTCAGCTGCTCTCTCCTTCTAGCAGACCTGCACACTGGAGACAGACTCCCAGGACCCTCTGCTTCGCTGCTGCCAGACTCCAAAAGCGCCAAAGGCAGCACCCCACTCTCAGATGGTCCTGGCCTCATCCCTGCATCATATGCAGGACCTTTGTCCAAGTCCTCGCCAGAGTCCCTGATTGGTTCCCTTTCGTCCTCACTGTCTGATACCTCTGCCGTCCTCACCAGCTGCCAGAGAACCACAACACAGTGCCACTGTGACTTTATGACAGTGCAAGTTGAAATGATGTAGAATAACAATGGCTGCTTCATTTTATCACTTTTATTCCTTCTGCTGCATTGAAAGACAAAGCAAACTTTTGACATGCATTTCAGTGCCAGCATCTATTCCAGGGCTCCCCAAACTTGGCAACTTTTAAGACTTTTTGGACTTCAACTCCCAGAATTATCCAGCCAGCAAAGCTGAATTGAAGTCCACAAGTCTTAAAGTTGCCAAGTTTGGAGACCTCTGATCTATTCTGACGTGTCCTGGAAAGGCAGGAGGGAAATAACATATTTTATTTCCCAGTGGTTTTTTTTTTTGTAAAACAGCATCTGGAAAACAGTGACTCCTGGTGGAGATTGGACAAAGGTTGCAGTTTTGTTCCAGCTCTACAATAAGAGCTTTTAAAATCTTTCCCCATGCATTGGGCAAAGGCTGCCGAGGCTGCCAAGGCCCTCCTTCATTGAGCCAGCTTTGCCAGACAGAAACCGAAGGGCATTATGCAAAAAAAAGGTGATCGCAATGTGTGTAGGATGTCCTCACGAAAAAATAATTTCAAAAGTCTTGTGAAGCATCTTCACTCGGTTGCTTCTTTATTCCCACAAAGATCAGCCCAGTCAAGCAAGCCACAAATATTCCTGAACCAAAACTAATTTCACAGCCAGGAACTTGGCTTGTATATAAGGAGAGACAGGAGAAAAATCCTTTTTTTTTTTTTTTGTCACCAATTTGGGTTAGCCCACAACTGACCACATTCCCTTCTCCATTCCCACAATCTGTTTAACCTAATTCTTGACCCATTGGAGTTGAAACTAACCAAGTTTAACATTGCCCCTTCGCATAACCATACTCAGTTTGCCAAATTAGTTTGTGCAACAAAATGAAAGCAATCACATAGAATAGAAAGGAGTGGAATGGGATGGGATGGGATGGGATGGGATGGGATAGAATAGAATAGAATAGAATAGAGAATGGAATGGAATAGGAGAGAAGAGAAGAGAAGAGAAGAGAAGAGAAGAGAAGAGAAGAGAAGAGAAGAGAAGAGAAGAGAGAAGAATAGAGTGGAGTAGAGTAGAACAGAATAGGAATAGAATGGAATAGAGAATGGAATGGAATAGGATAGCATAGGATAGGATAGGATAGGAGAGAAGAGAAGAGGAAGAGGAAGAGGAAGAGAAGAGAAGAGAAGAGAAGAGAAGAGAAGAGAAGAGAAGAGAAGAGAAGAGAAGAGAAGAGAAGAGAAGAGAAGAGAAGAGAAGAGAAGAGAGAATAGAGTGGAGTGGAGTAGAGTAGAACAGAATAGGAATAGAATAGAATAGGAATAGGAATAGAATAGAACAGAATAGGAATAGAATAGAATAGAATAGAATAGAATAGAATAGAATAGAATAGAATTCTTTATTGACCAAGTGTGATTGGACACACAAGGAATTTGTCTTTGGTGCATATGCTCTCAGTGACTGGTAACCAACCCAGCCTCTGTGACTTGTAAGCCCGGGTTTAATGTTCAAACATAAGGCAGATTATTGTGGTTTCTAGTTGTAAACCATGATTCAACAAAGCAGCATGTGGGAAACACCTCTTGTATGTCAGACAGACATAGGGTGAAGGCATTATAGCAGCCCCTGGATGAAGTGACTGACCCAGGCACTGTTTCTCAGCTTTGACAACCATGGACCAAGGAGCAATGGAGGGAAAGTAATCAAGGAGAGATCCAACCTAGAACTAAGGAGAAATTTCCTGACAATTGGAACAATTAATCAGTGGAATGACTGGCGTCCAGAAGTTGTGGGTGTTCCATCACTGGAAGTTTTTAAGAAGAAACTGGACAACTATTTGTCAGAAATGGTATAGGGTTTCCTACCTGACCAGGGGGTTGGACTAGAAGACCTCCAAGGTCCCTGCCAACTCTGTTATTCTGTATGCTGGTTGGGGAATGCAAAATACATACAGAATACAGTATACAGATATAGAATAAGAGAGTTGGAAGCTACTTTGGAGGTCTAATAGTCCAGCCCCCTGATCAGGCAAGAAATCTGGTATCTATATATCTAAATCATCTCTCTATATCTATCTATCTATCTCTATCTCTATCTATCTCTTTGTCTATCTATCTCTATCTATCTATCATCTATCTATCTATCTCTATCTCTATCTATCTATTTCTATCTATCTATCTATCTATCTATCTATCTATCTATCTATCTATCTATCTATCTATATCTGTCTCTATCTCTGTCTATCTGTCTGTCTGTCTGTCTGTCTGTCTGTCTGTCTGTCTGTCTGTCTGTCTATCTATCTATCTATCTATCTATCTCTATCTCTATCTATCTATTTCTATCTATCTATCTCTATCTATCTATCTATCTATATCTGTCTCTATCTCTGTCTATCTGTCTGTCTGTCTGTCTGTCTGTCTGTCTGTCTGTGTCTGTCTGTCTATCTATCTATCTATCTATCTATCTATCTATCTATCTATCTATCTATCTGTCTCTATCTATCTATCTATCTATCTATCTATCTATCTATCTATCTATCTATCTATCTATCTGTCTCTATATATCTCTATCTATCTATCTATTTATCTGTCTGTCTGTCTCTATCTCTGTCTGTCTGTCTGTCTGTCTGTCTGTCTGTCTGTCTGTCTGTCTGTCTGTCTATCTATCTATCTATCTATCTATCTATCTATCTATCTATCTATCTATCTATCTATCTATCTATCTATCTATCTATCTATCTATCTATCTATCTATCTATCTATCTATCCATCTAACTCTATACACTATATATATAGACAGCAACCAAGGGAATATTTAGCTGTATTAATGAGGGAAAGAGGCATTAATTGCCTTTCTTTTAAAAGAATTCCTTTCTCCCTAATAAGGGTGTTTGCTCCCCAATGGAGCAGCTGGGGCCAGCCTCTCTTCCCTCTCCATCTGGCAGTCCCAGGTGTTTGGCCACCTGCAACTCACCTGGAGCAATGGATGCCTCGGTCCCCGGCTGCTGTCCTAAAGGCCACACCTTAACAGGCAGATAATCTTTATGAGCCTTTTCTTGGCCTGCACCCAGCCCCAGTCTGACTTCTACTTCGGAGCAGGTGAAAGACTTGTAAAGCCCCACATTCCATAAGGAATGTAGTAATGTCATATCGGGGGTTACCAATATGGAAAAGGTCCTTCCCGGCTATAGAAAAGGTTGACCTCCACAATGGCTCCTCCTGTCACCTGATTGTAAAGCTTAGGTCACCCTTCCACCTTTGGTGAGTACATTCAGGATGGTGGAAACCTACCAAGAACATTGGAGGGTAACCAATGAAAGCTCCCCACAATAGCGATCAGAGATATTGTTAAAATTGAGGAACCTCTGGTGCACCATAACTTCTTCTGCCAGTCACAGCCACCTGGCTCCCAACAGGGTCTCACGTATCCTTTTGTTTTGCTTCCAAACTCTTCCACCTCAACTTTCCTGTTTCCCCCGACCCTTGAATTTGAACAGATTTATGTGGAGAAGGATAGGACCTCATCCGGTTTCATTTTTAATAAATATAGCCTTGAATTTGTGGTCCTTGGAATCGCAGGTCTCTAGACCAGAGTCTGATGTCCATTCCACGTTGTATCTTGAAGGCCATGAAAGTAAAATTGTGAAGCATTTGTGAAAGGAAAAGGTTTGCTCCTTTCATCTCCAGTTAGCCTGCCCAACAACATCTGTGCCATAACTTTCATGGGAGTCCCTCTTTGTGGAGATTTGATTCCGGGTTTGCAAATGCCGTTAAAGAGCTTATTTGTTTAAAGATGATAAAGAGTATTCGTTTAAAGATGATGCATTCCAGTATTTGAGGGGCTGCCACAAAGAGGAAGAGGGTCAACTTAGTCTCCAAAGCACCAGAGGGCAGGACAAGAAACAATGTGTGGAAACTAATCGTGGACAGAAGCAACTTGGAACCAAGGAGAAACTTCCTAACAGTGAGGACAATTCAACAGTGGGACAGAAGTTGCCTTCAGAAGTTGTGGGTGCTCCATCACTGGAGGTTCTTAAGAAGAGACTGGACAGCCATTTGTCTCAAACGATATTCTGCTTGAGCACGGGGTTGGACTAGAAGACCTCCAAGGTCCCTTCCAGTTCTATTGCAATTGAGACTGGGGAGAGAATACCAAGAGTCAACCAGCCCCATCTGTGTCACGGGGGATACAGCTCATTGCAAGCCTCCTGGTCATCCTTTCTGGTGTCTGTAGAACAAAAAATGCCCCAGGGTATACTCTGAAGGTCAACTATGGCTTCAGAAATGACCCCAATCCTTCTGTTTGAAGGGGGAAAGCAAAAGATATATCTTCCTTGAAGGGGAATGAGTGTTGCAGAGACTCCAGACGAGATAAAAACGGCAATTTTCAGGTGATTCTATCAGTGCAAACAGAAAGCCAGGAAGATAATCAGAAGCAGAGGCAGACAGATGCGTTTTAACAGGTGAGTGATAACGCCATGCGTTGGCTCCAGAAAAATAACTCAAAAAATGTGTGCCGGCATGAGAGACAGAAAAAAATAATCTCTGGAAGGAATGATGTAGACCTGCCAGCCTGGATATTAAGCAAGGTATGGAGTAGCTACACAGATTCCTGAGACCTCAAGGTCAACCTTTAGCTGCAAATGTCAACGGGCAGATTTGCAAGACAAACTTGTCCAAGAATGAAGAAATCCTTGCTCACGGGAGATTTCGTTTCTATCTTTGTAAGTTTATCTCTTACGAAATGTGGCTTTAGGTGAAGAGCACCTGTAAGGGTATTTCCCCCCCCCCCCCAAAAAAAAAAATATTTTGCTTTCCCAAGTCACTTCTCTCCCACTTAAAACCACTGGAAGTTTTGAGTCCAGTGGAATACAGTAAATATTTATACACTTTTAATTCCTGTGATTTTTTTTTTTAAACTGCTCTGATTAATGCTGATATTTACCCAGGAGTTAAAGGCAAAACTGTTGGCTTATCTTCAACAGGAATTATTTGCAAAAATGTGAAAGCCTGCAAATCTTTAAAAACAGTGGCCAGATCATGGTTGAATCCCAGGCAAAAACTGGATGGGATAGCTGACCTGCAATGGTAGGTGGTAGTAGTTGACCCTTGAAAACTTAACTGGCTTACCTCTAGAAAGTACTCTTTTACTGCAGGTAGTCCGTGACGTACAATCACAACAGAACTTCTGTTGCAAAGCAAGGCAATGGTTCAATGGCACCCAATTTTGCAAACTTTTTTTGCTGTGGTTGTTAAACCAATTATAGAAACAAACTTCTTTAAATTCCACTGATTAATTGTGCTAACTGTCAGGAAATTTCTCCTTAGTTCAAGTTCTCCTTGATTACTTCCCACCCGTTGCTTCTTCTTCCTGCCTTCAGGTGCTTTGAAGAATAGGTTGACACCCACCCCCTCTCCTTTAGGGAACCCCCTCAGATATTGGGACACTGCTATCATGTCACCCCAAGTCCTTCTTTTCATCAGACTAGACCAGGGGTAGGGAACCTTGGCTCTTTTATCACTTATGGACTTCAACTCCCAGAATTCCTGAGTGAGCCATAAAAGGTTCCCCATCCCTGGCCTACTGGTTTTTCAGTTGTGGGGGAAATTAATTTTTGACTGGAATGGGATTGTTTGATATACAAATGTAGGACATATAAAGAATATATAAAGAATATGTCCTACATTTGTATATTAAACAGTCCCATTCCAGTCAAAAATTGATTTCCCCCACAACTGAAAAACCAGTAGGCCAGGGATGGGGAACCTTTTATGGCTCACTCAGGAATTCTGGGAGTTGAAGTCCATAAGTGATAAAAGAGCCAACGTTCCCTACCCCTGAACTAGACCAATTCCTGCACCCGTTCTTCATATATTTTAGCCTCCAGCCCCCTAATCAACTCTTCTCCTGAAGAGGGTTATGGGAAGGGAAGGGCTGCTGGGAGTTCATAGGTGTTCAGGAGCTAAGATTCTGTGCAGTTCGGAGAACCCCCAAATCCCATTCTTGGCTGGGCCTGCCCACCCTGCCCTGCCCCTCCCATGAGTCTCCAGGTGGCCAGTTTTGGACACAGGTAAGTGGAGGGTGCGTGTGGAGGCTCGAGGAGGGTGAAAAATGGAAGTTCAGGAAGGCTAGAAATGGGCCTGTTTCAAACTTCCGGAGAGCCACCGGAGCCCGGGGAGGCCATTTTTACCCTCCCGGAGGCTCTAAGAAAGCCTCTGGAGTCCGGGAAGGGCAAAAATGACCACTACCTCCCCGCTGTGGTGCAGGAGGCTGACTAGGCCACACCCACCTTGGCCACACCCACCCAGCAACCAGGCAGAGAACCCGTTGCTAACATTGTTGAAGCCCACCCCTGGTTACAGGTGCCCAGGCGCATGGGTTCAGCCGGATCCGGTTCTGCAGGAGGGCTCCAACAGTTACCAGTCCGCACCTCCAACACCCTGTTTCTTTCTCTGATAAATGACAAATCAGGTCTTCCTTTAGTGCCACTCCAAGTTCTCCCTGCAATCAAAGCGCCAATTGTGTGTGTCTGGGCTGAAATCCAAGCCCTTTTCCCTCCCCCCTCTCCCAAAAAGTGAGGGGGTGAGAAGGATCTTAAGCCTTTCTTTTTTTTTTACGACTTGTCCTCTGGTTGGCCCTCGGCTTCTGCAAACACAGCTCCTACCCAGACTGTCGTATTGTACACACGATTTTAGAAAAAGGTGGAGGTGGGAAGCAAGAGAATGAATGCTTGGAATGTCAACAGGCTTTTCGGAAATGAAGCAATAGCCTTGGCCAAGGTTTTGCTGAAGGCTTCTCTTTCTTCAGCAGGATTCAGCTTGGTGAGGGCCTCTTTGGAGTTGGGCGATGCTTCTTATCAGCAAGCCCATATCTCAACCCCCACCTTCCAGCTGCCACCAAGATTGGGCTTGTCCGCCTGGACGTATGGAGCCAGAAATGCTAATCTAGTACTTGGGGGTGGGGGGAGGAAGGGAGAGAAATAAGGTCTCTGCCCATTTTACAATCCTGGAAAAGATTGCGTGAAATGGACACCTGGCCTGGACAGAGAAAGAGAGCAGAGCTGAGTAGAGAGTTACTAGATGAAGCTTACGAGCTTCTTGGCAGCTAGTAGCTTTGGCAGCCAAGACCAGACTTTTCTGAGGATGATACTGTAAGGTTCAGCTATAACTTAAGATCACAATGTGCCAAAAATGAACTTAAGCAGAGGCTTTGAAGAACAAAATCTAACTTTTATTGATCAATAAAAGGGTAAGACCTCTCCTCTCATACACACAGATATGTGAGGAAAGTTACAAAGCATATAAGCAAAAATAACTCTTCTTATACCTTAAGATTCTTTTAGAAGTAGAGTAATTGCATTGTAAAACACTCTAACTTTGATTCATATCTTTCCTGCAAAAAGACAAATGTCCTCCTGACACTTGTTTATCTTTCAGTATCCTTTCTCCTATTGTCTGTTAATCATCACAATTTACCATTTAAGAGGGCTATTAACAGCATACTTCAAAAGGTGTATATTGCTCCAGATGTAGGGAGTTACTTTCCCAGGGAGTACATTCCATTCAGATTGATTTAGATGGGATAATCATGTGTCTTCATATGAGAGAGAGATGTAACTAATTGCAAGCATGTGTTTTACAAAAGGTTAGAGAAATATTTTCCATAACAACAAGATAAAAAATGCCTATAGAGATATATACTTCTAGATAAATAGGAAAACAATTGCCTAACATCAAGGTAAGACATGCCTATAGAGTAATAAATCCTTCTACATACATAGGAAAATAACTGCCTAACATCAAGGTAAGAAATGCCTATAGAGTAATAAATCCTTCTACATACATAGGAAAACAACTGCCTAACATCAAGGTAAGACATGCCTATAAAGTAACTCTCTACTCTCTCTCTATAATATATTTTACTTCTTTCCTTTCTTTATTACCCTAACATTCCCCCGTTTTGTTTTAAAGGATAGAATTTTTTCTATCCTGATGAATGAGGAAAGATAAAGGCATTGATAAGCAATAGAAAAAGATTCCTTTAATAGCTCCCAGAAACTTTCAACCATGAAGGTCTAGTAGTCAGGGAAAAAAATTCTGGAAAAAATTTACAGTATCCAATTTACAGTATCCAATGTTCCATGCCATATTTTCAAATGTTTATATCACTGTCTGTGAGTTTCCAAACAGGTGTTACGCAAGCACAAACCCCAAAAATTCTTCACAGCCATGGTTCTTGAAATTACAGGCTGCCATTCTCAAGGGATCATCACTGTACCTGTCCTAACTCTTGGTCATTGTGCAATCCAAGCTATTAAGTATTGATTTATTCATTTTTCCACACAGTGAGCCCTTAGACTTCTACTCATGAGGCCATCAGTGCAACATCTGGGCAACTGGGCAGCATCATTTGTGAGTTATAGTCAGGGCTTTGGGTTTGGAGATCTCTTTTCTGCTGTCTCTTCAAGTGAGGGAATTGTCTGAGGGGGATGCCCCTCCCCCATGGAGACATGACTTCTTGTGCCTTAGTGGCACAGAACAAAAATCAACCTAGAAGCAGCTTCGTGTGGAGGTATTAGGAGAAACTTTGCCTAAATTCTTCATGGTGTGTGTCTCTCTCTATATGTGTGCATGTGTATGCAGCTACTTTTCAATAGAAACATGCTGGACAAATTTCCCACCCATCAGACAGAAGTCCAAAGTGTTCAAGACCAAGGTGTTCAAAAGTTGTGTGGCAACCACTCTCAAATACACAATCCTTACATGAGGACATTAAACTGGTTTACAATATAAATGAGACAACAAACAAAACATTACAATGAATTTCCACCCTCCCCCCATAATCTTTTCAGCTATCTTTTGGGAATTGAAAAAGAGTCTTTTACTGGTCCATCAGCTTCACTTGGGATCTTCAGCTGGAATAACATAAGCTGACACTCAGGCAGGAAAAATCAAAAGTTGGTACTCCTGCAATGAGAAAAATCACAAAGTCTATTCATACCACCATGACCAGATCAGCTTTTGATAATTTTTATTCTCAGCCGGTCTTCTCCAGGAAACACTTTCCACTCTTTTAAGTTCATCAACTGGGGTCCACCCTTTGTCTTCTGGTCAGACTGCTGTTTCAGTGGTCAGCAAGATTTGGTAGGACCTGTCCCAGGCTTTTATCAGGACCCAATCACCAGGCTGGAACTTATGGACAGCAAATTCGAGAGGTAGGGTTTGAGCTAGAAGTCCTTTGCTTCTGAAGTGAGATAAAGAAGAGTAGAGGCCAAGTATACAGTCCTTTACAGACATATCTTTAGTTTCACACTGTGTGATTTCCCCCATTCTCTTCAAGTGTAGTAGTCCAAGCATCATTTCAGGAGGTAAAGTATCCCTTTTTGGACAGGTTCAAATTCAGAGCCAGGCCAAGGGTAAACAGTTGGTCCATGGCATAGACAAATTTGCATTCCACAGAACGTGACATTCCCACCAAATTCCCACACTCCATGATTGATTGAAGCATTTTTGAAAAATGAGTTGCTGTCTATAGCTCCTACTATCCCATATCTAGATATTATCTGCTCCAATATAATTTTGGCTCTCATGGCTGAATAAGCCTTAACCCATCCAGTCAAGTGATCCACTATCTTAAAAAAATGAAATCTTCCTACTTTTAGCCATTCCCCCAAGGGAATATAATTTAAATCAAGTTATGCTATAAGTACCCCAACACAATAATGTTCAAAATCTAATCCTCCCTATAAATATCATATATCCTTGACAGGTAGGGTCTAGTATTTTAGAGAAAAAATGCCACTTCTATGTTGAAAAAAACCCTCAAAAGCCATTCCATAATCTGTGTAACACTAGGCTCTTCTTCTAGTAGTTTAGCACACAAGTCTTTATTCAAAATAAGTGTAATTATCCATCCATTCACAGCTTACAATGTCCAACAAATACTTATCCCTGTAACCTCCTAAAAAGGCAACAATTTGTGTTGCTGACAAACAAACAAACATGCCATAGGATGGAGCACCGTGATTCCTAAGTATGTAAAATCTGTGTGTCAGACTCAGATTCCATTGACGTGGAAGCAAATTCTCATTAAGTCAAAAACATTTACAAATGTAAGCAAAATATTCCAAAATCATTTCTTTTTAGATAGGTTTAATTGAGCATTTTTAAACCTCAAAAAGTTTCAGAAGGGAAAAAAAATCAAAATTGTATTTCGCAAAGAAGAATATACTTGCATAGCTTTCAATATGCAAGCCAAAAATAGTGTAGACTGCATTTAGAAAAGAATATTTTTGCATAGCTTTCAATATGCAAGCCAAAAATAGTATAGACTGCAAAAGGCAGGGATCAGACACCACACTTTTAAGAAGAGGTTGGGTAACAATTTGTCAAAAAGGGTATAGGTTTCCTGCCTAAGCAGGGGGTTGGACTAGAAGACCTCCAAGATGCCTTCCAGCTCTGTTATTCTAAAAATCTTTACCCCGCCTTTCTCAGGCTGGCTCTGCAGAGAGGGAGAAAGAAGGGGGATTAAATTACACAGAATTCTCACCTCCCTCCTCCACTCAGTCTCTCTTCAACTAATCACACACACACACACACACAAATTTCACTCCCAAATCCTTCATGGGATCTTTCTCACTTCTCTTTCTTGCAAAATTTCCTTCAAAAAAGGAAAAAAAAATACAGACCCATAAAAAAACATATAAAGCCTCAAAACAAAACGTAATAACTCTCATTGGAAGGAGGGAAAATATAATTCAATACTGTGGCTAATTTAGAAATAAAGAGGGAGTCAATTTTTATCCAAGCTTTGGGCTCATTGTGCTGTGCTGCCCATTGAAAGAAGCAGGAAAAAAAATTGAAAAGATTAGAAGTTTAGTATTTCTGCACTGTGCTGCTGTAACTGAAAAAGAGATCTGAAATGGAGTCTTCAGCAAAGCAAATGAGTGCAAAGCATTCCTTTAGGTAAAGGGTATTCCTTTTATGTTCAGGTAAAAATCAGATGAAATCTTAAAAGCCCTGAACATCTCCTCTTTGTTTAGGAAGTTGGTAAAGACACAAAGCATCAAACGGGATAAAGCATCAAACGGGAAAAGGTTAGCCTTCATACTGTCATAAAAATAAAATCCCACTGTTGTTAGAAGGAAGGAAGAAGAGGAAAAAGGATGGAACCACAGAGATTTGAGGATCTCTCTTGGCTAAGAAGCATCCAGTCTCAGAGTCCTTCAACTGGCAGGCTGTTGTTTAAATCGTACGTGTCATTTGTGTCACCCTGCAGAAGTTTCTCCAGCGTCAGAGGTGCCATCTCCTTCCTGGTGTCTTCTAATACTTGGGGGAGTGGGTCAGCTCCTGAAATGGGGAGGGGGACAAACTGGGGGGCAGAGAGGGCCATTGGAGCCGGCTGGTATTGCAAGGAAGTCGCCGGCAGAGTTGGGATGGGCTGAGTCCAGGGGAAGTAACTCAGGGGAGCTTGCTGGTCCATCGCATCCAGATGAGGCACCACAGCTGGGCTTGAGGCCGATCGAGCCTGAGGAACAAAAAACAGGTGAATCAAGTCTTTCTCCCCAGAAACTGCCTCTGATCCAAGAAGGTCCAAGTTCACTCTTCATCTATGGTGGATTATTTCAGTGCAGCAGCGCAGGAGAAGACCAACCAACTCATCATTTTAAATCCCGCGGAACAGAGGCCCTGGGAAAATCCCCCAAAAAGTCTGCAGGAAAATTCCCCACCCCGTTTTCCTACCAATCGATCATTCTTTATTTGGGATCACAGGATACTGCCTCCAGCTCCGTTCTCAGGGGGAGAGAGGGAGAGACTTTTGGTTTCATGCAAGGAAAGCAGCAGAAGCAGCAGAAGTCTTTCTCTCCCCCAAACTGAAGATTGAGAAACAGCCAACCGCCGATTGCAGATTGGGAAAAATTCAATTTCGACGGCAGAAGAAGGAGGTGGGAGCACAGGCAGGTGATCCTCAACTTACCAGCACAACTGAGCCCAAAGTTTCTGTGGCTAAATGAGACGTTTGTGAAAGCCTCAATGGACTCATGGTGACGGATCCAGCACGACCAACGCGGAGTTCCGCCGCCGCTCTCTCCGGCCTGGACGGCCTCAGCTATGGCCCCCCTTGTCCCCTGGGCCCCCCTGCCGGTGGCAGAGGTGGGGGAGGATCGGGGGAGACCAGTCGGGACATCTGAAAACTGGCCGGGGGTCGGCTGGAGCCGCGGGACCGGTGTGGAGGGCGGCGTGGTCGCGACGGCCCCGGCGGCTCCGGGCTGATTCTGGAGGCCTCGGAGGCCTTCTCCAGCGGTCGGCGGAGCGGGGCGGACTGCGGACGGGCGCTCGGCGGTGATGGACGGGTGCTCGGCGGCGGCGGCCCTCCCCGGCGGTCGGCAGAGCGGGGAGGCCGCAGACGGGTGTTCGGCGGCAGCGGCAGTGGCAGCTGCGGCCTCCGGACTTGCTGTGACGGCGCTCCCTGTGTTCGGTGTGCCGGTGGCCTTGGTGTGGGCTCGGCGGCCTTGTTCGGGCCGCGGCGGTCATGGGAGGCCCCAGTTCGTTCTGATACGGGCCTGCTGTGGTCAGGGCGGCCCTGGAGCGGACCTGGGGCACCCTTGATGGCCCCGAAGATGGCGTGGAGGCTGGGAGACCCACGGAGGGGCTCGGCTGAAGAGTGGTGGTGCCGATGCCCCCGTGGGCCGCTTGGACGGAGCTATGGTGTCCCTTCCTTTCCTGGGGCCCCCACCGGTGGCAGAGGTGGTGGGCCTGGGGGAGGGTCTGGCTCTGCCTGTGACTCTTTCCCCCCCGGGGGTCCCACCGGTGGCAGAGGTGGGACGACCGGGGGGAGGCGGCATATACCCCAGCCTGACTGGACTTCAACATCCGCGGCCAGAGGACGGCAGAGACCGCAGACGCTCCGGGACTGTAGAGATGAGGCGGCCGGGTCCACGGATGTACCCGAGGGCAGAGCTTTGGGCCCTGAGGGATGTCCCCCTCTCCCTTAGGTGGCCTTCGAAGCTCTCTAAGACCTTCTGTAATGATGGATCCTGGGATCCGGAGCGATGGTGGGACCGGGGAAACCGGGGAAAGCATTGTAATCCTGGGGTCATCAAATTTTTAATGGGGTTTTTTAAGGGGGAAAGGTCCAGGGCGGGTGGGGGAGACAGCCCGCATGGAATTGGGGGCAGCCGGGCCGGCTTGCGCGCCTGGGGGGCCTCGGGGGTTCCCGTGTCGGGGGGGCAGACAGAGGGTGGGCAGCTGGGGGCCAATTCTATTAGCACGGTGACTGGGAGAGGTAGGTATGCGGGGGGTAGAGGGCCATATCCGGTTAGGGGATCGCGCTCCCGATGTTTACAAGCGGTAGCGCGCTCCGACCCTCCTTACCCATCTTGTAGTCCTGGTTGTCCAGAATCTCAGGCCCTGAATACCCGGCTGCTGTTGTGCAATGCCAGGTCCGTGGTTAATAAGGCTCCCCTGATCTTTGAGTTGGCTCAGGAGGAGGCCGCGGACCTGGTAGGTGTCACCGAAACCTGGTTGGGCCCAGAGGGAGGTGTCCCTCTGGTTGAGATGTGCCCACCAGGTTTCCTTGCATTTCACCAGCCTAGGGCTCAGGGAAGGGGTAGGCGGGGTGGCGGTGCTTATAAAGGAAGTCCTTTGTCCTAGGGAGGCCACTGTCCCTCAGACGGCTGGCTGTGAATCTCTTTTTGTGAAGTGGGGGCAAGGGGTTCAGATGGGCCTTTTGTTGACTGTACCTGGCTCCCTGCCACGTCTCATCAGCCCTGCCCGGACTCCTAGAGGTGATAGCCGGGCTGGCGGTTGAGACCCCCAGGCTTTTAGTCATGGGGGATTTCAACCTGCCATCGCTCGGTGAAACCTCGGGGTTGGTCCGGGAGTTCTTGGCTTCCATGACGGCCATGGACCTGACCCAGTTAGTTTCTGCTCCCACTCACATAGGAGGACACACGCTGGACCTGATTTTTGTCTCTGGGCAGTGGTTGAATGACTGTAAGTGCGGGGATTTAGTCATCACTCCCTTGTCATGGACAGATCATTCCCTCCTTAGACTGGACTTCTGCTCCGCCACCCCCCACCGCAGGGAGGCGGAGCCACTTAGATGGTTCCGCCCCAGGCGCCTAATGGACCCGGAGCGGTTCCAGAGGGAGCTTGGGCCATTTCCTGAGTCTCTGGCTCTCAGCTCGCCTGGAGACCTGGTGGCCACCTGGGATGGGCTGGCCGCCGGGGCTCTAGACCGAGTTGTGCCTCTGCGACCTCTGACCCGGCACAGATCCCATTTGGCTCCGTGGTTTACGGAGGAGCTACGGGAGATGAAGTGCCGGAAAAGACGTCTAGAGGGCATTTGGAGGGCGACTCATTCTGAATCTGACTGGACACAGGTAAGATCTCATATTAAGACCTACCTTGTGGCGATAGGGGCGGCGAAATCTTCGTATTTCTCCGCCCTTATTGCGTCGGCAGGAAATCGGCCTGCCGCCCTGTTTAGAGTGACCCGCTCTCTACTCGAACCGAGAGCGCGGGATGACCTCTTGCAGGGTAGAGCAGAGGAGTTTTCTCGATTCCTGCATGATAAAATCGCTCAGATCCGGGAGGGGCTTAACTCCAATTGGATGGTCCCGGGGGAGGTGTCCGGGGCAGGTCTTGTGAATGTTATCTGGGGGGAGTTCGATCCTGTGACCGCCGAGGGTGTGGACAGGTTGCTGGGGAGTCTGAATGCCACCACCTGTTTATTGGACCCGTGCCCTTCCTGGCTGGTTTCGGCCGCCAGGGAGACGACACGAGGCTGGCTCCAGGGGATTATCAACGCTTCTCTGAGAGAGGGGTCGCTCCCGACCGCCCTGAAGATGGCGGTGGTGCGGCCCCTCCTCAAGAAGCCTTCCCTGGATCCAGCTGTTTTAAATAACTTCCGTCCAGTCTCCAACCTGCCCTTTGTGGCGAAGGTTGTTGAGAGTGTGGTGGCACGTCAGCTTCCTCAGTACCTGGAGGAAACAACTTACCTCGATCCGTTCCAATCGGGCTTCAGGCCTGGGCATAGCACTGAGACGGCATTGGTCGCGTTGGTTGATGATCTCTGGAGGGCTCGTGACAGAGGGTTCTCCTCTGTCCTGGTCCTATTAGATCTCTCGGCGGCTTTCGATACTATCGACCATAGTATCCTGTTGCGACGGTTGGAGGGGTTGGGAATTGGGGGAACCGTCTTTCGATGGTTCTCCTCCTTCCTCTCCGACCGTTCGCAATTTGTGTTGGCGGGAGGGGAGAGGTCCACCTCTAGGCCCCTGGTTTGTGGGGTGCCTCAGGGGTCGGTTCTCTCCCCTCTTTTGTTCAACATCTATATGAAACCGCTGGGCGAGATCATCCGTGGTCTTGGGGTGAAGTGTCATCTCTATGCAGATGACACTCAGTTATACATCTCCACCCCGGACCACCCCAACGATGCTGTGGGGGCTATGTCCAGGTGCCTGGAGGCCGTGCGGGATTGGATGGGTGGGAACAGGCTCCGGCTCAACCCATCCAAGACCGAGTGGCTGTGGTTCCCGGCGCCCCGATATAGCCAGTTGACTCCGTCGCTGGCTATTGGGGGGGAAATTTTGCCCCCCACAGAGAGGGCTCGCAATCTGGGAGTCCTCCTGGATGTGCGGCTGTCGCTTGAACACCATGTCGCGGCCGTCTCCAGGGGGGCATTTCATCAGATCCGTCGGATCTACCGGTTGCGGCCCTTTCTGGATCGGGACGCCCTGCGCACGGTCACTCAGGCCCTTGTCACCTCTCGCCTGGACTATTGTAATGCCCTCTACATGGGGCTCCCTGCGGGGAGCACCCGGAGACTCCAACTGGTGCAGAATGCGGCCGCGCGGGTGATCATGGGGGCGTCACGTAGCGCCCACGTGACGCCTCTCCTGCGCGAGCTGCATTGGCTGCCAGTGGCTTTCCGGGTTCGCTTTAAGGTTCTGGTTCTGATCTTTAGGGCGATCCATGGCATTGGACCAGGTTACCTACAGGACCGCATCCTACCGGTGATCTCCAGCAGGCCAGTGCGTGCACACAGGGAGGGCCTTCTCCGGGTTCCGTCGGCTGCCATGTGTCGCCTGGTGGTCCCAAGGGGTAGGGCCTTCTCTGTGGCGGCCCCTGCCCTCTGGAATACTCTGCCACCGGAACTGCGTACCGGCATGGACCTGAGGTCCTTCAGGCGTGCGCTGAAGACCTAGCTTTTCGAGCAGGCCGGCCTGGGCTGAGAGAGGGTTTTAATTTGTCTCCATTTGCTTTTTAGTAATTTTAATTTGGGGGTTTTAAGGGGGTGGGGTGGGCTTTTTATTCGGCCAAATATTCAATTTAATTTTTTTTAACTTTTGTATTATTGTTGGGGTTTTAGATTGGCTGTACACCGCCCTGAGTCCCTAGGGAGAAGGGCGGTATAAAAATTTTATAATAAATAAATAATAAATAAATAAACGCCGCCAGAAGTGAGTCTTTGTGAGACTTGTCACACTGGTGCAGCCTCTCGGAGCAGGATGCCTCTTGCAGGGTCCCAAAGACTCATTTCTGGTGGAGTTTGGGGGAGAGAAAGAAAGACTTTTGCTGCTTTCCTTGCATGCAGCCAAAAACAGAAGAAGAAAGAAGCGGAAAGAAGCAGCCCAGTGGCCAGGCCAGGCACGTGGGGCAAGTTCTCCACTTCCGCCCTTTCTCCCCTCTTCTCACTACCTCGTGTTGTTCGCAATGCAAGTGACACAAGCCTTGTGTTCCTGTGGGCCCTGTGGGCGGCACAGCCTTGGATTAATTGCTTTGGGGATGACATTTCTCTGTGGACCACCAACATTTTCTCATGGACCACCAGTGGTCCCCGGACCACTGGTTGGCGACCACTGTTATAAGGTGGCCCTTGATTACAACTATTTGTTTAGCAACTCTGTGAAGTTACAATGAGTCCTTGCACTTACAATGAGTCCTCGCACTTACAACCTTTGCAGCATCTTCCACGGTCACATGACCAAAACCAGTCACTCAACAACCAGTGTGTCCTTAAAATGGCGGTCTTCCCAGGTCGTGTGATCAGCTTTGTGACTTTCCCAGCTAGCTTCCGACAAGCAAAGTCAATGGCGCGGGAAGCCAAATTCACTTAAAGACTGTGAGATTCACTTAATCACGGGAGTGAATCACTTAATAACAGCGGCCAAAAAAAGCTTATAAAATCGGGCAAGTCTCCCTTAAGCCTTGCTTAGTGATGGAAATTCTGGCCACAATTGTCATTGTAAGTTGAGGACTACCTGCAGTAGGTTGTCACCCACAAATATAGGCTTTTCCCCCCTTAGGAACAAACCCTGATCCAACCAGGGTCTTTGCTATCCGTGCACCAATATCCATGAGAATTTGAATACAAAGTAGGACCTGCAATGTTCAGGAAGGGTGGAAAGATAGGAGTGTGTTTATTTATTTGTTTATTAAATTTTATATGCTGCCCATCCTGTTTTCAGTGAGTCTTACCCAGAGATGGTATTCAGCCGGTTCTGACCGGTTCTCAAGAGCTGGCAGTGGAAATTTTGAGTAGTTCGGAGAACCGGCCAATACCACCTCTGACTGGCCCCGCCCCATCTATTCTCCGCCTCCCAAATCCCAGCTGATTGGCTGGGTCTTCTTTAGTTGCCCTGCACAGGAGAACGGAGCTGGAAAACAGGTTAGTGGCATGGGGAGAGAATGGGGATTTTGCAGTATATCCTTCCCCTGCCACGCCCACCAAGCCACGCCCACAGAACCGGTAGTAAAAAAATTTGAATCCCACCACTGGTCTTACCATGTTAGATTTCAGGCAGCGGGTTCCAGAAAACATTCTTCACACAATACAGAGGCAAAATTCACTAAATGAATGGAGAACCCATCCAGATGAGAAGATAATTTGGGGGCTTGGGCTGGAGCCCTAGATAATACAGGTGTTAAGCTCCCTTTTATTTGGGGTGTGTGATTTCTTTTAACTTCGAACACCCCCAAATCTATCACAAGAAAAGGCAATCAATTGCACTTTGACATCCAGCTGCAAAATACAGTGTAACTGTCATGATGATTCATGAGGAGAAACCTTGAAGTAGATCACCTGGGTTCTCCATGCAGATATTCAAATGTGTGACACTCAATATTCCGAGTCCTGAGACAGAACAATGCAATTTATGGCAGTCTTTAATTACAATTAATGCCCAAGCTGGGAATTTGGAACCATGAAATTCTTTGTTCAGGCCCACCCAGGGCAGAAACCTGACAATGGTGTGACTTCTCTTTCCCATTCTTTCATGTATATTTTTTTCTGTGCTGCAAACAATAACTGCAAAATGATGCTTTACTTTCTCACCTGAACACCCTTCCTTCGGTCACCCATCTGGGTGGGAGGGCTACAATCCGAAGCTAAGAAAATTTGCATCCAAAAACATCCCACTCGCCGTGGTCCTCTGAGAATTTTGATGTCAAATATTTACCAGCTGCTCAAATCTTTGCAGAATGCTCATTGCATATTTCCTAGCGGTGTTTCACACCCTGGGATAATGAATTCCCCTTGCTGGTATTTGGCCTAGTTGCAATATTGACTAAGGCAGAGAGGCTAATTGACCATGTGCAAATTTTCTTCAGGAAACCCTGTGAGCAGTTGAATTGCAAATAACACAATAACAGAGTAACAGAGTTGGAAGGGACCTTGGAGGTCTTCTAGACCAACCTCCCTGCTGAAGCAGGAGACCCTATTTTCGACAAATGGCTGTCCAATCTCTTCTTGAAAACCTCCAGTGATGGAACACCCATAACTTCTGAAGGCCAGTTGTTCCACTCGTGAATTGTTCTCCCTATTAGGAAATTTCTCCTTAGTTCTAGGCTGATGTTGAACACATCCTCTTAAGCAATGCATACATGTCAGCAGTTCGATCTTGACCAGCCCAAGGTTGACATTTTGCCTTCCATCCTTCTGAGGTGGGTAAAATGAGGACCCAGATTGTTGGGGGCAAGAGGCTGACTCTGTAAACCACTGAGAGAGGGCTGTGAAGTATTGTGAAGTGGTACATAAGTCTAAGGCCTACTGATATTGCTGCCACTAACTCTGACAACTGCCAGAAGTTTGATTCTGACTGGCTCAAGGTTGACTCAGCCTTCCACTTTTCCAAGGTCAATAAAATAAGGACCCAGATTGTTGGGGGCAAGAGGCTGACTCTGTAAACTGCTTGGTGAAGGCTGTGAAGCACTATGAAGCAGAATATAAGTCTAAGTGCTATTGCTATTGCTATGGAAGACCTTCTGTGGTTGGGTTACCACATCCATGGTACTCCAAGAGAAGGGAAATATCTAGCAACCTTTGGAAGATTTCCATCCTGCCTCCCATCCTACAGTAGAAAAAAACCCCAACAATCACACGGAGGGTCCCATCTCAAACTCACCGCGAAGTTTGTGATCAATGGCTGGGAGGTGTAGGTCAGCACCGAAGATGTCCCCACGAGTGTGTAACTGGGGCAGACCGGCTGAACAAACATGTCGGCTGTGTAAGGACAGCTGACCGCTTCATGAGACACATAATCCGGGGAGGCGGCCCACTGGGTCAGAGGTTGCAACGTGGCCGGGGGAGGCTGAGTCAACCACCCGGAATAAAGGGCTCCTTCCTCCATCAGGGGCAGTGGAGAGGTGACCAAATCTGTCTCGGAGTAAACTTGTCCTTCACGGAAAGAGAGAAAGGGAAGAAGGTGAAGCTGAACCGAAGATGGAGAACGAGGAAAAATATGCTTTTGGGGAGGAGGAAAAGGGCCCCCACACCAAAAATAATTCTGAAATTCTTACCAGTGGGCGAGTAAGATGGAAGCGACTGATGGGGGAAAAACACCTACAGGAAAATTAGAGGTTGATATTATTTAAGAACGATAAACCACAAGGAGAAGAATTACTCAGAGGCTGACTAGGAAACTGTAAGTAATGCTCAAACAGCAACTCCGTGTCGAGACTGAAGAGCCAGAAGGAAAGAAATGTGTTTGAGAAGGGTGGAAAACTCTCAAATGTTCACATCCTGGCCCACAATCAGTTTTCATCACTGTTACTGATGTGGCTACATCTGGTTCTAATGTCAGAGGCATTTAAGGCCAGAGATGTAGCTCATCATTCTAAGGCAGTGCTTTTTTCAAAATTGGTCATTTGAAGCTGTGTGGACTTCCATTCCCACAATTCCCCAGACAACTGGCTGGAGGATTCTGGGAGTTGAAGTCCATAGATCTTAAACTATGGCCATTCTGGGAGTTGAAGTCTACCCATCTTGGAGCGTGGTGTTTGGGGGATTCTGGGAGTTGAAATCCACACATCTTAAACCATAGTGGTTGGGGGATTCTGGGAGTTGAAGTCCATAGATCTGAAACCATGGTGGTTCTGGGAGTTGAAGTCCACCCATCTTGAAGCATGGTGGTTGGGGGATTCTGGGAGTTGAAGTCCACCCATCTAAAAGTTGACAAGCTTAAGAGACACGGCTCCAACAGAAGTGGCTCGTGACGCGCCTGAGGGATCGTGCCCAGGAGTGACCGTGGAAGGGCAAGGATGAAGCAGTAGATAGAAAGACGCCCACCCTTCTGCCCAGTTGTTTCTTACCGCCATGCTTTCAGGAGCAACTTTGGCATTTTGAGTGCTGACCCGTTTCCTCTTCAGCAATTCTTTCACTGGCTCTTTAACCCGGACCCCTTGGTAGGGGCGGGGCGGCAGGGGCTGCTCAGCTGCAGAAGCTGGAAAAATATTTTCAGCGTTAGTTGCCTCTTTAGTGCTGCAAAGAGGCTTCATGTCAATCAGCGTTTTTCAAAACTGGCAACTGTAAGAGGGGTGGACTTCAACTCCCAGAATTCCCCAGCCGGCTATCCATTCCCTGTGCCACATTTGAAAAACACTGAACCAAGGAACAGTGTGATTGTTTGCAATGCTGCCGTCTTCAAGGGCAACCCCCGGGGAACTTTTATTATTTTTTATTGTGTTTTTAATTACTTTAATTGGGCCCCTTGTGAGAGACAGGTGGCTGTAGAAATTGAATAAATAAATCAATAAATAACATCCTGGGAATTATAGTGCAATCCAGGTTCGTGATGGGGAAAGGCTGATTCTGTGTTTTTTCAAAACAAGCTATAAATAATTATCTGGATGTAAATGCTTTAAAAACCATCCTTAAATCTTTGGACAACTTTCCACCAGGCTCAGAATCTTCCTCCTTCTCCTTCTCCTCCTCCTTCTCCTCCTCCTCTTCCTCCTCCTCTCCACAAACCCCTCTCTCTTCTAGCACTGATGATGTAACCTAGTTACAGTAATGAAATGTCTGCAAGAAATCAACCAGGCTCAGAATCTTCCTCCTCTCCTTCTCCTTCTCCTTCTCTTCCTCCTTCCTCCTCCTCCTCCTCCTCCTCCTCTTCCTCCTCCTCCTCTCCACAAACCCCTCTCCCTTCTAGCACTGACGATGTTACCTAGTTGGGTAATGAAATGTCTGCAAGAAATCAACCAGGCTCAGAATCTTCCTCCTCTCCTTCTCCTTCTCCTTCTCCTTCTCCTTCTCCTTCTCTTCTCCTCCTCCTCCTCCTCCTCTCTCCTCCTCCTCTCCACAAACCCCTCTCTCTTCTAGCACTGACATGTTACCTAGTTGGGTAATGAAATGTCTGCAAGAAATCAACCAGGCTCAGAAACTTCCTCCTCCCTTCTCCCCTTCTCCTTTCCTCCTCCTCCCTCTTCTCCTCCTCCTCTCCACAAACTCCTCTCTCTTCTAGCACAGTGACAATGTTACCTAGTTGGGTAATGAATGTCTGCAAGAAATCAACCATGCTCAGAACTTCCTCTTCTCCGTCTCTCCTCTCTCTTCTCCTTCTCTTCCTCCCCTCCTCCTCCTCCTCCTCTCCACACCCCCTCTCCTTCTAGCAACTGACATGTTACCTAGTGGGGTAATGAAATCTCTTGCAAGGAAATCAACCATTGAGAAGGCTCAGAATCTTCTATTCCTCCCTCGCTTATCCCTTCTCCTTCTCCTCTCTCAGCCTGACATTTTCCCCAACTTCTCCTCGTCTCCCCAACCCCTCTCCCTTCTAGCACTGACTGTGTACCTAGTTGGGTAATGAAATGTGAAATGAATACACTCAGATCTCCTCCTCTCCTTCTCACCGTCTTTGCGCATAAGACCTACGAAGCTTCCTCTCCTTTCCCTCTCTCTCACTCTCCTCCTCCTTCTCCTTCCCTCTCCTCCTCCTCCTCTCCTCTCATCTTCCTCCTCCTCTCCACAAACCCCTCTCTCTTCTAGCACGCCACTGACATGTTACCTAGCGGGTAATGAAATGTCTGCAAGAAATCAACCACGGCTCAAACGTCCTCCTCTCCTTCTCACTTCTCCTCCTCCTCCTCCTCCTCTTCCTCTCCTTCCACAAACCCGCCTCTATCTAGCACGTGACAATGTTCCTAGTTGGTGAAGGAAATGCAAGAATCAACCAGGCTCAAACTCCTCCTTCTCCTTCCTCCTTCTCCTCTCCTTCTCTTCCTCCTCCTCCTCTTCCTCCTCCGCTCCACAAACCCTCTCTCTTCTAGCATGACAATGTTACCTAGTTGGGTTAAGAAATGGACCTTTCTGCAATAAATCAACCAGGCTCAGAATCTTCTCCTCTCCTTCTCATTTCTCCTAATTAGCCGACTGTAATCCCGCCTCCCTCATACTCTTTCTCCTTCTCCTTTTTCTCCTCCTCTCTTCCTCTTCCTCCGCCGATACTCCCCTCCTCCTCTCCGCCCAAACCCTCTCGCCTTCTATCCCACTGATGATGTTACCTAGTTTGGGTATGAAATGTCTGCAAGAACATCACCAGGCTCAGAAGATCTCCTCCCTCCTTCTCCTTCTCCTTCGCCTTCTCCTTCTTCTCCTTCTCCTTCTCCTCCTCCCTCCCTTCCTCCTCCTCCTCCTCCTCTCCTCTTCCCTCCACTCCAACCAACCCCCTCTCTCTTCTAGAACTGACCATGATGTAAACTAGTTGGGGTAATGAAATGTCTGCAAGAACTCAACAAGGCTCCAGAACCTTCCTCCTCTCCTTCTCCTTCTCCTCCTCCTCCTCCTCCTCCTCCGCCTCCACAAACCCCCTCTCCCTTCTAGCACTGATGATGTTACTAGTTGGGTACTGAAATGGCAGGAAATCCAACCAGGCTCAGAAACACTTCCTCCTCCTCTCCTCCTGATCCTCCTCCTCCTCTCCTCCTTCTCTTCCTCCTCCTCCCTCCGTCCGCCTCCTCCTCTCCACAAACCCCTCTCGCTTCTAGCACTGACAATGAGGTCAACCTATGTTCCAGTAATGAATGTCTGCAAGACATCAACCAGGCTCGAAATCTCCTCCTTCCCTCCTCTCCTCCTCTCCTTCCCCTCGCTCCTCTCCTCCTTCTCTCCCCTCTTTTCCTCCTTCTCCCCATCCTCCTCCTCCTCCTCCTCTTCCCCCAAACCCCCTCTGTCCTCCCTTCTCCACAACTCCCGCTCCCTTCTCGCACTGATGATGTACCTAGTTGGTAATGAAATGTCTGCAAGAAATCAACCAGGCTCAGAATCTTCCTCCTCTCCTATTTTCCTCCTCTCCGCCTCCTCCTCCTCCTCCTTCCTCCCCTCTCCTCCCCGCTCCATCCAAAACCCCTCTCTCTTCTAGCACTGATTCTTTAACCTAGTGGGTTTATGAAATGTCTGCAAGAAATCCACCAGTCTCAGAATCTTCCTCCCTCCTCACCCGCCTACCTCCTCTTCCTCTCCCTCTCCCAACCCTCCTCCCTTCTAGCACTGATGATGTTACCTAGTTGGTAATGAAATTCTGCACGAAATCAACCAGGCTCTCATCTTCGAATCTTCCTCCTTCTCCGCCTCTCCTCGCCGCCTCTCCTCCTCCTCCTTCTCCTCCTCCTCCTCCTCCTCCTCTCTCCACAACCCTCTCCTCTTCTAGCACTAGCACGATGATGTAACCTAGTTCAGTAATGAATGTCTGAATCTTCCGCCTTCTCCTTTCCTCCTCCTTCTCCCTCCTCCTCCTCCTCCTCCTCCTCCTCCCTCCTCCTCTCACAAAATGCCGAGCGAGCACTGATATGAGTTGTAAACAGTAATTACAAATGAAAATGTCTTGCAAGAAAGCAACCAGGCTCTAATCTTCCCCTCTCCTTCGCCTTCTCCTTATCCTTCTTCTCCTCTCTCCTCCTCCTCCTCCTCCTCCTCCTCTTCGCCCTCCTCTTCCGTTTCTCCTCCTCTCCACAACCCCTCTCCTTCCTGATGAGGTAACCTCTTACCCTCAGAAATCACCCAGGCGCGAATCTTCCTCCCTCCCTTCTCCTTCCTCCTTCTACTTCTCTCTCTCCTCATCCTCCTCCTCCTCCCTCCCAATAATCCTCCTCCCTTCCTCCCTACTATCAACAATCTAAACCCCATCCTCGTCTCTGCACGGGGGGGGGGGGGGCAATGGCTCCTAGTTGTAAATACCTGCAAGAAAGAAAAAACCAGGCTCAGAAATCTTCCCCCTTAGCCTTGCTCTTCCTTCTATTTCTTCCTCTACGCTACAAACTCCTCCTCCCCCTAATCTCTTAGCCTACGACTCCATCTCCACCCACACCCCTTCTTTTCTAGCACTGATGATGGAAACGATGGGTAATGAAATGTCTGCAAGAAATCAAACCAGGCCTCGAAGCTCGAAGCTCGCCTGCTAAGGGCCTCTTCCTCCTCCCGGATCCTCCCGCTCCTCTCCACAAACCCCCTCGAGAACCTGATGATGATGGTACTAGTGGCGGTGTAATGAAATGTCTGCAAGAAATCAACCAGGCTCAGAATCTTCCTCCTTAATCCTCTCCTCCTCCGCATCACTCCTCCCGAGCCGACCTAATCACCTCCTCCCACCCTCCACAAACCCCTCTCCCTTCTAGCACTGATGATGACCCCCCCCTAGTTGTAATGAAATGTCTGCAAGAAATCAACAGGCTCAGAATCTTCCTCTCTCCTTCTCCTTCTTCTCCTCCTCCTTCCCTCTCCCTCTCCTCCTCCTCCTCCCTCCTCCTCTCCACAAACCCCTCTCTCTTCTAGCACTGATGATGTAACCTAGTTGGGTAATGAAATGTCTGCAAGAAATCACAACAGTGCTCAGCAATTCTCCTCTCCCCACCCTCCCCCCCTCCTTCTCCTCCTTCCTCCTCCTCCTCCTCTCCCCTCCTCCTCCTCTCTCCTCCTCCTCTCCACAAACCCCTCTCTCTTCTAGCACTGATGATGTAACCTAGTTGGGTAATGAAATGTCTGCAAGAAATCAACCAGGCTCAGAATCTTCCTCCTTCTCCTTCTCCTCTCTCCTCCTCCTCCTCCTCCTCCTCCTCTCCACAAACCCCTCTCCCTTCTAGCACTGATGATGTAACCTAGTTGGGTAATGAAATGTCTGCAAGAAATCAACCAGGCTCAGAATCTTCCTCCTTCTCCTTCTCCTTCCTTCTCCTTCTCCTTTCTCTCATCCTCCTCCTCCTTCTATCCTCTTATCCTCCTCCACAAACCCCTCTCCCTTCTGGCACTGATGATATGTAACTAGTTGGGTAAGAAATGTCTGCAAGGAAATCAAACCAGGTCAGAATATTCCTCCTTCATCCTTTCCTTTCTCCTCTCTCCTCCTCCTCCTCCTTCTCCTCCTCCTCCTGCTCCTCTCCACAAACCCCTCTCCCTTCTAGCACTGATGATGTAACCTAGTTACAGTAATGAAACATTTGCAAGAAAGCAAGCTCAGAGAGCGTCGGGGACCCCACAGTCCTCACCTTTCCAAGGAGCACAGACCCTGAAGTTGGCAGCCGTCCTTTTACAAAACCGAGCCAACTTTCCACTGGCATCTCTAAGCTCCTTCTAAATTGTTTTTTAAAGGGACTTATTTCACACCAATCTCAACCATTGCTCCTCAAGCCAACTTCCCTTTGGAAACAGCAACTGTCATCATAAGAGGCTTTGCACGGCTGACTCTGTTTGAAGCTCAAAGTTTGGACTTTACACCCCAGACTTGGGCAGGTGAGAACCTATCATTTTTATTTCATTTTATTTTTTACTGTGCAAATAAAAGCAAACAGTTGTATTTCTTTTTCCTCTCCCCCCCCTCCCTCCCCCCACTGGTTCTCCAATATAATTGCACACAATAACATTAAAATAATAAGCTTTTGAGAAGCCACAATGGAAATCTTTTTCCTGTTTGTAGAAGCCCTTGAAAAGCAAACGTTTGCTTGATAAAGAAACAAGCTCACACACACGCACGCACATACTCGCAAAGAATAACTATCGTAAAACTTAATCCGAGTGCCAGCCAGTTGGAGATCTTGGCTTGCAACTAAAATAATAAAAAACAAATTAAAAAGGAATTGCGAAAAATGCTTTCTCACAACTTCATGTGCATTGCCCATTTTTAAAAAAAAAAAAATACATAAGCAAGGTTTCTTAAATTTGCCCATGGAGCCAATGTATTCAGGAAATTGTTCTTTAAGAGGTGTTGGGACATTTCAAAATGATAGCTTTCCACAACTAGGTGAGCCATCAATTCTTCTTCCCAAAGGCACCTAGGAATTATAGAGTGCTGATGGAAATACCTCCAAACTGGGAAGATTTTTTTTGGGGGGGGAATTATGGACACACTATCCGAAGTCCTGCCCATTTTTAATTCAGACACAGCTACTAGTTACTTGCAAAGAAGAAGTCCACACTGCAATTTATCTTCTCTTCAAGAAGATGAAAGCAGAGGTATCACCCAAAGCTCCTTTTCCAATGGACTGAAACAACATTCTATAGATCGGGCTCATATCTAATTTGGAACCAAGATACTTGTGCCCCTCAGGACTTCATATAAGCACCCAGATTATCCACATAGTTCCACCAAACAAGTCAGGGAGGTATCTGTGATAGTCCATCACCCATAAAAAGCAAATGGTGCTTCAACTGCCCCATCAGAGACACTACCTAAGTTGACCATAACTCCTGAAACCTTGGAGTTATATTTTCAGAGGATATATGAAGATCCTTCCACTGAGATCTCAGTGAAAAAGATGGGAGGACTTACCTGAATGGCTCCCAGTATCTTGTCTGAAATTAAGTCTCTTATTGGTCAACTTAGGAGGAGGAAAATCCTCCTAGCTGACTTGATTTGTCCAGAGCTATTGAAGAACAACATGGTTTGGTGGACTCCAATCTTGACATCGCTCTTCGCCTATATTGACCATGTATTGTGGATGCCTCTGATAAGCACAGAAACATACAAGGCCTATGATGCTACCCAAGGTTCAGAGGTTGGTAAATACTAGCTGGATTCATAAAATATGCAAAACCATGGTTTGTTGAACCGCTGTATATTGAAAATAAAAATAAAAATTCACTTAGTTCTTCATCATGGTTAGCCCTAGGCCAAATGAGTTAGTTTATGGCTTAATGTCACCTTCTGACCCCAGTTTAGGGAGTGGAAAATGCCAGATGGAAATGTTAAAAAGTTGGAAGGTAGGTCCTCAGGAGTTTGGAGGGCTCTCACAATTTCTGAAGAAAAAGAGCGAAATTACTACAGGATTGTTTTCAAGAAAATGGCATTGCTATTCAAGGAAGCCTCTAAAAATCCAACTCAACTCAGCATGGGCACGATGTTAAGGCCCAATCATTGCCAGGAGCAAAATGATTAAATCATGTTAATGGTGTTTACAAGATGGATTTGAGACATTATTCAGAAATTTGATAAAAGCAATTTGGCCCAGAGAAGTGGAGTAAACAAGCAAGGAGCCATAGGATCATAGGAGGAGAGAAATGGAAAATAGCAGGAGGAGGTCCAAGAGATTAAACCCTTCTCAGGTCTAGAAACCAGAACTCCAGACCAAGCCAGACAAGCTGGAGGTGAATGTGACAGGGAACATTAGAGCAAAGTATCAGGAAGAAAAGCTTGAATGAACTAGAAGATAGTGAAGTATTGATGGCGAGTAGTTGGAGGAAACAGCTGTTGACCAGCTTATCACTTCTTCCTTCCTTTTTCAGAGCCAACTGGAAAGGTGGAGTAGTTATGGCTAGGGCAAATTTTAAGAGAAGACTTGATAGCATAAATGCAAGGAGGCCAATAAAGAGAAATGCATGCAACATCAGGAGGGAGAATGCTCTCATGTTGGACCTACTTGGAAGCTGTTTTGAAGAGCATCTGGAGAACATCCATATTAGATCCATCCAGGGGATGCTGATTCCACACTAAGGTCTCTCCAATCCAGCATCCTACTTCCAGCTATGTTTCTTAGCAAATCACCTGCATGGCTTGAAATCCAAGCTGTTTGCCATTGTTTCTCTCCCCGCCACCCCTGAACCTAGAGATTCTACAACCTGAAACTCAAACTTCTGTTTTGCTGTCACAGCTAGTCACTGTTGAGAGTTGATTGCCTTGAACACCCATCCCAAGGACCTGGGATAGGAAGTTAAGGAGAACAGAACATCTCCAAAGCTCCATCTTAGAAAGAGCCATGGGAAACGAATCTCTCTCTGACCTCTCAGGCTGAATCTGTGGGAAATACCTCCTTCCTCACAGCATTCGCGTTGCCAACTTAGAGTCAACTGGCCAAAGATTGGTTTGTTTATTTGCCTGTCAATTGCCCTATCACCTCATTAGTGAGCCCGAGGCCCTCAATTTGACACCCTGTCCAGATGCCCTGGCAGTGTCAATATTGCACATCTTTGAGCTTGTCGAGTCGTGTTCACAGAAGGGCACCCACAGGGCCCCGTTGTGAAATCGACACAGGTCTGGCTTTCTCTGGGGAAAAAAAGATTCTTTGCTTTCTGGAAGGCAAATGGATAAGTACAAAGGTGTGAACTTGGCAATGCGGAGCTGACATGGCCACGTTCTTGTGAAGTTCTCCTTTGGTCTGGTAACCCACGTTCAGACCGATGGGATTATTTTATTTTATTTTATTTTATTTATTTTATTTTTAAAAAACAAGTTTTGAAAATCCTGCTTGCCTTGTCATCGGTGAGCAGCTGGTGTGCAAAGTTTCAGTTAACTCATCTATTCCCATGGGGGGTTTTGTGGGGGTTTGATGTCCTCCAAGGCAGCTGTGCCAGAACGGAGATGGGCCTGGCTAGTCACCTCGCTGTTTCATCTTTCAGTATCACCATTTCAGTTTTTCAGACCTGGGTCTTGAGCCTTAATCTGTATCTGTATGCCTTCCCTCCTGATCTGCCATCAAAAGGCTCAGGAAGCACAGATCCAAGAAAGACTGAGTATGAAAACGCCCTGAGAATCGAGGCCTTGAATTTCTCTGCACTCGTTTAATTTGCCCACTCCAAATTACTATCCTCCAACTAACAAATCAATGCCTCTCCAAAGTCTATAAGTACAACTTGGAGTCAGGCAGCCTTCTCCGATAATGCTGCATCTGAAGGTCTTGCTGGTACCAGAATGCCAACTTGAGTAGGGGTTGTCCTAAGGGTGCTTTTTCAAAAGGCAACTGGACTTCATTTTCCCTTGTTGAGGTTCCAAGAAGCTTCTTCAGTTCTGAGAAGCAGAACTGGAAAAACGAAGTCCAGTTGCCTTTGGAAAAACCATCATTGGGACAATGAGGACCTGGATGACCTGAGAATCTGCCTAGACATTGACCAGTGGTTCTTTTCGATTTGATTCACCCTTATAGCACCCCCTGTCCTATGGCAGGCAGGACGATGGATATTTCCTTGACTGCTCTAGAAGGAGCACACTGCCCCTGCCTCCCATGGCATGGATGTAGGTTGCACCACAATCCAGGTGGGGAGTATATTTTATTTATTTTATTTTATTTATTTGGTTTGTCAGTTGCTTACAAGATGATAGGTATAAGTAAAAACATAGTTATGAATACATGGATACATATAAGAGAAATAAAAAGAAACAATAGGACAGGGACGGTAGGCACGTTGGTGCGCTTATGCACATCTCCTACAGACCTCTTAGGAAAGGGGTAAGGTCAATAGTAGACAGTCTAAGGAATCCATGCCAGAAAAGAAAGCCAGAAGAAAGCAGTGAGGAGCAGTGATTAAAGATGATCCATCTAGTTAAGGATTTCCAAATGTATCTTTGTCTTTGGTGCTCTCTGGGCATGGTTGTTTTCATGCAGATGTTTCATTAGCCAACTAGGTAACATCTTCTGATGTTCATCACATGCTTAAGGTAGCAACATTTAACCATTTGCTTGAGAGGAAGATCCACTAAATGCAACTGGATTTGAATAAGCAAATCATTTCTATGTGGCTGACATTTGAAAAACGCTCAACTCTAGTTGTTCCACAGCTTCCCTCAAACCATAGTTTGCCAAAGCATGGTTCCTCAGCTGAGTCCTAGAACTAAGTCATCAATCACAGCGAACCAGAGTAACCAGATTCCCCACCTAAGTTAAGCAAAAGTTAATCAGCATGGTGCTTCATATAATGTCTGAATCAAGCCATTCTATAAATAGTCACGGAGAATTAAGACTTTGTCCTATCTATTGGTAGAGTTCATTTCTACCAATAAATAGTATTGTAGGCTTGTCGAATTTGACCCAGCAAGCTATGCAATTTGAAGATTTTTTTCCCACATTTGGAACTGGTAATTCACATATTGCTGTCCCATTGTTGTTTTTTGCATTAAAAATTACTTTATTTTTTCATGTTAAATAGTCCCTGCTCAGTGTTTTTTTCTATTCAACCGGTAATCAGAGTTATAAAATCTATCTGTTTACAATTATTGCATTCCAGGGCAAAGTTAAATTTCCAGAGAAGCTCCAAGCAACATATTTTTAATAGCTTATGCTTGGAGATTATTCTGCTTTCTGTTTAAATCTATTGTCTGCTGTCCCGTTTTTTGAAGCTCTGAAACTAGCAACTATTCAGAAACAATGGCTTAATGTACATTTAAATAACATAGTGAAAATTATATAAATTTGATTAATGGGCTAGAGATTATCAATAATGTTAGCATGAACTGGATTAATATGAATGATTCATAATGAAATTTGTTCATATATTATCGAGAATGTTTAGATTGAACAGGAAAGATAGAGATGAAGATAGAGATAGAGGCATTTTTTGTTTAGGTATGTTTAAATATTCAAAGAAGAGTCATATAAATTTGATAAATGTGATAGAGATTATTTACAACATTACCATGAATTGGATTAATATAAATGATACTTAGTCAAATTTAGGTATGATAGAGAAATGTTTATATTGACCAAGAAGACAGAGATAAAGATGAGGAGTTAGACATTTTTGGCCTATGTATGTTTGAATAATATAATGAGGATTACTTAAAATGGATAAACGTGATAGAGATTATTAATACTGTTATGTTGAATTGGATAAATATGAATGATATCCGGAACCAACTCTGTTCACACACAATACGGATGTAATTAAAAATAATAATAAAAATATATTAAAAAGAAAAAAGCAACAAATTTGTCTGATTTCAGATGAAGAATATTATTATTATTATTTATTATTATTTATCGTATTTTTATACCGCTCCTCTCCCAAAAGGGACTCGGAGCGGTGTATAGTCTAAACATATAAAGATACAGTCAACAGTAACAGTAATTAACTCAGAATTGAATATAGATAGATGAAAATAGGATAAATGAGTAAAATAAGTAAGTAAGTAAATGATTGAGTCCCATCAAATAGGATTAAAAGTCTTAATATCTGCTTTTCCATCTGGACTATTAATTCCTGATATCTCAAACAGGACAATTCTTCCAATTTCTGCTCACGTTATAGTGACTTTCAAATAAACTCATGTCGAAATTATAGTTTTGATATTGCCGCGGTTTACTTAACGGCTGTTATAGTGTGTTCACTTTATATTTATTTTATTTCTTTTAAACATTTATATAGCCAGTCATCTCAAAACCAGCTCGGGGCAGCTCCCAATCCAAAGTTAAAACAGTAATTACAATTACAAATTGTAATTAAAACAAGAAACCTAAATACAATAAAACGTTAAAAACAGCACAGACTTGGCACCAAGTCAACATTCTTGTCTAATTTTTATTTGTTCATTTGTCTTCCTTATTTACTCGTCTTCCAGCACTTGGGGGCCGAGAACCATTTTTCAGATCTTTACTGAAGTCGGGGGGGGGGGGGGGGGGGGGGGCTGCCAAATTTCATGGGGTAGAGAGTTCACGAGGGCAGGGTCTGCCACGGAGAAGGCACACTTCCTAGCTCACATAAGATGGCAATATTTAAGGGAAAGGAGAAGGAGTATGTGCACTCTGTTGGGCCTGGTAGGACAGCTAGATTTCCTTAAATCCTGCAAGTAAATGACCAATACCTTGAATTGCACCTGGAAGGAAATTGGTACCTAGAGCCCCTTGAATGACAGAGAAGTTACATGGACAAACCTAGAAGTTCCCATTACTGTTTCGCTGGGGCGTTCTGGACCACTTAAAAGTTTCCAGGTGGTTTTCAAGGGCAGTCCCAGGTAAAGCATATTGCAGTAATCCAGACAGGAGATGACCAAGGTATGAGTGACCATGAGTAAGGTCTTTAAAAGTACATTTGACTTCTTTTCATTTGCTATTAGTGAATGTACTTTTTTTCTTGATCAGGTTAGTTAATTTGTAATTACTATATACTGTACATGACATCTAGGAAGAACATTGAAGTTCCAGGTCTATGCAAATTATTTCAGAGGAATCCCCTTGAAGATCTGTGAGGATAACTTATGAGTAACTCTGTTAGCTTTGGGCTGGTTGGGAATAAAGAAAAGTCCTTAAGAGGTTTGCCTGCAGCAACTATTTTCCTTTCTTGTCTAAATAGTTTTATGTAGTTGGGTTTACTATCTCTGTCGGGGAGAACTTGTTCCCCGTTTCCTTATTATTTCACATTTTTAAAAAATGTGAAGGGACCTCTTCCAAAATGGAAAATGTGTTTGCACTGAGCATCACACGAGCATTTTCTTGTTTTTTTTTTTAAATGTTTCAATTGTGAATTGTTCCATGACACTTTAGCTACAGTGACTAACTCTCTCAGAAGCATGAGGAGGGGGAAGCCCAAGCTTTTATTATATAAATGGGAAATTTATAAGCCTCCATGCAGGGTATAAATCTTGCAGTTGAATTTCTTTCATCCCCGTCTGTCTGCAAAATGGGCCTTTGATTTTACTCCTCTCTGGTGGTCCCTGCTGGTCTTGCCCATCCCCCCTTTTCTTTTTGATGAGAACTGAAAACTACAGATAATCTCCTTTATAAATTCCAGCTGCGCTGGTGCAAGATTTAGACCACCTCGTGGTGAGGTTCTCCTGCTTTGGATCTCCTGCTGCTCCTGATCTTCAGCCAGCCGCACCTTCTCAACCTTACCTTCTCCACTCGTGAAGGACACTCACAATCTACCTACCCTACGGGAGCATCAGTGCCATAAACATGGAAAGCATTTTGGAAAACAAGCAGAATCTCTTTGCTATAGTTCTACTATTCAGTAGCCAACAGCTTCCATGGCATTTGCTCAAGTTTCAAAAAGAAGAAAGAAAGAAAGAAAGAAAGAAAGAAAGAAAGAAAGAAAGAAAGAAAGAAAGAAAGAAAGAAAGAAAGAAAGAAAGAAAGAAAGAAGAAGAAAGAAGAAGAAGAAGAAGAAGAAGAAGAAGAAGAAGAAGAAGAAGACTACTTCACAACTCACATTTTTGCCAGTGCATGTCTGTGGCAGGATGGAATCCCCCTCTGGTCCCTCTTGATCTATTGTTGTGGGGGGGTTGGGGGGTAGTTCTTTTATGTGATATCAGCCTGTCAGCATGCCTGTTTCAGATTTTTTTTTTTAAAGACCAGGTTTCTGCTGTGGGGTGTGACGTTGTCACATCCTCTAACGACAGTTTTTTTTCCCCTCCCTCCCTCTCATTCTGTGCTATTTGATGTGGAAGATGCTGTAGGGTAAAACATGGTCCTATCAGAGGAGGAGGAGGAGGAGGGTTTAGTGATGGCATCTCAGAAGACCCAAGAGAGAAAATTGTTCTGCATCTTAGGCTGGGATCATCCCAAGATGTACATCTTTAGCACATCTGGGTCATAGAAAACAAAACATGTGTTTTACGTATCAACATTTATGCACTGAATTTAGGATCTACACCAGAGGTCTCCAAACTTGGCAACTTTAAGACTTGTGGACTTCAACTCCCAGAATTCTCTGGGAATTGAAGTCCACAAGTCTTTAAAGCTGCCAAGTTTGGGGACTCCTGATCTACACTAAAGATCAGCCAGAGAAATAATTACTCAGAGTTGGGGCAGGTTAGAGAAGATAAGACCAAACCAAACGAATCAGAAAGACAGAAAGAGGTGCACCAGTGAAACTCCAGAGAATCCATAGACCCACTTCTAAATCTCACTCTGGCTACAAAACAGCCAATCCAAATGGGCACAAATTATAATCCAAAAGGGGTTTATTCCCTTGGATTTATAGCACGCCATTTTCCTTCTGGACAAATGGAAATCTAACTTTGCTCATTAGTCAAAAGGTCACATTTTTGGCCTAGAAAGAAGACGACTTTGTCCCTTGCCCTAAAACATGTTATTTTTTAATTCACGGCAAAGGATTGAGATGCCCCACCATTTCAAAACTGCAGAGCTGGCTGGCGACTGAGTTGTCGGGTTTGGGGGTGGGGGAACAGGACTGTCTATCCATCTGTCTGTCTTTTTTTTTTTTTTTCTTTCTGCAGAAGATTCTCAATCCCCCTGGGGTCCCCATCTCAGCCCCGGAGAGGAAACACCTGGATGTGCTTCATGCTTCATTGGATGCCAAAAAGAGAGAGAGAGAGAGAGAGAGAAAGCCACTTCTTTCAGGTCTCTTAGTGTGTGAGATGAGATTACCAAAGAGGAAGGCTGAAAGCTCTGGGTTAATCATGGTTTCAGCAAAATAACATTTTGGCGCACAGAAAGACGGAGTGGACATGGTTGTTGTGTAAAGGCAGAAGGTTGAATTAAGAAGAACTCTAAATTGAAGGATTTAGCCTTCGACATCCAGAGTGGCCGAGAGGTAGGCCTTTGAGATGCCACCAGCCTTCGTGGTTTTCTTCATCTGGCACTTGATGCTCAAGATAAGAATCCATCGAGTTGGTTTTTCATCCGTTGTATTCCCCTTGGAACCCTCCAACTTTGTGCAAAGTTTGTAAACATGGTTTATCACTTGCCATGTGGTAGGACTCAGGAAGTGGTGATTCACGATATATCAGCATAATACATAGACAGACAGACAGACAGACAGATAGACAGACAGACGTACACGTATATAAATAGGTAATCAACCTAAGATGACAATTAGAAGCAGAATTTCCATTGCTAAGAGAGGTATTGTTAAATAGTTACATCCAGGTTCATGACTTTTGTGGCCATGGTTGTTAAACAAATTGTCAGCTTTGGAAGCCATGTTAGCACCAGAAGCTTCCATGCTTCCACATTCTTGAGCTTGGGAAGTTGGGAGGGGGAATTTCATGGAGTGTATATGGTTAGACATAATAGCATTTTTCTTCTAAGTCAAGGTCATGTTATTTCTGCACCTGGATGAGGAGTGGTTGAAGGGATGTCTCAAGTTGGGATGGATGGAGATTGGGGCATGTGATGGAATGATGGGGGCAGGGAGGGTGGATTGGTAATGTTTACTTATTGGAGGAAAACCCGGAACTTTCTGATTCAAGTTTTCCCAAATGTGCCAGAATATAAGGAAACTTTGAGAAAATGCCTGTCTCGGAGTTTTAATTGGAGTTGGGCTTTTCTGGAACCTTGACACAAATCTCTTCAGTTGTTGAGTCAATCACAAGCTTGGGAAATAAATTGGGCTTCCTCCCTTGACCTTCCTTGTCACACATGAGCCCAGGACACGTATCACCAAATGCTAGTTGCCAAATACCCACATTTTAATCACGTGACTGCAGATATGTCAATTTAATCATAAGCATAAGGACCTCTTGTACGCAGCTCCAACCAGTCACTAAGAGAAATGGAGGACTACCTATGTCATACTCAATTGTTGGCTGCCATTCTTTGTTGTATTCCGCTCTAGGATGAAATATTTTCTTTCTTGTATGTCTCCTTGGGAGTTGCAAGGACACCCAATACCCGTTTTGGGTTTCAACTCTTACACTTTACAGAATAGAATAACAGAGTTGGAAGGGACCTTGGAGGTCTTCTAGTCCAACCCCCTGCTTAGGCAGGAAATCCTTTACCATTTCAAACAAATGGTTGTCCAGTCTCTTCTTAAAGGCTTCCAATGTTGAAGCATTCACAACTTCTGGAGGCAAGTTGTTCCACTGGTTGATTGTCCTCACTGTTGGGAAGTTTCTCCTTAATTCCAGGTTGCCCCTCTCCTTGATGAATTTCCATGCATTGTTTCTTGTCCTGCTTTCAGGTGCCTTGGAGAATAGCTTGACTCCCTCTTCTTTGTGGCAGCCCCTGAAATATTGGAACGCTGCTATCATGTCACCCCTTAATCCTTCTTTTCATCAAAGTAGGCATACCCTGCAACCTTTCTCCATATGTTTTAGCCTCCAGTCCTCTAATCCTCTTTGTGGCTCTTCTCTGCACACTTTTTAGAGTCTCAACTTCCTTTTTACATCATAGTGACCAAAACTGGATGCAGTATTCCAAGGGTGGCCTTACCAAAGCATTATAAATTACTTATTTGCTAGCTAAAGCTGATGAGAACTGGTCCATATCTTCTGGTCTTTGGTCATTCATGGCCTGCTCCATAGACATAAATTTGTGGTCCTGGCTAATTAAGGAAGTTCCTAAGGATTTTTTTTGTCTTCTTAACATTTATTTCTCATTCATTACAGCACAAGATTTTCTTTCTGAACATGTTTCTGCATGAACCAAACTTCTGGCTTTGTTTCCATGACACGGGAAATTTCTGTTTTTTTTTTCAAAAGAATGTTATCTCTGACTCCTGCTTAGAAATGAATGGCCTTCCACAAAGAAGCAGCAGCGGGGAATAAGAGAGGAGAAGAGGAATTCCTGGGGGAGTAACGTGAGGGTGGGCTTCTGTCTTGCAAAGGGGTCAAGATCAGGGGTGGGATTCAAAATTTTTAACAACTAGATCTGTGGGTGTGGCTTAGTTGGTGGGGTGGCTTGCTGGTCATGTTATTGGCTGGGTGTGGCCAACTCAGTATCACTCACATCGAGGTATGTATCTCCTCGCCTGGCCTCTCATGACTGTGGGGATGCTGCAACAGTCGTAAGTGTGAAAAATGGTCATAAGTCACTTTGTTCAATGCCACCGTAACTTTGAATGGTCACTCCACACAAGCAAAGTATCAGCAAAGGAGGGGGAAAAAACTCTAGAGAAGTTCCAGAGACAGGAAGTCTAGTCCTGCCAAGAATGTAATAAAGGTCAACGGAGAGGCAGTTTCTGTAAGCAACACCAGAATGTTTCCTTCCTGCCTTCGTTACAGGATTAGGCCAATAATTTCTTCTAACAACCAGTTCTCCAAACTGCTTAGAATGTTAACAACTGGTTCTAGCAAATAGGTGCGAACCTGTAGAATCCCACTCCTGGTCAAGATGGAGGAAATGACCTGAGTAGACGTGCCTCCATCCCATCCTTGAGAAATGTTGGAAGCCCTCCTGAATTCTCGGTGACCACTTTCTTCTCAAGCCTGAGATTTGCCTGCAAGATTACAAAAGAAAAGAGTTTGAAGCAGAAAAAAATAGATGAGGCTTCAGATTATTGAGGTCTTTGGGGAAAAAAGACATCGGAGTTGCATCTGTGGCCTCCAAGTTGGCCATTCTCCCTCTGAAGACCTTCTTACTGGCAAGTCAGAGGTAGATATCAAAGTCCAGGAATGCCCACACCACACTCCATCTAAAGCTCTAGAGCATTGTTTCTCAATCTTGACAACCTGAAGATGTGTGAACTTCAACTTCAACATGACTGGCTGGGGAATTCTGGGGTTTGAAGTCCACAAATCATCAAATTGCCAAGGTAGAAAAACACTGTTCTAGAGCATTCTGAGAATTTAAATGTTGCTTTAGTTGCTTGTGACTGCCATGAGACCCGAAGGGAAGGATTGCCAGACAAATGAAGATTATGAAATACATTAACGAACTGCCTAAGTGAATGCCACAAGCTTAATCTTCACACCATGATTGCCCATTCTCTCGCTTCTTTTGCCCAAGGCATGGTCTCATGCCAATTGTCCATCATCTCTCAAATGTTAAATGTTGCAACCAACCAGTTGTAACCAGACTATTTCTACCACCACCCCTTTGGTTTCCTCTACCCTTCCAATTTATTCTTTTCCTTCATCGAAAAAATGACAGATGATTTACTACCTCAACCTGATGGTCCAGGAAGAATGCTTTCTGTGAGAAATTTTGCATAAAGCTTTGGCAAGGGAGGGAAGAGGAAAGAACCTGGAGCAATCACAGGATTCAATTTCCTCCAAAGTTTGAGCAAAAGGAGCAGGACAGCTTGACATGGAACTCCGAAAATGAGCCTACGGAGTGAAGGAATCCTTGCAAAGCCTCATTCAATCAACTTGCAGATCTTTATATCACGTTAAGGAGGACTCATAATGGTCTCAAAAGGAGTGTTCCACATAGTGGGTGTAGGGTGAGAAGACATTTCTAAGCAAAAAGGAAAAAATCAACTCACACACTCATCACCCACCAAAAATAGCTGTGTACTTGGACTCATCAAATTAT
Organism: Bungarus multicinctus; assembly: GCA_023653725.1. Taxonomy (NCBI): domain Eukaryota; kingdom Metazoa; phylum Chordata; class Lepidosauria; order Squamata; family Elapidae; genus Bungarus; species Bungarus multicinctus. The sequence goes on from CM042837.1 coordinate 24,868,640, forward strand.
GACGGAGTCATAATCACTCCAATGACATTCTTTTGATCCAGCATACAGGTTGTCTACATTTGAAGTCAGAGTTTTTCAAACTTGGTAACTTAAAGCTGTTTGAATTTCCAGAATTCTCCAGGGAGGAGGAGGAAGAGGAGGAGGAGGAGGAGTCCATCAATCATGATCCTATGGTGGAAGAACTCCAATAACTTCAGTTTTAACTAGACCTCTTCTTGTAGCCTGGGTTTCTTCCATCCCAATAGAATGTTTAAAATGTTAACATCTTTAGTGGTTTTTAATGGCATGTTTTGTCCTCTTTTGGGGTAAATCTGCCACCTGCTGGCCAGGTCTTTCACCAAACAGACCTCCGAAGACTTGTGAACAGACATAGAAAAAATGCATAGACTTTGCCTCCAGGTATTCCATTCATGCAAGGTCACAGATGTCACTCTTGAGAACTTTGTCAGACAGTCCACAATGCTTCAGGAGATTTTGCAGGATGGAGAAGAACCTTCTGGACTGGGTCCCCCACAGCAGGTGATGGAGGAAGCCAAATCTGCTCTTCACTCTCAGTCATGGTCCCTAAATTTCCATTCTCATTGGAGAAGAAGATATTGGTTGACCTCCCAAGTTAAGATCGCAAGGTTTAAAAGTAGGAATAGATCTGAAGCACTTGAATCTTCATGATTGTGAAAGTGCAGGAGATCGTCCATCCATAAACCAGAGCTTTAAAATGTACCCTCACTGAAACAGAAAAAATTGAGAGAGGTCAGTACTTCCACCCATACACAGAATTTTAACCTGTCTTGAAGACCAAGCTGATCTGGACGTGGTTCTTCACAATGTAGAAGACAACCAAGCAATGTCTTCCCAACAAGCTACAGTGCTGTGAAAAATAGGCACATGGAAGTCTACAAGGTTGAAGTCAATCAAGTGAATTCTTTTCTTTCCTGATGCCTACCATGACTGACATCTCAGCCTACAGATTCCCAGGATCCAGCAGATTGGTGGTTTTCAGAAAAAAGAAACCTCCCAGAGATGAGGCAAGATCTGAAGTCTGGAATTATTTAGCGTTTGAATATTAAACAAGCAAACTTATTAAATAAATTAATTGGAAATCTATGTTTTCCTCTGTTTTTTAATCACTATCTCTCTCTCTCTGTGTTTCTTGTTTAAAATCCTTATCCATGATTATAACAGTTGTGATTGGGCCACACAAAGTGGGAAAGACAGCTTATTGCGATAAAGGCTGTTTCATTCAAGTTGCGCTGATTTCTGAAGATGGCATGGAAGGTCCAGGCAGTTTTCTTGCAACAATACAGAAGTGATTTTTTGGTCACCTTCTATGTTTTCTGATTTTGCCTTCCAAGCCTACATCCTGATCTTTCCTCTTCATCTCCTGTTGAAATGTTTTCCCCTGTCTAGTTTTTCCAGATTAGCCAAGGTGGGTTGTGTGCTCCAACAGACTGAAGAACCTAAAAATCAGGGGTATCTTCAGAGTGTGTCAGAATTCAAAATGGGGGCTGCAACTACGTAAACAAAACTCTGTCTGTTTTTAGGTCCATCTCTTACATGGTTACAACCTCCATTTTGACCTTTTTTGACTTGTCCCAGGGACATCCCTAGACAAAAACGAAGGAACTCAATCTCTTTTGCAACTTCACATCTATGTTTTTCCATGTACGTTTCTGCCAATTTGAACACTTAGCTAACTAAGACCTATCTGGTACAAAGTTTAAACTTTAATCAAGAGATGAACCCCATTCAACATAAAATGGACTCCCTCCCAATGCCCACAAACCTCAGTCCTTGAATTATAGGTGAAGAGGAAACAAGAAGGACTTTTGTAGGATTTGACAGTCCTTTTTCTAGCAAAGCGGTAATCCAGGTTGAAAACTTGGGAGGGGTTACCATCTATTGATTGATAGAATAAGCTCGGAATGATGTGTAGAAGAAATTGACCATGACTAAGCCATTGTTGGTGGAAGAACACAGAGTTAAATCACTTCCCCAGTGCCTCTCCCAAGACTTGGGTGCTAAATAAGCTTTTGTTTCTCTTTCTACTATAATTGCCAGTAAAGCTTCAAGGTAAACAATGACTCTGCATGTCTTCTCTGAATTGCTAAACACCTTGGAAGGATCCCAAAGAATGAATCTAGTTTAATTTGTTTAGGTTTTCCAAATCCCTGTTACGATATGGCATGTTCGTTAAAGATTTATGAAACCCGGAAAATATCAACAAAGCTGCCACTGAATGCCAGATCCCCTACGCAGGGATGGCTCACCAGTTTTCAACCTGTCAACTCCATCTCAAGATCAGTTTCCAGATTGGCTGCAACCCAATAGAGCAGTCGTGAGGAATCTACTACATGAAGCCACCGTGTGTTTGCTCAAACCTAGGGTCATCCCACGAGGTACACGAGGTAAGAAAGCCAGGCCATCTAGGTTAGAGGTGGTATTCAGCAGGTTCTGACCAGTTCTGGAGAACCAGTAGCGGAAATTTTGAGTAGTTCAGAGAATCAGCAAATACCACCTCTAACTGGAGATTTTATAGTATCCTTCCCCTGCCACGCCCACCAAGCCACGCCCACAGAATCGGTAGTAAAAAAAATTGAATCCCACCACTGATCTAAGTCAAGACTACAATTATTCGCCATGGGTGAATAGGCAGCAATATAAATCAAATAAACAAACAAACAAACAAACAAACAAACAAACAAATAAATAAATAAATAAATAATAGTCACAGCTTTAGGAACAGAACATTACAGGTCTGGGTGAATTTTTGGTTCTGTGTGAACTTTGGAGGGGCATGCCTGATGTTTTCCCCTGGGCTCAATCCCCGTTTATCTAGCTGTTAGCTTGATAACTGTTTTTCCTCCTGCCTTCAGGGTCCTTCCTTTTTCCTCCCTACATCCAATTGTGATTCTCTGTAAACTATGCTTTACCAGTTATGGTGGTGCAGTGGTTAGAATGCAGTACTGCAGGCTACTTCTGCTGACTGCCGGCTGCCTGCAGTTCGACAGTTTGATTCTCATTGACTCAAGGTTGACTCAGCTTTCCATCCTTCCAAGATTGGTAAAATGAGGACCCAGTGTTGGGGGCAAGAGGCTGATTCTGTAAACCACTTAGAGAGGGCTGTAAAAGCTCCGTGAAGTGGTATGTAAGAGCTATCTTCCCCTTCCTTCCTTCCTTCCTTCCTTCCTTCCTTCCTTCCTTCCTTCCTTCCTTCCTTCCTTCCTTCCTTCCTTCCTTCCTGTGTTGGTGCAGTGGCTAGAATGCAGTACTTCAGGCTAATTCTGCCAACTGCCAACAATTTGATCCTGACTGGCTCAATGTTGACTCAACCTTCCATCCTTCTAAGGTGGATAAAATGAGAATCCAGATTGTTGCGGGCAGGAAACTGACTCTGTAAACTGCTTAGAGAGGGCTGGAAAGCACAGTGAAGCAGTATATTAGTCTAAGGGCTATTACTATTTGTAGTTTAATCTGTTTGGATACATCATCAATGGTGAACAGATTACAGTTAAGCAAACAAGGGTTAATAGAAAGTCTGGAGCCAGTTAATGGGTCCAATCTAGGCACACCTGAGCATTTTATAGAGTTCATTGAAAGTGGAGGATGGATCTATCTCCAACCATTCTTGAGTTGAGCAAAAATAATCTCTCTGCAGAAAGATTCAGGACTCTTGAGAAGCTGTAGCTAGAGGAGTCCCTAGGAGATCCTTTTGATGTATGCACCAAGGCATAGCCTTCCAGCAAGAAGTTCTGGTGATGAGCACTAGAGAACTGAGGATTTCTGGGGCTCGTGTCTTTCATTTAAGTGGAGCCAACTCAAGTATCTGAGATCCCACCACCCCAAGAAACACAGCCAAGGTGGTGGTATCTTCTGCTTCTCCTGGGCTGCTAGCAATCAAGTCATTGAATTTGTTCATTTTTTGCCAAAGCAAGAATGCAGAGCTTCTGATGTGGCTGCCCAGATTAAGTGGTCTTTCTTGGGGCAGAAGAAGAAAGAAAGAAAGAAAGAGAGCCATGACTCTGTGTGGTTAGACCAGGTGATTTTTCAGAAGAAGCATTTTTTTCCTCCTAAATCCCTCTGATGTTTACCAAAGAGCTACATTTCCATATTGGGCAGTGCCCAGCACAGTTTGGATTACACATTAAACAATGTCGGAATAGTTTATGCTTCAACAATCCAAACAGAGGCTGCAGTTCCTGGGTTGCCTGGAGGGTCAAGTGTGTTTCTCTGAAAATTCGAGTGCATCAAGGGGACACCTGCAGGGAGCCAAGTGGGCAAGGGAGAGCGCCTCCTTTGGGGGGGTGGCTAAGGCAACCAGGGCATCGCACCCCAGGGTCTCCCCCACTGCCACCCTGAATGTCGGAGTTGTGCCCAAAAGCAGCGCCCCGAAAACAGAGCCTCCCTTGCTCAGCAAAGAGTCCGTTTGCAAGCTCAGGATCTTAAAAGGCTGGGGAAGTGCCTCGTTAGGAAGGAGTAAAAAGTGCTGCAGGTGATGCCACCCTTACAGAGTTCTGCTAAGAAAGAGGCAGGGCAGCCATGGGGTGGCTTCACCTGCTAATTTGACTCTTCACACACACACACACACACAGAGGGAGGGAGGGAGGGAGGAGGGAGACAGAGAGAAAGAGGGTGAGAGACAGAGAGAGAGAGGGAAGGAGAGACAGAGAGAGAAAGAGAGAGAGAAAGAGGGGGGAGGGAGGGGAAGAGAGAAACAGAGACAGACACAGAGAGGGAGGGAGGGAGAGACACACACACAGAGAGAGAGAAAGACAGAGATGGGGAGAGAGAGAAAAAGAGAGGGAGGGAGGGAGAGATACAGAGAGAGAGAGAGAGAGAGAGACACAGAGAGAGAAAGAGAGAGAGGGAGGGAGACAGAGAGGGAGGGAGAGAATGAGTTGGGTGAGCTGGATGAGCTCAGGATGCAATTAGGAAGATTAAAACTGTTTGTGGTCCTCCTCAGCAAGGCTTTGCTTCTCCACCAACCATTTGTCTGAGGTTGGTCTACAAGACCTTCAAGGTCCTTTTCAGCCCTAGGATTTTATGGTTCGATCATGTCCAGCTGACTTTGCCTGAACCAAGCCTGAATTCTTGCTGTGGGCAGACAGGACAGGACTTGTTTCATGGGGTAGCAAAGGGAGGATTGCAGCGTGTCTGGGTCTCCCTGCCAGCAACTGTTGGGGGGTGGGGGGCTGGTAGGGTAGGATAGGAAGGAGAGAGAGAAAGAGAGAGATGATGAGAGAGAGGGAGGGAGAGATTCCCCCACTGGCTGGGGAATTCTAGATGGATGAATGGATGGATGGATGGACAGACAAGAGCTGTGGTGGCACAGTGGTTAGAATACAGGATTGCAGGTGAATTCTGCTGACTGCCAGGGGTTCAATCCTCACAACCTCAAGGTTGACTCAGCCTTCCGTCCTTCCGAGGTGGGTAAAATGACGACCCAGATTGTTGGGGGCAGAGCAGTTTATAAACTGCTTAGAGAGGGCTGGAAAGCACTGTAAAGCAGTATATACATCTAAGAGCTATTTCTATTTCTTTCTTTTCTCTTTTCTCTTTTCTCTTTTCTCTTTTCTCTTTTCTCTTTCTTTCTTTCTTTCTTTCTTTCTTTCTTTCTTTCTTTCTTTCTTTCTTTCTTTATTTATTTATTTCTTTCTTTCTTTCTTTCTTTCTTTCTTTCTTCTCTCTCTTTCCCTTCCTCCCCCTTCTTTCTTTCCATCCTTCTTTACTGATTGGATTTCTATTCCTTCCTTGCTTCCTTCCTCCCTTCTAAAGATTCACTCAGCCTCCCGTCTTTCCGAGGTGGGTAAAATGACGACCCAGATTGTTGGGGGCAAGAGGCTGACTCTGTAAAGCGCTTAGAGAGGGCTGGAAAGCACCGTGAAGCGGTATATAAGTCTAAGTGCTATTGCTATTGCTATGGAAGACCTTCTGTGGTTGGGTTACCACATCCATGGTACTCCAAGAGAAGGGAAATATCTAGCAACCTTTGGAAGATTTCCATCCTGCCTCCCATCCTACAGTAGAAAAAAACCCCAACAATCACACGGAGGGTCCCATCTCAAACTCACCGCGAAGTTTGTGATCAATGGCTGGGAGGTGTAGGTCAGCACCGAGGATGTCCCCACGAGTGTGTAACTGGGGCAGACCGGCTATTGCTATTACTACTCTTTTTAGATGATTACAAACAAGGCTCACCCTGTTAAGGATCATATATATGTATGTATGTATAGTATGTATGTATGTATGTGTGTGTGTATATATATATATATTCCTGATCCTTAACAGGAAAGAGAGAGAGAGATCACCTTGTTAAACTGGCATTTGCTGTCACCAACACCAACTTAGATGGGCAAACTTAGGGTTAAGCAATGATTGTGTTTCTTGATAATTTCTTAAGGCACATCATACCTCTCCAGCCTTCTCCTCTTCCAGCCTCCCATTTTTCATGACCGAGGGCACTAAACTTCAAAGAGGAAGCCCAAAAGACCAGCTGTGCTATATTAAGCTCTGATCCCTGGCTTTTTATTATTATTATTATTATTTTAAAGGAAATGGTGATGAATAATGAAAGGAACTCATAGGACGACTGCACCTTGTTTGCATAGCTATGATATATGACCCCAATCTGGATGCCTGGTTTGTTGTGATCAAGGTGAGCATCCTGTTCTCCCTTGTTTTGGCCTTTCTTCCTCTTCTTTTTGTATCAACTCAAACAAAGTCCAGGTGCTTCACAATTTCTCACCAACTGTTAGCAACCTATGACCTTGTCCTGGCTCTCTCAAACACAATGGGCCTTTTGGATGACATTTGCTCTGGATCAAAACAACGACTACCTATTCAGTGTTGATCATTTGGGCCAGGGGGATCAAACTCAAGGCCCAGAGGGTAGATCTGGCCCACAGAATGCTTAGATCTGGGGCCACCCTGGAAACAGAAAAGAGTGGCCTGTAGTGCCTCTGCCAGAGAAAACAGAGCTCAGGAAGGCCATACACAGCTTTCCCAAGGTCCATTTTCACTGGCAGTGGGTTGCAGGAGGCCGTCGTAGCTGAAAACAGAGCTTGGGAGCCCATTTTAGCTGGCAGAGGGTTGCAGGAGGTTGTCGCAGCCGAAGATACAACTGATGCCACCAAGCCAGTTTTCACCCACAAGGGTGCTGTCCCTTTTCATTTCCACCAAGAACAGAAGCAGTCCTGATAAGAATACATAATAACAGAGTTGGAAGATCCCTTGGAGGTCTTCTAGTCCAAACCCCTGCTCAGGCAGGACATCCTATACCATTTCAGTCCAATCTCTTCTTAAAAACTTCCAGTGTTGGAGAATTCACAACTTTTGTAGGCATGTTGTTCCACTGATTAATTGTCCTTTCATGAAATTTCTCCTTCGTTCCAGGTTGCTTCTCTCCTTGGTTAGTTTCCACCTGTTGCTTCTTGTCCTGCCTCCTGGTGCTTTGGAGAATAGCTTGACCCCCTCTTCTTTATGGCAGCCCCTCAAATATTGGAACACTGCAATCATATCACACCTTCATTAAACTAGACGTACCCCATTCCAGCAACCGTTCTTTGTATGCTTTTGCCTCCATCGTCTTCATTATTCTTCTCTGCCCTCAACTTCTTTGTTTCCGTTGTGGTGACCAAAACTGGGTTGCCAAGCTTGCAAGCCTGTGTTTCTTTTGGGGATAATCTAGCTTTTGTTCATCCAGAGAACAGAGGGCAGCCGATACAATCGTTCCCGACTCCAACAATAACTCTCCACTAGCTGAGCTGTTTGTTCTTCCCAGGCAGGGCTGGGCTCCGTTTTGACAATCACAATGGTATAGCTTTGAAGAGAGACTTGGGCTGGTTCTCAGCTTACAAATAAAAAAAATGTTTGACCCTCCAATCCCAGCAATTCTTCTGAAATATCCTCCTATTCACACACACACACACACAAAGATTTGTTTTCTTCCTTTTCTAAAGGTTGCCGCCTTTCTAACTGCTGTGGGTTATTTATTTATTTTTCTTTTAAAGTTGTGAGTCAGGAGTGCCCACAAGGTTTGGTTTCAAAATGTGACACAGGTAAGCACGGTGGTGCAATTGAAGCCGTGACTGCTTTCTTGTGTGTGCCTTGCCCATGACTTTGATTGTCCGCTTTGGCTTTTCCTTCTGCAACATACGGCGAATGTACGTTCACCGTATGTTACAGGCGAATCAAAATCATGTGACGTATTCGTAACCGCTTTTTAAAACCTCAGTAAGGGCCACACCTGGAAATCCGGCCTTCAGTTTTGGTCACCACATGACCCAGAAAAAAAAAAAAGAGATATTGAGACTTTTGGAAAAAATGCCGAGAAGAACAACTAAGATTTATTGTTAAACACCATATGAAGAACGGTTGCAGGGTTTTTGGGTTTGGATAATCTGGGGAAAAGAAGGACTAGGACCGTGTTGGCGAACCTATGCCACACGTGCTGAACTGGCATGCAGATCCATTTCCCCCAGCATGCGAGAGGTCACTCGGAAGAGCCCCGCTGTGCATGCATGCAGGGGTCTCCGCCTGACAGCTGATTGTCGGGTATCTGGCACGCATGCGCAGGAGGCGGAGGGTGTGTGTGTGGGAGATGCGTACGCATGTGCAAAAAGGTGCAGCGCATGAGGGGCATCACGCACACATGCTCAGGGGTGTGGGGAGGGGCAGCACGCATTGCCTTCTGGGTGCTGGCACACGAGCACACATGCAATTATCAGCACGGGAGCCAAACAAGGTCAGCCACCACTGGACTACCTGATAGCAGTATTCCAGCCTGCTGCAACGGTTATAAGTGTGAAAAAGGGTCATAAGCAGGGCTGGGATTCTACCAGTTCTCCCCTATTCACTAGAACTGGTTGTTAACATTCTAAGCAGTTCGGAGAACCGGTGGTTAGAAGAAATTCCTGGCCTAATCCTGTAAGGAAGGCAGGAAGGAAACATTCTGGTGTTGCTTACAGAAACTGCCTCTCCGTTAACCCTTATTACATTCTTGGCAGGACTAGACTTCCTGTCTCTGGAACTTCTCAGGAGTTTTTTTCCTCTCCTTTGCTGGTACTTTGCTTGTGTGGAGTTACCATTGAAAAAAGTGACTTATGACCATTTTTCACACTTATGACTGTTGCAGCATCCCCACAGTCATGAGAGGCCAGACAAAGAAATGCGTGCCTCGATATGAGTGATGTTGAGTTGGCCACACCCATCCAATAACATGACCACCAAGCCATGCCCACCAACTAAGCCACGCCCATAGAACCAGTTGTTAAAAAATTTGAATCCCACCCCTGGTCATAAGATACTATTTTTTCAGGCTGTTGAACTGTCCCTAAATTGGACTGGCAGTACCAATTTCCTGTTATTTGACAAGCTTTCCACCTTCAGACCAGAGCCTCTAGGTTTGTGTGTCTGTCTCTGTTTGTGTGTGTAGCTACACAAACCTCTATCTTTGCACAGGTGTAGGCCTAGACCAGGTTTTTTTTTACTGTCCCTTCTGGATGGAGCTGTTCTTACAAATGGCCAGGATGCTGATAAGGAACCACAAATGGCCTCTTAACGCAGTGTGTAGATCCTGCTTTCTTGAGTTCAGTCAATATTTGATCATTTTGAAGGGTGGGTTGTTGACCCCTCATCCTGCCCTTTGCCGGGAGCTGGGCTTTAATCTGCCCCTTTGGCTCAGGAATAAGAAGAGCCGATGGCAGGCGACACCTGCGCGCTACAGACTCTCATTTCCCTATGCAAACTCACCTTTGGTCAAATTAAATACGAATTGAACAGCAGGAGATTCAGCCAGGACTTTCCTTGTTCAACGTCAGATTGAGGTCGCGCTCTGGAGGAAACTCCAACCGGTCCATAACTGGAGATAAGCAGAGTTTAGGGTGGGGGTGGGGCTACATAAATGCCAGTTTTCGGTGTGTAGGGCAGGGGGTGTCCAACCCTGGGCATTTTGTGGGTTTCAACACCCAGAATTCCTCATGCTGGCTGGGGAAATTCTGGGCATCCACAAGTCTTAAAGTGGCCATTCCTGGTGAAGAGTTTCCCAAAGGTGCCAACTCTTTGCAAATCCAGGCGATCGCAGGAATAAGTTGTCCCACCTGCCCAACTAAAGTCTGCATCCAAAGTCCTGTAGCTCCTCTGATGTTTCTCCAAGTCCCAAATGGTGTTTGCTTTGATCTTGGAACTGTAAGGTGTTTGATCTGGATCTTGAGCCCAAGCTGCATTCTTGCACTGTCAGAAGTTCCTCAATTCAATTTAAGCCAGAAATATTTCTCTTAGGAATAATGACAGACAGTCATAGCAAAGGTACAACATATGCAATAACACATGTGTCAAGGCTCCAACAAATCCACACCCATTCAAATCATAAGTCTCTAGCCGCGTCTCTCAGAGAAAATAAAATTGATTTATTAGGAGTGGCCATGCTAGTGTTAGCTGGATGCAGCCGATACTAAAATAAATCATTCATTTCCCCCTTTACCCTGGTCTTCCCCCACCCCTGGATGTATATTCTCCAATGAAACACATCCATAGCCAAGAGTCATCCATCATGCTCTCCAGTAATAATATTTGGTCTTTTTAGTTGCCAACATGTATTGACAACAGTGAAAATGGTTTATGCACAATATTGGACAAAAGAAAGTATACTACTGAAAAGAGAGATAATAAGGAAAATAATGGCTTGTGCAGAATCTGATAGATTAACTTTAATACTGAAAAATAAGGGAGAATCAGAATCCTATGGTTGCAAAAAAGAGGGGAAGATCGAAACAAAAATAGCTAGGATGATTAGAATCAAAATGTAAATATTGCACCAATAATAGGAATGTTAATGGTTTGGTTATATTTTTGTATGTATGGCAAAGTAATGCCAGAATGGTTGCACTGGGCTTGATACTTATAGTTGTAAACAATAAAAAATATATATTCCAAAAAGGAGGAGGAGGAGGAGGAAGGAGGAGGAGGAGGTGGTGGTGATGGTGGTGTTTTGGATCAATTTGGGGTAAACTGTACTCCATTGGCAACACAGTGCCTGCCCTGGCAAAGTCACAAGGGGAGTTGAAGCTCCAAGCTAACATCAACAGTAATTGAAAAAATATTTGAATGTGCAGAAATGAATAGATTAACATTAGAAATTAAAGAAAAAGAAGAATCTGAATATTACATGGTATGGGACTTGTTTTATAAATGGCTAGAAAATAAAATTAATTAAAAGGGATTTGACATATTTATAAAGCCATAAGAGAAACTAGTGTAATAGACATACTGAATATTACTTATATGATATATATGGGAATTGATTATTATTATATTGTTATACTGTTAAGAAGAATATTATTAGTAATTGTTAAGCACATGACATGTGTACCTAATCGACACATGATTGAAATGGAAGGGATTTATTATATGTTAAAAATAAAAAAAATTATTAGAAAAGATGAGTTTGCATGGTGCAGGATTGGATCTTGCTCTGGTCTAATGCAAAAGGGGAATACAGAGAGGGAGTCAAAAAAGTCAAAATGGAAGCCACAAGCCTTCGATCAAATCCCTGTTACTTTATTTTATTTTTACTACATTGCAACATGTGTGTCAGGATTCTGGCAGTTACTCCAATTAAATTATGAGCCTCGAGCCACACTCCCAAAGCTAAAGAGGATTTATTTGAAGGTAACAATCTACGTCTGGCACTAACCTGGGTGTAGCCAACTCTGAGATACGTAATTCACTGTCACCCTTGATCCTGCTTTCCCCTCCACCCCTCTGGGTGTATCATCCAATGAAAAACATCCATAGGCAAGAGTCATCAATCATGCTTTCCAATTAGGTTTTTTTCATGGCAGAAGCTTCAGCCATCCAATCAGTCTTTGAAGAAAATATGAATGGAATGTACTTTCGATTCCACACTGCTGCCTGCTCCCCCCTTTTTTCTGTTGTCAATCATAAAAAGTGCATACAAAATGTTTTATAAGTTGACATTCAGCTCCCCTCACTTCTTGAAGGTGACCTGTACAACATACCCAAAATCGTTTTGATTGCAGATAGTGCTGGTAGGTTACTGGTAGTCCTTGACTTATGACCACAATTGAGCCCAACATTTATGTCATTAAGTGAGACATTTGTTAGGTGGGTTTTGCCCCCGTTTTACAATCTTTCTTGCCACCATTGTTCAGTGAATCACTGCAGTTGTTAATAACTCCGTCATTAAGTGAATCTGGCTTCCCCGTTGACTTTGCTTGTCAGAAGGATGCAAAAGGAGGCTGCAAACATGACCTGGGAGACACTGCAATGGTCATAAGTGTGAGCCATTTGCCAAGCGCCTGGATTTTGATCACATGACCATGGGAATGCTGGAAAGGTTGTAGCTGTGAAAAACAGTTTTTTTCAGGGTCACCTTTTTCAGTAACGTTGTAATGTTGAATGATCACTACATGGACTGTTGTAAATTGAGGACAACCTGTATGTATGTTAGCTATGCCCAGAAGGGCAAAAGCTTGGGTCACAGAGTTTGTGGTTTGACTTTTTTGCCCTCTATGGATTCCCCCCATCCCTTCTCTTCAGAAAACTTCACCCACCTCTGTTTCCCAATCAGGATGCTTGGCAGGGTGGAGCTGCCCCACTGGGCATGGGGGCAGTCTTTGATGATACACAAATATACACTCACATACACAGACACACACATGGAGGGAGAGAGGGAGAGGGAGGGAGGGGGAGGGAGAGGAAAAGAGAGAGGGAGAGGGAGAGGAAGGGAGAGAGGGAGAAGGAGAAGGAGAGAGAGAGGGAGAGAGAGAGAAAGAGGGAGAGAGAGGGAGGGAGAAGGAAAGGGAGGGAGAGAGATCCCTTTCCTTGCCCAGCCTACTTGGGAATGAATTCACTTGGCTGTAAAGATAACAAAAGGAAACCAAACCCCTTCCTCCCCCATGCAATTAATTAGGCTTTAACAAACTTGTGGTTTTGTGTGTGTGGTTTTTTTTTTTTAACAATAGCAGGAGAACAAATGAAGATAAATAGCAGATGTCCCAATTATTTAGGACTGGAGCCTTTTGCACAGCCTGAAATAAACAGAGCCCTGCCTGGCCTCCTTCCACAAAACCTTACGCAGGTAGTTTTTACAGGTGGTGTTCAGCAGCAGACAAAGGCACTGCGAGCAATTCACTTACTCGGCTGACTCACACTCGGCTCTGGACTCAGCCCTTCGCTGCCATCTGCACGAGCTCAGAAGACTCACGACGGCTTCCTCCCGGGCTACATTTCAGTTGCTGGTGTTGAAAAAAAAAAGGGGGGGTGTTGCGTGGCTCTCGAGGGTCATCAGATGGCTGTCTGGACTTCTGCACCCACACCGGGGAGTCGCACAGAACTGAGCAAACTTTTCATCCTTTCGTTATTCTCTTCCCTTCCTAATTTCCTGAATAGGGAAATTTCAATGCAAAAGTTATTTTTGTCCAGCAACAGCCTTAGAGAAAGAGAAAAGGCTGTTTATGGAATTTCCTATGCAGGATGGGTCGCTTTTCCAGGAAAAGGTTGCTGCTTCTCCTCTTTTTGCTTATTTGTTTCTATCCCACCTTTATCTATCTATCTATCTATCTATCTATCTATCTATCTATCTATCTATCTATCTATCTATCTATCTATCCTACCTACCTACCTACCTACCTACCTACCTACCTATCTATCTATCTATCTATCTATCTATCTATCTATCTATCTATCTATCTATCTATCTGAAAGCAAAATATCACTCACGCATCATCACAAAATCTCCAGAACCACAAAGCCTACAAACTTGAAATTGGGCACCTATGTTCCTCTTGGCTTCTAGGGGCTCACTAAGAAAGAATTTTCAAAATGACCATCAGAGCATTAGTATTTCCTACATTATTATTATTAACACGCTCTGATGCTAAGGAAATCTACTCCCCCTCCCCACCTGAAAAGAAATCTCTTCCAAATGCAAAACACAAGCAGAGAAGAGGAGGTTCCATTTCAGGAACCTTCTTGCTCACACAGCAAATACTGTTTCAGTTTCCAAACAGTCCTCACTCTCTCACACACTGACAGGATGCTAGCCAGAGGAATACTGATGGATGCTGGTAGGCAGAGGCAGAATTGTCCCCCCCTTCTTTTCCTCCCCAAACCCTAAGCCCAATCACAGTGAAGCACGGGTATCAAGCTAGTTTATTATTTAAATAACTCAAGGCAGTGAACATGTCAACATTTTGATTGATGAACCCAACAAAAGCAAGCACTTTTGAGATCTTCAGATGTCTGGATGCAAAACTTTATTGAGTACATCATTTTGGCACTGATGAAGGCAAAACTAGATCTACTTAATTCCCGCACAAACCCACATAGTTACACTATGGATTTCCCCTCCCCCTGTTAGTGCAGGTCACACATATCTGACTGAATGCCACTATATTGTTATGAGAAAAAGCCTCTATAGTCTTGGCAAACCCCTGCCAATGTGTCCTTGGCTCTCATGGCTCTTCTTCTAGAAGTCTGGAGCCTGCCTTTCATTTCACCCTTCCCTCTACCCTAGTTCTCTGGCAAGTTGAGAAGTGATAATGGTTGCAACAGCATAAGTGCACTTCAAGCTTGACAGAACATACTCAAACATACCTTCTTCCTCCTATTTCCACCACCACCACAACCCTGTGAGGTGGTTGTGCGATGAGGGCAGGGCTGGGCTGCGAAAGAGTCACTGACTCAAAATAACCCAGCTGGCTTTCATGTCTAAGGTAAGACTAGAACTCCCAGCCTCCTGGTGATTGACCCAAAGTCATCCAGCTGGCTTTTGTGCCTAAGGCAGGACTAGAACTCACCATCTCTTGGAGATTAGCCCAAATCATTCATCCATCTTTCATGGCTAAGATGGGGCTAGAACTCACTGTCTCCTGATTATCGGTCCAAAGTCACCCAGCTCGTTTCCATGCTTAAACTCACCATCTCCTGGTTTCTAGCCAGGTGCCTTGTCCCCTAAACCAACAGGTTCCCAGTAAACAGCTAACTACCAAGAATGGATCCTAAAAGGCCACTAACTTGTTCCTTTATTTTACAGTTATATCCCAGGCTGAAGATGCCAGAAACCCAGAGCATCCTCATTCCCCAGCCAGCTTCTTTCTAGATCCTAATCCAGGCTGATCATATCTGGCTTCCAAGATCAGACAAGATCAAGCTCTTCCAGAACAATTAACCCTGATTTCCTAAACACGGCAAAGACTGGCTTTCATTTTCTCCCTAATTTGCTCATCACCCCTTGTCATAGGGGCTTGGATTTCCAACTTCAGAAAGCCCCTTTCCAGCACCAAAACATTGAGATTAAATTTCCACCCCTTGCTGCCAAATGTGCAAGGGGTATAACATTATAGTCCTTTTTGGTGAGAACCAAAACAGTGAAACACAACCCTTAGATTATCAGGCTTTGTCCCCACACCTTTCTCTTTGTCCTCCAAAAGGCATGCCCTATTTTTAGTGATGTCGAGGCTAATTTATAGTCTTGTTCCACCCTTCTCCAATAGCTGCAAGTTTTTTATAATGCTTTTTGCTCAGTTCACAGGAGTCTTAGGTACACATTTGAAGAAGAGATGGAACAGGTAGAAAATAAGAGGGATTCCTTATTCCTGGTAGTACATGGGCATACATGTTCAGCACACACACTGCGCCCAAGTTCACGGACATTAATAGCATGCACAATGTGCGGTTTAGGCTCAGATGAGTTTTAGTGAGTCAAATCATCATCATGGGATGGTTGCTTATTCTTGTCACCCTCCCCACAAAATAGCCTCCCTGACTTCAAATATATCACAAACTAGAATATGTTGGAATTTAATATGAAACGAGGGGCTTGGGTTTATGAAAATGAGGAGCTTAAAAGTGACAGGCCTATAAACTGTGTTTCTCTGAAAATAAGACCAAACCAGAAAATAAGCCATATCATGGCTTTTAGGGTTCTCGTCATATAAGCCCCTACCCCCAAAATAAGCCCCAGTTAAGATCGTCAGCCAGACAGGTGCATTTAGTATCGTATTTCTCCAAAAAATAAGACCTAACCAGAAAATAAACCCTAGTTTTGGAGCAAAATTTAATATAAGACCAGGTCTTATTTTCAGGGAAAAACAATAGTGAGCAAATTCATCCTAATTATTAGTTTATGCTCCATCCCTTTGTGTGAGTCTAAATAAATGGATTATTTCATAAATCATCATTCAATGCTTCACCCGTGAGTGGTGAATTCAGAGCCAGTTTGCAAAGGAACTGACCTTATCTTTGTGAACTTTTTGAAAATGTCTTTTTGACATTTATAAAAAGTTCTTGAACATTCTTACAACATCACATTAAATTGAGTAGCGAATAAGGAGATGTGAGCAAGAAATTTTAAAGATGTTTTTAGAATGCTGGCAGAATCCTTTGTAGTATATCTTCTATGGAAGAGGAGGAGGAGATGTTTATTATGTTATTCTGAGAGGGGGAGGAGGGGAGGAAAGAGAAGGAGGAGAATGAGAATTTGGAGGAGAAAGACCTGCAGACTGAAACACTAAAAAATAGGGGAAAGAATTGGTAATTATAGTAAATATATATATATATATATTGCTATGTGTCCTTTCAGCTCTCCACATTGCAGGTGCTGAAACAAACTTTCATGCCCAAATTGCCAAAATAAAGTTTAACATGGATGACCAAGGCTGTGTGCATTTGGTTAAATCGTATCCCAAAACCAAGCAGCAGCAAGAGTAAATCACACAATGATTTCAGAATCAAGGACTGGAGGATGTGAGTCCATACTTATGCATATTTTCCTGCTCAAATTGACATTTCTCATTAGTTTGGTTTTTGTTGTTTTGTTCAGAAGTTCAGCCTTAAGTCAAAAATCAATTTTTAGGAGAGTTTTTGGGGTCACAGTGCCATCTAGTGGATGACATTACACAGGAACAGAAAAGAGAGTTTTCCAACATGGCCCCCTTTAGATGGGTCGACTTCAGTTCTCAGAATTCACCAGCCATTATGGCTGGCTAGGGAATTCTGGGAGTTGAGTTTGGGCTACCTGGAGTTGGCCCAAATCAGGAGGAAATTGGTAGTACCTTTGCCAACTAATACAATGGAAAATCACCTGGAAAGAGTACAAATTCCAAGGAAATCAATTCTGTACAAATGTTTCCAGCTTAGTCACCAGCCATCGAAACCAGCTTGAGAGAGTTTAATTGAGATTGTAGAAATTCATTTGCAGGAGGAAATGGTGTGGTTGTGTTGCAGTGAGCCACGTGGGGTCAGTGTTGAATCTTCAAAAAAACTTCATTAACCTGGCTCTTCCTGGAAGTTTTTTGTGTCTGGGAAACCCCTTGATGCATTTCAAGGCAACTTGGCATGCTAACACAATAAAAGAAACTCAACTTGTCATATGTCCTCCTATCAGGAAGAGCTTCTCCTGTTGAATTCCTAACAGGGTACTGTAGAAAAGATTGTGGGGGGAGGGGGAAGGAAATGAAAAAAGATAATCCTGATGTGTGGTTTGAAATCCTCCATCTCTAAAGAGGTTGGCCATAGATGGAACCTCATTGGATGATAGGCAAAAATTTGCAATTTCTGGGCTACAAAATCCAGGAAACCACAAAGCAACACTTGAGAAATTGTAAAAATAAAATAAAATTGTAAAGCCTTAATTGCCCTCTCTATTTTTCCAGCCAGCCTGAGATTCCACAAGTCCCTTATGGAGGCACAAGATATTTTTGAAATTGCTTGTGTGCTTCCCAGATTTTTCAAAACCTTAAGAACCAGAAACTTGAGGATGTTGAAGTGCCTCAAAACAAGCAAAACTCAGAAGAGGAAATGCATTCCAGTGAAATCAAGCTCTCATTTTACTACCCATCGAGCAATTGTTTAGAACGAATAATATTATTCTGAGGAAAGCTTGATATGTTTGTTAGCAACAAGAGACTGTAATTCATCCAACAGACTGGACTTTACAATAGGGAAGCCTTATCTTTCTGGTCCAATGCCAGTTGTCAAGAAATGCGGTTGTGTATGACAAGAAGTCAAATTAAAAAGATCTGAGGCCGATAACAACAGGCGTAGATAAACCAGTTCACATTAACTGGCATACATATTTCCACACACAGCTTTCTAACTCTGAGGACTAGAAGCCTGGCTGATTTACAGTGCTCTCAACAAACAGAAATGCTCCATGAGATTCGGTGGTATTGATGCTTTCCTGAATTTTGTGATGCCGTTTTCAAAAAGGGAAGAGTGTATATTTGGCAAAATGCACCCAAAGGCATTGGTCAAAATATGGCTTTAGAAAATACCGTGCAGCACATTGCTTATGAAATGTGCCAAATCTGGCTTTGACATTGGACTTTGGGACCCCAGGGTGATGAGGAACACATCAAGTAGTTGGTTTAATCATGGTCACCAGCAGGATAGGGGTTTGTTGGGTTTTTAATTGGGGTTTTATTTCTGTAAACTGCCTGGAGTCACCATAAGGTAGTGGGCCATATAATTTTTCTTAATATTCTTGATATTTTTCTTAATATTAATTTTCCTCCTCTGCATGATACATGTACCATCACACTGCTGAAAACCTAAAACATTCAAAGAACAGTTACAAGAATTGGGTATTTCTAGTCCAATGAAAAGAAGGACTTGGGGAGACATGACAGCAGTGTTCCAATATTTGAGGGGCTCCTGCAAAGACGAGGGGGATCAAACTATTTTCCAAAAAACTGAAAGGCGAGACAAGAAACAATGGAAAGTAACCAAGGAGAGAAGCAACCTAGAACTAAGGAGAAATTTCTTAATAATGAGAACAATTAACCAATGAAATAACTTTCCTTCAGAAGTTGTGGGTGCTCGATCATTGAAGGCTTTCAAGAAGAGACTAGACCACCTAAGTTTCACAGTAATATCTTATGTCTAAATATATATAATAGAGCAGCACTACCTTTATTCTCATCTGTTTCACTACCTTCTCTTGTTGATATCGTTATTATGGTTATCATTGCTTTGTTATTATGATTATTAATACTTTGCTGTTTTGCTGAGAGCTTCTGCCTCAGAAATAAATTCCTTGTGTCCCAAATTCTAAATTCCAAATTCCATCACATTTGGTCAATAAAGTATTCTGTTCCATTAATAAGTATAAAAATTGAGGTGGGTGCAAAGCATCCAGGAATTTGAACATGCAGAGTTTTCAGGGTTCCCTAGAAACGCACAGCAACTAAGGTTATGGATTCCAAAACTTGGTTTCACAGGGAACCTCTCTGCTCTAGGCTCACCTTGCATTGTGTTGTTGTTCCATTGTGTTCTCCGGTCCTCTCCACGAAAACAACGGGATCCAGTTTCCCCTTGGCAATATTTCAACCCTGAGTGATGAAATATTTAGAAACGGACATCAACCTGTGTCTCTCGGAGTTCTTCAAAGACTGAACGGGGCTCAGCCTGAAACCAAGGGCTATGTTTGCCTTCATCTTCATCTTCCTTTTCTCTGTTTTTACAGCTTGCCCAGCTGGCAATTCTGCACCGCGGAGAGAAGGATGCAAAAATGGGTTTAATTGCAGGAGAAGACAACAGAACTCGACTGCCTGCCCTGAAGGTACAAGGAACAATCCCAAAACGATTCCAGAATGTTGAGACTCTAGAAAGAGTGCAGAGAAGAGTAACAAAGATGATTAGGGGAATTGGAGGATCAACCTTTCAAAGAATGGTTGCTGGAATTGGGTATGTCTAGTTTAATGAAATGAAGGACTAGAGCTGACATGATTGCAGTGTTCCAATATCTCAGGGGTTGCCACAAAGAAAAGGGAGTCAAGCTATTCTCCAAAGCACCTGAAGGCAAAACATGAAGCAATGGATGGAGGGAAGCAACCTGGAGAAATTTCCTGACAGCGAGGACAATTAATCAGTGCGACAATTTGCCTCCAAAAGTTGCAGTTGCTCCAGCAGTTTTTAAACAAAGATTGGACAAGCATTGATAGAGGACTTCGTGCCTAAACAAAGGGCTGGACTTCAAGATCTCAAAAGTCCCTTCCAATTCTGTTATTCAGAACAGATTGGGCCTCCGCTTTAGAGGGTTTTCAGTCTGCAGTTGTTGCCTGCTAAATATTGCTTTAGATTAATATTTCTCAACTTTGACGACTTTCAGATGGGGGGACTTCATCTCTCTCTACAGGGCCAGATGGTTCCATTCATGGGGTTTTGTTTTTTTTTTCTGCTTTTCAAGGTTTCTTCTGCCCAGATGGCAGTAGCTCCCCCATCCCGTGCCCAGAGGGCACCTTCCGTTCTGCGGGATTGTCTTCTTCTCTCACCTGCCTGGCCTGTCCGGTGAATTTCTTCAGTGCTGAAGTGGGCCAGGTCGCTTGCTTGCCGTGTGGCTCGGAGGCTGTGCAACCCAAAGAAGGCCAAAACACCTGTGTGTGCCTTCGGCAAGGCCGTGTTTTTCAGGTATGGAATGTGTGGATTCTGTTACATCTATGCGATCAAAGTATCGGTTGACATGTCTGCCTTTAAATGTTGACAGACACGGGTAACTGTGGAGTCCTTGCTGTTCTTTGAGCTTGGTTGTTTTCTTGCAGGCATTTCATTATCCAAAAGGGTAACATCATCACTGTTAAAAGGGGGTGGAGTTTGCTCTCTATTTACCTCCACTCCCTTCTAGCACTGATGATGTTACCTAGTTGGGTAATGAAACGTCTGCAAGAAGACAATCAAGCTCAGAGAGTATCAAAGACCCCACAATTGTCCTCCTCTTCCTCTTCCTCCTCCTCCTCCTCCTCTCTACATATCCCTCTCCCTTCAAGCACTGATGATGTTACCTAGTTGGGTAATGAAACATTTGCAAGAAAACCACCAAGCTCAGAGAACATTAAGGATGCCTCACGTCAACCCAGCTACAAATATTCTATTGGTAAATCTGCTGATCCTAAAAGATAACCAGAAGCTCCATTGTCCTATGGCAGAATCATCCCAATGGGGAA
Source organism: Bungarus multicinctus (assembly GCA_023653725.1). NCBI lineage: Eukaryota > Metazoa > Chordata > Lepidosauria > Squamata > Elapidae > Bungarus > Bungarus multicinctus. The sequence continues at coordinate 24,889,600 of CM042837.1, forward strand.
GAACAAGCCTCTTTAGACTTACAGCCGCAGGAGGATTCCCATGTCATGGAGCACCACATTCCAAGAACCACAAACACCCTTCCCCAACTTCTCTCTTTCTGCTGGTAGAATTGCACGGACCTTCTCAACATCCCCTTTTCCTTCCCCTTCCTGAATCTTCGAGTTGTGTATTCAGGGGGTGGGAATTCCAGAGGGAATGGATTTAATTTTTTTCCCTTTCCAGCCTAGCGATGCTCAGTGCCCATGTGCTCCCGGGTATCGAAGCCTCCGAGAAGACAGGAGGTGGGATTGTGTCCAAGAGGCCTATGATATTTGTAGGGACGATGCTGTCCGGAACCAAGATGGCCAATGCTTAACTAAGGAGGAGTGGGATCACTATTGTTCAGACCAGGTGAGTGGAGGGTTGTGGGAGAAGTCTATGTTGGTTGGGGAAGGGTCTGGTGCAACTGGCTTTGCAGCCCCCCATTTTGGCCACTGATCTTCCAGCTTGGTAGCATTTCCCTTGATTCGTTCAATGGAGGCTAAGCAAGTGTCATCACTGTCATAATTGGATCATTAAACAAACATCACAATTGTGAAGGGAACCGATGGGTCGCTACGGGCCAGAAGTAAATGCTGGTTTTCAGCAAAACTGTTGCAAAATGCAGTCATGTGATTGCAGGACACTGAAAATGGCTGTAAGTGTGAGTGTGGTCACATGACTATATGAAATAGAAGTGGGAACTTTAAATCCCAGTTGTAAGTACTTCTGGGGAGGTTGTACATCAAGAATTACCTGTACAGTGTAAATTTTCATCCAAGGAAGCGCTGACTTTCTTCTGATCTTCCTGGCTAGGTTTGTAACACCCCGCAAGACTATCAAGGTTATGACAAAGTTCTTGGGCTTTGCCTTTGTCAAGTGGGCAGTCTGGACAACACGTGTGGCCTCCGGTGTCGAAGACAGCAGAGAGGCGTTTTGAAATTCTTTTGTGAAGACAACCGAGTCCGACTTTCCATCACTTACAAAAATAGCGGGCAGGTAATGAAGATCGAGAAAGAAGCTGATCTTTCCCAGCTGCTCATTTTACCAGAAAGCCCGAGGCCTAAGCGGAGCATCTTCCCAAGGCCAGAGAAGTCAGTGGCTTCCCTGTTGGGAAAGTGCCAAGCAGGCTGGAAGTAAGAGTCAAGCAAGGGCCTAGCTTGGAATCCTTGCACAGCTGCAAGCAGGATAGGTTTGACCTCCCCCAAGATTCATGAAGTCTTATCTGGTTGTTCCCAGGAGAAGGCAAGCAGTCTGGGGAGATTCTTGTAAAGTAAGTGGTAGAAAATAAAGTTAGAACTTCATCTGTTGTGCTTGACACATTCTCTTCTCCCAGGTGGGAATCTGGAAATGGAGGGAGGACAGCTTCCTGTTAAGTCTGACCGCAAATTTAGGCTCCTGAGAACATTGTCATGTGGAACTGGGATTAAAGATGCCTCGTCTTCCATTTTTTCCTAGGTCGATATTTTTTGGGAAGAGCTAGCAACTTCTTTGCAAAGACTTATCTTCCATGCTCAAAATCTCTGTGCCTCAGAAACCCAAGTCCCCCAGCCAGTCTACATGGTAAAGACAAATGGTAAGGACCAGAAAAGGTCCATATTTATCTGCTTCAGATTTTCCCTCTGGTTTTGTTGCCAACTCTTGACTCTTTGTTGATGGTGTCTTACCATCTCTGTTTTGAGTGCCCGCGAGGTCACCGGCCATTGACTTCTAGTTGGTAGGCAGTCTTGGCCATGGTGGAAGGTGTTGCTCTCAGGACATGTCTATGCCAGCGGAGTCAACCTTCTCTCATCTTCTCTAGAATTGGTGCCAAAATGTTGTCAAATGGTATCATTTGTGATGTGGTGGAATCCAATGAAGCCTTCGCATTTCCATGGCATGGAGAGAGCTTTTGATCCCTGTTCTTGCTCCCCAGCATTCAGTGCCATACAGTGCAACAGGGCAGATAGTGGTCTTGTATATCTTAGATTTAAGACAGGTTGGCATTCATCTGTCACATAACATATCGGTGAGTTCTCGCCAACGCATCCAGGCTGCATTCACTCTTGTTCGCATCTCACCATTGGTGTCGCCATTGCCTTGGAGGTGGGGAATACAGTTAACTGAGGTTGGCTTCATGATTTATTTCTAAAGTTCACCCAAAGTTCACACACTAGAGAGCAAAGAGGAGGCTGGGATAAAGCACGAAACACGGATTCAGGTTAAGAGATTGTGGGGATGACCAATTCCTTCTCCATTGTTACAGGAAGAGGATTTGTAAGTGTGAACGATCCTGAACCAGAAGCACTGCAACATTTCTTTGCAACACAAAGCCAGGTCCCACCAGCTTTTCAGAATGAATTATGGACTGCAGAGTCCTGGGATATTTCATGTACGTAGTCATCATCACAATTGTGTCCTTGTGCGTGTGTCAGCATTCCAGGGAACCTCCATTCCAATAAGTAACTCCGAGACAGGCATCATCTCAAAAGTACCTTTATTAGAATAGCACCTGGCACATCTGTGAATTCTCGAAACTAAAAGTTTCCTGGACTTACTACAATGTCCCAAACTACAAACCATCCCCTTTGCTCTCATCATCACATCACATGAACCAAACCCAAAGTAAGTTCCTTTTTGTTCCTGCGCCACACTCTATGACCTTGAACTAACAAAAGAATTCTATTTTGTCTACTAAGAGCTACTCAATTAATATCATCCCCCTCCAACTTTCTCAAGCTATGTGGCAGCATTGAATAAGATTTCCAAAGCTGAGAGCGTGTTTACATCAGAGGTAGCAATCCTTTGGTGGTGAGGGGTCAAACTTGGCATTTTGGAGGTCAAAATGGGGGAGGTTATGCACAGTGAACAGGACCCCGTCACACCCACAGCCAAGTCCCCCCCTCCCTATGTCTTGGGGAAAGTTTCAAGGTCGTTTGGTGTATTTTTTAAGGGGATTGTGCAATGCTTGGGTCAGCAGGCAAATAGAGGTTGTGCTTGACTTACAACTAATCATTTAGTGACTATTCAAAGTTGCAACAACAATGAAAAAAGTAACCTATGGCTGTTTTTCACACGATAGCATTCCCATGGTTGCAAGATCAAAATTTGGACACTCGGCAACTGACACGTATATACGACGGTTGCAGTTCTCGTGACCCCATTTTGCGACAAGCAAAGTCAACAAGGAAGCCCAATTCACTTGACAGCCTGTTATTATTAACTTAACATGTGCAGTGTTCACTTAACACCTTTGGCAAGAAAGGTCATAAATGGGGGAAACTCACTTAACAAACATCTTGTCTTAACAACAGAAGTTTTGGGCACTATAAAAAGGATGTTGAGACTCTAGAAAAAGGGCAGAGAAGAGCAACCAGGATGATTAGGGGACTGGAGACTAAAACATACGTTGAACGGTTGCTGTCAGGAAAGAAGGAGCTGGGTGCTGTGGGAGATCAAACAACAGTGTCAGCCAAAAAAGTAAATGCAATTCTAGGTTGCATTAACAGAAGGATAGAATCAAGATCAAATGAGGTGCTAAAACAACTCTACAAACTCTTAGTAAGACCACACCTAGAGTATGGCATCCAGTTTTGGTCACCACACAATAAAAAAGAGGTTGAGACTCTAGAAAAGGGGCAGAGAAGAGCAACCAGGATAATTAGGGGACTGGAGACTAAAACATATGAAGAATGGTTGCAGGAACTGGGCCTGGCTAATCTAGGGAAGAGAAGGATCAGGGGAGACAGAAGAGCAGTCTTCCAATATTTGAGGGGCTGCCCCAGAGAGGAGGACAGGGTCAAGTTATTTTTTGAAGTGCTTGTAGGCCAGACAAGGAACAATGGATGGAAGCTGATCAAGGAGAGATTCAACCTGGAAATAGGGAGAAACTTTCTGACAGTGAGAATAATCAACCAATGGAACAGAAGTTGCATTTAGAAGTTGTGGGAGTTTCATCCCTGGAGGCTATCAAGAAGAGATTGGACTGTCATTTGTCAGAAATGGTGTAGGGTCTCCCGCTTGGGTGGGGGGGGGTTGGACTAGATGACCTACTAGGTCATTTCCAACTCTGATTATCTGTTTTCTTTTAACTGTGGTCGTATAAGGACAGGAGTGCCAACGTAGCACCCGTCTACAGCTCCTTAAACCAAAAGGCAGCTTTTATCCAGAATTATCAGGCGCTCTTGGGCAATTCCCAAGAAAGATGCCATTATTTGAAAGAGTTGACAATGTGGGCTTGCATGCCTCAGCCTTTCACTCCCCAGCCCTAAATTCACTGTATTACAACTATATTTCAGTTGTACATAGTGGGTTTTGTGGGTCTCCCAGTTTGGACTGGCAGCCAACCATATCACCCATTTTCAGGAATTGTGTTTGGAAAGAGTGTGTATCAAAAGTGGTTAGGAGGGCCCTGAAGACCTCACATTGCCTCTCCCTGCCATGGAATATGGCCACTGGTGCTTCTTATTGCAAGTTGTCTCCCAGGGGAATCACAACATGAAACACGAATGAACAATAACAAAACATGATTTGCCAAATTGTGTCCATCCGTGAATTAAAACACAGCTCTATTTCATTAAGGAGTTGTTGTTATTGGTGTTGTTGATTCAGGGACTTCTGCCAAAAGTGATTTTCGGTTTTCCCAGCCAGAACCTGCCAACACTACACCGAAGAGCATGTTAACTGGCATCCTTAACCCAACAGTGTGCCTCCAAATGCACAAGATCCTCATGTTCATTGTGTCTAAAGATCATTACCCTGTTTATGACGTGTAAGTACAATTCTGAACCCCCGCAAGGTGTGCCTTCCTACCTCTAGTTGCAGGTCCTGCTGATGGTAATGCTTTGCAGTGAGAAGCGTGTGGGCACTGAGTCATTTTCCTGTGCTATTTAAAAGAAACGGTGAAAGAGATAGATCAACCGCATTTGCTAATTTCTCTAACAGTTGCTAAAATAAGTCGTGCCCCATTCAATCTCAAATTCTCAACTTCCCGTTTCCAGACCCAGGCTTTTTCAACTTCCCAAGAGTAGAAAACTTTGTTTATTGATGAGATTTATGTGCCACCCACCACACAAGTCTTTTATATGCCGTTCCACTCCCCAGTATTTTGGATCTTAAGCCACCCTCTGTGTTTTGTTCCATTGACTGATCATCATTCTTGGGTGGAGTTGCAGATTAAACATGGAGGTCATGCTACCCAACTGGTGCCTTTTATCTTGTGTTTCTTCCTAGCAATAATTTATACAATACAAACCAAGATTTTGATTGGGGCGCTTTCCGCAAACTCACAGAGGAAATGCGATTGGCTTCCAGCTATACCAGTTTTTTCTTCTTTCTATACCAGTTCTACGATCCCGGAACTTACGTCTTCAGGCTGAGCAGCAATCAGCACAAAAAAATGGTGGGTTTTGGGTACAAGCAGGTTGGCTTTCAGGACAAACACAGCACTTGGAGTGAGTGTGTTGCCGTATCTATGATGCGGCAGGAGATTTATCAAGTGGGAGCATCGTGGTTCCATTTTTCATTCATATGGTTTTGATCAGCAGCCTTCAGCATGGATCTCTTAGGGGATGCATATAATTTTTAATTTACTTACTTTGAGACCGAAACCATCACAAGGTAGAACTAGACATTGAGTATGAGGAAAGAGATCATAATGATAGAGCAGTGTTTCTCAACCTTGGCAACTTGGAGATGAGTGGACTTCAACTCCCAGAATTCCTTAAACAGGGGGAGTTGAAGTCCTCACATCTTCAAATTGCCATGGTTGAGAAACACTGCTGTGGATGGGTGGAGGGAGGGAGGGAGGGAAGGAGGGAGGGGTAAATAGATGCATGGATGGATAAATAGATGGGTGGGTGGGTGGATGAGAGGATGAGTAGATGAATAGAGATAGACAGGTGATAGAGATAGGATAAATAAATAGATACTGTAGATAGATACCATATGATAGAGATAGATAGATGACAGATAAAGAGATAGAAAAATAGAGATAGATAGATGATAGATGGCAGGTAGGTGGGTAGGTAGGTAGGTAGGTAGGTAGACAAACAGACAGACAGACACAGACAGAAATAGAGATAAAGATAGATGATAGATAGATGATAGATAGATAGATAGATAGATAGATAGATAGATAGATAGATAGATAGATGATTGCTAGATAGATGATTGCTAGATAAAGATAGATAGATAGATAGATAGATAGATAGATAGATAGAAAGAAAGAAAGAAAGAAAGAAAGAAAGAAAGAAAGAAAGAAAGAAAGAAAGAAAGAAAGAAAGAAAGAAAGAAAGAAAGAAAGAAAGAAAGAAAGAAAGAAAGGAGAGAGACAGACAGACTGACAAATAGACTTGACCGAGATAGGGAGATAGAACTTTCTGCCCCTTTTAGAGGATAGACCATGGTTAATTAAGGAATGCTGGGAGTTGAGGTCCACCCATTTTAAAGTTGGCAAGGTTGAATAGTGCTATCCTAGAGCATATGCCAACACCACACCTCTAAATTCTGTTCTAATTTTCCCTGCCTGCATGTTCCTTTTGAGAAGTATATCCGAATCCTGCCATTTGGTGGACAATGTTACGAAGAAGGACCATTCTATCCAACAACTCCACGTTATGTTGTTCAAGTCGGCATTGCAAAGATTGCAGATCTAGTTCTGAAACCCGATTGGCCGGCAATCATTGGAATCCTCATCGCCCTCGTCTTCCTCATTCTCATCTATCTCGTACTGATTGTAAGTTCAGATAACAACAATCAATAGAAATATATCTTTGTGCATATATTTTCTCAGGTGTCTTCTTGATTGTCTAAGCCTTTTTCCTCCCCGAATGTTACAGGTTCTTTGCCAAGCTTTCGGATGGGCCAGCAAAGGAAGTTCCGTTCCTCGATTCCGAAAATTGCAGTTGAAATACAATCTGGATAAATATTCATCCCCAGAATCCAAAATTGTTGTCATCCGGAAATATCAATCTGGCACGGAAGCAAGGGGGTGTTTGGAGAAGAATTCCAATCACGTGGGAAGAAGAGAAGGTAGACCTTTTTATTTTTTGTGTGCAGTGTGATAAAAATAAAACCGCACGTCTACAAAGAATTAGCTTGGATGAATGCTTCCACTGAAGGCTGTTAAGCAAATTGCAGTGTAATTATCTTCTTGCAAATCGCTCACTTTGAAATTAGCACAGATTGGGGGATATCTACCGAATGAGTAAACTGGTATGATCCAATGGTTGATGTATTTAACTGCAAAGATTTGGACCCAAAGCCTTTTTCTTAGTCACATATTCTCTAAACCAGGGCTCTCCAAATTTGGGAGCTTGAAAATTTGTGAACTTCACCTCCCAGAATTCCCCAGTCAGCATGTGGGGAATTCTGGGTGTTGAAGTCCACAAAACTTGAAGTTGCCAAGTTTGAAGAGCCCTGCTCTAAACCAAAGGTTTCTCAGCCTTAGCAAACTGAAGAGATGCAGACTTCAACCCCCAGAATTCTGCATAGCTGGCTGGGGAATTCTGGGAAGTTAAGTCCACACAGCTTAGAGTTGCCAAGTTTGAAAAAAAACTACTTTCAGTTTTTATATTTCAAACTTGGAGTATGGGAGTAGTAATTTACTCTTCAGTTTTAGCCATGTTTATCTGGACAAGCAAATAAACTTGCTATTAATTAACTATTAAGTTAGATTATAGACTAACTACAAGCTGATTATCTGTCTCCTCTCTTCTTCTCCACATTTCTAGCCTTCTGTTCTTATTACAGGAGCCATTATTCTAATACCATTTGTACTAAGAAGCATACGTTTCGTGGTATACTCTATACTGCTGTTACTACTTGCCCTAAGAAGTATGCATTAAGTGTCATTCTCTTCGTAGACCAGTGCAAACTATGGGACTCTGAAGACGTCATAGATCTTGACTCATTCAACACCAATGTGTTTTTCGAAATTCTGTTGACACAGTCCCTGGCAGTGACAACCAAACTAAGTCAATTTAAAGAAGAGGTGAGTTATCACCATGTAGAAATCAAGGAATTGTGAATTTCTTCCATGCAGAAAATAGGTGTTTTTTTTTTCTCCTTAAAGACTAATTGCCAAGCTGCAAATTATTTGGTATGTGTCCATATCAGTGGTGGGATTCAAAAAAATTTACTACCAGTTCTGTGGGCATGGCTTGGTGGGTGTGGCAGGAGAAGGATACTGTAAAATCTCCATTCCCTCCCCACCCCACTAACCTGCTTTCTAGCTCCGTTCTCCTGTGCAGGGCAACCAAAGAAGACCCAGCCGATCAGTTGGGACTCAATGGGAGGCAGAGAATAGATGGGGTGGGGCCAGTCAGAGGTGGTATTGGCTGGTTCTCCAAACGACTCAAAATGTCCGCTACTGGTTCTCCAGAACTGGTCAGAACCAGCTGAATACCACCTATGGTCTGTATGTGTGTGATGCAGAGAAAGGAAGCGTTCATATTCTTTTTCTCTAGTGGAGAAGCCCTGATCATTGTCTGTAAACTCTGGAATATATATATATGTGTGTGTGTGTGTGTGTGTGTGTGTGTGTGTAAGGTTTTTAAGCTGATAATTTTAAATAATAAATAAGGGAGACTAGTATAGATCTATTTCGAGCTAGTTAGCTCTCTTCAGCTAGCCATACCCTTACTGGGATTCAAACCAGGGAAGTATTACATGTGAGGCAGTTGTAATTGCCACTACACCACCTGGCTCTATCCTTATCAGCAGAGGCAGGGGAATAAGTATATACTTTGTGTTACAACACCCTGTTAAGCCCCAATTAAGGGAGAAAGCATACTGCTTTCTTTTCTGTCTTTCGGCTCATCACCAGTAAGGGTATGGCTAGCTGAAGAGAGCTAACTAGCTCGAAATAGATCTATACTAGTCTACCTTATTTATTATTTAAAATTATCAGCTTAAAAACCTTACACACATGTAAAGAAAAGACAACGAAACAAATAGCTTTCTGTCGGTATGGTCTCTGGTGATGAGCCGAAAGACAGAAAAGAAAGCAGTATGCTTTCTCCCTTAATTGGGGCTTAACAGGGTGTTGTAACACAAAGTATATACTTATTCCCCTGCCTCTGCTGATAAGGATAGAGCCAGGTGGTGTAGTGGCAATTACAACTGCCTCACATGTAATACTTCCCTGGTTCGAATCCCAGTAAGGGTATGGCTAGCTGAAGAGAGCTAACTAGCTCGAAATAGATCTATACTAGTCTCCCTTATTTATTATTTAAAATTATCAGCTTAAAAACCTTACACACATGTAAAGAAAAGACAACGAAACAAATAGCTTTCTGTCGGTATGGTCTCTGGTGATGAGCCAAAAGACAGAAAAGAAAGCAGTATGCTTTCTCCCTTAATTGGGGCTTAACAGGGTGTTGTAACACAAAGTATATATATATATATATGTATAAATATATAAATATATATATGTATAAATATGTATATATATATATATATATACTTTGTGTTACAACACACATATATATATATGTGTATATATATACACATATATAAATGTTCCCCAGCAGATCATTTAGAAAATAAAAATGGTTCACTTCCATGTCTCCATGCAAAAGTGATTGTGAGGGTGGAAATTCTCCATCCTCCATGTCATGGTTGTCCCAAAAGTGCTTTTTTCAAGAGGCATCCAGACTTCCTGGTTTTTCTTGGAAGACATCTCAGTTCTCAAGGCTCCACAGCCATTTGCACCACTCAGGTGACCCTGAGGACACAAACCTCCAAGTGGCCTCAACAACTCTCTAAAAGGATGCAAATGACCAGCTGTCTGCAAGGAATATAAATCGTTCCATTCCTCATCATCCAGTTCAGAGCTGAAGAAGCTTCTTGGATGAGAAGCTGAACATCTTCAAAGAAAAACCAGAAAGTCCAGTTGCCTCATGAAAAAGCACCTTTGCGATAAGAACTAAGAACTAGAACTAAGGAGAAATTTCCTGCAAGTGAGAACAATTAATCAGTGGAACGTCTTTGGGTGCAACCACCAATGGAGGTTTTAAGAAGGAATTGGACAGCCATTTGTCTGAAATGGTATAGAGACTCCTCAACGTCAATGAGGGAAGTCACATAATAATCATGTAACTAACTTAATCTGCAATGATTTGCTTAAGAACAATGGCAAGAAAGGTCGTAAAATGGGGCAGAAGCTCACTTAACAACTGTCTGACTTAGCAACAGAAATATTAGGCTCAATTGTGGCCATAAGTTGAGGAAATTTTATTCTTCAACGTCAGTGAAGTGTCGCATTCAAGGATATTGTGGTTGATGCAAAGGCCTGGAAAACCGAACCTGACTTTGTTCCTCTTCTCTACGCTCGTTTCTTTCACAGCTGAAATCCACATACTTCAAACTCCTGGAGGAATTGGCCTCCCTCCGAGATCTTTGGGTAGCCAAAATGTGCGTTCCCGATGGAGGGAAACCTTGCAGTGATGCTCTAATGGGAGATTACATGAAAGTGAAAGAAGAGGTAGGAGAATCCAAGGGACTTCTATGAGGTTTTTGGGTGGTGGAGAGAGGGTAACCTGGCTAATTGTCCCCAGTATCCCCTTAAAACAGGATTTCTCAACCTTGGCAAGATTAAGACGTGTGGATTTCAACTCCCAGAATTCTGAGAGTTGAAGTCCACATGTCCACATGATGAAAGAACTAGGAAAAGATTGCACATCCTGTAGAGACCTCAAAGTTCTCCTTTCCTCCCTCCCTCCCTCTCTCCCTTCCTTCCTTCCCTCCCTCCCTCCCTCCTTCTTACTGCCCTCCTTCCTTCTTCCATTCCTCCTTCCCTCAGCCTTCCCCTTCCTTCTTTCCTTCCTTCCTTCTTCCTTCTTCCTTCCTTCCTTCTTTTCTCCCTGCCTGCCTACCTTCATGCCTTCATGCTTTCCTTCCTACATGCCTCCCTCCTTCTTACGGCCTTCCTTTCTTCTTCTTTCCCTCCCTCCTTCCCTCAGCCTTCCCGTTCTTTCCTTCCTTCCTCCCTGTAGATTTAGGTCAGATTTTCCATTCGAGCACCCCAAAACAGAGTGCATCAAAACCCTTGAATGTTGGAAATGATGGTCCCAGATGACATGTCCTTACTTTACATTGCAATGTAGGCAGAGGAGGAAATTAAGTGCAGAAAGCATCGAGCAGCAGAATACGAAGAGAGTTTGAACAGACAGATCAACCTCTTGACTCAGCATCTGAAACATGAGGAGGAACACTGGGTGGCCTTTAATTCTGCTCTCCAGGGCGTGATGAGGCAAGTGGAGATGTTGGATGAAGTGCTCTCTGGAGAAGAGCTTGGTTCGAATTCTCAACTAGAGCATCAGAGGTAAGAGCAATCCTTAAAAACTTGCCTGCACCAACCCAGTTCCTCCTGGTCTTCTTGACCATATCACTTGCGACTTCTAACTAGACAATAAAAGGACTTGGGTGGGGGGACTCTCTTTGAAACATAGCTTGTTTGCTGTCTTCTTCTCAGGTTGCTAAGCCTCATAGATGCTGCAATCGAGAAGCTTACCAGCATGTTGGTCAAGGAGAACCATCGGCTCACACAGTGGGGTCTTCTTGGAGAAGGAACAGGAGCTGGCCTTCTGAACAAAGAGAAGACCAGGGTACTCCCCAAGGACGAGCTTGTTGGTAAAAGAGAACCTCTTAAATACTTGCATTTTAAAAAACGGGACTTGCTTTATCAATGTTGCTCTCCTTAGGACTTTAACTGATAAGGGTCATAGTGCAAAATGTATTATCCATTTCTAATAATAAAGGTGGGATACAAACAAATAAATATAGCAAAAGTGTATTTATTAATAAACTTCTATGCCACCCATCTCAGCATTCAAGCAACTCTGTTGAGTTCTCCATCTGCATTCCTGATGGGCATTTGTCCAAATTGAAGGCTGGGTTTGGAATCCAGTTAATGCTGCCATTTAAATGTCTGAGCCACCAAAGTCTTTGCATTGTCTCCATTGCTGCTTCCAGAACCAGGTGGATCCTTAAAGACAGAAGAGGTTCTGCATCAGGATCTTGCCACAGGACTAATAATGCCCAACAAAGACGTCACCATGCTTTTAGCCAATCGGTCCATGAAATCTGCCTCTCCAGATCGCTTTCTTCATCCTGGGACAGGAAAACTGCTCCCAATAGCTGGAAATGTTGGCTTTGATCCCGTCAAATCCAAGTTGATCCCCATGGTTGATTTAGTATCTGGTAAGAATACACCTTACCAAAGTGTTTTAAGGAATGTTAAAACATTGTTCATATTTTCTGTTTAGAAGCTTCAGTTTGAATTCTTCATCATTCTTGGTCTACTTGCTTTTGACTGATCATCACCTTGATCGTTCTTGGTGTAGGGTTTAGTCTTTCCTGGTCTTGGGCTCTGAAGATATGTGTTGGACTTCCAAGCCAGGTGGCCATGCTGCATTTGGAGGGAACAAGCTGGGGACAACAACTGTGGGTTGTTTTAACCCCAACTAATCAATCATAATCAATCGATCATATTGCCCTTCAATGCTTGATCCTTTTAGGCTGCTCTTGTATGTTCTGTTTCCACTTAGGAGAGATTCAACATCGCTTGGACCTCCCAACCTTCTCCTTCGTTCCATATCCTGTTTGTCCCGAAACTGGCCTTCCAGGAAGAATGAACCTACCTGTTCTGCAACCTGAGAAAGTATTTAAGTTTGGAGGCCTGATGCAAGATCCAGTTACTGGAATCGAAGTGCCAATCATTGCCATCACTGCTCATCCCCAAACTGGCCAATGGTTGACCTTGGGTGGGACATACCAGAATCCTCTCACAGGCATGGTGACCCCCCTCGAAATCGGAGGGCCCATGAAAGCACAAGAAAGTGGAAAAATCGTTCCTATCCTTGGTGTCAGCTTGGACAATAATGCAGGTAGAGAAAAGACTTGATTGTTGGACTAGTTTTGTTCAAGAAAAAAATGGCAGGAGGGCTCATGTCTTTGTGGAAAGGGATGGTCACTGAAAAAGGCAGCAGCTTCACTTCCAGAAATTAATAACCAACACATTGATAAATGCTAAATAAGATCTCCATCTCCAATCAACTGAAAACTACCCCTTCTGTTTTCCTATTGTGGGAAAGACGAAGAGTAGATCACTTGTGTGTCTATGGTTACTCGCTTATCTTAGCTTGTGCTCCTGCTAAGGGTTCCTTATCTTTAAACTGGGTGGACTGGACTTTCTGTCTACAATCAGAAGTGGGCATCCTTATAGTTAGATGACTATAAAGTAAGACACCCCTTTCTTGTACATGGCATGCAAGGAAGGCACTCTTAGTCTGTTCCTTAATGCCTCCAAAAGTTTGCTAGCATGGGATTGGAAGTCCTGCCATCCTCCTGGATGGTACCACAATCTTGGAGTTTCACTGCTAGTCTCAGAACCATAACATGGAAGATTTGGAAGGAACCTTGAAAATCGTCTGGTCCAACCTTATGCCCCAAGACCAATCATCCAGGAATTCTAAATTGTTTTTCATGAGCTTCAGTAGTACTCATCTCCAGATGTTTCACTCTGATGGTTCCAAATTTTTAACATTTTGAGTTCTTCTTCCTTTGATCTTTAGGGTTTGACAATAATGGACCAGCAAGGACAAGGGGAAGCAAGATGATCCTTTTCTTGAGAATGGTGTTTATTCTAGGTCTCCCAGTTTTGATGAGTAGCCCAAATAGTTTAAGAAGTAGAGGTTTGCATGGACTGCAGCCTACATGAAAAGCCATAGAGAAAAGCCATGGATTTTTTTTTCAAAATATTATTTCAGAAGCTAGAGAGAAAAAATCAATACACTTTCCAGCTTTGTCAAATACAGAGGGAGAATGAATATATATTGACAATAGAGAGATTACTTGGAAGAAGGCAATGAAAAATAATGAAAAGATTGTATTCATTAAGTCAGCTGCCCAGCTGCTTTGACTCTTTCAAAAAGTAGTTTAGCCAATCGATAAATATAATAAACAAGGCATTAAGAATAGGTTTGCTTTGGTCTTCTAAACTCAGAAGCTTAGAAGACATTTCCCATTCTGATCAGCGTTGTACCATCAATTTTTAATAATGAAAATCAACCTATTTATGATTTTCTGAAAATTCAATCAACTCTATGATACGGATTAAATGGAGGCAATCCCAAAATCTAAGGGTCTTGATTTACTTCCACTTCCAGATGAATTCCAGAGAAAACAAATTGAGATCCATTTCACAGAACATAACAGTCTACATCATCTGACTCTCTGTTGTGACATATCATGGTTTTAGATAGGTAGAAATAGAGGAGTGGTGTGGTGGCTCAGAGGTAGAGTTCTTGCCTCACAATCAGGAGGCTGTGGATTCGATCCTAGGTAGAGGCAGATATTTCTCTCTCTGGACACAATGAGAATGTATCTGCTGAACAAAACTCCATATTGGTGACAGGAAGGGTATCCGGCCAATACTCTGCTAGCTCCATTTAGTTGCTCAGATTCCACCCCACAAGGGATTATGGGGTCATTAAAAGAAAACTGATGATGGGTGGAAATAGAGTTGAAGACATCTAACATCAGTTGAGGTTCCATTCAGGAGGAGCTGAGGTGGACTAATGTTCTCTTGCTGTCCTCTGAACACAGGAATCGTTGTTCCACTAGGAGGACTACAAGGTCCTTCTGGAGACCTTCTGCTTCCTGGAGATCCCTTTGTGGAGCCCTTGAGTGGCAAGACGGCTCGCATGCAGGGCCTTTCCCTTCGGCAGGACAAAGTAGAGCCTCATGCTGGGAGCTACCAGGTACTGTTGGAAGCCAACGTTACCATCACCCAGACTCTCATGGTGAAAGCTCTGCAGGAATATAAAGACTCTGTCAGCAAGGATCCAAGCTCAACAGACACGTTGCCCAAAAGACTCATTGGGCCAGAAGAAGCCATGAAAACGTCACTGGCCCACAAGTTTGATTATTTGATAGTACCAGCTACAGAATCTGGAGAAGCAACGAGATGGTGCTTCCAGAGTCAAGAGAACTGGTGGAAAGCTGGGTAGGTGTTGGGATGGATTTTATTTGTTTGGGGGTGTTTTTTTTTTGTTTATATTTCATACTTCTGAACCTCCCATCTCCTTCTGACAAGGTCTCCGGGCAATGTACAACTCAATCAATACAATTAAACATTAAAACCAGAATAATTTAGAGTTTAAAGAAATTAAAATTATAAAACAAGATTATATAATTTCAAAAGGTGGAAGTATTCTGAAATGGGGGGTTAGCAGCTGTTAATACAAGCCGGGGAAGGGTTATGTGGAGCCCTGTGTCCATCACACAAGGCTACACAACCAAGTTGTGACTCCTTTGCGGAAAACCCAAGAGATCATGGAGGACTTTCTTGACCTCTGAGAGCAAGATGTTCCACAGTGCTTAAGGATGAAGCTGTTGATGGAGAACTACAAGAGTTTAGGATGGACCGGTCAGAGAGGATGGGAAGCAGGAAGGAAAACTCATCTCTCTCTCCAGTTGGGTGCCCAAGTCTTTTTTTTTTTTCCTTCTTTTATAGCTGAATAGTTGTTATTCTATCTTTTTGGAGCCGTCTAAAATTGACTGTGTGCCGTGAAGTCATTTTTCGACTCCTAGCAACCGCATAGATTTCTTTTTCCCCCATGATGATCTATGCCTAACCTGGCCTTTCAGGTCCTCCAAGGGTGCCCTCGTCTATTCATCCTCTTCAAATATAGCTGTTAAAAATGCAATCTGTGTGTATTTTATTTATCGATCTTAAATATAGATTTTTGTTTATAAGCTACAATAGCTAGTTTTGTACGTTGCAGAAAGCCAGTCTGAAACAAAAGAAACACACTAGTGTGTTTAGTTACTGTGTAGTAGAGGAGGGGGAAGAGGAAAAGGAGGAAAAAGAAGAGGAGGAGCAGGAAGAGGAAGGAGGAGGAGGGAAGGGAAGGGAGAAAGGAAGGAAGGGAGAAAGGAAGGAAGGAGGAAGGAAAGAGAATAGACAAGAAAGAAAGAAAGAAAGAAAAGAAAGAAAGAAAGAAAGAAGAAGAAAGAAAGAAAGAAAGAAAGAAAGAAAGAAAGAAGAAAGAAAGAAAGAAAGAAAGAAAGAAAGAAAGAAAGAAAGAAAGAAACTTAGCCACAAATATACATCTCAGGTAGTTTCTCCAAACCTTGGTCATTCATTGACCGTCTGTAGTTCTGGTTTTAGTGATATGTTTTGTCCTTATTCTAAATCAAATTAGGAATGATTAAGTATCTCAGCACAGAATTTTGGATGCCTGCTGTGTTCGGGATGAAAATTCCAGACCCTGGAAGTTCAGAATTGATGGTTCCAGTCCTTGGCGTGGAATGTGACTGGAAAACGGGTCAGCCGATACCATTAGGTGGGGTGACAGAAGATGCTGATGGAAAAGGTAACATCTGTTAGGGTGATCACTTTTGGCATCCTTATTGTCACATCTAATTGGACCCCAAGATTGGTTCACACACACACACACACACACACACACACACACACACACACACACGGTGTTAAAAAAAGTCTTGGCTTTGCTAACTATCCCTGTCCACTAAATCACTGTGGGCTGAATTTGTACAACGCCTAAATTCTAAACCAATCAAACCACAGTAAACATAACTGTGCAAATTAACCAGTGAGAACAATTAATCAGTCGGTGCTCTGGGGGGTTTTAAGAACAAAGGACAACCTTTGTTTGAAATGGTATAGGGTCTCCTATTTGAGTAGGAGGTTGGATTGGAGGACCTCTGGGGTCCCTTCCAACGCTATTATTCTGTTATTTTATCATTCATTTTTATAATCATGTGTATCCATCCCATTAAGCTGAAAGAAAGTCCAGAATTGTAGTGTCTTGCCCTTGTTAGAGTTGGACTCTGAAGGAGAGGAGGAACAGCCGACACAGAGTGGAAGTGTGGCTCTGGAGGTTGTGGAGGAGGCTGGGGAAGGGCAGAGGCCAACTGGGCAGTCAGAGGAGGACCCAGGTCCATCCCCTCTCCATCCTAAGACACGCAAGGAGGAGAGGATAAGGGAGAGACGGTGGTCTCCTCGGGAGGAGAGGGCCTTGATCCTCTTCATGGGCTGCAGGTGTGACAACTGAATAAGAGTTTGGACCTGCCTACTGACAAACGCTGGAAACAAAGCATGGAAATATCTCTAGTTTATAGTTCGTCTCTGAGTTTGGCGTCCTTCCCAGTGTGTGTTATCTGTGGACATCCTCCAGCCCTTATCTTGCCTGGTTTGTGTTGCTTTTTTCCTTCTTCCTGTAACTGTGTGGGAGTGTTTTTGTCCTCCATCAAAGATATTTGGAGCTTGAAAGCAAACTGAAGGAATAAAAGGGGCTTCACATGTTTTCTATGACTGGGTTTGTTTTGTATCCCACCCTGGGTCATCACATGTACTGTATAGGATTTCCTATTATGGACAGGAGGTTGGACTAGATGACCTCCAAGGTCCCTTCCAATCCTATTATACTATGTTTTGTGTTCGAAATGTATGGTGCCAAGCTGCAACACGTTGTGAAGCAGCCATTATACATACTCAGAAGACCCATCTGAGCTTTTATTGTAACTGACTTTTTTTAAAAAGGAAAGAGGGAAATAGTGAGGGATGAGATGAAATGGATATTAAGTAGATTTGGTTGCAAAAGATTTCCAACTTTCACTGCTGCCCAAGAGGAAATGGTGCAATTAGGTGGAAAATATAAGAAAGAAAACGGGATCGTTGCGGTCGAAATCTCAATCTGAAATGAGATGAGCAGCCATCTTCCAACTTCAAGTAGGATTTTTTAAAAAACTGCTATAGAAATATCTCAATCTTACCTTTATAAAAACTCTCACCTAAAGATTTACCCCAAAGGTGCTTTTTTCAAGGGGCAACTGGACTTTCTTGTTTTTTCTTTGAAGATGTTTCGCTTCTCCTCCAAGAAGCTTCTTCAGCTCTGACTGGATGGTGGGGAAGGGAAGGATTTATATGCCTTGCAGACAGCTGGTCATTTGCATCCTTTTAAATCAGGGGGCCTTCAAACTTGACAGCTTTAAGACTTGTGGACTTCAACTCCCAGAATTCCTCCTCCAGTCATGTTAGCTCAGGAATTCTGGGAGTTGAAGTCCACAAGTCTTAAAGGTTGCCAAGTTTGAAGACCCTTGTTTTAAGTCCTTCTATTTCCTACCATCCAGTCAGAGCTGAAGAAGTTTCTTGGATGAGAAGCAAAACATCTTCAAAGGAAAAATAACAACCAGAAAGTCCAGTTGCCTCTTGAAAAAATCGTCTTTGGGACAACCATGACCTGGAGGTCTGAGAATCTCCATAGATACCTAAAGATTTACTATCTTTGCCTGTCTTGTAGGCCTGGTTCCCATCACAATAGGCTTCAGAGCCATCGATCCCATCACGGGAGAGATGGGACCAGTGATTGGAGCTCAGATCAACCCTTGGACCAAGGCCGTCCTTCCTGTAGTCCAGTCCCAAGGATGCTTGCCGAGGGAAAATACAGACCCCGATTTGGTAATGTTCTTCTACCACCTTCAGAGAGGGAATCGTACGGATTCTCCAAAACCTCTTTGTAACATGTGTCGTATTTACAGTTGGCCGTCTTGACCAAGGAACTAATGGTCAGACGGGCATATTGGCAGTCCCAACGGGAGAAAGAAGAGGAGACATTTAAGGAGGTGGATCACCTGTCTCGGGATATCCTCGATGTTGCCAAGGAAGGAAAAATTGAAAAGGTGAGGCTGGGACTTTCTTGTGATGTTGATAGCTAGGAAAACTTAGGATACTGGCTGGACCGACTATTTCCAACCAGATGTTCAGAGTTACAGTTCTTCCCAGGGGTGGTCTTCAGCAGGTTCTGACCAGTTCTGGAGAACCAGCAATTGAAATTTTGAGTAGTTTGGAGAACTGGCAAATCCCACCTCCGTCTGGCCCCACCAACCCTATCTATTCTCTGCCTCCCATTGAGTCCCAGCTGATTGGCTGGGTCTCCTTTGGTTGCCCTGCACAGGAGAACAGAGCTGAAAAGCAGGTTAGTGGGGGTGGGGAGGGAAGGGGGATTTTGCAGTATCTGCCACGCCCACCAAGCCATGCCATGCCCACCAAACCGGTAGTAAAAAAAATTTCAATCCCACCACTGGTCCTTCCTCTTCTATACCAGCCAGAGAGGATGGATGGAAAAAGTCAGTGCAATTCTTCATTAGGTTATTTTGTGCACAGGTAGTCCTCAGGTTATAACCATTCATTTAGTGACCGTTCAAATGAATGGTGCCTAGAGGTGGAACTCTCACCTCACAATCAGGAGGCTGTGAGTTCAATCCTAGGTAGAGGCAGATATTTCTCTCTTTCTGGGCATGTTGAGAATATATCTGCTGAACAAAACTCCTCATTGGCAACAGGAAAGGCATCTGGCCAGTAAACACTCAGCTCCATCCAGACTGCACCTCGCAAGGGATTCTGGGGACATGAAAAGAAGATGATTTACTGATTATTCAAAAATGCAACAGCACTGAAAACAAGGGACATCCCTGCAATCATGTGGTTAAAATTGGAGCGTTAGGCAACCGGCATATTGCGGTGTTCGAGGGTCACATGATTCACAGCCGGGTTGCGATAAGCAGAGTCAACGGGGGAAGCCAGATTTGCTTAATAACTGCAGGATTCACTTTACAACTGCCCCAATTCACTTAATAATCGTGGCAAAAAAATAAGGTTGTAAAATTGGGCAAGACTCGCTGAACAGCCAACTTGCTTAACCACAGAAATTCTGGTTGCAACAGCGATTCTACCTCAAGGACTAGCAATTGAGAAACGGTTTTGTCTCGGCAGAAGACATACGAAGGATCCGAAAGGATAAAATCGCGGTTAAGAAAAGATTCTTGTGATAAAAGACATGGAGGGACACAACTCCTCAGTTTTTAGATGAAGACTTCTCTTGATTCCACCTGTAGAAGTTGATGCACAGGCAATGTTAGTCTTTCATGAGAGGCATGGCCTTCAAACTCTTCTGCATGATCTACCAATCCATGTCTCTCAGCCCACAAGTCTCTCTTTATTTTCCTCTCCTGCAGTGCTTGTTCAGGGAGAAATTAAAAGCTGCTGACAAAATTTGCCGCCTCCTGGAATCGTCTTCAGCCCAAGAAACTCAAAGGCAGGCAGGCCGAGACCTGACAGCGCCAGGGAACCCTGAACGATCTTTATGGTCGAGAGGTAAGGAAGGAGTTCTACGTAAATGAAGTAGAACATTTGCAGAATATTTGGAGTATTCAAAGCATCTTCATGAAGACTACCTATGCTGGATGGAGTGGATATTTAGTTTAGGGAGGGAGGGAGAGAAAGAGAGAGGGAGGGAGGGAGGGAGGAGGAAAGGGAAAGAGGAAGGGAGGGAAGAAGGGAGGAGAGAGGGAGGGAGGGAAGAAGGAAGGAGGAAGAAAGGAAAGAAGGAAAGAGGGAGGGAGGAAAGAAGGAAGGAGGGAGGATGAATTTCAGGATTTGTCTGCATGTGTTGTGTAAACCTGAAGCAAAACAGGAGGTGATTTGATTGTAGACTCGGTTTAGTTATTTATTACATTTAATTGCAGCCCATCTCGCCATAAGAGAGCTGTGTGATTATATCAGAATAACCCTGAAACCCAAGATGTGAGGAGAGGAGACCATGATCAAATGATGGTTTGCTTTCCAGGCCAGTTAAATCTAGGTGGGCTGGTGGGGGCTGCTTATTTTGTATAGTCTGGGATTCGTGCAATTAAATCTAGCATTGACTTCTGAGATGATCAACCTTTCCATGGTTTTAAAGGGACAGACACTTGCAGAGGGGAGAAGCAGTGGGGGGCAACGGTTAGTCCAGAAGATGGATTCACACTCACACATGCTTCCCAATCTGGGTTTGATGGGTCTAGTTGAGAAGGATGAAAAAGAGCAGGAGGTCAAAGTCCAACTTTTGCTGAGGAAAACTTTGGAAAAATTGGCGCAGTTCATTCGGAAAACGCAGCTGGAAGATCAGCGGATCGAGATGCAGCTGAAGGAAGCCGAGCGACATTGGAGCAGGAACTTCCGCACCCAGGAAGTCATCAGAGAAAAATTCAGAAAGGTGACTCACACACACACGCAACCCTGATGTCAACTCATAAAACATTCCTGTGCCTGTTTTAGTAGTTGCCATAAAAAGTGGGGGGAAAGCGAAAATACATTCCAACTCTTATTTTTAAAAGATTGTAACTAAGCTACCACAGCTTTTGCCCAGGAATACATTTAATTGGAGAATGTGATTGATGACACCCAGCCCCAGTGAACGTGCTCAATTGGAGAATCTGATTTATGACACACCCAGAGGGGAGGAAGGGGGGAAACAGGGTCACAGGGGACTGTAAATTATCTATGACAGAGTTGGCTTCATACAGGGCAGTGGCAGTATGTCACCTCTAATGAATCCTTTGAAGTTTATTGAAGTTTGGCTCAAGAATCATGATTTAATTGGATAGAAGATAGAATTCTTTATTGGCCAATGTGGTTGGACACAGGGAATTTGTCTTGGTGCAAATGCTCTCAGTGTACATAAAAGAAAAGATACATCCGTCATAATGTTATGTCATAATGTAAATAATTAGAGATTGCTGGAATCCTGACACCTGATCTACTGGGATATTGGTTTAATTTCAAAATTTAATTAAAATAAAATTGAATTTTCCTATTTCAAAAGGAAGTGTGTCTTTTTATCAATGGCTGCTCTACAGTTTCAAATTTTTGAGCCTGTGACCATGGGATGGTTGCAACCATCTACGACCTTTTTTTAATATTTAATGACTGTTGCGACATCCACGTGGTCATGTGATCAAAATTCAGAGTCTTGGCAATTGGCATGTACTTATGACTGTTGCCGTGTCCTGGGATCACATGATCCCCTTTTGCGACCTTCGGACAAGCAAAGTCCATGGGGAAAGCCAGAATCACTTCACAATTAACTGAGTTAATAATTGCAGGGATTTGCTTAACTAGCTGGGGAAAGAGAGGTCGTAAACTGGGGCGAAATTCAACCAAGGTCTTGCTTAGCAACATACTTTTTGGGGTCAATTGTGGTTGTAAGTCGAGAACCGCCTGTATTCACTTTCCTATTATAAACAACTAGGAAATACGCCATCCAGAACAGTGGAGGGATTCAGATAGTTTTACCACTGGTTCGGTGGGCGTGGTTTGGTGGGTGTGCTTTGCATGCATGCACACACTTTGTGTGCGCATGCCAAATGCACACTTTGCGAAGGCGCAGAGGTTTTCGAACTCACCTCCTGCAAGCCTGCACTCCCAGTTGCTTCAGCAGCTGCCCTGTGATACTCTTCAATGCCGTGCAAGGCAGCTGCGCTTCAAATTCAGAGGATAAAGGTGACTATGGAAGCCCAGGCAGGTGGGTGGGCCCAACAGCAGAGCGGCAGAAAGAAACGGTTCGGTCTCCGCTGCTCATTGCTGCTACCGGCTCGGCCGAATCAGGCTGAACCGGTAGAATACCACCACTGATCTGTCTAATTTTAAGTACATGGATGAAAAATTTAGACATGACCGCCATAAATGAGTCAGAAATACACTAAATTTCCTTCCAGACCAAGCTGCATCTCTTGACAGAATTCCAGCAACACATCGCAACCCAGCAGACCAGAGTGGAGACTGAATATTGCAGGCTGGAACATCTGCGACTCTTGTCAGATATTGTGGCCTCCCAAACAAAGGTATGATGTTCCTCAGCCAGGCTGGAGATGCAACTTGGAGTCAACCTCTCACCAGGGATTTTAAGATGTTCATCCAGGATGAACCGTCCCTTGTGGAAATCGGTGTCTCTCCAAAACCAAAGCTTATTCCTAAAAAGAGAAGATTTGTGACTCAGGATTGAACTGTGGAATTCCTGATGCTCTCTGACTTCGGTTGTTTGCTCGCAGACAATTCATTATCCAACTAGGTTACATTATCAATGATGTTACTTCCTTGGGTAAGGAAATGTCTACAGAAAAACAACTAAGCACACAGATGCCCCAAAGGTGCTTTTTCAAAAAAAAATTTCTTTTTTTTTTGCTTGAAGATGTTTCATTTCTCATCCAAGAAGTGAAGAAGCTTCTTAGATGAGAAGCCAAACATCTTCAAGCAAAACAAAGTCCGGTTGCCTTTTGAAAAAGCATCTCTGGATGACCTGAATGACTGACAATCTCCATGGACATAAACCAAGCACAGAGAACACTAAGGACCTCATTCTTCTAGCAGGAGATGGTCTAAGGATAGTGCAGAAAAGGGCCATATTTTGCAGAATCATAACCTCTTTTCTCTATCTCAGGACTGCCTGTCTGGATCTTCCCAAAGCTTCATGAACTACCCGGCAGCAAGGTTCTACAGCATGGCTTCTACTCCCTGTGGAAGTTGGGAGGTCATCAATAAAAAATTGATCCCCTTGCTGAAATCAGTGCTCCAGACTCTACAGGAGAACAAAAGAGGTTCTTCATCTCCTGAGGAACATCAGGAATCAGGAGGTACCACTGACCATGTTGTGCTGGCCATGTTTATATATATATATATATATATACTAAGGACTGGGGTCAGAAGAGATCTCCAATGTACTAATCAAATTGATTAACAATCTTACCTTTAGGCCAAGGTTGAGCATGCCACAAGACCTCTGAAGTCCTCAACCCCTTTTTATAGTTCTCAGAATTCCCCAAGATTGTAGCAGAAAAATAAGTTGATGTGATGGAATGTAGTCTGGATTCCCAAAAGGGAGGGGCTGCATTCCAGAGGACCAAGATACAGTAAAGTTTAGACTGGTTGATTAGAAGGAAGAGAGCGAAGTCAGCTCCTCCCTAGCAATTCCCAGAATGTATCTTTAATGATGCAATTAATCTGCTTCAGTTTAACAAGGTTGGCATTCAGGCTCCAGAAGACCAAGAAAGACATGTTGAGGTCCTTTATTGTTCCTCATCTATAGACAGAAATCTTGCCAAACTTCTTAAAGTGCAGGATTTCAGGAGAGTTGAGTTTGCTAAGTGATAATATATTATAAGTGCTCCAGAGTCTTTATTTAAACAAAGTGTTTATATTTTTTTTAATGGAACAGAAATGCCTGCTTTGATTTTCTGGCAGATGCTGACAATTCTTTCCAGGATATATTGGATATTCAAATGGTTCCTGAATCTGGAGAACTTGTCCCTGTGCTTGTTTCAAATCTTTCTGCGAGGGAATTTGTAACCTACCAGTACGGCATTGTGATTCTGCAGTTTCTCCGACCTTATATTGGTGTAAGTGTTGAAAAAGTGGGAATGCCTTAAACAAACAGTTTCCATTCTGCATGGACTTTATAAAAAAAATTGTTTATATTTTAAAACTTGAAGAAATGTTGGCTCTAATCAATGGATTGGCCGGGCTTAAGCAGGATAACTGTGCTATGTTCCCTCTTGTTCCTCTCCTCCTCTCTTCCAAAATAGTGGAAATAAAAATAGGAGTAATTACTATTTTGAGAAATAAAATTTCTTTTTTCACCATTACTGTCCATCCAACTGGCTCTCATTTCAATTTTCCTCTCTTTATGCATGAGATACTCTCCTCGTTTTTCCCGTAGGTTTTAGCCCTTATACGTGAAAGCAACTGCACCTTCTACCAATCAAGGTGTTCTCTTCCAAATGCTGAACAAATAAAATGGAAAATAGGGCTTTCAAATTTTATTCAAGAGACAATAAAAAAGAAAAGAGGGGAACAAAAAGGTCAGAACACATTCCCTCCAGCAGCCTACACCCAGATAAGCAGGGATTAACTCCAGACAAACAACCAAAAAGAAAACAATACCCTAATCAAGAAGCTACCAAGGAGAAAAACACATACCCATACAAAAACTAGGAGAGCAAACTATTGTATATCAACAGGGAAAAAACATTGTACACCTTACACTGATGATGTTACCTAGTTGGGTAATGAAACATTTGTAAGCAAACAACCAAGCCCAAAGAGCATCAAGGACTCCAAAGTTCAACCCTGAGCTAGAAATATTCTCTTCTGTTGGAATTTCAGTTCCTCAGTGAACAGTCCAAATGAACTTGTTATATACTGTATTTTGAATTTCCACGTTATTATCCTGGATTGGAAAGTGAATCATAACCACTATTTCCGGTTACTTTTAGGCTCCAGAGGTGGAATTGTGCCTGGCCTCCAGAATTCCTTCTAGCAAAGCTCCTGGGAATGCTTTCAGAAACACCTTTTATTATCAGGTAAGCTATCCTGAGTGGAAAAATGTAACAGGTACAGGTGTAATTCACACACTGAACTGTCCTATTGGCTTTGGGATAATAGTACACTTTCCACACAAGCCCTGTTGTGGCTAAGAAACTATGATGAAGGTTCTTTAGCTGGATTCCACTAACCATTTGTAGTTTATTCCATACAGCAGGAGTAAGTACACCATGACTTAATTACAATGGGTTAACCCACTCAAGAGTGGAAGGAAAGTTCGACAAAAATCTGTGCATCTGTCCAAAAGTGTGTCAGTCCATGGATTCAGTTGTGGTTGTGGCTATCTGTTAAAGAGGCAATGCCCATGTTCTTTTTGATGGGTTACTACTTATTGCAACTTCATTCCCATCCTCCATCCAGGCCCCAAAACCTGGAGGAGACAGGTCATCAGGGCATGATTGAAAACACAAGTTTCGGAGTGAGTGAGTCAAAGAGAGTGTTCACAAAGGAAGGTGTGATGGAGAACTTCCTAAAGATTAGAAACTTGAAGATCATGGATGTCGAAGCCTCAGAATCTTACTGGTCTCCATTTTCCTTTTCTGCAATCATTTTTAAAGGGATCTTAATCTACTTTTTCTTCAGATTCCTGGCCATCAACTGTTTGTCTTAAGAGAGTCTCTGGCCTGTGTTGGGAGCTTTGTCCTGCTTCTTGTCCACTGCTTGGCCCACATCACTGCCGAGGACTTCAACCAAGATTCCAAGCCAGCTTTTCGAAGGTTGTTTTACCAGGTAAAGAATAACGGCCAACTTAAATTCTGGGGTTCTTTCTCCGTCCTTTCCTTGTTTGCAAATGTTGCTTTGCCACGAACCTCTTTGGTCTCTAATCTAGAGTTTCTCAACCTTGTCAACTTTAAGGTAGGTGTCAACTCGTAAAGCATTCCTGGCTTGCTCTTGAGTTGCCATAAGAAGAAGTGGGGGGAGATCTGATGGAGCAGTTTGGTTACTATGACCAGAAGCACATTCCACGCATACCTTTCTCCAGATTTTGTCCCAGATTACCAGAGACAGCCAGAGAAATATGTTTTCTAGTAAATTTTCTATAGCCCACGAAAATACTTTGTTGGAGAATGTGATTTATGACACATTCTGAGAGGAGGGGGGAAACAGAGTCATAGGTGGGCAGAAAATTATGTAGGGCAGAGCCTACTGCACTTGGGAAAAGTGCCAACATGTTGCTCCTAATAAATAATTGGATTTCTTTTGAAACTTATCTCGATGCTCATGAATTAATTAGGGCATCCATCAGAACCCTGACAATAGGTGGACTTCAACTCCTAGAATTTCAGATGCTTGGTTCGTCCAACTGAACAATCCTCAGCATTTATGACTTCCCTCCTATAAGCAGAGAGCTACTGACACCCTCAGCTGCAAATAACCTTCTTATCCCTTCCCCAGTTTGCACCTTAATGCATTTTCTATCCTACAACGCTTTCTGAATTGACTTTCTCCAGATAAGATACTCAGAATTTTCAGAACAGTCCAATTTTCTTTGCCTCTCAGGCCCTTAAAGCTTGCCTGGGGGAACTGTTCTCACTGAAGCTCCAGGAGTCAACATTTTCAGAAGAAGGTAAATCTGCTGCCACTGTGATCAAGCAGGCTTTGCAGAAGAGCGAGAAGGCATCTGCTGAGCTTCTTTCGGAGCCCCTGCAGGCCAAGGCAAAGGGTTGCATGGACCCCCAAAAGGTGAATACATCAGGTATTCTCTGCTTCCTTTAAAGATGTCCTGGTTGGAGAGGTTTGTTCCCACAAATATCCTCTGTGTGGGTGCATGTCCGTGTATGAGTGTGTTTGGGGGTATGAGCTAAGTCTTTGTTGTGGTTAGCCAGCAGCAGATGCAGATGGCTGAGGCCTCAGACAGCAAGGACTCAGATGAGGGGCCAGGACCATTAGGGAGTGGACTGCTACCTTCAGAGATTGTGGAGGCTGGCAGCAGCGATGAGGAGGTTCCCAAGTAGCCTGTGCTAAGTGCATGTGCACGCAGGATTGCTCGTAGGAAAGAGCAGTTACAACAGCATGGGTGACTCGGGAGTAAGGCTGCAAGGTAATGGCCCCTCCCTCAAGAAGATAAAAGCCAGCTGTGAAACAAACCTTCTTTGCAGAAGGCAAAAATATTTTGAAACTCAGCCTCGTGGACATTACAGTTGGTATTTGAAGACTCTTGTATTGTAAACTATTTCTTACCTGTTGGTTTTTGGCAGCCTTGCAAAAACTTGGCCAGGCTCTTTCTTGTCAAAGCTAATGAGTTGGAAGCAGCCTTTTATCTGTGAAGAAACAGGATTCATAGATGAAACCGTAAAAGATTGGGCTGCTGCCTTTTTTCTTGTGTTTGCTCTCTTGGAAACAGGTTGGGTCAGAACAGTCTTAGAACTAATTTGGAAGAAAATGAACACCTCCAACTAAGAACAAGTGTTCCACAGATCAACCAGATCTGCTTTACCATTCTCCATCACTCTCTCCCACTCAGCTTCCTAAGCTTGTGTAGATCCTTCAGATCAAGGGTGAACTGCTACCGGTTTGCTCCGGTTCAAGCGAACCGGTTGCTAATTTTATTATTTTTAATTACCGGTTCAGCAAACGGATAAATCCCATTCCTGGATGACCACACCCACCCTGCCCCCTTCCCTCTCTCCCTACCCCACCCCCAGGAGTCCCCATGTGGCCTGTTTTGGATGCCAAGTAAGTACAGGGCCCATGTGGAGGCTCGGAAAGTGAGAAAAACAGGAACTCCCAGAAGTTCCAGAAGGCCGGAAATGTTTCATCCTCCCAGAGGCTCAAGGAAAGTCTCTGGAGCCCAGGGAGAGTGAAAATGTCCCCCCACCATGGTGCAGGAGGCTGACTAGGCAGGGGTGGGATTCTACCAGTTTACACCTATTCGCTAGAACCAGTTGTTAACATTCTAAGCAGTCCGGAGAACCGGTTGTTAGAAGAAATTACTGGTCTAATCCTGTAAGGAAGGCAGGAAGGAAACATTCTGGTGTTGCTTACAGAAACTGCTTCTCGTTAACCCTTATTACATTCTTGGCAGGACTAGACTTCCTGTTTTTCCCCCTCCTTTGCTGGTACTTTGCTTGTGTGGAGTGACCATTCAAAGTTACAATGGCACTGAAAAAGGTGATTTATGACCGTTTTTCACACTTATGACTGTTGCAGCATCCCCACAGTCATGAGAGGCCAGGCAAGGAGATATGTGCTCAATGTGAGTGATGTTGAGTTGGCCACATCCAGCCAATAACATGACCACATAGCCATGTCCACCCAGTCACATGACCACCAAGCCACACCCACCAACTAGGCCACGCCCAGAGAACCAATAGTTAAAAAATTGAATCCCACCCCTGCGACTAGGCCATGGCCACCATGGCCACGCCCACCCAGCAACCGGGAAGAGAACCAGCTGCTGAAATTTTGGAAGCTCACCCCTGCTTCAGATCTTCTTATGCTCCCTCTCTCCTGCTTCAGGATGTCAGCAGAGCAATGGAGAAGGTCCTGTCCCTGGAAGACCAATGGTTGAGCCAGGAAATAGAGAGGCTCCAGCGGAAGCTTCAGAAGGACCAATGGCCTGAGTGAATTTTGGAAGCTCTGGTAGAAGTCATCAAGGCGGAACAATGGAAGGACCATGGATGACCAACTTTGGCCATTTTTCCTACACTAGTGGAGCACAACCGTTGGAAAATAAATGGTCAGAAAGGAATCTGAAAGTAGAAGGAAGACTGAGCTTAATCCATGCAGAATGCTACAAGCATGTTATCATCACATGTTAGCGTTATGTGAACTTTGAATGGTAGCATTATAACCAGAGACTCAGGTCTCTCTGGAAGATTAAAACGTGCAGCTTTGCAGGGGGGCGGGGTGTTCTTTTGGGAAAAGCCATTGGAGATTCCTGTTGTGGTGTGGGTGGATGTCACCTTTCTTCTTGTGTTATTTAATTTAAATTAATCAAACTAATCATGGAGAGAACCAGCCTGGAACTAAGGAGAAATTTCCTTGACAGTTGGAACAATTACCCAGTGGAACAACTTGCCTTTTGAGTGCTCCAACACTGGAGGTTTTTAAGAAGAAATTGAACAAGCAGAATGGTACAGGGTCTTCTGCTTGGGTGAGGGGTGGGGTGGACTAGAAGACCTCCAAGGTCCCTTCCAAATCTGCCATTCTGTTATGCAGCGTGACAACTGATTCAATCTATGTATTCCTTTCAAGTGATGAAGCAATAACAAACTCATTTAGAAGTGGTTAGATAATCAGAAGGGTTCTCCTTAAGGAGACCCTATCTCAGAGATAGTATGGCTAGCATGCTGACCTCCTAGACCGAGATAAATAATAATGCATTTATCGAAAACATCTCAGCATTGTTCTGCAGTTTCCACCATGTTTGCCATTGTCTTTGTCTTGCTTTGCAAGGTCAAAGATATGCAATCTGGGTTCTGCTTTGGTTCAAGGCTGTTCAGCAAAGGGCCAGGGCTTGGCTGGGGGCACCCTAGCAAAATGATATTGTATCTTCAAAGGGGACCACGCCCCCTTTCAGCTTGAAAAGAAAATGTGTATTCCAAATAAACAAGGGATGAATCACCAAATGATTCAATCATTGTTGTCTGGATTCTCTGGAGACAGTAAGCCAGAGACCACAGCAACCAGGTTCACCCAATAGACTTAGCTCGAACTGAACCAATTATTTTGCAGTTTAGTAGACAGAGGGAGTGTGGAAGGGGGGAAGGAAGCAGGGAAGGAAGGGAGGGAGGGAGGGAGGGAGGAAGGAAGGAAGGAAGGAAGGAAGGAAGGAAGGAAGGAAGGAAGGAGAAGGAGGGAGGAGGGGGAAGGGAAGGGAGGAGGGAGAGAGAGAAGGAAGGAAGGAGAAGGAAGAGAGGGAAGGGAGGGAGGGAGGCAGGAGGGAGAGAAGGGAGGGAGAGAGGTGGGAGGGAGGGAAGGAAGGAGGGAGGGAGAGAAGGAAGGAAGGAAGGAGAAGGAGGAGAGGGAAGGTAGACAGGAAGGAAGGAAGGGAGGCAGGAGGGAGGGAAGGAAGGAAGGAGGGAGGGAGGAGAGGGAAGGAAGGAGGGAAGGAAGGAAGCCAGGTTAGTCTACCAAAATCCACTCAAAACGTCTTGCCGATGGCTCTCCTGGGCATCCAGCAGAAGTTTTGGCAGACTTTGTCGCCGAGTACTGCAAATATCAAACGCTTGTTGCTCATTCATGAATTAATTAGGTGCCTCTGGACCCCATTTTGGAAGACTTACGTCTTTAACTTGCCGAAAGATAGGGCACCTTTAAAACCTTTGCATGCTCATAGCTGCAGAACAATCGTTACAAACTTGATGACTTGCCATCCTTTAATGGATCCAGCATGGTATATAAAGTGCAGCCAGGAGTCATAAAATTGTTGGAAAGGGAGGCACTATGCTGGTTGCTTCCTCCATCTTTTCCTTGCCAGGTTAACAAAGCGTATTTTGGCAGCTGGCTGAAACTGCAGCCTTGGGGAACAGAGGGAGATAATGTTTCTTGATGCTTAAGAGAGAGGGGTCTACAGTGTAAGCTGCTTTCCAGCCCTTGCAGGCTGCCAGGGGGAGCCATGCCTTTCAAATGTTTTGTTTTCAAAGAAAACTGGAGCTGGATGAAGCTATGGATCATGACAGAATGCCACTGTGAGGTTAGGTCACTTTGAAAGGATAGGATCAGCATTTCTGATTTTTCTTTATTTTATTTTTTTAGTTCACGGGAAAATTTATCAGCATTTTTTGCTGAATGTTTTGCTTCCTGCGTTCTTGTTTTCTAACCTGTTAATGCTGCCGTGGATTTAAAGCTGTTAATCCAAAATTCAAATCCATGGAAATTACCCACGAGAGAATATTTGTACCTCGAGGCTGAATTGTAGGGTGCTTGGTGCTTTCAGAACTTGGTTTTCTTGCAGATGTTTCCTTACCCAGTTAGGTAACATCATCAGTGCTAGAAGGAAGTAGGGTTGGAGGAGGAAGAGGAAGAAGGACTTTGTGGTTCTTGATGCTCTCTGAGCTTGACTGTTTTCTTGCAGATGTTTCATTACCCAAACTAAGTAACATTATCAGTGCTAGAAGGGAGTGGAGGTTGTGGAGAGGAGGAGGAGGAGGACTGTAGGGTCCTTGGAGTTCTCTGAACTTCTTGCAGACATTTAATGACCCAACTTGGTAACTTCTTCAGTGAGAGGAGGGGGAAGAGGAAAAGGAACACCGTGAGGTCCTTGGTACTCTCTCTGTTTTCTGCAGATATTTAAAGACCCAAGTAGACAATCTCATCAGTGCTAGAAGGGAATGGGGTTTGCAGGTCCTTGGTGCTCTCTGAGCTTGGTTGCTTTCTTGCAGATGTTTCATGATCCAACTAGGTATGATCATCAGTGTTAGAAGGGAGTGGGGTTCGGTCTCATTTTATATATTAGTGGCTTGTTCTGCCAGTGTTGGTGGGAGGATATTATGCTATCCTGTCCCACAACAGTGTAGTATAATATTTATTAAGACTGAGTGGGAAGGAAGGGGGCATTCCCTGGGATCAACACCCCTTCCCAAGAAGAAATGTTCAGTCTACAATGGAGAAAAAAGTCCTATTTGATCCAGAGAGTTCCACATGGCCTCAGATATCTTTTAATGTACTGGGTGTTAAGAATGAGAGAGACTTATTCACATGACTGTTGGCTGTCATCTTGATATTTTGACTTACCCATGGACACAGTGATTTCATGGACGTGCCGATAAAATGTTCTTTGAAAACAGTATGGAAAAGATCGTCCTTTCATTCTTTCCAGATTCCCACCCCCCCTTCAAGTCCCTAATCTAGTCCAAAGCTATAGTCTTTCCCCCATCAATTCCCATCCTGTTTAGCTTTCGTAAGATCAGTAGATCACCAGATGTTGTATCTGCAACATTATCTTGGCAGCACAAAGAAAGAGACCTTCGCCCAAGGAGATGCTAGCTTAGAAGGTTACCCAGATAGAACAACTAGTTTTTCACAATGCAGACATGTAATTAACTAACTTTCTGTGGGAAATTAAGGTGATTTCCCTGTAGCGCTGCCTGGTCTTGAGGCTTTAGAGCAGGGGTCTCCAATCTTGACCACGTTAAGACTTGTGGACTTCAACTCCCAGAATTCCTCAGCCAGCTTTGCAAGTCCACAAGTCTTAAAGTGGCCAAGGTTGGAGGCCCCTGCTTTAAAGCAGGGGTTGGCAATCTTAAACACTCAAAGAGTCACACAGGTCCTAACCGGAAGGCCACAGTTCAATTCTGGAGCCGACCAGACTCTATAGCGGTTCCCCCACCATAGAGTCTCCTCCTAGTGCAGCATCCTTTTTCCTCTGCGGACTGGAAGTCCAGTTTCCCCACCATATAGTCTCTCCTAGCGCAGCATCCTTTTTTCTCTGTGGACTGGAAGTCTGGTTCCCCCACCATAGAGTCTCCTCCTAGCACAGCATCCTTTCTCCTCTCCAGACTGGAAGTCCGGTTCCCCCACCATAGAGTTTCCTCCTAGCACTCCTCCTGCAACAGGGAGCTGCAGCAGAGGGACATGAAAGAGCCACATGCAGCTCCAGAGCCACAGGTGGCCAACCCCTGCTTTAGAGGAAACAAGATTTGTTAATTGAACACACACACACAATATCTACTTCCCTCTCCTTCCTTCACAGAGTAACGAGTGGTTTGAAAAGCAACCAAGAAAAACATTCCATTTTATTAATAAGAGAATTTCCTTTTCACAAGTTTTCCACGAGCGCCGTCTTTGCAGTTCATTTTTCATTCATTGCCCATTTTAAAAACAGTATTAAAAATGTTTAAAAGAGACCGCCAGTTGCGAGCATGCATTTAAAAAAAAGCTTACAAAGCAAATAATTTTTTAAAAAGTTCGCGAACACGAGAGAGAGAGAGAACGAGAGAGAGAGAGAGAGTGGAGGGGTGAGAATTGTCTTTAAGTGTTCCAAAAGATTGGTTTTTCTCCTGGGGAAGAAATTGCCAGCTGCCCTCCAGCGTTTCAGTGGCCCACTGTCCAACACTCTGGCCCGGGTGCAAATCGGAGTTTTATCGACTGGAACTGACCCAGTGGTACCTGTCTACTCGCGGGCAACCGAATGGCGGGGAGGGGCGGCAGATTTTGTACCCCTTGTAGTGGAGATAGTAAGCAGCAGCAGGATTTGGATGGACACCATCAGGAACAAAGCATCTTCGGTGAGAATACTGGGCCCAGAGGGGTAACGGCTCATTGCACTGAAAGCAGATGGAGACGATGAGGGTGAACATGGAGGAGGAATGGTAGCCATCTCCTGCCAGCCTCTTGCAACTCATCCACTCTGCTCCTTCCTCTCTCATCGTTCTGACTGAGCTACTCTTGATAGCACTTCGTTTCTGAGAAGTGCCATCAGTTTTCCCCTCTTCCCTCCCCGCTTTCTCTTTCTCTTGTGCTGAAGCACTCATGATCCTCCCAACCATCCATCCATGACTCCATAGGTGCATCGTTCTATAGACTTCCAGCCCAGGTGGGACTGGCCCTGCCTGGCACTTCAATAGGTTAAGGGGTTCTTTCTTTCTCAATCTCTTGGAATGGAGCTCCCTTGGAGTGAGATGTTGCTTCTTTCTGGGAGGGAGGGAGGGAGGGAGGGAGGGAAGGAGGAAAGGAGGGAATAGGAAAGAATAGAAAGAGAAGGAAGGAAGGAAGGAAGGAAGGAAGGAAGGAAGGAAGGAAGGAAGGAAGGAAGGAAGGAAGGAAGGAAGGAAGGAAGGGGATGGGAGAGAAGGAGATGCGTTTATCTCAACCTTGGCAAGCTTCAATGCACTTCAATGGCTAGGGAATTCTGGGAGTTGAAGTCCCCCCCTCTGAAAGGGGCCAAGATTGAGAAATCGTGGAGTCCAAGCCACCCACAGCTCTTTCCTCTCA
Source organism: Bungarus multicinctus (assembly GCA_023653725.1). NCBI lineage: Eukaryota > Metazoa > Chordata > Lepidosauria > Squamata > Elapidae > Bungarus > Bungarus multicinctus. The sequence continues at coordinate 24,923,703 of CM042837.1, forward strand.
CCTGATAGATGCTGTTGGGATTGCTAACAGTTGGGATGCTTTTGGGTTCCCTGGTGGTGCCGTCCTCAGAAGAAGTGCCGGAGTGATAATCAGAGGTGGAGGAGGAGGCCTTCTCCACCGCCTGCCGGATGCCCTGAGACACATCGTAGCCATCCTCTTGGCCTGTGAAGTGAGCCACGGTGAACGCTGGGTTTTTCTCGCCGTATCTAAATGGGGGATTGGGTTAAGCAGGGAAGCAAAGAGAGCCCCAAGCAAGGAATAACTCAGTCTTTAGAGCAAGGTTTCCCAAACCTCGTCATTCATTGCCCCAAAACGTTTATTATATTTTCAATTTACTATCTGTTCCTCTCTCTTTCTTTCCCTCCTTTCCCTCTTCCTTCTCTCTACCACCCTCCCTTCCCCTTTTCCTTCCTTCCTTCTCATCTGTCTGCCACCCACCTGACACATGTGAATCTGGGAAACACACAACAGAATGAAAACGCATGTTTTATACATACTATAAAATAAAAACACGCCTAAAACATGCTAAGCCATGCAGCAGGTTTAACGAATTGCAATTGCTTGGTTGGCTCAAGACCCTATATCCAACCTGGGGAGAGTCAACTTAAAGGAGGCCATTGCATCTACTCTTGGGCTGTGCCCATTTGTCAGGCTAATGTTTGGCTTAATGCCTCCTCACACACACCACTGTAGTTGGATTAGCAAACCAGGGCTAACCCAACCCTGACTTTGCCTGGATGCCAAAACACCAGTCCCGGGTGGGCAGAAAAGAAGTCCCATCCGTCGGATCTACCGGTTGCGGCCCTTTCTGGATCGGGACGCCCTGCGCACGGTCACTTGGACCCTTGTCACCTCTCGCCTGGACTATTGTAATGCCCTCTACATGGGGCTCCCTGCGGGGAGCACCCGGAGACTCCAGCTGGTGCAAAATGCAGCCGCGCGGGTGATTATGGGGGCGTCGCGTAGCGCCCATGTGACGCCTCTCCTGCGCGAGCTGCATTGGTTGCCGGTGGCTCTCCGGGTTCGCTTTAAGGTTCTAGTTTTGACCTTTAGGGCGACCCATGGCATGGGACCAGGTTACCTCCAGGACCGCATTCTGCCAGTGATCTCCAACAGGCCGGTGCGTTCCCACAGAGAGGGTCTGCTCCGGGTGCCGTCGGCCGCTATGTGTCGTCTGGCGGCGCCGAGGAGTAGGGCCTTCTCTCTGGGTGCCCCCGCCCTCTGGAATACTCTGCCACCGGAGCTCCGTACCGGCACGGACCTGAGGGCCTTCAGGCGCGCGTTGAAGACCTGGCTCTTTGAGCAGGCCGGCCTGGGCTGAGATAATGGTTTTAATTTGGTCTCCATAGCATTTAATTTTAAATTGGGGCTTTAAGGGGGGGGGGCGGGGTCTTTTTAGTCTTATTTATCAGCCGATTAATTTAATACTTTTTTAATTTTTGTATATTTGTGGGTTTTAGATGGGCTGTACACCGCCCTGAGTCCCTTGGGAGAAGGGCGGTATATAAATTTAAATAATAAATAAATAAATAAATAAATAAATAAATAAATAAATAAATAAATAAATAAATAAAAAAAATAAATAAATCCAGCATGGTAGGCTCACCTGCAGCAGACATCAAAGGGGTCAACCCAGATGGTCATCTCTTTGGGCAAACCAAGGCTTTGAAAGTTCACGTTGCTTGCCATGCACGCTTGGTCCAAGAGTGGATCTTTTGCCTGAAAGCGGTTTAGCCTGATGCACCTGAAAAGAGCTGGGCGGATTAAAACACTCCCCCACCAGTGGGAATGGGAGGTCATCAAGATGTATGTCAACTCATAAAACATTCCTATGCCTGTTTCAGTAGTTGCCATAAAAAGGGGGGGGGGGAGGAAGGAAATCTGGAAGAGCAGTTGAAAGCGAAAGTACATTCCAACTCTTATCTTTAAAAAATTATAACTAAAATGCCAGAGTTTTTGCCCACAAATATATTTAATTGGAGAACGTGAATGATGACACCCAGCTCAATTGGAGAGTCTGATTTATGACACATCCAGGTGGGAGGGTGGGAAACAGGGTCACAGGTGACTGTAAATTACATATGCCAGACTTAGCTTCATACAGGGCAGTGCCAGTATGTCGCTTCTAATGAATCTTTTGAAGTTTTTTGAAGTTTGGCTCAAGAATCATGATTTAATTAGGGCGATTGCTGGAATCCTGACAACGTGTTCTTATGCGTTAACCTCAACTGACAAAGGGAGGCCAGGCAAAAGAGCCAGAGAACTTGTGAAAGGCATCTGGGACAAGGGAACCCTGAGCGAAGATCCAGACTGATCCAGTTCCCATCCACATTCAGACAGGTCAAGATGGCAGTTCAAAGGCTATACTTTGCTCATCTGAGCCACACTTATGGGTTGTGTGAAGGCAGCGTATGTTCGTTTATGCGTCAACAGAATAACAAGTCCAGAGAGGGTTATTCTAGGAACCCAGTTACATGCCTCATGTTAAAACCAAGTTCCTAATCTAGGCAGCAAAACCAGATAGAAACTCAGTTGCTCAGTTTGCCAATGCTCCAAACCTCACTGTGTGTGTGTGTGTGGGCATATAGCCTCACCATCAGAGGTGGTATTCAGCCGGTTCTGACCAGTTCTGGAGAACCGGTAGGGGAAATTTGGAGCAGTTCAGAGAACCGGCCAATCCCACCTTTGACTGGCCCCGCCAACCCCATCTCTTCTCTGCCTCCCATTGAGTCCCAGCTGATCGGCTGGGTCTTCTTTGGTTGCTCTGCACAGGAGAACGGAGCTGGAAAGCAGGTTAGTGGGGTAGGGAGAGAATGGGATTTTGCAGTATCCTTCCCCTGCCACGCCCACCAAGCCAGGCCCACAAAACCGGTAGTAAAAATATTTTGAATCCCACCACATCTCTAGCTTTGGTTGTAATCCACCTTCTCATCAAGCCCAGGAAGCAGGTTGGGACGACCCAAGAAACCCAAGGAGATCCTAGGCATGGGTCCTTCTGGTCCATGCCACATAAATTTAGCCAGGGAATCCAAAAAAAGGGGCAGATTGGGGGATCAGGAAGACCCCAAACCACCTTCTAACCAGGGAAAGTGGAGTCATGCTGTTGCTGTTACCATCACCTCTTCTCACCAGCAAGTACTTATATTGGGTTACCCAAAGGTCGGGCCTCAAGCAGCTCTTTTCATATTTTGGGGGAGGAAAAAAACAGACCACGATTGGTTGAGAATTTTGACGGGGTGGGTGGGAGATGCTAAATGGGGCTATATTAGGGAGAGGCGGGGCCCCCTTTTGCAAGAGAACTAAACCAAGAGGGGCACCCCTGGGGGAGGGGGTGTCTCTTACCGGAAGCCTTGTCCTTTTGTGGGATTGTCGAGATACCAGTGGTTTTTATACCTCTCGAAGAGAAGCGTGGTCAGCGTGCAGGCAAACTTCTCCATCTGCTGCTTGTTCAGCTTGTTGTGTTTTTTCACCAGGCGGGTGATGAAGAAGACGGTGGCTGCTATTTCATCCTTCATGCCGTCCCTTCTGCAAGAGGAAACCCCCTGCAGGAACACAACTGGGGTGGGGATTGGAGCAGAAGACCTGCGGTCAGCCCTGTTCCTGCAACCAACAGGGCATCTCATGTCTCATAACGATCTCGGTTGGGTCTGCCAAAGGCTTTGGATGCCCCTGTCTGTGCATTCATAGCACACATATCAAGCTAGAGTTTCCTGATAAAGGAGAATATTTGGAGGTCAGGGTTGACATGAGGGGTCCTTGGTGCTCTCTGAGCTAGTTTTCTTGAAGATGATTTGTTACCCAAACTAGGTGACATCATCAGTGCTAGAAGGGAGTGGAGTTTGTGAGGAGGAGGAAGAGGAAGAGGAGGAAGAGGAAGAGGAGGAGGAGGAGGAGGAGGAAGAGGAGGAGGAAGACTGTGTGGTTCTTGATGCTCTCTGAGATTGGTTGTTTTCTTGCAGATGTTTTGTTACCCAAACTAGGTGACATCATCAGTGCTAGAAGGGAGTGGAGTTTGGGAGGAGGAGGAGCAGGAGGAGAAGGAGGAGCAGGAGGAAGAGGAGGAGGAAGAGGAGGAAGATGAGGAGGAGGAGGACTGTGTGTTGGTTGTCTTCTTGCAGATGTTTTGTTACCCAAACTAGGTGACATCATCAGTGCTAGAAGGAAGTGGGGGAGGAGGAGGAGGGAAGGAGGACTGTGTGGGCCTTGGTACTCTCTGGGTTTAGTTGTTTTCTTGCAGATGTCATATTACTCTTCTAGATAACATCCTCAGTGCTAGTACTGATGTTACCTAGTTTGGGTAATGAAACACCTGCAAGAAAACAACCAATCTCAGAGAGCACCAAGGACCCCTCAAGCTATAGTTTGCTTATTCAATTGGGAGTTTAAGCCACAATTGACTAGACTTAGAGATCAAGCCATAAATGATGGCTGCAACCATTAAGGAGAAGAACTTAAACAACCGAAGCCAAGTGCAACCTGCTCACACACCATCTTAGAGTAAAATGTGATATTTCTGGGTTACAAGCATACAAACCAAGAATGGGAGTTATTTTTTAAAAATAGGAGATAGCCAGATCTTCCTATCATTGTCATTGCTTTGTGCTGGCATGTTCAAAATCTCCCAGCCACGTATCTGCCGCAAGCTTTAGATAGTTGACCTATTCCCTACTTTTGATGTTCAGAGGAAGCCAACATGATTCCCAGCCAGCTGCTCTCCAGATACTATTATTAATACTTGTTAGCTAGAATAACAACCCCCATCCTCCCCAGCCAATACAAGCATGGGATAGACAGACATAGCATGTAAGATACTTAATTACTTGCCCAGGAGAGTGAAGATTGCAGTACCACTTTCACATTTGGTGTAAACCACTACTCATCCTTGGAACTTGAAGATGGGTGGACTTCAACCCCCAGAATTCCCCAGCCAGCCATCTTCAAGTTGCCACTAGCAGACAAGAGCACTCTCAAATATTCAGTATTGCAAGGCAACACCCTGCAAACCTGGTTTGTACATTCTACTAAACCAGCGTTAGCTTTAACCATCATTGGTTAAACTTTGGCAAGATCTGGAAGGTAAATTAACGGTGGATTAGTGGGAGGAAGTTAAAACATCCTTACACTAATCCACATTACAGCTGATACACAAGAAGTCGAAGTCCCGAGACAAAACAATATTACACACACAGGCACACCCCTGAGATAATCTAGAATTACCTTAAGGGGAAAAAAAATCTTAGCTGAGCTAGTCACAGATTGGCTGAGAATTCAGGGATCCTGGCTGAGAAACAGATAAACCAGCCTTGGCTTTGAGATTATTCAGCAACTATTTGCATGTGTCTTTCTCTCAAACTCTGCCGTCTTCTCCTTACCCTTCAACAAACACTCCTTCTGTTAGCCAAATAGCTATCTTGCTCATCTTTGGGGGTTTATATAAGGAGAGGTGGAGCTTTTGCAGCCCCAACAGGTGTGTGCCCTGGATTTAGGTGATTGAGCACCTAAATCATTTAACTTTAGTCCCCAGATTAAATTTCTCTCTTTTCCCCTGCAGCCCTTGGGCTGGGTTTTAAATCAATGGGATTTCCATCCCTGGAGGGTTCAAACATGTCTGTCTGGAATGGACTAAGCTAGGGTCTCCTGCTTGAGCAGGGGGGTGGACTAGAAGATCTCCAAGGTCCCTTCCAACTCTGATTCCAGCCCAACTCCTGAGAAAAAGGCAATGAAGAGGCAACTATACTTTCCACACACACACACACAGGCTAAGCCTCTTATATTTAAACGAAGGAAGGGGTCAAAACTGCATTGAAGAAATGCACATTACAGCAGAGGTTTCTCCATCTGGATAACTTTAAAATGTGTGGACTTCAACTCCCAGAATTCCCTAGCCAGCAGAGGGGAAGGGGGTGGATAGCCAGACAGCCCAAATTCAGGAATGAAAATCAAAGGGGGAAGGAAGGAAGGAAGTCCCAAAGGTGTTTTTCAACCATGATCTTGATGACTGAGAATCTCCATGTGGAAGGAAGGGATAAGAGGAAGGAAAGAAGGAAGTCCCAAAGGTGTTTCTTCAACCATGAGCTGGATTACTGAGAATCTCCATAAATGAAGGAAGGAAGGAAGGAAGGAAGGAAGGGACTCCACCCTTTCCAGATTTTAGATGGAGTACCGATCTCAGTCCCAGCATTCCTTAGTGGATTAAATTCTGGGTCTCCCTCTTTTGCAGGGCAAGTCCAGACAGGACTGTAAGCAAAGCCAATGCATCTGTTCTCTAGCAACAGCAGGCTTGGCTTGGAGCAAACACTGTCCTCCTGAACACTAGAAGATGGTGGATGGGACTTTCTTTGGACTTTCCTGCACCAGGAGAATGTCTAAGCTAAGGTCCTATCTGGGACTCTCCTTTCTATCGTGTTCACCTTCAGCAACGTGACATGAAGGTCTCCAGAGATGGAAAAGAAGAGTGGGATGGCCCAGAAGAAAACCTTCTTGGGGTTGGGAAGGAAGATGAGAGAAGAGCAGGTAGACTTTTAGGGCAGGTAAGTTGGGCAGCAGGAGAAGAGGTCCTTGGGAGAGACCTGGCACAGCTGAAATCTTTAACATGGTTCAGGTGGGATCTTGGAGGCTTAATATGTAAGTAAATGGCTTTTTCATCTTCTGAGCAGTTCATAAATAGGCAACTTCTAAATATTTTGGTTTTATTTGTACACTGCCCAAAGTCTCTCTGTGAGAGAGGTGGAAAGTTCCTAAATTTGGTAAATAGATAAATTATTCTTTCAAAAGGGACAGTTTTTGATGGTAGCATTGATGCATTAATGATAGACACATCCATCACTTGACTATCGTTTTATTACTTTACTTAGTCTCCTTTCCCGAGTGATCAACTGTTGGCTCTTAAAACGACAATTGCCTGGCGTTCAAAACTTGCTTCCTTTTCAATGGTCAACCCTCATGGAACCTGAATTTAGAAATAGTTTCTGTATTTAAACACTCAGTTGTGTGTCAAATTTTAAGACACGTGTTCTTGGCAAATGCTAGATCTGTCCCAATTTGGTCTTCACCATTTTCCTGCCTTAGAAATATTTTATCTAACCTTCCAAGGAATGTGTGCAATATTTCAATATTAGCAATGCTACTATATTCAGAATATATTTATACTCTGATTGGATGGATTATACATCCAGGTGGATACCTATGTTTGTTTGTTTACATTTATAGAACTGGCCATCTCATTTCTGTGACAAGGCTTACCTGGCTGTGAAGTGTTTGCACTTGGATATTCTGTAAAACTGCACCGAATTGGGCAACCCAGAGGTCTTCAAACTTGACAGCTTTAAGACCTGTGGACTCCAACTCCCATAATTCCTCCTCCAGTCATGTTAGCTCAGAAACTCTGTGAGTTGTAGTCCACAAATCTTAAAGCTGTCAAGCTTGAAAACCCTCGAGTCAACCTAATTCATTCTACCTCAGTGTTTCTCAACCTCTGCCACTTTAAGATGTGTGGACTTCGACTCCCAGAATTCCCCCAGGCAGCATGCTTTAAGACAGAGGGACTTTCAGTTCCCAGAATCCCACAGCCAGTTTACTGAAGAATTCTGGGAGTTGAAGTCCACACATCTTAAAATGGCGGAGGCTGAGAAATTCTATTCTAACCTCATCTCCTTTCGCGAAATCTCTCCCTGGCACTTAGCCTCACGCAGTGCGAAATATACATGAACAAAGACTCTTGGAATGATGGGAGACTTGCATTTGGTGCCTTCAGCTCTTTGGGGGGAAAAAAGATGATTATACATGCAATTCCATCCATCATTCTGAATTCCTCAGGTCTTTCAGCAGTGCCAAACCATCATTCTTCATTTAATGATAGCACAGACAGTAGTCTAAGTGAAGGGCACCTAAGAGATATGGTCAACCTCCCCTGGCATCATATCTTTACTCTGCTAATACTAGTCCTTGACTTACGAACACAACTGGGATCAGACTTTCTATTGTTTCTATTGCCACACCCAATTTTGCAACCTCTTTTTGCCAACACTTGTTAAGTGAATCACATGGTCATTAAGTGAATACAGCATTCCATCTCCCCCCGCCCCCATGGACTGCTGGTTGGAAGCCAGCTGGAAAAGTCGCAAATAGCAATTCACATAACCCTGGGATGCTCCAACCGTAGTGAACGCTGGTTGCCATGGGCTTGTATCGTGTTCACATGGCCGTACAGATTCTGCAACCGTTGTAAGTGAGAGGACTGACCAGAAGTCACTTTGCTGAGGGCCGTTTTTCAACCCGTCAGTAAATGAATGGTGGTAAGATGAAAAGCTACCTGTAATAGCGTCAGGTTGATTTCTAAAGTCTTCTTCCTGCTCCTGGTGTGTTTGAAAAGTCCATGGAAACGTTGCATCATTCGGTCGCTGCAGGGAGAAATCAACCTGCCCCCTTTTCAAGAGGGCTGAGCTGGGCTTGGTTTGTAAGCCACACCTGACCATCCATGGTTACAGAGTGCACACAAATCCTAGGATTGGGGCTTTGGGGCCCAGCTCAAAGACCAGAGACGCAACCGTTGAGTTCGGTTGGATCTGCCGGTAATCTCGAGTCTTTCTCTTAACCAGGTTTAGAATCCATGGCTGAAGTGATCAAGAATGCTGGTTTAGAGATCCATCCTAGAAGTCCTTGTTAAAAGTTCTGGAATATCTCTGCTGCTTTCAGAAGCCAAGACGATGCAAAGATTATCCATTTGGGAAGAAAATGGAAAAACACCCCTGATTTATTTTTATTTTATTCCTTCCCTGCTCAGGTTTTGAAACCGAGCCCATCTTTCACAGTTAATTACCCAGGTAGCTGATACCACCAGCATTACATCAAGGTAAGCTTCTTATGGGCAAATTCTCAAACTTCTTTTTATGGTCTTGTCCCAGAAGCTTTGAAGGAGTTGCCTCAATCTGTAAACCAGAAGTGTACGAGGAATGCACAGTATTTTCTTGAGCTCTGTTCTAAAATGGCGGTGCTCTTTTCTGTTGCTTCGGAATCATTTGACTGAGGATTGAAACGAAGGGGGCCTGGCACAGGAGACCAAGCCTGGGAGAGGGGAGAGGGTGAAGGACTTGGAATCCTGAATTCCCCATGTTGAGAGGCACAAGGTGGGCTTGGAGAATGGACACCGCTCTCCCTGAGCCCTTCCCGGTCCTGCTTGGAGGATAAACCGAGTTTAAATTTTGGGATGAAGCTTAGCTGGATGAAAATGGCTGAGCGATGGAGCAATTGCAGATTAGTTTAGTCTCCTTGTCTAGTTTGATGAAAAGAAAGACTAGGGGTGACATGATAGCAGTGTTCCTATATCTCAGGAGTTGCCCCAAAAAAGAGGGAATCAAGCTATTCTCCAAAGCACGTGAAGGCAGGAGAAGAAGCAACAGGTGGAAACTAACCCAGGAGAGAAGCAACCTGGAACTAAGGAGAAATTTCTTGACAGTGAGAACAATTAACCAGTGGAACAACTTGCCTCCAGAAGTTGTGGGTGGTTCAACATTGGAGATTTTTAAGAAGATATTGGACAACCATTTGTCCAAAATGGTATAGGGTTTCCTGTCTAAGCAGGGGGTTGGACTAGAAGACCTCCAAGGTCCCTTCCAACCTTATTCTATTCTAATCTAATCTAATCAGTAACCCTGCCAACTTGGAGGAAGGATCCAGATTTGGGATGCAACAGATCATTTAACTCTCTAGAAAAACACTGTAATTTTTACAGGTGGAGTTACTTCCTCCTTCCTTAAGTCTATACTTAGTCCCTGGCACTGTTCATTTACAGAGGACAAAATATAAGAAGAAGCAGATTAATTCAAGGACACCACCAGACTGGGGTTAAACTGGACTTTGGTTTCAGGGGACTCAGGAACGGTAGAGCCTTAGAGAGTGGTTTTATGTATCATGCTTAGCAAAACTAGCATACATGAGTAGTGAGTATTTCATATTAAACCTACATATTTATAATGACTGTTGCAGAATTGAGTAAAGAGTATTCAGGCATCTCCCACTTCTTAGACTCATGAGATAGGGCCTGCAGACTTTCAGGTTTATTTTGGGCAACCATGAGGTCTGGAAACTTCAAAATAGGAAAAACAAAGAGTTTCAGCAGGCCAGGTTCTCGTTGCAAGGTGCTGTGGTCCAGGAACGAGACATTTTTACGATCGTGAATTGCAAAGGAACCACTGCTGAACCCTCAGTGTGTGCTTCTGTGTGTGTGTGTGTTTTTTTTTCAGATTGGCTCCTCCAGATCATGACGTTTGGTTTATAGGCAGTGTAGTTAGCTGATTGTGATCTCCCAAAACAATCACTAGCTTCACTGTCAACAAAACAATCTGCAGAATTCGTCAATCTCCAGGAAGTTTTCCAGAAGCCAGTTGCCAGCTAGAACCCAAGGAATTGCGCCTTTTATTTAGATCTCCTGGTCTGTGTTGGAGAGATTTACCGATTCAACAGCAAGGAGGACAACCAGTCATAAGGAAATAGTGGAGCAGAGAAGTAGTGGAGACACACCCAACTTCTGCATAGCTTTATGGTGACCACGTCGTGAGCACGGTTGGGCAAATTTCAGGTTTCTCTTGTGGCAGATTTCTGGTAAGGTTGGTGGGATGTTCTAGTTGGCATTCAAGACCTATAAAGGAAAGCTGGCATGAAGAGCAGCTGTTGCCTTCAAGGTCCTACCAGAAATGAAGAACAGATCCCAAGCCAACAAGATCTTCCAAAAACCCATGGATGGATCTTCTTCCCCGATGGGGAATTGGGTGATGGCCCTGCTAATGGTACCAGATAGTGAAGTTCAGAAAACAAGATCTAGAGCAGCTTGGCTTAGTCTCTTCTCCTTTAGGCATTGGGCTGCAATTTTGTCCTGGTAGCATGAAATGGGTATCTTAAGACAGAAAAATCCAGATTTAATCCGTTTGGAAACCACTGAGTGATCTCTAAAGACAAAGAAGGGGGAGAGAAATTAGGCCCAAGCCTCAATATCAGCCTTGTCACCAGGCAGTGTAGTTAGCTGATTGACCAAGGTAACAGTCGCTAACAACACAGCCAAGTGAAAAGGTGGCCCATCCCTGCAGTTTTGCAATTTGCTTGATGGACTAGTCAACGTCTACAGGTTGAAGAGTAGAAGCCACCCTGTGTAGGACTGTAAAGGAGTGTTCTTCAACCACTGCAGCTTTAAGAGGGGTGGACTTCAGCATAGCTGGCTGGGGAGTTCTGGGAATTGAAGTCCACTCACCTTCAAGTCTCTAAAGTTGAGAAACATTGTACAACACAGATCAGCTCATCCCATCTTGATGTTCTCCAAGCAGGGGTATCCAACCTTGGCAATTTTAAGACTTGTGGACGTCAATTCCCAGAGTTCCTTATGGACTTCAACTCCCAGAGTTCCTTGTGGATTTCAACTCCCAGAATTCCTTGTGGGCTCCCAGAGTTCCTTGTGGGCTCCCAGAGTTCCTTGTGGACTTCAACTCGCAGAGTTCCTCAGCCAGCGCTGGCTGAGAAACTATGGGAGTTGAAGTCCACAAGTCTTAAAGTTACCAAGGTTGGAGACCCCTGCTCCAAAGCTTTTGGGGCTGCTCTTCTCAACACTGCCTAACCAACATAACTACTGGAGGGCCTCGGGTTAGGGAAAACTGGAGAGGAAAGGTTTGAGGGATACATTCCTAAGAGTAAGTTTCATCTCAGTCCTCCTCAACTTAATAGGAACCCACGTTCTGATTTATTAACTTTTCATTCCTTGAGACTCCAGTTCCCTGTCCAGATAGGGGGGTAATTAAATTTCTCATTGATCAATGTGGGTCATTTACCAGCAATGCTGCGGCTTGACAAGAGTGCTGACAGCCCATAATATTCAGCTGAAGGTCAGTTCCTAGAGGAGCTTGATAAGAACGAAAAGACAGGAGGCTAATAAAAAAAATGACGAATTCTGCTTTCTTTCACAGTCAGCCAGCAAAGCAGCAAAAATTAAGGCTATACGAATGGGAAGAACAAAGGATTTTTTAAAAAATGTTTTGGAAAAAGGGGTTTTGTTGAAAAGTTTTGGGGTGTTCCCTTCAACATCTCCGCCTATTGTTCATTTGAAATATCTTCCTAATAAAGGCCAACATTAAAAGTCTTTGGTGACTTCTTTTCTAAGAAACCATTGTCATCTTGTTTCCCAGAACTTGTGGGTCAACACGCCAACAAATCCACTCCATTCAAATCATAAGTCTCTAACCGCATCTCTCAGAGAAAAGAAAATTGATTTATCAGAAGTGGCCACGTTGGCATTAGTTGGATGCAGCCGACACTAAAATACATCATTCATTTCCCTCTTGACCCTGGTCTTCCCCCCACCCGCTGGATGTAAATTCTCCAATGGGACACATCCATAGCCAAGAGTCATCCATCATGCTCTCCAGTAGTATTCTTGCACTCCGACAACTTTGGGCTGCCAGGGTGATTATCTAGGCACTTAAGGAATGCACTGTTTTCCCCCACTCCCTTTTTCTGGCAGCTAAAAAGACCAAAGAAGTATCTTTTTAGTTCAGGGGTCTCCAACCTTGGCAACTTTAAGCCTGGTGGACTTCAAAGCTGGCTGGGAAATTCTGGGAGTTGAAGTCCGCCAGGCTTAAAGTTGCCAAGGTTGGAGACCCCTGTTTTAGTTGACATTGTGAGAACAGGTAAAAGGGGAACGATGTTTTACAGCGTCCTCAAATTATGACTGCTCCCTTAGCGACCGTTTGAAGACAGGATGGACCCCCTCCCAAAAAAGGAACCTGCGACCCGGGTTTGAGATTCTAATGGCCACCCCTCCCCACAACCCATAGTTGCACAGTTGAGTTTTGGGTTCTCAGCAACCAGCCCGTATTTACGGCCACTTGGAGCATCTCAAAGTCACATGACTGCAATTTATGATGTGTTTGATCAAAATTCATGGTTTCTGGCCCAAAAAGGGCCCAACAGCAGACGGTGTGTTCGCTTCGGACTGCCATGTTCACTTTATCATGGCTGCAAAAAAAAAAAAAAATTGTAAAATTGGGCAGGATCCTGTGATGAGCTACATAATGACCGGCAGAATTTGCAACCAGAATTCTGGGTTCGATTGCCGTTTTAAGTAGAGGACTACTTATGGACCCATGTTCCCAACGGGGCATTCTCTTGTTATTGCTCCTGCTTGGATGGGGGCGGGGGGTTCTGGGATTCGGCCTAGATCAAGGGTCTTCAAACTTAGCAGGTTTAAGGCTTGTGGACTTCAACTCCCAGAATTCCTGAGCTATCATGACTGGAGGAGGAATTCTGGGAGTTGAAGTCCACAAGTCTTAAAGCTGTCAAGTTTGAAGACTTCTGATTTAGAGCCACAGATTATCTAAGTACTAACTAGACCAACTCTAAACGCCAATCAATGCCGAAGAATACCGGGTTTAAGGATTTTGGTTGAATAGGTTGCTAGATAAGTCACATTGGAAGGGCAACTTGATGGAATCCAGTCTTTCTACACTCCTTTCTCATGGTGTAGAGAATTCTTGAGCTAACATGTCTGGAGGAGGAATTTTATGGGAGTTGTGGAACTCCACAAGTCTTAAAGCTGTCAAGTTTGAAGACCCCTGGCCTAGATCTTCACACAGCAACTTTTTTGGTCTCTGGGGAACAGACAGCAGTGATCTCATTTTGCTGGACTCAGAAGATTACCAGAGTTTAAGGTCAAGTGCAACTCAACCCATGACAAGGTTTTTAAAAAAGCACACTCTGGAAATATAAAAGAGGACACGAGCATTCAGCATTTGCATTAATAGAAAGCATAAGTAGAGACATTTTTATGAAATAGGGATCAGATATGGGGATCATATCATTTTCCAAAATGGCTTCAGCAGGATTGTGGGGCAGAGAGGGCTTAATTCCCTGCAAGGAGCCTTAAACTTTTCCCAAAGTACTAAGGACAATAATAATAATAATAATAATAATAATAATAATAATAATAATAATAATAATAATAATAATAATAATAATAATAATAATAATAATAATAATAATAATAATAATAAACAGTTGACCATTTAATCAGTGGGTGCAGCAAAATTTCACAAACTGACTACCTAGAACATCATAACCAAGTTGCTAAAATCATTCACTGGAAACTGTGCCAAAAGTTTGGATTTGAGTATAGTAACAACTACTGGGAACATCAGGTTGAGAAGGTTCTGGAGTATGAAAAGGTCAAGATCTTGTGGGACTTCAAAATTCAGACAGACAGGCATTTGGTCCACAACACACCTGACATAACAGTAGTTGAGAAGAAAAGTGGTTAGTTCATTGACATTGCAATACCTGGTGATGCACGAATTGTAGACACACAGCAAGGAAAAATCACAAAGTATCGAGTTTACAAATTGAAGTTGAGCGACTTTGGAAAAAGAAATCGTGTGTTATCCCAATTGTAATTGGAGCTCTTGGAGCAATACCTAAAGGGCTACCTCACTATTTGGAAATTCTGAATTTATCAGACTTGAATACCATGATTCTACAAAAAAATCATTCTACTTGGAACTGCTTATATCCTCCAGCGCTACCTGAACAGTTCCTGGATCCTTGGTTAGGATTCGAGCTGTTGAGCTATCAACCAGCCCCAAAGGCTGTGAATCTCACTAAAGATTTAATGATGATGATGACGATGATGATGATGATATCTGAATGCATTCAGCCACCCACTCCCTATTGTTACGGAGGCAATAATCTAGAGTGATGATTCTCAACCTTAACAATTTGAAGACACTGGTGGACTTTGATGCCCAGAATTCTTCAGCCGGTAGTGTTTCTCCACCTTGGCAGCTTAGTTGACAGGTGAGAGAAGGTTGCCAACCTGGGCCATGGGGTGCAAGAGATCGTGGATGAATCCCGCCCAGCAAAAACCAACGATATTTTTTTAAAAAAGATGTTGAGACTCTAGAAAGAGTGCAGAGAAGAGCACGAAGAGGATTAGGGGACTGGAGGCTAAAACATAAGAATGTTTGCAGGAATTGGGTATGTTTTGATGAAAAGAAGGACTAGGGGGTGACATGAGAGCCGTCTTCCAATATTTGAGGGGCTGCCACAGAGAGGAGGAGGTCAAGTTATTCTCCAGAGCACCCGAAGGCCAAGACAAGGAATAATGGATGGAAACTAATCAAGGAGAGAAGCAATCTAGAACTAAGGAGGAATTTCCTGACAGTGAGAACAATTAACCAGTGGAACTGCTCACCACCAGAGGTTGTGGGTGCTCCATCATTGGAAGAGATTGGACAGCCATGTGTCTGAAATGGTAGAGGGTTTCCTACTTGAGCAGGACATTGGACTAGAAGACTTCCAAGACCTTCTAGTCCTTGGTATAGAATAACAGAGTTGGAAGGGACCTTGGAGGTCTTCTAGTCCATCCCCCTACTTAAGCAGGAGACCCTCTACTATTTCAGTCAAAGAGTTGTTCAATCTCCTTTTAAAAGTTTCCAGTGTTGGTAAAAGGAATGGAGGGAAGGAGGGAGGGAGGGAAAGAAGGAAGGGAAGGACGGAGGGAAGGAAGGATGGAAGGAAAGAAGGAAAACAGAATAACCGAGTTGAAAGGGACCTTGGAGGTCTTCCAGTCCACCCCCCTGCTCAAGCAGGAGACCCTCTGCCATTCCAGCCGGGGTCTGTGAATCTGCCTCTCCCAGCAGCCACCCCAGCCCCTCCCCGTCGGGGGCTCCAGGCAGCGGCGCCCGCGGGCGTCTCCCGAATGCGCCCCCCCCCCTTCCCGGGCCAACGGCAGGGCGGGCCAGCGGGTGCGGCGGCGGCGCGCGGAGCCATGGAGACCCAGCGGCCGCGCTCGCCCACCCCGTCGGCCATGGCCAGCTTGCCGCCCGCGCCCGCGCCCTCGCCCTCGCCCGCCGCCGCCCCGCTGGCCTTCGCGGGCTCCAGCGAGCAGGACGTGGCGCTGGCCAAGTCCTTCTGGAACTCGGTCACCCTCCAGCCGCCGCTCGAGTCCCGGCTGGGCGCGCGGGGTGGCTCGCTTTGCAACGGCGCCTTCTGCCCGCGACGGAGCTCGGCCGGTAGCCTGGAGGCGGGACGGGCGGGGAGGGACCCTCACGGCCCCGGGTGGGGGGGGCTTGGTTGGAGCCCCGGCCGGGGAGGAGGAGATGCCCCGCTCCGGAGCCGCTAACGGCAGCCGCAACGCTGGGCATCCGGTCGGCTCAACGGGCTAACCGAATGACGAAGTTGGAGGGGGGTTTGGAGATCTTCTAGTCCGATCCCCTGCTTGTGCAGGAAACCCTATGTCGTTGCAGACAAAGGGTTGGCCCATCTCTTCTCCGGTGATGGAGAAGGAAGGAAAAGGGAGGGAAGGAGGGAGGGAAGGAGGAAGGAAGGAAGGAAGGAAGGAAGGAAGGAAGGAAAAAGAAAGGGAGGAAAAAAGAAAAAGGAGGGAGAAGAGAGAAGGAGAAGGAAGGAAGGGAAAGGAAAAGGAAAAGAGGGAGGGAAGGAGGAAAGAAAGAAGGAAGGAGAAGGAAAGAAGGTTACAGAAAAGGGAGGGAGGGAGGAGAGAGAAGGAGAAGGAAGGAAGGAAGGATGAGGAAAAGTGAGGGAGGAAAGAAGGAAGAAGAGATAAGGAGAAGGAAAGAAGGAAAGAAAGTTAAAGAAAAGGGAAGGAGGAGAGAGAAGGAGAAGGAAGAAAGGGTAAGGAAAAGAGAGGGAGGGAGGAAGAAAGCAGTGGGAAGGAGAGATAAGGAGAAGGAAAGAAGGAAGGGAGGTTAAAGAAAAGGGAGGGAGGGAGGATAGCAGAATAACACAGATGGAAGGGACCTTGGAGGTCTTCTAGTCCAACCCACTGCTCAATGTAGAAAAGTGTATATAGTTCTAGACAATTGTTGTTTCCAATCTCTTTTTAAAAACCTTGCGTGATCAAGAGGTAAGGAAGGAAGAAAGAAAGCAGAATAACAGAATAAGAGAGTTGGAAGGGGCCTTGGAGGGCATCTACTCCAACCTCCTGCTCAGCGTAGGAAATCTTACGCCATTCCAGACCAGTGATTGTCCAATCTTCTTTTTCCTGGCATTGTGGTGCTTCCTCTGCTTGGCTTCCTTTCTCTTTGCACGGCATTACCCTTCTCATTTGGAAGAGTTCCTTTTCCTCGGTCATCCCTTCAATGCCAACCCAGCCCCGGAATTTCCCCCTAGGAATTGGCCTGCATTGCAGGGGTGGGGTTAGCATCTGAGATCGAAATGTCTACGGAGGTTGTCCATTAATGTGGATCTTCTTCTGCTAATGTGGAAAAGCCACCTCACAAATGTTCAAAGGAGAATCTCAATCCGTGATTTCAATCAATTGCAATATTTTTTTTTAGCGAAAACCAGCCATTTATCTGTTTCATCCTCAGTGAGTGACAGTAAGTATGCAGTTTTACCAAAAGGGACATTTCGGAAAGCGCCCTGATATTTATCACAATAGAATCTGAAGCCTAAAAATCCTCATAAGAGGCATGCCCTGAATGCCAACCAAGGGATGCCAATCAGGGGTGGGATTCTACCAGTTTGCACCTATTTGCTAGAACCTGTTGTTAACATTCTAAGCAGTTCTGAGAATCGGTTGTTAGAAGAAATTACTGGCCTAATCCTGTAAGGAAGGCAGGAAGGAAACATTCTGGTGTTGCTTACAGAAACTGCCTCTCCGTTAACCCTTATTACATTCTGGGCAGGACTAGACTTCCTGTCTCAGGAACTTCTCTGGAGTTTTTTTCCCCTCCTTTGCTGGTATTTTGCTTTTGTGGAGGGACCATTCAAAGTTACAATGGCACTGAAAAAAGTGACTTATGACCATTTTTCACACATACGACTGTTGCAGCATCCCCACAGTCACGAGAGGCCAGGCGAGGAGATGTGTACCTCGATGTGAGTGATGTTGAGTTGGCCACACCCAGCCAATAACATGACCACCAAGCCACATCCACCCAGTCATATGACCACCAAGCCATGCCCACTAACTAAGCCATGCCCACAGAACCGGTTGTTAAAAATTTGAATCCTACCCCTGATGCCAATCATGTCTGGTGCCAATCAATTGATTCAGTATTATGCGTGACCTGGTAGGTGATCTTGTCCCAAGCAGCAGATGGAAAGGACAGCATTTTTAATTGGCATTATTAAAAATCAACAACAAATAAACATATTTTTATTGCAAGAACACAGAGCAGGGGAAATACATCTCTCTGGTATCTTTCTGCAGCTGAGATTCCTATATTGCTGTAACTTGGGTGAACAACTATGGCCCCTTTAAGGACTTGAGGTTTCAACTCCCAGAATTCCCAAGCTAGCATGGCTGGCTCCGGAATTCTGGGAGTTGAAGTCCACAGCTCAGTTACTCACCTCTGCTCTAACCCAAAATATAGTTTGTTGTTTTTGACTAGGCTGGATATGTACAACCAGAAAACCACACCTTATTCAACCAACTGTACATAAGCCAGGATTTATATGATGTGTAAATCTGGTCTGGAAACTTTCCAAGTTTGTGAATTGTCTGTTGTTTAACTAATTGTTGCAGTTCGCTTTGTTGATTTAAAATATTTTTTCTCTTGCTTTTTTTTTTTTTAAAGGATGAGATCAGTGGGACCAAAAATGGAAAACTTAACTTTCTGCAGAACTTTTTAGCAAGAAGCCCTGTTCTCCCTTTTAGCTGCTGTTCTTGTTTTTCCTTTGGGCTAACTTGTGCATCCAATGTCCTTCAATATCTTTGTTACTATAATTAAAATAAAAACAGTTGTTAGTCCAGAAAATCCGGAGTCTGGTAGCACCTTTTCGTACTACCAACCAGCAACTCACAACAACCAATGCCTTTTTTCTAAAGGGCTTCTGATTTTGGGTTGCCGTAGACTCTCCCATTACAAATCCCACATCCAGGGTTCAGCTTGAAAAATGATAAAAGATGATATATTTATTAATCTGGATTTTAAAAGATTTCTTTGAAAACGATTGTTTAGGAAGAGAAGAAGAGAGGCACTCAGAAATGGAGAAGGATGTGTGGAAACAACACTGCCTGGAGAAGGTGAGCGAATTCTGCTTTTCAGAACTAGCTCCAATTCTAAAAAATTTTTGGAATTCTAGACCATCCATGACTTAAAAACCATTTGTTGCATGACCATTCGAAGTTATAATGGTGCTGGAAAAAGTGACATATAACAGATAGCAAATAATCAGAATTGGAAGGGACCTTGTAGGTCATCTAGTCCAATCCCTATAGGGACATGTCCTATCCACTTTGGGGACCTTTGCACAAGCAAAAATCAAGGAGGGAGCCAAATTCACTTAACAATTGGATTACGAACTCAAGAACTGCAGAGGTTCACTTAGCAACTGTGGCAGGGAAGGTCATAAAAGAGGGCAAAATTCACTTAGTAATGGCTTCGCTCAGCAACAGACATTTTGGGCTCCGTTTTGGTCGTATTCCTTGGAGCTTTTCGGGAAGAGGTTAGAATTTCAAAGCCTTGTACGCAAGTTGATATTTTTAAAGAGGGGAGAAAGCTGCCAGGGCTCTCCTATGCTCTGAAAATCAGCACAAGGTTTTCCATTCTTTGGGGCACCGAGCACTCTGGTTGATTATCTCCTTCAAGAAAGGAGCCGAGATGATTAGATTGCATTGTAAATCCGAGAGAAAGGAAGATTTGTCAGCCATTCAGAGCAGAAATATAAAAAGGGCAGGAGAATTGACATGGTTTCCACGGGGCTGGTGCCAGCAATACCCTGCAATAAAAAGTAGGGGGGTGGGGAATTGTTTTTACAATGCTGGATCAGACTGGTAGAGATATAGTCCTACAACCACCATTGAACTGAACATTTCTGTTGCTAAGTGAGTTTTGCCCCATTTTAGACCTGCTTGTCATAGTAATCAGAGGTGGTATTCAGTAGGTTCTGACCGGTTCTGGAGAACTGGTAGTGGAAATTTTGAGTAGTTCAAAGAACCGGCCAATCCCACCTCTGTCTGGCCCCACCAGCCCCATCTCTTCTCTGCCTCCCATCGAGTCCCAGCTGATCGGCTGGGTCTCCTTTGGTTGCCCCGCACAGGAGAACGGAGCTGGAAAGCAGGTTAATGGGATGGTGAGGTAATGGAGATTTTGCAGTATATCCTTCCCCTGCCACGCCCACCAAGCTATGCCCATCAAGCCATGCCACGTCCATAGAACTGATAGTAACAAAATTTGAATCCCACCACTGTTACAGTTGTGAGGAAGTTCAGAGGAAGACCCAGGCCCACCCCCTCTTCATCCTAGAGCACGCAGGGAGGAACGTTGAAGGGAGCAACATGGGTGGTGTGGCTTACAGGAGAGGAAAGGGCCCTGATTCCCTTCATTAGCCACAGCTGGGAAGAGAGTTTAAAAGAGGTGCATGCTGAGTGCGGCTTCTGCTGGGAACAAATGTGAGCTTATCTTGTGTTGACTTTGATTATCTGTGTTCCTGGCATCTTCCCAACCGTGTTGAGTTATTGCTGTGCCTTCCCATGTGGACTTCCTTCTCTTGCCCTGCCGGACTAATGACCTCATCTTGTCTTGATGGAACTTATAGTTACAGTTTTTGTTGACCATGTTCTGGACTTGATTCTCTGCAGCCAAAGGCTGTTCCTGGGAGAGATTTTTCTCCAGCCTGAAGGAAACCAGGACATGGAGGCAAAGTTGGAACTAATAAAGGGACTCCTACTGATTATCTGACTGTGTGGCCTTTGTTGCACGCCCCTTTGGGTCATCACAATAAGCCTCCAAGGTATGGGAAAGGGCCTAATTGAGCATCTCTTCCGGAAACAGCCGTTGTGCCATTTCTAGATTTCTTGGACTCTCATCCTTGATAAAGGATGCTGCAGACATGATGGGAAAGCAACCCTGGTCTACGAACTCTCACAGACAAACCCATTAGCTCTTGTTTAATTAACTCCTGGGGTCCAGTGTGGGAACCAAAACATCTTTGGCCTGTGGGCTTACCGCCACATAAATAAATCATTATGCCGAGATCGATAGGAATAAATAGCGTGGCTCTCCGGCTAATCCACGTCGTGTTACCGCAGTCTGCGAAACTTAAGAGCTACATTATTACAGTCTGAAAGGATTTATCTTCCTCTTTTTTTCTCCCCCCATCACGCTGTCTTGTTAAAAGAGGAAACGCTTTGCCGAGTAAGCATGGGAACGGAGCCAGAAGCAGCCAGGCCCTAGGAAAAGCCGAAATGCGCTGAGCTTTGCACTGCCTGCCAGCAAACCGGCATTCATAATTCGTGGCGATTAATAACCCCCTAATGGATTTGATTCCAGGGCCGTCCATTAGACCTGGCTCAGAGAAATGGGATTATCTGGAGAAGGGAGTCTACTCTTCAAATTCTGCCATGATTTCTCTTAAATAATTCTGCTCAAAGAAATGAAGGCAAGGTTGTTCGTTTCATCAACCAGTTGAAAAGTAAAGATTGCTAGCTTGCAGTCCTGTACGTTTGGGCTGGGCACCCCACCTAATTCCTAAATTCATCCCTCTTTCCTAGGACTGGAGCCCTAATCAGCTTGCACGGATCTCACCTCATCTAAATGGAATTTAATATGAATCCAGATTATTATCCTGGAGGCTTTATAACCAGCTGATCAATTCAGAATCTATAGGAGGTTAGGGTTCACCTTTGAAGGGTGTAGATGGTCTTTGGAGTCTGATGGGGTAAACCCCACGCCTTGGTTAGATACTGGGGTACTAGACGTGGTTATACTCGGTTGTTGGTTGCACAAATCTCAGCTATGC
The DNA here is from genome assembly GCA_023653725.1 of Bungarus multicinctus. NCBI lineage: Eukaryota > Metazoa > Chordata > Lepidosauria > Squamata > Elapidae > Bungarus > Bungarus multicinctus. The sequence continues at coordinate 24,945,444 of CM042837.1, forward strand.
TTCTCAGCCTTGGCCACCTGAAGATGTGTGGACTTCAATTCCCAGAATTCCCCAGCCAGCCACTTTCTTGGGGCTCTAGATCAGTATGTCAGAACTGTCATCCTGAGCTTTAGCCTTGCTTCACTAGATGCCAGCCTGCTATAGACAGGAGTGGGGAAGGGCAGGGGTGGGATTCTACCAGTTCACACCTATTCGCTAGAACTGGTTGTTAACATTCTAAGCAGTTCAGAGAACCGGTTGTTAGAAGAAATTCCTGGCCTAATCCTGTAAGGAAGGCAGGAAGGAAACATTCTGGTGTTGCTTACAGAAACTGCCTCTCTGTTAACCCTTATTACATTCTTGGCAGGTCTAGACTTCCTGTCTCTGGAACTTCTCTGGAGTTTTTTCCCCCTCCTTTGCTGGTACTTTGCTTGTGTGGAGTGACCATTCCAAGTTACAATGGCACTGAAAAAAGTGACTTATAACCATTTTTCACACTTACGACTGTTGCAGCATCCCCACAGTCATGAGGCCAGGTGAGGAGATGCATGCCTCGATGTGAGTGATATTGAGTTGGCCACACCCAGCCAATAACATGATCTCCAAGCCACGTCCACCCAGTCACATGACCATCAAGCCACGCCACCAATTAAGACATGCCCACAGAACAGGTTGTTAAAAAATTTGAATCCCACCCCTGGGGGAGGGTTGCTGGGAAAGGGGAAACCGAAACTACTCATTGTACCTTCCTGAGACGTCGCCTCATCATCCCAAGGCCAGAGACCTGGCAGGGGAATGCAACGGTTTGTCACTTAGCCCGCCGATGCAAGGAACATTACCAAATTAATTCCTTTGAGTGTAATTGGACCATATGGAGGTAACAGGGAGCAGGAACAGAAAGGACAAGTTAACTGGGGAAATTTTGCGCGCAGTCTTCTAATTCTGGCTTTGCTATATTGTCACCATTTGCCTCCTAGTAAAAGTATACCTTTCACACACATGGAATCGATGGTCTCTCTTTCCTTAGAACCCAAGTCAGGGTAGGTGTGACAGCATTTTTCAACCTTGCTCACTTGAAAATGTGTGGATTTCAACTCCCAGAATTCCCCAGCCTGCATGTCCGCATTTCTTCAAGCAACCAAGATGGAGAAACACTTGAGTCTCAGGAATTAGCCAGTCCACTCCCCTCCTTCTCACCATTGCAAACATCTTTCTTCCCAGGCTAAAAAGAAAGAAGACATCATTGCATTACTGAAAAGACAAAGGGAAGAGCGGATATCGGTAAGATGGCTTTTTAAATTGTCCAAGCCTCCCTCTCCCTAGAACCAAGCACTGCTTCCTTGCTTAACTTTCCTTTCTCACTTCTTCCCTACTGCCAGCTGCAGCATGTAACACAAAAGAAGGAATAAAGCCAGGAATGCTATTGAAATTTGGCTGGTTTAGTAGCTAGGCTGTAATTCGGACCTCCATAAAGCTGGAAAGGATGCCAGGAGAAGCCTGGCATGAATTTAGATGGTTCTGCTCCGCAGAGAGCTTTGTGGAAAGAGAGGATTGGACAGAGTTATTTAAAGGGAATGATTGGTGGGGAGAAACCGCCTTAATTATATGGAGCAGGAAAGAAGATATTTAGTACATATTTAGCTCAATTGACTTGAATCTGTCAAGGACCGCTTCGTCCCATTTCTCATTCTTCCCATTTTGAATCTGTTTCACCAGGGTTCTTCTTGCATTTCTGATTTTTCATATATATATATATATTTAGCTCACAGGACAATTCCTCAGCATTTTGGGGAATGTTCTGCTTTGTGTGTTCTTCTTTTCTAATCTGTTAATGGTGTTGTATATTTAAAGCTGTTAATCCTACTGCAAAATTCAAATCTATGGGAATTACCCACGAGAGAATATTTGTAGCTCGGGGCTGAACTATGGGATGTTTGATGCTCTCTGAGCTTGGTTGTTTTCTTGCAAATGTTTCATTACCCAACTAGGGAACATCATCAGTGCTAGAAGGAAGGGGCTTTGCAAAGAGGAGGAAGAGGAAGAGGACTGTGGGGTTCTTGATGCTCTCTGAGCTGGGCAGTTTTCTTGCAGATGTTTCATTACCCAACTAGGGAACATCATCAGTGCTAGAAGGAGTGGGGATTGCGTCAAGGACCCCACAGAACACCCATACATTTTGCACTGTTCCTTCCCACCCTGCAAAAGAACAGTTTAAAATGGTGAAGTTTTTAAGAGCAATTTTTTTTCTCTTTCTCAGAAAGAATCTTTATCTCGTCCACACAAGCCAAAGGGCAAATGGCCACAAAGGTAATATCAGGAAGACAAAAATTTCTCCATTCCTATTTCTTTTAGTTTTGGGTGATCCTGATTGTAAATAAACGCTTGTATCGTTTTGAAAAGGTGTGAATTTTTTTCCCCTTTCCTTTCCACCTTTTTTATTTTATTTCAGGGACCAGGAAGATAAGAGGTAAATTTCCTGACTGGCTTAGAATTATTTCATGCAAACCAGAGAAAGAACTGCACGCTAAAGAATTCCTGGAATTAAAGACGAGCTAAATTGTCCAGGTTTTTGGCCAAGAAATCAACCTGGGCTCTCCATATTATTCAGAGGAGACGTTGCCTTTTCACTTTTAAAATTACCTCTCTGAAAAAGGTGCTTCGGCCCCTTCCACTTCTCCTCTCTGCAGTTTCTGCCTTTAATTTGTTAATGGCTAGCATTTTTCTGAAGTATGACAACCTCCAGCCCATGGGGAAATGCCATTTGAAACCCATTTTTACAGTAGATAAGGTGCTTATTCAAATCTTGGGCATTTCTCTTGACTCGAGTTATTTCCCTGAGTTACTGGTGACAACCCTGATCTATCCTCTCAGTTAGACTCAGAAATGAGTAAGTGAGCTTTGTGGAAATTACTTGCTTAGGTATGATTTGTCATCCAACAGGTTCTCAAGAGCCTGCCAGTTCTCCCCATGAGCCTGCAGCGGTTTTGCAATCGATTTCCTGTTAACTGAGAAATCCTCTTTTTTTTAAAAAAAAAAGAAAAGCCAGATTATTTTACAGAGTAAAAAAGTAGCCCAGCTACGTGGAGAATCTCACTCCGTAATGAACCCCTTTTTCCTGGTTTTTCTTAATGTTGAACTAGTAGAACAAATGCTGCATTTCCATGTCTTAAAACTAGCTGCATTTGAGATGGGGATGGTCCCCTAACCAAGAGGGGGGAGGGCTGTACCCCTAACACAATTAGTATCTAATCAGTTCATCTTATAGGCCAGGTTTTGAGCCTTTCCAAGCTACTGAGAGAATATTTGTAGCTCAGGGCTGAACTGTGGGGTCCTTTGTGCTGACTGAGCTTGGTTGTTTTGCAGATGTCTCATGACCCAACTGAGTAATGTCATCAGTGCTAGAAGGGAGGGGGTGTTTGTAAAGTTGAGGAGCAGCAGGAGGAGGAGGAGGAAGAGGAGGACTGTGGGGTCGTTGGTGCTCTCTGAGCTTGGTGGTTTTCTCACAGACATTTCATTACCCAACTGGGTAGCATGCTAGAAGGGAGTGGGGTTTGTGGAGAGGAGGAGGAGGAGGAGGAGGAGGAGGAGGAAGAGAAGAAAAGAGAAGAGGAGGAAGAGAAGTTGGGGGTCTATGGAGTTCTGAGCTTGGTGGTTTTCTTGCAGATGTTTCATTACCCAACTGAGTAATATTATCAGTGCAAGAAGGGAGTGGGGTTTGCAGAAAGGAGGAGGAGGAGGAGAAGAGGAGAAGAGGAGAAGAAGAGGAAGAGGAGGAGATAGGAGGAGGAGAGGGGAGGAGGAGGAAGAGGAGACAGAAGAGAGAACTATGGAGTCCTTGGTGCTCTCTGAGCTTAGTAGTTTTGTTGCAGGCGTTTCATGACCCAACTGGGTAACATCATCAGTGCTAAAAGAAAGTGAATTTTACTTTCTGTTTACAGATAGTAGCTTGCCTGACAGCATTGCTGGGAGTGTTCAGCACTCAAATGAGCAGAGATTACCAAGATTAACTAGACCAACAATCAAGCAACAAACAATACCCCAATCAAGAAATTACCAACCCAGACAAATAAATCAAATAGTAAACAGCAGTCTAATCAAGAATATTTCCACCCATACTGACAGGGCAAAGCCACCCGTATATAAAAATAAGAGCAAACTCCACTCCCACTTAGCACTGATGATGTTACCTACCTGGGTCATGAAACGTATTCAGGAAAACAACCAAGCTCCGGAAACACCAGGGGACTCCAATTTTCCAAGCTGCAGGATGCTTTGAGATTGGAGATTTTCCCGCTGGCGTGGGGGAGAAGGAGGCGGGAATGGTTCCTAATGACTTCAGTGTGTCCTTAATTCCTTTTTTTTATTTGTTCCAAAAGGGAGAAGGAAGAACAGTCTGAGGATGAAGAGAGTGTAAAGGCGCTACCTTGATTCCGATCAGGGACACCAAACGTACAAAGCTTGTTTGTGTTTTCAGCCAGCCTGTCCTTGGTGTTTGACAGCGGCTGTGGCTTGTTATTGATGTAGTCTGTCCCTCACCCACCCCCCACTCCCCTTGGACTTCTCTGCATGTTTGACTCTCTGAGCTCTCGGCAGGGCCTGGTGGCCTTTTGGGCACCCATTGATTGCCCTGTGGGATTTTACTCCTGTGCAAGAAATCTCTGAAGAAATATTCAATGCGTTCATTCAACGCCAGCCTGCAAGCCAGAGATGTAAATGCCTTGTCTGCTCTCCACGGCGACGTTTCTATCTCCAGCACTTGTGTTTCATTTTATATGATTTATTATTCGTTTTGTCTTTTTTTGAGCCTCATCTGGGGACTTGAATTTCCAGGATGCCCAGCCAGCAGGAGGAATTCAAGAGCTCCCAAACCCCTGGCAGGCACCAGTCTGGGAGGGCGGGAAGGGGGGAAAGCTGGCTCCCATCTTAGTACATCATGTCACGTTTTGCAGAAGCAGCCTCATTGCGCTGTATTCTTGTCTAAAACGGAATAGCGTGCTAAAAACAGCTGGCTCTTTCGCAACGTGCCCAAAATTGCCCGGTGAATTTCTGCCTTGTGCTTTCTGCCTCCTAGTTCCCGTCTGGCCTTTTGACATAAATGTGCTGAGATGAATTCGCCGGAGCTGAATTCCTTCCCTTGTTTCCACGGCATGCAGGAAATGGCACCGCCCGTTGCCAGAAAAGGCTTGTTGTTATTGCGGTGGTTATTGTTGTTGTTTTCTCTCCTTCTGTCCAACTTTCAAAACTTGGCCTTAAAAGAGATTTTTTTGCACTTTGAGTTGTGTGGAGGGAAAATCAACCAGGCCAGAAAATGCCACTCAGCCCTCCCTGTGTCAATAAAAGGAATTGCTCCTGTAATTTAGCTTGTTTTGACTGGGGTGTTGTTGTTGTTTTTTTTAATTACATTTATATGCCGCCCTTCTCCGGAGACTCAGGGCGGCTTACAGTCTATGGAGCACCATGCTAAGTGCTCCGCAATAGCCTTCATTCCATTGTATATGCCTGCTTATTACTAGGGCTTTTGGCCCCCCCAAGCGGCATTTTTACAAAGTCAACTTATTGCCCCCAACAATCTTGGGTCCTCAATTTACCTACCCTGAGAGGATGGAAGGCTGAGTCAACCTTGAGCCTGGTGGGATTCGAACCTGCACTAATTGCAGACAGCTTGCACTAAGTGCTAGATGATTAACAGCCTGCACCACCAAGGCCCTTCAATCCAAATCTCTCGGTTAACCAAAATGTCTTGCCCGTAAGCCAGGAGTTTTCTGGCTGGTGATGGGTTGTCCTGGGTTGTCCAGTTGATGCCTGTCATGCCCCCATCAGAGTCTGAATCCGAGGAGGAAGACGAACAGCTGATGGAGTGGGAATGTGGCTCCATTGGCTGTGGAGGAAACTGGGGAAGGGCAGACCGGCTGGGCAGAGCAGGGAAGAGGTAGAACAAGGGAGAGGGAGTTCAGAGGAAGACCCAGGCCCACCCCGTGTTCATCCTAGGGCACGCAAGGAGGAATGGAGAAGAGAGCAATGTGGGTTGCATGGCTTACAGGGGAGGAAAGGGCCCTGATTCCCTTCACAATGCACACCTGGGAATGAGTGTTTAAAAGAGATGCATGCTGAGTGTGGCTTGTGCTGGGAACAAACGTGAGTTTATCTTGTGTTGACTTTGTTTATCTGTGTTCATGGCATCCTCCAACCGTGTTGAATTATGGCCGTTCCTTCACGTCTGGAATTATTGCTCCTGCCCTGCCTGACTAATGACCTCATCTTGTCTTGATTGGACTTATAGTTACAGTTTTTGTTGACCATGTTTTAGACTTGATTCTCTGCATCCAAAGGCTGTTCCTGGGAGAGTTTTTTCTCCAGCCTGAAGGAAACCAGGACTTGGAGGCAAAGTTGGAACTAATAAAGGGATTCCTACTGATTATCTGACTGTGTGGCCTTTGTGCCACGCCCCTTTGGGTCATCACAGTGCCATTGGCCAAATATCTGAAGGATGGCTGAGAAGCTCATTCCAACAGGCTAGAGGCCCACAATTCATCCCGGATCCCTACTTATGGCTGCAAAACCTTGACTCTGGAAAAGGCAGGTAGGAAAAAGGGCCTTTGAACTATGGTGCTGGAGGCGACTATTATGCATCCCACAATAATCCCAGAAATAACAAACAGAAGAAGTCCTACACCAGACCTCAACAAAAATATCACCTCGAAGCCAAGATTGCCACAGAGGCTGTCATACTTTGACCATGTCCTGAGAGGTGACTCACTCGAAAACTCAAGTCATGCCAGGAATGATCAGCAGAAACAGAAGGGGCTGTCCTGGCACCCATGGGATGGGCACTATAAAGGATGACACTGGGATGACCATGGCAGATCTGAAGGAGGAAGTCAGATCTGAGAGGCATGGAGAGTGGTGCTCCATAGTGTAGCTGAAGATCACGACTGAATAGAATTGTTCTGACCCAAGCCTTGTTCAAATCAAACAAACACAAAGTATATATAAAAGCAAACCTTTTTAATGCGGCGCTGTGAATTCTGTGCATTCACAGCCAAGAGTCATTTAAAACTAATTGTCCCAGATAAGAGCAAGCCCTTTCAAGGTTGAGAAAGGTTGCCAAGAACAAAAGACTAATGGCAGATAAATATCCCAAGCCAGAAGTTTCAAAAAACGAACCGGAGTAAGCAGGGCTTCAACGAGGACTCTGAGTAGAAAGAACTTCTTTGCTTCCTGCAAAGAAGCCAACCCCGAAGGCTGGCTTTTATCCCTTGTAGGTCATCTTGTCCACACACCCTGCCCAAGCAGGAGATCCTTACACCATTTCTGGCAGATGGCAATCCAGTCTCTTCTTGAAAGCTTCCAGGGATGAAGCTCCCACAACTTCCGAAGGCAACTTCTGTTTCATGGGTTGATGGCTCTCATTGTCAGGAAATTTCTCCTTATTTCCAGGTTGAATCTCTTGATCAGCTTCCATCCATTATTCCTTCTCTGGCCTTTGGGTGCTTTGGAAAATAGCTTGACCCCTTCCTCTTTGTGGCAGCCCCTCAAATATTGGAAGACTGCTATCATGTCTCCCCTGGTCCTTCTCTTTACTAGACTAGCCAGGCCCAGTTCCTGCAACCGTTCCTCATATGTTTTAGCCTCCAGTTTCCTAATCATCCTGGTTGCTCTTCTCTGCACTGTTTCTAGAGTCTAAACCTCTTTTTTATAGTGTGGTGACCAAAACTGGATGCAGGATTCTAGGTGCGGTCTTACTAAGGCTTTATAGAGTGATATTAGTACTTCCCTTGATCTTGATTGTATCCCTCTGTTAATGCAGCTCAGGACTGCATTGGGTTTTTTGGCTGCTGCTGCACGCTGCCGGCTCATATTTAATTGTTTGATCTGCCACAATGCCCAGCTCCTCTTTTCCTGACAACGGGCGTAACTTGGAGGCCCGTTTCTGTCAGTCAGTGTGAATTTAGAGTCAGATTTTGTGTGTTGCTCGGGAAGGAATGAGTGTGCACATGCACTCACAGATAACACACACACACACACACACACACACACAGCTTCATAAATCAGAAAGCCATTTAGGAAATTGCTGATGCGGCTTCCAGGGAACGGCAGGCCAGGTTGGAAGAGGAGTTGGAATCGTTCGAGTCCAGCCTTCCAAGAAATCCCTCCACCGTTAACAGGGAGACGAGATGAAGCACATATTCATCACGGCTTCCTCCACAACATCACAAGTTCACAACGCCGCAACCAGAGTTTTGACAGTACAGGAGAGCAGTTTCATCCCGATGCAGGCAATTTATTGAGTTTTTCAAGCTCTGGTTAGCCAACCATGGGCCAATCCAAGAAAAGAAAAGTTTCAGAAGAAAACAGAGTGTTTAATTCCAACTCCATGTGCTGGATTTGTGGCCATGTTCAGGAAATAGTCAGGCACGGGAAGGGTTTTTGTGGCTCCCGGTGTTTTCTTTTCTGTGGGGTTCAAATGGCTCTTGGTGTTCTGACCCAGGCTTCGTCAAACTTAATAATAACACCAAACTGAATTTAAAAGTCAAACCTTTTTTTAATGCAACACTGGGAATTACTTGAATTCCCAGCCAAAAATTATTAGACACAGTTCTTCCAGATAAGAGCACGCTTTTCAGTGCTGTCAAATGCTGCCAAGAAACAATGAAGAAGTCCAATTAAGGCTAAACATCAACCAACCGAAAAGTCTAGAAGAAACCGACCAGAGTACAGAGTTTCAAGATGGACTCGGAGAATCACTAAACTGCTTTCTTTCCTGCAAAGTTCTTCATCATTGAGGTCTGACTTTTATCCCTTATGGGAGGGGCAATCACCTTCCAACCTTATTCTCTTTCTTTCTTTCTCTTTTCTTTTTTCTTTCTTTTTTCTCTCTCTTTCCCTTTCTCCCCCTCCCCTCCCTCTTTCCTTCCTTCTTTACTGGTTAGATTTCTATTCCTTCCTTCCTTCCTTCCTTCCTTCCTTCCTTCCTTCCTTCCTCCTAAGTCTTCCAGCCTTCCAAGGTGGGTAAAATGAGGACCCAGATTGTTGTGGGGGCCACAGGCTGACTCTGTAAACTGCTTAGAGAGGGCTGTGAAGCACTGTGAAGTGGTATATAAGGGCTATTGCTAGTCCTGCCTGCTGTGAAGCAGTATATAAGTCTATTCCTTCCTTCCTTCCTTCCTTCCTTCCTTCCTTCCTTCCTTCTTTCCTTCCTTCCTTTTAGAATGCTGTATTGCAGGCTAATTCTGCCAACTGCCAGGAGTTTGATCTTGGCCAGCTCAAGATTGACTCAGCCTTCCATCCTTCTGAGGTGGGTAAAATGAGGATCCAGATTGTTGGGGGCAAATAGGCTGACTCTATAAACCGCTTAGAGAGGGCTGGAAAGCACTGTATAAGTCTAAGTGCTGTTGCTATATCTGTTATATTTATATATGCACATACACAAAGGGGGGCCATGGGAAGGGAAACCTCCACGCGTTGGGCTGCTCCGTCCCAACCCCAAGGCCACAATAGCACGTTTGCAGCTGGACTCTTTTCCTTCCTCACCCCAGCTGGGCATCTGGGAAGCTGTTTCCAAGCCAAGATGAGTGGAAAGTTGGCTCAGAATCCGGGAAGCCCAACCGGTTCCAGCTTCCCAGTGCTCAGGAAACCAGCAGAGAAAAACGTCCTGTCAGCATCTGGGCAGGAGCCGATCCTGCAATGGGAGCTTTCCATATGCATTTCCCTCTCTTTTTTTTCCCCAAGTCGAAACTGGCCCACGGCCCCTGCCTGTTCCAGGAGCTCTTGAAAAGATGCAGATTTATGGTTGCTGGGGTGGGTTGTTTTTTTTTCCTCAACCAAGTTTTTTGGATTCAGACAAGATGACGAACCGTAGTTTAAGCAGATTGGTTATTTTCAGAGCAAAGCAAAAACTGTGATTTGGTTGTATTGTGCTGGCACCACTAAAAGGACTGTACATGGCTTTGTTGGACACACAGAGAGAGAGAGAGAGAGAGAGAAAGAGAGAGAGAGAGACAAAAACACACAGATCTCTGCTCACAGAAAGAGGAAGAGAGCCAGTTCATCCCTGTGGGATTCAGTTCTTTGCACCAATACCTATTTGAAAAAATGGTCTCGGTTCCCAGCCCCTGTTTGACCCAGGTTAATTCAGCCCTGGGTCCCAACTGGCTCCCGTTAACTTTGGAACCAAAATATGATGGTGCCCAGATATTTTGCAGATTGCTTTTGACCACACACACACACACACTTATCCCATTGCAGTTCAAACACTTTCTCAGCTGAAGAATTTGCACAACTAGGGTTAACCTTGGCTGAGTTTTATTTTGGCAAATGTGATCTACAGAGTATTGTTGAACCGTTTGGTGATCCAGAGTTCTATGTGAGTTCAATGAAATGAACCGGGGTAACAGAAACTCGGTGAGACTTGTTGGGTTCCTTCACACATCCTGCATATGGATTTGTCACTGCCTGACCAAACGGACTCAATGTGTAGCCCTTAATGGAACTGCATCTACATGGAGGGAAGTATGCAGTGGGGTACCCCAGGGCTGTGTTGTAGGCCCAGGACTCTTCAACATCTTCATCAATGCTTTGGATGAAGGGATAGATGGGGAACTCATCAAATAATTTGCAGGCGACACCAAGCTGGTAGGAATAGCCAACACTCCAGAACTCCTGCTTGAGCAGGGGGTTGGACTAGATGGCCTACAAGGTCCCTTCCAACTCTGATTATCTGTTATCTGTTAAGTTAGGCTCAAAATACAGAAGGATCTGGACAGTCTTGAACGTTGGGCGCTATCTAACAAAATGAAATTCAATGGTGAAAAAAGGAAGGTTTTACATTTAGGTAAGAAAAACAAAATGCCCAGGTATGGCATAGATGCATAGATGGTGTCTGGTTCAATAGTACTAACTGTGAGAGAGATCTTGGAGTCCTAGTGGACAATCATTGAAATAGGAGCCAGCCATGTGCAGTCAATGCCGTTCTAGGCTGCATTAACAGAAGGATAGAATCAAGATAACAGATCATCAGAGTTGGAAAGGACCTTGTAGGTCATCTAGTCCACCCACCCACCCAAGCAGGAGACCCTGCACCCATTTCTGACAGAGGGCAGTCCAGTCTCTTCTTGAAAGCTTCCAGAGATGAAGCTCCCACAACTTCCGAGGGCAACTTCTGTTCCATAGGTTGATTGTTCTGTCAGAAAATTCTTCCTTATTTCTAGGTTGAATTTCTCCTTGTTCAGTTTCCATCCATTATTCCTTGTTTGGCCTTCGGCTGCTTTGGAAAATAGTTTGACCCCTTCCTCCCCGTGGCAGCCCCTCAAATATTGGAAGATCACTATCATGTCTCCCCTGATCCTTCTCTTCACTAGACTAGCCATGCCCAGTTCGTGCAACTGTTCGTTGTATGTTTTAGCCTCCAGTCCCCTAATCATCCTGATTGCTCTTCTCTGTACTTTTTGTAGAGTCTCGACCTCCTTTTTATAGTATGGTGACCAAAACTGGATGCAGTACTTTAGGTGTGGTCTTACTAAGGCTTTATAGAATGGTATTAGTACTTCCCTTGATCTTGATTGTATCCCTCTATTAATACAACTTAGGATTGCATTAGCTTTTTTGGCTGCTGCTGCACACTGCTGTCTCATGTTTAGCTGGTTGTCCAAGATCACGCAAAGTGTTATTAATACCACTTTGTAAGGCCTTGGTAAGGCCACACTTGGAATCCTGCATCCAGTTTTGGTCTCCAGGATGTAAAAAAGATGTGGAGACTCTAAAAAGAGGGCAGAGAAGAGCAACCGGGACCATTAGGGGACTGGAGGCTAAAACCTATAAAGAACAGTTGCAGGAATTGGATATGTCTATTAATGAAAAGAAGGACTTGGGGTGATATGATAGCATCTTTCAATATGGGGGGGGCGGGGCTGCCACCAAAAAGAGAGGGTCGATCTATTTTCCAAAGCACCTGAAAGCAGAAGAAGCCACAGGTGGAAACTAACCCTGGCCAACTTATCTAATTCTTTTTAACTTTTAAATATTGTATGTGTATTCTTATATGTATATTTTATCTCGGCTGTTCACCGCCCCGAGTCCCTCCGGGAGAGAGGGGCGGTATACAAATTTAAATAAATAAATAGATAGATAGATAAATAAATAAACCAAGGAGAGAAGCAGCTTAGAACTAAAGAGAAACTTCCTCCTTTTAATAGCCAAATTTAGTCCATTTATGTTTATAGAAATCAGTTTCTGTTCCTCTTCCATTATTTATACTTTATAAATAGGATTTATTGCTCGTGTTGATCTTGGTTCTTTAATTATCATTCGACCACCTACTCCTCCCTCCTCCTGTCTCCTTTTCTCCCTTTCCTTTGCTATTTCTGCTCGTATTTTTAGTTCCTCTTCTCTTGCTCTCTCATCCTCTGCTCCTCCGAAATATTCATTACAGAATAATTCTGCCTGAGCAGGGGGGTTAGACTAGAAGACCTCCCAAGGTCCCTTCCCACTCTGTTTTTCTACACTTGCGAGGGACGAGTCGTCTGAATTCATCCTACTTTCACTTCTCGGCGCGGCTGGGGTCCAGTGGACACGCGTCAACGCTGCTCCGCACCCTCCCCCCTCCGTCCCCCAGCCTCGCCGGCTGCCAGCCAAGGCGCGCCCTCCGCCCCCCGGATCCCCTCCAGCGGCCTCCCTCCCTCCCCTCCCGGCTGGCCCCCGGCCCGGAGGCGGAGCCGCTTCGCCTCGCCCGGACCAGACGCTCGGCCGCTCCCGGCGGCTGCAACTGGCTCCGGTGGCTGCAACCATGTGGCTCCCGGGGTGCGACGGGGCAGCGGCCGGCGGGCTCTGGCAGCTTCCGCTGTTTCTGCTGCGGCTGGGCGCCTTCTGCGAGCCGGCGGGCGGCCGGGAGGCGCGGCTGCCTAGCGGTGAGTCCGGCCCTTCGGCGGGCGGGCAGAGGCTGGCCGTGGCAGGGCAGAGCGAAGCGCAGAGAGACGGGGATAGGCAGGCGGCGGGCCGGGCCGGGCTGGAAGCGGGACCGGCTGCGCGGAGGAAAAGAGTTTCCTGCCTGAGCAGAGGGTCCGACTAGAAGACCTCCAAGGCCCCTTCCAACTCTGTGACTCCGTTAAAAGAGGAAACTTGCAAAAAGTCCCGGGAAATCCGCACGAAGAAGTCTAGGATCGCGTTTCCACTTACAGCCGCGCACGGGGACGGGCGGGGGGGGGTCGGATGCTAAGCGGGAGCCCCCCTCAGTCCAGCCGGGGAAAAGGGAGCCAGAGGGGGGTGGAGAAGGACTTCGGCTGCTCTCCAAGGTGCCGGGATGGGGGGAAGCTGCCGGTATCGGGGTGCAGCCGTCGTCTCCCCCCTCCCCTCCCCGCACCAACCAGGCAATCGTGGCCATCCCAACCACGATTCGTGGCTCACGAGTGGAGGCTGCGTGTGCTCCCCCGGGTAAAGACGGCCAGGCAAGGAGGGGAGGGCAGTCCCGAGTGGGGCTGGGGGAACAGCCAGAAGCGGGGAGGGGAAGGACTCCCCTGCTTTACCTGCCAAAGCTGCATCCGGGCCGGACTCTCCCCTCAGTCTCTTTAAAGGCGTGGGGAGGGGTCGTCTCGGTTGTTGGGCGATGGGCGCGTTTCCAAATCCGGGGTGGGGGGGGCTCAGTTGCTGGAGTCGGCCCCTGAGCCAACAGGGGGGGCTCCAGCCTCCCGTCGGGCCGCCCAGATGTTGGGGAGCTGGCCAAATTGAAGCCTCCGTGGCTTGTGGAATTCCGCCGCGCAGGGGATCTCCCCGGCATCCCTGGATTCGGGCAGGCATCTGAACCTGAACCCGCTCCCATTCTGGGTATCAGCCAAAGGATTCCGCCGGATTCGGTAGGGCATCGAAGCTGAGATTCCCGCGGCTGCCTAAGCCTCTTAGAGAAGGATGCACTCGGGGCACTGGGAACTGGAGCATAGCGGGCTCTTATTTCCACCCGGGGCTCCGTCCAAGGATCAGAAAGGCCCCTTTGGCTGCTTCATCTTAACCTCATCCTCTGCGGTTTGCTCCGGGCTGAGTTAGGTAGGTGGGTGAGCAGCAAAGCCCCAGGAGGCACCAGTTGTCCACAGCACTTAAGTTGGCACCTCCTGGACTGAAGGTAGAGCCCCCCCCCCCCCCCCAAAAAAAAAAAAAAAACATTTGTGGAGAATAAAGAGGGTGGAGGGCTGCAGCCGGAGCTTTGGAAGAATGCCCACCGCCCTGGAAAACGGACCACAGCTGAGTTGAGTGGCCGAAAGCCTTCAAGAAGGAGGCTGATAGAGAATAAGCTTAGTTGGGAGACAGGGGAGTTTTCTGTCTATCAACCAGGGATTTGCACCCAGAAAGGCCCTTCAGCCAAGAGGTCCATCCGGATAAGGGTTCCAGCATTGGGCCTTTCTGAAGTTTGCTGCTCAGGGTTGGACCTCAAACATTTCACTGGCAAACAAGCAATTCCTATCAAGATGTAATGCAATCAAGGTAAAAATAGCGGAACCAACCCTCTGGAATAGCTTATTTTTATTTTATTTTATGCCTTTTAGAAATGGCTGTTGGATGGTGAGAGAGAGAGAAGGAGGGGGAGAAGGAGAGAGAGAGAGAAGGAGGGAGGGAGAGAAGGAGAGGGAGGGAGGAAGGGGGGAAAGAGAGAGAGAGAGAGAAGGAGAGGGAGGGAGAAGGGGGAGAGAGAGAGAAGGAGAGAGAGAGAGAAGAGAGAGAGAAAGAAGGAGAGGGAGGGAGGGAGAGAGAGGGTATATACTATATAGATAGAGATCTCCAAACTTGGCAACTTCTGGGAGTTGAAATCCACAAAGTTGCCCCCTGAGATGATTGATGGATGGATGGATGGATGGATGGAAGGATGGATGGATGGATAGATAGATAGATAGATAGATAGATAGATAGATAGATAGATAGATAGATAGATAGATAGATAGATAGATAGATAGATAGATAGATGCAGGCAAGCAGGCATATGATAAATTATGTGTGTATGCATTATATATATTCAAAAATTGTTTTAACTTCAACCAGAGATATGTTTTAATGGCTGTTGTATTCCCGTAAACCAGCAAGAAACTCAAAGGACTGTAGTGAGATATAAATATAATAAACAAACAAAAAGACCAACAAACTTGGTCTGGGAAAAGCTTCATGCCGTTGTGTTTATCAGGACAGACTTTGCCCCACTTTCTCAACAGCTGTTGGTACTCCATCAAAAAGTGGGGAGAGTCGGGGCAGTTTAGCTAGCCAAGGATTCTGCTCTGATTACTTATTACATTTAGCATTCTTTTGCCCTTCCGTTCCTTGAAGCTCAGCCTTCTCCAATACAGTGGACTCTGGATGGCTTGGATCTCACCTCTCACAATCCCCAGGCCTGACCATGCTGGTTGGAAATGAGGGGAAATGTAGTCCAACATATCTGAAGGGGCCTGGGAGCATTTAGGGCTATGCGACACCTTGAATGAGTTTGCTGGGGAAATCGGTGTACTTTCCCAAGAATGATCTCCAGTAAGTGACCTAGTGAGATCACAGCGGGTGTGTAGCAGTGACCATCCTGCCTTCGCTGCCTCGCTTTCTGTCTTGCCTAAAAAAAATAACTTTACATTTTGCTGATAAAACACAAAATGATTTGGCAAGTGGTCGCAAGAACCTGGCTGAGCCAACTCCAAAGAAGCTTTCTCTTCAGACGTGGCTGAGGATGATTTTATTAAAATTACATTCCTTCTGTTGGCCTTCTCTGAAGCTGCCAGAATCCAATCTTCAGTAAGGGGGAGGGGCCCTTGGATTACTTTTATGTGATAGCTTTGGGGCTTCAGAAACAATCTTAAGTTCTCAGTCCCATAACTTAGGCATTGTTTAAAAGCTGTTTTAAACTGGAGCAAAATTAGCCTTTTGGCTGAAAAGTTGGGCTCCCATTATGAAACTTGTAGGCAATCAGCTTCCTCCTTTATAGGAACAAAGATTTAATTAATTAACTAGTTAATATGCCACCTATCTCGCTATCCAACCCTTGCCTTATTCTGTCTCCCTACTTTGGAACTGTAGTTGCTCTTGCTGGTCTTCTAAGGGGAAAGGGGGCTTGGTGGCTTGGCATCTTCTCCTCATCCCATCCGTTCAGATTTTTATTTCTTATAATGATGAAATGGATGCAATGTGCAAAATGTGATGACCCAATGGATGCAAATTTCTCTTTCTATCCTGCCTAAAAAGAAACTGTACATTTTGCTGATGAAACTCAAATGCTTTGGCAAGGAGTGAACCAACTCCAAAAGAGTTCTCCCTTTAGCAAATGTTGCTGAGGTTAACTTAACAATACTTTACTCCTGTTTGCAATCTTCTGCCTAAAATGCTCAAAGTACATCCACCCACCCTCTGTGGGTGAATAGATTCCCAAGGCTGGAATAGTCCATTTATTTCTGTTTTAGCAATGTCCGTCCAAAGGAGACTGAACAATGGAGCAGGCAGCGTCTTGGCAATTATGCAAAGGGCACTGAGAAGATCCAGCCACTTAGGGACATCTCATTAAAGCAAACTCTGATGATTTATGTTCTTATTTTAAGATTCAAATAAGTTCTTCCCGACATCAGGCATTTGTTTATTATTTTGGATTGTTCTAATTTGTTGGGTTTCACTTTGCAGGCTGCCCAGTCACTGCCGTAATAGTGGGTGGCCGTATAAACCATGGGAATAAATTAAGCATTGAAATAAATTACTGCCAGCCAATGGAGGATTGCTGCAAAGAATAGAATGGAATGGAATGGAATAGAATAGAAGCTGGAAGGAACCTTGGAGGTCATCTAGTCCAGCCCCCTCTCAAGCAGGAGAGTAAATCTGAAGATCCTCTCTTGGGTCTCTGTTCAGATTTGAAATAAACCCAAAGGTGCTTTCAGGTGGTAACTCTACTTCCAAATGTTTCTTTGAAGACGTTTCACTTCTCATCCAAGAAGCTTCTTCAGCTCTGAACTGAATGGTGAGGAACGGAAGGATTTATATTCCTTGCAGGCAGCTGGTCATTTGCATCCTTTTAGAGAGTCGTTGAGGCCACTTGGAGGTTTATCTGTGTCCTCAGGGCCACCTGAGTAGCCCAAATGGGAGCCTTGAGAAGTGAAACGTCTTCAAAGAAAAACCAGGAAGTCCAGTTGTCTCTTGAGAAAGGACCTTTGGGAAAACCAGGACCTGGAGGACGGAGAATCAAACATAGATGTTTAAAATAAATATTTTTATCCCGCTGCCAAAGTAATAAAGAATAACACAGGCCACCGGTTTCTTCCCGTAATATTCAGCCACAAGAGAAGAGGGCAGAGTTAAGAGTATTGCTGTTCCTTTTGTGATGCTGGGAAAAATTCTACATCGTGCAGTTGTGGACGCTTCTCTGTCTACTCCAGGGATGTCCAATTTAGCAACTTTAAAATGTGTGGACTTCAATTCCCAGAATTCCCCAGCCAGCTGGCTGGGGAATTCTGGGAGTTGAAGTCCACAAGTCCTAAAGTTGGACCCCCCAAGTCTCCTCCCGGTTCTTGAGGCTGTTTCTCTTCCATAGGAAACACCGTCTGCCTGAGAGGCACGCAACGCCCCTGCTACAAAATTGTTTACTTTCATGAAGTTGCACGCAGGGTTGGCTTCCAGGAAGCCCTTTCAACCTGCAGAAGGGATGGCGCAGACCTGATCAGCATCGAATCCCAGTCAGAACAGGAGTTGGTTGAGAAGATGATCCAGAGTTATTCACCCTCTGATGGCGATTTCTGGATCGGTCTCCAGAGAGAAGAAGACCCCAGGAGTGGCACCCAATGTCCATCTTTATACACCTGGACCGATGGGAGTTCGTCCAACTTTCGGTAAGCCAGGATGAAGTTTCCCTCGAGAATTTAGCAGGCCAGGCTCACTCTCATGATTTATGTCAGTGTTCCTGATCTGACCAAGGCTTCCTAGACCTTAATTACACACATGCTTATTTTAAAAACAAGTCTTGTTTTATTTCAACTCTGGGAATTGTTTTCATTCCCAGCCAGCAATGAATCTCAAACAGTCCCTCGAGATAAGCACCCACCTTTCTTTCCTGTGAAGTGCTGCCAATAACAGAAATGTCCAATGAACTAGAAAAAAAAACTAACCGAAGTACAAAGAGCTTCAAGAATGAATCTGAACCAAATGAACGACTTTGCTTCCTGCAAAAGTTATGTCATTTAGGTCTGACTTTTATCCCTTAGGGGAGGGGCAATAACCTCCCAGCCTTAATCCCGAGTCGCCCCTTTTGTCTCAGATGCTCTTGCCTTCTAGCAGCTCTGTGCACACACATTGGGAACAGGCTCCCCTGGATCCTCTGCCTCGCTACTGCCAGGCTCCAGAGGCAGCACCCCACTCTCAGATAGCCCTGGCCCCATTTGTGCATCGGATGCAGCAGCATCCTCGTCCGAGTCCTCTCCAGACTCCCGGACTGATCCCCATTCTTCCCCATTGTCCGATTCCGCTGCAGTCTGCATCAGCTGCCGGCGAACCACAAGACTTCCAACTAACCAACTCCAAAGCAATCAACTCCAAGACAGACATTTTCTCAAAGTTCCATATTATTAGAGTTGTCATATTGGCACATCTGGGAAAACCCAAATCTGAGAGTTCTGGGTTTTCCCTTCCCAAAAGAGAAATCAAAGCTCCACCCCCTTGCACCCACCATCTCATGGCCCAATCAAATCTTTGTCCCAACTGGAGACATCCCTCCAGTCACTTCTCTCCAGGTGCAGGGCAAAACGTCCTTGACTCTCTGAGAAAGAGTGTTGCAGTGTCTAATCATCCACCCCACTAAGAAATCCCCCATCCCAAATTCCCAGGCACTGAATATGGCAGCCTCAAGGCTCCCAAGTAAAAAAATGGCTTCCAAGGCTGACAGGCTTCCCCCCCTCAGGAGAAAATCACATCCTGGAACGAGAAGTAATCGAGGTTAATTTCATCATCAAGCAACAAATTTAACCGGGGAGCTGGTTGAAGATTTAGACAGTGGTGGGATTCAAATTGTTTTACCACTGGTTCAGTGGCTGGCTTGGTGGGTGTGCTTTGCATGCGCATGCGTGCTTTGTGTGAGCGCAGAGGCTTTCCTACTGACCTACTCCTGCACTCTTCCTGTGTCTTCACCAGCTGACGTGTGGCAATCCACTGTGCCACACGATGCAGCTGAGTATCCAAAGCAGGAAATAAAGGTCAGTATGGAGCTGGGGTGGGCCCAGCAGTTGATCGTCAGAGCGAACCAGTTCGCTCCCAGATTATCTTTGGAGCTACCAGTTCGGCCGAGTCAGTAGAACAGGGGTCGCCTACCTTTTGGACCTCAGGGACCACCAACCCATAATTTTAAATTCCACGGACCACTAATATGAATTTTGACTGACAGTGGCTTGCTGACAGTTTTCCCAGGGTCTCTACAGAAAGCAGCAGAGACCCTGAGAAAATCCCAAAAAATGTCTGCAGGAAAATTCCCCACCTCGATTTCCTACCAATCGATGAGTCTTTATTTGGGAATCACAGAATACTGTCTCCAGCTCTGTTCTCAAGGGGGAGAGAGAGAGAGAGAGACTTTTGGCTTCATGCAAGGAAAGCAGCAGAAGCAGCATCTTTCTTTCTCTCCCCCAAACTCCGCCGGAAATGAGTCTTTGTGAGGCTTGTCGCACCAGGTGCAGCCTCTTGGAGCAAGGAGGCCTTGCAGGGTCCCAAAGATTCATTTCTGGCAGGAGTTTGGGGGAGAGAAAGAAAGACTTTGGCTGCTTTCCTTGCGTGCAGCCAAAAGCACAAGAAGAAAGAAGTGGAAAGAAGCAGCCCGATGGCCAGGTCAGGCACGTGGGGCAAGTTCTCCACTTCCGCCCTTTCCCCCCTCTCCCTCACTACCTCATGTTGTTTGCAATGCAAGTGACACAAGCCTTGTATTCCCATGGGCCGTGTGGGCAGCTCTGCCTTGTGTTCCTGGGCAGCCTGGATTAATTGCTTTGGGGTGACATTTCTCTGCAGACCACCAAAATTTTCTCGTGGACCACCAGTGGTCCCCGGCCCACTGGTTGGTGACCACTGTGGTAGAATCCCACACCAGATTTAGGGATTCGGATTAATGTCAGTGTTCCAAGTAACAACCTCCAAATTAAAAGACTCCAAGACTGTCTATGATGATCCAGGGCGAGGCACAAAAGCAACAAAGCCACAAAAATAGGTAAAGTGCCTTTAATTCCTCCAACTTGACCTCCAATGTCCAGTTACCATCAGCTGGAGAGAAAAAAACTCTCCCAAGAACAGTTTTCAAAGGGAAGAAATTCAGTCCAAACTGAAAGTACATATAAATTATAAATAAAAACCAACACAAACCACAGCTGCAGCAATTAATGAGACAGGGCAGGATAGGGAATTGAAGACATCAAAAGATAACAAAATACACGCACTTGGGAGGACGCCAGTACTCAGATAAGACTTGACAAATCAAAATAATTTCATGCTTTGCTTCCAGCAGCTTAGCCATGCACAGTTTACCCTTTTAAACAGTCTTCCCAGCTGCAGCCAACGAAGGGGATCAGGGGCCTTTCTTCCCCCGTAAACCAGGCAACTCACGTTGCTCCCTTATCCGTTCCTCCTTGCATGCCCTAGGATGAAGAAGGGATGGGCCTGGGTCTTCCTCTGAATGCCCAGCCAGCCTGTTTCCTTCCCCAGTTTCCTCCACAGCCACCGGAGTCACACTCCCACTCCCTCAAAATCAGATTCCAACTGGGGCATGACACTGTCATCTTCTCAAAGATCCATTTGATCAGAGATGCCATATTGGCACATGACAATGTGCTTGCCCTTTCTACAGAAACTGGTACGCGGACGAGCCCTCCTGCGGGAGTGAGTGGTGCGTGGTGATGTATCACCAGCCATCAGCACCTGCTGGCGACGGAGGGCGCTACCTGTTCCAGTGGAATGATGACCGATGCAACATGAAAAACAACTTTATTTGTAAATATTCACAAGGTAACCGATGGCCTTTATATTTGGGGATGCTCACAATGGGTTTTTTTTTTCTTGCTGGTGCAAATATTGGTAGTCCTTGAGTTACAGCCATCTGTTGGACGTGACAATGGCACTCGAAAAAGTGACTTACGGCTATTTTTCACACTTACAACTGTTACATCATATCCCCATCATCAAAAATCAAATGCTTGGCAACCGGCTCATATTTATGATGGTCACGGTGTCCCAGGGACACGTGATCCCATTTTGCGACCTTCCAAACGAGCAAAGTTGGAAGGTTGGACTAGAAGACCTCTGAGGTCCCTTCCAACTCTGTTATTCTATTCTAAAGTCCATAGGGAAGCCAGTGTCAACTCATAAAACATTTTGTGTACATGTTTTATAGTTGACAACAGAAAGAAGGGGCGGAGTTTCAAAGAGCAGGCGGCAGTGTGGAATGGAAAGTATATTCCATTCATACTTTCTTAAGAGGCTGATTAGATGACTGAAGCTTCTGCCAAGCAAAAATCTAATTGGAGAGCATGATTGATGACTCTGGGCTATGGGTGTGTTTCATTGGATGATACACCCAGAGGGGTGGGGGGGAAGCAGGTTCAAGGGTGACAGTGAATTACGTATCTCAGAGTTGGCTACACCCAAGTAAATGGCGGACATAGAATGTTACCTTCAAATAAATATTTTTAGTTTGGGGAGTGTGGCTCAGGTTCCAGGTTGCTTCTCTCCTTGATTAGTTTCCCCCCGTAGCTTCTTCTCCTGCCCTCAGGTACTTTGGAGAATAGGTTGACCCCCTCTTCTTTATGGCAGCCCCTCAAATATTGGAACACTGCAATCATATCACATCTTCATTAAACTAGACATACCCAGTTCCAGCAACTGTTCTTTATATGTTTTAGCCTCCAGTCCCCTAATCATTTTGATAGCAAGTTATGGACTCCTCCCTCCAAAAAAAAAAAAAAATTAATTAGTTGAGGTAGAAGAAAACAATCCCTATTTGTGGTTAGTGACAGAGTGCTCTGGGTTCATAATTTGGACATATAAATTGATCTCAAGACCACAAACCTGGCAAATCGATGTAATATTGCTTGCTTACCTGAAGATGTACAGGTGTACTTACGATTATTCTTTTAGTGCCTTGTTCCATGTTACAATGGCACTGAAAAAAGTGACAGCTACTCCTCATGCTTATAATCATTGCACCATCCCTATAGTCACACGATCAAAATTCAGATAGAATGGAATTCTTTATTGGCAAAAAAAAATAATAATCACAAAATTAGGAGGAACATAGCTAACTAGTCTTGGTTTGCAACCGAAAATTCCAATTGGGAAAAAATTGGTTTGAGGCCAGAGATTTACGTTCCCACCTGAACTGTGAAAAGCAGATTGTTTTCTGTTGTTACGGTTGTTTTTGAGATGTTTGCTTCTCGCACGTTGGCTTTAAAGTGTCAGGACTCCAACAAATCCACCCCCGTTCAAATTATGTCTCTAGCCGTATCTCTCAGAGAAAAGAAAATTGATTTATTAGAACTGGCCATGTTGGCGTTAGCTGGGTGCAGCCAATACTAAAATACATCATTCATTTCCCCCTTGACCCTGGTCTTCCCCTCACTCCCTGGATGTATATTCTCCAATGGGGCACATCCATAGCCAAGAATCATGCTCTCCAGTAATATTCTTGTGCTCTGACAACTTTGGGCTGCCAGGGTGATTATCTAAGCACTTAAGGAATGCACTGTTTTTCCCCCACTCCCTTTCTGCTGGCAGCTAAAAAGACCAAAGGCGTATCTTTTTAGTTGACATAAAGTACCCATAATCAAATGTAAGGAAATCTATAGCAAATCCAGACAGACTACTAAAAAGCAGAGATTTACCCTGCCAACAAAAGTGCGTACAGTCAAAGCTATGGTTTTCCCTGTTGCAATGTGTGGCTGTGAAAGTTGGACCATAAGGAAGGCTGAGCGCCAAAGAATGGAGGTTTTTTGGACTCTGGTGCTGGAAGAGAAGACTCCTGCGAGTCCCTTGGACTGCAAGGCCATCCAACCAGTCAGTCCTAGAGGAGATCAACCCTGGCTGCTCTTTAGAAGGCCAGATCCTGAAGATGAAACTCAAAGACTTTGGCCACCTCATGCGAAGGAAGGAGAAGAGGCTAATGCCAAGAACAATGGAGGGCAAAAGAAGAAGAAGGAGATGGCAGAGAAGGAGGGGCTGGAGGGAGTCCTTGAAGCCGTCAGCATGAGCTTAAATGGACTCCAGAAGATGGTAGAGGACAGGAAGGCCTGGAGGAACGTTGTGCATGGAGTCACGATGGGTCGGACATGACTGTGCAACTAACAACAATAACGAATCAAATGTAGGATTTGGGATTTGGTTTTCGGCATGTGCTTCCTCTTATGATTGTTTTTCTTCCCTTTGCAGAAAAGCCGACAGTTGTCTCTGAATTGGCTGCTTCTCAGACAGGTAACATTTGGCGTTAGGGAAAGGAGGGGGAGGTTGAGACTTTTGCTGGGAAAACCGCCAAATCTAGCACAAATAACAAAACCATGCAAAAAAAAAAAAAAAAATCCCAAAAGAAATTGTTAGAGGAGTAAGAGAGACAATGAGGTATTGTTCTGACCTAAGCTTCCCAAAAGCGCAAAGCCGACTCCTCATCCCGATAAAAACCCCTTTTATTTAGTGAATTCATCTCCAGCAAAGTCCAGGCCAACAGTCTTTCATGAGATTTCACAACTACAGACCTTTATCAGGTGTGGAAAGTTGCCAGGCCGATATCTTCCAAATGCCACACTGTTAGCAGATACTTGGCAAGAAGTCAGGAACAGATCTTCACCCTAATGAATTGAACTAATTGTCTCCTGCAAACACCACTCCCCTTTTGCTCCTCTTTATTCCCTATGGGAGGGGCCATTCACCATCCACCTGTGTCTTTACTCCCAAGTCGATCCTTGTTCCTTAGATGTTCCCTTCTTCTGGCAGCTCTGTGCATGCATACACTGGGAACAGGCTCCAGCTGTTCTTCTTCCCCACTGATCTCCGACTCTGAAAGCAGCTGATAACTGTCGGATGGCCCTGGCTCCATCTCTGCCTCCGATGCAGAGCCCTCGTCAGAGCCTTCCCCAGACTCCAGGACTGGCCCATATTCCTCCCCAACCTCCTCACTGTCCAAATCTGTTGCCAGCTCTGCTGGCTGCTGTCAGGCCACAACAGGTATATTAGGGAGACCTAGATTTGGGCCCACATTTAACCATAGAGCCTAGGAGCTTGCTGGTGACTTCAGAAGATCTCTGCATTCCAGCCAGTCTTCCTCACAGGGTTGTTGTTATTCTTTATGGGAAAAGAAGGAGAGATTCGTCCCATTTCTGGAGTGTCCTCAACTCTCAAAGGAAAGACATGGTTAGCCATTAGATCAGTGTTTCCCAACCTTGTCAACTTTAAGATGTGTGGACTTCAACTCCCAGAATTCCCCCAGCTAGCAATGCATGCTGGCTGGGGGAATTCTAGGAGTTGAAGTCCACACATCTTAAAAGTTTGCAAGGTTGAGAAATGTTGTGTTAAATAATAAATAAGTAAAGCTTGCTCTTTTGAACCCATGATTCTCAATTGTTTTTTTTGGAATGTTTGATGCTCACTGATCATTTTTGAATTGGTTAACCCCAAAATATGGACCCTTCAGCCAAATTTGTGTCTTACCCTAGTCCTGAATCCTCTTCTATCAATCTTAGGGCTTCCTTAATCTTGAGTTATCCAGATCGACTATTTACATTTTTAAGACAATATCCTTAAGTCGTAACATTCAGATTTTTTTTCCTAGGGTACATAACAGAATCTTCAGCATTCACATCCCCAGAAACCCCCATGCAGGAGGCTGTAGCTAACAAAACCCTCCCAGAGGCCAAAGGTAAAGAAAACCCATTGCAATTTCTCATAATTTTAATGAAAACGGAAAAAGGATGGATTTGTTATAATTGCTGCAAAGAAAGTTGGAAGTCATTTCTTTATGTATCTTTTCATATTTCTTGATTTCTGAATTTACACTTTTCCTTTTGATTTAATTTTACTTTATATTATATCATGTTTACCTTTTGTAAAACCTCCTAATGAAAAAAATGCAGTTGCAATTTCCTTTCTCCAAAGCTGTTTTAACAATACCCTGAATTTCTTGGAAAAGGAATGTCTTTGCCACACCTAAAGAGAATTAATATACATTGTTCTTTTTGCTTTATACTCTACAAAGAGTATCTCCACAGAACACATAAATAAATGGGCGGGGGAGTCACAATTCTACTCTGATAAAACTTTGTTCTGAGTAACACATTAAAACTCTTGGTTTCTTTTCTTTCCAGAGCGTGCTTGGAGCCTTCCATACATCTTGATTTCAAGCATTCCTGCTTTGCTTCTGTTGATCACTATTGCCTTTTTTATCTTTTGGGTTTACGCAAAGAGGCAAGTGGCATCCCCAGAAACCCCCAAGTTGAGAATATTTTTTGAGGGCATCCAGGTGGATTGAGCAGGTTACAAGCAAGGAGGGACAAGAAAGAGAGAGGAGAAGGAGACGATATGGGTGGTCTGTGCCCAGCTGAGGCATTTTCCTCATTGGAATAGGCGTTGGCTAAGAAAAGCATCCTGTCCTGAGAGAGAAAAACAGATTTTTGAGGTCTTTCAGGAAATAATAGGAGCCTATAAACGAAGCATTGGGAAGGCCACCCCATGAGACAAAGCATTTTGCTCAAGGAATTTCGTTCCTTGAATTCAGATCCCTACAATCCTTATGCTTTAGGGCAGGGGTCTCCAACCTGCTATCTTTATGATTGGTGGATTTCAGCTCCCAGAATTCTTCAGTGAGGAATACTACAATACTACAACAAGTTTGAAAAGTTGCCCAGGTTGGAGTCCTCTGCTTCAGCAGACATGGGGAAAAGCCTTAAAAGACCGGAAGAAAAGTTGCTACCATGGCAACTATTAGAGAAGCGGGGTTTGAGCCCAGGCCAAGAAAAGAACATGAGAACACAAGGTTTCCCACCCCAATTCACACAAACTTAAAGTGAAGAAGTGGGACGCGGGTTTGGGCTTGCAAGGTACCTTGCAGTGCTAACACGCACGTTCTCTTAACCCAAGAGAGTTTGTCAATTTACACCCAGTTGACAGTAAAGTCTTTCCCAGCCCCAGAATCACTCTTTACTCCATGAGTTGAGGAGGAGAAGGATTGCATCAGAGTGATTTGCAGATTTAACCTCACTACCCACTCACAGGAAGAAGACAGTAGGAATCAAAAAAGGAGGAACTTAAGCCTTCCTTGTGACCGGTCATCTTTTGTTGCAACATCTGAGTTGTTCCTAAACTAAAACTCTTTGTCTCCCAGCATCTCTGCTATTAAATTTTGGGTGCATTTTGATCTCACAGTAATACTGTCAGGATTCCCGCAGTTACCCCCATTTAAATCATGAGTCTCGAGCCAAACTTCCAAAACTTCCAAAGGATTTATTGGGAGTTAACATGTTTGGCGCTGCCTGAGTGTAGCCGCCTCTGAGACACATAATTCATTGTCACCCTTGGCCCTAGTTTCCCACCCCACCGTCTGGGTATATCATAATTCATATTCTCCAATGGGACGCATCCATAGCCAAGAGTCATCAATCATGCTCTCCAGTTAGAATTTTGCCCGGCAGAAACTTCAGTCACCTAGTTACAATCTCTGAAAAACTATTTACGGAATGCACTTTCACTTTCCAAGCTGCCACACTCTTTCAAACCCCTTTCCCCCCTCCCTTTCTGTTGGCAACTCTAAAAAGACCATAAAAATATTTTATGAATTGATAAATACATTAGATTGACCTTATGGTTGAAACGTATTCTCCTTCTGTGGATCACCAACCTATTTTTTTAAGAGGGTGTTTTGAAAAGCATTTTATTGATGTGTTAGGGAGGAAATAAGGAAGATTAAATAAGTGAGTTGCAATTGCCTTATTCTTTGATTTTTTTTTTCACCTTTTCCGATCCATCCTTTGTCCCTGCCAATTTTTCCTGATGGTCTGCCAGCCAAGTTCTCCCTAAGACTGCCCCTTCTTAAAAAAAATATTTTCATTAAAAAAAACTGTTGAAAAGCAAGGCTGCCCCCTTCTTATCTGTCTGAATCACCCAAACATCCAGCAAAACCATGAAGTTTATCCATGACTAAACCAGGTTAGAAAGTAGAGGAAAACTCGTAGGAAAATCAGAAGGAACTTTAATGTTTGTTTTCTTTCTTTCTTTCTTTCTTTCTTTCTTTCTTTCTTTCTTTCTTTCTTTCTTTCTTTCTTTCTTTCTTTCTTTCTTTCTTTCTTTCTCTCTCTCTCTCTCTCTCTCTCTTTCTTTTTTTCTTTCTTTCTTTCCCTGCCAAGGAGACGGGAGCAGAGAGAAGAGAACACGAAGGAGAAAGATGCTTGGTCGTCTATCAAAACGCAAAACAGCCCCAGTTTAGAAATACATAATGTGATTAAAACACAAGGGGAGGCCGATCTTGCGGGAACAAGACCACAAACCCAAAACTCCTCTTTCCGTGTCCGTCATGGAGGAGAAGACCTCTGTGGAGACTATGACAATATGGTGGTCAACAACTCAGAGAGTGGCTTTGTGACCTTGGCAAGCACCGAAAGCGGATTTGTCACAAATGACATATATGAACTGTGCCACGACCAAGTGGGGCAAAGCAAAGAGTCAGCTTGGGTAGAAAATGAAATTTACGGATATTAAAGAGCTGCTGGGTGAGAGATGGATTAAGGTGGGGAATGTTCCCATTGACACAAACTTTAGCGCACAAAGACATGGCTGTGGTGTTGCAGAGGGGTTTCCTTCCCCTCCTTGAAAGGGGCACATGGATCTTAAACAAGTTGACTGATTGATTAGATGTCATCAAGTTGTTTTTAATTCTTAGCATCTACATTTTCTACATTCTTCTGTCCCTAGTCTAGACATTCATATCTTCTACTGATGAACCCATCATCTCTGTCATTGAGTTCGTCCAGGTTGTCGTGGTCATCTTCATCATCATCTTTAAAGAGGAAGGCAGAGATCTTATTGACCAGGAAATGGTCTTGGGAGAACTTGTTTCCTTTCCTTGTTACAGCCTCCTGATCATCTGACAACATTTTTTTTTTTGCATTATTATAAGCACATCAACTAATTGCTGACATCCAGATGGAATTTATGAGGTACGGCTAAATATAACGCAGGTTTTGTTTATTGCCACCTGGTTTTGATCAGCAGCCGAGTTTCCATCTTTACCAGTTTGGCAATCCAAAAAAAATTTCCAGAAAGGAGGGGAATTTCTTTCCGCTCTTCTATTCTTCCACGTGGTATTTTTGTAGAATGATCTGAGGACAAAGGAAAGGACCTGGTCTAACTACAGTATCTTCCATATTGATTATAGACATTTCTGTTTTGATTCAGAGAGGGTGCAGGTGATAAGAGACTCCTCTGCAGTTGTGGACAGATCTGTTTCTTGGAAGCAGAATACAAATGGGGTAAAGTCGGTGCTAATTTTAAAAATAAAGATGCCAAAGATAAGTTTCCTTCATATATCAGATGCTTTCTGTCCCGGATGAGATTGGCAAATTTGAGAAACAAGTAATGTGCTTGTGGTTCTAACACACAGTTTCTAATTCTGAAATTATGTCCAGATTTACCTTGTTAAAAGACAATCTATTGTTCTTAGAAAAAAATAAGAGCAAATAAGCAATGCGTTATTTGAGATCATACGCAAATTTTGATATCATTATACTTGTGTTATTCATCTCAAAATATCAACTCCTTCTGTGGCTCTCCCCACAGAGAAGCAGCAAGATAAGACATAGAAATATTTTCTGGTGCTTTCCTTTGTTATTTGATGTGTGACAGATGAAAGTTGGGGTGGGACTTTAAATTTTTTTTTTAACAAGCCAGTGTGATGTTCTGTGCATGTGTTACTCTACAACACTTCAAAAGCTTTTGATATGTGCATGTGATGTCATCTTACATTGTCATGGACTGAGCGGTTTCTTTCTGGTGTTGAATGCATGAAGCCTGTGGCCACGGCAGTTGAGTTGCTCTGATGTTGTGGAATGTTTGTGAGAACCTCTGAAGGACCAAAACGTCTAGCTTGATTGGAACTTTTCCTTGTGTTTTCCCTTCTAAGTGAAAACAGCAAAGCTAAACTTTTGGGAGAAAGTGCCCAAAGGTTGGAGAGGAGAGGAGAAAACTCCAAGAAACAGCAATGGCCAGGGGAAACTCCTGATGGGACCTTGATGCTCAGTGAGATTCGGTTCACTCAAGGGTTACGCAACACGTGGGATGAAAAAGACACCTCAAGAGAAAAGATGAGGAAGTTGATTTTGAAGATCCATGGTTGGACATGATCTTCTGATACCGCATGACTGGCCAATGTGTAATTGCTCCTCTTGGCTTTCTCTACTAAACAAGCAAAGAGGTGTTTCATGTTATGACTCTCAGTCATGAGAACCGCCAAAGAATGACTACATCAGGCCAAATGAGGTGAGGCACACAGCTTGTGGTTGCTTAATGCCTGGGGCATGTCAGGATGGGCCTGAAGAGCCTGACTCACAGTCTCATGTCATGACTGACAGACATCCAAGCATCTGTGGATAGAAAAAGCCACAGGTATTTGCACTGTTTTCATTTCAATCCGGGTGTTCTTCCTGCACTTCGGTATTGCTTTACTGCCATGTTTCTCTTATGCATGTCTGAATGAAATGTTGGAATCTCTTGAGCAAAGAAATAAACGTGTTTGGTTGCAGAGCGACAACAGATTAAAATTATAGGCTTCTCTTTTTTTGTACTGGGTCTTTCTCAGTGGTCTCTCTCGATCTTGCCTTTTGGAGTATTTTCAGCAGAATTCATCAGCTTCCTACACTGAGGAGCATAAATGGTAGTAACTCATAACCTAATGTTGGAATCAGCAGCGTGCATGTTAATCCTAGGTTAACCAAAAGCAAAGGTATTAAGGATTCCCGTTAGCTGTAGCTGGAGTGATAATGAACAATAGAAGGTAGTAGAGAAATAGTAACTAATCAAGAGTTGCTTCTTGGTGTTATCAGTCTGCCTAGTATCTTATTATGACATGTTCTTCATTCAGCAGTTAAATGCACTTCAATTCTTTCCTTGCTTGGTGTTTTTTGTAAAGCAATTCATGTTTACCAGTATTTGCTCGAGAGGAAATAATTTCCTTATTTGTGAGATTTGGGCTTGAAAGAGGTTTCTTGTATTATTATAAGAAGTTCCTTCATCAGTCAGTGAGGGCTATGCAGCTAGAGAGACTATGGAAAATGTACAGCAGGGAATTGTGGTAATATACAGATATATTGGCAGCGTTCATAACCCCAGATCTTACTTTCATTTTGTGAGAAAAAGAACTAAACCACAAGATCAAAGTAAAAAATATATATACTAAGAACCCAGAAGCCAAGATGTACACCAAAATCTCAGGAAGAAAGTGAAGTATATGGATGGATGGATTTTCAAAACTGACTTTAAATTTCAAATCATCAGGTTCAACAATTCAATATTTGACATCGATCGATTCCATTTGGAAGTCAATTCAGTGCAAAGACTCAGATAAATCATGCCTCTGTCTGGAAGTTTTGCACAACCCAAGAAACAATCGTACGTTATGAGTGTGAACTGTAAAAATGCAGGCCACTGATGATGATGTTGCTTTGCAAACAGAAATAATTAATCCAATCAGTTTTCTATCACTGATTACAGTTGTTGTGGTCTTTATCAAATGCTACTTTTTAATGCATCTTTTCAAATCATCTATGACAGGTTCTCCTAGGAAGTAACTACCTTGGGAAATGTGTATTGATCCCCTAAGTGCTAAATTTTCTGGAAAGTAGTGACAATATGTGAGGGAGACGGGATTAGGAGGTGGAGAAATGTTTGCAAAGCAAGCTAGACTCTGGGTGCCCAATTTCAGTGGATTAAGCCATGATAGCCAGCCTCCAGTTTCCCCATCTTTATCGGTTATATTATCTGCAAAGCTGTTGGATGAGTTGCTGGAGTTTTTCACGGCTGCTTGTTCTCAGTTGCTTTCCTTTTCTAAGCGAGTCCAGAATCATCTGTTGTTGATTTAGGAGAAAGAGGAAATGAGCTGTGCTTGGGGGAAAAAAACGCCTGGCTCCCTTTTCACATCCTATCAATCACTGTCACGACAATGAGATGATCACATTTTTGGATGATGCTGTTTGACGGGGTGGCCCATGCAAAGATCAAGTCAGCTTTCGCACAGACTTTTTAAAGTAGCGATCAGGTGCAAGAAGCAGCAAAACGAGGGCATGAAGGTGGTGTTTTGTTTTGTTTTAAACACTGAAGTAGCGTGATGCTGTCAGCCGGATATGAAGAGGGTTCCCAAGTTTGGAACAAGACAAAAGAATGGATGTGCACCAGCCAAGATCAGCGCATGCTTGCAAATTTGGTGTTAATTTTATCTGTGGTTTATATTTGTTCTTTGCAAGGCAGTTGTGGGGGTGATACCAAAGCCCTTGGTTCCTCTGGTAAAAGGTCGGTGTTTGTTTTTTGGAGTTGGGTAGGAGTACAATTTGGGTGAAATTTCTCAGAAAATAAGGTTCATGCCAGTCACCAAGACTTTCCCTTTGTCGAGATCTCTCTGAACTGTTGAAGAGTAAAGAATTTAATAGAAGTTAAAAATAGGACATTTTTGAGAGAGTTTGGGGATTTTTTCCAACATCCTAAAATGTCCTGGAAAAGAAACATGTAGCACTAGAGGGCGCCTTTTATTTTGTACTTAATATAGCTGCAACTTGCATTTCCTAAATAGATGGCAGACTCTCGACTGGAAAAAGGTTTCATTAAAATCCAATTGGAAAAGCAGCTGTGGCCTTTTATATATATATATATATATCTTTCTCCTTTCAAAGGTACCCTGGACATAATTAAAGGCTGTTGATTTGGTGGACTGCCCTGTCTTCCCAAGGAGGGCAGCAACTATGGTGTCTAAGATACTTGATGATAGGTGTGATGTTTTGATCCCTGATTTTAATCAATAGGCAAAAATTTTAAAAAGGCATTGACTTAAATGAGATGCTTCTTTAAAAAGGTATGTGTGCGTTATAGCCCCAGAACAAACTTCAGTTTGGAACTTTTCAGAAGAGTTTGGTAGCATGAAAGAATAATTACAGATTATCCCATTTTGGTCCCCACATTATAAAAAAGATGTTGAAACTCAAGAGCAGATAAGAGCAGCAAAGATGATTAGGGGACACTAAAAAATACAATGAACAGTTGCAGGAACTGGGCCTGGCTAGTGTAATGAAGAGAAGGACCAGGGGAGACAGGAGAGCAGTCTTCCAATATTAGAAAGGAAGAGGAAGCTATTTTCTAAAACACCCAAAGGCCACACAAGGAATAATGGTTGGAAACTGATCAAGGAGAGATTCAACCTGGAAACAAGGAGGGAGTGAGAACAACCAACCCATGGAACAGAAGTTGTCCTTCAGAAGTTGTGGGAGCTTCATCCCTGGAAGCTTTCAAGAAGAGACTGGACTGCCATCTGTCAGAAATGGTGTAAGGATCTCCTGCTTGGGCGGAGCGTTGGACTAGATGACCTACAAGGTCCCTTCCAACTCTGTTCATCTGTATCTATATGTACATTCATGCTAATTATACAGCTCAGATCAGGGCCTTGAATGAGCAAAATACTCTGGCCTTTTCTTTTTTCCAGGAGAAGGAATAATGAATGGGTTTATGAATAGACTGGTAGGGTATCATTGTCTGGTAGAACTATTCTTAGCTGCTTCTTGGTTGCATCCAGCATCTCTGGGGGAGAATGCTGACTAATCCTACCCTGCAGTTGCTCATTCACCGGAACATTCTAAAATAGCTAAATCAGGAAGGCAGTAAAACAACTGGTAAGCATAACGGAATAAGTCATCATTGGCAGAAATGCAAACAGCATCTCACCAGCTCTGCATGGTCTGGAGAACTGTGGGTGGAGAAGGATCTAAAACTTTTATTTTCATTGCAACGTGGGTATCCTGGACATGGAAACCCAGGTCTGTGCAACCAAGTATAAAACTAGGAAAGGGAAGGTCGGAAGGGAGCTGTTTTGCTTTTGCTCCGAAGTAGGTATAGGTTGGCCTTGACTTATGACAACAATTCAGCCCCAAATTTCTGTTCGTCAGTGAAAGATTTGAGTTTTGTCCCATGTTCCGACCTAACTTCCCTCAGTTGTTAAAGTGAATCGCTGGAGTGGATAATTTAGTAACCCAGTTTGTTAAGTGAACCTGGCTTCCCCATTGACTTTGCTTGTCAGAAGGTCGCAAAAGAGGATAATGGATGGAAACTGAACAAGGAGAGATTTAACCTGGAAATAAGGAGAAACTTTCTGACAGTGAGAACAATCAACCAATGGAACAGAAGTTGCCCTCGGAAGTTGTGGGAGCTTCATCCCTGGAGGCTTTCATGACGAGACTGGACTGCCATTTGTCAGAAATGGTGTAGGGTCTCCCGCTAGGGCGGGGGGGTTGAACTAGATGACCTACAAGGTCTCTTCCAACTCTGATTATCTGTTCTGATCTGTATGTGAGACTGGGACACAGCAACGGTCATAAGTATGAACCAGTTTCCAAGCATCTGAATTTTAATCGCATTGTGGGAAGAATGAAATATTTTAAGGAATATTAAAAGAGGCAGAGTATTATATTTCCCCAAAGGAGAAATAGAGAAACATGCTCCAGCCCCAATTTCCTGCAGAGTAAAACAGTTTCCAACAGAATAACAGAACGAAGGAACCTTGGTGATCATCTAGTCCAACCCCCTGGTCAGACAGGAAAGCCTATACCATTTCAGACAAATGGCTGTCCAGTCTCTTCTTAAAAAGTTCCAGGGTTGGAGCATTTATAACTTCCGGAGGCAAGTTACTCCACTGATTAATTCTTTATCAAGATGGAGATTTTGGGGCAATCTCAGCCAATCTATTCATAAATGAAACATCTTCAGCTCCAGGATTATGGGATTATGACATGATCTTTAAGGTCAGGACATAATAGGATTAACCCGTCACCATTTAGACACAAAAGCCCCTTCATTGCACAATCCTCAGAACAATTCAAAGCCACAGAAACCTATAAAGATCCATCCACTCCTTCAATCATTTGGTCAGCTGTCCCAGGACTGCTGTTGGTTCTGTTCATCATTAAACTTCCTTTCCAATCAGCCTCCATGCTGTTTCCGGCGTCTTTCTCCCAGCTTGGAACTGAACCAGGTGGATTTTCCTTCCAACAGCATGGACCGCACCTCTGTTCTTCTGTCTGGAAACACGCAGCTAATCTGCTCTTCAAAGGAGCCAGACCTTCTGGCAAAGAGGATGGGAAGGAACACCCATGCTGTATGGAAGATTATGTTGAACTTGCATGTTGCAGATGAGTTTGCAAAAGCTTCTAAAATTAGTGGTGTCTAACCCTGGTGGCTCAGTGGCTAAGAAGCTGAGCTTGTCGATCAGAATGGTTGGCAGTTCGGCGGTTCGAATCCTCAGCGCCGCATGCCGGAGTGAGCTCCCATGACTTGTCCCAGCAATTTCTGCCAATCTAGTAATTCGAAAGCATGTAAAAAATGCAAGTAGAAAAATAGGGACCATTTTGGTGGGAAGGGAAGAGTGTTCCATGCTCCTTCGAAAGCATTTAATCCTTCTGACCACATGACCACAGAGACGTCTTTGGACAGTGCTGGCTCTTCGGCTTAGGAACGGAGATGAGCACCGCCCCCTAGAGTCGGAAACAATTAGCATGGTTGTGCAAGGTGAACCTTTACATTTACCTTTAACCTTGGTAGTTTTTAAGACCTGTGGATTTCAACTCCCAGAATTCCCCAACCAGAAATGAATTCTGGGAGTTGAAGTCCACAAGTCCTATAACTTGCCAAGGTTGGACATCCTGGTTCTAAGCACTAAACTTCATGATTGTTTTGAAAATTGCCTCTAAAAGTCCTAGGAATCTTGCCATCCCAGAATTGACTCTTCTTCAGAGAAAACGTACCAGTAAGACAGAAACGATGGGGTGAAGCTTCTTCCATGTGAAAATCCAGTATAAATGTTACTGCCTGTCCCCCCCGCCCCCCAGTCTAAATTATCCCTTTTAAGATACATGCAAGGCAAAAACAGCTGTTGCCAAGAATTGATTTGGCTTCCTGTCAGATTTAATTATAGAAAACTTAAACATGGCATGAAAGAATACAAGAAATTGACCCAGTTGGTTTGTGGGGTGGGGGAGAGGGGGAGAGGTCAGTGGCTGGATCACAAATATGTAAATAACTTGATATTTTGGAATTGTTCAGCTTATAAATATCAGTTATATAAAGCTAAAATAATTGCAGATAAATCAGGGAAGGGGCCTAGCATATCAATTATGAAAAGAAAATGATACAGAAATTACAAAAAGGAGATATTGCATTAATGGACAATCTTTCTTTTGGGACTGATGGACAAAGTTGAAAAAAAATCATGGAATTTTGTTTTTGTATATGATGATGGGAACAAAGATGCACAAAGATGGAAAGATCTGGTGCTCCCTGCAATGGAAGAATGGATGGTAAAGATGGAAAATCTTGCTGAGGTGGCAAAATTGACTTGTTTGGTCAGAGCAAATACAATATTCATTTATTAATCACATTTATTTGGCCATTACTGGATAGTTTCTGGGTTGTGTACAACAGTTTTATCTCCATTTATTGCCGACTG
Organism: Bungarus multicinctus; assembly: GCA_023653725.1. Classification (NCBI taxonomy): domain Eukaryota; kingdom Metazoa; phylum Chordata; class Lepidosauria; order Squamata; family Elapidae; genus Bungarus; species Bungarus multicinctus. Next base: position 24,981,106 of record CM042837.1, read on the forward strand.
GAAACACCTTGTGGATTTTTTTTTTGCTTAAAATAGAAAAAAATGGACATGTTTTTTTTTTTTGTTTGGATTAGATAATTATAGAAAAAGCTATAACCATAGAATAAGAGATAAATAAACAACTATACATATTGTTGTAAAGATTAGAAACTGCCTCTTTGTATCTTTTTTCTATTTTTTTTCCTTTCTTGCATTTTTAGCTCTTCTCTGATTTTCCTTTTCCTGTTTCTTACTTTCTATTTGTATTAGTTTTTAATCTTCCTTTTTATTTTTCATTTTAATAAAACTATATTTAAAAACAGAATTGTTCAGTTCACAATTACAGTGAGTGCTTCATCTTTATTAAAATGCTGGACCCAAGGCAGTCTTGATGTCACGACTGGACATAAGCAGTGCCCAGTATGTAACTATGATGCTCAATCTACTGTATGCTTAATATGTCTCCCATTCTGTTGGATTTTACTTCCCTTAAATGGAAGAATCCCCAACTAGTCTTTAGTTGCAAGCCAAATCCCAAGTCACCACTGCCTTGGCGTTACTATATAATTGGGAAGCGTTTTGCAATCACCCAAGTGAGAGACACAAAGGCTTAGAGCCATTAATTGTTTTTGTGAATTATAGGATCACGTCGGAGATCAAAAAAGAGCAGTGGCACCTCAGGGACGGGCTTGCTCTGGGAGGCAACCATTCCCTCGGGCCAATGTCTGCTTCTCTCCCATTAAATCAAGACAGGATGGAGGGGCATAGAAGTTACATGGTATGGTGTAAACCGAAGTCTTAGCTACTCTTTGGCTTTAATATAGGGAGGTATTGTCTGTCACTAAACACACTGGGGAATTGATGCTGTCGAATTGTGGGGTTGGAGAAGACTTTCAAAGTCCCTGGGAGTGTGAACCCTAAAGGAAATGAACCCTGACTGGACAGATACTGAAGCAGGGGGCTGGACTAGAAGACCTCCAGGGTTCCTTCCAGCTCTATTCTGTTCATTTTTTTTTTAAATTTGCATTTATATGCCGCCCTCCGGAGACTCAGGGCAGCTTACAGTCTTTAAAGCACCATGCTAAGTGCTCGGCAATAGCCTTCATTCCATTGTATATGCCTGCTTATTACTAGGGCTTTTTTTGCCCCCCCCAAGCGGCATTTTTACAAAGTCAGCTTATTGCCCCCAACAATCTAATTCTATTCTTATTCTATTTTAATTCCATTCTATTCCTATTCTAATTCAATTCAATTCTATTCGAATTCTATTCTATTCCTAGTCCAGTCTAAATTCTAATTCTATTCCTATTCTATTTTAGTTCAATTCACTTTCTATTCTATTCTACTATTATTCTACTCCTAATTCTACTAATTCGATTCTATTCCTATTCTATTACAATTCTATTCAATTTCTATTCTATTCTAATACTATTCTATTCTAATATCTACTCCTAATTCTATTCTATTCCTGTCCCGTTCTAAATTCCAATTCTATTCCTATTCTATTCTAAATTTTAATTCTATTCCTATTCTATTTCAATTCAATTCAATTTCTATTCTATTCCTATTCTACATTCTAATTCTATTCTCCATACTCCCTATTCTATTCCATTTTCTTCTCTTCTGTTCAAATTCTCTCCTCTTCACATTCTCGGGATCGAAGGCTTTTTCAGACGACCCATCGGGACCCCTCTGTGAAGGAGGGGAGGGCAAAGGAAGGGAACGAGAAAAAGGAAAACGCTTCCCCTCACGACCCGAGCCCCGAGCGAGGACTGCCTCGCGCGGTGCATGATGGGAATCTCTCCCGCTGGGTGTTTTTTTTTTTTTCCCTTTTATTTGGCGGGAGCGATCCCGCCCCCTCGAGTCGAGCGGCCGGATTGGCGGCGGGCAGCGGTTGCCGGGGCGACGCACCCCGCCCCGCCGTGACGCGTAAGGGGCGGGGTGTCCGGGAGAGAGGGAGCGAGGGAGCGCGCGTGCGCGTCCCCGTGTCCCCCTCCGCGGTTACCCCAGCGGCTCTCCGTCCTTGGCGGCGGCGGCGGCGGCGGCGGCGGCGGGTGAGGCGCGGGAGCCGACCCGGCCAGCATGGTGATGGCCGAGCCCCGGCGGCTTCCTCGGGCCGCCGCCGCGCTGCTCCTACAGCCCCCTCTGCCGCCGCCGCCGCCGCCGGCGGCTCAGCCTCAGCCTCAACCGCCCCGCGGCGCTTCGGTGCCGGTACGCGTCGGCTTCTACGAGATCGAGGGCACGCTGGGCAAGGGCAACTTCGCCGTGGTCAAGCTGGGCCGGCACCGCATCACGCGCAGCGAGGTGAGAGGGGGAGCGGAGGAGAAGGGTCGTGGGAACGGGGCGCCGGAGACACGTGTCTGTGGGTGGGAGGGGGGGCGCCTCCCCGAAGGGGGCACTTAGGGGGGCTTCCCTCTGCGTGAGGGGGGCATCCTGCTCTTCAGTCTGCCTCCCCACAACCCTGCCCCACATTTGGGACCCTAAATTGGGCCTGGGGGGAAAGCAGGGAGTCAGGATTCCCCCCCCCACGGCTTTTTTTTGGGGGGTCCCACTCTTAAATCTGCCTCCCCCCGACCCTGCCCCATGTTTTGGGACCCTAAATGGGGGGAGTAGGGGTTCAGTAAGGGGATCCCCATGGTTTTAGGGGGCGTCCTGTTTGGGACCCTAAATTGGGGGGGCTTGGGGGGAAGCATAGAATCAGTAAGGGGATCCCCATGGCTTTAGGGGGGATCTTGCTCTTCAATCTCCCGGCCCTTCCCATCATTTGGGATCTGAAATTGGTGTGGGGGTGGGGGGAAGCAGGGAGTCAGTAAGGGGATCCCCTTGGCTTTAGCGGGGGATCCTGTTTGGGACCCTAAATTGGGGCTGAGGGGAAGCAGGGAGTCAGTAAGGGGATCCCCTTGGCTTGGGGGGGAAATCCTGCTCTTCAATCTGACTCCCTCCAACCCAGCCTCACATTTGGGATCCTAAATTGGGGAGGGGGGGCTGGGAGAAAGAAGGGAGTCAGGCAGGGCACCCCCATGGCTTCGTGGGGGGGGGAATGCCCCCTCCCCTGCAATGCTGTCACACAGAAACACACACACCCTCCCAAGTTGGGACTGCAGTGATGCTGCAGACAGGCTGGCTCTGCTGCCCACCTGGCCCCGGGCAGGGGGAGTGGGGGTGGAAGGGCAGAGGGAAACTATCTCTCCCCCGAATGTGGGGTGGGAGGTCTCGGAGTCAGGGTGCGAGAGGAAAGAGCAAGGGGGCGTCTATGGGGATTCTCAGTCATTCAGGTTGTCCCGAAGGTCAAAAGCCAAGGAAATCCAGTTGTCTTTTTTGGGGGGGAAACAGCTTTGGCACAGCAAGGGGGGTGCAGACTCCAAAAGGGGACCCCCTCAGTGCAGATTGTCTGGTGCAGAGGTGCCCCCCCCCATCCAAAGGTGTGTAGAGCCCGGCTGGCTTTGGGAGAAGAATCCCGAGTGATGCTGTTGGTCTCCTCGCACTGCTTCCGATCTTTTCAGAGATCCCCGTGGATCCAGCCGGATGATAAGATCATTCCAGGGAAGATTCCTTTCCTGGACAGTAGATTCAAAGGTAGACGGGAGAGAGGATTAGTGGTGGGTCCAGATGTTGACTTTTCTACCTAGCATTCTTTCCTAGGTACACGGAGCCCTATTACAAATCTTAAGTAGGGCTGAGAAAGTTTATTTATTCTTTTTCTTTCTTTCTTCTTTATGTTTGATTGTAATTTCTTGGCTGGGTTGTTGTGAGCCACCCGGGAGTTTTGAGAATCAGGGAGCGTACATGGTTTAGGTATTATTATGGCTTCTCAGACAGTCAGCCAAGATTTGGTATTTCTGTCCACCTATTGATTCCTTCCCAAGGATGGCAAATGTGGTTTAATGGTGTTAAAAGGTGATCCCAGAATATCAGCTGATCCAAACTGCCTTTTGCAATTGATTGGTGGAGATTTTTGTCAATGCCGAAGGTATCCAAGGGTCGCTCCCTTTGTTTTGGGATTGTAGCCAAGGCACCTGTCACTATCGGTACTGCCTTTGCTTTCTTACTATTGCTACTACTACTTTAAAAATGGTTGTTTGTGGCTTTTCGGTGCTTGATGATGTGAAACATGGAATGACACTTGAATCTGTGGGTGCTGCAGTTGTAAGGGGCTCTGGAAATTTTTGTGGGAGGGGGAATGGTGGCCTCTGTGTTTCTTAATTAAAAGAGAAATAAAAAAATACAGAGTTCTACTACCACTCCTGATCCTGACAATTGTAGTAGGTGCTCCAAGGAAAAACATGGAAGACTACCAGAGATGATGTGAGGTCCTCCTCGATAAATGGCTCCTCCTAGGTTGCACCTCAGGAGAGGGTGGTCTTCATCAAATTGGAGAGCCCCTGCCCTCTTTTCCCCACCTCCAAATAATTAGGATGCTCCCACAGGGTATAGATGAGTGGGAACAATGCTCTCTCGTGGCAGCTGCCTATATTTCTGAGACTTTGTGCATGAACATGACCAAAAGGAGTCTTCAGGAAGACATCCTTCAAAGATCAAAAGGTCTCCTGTTGGCTTGATTTCTTTGCCTCTCATTCTGAGGTGCTCTATTCAGGAAAAAACTCCATAGACGTGAAAATAGCTTCCTGTCATTGTGTAGATAAACCATCCAGGGATAATTTCTAGTGAAACTTGCTAGGCCAGATCCTTCAGAAGTTGAGTACTATGTCTAGGAAAAGAGCCTTATCAGAAGGAAGAAGGAAAAATATCCAGAGATATTGAGAAGCCTCAAAAAGGAGATAATCCAAGATGTTCTTCAGAAGATTATACATTGAAACTATTTTCTAAAATTCACAACTTCCTCCAAAAAGGACAGAAGTAAGGAACCTTTGTGGGAATCAGAAATCTTGAGGTTGTGATATTTCCAAAAAGGCAGAGGAAGGAACCACCAAAGAGCAATAGTTGTGGGAACCAAGTCATGGGTTGAGATGGATGATAAAGCCATGATCTTGAAGACAGGTTGATGTTTCTGAAAAGGGAGTCCCTTCACTGGGTGAAGGATTGGTGATCTTGAGATGAACCTGCTCGAAGGAAAATGGGACTCAGAGGGCCATGAGCTAGCAGGACCAGCCTCAGGTAGAATGGTGAGGAATTAGTTCCTTGCTCTTCAAAAAGATTAGGAATAAAGGGTTGGGGATTTATGATTCTTTTTGGGCAAGAAATTCAAGAAATCCATTGGAGAAATGAGATAACTTGGGGGGAGGAGGGTAGGAAAGTGCTGTAACTTTCCAAGGATTCAATCGGAATATAGCTGGAAGGGACCTTGGAGGTCTTCTAGTCCAGCCCCTTGCTCAAGCAGGAGACCCTGTACCATTTCAGACAAGCGACTGTCCAGTCTCTTCTTAAAAACCTCCAGTGATGGAGCACCCACAACTTCTGAACTTCTGTCCCACTGCTTAATTGTCCTCACCTGTTACGTAAGTTCCTCCTTAATTCCAGGTTGCTTCTCTCTCTTGATTATACTTTCCATCCATCGTTCCTTCTCTTGTCTTCTGGTGCTTTGGAAAATAAGTGGATAAATCAATCTCGTAATAAAAATAATTTTTACCAATTACTCGAGCTTCGGAGATACAAGCAAATAACCAGAACGATGCCGGTTTTTAAACTGCTAACCAGAAGCGTTCATCCATTTCCCCAGCAGTTTCTGATTTCTGCCGACTCTTAGATGGCACAACTCCGCCTTTTTACTGCTAGGCCTTTGTCCTTGCAGCCTTTTTTCCCTCTCTCTCCAGTAGCTGAGAATACAATGGGATGCATATTTTTTTTCTCTTTCTCCCTCCCAGCATCAAAAAAGGAGAACAACTCATCTAGGCCTGTCCTAATCTTGTACCCCATCCATCTTTCTTTCACTAATAACACTGCTTGTTTGGAAAGGAAGTTAAAGGAAGGAGAACCGATTCTTTTTCTTTGCCTGCTTCCAAAGTGCAAAGCCAGTTAGCAGCTTTTGATAAACTTCCATATATATATATATATATATATATATATATATATTGTGCTTAGCAGGAAAATTCTCTGGAGGCATGGCCCCGGGAGGCCTAATCTGGAGGCACGCATTTGAAGTGTGACTGTTGAACACAGCATGGATGGATTGTCTCAGCCAGCCCTTAACTGTTTGGACAAGCATGGTAACAGCTGCGGAAGTAGCTTTGTGGTTCCACTTGCTAACTATCATAACAAAAATCACACCTTGATCATGTTAACGGTGTGGTTTCCCGCAGAATGCAAACTCCTTTCTCTGAAATCCGGCATCGGTAGAGTAATTTTGTCTGTCCTGCTTTAAGGATGCTGTTTGGGAAAGGCAAGCGGTTTTGTTATGTTCAATGTGAAGGTTTTGGGGGGCATACAGAGAGTACTCGATTTACAACGGTTCATTTAGTGACCGACGTTAACGGCGCTAGGGAAAAAAGTGACTTATGTCCATTTTTCAGACTTACAACCCTTACAGTAATCCCCATGGTCATGTGATCAAAATTCCCACACTTGGCATTTGATTTGTTGAGGGCTCCCTGTCATTTGCTGGATAAATAGGTGGTTGTGTTAAACATTGAAAGAACAGTTAAAGCAGACGTATTAAATTGAGACATCCAATGGCTTTTTTAAAATTCTTGGTGGAGACCAATTTATGCCTCCTATGTGAACACCTAAACAAAGATGGAGTATATTTCTGGTCAGTTTGTTGAAAGTGATGGTATACAGGTGTAATAAATACATAATTATGTTGAAAAAAAATCTGACAGCTACATTCACGAGAGCTTTAGAGATCTCTTTTCTCCATTCATTCAGAAAATCACGTCCGCATTGAGTTGGATCTGGCTTTGGAGGAGAGATCCGTTTTTTGTGGCCAAAAAGAACAGTTCTTTGGCATTTAATCGGGCCTGATCTTTCTTTTCAAGAGCTCTGGCATTTAAATAGCAATTTGTAGCCAAGGCATAAAGTCTAATGAATAAATTGGTTTACAGCCTGTTGCTCCATTGCAAGTCCCTAAAACTGAGAGCATCCGAGCTGACTATTTTGGAAGAGGAGACAGGGCAGAGAAAGTTTTCCAACTGGTTCTGTGGTCATAAGGAGAGATCCTGCTAGTTCGTCACGATGTTCCTTATCGTGATGTTCCTTCCAGGGCCATTGGTTCTTTAGACATATAAGGGATTCATAAATAGAGTTTTTCTTTCTTTCTTTCTTGGTTTGCTTCGTTTCAAATGCTGAATTCCCACTCGAGTAGAATTTTGAGCATTAAATCGCACAACACTTTTAATTGCTCTGCCCAGGACAGCGATTGCGTGAGTTTAAAGCTATGCACTGCCTCATTTAGCATCGCCTTGTATACAAGAAGAATGTGGCTATGTCATCTTAAATATTAGCCTGGGATGAGGTTTACAGAAATGAATTTTCATAAATGTTCTGACCCACGCTTAACCTGTGTGGTCAAGAAACAAAATCCAGAAGCCTCCCGCATTTGGGGTTTGGAATGCTGTCTTAACCTTAACTATGGTTGTGTTTAAAAATCCAGTATAAATACTGAAGAGAGCACCAAGGGCCCCTCGTTTCAACCCTGAGCTACAAATATTCTCCTTTATTAATACAGATTTTCCTCATTGGTGGTCCCATCAAGTCAATGTGGCCAAGGGAGGCATAGGCCTTTGAACAGATGTTTACAGTGCAGTTAATTTGTGCTGTTTTGTTAGGAAACTTAAAACAATTTCCTTCTAGACTAAAATCTTACACTCTCAAAACTCATCTTCTGAATAGGTATCAACAGGAAAGAATCCATTTTATTTGCTGCATATAATTACATGCAAAACTCCTTAGAGGATGCTTTGTTGTAGGAGACCTACTGACCAAGTTTCTGGCCAGCCATAAAAAGACATATGTAGTTTTGTTTTAGCATAATGTGTAAGCTCAGCCCTGATGACTGAACCATGATTTATGGCTTAGCACGAAGTGTGAAGCCTTTCTGGCATATTCTGTCAGCCAGGGCTTAATCCCAATCAGTGAATCAGTTCCAGATCAGTTTATATTTAGAGCTGGTCTGCCGAAATCAATGACCAAGTGCCATAAAAATCCATTGAAATGGGGTTTTAATGATGTTTACCTCAAATCCTGAAACCCGATTTCCAAACTTGCAATATTGGACTCTTCAGAAACAAGACTTAAACAGTAGAAACAATCTAATGAACAAAGTTCAGGATTTGATTCGGTGGATAAAATAATCCATGCAGTGGAATTTGATGCTACCGTGATGAACCTGGTTTAGATTATGAAGGTCCATTAATGCAGAGATCTCCAAACTTGGCAACTTTAAGACTTGTGGACTTCAAGTCACAAAATTATGCTGGCTGGAGAATTCTGGGACTTGAAGTCCACAAAATCTTAAAGTTGCCAAGTTTGGGGACCCCTGCACTAATGTTTCAAAGCTTGGCACTGCATCACAGGTATAAAGAGATTCATAGTTTTTTTGCTGGTTTATCAAGCTGAGCTTTGCTGATGCCCAGCAGAACTTTCTAATAGAAATCCACAATATATTGGAGCCCGGGGTGAATTTGATAGGCTGCTTTAAAGTATGTATGTATGTATGTATGTAGAATTATTGCTGGGTGTCCAGATCTCCTATAAGGACTTGAGCAGTGAAGTGAAGGCCTCATTCACAGTGGAGTAGCTGGAGAGAACATCAGAGAAGATTTGGTTGCAATGAGAATGCTTTGGCGTTAGTTTAGCACAGAGTTCCTTCTTCCGATTTCAGAAGCTGAAGACATTTGTGGAATAGACCACACTACTGGCTTTGGTGTGAAACATCTGACTTGCCGAGAAGTGAACTTCTTGGAACTGCATAGCTTGCAGGCCTTCAGAAGAAATTTCTTTCCTCGTTGTTTTGAAAAGTTATTTTGCTTGTCTCTCTCTCTCTTTCTCTCTCTCTCTCTCTCTCTCTCTCTGTGTGTTTGTAGATAGAGAGATGGAGAGATAGAGATAGATAGATATTCTATCGATTGAGAGGGGAGAGGAGGAAAAAGGATAAGGAGAAAAGAGTGGCAGTGACTGATTAGCAAAATTTGCCTATTTCCCCATTTTCAAAATACCACCTGTCTCTCTCTTAGGTTCTGAAGTTTTTACTTCTGGCTGCAGCCATACAAAATGCTAGAAATAGCATAATACTTGCTTAGCGACAGCAATCCTAGTCTGAAATGCCATCATAACTTGAGGACTACCTGTATGGCCAGCTCAGGACCCACCTGAAGGCATTTCTTACTCTTCCCCATTCTTCCTGACCATGACCTAACCTTGGGGTCATTCTCTGTTTCCATTATTTCATATTTCTTCAGGCCAGATGGGGGAAAAAAACACCCCCACCTCTTTGCCAAATATCTGAAAGGCTTGGAAATACCAAAAAGGTTTGAGGCATATCTTGAAAGTCATAAATACATAAACCCTTTTGAACTGTTTGGACTGGAGTGTGCACTATGCAGTCAATTCAATGTCAGTTTCTTTCTTTCTTTTTTTCCCTAAATAACACAAGCCAGAGGCTGTGTTTGCTTTCCCAGCTGGCCCACAGCTCGTAGCTGAGATGCTGATGCTTATAATCCTGACAACATAAACTTACAGAGGCTTAGCTGTGACGTTTATGAACCACAAGTAGTCTCGTAAAATTGCCACCCAGAAACCACATTTGAGCGGAACCCGGAGTAGCCAACATCCTGGGATCAGGGCCGAATAGCATCTTTGACCACTTAAGGCAGGGTCTCCCAGCCTTGGGGACTTTGGTGACCGACCCACTTTGGATCCTGCAACATTATCCTGGGACACATATAATTTGCCTTCATTTGTTGGCAAATTTAAGACTTGTGGACTTCAACTCCCAGAATTCCCCAGCATGGCTGGCTGGGGAATTCTGGGAGTTGAAGTCCATAGGTCTTACAGTGGGCAAAACTGAAACCCCCTCCCTTACGTTGCACAAAATGAACAGAGATCCTTATTCTCTTTTATTTGGAAATAATTTGATAGCACAGGGAGAATAACCTCCTGCTGTCAAAATACAAGCCGGGTCCATCTGTTTCATGCAACTTTGTGTTTCTGCGTCTTTGTGGATTTGTTTTGTTTGAATGGCGCAAGCTGCTTTGTGGGCCTTCTTCTCTCCCCCCCCCCCTCTTTCTCTTGATGCAGGCAAGATTTTCGGGGATGAATAAGAGTTTCTACTCTTTATTTCTAATAAAAGCTCTTTCTGGTGATTCATCTTTCTGTCTCTCTCGGAAGCCCTGCTCATCTTAATTATATGTTGTGACATTTTCATAAGCTGGTTATCTGTTGGGTAAACAAGAGAAGTGTGCGTTTTATGCTTCTCCCAGGGAGATTGACTTTCAGTTTCAGGCCTGGGTTCTCGGCACAATGCTTTCAGCCCTCGATGGCTAGGCTCAGATGTGTTGCGAGATAGAAGTACTTTCCCGATATGGTGAAAAATAAAAATAAAATAATGGAATTTCCTATTGCATCAAACCACCCCTTTGTTTCCACAGATACAGATATGGTTGCGGTGGAATTTTGCTGTCCAGGATGGTTGCTGATGACAGCTACTTGGAAACTAACCTCTCCTAAATAGACCTTGTTGTCAGGGAAAAAACAGCCTGGGGATATTTTGGGCCTGAAATACAGGTAGTCCTCAGCAATTCATTTAGTTCCAAGTTACAACGGCAATGAAAAAGTGACTTACCACCGTTTTTTCACAGTGGACAACCTTGGCAGCGTCATTCGTGAAGCCGTGATCAAAATTCAGACCCTTGGCCCTCAGTTCATACTTAGGACCATTGCAGCATTCTGAGATCCCCTTTTTCCACCTTCTAAAATCCATGGGGAAGCCAGATTCACTTAACAACTGGGTGACTTACTTAACAACTGCAGGGATTCCCTGTGTCAAGAAAAGGTCGTAAAAACAATCGCAACTCACTTAATACATTCTCCCTTAACCACAGAAATGTTGGATACAGAATTACCTGTACCTTAACAGTCCCCTTTTTTGAGCCCAAGCCCTGCACACCATCCAGATTTGCCTAAAATAAGTGCATGGAAGGAGGAAGCGAGGTAGTTCAGCCAGAGCTTTTCAAGGTTGGCAATGGGTGGACTTTAACTCCCAGAGGGATTCTGGAAGTTGAAGTCCACCCATCTTCCAAAGTGCCAAGCTTGGGAAACACTGCTGTGAAGGTCTTATTTATATTTATTCACATTGTAAAAGAAGTTTTAATAAATATTTTTTACTCTCCCATTGGATGCTATTGGAAGCCCACCAACCAAGAGGATGAGAATGGTTGTCTTTATCAATCTTGAGAGATTCTGGAAATGCTATACAGTTTTTACACTGCCTTTGCAAGCAGCAAATTACACCAATTAAATATGTGCACCACGAAGAAAGATGTCCCTTTACTCGCCTAGAAATGTTTGCCATTCCGTCTTTCTCGAACGATTGCAGCTTTTAATATTCTGGAGAAAAATGCCTGCTATAGCCATTTTGTTTTGTTTTTTAATTCAATATTGGGCTCTATGATGTATGGTATACAAACAAGGGGGCACTGTAACAGTTCGGAATAACGCTGTCTGGATAAAAAGCAACTTAATAAAAACTCAGAAGATTGATAAGGAGGGTGGGGGGAAACCAAATAAACCACATTGTGTAATTATGAGCCAAACCTGTCAGCCAATGTATGTATGAGAGAGAGAGAGAGAGAGAGGAACAATTGATATTGGTTTTTTTAGAGGTCACTCTGCTCTTGCCTGATTCTTCTCTGACAATGCACTGTTCTTTCCAGTTGGGCACTCCTACCTTCTGATTTTTAATTTTAACATGGATGTATTTTCATTTTTAAATGGATATGTCTCTTTGGTTGGGTTTTTTTTAAATACCCAGATTTATAGATGGTTTGAATTGTGTTAAGCTAGATGGCTTAGCTTTCCCTAAGCTGTTGTCCAGCAATATACAGGAATCCTCCACTTACAACATTTTGCTTAGTGGTTGTTCAAAGTTACAACGGCATTGAAAAAAGTGACCCAATCTGGCTCCTCATTTTACCAACCTCGGAAGGATGGAAGGCTGAGTCAACCTTGAGCTGGTCAGGATCGAACTCCTGGCAGTGGGCAGAATTAACCTGCAATACTGTATTCTAATCACAGGGAAGGGGAAGGAAAGAAGGAAGGAAGGGATGAAGGAAAGAAGGAAGGAAGAAAAAGATGAAGGAAAGAAGGAAGGAAGGAAAAGAAGAAGGAAGGAAGAAAAGATGAAGGAAAGAAGGAAGGAGGGAAAGAAAAGATGAAGGAAGGAAGGAAAAGATGAAGGAAGGAAGGAAAAAAAAGATGAAGGAAAGAAGGAAGGAAGGAAGGAAAGAAAAGAGGATGGAAGGAAGGAAAAGAGGAAGGAAGGACCATTTTTCACATTTATGACCGTTGTAGCATCTCCATGGTCACGTGATTTACATTCTGATGCTTGATAACTGACTTTATGACGGTTGCCGTGTCCTGGGGTTATGTGATCCGCTTTTGCGACCTTGTGACAACCAAAGCCAGCATATTCACTTAAAATCTGTTTTACTAATTCAAGAATTGCATTGATTCACTTAACAAACATGGGGAGAAAAGTCGTAAGATAGGGGAAAACTCACTTAACAAATGTCTCCTTAACAACATAAATGTTGGGCTCAATTGTAAGTCGAGGACTACCTGTATGGGTTTTTAAGTATCCAAAATATTAATCATAGTTAAAATGGAAAACCTGCAATATATGAACCCCATTGATTTTGCTTTCTAATTGCCCTTTCTTGAAGGACAGTTTTATGTTGAAGAACTTTTTCCCCCTCTCTGAGGATTAGTAGGTGGGGGGATTCCTCCTGCGAGCCCAGAGAATGTGAGTTAAACATATGACTAATGCACAACATATTAGTCATGTCCTTTTAATAGGAGCAACCTTTGAGGCACGTTTGGTGTGAAGCAATGTCTGGTTTATTTATTTGTTTTCTGACTCCTTTCTCGGCCACAGTCCCTCGCTCACTTATCCTTCGCTTCCACAATAAACCTCAGAAAGCTTGCTCTCCTTTGTGGTCCCAGGCTACCATGAGAAGGGTAAATACTTAAATCTCACTTTAAAGCATTCTTTGCCATTTTGGCAACAATAGAATAAGAGTTGATGCTCCTGATTAGCTTCAGTTAAACTGATTTATTGCTGTAGCCTTTGCACAAGAATCTTCTAATCTAGACTAATAACAATAGCATTTAGACTTATATACTGCTTTACAGTGTTTTCCAGCCCTCTCTAAGCAGTTTACAGAGTCAGCCCATTGCCCCCAACAATCTGGATCCTCATTTTATCAACCTTGGAGGATGGAAGGCTGAGTCAATCTTGAGCTGGTCAGGATCAAACTCCTGGCAGTTGGCAGAATTAGCCTACAATACTGCATTCTAAAACAAAAGGAAGGAAGGAAGGAAGGAAAATAGCAATTCCACTTAGACTTATATAACACCTCACTTCTTCATAACCCACTCTAAATAGTTTACAAAGTCAGCATATTTCCCCCAACAATTTGGGTCCTCATTTTACTGACCTTGGAAGGACGGATGGCTGAGTCAACCTTGAGCCTGTTGAGATTCGAACTGCCAAATTGCAGGCGCCGGCAGTCAGCAGAAGTAACCTGCAGTGCTACACTCTAACCACTGCACCACCATGCTTGTTAAGAGTTAGATAAGGGCGAACAGCACTCAAGGAAGGTTGGACCGATCTTGCTTGTGACTATGTAGGGACTCTAGGCTGGTCCCTCTCTTCACTCTGCCCCTAGCAGCTTCTGCCACTCATTCTCCCACAGCGGGATAGCTGTAAGAATAAATAAAATGAGATAAACTAGGGGAATCCAGTGTCATGGGAACGGAAGAAGTCTGCTTGTGTAACTCCTCACTTTCCCCATATATTCTCAAAATCTGCTTTAAGGGAGTTGGGAGAAGTCTTTGAAACAGGTTGCTATGGAGAAATGCGTTGGCCAGTGAGTGGATTCCATTCTTTCCCGAACCAACACCTATCAACTCGAGCATTGAGTTTTATACAATATAATATTTGCTCCCACTCAATACACAACACACCCCTTCCAAAATCCCTGACGTTTCTTTATGCAATGTTTTAATATTAGAGCACAGCCAATGCATCCCTCAAGTCAAAACTAGATGGTAGCAGTTTCTTTGCACTTTGGTGACGTGGTTTGCGAAGGCAGGGTTGACAGCATCCCTTGGTTTTGTGTGTTTCTAGGTGGCGATAAAAATCATCGACAAATCTCAGCTCGATTCTGTCAACCTGGAGAAAATTTACCGGGAGGTACAGATCATGAAAATGCTGGACCATCCACATATTATCAAGCTTTATCAGGTACGTAACCCTCTCGCCTACCGAATCTGAAGTTTAAAATGTGATGGGAACTCAACCTTTTTACCAGTCATAAATTTATCCGTGCTTGGTTGCCGTTGGTGGAATTATTAAGTAGTAATTAATTCATCCCCGTGTACAAATCTGGAAAAAATTTGATACTTCAGATCCTTCAAGGTTAGTTTTTTACTTCATCCTTTTCTGAATGTTAACAACTGTCTGGCTTTGAATAATTCATGAATCCACAAGCCTGAACTTCCCTTGACTTCAGTAACAAAAAGCCAAGGGGAGCTGGCCTTAAAATTGTTGACTCAGTCATTGTTGAAAGGCACAGAGTTTTTAACTGATTTAGGCTAAACTGCAGGGATTCTGTTCGGTTTAGAAAATCAGTAGCAGCAGCAGTTCTTCAGAACGCCAGGATCTTGACTTATGATTGATAGCAAGTACAGATGGATTGTTGTGGCCGCCAGCAGCCAGTGGAGCTGGTGGCAGACTTGGACAGTGAGGAGGTTGGAGAGGAACATGGGTCAGTCCTGGAGTCTGGGGAAGGATGGACGAGGGCTCTGTGTCAGAGGCAGAGATGGAGCCAGGGCCGTCTGACAGTTATCAGCTGCCTTCGGAGTCGGAGATCAGTGGGGAAGAAGAACAGCTGGAGCCTGTTCCCAGTGTGCGCATGCACAGAGCTGCCAGGAGAAAAGAACAGTTAAGGAACAAGGGTCGACTTGGGAGTAAAAGCACAGGTGGATGGTGAATGGCCCCTCCCATAGGGAATAGAGAGGAGCAAAAGGGGAATGGGGTTTGCAGGAGACAATTAGTTCAATTCATTAGGATGAAGATCTGTTCCTGACTTCTTGCCAAGTAATTGCTGCTACAGGTGGCGTTTGGAAGACATCGGCCTGGCAGCTCTCCAAGCCTGATAAAGATCTCTAGTTGTGAAATCTCTTGAAAGACTGTTGGCCGGGACTTTGCTGGAGAGGAATTCACTTTAAACTAAATAAAAGGAGTTTTATCGGGATGAGGAGTCGGCTTCATGATCTTGGGAAGGTCTAGGTCAGAACATGTAATTACTACCATCCATTTAGTGACGGTACAAAGTTACAACAGCACTGGAAGAAAATGACAGATGACTATTTTTCACACTTAACGACTGTTGCAGCGTGGTCCCCATGATCGCATGATCAAAATTCAGACGCTTGGCAACTTTTCCATGCTGGTTGTTGGTTGGTTTATCTGCCTCTGCTTGAAGAAAGAGTGAAGTGGGAGCAACATTCATTGGTCCACTTTCTTACTAACAAGCCACGTTGGGGAAGAATCCTGGCTTAGTCTTTTAGGAATGCAGTGAGTCACCTGAGGCTATTGGCTCTCATTAAAACATAAGGTCAGATGGATCAGTGGGACTTTTTTGCATTTGGATTCTGTTTATGTAATCTGCAGTTTGACCTGAATAGCTTTGCATCTGCGTGTTCAAGTCGAGCGATTCTCGACTCCACAATTTCCTAACGTGGAACAGTGAACAGCAGGATTTCAAAAACCTGTAATTTGCCTGCTTCTCTTTTCAGCATTGTAGTAGTCTTGGTCTAAAGCAGGGGTGAGCAACTTTGGCCACCTTTAAAGCTGTGGACTTCAACTCCCAGAATTCCTGAGCTAGCCTTGTATGGCTGTCTCAGGAATTCTGGAAGATGAAGTCCAACAGGTCATAAAAGGACCATAGTTGCCTTTGATTTGAAGAGTAGGAAGGCAAAATTTCCTTAGGATTCCAAGAAGTGATTGTGTTGTTTCTCCCCATGAAATATTTGGATTGCTTACGCTTAATGCTAAACCACATCTATTCCACAAATATGAATTTGTGTGGAACCTGTTTATTGATTCTCCCAATTTATCGGTGAGCTGTTAAAGCTCTGAAGACTGATCTAATTCATTCAGACAAGCATAGCTCTTAAATAAGTTTGAAAGTTTAAATAGACCGCGTACTATTTGTCTTTAATATGGCTTTCCTAATTATATTCCTGCATGCTGTCCTACCAACAAGAATTTCATCTTAGCATCAATCAAGTAAATATCTTAGAAATCTCCTTGGGGGCTTTTTTCAGGGCACCAAATCTCCATTAGCATTGATTATCTTTTATCTTACGGGGGTCGTACGCACACACAAAATATTAAGCAATCAGGAATTTATGTAACATTGATACGGAAAGCTTCATTATGCCCCTTTAACAGTTAAGCACCACTTGCTTAACAAAAGGTGGTTTGATTTTGAACGCAAGTCTGTCTCATCAGACAACCAGATGTTCGAAACGATGACAGCCAGTTGTAGAAGCGAAGTAGGAAGGAGTTGAGACTTCACCATGGAGTGAGCCAAAATTCAAGAATAGAAGCTTTAAGCGCCTACAAGGAAGGCAAGTAATTCAGGAGCAAATCCCAGACATGAATCAGTCAAATGAACAAAATTTTTCAGAAGCAGCGCCGTGAGCCACCAGATGCCACCGGATTCAATCATTGTAAATTTCAACGTAAAGTTCTTGCTTCGGACTCTTTTTATTAGTTTACCCAATGTCATTAACAAATTACTCGTATTAAATGTTGAAGCTCAAGAAGGAAAGACCTCCTCCCCTCCATTTAAAGAAGAAACATTTGATTTAACGAGCTTTGGCTTGTGCTTTTATTAAATCATGTCTCAATATTGACAGTTCGCTATAAATCAAGCAGTTAATGGCGATATTATAAAACGAACAGCTTACTTACTTGAACTGGAATTTAGAAATGAGAGAACGATCCAGATCATTAAAAAAAAAATCAACATAATACTATTTCGTGCTCTTGAGATCTTCTGGAAAAAGCAGCCCAGCTGTCAACAGTATTCCTTTAGTCAGCTTTAAACAGTCTTTGCTTTTGTTACGAGCAGTTGAAGCTTTCTTCGACTTCCAATTAACCAATTAATCCTTCCAGTGATTTTACCAATAAATACATTTTCATCAGAAGCCTCCCAGCTTAGGGGCTGGGTGGTGGTTCATGTAAATCTTTTCGGCCTTGGTTTGATTTCTTAACTCTGCTTTTTTATTTTTAATTTGTTAATTTTAATCTTTTTTAAATTCTCCTTTTAATTGTGCTGTTGTCACGTTTTTATATTTTATAGTGTTGTTTGTAGATTGTGTATAAAATTGATTGGATGGGTAGGTAGGTAGGTAGATACATAGGCAGGCAGACACATACATACATAGGTAGATATATATGTAGATACATAGATAAACAAACAGCCAGACAGACCCGTTCTCTTCTAACCAACTAGGGTGAAGATCTGGCATCTTTTATCTCAACCAGAGAAATTGCGTTGGAGAGTTTGCTGAATTGTGTGCGTCAGGAGGCCTGGCCTGAATTGCTAGAGCTCTTGCTCACCATCCTTGCACATCTTGTAGCTGCAGAGTTTCCTCCCCATGGCCACAACTTGTTACTTCGGTGAACAAGAACGCCGATGCCTACCTTTGATCAAGAGATTACTTCGGGCATGACGTCTAACTTTCTCAAAGCCCAGGAAAAATCCTTCAAGCTTTGCAATTCTCCCAACTTTCTGCCTTTATTAAAAGCCTTTCGGTCTCTCCTTTGGCCTAAGAGGCGGCCCGGCTGTTTTAACATTCTATTCACTAACACGCCAGCCGCTCTCTCTGCCCGACATGAGGGTTTGCAATCTGTGTTCGATTTGGAGAAAAAAGAAATATTTGAAGTTCTTGGAAGTGTCTTGTGATAGCATGAAAGCAAACGAATGTATTCTGGCATAAACCTTTGTGGGTTCCATCCAATTCTCTCATTTTCGTATTTAAACACTTGGGAGACAGAAATCGTGACTGATCTAGTTGGATCATCTAAAAATACCCCAGCTGACCAATACTGTCTTCTCTTCACCCCAAATTATCCTGGATAGGCAGGAACTCTCAACAAGAATATTCTGTTCTTGCAAGATTTCAAAAATTGCATTGCCGTTCTTAGTTGCCTTCCTATTCTGTGCAAAAGCTGTTGGAGAATTGTTTAATGAGACAGATCTTCCCTGAAAAAAAAAAAAACAGATCTAAACATTTCAGCGCCAAGTGATTTATCTTGTCTCTGTCTTCAAGATTAAAAGTATTTGGCATTGTTTTCTTATATTTGGCATCCCACAATAAATGCTAGATGTGTCAAGGAGCGATGCAGAATTCAGGCCTAGGGATTTCATTTGTTCTCCTGCTCCTAGAAGTTATTGCTCCAGCACATTGGCTCAAATCCCACAACTTTCAGCCTACGTATTGCAGTTTATTCTGAGAAACCTCCATACATCTTAAAGTTGTTTGTGTTCCAGTAACAAGGCATTGCTTTCAATCAACGATTTAGGGAAGCCAGGATCTCCATCCTGCATTCACCTTCGAATTCTTGAATTGATTTGGAATTTTTATACATGTAACGATACCTCTGGTGTTTCATTTACCTCAGAAAAAATACTGAAAAAGTTGCTTCCAAGATTTCCTGGGATTTCGCCCCCTCCTTCTTTTTGACAGTTAAAATGATGTTTATTTCTTTCATTCACAGGTGATGGAGACCAAAAGCATGCTGTACCTTGTGACAGAATATGCCAAAAATGGAGAAATATTTGGTAAGCTTTCCGACTATAAAAATAGCTCATTGGTTTCTTCCAACAGTTGAAGACTGTAATATATTTGGAAATTATCTTTGCTCTTAAAAACAGAAGTTTTTCTCTGCTCAGTCGTCCAGAAACAAAGACAGGGGATTTTGGACGGTAGATTATTCCAAAATTAAGATGGTTCCTCTTTCCATTGGCACACTGTACCTTGCAAATGTTTCTCTTGCTCTGTTTGAGAAGGGGAAGTGCAGGCTTCATAAATTTCAATTTCCCTTCTCTTAGATTATTGGCAATGTTGGCTAAGATGATGACAACGAGAACATAACAACACAGATTCCTACATTCCAACCCTGTTTTAGGACAAATAGCAAACATTTCACTGTGAACACAGTTTGCTTTGGCTGTCTGGTGTCAACAGTTAAAACAAAATTATTTTTTATTATTCATAACCATTGATTGGGACTCCAGAATAATTTCTCAGGAGACCACATTGTCCTGCAATAATCCGTTCTGCAAATGTTCTCTGATCTTAAGTTCAACTTTTTTGAGTCTTGCATAGCTTTGAAATGTTTATGCCATTCCTTAACTCAGGATGCACAAGGGAAGTTTGAAATTATACACCTGGTATAAGGCTGATGTGTAATCTCACTAGCACAATCCCACTGTGCTGTGAGGCACGGTCATCATTTTAAGAGAGAAATGAGCTGTATCTCACAAGTTTGTGCCTTTTAAGAAAAATTCTGGAAAGATAGAACCAGATTCTTCCTGTTTATGTCATCCAAATCAGGAAGAGGTTGCATATTTTCGGATTAACGCCTTTTATTAAAAGGTAGAAACTTTTGTGAGGCATAATTCATTTCAAACTGATGTAGGATTTAAAGTTGGAAAAGGTGCAGAACTGGGATAATTTTGCAATTACAGGCTATTTGTAAGAGATTATTTTGTCAATTAATAATTGTAACAAATTAAAAACCCTTTGGGCTTGTTGAGACCTTTTGAGATAGCCTGAAACGTTTTGATGTTCATGGTGCTGTTATTCATTTCCCCCCACCCCCAAAATGGCCACTCTGAGATCTGTCATGGAGTTCCTTTGAAAACCAAAGTACTTTGAATATTATTTTTGTCCTTATTTGGAATCCTCATGGTCAAACTTGTGTCGGATCATTCTTTTGGGCAAAGTTCGTTTGTTCTGCACGGAATCCTGAAGGGCCATGTTTCTCCACCTTGACAGCTTTTAAGATGTGTGGACTTCAAGTCCCAGAATTCCCCAGCCAGCTATGAATTCTGGGAATTGAAGTCCATACATCTTAAAGCTGTCAAGGTTGAGAAACGCTGCCGAAGGGCACTGTTGGCTGATGATTACAGTCTGACGATAGCACATTAGAAAAAGATCATGTGAAGGTTCCCACTGTGTAATCAAAATAATCAGAATGTCCTGGAAGTGTTTAACTAGATAAGGCATGCAAGGGAGTAAAAAGCCAACCCTAGAAATCTTTTTAAGCTGAAATGTAAAGACTGCCTTTAATCTAATTAGCCAGCTTTATCTTGAGTTGTCGTTGGATAAGATTGCCAGTTCTGGGGTTGGATTGTGCAAAAAACGGTGGCACATGATCGATTATATGGCTAAGGGCGACTTCTTCCAATGTCACATTTCTTGGATACCTCTTTGTGTTGGGATGTTTCAGAACACAAAATCTAGAGGATGACTAATAATCAGGCTGCAATCTTGGTTTCTATTTCAGAATAGCTTTGAGGGTTTGCTAGATTAACGGCAAAAGGAATTTGCGTGGGGTCCCTGATAGACAAGCGGCAGGCAAGAGTTTGGTCCCAACAGAAGAGAGAGTTTGTTGCTCAGGGTTGAATTGTGGTTTCTGAGTTTGGTGGTTTTCTTGCAGACGTTTCATGACCAAACTGGGTAACACCATCAGAGCTAGTGATTGTGTTATCTAGGTTGTTAACCTACTGATAACCACCAAACTCAGAGAACACCAAGGACAAGCACAAGAGTTTGGTTTCCTAGTAGGGTGAGTTATATTCCGTGTCCTTGGGCCTAATCCTTCCCTTGGCCCAGCTTCTGCAGAATGTTTAGATAAAATTTCAAACAGCGGGATGAACATCATATGACTCCAAACCCTTCTAAGAAGAGAGATATTTGGAGAAGTATTGGAGGTACCTGCTTTTCACCATTATTAAGTGGATTGGAGAATATTCTCCCAGGCTCAATTTTATTTATTTATTTATTCAATTTATATACCGCCCTTCTCCCGAAGGACTCAGGGCGGTGCACAGCCAACTAAAACAATACATATAAAAAAGTTAAAACAAGATTAAATATGGGCTGCTTCTAGATCTAAAACCCCAATACTAAAACCCTGATTAAAACCCAATTTAAAATCAATTTAAGATCAGCCCAGGCCGGCCTGCTCAAAGAGCCAGGTCTTCAAATCATGCCTGAACACCCTCAGGTCAGTGGTCGTTCTCAACTCTGGGGGGAGCCCATTCCAGCCCGTTTTCTGTGTAGCATAAAAGGGGGAGAGGTAAGACCTGCATTTCTCAACCTTGGTCACTTTCAGATGCGTGGATTTCAACTCCCAGGATTTCCACAGCCAGCCTTGCACATCTGAAAATGGTCATGGTTGAGAAACGCTAGCTTGGATTATTTTTGTCATGCCTCACTTCCTCATTGACAGAGGCCGTGTCCTGCTCTGCAGATGCCGATTTCCTGGAAGGCACGGTGGCCCAGTGTGTTGTGGTCTGGCGGCCGCCAGACCCTCCAGCAGCTGAATCAGAGGAGAAGGTGGAAGTGTGGGAGTCAGGGCCAGCATCAGGGCAACCTGGGAGCTTTGAGGGGGAAGAGGGAATGGAGCTGGTAGAGAGGGAGGGAGGGAGAGAGATGGAGCCTGGGCCGTCCATCAGCACTCAGATGGAAAGTCAACAGCCCCCAGGTCTGGAAGTGGCTGATGAAGAAGAGGAGGAACAGCTAGGTTCCAGTGCCTGAGGCACAGCTGCACAGAAGGCAGAGGAGAGGAGAGCAGCGGAAATCTATGGGCCGGTCCTTGGGACGGAAGAGCCACCACTGCTAGTGAGTTCCCATCCTAGCTCTGGGGAATAAAAGGCAGGCGGCAGAGATGAAAAGGTGTGGTAGACAACTATTCATCTTCCGGGCGGACGGACGGACTTGTTAGCCTGCGAGAGAAACTTTTTGCGGGGCTGCCGGCACTCCTAATAAAGGAATCTTTTGAATTCACTTCGAGAGGGTTTGTCGTGTTTGGGGAGCTGGATCAGAACATCCTGGATTCGCCCTGTTTAAACATCCTTGGTGGATAAATATTATTGTTCTTCTCCTTTTTAAAAGCATTTATGTCCTTCCGCCTTTTAGAAAAAAAGCAGGCCCATGGTGCTTTCACAGTTTTTCAGCTTCCCGAAGAGCCTAGCATTCTTTTGGGGAGGGGTGTGTGTGAGTGTGTGTGTGTGTGTGTGTAGCATGATTGTGCAGTATTTCCAGGGCTCAGAGAGAAATCTTTTTAAGAGGAAATTCCTCATTGCGGCACTGGCTTGCGTGCGAGAACAAAATCAGTGGTTTTTGGTTTTTTGTTTTAAATTATTTACGGTCAGTTTCTCTCTTTCTGCAGGAACTTTTTCTAGATTTTGTTCCTCTGGTATAATATATAATATCCTGTTCTACATTGGCAGTTTTACTGAGATTAAGGATCTGTAATGTTAGCTACTGTTCTGAACTTTAATGTGCTGCTGAACATAACTAAGCCTAATTGTTGCGCATTGCACACCAGCAAGCAGATTCGACATCGGTACTTGAACATAAACATCCAGATCAGTTTTGAGGACTTAAACTCTACTTGATGGGGAAAAAAGATGGCGTGATCTCTCAAATGCAGGGAGTCCTCGACTTACAACAGTTCGTTTAGTGACCGAAGATACGACGACACTGAAAAGGGCGACTTATGACCATTTTTCACACATACGGCCACAGCAGCATCCCCACAGTTCCCGTGATTTACACGTGGCAAAGTCCACAAGTCTTAAAGTTACCAAGTTTGGAGACCTCTGCCTAAATGAATGCTTGCAAGTTGAGGCTACCTATATATCTCTTGGTGCTGCTATTGTGGAAGGAATGAACGGGGGCCTTTTATACTGTGAAATCCACCTGCTTGCTTTCCAAAATGTGGCCTGTTTTTTAAAGAGCGTTAAAAATTGCCCACCAGGAGTTCCATGCAAGTAATGCTTAAGCTGAAAGGGCCACGATCCATTTTGTCTGGTTGCGGTAGAATTTGCATATCTTTTTAATTACATACATAATGTATGTGAATCGGAAGTCTTCCCTGGTATTAAAAAAAATTATGCAGAGCCCTGCTCGGAATGCATTATGTCACCATGTTGCATAAAATATCACTCTGTAACCTTATTTAGACCTTTTAGAAATGGTTTCAACTCTAAAAGTAGAAAAAAAGCTTTAGAAAAATGGCCGTTGAAGCTTTCTAAAAAGTTTTAGAAAAATGAGCGTTTTCTTTCTTTGCAAATGAATTAAAAAAAAGAAAAAAGAATAACACAGAAGTGCTGAAGAGAGTGGGGGAGCCTTAAAATCTCCAATAGTCTGTGTTTATTGTCTTTTTCAGTCACCTTTCTCAAGGCCAGGGTAACTTCAAACATTCGTTAAACGAATGATCGTAAGTCGGGGACTGTCTTTAATTGAGGCCCTTGGCAATCCAAGTTGTTGGCCTGGAGGAGGTCCTAGTTTAATGGCAATAAGATAGTGCTGAAAAGTGGAAGATCAACTGGAACTCCATGCATTTGCCTCGTGGCAATGAGACTGAACAACAAGGAGGTAGAAACTCCTGGGTGATGCCTCCAAACTTGCTCCAATACCTTGGCTTTGGAAGGAGCCATTTTTGTCACAAAGAAGAGGGGGTCAAGCTATTTTCCAAGGCACCTGAAAGCAGGACAGGAAGCAATGGATGGAAATCAAGGAGAGAAGCAGCTAAGGAAACATTTCCCGACACAACAATTAATCAGTGGAACTGCTTGCCTTCAATGGTTGTGGGAGTTCCATCGCTGGAGGCTTTCAAAAAGAGATTGGACGTCCATTTGTTGAAATAGTATAGCGACTCCTGCCAGAGCATGGATTGAATTAGAAGACTTCCCTTCCAACTCTGTTATTCTGTCATTCTAAATTTGCTTTTTTTTCCTCAGCAGCTTTACCACTAAAGTAGAATTTCCGTGGCCTTGGAGGTAGATTAGGGTGACATGTGTACAAAGACATTTTATAACAGCCCAGAATAGGGACACTGTTGATAATAAAAGTCAGCAGAAATAAATAATAGTTGGTGAAATGTTTCCTTTTTCCCCACCGTCAACGCCGAGTTGGGTTTATATTAAATCCACCTTTCTTGTTGTAACTGCACATGATGCAGACTCCTGGCATTTTGTCACACGTTTTAATACTCATGTTTACATGTTTAATACCCTGAGCAAAGCTGTGGGACTCTCTTGCCAGGGTGCCTCCTCGGCCACTTACGCACCACGTGTGTGTGTATGTGTGTGTTCGGCCTGGTTGTGAGTAAGGTCACTTTTATCAGCCCTTTCGGTTCCAGCTGGAGGGTTGGAGGCAGCTACTTGTCCGATTGCCTTTCTCCCGGGAGTCTTGCGAATGTTCACAACTGATAAGGAGAAGAAAAACCAAACCTGGACTGGAGTTAATATTTCATTTATCTAACATGGTATCAGAGAAGAACCTCTGGGCATACGTGCCGTGTTTTGCCAAATGTACCCTTTTGCTATAAGCAAGGCACGGTACGGCATCTGTACTGATAACCATATCCAGAAAGCAAATAGTTGGAGGAGGCTATGTAAATACGAAGCACTTAAGTACTGAGCTCCTGGTTGTGGATTTCTCCCACTTCTTCTGTTGGAAAGTAAGCAACAGCAGCTGAAGGGTCTACTCCCCTTTAAACATAGGCAAGAAAAACCAAAAGTACGCATACAAACTGGGTGAAACCAGGCTTAACAGCTGCAACTGTGAGGGAGATCTTGGAATCTTAGTGGACAACCAGCTAAATATGAGCCGGCCGTGTGCAGCAGCAGCCAAAAAAGCCAATGCAATCCTAAGTTGCATTAACAGAGGGAGACAATCAAGATCAAAGGAGGTACTAATACCACTCTATAAAGCCTTAGTAAGACCACACCTAGAGTACTGCATTCAGATTTGGTCACCACACTATGAAAAAGAGGTTGAGACTCTAGAAAGAGAGCAGAGAAGAGCAACCCGGGTGATTAAGGGATTGGAGGCTAAAACATATGAAGAACGTTTACAGGAACTGGGCCTGGCTGGTCTAGGGAAGAGAAGGACCAGGGGAGACATGATAGCATGTTCTAATATTTGAGGGACTGCCCGAGAGAGGAGGGGGTCAACCTATTTTCCAAGGCACCCGAAGGCCAGACAAGGAAGAATGGATGGAAACTGATCAAAGAGAGATTCAACCTGGAAATAAGGAGAAATTTCCTGACAGTGAGAACCATCAACTGATGGAACAGAAGTTGCATTCAGAAGTTGTGGGAGCTTCATCCCTGGAGACTATCAAGAAGAGACTGGACTATCATTTGTCAAAAATGGTGAAGGGTCTGCTTAGGCAGGGGGTTGGACTAGATGACCTACAAGATCCCTTCCAACTCTATTAGTCTGTATCTAAATTCTTCTTTGCCTGTGGCCCTGCTTGCTCCCCAAGGGTTTGTGATATTCCTCAGAAGTTTTTTATAAAGAATAGAAAACCATAGGACATATCCTCTCCTGGCTAAATCAGACTTAAGGGTCATATCTTAACCCACATTCATCTAATTCAATGTTTTTCAAATGTTAGCAGTGGCTGGGGAATTCTGGAAGTCGAAGTCCACACCTCTTAAATTAGCCAACTTTTTTGTCTGATTGAGCCCAGAGTTGCAGATTCTGGCTGTGGTTGTTTTTTTCCTTCCTTAAATGGCAAAGAGTTGGCAAAGCAAATTGCTGCCTCAGTTACTGGGCCGCAAACTGTAGTTGTACTTGGAGCCTCTTAAAAAGTCGCTTGCTTTCATAAAACCTGATTGTTAATCCTACCAATTCATCTGTACCAAGGACGGTAAATTCAGTGGCTTTCCTTTCTTGCCGAAGCATGAATTGCGAGTCAAGCTGGCACCGAACAAATCATGGACTTCACCCAGGCTAGTTTGGCAATCCACCTTTCCCTTTGAAGGTTTGCAGCTCTCGTGATCAGCGATTGGAGGGGGGGGGGAATACGGTCAGAAGCTCCTGTAAAAGAAGTGATTCCCTGATGCCCATTTCCAACCAGTTTCCCAGCACATAAAGAGATCCTTGTCTGCCAAGTGCATGCATTTTAATTTCCTTTGCTCAGCTTCCTTTTAACAAACTTTTTCCCAGGATTTCCTAGCTGGCAAATACGTAGTAATAAAGTGGGAGGGGTGGGGGAGAGAGAGAGAGAGAGAAAAGACTTTGGAAATTCTCAAGAAAGGAAAGTCCAAACAGCTGGTATCTTCATTGGCTTGGACTCCTGTTTAGTCATCATCCCTGGGATGTCAGCCTGTTCCAAATTGTTGTTCCACGTTGGGATTTCTTGCAAATGAGAACCGAGAGGGTTGCTTCTCTAAGCAGGACAGGAAACGGCCTCATTTCCAAGTGAAAGATCTGTTTATTCCAGCTATTGTTCTGTTTAAACTGAGGTGGTTTCCAGTTCTTCTGAATTACCCCAATTAAATTAACTTAAGGAGGTTGTAGGTTAAGAGTGACCTCCGTGTGTAGGGGAGGGGGGTGGAAGCTACATGTTTTCTAGGAAAGCCTATATATATATATATATATATATATGTGTGTAAGGTTTTTAAGCTGATAATTTTTAAATAATAAATAAGGGAGACTAGTATAGATCTATTTCGAGCTAGTTAGCTCTCTTCAGCTAGCCATACCCTTACTGGGATTCGAACCAGGGAAGTATTACATGTGAGTTACAGTTGTAATTGCCACTACACCACTGGCTCTCTCCTTATCAGCTCCTTATCAGCTATAATACAAAGTATATATATATATTTATATATATCCTATAAACTTATAACACATCATAGAGATAAGCAATCCAAGCTGGAAACCAACATGACTAAAGCAAAAACAACAGTTAATTACAGTGGGAGGCGGTTGGAAGGGCCTGTTACGTGTGCAAGGGCTAAATTGATTAATGATATATAAAGGCATAGATCTCTGTAATGGTAGTTTAATACTCCGGCGATGTCAGCAGAGGCTGATGAAAGCTTAGTAATATAATAAATATCATTTTAGTTCCGGAGATGTATACCTGGAACTCGTATTTTTAGAATAGTTTGTAATAAATAAATAAATATTGCAGGACAATCATTTAGCAAAGAAAGGTAGAGATTGCAGCGGCTGCTTTGAAGAGCATGTTCCAAAGGTGTTGCGTTGAAAACCATTGGCACATCGTTACGCAAGCCATGCCCCAATATTGCAACCTTGTTGCCATTGTCATTGTTAAGTGCACCAGGTTAGTCGTTAAGTGAGTCTGGCTTCTCTCATTGGCTTGTGGGAAGGCCGGCTGGGAAGGTCGGCAATAGCCTGACCCCAAGACGCTGCGCCCGTCGTCAGTCAAACCCAGTCCCGGTGCACAATCGCAGGGATGCTACAACAGTTGTAAGTCTATGCGTGTAAGTCTCTTTTCCCAGAGTTGCTGTAACTCCTGATAGTCACTAATCAATTGGTTGTATGTTGAGGACTAACCATATATCAGCAATTATCAGAAGTTCATCCTGATAACCTAGAAGGCCCCAAAATGAGGTAAGGAAAGTTGTGCTTCCCGCAATTCGGCCGCTGTTTGCACATTCTATCCGTTTCCTGCATTTTTTTGGAAATCTGATCTTTGCAAACTATAACTAGTCCTCAACCTCAGCTTAGTGACCGTTGGAAGTTACAACGGCACTGAAAAGAGTGACCTATGACCTTTTTTCACACTCTTGGCAACTGGTTCATGTTTACGACAACTTCAGTGCCCCCGACTTTGTGGCAAGCAAAATCAATGAAGAAGCCAGATTGACTTAGCAACCAGGCTACTAACTTAACAGCTGCTGTGGTTTTTTTAAAAGTTTTATTTGTTTCATCTTATTTTTTTAATAAACTTTTTTTAATTTTCAAAAAAAAAATTAAAACCTAAAATAAAATTATATACATCATTGTGTCAATGTCAAGACATGGTTTACGTCTCCTTATCGTGTTTCTATACATACTTTCTTGTTACGCTGCATTACCATTGCATATTCTTTCCCTTATTCTTATTACAAATTTATATATTTTCATCATATATTTCTATTTTCCGTTTTCTTCACTGTTTTGTTAGTGTGATATATCAAAATTCCGTTTCAATCAAACGGTGCGTTGCCTGGGTACAATTATTTTTAGGCAGTCATAATTGGAGTGTTTAGAATAGCAGCTGCAATGATTCACTTTAACAATTGGGGCAAGAAAGAAGGGGCAAAACTCCCTGACAAATGTCTCACTTAGCAACGTAAACTTGGAGCTCCATTGTGGTCATAAGTCCAGGACCACCTGTCCCTCGTTGGGTAGAAGAATCTATCCTAGAAATCATTCGGTTCCCCTTTTTTTAAAAAAAGAAAAAAGAAACCAGAAATACAAAATGATTTAAGATATTTTTTTCCCGTAAACAAAGAAAGCAACTCTTGTTGTGGAGTTTGGGGGTTAATGGGTCTTGTTTCTTTCTTCTCCCTGCCACCGTCCTTCCTGGACTGATCTAGTCCTTGTTTGTCCTTTGACAGGATCTCATAGGATCTCTCATCAATGAGCTGTCACCCTGGGGAAAAGCTGCCTCTTAAAATTATTATTATCTGGTCAGTCTTCCCAAATCTTCTTAGAAGGAAGCCCAGCTGGCGTTTTCAGCGGCCTCTTGTGAACAGTAGCAAGTAGCTGGCTTTGTAATACGGTACAAATTCACACCCAGCAATCCCATCCCACCAGAGGCTTCCTTTAAAAAAAAAACAGAGAGAGAGAGACTTTTTAATATTGCTAAGCCAAATATATCCGTCTTGTTATTCCACGAATTCTGTTCGCTTCCATCTTTGCCATGCTTCATCCCAGGACCTGCTTCCAATCCCAGCTTCGATGCTACCCGTATTTTTACGGAAGAAATAGGAGACCTGACAAGTTAATGCATCAAAAGTTCGTAGACTTTTTTTTTATTAGTATATCATATAAAATGCAAAAATGCAAAAAAATAAAAATAAGAACAATAGGGGAAGGAAAAGGGAAGGGGAAAGTTTAGGGAAAAGGAAAAAAATAAAGATAAGGTATCGACTTCAGACTGGTGTAGTAGAATAAGATAATGGCATCAAACCTTAATTTTTTATTTTTATATAATAGTATAAACTAGCCTTTTCTAGAACAACAAACCTACCTAGTGGATGAACCCCAAAATCAAAGTTTTATTTTTGTTCCCATTTCAAGCACAAAGTCCAGAAATGGTTTCCAAGTTGA
The DNA here is from genome assembly GCA_023653725.1 of Bungarus multicinctus. NCBI lineage: Eukaryota > Metazoa > Chordata > Lepidosauria > Squamata > Elapidae > Bungarus > Bungarus multicinctus. Next base: position 25,010,653 of record CM042837.1, read on the forward strand.
AACAAAAGTAATTGTGTTTTTTTGTTTTGTTTTGGTTAATCGAAGCAGTCGGGTTAGCCATCTCTGCTAACTTTTGTCCTTTTGAGTTCATTTTACGGACAACTTTTGTGTCTTTTTCTTGGCAACAATAGGGAAGTTGCCTTCCGTTGGTTGTGTATGTACATTAGAGGTTAAGTAAATGTTTGCTGAAAGTGGTTTTAAGGCAGGCAACCTCACATACAGGGCCAAATGTTTCTGATTTAGAAACATGTTGTTGATCGAATATCTGTCCTTTCAACAGTGTCGTAATTACTTTATTGGGTATTTTTATCCCATCCCCTGAATTCAAAAGCCTTCTAGAAGAAAGATACAACTGTTTTCAGGCTGCCTGTAGTAATTAAAATCAGACTGATGCTCTTCTAATCTGCTTTTCTTCTCAAAGAGAGACCCGAGATGATCTAAGAGAAAAACGCTCTGAAGGTTGGATGCAGTAGCATCCTACTTGTGGTTGCAATTGGTCTCCTAGTCCAACCCTTGCTCAAGCAAAAGACTCAAGACAATTCCAGAGAAATGGCTGTCCAATCTCTTCTTAAAAAGCCCCAGTGGTGGAGAAGGAAGGAAGGAGAGAGAAAGAAAAGAAAGAAAGAAAGAAAGAAAGAAAGAAAGAAAGAAAGAAAGAAAGAAAGAAAGAAAGAAAGAAAGAAAGAAAGAAAGAAAGAAAATAGCATTTAGACTTATATACTGTTTCACAGCCCTCTCTGAGCAGGGCGGAGAGAAGGGAAGGAAGGAAGGAAGGAAGGAGAAAGAAAAGAAAGAGAGAGAGAGAGAAAGGAAGGAAGGAAGAAAGAAAGAAAGAAAGAAAGAAAGAAAGGCAATAGCACTTAGACTTACATACTGTTTCACAGCCCTCTCTGAGCAGGGCGGAGGGAAGGGAAAGGAAGGAAGGAAAAAGTAATAGCACTTAGACTTATATACCCCTTCGCAGTGCTCTCTAAGTTTGCAGAGTCAGCCTATGGCCCCCAACAATCTGGGTCTCATTTTACCGACCTCGGAAGGATGGGAGACAAGAAGAACAATAACCTAATTCAACGTTTCTCAACCTTTGCAGCTTGAAGACGGGTGGACTTCAATTCCCAGAATTCCCCAGCCAACTATGCTAATTCAGTGTGTCTCAGGGATGGCAGCTTGGCAGATTCTGGGAGCTGAAGTCCATCCCTCTTCCAAAATACCAAGGTTGACAAACACGGCATTAGTGAGTTAAACAACTTCCCCTCAAAGGCCCAAAGGCAGCCCTTAAACTTCCCTTCCTGGGGAAGTTGGCACAGAACTGCATTTCCTTACCCTTTGCACCCTGTACAAAAAATGGAACACAACTCAACACAACTTTTCCTCTCCCCCCTCATGCTTTGTGTACAAACACTGAACGCAACTCACCTAACTTTGCAAAGTCATCTCGTAAATCGTGAACATTGGAAAGCATACAAAATGGGAGTGCTCCACCCCCCGCCCCATTGGATTGCTTATTTAGAGAGGGGGGGAGTATTTCCCACCCCCAAAAAACTGTCTGTAACTGAGACACTAGAGGTTTCTAGGCCAACCTCTGTTTGGCGGCAATTGTATAACCCGTTTGACTGAAAATCCGTCAGTAAAACCACTAATCAGATCTGACGGTGAGATTACTGCAAAGGCGAAGCAGGGCTGGCACCCATGGTTACATCACCTCCTTTTGTTTATACTGGGGAGAGAGAGAGAAAATCCAGCCCCTTTCATCTCTTCCTGGAGAGTTGCAGTTTGGTGCACAAAGGAAACATAATTTAGGTGCCTGTCCAGTTTCCTAGCCCGGTTTTCTATAAAGATATATATGGAAGAAATAAAATATGCACTGGGATAACAGTTGAAATGCAAGCACTGTCAAAAAGGATTGTAATATACATAACACTTTTATTTTAAATATTTGTGGTGTATTTTGTATTTTAATGTTTTAATTTTTCAACAAAGGTTTATTTTAAAAAGAAAATATATATATATATTTAAAAAACAACCTTTAATTTCTCTCCCTCCTCCCCACCAGTCTAGCTAATTAAGTACGATTTAATTTATAAGGGTGTCTTGCAAAATTGTTTTCTCTCCAAATTGCTTTCGAAAGCAATTTTGAAATAATCGACGGCGGGGTTTTCTCCAGGTGCCTTAGAAATGGCCTTCTCTCCTTCCTTCCCTTGCAGCCTTCGTCAATGCAAATCTGAATTCTGCCCTCTTCCTTTTCTCTCTTGTGTAGCTGCCAGGCATCTTGTGTTCATTGTCCATTTCTGAAGAAAGACACACAACACACACCTCACGCACCATAGAAGGTCACAACTTTTTCCACTCCCATCCGTTGTGTGTCCACCCCAGATCTGTATAAATCGTCTTAGAGGCAGCAGGCGAGGTGGGTTTTAGTAAACCCACGTTTACTAAAACGTTCTTGGCAAGGATTACTAAGGCGTCCTTGGCAAGGGAGTGGGGAGGGCATGCAAACTTCTAGGGTGGATTTTTTTTCTTGGTTGGGGCAGGTTGCCAAGTGCCCAAACTTTTGATCATCGTGATTGGGGGCGGTGGCTGCAAGAATAGAATAGAATTCTTTATTGGCCAAGTGTGGTTGAACACACAAGGAATTTGTCTTGGTGCAAATGCTCTCAGTGTACATAAAAAAGAAAAGATACATTCATCAAGAGTCAAGAATCATCAGGTACAACACTTAATGATAGTCATAGGGTACAAGAAGCAATCAAATCTTACTAGGAGCCAGTCACTATAGATCGTAAGGATACAAGCGACAAAGTTACAGTCATACAATCACAAGTGGGAGAGGATTGGGTGATCAGGAATGATGAGAAGATTAATAATAATAGTAGTGCAGACTTAGTAAATAGTGGGACAGTGTTGAGGGAATTATTTGTTTAGCAGAGTGATGACGTTCGGGGAAAAACTCTCCTTGTGTCTAGTTGTTCTGGTGTGCAGTGCTCTATAGCGTCGTTTTGAGGGAAGGAGTTGAAGTCATGTTTCTCCGTGCCGTTGTAACTTCAAACACAAGTTCAGCATTGCTGAAACGGTGGGATGAATAGAAGCCCAGTGTGATTGTGCTCTTGGTTTTACAAGAGAGTCTCCTGAAAGATATTATTTTCCTGTCGTTTCTGGGCCATTTGGGCAGGAGGCATGGGTTCCAGGTCTCGGTTATATGACCTTATTTTGTCAGGAAAAATAAAGGACAAACTTGGAAAAAAAATCAGAGGATAATTTTTGTTATTGTTTAAGTTGTTTACATTTAAAACTTAGCTTTGCAAGACAATTTTTAAGGGCAAACTTTACAAAAAAAAGGCTTGTTCTAATAAAAAAAATATTGAAAAAAATCAGATGGCATATGATGCAAACTTGCTTTTTTTTAAAAGGGCAATTCCCTTTTCACATGTTTTGCATGAATTTGAAAGAGCATTAAGTGGTACCATTTGCAAACGGCCCAAATCAAGGACAGAAGTGGGCTTTTTGAAAAATAAATAAATCTAAAGGACAGCTTTCCAAAATAAAAGACTGACCTTTTTAATAAAGGCCGTATGACCGCTGTACTACTGGCTCATCTTAAAAGAGATCTAGAAAACTGGCCTTCTTCTGACACAACTCCAATCCTCCTGGGGTTCTAGAAAGACCTTAAAACTTGGCTTTTGGGGGAGGGGGGAAATGTAGTTTAGGGAACATAGTTTTGGAGGGGGAGTGTGGTTCAGAAAAATAATAATAATAATAATCTTATAACCGGGTGTGAAAACACAAACGAAAGCTGCTCCTTAGAACTTCATGCTAGCGTCAGATGTGTTTTCCTGTTTGTAATAGTTGCCCTCTCAGAATATGGAAGGAGGAAGTTCCAGCAGGGTAAGGCCAGGACATCTGGTGATTTCTTACTTGACTGCTGCCCCAAGCTTGCAAAATAATAATAATTAAAAAAAATTAAAGAAAAAGACCTCGCTTCCCTTGCAGGCGAAGTCCTCTTCATTCAGTAGACCTTAAATCCTGAAACTCTTAAGAGAACGTGCCAGATGGCAAGGTTGGCCCTGACTTCCTGCCAACCTGTACAGCGTTAAGGAGGGCTGAAAGCATTGATGAGTCTTCCTCCCTCCCTCCCTCTCTTTCTCTCTCTCCCCCCTCTTTCTTTCCTCCTCTCTGTCCCCCCTCTATCCCTCCCTCTCTCTGTCTCTCTTCCCCCTCTGTCTTTCCCTCCCTCTCTCATTCTCTTCCTCCCTCTTTCTCCCTCTCCCTCCCTCTTTCTCTCACATTCTCTCCCTCCCTCTCTCTCTCCCTCCCTCCTCTCTGTCTTTCTCTCCCCCTCTCTCTCTTCTCCCCACCCCACCCATTCCCTTGCACACATAGGAAATTCCAGGTGGCCTCCAAGCAACACTTTTAGAGCCCTTGTTCTTGCAGAGAGCCAGGACAGAATGTCCTAGGAAGAAAAGCTGGGACGTTTGCTCTTCCAGGGAAGAATTGGCCCTCTCTCCTTTCTGGTTTCCATCAGGCCAGGCAGAGCCGTGCATACGAATGCAGGAACTTTCACCTAGCTATGAAACCTCCCAGCCAAAGCATCCCCTCCTGTTGCCCGTTACGAGGGGCTGCCACGCTGGATTTCCGAATTTGGGAAAGAGGAGAGAGAGAGAGAGACTTTTTTCTATGCAATTCACCTTTCGCCTTTTATCTTTCTGCAGATTACCTGGCCAACCGGGGACGTTTGAGCGAGACGGATGCCAGGCGCAAATTCTGGCAGATCCTCTCGGCTGTGGAATATTGTCATGGCCGGAAGATCGTACACCGGGATCTCAAAGCGGAGAATCTCCTCCTCGATAACAACATGAATATTAAGATAGCAGGTATTCCATACATGATGAGCTGGGCAGGTGGTTTATTTATCTATAAATAGATTCATAATTTTCAATGACTCTAGGCAGCTTACCAAAAAATAAAAAATAAACCAATTTAAAAAGAGTAAAAGCCATACACCCCTCCCCAAATCCCTCTTGCACTCATAAGGATTAGATAAAATTGGCCCTAAGGTATTGCTATAAAAATTGCTCCTGCTTGACTTTTCCCCCCTCTTCTTGGCCAAATCAGAGTCGTTTTGGATGCTGTAGAGTTTTTACTCCTGTTTGCAGTGCCATAGCAACCCCTACCTCCCTGCCAGATGTGCAGGTTACAATCAAATTAATTAATTTTGGGGTGAGAAAGAAGAAGAAGAAGCAATTCAAAATGGAAAACTCTTGGGTTATTTTAGCACGCTTGATTCTGTTTTAATTACAAATTTAAATACAGCAGATGTTTGCCGCAGTTGGATAATTTCCCTCTGCCTCTGTATAATGCAAAGGATTCTTGGATTGCCCGAATTTTAAAAAATGAGAGGAACGAGAAGATGTTTGAGCTTCTCGAGAGTTTTGTAACATTGTCAAGTTCTTGGAAGAAATGATCTCTCGCAACTTTGGCCGAGAGTAGTTTGGTTCCAAGAAGGAGGAACTGCAGGCATTGAGTTCCGGAGGGATTGATAGCAATAGGGAAGTGGGAATGGATGCTAAGATGACTTAAAAGCAGCTGGCTTTAGTAACAGAGGTCATATATTATTGTAGTTTCATTTTGCATCATGGGTAGGTTGAATGGAGAGATAACCAGGATGTGGGAAACAGCCTTGGTTCCCAGTTGGGTTTGGATAAAATATTGTCATTTCTACTTGCTTGCAAAGGACCAGTCTTTTGCTGTTAAAAGGATCAATATTTTTGCAACTCTTGGCAGGCACGTAATTCAACTCCAAAACAGAAATAAGGAATGGCAGGTACATCTGGACAGTATCAGTTTTTTTAAAGCTAGTCAAGGAAACCGTTATCAGTAGCTTCGGACAAGGCTTGGATTTTAGTAACATCCTTGTTTTGGCATAGCTTGAAGAAGAAGGACCGGAAATTGTACTTCTGTTTTTGGATCGATCACAGCTTGTTTTAACTTCCTGATCAGGACTTCAGGCTATCATTTATGAAGCTGGTTTCTTGTTGCTGATCCTAGTAGAGATTGAAGATAATTTAGGGCAAAGATCTAGGCGAAGTGTATGCTGTAGGTGGAGATTGAAATCAAGGCACCCAGCAGTTGTTTCTTGTAGCCTTAAAACGTGGTTTAGTCTTAGATACCAACAAAGGGGGTGGAAATCTATTTCCTTGTATCAAGGATAGCAAAATCCATTGGGCATTTTTGCTGCCTAATGAGATAAATTCTTCCTTGCCTTTTCCACCAAGTGTTAATGCGAAGTGAAGTCTTGATGATGCCTGCAAGATGTCTTATAATGGCTGTATAATTATCATCCCGGCGTCTGCGTCACATGGCATTTGCACGGTTGAGTTTAAACCCAAGCAAGGATCTCTGTGAAACCCATACAAGAGAAAATTCGTAGTTCAGGGGTGGAACTGTGGGGTCCTTGGTGCTCTCTGAGCTTGGTGGTTTTCTTGCAGACATTTCATTAGCCAAGTAGGGAACATCATCAGTGCTAGAAGAGGGGGGAGGGTTATATTACAAGGGCCTTTTGCTGCTGATTCTGTGATCATACCAGGTAGTGAAACATCTCAGAGAGCACCAAGGACCCCAGAGAATTCACCAGGGATCAGGTGGCCATTCATCCAGATATCACCCACCCGCCACCCACCCACCCAAAGGCATTTGGCCCCAAGGAGGGATTGGTTTGCAAAAGCCACCGGGGAGGATGTATTTGTGCCTCCTCTGCACTTTTGTGACACAGAAATCAGGGCAGGCTCTTGAGAAAGAAAGACTCTCGGTTCACAAGCTGAGCGCCACTCAAGGCCGCCCAAGTTCTTGCCCTGCCAACAAGGCGGGTGACTCTTTTTGACAGCAGCGTGCGAAGGAACAGACTGCTGAGACGAATGAAATGCACGCTTCGCTTCCACGTCTCCTGGAGGCTTTCCCACCAAGGACGGTGCTGCGCTAGTTCGAATCCACACCCCTCCCTCCCACCTTACGGCTGCCTTGTTCCCAGAGGCTGGCTGTGCAGGTGACGTTAACGCATGAAAAGTGGACAAACAGGCCTTTCTGGTTCCTCCATTGTCTCCTCTTCCCTTCACAGTTGGCTCCTTCTTTGCTCAGATGTTCTGCCCTTTTGAGTGCCAATTTTATGTGTGTGTATATATATATATATATATATATATATACTATATATATATTATTCCCTGCATGAGCTGATAAGGAGAGAGCCAGTGGTGTAGAGGCAATTACAACTGCCTCACATGTAATACTTCCCTGGTTCGAATCCCTATGGCTAGCTGAAGAGAGCTAACTAGCTCGAAATAGATCTATACTAGTCTCCCTTATTTATTATTTAAAAAAAAATTATCAGCTTAAAAACCTTACACAATGTAAACACAAGAAACAAATAGCTTTCTGTCGGTATGGTCTCTGGTGATGAGCGAAAGACAGAAAAGAAAGCAGTATGCTTTCTCCTTAATTGGGCTTAACAGGGTGTTGTAATACAAAGTATATACTTATTCCCCTGCCTGAGCTATAAGGAGAGAGCCAGTGGTGTAGAGGCAATTACAATCACATGTAATACTTCCCTGGTTCGAATCCCAGTAAGGGTATGGCTAGCTAACTAGCTATAGATCTATATAGTCCCTATTTATTATTTAAAAAAAAAAATTTGCTTAAAAACCTTACACATATATATATATATATATACTTTGTATTATATATATATATACTTTGTATTATATATATATATACTTTGTATTATATATATATATACACACACACGTTTATTTGCAGTGCTCAGGCCCTTCAGGAGATAGGGACTTCTGGTTTATTATGGGAATGGTTGTATCTTGGAGAGGGGGAGGTTGTGGATTGGCAGCAACAAGCATATATTTGTGACCAGAAAACGCTCCACTCGGCCGGCCGATGAACAGCTTCCATGTTGGCCCTTTTAAATTGGGAGAGGTTGAAGCAAGGCAGGGAAGAATGCGAAGCAGAGGGAGGAGATGGAGTCTGGCCTCCAGCCCAGCCTGAGGCCAGGTGACTTCCTCAGGTGTCCCACGCAGTTTCTTAGCAACGGTGTTTTTTTTCAACTTCCCCATATAGGCCGCCACGGGTCGCCTCCTTTCGAAGTGCCAACGGGGCTCGGCTTAGCTTTTTGAATCAAGTAGCAAAAGAGGGGGGGGGGGTGAGATGGTGAATGTGTTCTGGCCATAGGCTTCCCCCGACGGCACGAAGCTGAGTCCTCATCCCGATAAACCCCTTTTATTTGATTTGCAATGAATTTCCTCCCCAACAAAGTCCTGGCCAACAGCCTTTCATGATAGTTCCCAATTACAAACCTTTATCAGGCTTGGAGTGGCCAGGCCTATATCTTTCAGACACTGCAATATTTGCCAAGCATGCCAGAATGAACTAATTGTCTCCTGCAAATCCCCACTCCCCCTTCGCTCCTCTTTTATACTCTAGGGGAGGGAGCCATCCATCATCCACCTGTGGCTTTACTCCCAAGTCGACCCTTGTTCCTCAGCTGTTCCCTTCATCTGGCAGCTCTGCGCATGCGCACACTGGGAACAGGCTCCAGCTGTTCTTCTTCCCCACTGATCTCCGGCTCTGAAGGCAGCTGATAACTGTTCAGATGGTCCTAGTACCATCTTTGCCTCCGACGCAGAGCCCTTTTCAGAGCCTTCCCCCAACTCCAGGACTGGCCCATGTTCCTCCCCAACCTCCTCACTATCCGAATCGGTCTCCAGCTCCGTTGGACGCTGTCGGGCCAGAACGGGGGATCGGATCAGGTCTGCTAAAACATCATTTCGGATCCTCAGCAGGCATCAAGAAAGTCTCCAGTGGTTAAATGACTGTGGAGATTCTCAATCGTCCAGGTCATGGTTGTCCCAAAGGTTCCCCCCCCCACCAAAAAAAGGTAACTGGACACGTTCTTCTGTTAAGACATCATCCAAGAAGAACTGAAGAAGCTTCTTGGGTGAGAAGCAAAACGTTTTTGATGAAAAAGACCAAGAAAGTCCAGTTGCCTTTTAGGGGGGGGGGGGAGGAACCATTCCTGTTTCCAACGGTTACTCAGGGTGAGACTTCCAAGAATATCACATTTTCCTAGAGCTTAAACAAAAATGTTTAAGTGACATGATAGTAAGGGATTTTGGATTTGGCTGCTGGGGTTAGAGACTGATGTCTTGCACATATGTTAGACTCTATTTCCCATAAACTCAGCCATCCTGGCCAAGGGTCAAAAACCTTGGCAGACAATTGCAAATCTTCAGAAGGACATCGAATTATCTACCATTGATAAACCCACGAGCATCTAGGCACGTGCACAGATTCTCTGGAGAATTTTTATTATTTCATTTATTAAACTTAGATGCCACTTCGTCTCCCCTTGAGAGGCCTTAAACGGCTCACGATCAGTAACAGCAAAATAGAGCGTCAGAACCATAAACATCAGCAGTAAAATTGATTCAAAATGGACAAAGATGGGGAAGGAAAGGCGCAAGATGCACCCAGGGGAGGCGTTTGAGGCTCTTCTTCTTGGTCTATTAACACACACACACACACCCCGATTCAGTATTCATACAATTCAGTTCCGATAGAAATTCGTTCTTGTCCCCGAGTGAGTTGCCCACAGTTGCACTCGAGTCGTTCTTTAAGGGAGAGAGTTATGAAATGGAACCCTCCCTCTTAAAAACAAGAACGAGACCCCAAGCGCATTCCAGCAGCCAGGCGCTGGCCGACTTCCACCGTTGCAGAATATATTTTAGAATATGGATTGGCGACAGGAAGGGAAACGTCTCCCACTGATCTGAAAAGGCTCCACATTTCACAGCCACGAGGGGTGGTGAGATTAATGAAACTTTTCCTTTAGTTTAGCATCTGGGGAAGGCACTGTGTAGGGAGAGAAGGGGTTTCTGGCAGCTGGTTACGGGCTCCAGGGTCCCTGCTGCTTCGATCCTAGAATCTTATTGTGGGATTTCCAGAATTTTTCTGAAGGCAACGTGGTAGCTTTCCCGTAGCTGGAGTATGCTGAGAGTTGAGGTCCATCCATCTTAAATACGGCTGCAGTTGGGAAACACTATTGTAGATGGTTGTGAAATGATGAAACCCAGGCTAGGCCAAAGTTTAGGAAGGAATAGTTCTTTTCACAAAATTATCCGGAACCCAGGAGTATGTATGTATGTATGTGTGTGTGTGTAAGTATTTATTTATTTATTTAATTTGTTTACCGCCCCCTCTCCCAAGGACTCGGGGCGGTGCACAGCCAGATAAAAAATATACAAATACACATACAATAATTTAAAATGCATTAAAAGAATTAAATAAATTGGCCATTAAAAGTTAAGAAGTGGGGAATTAAGAAAATTAGGAAGGAAGGAAGGAAGGAAGGAAGGAAGGAAGGAAGGAAGGGGAAAATGAGAGGGAGGAGGGAAAGGAAGGAAGAAGAAAGGACAGAGAAAGATGGGAATGGGAGGGAGAGAGAGGAGGGCGGGAAGGAAGGAATGGAATGGGTGGAGGAAGGAGATGGGAATGGGAGGCAGAGGAAGGAAGGAAGGAGAGAAGAAGGAAGGTAGTGGAGGAAGGAAGAAAAGAAGGGAAGAAGGAGATAGAAGAAGGAAGGCAATAGAAGGGAGGGAGGGAAAACAGGAGGGAGGGGGGAAAGGAAGGAAGAAGAAAGTAAAAAGATGGGAATGGGAGGGGGAGAGAGAAATGGAAGGAAGGAGTGGAAGGGGGGAGGAAGGGAAGAGAGGAAGGAGATGGGAATGGGAGGCAGCAAGGAAGGAAGGAGAGAGGAGGAAGGGAAGGGAAGGAAAAATATGGGAGGGAAGGAAGGAGATGGGAAGGAGGGAGGAATGGGAAGGAAGGAGAGAAGAAGGAAGGCAATGGAGGAAGGAAGAAAAGAAGGGAAGAAAGAGATAGAAGAAAGAAGGCAATAGAAGGGAGGGAGGGAGGGAAAACGGGAGGGAGGGGAGAAAGGAAGAAAGAAGAAAGGAAAGGAAAAAGATGGGAATGGGAGGGGGAGAGAGAAATGGAAGAAAGGGAGGAGGAAGGGAAGAGAGGAAGGAGATGGGAATGGGAGGCAGCGAGGAAGGAAGGAGAGAGGAGGAAGGGAAGGAAGGAGATGGGAAGGAAGGAAGGAAAGAGAAGGATGACAGTGGAGGAAGGAAGAAAAGAAAGGAAGAAAGAGAAGAAGGAAGGCAATAGGAGGAGGAGGGAAGGAAGGAAGGCTCTTTTCACAAAATTACCCAGAGCCCAGGAGTTGGGCTGGATCCATGAAAGGTTCTTCTGAACCAGCTTCCTGGTTTTCCTAGCACTTATCCCTCAATTGGACATCAACCCAGAGGCATCTTCCGCTTGTGTTTTCTTGATATACCTGCCCGGTAGAACAGCAGCATCTATGGTCCATCTGGGTTTTGTTTTTTGTTTTCTTTTCCCGCTTCCTCTGCAGATTTTGGGTTTGGGAACTTCTACAAAAGCGGCGAGCCTCTGACCACCTGGTGCGGAAGCCCTCCTTACGCAGCTCCCGAGGTCTTTGAAGGCCAGCAGTACGAGGGGCCGCAGCTGGACATTTGGGTATCTGCATCATGTTAAACTAAGCACTTTCTTTTTTTTTTCCTTTTTTGAACACCCTGTTCCTTTTCTACTTACGTTTTTGTTTCTCTGACTTGCTAAAAATACCTTCTTCTTGTTGCAAGAAGAGAGCTTTGAGTCCAAAAAACATTCCCCATTTGAAAACCTGCAAGAGGGTTTTTGAGCAGCTCAGATGAAAAGAAAACCGAATCCTTACCCTCAGGTTTGGTGACCCTCAGCGCATTCCCCACCTTCTCCAAACTCCTCGCCCCTTCTCTTTCCACGGCGCGCCACCCTCGACAGAAACCCCCCCCCCCCATTCCCCCCTCCCAATAACAATAGCGACCATCCTCCAATCCGCGACCCACTCCTCCCTCCGATCCCACCCTCCCGCGCAGAGACGTACTCTTCTTCTTCGAGAGGCTCCCCCTCCCGCCCGAGCTTCACCCCAACACCTCCACCCACCACCCACCGTCCTCGCGCGAGCTCACTCCTACTACTCTCCGCCCGAAGGAGAGCAGGACAAACCAAACGTCAGCCCCTCACAATTTCATTCTCTCCTCTCCCCCCCAATCCTCTCCTTCTATCCTCCCCCTCCTACCCCTCCATCTCTCCCTACCTCTATCTATAGCTCTCCCTTTCCTCCCATCTCTTCTCTTCCTCCATCTCTCTCTCACTACTTCCTCTCTGGAACTCTTCTCTCTCCACCTCCCCGGAAAGAATCAATCTCTCTCTCCTACTCTGTAGAGAGAGAACCCCCCCCCCCCCCCCTCAACCCCCTCCCCATTCCTCTCTATCTCCCAGAGAGCGGCGAGAGAGAGAAAGAAGAGAGAAGGGAGCTCTCTAAGAAACTTTTCCCCCCCCCCTTCCCACTCTCTCTCCCCTCTCTCCATGCTCTCTCTACTCTCCCCCTCTCTCCCTCCCCCATCTCTCCATCCTCTCTCTTCTCTTCTCTCCTCCCTCTCCTCTCCCTCTCCATCTCTCTCTCTCTCTCTCCTCTCGCCTTCTCTCCTCCTCATTCTCCTCTCTCCCGCCCTCATTCCTTCTCTCTCCTCTCATCCTCTCTCCCTCCTCTCTCCTTCTCCCTCCCTCCATCTCTCTCTCTCCCTCCTCTCTCTCTCCCCCTCCCTCTCTCTCTCTCCCTCCTCTCCATCTCGTCTCTCTCTCCCCTCTCTCCTTCTCTCCCTCCCTCCATCTCTCTCTCTCTCCCTCCTCTCTCCTTCTCTCCCTCCATCTCTCTCTCTCTCTCCCTCCTCTCTCTCTCCTCTCTCCCTCCCTCCCTCTCTCTCTCCTCCTCTCCCTCCATTCTCTCTCTCTCCCATCTGCCTCTTCCCTCCATCTCTCTCTCTATCTCTCTCTATCGCTCCCCTCCCTCTCTCTCTCCTTCTCTCCCTCCATCTCTCTCTCTCCTTCTCTCCCTCCATCTCTCTCTCTCTCCCTCCTCTCTCCTTCTCTCCCTCCCTCTCTCCATCTCTCTCCCTCCATCTCTCTCCCTCCCTCTCTGCCCCCATCCTGAATCTGGACCAAGCTGTGTTGGCGTGTCAACGCTGGGCTTAGCAGATTAAGTTCTTCCCCCTTGGGAGATTCCCGCCAGATTCTCAAAGGCTGGAGGGATTTGGCTGCTAGCTTTCTAGGGAGAAGAAGGCCTGGCCTTTGGCAGTCTTGCTGTAGGGCTGGACCAAGCCCCGTGCCTTCTTCCTTCATGCAGCTCTTGGGGGGGAAAGGAAACACAGAGGGGACACCAGAGCCCCTCAGAGGACACCTAGCAGAGCCCAGGGCCTTATGGCTTTGTTTGTTTTTTAAACGCGCTGTCAGGGTTGGGCCTCTGCCTTCTGAGCCTCTCCTTTTCTGCAGATGCCTTCGCAGGCTCTGGTGGATTTGGAGGCAAAGCCTTCCACCCTTTTGGGTCACGCAAGGCGAGGGGAGAAGAGCACGAATCTATCTGCTGATCGGTTGCAGGCCTGGACTGCGGATGTAGGGAGAATCCCTTGAGGACCAAAAGCCTCTTTTGAAGTTGGTCCTTCTTCAGAAGCATGGCAGGCTCCCAACATCAGCGCCATCCTCTCTCTCCCCCCTCTCCCCCGAACAAGGGAGCCCATTTCATCCAGGAGGCTCTGCAACGAGGAGCAGCTGCCCCCTGGCCCCGTGCCCCCTGCCCCTCGGTGCCAGATGAAGACTCCCTCCCCCCCGGCACACCCCAAGCACCCCCAAGGGCTGAAGACGGCCCCTCGTGCTCCCGGCAAACGTTCCAAAACAATGGGGATTGATGGCAGGAGCTGTTGACTTGGCCCGGCTGCTAAGGAAAACATCCTGCCTGTGGATCCCAGAAGGGAGGAATGTGCCTGAGAGCACGGAGATCGGTGGGCGGGGCGGGCTTTGCTGACTAAACCGGTCGAGGTTTGCTCCCTAATGGAGGCTTTGATGTGAACCAGAGCTGGTCAGAGGAAGGAAGGAAGGAAGGAAGGAAGGAAGGAAGGAAGGAATTGGGAATGGGTGGGAGAGGAAGGAAGGAGAGGGAGGGAAGGAAAGGAAAAATGGGAGGGAAGGAAGGAAGGAAGGAAGGAAGGAAGGAAGGAAGGAAGGAAGGAAGAAAGGAAGGAAGGAAAGGAAAGGCAAAAGATGGGAGGGAGGGAGGGAGGGAGATGGGAATGGGAGGGAGAGGAAGGAAGGAAGGAAGGAGAGGGCGGGAAGGAAGGAAGAAAAAATGGGAGGGAGGAAAGGAAGAGTAAAGGGAAGAAAAGAGATAGGAGGGGGAGGGGGAAGAAAGGAAGGAGATGGGAATGGGAAGGAGGATGGAAAGAGGGAGGGAAGGAAGGAAGGCTGAATCGATGACTGTTATCTTTGGAGCAGGGTTGTGGTGAAGGCCCCTGGTGTCCCCCGATCTCAGATCCCCCACTCCTCTTTCGCAGAGCTTGGGCGTGGTCCTTTACGTCTTGGTTTGTGGAGCGTTGCCCTTCGATGGACCGACCCTCCCCATCCTGCGGCAGAGAGTTTTGGAAGGAAGGTTCCGCATCCCCTATTTCATGTCTGAAGGTATGGCCGCCTTTCCTTTCGGGGTCTTTCTGCTTCCATGCCCTGCGGACTCCCATCTGCTGTACGCGATGGAGATGGGAAGGGATGAGAAGTCCCAGAGAGAGAGAGGGAGGGAGAGACAGAAAGAGACACACACACATACAGAGAGACAGAGACACAGAGAGAGACAAACAGACACAGAGAAAGAGAGACACAGAGAGAGAGACAGGGAGAGGGGGAGACAAAGAGAGGGAGACAGAGACAGAGAAGGAGACAGAGAGAGACACATACACATAGAGAGAGAGAGACACAGAGAAAGAGAGACAGAGACAAATAGAGAGAGAGACAGAGACAGACAGACATTGGCCTTTGGATATTTGGCCAAAACAGACAGAATTTGCACTGGGGCCCCAGGGGTGTCCATCCTGACAATGAGCAGAGCTGTCAAGAAGGCCTGAAATTGGACATGGGCATAATCTGTGGCTTAAAAGGCAGCTGTAGGGTGACGTTGACCTCTGACAGCTTCCTTCTGTGTCCCTACAAGCAAGGCCTTAGAGAGAGCTGGGGAGGGGGCTCACCTGCAAAGCCAAGGAGCGGGTGAGGTCTCCCATAACTCCATTCTGACATAAGCAAGGTGTGATTCACGGTCAGCCTGTCAGTGGCTATGGGTCCAGGGGTTGAAATGTCATGAAAAGCAGCCAGGGTGTTTTACTGAACTGCCCCAGGAACGAATGGCTGAGTCCAAACTTCCTTACAGCAGGTAGAAAATGCTGCGTTGACATCCATTTTCTCCCGATTATTATTCAAAGATGTACTTTGGTTTTTTTTCCCCCTAATTGTGCACCTGTGGGAGAAGTGGATTTTGTATTTTGTGCAAAGTAAAGCCACTCCATTCATGTTGATTTTTATCTTCAGCAATAACTTAATTGGCATCTAAGCTATATATTGCCTGTTATAGATAGAATAGAATATAGAGTAGAGTTGAGTAGAGTAGGAATAGAACAGAACAGAGCAGAACTAGAACAGAATATAGAAGAATAAGTAGAATAGGAATAGAAAAACAGAACAGAATATAGAGTAGAGTAGGAATAGAATAGAGCATAATGGCCTCCTGCCATTATCGGCCTCCCGTCGACCAATATGCTCCCATAGAGTGGGTCTCCTCGGAGTGCCGCCGGCTGGACGGCTGGCGACCCTGAGGGTGCGGGCCTTCTCGTTGGGGGCAGTCTCCCTCTGGAACGAATTACCCCCGGAGATGAGGACCATCCCTGATCTCTTGACCTTCTGGCGCACGTTGAAAACTTATTTATTTCACCAAGCTGGTCTGGCCTAGGGGTTTTAGGGGATTTTTAATTAGGGTTCATCTGGTTTTTAGTTTTTAGCCCTCTTTTTTAGCTCTCGGCCTTTTATATTTGGTCTTTTAATTTTGTACTGTTTTTCGTATTTTAATGTGGCTGTACACCACCCTGAGTCCTGTAAGGGAAATAGGGCGGTATATAAGTTTCATAAATAAATAAATAAATAAATAACAGAACTGGAACTAGAATAGAATAGAAAAGAGAAAAGGAAAGGAAAAGAAAAGAAGGAATAGAAATAGAAGAATAAGTAGAATAGGAATAAAACAGAACAGAACTAGAATTAATAGACTAGAATAGATAATAAACTCAAAAAATGGCCTGAAAACGGCCCCAAAAATGGACAAAAACCAGGCATGCAAATGCAGCCAGCTAGTCTTTTGGTTTCCGGCGCTCTGGCGCACCTGCACACACTCAGTGCCGAAAAGGTTCGCCATCACTGTTCTATTTTATACGGAGACCTTTCCCCTTCCTGTATCCAACAACTCTTCTTTCTCGTTTTTGGGGCCCACGCAGAGTGTGAGCATCTCATCCGGAGGATGCTGGTTCTGGATCCATCCAAGAGACTCAGCATTGCTCAGATTAAGGAGCACAAGTGGATGCTGATAGAGGTTCCGGTCCAAAGACCCACTCTCTATTCCCAGGGGCAAGAGAACGGGCCTCCCATCGGAGAATACAATGAGCAGGTCCTGAGGTTGATGCACAGCCTGGGAATTGACCAGCAAAAGACCATCGAGGTAAAAACAGCCTCCAGCACGGAGAGATGATTTAATCCAGGTTGTCTATATCTTAGAGGGAGGCGGTGGCTCAGGGGCTGAGACGCTGAGCTTGTCGATCAGGAACGTCCTCAGTTCAGCGGTTCGAATCCCTAGCGCCGTGTCACGGAGTGAGCTCCCGTTCCTTGTAAAAAATGCAAGTAGAAAAACAGGGACCCCCTTGGTGGGAAGGAAACAGCGTTCCTTGGGCCTTCAAAGGCATTTAGTCATGCCAGCCACATGACCACGGAGACGTCTTCGGACAACGCTGGCTCTTTGGCTTTGTAACAGAGATGAGCAGCGCCCCCTAGAGCTGGAAACAATTAGCACGGATGTGCAAGGAGGACCTTTACCTTTATCTACATCTTAGGTCTCCAAAATATCAGGGAAGAGGGGTTATTTCCATTGTTGCTCCTATTTTATTGTGCAGTTCTTGGTGAAGGGGAATATATATCGGAACAGGAAAAAAAAATAGGTACTTTTCATTTTCATGGGTTGTTGATTTTTTCCCCTAAGCACAACTTTTGGAAATTCCCACCGGGCAACCCAGATCGGTATTTTCTTCTTTTAAAAAGGGCCGGTTCTCATTACTGCAGGGATGTTTATCCCTCGTGCTTCAAGTCTTCTTAAAACTTCCACGTCCTTCAATTTCCACGTCCGAGCTTAGCATCCAAAGGACAAGGAAATTTGGTTGTTGTTGGTTGATCCAAGGAAATTTGGGGAAGTTTTGGGTAATTACGAGTCGGAAGGAACACAGGAAATCCAAACCCTCTTTTTTTTTTCGTATTGAAGCTTCTGCCCGGCCCGAGAACCGACTGTCTGCTTAAGAAACATGCAGAGTCTCCTTTTTATTTTCTGTCTCTGGTCTAGGATTCCAAACCGAGTTTCTTTCCAGAAATAAATGCTCCGGCTGCTCCCCACGGACTCCCTGCGATCACTTCCTGAGAGCAGCCGATATTTTTAGCTGGTGTGGAGCCTGCAATATTAAGGCTTCCTGCCAGCAACTGCAGCAGGGGGTTCGGGGGGGGGGGGGGGGGCGGGGGGGAGGATGTACGTCAATGAAACTTTGAGCTTTGCAGCTTCCCTTCCCTCCAGGCCTCGGAATTGGGAAAGACCCAGCCAGAGTTGGGTTTCGCTTTGGCAGGGATCAAAAGGCCTGAGGTTAGGGGGGTGTTGAGCTCCCCTTTGCCAAACGGGGTTTTGTTTCGTTTTTAAAAGCCCCAAATGGCCACAGGGTGCAAGAGTCCGTTGTCCCCCATGAGGCTGAAGTGGTTGGGGTTCACTGCAGGTAAAAGTCCGTCCTCCAGGTCATTCGGTTGTCTCAAAGGTGCTTTTTTTCCCAGGAGGCAACTGGAGTTTCTTGGTTTTTTTTCTTTCGAAGACATTTCACTTCTCCTCCAAGGAACTTCTTCAGCTCTTGACAGGGTGGTGGGGAAGGGAAGATTTATACTCCTTGCAGACTGCTGGTCATTTGCATCCTTTTGGAGGGTGATTGAGGCCACCTGGTCACTTGAGTGGTGCTCCTGGTTCCTGGAGCCTGCAATTTTTCCTCTGGAAATCCATTCCTACTCCCACACCATTCAAAGGGTGTTTATCCCAAATTTTGTGGCTAAAAAGTTTGTAGAGATTCTCAGTCCTCCAGGTCATGGCTGTCCCAAAGGTGCTTTTTTTCCCAGGAGGCAACTGGACTTCCTTGGTTTTTTTCTTTGAAGACATTTCGTTTCACATTCAAGAAGCTTTTTCATCTCTCATAGGATAGTGGGGAGTGGAAGGATTTATTGCAGACTGCAGGAACCAGGAGCACTACTCAGTTTGACCCTAAGGACATAGATAAACCTCCAAGTGGCCTCAACGTTGATCTAAAAGGATGCAAATGACCAGCTGTCTGCAAGGAGAATCAATCCTTCCACTCCCCACCATCCAGTCAGAGTTGAAGAAGCTTCTTGGATGAGAAGGTGAAACCAGTCCCAAGTCACTTATCTCCAGTGCCATTGTAATGTCGAACACTCACTAAATGAATGGTTGTAACTCAAGGACTACACCTGATTCAGGGGAACTCTGCACCATCCCCGGGGGGGGGGGAAGCAAAGGCCTTGGGGCAGGATCTGATACCCCCGAAGAATGCTGGGGGAAGAACCGATGCCCTGACGTAATGCTCGGCTGCTTGTTTCCTTCTCAGTCCCTGCAGGATAAGAGCTACAACCACTTCGCTGCTATCTACTACTTGCTGGTGGAGAGGCTGAAGTCCCACCGCAGTAGCTTCCCCATCGATCAGCGGTTAGACTCTCGCCAGCGGCGACCCAGCACCATTGCCGAACAAGCAGTTGCCAAGGTAAAAAAAAACACCACCACCACCCTGGCTCTGTTCTAGAGCGGTTGGACAATCTAGAACGCGGAAGGATTTTCTTCCTGGAAAGCTCTCTCCCGAGTAAACTCCAGTCCGTACACCATCCAGTCTGTGCCACCACCGTGCCAGTTATTCAGACCTCCTGGTAGTCTCATTTTAACGAAACCTGCCACAAAAGTCCTTGTCACCCACCACTATGTGTTTCTGGAAATGGACAGGAAATCCTGTATTGCCAAGCCAGCAGCTTGTTAAGAGAGAGGGGCACCGTCTCAGGAAGTATTTCTCAACCTCTGCAACTTTAAGGTGGCTGGGGAATTCTGGGAGTTTGAAGCCCACCCATCTTAATGTTGCCAAGTTTAAAAAAAACCCTGATCTCCGGCCGAAGTGGTTCTTCCCGTTGACTTCAGAAACAACCAAATTTGAATAATGTTGACTAAATCTAAACCACCCAGAAGCTCCCAAGAAAATGCCACATCTGTCCTGAACTCGTTTTGACAGCTGGCTGATGAATATCTCCTGGCTTCCCCTTTATGTCCCTACTCCGTTCCAGGGGGCAAATACTGCCCTCCTTTATATGTTGATGGACGTTAGCCCTTGGGGTAGCCTTCTTGGTTCCTTCTGCGTAGAGTCAGTATGGAAGTTGCAAGTTGTGAGATTGGGAGCAGTTGCTTGCTGCACTTTGACCTCTTCTGTCTTCCTTGTTCCTGTTTAAGTCAAGTTCAGACTCTAGAAAAAGTACAGAGAGAAGAGCAACCAGGATGATGAGGGGACTGGAGGCTAAAACATACGATGAACGGTTGCAGGAACTGGGCTTGGCTAGTCTAGTAAAGAGAAGGACCAGGGGAGACAGGAGAGTGGCCTTCCAATATTTGAGGGGCTGCCACAGAGAGGAGGAAGGGGTCAAGCTATTTTTCTAAGCACATGAAGGGCCAGACAAGGAAGAATGGATGGAAACTGAACCAGGAGAATTTCAACCTAGAAATAAGGAGAAATTTTCTGACAATTAGAGCAATCAACCCATGGAACAGAAGTTGCCTTCAGATGTTGTGGGAGCTTCATCCCTGGAGGCTTTCAAGAAGAGACTGGACTGCCCCTGGTCAGAAATGGTGTAGGGTCTCCTCCTTGAGGGGGGGGGGGGGTTGGATTACATAATCTACAAATCCCTTCCAACTCTTCTCTCTCTCTCTCCTCTCCCTCCTCTCCTCTTCTCTCCTTCTCCTCTTTCATCTCCTATTTCTCCTCTCCCTCCTCTTCTCCTTCTCCTCTCCTCTCTTTCCTCTCCTTTCCTCTCTCCTCTCTTCCTTCTCCTCTCCTCTGTCTCTCCTCTCCTTTTTTTCCTCTCCCCTCTTTCTCCTCTCCTCTCTATCTTCTCCTCTCTCTCTTCTCCTCTCTTCCACTCAACTCCATTCTGTTCACTTTCCCCCCTTTTTGTCATAGCATCCTTGAACTTCCCGGTTTCCTTTGGCTTCTGCTCGAATCCTCTTCTGACCGTCCTTTTCTCTTGCCCTTCGCAGGCGTCCGTTGCTCCTGTAAACTTGCACGCTCAAAACGTTCGGCTCCGAAGGTCTCCTGGCCTCCCACCGACAGCCGAGGCCTTCTCCTTTTCCAGGTCCGTCTGCCAGGCGGAAACGGCTTTCATGGAGGAAGAGAGAATCGATACCCCCAAAGTAAGGGCACCTCGCCTTTTCGCTCTGCAGGGGGACCGGGTGGCATAATGCTTGGGCCTCTTTTGCTTCCTGTGGCTGCATTCCAGCCCCTCCCTGCACACGTCTCCCCCCTCCCCAGGAAAGGGGCAAAGACACCGTCACCGTGGTTATGCTAAGACATGGCTGCTCCGGTAGGCTTGGGCTTCAGCAGAGATGGGGGCTGAAGAGACCCGCAGCAAGCTGGAGAGAGGGGAAGACTCTTGTGAGAAGAGCATGTGGGATATGAGAAACCCCCTTGCATGGTGACCCTTGCTGGCTGGGGAATTCTGGGAGCTGAAGTCCATCCATCTTAAGCTTGCTAAGGTGAAGAAACCTTGATCTAGCAATAGCAACAGCAATTACACTTCTACACCATTTCATAATGCTTTATATAATCCTCTCTAAGCGGTTTACAGAGTCAGCCTTTTGCCCCCAACCATCTGGGTTCTCATTTTACCCACCTCAGAAGGAATGGGAGGCTGAGTCAACCTTGAGACGGTCAGGATCGAACTGGTGGCAGTGGACAGAGTTAGCTTGCAATACTGCATTCTAACCACAAGAGAGGGAGGGAGGGAAGGAAGGGAAGGAAGGAAGGAAGGAAGGAAGGAAGGAAGGAAGGAAAATAGCAATAGCCCTTAGATTTATATACCGCTTCACAGTGCTTTCCAGCCCTCTCTAAGCAGTTTACAGAGTCAGCCTTTTGCCCCCAACAATCTGGATCCTCATTTTACCAACTTCAGAAGGATGGAAGGCTGAGTCAGCCTCGAGCCGGTCAGGATCGAACTGCTGGCAGTGGTGCGTTCTCACCACTGCACTACTCCAGCTCTTTTAAATCAACTCTTAGCTCTGTTTTTCCTCTCATGGCCATGGGAGATGCTTTGCTTGTCATAAGTGCGAGGATTTCTCATAAGTTACATTTTTCAGTGCTGTTCGAAGTTCAGCCACTCAATGAATGGCTATAAGGGATCATCTCGTCACTAAAGGAGTAGCTTGCGTGTGGACTGCTCTCCAAACCCCGCCCCCTCTGGTTTCTTTTCTCCTTCTGATCAGGTGAATGGGTGCCTGCTGGATCCGGTCCCCCCAATGATGGTAAGGAAGGGGTGCCAGTCCCTCCCGACCAGCATGATGGAAACGTCCATTGATGAAGGGATCGAAGCCGAAGGGGAATCAGAAACAGATCCCGCCCAGGCCTTCGCGGCGCTGCAAGGATCTCGCAGTGGGAAGAGGCGACATACCTTGGCAGAAGTGACCAACCCCCTCTTAGCCATGCCAGGCCCAGGTACAAAATGGGGTCTGAGGGTTTTGGGCTGCAGATCAGAGCTTCAGACCAAGGTTGGAGAGACCTGCATTAGAGGGAGAAATTTTGTCCACAGTCTGTAAAGTCAAAAGTAGCTTGCAAGTGAAACCAATACTGAGGAAAATCCCTTCTTGTAGGCCCCAACAAGTGATCTCTGGCCCTTCTAGGTCTTCAGATACAATGCTCCCGGTGGGATCGTAGCTAATTCTGTTCCTTGTGGTTCTTCTTGGGTCCCGAAGGAAAAGTCTTCTCCATGGACGAGAACCAATCCTTGAGCAGCGTTGACTCGGAATACGACATGGGATCGATCCAGAGGGATTTAAACTTCCTGGAAGACACCTCCTCCTTGAAGGAAATGGTTCTGGCCAACCCGCCAGCTCCGAGGATGACCCCCCCTTTCATTGGCCTGAGACCGCCTAACCCAGCCATGCAGGCGTTGGTGGCCCACAAGCGGGAAGCCCACAATCGGTCCCCAGTCAGCTTTCGAGAGGGGCGCAGGGCATCAGACACGTCCCTGACCCAAGGTACCTGCTCTGGATTGAGGGGCGTCAGAGGGAGAGGCGGTCTTTGATAGCCAAAGCCTCATTGCCATTGGCTGCAGGAGTTGGGAGGCTGCAATGGGTTGACTTGGCCAAAGGGGGTTTGGGATTGGCTCTTGCAACTTGCAGCTGGAACCAAAAGCGAATTCAGAAGTTGGTCCCCGTGACTTGCTTGTGAAAGAATCTTTAAATCACTTGGAATTGCTCTGCTCTTTACCCAAGAGGCAACTGGACTGTCTGGTTTTTCTTTGAAGATGTTTTGCTTCTCATCCAGGAAGCTTCTTCAGCTCTGACTGGATGGTGGGGAAGGACTTATACTCCTTGCAGACAAGCTAGTCATTTGCATTCTTTTAGAGAGTCGTTGAGGCCACTTGGAGGTTTGTCTATGTCCACAGGGTCAGCTAAGTGGTGCAAATGGGTGTGGAGCCATCTTGGAATTGCTGAAAGAACTGTGTTGTGGACTAGAGATAGATGTTGTATCCTTTCCCCTCTGTTGAGGGTTCTCCAAGTGGCCTCAATGGCTCTCTAAAAGGATGCAAATGACCAGCTGCCTGCAAGGAGCATAAATCCTTCCATTGCCCACCATCCAGTCGGAGTTGAAGGAAGCTTCTTGGAGAAGTAAAACGCCTTCAAAGAAATCAAGGAAGTCCAGTTGCCTCTTGAAAAAAAAAAGCACCTTTGAGACAACCTGGATAATTGACAATCTCCATAGACACTCTGCTCTTTAACTTTTCAACAGGAATTGTAGCATTCAGGCAACACCTTCAGAACTTGGCCAGAACCAAAGGCATCCTGGAACTGAACAAAGTCCAGTTGTTGTATGACCAGATGAGGTCAGAAGATGAACCTTCTCTGGAATCCGCTTCTCCTCACTTGCACGACCTTGAGGGTAGTTCCCATCAGGTACGTCCTTAGAGAGGAATTTCATCATCTGGGTTGGTACTGTCTGGAGCCCCTGAGCTCCCTTTTTAAAAAAAATATATGTTTTATTTTTATTCATAAACATTTTGAATACGGTGTATTGTCAGGGCATATCATTTATGAAAAAGAAAAACAAACGAATATCAACATATACACTAGTAACAAAAAAGATAGTGTAAAAGAATAATTTTAACTAAATTTCTTTGTATTAGCTTATTTATAATTCTGTTAATTATATCAACATGTTTCTAATTGTCAACACTCTTTGTATTTAATTCTTACCTAACAATCATCTTGTTTCACCTAATTTCTACCTGTTATCTCTAGCCACTCGTAAAATCTATTCCATGTTAGGTAATAGTCTGTGTCTTCTTTTATTTTTAATGTCAATTTATCCATCTCTGCACAGTCTAGTATTTTCTGAATTACATCTTCATCTGATGGGGTGTTCTCATTTTTCCAGTGTTGTGCAAATACAATCCTTGCAGCTGTCAATACGTGCAAAATTAAATATACAGTCCCTTGGAGCCCCTGAGCTCCTACATTATAAGCCAGCCTGTTCCTGAAGCTACCTTGGAAGGAGTGAAGATATCTTAGGGCCCCCCCTCACCAGCAGCCTCTGAAAGTCTGAATATTTGGGATCGGGGAGGTGGCTTAGATAGGTGTAGATACCAAGGGATGATGGAAACTGCAGCACATCAAGCACAGGGTTTTGATTCATCTGGGCATGAAATGTGACACTATCTGCTGTGATGACCCGGAGTATAACATAAACGTAACAAAATCCAAAATGTAAATAAATGTCCTTTAATGCCTCCAACTTGGCCCCACTGCTCAATAATTCTCAGTTGGAGATAAAACTTATTCAAAAATAGTCTTCAAAAGAAAGCAATACAGTCCAAACTTAATGAGCAGTTAGCGGTGAAATTAAAAAACTAATCAAACTATAATGAAGGAATTTCCACAATGGACCAGGATAAGCAATTACCAAATTCAAGGAGATAAAAAGGCAGAGTCTGTTGGAAGGAGGCCAACCAAGATAACTTCAGCCCTAAATAAAACACACTTTGCTTCTGGCAACGCTGTGTTTTAACCGCCTCTCTTATATACTATTCTCCCTAGCTGCAACCAATGAGGGGGATCATGGCCGCTTCCTCTCTCATAAGCCAAGTTGCTTCCTTCTCCGTTCCTCCCTGAGTGTCCTAGGATGAAGAGGGGATGGGCCTGGTTCTTCCTCTGACTGCCCAGCCAGCTTCTGCCCTTCCCCAGCCTCCTCCACAACCTCCAGAGCCACACCTCCACCCCCTGTCGGTTGTTCCTCCTCTCCCTCAGAGTCCGACTCTAACAAGGGCATGACACTGCTATCTGGTGCCATTCCTGCCAGTCTAGAAGATCTGGAGATCTTCTGGATGGCCAAAACTTCTGCTCGGACCTTTTGCTGTTCCCTTCTCCGTATGACAGATATACAGGCTGAATGTTTGGTGGTGGTGGAGGGTGGAATTACTTTGAATTAGATGTTTTTTTTCCCCCTTCCCAAAGAGTCTGAACAGTTGTCCAGCGTCGTAGCCCTTTGTTTTTCTGCACCTTTCTGAGCCCACCTTTGGCTCCAAACCGCAGGGAGATCATTTCCCCCTCTTTCTCTCTCCAGGAAGAGGCATCCTTGCCGCAGGAGGCAGCTTCCACCTTCCCCAGCAGCCTCCATCCCCCGTTGCTATCCAGGCGCCAGAGCTTAGAAACGCAGTATTTGCAACACCGGCTTCAGGTATGTCGCCTTCCTGGAAAGCCTTGAAGTCAGCAGGAAGGAGCTGTTCATTGGAAGAGGCTGCCCATCCTTCTCAGATCCACTTGGTGGGGAGGGGCAGGTAGGAAGGCTGGGGGGTGGGGGAGAGGGAGTCTTAGACCCAGCCCACGAAATTCAGCCTTCCACCTGGCTAGTCGAGCCTTTCCGATGGCAGCTTCGAAACGCCATGCATTGCGACGAGGCCAAAAGCTCTCTCTTCTTCCCCGTCTCCTTTCAGAAGCCCAACCTGCTTTCAAAAGCCCAGCACGCATGCCAGATGTTTTGCAAGGAGATACCTCGGAGCCTGGAACAGCAGCTGCAGGAGCACAGGTGAGCCCCAAGCTCGGGGAAGGGTGAGCATCCCAACAAGCCCCCACTGGCAAAGGCTGGAGAAGCAGCAAAACTTCAGGAGAATACAGCCCACCCTTAACAGCAGGTTCTTCCACTGGAAATAGAATCCCTCCCCCCAAAACAAGACTCCCCTGTGGTGCTGGGGAAAAAAGTCGCTGTCAACTCATAAAATATTTCTAGAGTCTTTTTAGAGTTGCCAACAGAAAGGGAGGGGGGAGCAGTGCTAGTATTGCAAACGGAAAGTGCATTCCATAAATGTTTTCAAAGATAGTCACTAGGTGACTGAAGTTTCTGCCGGGCAAAATTCTAACTGGCGAGCCTGATGGATGACTCTGGGCTATGGATGTGTCCCATTGGAGGATATGAATTAGGATACACCCAGAGGATGGGGGGGAAACCAGAGTCAAGGCTGACAATGAATGATGTGTCTCAGAGTCGGCTACAGTGTTGGACATGTTAACTCCCAATAAATCCTTTTGAAGTTTTGGAAGTGTGGCTCGAGACTCATGATTTAAATGGGGGAAACTGCCGAATCCTGACAGTCGCCCCAACCTCTAAACAACCCAGTTGTTCCCTTCCCACTCAGTACAGGCTCCCGATCATCAGCTAACAGAATTCTCTTGCCAATCTGGGCCAGAGAATTCGGGGAGTTTGAAGTCCACAGGCCTTCAAAGTTGCCATGGTTGGAGACACACACACACACACCGGTTTCTGGGAAAGCAGGCTAACCGGCTATTCTCCACCTCTTGATTTAGGTTGTATCAGAAGCACCTCTTCCTGCAGAAGCAATCCCAGCTGCAGACCTACTTCAACCAGATGCAGATCGCCGAGAGCACCTACTCCCGATCCAGCCAGCTGCCCCTCTCTTGCCACGAGGAGCCCCTTCCTTCTCCTCCTCCCCCTCCTCCTCCTCCCCCTACCCAGTTCAGCCTGGTGCAGCCCTTGAGCCCCGTCATGGAGCCGCCGTCGGCTGAAGACATGCAATACGACCCTTTCCTCAGCCAGTATCAGAAGCTGCAGCTCAGCCCGCAACCTCCTCCCGCCCTCCACGGCTCCCCCCAGGTCCCAGCCCAGCAGCCGTACCCCTACCAGACTTGCGAGGGGCCGCTTGGCCTCTCACCAGAGCTAGATTATGCCAGCCAGCCTCCGTATCCCCTGGATCCTACCCAGCAGAGCGGCATAGCCATGACCAACGTCCAGAGGGGCTCGGAACTTCCTGGGTCTCAGTCCAGCTATGACACCTTGAACCTGGCCCAGTTGCCGGGGCTCTTGGATTGTGAAATGATGGAGACGGTCGACCCGCAACACGGAGGCTACGTCTTGGTCAACTAGCAGCTTTCGGGGGGGGGGGGGGGGGGGAAGCTTCCTGGAGAAGAGGACGGCGGGTCAAAGTCCAGCCACGCCGTGGCTGCAGATTCCCACCGGGGCTCCACGGCGGCTTCTCCAACCTTTGAGCTTTCACGGCCGAAGAGCCCAACTGAACTGATACTAACGGAGAAGGGCCAGGTCTCCCTTTCCAGGTGGGCTGAAGGCAGGCCCTGCCCCTTCACCAGAACAAGGAACTACTCAGAAGAGAAGGGGACAACCCACTCCTGAGAAGGAAGGAGTCCTTCCAGAGGACTTGGGTTTTCTACTCACCGCTCAACTTCTGCCCGAGGAAACCTGGGAGAATTCAGGAAGAGGAGTGAATTATGCTCTACACCACACTTGGCAATAAAAGCAATACCTTATTATTATTATTTTTTTCCCCATTGGAACCTGGCCGAGATGTCGTCGGCACGGAAGCCAGTCAGGAATGTAGGATGCCCCAGGGCTTGAGAATTGGTGTTAAGCTAGGCTAGGCTATAGGTCAGAGGTGGGGGAAATGGTGGTCCTCTTAGGACTGGTGGACTTCAACTCCCAGAACTCCTGAGCCACCCATTCCTGCTGGCTCGGGAATTCTGGCAGTTGGAAGTCCACCAGTCCTAAAAGGGCCACCATTACTCATCCCCGCGTAGATGTTCTTCAGAGGATTTGCAGGAACTCTTTGGACTTCTTTTTTGTTGAGCAGATGACTTGCAGGGAACTCCGAACCTTTGCACATCTCGAGAACTCCCCGGATGATCGATGAAAGCGTCCCCTCGGTCCATCCTGAAATTCGACTTGGAGTCAACATCTAGGATTGTGGAGGTCTTCCAGAGATCAGCAGGGAAGGAGATTCGGGAGTCCGAAGTTTAAAGCAGCCTCAAAGCAACCTTGGGGAAGAACTTGGCTCACTGGACAAATTGTTCTAAGCTGCCCTTTGTAGCTATTTTTTTCTTTCTTTTTTAGAGGAAGCAAATCTACTTGGACTTCAAGCGTGTGCGTTGATGGTTGTTCTTAGGCTTTGCATATTTGGGCAACTATTTAGGGGTGTAGTGTTTTAAGGACAAAGCAGAATAAGCTTATCAGAAAAACCCATGTGAAGTGATAGTGCCGTGCCTTTTTTTCGGTTCTTTCGAAGACTCTTCCTTTCTCTTTTTTTAAAAATTCTGAAATTTTTTTTTTTTAAAAAAAAAACACCTGCCACCCTCCACCTCTTGTCTAGGCTGACACCAAGTCCCTCCAGAGACCGGGTTCCACCATGTGGAATGCAGGTTTCGTGTTTCTTTCTCCCCCGCCCCCCCCCCCAAATAATTCTTTCTGATTCACTCATCTATAGACCTGATTTTAATTTTCCTTTTTTTTAAAAAAAAAAAAAGCAATATTACAGCAATATTTAGGATCGGTAACCATTGACTTGTTCATCACTTCAACGGGCGCCTGCTCTGTAAAAGCATCATTGGCCTCTCTAGGAAAGACATAAATATACTTCGAATTCATTTCAAGAGGAGTGCGGGGGGCTTGGCATTTTGAGACAGACTGGCAGATTTGAAGCCTTCTACTGGTAAAAATTGAAGCACAACCTCCAATTTTTTTTAAGCACAAAAGGGGAATCATTCAGCAAAATTAGCCTGGGAGAAAGCAAGGGGAGGCCTCTGGTTTCCTTCCAGGGATCCATTCCGTGGATCGGCTGTCCCATTTGATGCTGTAGGGCAGCATTTCTCAAAGCTTGGCCTTTTTAGGATGGGTGGACTTCAATTCCCAGAATTCTGGGCGTTGAAGTGCATCCATCTTTAAATGGCCAAGGTTGAAATAGCCAGCCATAGGAGTAACTGCAATAAAATTTGGGGAAGAGTCCTTCAGCCCCAACCAGCCTAGATCTCTTCTGCTCCGTTGGAAAAGTTTGGCCCAGGTTGTGGAAATAAGTTGCCCTGGTAACGATATTCTCTCTGGCAGCTACAATCGGCCCTGGAGCACCTTTCCAGAATCCGCAAGAAGAAATCGGTTCCATGGAATTAACACCCACCAGATCTCATTGGGAAGCGGCAGGGGAACAACTTGAAATGGGGCATCCTGGGAGGAGGAGCCCCCCCCCCCCATCCTAATGGCGAGAGGTTGCTTCCCTTCTTCCTCGGCTCTAAGCCCTGGGAGAAGGAATCTGTTCCCATGGTGCCAGACTGGTGGCTTTGGAGGGTGCTTCCTCTCCCCCAGGCATTTTACGCCCAATGCAGTGGTGGTATTCTACCGGTTTGGCCTGGTTTTGCCGAGCCGGTAGCAGTGATGAGCAATGGAGACCGAACCGGTTCTCTCTGACGCTCAGCTCTTGTGCCCGCCCGGCTCCCATACTCAACTTTTATGTCCTGCTTTTGAAGCGCAGCTGCTTTGCATGGCACAGCAATTGTCATGCGGCAGCTGCTGAAGCGACGGAGAGTGCAGGATTGCCGGAGGTGACTCAAAACGCCTCTGCGCAAAGCATGCCCACCAAGCCACACCCACTGAACCGGTGGTAACAGTTTTCGAAACGCACCACTGGCCTAACGGAGCATGAAATCCTGTTCTTCCATTGGGAATCCCTTGTTCAATTTTTCACGAGCAGGAAGAGATTGCCCCAGCCTGACTTCCTTGCAAACTGCGGGAGGAAATCCGTCGCCTCTCCCAGCTGACCATCGTGGGGACCTCAGATGGAGTGGGATGGGGGGAATCTGGCCTAGGTCAGCCTTTCCTCCCCTCTTTGACCCCTGGAGGAAGACCCTCGGCCTGCTAAGCCTTTCCACCCAGCCTGTCCCCTCACAGCCATCCGGATTGAGCTAGCAAGAACTGTGCCGGGCCAGACACACCTTACGGGTGCCCGGGTGCCAACCTACCTTCTAAAGAGGCTTTTTTAATGCGCTCTCTCGTAGCATCCCGGTTACACAGGCTGGGGCTGCCCTGGTGCAGAAGGCTGCTGATATTGTGCAACGTCCCCCTCTCCCTCTCTAGAGCAGGGGTCTCCAACCTTGGCAACCTTAAGACTTGTGGACTTTGCTGGCTGAGGAACTCTGGGAGTTGAAGTCCGCAAGTCTTGAAGTTGCCAAGGTTGGAGACCCCTGCTCTAGACTGCACAGGTAGCAAGCCCGTGAGCAGGCATCTCTTCGCTAGAGATCTATTCCACACAGGCTCAGAGGGGGCCAGAGGTTCCTTGCCAGGTGGACTGAAGGCCAGGCCACCGAGCTGGTCTGGGGCTCCCAACTCTGCTTCCCAGGGTCCAGCCTGTGGCCATTTGGTGCAGATTGGGGGTGCCCATCCTCATTCTCTTGTTGGGAGGAGGTTGCTTCCGCCCCCCCACCCCCCACCCCTGGTATTGGGACCGAACCTCTAAACTTAGTTCAGACGTCCCCTCCATCTCTCCTTCCGCTTGCACAGTCTCTTGTGTTTCTCTCGCCCTTCGGTGTCTCTCCGATCGGCCGCGATCTGGGGGAACATGCATTTTCCCAACCGGGCTCACCCTGCCCGCAGGACGCCGCTATTCTTCCTCTTCCCATGTCGCTGCCGCTTTCGTCGAATCTACTGTGTGGGTCCTTTCGAGGGGGGTTTCGTGAACGCTACTGTTTTTTTCCTTTTTTTTGGTTTTTATTTTTTAGGAAACGACTAGCTTTATCCGTTGAAAACGCAGGTCCCTTTGAAGAGACTTTGGTGAGACGTCGTCTTTTTTCGGGGTGCGGAGGGTGTTTCCCGCAATCTTTTACTCTCTGGAGACAAGTGCAATATGTGTGTGGTACGTTCTTTAATGTATTTTTTAAGGAAACGAAACGATGATAAAAAAGAGTTAAAAGGATTTAGCCTTCGCTTGGGGAAACCTGCACCAAGGTTGCAAAGGCCTCTTTTTTGAGGGGGGAGGGGAGTGGGGGGGGCCTCCCTCTGTAGTATTTACATGCTGGACTCTGTCAAAGCAATTGCAATGTATTAATGCAGAATAAAGAACTTGGACCTTCCTCTTTTCTTTTGGTGAGCTCCGTGAAATCAGCTCCTGCTGTTCTGACCAAGGCTTCCTGAGACCGTAATTAAGCACATGCTTAGTTAAAACAACTTATTTTATTGCAACGCTGGGAATTATGTTCATTCCCAGCCTTTAATGAGTCCCAAACAATCCCTCGAGATAAGCACCCACTTTTCTTTCCTTTGAATTGCAGCCAACAACTAGAGTGCCAATTGAACTATGAAAAAACCAGCCAAAGTACAAAGTCTCAACAGAGCTTCAAGGTTGAATCCAAACAGAGCAAATGACTTTGCTTCCTGCAAAGGTTTCTCCTCCTTTGCCTGTCATTTATATCTTATGGGAGGGCCAATCACCTTCAAACTTCAATCCCGAGTCGCCCTTTTGTCTCAGCTGCTCTTGCCTTCTAGCAGCTCTGCGCACATGCGCACTGGGAATAGGCTCCCTTTGTTCCTCTGCCATGCTGATGCCAGACTCCAAAGGCTCCTGAGTCAGCCCCCCACTCCCAAAGGGCCCTGGCCCCATCTCTGCATCGGATGCAGGACTCTCATCTGAGTCCTCTCCAGACTCCCAGACTGGTCCACGTTGTTCCCCACTGCCCGATTCCACTGCCGTCTGCACCGGCTGCCGGCGAACCACAACACCTGTTTTGGGGCATCAGCAGCTTTTCTCTTATGGATCTCCAGGAAGCTGCTCACACAGGCAGGTGAAGTTATAAATCAAAAGTCCAGCAGCAGAAGTGACAGGTTACCACCTTGATCCCAGGTACCTCCCAGGAGAGGCCCATTGCTAGAATGGATTGAGATTCTGACTTGGGAAGCAACAGCCCTCTCTAAGCGGTTTACAGAGTCAGCCTTTTGCTAATAAAGGAGAATATTTGTAGCTCCGGGTTGACACGAGGGATCCTTGGTGCTCTCCGAGCTTGCTTGTTTTTCTTGCAGACGTTTCATTGCCCAAACTAGGTAACATCATCCATGCATCTTCCCCTCAACAGTCTGCATCCTCATTTCATCTACTTCGGAAGGATGGGAGGCTGAGTCAACTTTGAGCCGGTCAGGATGGAACTGCTGGCAGTGGGCAGAGCTAGCCTGCTAATCTAATCTAATCTAACCACTGAGCCACCACGGCTCAAGAGATCTCACGAGCAAGTGCAAGTGTTCCAAGATTTCTTTGCCAAGATTTTTCTTTTCTTTTGACTCTCCTCTGCAACCAGCGTTCCCATTTATGATCTTTGCAGGCCTGCAAATCAAAGGAAAGCTGAATATCGCCAGCGCCAATTCCAGGTTCCCTTAGCAACCACTTGGTTTCACGTCCAAGTTGCCCGTTTCAATCGTGGTCACTCAGTTAGTGCCTCCTATTCTTCCTCTGAAGTTTTCCTTCCCAAGTTTGCTGTCCTGAGGGCAGCTCTAGTACTTCAAAGCTTGATGGAGGTTTTGGTTCGACCTATGCAGACAGCCTTCCTCCAGCCCAAACACGGGTGCAACTTAATCCCGTGTCAGTTTTGATTTCTATCCCGAGGATTATTGTACGGCATACCGAACACAAACAAGTCACTTTGCATGGTGCCATGGGAAAATAACCCTGGGGTTTTTGTTCTCTCTCTCATTTCTTGTGGGTAGAAATTCCATCTGTTGGGTGGCCTTGAGGTAGCAAATTGGCTCCACAGGTTAAGATGCTGAGCTGATTCATCAGAAGAGGTATTTTAAGGTGTATTTAGTGGCATTTAACTGTAGTTGCAAAAAGCATCTCTCTCCCTCTCCCTCCCTCTCTCTCTCTCTATGTTTTTCAACTTTAAGAGGGGTGGATTTCGATTCTCAGAATTCCCCAGCCAGCATGGGATTCTGGGAGTTGAAGTCCACCCCTCTTAAAGTTTCCAAAGTTGAAAAGCACTGCCTTAGACAGCACCGTTCAGCAAAGCAACCTGCTTTATAATCAATGTGGAATTTTCACTCTGTTTTTAACAATGCACAACAGTGGGCTGCCCAGGCTTTTGTGATCAAGTGTTATTTAAAAGGGGGGATTCTGAGAGCTGAACTCATCTTTAAAAAGTTGCCACGGTTGAAACACACCAGGGTGAAAATCTTTAGACTGGAAATCAGCAGACTTGTGAGTTTTAATCCTCCCTTAGGCACCGAGCCAGCTGTTTGTCTCTCTTTTTCTCTGAAAGCAAAGGCAAACACTTCCAAAAAGGCAGGAACTGGTTCAGGTCGTTGCCAGCGATCAAGACTGGCTCTTAGACACACACACACACACACAAGTGTAGAAATAGGCCGAGTGTGGAAAGGAAGCTTAGCGACAACCAATGGCTGCGTTCTCACACTGCATGAAGTCATTGCCTGACTAGGTCAGTTTTGCCTGTTCTTTTCTTCCGCATCGTGTTATTAACTCTTGCAAAGCACCGCATGTAAGAACGAACCTAAAATAAGAAGAAAGAGGAAAGAGAGATAGAAACAGAAGCGCAGAAAGAGAAAAGAAAAATGCACAATGTACCAAGAATGGCTTCTGGCTTCCTCCAAGCCTAGAATAAGCATCAGCTATTTTTGAGAAGGCTCTGGATTGTGGCTTTGTGCAATAGGTAAACCAGTGTGCACACACACATACACACCTGCAACTGAACCATCCCTGAAAAAGGAAAGATCCTTGAGTGAGGGTTGGACTAGATGACCTGCAAGGTCCCTTCCAACTCTGATTAACTGTTATCTGTGCTGCAAGCTGTGGGCAGCTGTGGAAGATCGTGTGAATCGACCAAATGTGTGAATTTGGCCAGAGGTGACTCTTCTCCCTTTGTGTCTGGGTGCAGCTGACCCTCTGCTGAGCATCGCAACAGTCGGCTGGCCTTCTCAAGCTGGCCAATGGTCAGAAGAAGCCTTGGGGTTTAAAAAGACCCCCCTACTGAATCAGACCCCTTCACGATGCTTCATCCGGCTGGGCAGTTGGCAAAGCTCAGATGGACCACTTGGACTGATGGCCAAAGGGGAAATTCTGGGGGGTTTGGTCCCAAGAGTTTGGATGTGACTCTGTCTCGTTGGCACACTTTCTGGGCATCCAAAAGTTCCAACAGAAGAAGCCCCCTTAACCTGGGTGGGTGGGTGATGACCCGGGGCGTGGCACAAAGGCAACACAGTCAGAAAATCAATAAGAGTCCCTTTATTTGCTCCAACTTTGCCCCCAACGTCCTGGTTACCTTCTGGGCTGGAGAGAAACTCTCCCAGGAACAGCCTTTGACTGCAGAGAATCAAGTCCAAAATGTGGTCAACAAAAACTGTAACTATAAGTCCAATCAAGGCAAATTAAGGTCATTAGTCGGGCAGGGCAGGAGCAGGAATTTCAGACATGAAGGAGCGGCAATAACTCAACCTGGTTGGGAGGATGCTAGGAACACAGATAACCAAAGTCAACACAAGATAAACTCATGTTTGTTCCCAGCAGACACTGCACTCAGCATACATCTCTTTTAAACACTCATTCCCAGGTGTGCATTGTGAAGGGAATCAGGGCCATTTCCTCCCCCGTAAGCCACGCAACCCATGTTGCTCCCTTCTCCGTTCCTCCCTAGGAGAAGAGGGGGTGGGCTTGGGTCTTCCTCTGAACTCCCTCTCCCTTGCTCTCCCTCTCCCCTGTTCTGCCCAGCCAGACTTTGCCCTTCCCCAGTTTCCTCCATAGCCAATGGAGCCACAGTCCCGCTCCCTATCAGCTCTTCGTCTTCCTCCTCGGATTCAGACTCCAACAGGGGCATGACAGTGTGTGTGTGTCAGGCCAGGGGGGGGGCTGATGTGCCCTCTGCCAATGATGGGCACCAAACGCCTCTCACGGGGAGCTCAAAAGCCTTTTGGGGGCTCCTCCAGCAGCTGCTGCAAAGTCAAACTTTCACCAAGTGACAATCAGCTGAGCAGATGCATCGGCATGGCAACAGCTGCAAGGAGAGAGCGGGTACGTGCCCGCGATCACCTGGAGTGGGGGTGGGGGTGGGGGGGCTGTCACTGCCATCCTCTCTCCCCCCTCCTCCCCTACGCACATGGGAAAGGCAGCCACAAATTGATCAGAGTGAATTCTTCACGAACCTCAACCCTGCACACCAACTCTGCATGCCAAGGCAGGGCTCCAATACCATCCCCACCCCACGGGGACAGGGATCCCGGATGGGCCCCCGAGGTCCTGGGTTCAAGCTTAGCCTGCAGTCTCCTGCCTGAGCTGCAGAGCCCAACCCATCCGCAGCCTCGGGGGATCCTGAAGAGCAAAGGCGGAATTTGCATCCAATGCTGGCTGGATGAATCCTGCTAACTGTTGAAAAGAAAGACCGCTTTCCCTTTGCCTGGGGCAACCAAGCTGGATAAAAAAATAAAATTGGGGCTTGAGATTTTTTTTGTGGGGGGGGGAGGGGCCCCCTCTGGAACAGCCAGGGTCTCTTGCAACTTCAATCTCCCCTCTGCAAAATAGCCCTCAGATTACAAAGCCCATAACTAACCCCTCCTCCCCGCAGGACCCGAGATGCAGAGTTCAGCAGACTGGCCCGGGGGAGGGCAGAGGCGCTGCTTCCATTGCTTTCCACCACCACCACCACCCCATGCAACCCCCCCCCCACCCCCCTCAGCTGGTCTGGAGCATGGAGAGGTCTTGGCTGCCGAGGAAGAATGACATCATTAGCAGTAGCCATGGAAACCAGGTCCTACCCACCCACCCCCAATGGGAATCCTGTGGCTGGGCATTTGGAAATCAGATCCCAGGGCTGCAAATGCATTCTTCCTCCCCCCACACCCTACTTTTCCCAATCTGGCTTGGAAGGGAGCTGGCATCTGCTGCCAGCCGTCCTTTGGGAGGGGGGACTTTCCTGTAGATTGGCAGGAGAGGGGCAGGGGGGGGGGTTCTTGGCTGGCTGGAGAGGAGCTAGTCCTTGACCCCAATGAGCTGCTCAAGTTAGTGCAATGGGGGGGCGGGAATGAAACAGATGCTGAATTCTCTGATGACCACCCCCCCACCTAAAAATATATATATAAATAAAGCCTTGCTGGTTTTGGCTCTTCCTCATGCAAAAGGCCCAAAAGGAATCCTCTTGTCAGGCTCCTGCTGGAGTCTGATTCTGAGGGAGAGATGGAACAGCTGACAGTGGGAGTGTGGCTCTGGTGGTTGTGGAGGAAACAGGGGAAGGGCAAAGTCTGGCTGGGCAGAGCAGGGAAGAGGTAGAACAAGGGAGAGGGAGTCCAGAGGAAGACCCAGGCCCACTCCCTCTTCATCCTAGGGCACGCAGGGAGGAACGGAGAAGGGAGAAATGTGAATGGCATGGTCTACAGGGGAGGAAGGGGCCCTGATCCCCTTCATGGGCTGCAGCTGTGAGGACAAATTGCACATGGCCCAGTGCTGGAAGTAAATTATGTATTATTCTTGTCAGAGTTTATCTGTATTTTGGCTTTCTCCGAACTGGAGTTGCTGCATTATCTGGTAGAAGTCTTCAATTAATCATCTTTGCCTGCTGTAGTACTTCCTCAGTGTAGTTTGTGTTGGGTTTTTTATTTCAAATTATCTTTACTTTGGGTGCAGACTGCATTTACTCCCTCTGTAAACTGTTTTCTTTAAGAGTGTGATTTCCAGCCGAGGATAATTGGACATTGGGGTCAAGTTGGAGGCATTAAAGGGACTTTCTTCTATTTTTGTGACTTGGTTATTTTTGTGCCACGCCCTGGTCATCACACCACTTCTGGATTGGAGGGAAGGGACATCTAAGAAAAAGATTTGGAGAATTTTTCTCTCTGCTGGGCAGGTTCTTCCCGACCAGGGCTCTATGGAGAGTCTCAAGTCATCGGTAGTTGTCCCAAAGATGCTTCTTGTATGGACCTTCTTGTATTTCTTTGAAGATGTTTCGCTTCTCATCCAAGGTTAGTCTAGAGAAAAGGAGGATTGGGGGCGACGTGATAGCAGCGTTCCAGGATTTGAGGGGCTGCCACGAAGAAGAGAGTCAAGCTGTTCTCCAAAGCCCCTGAAGGCAGGATGAGAAACAATGGCTGGGAACTAATCAAAGAGAGAAGCAACCTGGAACCGAGGAGAAAATTCCTAACAGAGGAGGACAATGAACCAGTGGAACAGCAGAAACTGTTGGCGCTCCATCACTGGACGTTTTTTAAGAAGAGACCCCTGCTTGAGGAGGGGGCTGGACTAGAAGACCTTCAAGATCCCTCCCAGCTCTATTCTATTCTAAGGCTTCTTCAGCTTTCAGAGCTGATGAAACTTCCTGGATGAGAAGCGAAACGTCTTCAAAGAAATACCGGAAAGTCCAGCTGCCTCGTGAAAAAAGCTGCTCAGGCTGTTTTGAGGGAAGCCATAACGCGCCTCGATATTTCCTAAATTACTTGGGATCCTTTTTCTGGGGCCAAAATTCACTGCAAAAGAAGCAAGGACATTTTCCAGTGTGTGTGTGTGTCTATGTGTTTGTGGGGGGAACGGCCTTCCAATTGTCCCTCATCTTGCCTCTCTCTGCTGATACCTGTGGAGCCTTTCAAAGCTTCCAGCTGCCCCTCCTGTTCCAATATCCACTATTTATTCCTCCTTGTTCTAAATTCAAAGCCCAAATCCTTTCACTCTGGGGCTGTTCACATTTTTTTTACCATTAAAAAAAAAACCAAACCCAAAAGGACATTTTTGGTAAGTGTCCAGCAGGGCTGACCTGGCTGGATGTTTTCTGGCTGGCGGGATGGGGGCAGGGGTGGGATTGTACCAGTTCGCACCTATTTTCTAGAACTGGTTGTTAACATTTTAAGCAGTTCAGAGAACTGATTGTTAGAAGAAATTACTGGACTAATCCTGTAACGAAGGCAGGAAGGAAACATTCTGGTGTTGCTTACAGAAACTGCCTCTCCGTTAATCCCTTATTACATTCTTGGCTAGGACTAGACTTCCTGTCTCTGGAACGTCTCTGGAGTTTTTTTCCCCTCCTTTGCTGGTACTTTGCTTGTGTGGAGTGACCATTCGAAGTTACAATGGCACTGAAAAAAGTGACTTATGACCATTTTTCACACTTACGACTGCTGCAGCATCCCCACAATCACAAGAGGCCAGGTGAGGAGATGCGTGCCTCGATGTGAGTGATGTTGAGTTGGCCATGTCCACCCAATCATGACCACCAAGCCACGCCCACCCCCTAAGCCACGCCCACAGAACCGTGGTTAAAAATTTGAATCCCATCCCTGGATGGGGGAGAAGGGGAGTGTGTGTGTGTGTGGGGGGGGGGAAATGGCACCACATGAAATGCATTTAGAGTTGTGCATGAGATATAAGGAAGCTCTTTCTGTGTGTGTGTTTGTGTGTGTGTGTGTGTGCGTGCACTTACACACACTTCTCTTCCCTTTTCCATCTCTAATTCCTGTTTCTGTGCCAGCCAGCCAGTTCCTGGTTTTGAGGTGGGTAGGTTGCTGGGTTTCCTTTTTCTTTCTTTTTTTTGGGAAGGGACCCAGAGAAACAGGGAAAAGGGGAGGGAGGGGGAGCCCCAATCTTTGGAGTTGTTTTGAAAAGAGAAAAAAACAAAACGAAATGAAAGGGGCAATTGTGGGGATTATGACAAAATTGTGTGCAGCAGGGACGGTTTTAAAAAATAATGATGATCTGTGTAGACACGAGGCCTAGCTCTTTGCCTTGAGGATGGGAGGGGAAGGGGGAAATTGGGCTACTTTAAGCAATCTTCCTTCTGGGGGCAGTGTTACTCAAGATTTCATTTGGCTTGGGGAGCATGGAGAGGGGGGGTGTTAAGCCAGGAATTTGCCGAAAGGGTGGACTTTTCCACGGGAGCGGAAAGAGTGAAGAGGTGGTGACCAGACTTGCAGTGGAAGAAAACACCAGTGGTGGGATTCCATTTTTTTTACTACTTGTTCTGTGGGCGTGGCTTGGTGGGCGTGGCTTGGTGGGCCGAGGCAGGGGAAGGATATACTGCAAAATCCCCCTTCCTTCTCCACCCCAGTAACCTGCTTTTCAGCTCCGTTCTCCTGCACAAGGCAACAAAAGAGGACCCAGCCAATCAGCAGGGACTCAATGGGAGGCAGAGAAGAGATGGGGTTGGTGGGGCCAGTCAGAGGCGGGATTGGCCGGCTCTCCCAACTACTCACAACCTACTCGCTACCGGTTCTCCAGACCCGGTCCGAACCTGCTCAATACCACCTCTGGAAAACAGCCAAAGCTGATTGAGGAACTCTTGGGAGTTGAAGTCCACAAGTCTTAAAAGTTGCCAAGGTTGGAGACCCCTGGGTTAAACTACACCCAGGAGTCATAGCTTATAACCAAGTGTTATTAACTTGAGGTTCCATTAGCCTAATAAGCGACTCCATCTCTGTCCTCAAACTTTCTCCAGTCCATCCTTACAAAGGACTTCCGGTCACCTCGGCCAGAAACCCGTCTTCAAAAGCTAAGAACATGGGAAAAACCCTGGAGATGAATCCATCAATATTTGCTGCTCCAAACAAGCTGTTTGCATTTCTGCAGGGCTTAAATCTTTATTTATTTTTTAATTTTATTTTGCTGGAGCTTGTTTGGATGCCGGTTCTGCCTGCTGGAACCCAGGCCTGGAGTCTAGATCTGGCAGTTTGTTTATGGAGGGCTTAGAAAAGGCTTTCTTAAGCTGGGGAAGAACTCCACATTGGTAGGTGAGGAAGAAATGCACGTGCAGGTGGCTAGGGACGATTTTTTTTGCTTGTTTGTTTGCAGGAAATGACACTCCACACAAATTCACTTGTGCGCTAGAGGCGGATGAGAAGTCACGTGTCTTCCAGCCTCAGAATAACAGAGTTGGACGGGACCTTGGAGGCTGTGATGACCCAGGGTGGGATACAAAAGCAACAAAGTCACAAAAACAGGGGAAGTCCCTTTAATTCCTTCAACTTGGCTTCAAAGGTCCAATTACCATTGACTGGAGAGAAAACTCCCCCCACGAACAGTTGCGCAAAAGGAAGAACTTCCGTGCAAACTCAAAATACATATAAATTATAAATAGAAAAAAACCAACACAAACCACACTGAAGCAATTAATGAGACAAAGCAGGATAAGGGCTTGAAGACGTCCACAGATATCAAAATACACACACTGGGAAGGACACCAGAACTCAGATAAGAACGGACAGACTAGAAATATTTTCACGCTTCGCTTCCAGCACTGGGCCATGAGCAGTTTGTCCTTTTAAACAGTCCTCACAGCTGCAGCTCATGAAGGGGATCAGGACCATTTCCTCCCCCATAGACCACAACCTTCACATTTCTCCCTTATCCTCTCCTTCCTGCGTGTCCTAGGATGAAGAGGGGATGTCCCTGGGTCTTGGCTCTGACTGCCCAGCTGGCCTTTGCCCTTCCCCAGTTTCCTCCAAAACCTTGGGAGCCAGGCTCTTCCTCCTCTCCCTCGGAGTCAGATTCTAACAGGGGCATGACAGAGATCTTCTAGTCCAACTCCTTGCTCAAGCAGACGGTTCCTTGGCAAATGGCTGTCCAGTCTCTTCTTAAAAACCTCCAGTGACGGAGGACTGAAAGACGTTGATCCCCTCATATTTAGTTCCTCGGTGGTGGATTGCTAGGTGGTTAACGCACTTGGCTGTGGCCTGCCACACTTCATAAATATTGCCCACTGTTTAATTTGGATGCCTCTTGCCAAAATCCCCCATGAAGCTTTTCGAAGCATCTGAGATTGTCTTCTTGACGGAGTCAGCAGCACTATCCTTAAAGCCCCTGGAAAAAGCTGCTGGCAAAGAGGAGGGTGTGTGTGATTTGACCCCAGGCAGGAACTGTTGGGCAGCTGAGATGTCTTGGCAAAGCGGTTAAGCCTGCTTTTGACCAGCACACGGTCAGATTTTGAATGGGAAACCCACCAAATCAGCTGGTGTCCATCTTGGCAGCCATGGTGGGGGCCTGCGTGCCAAGCGCGTTGGTGGAACCGTTCGAGCAGCTGCGGAATACAATTATCTGTCTATTTTCAGAAGATGCAGAGACCCAACCATTCACAGTCCAGAACTAGAGCCAAAAAAGGAGGAAAAGGGAGGAGGGAATTCTGGATCCTAGCAGCAATTTCTTAATGTAATAATAGTTTGAGGCTTTGGGACGATGTTGATTCATGCCACCCTTGTATAAACTAGTTGGGTCACTCCAAGTCACTGGAAAATCAGCTCAAGATGTGGTGATTTCCAGCTCCCCCCCAAAACCCCTCCTCACCCTCTTCTGCTTACCAAAAGCCATTTGGGGGGGGGGAGTAGGGAGAAGCGAGGAAGGAATCCCAGAATTTAGCCCAAGCTTTTGGGGTGAACCTGATGCCTGATTTCTCTTAGGCAAAGCGTTTTTTACAGCCAGAAAAGTTGCAAAGTTTTTTTTTTTTGCAGCCAGAAAAGTTGCAAAGAATTTTTGTTTGCAGCCAGAAAAATTGCAAAGAATTCTTGTTTGCAGCCAGAAAAGTTGCAAAGATTTTTTTTTGCAGCCAGAAAAGTTGCAAAGATTTTTTTTTGGCAGGATTTTCCCAGGATTCCCCAGATAACCAGATAATTCTGGGAGTTGAAGTCTACACAGCTTCAAGTTGCCACAGTTGGGAATCTCTGCCTCTGATGACTGTTTAGGAGCCAAACTTAAGGCAAAGAAGCTGCCAAATTCTCTTGCTACACCACCTTTTCTCCCCTTTCTGCCTGAAATAGCAATAGCACTTAAGACTTATATACCGCTTTATAGTGCTTTCCAGGCCTCTCTAAGCGGTTTATAGAGATTCAGCATATTGCCCCCAACAATTTGGGTCCTCATTTTACCCACCTCGGAAGGATGGAAGGCTGTTCTACCTTGGCCCTGCAGAGACCAGGTGGTTTTCGTCTTCTGGCACCATGTTAGATCCAAGAGCAAGTCTGTTGGCAGGTGCCAACCTCTTGGTGACAAAACCAGCCTTGCCAGTTAGAAGGCTTGCTTGCCTTCTGCGCGTGAGAATGAGGCCTTGTGCCTGGCAGCAAACAAGAATGAGAAGCCAACGTCCTTGCCACCCAGGTGAAACAAACAACTCATCGGACTGCAATTGTTAACTTTGCACCCAACACAAATACGTGCAAATTCTCTCTTGGACCCAGCTGGGTTTCCCAGAATGATGTCTTTCCATCGGGGACAGACTTGAGCAAAATTCACTTTTGAGGCCAGGTGAGATCAAGCAGGTGAGGTCGTCCCGAAGGGCCAAAGACACCAAAATGTCCTGCCGTTTTAAGGTGTTTTTTTATGCTGGACTTGCAAACACAGAGGGCGAAGTTGGAAAACAGGTCTTTAGGGTTACAAAATAGAGCACAAAATGGTCCCATCCTTGCAAGGGGAGATGAAGAGGATGCCTTTAGGAATTTCAGGGGACCACAAAACAGTGAGGTGGGCGTTGTACCTAACACACACCCCAAAACACACACACACAAGCAATGTCCTTTCTGAAGCCAGGATTAGAACCGAGTTAGAAAAAAGCTTAACTGATATGGTATGATAAGAAACCATATTCATGGCTCTTTCCCAATATGCATTGAATAATCCACGTTGTCCAACACTGATAACATTCCTTAGTTGGGTCATGAAACAACTGCAAGAAAACAACCAAGCTCAGAGAGCAGCAAAGACCACACAGTCTTCCTCCTCCTCCATTTCTTCTAGCACTGATAATATTCCCTAGGTGGGTCATGAAACGTCTGCAAGAAAACCAGGAGAGCCCCAAGCACCCCACGGTCCTTCTCCTCTTCTGCAAATCCCCCTCCCTTTCTCACACTGATGATGTTCCCTAGCTGGGTCATGAAACATCTGCAAGAAAGCCACCAAGCTCAGAGAATGTCAAGGCCCCCCGCGCACTGAATAATCTCATCCTTGGCCAAGTTAATAATTGCAATTTGATAACGAGGACTCAGATCTCCAAGTGTTCCCTTCAAGCCTTGGGGGGAGGATGACATCCTGACCCTTCAGGTTGCCTATCTCTGCACCCAGAGGAACTTATTTGCAAGTCTTTAAATCTTTTTTGGCCGGATGTGTAACTTCTTCCCCGCAGTTCTTGAGGGGCGGGGAAGGGGGCCATTGGCTTCTACTGCTTTTTATTTCTATTGCTTTTAGACCTCCAAGTTTCCATCCTGCAAACAGCCCCTTTTTGTTTTCCCAAGGTGAAATAACCTCTTCCATTTCTTGCACTATGCCAACTGCTTTTTTCTTTTCTTTTGCCTGCTGTAGGATCCACACAAGACTCCACGAGGATGGATCTGTTAAATGGGGGTGGGGGAAAAACAAGGACACCCCAGTCTTGTCTTCCTCCTCCTGGGGGAAGTGGGTGGTGGTGGAAGGCCACACAGGGGACAGAAAAGCCTTTTTTTTTTTAATCAACACTGAACTTTACAGACCCCGGATCGGGTGGGACGGAATGAAACGGTATTTCACAGCCAACAGTGGTGGTGATGAGGAAAGGGGAACAACCAGATCTACAAACACAATCCAGCCAGATGTTTCCTTGGCCAACCTGGCGAAGAGACCAAAGGAAAATCCTTTTTAAAAAGGTGGGGGGGGGTTGGGGGGCGGGGGGGGTTGGGGGGCGGGGGGGAAAGACGGCGATGCTTTTGAAAACCAAAATGCACAATTTTTGGAAAGTGCAAATTATTTCGGCTCAAGCTGAGACCGAAGACCCCGTGTGTCTCTCTCACACACCCACACACACAAAATGGAAGGTGCACCCGGAGCCTCGTTCTTTCTCTTGCAGACATTTAGGGGCGACCTGGTGAGGCATCAGATGGAGGCGTTTCCTCCGGGGCAAAGAGAAAGGCAGGGGGGTGGGAGGGTTGTGGGGTGTTTGGAAATGGCCCCAGGCCCCACAGCAGCCCAGCCCAGCCCAGCCCAGTTCTGCAGCTGGGAATCCAGTTCTGCTCTTTTGGCTTCCTTAACCAGCATTACGAGCACCTGGTAAAATGTTTTCCCCTGTGTGTGTGTGTTTGTGAAAAGGAACCATCGGATCTCTTCCGCGTCTTGCCGACAAAATGGGAAACCGTCACCAACAGAGCAAGTTTTTCTCTTTCTTTCTTTCTTTCTTTCTTTCTTTCTTTCTTTCTTTCTTTCTTTCTTTCTTTCTTTCTTTCTTTCTTTCTTTCTTTCTTTCTTTCTTTCTTTCTTTCTTTCCTTTCCTTTCCTTTCCTTTCCTTTCCTTTTCTTTTTTTTGTTTCGATCTCCTTCCAAGCTCTCTTAGGCCGGAACTCGGCAAAACTGGGGAGAGGATCCCAAAATCCCAAGAGGAAGCTGGGAGTCTCTTCTTCAGCCCCTTTTAGGCTCCCGGTTTCTTCCGGCCGAGTTTCACCCGCCGAGGCTTCAAGATGGTGTAGTTCATATAGTTCGTGTGTTGGTCGGAGAGGAAAGGAACGTAGAAAGCCCGGAACAACCTTGAGGATCTAAGAAGACAAGAAGGTTAGGATGGGGGTTCCCATTTTCCTAGTATGATTTGATTGCTTATTGTACCCTATGACTATCATTAAGTGTTGTACCTGATGATTCTTGACTTTTGACGAAGGTCTCTTTTCTTTTATGTACACTGACAACATTTACACCAAGACAAATTCCTTGTGTGTCCAATCACACTTGGCCAATAAAGAATTCTATCTATCTATCTATCTATCTATCTATCTATCTATCTATCTATCTATCTATCTATCTATCTATCTATCTATCTATCTATCTATCTATCTATCTATCCATCCATCCATCCATCCATCCATCCATCCATCCATCCATCCATCCATCCATCCACATCCA
Organism: Bungarus multicinctus; assembly: GCA_023653725.1. Lineage (NCBI taxonomy): Eukaryota > Metazoa > Chordata > Lepidosauria > Squamata > Elapidae > Bungarus > Bungarus multicinctus. The sequence goes on from CM042837.1 coordinate 25,055,326, forward strand.
TCCCTTCCTTCTGGCAGCCGGGAGGGTCTCCATCTTTGGCAGCTTTAAGACTTGTGAACTTCAACTCCCAGAATTCCTTGGCCCTGGGGAATTCTGGGAGTTGAAGCCCGCCACTCTTAAAGGGACAGGGACAGTTGATGCAATGATATTTTAACGACAGGGAAGCCGAATTTCAATGGAACCGACATTTCACTCCAACGAAGCGGCTGGCTCTGCCCTTCCTTTATGGGGGCACTTGCCAAGCAGATTGAAGGGAAGCTGGCCGTGGGCTTGAGATGCAGGAGGGCTGCTGAGCCCCTGCCTTGGAAGCACTGGGTGGACGGGGGGGGGAGGGCAGCTGGACCCCAGCAGGGAGCCCCCCCCCCCAGGCCTTCCTGCTGCAGAATCGGGGCACCCTGCCTGCCGCTAGCCGGGCACCGTCATTACTCAGTGGCTCGTCATTACTCAGTGGCTCCTCCGAGGGTTCTCTAATTCAATTAAAGGCCTATTTCTCAGAGCCCAGCGAGAGTTGCCTTTGTGGCTCTCTTTGTGACGCCAGCTGGAGACTCTCGGCTGTCCCAGAAGCAGGAATCCGGCACAGGTGGAGGGATCCAGTCTCCCCCAGGAGGAGCTGAGCAGCCCTTACAAAGAGGACACAGCCCCCACCCCCCAGGAGCTGCGGGGGAGGGGGGAGAGCATTCACCCGTTCTGCATACTCCTCCGTGTTCTCTCTTTCCCTTTCCTCTCCTCCCCTTCCTTCATCTCATTCTTCTTCTCTCAACTCTTTCTCTCTTCCTTTCCTTTCCTTTTCTTTCTTTCTTTCTTTTTCTTTCCTCCTTTCTTCCTTCCCTCTTCCTTTCCTTTCCTCTCCTCCCTCCTTTCCTTTTCCTTTCTTCCTTCCCTCTTCCTTTCCCTTCTTCCCTCTTCTCCTCCTTCCTTTTTTCCTCCTCCTCCTCCTTCTTCCCTTTCTTTTCTTTCTGCCTCTCCCCCTTTCTTCCTTCCCTCTTCCTTTCGTTTCCTTTCTTCCTTCCTCTCCTCCATCATTTCCTTCCCTTTCTTTCTTCCCTCTTCCTTTCCTTTCCCTTCTTCCTTCCTCTCCTCCCTCCTTTCCTTTCCTTTCTTCTTCCTCCTTTCTTCCTTCCCTCCTCTCTTCTTCCTTCCTCTCCCTCCTCCTTCCTTCCTCCCCTCCTTTCTCTCCCCCCTCCTCCTCCTTTCCTTCCCTCCTTTTTCCATTCCTTTCCTCTCCTCTCCTTACTTCCCATCCTCCCTCCCCTCTCTTTTTCCTTCTTTCCTTCCTTTCAAAGGGGCTGCAAAGCACCAGCTGAGAAATGCCACCGGCTCGTGAACCAAGGACGGCCTTACTACAGATTTCCCTGGGGAAGTGGGGAGGGGGGGAGAGATATTTGACTGGCTGTTCCCATCTTCCTCCCAACCTCCCTCCTGCTGCTCTCTGGGGGGGGAGAATTCTCACCCTGCCTCTTCCTTTCTCCACCCCCTCCTCCAGCAATTAGCCTTCCTTTGCTAAGAGAGAAGCTGTCCGCCACCTTTTGGGTCTCCTCTCGTTCCACAATGCCTGGGGAGCCCAGACCCTTCAGGGAAGGTTGGGAGAGGGGAGGAAGGGGCTGCCACCTCCAAGCCACCCTCTCCTTCCTCTTAGACTTCATTTTTCCCAGGACCCCCTTCACAGACGGCTGGCACTCCCCACCCACCCCCAGCAAGGGGGGAAAGGGGACCAAAGAGGCATGCAAGTTCGTAGATTCACTGGGTTAGAAGGTACTTTGGAGGTCTTCTAGTCCAACCCCTGAACTAGATGAGAAGGGATGGGAGGGGGCGAACTCAGGGGCCACTGAGCTGCTACGGGTTCACACGGATTCGGCTGATTCTCTAGCTGTGGAGTTCGGCGAACTGGTAAATCCGGGCTCCCCAAACTTGGTAACCTTAAGACGTGTGGACTTCAAGCCCCAGAATTCTCCAGCCAGCTACAAAGTCCACAAGTTTTAAAAGTTGCCAAGTTTGGAGATCTCTGCATTAGTGGACCTTCATAATCTAAACCAGGCTCATCACCACGGCCTCCAATTCCACTGCACGGATTATCTGATCCACTGAATCAAATCCTGAACTTGGTCCATTAGATGGTTTCTACTGTTTAAGTCTTTTTTTCTGAAGAGACCAATATTGCAAGTTTGGAAATTGGGTTTCAGGATCCGAGGTTAACATCGTGGGAACCCCATTTCAATGGAATTTTTAGGGCACTTGGTCGTTGATTTCGGCAGACCAGCTCTAAATATAAACTGATCTGGGATTCTGGCTGAGGAATTCTGGGAGTTGAAGTCCACAGGTCTTGAAGTTGCCAAGGTTGGAGACCTCTGCTGTATATCACACCCCTGGCTGGCCCTTCCCGTCCCCAATGTCCCCACACATTTTGGATGCCAGGGAGGGCAAGACTCCGGAAGGCAGGAAAATAGGCCCATTTCTGGCCTCCAGAGAGACTCCGGAGCCCCCGGAAGGCCGTTTCCCCCATCCCGGAATCTCAAGGAAAGCCTCCGGAGTCTGGGGAGGGCTGTGGTGCAGGAGGCCAACTAGGCCACGCCCACCAGCAACTGGGCAGAGAACCAGTTGCTGAAATTTTTGTCGCCCACCCCTGGACGAACTTCAGCACCCACCCCCCCACCCCGAATCTCATTGGGCAAAAGGGTGGCATGAGGAGAAAGACTGGCGTGCTGATGACCCGCAGAGCCGGATCTCTCGCTGGGAGACCAACCCTTCTTGGCTGGAAGATGGCGGCTGGTCCGACGCAACACCCACCCCGTCGCCCAAGTTGGCATCCGAGGCGCGTTTCCACCCACCAGGAGCCAGTAGGTTCCCCGTGCCAGCCTGCCCTCTCACCTTAAGCTATCCAGGAAAGGCTTGTAAGCGATCGTGATCCACTCCTCCTTGTTAGCCGCGTATCTGGGCTCCCGGGGAGCTTCGTCGGGGCTGTCCAGATCCACCAGGTAGTGGCATTTGGAGAGGTCAAACTGCGAGAGGAGAGAGCCTCAGTGAGGGGAAGGGTCTCTTTGGCTTCAGGCAGGCTGCTGGGGGGGTGGGCTGCTGCTCTGAGCAAAGCTGCCTGGGCAGCAGAAAGAGGGCAGCTGGTCCCAGCTGCGCCAGAGGAACTCTTTCCAGCAAGACTGGTTTTCTTGCAGACGTTTCATGACCCAACTAGGCAACATTCATCCCTGCTGGAAATACGATCCGAGGAATGAATTAAACTGAAAAAGCTTCTTGAACTGACTGAACTAAACTGAATCCTTTATTGGCCAAGTGTGATTGGACACACAAGGAATTTGTCTTGGTGCAAATGCTCTCACCAAGACAAATTCTCTGTGTCAGGGCTCAGACAAATCCATCCCCATTCAAATCATAAGTCTCTAGCCGCATCTCTCAGAATAGAAAAAAAAAAAAAGATTTATTAGGAGTGACCATCTCAGTGTTAGCTGGATGCAACCGATACTAAAATACATCCTTCATTTCCCCCTTGACCCTGGTCTTCCCCCCCTCCATCCCCTGGATGTATATTCTCCAATGGGACACATCCATAGCCAACAGTCATCTATCACGCTCCCCAGTAATAATCTTGTGTGCCAACAGCTTCGGCTGCCTAGCAATTATCTGAAGCATTTAAGGAATGCACTACTTTTCCCCCTCCCTTTCTGCTGGCAATTAAAAAAAACAAAGATAAGGGGGAGCCTCTTTTCGCTGGCGGGACGCTCAAGCCACCACAAGCGCCCCCGACGCGAGTGATGTCAAGCTGGCCACGCCCACCCTGGCCCACCGAGGTCAAACACAACACCAATGTGGCCCTCATTGAAATTGAGTTTGGTACCCCTGCCCTAAGCCTAGCGAGGGGGACAGAGCCCACCAATCAAACTGGCAAGACTTGGGCCCACTTTTGAAAGAGGGGTGGACAACGTGTTGCGAGAGACGGGCCTAGACAAAAAGAGGATGGCCCCCACTTACGTATCTGGAAGGTTCTTCTTGGTTCTGATCGTTCATGTCGGTGGGCACGAGGCGGGTGGCCCCCGGGCCCTTGGCAAATGGTTTGGGCAACTGGCCCCGGAATTCGGATACAATGAACTGAAGCTGCCAGCTGTGGGAAGAAAAGGGGGCGTAGGCGGTTTTATTAAGGGCGTTCCTGGGCTTTGAAGTGGGCAAGCACAAGATGGAGGCAGGCAGAGGGGTGGGCGGGGAAGGGCCGGCTGGCTGGTGGCAGAGGGGACCCGATTTGCCATGTGGGGCAAACGGGCAACGAGGCTGTGAGAAGGCAGCGAAGATGGGCACTCCTGCGTAAAATGCCAGTCCGGATTCTCTGCCCTTTTGTTCTTTCTCAGAAAAGCAGCTTTGTATGTCAACCTCAGGGACGTGGTGGCTCAGGGGCTAAGACGCTGAGCTTGTCAATCAGGAAGGTCGGCAGTTCGGCGGTTCAAATCCCTAGTGCTGCGTAATGGAGGGAGCTCCCATTATTTGTCCCAGCAGCTTCTGCCAACCTAGCAGTTCGAAAGCAGGTAAAAATGCAAGTAGAAAAATAGGGACCCCTTTGGTGGGAAGGGAAGAGCGTTCCATGCGCTTTTGGGGTTTAGTCCTGCTGGCCACATGACCATGGAGACGTCTTCGGACAGCGTTGGCTCTTCTTCGGCTTGGTAACAGAGATGAGCAGCGCCCCCTAGAGCCGGTAACAACCGGCACGGATGTGTGAGGGGAACCTTTACCTTTTTACCTATGTCAATCGCTCCCTTTCCACCCGCCAATGTCTGTTTCTGACTGTTTGGGGGGGGTTTGCAGATTTTAAAATCGTAAAACCAGCTAAGGTTTTTAATCCTGATGGTCGTGAAAGGCAAATGCTCTGAAGGGAGTAGATCCTGGCTCATCCATGGGGAAAGGGGCGGAGAAGGAAGGGAAAGAGCCTGGCTCCCTGGGAGAACCGATGGGAGAAAGTATCAGGAAAGCAACTGGACGAACGCCTCCAGATTTTCTCCAGAAACAGCACTGGGCAAAACAAAAACAAAAAAGTCAAGATGGAGGCAGGGATGATGCCACTGAAACTCGGTCTGGTTTTATGAGGGATCGAGGGAAATCAGAGGTTTGGTTTTTTTTAAAAAAAGAGACAAAGTCCTGAAAAACTTTTCCAGAAGATGGTTCCGCTCTCATTGAAGGCAACCATTTGTTTGAAATGGTCTAGGGCAGGTCTCCAAACTTGGCCACTTTAAGACTTGTGGACTTTAACTCCCAGGATTCTCCAGCCAGCATAGCTTGAGTTGAAGTTCACAAGACTTAAAGTGGCCAAGTTTGGGGACCCCTGATCTAGGGTCTCCTGCTTGAGCTGGGGTTGGACGAGAAGACCTCCAAGGTCCCTTCCAACTCTGTGATTCTGTTATCCCTTCCTTCCTTCCTTCCTTCCTTCCTTCCTTCCTTCCTTCCTTCCTTCCTTCCTTCCTTCCTCATCACCGAATAATTTTAAAAAGGAATTGGAAAACTATTTGTCTGGAAAGGCATAGGGTCCTCTGCTTGAGCCAGGGGTTGGACTAGAAGACCTCCAAGGTCCCTTCCAGATCTGTTATTCTACAGCTTCCTGCCTCCCCGGGCTTCGTGGCCCAGGCAGGGTCCCCTTACTGTTGGCGTGAAGGGTGCCCCCAGGCAATAATTAAACTCCACTTTTGGGACCGAAAACTTACTTCTCCGGGAGGACAAAACTGCTGGGAAACCGATACCACTCCTTCCCGACACAGATGTGGACCGGCCTGCCTTCGGGCACAGTGTGGATTGTAGGGTCAGTGGCAATTCTGTGGAACTCTGGGTACAGGTCCAGAGGCCCGTGGTAACCTGGGCAGCAAAAGTAGAATTTGGGGAGGGGGGAAAGAGGAGAAAAGTTGGCCACAGCTACTGAAAAACCCCTTAAAAATTAGCCAGCGTCCCCTTCAAATGTTTCTCCAACCAGATGTGTTGAGGCAGAAAGTCCCAGAATTCCCCAAAGGCCCCAGGTTGGCTGAGGTGACCAGGGAAGATACCGTCACAACATCTGGGAAGGATCAGGCTGTGTGTCCAAACTCAGTGTTTTCACCTTTTAAGACAGGCAGACTTCAACTCCCAGAATTCCCCAGCCAGAAGGCTGAAGCCATTGCTCAAGCTTGTTGCTTAGGGGATTCTGGGAGTTGAAGTCCCCACAAATTTCAGGTGACCAAGGCTGAAAAACACGTCTCGATGATAAGACACACACACCCCTCCAAATTATGGACTCAACATAGCTTAGAACTTTTCGGGGAATCAAGAATAGGCCTCCCTCCCTGCTCCCCAAAACCTATAGGGAATCAAGACTTAGAAAGCCATGTTAGACAAAATCCTAGTCAATCATCATTGCTGAATGATGAATCAGGGCCTAACCTGCCCCCCCAAGAAGCTTGATTGTAACCTAGTGGATCGCTGCAGGAGTAAGGGTGGGGGATGGGGAAGAGGAAGAGGAACCGATCCCTGCAGAAGAGCTACTGGTTAATTGCTCTAACAAGAATGGAAACCCAGGAATGGGAGAACTTGCCACAGCCAACTTGCTGGGGATAATTCACCATGGCCAACTCAACATGGCCAACTCAACATGGCCATCGCCATAGCCAACTCAACATGGCCAACTCAACATGGCCAACTTAACATGGCCAACTCACCATGGCCAACTCAACATGGCCAACTCGCCATGGCCAACTCACCATGGCCAACGCGTTGTGGGAAAACTCACTGCAGAACCATTTTAACTATTCTATTTAATGATTTGCAATAAATAAAAATTATTTTAATTTTTTGCCGTTCCCATTTCATTCTGCCCCTCCTTTTGCATCCTTTCTTTAATGAGTCTACTCTGCCAATTCTTTGATATTAGTGTAACTCTTGTCCCATGACGAGCTGGCCGTGGCAAATGGTCGTAGACCCCAGGATGCCTCCTTGCCTTGCCTAAACCCACCTCTGAATAAAGCCACTGAGCGGGAGAAGGAGAGGAGGCCGAAGACGAGGACGGTGCCCAGCGCCAGCCAATTGGAAGAAACGGTGTAATGCTCCAGACGATACCGCTGGAAGACGAAGTGATAACATTTCTGGAGGAGGACGGGAAGAGAGGAAAACATGAGCGCTGGGGAATTCTGGGAGCCAAAGTCCATAAGTCTTAAAGTTGCCAAGAGAGGAGACCCTTGCTCAAAAGGAAGGCAGGGGTTGGGCTTCAAATAATTTAACAGCAGGTTCTTTGCCTGGTTGCTGGGTGGGCATGGCCTAGTTGGCCTCCTGCACCAACCTGGGAGCAAAAAACGGGCCACGGGGAGGAGGGGGGGCATTTTTACCCTCCTCAGACTCCGGAGGCTCTCTGGAGGCGGGAAACGTATTCCACCTTCCCCGAGCCTCCTCACGGGCACTACACTTACCTGCGATTGAAAACGGGCCATGTGGGGGCTCCTGAGAGGGGCGGGGCGAGGTGGGCGGGGCCAGCCAGGAGTGGGATTTGCCAGTTCGCCCAAATGGCCATAAAATTAACAACCGGTTCGCCTGAACCGGTGCAAACCGGTATAGCAGTCCACCCCGAGTAACGCCCACTGGGAGAACCCCCTCCCGCCCATCTCTCCTCTCCTCTCTTGCCCCCTGCCCCCCATTGCTCCTGCCCCCCAAACGCACCTGGAGGGCCGAGAGCCCCACCGCTCCGCAGAGACAAATCAGGGGGTAGATGGGGTACAGAAACCTCTCCTCTTTGTGGGGCTGGCTGAAGAAGATCAGGAACCAGATGTACATGGGAGAAAGCGTCAGCCAGTACGGGCGGCCCAGGTTCTGGACTGGAAGAAGGGACAGTGGTAGCTCAGTGGCGGAAGGAAAGAGAAACCTGGGTTGTTGCTGTTGTTGTTTTGGGCAGAGTTGTAAAATGTCAATTTGTGTCGTCTTGATGCTTTGGTTATTTTTTTATTTGTCTTTTTATAAGCAGTAAGCCCGCCGGAGTTGCCTTCTAAAAATTGAATGAAATAAATAAATAAATGGAGGAGGAAGGTTTTGGGGATGGACGGGACAGCCTCTTTCCTGAACCAGGATACTGAAGGTCTTCTGAGCTTTGGAGGCTTGGTCAGAGCAAGCCCTCCCAATGCTTCCTCTTTGGAGGCAGGGTCAGAGGCTGCCCAGGGACTCTTCCCCACAACCCAGGTGTTGAGGTCTTCGGGGCTCACCACGAAACTTCTGCAGGAGGCTTTCCATCAGGCAGGTCAAGGGCAAAGCCAGCAAGGCCAGGACAAAGGCCACGTTGAAGTTCAGGAAGCCGTTGATGAAGTAGAAGGACCAGGGCTCCGTGCCTGCAAAGAAGGAGAAAGAGGTCAGGAGCTCCCTGGAGGCTCTATCCCAGCCAGGGTTGTGGCCCAGTATAGCTGGCAGCAGATTCAGACAGTGAGGAGGAACATGGGTCAGTCCTGAAGTCTGGGGAAGGCTCTGATGAGCACTCTGTATCGGAGGCAGAGATGGAGCCAGGGCCATCCGACAGTTATTAGCTGCCTTCGGAATCGGAGATCAGTGGGGAGGAAAAACAGCTGGAGCCTGTTCCTGATGTGCGCAGGTGCAGAGCTGCCAGGAGAAGGGAACAGCTAAGGAACAAGGGTCGACTCGGGAGTAAAGGCTCAGGTGGACAGTGAATGGCCCCTCCCATAGGGAATAGAGGAGCGAAAGGGGAGCGGGATTTGCAGGAGACAGTCAGTTCGTTTAATTAGTGTGAAGATTTGTTCGTGACTCTCAGAGACTCCTTGCCAAGTATTTTCTTGTATAGTGTTGCACTTGGAAGCTATCAGCCTGGCAGCTCTCCAAGCCTAGTAAGGTTTGTGGCTGTAATCCCCCCTTGAAAGACTGTTTGCCGGGATTTTGCTGAGAATGGGAAGAATTCACATTAGCCTAAATAAAAGGGGTTTTGTCAGGACGAGGAGTCTGCTTCCTGATTTTGGGAAGCCTGGGTCAGAACAAAGATAAGGAGCTTGTATGTGTGTGGTGTGATTACTTTTTGTAACCACAGCTGACTTCCAACAAGCAAAGCTTTATTTCTATGGGGAAATAAAGCCCGGGGAGGGAGAAAGAAGATTGTGTGACCATCCCCACCACCGTCCCAAAACTCCTACCCACAGGTAGACTCACCGTAAAGGTCTGGCCCATGTGGGGTGAAGACGTTATACAAGATGATGTTCAGAGGGGCTACCACCAGCTTCCCATAGTGGTAGCTATCGATGGCCACCATGGGCACCTTCGTGGAGAAACAAGCCACCCTTCAGAGCTTGGTCCTGCACTCTGGACTACGTCGTGCCAGCGCTTGGATTCCCCAGTTTGGAAAATGCAGGACAGAGCGGCTACTTCACTTAGTGAAGGAAGGGCTGTTGTCCTTGAGGGCGAAGGGTGATGTAGAAGCCCTCCAGGAGCAAGGGTTGGGAGGTGCTCCCTTCTCACCCCGCGCTGACCTTGGAAGACTCACCAGAAACACCAGCAGGGACACCAAGGACCACTGGAGGAAACTCTTCCACCGTCTCTTCAGGACCAGCAAATCAAAGGCAATTGGGAGGCTGCCCAATGGAAGACCGAGGGATGTTATTAGGGAAGGTGCAGGAAAGTATTTTAGCTCAACGTAATACCTAATACCCCAATCAAGGAATTACCAGCTCCGTCAAATAGTAACCAACAGCCTAATCAAGGAAGCACCAAGGTGATTCCCACCAACTGTCAGATTGCCAAGTGATGAAATCCATTTAAAAGAAAAGAACAAAGTCCATCTTCCAAGATAAATTATTTTATTTAGGAAAGCATCAAATTGGAAAAGTCCATGGTAATTCTGGATCTGACACAAACCGGGATTACCCCACAATATTAAAAGTTAGAAACAACCCCCAAAATTCTCCAATAGAAGTAATTCAACGTTGCTTGAGGTCATAAATCTCCACCTCCAGTGCCTAGGCATGGACAGCTCATTCTCCCACGGGAAGAAGAACCACCTAGCCTAAACAACTCTATCTCCACTCCTTCCCGCTTCGGAAGGTGGCAAGCCCGAAACCCTTCCCCCCATGACTGCCACAGAGAAAGTAAGAAAAAGAATATATATACTAAGACTAACTAAAATGGCTACACATATGTCAATTTCGGGCTTTGACACCAATACTGAGAGAGCCAGGCACTAGTACGTCAATAGAACAAACCCCACTCCCTTCTAGTACCGATGATGTTACCTAGTTGTGTCACAAAAGGTCTGCAAGAAAACAACCAAGCTCAGAGAACACCAAGGAGCCCACAATTCTCCTCCTCCTCCTCTCTTTCTTCTCCTCCTCCTCCTCTCTGCACACCCTATCTTTTCTAGCACTGCTGATATCACTTAGTTAGAAAGATGGTGTTTGGGATGCATCCTCCAATCCCAGTTCCCAAACGACCCCCTGGAGCCGAGTTTTTCAACCCTGGCAACTTTCAGATGGGTGGGCTTTCAATTTCCAGAATTCCCCCACCAGCACAGCTGAAGTCCACCCACCTTCAAGTTGTCAAGGTTGAGAAACACGCCTCTGGATGCTACTGTTCAAGGCCTGCCATCTTTGAGCACTTCCAACATCCCTCTTTCTGACTTCCTCTTACCCCAGTGCTGCGCTGAACGGCCAACCCACAATGGCTCCGGCGGCCACACCCAGAACCGCCAAGGATGTTCGGTCCATGTACCAGCCTGTCATGGCTACGATGGTACAATACATGCAGAAGCTGCTGGGAAGGAAGGCTGCAAAGAAGAAGAAGAGGCAGAATGTCAGAGTGTTTCCAGTGTGACTACTAATGTGAGACCACCTAGGAGCAAAACACAGCTCACACAGAGGCTTTGTCTTAGTTTATATGCAAGACAGCTATATATATTCATATACATGATAGGCAAACATCTGGCAATCAATCAATCTTCTTTACTCTGCAGGAAGAACCACAATGAAGACAGAACACAAGGAGAGAGAGATATGCCCTCTCATGACCTAACTTATATAGACAGCTTCTTAAAGTGGTAAAACCCTGTGGGACCCATCCTCAGTCTTAAAGCTGCAGTAACCATGCTGATTCATCCTCATTGCATCAGCCTTACAACAGCTGGCCAGCTCTTAAAATCACTTAAGAGACTACAGTGGTTTACTTAATGACGGTGGCAAACAAGGTTGTAGAATTGGGTGCGGTCTTGTGATGCCTTGCTTAAGGACTGCGCTGCTTAACGATGAATTTTTCCAGTTACGTGATCGTCAGTTGAAAACTGGATGTACTTAAAATCGAACTGCAAAATTGGTCCCCGCCCGGCTCCTTTCTTAACTTACCTGAGGCTGAGCAGAACATTCCGGTGCTAAGAATCAAGAAAGCCAGCATAAGCCTGCTCACGTGAAGCCCAAACTTCTTGCACACCGCCCTGGGAAACAGAGGAGAGAAAAGGGAGCCTGTTTCAGGGGGTGCCAAGCATTTCAGAGGATGGCTCACCTAGCTGAGATCTCCCAGCCTTGGACAAGGCAGGCCAGATATCCTGCCCAAGCAGCTTCCGTTGTAGCTCAGGGATAAAACAGGTGTGCTGCTTGGAGAAGGCTCCAGAGCGGAAGTGAAAATGGAGTGGAAGTACCCCAGTGATCTAAAACTATGCTAAGCTAAAACTAAGGGGCAGCCACAGAGAGGAGGGGGTCAAGCTATTCTCCAAAGCCCCTGAAGAAGCAATGGGTGCAAACTAACCAAGGACAGAAGCAACCTGGAACTAAGGAGAAATTTCTTGACAGTTACAACAATTAATCAGTGGAATGATTTGCCTGCAGAAGTTGTGAATGCTCCAGACACTGGAAGTTTTTAAGAAGAGATTGGATAATGGTTTGTCTGAAATGATATAGGGTTTCCTACCTAAGCAGCGGGCTGGACTAGAAGACCTCCAAGGTTCCTTCCAACTCTGCTCTTCTGTTAAATTAAAACTGCTTCTGAAGTTACTGGACTTCAGAACTACTCAAAACTAACTAACTAACCTCAACCAGCACTTACTACCTTGAACCTTTCACACCTTTCCTAAGATTCCCTCTGGGCATCAGCCCTTCATCAGCCTCAAAGCAGCATAGACCACAATATTATGGGATAGCAGTTATGGCTGTGCCCAATTCATCTAATATTGTAATGCCTTTTTTAAAAAAGGTATCATTTTTTTGTGCTCAATAACCTGGATAAAACAATCCAGAAATCTACAGCAGCTTTTAGGATTTTTAACCGATTCAGGCCATTGGTGTGGCTGACAAAATGTAAATATCCTGAAACAACCTGAAGAATTTTGCCACCACAACCACAAGTATATATAGCTAAAGTTTAACTATCAGATATTCTTTGAAACTTGGGATTTCTTTTTCCAGCAGACATCTCATTACCAGGCTAGATCAAATCATCAGTGTATGGGGGAGTGATGTTTGCTGGCTGTTTATATAGAGTTGCTTGCCATGGCACCAATTCTGCTCCTTCAGACACAGATGATGTGACCTGTAGCCTGGTAATGAAACATCTGCAGGAAGTCTATCAAGACTGTGGAATATTAGGAACCAATATATGGATAATATGTGGAATATTAGGAATGTATGTATGTATGTATGTATGTATCTTTGGTTCTTCGGGTTTTCTCCCGCGTAGAATTGGAAGTATCTAGGCGACGTTTCGATGAAGTCTCATTCATCATATTCAGGCTTGTGTCTTCGGCCTTGTGCTTCTCAGAGTAATGTGAGCTTGCAGCTGCTTCTTCCTTTTAACTACTAGTGGGGGTGTGACTTGATTGGGTGGGGGCTTGGCTGTGTTCTGATTGACATATATAATATATATATATAATTAATATATATATAATTTGGCTGCTGTAACCATTACACAGCAGATGGAGAAATGCCCCTCCCACAGATCTTTGACAACAGCAATACACTGCACAAAGGTAATTGAGTGGGTCTAAAGGTGTTAATAGAATCCCTGATGCCACCAGGCTTGAAATTTTGGACCTGGACAACCTAGAACTACGCCGCCTTCGGTCCGACGTAAGCTTAGTACACAAAATTGTCTGCTACAACATCCGACCTGTCAACGACTACTTCAGCTTCAACCACAACAACACATGGGCAAACCATAGATGCAAACTCAAAGTAAACCGCTCCAAACTCGATTGCAGAAAATACGACTTCAGCAACAGAGGGGTCCATGCCTAGAACTCACTCCCTGACTCCGTGGTTACATCCTCGAGCCCCCCCCCCAAACTTTAACCTTGAACTGTCTACCATGGACCTCACCCCATTCCTTAGAGGTCTACCGTCTCTGTGCTACTGTTCCCATTTATTCGTATTCATTTATTATGTCTATATCCCTGTTTATACTTACATGTTGATATGTTATGTTCATGTTTTCTCATACATGCTTGACAAACTAACTAACTAACTAAATAAAATAAACAAGAGGGTCCTGGCTGATACTCACTTATAAAAATAAAGCTCGCAAACGCAACTCAGGAAGGCCAAAAGGCAGCGCAGGAAATAGAAGATGAGGACCTAGGAAGAACAGCTCCCGTTACAAAATTTCTAGAAACAGACAGTGGTTGTGTTCACACAAAGTGCAGAATGATAAAGCTACCAGGTAGTTGTTATTGTTGTTTTTCAACTCGATCCAGTTTGCGATTCGGTATGTCCAAGTTAGGTTGGCTAAATTATATTTTGATTAGACCTGGGTTGAGTAGGTCAGGGTGCAGAATTGCAGACCTTGGGAGCTGCCTCCCTCCCATTATGAGACTCTCCCCCCAGCCCCGAGCATGGGGGAGTTGCCAATAAAGCCACAACTTCCCCCAAAGAAGCACAGAGCCCAGCTTGACAACACACAGTGTTAAAAAAGGGGGCAACAGCTCTACCTCCTGGCCAGGAACACAAAAGAAGGAGCAATCTCAGAGAGAGGGGACTGAAGACACAGCGGGCTTAAGAAAGAAAAATTAATGCAGATAGGTAGTGCTTGACTTACGACCAGTCACTTAGCAACCGTTCAAAGTTACGATGGACCTTGAAAAGGGATTTGTGACCTGCATTTGGGGCAACTGGCATGAGACTGCGATTCGTGTTACCTTGTTGGTTTGGAGAACTCTAGCATGGAAGAGGGCTGGCAGAGCATGGAGCCACAGGTACGCATAGGAGCGAATGGCATAAACAGGAGAATATTCCCATGTCTGGAATCCTTTGCCATAAACGAGGTAGTGCATCTATAAAAGCAACTCATAACAACAACAAAATGTCCAACGTTTTGCTTTCTACAACGTATAGGCATACAAGGGAAAATACTAAGCAGTCAGCCAGGACTTGTCAAAGTGTCTATAGAGAGTCTCAATCATCCCAGTCAGGGATCCCCAAACTTGGCAACTTTAAGACTTGTGGACTTCAATTCCCAGAATGCTCCAGCCAGCTATGCTAGCCCTTGGGGGGGGGGAGTGTTCTGTTGTGCCTTCAAGTGGCTTCTACTGTACTGCCTTCAAGTGGCTTCTAATGTACAGCATGATGTTGCCATAATGGTAATAGCTTCACAGTACTCCACAAGGGGGCTCTCTCTGGTAAGGAAGAAAATCCAACATTAGAAATTACGTTTGTTCCGGGTTGCCGAAATCAGGGCTTTTCCTGTCTAATACAGGATTAGGATAAATAAATACCAGGGCTACGCCGGGTTATCGGCTAGTATATGAATAAAAAACTTGACTTATGGGAGGCATTTGGTGCCCTGATGATTGCCCTGAGAAGCTAATCTCAACAGGATCTGCAACCTGGTTTCAAAGGGTTCGGCTGAGAGCCAGTTGAAGACCTTTAAATCCAGCAAGTGATTAAAAGAGGCTGATGAAACCTTCACTCTCCTGCAAGCTAATAAGAGATATTATCACAGGCAAAGATGATACTCACAGGTTCCCAGTAGTTAAAGGTTTCATCGCAGTCAGAGATGTTACTCAGCAGAGCTGCGCAGAACCTGGCTGAGATTAGACACTTGAAAGCCGTTGATCCTTCAGGAGCCCAGACGTGGCCTGCTTTGGTTCCTGAGGACCTGAGAGAAAAGCAAAGTGGCTGTTATTAACCCTGTAAATTAAGGAAGACAGAAAGCAAGGAGAGAAATGATGGAGAGGAGGAAAAGGGTGCTGCTTGGACAGCTATTCTGGCTTTCGGACACAATGGAGCATCCAGAAAGGCTGATGGGAGAGAATCTAGAGGGCCAAATTGGGGCATTAAAGGCGTATTAGGCCAATCACGGGATGAAAATGCTCCCTTGGACCCGAACCTCATTCATTCTTTGCTTAAATGCTACTGAGAGCTTATTTTAAATCAGGGTTCTTCAAACTTGGCAACTTGTGGACTTCAACTCCTAGAATCCCCCAGCCAGCATGTCAGGTGGTCTATGAAACTTGGGGTTTCTGGCTGGGGAATCCTGGGAGTTGCAGTCCACAAGCCTTAAAAGGTGCAGTTTGGAGAACCTGTTTCAAATCAATCCAATAATTTACTTTTATTTTAAAACTGACCTGTTCTATAAAGACCAAACTCTCCCCCTGTAGGAGAACCTGGTTAAAGGGGTGTGTGTGTATGTGTATACATACACACACACACATATATACACACACAAATATGTGTGTATATATATGTGTATGTGTATATATTTGTATATGTATGTGTATATATATATATATGTATGTATGTATGTATGTATGTATGTGTATATATATGTATGTATATATGTGTGTGTGTATGTGTGTATGTATATATACATGTATGTGTATATATATGTATATGTGCATGTGTGTATATGTATGTGTGTGCGTGTGTGAGAGAGAGAGAGAGAGAGAGAGATAGCGCAAAAGTATGATTTATGGATGGGAGAATTTTTTAAGGTACCTTTCCTCCTGTTGATGTCATAGGATGGGCACCCTAAGGCTGAATGGCCATTGAATGGATTAGATTTGAATTAAAAGGAGATGCAATTCCTTTTAATTTAATTTCAATCCCATTCTTTCTCTCCTCCCTCCACCAAAATATGGGGGTCCTCCTTTCTCCCCTCCCCATTTACCCCTCCAGCCCATAATACCCTCGTCCCATTAACAGCACACAAAAAGACAACCCCCTCCCCCTTCAAAGCCTGGGTTCTCAGAAGCGGGTGGGGGAAAAGTAAACTACAACTCCCATCACCCCTCAGTACCTTCACCCTTCTAATGGAAGGCTGAAGACACTGAGGGGTGATGGGAGTTGCAGTTCAGCCCTACCGGAGTGCCCGCTAGGGCAGAAACCAGGCCGTCCCTTCCCGGCTCTCGGCCCCTACTCGGCTTTGTTCTCCTCGGCGGCCGGCTGTGGCGGAGGCCCTTCGTCTCGCTGCCGGGCAGGCGCCGCCGAATCCCCGCCGCCCCATCGAGGCCGCTGCCGGGCCCCCTTGGCTGCCATGCCGAGTGTGGGCAGGCGGCCGGGCTCGTGGCGCTCAATGCGGGGACGCGACGCCGGCCGCCGCCATCCTCGGTGTGGGCACAACGCAGGCGCAATTGCTTTTCCCCGCCTCTTCCCACGTTTTTGCTCGCGCTGCGCTTTGGTGCTGCGACGGGCGACGTGTAAAAGGCACGAAGTCCCATAGGCGGAGCAGCAGGGTCTAGTGGGAAGAGCTCGAATCCTATTTGCATGCCTCTCCGTCCCTAAATTGCCTTCCCCGGGATTGGTTTTCTGCATGGCACCCAATCTCCCGTTGCAATGGCAAAGGACAACAATAATGTTATGGCTGCAAAAATGTTATTGCCTTGATGGAGATGGATGCTTGCTATTTTTATGCAGTTCAATCTAATAAATTTATTTTAATAAGTTAATAAATCTGCCCATCGGGGAAAATTGACCCTTTTATTTTATTTAAATTCCAGCTTTTATTATTTTGTGTAAATAACTCAAGGTGGCAAATATCTTTTCTTTGATGTACTGAGAGCATTTGCACCAAGACAAATTCCTTGTGTGTCCAACCACACTTATGTACACTGAGAGCATTTTTATTTATTTATTTGATTTGTCAATCGCTTACAAGATAATAAGTATAAGTATATACATAGTTATGAACTATGAAATTATTTGCACCAAGAAAAACACTTGGCCAATAAGGAATTCTATATATTCCACACGCCTCCCTCCCTCCTTCCTGCTACTTCGCCCGCACCACCAGCCCTGCCAAGTCCTCCTGGTCCCCCTACCTAACCACCACCCGGAGGCAACGCTGCAGTTCTTCCCTGAGCTCCACCTGCATGGCCGCCGCCTGGGGGCGACCGAGCGCTTTGTCGCACGACTGGTAAGTGAGCCTGTAGCACAGGCTGGTGGTGAATGCTGCGCCCGGCCGCCGAAAACAGTCAAGCAGCTTGACAGACGTAACCGTGTCCAAAGATGCACGCCTGGCAATGGTATGAAACTGGACTTCACGGAATGTTTCTGCCTCTGGAAGCCAGAAGCTGATGTCGTGCACGTAGGTCGGCGGATGGAGGGAAAAACTCTGGAAAAGGCCTACGCGGCCCCCCGAAAACTGGCTGGCAAAACGCTCGTCCGCAGTCCAGAGCGTCCGCCAGTCGGAAATGCCACATGCGCACATGGCCAGAAGATCGAGGCTCAAGGAGACGCAAGCCATATTTTGGCAAACGCTTGGAGGTTGCCACCGAACGGCGCTTATTGTCCCGACGCGAAATTCCGTGGGGCCGGAATCAAAGCCCTGGCAGCTCACCATCACGGCGTATTTTGGATTGAGCAGAAACAGTTCTGGAGAAGGTAGAAAGGTGTTCCGCTCACTGCTTTCTGGCTCCTGGTTCAGAGAGGCCAACTTAACGTCGGATGATGGGAGTAAAGAATTTAACGTGCCCACGAGGCTTTCCATCAGGAGCTGCGCGTCTTCTCCATCTTCCTTAAGGGCGCAGATAAAGAGGGCCTCGTGAAAAATAGGAGGCATTTGAACAGAAATTTTACATTTTTTAAAAGCCAGTCCGCCGAGTGCCAACAGGCTCTGAGGAGAAAAGTCTCTCTGCTTTACAATAGAATGAAGAAAAACCAACAGGGAAGGTCGAAGGTAATATTGTCCTAAGGTCCAACTCAATTCTTGATCCTCATCAGTGCCGGGGTCGTTTTTAGAAGCCGCAGACTTAATTTCAGGGCGACTTTTGGCAACAGGAATCATCCAAAAGGCGTCTGAGGAAGGAGAAGCAGAAGGGTCTTTGAATACCAAGGGAAATGAAGAATTCGCCTTCTGAACTGCGAATGATCTGCCGAGGCCATCAATTAGTTTTTCATTTATGGTTCTCACAGGATGCTTCGAATTAATACCTAAGAAGTTCCTAGTTCAGATCATGGAAATATTAAGAAAAAAGTGTTAAACTAGGCAAGCCACTAATTTCAGATGTTGTACTTTCAAAAACAATAATTTTATTGATGGAGCAGTAAATTTGAAAGGGTGTTACGATTTTTTAGCCTATTCCTTAATATGATTCGAGTTTCTCAGTTGCATCTGGATACCAGAGGAAATGTAGACCCCCTTAAATGTTCCATTTAAGAGCACACTCATCAGCCAAGTTGATTACATTATGCAGAGATCAGACTGAAAGGACCTGGAAATTCTGCTGCATACCTGTTTATCTTATCTTGGAACATCTGTGGAATTTGGCAGGACACGAATTCACCTTCCAGCTCCACTTTGCAAATCAAAGGTTGAGAATGCAGAAATGGCACACTCCTGGTGAATATGTGATTCACAGCGCCTTCGATGCAGAAAGATTTATCCTGATTCCTAGGAAGAAAGCAAATGAATCAGTGCTTTTCATTTGTACAATTGGCTGAACCAACTGAAAGCAGAACAATGGAATCCAAAATCCAGAAGGTAAATATTAGGCTGGCTGAAATACCAGGCAAGATTCATGTTGAAAGGTGTCAACAGAAGAACAACCTTTGTGACACAAAAGAGCTATAGTCCAACATATACAGAAAGAATTCAGTTAACAAAGGTTGTATAGGTCTGATTATTCCCAAAATTTAAGTTTTATTAGAAATTTAATCCTTTCCTTCAATAAATTTGCCCTCACAAAGGCCTGAGAACCAACAGTCATATTTTTTTTCTGTTAGAGGTAATACAAATTTAAATATGGGACATATTAGTTTTATAAGAAATAAATCGTGTATGTGCAGTTGGTAAATAGGCCCTTTCTTGGGAAACATCTAAGATGGCACCTGGCATATGATCAACCACAGCTTACCTATAGCCTGTACATTTATATCCACCGACATCTCTGATATCAAATGGCTCGATGCCGCTCAAGATAAATCCTGCTTCTGCTGCCATCTCCACAACTTGCCAGCTGTTGTGCCACTCACGCACCGGTTGGTCTGCAGGGGTTCCCCCTTGTCCTTTGCAAAGTGCCACGTGGACATCTCCTTTTTCTGCCAGAACATCTGCACAGCTGGAACAAAGAAAAAAGGGGAGTACCATTGCCAGCAGCTAATGTAGCAAGCTGTCTTTCTCAGAAGTTTCCTTTTTTTTTTTTTAAGAAAAAGGAAAAACAGCAGATTCCTGAAACATTGTTTTGCATTAAAATCTTTGCTCTTGGAGGTGCATACAGGGATAGCAAGACCAAGAACTAAAGCCATAGAAATCCTCAATTATATTTCCTCTGCCTATACCATGTGCTATCCAAACAGCTCTTTCCCCAAAGCTCTTAAGTGTAACAAAGATATTCCTGCTGGGAAGTTCAAAAGGTAGTTCTATCTTCCTGGCATTTATATTTTGAGGCTTGTAATGCAAAACATAATAGTCTGGAAACAGGGCAGGCACACAGAGCCAGAACAAAAGTATGCAGTTTTGTTTTGTTTCACCTGCAGAAAAACTTGGCAAGAAGCTCCCTGTTCTTTTTTATTCCAGCCTTTTTTCCACAATGGGGGAAATTGAAATAAATACGGTCAAAATTCCTCATAGTCGGCAAGAAGTATTCCTTCAGTTTTGTGCAGTTGACAGAAAAGTAGACTTCAGCACCTGGATTATTAAAAGAATAATAATGCACAGTTTAACAGTTGATTTCCACCCCCAGGTAAACAAAATATAAGGACACCAAAAATGCAACAACAATATTGCTTCCCTCACACCTCATTTACCTTTGTCTCTCAGAAACTGTACATTGGATTTGGTGAAAGCTTGTTCAGATATAGACTCTTCACTGCCGTAGCAGGTAGCAATAATATGAGTGTCACAGCCTCTTTCTTTGTACAAATGGACCGAGAAGGAAAAGTTTCCTTCCCCAACCAGGAGGAAACGTGCTTGTTGATGCTGCATGGAGGAAAACGGTCACTGTCAAAAGCCAGAGTTTGGATTGTAGAAGACTTCAGGGGATTCTGCTCCTTTAGCCTTTTGCTCCTGAGGCAATCGGCTGGATCATTTTTGGAACAGGAAATGAGGAGATGCAAGCTCCCAAATTCACTAGAGACTTTGTTCTATAGCAGAGAAGCAACCAAGCATCGCTCAGCGCCAGCCAGCATGGCTCACAGCAAGCAAACTGGGGAGCTGTGCCCCAAAACTTGCAGGAAGCACCTCAGGGCTCCTGCTGGATCAGAGAAAGATCCTGGTTCTCTGCCGAGACTACCTCCAAGGATGCTGCAGGAGTGAAACCAAGGAGGTAAACGGTCACAGTCAAGGCTGCGTTTGCACAAGAAGCAATAGGTGGCAGCTGATCAAAGGGAAATCCAGCCTGGAACTAAGGAGGAATTTCCTGAGAGTGAGAACAATTCATCAAGGGAACAGCTTGCCTCCTAGAGTTGTGGTTGCTCCATCACTGGAGGTTTTCAAGAGAAAAAAATGGACAATTATTTATCCAGGATATATGAGGTGGGGGTGGAGAGACTAGATGACCTCCAAGGTTCCTTCCAGCCCTATCAATCTACCATTCCACTGCTTTCTTTCAAACCACACCCTGGAGGCGGTATATTATTGTAATATATTATTGTCATATATTATATTAGTATATTATATTATATATTATATTATTATATATTATGTAATATATTGTTGTATTAGTATGTTATATTATTGTAATATATATTACATTAATATTCTTATCACTATTATATTCTGGATTCCTTGGGAGGAAAGAAAAGGACAGGCTAACGCCTGGCTGGGGATGATGGGTACAACAAGGCTACAACAGCGCCCACACCCAGCAGGGGCCGTAACGGCAGCAAATCTTCCCCCTTCCCAAATTGCCTTCTGACCAACCAAACCCCCCCTTTTAAAAATATAAAACAAATTCACGGAAAGAGGGGGAAAAAAATGATAAAAATATTTCCAAATTATCCTCCTAAATTTCCTTCTCCTCCTCCTTCCCAGCCCCGCCCCTCCCAAAGGGGCCTGCAGCGCGGTCGAGCGTTTTGTACGTCACTTCCGGCGCGAGCGTCTCTTTTCCCCTCCCCACTCCTTCCTGTCGCGCGGCTTCTGCGGTTGCCATAGGAACGGCTCTCTTTTTTTTTTTTTTTTTTTTCCCCGTCGCTCCGGGCTTTCCGAGGCTTTCTGGGCGGCGGGGGCACCTTCGGCAGGTAGGAACCGGGGGGAGGGGTCGGGGGGGGGGCCTGCAATTATTTCCCTTATTGCTGCTGTCAGGGTTGCTTTCGAGGTCGGTTGGGAGGGGAGGGGGTTGAGACGGTAGCCTGGTCTGCGTGGAGCCTCCGTGTTCAGGAGCAGTCTATCGTCTTTTTTTTCGCTTTCGCTTGTTTTTTTCATTTTTTTGTGGTGGGGATACACACAATGTATTTCGAAGGCTGCCTAGCTAGAGAGGAGAGCACATTTAGCTCAAAACGAGCCACCCGCGGAAGAAAAATCTGGCTTTAAAAAAAAAAGGGGGGGGAGGAAACCTGAAAGATAAACAAATCTTTTAATTTTTTTTAAAAAAAGGAAGGAAGGAAGGAAATAAAGGAATAAAGAAGGGAATAAGGGAGGGAGGGAAGAAAAGAGAAGGGGCAGAAGGAGCAAGAGAGGGAAAGGAAGAAGGGAGGGAGGGAAAGAAAGAGAAGGAAGGAAATAAGGAAGGAAAAGAGGAGGAAGGGAAGAAAGAAAAAAAAGGAAGTTAGGGAAAGAAAGAAAAAGAAAGAAAAAAAGAAAGAGGGAAAGGAAAGGAAGAAAAAGAAAGGGAGGGAGGAAGGAAAACACAGGAAGGGAGGGGATGGGCTTTTAGAGCCGGAAGGTACCTCTAGAGAGCATTTAGTCCACCTTTTCCGAGCAATGGAGGTGAGATGCAGGGTTTTTCTAAAGGTGGAGCTTCTTATAGCACCCCAAGACCCTCTTGGTATCTGCAAAATCAAAACAAGTTGCCAGCCTATATTAAAAAATATTACAACATATGGAGAAAAAAACCCCCATCAAAGTGTATCTTACTCCGAGTAAATTGCACAGGTACTTTGAGCCACCCTCTGACTGAAGGGGGGGGGCAAGAAATCAGCTCTCTGGGGCTGCTTGTGGGACTTTTATGCCCCCCAACAGCAAGAGGAGGCTGGTCCCCCACTGCCATCCTTCTCCTGCCCCCCATCTCTTCCCACTCCCTGCCATGACTATGTTAATCCAGGGACAGCTAGAGACCACTTAGATGTCTCTTCACTCATGGAGGAGGAGGGGCAAGAGAAAGGCAACAAGACTTAAAATAACTTTATTGTTGCTTTGAATGTACACTAATCGGCATACATTAAAATGAAATTCGGTTGCATGCAGCTCTCAACCACCTCCAGTACATACTGCATAAACATTGTTGTGGTTCTCCGGCAGCTGGTGCAGCCGGCAGCGGAATCGGACAGTGGGGAAGAACGGGGACCAGTCTGGGAGTCTGGACTCGGATGAGAGTCCTGCATCTGATGCAGGGATGGGGCCAGGACCATCTGGGAGTGGGGGGCTGCCTTCGGAGCCTCGAGGAAGAGGAACAAGGGGAGCCTGTTCCCAATGCGCGTGTGCACAGAGCTGCTAAAAGGAGAGAGAAGCTGAAACAGGAGTAAGGCTGGGAGGTGATTGCTCCTCCCATAAGGTATAAAGGACAGGCAAAGGTAGAGAAACCTTTGCAGGAAGCAACATCCTTCGATTCAGATTCATTCTTGAAACTTTGTACTTTGGTTGGTTTTTTTTTGTTTCTAATACATTTGACAGTTCTGTTATTGGCAGTACTTCACAGGAAAGAAAAATGGGTGCTTATCTCGAGGGATTGTTTGAGATTCATTTCTGGCTGGGAATGAAAACAATTCCCAGCGTTGCAATAAAAACAAGACTTATTTTTAAAATAAGAACGTGCGTAATTACGGTCTAGGAAGCCTTGGTCAGAACAAACATGACAAAAAAAACCCCAAATAAATAAATTAAAAAACCACAACATGAAGACACAGCAGAAAAGTCATGCCAGGCTGGTGGGCAAAGGGACCAAAGCTCTTAGTGTCCACCTCCCTTGGCAAGATGCAGTTTGGGATAAAAGCCTCTCATCCCAACTTAAGATAGTGTCATCAGCCCCCCCAAATGACCAGGAGATTACATCACAAACTAAGCAAATTAGGGGTTTTTTTGAGGGAGGGGACTGCCTGTCCCAGGTCCCCACCCCAACAAAGCCCTTGGCACTTTTTAAATCCATTGATAGCTTTCGCACCCAGGTTTCTGAGGTGCCCCATTTTTTCCTGAGATCTTCCAATTGAGAAACGGGAAAAGTAGCAAGAAAATGTGGGATTTGGACGAGACCAGCAGTAGCAACATCACCACTACAACTTCGGACTCCGAGGTATTTCTGGCTGCCGAGCGTCCAGATTTCTCCCCATTCCAGGCTGAAGCATTGGGGAAAATTCCCTTTTTCCTCTTTAATTATTCTCTTGGCCATCCATTTGCTACTCTGGATTAAAATGACTCCCCAAGGACTTGGACAGGGGACAAAATACAGATAGTCCTCAACTTACAACAAGTTCATTCGAAGTTCCAGTGACACTGAAAAAAGGGGACATGGCCGTTTCTCAAAGTTACGCCTTTTGCAGCTTCCCATGGATCACGTGATCAAAATTCGGATGCTTAACAACCGACTCGTGCTTATGACGGTCGCTGTGTCCGAGAGTCACACAATCCCCTTTTATGACTTTATGATGAGTGAAGTCGATGGGGAAAGCTAGAATTCGCTTCACAGCCAGTTTACTAACTCATCAACTGTCCTGATTCACTTAACACTTGTGACAAGAAAAGTCGCAAAGTGGAGCAATAAAACTCACTTATCCAATGTCTCTGTGATGACCCAAAAGGGCGTGGCACAAAGGCCACACAGTCAGATAATCAGTAGGACTCCCTTTATTAGCTCCAGCTTTGCCCCCAATGTCCAGGTTACCTTCTGGATGGAGAAAACACTCTCCCAGGAACAGCCTTTGACTGCAGAGAATCAAGTCCAAAATATGGTCAACACAAACTGCAACTTTAAGTCCAATCAAACCAAACTGAGGTAATTAGTTTGGCAGGGCAGGAGCAAGAATTCCAGATGTAAAGGCACGGCAATAACACGGTTGGGAAGACGTCAGGAACACAGATAAGCCATGACACAAGATAAAGTCACATTTGCTCCCAACAGCTGCCACAGTCAGCATTCAGTTCTTATAACTTTCATTCCCAGGTGTGGCAAATGAAGGGAATCAGGGCCCTTCCCCCCTCCCCCTCCCCCCCCCCAAGCCATGCAACCCACGTTGCTCCCTTCTCCGTTCCTCCCTGCGTGCCCTAGGATGAAGAGGGGGTGGGCCTGGGTCTTCCTCTGAACTCCCTCTCCCTTGTTCTCCCTCTCTCCTGCTCTGCTCAGCTGGACTTTGCCCTTCCCCCATTTCCTCCACAGCCAACAGAGCCACACTCCCATTTCCTGTCAGCTGTTTGTCTTCCTCCTCGGTTTCAGACTCCGACAGGGGCATGACAGTCTCACTTAACAACAGAAATTTGGGGGTCATAAGTCAAGGACTACCCTATACGTGCTGGTTGCCCATCACCTGAATTTAGTAGATCATGTGACTGGTTGTAAATGTGAGGACCAGTCATACACCGTCTTTTTTTTGGGGGGGGGCATTGTTGTAGCTTTGAACGGCTATTAAACGAACGTCTGTAAGTCCAGGACTTTCTTGATTTGCCGTACAGCCCTTGGCCTGTTTTCCTGTCTCCCGTCAGGACATGTCCCTGTCGTGCTTCTTTAACCCCCTTCATGGCTGCTTGCTCCACGCCGACGGCCATGGGGAAGTGTGGACGGACTGGAACAGCACGTCCAAGTTCTTCCAGTATGGCTGGAGGTGCACCACCAATGAGGACATGTATGCCAACAAGACCCTCTTGGGGAACTGGAACGAGGAGCGTTACGACATCCAGAAGAGGAGGCAACTCCAACCTCTCCCTTCCCAGGTCAGGCTGTCCTTGGGGTAGGATTCTTCCGCTCGCGAGGGCGCCACGAAAAATGCTAATTATCCAGTGCTTTGGGTCTTTTTTTTAATAATTCTTTATTCCTTGGTGCTTGGTTCTTTTCTTGCAGACATTTCATAATATTATCAGTGCCGGAAAGGAGGTGGGTTTGTGGAGAGGAAAAGAAGGAGGGAGGAAGAGGAGAACGAGGGTTTTATAATTTTATAATTTGCAAATATCGGAAGCCCAACTTTTAGAACTCACATAGGGCTGGATGAGATGCGCATTCCTTCCTGGATCAGTGGTGATAGCTCTGCATAACCTGGAGGCAGGCAGCAGCGTTGAACCTACCCAACACTTGTTTCAAACCATGGTTTGTTGAATAATGTACCCATAAGTCATGATCTTTCAAAACTACTGTAGATGGCATTCACGGATGACTCTCGTGCAAAACCCAGAAAATCCACATTAAGATTTGGTGCGGTGTGAGTTCTCTTTCAGCCTAACCTATCACCCGATGTGCATAATAAAAGGTGGAGGAAAAAGCCAGCTCCCTGGGCCTCTTACGAGACACCAGTGTAGTTAAACAACGGCCACAGAGACAATATTTAAACATTCCTGGGTCTGCACAGCCCCCAATCTACACAAAAAGTCGCTTTAAGAAATCAAGCATTCTGAAAAATATGGAACACATTCCGCCTGTTATGAGCAGAGGTTGGACTAGAAGACCTTCAAGGTCCCTTCCAACTGACTTATTCTATTCTATATTCTTTATTCTATTCTTACTTCTATTATTTCTATTCTATTCTTTATTCTTATTTCTATTCGATTCCATTCATAATTCTATTATTTCTATTCTATTCTTAATTCTTTTCTATTCTAATTCTATTCTATTCTTATTTCAATTCGATTCTTCTGTTCTTAATTCTATTCTTAAATTCTGTTCTATTCTTATTTACAGAATAGAATAGAATTCCTTATTGGCCAAGTGTGATTGGACACACAAGGAATTTGTCTTGGTGCAAATGATCTCAGGGTACATAAAAGAAAAGATTCTATTATTTCTATTCTTAATTCTTTTCTTATTTCTATTCCATTAATACGTTATTGTTGTGTCTTACATTCTCTCTTCAGTTCCTGGGTTATTTTCACTGTCTCCCACCCTGTGTGACCATGTTTTGGGCAGCAAACTAATTGAGCCCAGCAAGGCTGATTTCTGAGTTCAGGAATGTGGATCACGTCACGCTCCTCGTTTCCCGCTGTGCTGGCTAAAGTCTCTGAGCCCCGGGGTTCGCTTTGGGGAGAAAGCCCCCTCTGCTTGAAGGCTGGGCTTGAGTGAACCAGGGGGCCATCTGAAGGAAGTGTGTGTGCACACTGACCCTGGGCTTTCCCTTGCAGTACACGCACTATTTCGAGTCCACGTACGCCTCCGACTATTCCAAGGAAAAGCCTCGCAGATTGAAAAGTAGGTGTACGAAACTAACATGCAGGAAGAAAACACGCAGCCAGGAGAAGCCAGGGCGTCTGTATTTCCTCTCCAAAAGATTCCTAGCAGGAGAATCGAAATGGGACAGATACAAGCCTTGGTAGTGTGTGAGCTCAGAGACCCCCTCCCCCAAGGGGTCTCAGATCAGAGTCGATATCCCAAGCCAAGACTCGGGGAGGGGGCAGGGGTGCGATTCAACCAGTGTAACAACCGGTTTGTGCGTGCAGAGCATTTGCTATTGACCTTCTCCAGCAATCTCTGTGTGAATCAGCTGAGCTTGAAAACCAGGATATAAAGCACAGACTAGAGCCGGGGCAAGCGGGTGGGCCCAACAGCTGATCATCGGAGCAAACTGGTTTGCTCACAGCTGATCATCAGAGCTACCAGATCACTCAAACCAGGCCGAACCAGTAGAATCCCAGCCCTGGGGAGGGGACCTCGGATGCACCCCGGTATTATTATCAGTGAAACATACCCAGGTGTGCAAGGGAGCCATTGCTCCTCCCTCTTCCCAACGTTTTTTGGGTTGGGGGATTCCAGTTAAGCCCCCCCCACCCCCTCGGGAGCCCAAATGCTTGGGCTGGCATAAAGGTCTCGGTGTCATTTTTTCCAAATCCAGGAAGATAGAAAAGCAGGCAGGACAACTACAGGCAGTCCTTGACTTAACAGCTGTTTGTTGAGTGACCGTCTGAAGTTACGACGGCACTGAAAAAAGGGGACTTACGACCGTTTTTCACCCTTACGACCATTGCAGCTTTCTCCACGGTCACGGGATCAATATTTGTACCCTTGGCAACTGATCCATAATTGTGACGGTTGACCTGTCCCGGGGTGTGTGTGTCACAGGATGCCTTTGCTTAACAATGGTGGCAAGGAAGCTGGTGAAACGGGCAAAACTCACTCATCATCTGTCTCGCTTACCAATAGCAATTTTGGGCTCAGTTATGGTCGTAAGTCAAGGACTACCTGCATTGAAATTCCTGCAAAGCAAGCCATGCTTATTGGCCTTTCAGGCCGTCACTTTCCTTAGGGGGATTAGTTAGGGGGGAATCCCTTTCGTTAGAAGGAGGCCAGGCCAGGGCTGCCTTGGGCTGTTGCAAAGGGAACCCAGTGTGTGAGTTAAGTGTTGCTACACACCCACACATACTTTGCTTTCCTGCTTTTCCCTGCCCTCTCTGTGCTCCTAGGGGTGACGCGAGAGCCTCACTGGTTCCCCGGACACCAGCCTGAGCTGGAGCCGCCTCCGATCAAGCCCACCGCTCGGTCGTGCTACATGATCGATTACGAGCCTCCGCACGGCAGGACAGCCTGCTCCTTGGCCGAAGGGAAGCCCAAGGAGGCAGCGGAGATGCCGCTGAAGCAGTAGGCCGCTGCTCCAGGATCCCCTGGGGCTGGAAAATCTCTGCCAGGGTGGGGTCTCCTTGCCCCACCACCAAGATTAGAAGCACGGTGGATGGGCAGCCGTTCCTAAAATAAAAGAAATGCCCGCCAGGCGACTCCCGACCCCTTTGTGTTTCCGTTCTGGTTCCTTCCTAGTTTTGTGTGTGATTCTCTTTGCAGTTCCACAGCCGGATTAATCCCTCCATTCAGGACCGAGCCTTAGCTAAGATTGAAGCGGGCTGTGAAGACTGAGGGGAGAAGCTGCCCCCCCTGTTTATTTGTTACTAAAGAAACTCGCATGCCTATCTTTGCACAGAGAAATAAATGAAGAAGAAACGATTGGCCGTGAAAAGGTTTTTTCTTTGGCATTAAAAAAAAGGGTCAGGGTCTCCGGGGGTCTTTTTATTTCCTTGGTCCTGGGAGGAGGGCTGATTTTTCTTCCCGCGTGACGGGGATGCTGCGCTCTGGGATTCCCTTGAGTCTCCTTGGTCCGTTCACCGTCAGGACGCCGTCCGAGGAGAGGGAGGAGGTGATGGTGAGGGGGTCCACATCGGCTGGGATTCGGTACTTCCGGTTGAACTCGCGGGCAATGAAGCCGTGTTCGTCCTTTGGGGAGAGGAGGAGAGGTAGAAAAGGCATGACACAGTCAGTTTGGGAATCGTCGTGCAGGAGCCCGTTTGGTCCAGTGGTGAAAGCAGCGGTCTAGAAACCAGGAGACTGGGAGTTCTAGTCCTACTTTGGGCATGAAAGCCAGCTGCGTGACTTTGGGCCAATCACCAGGAGACTGTGAGTTCCAGTCCCAACTTAACAACAGGAAAACAGTTGGGTGAGTTTGAGCCAATCACTGGGAGACTGTGAGTTCTAGTGCCGTGTTAGGCGTGAAAGCCGGCTGGGTGACTTTTCAGCCATTCCCTCCCTCTCTCAGCCCAATCTACCTCACAGGATGGTTGTTATGGGGGAAAATAGGAGGAAGGAGTATTAAGTATGTTCAATGCTCTGAAGTACTTATAGAATATTAAATGCAGGATATAAATCTAATGAATAAATAGAGAAAATAAGCAGCATCTTTCAGCGGAAAAGCTCTCTGTTCAGCCTTCCAATTTATGTCCAAAGAAGCAATTGGACTTTCTGGTTTTTCTTTGGTTTCCTGTGATTTCCCTTCCTCACCATCCAGCCAGAGCTGAAGAAGCTTCTGGGATGAGAAGCGAAACGTCTTCAAAAGAAAAAAAAATCTGAAAGTCCAGTTGCCTCCTGAAAAAAACAGCACCTTTGGAACAACCATAACCTGGAGGACGGAGAAACTCCACAGACACTTTCCAATTTAGGTTTCTGGGTACCGACTTAAGAGGCATCCTCTCCTGAGAACTGGACAAGCCACCCCGAAACAGCCTTGGGCAGTTACTGATCTCGTGATTAACCTCATCTTTGGCTGATTTGAAATGAAAGAATAAGGCAGTTAATTTGGCCTCCCCATATGCCTTGCTGTAGGCATCGCTTTGGGATCCTTCCAGGTGCAGCTATTGTGGCCGGTTGGCCTCTCCAGAGTCGCTTCGGAGGGTGAGGTGAGCGGCATATAAACTTAATCCATTTCCCCTCCTGTTGCGATGCCAAATGGGCCCATCCCCACAGGCACTCACCTGGCGTTCCTCATGCTTCCCCTGGATTTCAATCACATCTCCCCACACCTTGACCTTCAGCTCCTCAGGAGAGAAGTGTTTCACGTCCAGGCTGACAGAAAACTTGTCGTTGTCCAAATGCATCTGATGGCAAAACAATTTAGATTAGGAAATAAGGTTTCTTATTTACCAGGAAGTCAGGAAACTCCAGACACCAAACACTTCGGCGTCTTGGACACCTCATTGCAAACTTTAATCCCCCAAGTTACCATAAAAATACGTACAGTCTTGGGAAGGCAGGAGGCCCAAAATAAAAGATATGGGTCTTTGGACCCCTTGTAAATTTTGCAAAATTTGCATTTTGTGGAAGTTGCTAATGAATCTTCCTCTCTCTTTGTTCCTGCATTGGGTTGCAAATACGTTTAATCAGATCAGTGCAAAAGGAGCGGATACATTCTCATGACATCAGAAACTTGGCTTGCTTCATCTAGCTCACTGTTTTGTGGTTTTGCATAATGTGGTTTGGTTTCTTTGGTTACTTACATACTTAGTCCAAACCCAGAAAACCCCAGATAACCCTTACTTCCGTGCTTTCTCCAATCACCAATTGCATTCCAACTTTCCATTTCTTTGAAGATTCTTGTTTTTCTAATTTATCCTCCCCCTTTTTAATTTTTCCTTTATGAGGTCCGGGTTACTTGTTTGTTTATTTAAAACATTGTATTTAAAACATCTATATAGCCGCCCATCTTACAAACAACCCTGGGCGGCTCCCAACCCCAGATTAGAAGACCTATAAAACCATAAGGAAACTCTAAAAATAAACCAGTCAAAACATTAACCCAATCTAAGATTGCAAGCAAGGTATTGCTTGTCCTTGGGGTGGAAAATACCCAGCTCTTTTAGCTGGTGGCATGGAAAGGAGCGATGCACCTGTCTGCATCTGAAAAGAAGAGACAAAAGCGATCTTCATGACGCAAAGAAGTGAATCCTTGGAACAACAGAAGAATTATTGCCTCCTGGTCATGGCCAGCTGGGATGATGGAAATTGTGGGTCAACCTGTCTCAACAGAAACTATCAGAGACACCCAAATTAAGAGGCTTTTGCCATGCAGCCCCCACACCTTAGCTCTACTGCAGGCAAACCTCACAAAGAGAGGGACACCGCAGCAAAGAGAACAACCTACGTGGCTTGGGACCAGACTAACGGAAGGACCATCTCTTCCCAGTTAAGTCCACTGACCCATCAAGAAGGGGAGAAGCAAGAGATGTTACAGGCCTGATCTCTTTCAGGAGGTCCATCTGGTGGGACCAAGAAGAAGGGCCTTCTCCGTGGTGGCTCCTTCCGTGTGGAAACATCATCATCCTTGCAGAAATATGTATGGCTTCGATTTGGCACTCAAAGAGGCCCTGCAGGTGAGGTTTGGCCACCACGCCCAGGGAGCTAAGGATGGTACGGAGCCCATCAAGTGGCTGGTCTGGTTGTTGTCGCTCTGTGTGGGTGGGTGGGTGTGCATGTGGGTATGTGTGGGTTGAGGGTTTATTGGGTTTCGTCTTGAGGTTTTGTAAGCTTCTGGAGTCACCTTGAGTGAGTTGGGACAGCTGTATAAATTTTCTTCATGCAATGAATACATAAGCGGTCAGCAGGTGCCCTCCGTGGGCATCCTGGCATTGGCGCAAGGGGAAGGGTTACCTTGGGCAGTCCGCTGTCTATCCACCCGGCGTTCCTGAAGGCGAAGGGCCTCCCCAGGAAGGAGCCCAGGGGCCAGCCGCCTGAGAAGAGTTCGGACTCAATGAAGGGCTCCCCGAAATGCTGGCTGAAGATGGGGCTGGGCGAGGGGCCAGGGAAGAGCCGTCTGCGGAAGAAGGGGTGGTGGATGGTGACGTCCATCTCTCTCCGGACCCCCCCCCCAAGAAAGCGGGGCCCCGGTGGCAGTGCAGACGGGCGAGCCAGGCGCCTGGCTTTATATGCTTGCCTGGTGCCAGGCACTGCCCTGGCTAAATCCCTCCAACCCATGAGGTCAGAGAGGCCTGATCCTGCTCTTCGGCCTGCGTCAGCTGGCCATTGGCTGAGGGGCTGGCAGAGGCGTCTCAGTGCCGGCATGGCGGACAGAAAAGAACACAGTGAAATTCTAGCTGGTCAGCAGAAACAGCTTCTCTCCCCCACCCACCCCCACCCCTCCTGTCTCTGGACAAGCAATGAGAAAAGAAAGGCTCAGTCAGCGTGATCTGCATTCCTGCTCCTTCGGCTGCTGGCGCGAATCCTGCCTTGACTATCTTTGTCTCGGAAAGAGTGCAGGGGAGCTGGCACCAGGTTGGCATTCGGTCATCCGTCCCACAACAGCCTCCTTCTCCTCCTGGGCTGAATGGCCAGGGGAAGGGATTCAGGACCTCACACCCTCCCCGGGGAAGTTGAGTCATCTTGGCCAGAGGAAAAGAAGGGCTGCCAAGGGTTGGCAGATGAGGTCACCACCGTAACATGTGAGGATGATGGCCGTTGGGTTAGAGAACGTAAGGGGATGGAGGAAGAGAAAGATAAGGAAGGGTAGGGAGGGTCACACTCCAAATATTTAACCTCCGTTGTGAATGTCACAGCGAAAGGATAAACAATCAACCGGTCTTGGGATGTTGCAAAGACTTTGGATGGTAGTTAGAAGTTGGGTTCAATGGATCCAAAACTATTTCCTTCCTTCATTTTCCCTTCCCTTCCTTTTCTTTCCTTCCTTTCCTTCCCTTCCTCTCCTTCCCTTCCTTCACGTCCTTTCCTTCCTTCCTTCCTTTCCTTCTATTTTTCCTTCCTTCCTTCCTTCCTCCATTTTCCCTTCCTTCTCTTCCTTCCCTTTCCTTCTTTCATTCCTTTCCTTCCTTCCTTCCCTTCTTTCCCTTCTTCTTCCTTCCTTCCTTCCTTCCTGCATTTTCCCTTCCTTCTCTTCCTTCCCTTTCCTTCTTCCCTTCCTTCCTTTCCTTTTCTTTCCTTCCTTCCTTCCCTTCCTTCTATTTTCCCTTCCTCCATTTTTCCTCCCTCCCTCTCCTTTTCCCCCTTCTTTTCTGACTGCCTTACTTTTTCTCTCTTCTTCCTTCCTTCCTCATTCCCCCCTCTCCCTCTTGCAGGCCCCTGGCTTCACCAGAAGGCTTCGGACACAGCCTGGGTCATTTGTGTTTGGCCTTGGGGGCCGTGGAGGGGTTGCTTCCTTGACCTCACCACTGAGCCAAATGTTTTTTTTTTTTTAATAGGATGGTGAGATAGAAGAGAGAATCATTTTTCCCACTGGGTTAAATTTAAACCTCTGTGCTCAGGCGGGCAAGAGTCCTACGTCAGGCTCCTGCCAGTCATGACAGCACCTCCGCTGAGCATGCCATGAATGTGGTTGGACCAGTTTCCCACATCTCTCCTTCATTTCCTCTTTCTTCACCCACAACTATGTGAGGGTGTAAGCGCTGCCATGCCTTTTACCCCGAGAACTGAGAATTCCTCCTTATCGGATCTGGATTCATCCTTGCTGAGTCTAAATTATCCCCCATTGCAAGAACACCTTGATGCAATTTCCAGTTGGGGAGAAGACGGTGGGTTAAACATGGCTTCCTTTGTCGTCAGGTGCTGGGGGACTCAGAGCAGTGGCCTCCACTCTGCAGCTCCCAGAGTAATTAGTAGTTCTCCTTGGAAATCAGATCCTGGGATCAGGAAGAAAGTGATGAGCATCTGAGTTGAGGACCTGTCCATGGTTACTTGGAAATAAGACCTGTTCCCTATGTCAGGATTCCAACAAATCCACTCCTGTTCAAATCATAAGTCTCTAGCTGCATCTCTCAGAGTAAAAAGAAATGATTTATTAGGAGTGGCCATGTTGGCGTTAGCTGGGTGCAGCTGACCCTAAAATATACCATTCATTTCCCCCTTGATCCTGGTTTTTTCCCCCATCCCCTGGATTTATATTCTCCAATGGGACACATCCATAGCCAAGAGTCACCAATCATGCCCTTCAGTAATATTCTTGTGTGCCGAAATACTCCTTTGGTCTTTTAATTGTCATCCTAGTCGATTCCTGTCTCGGTGTTGTTTCACTCGACAAGGAACATCTGAGTAAGCCTGCATCCAGTTTCAGCAATAAACGGGCCTATTTATATGCAACTGTGAGGTCAATAAACACATGTTGTGACTCTGTGAAAGAGTGGAGTGGACATTTAAACACCGTTTGGTTAGCACTCTGAACATTTGAAAAAAAAAAAAAAACCCAAGAAGTTTCCAAAACTTTATGCAGGATAAGTTCCGAATTTAATTTTCGGGAGCCCTTTGAAATAAAGAAAGGTATTGTGTGTTGTTGAAAAATGTTATGGCAATAAAACCATAGGATTATTCCTAGACACATAATAAAGTTTCTAGATGCAGTCACTGGCTGTTCATAGTTGGGTGGGAGCAGTGAAGGTTTGCAGCCTGTAAGGAAGATTTATTTTTATTTTATTTATTTGTCAATTGCTTACAAGACAATAGGTATAAGCAGGGGTGGGTTTCTACCAGTTCTGTCCACTTCTGTAGAACCAGTAGCTCTGAAGAGCAGCAAATATAGAACCAGCTCTATGCTGATGTTTTTGCCCACCCAGGCTCTTGCCTGATCTTTATTTCCGGATTTTTCAACTTCAGCTGCTGAATGAGGCACAGCTGCAGTTAAAAAAGCAGAAAAAAAGGACTGTTTCAAAGGCTGCTTATCTGCACGCAGCCTGCTAATGACAATTTACAGGTGACTGCTCGCAGTGTGCAGGGAAGCACATCATAAATCACCAACCCTCATAAATCCCGAACCGGAAGTTAACCCTGTCATATTCCACCCTTGGGTATAAGTATAAACATGAGTAAGAATACAGAAAATAGGTACGAAGAAATGGGGACCATGGGACAGGGACAGTAGGCACCAAGACATGCGGGAATCTTGACAAAAAAGGAATATTTTTGAAATATTTGAAATGCTGAAATGTTTTTTTAAAGTCCAGAGCAACAAGATAACATCTGGAAGTGGGTCAGACAGACATTTCCCTGATTCAGTGACATATAAGGAGGAGGAAGAGGAGAGGACGGTGCAGTCCCATCAGGCTTGCGAAATTCTGCTATTGTTGCCCATCTCATTACCGGTAAATGTAGCTTTAGCTTTCTTGTGACGTCGATTTCTTCTCCTCTGACTGCAGCAGAATTCAAGTGGGAGGAAAGCCTCACCCAATTGCGTTCATGCCACACACTAATTCCTAATCAGCAACGAACTAATTGTATAAGGGTAACGCACAACACAACTACCTACCAGTCATAAGTGTTGGATGTGCACTGTACCCAAGACTGAAATACGGTTAGTGTGTTGTTCCATGTGCCATGCGTCCAGGACATTTGGGATCGGTCTCTGGGGCTTTTCCGTGACAGCCAGGATCAGATGCCACTGAAGCCAATTGAGCACCTGATCTCTAGGATAGAGGAAGTGAGGCAGAAGCAGCAGCGAAGTAGACAGACAGGCTCCAATCTCCGATTTCGCTGTGTGTAAACAAGGGGCATCTGCTACCCCAAAAGATGTGCAAGGAGTTTCTGGTTTCTGGACATCAGCATCAGTTAAAGCCCACAGAGTTTAAACACTGGAATTAAATAGGGTCCACATACAGATAGAGAATACAACTAAGCTGTAATTAGTATAGATTTAAATCTATACATTACACATTCCTTGGCTTATAATAATATTTCTACAACACACACACACAGCAACTTTGCTTGTCAAATCTGGGAGGCTTCCTGCCTCTTCTTCCTTTTCTTTCATTCGCTTTTAGCTCTTCTGTAGTTTACATATTTGCACGGATAGTCGGTAAGCTTGTTTCAGGTGGAGAGGCCTCGGCTGCTGTGCCAGAACACAATTCCCTTGTGAGGCCATCGTTGTGGCTTTGCGCAAAGCCGCAATGGGTTGGGTTGGGTTTTCTCTTTCCCTGTTCCATGGTGTCTTCGGCCAATTGTGGTGAAGCGAGCCAGGGCTTCGGGCGATGGCCAAACCCAGCTCAGTCTCTCTGCAGGGCTACAGATGGTGGTGCATGAGGCACATGGGAAGCCCACTGTTGCACACATTTTGGAGGTCAGGTCTAGCGCATTCCAGAAGCCCTAAAACCATTTGATCGACGGACTGCAAGATGCCAAGGAAGAAAGCAAACCAGCCTATGTGGGATTGTCTGTCCCTCACCTCAAGTTGGGTGTGAAAGTACCCAGGGATTTTTGCACGCTTCTGTGTGGTGAGAGTTCCCTAATTAAGCTTCATCCCCTTAACCAGGGATGGGATGCACATATTTTTACTATTGGTTCTGTGGACATGCCTCGGCGGGCGTGACTAGGCGGGCGTGACTGGGTGGGTATGGCTTTTTTTTTTTTTTTTGCAGCATAAACCCCCTCCCCTGCAGTCCATTTTTTGGCTTCCTGGACCTCAGTCTCCTGGGGGGTGTTTTTGCTCCCAGGAAGTTTCCCTGGGGCCCAGGAAGGCAAAAAACGGAGCGCAGCACACACACCCTTGCACAGCTCTTTTTGCCTCCTGGGCATCAGGGAAGCCTCCTGGATGAAGCAGTAAGACAGCGAGGGGGATCCTGGCACAGCTGATTGTCAGAATAGCTGATCATCGGGAGGAAAAAGAAATATCTTAAGCAGTGACTTGGCGGGGGTGAACGCAGTCAGCGATGTCGCGCATGCGCGATAAGGACTGGCTGGGCGGGGAGTGGAGGGGCGGGCGGAGAGGGGCAGGGCCAGCCAGGGGCACAATTTGCCGGTTCTCTAAAACTGCGCAGAATCATAACAACTGGGTCTACCAAACCAGTCTGAACCGGTAAAATACACCCCTGCACTTAACCTGGACGGTGGCAGCAATAACCATAATGAGACCAGCCAGGCAGCATCTGAAGGCAGCTGTTGTGCGATTCGAAATCCAGGAATCACATCACCCCATTTCCCCAAGATGTTGCTGGTCCAAGATTCAAGGTGTTGGTGACCATCTTTAAAGCGCTCCATGTCTTGGGACCTGGGTATTTACGGGACCGCCTGCTGCCACCGTCAATCTCCCGCCGACCAGTGTGCTCCCATAGAGCGGGCCTCCTCGGGGTGCCGCCGGCTGGATGGATGGCGACCCCGAGGGTTCGGGCCTTCTCTTTGGGAGCTCCCTCCCTCTGGAACGAATTGCCCCCGGAGATGAGGACCATCCCCGACCTATTGACCTTCCGACGCGCACTAAAAACCCACCTGTTCCATCTAGCCAGTCTGGCCTAGAGTTACGTGTAATGGTTTTAAATTTGGTTTTTAAATGGTTTTTAACTTTCTTAATTCCCTACTTCTTAATTCTTAATGCCAATCTGTTTAATCCTTTTAATTTATTTTAAATTATTGTATTTGTATTTATATGTTTTTATCTGGCTGTGCACCGCCCCGAGTCCTTAGGGAGAGGGGGCGGTATACAAATTTGAATATAAATAAATAAAGAGGCTAAAAGCCACCCGACCCACAACGTCAGGGGCATCGCTCACCGCCAGTAGGTGTTCTCCTTGGGGAAGGGGGGCCGTTGCAGAGCCATGAGCATCTTGGCTCTCTCTGGGGGCTCAGCACGGCACGACACCCGCCTGTCTATTTCGGTCCATCTTTTATCGCTTCCACTCCCCACCCCAGTGGAATTTGCTTGATCCAAGTATCCAGCTGGCCGGCTGCAAACTTCCTAAGGAAGGCGTTGGAGAGGGAGGACATTCAAGGCCGTTTTCTCACCATGGCTCAGCAGCACAGCCTGTCCCATGCCTACCCCATGAGCCCGGAATGCGAGTTTGCCAACCCCAGCAAAATCTACGACCAGAATTTTGGAGAAGGTAAGGCGGGCAGGGACATACCTCCCCCCTTCCCAACCTTGCAGGTTTCAGGTGTTTCCTGCTCCGGGATGGAGAGACCTTCCTGGAATAGTTAATCTGGGGTGCATTCCCCCCCTCTCCATTCCGGTGTGCTAAAAAGTGC
Organism: Bungarus multicinctus; assembly: GCA_023653725.1. NCBI lineage: Eukaryota > Metazoa > Chordata > Lepidosauria > Squamata > Elapidae > Bungarus > Bungarus multicinctus. The sequence continues at coordinate 25,093,214 of CM042837.1, forward strand.
ATCACGAGCCTCGTAGGGCTGGAGTTCCATCTTTCCCAGGCCTTGATTGTGTGGAAGTATAGATGGAAAGAGGGAGGTGATACTGGGCTCAGCAACCACCCTTATTGACTTGGGAGATCCTATGTTTGGGAAGGAGGAACTTCTGGATCAGTTTGGGTTTATTTTCTTGGAAGAAGCCCTGCTGAGCATCCGACTACTGTCAGTGCTGGGTGGGTGGGGAAGGGAGTGGAGAGGGACAATTTTGGGAGGGGGGAAATGCTTCATTCTGGAGATCCCAGCCTTGTAAGGTGGGCCAGTTGTCCATAAGTAACTCCGTTTCGTAGATGATTCGGCCATGCTTAGAAATAAATAGAGGTTTATCACGCTGCTGGTTCACAGACTTATCGGATAGGGGAACTTATCCTCCCCGCTTCTCCCATCCCAAAGCTTCACAAAAATGAAGAGTTTTTCCAAGAGAAAGGGCTTGGCTTTGCCTTGAGCCTTTGAAAGTTGGAAGGGTTCCCTTGAGGCCATCGAGCCCAACCCCTCCCCCCTGCTCAAGGCAGACAGACCCAAATGAAAATCTTTCCAACGGCTGGTCCTTTCTCTTCCGCTTTTACAGGAAGGAGAGGACTCGCCGCTTGTGGTTCTCTTGTCGAATTCCTGAGGCCGGGAAGGTTGCTTGCCAGCCTGCCTTGCTGTGGTTAAATTTGGATGCTCGTGGCAACATTCTTTAATTATAGAGAGATTTGCTTTTAATTACTTGATTTTAGCTGCTGAGCAACTCTGGCCAGCTCACGATATAATAAAAATGCCATCGAAAGAGGAACAAAGTAAATAAAAGACAAAAAGTAAATAAAGGACAAAGGAAAATAAGTATTCTGAAAGCATGAGGGTGACGAAGATATGTTTGCAAAGATTTAGATTTCTCCTTGGTGAGAAGCTAATAATAATCTCCCATCTGGCTGCAGACAAGGAGATGTTTCTGCCCGGTCCCTCCCCTTCCCTGGCACAAACTGAGCTGGTGGAATGCAGTCGGCTGGCACGAAGATGGAGCCTTTGGAGCGAAAACAAAAACGCTGCTGCTGGCCGGAGACTTTGGGAAGCCCACTTAAGCGCTCCGGAGCCCAGCTGGCACGCGAGGCCGAAACGCCCCTGGAAGGAATGCAGAGGCAGCCATCAGCTCCGCCAGCCCCCCCCCCATTCCCAGCACCATCAGGCAGCCTGCAGGGGGTGGAGCTCTTGGCGTGAACCGGTGGAACAACTGTCTTGCACAAGCAGGGGTGTGTGTGTGTGTGTGTGTGTGTGTGTGTCTTTGTGTCCCGGCTAACCATACCAGGTATAGCCAGAATGGAGCCCACGTGGGGAAGAAGAACTGTCAGAAGTGGGAGACGGCAGGCTGAAAAGATTGGGGCTCTGCAGGGTGGGGGAGAGATGGTGCTGCCCTCTCCTTGGAGACCCCCCCCAAAGCAAAGTCATGGGAAGGCGGCTTCGTTGGCAGGGGAGGTCTTTCTTGGCACCAGGTGGGGGCCCTCCTTGGCTCTGCCAAGCGGCATCAGGAGAGGAAGAGGCCGGGAAGGGACTCAGCAACGGAGCCATAATGTCTCCTCCAAGGAAGAGTCCAATCTTCTCCACCTGTTGGAAGTGGACCATGGCTTTTCAGCGGGTGTGAATGCCACGGGGTCCGCTCCAATCTTCAGAAGCAGAGGCTTTGCGGGTTTTTAAAAGCAAGGACCAGCCTTCTGCAAAACATCTTGCTTGGCCATGGAAGCAACGGTTGGTCTTGGAGGGGCAAGTCACAAGCTGGGTGTCGGTTTCAATCAATCAGTCAATCAATCCAATCAATCAGAATAGAGCTGGAAGGGACCTCAGAGGTTTTCTAGTCCAGCCCCCTGATCAAGCAGGAGGCCCTATATCATTTCAGACAGGTGCGTCCTGCTCTTCTTAAAAACCTCCACCACTTCTGGTGGCAAGTAGTTCCACTGGTTAACTTCCTCCCTGTTAGGAAGTTTCTCCTTAATTCCAGGTTGCTTCTCTCCTTGTTTAATTTCCAACCATGGCTTCTTCTTCTGCCCTTCTGGTGCTTTGGAAAAGAAGTTGACCCCTTCTTCTTTCATGCCGCTTTCATACTCGTTGAAACTGTCTACTGGCCGACAGAAATGGTTTAATTTTGGTCTCTTATTAATTTAAATTGGGGTTTAAGTGGGGGTGGATCTAGTTTTATTATCACCAATGGTTTCCTTTTTAATTTTGTATATTTGGGGTTTAGATAGCTGACACCGCCTGCTGGAGAGGGCAAATTGCTTATAATAATAATATAATAATCTTGCTCTAACCTGCAAAATAAAATCTCCTGATTCTCTCACTGCCTCCCCTGCTCAAATTGCTCTCCTCTCCCCATGCTTTTTCAGCCATAAAGTAATAACCCATAGAATATCTGTAGCTCAGGGCTGAAATGAGGGGTCCTTGGTGCGCTCTGAGCTTGGTTTTTTTTCTTGCAGATGTTTCATGATCCAAGCATCATGCACTACACTGATAATGTTCCCTAGCTGGGTCCTGAAATGTCTTGCAAGGAAACAACTGAGTTCAAAGAGCACCAAGGACCCAGGGGTGGGATTCAAATTTTTTAACAACTGGTTCTGTGGGCGTGGCTTAGTTGGTGGGCATGGCTTGGTGGTCATGTTATTGGCTGGGTGTGGCCAACTCAATATCACATTGAGGCACGCATCTCCTTTCCTGGCCTCTTGTGACTGTGGTGATGCTGCAACAGTCATAAGTGTGAAAAATGGTCATAAGTCACTTTTTTCAGTGCCATTGTAACTTTGAATGGTCACCCCACACAAGCAAAGTACCAGCAAAGGAGGGGAAAAAAACTCCAGAGAAGTTCCTGAGACTGGAAGTCTAATCCTGCCAAGAATGTAATAAGAGTTAACGGAGAAGCAGTTTCTGTAAGCAACCCCAGAATGTTTCCTTCCTGCCTTCCTTACAGGATTAGGCCAGTAATTTCTTCTAACAACTGGTTTCCAAACTGCTTAGAATGTTAACAACTGGTTCTAGCGAATAGGTGCGAACTGGTAGAATCCCACCCCTGCAAGGACCCCTTATAAACCAACATTTATGTTAAGCCAAAACTCTTTGTTTCTTCTAGGCCTTTCCCCTGGAGACATTCTGGCTCCAACCTTGTACCACGGTTACTATATCAGGCCCCGGATTAACAAACAGCTGGAACGAGGAATTTCAGAGGTCACCCTCAATGAACACAAATTCCAGGTTTTCCTTGACGTCTGCCAGTTCACCCCCGATGAAATCGCCGTCCGCACCGTGGACAACCTCCTGGAGGTGACAGCCCAGCATCCTCAGAAGGTTGACCGACATGGATTCATCTCCCGTGAATTCACACGGACCTACATCCTCCCCTTGGATGTCGATCCTTTCTCGGTCAAAGCCACTGTGACCCACGATGGCATCCTGAGCATTGAGGTCCGGCGGACAGGGAAGGCACTGAAGGCCAAAGTCAACGAGGTGGAAGTCACCTGCCAAGGACAACCTGAAAGGAAAGAAGGAAGTTCAGGAGAGACCTCAGATCCCTAAAACACCCTCCTAGGTAGGATGACCTGGTCTCGGGCTACATTGAGTCGGTTAACCTAGAAGTAGTCTTTCGTGGATGCCAAAAGGCCATGTCCAGCTGGTCTCCTTGGCCTTGTCTTCTCCTCCCCAAATATCTAGGGCTTTCATTCCAAGAAGTTTCTCCCACAAGGTCTTCAGAGCTACAGCTTGGCTTTTCAGATGTCTTCTAAACCTTACAATGTAAGACAGTGAAGGCCACTGCACCAGTTTGAAACCAGTGGTATGAGTAAACCGAATTCCTTTTCGTTTTTTTTTCATTTTCAAGGGGTGCCATAACTCCTACCATTTTTCTGCCCATGGGCCGCTAAGAGGATGGGAGTTGTGGTCCAAAGCATTTGGAAGTCCACTAGATTGGAGAAGATGGCACTCACAATGTTGCTGGCATTAAGACACTCTCAAATGGTTAAACCTTACTTTCTGTACCGAAGAATTAATCGGCTGCCCTGTTGAGATGGGCTTAGTTTAACAGCCCATCATAATTCCTTCCCTTTTCAAAGGATCGGCCCTTTTTATTTCAGAATTCTGTAAAGCTTTATTTACTACCCTTTCTTTTGTTCTTGGCTGCTTTTACTCATCTGTTGATGATTAAATGAGATTTTAAAATAAAAATAAAGCAAAGAATCTGTTGCTAGAACTATTGATGAATCATAACTTGGGAGGGGAAAGTAAATAAATAAACGCACAGTTAAACAGAGATACACATGCAAATCAAACCTTTATTGTCAATGTACAACCTGCATACAATGAAATCCACCTAACTCTAGATTGGTTAGCTAAACTTTCTATCCAATAAACTTTTCCTATCATACGACTATTGATAAAAAGCATTTTTTCCTGTCTCTATTAACAATTAAATTTGATAAGCTGCATAATACTTACATTACTCAATACTGATTAAGTTTAGCCAATCCAGTGAATCATAAGGGTTACAAATTAGATTTGTGCAACCCATTAGGCTAAAAATTAGCTAGCAAGTTTGCAGTTCCCTGCTTCAACTGAAGAATTTCTGGGTTCATAAAGAAGTTTTAAGAGAGTATTATGCCTGTTGTTTCTCTTACAAGCTCTGATTTAAAACATTTCTAAACCGTTTCAAACCACGGTTCCCTGAAGACCAACAAGCCAGGAGTCAAGCCACTCAGATATATGATGCTTTATCCTGCAAGTCCTTGGTTAGCATAGCTGTCCCTGAAGATGGAAGGAACCACATAGGCACAATTGTGCAATATGTATTAGACATAGATAATCCTTGACTTACAACACAATTGAGCCCTGTTGCTGAGCAAGACAGCCGTTAAGTCAATTTTGCTTTATCTTACGACCATCTTTGCCCTAGTTGTTAATTGAATCATTGAAATTATTCAGTTAATAACATTGTTGTGAAGTGAATCTGACTTCCCCATTGACTTTGCTTGGTCACGCGACTGTGGGGACACCAATGGTCAGTTAAGTGTGGAAAATGGTCATAAGGTCACTTTTTTCAGTGCCGTTCTAACTTCGAACAGCCACTAAACTAATGGGTCGAAAACCGAGGACTACATCACTGTGGGAATTGTGTTATGGGGGAATTGTGTTTATGATCTGGGTTTTCTCTCCGTGTCGAGCGCATTGCAACCACAGACCCAAACTGTTGGAACGACTTGGCATTTTTTGATGGTCTGGGAATTCGAAGGCCACCAGCGTATTTTCAGAGGGGAGAGAACATTCTGCGGCGGGAGTCCAACTCACAGCTGTTTGTGTGTTTCAGTGCGATGAGAAAACAGCCAGCCATAAAGCCACAACTGGAAAGAAAACACATCTGAGTCGCAGCCACTGACCCACCTAATTCGGAAAACTCATCCAATAACAACTCTGGCTGTGCGAAACCTGTCTGCAGTGCTGGATTCTAATTCTATTTGTGGTGCTTTTTTAAAGAATTTTTTTTTTAAGGCTAGCTTGTCCACTTTTGGACTTTCCGGACAGGGGGTGAAGTGCGACGCCGATTGGAGCCCAAATGGACCTCTCTAACCTTGGAACATCTTCAGAAGAAGGTTTCCTGCTGGCCGTCAGACCCTCAAATGGGTTTTCACGAGTTTTATCAATCATTTAGGACACCCTTGTTCCCTTTGATTCCAAGAGCAACACACTTGGTTTTCCAGCTTGGTCCTGACAAAACCTTGGCAGAGACAAATTGGAGAGACAAGGAAATTGGATCTCCAGGGAGTGAATGACAGGAGCCAGAATTTGGACCTGTGTCTGTTGGTTGAAATTCAACGTGTTCTTCCTAAGAACGGCATTTGGGACAAGGCTAAACATTTGTGCCGCTGGTTAAACTATTTGGCATGAATTGGACTTTGCTTTCCAGAGGTCCCGAATCTTCATGGACTCCAGACATTCCTCTGATCTGATCTGATCTTCCACGGCTTGGCATGATGCCCTCTCCCGTTGTTCAACAATGGCTGATCTCTCATTTCCCACATGGACCCCCAGCCTCTACCCCCCCCCCCCCAAAAAAAACCAGGGATTACCTTTGAATCCCTGCACAAAAAGCACAAAAACGCACCCGAGGGCACTCTTCAGCGGGGGCCCTTTTTGTGCCCACAGACGTGTTATGAAAAGGGAATGTGATCAGGCAGCCAAGACTGGCTCGGTGGCGCAGGGGGGTGGGCTGGGAAAGGAATATTGTTGAGAAAGCTTTTGTGTTTTTGCACTGGAGCTGAAAAGCGACTCCAGGTCCCCGTCGGAGTCTGAATCTGAGGAGGAAGACCAAAAGCTGACAGGGAGCGGGATTGTGGCTCCGTTGGCTGTGGAGGAAACTGGGGAAGGGCAAAATCCGGCTGGGCAGAGCAGGGAAGAGGGAGAACAAGGGAGAGGGAGTTCAGAGGAAGACCCAGGCTCACCCCTTCCTCCTCCTAGGGCACTCAGGGAGGAATGGAGAGGGGAGCAACATGAGTTGCATGGCTTACAGGGGAGGAAAGGGCCTTGATTCCCTTCACAGTGCACACCTGGGAATGAGAGTTTAAAAGAGATGCATGCTGAGTGCGGTGTCTGCTGGGACCAAATGTGAGTTTATCTTGTGTTCACTTTGGTTATCTGCGTTCCTGGCGTCCTCCCAACCATGTTGAGTTATTGCCGTTCCTTCACGTCTGGAATTCTTGCTTCTGCCCTGCCAGACCTGAATCATCTTGCTTTGATTGGACTTATAGTTACTGTTTTTGTTGACCACTTTTTGGACTTGATTCTCTGCAGTCAAAGGCTGTTCCTGGGAGAGTTTCTCTCCAGCCCAGAAGGTAACCAGGACATTGGGGGCAAAGTTGGAGCTAATAAAGGGACTCCAACTGATTATCTGACTGTGTTGCCTTTGTGCCACGCCCCTTTGGGTCATCACACAAACCCAGAGGGGGGACCAAGAGGAGCAGCCTTGTAAAACTTGGTTGTTGCGTTTGGTTTTTTTTTTGCATTTTCCTGTCTGGCTCCAGCCATACGAAAATCACCGTCCAGGAAGTCCTGCACTTACGGCTACAATTGTAAAACCTAAAATTTATCTCGCTGAGAAATTCAGTTAGTTTAGTTAGTTAATTTAATTAGTTGGTGGGTTTTGTGAGTTTTGGCCACCTTTGTTAAGTGAATCACTGCAGTTCTTACACTAGGAACCGGTTGTTAAGTGAATCGGGTTTCCCTGTGGACTTTTGCTTTGTCAGGAGGTTGCAAAGTGGGAATCGCACGAGCCCGGGACAGGTCATAAGTGCAGGTCAGTGGGTCAAGCACCCGAATGTACATCCCGTGAGCCTGGGGAAGCTGCAGCGGTCGTCAGAGCGAAACACGGCTATAAGTCACTTTTTTTCAGGGTCGTTCGAAGGAGATGGTTTGCAACCCAAGCCACTTCTCAGCCTACATTCGTGGCTTGTGGAAATCTTGGGGGAGGAGGGAGAGGGATGTTGGGGGCAAAGGTCACGCCCCTGCGTTGCTTGCATTGTGGGTCTGGGGTGCCAATCCTGTTCTGACCAAGGTTTCCTGAAATCGTAATTAAGCACACGCTTAGTCCAAACAACTCTTGTTTTATTTCAATGCTGGGAATTATTTTCATTCCCAGCCGGTAGTAAGTTCCAAACAGTCCCTCGAGATAAGCACCCACCTTTCTCTCCTTTGAATTGCTGCCAACAACTAAAGTGCCAAATGAACTATTAAAAAAAAAAACCAACTGAAGTACAAAGTCAACACAGAGCTTCAAGGTTTAATCTGAACAGAGCGAATGACTTTGCTTCTTGCAAAGGTTTCTCTACCTTTGCACTTCCTTTATATCTTATGGGAGGGGCAATCACCTCCCAGCCTTACTCCCAAGTCGCCCCTTTTGTTTCAGCTGCTCTCACCTTCTAGCAGCTATGTGCACACGCGTGCTGGGAACAGCCTCCCCTTGCTCCTCTGCCTCACTGCTGCCAGACTCCAGAGGCTCCAGAGGCAGCCCCCCCACTCCCAGGTGGCCCTGGCCCCATCTCTGCAATGGATGCAGGACCCTCATCCAAGTCCTCTCCAGATTCCCGGACTGGTCCCCTTTCTTCCAACTGTCCGATTCCGCTGCAGTCTGTACTGGCTGCTGATGAATCACAATAAATCTGGTGAGTCACAAGATCACCTTTTGCAACCCTTCTGACAAGCCAAGTCAATGAGGGAAGTCGGATTCATTTAAGAGCTGTGTCCACGATTTAATGACTGCAATATTTCGCTTAACAACCGTGGCAAGAAAGCTTGCCTCGCTTAGCAACGGAAATTTGGGTCTCGGTTGCGGTGGTAAGTCGAGAAACTACCTGTATTTTATTCATTAATTAAACGTCTATGCTGCCCCTCTTGCCTAGAGGCAATCAATAGATCACCATTAGAAAACATTAAAATAATAAATTTTAGCAGCATTATTATTACTAAACACAAGAGTGGTGCGGTGGCCTGGAGGCAGAGCTCTCGCCTCACAATCAGGAGGCTGTGAGTTCGAACCTAGATAGGAGGCAGATATTTCTCTCTCTGGGCACAATGAGAATATATCTGCCGAAGAAAACTCCACACTGGCAACAGGAAAGGCATCCGGCCAGTAAACGCTCATCTCCATTCAGTTGCCCAAACTCCACCTCTCAAGGGATTTATGGGATCATCAAAAGGAGATGATGATTTACTAAACACAATTGGTTTAAAATTGACAAATTTTAAGGGTGAACAATGCACAGGGGATGAGGTGGGAGGGTCTTATCTCAGTCTGTTAACACCGACACCCCAACCCCACTGGGGTTCCAAGCCAGTTGGCAGAGACAGGTCTTCATGCCCTTGCCAAAAAGCCAAGGGGATGGGTGCGGATCTCATCCGGGGGGTCCACAATGTTCCAGAGCAGAAGGGTCTCCAACCTGGGCAACTTGAAGCCTGACGGAGTTCAACTCCCAGAATAATTAACAAATTAATAATTAAATAAATTAACAAATTAATAATAAATCTGGGAGCTGAAGTCCACCAGGCTTAAAGTTGCCAAGGCTGGAGAGCCCCTGGTCCAGAGGATGGGGGAGGGGGGGAATTGGATATAAGTATTTTCGGACGTCTCCCCTGAGGTTTCATCCAACTGGCAGCTGCCCCCCCCCCCCGTTAGCAAAGGGGTTGTCACTCAAGAAAATACCCTGACAGGTGTCCGTCTTTCTCCTACCTCTCCAATCCAGGCTGTCTGGGTTGGGGGCTCCAGAGGAAGGGGCCACGTGTTGCTGCTGCCTGTTCTCAGAAGGGCTGCCCTCCCCTCTCCCCATTTAACAGCTGCAGCACGTATTGTAGGGAGCTGCAATCCAACAGGGCCGGTTGCCCCCCCCCCCTTGCAAAATGCAGCTTTTCCTGATGGATGTCCTGTTTTTCTGCTTTCTTTGGGGATCTGGGGAAGGGGGGGATATGTAGGAGAAGATCTCCAGGGATCTGAAATGAAGCCCCCAGGAAGATCTGCTGCTGGTGAAAAGCCAAGTGTAATACACCCCCCCCCCCCCCCCCCCCCCAAAAAAAAAAAAAACCCCTCTGATCTTTCTCCCCACTTAGAAAATCTTGCATCGGGAGAGGAAGTCATTAAGAAGATAATGGAATGTGCTGAAATGAGTAAACTGACATTTGAAATTAGAGAACAAGAAGATAAACAATTTTATAAGAGATGGGATTTATTTTATCATTGGTTAGAAAATAAAATATGGTCATGAAATACGTAGAATTTTACAATATAAGGAGAATAGAATTATACAGAATAAAATACAAAGATGTATTATTATTGGATGGATTTAGGATGATAATATGAATTGTAATATTATAAATCAATTTAAAACTTTGAGTATCTCGCATAACATGAAGGGATAATAGTTTAGTCTAATAAATGGGTAATAATGATATTAAGGTATACATATATATCTGATGGATAATATGAGAATCTATACAAACAATTGTAAGCAAGACTCTGGAGAAGATGCACAAAAAAATTGTAACCAACTGACGCACTCTATGTACGTAATTGGAAGATGGTTTTATGTTTTGTTTGTGTATGTTTGTCCAAAAATTAAAAAAAAAAAATAATAAAAAAGAGAATCTTGCATTGGGGAAATAAAATTTTGCCCGTCGAAATGGGCACAGCGTCTTCCCGGGGAGAGTGCCAGCAGCACAGGGGTCCATCAGATGGAAAGCGGGGCAAAAAAGTCAAAATGGCGGCCAGCACAGCGCCTCCAAAGCAACACGGCTTCAATGGCAGCATTGTTGGCCGCCATCTTGGGGCCCTGCTACGGCCCCGAATCAGCTCTCCTAGTGGGGGGACTTTCTGGGCAGAGAAGGGCCCCCCCTGGCTCTTTCCTTGAGATAGCCTAAAGGTTGTGGATGATGGGAATTGGAATGACTGGGGGTGATGGGGCTGGATACGGAGGATGGAAGGATGGAAGCAAAAAGGTTATGGATGATGGGAGTGGAAAGGCTGTGGATGATGGAGCAGAATGCTGAACGTAGAAAGGTTGGGGATGATGGGACAGGATGAGGATGCTGGAAATAAAAAGATTGGGGATGCTGGAAATGGAAAGATTGTGGATGATGGGGCAGAATGCTGGGAAAGGTTGGGGATGATGGGACAGGAGGGGGATGCTGGGAGCAGAAAGGTTGGAGGTGATGGGAATGGAAAGGTTGTGCATGATGGGAATAGAAAGGTTGGGGAAGATAGGGCGGGAGGGGGATGTTGAGAATGGAAAGGTTGTGCACGATGGGACAGGATGAGGATGTTGGAAGCAAAAAGGTTGTGGATGTTGGGGCAGAATGCTGAAAAGGTTGGGGGTGATGGGGCAGGAGGGGGATGCTGGGAGCAAAAAGGCTGTGGATGATGGAAGAGGATGATGATGATGGGGGTGGAAAGGTTGTGCATGATGGGGCAGAATGCTGGTAGTGGAAAGGTTGGGGATGATGGGAGCGGAAAGGCTGTGGATAATGGAGCAGGAGGGAGATGCTGAGAGTGGAAAGGTTGTGTGTGATGGGCAGAATGCTGGGAAAAGTTGTGGATGATGGGACAGGATGAGGATGCTGGAAAGGTTGTGCATGATGGGGCAGGATGCTGGGAAAGGCTGGGGACGCTGGGAGCGGCTGCCGGCTGAGAGCGCTGCGGAGGGTCTCCCTGCCCGGCGGAGGGGGCGGGTGGGAAGGCAGAAGGCGGTGCAACGCCCCCCACCCACCTTCCCTCCCTCCCCCCGGCCGAGCCCGGCGCCCCCCGCGCCGCCAGCAGAGGGCGGCCGGGAAAGGCGACACCTCCGCCCGGCCCTCCTCCTCCTCCTCCTGCCCGCCTCCTCCTCCTCCTGCTCGCCCGCGGCCGGGCTGCCATCCCGGGGCCGAGCCGGGACCAGGAAGCGGCGGGCGGCGCCATGGGGAACCGCTGCGGCTGCTGCGCCGGCCGGTGAGTCCCGGGCGGGAGGGAGACCCCCACCCCTCCCTCTGCCCATGCGCAGAGCGCCCCCCCACCCCAGCGCGGCCGGGAAGGGCCGGGACCCGGGGGGGGTCGGGGGGCGCCTGGGCGCAGCAGCCGGGAGCGGCGGGGCTGGGGCCGAGGGGCGAGAGGGACGGAGGGAGGTCGGGGTGTGCCCCCCCCCATTGGGGAGTGGGAGGGGCTGCTGCGCTTCCCCCCCGCCGGCCCCGCCTCGAGCCGTGGAGGAGGATGGGCTTTGTAGTCCGAGCGCGATGGGCGAGAGGTGGAAGGAGGAGCAGGTTTCTGGGAGCGGCTTTCGGGTCGGCTGGCGCTTCCCCCTGGCGCTCACACAACACACACAAATAGACACACACACAAAACACACACGAAAACACAAACACACACATATAAGCGCCCACAGACACAGCTACAAACACACAGACCAACACACATAAACACAGACAAACACACACACGTGCATACAGACAACATACATACACATTCATACAAACACACACACACACAAAGAGACAAACACGCACACGCACAAATAGACCCACACAAACACAGACACAAACACAAACACAGAGGCAAACACAAATACACAGACATACAAACACAAATACACAGATATAAGCGCACACAGGCACAGCTACAAACAAACAAAGACAAACACACACAAATTCATGCAAACACATACACAAATAGACCCATATAAACTCAGACACAAACACAGTGAGAAACACACACCCATACAAACACACAAACACATAGTCATACAAACACAAACACAGACATTCTCTTGGGGCCATTGCCCAGGAGAGAAACATAAATGGGGGGAGGAGGAATGGGGGGGGGCTTTACTCCCTTCCACCCCCCCTCCTCGGGGGGTGGAATTTTTGGATTTTAGCTTCTGGATCCCCCCCCCTCCCCCCCAGGTCTCCCTCCAACCTTGGCAACTGTAAGGCTTGTGGACTTCAACTCCCAGAATTCCCCAGCCAGCTTCGCTGACGTCCACAAGCTTTAAAAGTTCTGGGAATTCTGAGAGTTGAGGTCCACAGGTCTAAGGGTTGGCCAGGATCTGGACACTCCTGCTTTAAGACGCTCTGGTGTTTTTGTGCTCTGTGTGTGTGTGTGTGTGTGTGTGTGTGTGTGTGTGTGTGCGCGCGCGTGTCTGTATGTTCTTCCTGGGGAAAGCGGAGTGGGAACTTCGCTGTGTGGAAAAGGCGATCCAGCTGCTGGGGCCAAATCGGAAGAAACAGCGCCACCTAGCAGAGATGCTGGGAAGTGTTGCACTAATTGGGGAAGGGGGTTTAATTCTGGCAATTAATCTTGGCTGGAGGGGGGACATTGCTTTCCTCCTTCCCATATGCCCAACTGGAACCCTCCCCCACCCCCCAAAAAATGACAAGTGTTTTCAATGTTTGAAAGAGGGGCGCTGACTTTAACTCCCAGAATTCCCCAGCGAGGCCACTGGCTGGGGAATTCTGGGACTTGAAGTCCATCCATCCATCTCCCAGCTGCGGAGGTTGGGGAAAGGATCTACTTTGAGGTGGCGGGGGGGAACTGAAGGGGGCTGCCATCTATTTCTTTCACTCCCCTACAAAGAGAAAAGCGATCTGGGCCCTTTTAATTCTTTGCCCGAGATGCCAGCGATGGAGCGCCAATGATGGTTTATCCACTCCGATTCAAGGCCGAGCTATTTAAGGCAGCCTTGGCATCGGCCTCGGCTGCTGTTGCCTGTTTCTAAAGGGCAACAGGGTCTTTTGTCTTGCAGGGGGGATGAAAAGGGCTGCAGAGAGTCAGCGCAGGGACCCCCCCCCCCTACCTCCAGGGGGGAGGGAGATGTCCCCGGAAGGGACAGAAGTGACAGGGGGGGGGCAAGTGGTGGGATTCAAATAATTGAACCACCGGTTCTCTGCCCTCATGATTTCTCCCAACAACCAGTTCACCAAACTGCTCAGAAAGTTAATAACCGGTTCTCCCAAACTGGTGCAAACCGGCTGAGTCCCACTACTTAAGTGGTGAGGGTCTTGAATTCACCCAGCAAGAAAGCTGCAGAACAGCTCTGTCCTCTTTTGAGAAGAGTTGATCCCTCTCCTTGCTCATACGGCTGGAAAAAAAAGGGTGGGGGTTCTTGGGGTCTCTTTGGGGCATCTGGGGATGATGGGTTCATTGGTTGCTGCATCTGGATATCCCTCCCGCCCCCCACGATCCTTCTTTCAGGGAGGGAGGGGTTGAGACTACAGAGACTAGAACTGGGTGGGTCTCTTCAGCAGAAAAGTCGTCCTGTTTTGACTCGCTGCCCAGCTGCCCTTGGCATTTTATGGAGACAGGAGGGTGGGGATGGGGGATTCCACCACAGTAACCCCCCCCCTTGCCATTCTCCCCCCCCCCCGCCCCGCCCCCAAATATCCCTCTGTGGCTTTCCATAAGTTGCTGAAGTTCAGGTTGCTCCAACCTCTTGAAAGAGTGAAATCAGTAACTTCTCAACTGTTCAAACGTTTGCCAGGCCAAGGTGGGGATGATGCCAGCGGGAAGATTGAACGCAGAGCCTGAATGTGGCAAGGAAGCTCAGAGCATCCCCTGCAAGGGGGTGGGGGGAGAGATTTTCAAAGACCCCCCCCCCCCAAACAAGAGCGCTGCAACCAGGAGGTGGGATTCAGCTGGTTCGGACCAATTCGGATGAACAGGATGTTAAATTTACATCTGGTTCGCCAAAACCGACTGGCTGGCTCCGCCCACCCATCACGCCCCTCCCAGGAGTCTCCACATGGCCCTTTTTGGGTGCAGGAAAGTGCCAGGTCCTGCGGAGGCTCTGAGAGGGGGAAAAACGGGCCTTCCGGAAGTTCCGGAAGTCCGGAAACGGGCCTATTTCCAGCTGCCAGAGGCCCTCCGAAGCCCGGGAGAGGCCGTTTTTTGCCCTCCCAGAGGCCCAAGGGAAGCCTCGGGACTCTGGGGAAGGTGGAAAACGGCCCTCCCAGAAGTTCCGATAGGCCACGCCCACCATGGCCACACCCACCCAGCAACCGGGCAGCGAACGGGTTGCTGGGATTTTTGGAATCCCACTCCTGGCTGCAACTGGTCGCTATTGTGGAGGGTCACAGTAGAGCAGCCGCAATGACAAGAAGGAGCAAGAGGGGCATTTTTTGTTAAAAAAAAGGTGTTGTATTTAAAGCTACCCCATTTGAAAGGCACGTCAGAAAGGACAGGCCGGTTTTGGGCTAAGTAGAGCAAGGAGGTGAATTCCCTGCCCTCTTGAATTCCTTACGGTGCAAGTTATTGGGCCTCTCTTCTTTTTTTAATGTCGTTTTCCTGCTGAATGTGAAACTCCACAGGCAACTATTCAGAAAGCCACTCCTTTTACGATCCAAGCTGCTGCCAAGCCCCAGGACTTCATAATGTTAATAATAATGAGAGACTGAATATTTTATAAGAGGCGGGGCAGCAGTAGCAAAGCTCAAAAGGGGGAGGTTCAAAGGACAGGCAGGAGATCTGAGTAATCAGTTCATTTTCACACACACACATACACACACCCCCCCCCCTCTATACACATACACATGTCTGTCTGTCTGACGATGTTAACTGGGGCTTATTTTTGGGGTAGGGCTTACATTATGAAAAATCATGCTGGGACTTATTTTCCAGTTAGGTCTTGTTTTGGGATAAACGGTGTGCGTGTATGTGTATGTGTGTATGTCAGAATTTGAATAATCTCAAAATTCATTCGTGCCTGTTTCTCTCTTTTCTGAAATAGCAATTGCCCTTCACTATTGAAGAGGTACAAAGAAAAACCAGGTAAGCAATAGAGATGTACTTATTAATTGATCCCATGCACAGGCCCCAGTGAGTCTGGCTAGCCAGCATACAATGGCAACAAGGCAAGAAAACTATCGTCATCAATGGGTGGTGGAGGTGGCTGGACAGACGTGACAGGGATCTGGGAGAGGAGAACGCAGAAATATTCCGGGGCGAAGAAACATCTGAATTCAGCCTCTCTGCATAAGGCAACGTTTTCTTGAGAATAAATACAAAAAAAACTGGGAGGGAAACTGATTCTTGCAAAAACAGCTTGGGGGAGAGTTTGCAAAGAAACAAGCAGAAAAATTCTAGCAATCTTGGGATCCTTCTGCTGGGCTGAACGTTGCCATGGGCGCTGAAGTCTAGGACGCCTTGAGGCTTCATGGGAAACGGCCCACCAAGGGGATGAGTTGGGGGCCTATTGGGTTAAAAATTTGCAAAGGGCACAATGAAGGCTGTTGGCACTCAGCTGAGGATTACGACAACAAGATCACATTCATCTCCACCATGAATTGTTGTTTCGAGTGGTTTTCTCTCTCTCTCTCTCTCTTTTTGGGGATGGTTTTATTCCGCCCTGAGAATTTTAGTTGGGGGAAACAATTCTTTTATTTTTTGCTTAGAAACAAATGAGCAGCTAGCTAGGAGTTTGCATGCACGCAAAATAATGCCAATCCGTGGCTTGAAAACTTGCATGCTGACAAGGCAGAAGAACAACCCACAACATAATTTTGCATAGTTTGTAATCAGTTAAAGATTTTTTCAACCCCAAAGTTCTTGGTTTCAGGTCTCTGGGTCCAGGGGAAGTTAGATAGGAGCCCGGATTTAAATGCAGACATTCTTCTCCAGGTAATCTGTGGGAATTTCACTCTGCTCTCCTATTTTGCAAGGTTTTAACTGATTTCCCTAAATACGAGAACAGCCACAGGCCCTTGGAATTTTCTTTTTCTATTCAGAGTTGTGATTTTAGAGGGCCGAGTGATGTCAATTCAGCAATTACCATCTTTTTTCCTCCCCCTACAGATACAAGAATCAGTAAGCCGAGTTTACAGACCCCGGAAATCAACAAGGTAAATAAATTCCCTTTTTAGGGAGAGGGCTTCCTTTTTATACCACGCTTAATTTTTAATTGAACCATGATTTGCAGAATAAAAACACGCGAAGGGGAAAAAAAAAGAAAATACAGGTATCCTTGACTTACAACAGTTCATTTAGTAACGTTTTAAAATTGCAACGCCACTGCAAAAAGGGACTTACGACCGTTTTGCATACTTATGACCTATGCAATTGCACGATCAAAATTTGGACGCTGTGCAACTGGCTCCTATTTATGATGGTCGCAGTGTCTGGAGAATCAGGCAATTCCCCTTTTTTGTAAACCTTCCGACAAGCCACGTCAGTGTGGAATCCAGATTAGCTTAACAACTGTGGCCATAAAGGTTGCAAAACGGGGGACAATTACACTTAACAAATGTCTCACTTAGCAACAGAAATCTGGGGCTCGATTGTGTCCGTGGGAAGGACTACCTGGAAGGGAAAGGGAAAGAAAATTTGTTGGGAAAAAGCAAGGAAACGAATGAGGAATGAGAAGAAAGAGAGAAAAGGAAAAGGAAGATACAACTTAGAAAGAAACAGCTCCGTATCTTTCTTACAGGGCTTTGAACGGAGTCCTCAACTTATGACCACAATTGAGTGCAAAATTTCTGTTGTTTAATTTAATCCCTGTCCTATGGGGTACAAACTGTCTTTTTATGTAGCTCACCTTCCTGGAGGGCAGAGCTTCCCCCAATATTTTGTGCTCTTGCTAAAAAATGGAGAGCGAGCGCTAGTTGCCTTTTAAACTTCTTCTTCCTAAAAGTTTGCTCTGAGCCTCAGTGATTTGATCTCTCTCTCTCTCTCTCCCCCTCACTGTCTCTTTCTCTCCCTCTCTCCCCCCTCTCCCTCTCTCCCTTCATCTCTCCCTCCCTCTCCATCCCTCTCTCTCTCCCTCCTCTCTCTTCTTCCCTCTCTCCCTCTCTCCCTCCCTCTCTCCCTCCCTCTCTCTCTCCCTCTCCCTCCCTCCCTCCCTCCTCTCCTCTCTCTCCCCCTCGCTCGCTCTCTCCCTCGCTCTCTCCCTTCCTTTCTCTCCCCTCCCTTCTCTCTCTCTCTCTCCCCCCTCTCCCTCTTTCCCTTCCTCTCTCCCTCTCTCTCTCCCTCTCTCCCTCTCCCTCCCTTTCTCTCCCTCTCTCTCTCCCCCTCTCCTTCCACCTCTCTCCCTCTCCCTCCCTCTCTCTCTTGTCTCTCTTCCTTCCTCTCCCCCTCTCTCTCTCTCCCCCTCCCTCGCTCTCTCCCTCCCTCTCTCTCTCTCTCTCTCCTCCCTCCCTCTCTCCCTCCCTCTCTCCCTCCCTCTCTCTCTCCCTCTCTCTCCCTCCCTCCCCCCTCTCCTCTCTCTCCCCCTCGCTCGCTCTCTCCCTCGCTCTCTCCCTTCCTCTCTCTCCCCTCCCTTCTCTCTCTCTCTCCCCCCTCTCCCTCTTTCCCTTCCTCTCTCCCTTTCTCTCCCTCTCTCTCTCCCCCTCTCCTTCCACCTCTCTCCCTCTCCCTCCCTCTCTCTCTCGTCTCTCTTCCTTCCTCTCCCCCTCTCTCTCTCCCCCTCCCTCGCTCTCTCTCTCCCTCTCTCTCCCCCCCTTTCTCTTCCCTCCCAAGGGTCTTGAGGTGACCCACGTCTACGACGACGTTTCAGAGTTCCCGGTCTACGCCACGGTGAACAAGCCGAAGAACAAGAAGCCAGATGAAAGCAGTGTGCATTACGCCGACATCCAGGTCTTCTCCAAGCCGCGCGAACGCTCAACTGGGGAGGTGAAAAACCTCCAGACGCAAAACGCGACGGAATACGCCACCCTCAATTTTCCCCGAGCCCCGCTGAAGTACGATAATAAGAACGGGACTCTGGTATGAGGGGGGGGCTTTTTTCTGGGGGAAGATGACATCCAGGAACCTCAGGGGCTCAGTTGTTTCAGAAAAGGAAAAAAAAAAAAAACCACACACATACCCAATCTGGATCAGGTCCGAATGGACTCTTGCAGGAAGAATGGTTTTTTTCTTGAGCGTGGGGAGAAAACGAGTCCTTTGGACAATGGAGGAGTGAATAAGTTGCAGAGGGAAAATGGCTTCTTGGATGGTGTTAGCAAGCAAGAGAACCGGCTGAAGGACGAAGCGCAGCTGAAATATGGAATATGGAGCGTGAAGTTTTGCAAGATTTCTTTTTTTAAAAAAAAAAAGCCCTCCTCCAAGCAATCATTGCAGGATGTCTCTCTAGCAAGAGGGCTTGTTTTTGATATAAAGGGGTGGGGGGGTGGAATCACACTACAGAACCCTTTGGAGGGTGTCTTTGCTTAGACAGCCATTTGCAGCAATTCCTGGTGCAGCGGACGTGTGGAATTTTGTGGGTTGTTGGAAATGTTCTTCCGTTGGCAGGGAAGAGCTTGGTATGGATTTCCTGTGTTCTGTGTAACCGGTGGACGATTCCTTCGGCAGCTCAGCTTCGTGAAGAAACAAATGATCCCTTTTTATCTCATGGAAGCACCCTGCCCAGAACAAAGAGATCCATGAGATTTTTCTACAAGAGAGGATTCCCAGCATAATTTCCACGCTGTGAAAGGGATCCGGGAAAAAGACTAATTACAATGTCAAAATGAGGCTGATTCCCCACATGTTAAAATTAGATTATTTTCAAGGAAAAGAAGATCAGGGCCCAGCTCCTTAGAGTGTGTATCCTTGGAAGGAAATGCTGATGGAAATTGTGTCGGGCGAGGACTTTGACCAAAAGGTGTGAGCTCTTCACCTGTCCTCTTTCTACATGGCGAGATCGTTGACCTATCATTCTTTAAAGCAACGTTTCTCAGCTTTTAAGGCCATTTTAAGATGGGTGGGCTTCAATTCCCAGAATTCCCCAACCAGTATGTAGATCAGACAATTGAATAAAGAATAACAGGAGTTGGAAGGGATCTTAAGAGATCTTCTAGTCCAACCCCCTGCTCAGGCAAGAGACCCTATCTATACTATTTCAGACAAATGGTTGTCCAATCTCTTCTTGAAAACCTCCAGCGATGGAGCACCCACAACTTCTGGTGGCAAGTAGTTCCACTGGTTAATTGTTCTCACTGTCAGGAAATTCCTCCTTAGTTCTGGGTTGCTCCTGGCCTTGTTTGGTTTCCACCTGTTGCTTCTTGTCCTGCCAACAGTGATAGTGGTGAGAAGAGAGGTCAGCAGAGAAGGATGACCATTGAAGACACGACACAAGGCAAGGGGTATTCCTGGGGTCATCATGCTTATAAAAAGACATGGGAATCCTTTGGATCACTCCATCCCCTGTTAAACCAGGCAAGGGTAAACTCCAGTATTTGGGAGGCATTTAAATGGGGAAGGATAGCCTAGTGCATATACTGGACTCACAAAAGGACTCGCTAAATGTCGGAAGATCGAAACAGCCCTAAAGGAATCACCCTTGGCTCTCTTGCTTTGCTATTGGGTACACACTACTGTTGAACTTTAAAATATTGTCACAAATAAGTTGGTCTGTCAGGTTTGTTTGTGTGTTTTCACAGCTAGTGAAACTAGGAGTGGAAGGCAGGAAATTCGCTTTCCAGATCCAACCTTGGACTCTGTTGAATAAGTAGGGATTGGAGATACACCTGCCTGCCTGCTGTGGAAAATACAGGGAGAAAAGCTTCTTTTATCTGCAGCTACTCTGCAGAATTTTTAGCCTGCAAAACGATCTACGTTGGCTAAAGAGGTTCCATATAGTTAACAGCTAATCCAATGTTTTGTGAAGAAGCACAAATAAACTGCTCTAAGTAACAGAGAAATTCACTTTTTTTAACAAGCACTAAATAGAAGAAACGTGATCCCCAATTATGTTCCAAAAAAAAAAAAAGTTTCCCCCCAATAATTTATGTTTATTATTTGCACTGAATTTTATCAATCACAAAGGCACATTTTCTGTGTTTCCGAATCCTATTTATATTTATTGGGCTGGAGTGAGATCAGATTAGAAATTGGGGTTGGATCTCTCGGTGCTCGGCCCATTCGAATATTACTTTAAAAGGATCACCGTGCTAGTCCTCAAGGCAGCGGAAAGAATCTAAAAGATACTATGAAGTGGGTATTTTTTTTAATTTTTAAACTGTATTTATGACTTTAAAAGGTCTTCTCAGGATTTTGAATATTGAGATTCACGGTGACAATAATTATATTTAATTTAAAAATAATTTGGTAAACACAGACAGCATTTCAGTGCTAAATATTGGAGAAGACAATATGTTTAGAGATGTTGAACTTAAACTGGGGAATAACATAAATGCCAGTTATTTTAATGTTCATTGGATGCAAGTTATGTTTGGGCAGGAACATCAGTGTAAGCCAACAGCCATTCAAAACCAGAACTCTGGTGTCAACAAATCTTTGGAAGCATCACACCTAAATATGGGAATATTGCATGTTCTTTTTAAAGTATTAAATCCCACTTTAAAGTACCAGTTGCTGGTTGTTTTCAAGCTAATTTATGCAACACTTTTACAGATATAGCACAAAAATCTTAAAAAATAATAATAATTAGCACCTGCAAACCCTGTGAATTCTATATGGATGCAGGCAGGCTGATCATTTTAGCTTTGGAGATGTAACCTTGCAATAATTATCCTTCAATATCAGGGTTAATTTTTAACCAGCCTCACTGATACGTTATAAATTGCTTAAGCATATTTCAGCCTGAACAGATCTCATTCTGGCCTTCTGAAGTCCACGAGAATGGATGTGGGTGACATGTTTTTCTAGAACTTCAGAAGGGATGTTTATTTTATTTTATTTTTGGCCCGGTTGTGTGTGGGTTTTTTGCTGATGTATACTTTCACACATGCTTTTCATAATAAACAATTCTTGATTTGTTTTCCCTTGCAAATAATTGGAGTAACTGGACAGTTTCCGTTGGCGAAATCATAATAAAATGGAGCAGTTACTCTGTTAAACATTATATGAAGGAAATGGATTCTGGAATCCTTTTCAGCAACTGACAAGCTTAAAAGTGTTAAAATCTGCGCACCCCCTTTTTCTAATGATCAATATTTGTTCAACCAATAATTTAATAATCTTAGAAGTCCTACTAAAAGGAAAATTTTCTGGAAAATATGTCTGTGTCTTGAAAGGTCTGCTTTCTTCCTTCTTTCGGTGTTTATTATCCGAGGTAGTTAATAATTTCCTGGCTCCTGGTTCATGAGCTGCACCTTTTATTACAGAAGAATAAATATTTTTTATAGTTAACCCTGGAGGCTGTGTTGATTTTATTGTGGGGAAAAATGTCATCCTTCCTCTGGGTTTTCCTTCCTCTTTTTCTCATCAAGGTGGATTGCCCATTGGATTAACTATTTCTGACCTGGCTTTTATCAGCAAGTTGCAAACAACTGCCTCCTTGTTTGTTTGTGTGTGAATGTGTGAGTGATCACACTCTCCAAATTCACATCCCAAGGATGGACATGCATCAAACAAATTTCCAGTCAGGGTGTGAGTGTGTATTTATATTTTACATTTATATTTGTCAGTAATTTCCATCTGGCTCTCCATATAGCGACTCCAGGCAGCTTGCCATGCAACAGAAAAAAACACACACACAAACGCACACACACTGAGCACAACTCAAAGGAGCACAACTCAACAACACCCACTAGCGGAGCTCTGCAACCAGTTCGGCTTGTGCATTTTGCTTTTGGTGATTCTTTTGTGTTCCAGCCGAGGCTCAGAGGAAAAATGTGTGTTTGTGTGTGTGTGAGAGAGATTTAATCTGGATTTAAAATTAAGGCTGCAAGAGGAGGCAGAGAGGATGCAGTTTGCGGTCCAGCCGCCAAAGGGAGCTGCGGCGCGCGTCTCCAAGGCAACGGGAACGCGCTGGGATGGCCGGCTGCTCCCGGGAGGCGATGCAACCCCGCCGGGCCGGGCCTGCTGTTGTTGCTGGCGGGGAGACCCCTGAGGTGGGTCCTGGGGGGGGAAAGAGCCCCCAATATTGGGTCCCCGGGGTACATGGGGGCCGGGGTCCCGAACCTGGCCTCCCCCGGGCAGTCCCGGGGCTCCCCTTGCCGGGCCAGGCCGCTTTTCCAAGAGGGGAGGGGGAGATTTGCTGGGTTGCAAAAGTTTGGGGCGCTCACAGGGAATGGACTTTGCAATGTTGCAAAAAAAAAAAAATGAGGAAGGGGCAGCAGGAAATAGTGTAATATTGCAAAAAAAATTTGGGGGGGCACAGAAGGGACTTTGCAATGTTGCAAAAATTTTGGGGGATCACCAGCAGGGGAGGGTTTTTTTGCAAATAAGTCACAAAGTTGTTGGACTTAAAAGGAGAAAGGAAGATGGTGGGTGGGTTCTTTTGGGGAGGTGGAGAGTTTGTGGATTTTTATCACTTAGCAACATAAATTTTGGGCTCAATTGTGGTCGTAAGCTGAGGCTGACCTGGGTTTTATTATTTTTTTGCCCCAGTTTTTTTGGGGGGGAGTGAATTTCTGTGCTGGTTTTCCAGTGGAAACCTGTGCAAATTGTCCCTGTGAATAATCCGTGGGGAAAAGTGGATATTAGGAAACTTAAGAATGACAAAGTCCTATTGGGGCACATTTGTTCCTTCCAATTTATTTTTAATCCCCTGATAGCGTTTTAGCTCAGGAAAGCACCAGCCTTCCATACCTCCAATTAAATGTAATTATGAATTATTAAACTGTTAAATTTAGTGCTTTCATATAAGCATGGCTTAGGGTTAGGGTTCAGGCTTATTAGATAGGGTTTTAATTTATATATATATATTTTCCCTTTCTGTAGAAAGCAGCACTTAACTCTGTGCATAGAAAGGGCAAAAAGTCAGCGATAAGAAATTTATTAAGGCATAATAAGCTCTAATAATAACCTTTTACAGAGGCCATTTGGATTTGTTTTTTTCCCCCTGGTGGTGGAATATTAACTTAAAGGATGAAAAAGGAATACTGTATGCAGCAAATACATTTACAAAGTTAATCAGCATTGCTCAACATGTTTTGACATTGAGGAGACATTTTTCAGGGGCCTTCCATAATACTCTCAAATGAACACTGAATGTTTTATCAGTCTACAATCTGGATGTAAATGTAAGAGCCCTTTGCCAGATTATCCTCCTCTACGTCCAAAATTGAGACAGGAATTTCCATCGATACCAGCATTTTTGCCATGGTTGTTAAGCGAATCACTGCACTTGTTGAGCGAACCATATTAAGTGAATCCAGCTTTTCCCATTGACTATATTTCTTAGGAAGCCAGCTAGGAAAGTTGCAAATGGTAATGTATTATTATTAAATTTTACTGGCTGCCCATTTATCACAGGATAACTGAGGGTGACTTACAATCATATACGTAGAGCATATATCTGTAGTATATATCTATATATCAGTATATCTCTATCTATCTATCTATCTATCTATCTATCTATCTATCTATCTATCTATCTATCTATCTATCTATCTATCTATCTATATTGATAGATGTATATAGCTAGCTAGCTAGCTACCAGTAGCTATTTATCTGTATATAAATGGTATAGAGTCTCCTGCTTAAGCAGGGGGCTGGACTAGAAGACCTCCAAGGTCCCTTCCAGCACTATTCTGATAGAAATTGAAATTAAATTGAAATATCTATATATATATCTCATCTATAGGTAGATTTTTATATACGTGTGTACGGATGAGTGTGTGTTCCTGATGTTCTACCACAGGGTTTCCCAAGATATGTGGACTTCAACTCCCAGAGGTCTACGGGTGGACCAGGAATTACAGGAGTTGAAGTCCACATAGGGTGCCTGGGGATTTCTGGGAATTGAAGTCCATACATTTTTTTAAATTGCCACGTTGGGCAACCCTGTTCTACCAGCACAGACCTGTTCTGCCAGCATAGACTATTGCAGTTCTCCTGCAACATCTGCTCTTCACACACCTGGTTTTTATTTTCTCGCAGGTGGCATTAGAGACAGCTTGAAGTCTTTGAAGACCGAAAATGGACCTCGGCTTGCTAGGAGATCTCTGCGCCTCTGCTCATCCAGGTTTCTAAATACCAGCATGGAGACCCCAGCTGAGGAAGGAAGTGCTGGTTATCCGTCACAGCCCAGAGAAACTTCAGTAAGTCTTCCAACAATTAATAAATGAAGTATTTGAAGGATAATACTAATAATAAATTGACTGAACTGCTACGATGCCCAAATCGCAATGACTGTGGGTACCTTGCAACTATCCAAGAAAGAAATTACAATAAAATCGACAAAAATAAAGATAAGATTACAGCTGGGGCTTACCTGGGCCCTTGATTCCTATCGATTGGGGTCCTTGGTGCCTTGTGACGCTCAAAAGACCCTCCTGTGTGCCAAATAGTCTATCTTTATAATGAGGGCAGCCAATGAGATGTATTGTTTAGGAGCAAAATACAGGTTGGTCTCACAAGGCAGCTCTGAAATTCTTACACTCAGAGGATGCATGTTTTTACAATATGCAAGTAAAAAAATTAGGAATGATATTTATTTATTTATTTATTTATTTATTTTGTCAAGCGATTATAAGATGACAGGTATAAGTATAAACATAGTTATGAATACATGAAATGGATACATATAAGAAAAATAAAAATAAAACAATAAGACAGGGACGGTAGGCACATTGGTGTGCTTATGCACACCCCCTACAGACCTCTTAGGAAAGGGGTGAGGTCAATAGTAGACAGTCTAAGGTTAAAGTTTTTGGAGTTTGGGGAAGAAACCACAGAGTCAGGTAGAGTATTCCAGACATTGACCACTCTGTTGCTGAAGTCGTATTTCCTGCAATCAAGTTTGGTGCGGTTTACCTTGAGTTTGTATCTATTGTGTGCTCTTGTATTGTTATGATTGAAGCTGAAGTATTCATTGACAGGTAGAATATTGCAAAGTATGATTTTATATACTATATTTAGATCGGACCGAAGGCGGCGTAGTTCTAGATTTTCTAGGTCTAGAATTTCGAGTCTGGTGGCATAAGGTATTCTGCAACGAGTAGAGGAGTGGAGAATTCTTTTTGTAAAATATTTCTGGACTTTCTCAACTGTGTTAATATCAGATACCTGAAAATACTGTGGCACAGACCGTGTTGGACAAGGAAAAGAAGATATTTGGAGGCAGAAGGATTTATTTTATTAGAATTGACCAGCAGAGGTCATTATCAACCAGGTGTAAATTTATATTTTAGGTAGCTAAGAATTCCCTGCTGCAGTAAAATTGCTGCCTGCTTTCCTTAATTTCTGCTTTGAGGCTACATTAACAGGTATCTCTGTGTAACCTTTAGAGGTTTACTTTTAGCAGAATGTTTCAAGTTTATTTTTGGAATTGATAAGATATTATTTGGAATAAAAAAATCAGTGCAACTCGCAGACTGCCTTGCTTAGCAGTGGAAATTCTGTTCCTAATTATGAATGTAAGTTGAAGGGTTTTTTGGGGGGCCTCGCACTAGGACTGGGGTGTCATATTTTCATTTCTTTGATCACCCTGCTCATTCCTGTTGACAACTGATCTCTTTCCTAAGCTGGCCTGAGCAGCTTTGCTCCCATGACCTCATTTATTATGATTTCTGGAGATGAATGAAAGGCGTTATTGTCCCTCTTGCAACCCAGTGGCAGAAGCAACTCTCCGGAAAAAGTCTATTTTCGTTTGCAAAAAACAGACTCTGGTGATATCATGCTCAGCAAATCTGGAGATCAATTTCTCAGCTTCCCGCCTCTTAAAACCAGTTTTCAGATTCCAGGGCTTGATCCAAGATCTTAAGCGCTTTGAAAACTTAGCCTGGGCAGAAGAAACACCCATTTAAAAGAATCAAATCTGGGGGGAAATTGAAATGTCAATTTTTATAAGGCTGGTTTTCAGGGAAAGATCATGGAAGACAGGAATGTTACTTTTGAGGGGGATTTCTCCCTGTGGGTCTCAAATCAGCAGTAAGTTTTATTTACTGTGGTTCTGGAATGACACAGGTGGTCCTTAACTTATAACCAACTGTTCCAACTTACGACGGACTCTCCTAAAGCTATTTACAACCCGGTTTCAAAATTATGATATCTGGGTTTTCCCCATGGTCACGTGATTGCAGTTTGAATGCTCAGCCACCAGTCCAACTTATGGCCGTTTGTACAATTACACAATTGTGATTTAATGATGTTTTTGCCTTGCAAAAGCTGCCCTATGGCAGATAATGGATTTACTTAACAACTAGCCGGATACCCGTGCTTCTCTACAAAACTATGTGTTGGGCTTGGAAAATGTGTTTGGGGAGGAAAATAAGGAGAAAAAAATTCTGCCTCTGCCTACCAGCATCCATCTGGCTAGCGTCTATCAGTGTACGATAGAGCTGAGGGCTGTTTGGAAACTGAAAGAGTATTTGCTGTGTGAGCAAGAAGGAGACAGCAAGGAACCTGTGCGTGGCTTAGCTCAACTGTTCTGTACTAAAATTGCTTGGTGCTCTGAAACTGAAATTGAAACTCTTCTCTTCTACTTGTGTTTTGCCTTTGGAAGAGATTTCTTTTCAGGTGGGGAGGGGGAGTAGAATCCTTAGCATCAGAGTGTGTTAATAATAATAATAATATAGGAAATACTCTAAATGCTCTGATGGCCATTTTGAACAATCCTTTCTTAGTGAGCTCCTAGAAGCCAAGAAGAACACACGTGCCAAATTTCAAGTTTGTAGATTTTGTGATGATGCCTAAGTGGTATTTCGCTTTTTTATATATAGAATTGCTGCAAAAGATTGGGTCTGGCCATGCGGTCAGCTGCTGTACGACCGTCACAACTCCTAATCGCGGCCCTCAATTACGGTCGTAACTCAAGGACTGCTTCTTTTGAGCCTGAGTGTAAAATCCTCAAACCACGGTCTGTCCGCCCATCAATATTGCTTAGCCTGACTCGTTGCTTCTCTTTCCAATATTTATACTGCTTTGAAGAGAGGTCATCCTGCAAATTCTTCCTGGCAACAAACATCTTGGTGGAAATTTTGAAGGGTTTCAGAATTTATGGGAGGAAAAAAAAATAGCAGTTTTTTAAAAGCTAAGTGCTAAGAACGAGAGACAGCTGCCCCCGGTTTGCATTCAAAATTCCCCGGTGTCTTCCACAAATAAGTCCAATTTGGTTTAATTAGCTATGGCTCCCTCCCCCCCCCCCCCAGATTATAGGAGGGGGTGGGGGCTTTTGACATGCTGCAGTTGTGAATGTTTCGCTATTGGGTTTTGTGGGCATTTTGACCAGACAATAATAAACATCCTTTTTGTAATACGGTATAGGGAGATGTCTGCATCCAAGAGTTGTAACTTTGGAAATGCTAAAAAGGTTGTGTGTAAATGTTCGTTTCGGGTGCACTGAGACCTCCGAAGTTAAGAAGCGGAGATCTGACACGTTTATAACATTTTAGGAAGTCCAGCACTCAGGTGTATGGACAGGTAAAGAATTAAGATGCTTTGGTAAGGCCACCCTTGGAATCCTGCATCCAGTTTTGGTTGCCACAATGTAAAAAGGATGTTGAGATTCTAGAAAGAGTGCAGAGAAGAGCCACAAAGAGGATTAGGGGACTGGAGGCTAAAACATATGGAGAACGGTTGCTGGAACTGGATATGTTTAGTTTGATGAAAAGAAGGACTAAGGGGTGACATGATAGCAGTAATCCAATGTCTCAGGGGCTGCCCCGAAGAAGAGGGAGTCAAGCTATTCTCCAAAGCATCTGAGGTCAGAACAAGAAGCAACGGATGGAAACTAATCAAGGAAAGAAGCAACCTAGAACTAAGGAGGAATTTCCTGACAGTTAGAGCAGTTAATCAATGGAACAACTGGCCTCCAGAAGTTGTAAATGCTCCAACACTGGTAGTTTTAAAAAAGATGTTGGATAACCATTTGTTGGAAGTGGTGTAGAATTTCCTGCCTAAGCAGAGGGTTGGACTAGAAGACCTCCACGTGCCCTTCTGACTCTTATTCTATTTTGTTTTATTCTGTTCTATTCTATTCTTCTCTACTCCTATTCTATTCTATTCTATTCTATTCTATTCTATTCTATTCTATTCTATTCTATTCTATTCTATTCCATTCTATTCTATTCTATTCTATTCTATTCCATTCCATTCCATTCTATATTCCGTTCTATATTCTATTCTATTCTATTCTATTCTATTCTATTCTATTCTATTCTATTCTATTCTATTCTATTCTATTCTATTCTATTCTATTCCATTCCATTCCATTCCATTCCATTCCATTCCATTCCATTCCATGTTCTATCTGTTTCACTGCATGATCATAAAACAGGCAAAAAAGTCCTAAAATTAGGTTGGTCACGTGGCTGACCTATTTTACAACCATTATGACTTAACGACCATCATGGGCAGGTTCCATTATGGTCATAACTCGAGGATTAATTACATTTATTGCAGGGGCATGGAGAGGGGGTTAAAATATCAGGATGGTAGCCACAACAGAACCTCCAACCTTTTTTGACATGTGTTGCACCTGAAAAGACACTGCACAATTCCACACCCTTGTTTTGATTTTTTGTTAACTCTGTCCTTCAAAATCCCCTCTTATATTAGCTTTTATCTCATTTCTGTGCCCCTTTTTTCTCTCTTAGAAAGCGGGTAAGGAAGGCTGTAGGAGAAAAATAGTCCATTGACTTCATTGGGTCTTTCTTTGAAGCCGCCCTGAGTAGCTCAGACAGGAAAACAGAAAAACGTTTCCTTGGATTGGTTGATTGAAAAAAAAATAAAAATTAAATGTATATAGTCAGCTCTGCAGACAGGATTATTATGAGGCTGACCTTGATAATTCCCCATCTGTTTTCTCAACAGTGCTGAGAGGCCCCATCCCCCATTAAATTGTTTTTTTTTTAATTGTTAAAAAAATGGGACGCTTTTAAGAAGAGATTGGAAAGCCACTTGTGTGAAATGATATAGGTTTTCCAGCTTTAGCAGAGGGGTGGATTAGAAGATCTTCAAGGTCCCTT
Organism: Bungarus multicinctus; assembly: GCA_023653725.1. NCBI lineage: Eukaryota > Metazoa > Chordata > Lepidosauria > Squamata > Elapidae > Bungarus > Bungarus multicinctus. Next base: position 25,122,548 of record CM042837.1, read on the forward strand.
CCAACTCTATTGTTCTGTATTCTAAAAAAAGAGAAAAAAATATATTCCAAAAAGAAGAGAGAAGCAAAGTCATTTAACTGTGGAGAACAAAAGTTTCTTTGCACGATTCCATTTTTACTCATTGCTCCGAATGTGGCTGAGATAATTGCATTTTGCATTAACCATCCACTTCCTGGGCCTTGCCATTTGATGATTGCCCCATTTTTATGAAGATAAATAAATCAATACTTTTCTACATGGTGTGACATTCATTGGCACTGTATAATCTCCACTCTGATCAGCTGTTCAGCTCTGCTTTTTAAAACTAAAACATATGCAGAAAAGAGTTTAAGAAGGCAACACAACTCACAACCTCAAAGGTTGCTGGAAGAACCCAGCTTCATTTAGCTTTCTGTAACTACTCTGTGACTTGGTGAACTGTAATTTTAAATTATGGGTTTTTGTTTTTTTTTACCCCTTGCTATAGTATATCAGTAATGTCCACCTTAAAATGCAGGCACCATTTCTCATTGCTTGATTTTCCATCCCTATTTTCCCTAAGAATGCCCCTTGGAACCGTGTAAAATTCAAACAACGCGACCGTTTTTGGGGAGATCAATTAACTTCCCTGAATGAGATCTTCCTGCAAGGCAATCCCAAGTTTGTGTTTATAAATGAAATGCGTGTTCTGCTTGGGCTAACTTTCAACTTCCAGAGTTTCAGCGTTGGAAATCCTGTTAACTTTGGGTTCTTCTATATGTATATATATATATGTTAATATATTAATATATATATTAATATATAACTATATTAATGCATTTCCTTTTTTTAGTCAAGCATTTTGGACCTCCCCTCCCCCTCCCTTCCTCCCTTAAGTGCTCGCAGCTTCCTTGTGTCAGATGGAGAGAGAGGGAGGCCGGCATATTCTGGAAATATGTTGCAGATGTTTTTCCCCTCTTGTTCCTGGGACTTGCAGAAGGAGCTGTTCTGCGGGAACCGATCGGGAAGGCATCTCCCAAGCGGCTGCTCTCCTTGGAGCATGCCCAGTGCGAGCCTTGACCAGGGGCCCAGGATCCCCTTTGCAGTGAGGGGCTGTCCCTAAGGGACCCTGGGAGAGGTTGCCATCAGCTGTGCATTTTCGCCTCCGGTGGAAGGAGGAAAACGGAGGGGGCATCTTCTACCAAGGCAGGAGGAGGTGCTCAGCGTGATCCAAGAACTCCATGCTTGGGGTGGGAAGGCGTTTGTGAAAAAAATGCTTGCCTGCCTGGCCAGGGAAAAACTAGGGGATGTCGTGCAGGAGAGCTTCTCAGAGGTAAAGGATGCGATTGCCTTGGTTCCCAGGCGGTGCTCAGGGCCTCTTGGGCTTCACGGGGGAGACATGGGGTGCCGGGAGAAGTTGGAGGGAGGAGGAGAGGAGGTTTAGAGGGCAATGGAAATGCTGGGCAGTTTGGCCGGCGCTTTGCAAAGAATCATTCGTCTTGGTGGGATTTGAATCGGTGTTTCTCATCCTTTACTAAACTTTTAAGAGATGTGGACTTCAACTCCCAGGATTCTTTTGCTGGCTGGGGAGTTCTGGGAGTTGAAGTCCACACATCTTAAAAATGGCTGAGATTGAGAGAAAAAAAAAACTGGCTTAAATTAATTCCCAGTTTGATGAATATGAGTGGTGGAACTTGTACACTTTGCGGTGAAAGTTTACTCCTAATGTTTGGAGCTTCTAACGAAAGCAGAAACCTGGTGTAATAAGAGAATGGATAAGTTCTCCTCGGCGTTTTGATTTGGGTTGATATTGCTTAAAGTCTTCTTTTGTTCAAGCAACATTTTTTTAAAAAAATCCATACCAGTGAGTCCACTGATATTATTCACTGATTTGTGTCCGTTAACCTGAGTCAAGTTGGTCTCGTGAAGATGTGGTTGTCTTACTTGTTGGTGGCCAAAGCAAGTTTTGGAAGGGGTTGGGAATCCATGTTATGTTTACACGCCTGGTTGTCTGAAGGGACTTCCCGTCCAGTTCCTAGATACTTGGAGATGGAATTGCATAGTCTATCCACAATGAAGGATCATAGTTTGATGTCAGGAATGTGTCTTTCACAGAAATACAGAAAAATTTGGAGTTCCAGCAAGATTGGAGAGGTCTAGGAGTTGTCTGAAACTGTGCTTCATGATGTAGGTTGAAACTCCAGGAGATCCAACTTTCAGTTGACTTTGTTTTCACCCTTACTATGAGCAGCTGATGGACCTCTTGATAAATCTCGGTTTGTAGGTTTCAGTGGGTTTTTTTTTTGAAATGCAATCCATGTACTCCTGTACTTTGGACACCATATGGTCATCCTTCACTTCACAGCAGATATCACCATTAGTCTGGCTTGTTCTGAAAGCAATTTCCCTTCCTTTTCTGTTGTAAGAGCTTCAAATATGGGTAGGAAATAGGATAAATATGTTCTGGGTAGCTTATTCCAGCTTTCAAAGCATGCTTCCTGTGGAGAGCTGAGGCGCCCATGACTTCAGCTCTCTGACTTCCTGCTAGTTCCTTAAAAATCAGCTCAAATCTTCAAAGCGTTTGGCCCCCATGTGGAGTTTTCTTTGGGTTCAGCATGAACCTCCTTGGGGTTTGGCGTTTGTATCTTCCCATCTTTCTCTTCAGCTGCTGGACATACATGGGAGTTTGTTTTGCATTTTAAGCAATAATTGCAGTTGTATCCCAGCCCATTTAGTTGGGTCCTGGAAATGTATGAGTTGATAAGAAGGAACACCATTAATCGTGGTGATGGGAATAAGTGCTTTTAAGTGTGTTGTACGCAAGGAACATATGGCTGCTTCTCCAATAATCCTTGTCTTGTTTTCATTCATCTCAGCCAAAATGCATTTAGGCCCTGGGGAATTTGGCAGTCCATCTGTGGCTGGGCTTGGCAAGGCTGGTGGAGAAATTTCCTCTGTTTCTGCTTCTTCCTGCCTTCTTTTTGGTGGCTCTGGGCACCCAGCCCATCCTTGTTCAACCATGGTGGGGGTCATGGGGTTAGAAGTGGGTTCATTTTGTATCTCCAGAAAGTGTTTTCGGGATGAGGAGGGCGACTCCACATTCGATTGTGCCCAACATTTAGAAGAACGAAGGGTGTCCAACCTTGACAACTTTAAGACTTGTGGACTTCAGCCAATAGGGAGATGCTTTAAGATGCGTGGACTTCAACTCCCAGAAGTCTTGGCTGGCTGGGGAATTCTGGGAGTTGAAGTCCACAAGTCTTAAAAGTTTTGAGAGATCCTGCTCAAGGGAAGAGATATAAACATGGTAGAACCAATTATTTTTATTATGTATAATAATTATACATTATACACCAGGGGTATCCAACCTTGGTAACTTTAAGACTTGCGGACTTCAACTCCCGAAGTCCACAAGTCTTAAAGTTGCCAAGGTTGGAGACCCCTGTTATATGCAATGTATATTATTATTGTTGTTGTTTTATTATTATTAAACATAACAACAACAATAACAACAACAATAATATCATCCTTTGGAAGTTTCTAATTTGGGCAGCCTGGAAGATGAAGGCTGTATTATGAAGCTGCTGATTGCCTTTATCATGATCTTGTGACTTGGAGAGTCATAAAAGGAGAAAGAAAGAACTTATTTTCCTTGAAGGAAAAAAGAGAAAAAGGCACCGGATGACAAACACAGGGATGAAACAGGCACTTAAATAGCCTTTTTTGTTTTAAAATGTTTTCTTTTCTTTTTTCTTTTTGAAGTTTTGGAATCGGTAGAGATTTCTGGGGACGGGGGGAAAAAGGTCCCTTTTTAATAATTTCCAATATTTGGAATGGGGAAATAGTTCCAAAGGCGGAGAATGAATTGGTTGATAACAAAACCTTTTAAAAGCTCAACCTCTCCCCTTCTCTCCCTCTTCCCCCCCGTTTTTTTTTTGGGGGGGGGGTAAAACTAGCTGGATGAAAAGAGATGGATGAGATGAGATTTATCAAATGAAGTCGTCCTGTCTTTGGACATTTCGATTTATTTTGACCCCTGTGCTTCTACCGTATACCTTGGCCCGTTAAGAGTTGGCAGCCCCAATACTTTTAAATCAACGCATGAATATTTTGCAGGCAGAATTCAGCACAGACAGGCACAGATAGATGGAGGTTGGATTCCCCAAAGCCTTCCTAAATGTTTCGTGTTGATGAAATACACGTTATCGAAAAGATCCGATGGACAACGCTTAATGCCCCAGAGTCTGCCCAGTTTTCTAATGTGAACACCAGGACTCCCATTTCCTAATCTATACCGGCTTCAAGGGGTTAATTGCTGAATTTGACAGCTGAACCCGATTTAAATCCTGCCCCCTGATTGTCTCTCCTTGGCAACGGGCGAAAAATCAGAGAGAAAATGTGCCAGCTATTTTTAAATTTCCAGAACCTGTTGCTAGGCACTGCAGCGTACAAGGTGGTCTGGTTGAGCAGGGAGAAACGTTGCTGGTGAAGAGAGAAGCCAAGATGGATGCCTGATGCTCTCTCCCCACAGCCACGTGTGATGCCACAAGGAACATAAGAACCAGAGTGAGAATTGGCACATGAATGCATCAAGGGAGCTTCCTTATGGCTCTTCTTTGTTCTTTCTCTTCAGAATAGGTAGACCTATCACCAAGTTTTAAAACATTAATAGACAGCCTGTGACCCATTAGGTCATTGTTTCCGAGATATATCCTTATCTGTAGAGAGAAACAGCATGGCCATGGGCAGGCCAAAAAGCAGTGGGGTCAGGAATGACTTCTGACTTCCTGCTGGCTTCCCCATTGACTTTCCGTAGAGGAAGCTGGCAGGGAACATTGGAAATTCCCCTCCCCTTCTCTTTCTCTTCCCTGTAGGTAAGAAAGGAGGGATGGGGAAAGAGTAAGGGATTGTGAGATTGGCTTGGAAACTGTCACAAAACGTTGGAAAATGAAGATCACATGACCGTAGTCGCCAGTAGCCCCGAAGCACCTACATCTTTGCATTGCTGGAGATAACAGTGAGGGTGAATCCATCAGAGGCAACCTCTTAAAGAGGAAGTTCAGTCTTCCATCAGGTCATACTTGCGGTTTTCCATGCAAGGTTGGATGGATAATGAGTCTATTATAGAGACTACGCTGTTTCCACATCCCATTGTACCTGCTTGGATTGATGAATATGTGGAAGATATCATTGGCTTTGTGTATTTAGGAAGAATTCCTTCCAAGACGTAAAAGAATAGCATGCAGTTCTACTTGTTGGTAGGTTTCACCCCAAACAGTTGACAATGGGAAATTAAAATATTGTAGGAGAAGGAATGGCAAGACCTGGAGGTGGAGTGAAAAGAGGAATCATCCTAGAATCTCTCCATAGCCACAAGCAAACTAAATCCAACCCTTGAGTGCCCTTGGCCCTTATCTAATCCTAACCAGGCACTGACCATTGTGGTTAAGAAGATTCCTGTGCATAGGCTTTTAGCAACAAATCAGTTTAATTGAACCTTCCCTGGTGGACCTGGTCATGTTAACAGATAAATTAACAAAGTTGGAAGGGAGCCTTGTAGGCCACCCAGTCCAACCCCTCACCCAAGCAGGAGACCCTACACCATTCCTGACCGATGGCTGTCCAATCTCTTCTTGAAAGCCTTCAGTGATGAAGCTCCCACAACTTCTGAAGGCAACTTGTCTTCCATCGGTTGATTGTCAAAAAGTTTCTCCTTATTTCCAGGTTAAAACTCTCCTTGTTCAGTTTCCATCCATTATTCCTTGTCTGGCCTTCAGGTGGAAAACAGCTTGACCCCCTCCTCTCTCTGGCAGACTGAGAAGGCTGCTCTCCTGTCTCCCCTGGTCCTTCTCTTCACTAGACTACAACTGTTCTTCATATGTTTTCGCCTCCAGTCCCCTCATCATCCCTGTTGCTCTTCTCTGCACTCTTTTCAAAGTCTCAGCTTCTTTTTCATGCCTGACATATATTGGCCTAAAGGTATTAATAAGATCTTAAAAACCAGCTGCGCAGAAAAGATCTTCTGGGAAAGTCATGGTCTCCACCATGAAGAACCACAAGCAAAGTTTGAGTTTTCTGTGATGGAAGTCCTACAGAGGAATCTTCCCCAGGGAGGGGAAAAAAACGATGAGATCCAGGCTAGACATAAGCTGACGTGATTCCACTCTTCGTCTTCTGCCGAGGTCTCGGGTCGTATAACGTTCCTTATCTTCATTAATAATCTCCTATTACGGGTGTCCCCTCTTCCCTTTTATCCTTCTCGGTTTCCTCCGATTTCCATGCCGAGCCAAAGCAGAATGGAACATCTGGTCGCGGTTTTATGTACAAAAGAAATCTGTAATTAAAAATGTCAAGGAAGCCAGCAACTTTAAAACTAATTCATTAAAAATGCAAAGCAGAGATTTCCTTTCAGGGGCGAGCCCTCGGATGAAAAGCTTGCAAATTTGACCTGATTTGCCAGCAGACGGGAAGATCTCGGTAATTAAAGCTCTTAGACAAAAAGCAGAAATCGACTGGGAGGGGGTTTTTTTATTGATTTTTTTTTTTGGCTTTTAAAATAGCAGCAGAAAAAAAGAACAAAATAGAGATAATTGCAGCGCAAAAGGGGTACATTTGAGAAAGAAAAAAAGCACAGAAATTGCTATAGGAAATAAAAAATTGAACAACCCTCCCCCCTGTATAATATACTGCAACAGTTGTTAACCGTGACAATTCTATATATAGGTATCCAGTGTAATTATTATTTTAGCGTGCATATATTTATCTATATATATAAAAGCAAAATGCCACTCAAGCATGATCGCAAATTCTCCAGAACCGCAAAGCCTACAAACTTGAAATTTGGCACGTATGTTCCTCTTGGTTTCTAGGAGCTCACTAAGAAAGGATTTTGCGAAATGACCATCAGAGCATTTAGAGTATTTCCTATATTATTATTATTATTAACACGCTCTGATGCTAAGGAGTTCTACTCCCCCTCCCCACCTGAAAAGAAATCTCTTCCAAATGCAAAACACCAGCAGAAGAATTTATTCACAGCAGCACCAAGCAGCTTTAGTACAGTTGAGCTAAGCCATGCCCAGGCTCCTTGCTCTCTCCTTCTTGCTCACACAGCAAATACTCTTTCAATTTCCAAACAGCCCTCAACACTCACACACTGACAGGGTGCTAACCAGATGAATACGGATGGATGCTGGTAGGCAGAGGCAGAATTTTTTTCTCCTTATTTTCCTTGCAAAAAACTAAGCCCGACCCCATAGTTTCGTAATGAAGCACGGGTATCCAGTTAGTTTCTAACTATTTGTAAAACATCCTTTTTAAACTTACTTTGTTTTGCATACATTTATTTATTTATTTCACCCAGCTGTTGGCATTTTAGAACTGGGTCATAAGTATGAGTCGGGGAGGGGTCCATTATAACTTCAAACAGTCACTAAGCTGCTGGTCATAAACTGAGGACTACTTGTCTGCCAGAAAACAACCAAGTTCAGAGACAACCAAGGATCTCACAAAAAAAATGATATTTAGAATGTATTGGACTCCATTGTGTTTGTAAAGAAAAAGGATTAAGATAGCATTCTGCTGGAGATGTAGTCAGGATCACCTATTTGACCAGGGGGTTGGACTAGAAGACCTCCCAGGTCCCTTCCACCTCTGTCATTCTGTATTTTATTTTTTTTTTGTAGTCTAAGACTGTTAAATTGTACTTTAAGGTCTGTTGACCTTTGTGCAATAGGAATCGAGACTGTTGTCCAGACACTACCAGATTTTTTTTATTCCACAGCGATGTGGAAATAAAGTGTGAATCCCGCAATTGCGCATAAGCCTGCCAAGGCGTGGCCCTGATTTCTGAAAACGGAACTGCTCTCTTTTCCCGTTTTTACGGGAGAACCTGAGCGGCCTTGAACATCTTGGGAAAAAAACGCAGCCCAGTGGTGGCATTCAGCCGGTTTGCACCAGTTCAGGCGAACTGCTTGCAAGGATTTGGCGGGTGGGGGGGGTGTCTCCGAACCGCTGGTAGGTTCTGGCTGGCCACGCCCCCTGACCCGGTCTCCCGGTTGCCCCTGGCTCGTTTGCCCCTCCCACCCGATGCTCGCTTACCCCGCCCACCTGACACTCGCCCCTGAAATAGTTTCTTTCCCCCCTCCTCTCCCCCCTCCCGACAATCAGCTGTGCCGGGATTCCCCTTGCTGAGGCCCAGGAAGGCAAGAAATGGAGGGGGAGGGCCTCAAAAAATGAGTAGGGAGGTAGCATGCAATAAAGCAGAATAAAAATAAAAATTAAAAAATTAAAAAGCCACGCCCACCCAGTCACATGGCCACGCCCACTTAAAGATGCCCACCAAGCCCCGCTCACAGAACCCGTCGAAAGGAATGTTTGAATCCCTCCACTGACCCAGCCGCGTGCAGTTGCCGTTTCTTTCTTCCCCGCGTGGTGGTGAGAGAACCGGGAGGGGGACGCAGGATACCTTTATTTTCGATCAGGACCCAGCCAGCCTTCTATCCTGCTCCAGGGAGCGCTAGGGAAGTGCTTTTCCCGCTGCATTCACACAACGCGAGACGTGCGGGAGAAGTTCTAAATCAAGAAGTGATTGCCCTCAATTCTCTTCCTTTTCGCACCTCAGAAATCATCATCTTTTTGGGGAAGGATAGGTGGAGTTGGGGTTTCGTTTTGTCCCTGGCCTTGTGGAGTTTCCTGCTTTCTGGGCCTTTAGCCTCACTCTTCTGTTCTTAAATTTTAATTTCTTAAATTTAAATTTCTCCATTAAATTTTAATCCCTTATTATTCCTGTCGCTTGCTCGTCCTTCGGCTGTCACTGGTGACAGAGGGCTGCTTTCTCCCACCCCCCACCTTGTTTGGGAGGAATTTAAAATCTGCATTCAGATTGGCCAAAACAAAATCCTGTAAGAGAGTTTTCCGCGGGCACAATAAGCCGCAAAGTTCTGCGGGAACTCCTCCGGAAGAGTCTGTAAACTATTCATGAGAGGCCTCGTCCAGAGGTGGATGGGATGAGCATCAGTAGGCAGGCTCTTTAAAAGAGGAAGGGGCCAACTTTTTAAAAAGAGAGGGGTTTGGGGTGCGCAGGTTGCCCTTGACTGACAGCAGTCTATTGAGTGACCATTTGAAGTTATGACAACACTGGAAAAAAAGTGACTTATGACCATTGTTCACACTTACGACTGTTGAAGCATCCAAAATTCAGATGCTTGGCAACTGGAGGAAAGAGAGAGAGAGAGGAGAAAGAGAGAGAGAGAGAGAGAGAAAGAAAGAAAGAAAGAAAGAAAAAAAGAAAGACAGCGAGAGAGAGGGAGAGAGGGAGAAAAGAGGAGGGAAAGTGGGAGGAAAGAGAGAGAGAAAGACAAGAGAGGGAGGAAAGTGTGTGAGAGACAGACAGAGAAAGAGAAAGGAGAGAGAGGGAGGAAAGAGAAAGAAAGGGGGAGGAAAGAGAGACAGAGAGAGGGAGGGAAGAAAGAGAGAGAGAGAGACATAGAGAAAGAGAGAGAAAAAGAGAGGGGGAGGAGGAAACACAGAGAGGGAGAAAAGAGAGAGAGAAAGAGAGAGGGAGGAAAAAGACATAGAAAGAGAGAGAGAAAAAAAGAGGGAGGGAGGAAAGAGAGACAGAGAGAGAGAGAAAAAGGGAGAGAAGCTAATGCTTTCATTACATTTAGTGAAGTCACAGTGGCCTCCTTCCTCCCTTCCTTCCTTCCTTCCTTCCTTCCTTCCTTCCTTCCTTCCTTCCTTCCTTCCTTCCTTCCTTCCTTCCTTCCTTCCTTCCTTCCTTCCTTCCTTCTTTTTTTCCAGCAACAACTGCAATCCTACGTCACGTGGGTGAATTCACAACTGAAGAAGAAGCCAGAAGTTCAACCGGTGCAGGATTTGAGGCGCGACCTCCGCGATGGCGTGGTCCTGGCATCTCTCATTGAGATTGTGGGTGAGTAACCTCATTGCAGAGATATTTGGATGGTTCTCAGGGCTCAGATTCCTGGATTCAATCCGGATTAAGGGGAAGGGAGGAGAAAAGGGGCAGGAGGGAAGGGTACACATCTCTGTTCACCTCTGGCCTGTTTGCAATGCTGACATTTCACTTAAAGGGGGGAATTCTGGGAGTTGAAGTCCACAAGTCTTAGAGTTGCCAAGTTTGGGGACCTCTGCCCTAGGCCAAGAGGTTGTCCATATATTGTCCTCCTGCCAAACTCCAAACTTGCAGGTTTTAAGAGTTGTCCTAAAATTTTGCGCCTCCTTTTTTGCAGCTGGAGAGAAACTCCTTGGTGTGGAAGAGTCGCCCACCAACCAGCAGGCCATGAAAGAGAATGTGGAGAAGGTCCTACAATTTGTGGCATCCAAGAAGATCCGCATGCACCAGACCTCGGCCAAAGGTGAACCTCAACCGTAAGCCGCTCACCTGGAAGGGCCTGCGCGCTCCTGTCCACCCTTGGGCTTCTCTTGCTGAAGAGAGTAGAACAGGGCTGCAAGAGAGGGAGAGAAAATGAGAGAGAGAGAGAGAGAGAGCGATGAGAGAGGAGGAGAGAGGGGAAGGAGATTGGGAGGGAGAGAGGGAGAGAGAGGGAAGGAGGAAGAGGGAGGAGGAGGGAGGGAGGAAGGAGGGGAGAGAAGAAAGAAGGAGCAAGAGTGGGGGAGGAGGGAGAGGGAGATGGAGAGAAGGAGAAAGGGAGAGAAAGGGAAGGAGGAAGAGGGAGAGAGGAGAAGGAGAGGAAGGGAGGGAGGGAAAAGGAGGGGAGAGGGAGAAGGAAAGAGGGAGAGAAGGAGAGAGGGAAAGGGGGAAGGAGGAAGAGGGAAGGAGGGGGAGAGGGAGATGGAAAGGGAGAGAGGGAAGGAGGAAGAGGGAGGAGGAGGGAGGGAGGAGGGGAGAGAGGAGAAGGAGCGGGAGGGAGGGGGGAAGGAGGAAGAAGGAGATGGAGAGAAGCAGAGAGGGAGAGAAAGAGGGAAGGAGGAAGAGGAGGAAAAGGGGAAGGAGAGAGAGGTTCAGACTCCTTCCTTTGGCCGTCTCACGGCCATTTTGCCACGGTTTGTCTTTTCTAGACATCGTGGAGGGGAACCTGAAGTGTATCATGAGGTTGGTCCTTGCGCTGGCCGCTCACTTTAAGCCCGGACCCGGCAAAACCGCTTCGCCAAGACCCGTGGAGGAGATCCAGGCGGGGAGCCGAACCTGGCTGGCCCGTCACAGGCCTCGCTCGGCCGTGGCAGCCGCCCAGGAGGCGGTGGCTGCCCTGGCAGGGGTGTGCCAGGATGTCGCAGGAGTGGGCCGTGATCATGCCCTCCAGCCGGACCCCAGGTACGTGCCTTCTTTGGGACGGGTCTCCAACCTTGGCCACTTTAAGACTTCTGGACTTCAACTCCCAGAATTCCTCATCCAGTTGGGAATGATAGAGTTGAGAGGGGCCAGAAGGGTCATCTAAATCAGGGGTCTCCAACCTTGGCCATTTTAAGACGTCTGGATTTCAACTCCCAGAATTCCTCATCCAGTTGGGAATGATAGAGTTGAGAGGAACCAGAAGGGTCATCTAAATCAGGGGTCTCCAACATTGGCCACTTTAAGATTTCTGGACTTCAACTCCCAGAATTCCTCAGCCAGCGGGAGTATCTTCCAGAGCTGGAATTGTTACGGTCCCTTCTCTTGCTATCTCTCTAAGAGGTGACAAGTTTCTAGACATCTGGCTCCAGTCCTCCAGTTGTATATCATGTGCAAGTTATACAGATTCAATATAAGACTTAAGATATTCAGGTTACATCAAAAAGGATTACTTGTACCAACTCCCCCCCCCCCCTTCTGCCATTGAAGAATGGCAGATACATGGATCTGACAGATGCAGAGGGGATGGCATTTTATCTGTCTCTTTTATTTTTGGCCACTCTGGCCCTTTTCCTAATGGTGTCATCCTTCTCTACAGAAACAGCCCCCTGCATGGAGAGAATGAGCGGCCTCACTGGAGCGTCCGAGCGCTTGTCCAGCAGTACGAAGGCCAGCAGGGCAGCGGCCCTTCAGAGTCCTTGTTCTCCAGGTAGGAGATGCTCCTCTTCGCTCCTTCGTCACCCCTGGGAACCTGGAGTAATTTTTGAGAATTAAGCAAGGCTGCTCGCGGGCCTACCATGAGCTGCGCGGGCCATAGAGTGGAATGGAGTAGAGTAGAGTATAGAGTAGAATGGAATAGAAACAGAACAGAACAGAAGAATAGAATAAAGGATAGGATAGAACAGAACAGAACAGAAGAATAGAATAGAATAAAGGATAGGATAGGATAGAACAGAACAGAAGAGAACAGAATAGAATAGAATTCTTTATTGGCCAAGTGTGACTGGACACACAAAGAATTTGTCTTTGGTACATAAGTTCTCAATGTACATAAGAAAAAATAAAACACATTCATCAAGAATCATAAATATATAAGTCTAAGTGCTATTGCTCTAAGATACAAAATGATAGTCATAGGTTACTATAGGCAATCAAATCATACTAGGAAACAGTCCATAAAATCATTAGGATACAAGCGACAAAGTTACAGTCGTGTAGTCATAAGAGGGAGGGGATGGGTGAAAGGAAGGAAGGGAGGATTAATAGTAATGCTTATTTTAAAAAAACCATACTAGGAAACAGTCAATAAAAATCATTAGATGCAAGCAACATAGTTACGGTCACACAGTCATAAGTGGGAGAAGATGGGTGAAAGAGAGAATGGGAGGATTAATAGTAATAGTAATGCAGACTTAGTAAACAGTTTGACAATGTTTACTTTATTGTCATTGGACCTCGTACAAAGAAATTAAATGCCATCTTCAGTGTATATTATGACTGAAAATAAACATGATCAAATGTTGAGGGAATTTCTTTGTTTAGCAGAGTGATGGCGTTCGGGGGAAAAAACTGTTCTTGTGTCCAGTTGTTCTGATGTGCAGGGCTCTATTGGATATATTGGCACAGGCTGATAAAAACCGACTCAAAGACCCCACATTCCTTCTCTTCCTCCTCCTCCTCCTCATCCTCTTCCTCCTCCCGCCCATCTCTCCACAAACCTCTCTCCCTTTTAGCTCTGATAATGTTACCTAGTTGGGTCGTGAAACGTCTGCAAGAAAACAGCCAAGTTCAAAGATCCCATATTCCTTCTCCTCCTCTTCCTCCTTCTCCCCCTTCCCCTCCCTCTCCCCCTCCTCCTCTCCGGAAACCTCCCAGCACTGATAATGTTACCTAGTTGGGTCGTGAAACGCCTGCAATTTTTTTTTTTTTTTGAAGTTCAGAGAGCCCCAAGGAGCCCCAAGGAGCCCACTGGTCAATCCCAAGCTAGAGATATTTTCTTCTGTTGGTACTTTGCCTCTCGACTAACCTTTACATAAAGAAGGGGGAGTGAGGGGTTTGCAAATGGACTGCACATTTAAGACGGTTATCCTTTACAATCTTCTGGGAGATCAAGTGGATTAACACCTCTGCAAAAGAAGGATTTTCTTTTCTAGCACAGCCTGACCATCTCAGCTTCTCAGTTCATGGCCAGACTGGAAATAAGTTGGGCACCTCCCCCCCAGGGGTGTGGGGCTGCTTTGACAAAAACACTTGTGTTTTGCTCCAGGTCTTCGTAGATTAACAAGAGTTGGAAGGGACCTTGTAGGTCATCTAGTCCAACCCCTCCCCCCCATCCAAGCAAGAGACTCTACCCCATTTCTGACAAATGACAGTCCAATCTCTTCTTGATAGCCTCCAGGGATGAAACTCCCACAACTTCTAAATGCAACTTCTGTTCCATGGGTTGATTGTTCTCCCTGTCAGAAAGTTTCTCCTGATTTCCAGGTTGAATCTCCCCTTGATCATTTTCCATCCATTATTCCTTGTCTGGCCTTTGGGTGCCTTGGAAAATAGCTTGACCCCTTCCTCCTCTCTGGGGCAGCCCCTCAAATACTGGAAGGCTGCTCTCCTGTCTCCCCTGGTCCCTCTCTTCACTAGACTAGCCAGGCCCAGTTTCTGCCACCGTTCATTTAGGACCCCTGGATTAAAGAGGGGCTGCCTTGACAGCTCCCCCCCACCCCACCCCCCTTCAGAGGAGCCCGAGAGGCTGTTCCCTGCACAGGAGCTCATTAAAAAAGGCCACACTGCATTTCACGGCCATTACAGGGAGTGGTCCAGCCCCCCCCCCCCCCCCCCTCCAAGCCTGGCTCCCATCCAGGTTGGATAATGACAATTTGCCTCCCACCGGCCGCTCGGCTGCTCTAATTGGCAGCTCCTGCCTTCCTCGGTTTCTCTCCGGAACCCGGCCAGCATCCCAGGGACGTTTCTTGCTATCTGAAGAGACTAGAATAACAGAGTTGGAAGGGACCTTGGAGGTCTTCTAGTCCAACCCCCTGCTTAGGCAGCAAACCCTGCACCACTTCAGACAAGCGGTTATCCAATCTCCTCCTCTTCCTCCTCCTCTTTGACCTCTTCTCCTCCTCCTCCTCCTCCTCCTCTTCCTCCTCCTACAAACCCCACTCCCTGTAGCACTGATGATGTTACCTAGTTGGGTCATGAAAGGTCTGCAAGAAACCGCCAAGCTCCGAGAGCCCCAAGGATCCCATAAATGTCTCCTCCTCCTCCCCCCCTCCTCCTCCCCCCCCCACCTCCAGTTGCCTTGGCAGGCAGAGGTGTGGATAGCCAACAGCTCCCAATGTCAATCATCATTGAGGCCAGATTGAGGTTTCTTCAGTCTGCCTTTCCTTGTCCCTCCTTTGGCCTTGAGAGGCCGTGGCATTTCTCTTGATCTGGTCCAGCTGTTTCTCTTCGGGATTTTGGGTGTGTGTGTTGGGTATCTTGGCAATGACCAGTGAAGGCAGTTGGCAGCGCCGAATAAGGAAGGAAAGCAGCCTCTCTGCCAGACGCAGCGCAGGGCTCTATCCAGCTGCAGAACGTGGGCAGGGCACCTCATGGGGGGCTTTGGGTGCAGCCCAGCCCCTCCCCTCCCAGGGAGGATTAAGGGGATGTCTGGGGTGGGGAGGGAGACCCAGCATCGCCCGGCTTTTCAAACCGCAGCAGCAGCAGCAGCGTTGCATTCGCATGCGGTATGGGTCGCTCTATAACACAACAGGTCAGGGTGTGTGTGTGTGTGTGTGTGTCTGCAGAAGGCAGCCAGCGTGTCCCCTGGTCTCCCAAACGGTCCCTGTCTTTCTCTTCCCTCCCACAAGGAGAAAATAAGCCCAACTCTGGCCAAGGAGAGGCTGGGAAGGGCGGCTCTCAAATGCGGAAAGAGATCTCTCTGTTTTGTGCGGTGCAGGGGCTTTGAACCAACACACACACACACACACACAGAGAGCAAAAATCCTTTACATCTCAGGGACACAATGAAGGGGTGGGGGGGAAGGCGTGCACCCCGAGGGCATCCCTCCCCATTCCGCTATTCCACAGGGTGGCTTGTGCCTGTTTTCCTGCTGTTAACCTCCCAGGGAAGGGGAAGCAGCCAGTCGGGAGTGACTCACAGCAGCCCCGGCCAAATCCTGCTGCTTTTCCCAGGCAGCTCCCTCCCTTCTCCCCTCCCCTCCCCTCCATCGTCCACACGGCTTAGACAACTCAAACGCGGCTGCCTCACACAGCCCCAGTGACAGCAGAGCAACACACACAGACGTGCGTGTGCACAGACACACACACGCACACACACAGAGAGACTTGCGGGTGTGTGTGCATTCCCACCTCCCGCCTGCCACCCCACGCGACCCACCGGGGCCTCGACCCTCCGTCTGCGTTTGGGCTCTTCCGAGGAGCAGAGGGCGGGCGGAGAAGGGGCTCGGCTGTCTGGGGTGGGATGAGAAGGAGACGCAGGCGGCTGGCTTGTTCTCTCGCTCTGGCTCTCTCGGGGCTGCCCGTCGGAATTTGGGCATGCGTCAGACGCACAGCGCAACAGTGCAAAACAAAACAACATCCCAGCTGAGCTGAGCAACACCACCAGCCGCCCCGGGGAGCCTGCCTTCCGAAGAAGGAGAAGCAGTTGGGCACTTGGGCATCCCTTCCTGCTCACTGCCTGGGCCTGGATCTCGGACCCACCCGGGCCAAAGGTTCCACCTGCCTCCCCTTCGGCTCAGCCTCCCTCGGGCGCAGAAGGACCAGGAGGGCAGAGGGATGTGGCATGTGAAGCCCCAGGCTTGGCCAGGAGACGGGCTCCGGGGCAGAGCCCCATTTGGAACATGGGAGGGAAGCCGGTGAAATGGTGAGTCTCCCCTTCATGCGGGGAGGGGGGGCAGAAGTGGGGGCATGGTGGCCGGGCGGTGGGAGGGAGGGAGCAGGTCCCGGGTGAAAATCAGGCAGGGGGTTGCGGGGCTCGATGGTCTTTTCCTGACTTGCTTTTCCAAGATAATTTTAAAATTTGGGGGCTGAGCTCCACTCCAGCTTGGGTGCAGCCCCCCCCTCCCTCCCCCCCCAGCAAGGAATTAAGCAGGGCAGTTCCTTAAGGCTGTCAATCGTGCTGAAATAGGCTTTATTTTTTTTTATTATTTGGCTTTCTCTGCAGGTTTAGCACAGGATGAGGAGTTCGTTCTCTTCTCTCCGCCCTCCCCTCCAAGACATAAATTGCAAAAGCTTCTTGCCTCTCCCACTCCTCCCCATCCCTCCCCTCCCCATCGAGACCCTGATGCTTTGCCTTCTCCACAGGAATTTGCTGGCCCGTGGAGTGGAGAGGGCTGTGTGGAAGGGTTCATGAGCTTCTAGCGGGGGCTTTGGGGAGGTCAGCGGTCGGTGGTGGTGCTGTCTGAAGGCCTGGAAGTGGGATCTGGTAAGGGGGCCAGCGGTGGCCCCTGCTAGACTGTAGTCTTGTGGAGAAATGTGGGTTTTGAAACCTCGTTGGGAATTCTCTCCATGGCATAGACCTTACTTGGGGGAGAAGGGGGATTTCTGGGGGCGCACAATGCCAGTCCTGCCCTTCGAGGACTCCCTGGTCATCGGCTCCTTTGGCTTGGTGTGGTCACCTGCTGGAAGCCTCATCCCCACCTGGATCGCTGTGGCTGCAAGAGAAGGCAGCGGGTTGGGCAGGGATGAAGGTTGCATACAATACTTCATCGTTTTTTTCCTTGTGCGGGGAGTGGTGGCCTTTTGAAAACCGGTCTCCTCTTGAGACTACTCCGGGGGTCTCCAACCTTGGCAACTTTTAAGACGTGTGGACTTCAACTCCCAGAATTCCTCAGCCAACTGTGGCCATTTTAAGACTTGGGAACTTCAACTCCTGGGAGTTGAAGTCCACAAATCTTAAAAGTTGCCAAGGTTGGAGACCCCTGGACTAGGGGACGTTGCCATGGCGTTGTTGCAGAAACAAAATCTTCCAGGTGTTTGCCTCTCCTAGCATTAATCTGAATAGAGCTGGAAGGGACCTTGAAGGTCTTCTAGTCCAGCCCCCTGTTCAAGCAGGGACCCTCTACCATGTCAGATAAATGGCTGCCCGATCTCTTCTGTAAAAAACCCTCCAGTGATGGAGTACCCACAACTTCTGGTGGCAAGTCGTTCCACCAGTTAAACATTCCTCACTGTTAGGAAGCTTCTCCTTGATTCCAGGTTGCCTCTCTTCTTGATTGGTGTAAATTATAAATTAGTGTAGAAGGAACCTTTCTCTGCTGCCTGTCACTGGGTGTGACCTGCATAGCATCTCCTGATCCTTTAAGGGAAGGTGCCATTAACCTGGGTGTCAGGTGTACTTTTAAGAATCCCTAAGATTAAAGGTTTTTTTTTTCTGGGTTTGATTCGCACCCAGAGCTTCTTAGTTCCTGTTGCACTGAGATTGCCAGCCTGCAGCAAGGGGGAATCTCCAGGGGTCAGTATTATGCCCCCATCGGAGTCTGAGGAGGGAGACAAACAGTTGACAGGGAGTGGGGATGTGGCTCCGTTGGCTGTGGAGGAAACTGGGGAAGGGCAAAGTCTGGCTGGGCAGAGCAGGGGAGAGGGAGAACAAGGGAGAGGGAGTTCAGAGGAAGACCCAGGCCCACCCCCTCTTCATCCTAGGGCACGCAGGGAGGAACAGAGAAGGGAGCAACGTGGGTTGCCTGGCTTACGGGGGAGGAAAGGGCCCTGATTCCCTTCATTATCCACACCTGGGAATGGGAGTTTAAAAGAGATGCATGCTGAGTGCGGCAGCTGCTGGGAGCAAACGTGAGTTTGTCTTGTGTTGACTTTGCTTATCTGTGTTCCTGGCGTCTTCCCAACCATGTTGAATTACGGCCGTTCCTTCACATCTGGAATTCCTTCTCTTGCCCTGCCAAATTAATTACCTCCTCTTGCCTTGATTGGACTTTTAGTTACAGTTTGTGTTGACAATGTTTTGGACTTGATTCCCTGCAGCCCAAGGCTGTTCCTGGGAGAGTTTTTTTTCCAGCCCAGAAGGTAACCTGGACATTGGGGGCAATTTTGAGATAATAAAGGGACTCTTGTTGCTTATCTGACTGTGTGGCCTTTGTGCCACGCCCCTTTGGGTCATCACAGTCGCTGTGCAAAGTGCAAGACCGTGGCGTGGCGTAGTAACAGCGTGGG
The DNA here is from genome assembly GCA_023653725.1 of Bungarus multicinctus. Classification (NCBI taxonomy): domain Eukaryota; kingdom Metazoa; phylum Chordata; class Lepidosauria; order Squamata; family Elapidae; genus Bungarus; species Bungarus multicinctus. Next base: position 25,140,984 of record CM042837.1, read on the forward strand.
AAACTGGGTGTAAACCACAGGAAGTGGCTGAGTTGCAGAAGAGAGAACTTTCCGAATGGCGGGATTTGAATCCGGAAAAGCACGTCGGTTTTTCGTTCAGAATGGGGCCGTCCCCAAAACTGACTGACCCTCCTCCTCCTCACCCCCAAGGGGTGAGTGTGAGATGCTTGGTATATATTGTCCTCGTGTGCACTAGGAGGCCCACACCCACCTAGGCACGGCCGTGGGACTCGAGACTCGTCCCTCTCGGGCAGGCCGGGACAGGGAGCCGGGAAAGGGGCTCCATCTTTGTTTCCTGGCCTCCCTCGCCCGGCTAATCCCTTTTTCTCCCCTTAATTTCCCTTTTGTCCTGGGTACCTTTGTGGCTCACTCTGTCTGGGAAAATGGCACGTTAATTCTTGCTCACACTTGCAAAGGGGGAATTCTTTGGGGATGCATTAAATGGGTCAGTGCCTTCGGATGCCTTTCTCTGTTGTCGGGGAGATGCCGGCTGGGAGAATCTCCTCGGGTGTGTGGGGAAGAGGGGCTCAGGGTGGGATGCTCCTCTCTGGAGGAAGCCCCTGAAAATACTGTCCCACCCCTCTTCTCTCTCTCTCTCTCTCTCTCCCCCTCCTTCCCCCTTTCCTTCTCTCTTTCTCTTCCCCTCCCTCTCTCCCCCCCCCCTCTCTCCCTCTTTCCCTCTCCTTCTCTCTTTCTCTTCCTCTCCCTCTTTCCCCCTCTCCTTCTCTCCCTCTCTCCCACTCCCTCTCTTCTCCTCTTTCTCTTCCTCTCCCTCTTTCCCTCTCTCCTTCTCTCTTTCTCTTCCCCTCCCTCTCTCCCCCACTCCTCTTTCTCTTCCTCTCCCTCTTTCCCACTCTCCTTCTCTCTTTCTCTTCCCCTCTCCCTTTTTCCTTCTCTTTCTTTCCCTCTCTCTCCCTCTTTCCCTCTCTTCTTCTCTTTCTCTTCCTCTCTCCTTCTCTCTCTCCCTCTCCTTCTCCTTTCTCCTTCTTTCTTTCTTTCCTTCCTTGTCACTCTGTCTCCCTCTGTCCCTTGCTTTCTCTTTCTCTCCTCTCCCTCTCTCACTCTTTCCCCCCTCTCTTCTCTTTCCCTCTCTTCCTCTCTCTCTGTGTACAGTGAGAAGTACAGATAGGATCAGAAATGGCTTTGCTAATCCAGCAAAAGATGTGCCTGGGAGGAGGGGGCTTGATTGACAGGTCTGAGCCCCTTGGAAGAAAGGGGCAGGAGGATCTTTGGAAGATCCAGGAAAATGATATATTCAAGCAGAATTGGTACCCCTCCCTCGTAACTGTCTGCCTTGTGCCTCTGCCCCCCAGCCTCACCTCTCCTAGTCCTATCAACAGTGCCAAGAGTGAGTCGGGCAGCACCCCTTCTGAGGAGAAGGCAGGGTTTGACCTTGGCCAGGACGAAGATGGAGAAGAAAAAGCAGGAGCAAGGACAGGTAAGGGAAAGGATCTTCCCACCTAGAGATTGGAGCAGGGGTCTTCAAACTTGACAGCTTGTGGATTTTAACTCCCAGAATTCCTCCTCCAGTCACGTTAGCTCAGGAAATCTGGGAGTTGAAGTCCACAAGTCTTAAACTTGCCAAGTTTGAAGACCCTTGGATTTGAGAGTTAAATCTGTCTTTCTGTCCATCCATCCATCCATCCATCCATCATCTATATCAGAGGTCCCAAACTTGGCAACTTTAAGACTTGTGGACGTCAACTCCCAGAATTCTCAGCCAGCTGGCTGGAGAATTCTGGGAGTTGAAGTCCACAAAATCTTAAAGTTGCCAAGTTTGGGGACCTCTGATCTATATCATCTATCATCCGTCCACCCACCCACCCACCCACCCATCCATCCATCCATCCATCCATCCATCCATCCATCCATCCATCCATCATTTAAATTTATGTGGCTTTCCATCTCCAATATGGGTGAATGGCTACTAACAGTGAGAAAAACAATATTTAAAAAAGCATATAAAGGTCATATAAACACTAATCAACGCACTCGTCCCTTGTGAAGACTTTTCCCATCGTGTTTTCTGTTGCTGTTTCTTCCTTTGGGTAAGACCATGGACTGGCTGAGTAAGGCAATCCGTTTAAAAATCCTGAGACTTATTTAAAAGGGATCCTTCCTTGAATTGTGGCAGCCTGCTTTTAAAAATAGATCCTGTCAATCACAAAGGCCTTTATTGGAACGGGATCTGAACGCATTTCCCAACATGTGGAGAAGCTGTGGAACAGATGTGTCCCATTCTCACCCCCCCCCCAAAAAAAAAAACAGAAAAAGAATATTCAGAGGGATGGTTTCTACTTAAAATAGATATTTAATAATAATAAGGACCATGCACATTCTTATATCAGGTGATAAAGCCAGGACAGGTTAGGCTGATGGGGACACTTCAGGGCCTGGGTTATGTTTTCCCAACTTGCAATCATCTAAAGATTCTGTTTAGATGTTTTGTAAATATTTTCTGCAGTGTGTGGTGTTTTTTTTTTTTCCCTGCACGCCTCTGAGATCAAGCCAAGTGGCTAATCGCCTGTGCCTGTTACATGTAGCCAATTTATTAAATTATATTTTGTTAATATGGTACATTTTACTAATGTGATATTGCAATTGGAGCCTCTGGGTATGTGAAAGGGGAAAAGGGACAGAGGGAAGAGATTGGGATGTTGGTGGTCAAACAGATCGGATAGAGAAGGTTTCTCAACCTCGGCCATTTTAAGACAACGTAGATGTCAGTTCCCAGAATTCTGGGAAGCGCTGCGGATGAATGAATACAAATGAAAATAAAGATGTTTAAGGACCGAAGCAGAAATGGAGTTTATTTCTCTCTCTCTCTCTCTCTCTCTTTCTCGGCCTTCCTCTTCCTGCAGAAACCTGGAGCCACGCTTTCCCAGAGTTGGACCACAGATATGTTGTTGCCCATGTGGAAGGAAATGGCGGTCGGTTGCCCGTGGAATGGTCGCCCAAGTGTCCCGCCCCGAGCCTGGAGACGTCGTGGGAGGAGCATCTCCTGGAACAGCAGGATCACTTGGAGAAAGGAATGGAAGAAGCCAAAAGGATGATCTCTGGATTGCAGGTCCTTCCTTCCTTCCTTCCTTCCTTCCTTCCTTCCTTCCTTCCTTCCTTCCTTCCTTCCTTCCTTCCTTCCTTCCTTCCTTCCTTCCTTCCTTCCTTCCTTCCTTCCCTCCCTCCCACTTGTCTTTCCTTCCTTCCTTCTTCCTTCCTTCCTCCCTTCCTCCTCCCCCTCTTTTCCTTCCTTCCTTCCTTCCTTCCTTCCTTCCTTCCTTCCTTCCCACTTGTCTTTCTTTCCTCCCTCCTTCCCTCCCTCCCTCCCTCCCTCCCTCCCTCTTTTCCTTTCTTCCTTCCTCTTCTTTCCTTCCTTCTTCCTCCTCCTTCCCTTTTTTCCTTCCCACTTGTCTGTCCTTCCTTCCTTCCTCTTCCCTCTTTTCCTTCCTTCCTTCCTTCCTTCCTTCCTTCCTTCCTTCCTTCCTTCCTTCCTTCCTTCCTTCCTTCCTTCCTTCCTTCCTTCCTTCCTTCCTTCCTTCCTTTCTTCCTTTCTTCCTTCCCTCCCTCCCTCTTTTCCTTCCTCCCTCCTTCCCTGTCTCCCTCCCATTCCTATTTCCTCCCTCCCTCAGTCTCAGCTTGGTGCCAGGAGGGCCTTCCTTTCAGGGCTTCTGCCTGTGGCTTCCCTCTCTCCTTCAGGAGGTGGAACCCCCTTTTACCTCCCTGGGTCCCCCGGAAGGAGAAAAGGGCTGGATTCCTTCTTGGGGGGGGGAGGGGACTTCCATGGGGCATTTTTCACCCTGTGCCCCCCTTCTCACCCTGCCAGGCGCTGCTGTTGAATGGCTCTCTCCCCGAGGACGAGCAGGAGCGCTCGCTGGGACTGTGTGAACAGGATGGCTGTCCGGAAGAGCAGCTGGTGAGCCTTTTCCTCCCGGCCCTCCTGCCCCTCCCTGGCCCGGCTGGGGAAGGAGGCGCTGGGCAGTAACGGCTCTCTTCGGCCTCCAGGTCATCATCCGGAGCCGCCTGGATCAGAGTCTGGAGGAGAACCAGGACCTGAAGGTGAGAAAAGGGGCGGCGGTAGGCAGTCCTCAAGATACGTCCGTAAGGGAGCCTGCCCGTCACGGTCATACGTCGGGACCATCCTCAGATGAGCCAGTCACCTGACCAACCTGATTTTAGGACTATTTTGGCGATGGTCTTAAAGCAGAAGCTGAAGTTGTTGAGGGTTCTGGGCCTTCTTGGCATCCTCTGGCCTAAAGGGGGACCGTGGGTGGGTGGGTGGGCTAGAGTCGAATGCAGGCAGGGATAGTGGAGGGGTGGGTGGAGGCGGGAAAGGGGCTGAATCCCCCAATTCCTTTCTTTGGCTTCCTTGCAGAAGGAGCTGCAGAAATGCAAGCAGGACAGCCGAAACCTGCAGGGAGTCAAGGTGAGAGAGAGCGTTGGCGTGTCAACTCATAAAAATATCTCTAGGGTCTTTTTAGAGTTGCCAACAGAAAGGGAGGGGGGAGCAGTGCGGCAGCTTGCAAACCAAAGCTGCATTCCATAAATGTTTTCAAAGATAGTCACTAGGTGACTGAAGTTTCTGCCGAATTGGAGAGCATGATTGATGGGTCTTGGCTATGGATGTGTCCCATTGGAGAATATGAATTATGATACACCCTGGGGATGGGATGGGAAACCAAGGGTGATAATGAATTACGTGTCTCAGAGGCGGCTACACCCAGGCAGCGCCAGACATGTTAACTCCCAATAAATCCCTTTCAATTCTTGGAAGTTTGGCTCGAGACTCATGATTTAAATGGGCGGTAACTGCCAGAATCCTGACATGGCGAAGATGGAGGTAGAATCAGCCATTTGTGGGGGGAAAGGCTCTCCAGATGGCCTTGGGTGGCAAAATAGAGGGGCACGCTATAAATCTAAGAAACAATTAAATAACACAAGGTCAGGCTCATGGTTGGGGTCCCCTCTTTTAAAAAAAAAATAATGCTAGAAAGAGAAATGTCAGTTCAAACCCTGGGAAGAGGTGCCACTCTGTAGCATTGATTATGGGGGTGCTTGGAGCCTGAAATAGGGTGCAGTCATTTATTATTATTATTTTTAAAAGGATGCTTTGCAGCAGAGGCTGGCCCAGCAAGACACGGTGATGCTTCAGATAAAACAGGAGCTGCTGAGAGCAAATATGGACAAGGAGGAATTGCACAGCCAAAATGTGAGTGTCTTTCTTTGCAGGGGAGGGCAAGAGCTGCCCCTGCAGGACATGGGGACGCGGGAGGGGTCTTGCCAGGGGGTCTCCAATGGGAGGAGAGGGGGGAGCTGGGGGGGGCGGCCAGGAAGCCTCAGTTTCACTGCTGGGGAGGGAGGGGAGTGGGGAAGGGCAGCATGACCCCCGTGGTCAAGCAGAAAGGCAGGTTTCGGATCTGCACTCACCTGCTCCAGCCCAGGACTGTCAGCCAAGGTCCCAACTCTGCTGTCCTGCCCTTGTTGGAGTCTGACTCTGAGGGGGAGATTGAGTAGCTGACAGGGAGTGGAGTGGGGCTCCGGTGGGGGAAGGGCACAGTCCAGCTGGGCATTCGGAGGAAGACCCAGGCCCACCCCCTCTTCATCCTAGGGCACACAGGGAGGAACGGAGAAGGGAGCAACATGGCCTACGGGAGAGAAAAGGGCCCTGATCCCTTTCATTAACTGCAGCTGGGAGAACAGGATATAAGAGGGGCATTTGCACACAGCACCTTGCTGGAAGCCAAACATGCATTATCTTTGCCGAGGCTTATCTGGGTTTTGGCATCTTTCCAACTGGTGCTGCGTTATCCTTTGAAAACCCCATTTTATCACCCTGGTCTGCCGTGTTAATTACTTCAGTGTAGTTTGTGTTGTTTTTTTATTTCTAATTATCTTTACTTTGGGTTCGGACTGCATTTCTTCCCTCCGTAGATTGTTTTCTTTAAGAGTTTGATCTCCAGCCAAGGATAATTGGACATTTGGGGGGGGGGGGGGGGGCAAGTTAGAGGCATTAAAGGGAATTTATTCTACTTTTGTGACTTTGTTATTTTTGTGTCACGCCCCTTTGGGTCATCACATCTGCGTTCGAATCTTGGTTCCGCAGGCTGATCTCCAGAGGAAGGTGGAAGAGAGGAACCGGCTTCTGGCGGAGTACAAGGTAAGGGGTCTTCCTCCCCTCCAGGGCTTGCTGGGGGAGGGGGGAGGCGTTCTTGGGAGCTGCTGGCCCTCAGGTAACCAGGAAGTCCTTCCCTCTCATCTTGCTGAGGTTCGGACCGAGGAGAGCTCCCCACCAAGAGAGCCCAGGGACAGAAGTCACAACCCTCTTGGCAGCTTCTTCCTCCATTGTCCATGGAGATTTTCGGTCCTCCAGGTCAACTGGACTTTCTGGTTTTTTTCTTTGAAGACATTTTGCTTCTCCACCAAGAAGCTTCTTCAGCTCTGACAGGATGGTGGGGATGGGAAGGATTGATGCTCCTTGCAGACAGAGCTGGTCATTTGCATCCTTTTAGAGGGTCCTTGAGGCCACTTGGGAGGTTTATCTGTGTCCTCAGGGTCACCTGAGTGGTGCAAATGGTTTCTGTAGTCTGCAATTTCCCCCCCTGGAAATCCATTCCCATTCCTCCCCCAATATTCAAAGGGTGTCCATCCCAAATTGTATAGCTAAAAGTCTGTAGCAGACTCTAGGAACTGGGAGCACTACTCAGTTTGACCCTGAGGATACAGATAAACCTCCAAGGAGCCTCAAGGAGCCTCTAAAAGGATGCAAGTGACCAGCTATCTGCAAGGAGTATAAATCCTTCCATTCCCCACTATCCTGTCAGAACTGAAGAAGCTTCATGGATGAGAAGCAAAACGTCTTCAGAGAAAAACCAGAAAGTCCAGTTGGCTTCTGAAAAAGCACCTTTGGGACAACCATGACCTGGAGGAGGGAGAATCTCTACAGACTTTTAGCTATACAATTTGTGATGGACACCCTTGGAGTGGTGTGAGAGTAAGGATGGATTTCCAAGTGGAAAAAATTGCAGACTACAGAAACCATTTGCACCACTCAGTTTGACCCTGAGGACACAAATAAACCTCCAAGTGGCCTCAGCGACCCTCTGAAAGGATGCAAATGACCAGCTGTCTGCAAGGAGTATAAATCCTTCCTTTCCCCACCATCCACTCAGAGCTGAAGAAGCTCCTTGCATAAGGAACATTCCTTTGGGGCTCTTATTCCATCATCCACATTCTGCTCTTCCCCATCTTGGGGTAGCTCCTTCTATCTCCAAGCAACTGGGGGGGCTGGCCAGCGAAGGACCCAAAGTGCAGCCCCCTATGTGCTGAGCTCAGCCCCAGACTGAGCCTCCTTCCCTGGCTCCCTCCCTCCCTCCCTCCCTCCCTCTCTCTTCCAGAAAGAGCTAAGCCAGAAGGACCGGCTCCTGCACCAGCACCAAGCCAAGATGGAGGAGATGCTGCACCAGCTCTCCGAGGCCGGGTATCAGCAGGTAGGGGGCTCCCCCCACCCCATCTCCCCGTGCCCTCCTCCCCCCTCCAGCTGGGAGCTGCTTTTGTGCCCCTCCAGGCCGCCCAGAGTCCCTCTAGATAGTCGGATGAGCGGCATATCAACGTAATAAATAAAAATAAATCCCACTCTGCCCATTGGCCCATCTGCCTCTTCCCTCCCAGGCCGAGTTGGAACGGGAGCTGCAGCACAAGGAAGCTCTGCTGACTCGCTGCCTGAAGAAGGACGTGGAGGAGGTACGTGGCGCTCCGGCGGGATGCGAAATTGCTTTTGCACCCGGGTGTGATTGGCACAGCGGCAGGCACTAGTCAAGGGCGAGTCTCTCTCGCTTGGCCTTTGGAAGGGCAGGTGTGCAGGCCAGCAAAGATGACTTCAGTAAAGGAGAGTATTTGTAGCTGAGGGTTGAAATGAGGGGCCCTTGGGGGGTCCTCTGAGTCTGGTTCTTTCCTTGCAGACGTTTCATGACCCAGCTAGGTAACATTATCAGTGCTAGAAGGGAGAGGGGTTTGGGAGGAGGAGGACTGTGGGGTCCTTGGTGCTCTCTGAGCTTGGTTGTTGTCTTGTAGGTGTTTCATTACCCAACTGGGTAACATCATCAGTGCTAGAAGGGAGTGGGAGTTTGCAGAGAGAGGAGGAGGAGGAGGAGGAGGAAGAATGTGGTGTTCTTGGTACTCTGAGCTTGGTGGTCTTCTTGCAGATGTTCCATTACCCAGCTAGGTAACATCATCAGTGCCAGAGGGAGTAGGGTTTCTGGAGAGGGGGAGGAGCCAAGCTCAGAGAGCTCCAAGGTCCCCTCAAAGATGAGGTCAACTTTGAGTTATTTGGGGGAGGATGGGCGTGGTGGATGGTTTGGGTCCCTCGTAGTTTGCAGGACAGCCAGAACAGACCAGCCCTGCTCCTTAGAAAGCCGCCTTTTTCTCAAACTAGGTCACCTGTGGGGACAGACCCCACTGGCCTGCCAGACATCGATGGCTCCTGAGCTGAGCTGAGCTGGCTCTTCCTGGCCTTGCCAACCAGCTTCCCTTCTTCTCTTGCCAAGCAGGTGATCCTCTACGCCAACCACAACCCTCAGAGCAACGGGTTCCTCCAGTCCTTGGGGAAAGGAACGGCGTCCTCAACGCACAGAGGGGTACGTTCCCCTCGGGTTCCAACGCTTGGGGAGGGGGAGGGACTTTCCCCAGGGCTGGTGGGACCCTCCTTGGTTTTGCAGCCTTGCGGGAGTCGAGTGTTGGCCTGGTGGCATCTACCACCACCTGCTTCTGGGTCTCTCCCAGCAGACCAGCGACCTGCAGCTGGTGCGTGAGGCCCTGCGCAGTTTGCGGAACAGCTTCAGCGGCCACGACCCCCAACACCACACCATTGACAGCCTGGAGCAGGGCATCTCCAGCTTGATGGAGAGGCTGCACCGCATGGAGGTGCAGAAGAGGCAGGAGAAGAGGGTAAGGAGCCACCGCTTCGATGCGGTTTGGCCTTCCCAACCCTTGAGGAACCCATAATTCCTTTTCCCCGCGTTCTCAGGAGCAGCCTTCGCTCTGGGTTTAGGCGGGACACGTGTCTTTCAGCTCCAGTCCCATGGAGGTAGCCCTGAAGCCTGCTTGGAGTGTGGAGAGCTCGTCCCAAGAGAGTTTCTGCTCTTGGCTTCCGGGACTGGTCTGTCCAGCCCCTGGGTGGGTCCTCTGATGGACTTCTTCTCTGACCAGATCTCCCTCCTGCTGGAGCTGTGAAGGCAGCTCAGCTCCTGTCCTCAGGCAGGGTCTCCATCTGAGAAGCTATAGAGCCAGGATGGTGAACCTCTGGCACGTGTGCCAGAGGTGGCATGCAGAGCCTTTGTGGACACGCGTGCCATCGCCAACTACTCTTCTGGTTTCTGGCGTGCATATGCACACCAGCCAGCTGGTCTTCGTGGATGCCCGAAAATGGCCCAAAAGACAGCCAAAAAACAAGCCGTTTTCTGGGCAGTTTTCCGGCTGTTTTTCCAGCTCTTTTCCAGGCCATTTTCTGGCTGTTTTGGGCCATTTTCTGGGCAGTTTCTGGGCTGTTTTCTGGGCTGTTTTTCAGGCTGTTTTTCCTGCACTGTTTTGGGGGCATTTTGGGGGTTGTTTTCAGGCTGGTTTTCAGGTTATTTTCTAGGCCATTTTCAGTCTGTCTTTTGGCTGGAAAACAACCTGAAAACGACCCTGAAAACAACCCCCAAAATGCCCTAAAAACAGGCATGTGTGCACTGGCCAGCTGGTCTTCGGCTTTCCAGCTCTCCAGTACACACACATGCACGCGTGTTCCAGTTTGGGCACTTGGTACCGGAAAGGTTAGCCATCACTGCTTGCGTTCTCCCTAGAAGGCCCTTATTTCGCTCCGGTGGGGCTCAGAGTTGTGTGGATGTTGCAACCCTACACGGTGCCTTGGTTTCGAGCAGAAGTCCTTCCATCAGACCAACCCAGGTCTTCTCTCTCCAGAGGCCCCATCCATGTTAGGAGAACCTCTTGTGTTCTTGTGCAGAGGGTGTCCCGGAAGGACCAGCCCAGATCCTGATGTAGCTGATCAGGGAACGGTCTGTTTAATCCAGAGTTTTAGGAACTCGCCCTTTGCAGGGTTTTTTAAAATCAGCCTTTCCTTAGAGCTTCGGTGTAGCTGGGTGTAGCCTTCTAGGCTGCTCTGAAAAGAACCAGTTTTGGTTCAAGCAATGAGAAGTAAAAGAGACGCGGTGGCTCAGTGGCTAAGATGCTGAGCTTGTCAATTAGAAAGGTCGGCAGTTTGGCGGTTCGAATCCCTAGCGCCGCGTAACAGAGGGAGCTCCCGTTCCTTGTCCCAGCAGCTTCTGCCAACCTAGTAGTTTGAAAGCATGTAAAAAATGCAAGTAGAAAATAGGGACCCCTTTGGTGGGAAGATAACGGCGTTCCGTGCGCCTTCAGTGATTAGTCATGCCGGCCACATGATCACAGAGACGTCTTCAGACAGCGCTGGCTCTTCTTTGACTTTGAAACGGAGATGAGCACCGCCCCCGAGAGCTGGGAACAACTAGCACGGAAGAGGGTCCAAGAAGCCCACCCCTCATCCATCTGCTTCCCTTGCCCAGGTCCGAGGGAAGTCGCCTGCCGGCTACGTGGGGAGCGAATACCGGGAATCTTGGCCTTCCAACTCCAGTGAGTGCAATTCAGAAGTTCTTGTTCTCCGTTGGGAAACGCCTGGCTTCGAGAGGCCCGTAGGCAAGGCTCCAGGCAATCGCCCCTTTTTTGGAAAATGGGTGACTTTCCTGCTCCCCTCATTCAATTGGACTCAGGTCTTCCTCTTTCCTAACCCATGCCTGCTGGCTTTTAACAGCCTGCCTGGATCTTGTTAGAATAGGAGCACAAAAGGGATCAGGCACACCTCTGGATAGTAGGGCCTGTAGAAGAGGGGTCTCCAACCTTGGCAACTTTAAGACTTGTGGACTTCAACTCCCAGAGTTCCCCAGCCAGCAAAATTAGGAATTATAGCAGATGGTTATAGTAAAGGGTCAATATACCTAATATAGAATGGTATATGCCCAACAATGGAAAAGTGAAAACACCCCTTCAGAGCAGGAGATATTAAAGAAAATATTAGTTTGCGCAGAATTGGACAGATTAATGTTAGAATTAAAAAACAAAGGATACTATGACATATGGAACAGATTTTATCATTGGCTGGAACTAAGAGGTGGGAGTTAGAACCTGAAATAAATTGGTTAAATAGACCTGGAATGAGACATTATATATGTATTGGAAGTATGTTGGTCAAAAATAATTGTACAAGACTAGCAATGTATAAGTAGCATGTATGTTATTTGTCTTTCACTTTGGTGGGTATGGTGGAGGAAACACCAGGATGGTCTCACTGTGCTCGACAAACCTATATGTAAATAATAATATATATATATATATATATACACAGGCAAAACTCTTAAAGTTGCCAAGGTAGGAGACCCCTGTTCTAGAACACCAAATTACAAAAGTAACCGTGATAAATTGTATATACCATCCAACAGTCCAGTGACTCTGGATTGTTTACAAACGGCTAAAGCATTTAAAAAGAAGGAAACAACGCAAAACAAAGTCAATTTATGAGTCGTCTTTTTTTAAATTTGAAAGTATTTTAAGTAGAACCTTACCTATTCCAAAAGGGGGCTGCAACGCAGCTCCCTGAGAATAAGCTGCCATCTAGTGGTCCCAGGTGGGAATGCAGCCTTTGGGCATCCCAAGTTAACTGATATTTGTTTCTAAGTCTGTCTGTCTCCCCCGTTTCTTTTTAAAAAGATGCCACGTAAAAACCCACACTTTCTCCCCCCCTCCCAATGGCTCATTTTGCAATCTCCTTTCTCAGCTCCGAATGGAAGGTCAAGGCATGGCGAGCCACAGAAGGGATCCATCTCTTAGTCTGTGGCAGGGAATAAATCTGGCCTGTTGGATTAAGAAGGCTGTGGGGATGAAATCTGTGGCTGCCAGGAGAACGTGGGCTCTCTGCCCGGTGGCTCAGCCTGTCTCTCTCTTATTTCTCTTTGCAGAACTGCCTCATTCTCACAGCACGCCAGCCGTGAGCAGCAGCGCCTGCACCAAAGTGCTGTACTTCACCGATCGCTCCCTCACCCCCTTCATGGTCAGCATTCCAAAGAGGTAGGCCTGCATTCCTCCCCTTCCCCTTCCCCCAACCCTAGATCCTCTTTCTGGGACCCCAGAACTGGTATCTCCAAGGGAATTCCCATCCCAGCAGGAAGGTTGACATCCAGCCTGGTGTTAGCATGTCCTGTTTGGTCCACCGGCAGCCTGCGGAGATGGCAGGAGAGTTGGACAGTGGGGAAGAACATGGGCCAGTGCTGGAGTCTGGGGAGGACTCGGATGAGGGTCCTGCATCTGAATCAGAGATGGGGCCAGGGCCATCTAGGAGTTATGTGCTGACTCTGGAGCCTCCCGAATCTGACAGCAGTGAGGCAGAGGAATAGGGGGAGCCTGTTCCCAGTGTGCGCATGCACAGAGCTGCCAGAAGGCAAGAACAGCTAAGACAAAAGGGGCGACTCGGGAGTAAAGCTTGGAGGTGATTGGCCCCTCCGATAAGACCTAAAGGAGGAGCAAAGGGACAGGAGCCTTTGCAGGAAGCTCTGCAAAGATCGGATTAAACCTTGAAGCTCTGTGTTGAATTTGTGTGCCGGTTGACCTCGTATAACTAATTGGAAATTTAGTCACTGGCAGCATTCCAAGGAAGATAAAGGTGGGTGCTTATCAGGCTTACCCCAAAGGACTTGGGGTAGTCCTTCTGTGGGACTATTTACAAACTGCGTGAGACTCATTATGGGCTGTGAATGACTAAAATTCACAGCCGTTGAAATAAAGGAAAAAGGGTTTTGGGACTAACGTGTGTCTGTTAGGGTCTCCTTAAGCCTTGGTCAGAACAGGCCCTTCCTCTCCTCTCGCACTTTGCAGGTTAGGGGAAGTGACGCTAAGGGACTTCAAATCCGCGATCGACCGGGATGGGACACACCGGTACCACTTCAAAGCTCTGGATCCAGAGTTTGGGACGGTCAAAGAGGAGGTAAGGGCGCAAGAACCAAGAACGACACGTGTAAATGCTCATTTAGTGACTGCTCGAAGTTGCGAGAACGCTGGAAAAAATGATGCACGTCAATATTTCACACTTACGACTGTTGCGGCATCCCCACAGTCACATGATTTACATTTGGATGCTTGACAGCGGACTGACATTTACGGCGGTTGCAACGTCCTGGAGGGAGGGATCACTTGATTCCCTTTCGAGACCTTCTGACAATTGAAGTCAACAGGGAAGTTGGATTCACTTAACAGCAGATGTTCCTCACTTAACAATGGCTGCGACTTACTTAACAAGCATGGCAAGTAAGGTCGTAAAACAGGGTGAAATTCTCTTAGCAACCGTCTCACTTAGCAACATAAATTGTGGGCTCAATTGTGGACCATTAAGGACTGCCTGTGGTTTCTTGACTGCCATTCGCCAGGGGCCAGAATCTTGCCAGACTAAAGCAGGCTCTGCATAATTATCTGATCAACGCTTTGTGATGACCCAGGGTGGGATACAAAAGCAACAAAGTCACAAAAACAAGTGAAGTCCCTTTAATTCCTTCAACTTGGCTTCAAAGGTCTAATTATTATCGACTGGAGAAAAAAAACTCCCCCACAAACAGTTGCGAAAGGGAATAAATGCCGTTCAAACTGAAAATACATATAAATTATAAATAGAAAAGAGAACCACACAAACCACATTGAAGCAATTAATGAGACAAGGCAGGATAAGGGCTTGAAGACGTCCACAGATATCGAAATACACACACTGGGAAGGACACCAGAACTCAGATAAGAACGGACAGACTAGGAATACTTTCATGCTTTGCTTCCAGCATGGGCCATGCGCAGTTTGTCCTTTTAAACAGTCCTCACAGCTGCAGCGCATGAAGGGGATCAAGGCCCTTTCCTCCCCCGTAGACCATGCCATTCATGCCTCTCCCTTATTTGCCCTAGGATGAAGAGGGGATGGGCCTGAGTCTTCTTGTTCCTCCTCTCCCTCAGAGTCAGATTCTAGGAGAGGCATGACACGCTGTGGAGGATTTAGGGAGGGGCAGTTTTCTGGGGCAGTTCCTGCATAGCAGCGCAAAGTGATATTTTCTTTATTCCTCCCTCCGCAAGCTGAGTCCCAGATTCTACCCCCACAGGATTCTGGACCAGAATCTTTTGTATGGGCTGCAGAAGTTGCCCCACACGATGGGATGTTTTTTCTCCCTGGAGAAATGCTCGCGTTCGGCTCTCGCCGGTGGAGCGAAAGCCAAGGGGCAGGGAAGTGTGTGCGTGTGTGTGCGTGCACGTGTGTGCCCAGGTGCATGCGTGAACATGAGAAAAATCACGCCCTGCAGCCCTGAAGAACAAGAACGTCCCAGTCAGCTAGAAAAGTGGGTCAGCTGTGTTTTTTCCCTCCCGAGAGCGCCAGGGATGTGGCGTTTGTTTCCTTGGAACAAGGTTTGGGTCAGAACAGGAATATTTCTGTGGGTGGATGGATGGATGGATGAATACTTTCCTTCTCTTTGCTTTCCATGTAGGTTTTCCATGATGATGATATCATTCCTGGATGGGAGGGGAAGATTGTGGCTTGGGTGGAAGAGGACCACGGAGAGAACTAAAACCTTCGTTGTCGGCTGCTGGATGTGCCAGATACTCACCAAAAAAACATCCCAAACCCTCACACAAGTGTGGATATGTGTGATTTGAACTGCCAAAAGAAAAGGAACCGCGATGAACTTGGGGCTTCGAGGAAGGAGGTCCCGCACGTTACAACCAAATACGGTCCCTTTTTCAGCCGTTCCAACACACTGCCTCTCTACTCGGTCAGGGATGGCCCCAAAAGACGTGACTTCCTGTTGCTTCTCGGTCATCTGGAGAAGTTCAGTCAACGATGGACAGTATTACGAGACGATTCGCAGTGCGTTTGGGATGGCCAAAACTAGGAACTCTTTCCCAGCGCCATTGTAGCTCTTGCTAGCCAATTCCCCCCCCCCCCCCAAAGAACTCTGTATCCAGGCCACATCAGGCACCAGCAAGATCTCCTTTGGAGATCCAGCGGTTTGTGGTCCAGATCAAAGAAGATCCAGTCAACAGCATTGAGTTGGAAGGCGCCAGGATTGTTACATCTGCTTTTAATGTTTTGCATTCTGGTCTTGAAGCTTTTCCTTACTTTATTTTGAGGGTCTGTGTGCATTGTTACCCGTTGCTTCGCCGCCCAGGTTTCCCCTTCTGGCTTTGCCTGGGAAGAAGATCCCAAGCTTCCCATCTCTGCTTTTCCAGGATTGTGTTGGCACCACACGACTGTCCTACTTTCCCTATGGATGCTCTTTAATCAATTCATCACCAGCAGCATCAGTGGGGGAAAGCTGACCTCTGGTTTCCCCGCAGCTTGGTCTGAATTTGGCATTGATTTTTCTACTTAATGGCTAATTTCAGCCTGCCTTAATCAGCTGAGTTGGGTAGAGAAGAGGAGGGGGTGTGCGAGATAAACTTCCACAAAACTTTGCAGTAAGATCCCTGGAAGGTCTGTGAGAGAAAGCAAAGCTCCAGGCCCTTCTTTATGGTTTGGTGGTGGTATGTGCAACTCCAGCAACTGTCAAGCGGTCTTGTTCCTATTGTCCTGCTGGCTCTTCTGCTGTCAGCAGGTAGGTCACCTACCTTGTTTGGCCTCAAATCAGAAATTAGTTTAGGCCCTCCATGCTCACCCCTAAATCGGAGCCAAAACGGGTGGCTCAGCCCAGTGCAGACTGCAATGGTCGGCCTTTGGAAATCAGCCCACTGGTGATCTTAGCCGCTCTGGAAGCTGCAAGAATATTGCACCAGTCATATTTCAAACATAAAACAGCATAAACTTTATGGACAAGTGAGGTTGGAGATAAATGCGCTAAGGGGCAAATTATTCATTCTTAGCTTTAGAGGGAAAGCAACCTTGGATGGGTTTTGAATGTTTAAGGGGAACTATTTTGATACACAAAGCATTTGTCCTTATTCTACACAAGCCTCAGTTCCTTAGGAGCCAGGCAGGAGACCAGGGGTTGGATTCAACCAGTGTTACTACCGGTTCAGTCAGAGTGCATTTTTGGCATGTAAAACAATTGCAAAAAACATCAGCTGTGCAGCGTTTGAAAATCCTCTTCTTTCCTGCTTTTTCAACCCCAGCTATGCCACGCAAAGCAGCTAAGTTGAAAAAGCAGGAAATAAAGGACAGGTAAGAGCCCAGGTGGGCAGTTGGGCTAAACAGACGACCAGGAGGTTGTTGCAGTGAACCGTTTCGGTGTCCGCTGCTCTTCAGAGTTACCGGTTCCTACGGAACCAGGTCGAACCGGTAGCATCCCACCCCTGCAGGAGACCCCAAGTCACCAGATATGAAGAGTCACCTAGGTAAGGTAGTGTCTATAAGAGGCCAGTGTGATGTCACATCACCTGCCCACCCGTGGAGAAGTCTGTGATCACCGGGTTACTTTTCCCTTCTAACCTTCTCTTCGTGTTTTGTGCTCAAAAATGCTGAATTAGGAGTTGGGAAGTATCCTGTTTTGCACGTCTTGTGAAACCAAACATTCTGGCCCTGCTTGAATGAAAAACGGGGGCCCAGTGAAAGCCAGGATTAGGTTTGCTGTTCGCCGTTCCACCTTTCCTAACAGTTGCAAGCCTCGTGGCCGCTAGTGCGCACCAGCCATTGGAAAGACCGATGTCCAGTCCGTCGTCTGTGTCCTTGCAGGGAGGCTGAAGGTCAACAAGAAATCGTGTCGCTGATCATTTTATAGATTTCCACGTCTGTTGGGTAAAACTTGTTCCTGTTTCTTGGAATTTCTTTGTATTGCTTCACATCGTTGTTGAACAAGGACAGTGTGTATATTTTTATACCAGCGTTGAGTGCTGTTTTTCTCTGTATATTTCTGAATATTGTATTTTATCCGTATTTCTTGGAAATGCAGAAAGGCTTTAGACGGGCCTCTTGTGTAATGCCAACCCACCTGGTTCCCATAATTAGCTTTATTTTGCTATGAAGGTATATCTTAAGTCCACAACGGTCTTCTATTTTACTTTTTTGTTTGTTGCAGATAGATTTGTATGCTGTTTGTCCTATTGTGTCCTCTGTGTACAGACCAAGAATGGGCCTTTTGAGAGCCTGGGTTTGTATCTGCAGTTACACTTCCGAGTGTATCCTATTCTACAGGAGTTTAAAGATGGCTTTTGAGAGAACAGCGGATGAGGGGATGTCATTCCTGGAAAAAAAATACTTTTTTTTTTGTGACTGGTTTGACTGTTGCATGAATTTAGTGGGTTGCAAAGAGATTGCATGGAATTACGGTTACTTTAAAAAAAAGTTTTTTTCAGCAAGAGATGTGCTTTAAAGTTAAAATTGTATATATTTTTTTTAAAAGAACATATTTTATTTAAATTTAATTAAGACATCTTTATCACAAGGGCTTTATCGCCAGACATGGAGAAAAATAGAAGTGCAAGAGTGTTCTATGACCAGTTTGGCATCTTTTATTTCCACAAAAATAATCTCCTTTTCTTTAACCTCAATATTTCTGAACTTTGTCCCTGAAATAATATAAACAAGTGTTGCATTACCAGTTTCGGGATCATTTATTCTGCCTTGGCACCATCCCCGGCCTGTTTGCTCTTGAGATGGGTTGGATTGGAGCTGCTCCTAACTCCAGGGCCAATCCTGGTTGGGGATGATGGGTTTTTTAATCCAGCAGTAGAGTAGGATTTTTATGTTTTTAACCTTTAAAGCCTTGGCCACTTTTTAAGCCTTGGCAACTCCAACTCCCAGAAACGGAGCATAGAAACAACCTTAACCAAGGTCAAAAGCATTATTGTATTTTTCATTCAAGGGTTTTCTAACCTGTGACTCGTTATGCAAAGGGGGGGGGGGAGAGAGGAGGTTTCCCTGCCCCAAATGTTGTGGGGGGAGTGTTTTCCACGGAGCAAGAAAGCAACAGGAAAGCAGCTTCCAAAGTCTCAACCTATGATGCTTCCTATACAAGTACAAACACAAGTACTCAACTTACAACAGTTCATTTAGTGACCAAAATTACAATGGCAGACTTGTAATAGCCGCCCCCCCCCCAAGAACACAATTCCTCCAGTTATGTAGTCCTTGTTTGGTGGCCATTCAAAGTTAGAACAGCATTGAAATAAGCAACTTATGACCGTTTTTTTCACACGACTGGCAGCAGCAGCATCCCCAAAATTCAGATTCTGGGTAACAGACTCCTAGTTGTGACGGTCGCAGCATCCCAGGAATCACTGATCCCCTTTTGCGACCACCTGAGTAGCAAACTGGGGAAGGCAGATCTGCTTAAGGACCAGGTTACTAAGTTAAGGACTGCAGTGATTTCGCTTAATGACTGCTGGCAGACAGGTCGTATATCGGGGCAGAAACTCACTCGACCAATGCGAGGACTCCCTCCCTGCATCCCTGCGGCTCCTTAGAAAGGCATTTAGAATGCGCTTCTCTTCCCGAGAGAGCCGCGCAATGTGCGCGCAAAACTCGCTCCTTGCCTGCCAACCTGCAGCTTTGCACCGCCGCCCATCCAAAGAGGGGCAAAGGGATCCCCGATCCAAAGGATCCGCGCATTGCTGGGGGGGGGGGGAGAAAAGGGCCCCAAAGCCCACCGTGCAAAGAGCAACCTCCCTTCCTATTTTTTGCACGGGAGCCCCTCCTTGCTTGCATCCGCATCAGGGTCCGGTGCAAAGCGGGGAAGGGCTACACCTGAGCCCGGCCTGCCCATCCAGATCCCCTCCCCCTAGCACTAAGTCCCCCCCCTTTTTTTTTTTGCCCGCATCTGCAGCAAAGGCAACTCCGCCTGCAGCAGCAGCAGCAGCAATCACGCGCGCAGGCCTCGGGGCAGCAGAGCGCATGCGCGGCCAGGAAAGGTCGCCTGGGGTGAGGCCGCGCCGGCCGAAGCCCCGCCCCCCGTTCCGCGCGACTTGACGGCCCTTTTGCGGCCCCGTCGCGCCCAGCCCCGCCCCTTCCGCGCCGCACGGCACGCCGCTGCCCGCCCGTGGGGGGAGAAGGGAGGTCACCCAACCGCCCTCCGCCTGACAGGATCGGGACGCCGCCGCCGCCGCCTCGAGGCCCGGGATGTGGCGGGTGCTGGCCAGGCGCCTGCTGGCGTGGCAGGGCGCGGCCCCGCGGGGGACTCGGCTGCCGGGGGCGGGCGCGGAGGGGGCTGCCCGGGGCCGCGCCTGGGGATGCTGGGCCGCCGCCGCCGGGGCCCCCTCCTGGGGGGGGAGAGGAGGAGGAGGGGCCCCCGCCCCGCTGCTGCCGTCCCCCCGCTGCGGCGCCCCCGCGCCCCCCCGCCGCCACCTGTGCAGCCTCCCGCCCCACCAAAAGGTGAGGGGTGCGACCCCCCTCCCTTTATTCCCCCCCCCCGAGGGGCTCCTCCGCCTGGAATAAGGGGCGTCTTCGGGGGGGGGGCTCTCGTGCAGGCTTCCCCTCTGGGTGGGGATCCCACGGGTGACTTTGGGCCCAGGTCCAAATCCTCCCCCCCCGAGGAGCCCCCCACACCCCCAAAGCATTCCTGGCCTTGGGGGGCCTCGAGTGACCCGACTGCTTCGGAGCCTGGAGATCTCCTGCCGGGGGGAGAAGGGGCTGAGCCCAAAGAGGAGAAGAAGTGCAGCTCAGGGCTGAAGTCGGGGGGGGGGGGGGCGGGGGGCAGGGTGGAGGCGTCCTTGGGGGTCTCAGCTTGGAAGGGGAGGAGGGGGTCTCATCCAAAGGCTTCCAAACGTGGCCGGTTTAAGGCTCGTGGACTTCAACTCCCAGAATTCCTCAGGTAACAGGACTGGGGAGGAATCCTGGGAGTTGTTGAAGGCCCCAAGTCTTCAAGCTGTCAAGTGTGAAGATCCCTGGACTGTAAGCAATGGGGCCTAACCAGGGAGAGAAGCAACCTGGAGCTAAGGAGGCATTTCCTGGGAGTGAGGACAATTAACCAGGGGAACTACTTGCCACTAGAAGTCATGAATGCTCCAACACTGGAAGGTTTTAGAGAAGAGACTGGGCAACAATTTGTCTGCGATTATATAGGGTTTCCTGCCTGAGCAGGAGGTTGGACTAGAAGACCTCCAAGGTCCCTTACAAGTCCATTATCCATCCTTCCTTCCTTCCCCCTCCTTCCCTGCCTTTTCTCTTTCCTTTCCTTTCCCATTATTGGAGGTTTTTAAGAAAAGGCAGGACAGCCATTTGTCTGAAGTGGAGCAGGGTTTCCCGCTTCAGCAGGGGGTTGGACTAGAAGACCTCCAAGGCCCCTCCCAAACTCTGTCATTCCTTGGCCCTTAAAGCACCTTCTTCCCCCACAGGTGCCTTTGCCCGCCCTTTCCCCCACCATGCAGATGGGGACCATTGCACGCTGGGAGAAGAAAGAGGGGGAGAAGATCAACGAGGGAGACCTGATTGCGGAGGTATTTGGGAAAAGGGCAGAAGCCGGGCGCTTCCCTGCCAGGCGGATGGGCTGCCTGGGCATTTGGCCCTCGCTTGTCACCTTTCTGGATGAGCAACATGGTGCAGCAGAGCCTGCCGCGTTTTTACTCACCCGACACTTGTTTCTTACTCTTCCTGGCTGAAATGGGAAGTAGAACTCGGCCAGGATTGGTTCAGCAGTTGTGAAACGTATTTCAGGGGAAATTGTGTGTGTGTGTGTGTGTGTGTTAAAGGTAGAGACGGACAAAGCAACCGTGGGGTTTGAGAGCCTGGAAGAATGCTACCTGGCCAAGATCCTGGTCTCCGAAGGAACGCGGGATGTTCCCATCGGATCCATCATCTGCATCACCGTGGACAAGTGAGTCAGCCGGCGAAGGTTCCCAGCAGCCTTTGTTTAGATCAGAGCTCTCCAACCATGGCAACTTTTAAGACTTGTGGACTTCAACTCCCAGAATTCTCCAGCCAGCTATGCCATGCCATGCCATGCCATGCTATGCTGGCTGGAGAATTCTGGGAGTTGAAGTCCACAAGTCTTATAGTTGCCAAGTTTGGAGAGCCCTGGTTTAGATGGTTGCCCGATTATTCCAGTTTAAACCCCACCACCATTCTCCCCCCAGCTTTAAAGGTGCCCGTCTTCCTGTTCAGTTAATATTCTTTTTTCAATCTCGAGCATTTCCTGGATCTCAGGTGGTCTTGGGTCGCATCTTCAGGCTTGAGTGGGTTGCTGGTGGCAGGGTTGGGGAACAGCCATCCCTTGATTGTGGCTTAAGGTTCCTTCCTTCTTTTAGGCCCGAACTTATTGACGCCTTCAAGGATTATACTTTGGATTCAGCAGCTGCCGCTCCACCGGCCTCCGTGCCACCACCGCCTCCTCCAGCAGCTCCCCCAAAACCAGCAGCTCAGCCATCCAAACAAGCGCCAGGCAGCTCCTATCCTCCCCATATGCAGGTACGTCCCACTCCCACTCTACATTCTTTCCTCGCCCACTTATGGCATATTTTGGCTTCAGACCCCCTCATAACCTCCAGATTCTGGGCCTGCCATGAGCCTCATTTGCTGAGACAGCAAGAGATCACCTGAGCTGTCTTGATGGCTCTGAAGGCCTAGTGGAAACAGAGTGAACGGTTCCATTGTCCAGGCATGGACGGGACTTCCAGTATCTCTTGAGTGACTTCGATTCTGGCTGTGGAAATTGAAACTCCGAATTTAAATGCGCTGGTGATATAATTAGAAAGTTCCTTTGCGTGGTGCTCACGTCTCTCTCTCTCTTCTTCAGAGGAATTGCCTATCCAGTTAAATGCCCGCAGTGCATTTTACTTTATTTATTTTTTAACACAGGCGAGAATGGCCCATGGTGAGTAGTGGTAGTGCCGGATTTTGGAATGCACATCAGTGCAGGGCTGCTTTTTTCCTCCTCCTAGATTCTTCTTCCTGCCCTCTCTCCTACGATGACCATGGGCACCGTTCAGAGGTGGGAAAAGAAAGTTGGCGAGAAGCTGAGCGAAGGAGATTTATTGGCAGAAATTGAGACAGACAAAGCAACAATAGGTGAGAATTTCTCCATCCGCCGCAACACAAAATCTTTTGTGGGAGCACAACCTTAAAAGGGGTGCATAACATGGTCAAGATCCCCCTTTTCACACTACTAGGTAAGAGCACTACTAGGATAACACTGCCAGAACAATATATGAAGCGTTATTCAACAGCCTTGGAGGGTTAGATATTTGCCCAAAATAAAATAAGTTCCAGATTCGTTTATCTTGCAGACGGCACTTCCATATTTCCTAATTTAATGGAGGTTCCGCCAATGATTCTATTTGCTGGAATGCCTGATGGCTTATTCCGTCTCCGAGCTTGGTTGAAGCCACTCCTTTCCCTTCCATGCTGCTTATTCCTCTCTCCCCTTTGAAGGCTTTGAAGTGCAAGAAGAAGGTTACCTAGCGAAGATCTTGATAGCAGAAGGTACCAGAGATGTCCCCTTGGGAACCGCACTCTGCATCATTGTGGAGAAGGAGTCCGACATTCCTGCTTTCGCAGACTACAGGGATGCTGGGATCGCCGATATCAAGCCTCCGGTGCCCCCACCGCTTCCGCCCCCAAGCCCTGTATGTACCACCTCCAGGAGGTGACCTGGAGGGCAGGGAAAGCAAAGTATGGGGGAAGCCCAGAGAGATTTCAGCTTCCGTTCCTCTTGGGAAAGAGAATTTCCTAGCTGGAAGTGGCCTCTAAACCTCCCTCCCTCCCTCTCAACTTCCTTCTTTATCTTTCCTGCCTTCCTAAAATTTATTGGTCACCTATCTTACCACAAGGTAACTCTGGGCAGCTTATAATAATAAAAGATAATATATATATATATTATTATATATATATATATAAATTAAAACACAATACCCATAAATGCTATTTACAAAAGAAGTGCAGGACTGTTCCTACACCTTCTTTACCTAAAAAAAGGAAATTCTCTTTGTAAATACCTGATAAAAAGGATGTTTACCAGTTTAAAGAAAACATTTGTATCAGGGTGAGGCTGAAGCTTCTGTTGGGTGGCAGAGAGACTTTGAGAGAGATCGGACTGAATACATATAACAAGCAGACTTTCACTAGCCCTCATGAGTTCAGATGATGTGCGAACATAGATAGTCCTGCCAGATTATCTACGGTGTTTCCCTGAAAATAAGACCCAGTCTTAGATATGTTTTGCCACCGAAAAAAGGCACCAGGTCTTATTTTGGAGGGATGTCATCCACTGACCAACCTCACTTGCGCACATCGCCCCCGGCTTCCTTTTTGCTGTCAGGGGCCCTCAGGAACTTCTTCTGCGGCTGGCAAGGCTTTCCTGAAGGCCTCTGCATCCGATAACAGAGCTCTGGATCGATCCAGAGCTTTGTTATTAGCTCCAGAAGCCTTCAGGAAAGCCTAGCCAGCCTTGCTGCCTGCAGAAGAAATGGGCCCGCGAGGCAGGTGTCGGGATGTGCCAGGCCTGGTTACAACTGTCCAAAGGTAAGTAGTAGGGTAGCTCCACCACCCCCATCCCCACCCAGCTTAAAATTTTTCCCATCCACTCTGGAGTGGGTGGAATCTTAATTAGGGCTTATTTTCGGGGGTAGGGCTTATATTGGGTGCATGTGTTAAATCAAGCTAGGACTCACTTTCAAGGTAGGTCATATTTTCTGGAAAACAGGGTATAGTGGACTAAAGAGGACTAATGCCACATCCGAGGTCCAGCCGAGTCAGTAAATGTGGGGCGGCGGAGAATTCCCAACACCGTCCACCTTACGAACTCTTGCCTGCCTTTTTATTTCTTAAGGTGGTGGCTGTTTCAGCCCAGCCCGCGGCCCCTCCAGTCCAGACTCCTGCACATAAAGGGAGGGTAGTAGTGAGCCCTCTGGCAAGGAAACTGGCCGCAGAGAAAGGAATCGATCTCTCGCAGGTGAAAGGTGAGGCATCTTCTCCGAGGCTGCGTCAGCCGTCCCCTAAGAATGGTTGGGTTGCCTCTTGGGTGAGAGAGGTTTTGTTTTTCCCTTGCGTGTCTCATCAGGTACAGGGCCAGATGGACGGATCACCAAGAAGGACATCGACTCGTTCGTGCCATCTAAAGTTGCCCCGGTGAGTAGCCACGTTGGCTCTTCAGTGTTGAGCCAGGAGCTTTTCCGCAGAGGGTTACCTAAGCTGAGATCTGATCTGGAGGGAAACGTCCAAAACGTAGGTTCCCTAAGATGTTCTTAGGGAAGGTTCTCCCAAAAAACCATCAGCTTATAAGGGAGGAGGTGGAATTAAGCTATCTTAAGCTGATGGGGTTTTTTGGAGAACCTTCCCTAGGAACACGAGGCAAACCTACATTTCTCACCTTGCTTTCCAAAGGCTAACAGGTAGAGCAATACGCTAGTAAACCTGCCAGGGATTTGCGTACTGTATTTCGGCTACTCCGCCTGCTTTGGGAACCCGTGAAGGTTTGCAAACTGCAGGACAAGGCCTGGCTAGGGCCAGAGTCTGTTGGCTTTTTCTCTGTCATTGCCACTGCAGTGACTCTCTTTGCTGCCCCTACCCTAAATCTGCCCAGTCCGTTCTTCCTTTTCAACTGTACTGAGTAAAGCTTTCCTTTAAGCCCCAGGCCTGGGCTGTAGGGAGCGGAGGAAGCAAAGGGAAGAGTCAGAAGCATCTTGTCGACTTGAGGAAATCAACCGCAGGGAGGGGGCTTTGCAGCAGCTTTAAAACCCTCCTGGAAAACCGTGGCGAATCCTAAGCTCTCCTTCCATTCTGCCAGCCGGCCCTTCGGCGCTTCTTCAATGGCGTGCTTGTATTCCCACAGGCCCGGCCGCCGGATGCAGCCCCTCTGGCTGTGCCAGCTCCAGCAGCTGCCCCCCCAGGTGTCTTCACTGATATTCCCATTAGTAATATTCGAAAGGTAAGTCAAAGCCCTTGGCGCATCGCATGCCACAGGCAAACAGACAGATTGAACAGGGTGTAACCTTGGCCTCTGTACGATGCGAATTGAAGCCCACGCATCTTACAATGGTCAAGGATTAGGTCAGGTTAGATTAGGTAAAGGTAGACAGATAGATATAAAAGATTAGATAGATTAGATAGATAGATAGATAGATAGATAGATAGATAGATAGATAGATAGATAGATATAAAGATAGATATAAAAGATAGATATAAAAGAGATAGATGATACAGACAGATGAGAGAGAGAGAGAAAAGTGGGATATTTCCTTTGGAGTTGCTGATGGGCTGGACATTTACATTCAAATGTCCCTCTGGACAGAGAAAGTTGGAGTAAAAATTAACTAGAAATGATTAGACAAAGCTGAGATCAGGGACCAATTATTTGGAGGACACTGTTGACTAATAGTTGGGGATCTGCTTTTCTAGATATTTGAACAATGGTGCACCAAAACTCCCAGCTTTAGTCTGGTCTACATTAAAGCGGTTAACTTCATTTTTAAGTAAGGTTGCCTTCTTATGCACGTCCTGCTTTCTTTACTCTTTATTTAGGTGATTGCCCAGCGTTTGATGCAGTCTAAGCAAACGATACCTCACTATTATCTCTCTGTTGATGTCAACATGGGAGAAATACTGGTCCTGAGGAAAGAGCTCAACCAGGTAACTTAATGATTGTGACTTATGCAGCAAACTGGATGTTTATGTGGTTCTGCCTCTCTATCCTTCCAATTAGCTGTGGATATTTCCTTAAGATTGCATTTCTAGGATGTGGAGACTGTAAGGGAGATACTGTAATTCATTCAGGGCTAATTCCACAGGAAAACACAAATTGTACAATTAGAAGGCAGTAACATTTAAATGTGATAAATCAAATTAAACCTCTGGGCTTTAAAGTAAAGCAAAAGCATTTCTTTCTAGAACTTGGCTTTGAGAAAAATATGTGCGTTTGTTTGGAAAACATGGGAATGGCAAGATGTGGATGGAATCCCAGTTTCTTAGCTGGGTCATTCTGGCTGCATAATCACAACTGTTGTAGTTCTGATGGCAATGGGATCACACAGCTGGCTGATAGTTTTCTTGAATTAAGTGCCTTCCTGATACGTGGACTTCAGTTCCCAGAATTCTCCAGCCAGCTGGGACAATGCTGAAAAATCCTGGGAATTGAAGTCAATTGTTTCTGGAGGTTCTCCAGTTGGGAGAGAATAATTCTTTGGTAACTTTGATCAATTTGACCAGCATTTCTTCCCTTGGCTGTTCCTCTCCAGGAGATGCCACAGAATACTAAGCTCTCAGTCAACGACTTCATTATCAAAGCTTCAGCTCTGGCATGTTTGAAGGTGCCTGAAGCGAATTCTTCGTGGTTGGAAACAGTCATTAGGCAGTAAGTAGGACAGATGGTCCAGGCAGGGGTGAAGGTTTGGCTCCTCCTAGAAGGCCAGTTAGACGGTTGAAATTTCAAACAGCATCTTGCCCTCTGGTTTTGTGAGTGGTTGCCGATTCTCCCCAACGGGGACACATTTTCTGTCTTTCAGAAACCACGTAGTTGATATAAGCGTGGCGGTCAGTACACCAGCAGGGCTTATAACGCCAATTGTCTTTAATGCACACACCAAAGGGTTGGCCTCCATTAACCAAGATGTCGTGACGTTAGCCAGCAAAGCGCGGGAAGGCAAGCTTCGGCCCCAGGAGTTCCAGGTGAGGCCCCTTTCCTGAACTACCTCTGCCTTTGGGCGGCTCAAAGGAGACGTTTTGTAGACCTGGTTACGACGCCTTTTGCCTTTCCTAGTTCACAACGCCCAACGCCAGTGATTCGCGCCCACAGCCTTAAGGGGTGTGTCTGTCTCTTTGCAGGGAGGAACCTTCACCGTCTCCAATTTAGGAATGTATGGCATTAAGAACTTTTCGGCTATAATCAATCCACCGCAGGCTTGTATCTTGGCGGTCGGTGGCTCTGAGAAGAGGCTGGTGCCAGCAGACAATGAAAAAGGGTAAATGTTTTTCTTTTCTTTTAAAAAAACAAACAAGAACGTTTCAGTAGAAAATCAGCATCTGATGAAAAGGGGGTTATAGAGAGCTTCGGTGGCGCAGTGGTTAGAGTGTAGTACTGCAGGCTACTTCTGCTGACTGCAATTTGGCCGTTCGAATCTCACCAGGCTCCAGGTTGACTCAGCCTTCCATCCTTCCCAGGTGGATAAAATGAGGACCCAGATTGTTGGGGGCAAAAGGCTGACAATATAAACCACTTAAAGCACTATAAAGCAGTATATAAGTCTAAGGGCTATTGCTATTCCTTATTTTGGCTACGAGAAAATACTAAAGATAGCATTTGTCCCCCTCTTCCCCACAGGTTCGATGTGGCCAGCGTCATGTCTGTAACGCTCAGCTGTGACCACCGTGTAGTGGATGGGGCCGTGGGGGCCCAGTGGCTTGCAGAGTTCAAGAAGTTCCTGGAAAAACCAGCCACGATGCTGCTATAATTTCTCAAGGACTTTGGCGAGCTAATCGCTTCATTCTAAAGAAGCTATTTATATATCGAAGGGTTAGACTTTTAAAGAAAGAAAAAAATGTTTCCTCCCTTTATTTTTTAAAAAAAGTCTATATATAAACAGCGGCTGGTGATTTTTGAATGACCAGTTAAGAGAGATTTAAAGGTTCTGCAGGTGGCCTTCCGAAGTCAAGTACAGCTACGCTATATCGTATTCAGTGGATGGATTTGCAAACTTTCCCCCAGTTGTGGAAAATAATCATGTGTTGTAATGCTTCTGATCACAACGGTTCAGGGTATCACGGCCTCCTCCCCCCCCCCCACCCCCAGCTATCTGCCTCAGCCTTCATCTTCCATAAAACCAGGAGTTTTGAGATGAAATAAGGTGGGGGGGGGGGGAAGTGAACTGTAGATTTGGGACAATTTAAATTTTCAGCGGAAAAAAGGAATTAACCTTCCACGTGTGTTTTAAATACTGCAGGGGAAAAAAACCCCCAGAGAAGATGCTATCACTTGGAATAGAACAGAGCAGCTGATATTCCAACTTTGCAAAATCCAACTGTAAGTCAAGACTTTCTAGCAATGGGGAATCCTTTTTTGCAGGCTGCAAGAGAAAATGAATGCTCGAGTCAGAGCAGCTAAACAGAACAGCCCTTTGAAACCCTTCTGAGGATTTTGCCTTATGTGAGTTTCCGTCATTCGAGCATGTGTTGTTTTGCTTCCTTTTCAGGTCAGTAAACGCTCTTTTACTCCAATCAGAAGTCAGTTGTTAAGGGAACTGGGGTCAGTTAAAGATAGGTCACCTATGGACTCCTTACGGAATCCACCATAGGTCCCCTCCTCTCCCGCTTAAGGCTGGACAGAGTGGAGCTACCGTCTTACCGAAAGGAGCATGAGAAAGCAGTTCCGCCATTTAATGCGGGAATGTGAGGGGGGGGGGACTTTCCTTCCTGCCACGTTTGAGGGTACAATTTTGTGAAATGTCCCATCGCACACGGGCAGCTGCTGTTTCCCCTGCAAAATGGACTGTCTTTAAGCATGAAGCACTCCAGAAATTCCTAAAATCAGCCCGTATTGCAGCTGCCTCCAGCAAGTCTTGCATTTGAAATGGGATGTTGACCTTGGAATAACTGAAATGAGAACTTTTGCACAGCACTAATCGTATGAAAAGAAGGACAAAAAAAAAAACCCCTCCCGATGCCTTGTGATCAAGAGGCCCAACCAAATGTGAATGTGCTTGAATTCCACTGAAATCAGTAGAATAATTAGGCATAACCACTTAAAAGAGTCCCAAGAAATCCAGAAGCAACCTTTGCAGGATCTGACTGCTAATCTGGAACAGCTTTGCTTTCTTCCGTCCCCCCCACACCTCCCCGAGGCTCAAGAGAAACAGAATTTCATAAGTCATAAATTTGCAAACATCTTTGCTAGAAATGAGATTTCTTCAAAACGGGGCCCAGTAGCCACAGTTTTAATGGTGCCCTAGGTATACAGAGGCTCTAATGGAAAATGCCTCGTTTGCTTGCCAAGGGAAAAGCTAATTTTAAAAGGTGGATCATGTAATGGCTAAGTGGTGCGAGCTGAGCAGCTGAGTAGACTGTTGACCGATACACCCCTGTGTTAATCTGTACGTCACCACTTCATTCAATATTGTCTCTTGTCAATTTGCGCTACCGAATCCACTACAAATATATATATACATGCAATTAAATATTTTTTTTTCCTGAGAACCAATTTGTGGCATTTGGTTGTAAATTCAACCGTTTGGTAAGAAAAGTGCTTTAAAACATCTTAATTTGGTTACAGATTGGCTATTAAAAGTTTGATGTTCTTTGGACTGCTATTCCTTCTCCCGACTGCTAGTGGTTTTTTGTTTTTTTTTGCTTAGCTGTGCATAGACATTGAATGTAATTATTTGGTGAGCAAAAAATGGATAAAATGGGACGATACTTCGCAGCTCAAGCCTGGAAGGCCTCCGCTGTTAATTCTGGAGTCATTTTGAATGTTTTTAGTGGTAATTTTTTTAAATCCAAGTGAACCAAAAGGTAGGAAAGACTTCCTCTGCAATATTCAGCACTTGAACAAACCTTTTGCTAAGGAATCATGTTTGTGTCCTCGGGGTATAGCAAAAGTCAGTATGGCAGCCATAACTAGATCAAAATTAGGCCCATTTTTATTTGAACACAACTTTAAACATACAGTTGCAGATGTAATTTTGAATGTTTTGTCTACATCTGCAGATACCACTTCTTTCTTTAAGCATTCTTTGAAGGTGTATTTATGTTAAATTGGCAAAACAATGAGGGAGGCTTAAAAGAACAAGGTGGCTTAGGATTCAAAAGTGTTCCACCCGTACAGGATTTATTTCCCCAGATTCTCCAAGAAAATAAGCTGAGCTCTAAGACTACAGGAAGTTCTCAGAACTGTTAAAAAATAATTTAAATCCAGCAATGATTGAGAACCATAGTTTTTTTCCCCTTTATTGTTTTGGTTAATGGGAGAAACAAGATACAGAGTTCATTTATTTGTTAATCTTTTACAGTAGAAACTATATGCCTTCGGAACAACCCTCAAACGTTAAAGTGTGTATTTAGGGGTGTGTTTTATCCCGGGTTTTTGCATCCCCAAAGGGCAGCAAGAATTTTAGCCTTAAAACTCAAGAGAAATAAAATGCAGGCGTGTAACTAACACACTTGTTACTAACCCGTGCAAAAGGCTGAATGGGAAATGTTGGAAAGGAGAGGAAGTGAATCAAGAGAAGGCGAGAGAGAGTGTATTCCCACACCGCATCAGCTAATGTCATTTCCCCTGGTACACAGGCATTCTGACGTGCAGGACTCCTTCCTTCTTATAAAAAGTGGCTGATGTTGCTTCTTCATCCACGGACGCTGGAAGATCCACCCGCAGTCTGTATTTTTCAAGACACTCAACCAAGACATCATCCTGAAAAGAAGATGCAGGGAGGCACCTGAGATCCACAGGGGTCTGGCTGGCAAAAGCGGGGGAGAAGGGAGCGAATCATTCGCAATTTGTAGCTGCCTCACCTTAGAGACGCTCAAATTACACTCAGACACACCACAAACACCTGGCAATTCAATCTTCAGCTCGACTTCTAAGGGTCTCTCATCTGCATCCTTCCTGGTGGTCATTTGGTAGGCAGGCTTGAGCCCCTCTGGCTTGTCTGTAGTGGAAATCTCTTCAATGAGACGCTTTTTGGAAACTGCGGGGTTCTTTGCCGGTGGTAGAATGAGGCCTCTGCTGTCTTCGGCCCTGAGGCTTCTCAGCTGGCTGAGGGTCACTTCTTGCCAAGAAGATTTTCAGACAGAAGAGTTTAGACAAGTAAGTGGAGTGCATTGCTACAGAACAAAAGCATCAGTTAAATAGCAATGGCACTTAATATATCGCTTCACGGTGCCTCACAGCCCTCTCTGAGCGGTTTACAGAGTCAGCCTATTGTCCCCAACAATCTGGGCCCTCATTTTACCGGCCTTGGAAGGATAGAAGGCTGAGTCAACGAGAATCAAACTGCTGGCAGTCAGCAGAATTAGCCTGCAATAATGCATTCTAACAGGAAGGAAGGAAAGAAGGAAAATAGCACTTAGACGTATTTACCGCTTTACAATGCTTCACAGCCCCCTCTAAGTTGACAGAATCAGCTTCTTGCCCACAACAATCTGGGTCTTCATTTTACCGACCTCAGAAGGATGGAAGGCTGAGTCAACCTTGAGCCAGTGAGGATTGAACCCCTGGCTGTGGATAGAGTTAGCCTGCAATACTGCTTTCTAACCACTGCTCCACCAGGGCTCCTGCCTTTCCTCCCATTTCCATTGTTTGCAGTGATGTAGTTACAGTCCACTAAAATTAACTGATGAAAGAAATCTTAGCTGCTATAATTGTGCAGTTAATCGTATATTGGAATGCAACACACTTCTGTATGGTGTACAGGCACGCTTTTCAATGTGTGTCTGTAGAGAAAGCCATTCCCATCTATTTCAAATAAAAAGAGGACAGCTCTTCAGGTAATACTTGCCAAGTGCAATGTTTTATAGATATTTGTATTTTTTTTTACATTTCTATGCCACCCTTTCATAAGGAGATAACTAGAAACAAATTCAGGAAATAAAAATATTTCCCAATATTAATTGTCAGGCAACAAACACCTGTTTAAAAAGGATGTTTTTCAGTGCCTTGTGAAAAGTTGGTGCAAAATATTTCCAGGAAACAGAATATTCCTATAATGGGGGCCCATGTCCCGCTTCTTCAGGGGATAAAATCCTCAGACTGTTCCCTTTCAATACATAAAATGGGTAGGATAAGCCTTCCTTCCCATCTTGAATGCTACTTACCTTTGTTGGGGTTCCTCTGGGATACAGCCAAGGGGGGCTGTTCTCTTCTCAGGCTCTCCCTCATCCTTTCAAGGCTTCCTTTCAATTTAAATTTTGCCATGCTCCAGGAATGGGACAAAGTGACGTTGAAATGCTCCTCAGCGTACTTGAGTGACATGCGGATCAACTGATCCTTCTCCAGGGGGTTATCCTTGACTCGCTCAAGAATAGATGGATTGTATGCCATGTCAAGGATGCTGCAGATCTCTGCAAGAAAAGCAAATAGAGTTTATTCTGCCCTCAAATGTATCTGGCTTAAGTTTACCACTCAACCAGTTGAATCATGTATGTTTCATTCCTGATACCCTATTGCTATCCATGCTCAATATGTCTTTTGAAGGGACGAAGCAATATAATTCCTCAAGTCATCTTGTAAAAGTTACTGCAGTAGGTCAGGTTACCTGAGATTTTGTAATGGAGATTACCTGAATTATCTGATAGCATCTCCATTTTGCCAGCGCTCAACAGAACTGGCTCCGAGGGTGACTTGGGAGCTGGGATCCTACTCCAACTGCACAAGTTTATGAACAGGCAGGTTTTGGTAGGTTCCTATGATGAAAGCACAAAACAAAATAAAATAACCTTAAAAGCATTACATGATTTATTAAAACAGACACGTTCTTTTAATTAACAATAGGATATTCACTTCAAGCAATGTCTCTTACTGCTCTTTTTGACTGAAAAGATGATGGTGCATCTGGAATATTTTCATTGTCTTATCAATGCCTGATGCAAAGAGAACACTTATCAAATGCACTTATCAAATGTACACCCTCTGCATTATTTTCAAGTCAAAGGAAGTCTATGGAGATTCTCAGTCCTCCAGGTCACAGTTGTCCCAAAAGTGCTTTTTCAGGAGACAACTGGACTTTCTGGTTTTTCTTTGAAGACATTTCGTTTTTCATCCAAGAAGATTCTTCAGCTCTGACTGGATGGTGGAGAAGGGAAAGATCTAAAAGGATGCAAATGATCAACTGTCTGCAAAGAATATAAATCCTTCCATTCCCCTTCATCTAGTCCAGGGATCCTCAAACTTGGCAATTTACTTGTGGACTTCAACTCGCAGAATTCTCCAGCCATCAAAGCTGGCTGGAGAATTCTGGGAGTTGAAGTCCACGAATCTTAAAAGTTGCCAAGTTTGGAGACCTGATCTAGTCACAACTGAAGAAGTTTCTTGGATGAGAAGCTAAATGTCTTTTAAAAAAACAACAACAGAAAATCAATTTGCCTCGAATAAACACCTTTGGACAAGTAAAGGAAGGTTTGGCATTCTGCTAAGAAGAGAAACAGTATCTGGCTCTTTATGTTTCTTTGCTGTTGCTCTACTGAATGTTGTCATACCAAAATGCAGGTCTTCAGGCACAGACATGGCTCCGGGAGAGCATAATGCTCCTTTGCTTCCTTTAGTTGCTGTTGCATGAAGTGGCAATAACTTTTAGGGTGGTTCTCGGCCATGTCATCCAGCATTGTCCACAGCTGAGTTGCTTTGGTCAGCATCTCCTCGGAGCTGCACAGAGCTTCCATGGTTGTTCCTTAACGGTGAAAAAGATGCTTCTGCAGAGGCTGTCCCAGGCAAGTGAAAATCTGAAGGTCTTCGGTGATGCTGCAGGACCACTCTTGCTGGTATTAAAACCTAATTGGATAAAGAGAAAAACGGATGTCTTTTCAGAAGTTTGAACCTATAAAGGCTTTCTTCATTAGCTCCTAACATCACTGGGTGGGCACGAATGAGTTTGGCTAGTCAGGTTGGGTTGTTCTGGCAGGCTGCCTAGTCTAGTTAAAAACCCAGATTGTACAGAAACAGGAGCATTATTTTCCCTTCGGCCTCTACTATACATAGTACTACCGGTAGTAAGAATGTCATGAAATAAAACACAACAAACACCCCCATTGATCCTTTGAAAGGCAGCCATGATGGAAAAAGTGATGGAGGCCAGTCAGAGACAGCCTAATCCACTCGATTTGTCTCCAAAGGGGCAGCGATGGAGGGTCTCTGCTGAGGGGCTGGGGGCTGCCCTCCTAAGATACCACTTTCCAAGGTGCAATGGGACAATTTTTTTTTGGGGGGGGGCAATGCTTTTCAGCCTTGGCACCTTTAAGAGGGGTGGACTTCCAACACAGCTGGCTGGGGGATTCTGGGCGTTGAGGTCCACTGCTCTTAAAGGTGCCAAGGTGACCCAGAGCTTTAAAAGGCTCCCCTTAGGCATCATTCAGGGCTCCAGGTCTGGTGCCCCCCCCCCCACTTGCCAGGGCTTTGTGCTGTCCCTGCGCCCTCCTGGCAGGGATGCGCCCGCGGGCCACCTGTTGAAAAAGGAAAGGAGGAAACGGAAAGAAGCCACGACTGAATGGGCTCTTTGGACCCTTTTCTCCGGCGGCCCCTGGGAGGCAAAGGGGACGTGAGTCCCACACGGAGGACCCTCCAGGCCCTCGCCCCAGCAGGATGGGGTTGCCCTCCCAGGGTCTCAGCCCTGGAGTCGAAGGCGCACGAGCGGGGGGACCTCCAAGCCCATCATCCCCAGCCAAAGGTGCGGCAGGTGCAACGAATCCTACATTACCGGGTGGGGGAGGGGGGCGCTCGGGTTAGAGCGACGCGATTAAACCCCGCCCCTTGGCCGCCGTTGCCAGGCGGCCGTCGGTCACCATGGCAACCCCCGGAAGCGGCCCTGACGGAAGTGGCTCCGTGGCCTTCCGCCGGCCGGCTCGCTCGCTCGGCCGGACTCGCGGGTTCCGGGCCAGCCACGGTGGCGGAGCGAGGGCAGGCCAGGCGCGCTCCCGTCCCGGGTCCGGCGGCGGCGGCGTCCAGGCGGGGCCGGAGAAGCGGCCCCTCGTCCCCCCTCGGGAGTCCCGCCCGCCAACCCCGCGAGGTAGGTCAGAGCCGAAGCCCCCAAGGCCGGCTCCATAACGCGGCGGCCCCTCCAGGCTGGCCGGGATCGGGGCGCCAAGCCGGGCAAGGGGTCCCTCGGCTGGGCCTGCCCGCCTTCCGGAAGGTGGCCGAGAAGGGGCCTCCCTCGCCTGCCTGCCTTTCTTTCCCCTCCTTTGTTTTGCTTTC
The DNA here is from genome assembly GCA_023653725.1 of Bungarus multicinctus. Classification (NCBI taxonomy): domain Eukaryota; kingdom Metazoa; phylum Chordata; class Lepidosauria; order Squamata; family Elapidae; genus Bungarus; species Bungarus multicinctus. Next base: position 25,175,816 of record CM042837.1, read on the forward strand.
TTTCCTCCCTTTTTCTCTTCTTTTTTCCTTCTTCCCTCCCTTTCCTTCCTTCTTCCCTTCCCCTTCTTTTCCTTTCTTTCTGTCCTTTCCTCTCCTTCCTTTCCCCTCTCCTCCTTTTCCTCCTTTCCTCCCTTTCTTCCTTTCCTTTTCCCCACTCCTTCCTTCTCTCCCTCTTTCTTCCCTTCCCCTTCTTTTCCTGGCTTCCTGTCCTTCCCCTCTTCTTCCTTTCTCTCCCTCTTTTCCTCCCTTTCTTCCTTTCCTCTCCTTCCTCTTCCCCATTCCTTCCTTTCCTCTCTTCCTCCTTTCCTTCCTTCCTCTCCTTCCCCTTCTTTTTCCGGCTTCTGTCCTTCTTCCCTCTCCTTCCTTTCCTCCTCCCTCCGTTCCTTCCTTCCTTCCCTCTCCTCCCTCCTCTTCTCTCCTCCCTCCCTCACCTCCCACTTTCCTTCCTTCCAGGGCATTTTCTTCGCCGCCTGGCTGGTTGTGGAAAAGATGTCCCGCGTCCCTTTGGGAAAAGTCCTTTTGCGGAATGTCATTCGCCACACAGACGCCCACAACAAGGTAAGGGGCCGGTTTCCTCCCCAGGGGTCCCGTAAGCAGAGCAGCCTGGCTTCCATCTTTCCTCAGTGGCTGTATTTATTTATTTTTATTTTGTTGCCTGCCTCAGATTCAGGAAGAGTCTGAAATGTGGAAAATACGCGAGATGGAGAAGCAGAGCCAAGAGATACACTGGGGCAAACAGGAGAGGACTCTTCTGAACAGCTCCAGGTGGGATTTCAACAAAGCCCCCTCACTCCCAAACAGCTGGCAAGGCCTCCCTGCACCCTCTTCTTGCTTGGGCCTTCTCTGCGTTTGCTTCCCTTTGTGAGAGGCTGAGGCTTAGAATAGCTTTATTGCCACTTTGAATGTATACTAATGCATTAAGAATTGAAATTCCGTTGCATGCAACTCTCCCAAGGGTCTCCACCTCTTGGCCCTGCCTTGCCGTTCAGGCTAATTTGCCTGCTTGCTTTGTCCCGAAAACAGAAGCGAGTCCGGCCATTTCAGCCCTCAAGCCTTAGTGAAACAAGGGAAGGGCAGAAGTCCTCTTTTCCTAAAGACAGGTACCTTTTAGAAAACAGTACAGCTGCCTGCGGGTCAAAAGGTGGCAGTCCTGCCTTAGGGAAGAATGCCAAAGTTTAGGGAGAAGATTTCTAGTTCAGCCAAAGTGGTGAAACTGGTCTCTTGGCTTATGCAGCTGGATAGTCTGCAGGGTCCCTGGGGGGGAGGTGTGGGGGGGGTCAGTGTGGTGGATCTTGTTTCCAACTCCTCTGCCTGGAGCAGCTTTTCCCCGCAAACCTCACCAGCCCATCTCCCTTGGTCTCTGTAGCAGCCGGATGCGTAGCGATGGCTTTGACGAGGACAGCCAGCAGGCTTCCTGGAGGACAAGGAACATGCCTGTTATGGAAGCAACCCTTGAAGATGACCTTCGACACGCCCGCTACTGGAACAAGAAGCTCTATGAATGCGAAGCTAATATGCCGGACAGGTACTACTGTCCCATAAGTGGGAGGTTTGCAATTAAAAACCCCATGACTATCATTAAGTACCTGAGGATTCTTGACGAATGTATCTTTTCTTCTTTGGACACTGAGAGCATTTGCACCAAGACAAATTCCTTGTGTGTCCAATCACACTTGGCCAATAAAGAATTCTAAAAAAGAAAAAAGACAGCGGGCCTTTCTTCCAGCAATTTTTCTGCATGAAGAGGCTCTGTAATCTTCACCTGCTTGTTCCTTTTTTAATTTTTTTTTTACAGATGGGGTCACAGTGGCTACAAAGAGCTGTATCCAGAAGAATTTGATACAGACAGGTAAAAGCTTTAAAATATAGCAAAATCCTAAATTGTTTCCTTTGGACATTAAAATAGGCCAGGCTTTAAATTTATGCATTCTGCCTCCTCTTTACATGGTACCATCAAAAATGTTTGTTCCTATACCAAATATAATTTCCCCACTGCACTCTGGAGGAAAATTGGTTAGTTCGAATGATTCAAACTCTGATTTATGGTTTTCACTAATTTAAATTTCTGCATAGAGCAGCATGTGAGTTCATGGACCTTTTCTTATCCAGGCAAAGCGTCGCTGAGCCTTCTCTTCGATTACTAGGATAGCGCAAAAATGCATCACAAATGGCTTGTCAAAAGTTTACTTCACGTCATTTCGTCCAAGAGGGTCCCCAGTTTTGAAAAACTGAACTGAAAGAAATGTCACCATGAAATGTTTAATCGGGCTTCAACATTTGCGGTCCTGGCTCCACTAAAATAACCTAGGAAAGGTTTTTTTTTTAAAAAAAACATACAATAGTTGCTTTTGGCCAGTTTTTTTTTTTTTAACCTTTTCAGAGAAGGATCCCTGAAGTGAAATCCATCCTGGTTGTCATGCCCCTGTTGGAGTCTGACTCTGAGGGGGAGATTGAGCAGCTGATAGGGAGTGGGAGGGTGGCTCTGGTGGCTGTAGAAGAAACTGGGGAAGGGCACAGGCCGGCTGGGCATCCAGGGGAAGACGCAGACCCTCTTCATCCTAGGGCACGCAGGGAGAAGAGGATAAGGGAGAAATGAGAGTGGCGGGGTCTACAGGGGAAGAAGGGGCCCTGATCCCCTTCATGGGCTGCAGCTGGGAGGACTGTTTAAAAAGACAAACTGCACATGGTCCAGTGCTGGAAGCAAAGCTTGTATTATTATTGTCAGAGCTTATCTGTGTTTTGGCTTCCTCCCAACTAGGATGGCTGCGTTATCAGGTAGAAATCGGCCATTAATCATCCTTGCCTGCCGTAGTAATTCCTTCAGTGTGGTTTATGTTGGGTGTTTTATTTCAAATTAACTTTACTTTGGGTGTGGACTGCATTTACTCCCTCTGTAAACTGTTTTTTTCCAGCCGAGGATAATTGGACATTGGGGCCAAGTTGGAGGCATTAAAGGGACTTTCTTCTATTTTTGTGACTTGGCTTTTTTTGTGTCACGCCCCAGGTCATCACAGGTGTTGTGTTTTGCAGTGACCGGGAACCCGACCGAGAACAAAACTCGGTGAACGGCAAGAGAAAATCCCAGTCGGGCAAGCCGAGCTCCGCGAAGCTACACAAAAGGAAAAAGGCCAAAAAGTCGCACAAGAAAAAGCAGAAAAAGAAATCTCACAAGAAGAAGAAGAAGAAGAAACGCGAGGCGGGGGCGGCGTCTTCCCAGGAGTCTGAGGGCTCGGAGGGGGAGCCCCCCAAGAGGAACAAGAAGAAGCGCCACAAGAAGGACAAGAGGGCCCCAGAGGGGCCTCCCGCCTCGTCCTCAGATCCAGGCAGCGGCTCCAGCAAAGCCAGCAGCTGCCTCTCCAGCCGCTCTGGGGACAGTGACTCAGAGGAGCCGGCCAGGAAGAGGTGGAAACGCCAGGCTTCCCTGTCCGAAAGAGCCGGAGACAGGGTGCCGGAGAAGCGCAGCAAGAGGAAGAACTGGAAAGTAGCGGCTGACGAGAACTCTGAGGACAGCTCTGAGGAGGATTAGAACCCGGCTCCACGACAGTGCTTCCTCTCCCCACCTTCCCCTCAAAGACACAGCCCTGCTTGGAACAAACTTGGATTTAGTTCCGCTGGCAGGGGCAGGGGGCGGTGTGTTTCCCGTGGGCCAGAGAGGAAAACAAAAGGCTGGGATTCTTTTGGCCTGCCTCGGGTTCTAGCCACAAAGTCCCTTTTTGTCCCCCATCGGGATGGACCTTCCAAATTCCGCTCTTGAAGGCAGCCAGAACGCTGGATGTTTTAGTCTCCCCCTTTGCCTTTGACAAAAATCACCTGGAGTTTAATGTGTATTTTTAATTGGCCAAGACATGCAGACGGGTTGCAATTAAAAGCACGAGGGACAGAGGGGAAGTGGTGTTCCCCAAGCAGGTAGGCAGGCAGGCCTCATTCTCCGCTTTGAACCATGTCCTCAAGTGTAGAGGTAAGGGGGCAGAGGCTGGCTTGAATTAAACCCAGACCCCACCGTAGCCTTGTGAAGAAACGCCTCTCCATACCTGGAAGAATGCAGGTCATCCTATCCATTCACGTGCTGTTGGGGGACTAGATCTCGTTTTGGCTGGCTGAGTCCTTAAATGATCTCTTGCCGCCCGAAATGAATTCGAGGAAATGCAGCAAGCCCTCAGCTTCTTGTAGCCATTAATAGGATGAGCAACAGGAGAGGATCCATCTTTACGTACAGTGCCGAATTAAGAGCCATGTTATGGGTGGGATTTTGTTTTTGGTAAAACTCTTCATGGCTTTCTAATGCTAGTTAAGTGGAAGGAGGACTCATGAAAGAACATTCCCAGGAGAGCCCAAATCACATCTGTCTCCTACCTCCCCAGACAACTGCAGTTCTGCAAGAGAGACTGGAATATGGGGGAAGCCTTGAGATTTAACAAAACAGATTTTGCTAAACACGCCTTTATACTGAGCAGGTTTGTTGAAACTAACCCCTAACTGTTCTCTGTTGCTGACCATTCCCCTTCACCAAGTTTTGGAAAATACTCACTTCAACTTTCTGCCAGTTTTGTATTTAACACTCCCCCCCCCCCCTCTGGTCTCCCCGAACAACTTTGTCTAACATAAAATGTCTGTGGAATGACTCTGTTCTAAAATGAAGAATAAGCTGGGCTTTTTTTTTTCTCCGTCCTTTGTGTACAGGGATAAAATATTTTTGGAAATAATTGTTGCTATGAGAAGCAAAGCCATTGAAATTATTTCTATGAAGAATCAAAAACCTATTTTTTTATACATACAAAACACTGGCATGAGTTGATTTAAATGGTCTGCAGAAATAAAGTGTTGACTTCAGCCAAAAATCAGGCCGCCTTTGACTGCATTTCTGATTTGTGGTGTGGGAGCAAAGGTTTTTGGGTTACACTTGAAGTGTGTCTGGCATAGAAAAAGACAAATCTAGAGCGGATAAGGAATTCAAGAGAGGCAAGGTTGGATTATTTTTTCTATCTTTTCCAAAAGAGAGCATTTGGCTTGCTACTCTTTGAGTGAAAACAGCAGGTTCCTCTGTGCAGCTTTATAGACCAAAGTGTTGTTTTCTAGTCTGTTGTGTGGATTTAGTTTGTGTGGTTAGTTGATGGTACATTGTGCAAAGCCAGATAACCAGATTTATTCAAGAAACCATTTTTCATTTAATGATGGATGTTTTGTACAAACATACCCTCCCCGTAGTTGGATAAAATGTTTGATCAATCTCCCAGTAAAGGAGAATAAATTACATTTTTCTTGTACTATTAACAGCAGCTTCGGATCCAGCCAAATTGCTCTATGCGCAACATTACTGGACTGAATCTTTCCATCCCCTTGTGAAGAACGGAACTTATCCTTTAATTGGATAAGTGAGCATGTTTAACACCATCTGGGTGCATTCACTCCTATTCTCCTGCCAGGGCAGGAAAGTAGTCCAGCACTGTTACAGCGAGTCCACTTTTGTTTGGAGTGGCCTCCTGATTGAGTTGGGCATTTCTTCCACCAAGTCCCCTTCTTTGCCAGTCGGGGAAAGGCTGCTTTCGGAAGGGCCACCCCTCCAGAGCCTGCCGGGGCCCTGGTCAGTGGCCACCCTTCTGCATGAGCTGCGCAAAGCGGTTGGTGACGGACAAAGTGGTGTCGATGAAGCGGTTGACGCAGTTGGCCAGGCAGGTCTCTGTCCGGGAGTCGAGCTTGGAGCCGGGCTTGTCCACGCACTTCTCCCAGCAGGCCTCCATGAAGGTGTGGACCTGGAAGGGGGGCAGCCAAGTGAGGGGGGAGCTCACCCTCAGCCCCCAAGCCCTCCTGTCTTCCCATCCTTCCTCAAGCCCCCCCCAAGTCTGCCTGCCCCTTCCAGTCGTGTCTCCTTCCCCCTCTCCCATTCCAGCCCCCCATACCCGCCTGCCCCTCCCCTATTCTGCCCCCCAGCCCCTCCCCCATATTGGCCCCCAGGACCTCCTGCCACTCCCCCATTCTGGCCCCAGTCTCCTTCCCCCTCTCTCATTCTACCCCCCCATATCCGCCTGCCCCTTCCCCATTCTTGACATTCCGACGGGCGGTGAAGACTCATCTGTTCCTCCAAGCCGGTCTGGCCTAGGGTTCTCTTTAGAATTTTAATCTGGTTTTATCTGGTTTTTAATCTTTTTAATTCCCCTTTATATACTTTTATTCCAGCCATTATATATTTGATTTTGTTTTTTTAATTTTGTATTGTGATATTTTTAATCGGCTGTACACCGCCCTGAGTCCTGTCAGGGAAAGAGCGGTATATAAGTTTAATAAAATAAATAAATAATAAATAAATTCTGCCCCCCTCCCCGGCCTTCCTGCTCTCCTCCCCCTCCTGGGCCTCCCTCCCTCCTCAGGGAGGAGAAACGGGGCAGGGGGGTCTCTCTACCGGCCAGCCCTTCCTCGTCCCCGCCCCGGCGCACCTGGGCCGTGAGGCGCGCCCGCTGCTCCTCGGCCGCCACCATCCGCTGCAGCTCCGCCACCTCAGCCTCCTGGCCCAGCTCGGCCGCCATGAGGGGAGAAGACGAAGAGGTTCCGGCCGGAAGTCCCACCTCCTCCTCTGCTTCCGCTTCCGGCTGGTGCCCTTGCGCGGCGGGGGCAAGATGGCGGCGGCGCTGAGGCTGTGGCGGGCCGGGACGGGGGGGCGTCCGGCGTCCGGTGAGTGGGGGTCCGCCCGAGGCCTCCCTTTCGAGGGGCGCGCGGGGCCCGGACTCCCGGTCGGAAGGGCCCCCTGGGTCGCCGCTGCCTTTGCCCGCTTCCCTTCCTTTGCGGCTGCCCTCCCGGCTGGGAAGCGCAGCGTTGCCCTTGAGCGGAGACACGCGTCCGGCGGCACGTGGGAATGGCTGCACGCGTCCGCCCCCTGTTTTAAATTTAAGCCCCTTCTTCCCGGGCACAGCGGGGAAGCCTCTAAAACCCTTGGACGTTTCCCTGGGCAGGCGGCTTGCCTTGCCCAAAGGGGGAGGGTGGACGTAGGGATGGGCAGAGTGCTGGGACACCCGGCGGGAGTTTCGCCCTCGGTGCAGAAGCTCTCAGGGCGGACACAACAGCCCAGTGGACGGGAGTCCCACATCCTCAATCACACTCACAATCATTAACCGCATAAGAAAACGGGGGATAAATCAGAAGGTGCCAATAGGAGAAGGCAGCAGGAAAGAATGTCAGAAATCTGCCTGTAGTTTCTCTCTCTCTCATGTGTGTCTGTGTACACACACACACAGAGGGAATTCATAGATTGAGGGGGGGAGAGAGAGAGAGAGAGTGACCACCTTGGCAAACAAAATCTTAGGTGCACTTTCCCATCAATTAACAATGTGTGAAGAGGACTACTCCGGGGTTGGAATGCTCCCAGCATCACTAAAACACTGGAATTTGATGGATAGCGCTATAGAACCCTGCACACCAGAACAACTAGACAGAAGGAGAGTTTTTTCCCCTGAACACCATCACTCTGCTAAACAAACAATTCCCTCAATACTGTCCAACTATTTACAAAGTCTGCACTACTATTATTATTAATCTTCTCATCACTCCTTATGGCCATCTCCTCCCAGTATGACTGTATGACTTTAACTTTATCGCTTGTATCCTTACGATTTATATTGACTGCTTCCTAGTATGATTTGATTGCTTATTGTACCCTATGACTATCATTAAGTGTTAGTCAATCACACTTGGCCAATAAAGAATTATATTTCTATTTCTATTCATCTCATGTCATCTCATCTATGTTAGTTGCTTGTCCCCATTAATTTATGGGCTGCTTCACACATTTCCCATTCAAGTGATGATAGGCATATTGGGGGTCTATTTTTCTACACTGTGAATAGTCCTGAGTGGGCTTATTAGTGTTATCAAGGATGCTTGATGCTTCTGGACCCCATAGTTTCTATTTTAAAGTATGTTTCAGTAGATGATGATGATGATAATATTTATTTATTTATATACCACTCCTCTCCTGAAGGACTCTGTGAGTTCTGTTTCTTCACTGCATTAGTGCTTTTTTTAAAAAAAAATTCTACACTCTACAGCTCTGATAAAAGACTTTTTTTTTAAAAAAATGAAGCATTGTGATTGTGTGTTTTCATAGTGTGTAATAAGCATTAGTGGGATCTGGAGATCAAAATGGCCTTATTTACAAAATGAGATGCCTCTATTCTGCTTGCAGTTGTCCTGCACAAGTATCTCTTGGCTAGACCAGTGGCTGCCTTGTTTAGACCAATTGAGGACTTTCATCATGGTCGCCATCATCAGATATGCAAATTTCACACATCTCCCAGGAGTTTGGGTAAGGTCTCCCTTTAGTTCCTTTTCGTGCGTATGTGCTGTGCGTGTCATGCTTAGTCTCATGATTCATTGACCCCCGTCTCAGAGGGTGGGAAAAGAAAGAGGAACTTTCTAAACAGCTTCTTTTCTGAAATTGTTCTTTCCTGAAGGTTAGGGATTCCATCGATTCAATGAAAAAAAAATCACAATTTCCCGTTCTTTGCGGCGAAAAGAAGTTGTGCTCATGTCTCTTTTGTTTGAGTCATGGCTGTATTCAATTGAAAATTTGAATTCAAAATTGGTTTTGCTGCTTGGGATATAACGAGGTTGTAAATATACACAACACTCTTCCTCTTGTGATGTAATTGTTTAATGATTGGACAAGCAACAATATAGTTTGTCCAATTCTCGATTACTCTGGGGGACTCACAGCAGTCAAAGTACAATAAAACCAATAAAGGATTAAAGAAAGATAAAAGCGGTCAATGCAAATGAAGTTTCACTCTCGCCTGCCAAAGGCTGGGCCTGGTCTTTGCATGTCTTCGAGCCAAGAGGAGAGCGGGAGCCATTTAGATCTTGGAGGAAGCATGTGCCAGAGATTTAAACCAGAGGCCTTTTGTCCAGCAGTGTTAAGCACGGTGCCTTGGCTCACAGTATTGATTCTTGGAAATCTCAAACGTTACTTTCTTTTACTGTAAAGAAATTTTTTAAAAAAGTAAGTTTCTATTCCTCATGACTGTGGAAATAGGTTTGGGCCCCTACAGGCAAAGGCTTTGATGTTCAGAAGGCCATGTTTCTTTGGAAGGCTGCCCGCTGTCCTTTCCTGAGCTCCAATTAGGGTCCTTTACCAAAACCCTCTAGAGCAGAGATCTCCAACCTTGGCCACTTTAAGACTTGTGGACTTCAACTCCCACAAGTCTTTTTTTTTGTTTTTGCAATACATTTTTTTATTTTTACATTTTAAAAACATCTCTTTCAGCGAACAATGTGGTTCCAGGTTTTTACACTTCAATACAAACATGACCTTAGTATATATTTATCTTTCACATTCAATTCTATATCATATCATTACTTCCATTTTTCCATAAATTTTCTCCATTGTTCTTATTTTCTTTACACTTATTAAATCCATTTTTATTTTAACTTAATTCCTTTTTCTTTAAATATTCTCACATCTTGTTTTATAGTCTAACATTCTTATTTTGTATTCTAAATTCATTATACCTTTATGCTTTTATCTGTCACATTTGCAATTTTGTCGCTTTTCAGTAAGTTTCATCTTAAATCTAATAATTCCAAGTTTCCCCCTTTAATTACCAATTAGAGCATACCACCCCTTTGTCTTATACGTCCCTCAATTTGTTCTCCTTTAATCCATAATCAAAATTTATCATAATGTAATCACCTTATAATTATCACATTCTGGTTTAATAACAATAATCTCCTAACTACTATATATCACATATGGATATCTATATTTTAAGCTAGATTCCACATATCTTAAAAGTGGCCAAGGTTAGAGACCCCTGCTCTAGTCTAGAGAGTCCCTCTTTTGCTTGTTCATTGATGTTTCTACCAGCTACCCACAAGCCTAAACAAGATACAGGTTGTCCTCAAGTTACAACAGGTTGCTTAGCCACCTTTGAAAGTTACAACCAATGACCCAGATTTGAAGTTCCGACAGTCTGGCATGTTTTTTTGGGGTCCATTTTGAAAGTGGAGTGGGGGGTGGGGTGGAGCCTCTTTATTTGCTGCATAAAATTATCCTCAAATTTATTTGCTGCGGTTCAAGACGACCCTGAGCAGCTTACCGCAAGGTGAAACGCATCCCTTCCATCTCCACCCTTTTGCGCGTTGCTCCTAGCTCTCAAAGCAAGGCATTTATCGGGCATTAAAACGCTGCATCTGTCTCTGCAGCTGGTTCAAAGGCCGCCTCTCTCCATTGGACCAGCGAGCGAGCAGTCAGCATCCTCCTGCTTGGACTCCTGCCAGCAGCCTATCTTTATCCTGGAGCAGCTGTGGATTACTCCCTGGCAGCAGCCCTCACACTCCACGGGCACTGGTAAGTCCGTGCCACCCAAATTTGGAAGGGGGGGGGAAACTTTAAAAAAGTAGTGGATAAGATTGGAAAGATCGCTTTTGTGCACACTTCTGTTTAAGCAAACTTCAGGAAGACGAACACATTTTTGTCTGCGGTTGTAATTATTTTCCCTTCTGCCCTACGAAACAATTCTGCTCGGTAACGTCTTGTGGCAATCAGCAAGTGCTTTGCCCAAGAAATTTGGGGGTGCATTCTCCTTTGGGTAAAGCTGTGTGTGTATAAGGGGGAGGAAAAATCTCTCTCGGGCAGCCTCGTTCAGATCCCTTCAGGCTGCCCCCTGCCCAAGGAGCAAGAATTTAGGCCTTGGAAACAGGAGTTGTTAGGAGAAAAACCTTGCAGGCCAGCCCTTCCCCAGGAGGGTTATTGAACTAACATTCTGTCCTGTGATAAGTGGGTTCCTGGAAAGGGTGATGTCCTTTTCTGTGGCTAGCAAGAAAAGTTTTGTGCTTCTTGGGAAGTGAGAAAATGAGTCAGTTGGACTGTTGCCAACTGTTTTGAAGCCTGGCCCAGCCAAAAGTGGGTTAAGGGCTTTAAAAACAAGTGGTTTTATGTTTCTGCTTTCCCTCCTTGTGGGTTTCCCTCCCTCGTTTCGGGAAAGCTCTTCTTTCTTTTACAAAAGTAGTCCCCACCCTTGAGAAATCTTTTCTCCCCGCCCAGAAAAATGATCCCTTGGATCATTTTAATTTCCTTGTTTGTGACCCGCATTGGAAGAGGGGCTTTGTGGTGTCTTCCTGTCAGGCTGTTCAGCTGAGAACTTGGAGGCAGATGGTGTCTTGTGGGCTAACAGGATTTGACTCCCACGGGAGGCTCAGGGCAGCCAGCCCAACCACAAACTGCTTATTCCGAGCATTTTTAACATTCATTTGGAATCTGGCTGCCTGTAGCGGAAAGAGACTGAGCTTTGCTGGCTGGGGAATTCTGGGAGTTGAAGTCCTGCAGGCTTACAGTTGCCAAGGTTGGAGACCCCTGTCCTAAAGGAGAACCAAGAAAGAAAATGTTGGGCTCCATTTTCTGACTCTCATCCTATCCCCCCTGTCATTTTCTCGAGGTTAAATGTGACTGGTTTGTCCAATATCCCACATAGGACTTAAGCTTCTAGTCCCTGGTCTTCCTCCTTGTGGCACTTCTCAGCACTCTTTCTGCCTGAATCCTCTTTACAGAGGAAACGAACAGAAGAGGGCGCAATCCCCAGGATGGGATTGAAGGACAATCACCTCCTGTGATTTAGAAACGGTATCTCTGGTGATGCAATCCCAAATGACATTCTTGTGGCTGCATCACACGGCTCCCTGGATTTCTGTGCCACTTGCATAATTTCCTTCCCATTCTTGGATGACTGGCAATACATTTCATCATTGTTTATATTCATACTGTCTGTTGTTACAGCAGGGAAAATCCCAGCTCTTCCTTCAACAGAGGGTTTTTTCCCTGTCCTTCAACTAATTATTTGATATATATTTTGGTATTTCCAATTATTTAAGTTTATTGGCTGCCCAACAGTCTTGTTCCCCCTTCAAACTAACATTGGCGTGTTGTTTGTTGGTTAAGCCACCTAGGTGACTTTGGGCCAGTTCTAAACCCACCCACTCATCTCAGTCAACTCACCTCACAGGGTTGTTGTTGGTACTCAGAGGAGAGTCCCTCCTCTCCCATCGCCATTCAGGCCCTGTAAAAATGCTGAACTCTTAAAGCCCCAAAACAACTCCCTTAATTGAGAAGATAGAATAGGATAGGATAGGATAGGATAGAATAGAATAACAGAGTTGGGACCTTGGAGGTCTTCTAGTCCAACCCCCTGCTTAAACAGGAAACCCTACACCACTTCAGACAAATGGCTATCCAACCTCTTATTAAAAGCCTCCAGTGATGGAGCACCCACAATTTCTGGAGGCAAGCTGTTCCACAGATCAATTGTCCTCAACTGTCAGGAAATTTCTCCTTAGTTCCAGGTTGCTTCTCTCCTGGGTTAGTTTCCATCCGTTGCTTCTTGTCCTGCCTTCAGGTGCTCCGGAGAATAGCTTGACCTCCTCCTCTCTGTGGCAGCTCCTCAAATATTGGAAGACGGCTCTCATGTCACCCCTTAGTCCTTCTTTTCATTAAACTAAACATACCCAATTCCAGCAACTTTTCTTTCTATGTTTTAGCCTCCAGTCCCCTAATCATCCTGGTTGCTCTTCTCTGCACTCTTTCTAGAGTCTTGTTTTACATCGTGGCGACCAAAACTGGATGCAGTATTCCAAGGGTGGCCTTACCAAAGCTTTATAATGGATCAGATGGGGCTAAGTTGGGTGAAAACTGGGGTGTGGCCACATCTGGAGGGCATCATGCCTCCTTGGAGTCGAGTTAAAGCTTCTGAGAAGTTGTGAACTTTTCAGCCCTCCATTGAAGGAGCAGGCCAAAATCAGACCTTTGGGGAAGTGGGAATACATTCCGCCACATTGTGGTTTCTCGCTGACGGCTGAGTAATCGGCAAAGCGACTGTGAGCTAGGCCCATTCTAACTCGACTCAGCCCAGCTTGAAAAGCTTTGGAAGGATTTGAAACATGTGTCCTTCAGCCAGCTTCCTGTTTTTCTTTCTCTCCTTTCCCCGCAGGGGCCTGGGGCAACTTATAACTGACTATGTCCACGGAAAGACCTCCATTAAACTGGCCAACGCTGGCCACTTCCTGCTTTCGGCGGTCACCTTTGCCGGCCTCTGCTACTTCAACTACCATGACGTGGGCATCTGCAGGGCGGTGGCAATGCTGTGGAGCCTCTGATGCCTGCCCACAAGAGTCCAGCAGCTGTTCACTGCTGCCTCTGCTGCTTTACATTATTAACCGAATCTTTGGGGGGGGGGGCGGGGGGGGCGAGAGAATAACCGGGCACATGCCCTGCATGCAGCAGGATGGCTGGTGGGAAACCCCCGTGGCCGTGGCCATGGCCATGGCGGTTGCCATTCAGAAGATTTCTCACGGAGGCGAGAATGGAACCCGAACCAAGCTAGAATCAGGGGAAAGCATCCGGGCAAAAGCTTTGTATTACGTTGGGAGCTTCTGCAGATGGGAGGCCCTCCCCCCCCGCCCCCCCCCCCCCAGACCACAGGCTGAGCTCAGCATCATTTTGTGTTGATATCCCGTCTCGAGTTTCTGGCTGTCTTGTTGCAATGAATGAAGCACGTACGTGGCACCTTGCACAACGCAAAAGGGGAATCTAAACTCTGTACAATAAAGGAATTTTGGAACAGCTGTGCGTGAGTCTGAAATCCATTCCATTGTCTCTGGAGGCATCAGGTTCTGTGGGGCAGATTTAAGAGCTGCACTTCATTTGGATGATTGAGGAGAGTTGAGGGGGAAAACCCTTCATTTAAATGTGTCGTTTCACAATGTTAAAAAAAAAGGTTTTGGATATATTTACACCCTGGCCTCTCAAACTAACAAAATAAACAGAACAGTACAAAAAAAAAATGCCTTGATACAGGTTTAAAACTCATTAAAAAGAATAGACCAGTGGGAGGTTTGGAAAAACCACCCTGTTTAGACATGCACTTGCAGACGTTGAAACCAAGAATGAACGTTCCTCTTAAAAAATCCTGATTGTGGGTTAAGTGGAGCGTTACAACTCATTCTGATCCCTTATCAGCGTGGAAGTAAAATGTCTCAAACACAAATCATGTATGCATTTGATTCACACAATTACCTTTTGCCCAAAGCCAGTCCAGCTTCTGTGCTTCCTTCATGACTGTTTGAAGTTAGCATAGGCTGGGTATCCGATGACTGATACGGAGCTTAGAAACAATGCTTTTTCCATCATAAGATCTAGAAACTTGCTTTAGAAATAAACAGATTTCCAGAATCTGCCAATATGGCTGTCATAAGGTTCACCTTTCTCTTTTCTTTTGTGTTCTCTGATTCCTCCCCCAAAAATTGGTTTGGCCTTTTTGACACCGAGATTGCAACTGGATTGTCTTTTTGCTCTGGGCCCAAAAAAATCTCGATCTTTGTTTAGAAAGAGATTGTGATGTTGACCTTGGCCATTAGATCTTGGCCTTTCAGGGGAAAAAAACCCTATCTTGTCTTTTGGTACCCTTCTTTTGTGTGGAGTAAAGGATCAAATGGTGGAATGTATGTACAGAGGAGGCCCTGGGGATCAGAGGAAGGGTCATATGTGGAGATAGGACCCAGGTATGGATGGAATGGGCATGAGAGTGATGAGTATGAATTCTGAGAAAGCATTTTCTCTCGTCTTCATTTTTGTGCCTTAAGCAGCCTTGCTCCTTCCTGTCCCTCTCTCTCTACAGGAGGGGGGGGGGGGTCACAGTGGGATGGGGTGCTGCCTCGGACAAAGATTTAAATTGCTTTTACTTTTCTCTGCGGAAGGAGTGGGCTTGCTGAGGGGGCAGCTGCCTTGAGCTGCTCTGCAATAGAAAAGGGGTTGGAACCACTAGCCAGGATATTAGGGACAAGAATAGCTTGCTTCTATGAAAAACCCCAAAACCACATAGCTGACACATGAAACCAGGACACTTTGCAAGAGACCTGTGACGAAACACAGGTGATGCAACATTCAGCCATATAGGGGGCTGAGTTCCAAATAACCAATCAATATTATCTGCTGTGCATGCATTATTAGGGGAAGGGCAAAGGGCTGGATGTGATCACCCCTTTACTATAAAAATTGCTGTAAGATTCTCATCGAGGCCCTTGATTAGCTTTTGAGCCCTCAGGGTCCTGATATCCTGGTACTAAAATAAAAGCCTATTGTATCGCACCTTGTGTCTGGTGACTCTTCGGCTTCGACACCAAGTAGAAGGCCAGTTTTGGGGACAACAGGAGCAATTTTCTGATTGCAATATGGGAGTTTCCCTGCATTTTGAAATATGTTTATAAATAATGGGCTAAAAGAATATATCATTTGAATAGAGGGAAAAAATACAGTTATTAATAAACTTATGCACAGCTAGAATCAGTTATCAAGATGATATATCCAGAAGAGTTTTTTAAACAATGGGAAACCAAAACTTCCCAAATCATACATCTGTGGCAGCGAACAAACGCATTGACTTCTTGGGACCACAATTTCTGTAGATAAAAGCAGTTGTTAAATTGAGTTGCACCTGGTTTTATGACCTACAAAAATACTTGCAAGAAATAATAACAAAACAACTTTTGGGTTGATTTTTCAATTATTATTAAAAATATAAGATCTCAATTTAAAAAAAGACTCAGCCTAGATAAAGTTTGAAATGTTGACATTCCATTAGATTTCTCTAGCATTTTTTGGTTTGGCTATTGTCTAGTTTTTTTAATTTATTTTTTGGTAATTGATTGAGATTTCTTGCAAAGCTGTGGATATTTGTGTGGCTTTTCTAGTGCAATTATTTATCCCGCCCAATTTTAGATACTGTTAATTAGACAAATCCACTGATCAGTTTTTCAAATATTAAGCAGGGAAAGTGAGCAATTGTATAGTATGTTCTAGAGGCTAAATCAACTACTCCTTTACACTACATTTTACTTGGGTTTCCTTGTCAGAGGAACGTGGCGTGGTGGAGCTTGATGGATTCATCCACTTCATCTGCCAGTTCTACCTTCTTGACCACCAGTATGGTCTCAGAGCTACCTTTGACACACTCAAAGGCCAGGAAATAGCCACGTTCCAGAGCAGATTCGAACTTGTAAAATTGCCGGCTGCCGCCTGAAAACTGTGTTTTGATGAAGATGATGTTGCTGGTGTCTCCTTCGATGTTTTTGGGAATTGTCCCTTCCTGAAATGGAGACCAAACAAACCTGAAAGGGATCCCCAGCATGGCAGGAAGAGGGACTTATTAGAAAGACCACTAGCCAGAATTCACCCAGCCACCCCTTGTGAAAGGTCTCAAAGAGAGCCCAGGATGGAGCTAAAGAGCTGGCTGGCTGCTGCAGTTGTTCGATGAGAGAGAAGCTGCTTTCTGTTTAAATCAATTCTGTACTTTTGTTAATTTAGTTTTATCCTAAAAGGTGCTTTCTCAAAAGGCAACTGGACTTAGTTTTTTTCTTGAAGAAGTTTCACTTCTAATCCAAGAAAGTTCAGTTCAATTCCGAAGAAGCTTCTTGGATGAGAAGTGAAACGTCTTCACGGGAAAACAAAGTGCAGTTGTCTTTTGAGAAAGCATCTTTGGGACAAGGTCATGACCTGGACGACTGAGAATCTCCGTAGAGGTTTACTTTTGTTTTAAACCCCATCCACGCAACCAATTTGGGCCTCTTATACTCCTAATGGATAGACAGACAATTAATTGGGAGTAACTGGAACAGTGACCCATCAGCCAACATCCAATAATACTCCAGTGGCAGTTATTAATGGGAACTTTACTGACTCCACCGCCACTAACCAAGATTTCCACTTTATTTGCAGAAATTGTTTGGTTAGAGTAATCCAGAATTCACCTGGTACATGATCTGAACTCTTAACTGTAGTGAATATGAACTATAGTTTGACATTACCTCTGAATCAGTCTTAATAAACGTGATAAGAATGTCCTTATATCAGATTAAAGTCTATTTAATTATTTTTAAACTCAGGTTTTGCAGATGCATCCAAGCTATCTGAGAACTTTTTAAGAACTGGCTATCTTAAGAAACACAATCCTCTCTTTCTTTGCTGTAACCAAGGCTAGCACCGAAATTATAGCCAGGCTATAACCTTCCTTGTCTCTAGAATTTTTATTTTTATTTTTGGCATTCTGGACAAAGGAGATTATCAACGTTGCAATTCAGAAAAGATAAATACACTGTTTTAAACAGTAATGGGGTGTCATGAAGGTGTTTCTGAATAAGTTCTGTACAGATAGTCCTCGACTCAAAACAGTTCATTTAGTGACTGTTTGAAGCTAATGGCACTAAAAAAGTGACTTACGGTCATTTTTCACACTTACGACTGATCATGAGACAAAACGTATTTAACGAATGCTTCGCTTAGCAACAGAAATTTGGGGCTCAATTGTGATAGTAAGCCGAGGACACTCTGTATAGATGTAGTGTTTTTATTTTTAAAATAATTTATAGCAAGACTGTAGCCAGCCTCGGGAAGCAAAGTCAGCAATAATTATACCATCCAGATAAGGAATATCTAAGATCACAATTTAACAATAAACAATAAAAACCAGTCAATTAGCCTCGCAGCCCAACTTCAGTTGACAATAGCGTACCTTAAAATTCACTCTCATTTTGTTTCCCTTTTTCTCCACACACATGTGGTAAATCTGGCAGTTAAATTCCACTGTGAAGGCCACACACAGTCCCTTTGGCTTGGTGTCTTGGTAACTGTGGATGTCAAATTTGATTCCTGATACTGCAGGGAAGAGAACAAGAGGTTAGAATAGAATGGAAATGGAAATAAAATAGAATAAAAACTTTATTGTCACTTCGAATGTACACTGATCGGCATACATTGAAATGAAATTTTGTTGCATTTCAGCTCTCAAAAGAGTCTCCACCTCCAATGTACACTTCATAAACATGACAAAATAAGTAAATAAATAAATAAAAAAATTATAGATGTACCCACATATATTATGTGACACAGAGAAACAACCCAGCCTAGTTTGGATATATGTACATGGCGAAAAATATAAATCTTGCGAGTTTTCCAGACGGATGGCACAAGGGAACAAAGCTGTTCCAGAATCTGGTAGTCCTGCTAGAAATAGAAAGGTTGGATTTCTTCTTGTGAGGGTCTAGCAGTAGATAAAATAACCTCAAACTTGGCTATCGCTCTCTCCTATGATTGTCTGTAAGGAAGGTTTCTCCCAAAATTACTCAGTGCATGCATCAGACAATCTTAAAAGCTTGGTGCAGGTTTTTTTTTTTAATCATTTGACTAGAACGAAGGGCTTGTTAAGACTTGCCATAAATGATCCAGAAATGACTGGAAGAAAGCAACCCATAAAATTTCAAAAGATTTTGTGGCTTATTTCAATATTTTTCTGTCCTTAATTGCCTTGACAATCTATGAGAAAACAGGTTTCACTCAGAAACCCTGCCTGTTCCAATAATATACTCTTACGACTCATAAAAAAACATTTTCCTAATATAATTCTTTATCCCCATTGCTTTTACAAAGCTATTCTCAGTCCTGATTGCAACTTGCTTCTACTCTTCCCGAGTTCTTTTCGTGGGGCAGGAAATAGGAGGAAAAAATGAAAATAGAGTGAGACCCTTTTAATTTGTTCAGAAGTGCAAAACTGCTACTGTACCATTCCTAATTTCCTGGTCTGTTCTGCGTTCAAATACTGCAGGGAAATCTTCATCAACCGGGCGTGCTATGAGGACATGATTATTAGGACTTCGGAAGATTTGGGCAGGTTCACATTTTCCTGACGTTTTCCAGCTGTCTGATTCTAAAACTTAGAAGAAGATGATAAATCTGATGTCAGAACAGGGAGCACATTATCTCTCCTGGAATGTATCTGAACACTAATTTTTTTAAAAAGTATAAATATATACTGCATATAGCAATAACGCTTAGACTTATATACACTTTCACAGTGCTTTACAGCCCTCTCTAAGCAGTTTAACAGAGTTAGCATCTTGCCCTCAATATGTAATGTATATTACACACAACACATACACACCATAACTTCTTTATCTTTGAAAAGAACCATATTTTAAATAGGAAAAAATGCAGAGAAGAAAGAAACCAAATATCTATTATATCACCAAATTAAGTCATAATTTGGTGACTTATACTTTATTTCATTGCGGTGAGTCTGTAATTTTTTATAGTTGAAGCAATTAAAAATGGAGAAAGGTTTTTGCAGTTCATGAAATTAACTTAAAGATCCCCCATTCAGTAAAGCCGTAATAGAAGCAAGCGTGTAAAGTAAATATATTGTTTGGATGTACAGACTGAGCATAGAGTCCCATTCGGCTTTTTGACCTGTTTCTAATAGTTTCTCTTGATTTTTAAGCAGCCGTTTACATCCAGTCTTTGAAGTCATATTAAATCTAGAATGAATTTTAATTCAATCCTGACACTTTATTGATTTGCTTTCTTTTGCTCTCCTCGCTGTATCAATAATCCATACTAATAAATAATCCATACTATAATCACATTGTACCCTGATGTTCAGGCAGATTGGTGAAACGTGTGATTCTCCCTATGAATAATTACGAAATTGCAGATAAAAGCTGATATGGGGAGGGGAGGGGAATGGCTCCGCACATTTTGTTGTTTCATGATGGAGTTGATGCTATGATACATCCTATGATATGTCTGCAAACTCGGCCACTTTAAAACTTGTGGACTTCAACTCCTGGCTGGGGAATTCTGGGAAGTGAAGCCCACAAGTCTTAAAATGGCTGCTATAGTGCTACTTTATGAAATAGCAATGAGAAAGAAAAATGGCACATTTAAAACAGAAAGCCAGTGTTTCAGATTCAGAGAGGCGTTTGTACAGCTTACCTTGTGCTTCGTTTCAGCAGCAGCAGGCAAGAGGGAGAGAAAGGGGGGGGGGAGAAAATATGAAATCATTATCTAAATTCAGGCAGAGGTTCATCCTGCCCTCCCATTCTCTGCCCAGAATACGACGGGATCCGCAGCTGTAGGCTTCCTTCCTTCCTCAGTGCCAGCTGCTCCGGCTCTAGAGAAATTCCCCCCTGGGAGCTGTGAGAATGGCAAAAGAGCCTTGCCCTGCAAGCGGGAGTTCTTTGGAGGCTGTAGTGGCCACAGGCAGAGCTTCCTCATTCCAGGGCAGGAGCAAGCCCTGGGGCTCGGCGGGGAAATCCCCCTCCTCCCCTTGGCAGGATCGAAGGGGGAAAGAGAGCCCGGCCCCTCCAGCGAAAAGCCTCCCAAGAATTACCTTGGAAATAGAGGTTGCCACCTCGGTCCAAAATCACCGGCAGCATCTCGATCATATCGCTGCACATCTTTGCTCTCTGAGGAAGAAGGAGGAGATCTTATGGCTTCGTGTTGTTTTATTGATTCGCTTGATTTGAATTTCGTAGGTTTTATTGGGCGCCTTCTTGGCGAGGAGGAGGCGAGGGCCAGAAGTCAGAGCGTCCTGCCGGCCGTCTCCAGGCCTGGCATCCCGCGCTCCAGCTTCTCCCGCCTGCCCAGGGGATGCTGAAAAACCGGTTCTCCGGGTAGGGTTGGGATGCTTCCCGGGCTCGGCCGTCGCCCCCGCGCCCACCCGCTCGAGACCCTCGCCGGGCAGAGCTCGGAGGAACGCTCGGGCTGCCCGGGAGTCCCCGCTGCCTGCCCGGGGATGGGTGGGCGCCGCAGCTCTCCGCCCCGCGCCCCCTCCGCTCCCCAGCCGAGGAACCCACCTGCCTGCCCAGCGCTCGGAGCTCGGAGTGCGGGCGGTGAGCGGCGGAGACGGCCGGGAAGCGCGGCCGCCCCGCCTCTGCCCGTCCCCCTGGCCCCGAAGGGCGACCCGCCCCAGGGCTTTCCCCGACGACGACACGGCCGCTCCTTCCCCACGCGCGGAGCCCCGCCCGGTCTGGGATGCTTGCTTGGCTGGTGCGCAGAGCTTCGGCGGGCGGCTTCTCGGGGGCCCGAGAGTCGTTTCTGCAGCCCCGGGAAATACTCCGCCCCAAATAAGCGGGAGCCCCGTTTTTCTCTGGGGCGAGGAGGAGGTCGCAGGGGACGGGGGGAGGGGGCCAGCCCTGTCCGAAAATCAGCGAGGGAGGGAGGGAGAGATGAGGAGGAGGCAGCGGAGGGGAAGGAAGAGCGAGGAGGGCTCAGCTCCTGCCCGACAAGAAGAAGAGAGCGGCCCGAGCTGGACCACCAGCGCTGCCCCCGGCCCCCGTCTCTTGCAGGAGCGAGTCTGACAGGTGCAGCCAATCCCCGAGGGGGGGCGCGGGGGCACTGCAGAGGGACTCTGGTTGGGCTCCTGGTTGGGCTAGTAGTTCCTCCACCTGGGAGGGAGGGTGTGTGTGTGTGTGTGTGTGTGTGTGTGTGTGTGTGTGTGTGTAAACCAAGGGGTCGAGGCGGAGGGGCGACCACCCCAGGATGGCGGGATGGGGTGCTGGTTGCTCCTTCCTTGGCAGGGAGGAGGTGGAGAAGGGAAGCGGGTCGGGCTGGGCAGTCCGAAAGGCTTGACTCTAAAGCACCGGGAGTCCAACCGTGGCGTCTTTAAGACCGGGGGGCCTCCCGGAATCTCTCCAGCCAACCTGGGTGGTTGGGGGCTTCTGGGAGTTGAAGTCCACAGGTCTTAAAGTTGCCAAGGTTGGGCAGCCCTGCTCTCCAGAGTCCAAAGGAGGAACTGGCAGGGCGGGAGGGAAGGCTGCGATGGGGAGATTTCCCCTCCAGGGGGAATACTTGCACCCCAAATCAGAGGGCTGTACTTTTAGAAGAGCTCCCCTCCCCCCCACACACACAGCTTAGGTTCAGCATAGGGGAGTAACTGCTTGCCTGGGATGGTCTGCTTATTTCCTTTAAGGTAACGTTTGAATTTCTATTTGTGGGAAGTCTTGGGTGTCCCTCAGAAAACAGCTTTGCCCATCTGAATGTATAGATGGATCTCTAAAGCCTCCAGTGTACTACGCTTTCTGAATCTGGTGGCAGAAAATGTGCAAGTAAATAAATAATCTCAAAAAAAAAAAAAGTTTGAAACAAAGGCACAGATTCCTTCTCTGGGGGACTTCAAAGGAGAAAGCATTGTTCTGTGCACAAAGGCTTCTGTCTCTTTCATTCCTGCAAACACCATCTTCTTCAGAAGTGCAAGGAGCCCATCATCCTACTGAGCCTCTCTTAAATACCTGGTTCTGGATCTATGGCCCGTGGTTCTATTTTATAGCCTACTCAGACTCTTTTTTCCTGACTCTCTGGTTGAGTAATATCAGCCGGCATCATACTTGCTTTAAAGAATTGTGACATTTGAACCTATTTTGACTTCTGTATTTTGTGATTTCCCATTCTTCTGACACATTTCTTTCCGGCAGAGTTGCTTTGCCTCTTTTCTTGAATGCAGGGCGGTATGGCTGACCCTCTACCACTAGGGGCCTTGTGAAATAATTTGGAAAGCTCTCCTAGATCTTTCCTTGCCCCATAAGCATCTTAAAGGCCACTCGGGCTGCTTCCTCTTCCTCCTTCCTTGTGACAGGGAGGTTAATAAACTGTTATGGGGTCCCAGGGGCTGGTAACAGCTGCTCACAGCTTGCTGCCTTGGTGAAATGGGACTAGGAGCCTTGAGAAGAGGTCTTCTTTTGAGTGGAGATCTGGGGGCGAGGGAAGAGGTGGGAAGCAGGGCTGAAACGCCTTGGTGTACCCAACTGGTTGCCCGCCAAGGTAGATCTCCATCTCCTTAAAGACCTTGGATTCTCATTAGAATTTCAGGCCTGAATTGTAGCATTTTAAGAAAGGCAATAACAAACATTTTAGCATGGCATCTGTATCTTCTTTGTAACTTTAGAAAACTGAACTTTTGGCTGAATCTTTTCCATTCAACCAAAGCCATTTTCCTTTGGCGTCCAACCCCCCCGCCCCCCAAAGTCTTTTCAGCAATCAGATCTTAGGGTGGAAATTCTGATGTCCTTAGTTAAGATTGCAAGTACTGAATAAACAAACCCAGCTAGGGAAAGGAAGAGAGGCAACATATTTATAGCATGTCTTGTCCTTTTGCATACAAACCATGTCAAGGTCTTCTATTATTTGGTGTGTTGCTTTCTGACACATTGCAAAAAGGCTCAATGTGAAACCTTCTAACCCTGGGATTTTAAAAGACTTGCTTGGTGTAAGAGCTGAGGCACCAAACTCTTAATCAAGATTAAGCCTGACCAAGATCAGCCTCTATAATTGCACCTGCCCTGGGATTCTCCAAGATCGAAAGCCGGCATGAGGGTTGCTTCCCCACATGAGGGACCTCTCCTAAGACTCTTTCAGTCAAAGCAACGTTTCTCAACCTTGGGCACTTTAAAGAGGGGGGTGAGGCCATAGAGGATGGACTTCGTAATACCTGAAACATGATTTTTGTTATACTGGCTAATTAACATGGGTTTTCTGGAATTTTAAATTTGTTTTTTTTTACTATATTGCTAATAATTTCCCATAAGCCTTAACCTTCAAGAAAAAGCCTCTCTTTCAGGAACCAGGACTGGCAGGAGAGCATTCAATACATGGTAGATAACAGTTTCGTTTTTAGCTACTAAACAAAGAAAATAGTGAAGCCACTTTTGAGAAGCACTGAGAATGTATATCACCAGATTGATGTTTTTCCTTTGCAAATGTTTCTTTTGTTGTTAGTCAGAACACAATGCTCTTTTCTATGGCTAAGCTGTAATTCTTGTTGATGTAACTGAACAGATGACTATTTCTAAACCAGTCAAACTTTTTGCTTTGAAGTTCTCTGTTGCACTAACTATAAAAGTGAATGTAATCCATTTCTCAGGGTTCCCCCTTTTCATAGGGAGAATAAATTTACTCTAATAAATTGCTTTTAAATGCTCTTCCAACCTGGTTGCTTATTGGAAAAAATAAACCAAGGTACGGCCGGATCAACTAATAAACTTACCCTTATTCACTAGAGAATTGAAAGGAAACCAATCAACACTCACCAAATTTCTTTTGAACAAACTTCTTCTGGATGAACGACTGTTCTCTCTCCTTCAGGGCCCCTATAATGAACGATCTTCTTTTTGCATCACTGGCTGCAGTTTCCTAAACTTCAGATAAAAATCACAGTGTAAAAAGAAATCAGTTTGAAGCTTTTCCATTGATAGCGATCTGCAGTCCAAGAAAGAACTGGCTGAAGATTCAGCTGACTCATCAATTTTGATCAGCAAATCTGGCCCTCGGTTCTACCTCTGCTTGAGAACAGCTAAAAACGAAACTCCTATCTGGAATGTGTTGAATGCTCGCCTCCCAGCCCTGGTTCCCAAAAGAGAGGCTTTTTCCTTGAAAGTTAAGTTTGGGGAAATCAGAAATAGAATGAATGAGCTGGAAGTTTGCTTTATTGTCATTGCACCTCGTGCAACGAAATTAAATGCCATCTTCAGTGTACATTATAACTATAAAATTAAAACACAAACACACATCCTTCACATTCTATACAATTGAATTAAAACCCCCTGATATTGTGTTAATTCTAATACAGTAGAATTCAATAGAGTTCCTGCCCTGGGATAGAAGCTGTTTTTCAGCCTATTTGTCCTTGTTTTATTATCCTGTACTGTCTGCCGGATGGTAATAGTTAAAAAAAAAGGTGACCAGGTTGAAATGGATCTTTAAGAATGTTTTGAACTTTCTTAAGGCAGCAGGAGCGATAAAGCTTTTCCAAAGAGGGTAGAGGGCAACCAATGATCTTCTGGACAATGACATTAACCCTCTGGAGCGCTGTCCTGTCTGCCACTGAGCAATCGGCAGATAGGACCTTTTTTTCTTCAAAAGGTTTTTATTTTATATTTGCAATAAATCCGTCTTTCATTTAAACAATGTGTCGACTGGGTACATATCTTGTGCTAACAATTATAGTTAGTACTTTTCTTACCAATATAACCACAATCACATTTCCTTTATGAGTCATTGTCTCTTACATCTGTTATCTCTGTAACAATCTTCACTTATTTGTCTAGGACCTTGAAGGTCTTCTAGTTCAGCCCTCTGCTTAAAGCAGAACCTATACCATTTCAGGTAAGTGACTGTCTACAGATTCTTCTTAAAAGCTTCCAGTGATGAAGCACCCACAACTTCTGGGGGCAACTTCTGCTCCACTTGTTAACTGTCCTCCCTGTTAGGAAATTTCTCCTTAATTCCAGGTTGCTCCTGAAGTTTGAAGTTAGCATAGGCTGGGTACCCGATGACTGATACGGAGCTTAGAAACAATGCTTTTTCCATCATAAGATCTAGAAACTTGCTTTAGAAATAAACAGATTTCCAGAATCTGCCAATATGGCTGTCCTAAGGTTCACCTTTCTCTTTTCTTTTGTGTTCTCTGATTCCTCCCCCGAAAATTGGTTTGGCCTTTTTGACACCGAGATTACAACTGGATTGACTTTTTGCTCTGGGCCCAAAAAAATCTCGATCTTTGTTTAGAAAGAGATTGTAATGTTGACCTTGGCCATTAGATCTTGGCCTTTCAGGGGAAAAAACCCCTATCTTGTCTTTTGGTACCCTTCTTTTGTGTGGAGTAAAGGATCAAATGGTGGAATGTATGTACAGAGGAGGCCCTGGGATCAGAGGAAGGGTCATATGTGGAGATAGGACCCAGGTATGGATGGAATGGGCATGAGAGTGATGAGTATGAATTCTGAGAAAGCATTTTCTCTCGTCTTCATTTTTGTGCCTTAAGCAGCCTTGCTCCTTCCTGTCCCTCTCTCTCTACAGGAGGGGGGGGTGGGTCACAGTGGGATGGGGTGCTGCCTCGGACAAAGATTTAAATTGCTTTTACTTTTCTCTGCGGAAGGAGTGGGCTTGCTGAGGGGGCAGCTGCCTTGAGCTGCTCTGCAATAGAAAAGGGGTTGGAACCACTAGCCAGGATATTAGGGACAAGAATAGCTTGCTTCTATGAAAAACCCCAAAACCACATAGCTGACACATGAAACCAGGACACTTTGCAAGAGACCTGGGGTGAAACACAAGTGATGCAACATTTAGCCATGTAGGGGGCTGAGATCCAAATAACCAATCAATGTTATCTGCTGTGCATGCATTATTAGGGGAAGGGCAAAGGGCTGGATGTGATCACCCCTTGACTATAAAAATTGCTGTAAGATTCTCATTGAGGCCCTTGATTAGCTTTTGAGCCCCCAGGGTCCTTATATCTTGGTACCCAAATAAAAGCATAATTTTGTACCACACTTTTGTGACTGGTGACTTATCAGCTTCGACACCAAGCCCAGTTTTGGGGACAAAACTTGCAGCCGTTCTTCATATGTATTTTTTTTTATCAGCAATACAATTGAAAAAGCATATTTAAAATACAAGAAACCCCACGTTAACTAGCCAGTGCAATAGTATTACAAAAGCCATGTTTTGAATATTACAGAGTCCAGCCACTGTGGCCCTCCCGTGGACTTCAGTTCCCAGAATTCTTCAGCCAGCTATGCCATGCTGTGGAATCCTGGGAATTGAAGTCCATCCCATGACTTGAGGCGCCCATGATTGAGAAACACTATTTTAGGGGATGGATTTGAACATAATTTGGTGGCAATTGCATTTTTGAGATTTGAAATCCACAAATCTTAGAAAAAAAGAAAAGAAAACACAACGTTGAGAGAGCCTGCTTTAGAAAGACGCCCTACTGGGCGTCTCCAACCCAGCGCCCTCCCGGAGCGACTCGTGACATTTCCCGCCAAAATCCCTCCCCCCTCCCCCACTACTCCTCCTCCCAGCGCGAGACGCTGTTTAACCGTCGCCAGGCGGGGCGGCTTGGCGCATGCGCACTGGCGTCCCCCAAGGGCCTCAGGGCGTCGGAGGCTCGGCTTGAACCGTGTGAGGCGCGTTCACACGAGGCGCGCCGAGGACAGGCGCGCCCTCGTCGACCCTTTCCCCAGAAACCTGTACTGTTGGTTTCACACGGCCGAATTCGCCCCCTCAGGGGATTCCCGCGGATCTAAAGTCCTACCCCCACCCCCGTCAGCCCAGCTGGACCCGGACTGGGCTCAGCAGGGGCTAGTCGGATCCCCGGGGGGCGATTTGGGGACCGGGAACCCGCGAAAGGTGGGGGGGAGTCCCATCATCCACAGCCGGGAAATTTATGATGCCAGGGCTTATTTTGGGTTGGTGAGGGGATGAAACAGAAATCCCCCCCCCGTTTTCCCAATGGCTTGGGAATTACATATATGTACAGACTTTATATATATTTTATTATAATGCTATACTGTAGTTTATTTGAATTTTTATTTTTAATTTAAAGGATTTCGGACTCTGGGAGGACTCTGGGAGGCAACAGCTAGGAGTCAAAAAGCATAAATAATAAAAATTAATAAATAAATAATAAAAATTAATAATAAAAAGGCATAAAAGAGTCATTCAGAGGGCATTCTGGGAAACAGCCTCCTAAAGCCTGAGTCCTGCTAGGGCAGGTGGGGTTGCTCTGCCTTTATTTTATTAAATTACATTTGTATGCCACGCATCTATCTAGAGTTTCACTCTCTACCGTGCACTGGGCTGCCCGCAAATCTTGCCTTGTGGTTGCTTCTGCAAACCACCATTCCTGGCACTAGGTTGGGTTTGAATGAAAGCTCTGCATTTCTTGAAGGTGGGTGGGTGGGAGATGCTGCCCAGCTTCCCTTTGCTAGAGGATGGTCAATCTGCAAAGTGCAGCGGTGGTGTGACCCTAAACCTGCTGAGAATAAATCCCCTCTGGTGGAATTTGACAACTATCACAATGCCATTAATGTTGCATTATGAGAGAAACACAGTTTCCTGATCACAAAGCTAGGATTTCCCACTTAGGTTGCATAAAGGGGTGGCAAAATCGAATTTTAACAGGCTGTCTTTAGGTGTAAGATATTGTGCCATCTTTTTTCGGACAGTGTTTGTGTGTGTTTGTGTATGTGTGTGTTTGCATCAGGAGAGCCTGGTAATCTTAGGATGTTCTTAACACTTGGGGTTTTTTTGTGCTGTTATCTGGTATTCCACAAATTTCTTTACCCACAAATAATGACCTTGTATTTTGTAATCAGGTAACAATGGCTACCGTCGTAAAGTCAGATGAATACAAAAATAAGCGTAAAAAGGAAGTAAAAGTGAGTTTCAACTAGGTAGCATTATCATTGTTTAAATTGCAGTATTGTCCTTTTTGTTTGTATTCTGTTTAAGTGATGGATATGGCATGGCTGGGGAAAACCATGTATGTTATTTTTTTTTAAAACTGTCACTCTTTTTCTCTTTATAGAATGAAACTTCAGGAACTGCACAATTGGTTTTTTTTGAAAAAAATGATCCGATTCCTGAAAGCTCCCAGAAATTTCATAAAACTGATACTTTGGAAACAATTTTAAAGGGTATTATTTTGAAAAGAATATTAGCCATTCTTATTGTTTACATTTACACCCAAATTTTAATTAAATATTTATATTAACAGATACAGGCAAAGAAATCAATGCTCTATTATCAAAGTATGCACAAATTTTGAGGCAAGTAAATTATTTTACTTTTGACAGTTTAAACTTTCGTTTTTGAACACGTATTCAGCAGTTGATGTAACTGATATTTCTCAAATTGTGTTTTAGTCCTTTTTATTTACTAAGAAGCAAAAATAAACCAACTGTTTGCCCATTGTAACAAAATGCTTTCAGCTAGAAAAACAGATTTAAAATATATAGCAAGATCCAAAGTTATTTAGTGTCTGTCTTCTGAACCAACGTACTTTTAACTGTGTACTTTGCATTGGTAAAATTCGGTTAAGTTGTTTTGCTGCCTTGCTTTTGTCAGCAGTGTGCGTAGGGGAATACTATCTTGTAATAACTCTCAGTGTATCTTTCACATCTGCCCTGGCTATTTGGAAGACCCTGGAGCTGTTTTAGGAGGTGTAGGGAGCTCCAGATATGAGCAGAAAAAAGAAAAAGCTCCATTGTTTAAGTGGACTGTCACAAAAATGAATTTTACCCAAAGTGTTCAAAGCAAAACAGCAAACTCCCCACATACTGATAAAACAAATAAACACTTTATATAAGCAGGACCACTATATATACTGCAAGTTCAATATCTTCTAACTAAAGTTTTATATTTACGTGGAGAAATACTCTCCCACAATATGTATTTAATAGCTTACCTTCATGGTTTTAAAATGCTTGACAACAATTGAAAACATCAATACAAATTTTAGTTTTGTATGTAGCAGTTTAAACTATAGGTGTTTCTTTTCTTCCTTTTTATGACTAAAGTGAAAGAGCAGCAATGGATGCTTCGTATGTAGAGGAGCTTGAAGGAATCCTGAAAGAAGCTTGTTCTGTAGAACATCACTTGAAGTTGAAAAGAGAGAATCTAAGGCACAGTTTTGCAGCAATTGCAGGCCCTCTACAAAATGAAGAGGGTGTATCTGGCAAATGATTTAAGGCATGGGCTTACTTGTTCTGTTGTATGGGAGAGGGGGAGCCTTTTAACTTCCATGACACTTGTACTTCCTTTTTTATTGATTCGGAGAGTAGTTCATAATTTCAAAACTGTATAACTTAAAAGAAGCCTCAGTAGTTCTAATTCAATTATAATTAAGATACTGGTTTAGAACAGTTATGTAGGACTGCTTTTCTATGGAAAAGCTTATTAACCTTTCTTTGAATGACAGAATGGAGAAAAATCTGGTGAGCTTTATCTAAAGCATGTCATTTCAGTGAGGAAGGCAATACCATGAACTTGAGTTATTTTGACAGATACCCAAACTACATTTCATTTTCCTAGGAAAAAGTTACGTGATTGAATCACAGTGAAATCTTGGCATACAAACCTTTAATTTTGGCTGGATTGTATATGTTATACTTTGATAAAAGACTAAAAGCTTGTTTTCACTAAATAGTTTTAGAAAGTGATGTTTTTCTTTCCCTATATTTTATTATTTTGTTCTTTTTCCCTTTGGAAAAAGAATTCTATTTTATAATGTTGATTACTTGAAATGAAAATAAAATAGAAAGGAAGAAAATAGTAATAATGTTCTTATTTTGCTTATGCATTATAGACTTTGTCCCAAAATAAAATCATGATTTAATGTTAATCTTATGGGATAATTACTTTATACATATGTATAGGTATTATGATTAAACTGTTCATTATATTTTCCACCTCCAACGTGGTTCCCTTGTTTTTCATTGCTTTTGAACATCTAATTGCTACTTTTCTTTCCATAAACTGTTTTCATGGGTTGGTGGGTTAGAGTTGAACATTATTTAAACTTAAACCTGCAATATCTGATCAGAATAATAATTCCTTATCTTCAAATCTTTCCCATCCCTAATAGATCAAGCATCCCTAATAGATCAAAAGCATCCCTAATAAGATCAAAAACAGCCTTCAATTTTGTCTGGTCAGTTTCAAGACCAGGCTTAAAATCGGTTTCACATTGAATACTTTTGTTGTCATGTCTGGTGCATTGGTCAGAAAAGGAATATTTTAATTACTGTCCTATTTGTTAATGGCCACTCATCACAGAAATAGCTGAGAGGTGGCTGTGTCTATGCTAGTAACATCAGGCGAGAAACTCCTTCAGCTTCTTTTGAGCAATAATACAAGCCTCTCATCTTGTGTACCCAGATGTGGATCAAAACAAACAGAAGGTTTGTCTCACAATATAAACGTGTCTTCCAAAGCATTGCTTAATATTTGCTTGATCCTCATCCAAACACACTTTGCTCACACTTTTGCTTGTAGGAAAATGATTAATTTTGAAGGAGTTAGGCTACTTTTAGGATTGTGCCAGAATAATTGAAACATTATTTCTTTGGACCTGCAGCAAGATAGGAATAATACAAAATCATGGAGATATTATTGATATATGCCATAGATCTATGACTAGAGCCTGTGCATAAAGAAGACTATGGCTGAATCAGATGTAATTACCAATATTTAGCAGCTACTGCAGACAAGAAAGCTGCTGAAGGACAGAATCCTTAGCATATGATGTTTTTAATTTGGTAAAATGTATGCTGCTTTGAACTTCGGAAGAAAAGACAGAGTATAAATCTAGCAGAAAAACTTTTGCCCTTAGTTGATTAACGTCTCTGTTGTGAGGTTTGGCTGTAATAAACATGGAGAAGAACAGAGAAGGCTGAGGGAAAGTTTAGGAAAAATAAAAAAAATGAAGAATTGTGGGCAAGAAGTGAGTTCCTGTTGATCTTGATCTGTTCTAAATTGCTAGCAAGAGCTCTGGGCAAAAGGAGACTGCAACTTGCAAACTCAAAGCAACATTTTTCTCCATGCGTTGCTTTTACATGCTCTGCTTGCCTGGAGGAATGCATTGGCACTTCAGAAGCAAACGACTCAGAAGGGCTTTGATATCCCTGGGAGGGAAGACAGAAGTTCCCTGGTTTAGGATGCTAGACCAAAATACTCATCAGATGGCTGGCTGAGTTCTTCAGGAATTCTCACCCACCAGCTGAACTGGTTTCCCTGCAGTTTTGTTCAAAAGTGACATCAAAGTGCCAACTAACCGACTGCACTTTAGTGCCCCGGACATACCCAGCCTGGATAATAATTGGATATGAACTATTAATTCAATAGCTCGTGATGCACTATGAAGCAAGCAGAGATGTTGTCTTAATCGTGAGATTTTGCAATTTAGGTCTGCTATAATTCTGTTTCTCCTCCCCTGAAAAGCGATTTGTCCAAACTTGATACGAAAGGTTTGTGCTCTCCCGTTTCTGCCAGTTTAATGCCACTTTGTCTCCTAACCTTGTTCAGTCCTGAAAGGGGGAGGCAGGCTTTTATTGTGAAAAGTTGTGCTAAGCCAACAGATACTCCATCAGTGCCCTGCGTCTCTATTTGCGGCTTGCTATTTTCTCCCAGCTCAGCATCATGAAAATGCTTTTCCTCCTCGCTTCTTTCACCGGCTTCCTGCTTCAGAAGGCGATCCTCGCTCTTGCATCTTTGCTGCAATATATCCCAGGTAAGAACGTTTCCTTCCCATCTCCTGCTAATGGCAGTTTTTTTTTAAAAAGCTTTGAGCCATGTAAGATCACAGAGATCTTATTGGGGTTGGGACTGGTTAGGAGCAAATCCTGATGCTTACAAGCTAAAGACAGATTGAATTTGAATTGTGATGATTCATGCAATCTTCTAGGAACAATAATCAACAAATAATCAACATACTTCCCTTGGCCTGGGTTTTTATGTAATGACCTGGGGCGTGGCACAAAGGTAACACAGTCAGATATGCAATAAGAGTCCCTTTATTATTTCCAGCTTTGCCCCCAATATCAGGTTACCTTCTGGCTGGAGAAAAACTCTCCCAGGAACAGCCTTTGACTGCAGAGAATTAAGTCCGAAACATGGTCAACATAAACTGTAACTATAAATCCAAGCCAAACTGAGGTAATTAGTTTGACAGGGCAGGAGCAGGAATTTCAGACTTGAAAGCACGGCAAAACTCAACAGTTGGGAAGACACCAGGAACACAGATAAGCCACAAGTCACTGTTCCCAGCTGCAGCTAATGAAGGGAATCAGGGCCCTTCCCTCCCCTGTAAGCCACGCAACCCATGTTGCTCTCCGTTCCTCCCTGCGTGCCCTAGGATGAAGATGGGGTGGGCCTGGGTCTTCCTCTGAACTCCCTCTCCCTTGTTCTACCTCTTCCCTGCTCTGCTCAACCTGACTTTGCCCTTCCCCAGTTTCCTCCACAGCCAACTGAGCCAAACTCTCGCTCCCTGTCAGCTGTTCGTCTTTCTCTTTGGATTCAGACTACGACAGGGGCATGACATTTTATTTTATTTTTTTTACTTCCCAATTGATCCAACAGCCTTGGAATGATTATTTTCAGGATCAGCCAGGAAAGGAGGGTGTAAACCAGGAACGGTCTCTCCACAGCCAGCTGGCTATGCAAGAATGATAGATTTTGTACAGAGGGAATTGTTCCAAATATGAAACACTCCGCTGAACATTTTATCTGCTTTTCCCAGTAGACAAATAGGAGCCTCTCTGGCAACCTGTCAGGATGGAGCGTACATACGAATTCAGCCAAGAGTGTCTTGTGATGAATTTCCTACTGGGATTGGCCCGAGAAGGTTTGAGAAGGCTCCTAGGTTGTCCCAATATCGAAGGTCCCCAGTTATGAAAGTCACCCAAGTAGACCTCAGTTAGAATCTGCACAGAAGTTTGGTGTGGACAAGATCTTTAGCAGGTTATCTTGTGGACAAGATCTTTAGCACTTATGATCACAATTGAACCCAAAACTTAAGTTGCTAAGCGGGACAGTTGCTACGTGAGTTTTGCCCTCTTTTATTACCTTCTTTGCCATAGTTGTTAAGTTAATTATTGCAGTTAAATTAATAACATGGTTATTAAGTGAATCTGGCTTGTTAGAAGGTCACAAGAGGGGATCCCATGACCCTGGGACACCGCAACCGTCATAAATGTGAGTCAGTTGCTAAGTGCTTGAATTTTGATCACCAGACTCTTGGGATGTGTGGCAAATGTTCACAAGCCCCTTTTTTCCACTGCTGTTGTAATTCCGAACAGTCACTAAATGGACTGTTGTAAGTCAAGACTACCTGTCCTGCCATCCAGAAGTGGCACAGGAGGCAACGCTTGGCAGGCATTGGGAATTATTACCCACAGTTTAGAGAATATATCCCATTTAGGTGTTGAGAGCTGCTCCCTAGAGTGACCCAACAGCTTCCTCACCTTCCTTTCTAAGTGTCAGTTGCATCAGACCAGAGAGTGAAGGAGGAGGCAGAACTATCTATGAAGGTTCATCACAGGTGCAAATTGGCTGAAAGAAGAGAGAGCTTTGAAGTAGTCATAAAATGGCTCTGATTGAGCCAGGACAGGTTGTAGCCCTGTGCAATCATTAACCTTGT
The DNA here is from genome assembly GCA_023653725.1 of Bungarus multicinctus. NCBI lineage: Eukaryota > Metazoa > Chordata > Lepidosauria > Squamata > Elapidae > Bungarus > Bungarus multicinctus. The sequence continues at coordinate 25,209,595 of CM042837.1, forward strand.
CGATTGTACTGACTTGACCTATTTCACTGACGGTGTGTGGGAGCCAGGCTGTATTATTATTATTGGTTAATCTTTCGTGAGATTCACAGCCTTTGGGACTGGTTGATAGCTCAACAGCTCGAGTCCTAACCAAGGATCCAGGAACTATTCAGGTAGCGTCAGAGGATATAAGCAGTTCCAAGTAGGATGGTTTTTTGTAGAATCATGGTATTCAAGTCTGATAAATTCCGAATTTCCAAATAGCGAGGCAGCCCTTTAGGTATTGTTCCAAGGGCTCCAATCGCAATTGGGATAACACAGGATTTCTTTTTCCAAAGTCACGCAGCTTCAATTTGTAAGTCCCGATACTTTGTGATTTTTTTCTTGTTGAGTGTCTACAATTTGTGCATCACCAGGTATTGCAATGTCAATGAACCAAACCTTTTTCAACTATTGCTGAAATTATTATTATTATGACAGTATACACAGCAAACAAGATAACCATGCTGAGTTTCATATCACAAATCACTAGTCGAACACTTCCCAAGTGTTTAGGACTATGTGATAAACACTTGGGAAGTGTTCGACTAGTGAATTGTGATACAAAACCCAGCATGGTTATCTCGTTTGCTGTGTATACTGTCATAATAATAATATTTTCTATTATTATTATTATTATTATGGGAGAAGGGATATTTCATCATGGTAGTGATCCAAAAAGCATTAAACAATGTGGTTTGATTTTTAATTTAATTGTCAGCCTTTGGCAGAGACTTATCATTTGAACTCCTTGTGTATTTGGTTCTCCAAACCAAAGATTTCTAAAAATGGTTGCATTTTCTTCTAAAGTCTGAAAAAAATACTCTGTTTTTATGACATTAGCACTTTATGGGGCAAGAGGGGTCAGAGACAGAATTCCACTCCCAAGAATTTCAGATATTAAAGCAATATCTGGACATGTCAATTCAAATTCAATTCGGACCTGACTTCGTAGGAATGAAGGAAAGAGCTGGTAAGCAGGATCAGATCAAATTAGCTTTTCAGAAGTCATTGTAAATTTCTTCTCTCTTTTGCCCCCTTTTTCTTTTTGCACCTTTCAATTCCCTCCTAGTTCTCTTAAGCCTGCTAGACATAATAAATGAATTCTGATTGAATTGGTGACACTCATCCTGAAAGGCAGAGACCAGCCTTGGACATCTCTCTTTCCTCTCTGGCCAACACCTATAAAAAGCATTTCCACAAACCCCTTCTTGAACCTGGGTGCAGTAGGGCTGTGGATAGAAGCGTTCCTGGGAAGATGATGGAACATAATGTACCACTTCCAAAGCATGCATGTGTATTTTTGGATGTTAACCCCTTTGCTAATTGCTTGGTTTGTCTTTGCAGGGATAAAAAGTCTGGTGTCCAAACAGAAAGCACCAGTTATTTATAGCCACAAGAAGGGCTTAGAGTGCATCTCACCATTATTCTCCACTGTACAAGAAACACCTCAAGCGATCCCAGTAAAACTCCAAGGGCAGATTCCCAAATGGTTGAAAGGAAAGCTACTGAGAAACGGGCCAGGAAAGTTTGAATTCGGACCAGATAAGTACGCTTATTTCAATTGCTATGGATGCTGTCTGCTCTGCTAAGGATTTAAAAGCCAATAGATAATTTTATTCTGGTCTGCAGTCTTGATCAACCTTCTCCATTCATATTCTTCAGTAATTCGACTCATCAGTTGTGTCTTAGGTAGAAAGAATCCTTGGGTACATATTTTCTTGATTTAAGGGAGATATAATGACAACAAAGGACATGGAGAAAACTGATTTAGTAATAAACTTTTTTGAGGGGAGGTTGCCTTTTTAGAAATAACCTTTTTAACGATTCGAAAATAATAGCTTTGCAAGAATTACAGTCTTTAATACCTGAGGTACACTTTGTGTGCACCTGTATACTGAAAGGAGCACTTTTTGTCATCTGAGTGGATGCTTGGAACAGGTAGGGTAAGCTTTGCACATGGCTTTCTCCTCCTTTAATCTGGATTTGTCTTCTCCAAATGAAGGTACAACCACTGGTTTGATGGCATGGCACTCATGCATAAGTTTGAAATTGAGGATGGGATGGTGAAATACAGCAGCAAGTTTCTCCGAAGTGATTGTTACCTGACCAATAGCAAGAACAACCGAATCATGATCTCTGAATTTGGCACCGTGGCCATACCAGATCCTTGCAAGAACATTTTTGAGCGCTTCATGTCAAAGTTTGTCTTGCCAAGTAAGTATCATTTTTGGATCAGTTTCACTCAGATTCTGCATCTGAAGTTAATGCTTTCCATAAAAATTTTTTTTGTAAGAAGTGGGGAGAGGGGAGAGTGGGAAAACTTCTGGACAAAGTTGGAGGTGATATTCAGTTTGTCTTCCAACTCTGTCCTTGGCAATTTCACAATTTCGCAGAAATTGGCTTTAAGAAAAGGCGTAGCAGAACAGACAGTCCATTTGTGACTACGTAGAAGTTCTAGGCTGATTCCTCTTTTGACTCTGCCCCCAGTTCTGCTACTCCTTCTACACTTTCAGTCTTTTGATTCTGGCAACTTAGTGACAATGGAAATGTTTTTTGTATTGAATTTATGACAATCTAATGAGGTGAATTTTGTACTGCAGAAGAGACAGACAACTGCTCTGTGAATTTTGCAGTCATCAAAGGTGACTATTTTGTCAGCACGGAGACCAGTCAAATGCACAAAGTGGATCTAGACACACTTGAATCAAAGGAGAAGGTAAAGGAATGGAGCAGGCTACCTGGCATTGAGTTAGTTTACTACCTAAATCTGGATTGACAGGCAGTTTTTCAGGAGCTCTGGAGATGCTAAGGATTTAATCTGGATCTTCTACAAATGTTCTCTCCAGATTCACGAGTAGATACACCCTTGTGGAACAGTTGCTTGGAAACCTAAGTGGGAAAGAATAGTTGCCCTCACTCATGGCCATCCCACAAAACAGCTTTTAGACTCAGAAAGAGGACCATAATGTTTCACAATGAGTTGTTGAGATCAGCTTCCCCTACTCTGGTTCTGTCCAGATGCAATGATGACCACCTCTCAGCTGGTGTGGGAATTCTGAGAGCTTCAGTTCTATCTGGAAGTTCTATCCAACTCAGCTAATATGATCTGCCTGCTGTCTTTGTCCTTGCAGGTGAACTGGAAAGAATACGTTGCGGTGAATGGAGCCACAGCCCACCCCCACTATGATCCAGATGGAACAGTCTACAACATGGGCAACTCTTACGGGACACATGGTAAGACAAACAGAAATATCTGACCAGCATTTTAATGTCTGGAGTTAGATACTAATCTCAGAGTATAGTTTTGACTTCATTGGTGAGTATGCCTCCCTTTCTAACCAACCCAGGCCCTTCTTGGCTTTTCACGCCAAACTGACAGTTACTTAACATCAAAAAACCCCAGTCAATTCAAGGATGATACAAGTATTTTTCCAATGAGTAAACACATAGGCTTTGAGTCAAATGCTACAGCTCTTTTAACTGGATCAGAGGACCTGGAAAATCTGAAGCAACATCTGATGGCTCATATATCTGAATTTTACACTGAAGGTGAAATGGCTGTGGAATTTCTCTGACAGTGCATGATCTTGGTGGTCTCCCCTTCCAAATCTTTGATGGGTGCTCAAATCCAAATTCAAGTCCAAATTCCATTATTGCAGTTTGCAAGAGCCGGGCTTTCTCTCTTACAGGCTCCAACTATAACATCATCCGTATTCCTCCCCAGACATCTCAGCCGAGTGACTCCAGCCTGAAGGGCGCAGAGGTGTTGTGCACCATTCAGCCAGAGAACAGAATGAAGCCGGCCTATTATCACAGTTTTGGTGAGAGGACCATCCTCCTTTTGGCCATCACCATCTTTACTAGAAATGCCAGAAAGAGGCAGCTGGAGTTGCAAAAGTGAAATGGTGAAAAGTGGGCTAATAATTTGGAATGCCGCTGATGTGATCTATCACGCAGCCTGAATAAAATCAAGTAGAACAGGAAATGTAATAGGAAATATTAAATTAATGAAATTCATTGCTCCAAGCCATGAATGATCCACCAGAGCAGTTCATATAAAAACAATGTAACATCTTTTGCTAGCTGGTGGCCATAATAAATTGAAATTGAAATCATGCCCTGAGAGTTGCTTTAAAAACAATGTCAGTGAAACTATGAAGCAGAACAAAAATTGTTGGCTCCTGGCTGTACCCTAGTTGCTGGCCTTCCATTGGAAGCTAGAAGGGGGATTGTGTAAATGAAGTCTGGCAATTCCCCTTTTTAAACAAAAAATGTTGATTACAAAAAAAGTGTGGCAATTCCTAAGTAGGTGGTGTAGCAGCATCCTAAGGCATTAAATTTGATTCACAGTGTTAAATTGAATAATTTGAAATTACTGGCCATTATGGTGAATAATCTGAAATTGTTTTGGAAACAAAGGATGGAGCTGGCATGTAGAAAGTTAAAGCTACCTTGTTGTTAGAAAAGTCCACGTAATTAGATGGAAGAATCGAAATTAGCTCTTCATGAAACGAAGTGGCTCAACTCTTCTTCTGTTTCTAGGAATGAGTGAAAACTACGTGATTTTTATTGAGCAGCCTCTCCAAATAAAGTTGTGGGAGATCATTACAGCCAATTTTTTTGGGAAATCCATTCTGGATGCACTGAGTTGGGAGCCTCAGCTAAATACTCGCTTTTATGTCGTGAACAAGCACACGGGGCAGGTAGGTCACCTGCTTGGCTGGACCCAGTAACTTCCTGATATGTCTTCTCTGGGGTCTGCAGGGCCGGGCAGACGAGACTGTTGCTCTTCTCGTCCGGCGTGGTAGAAGGTATCAATGAGCAAACCAAAGTTTTCCCCAGATTATTTTGGGGTAGCAGCTCCCAGAATGCCTCTATGCTATTGGCCAGAGTGGCTGAGAATGGTGGGGGAGTTGAGCTCCTCAGATCTTTGGAGAACATCAGATTAGGAAAGGTGACTTCTAAACTTCTTTGCTTTGCCCATCTGTTAAAATCCTTTCAAGAATTATCCTGATACATAAGTAAAGATTTTAAAGAAGTTGTACCCAGGACCAATTGTTTGGATGTCCCCAAAGAGCAGGAATTCACCCCCATGTCTTCCCCTCTTTTTGCAGACCTTACCTGTGGAGTACCATAGCAAGGCTTTCTGCTATTTCCATCAAATCAACGCCTTTGAGGACCAGGGGTGTATCGTCCTGGATCTCTGCTGTTTAGATGATGGGAATGCTTTAGACGTCGCCCGACTGCAGAACCTCCACAAGGCTGGAGAAGCCCTTGACCAGGTACCGCTGCTCTGCCCCTCCACATTGTGGGCACTGAAAGGGAGCTTCATCTTGCAGACCAGCTTGGTATCTCCCAGGGGTGCTGGACAGTGGTGCTCCAGTCCTAGACAAGGGTGGGATTCTGAGGGGAAGGAACACAGGGAGACAGGGAGGTGGAGGAGTTCTCTTCCCTCTTGGCCGTCCTGCTCTTCATCCTTGTGGTGTGATCTGCTTCTCTGTGCAATGGCTTTTTTTCTTTTGTTGTCTTGGCAGAGCTACAACATGTTCCCAAAGCCATTTCCACGGCGCTTTGTTCTCCCCCTCACAGTGAGCTCCAAGGCATTTGTGGGGCAGAACCTTAACCCTTTGTCCTACACGTTGGCAGAAGCTGTGAAGGAGGCGGATGGGAAGGTAAGTGGTTTGTGTCTGTGTCTGTGTGTGTAATTTAGAAAGAATGAAAGCATTCCATTTTTCTTGTTATCCTTTGAAAAATCTCGCCATCCTGCAAACGGCAGCTAGACTTGGGAAAAATAATGGGAATTACATAAATGGGATCATTTTTTCCAAAGACTAACTGAATGAAGCTTGGATCGAAGGTATCATGGGTTGAAGCTTAAACTCATCCGAAGGAGGCTCTTGATGTGGGATGTTTAAGAGCCTCGTGATGACGTAGAGCTCATTTCATACTCATGAGAAAGTTAAGAACTGACACTCGGAGTTTGGAAGTCAATCCCTCCCTCCCTCCCTGCTCATGGTAAACTTGCTTGCCCCAGGAGACTCGCCTCCTCCCTTACTAATTGCTTTTCAAACAGAGATTTTAAGATTGCTCCGAGAGGTGGTGGCGGGTTAAATACCTTCGTGCAAAGGCAAGTCAGCCATCAGGTGTGCTTAGATTGCAGAACTGAGCAGGGGGTGGATCAAAGGCTTTGCCATCGCTCAGGTTTTGTGCCAGCCGTGCAAGGGATACTCAGAGCTGCAATGAAGAGATGGCATTTCCTAACTGAGAGAAAGAGAGAAAGCACTCCCTTCTTCGCAACTTGCTGTTACTCCCAAGGAGGTGGGGATGGAACTGAAGGCCTCAAGGACAATGGCAGTAATTCTGCAATTCAACGAAAAAGGAAACACTTTTCAGAAAAAATAGTGTGTTGCCCCCAGAGGATGAGAAAGACCATCTAGAGGTAGTCCTTGATTTACAACCGTTCGTTTATCGACTGTTCAAAGTCATGATGATGCTGAAAAAAGCGACTTATGACTAGTCCTTGTAATTATGACCATTGCAGCAATCCTCACAGTCACGTGATCAAAATTTGGATGCTTTACGGTGATTGCAGCATCTCTGGGTCATGTGACTGTCATCTGTGACCTTCCCAGTCAGTTTCCAACAAGCAGTGTCTGTATGGGGAGGCTTACTTAACAACCATGTGATTCACTTAAGAACTGCAGTGATTTGCTTAAGAACCGAGGCAAAAAAGACCATAATATTGGGCATGACTTACTTAATAACCACCTTAACGATGGAAATTCTGGTTATAATCCCAGTTGTAATTTGAGGATTACCTGTACCCTTCAAGTGGCAGGGCCCAAAAACAGAAAGTATTGGGTACCAGGAAAGGCTCCTGGAGAAACTTTGCAAGTTCAAGTAGTAGATGGATAAGGACTCTGTAATGTGATTGATTCCGCGCTGACTCTTCTAGATCTGGTGTACACCTGAAAGTCTGCACAACGAGGACCTCAAAGAAGCCGGAGGGATGGATTTCCCTCAGATCAATTATGCACATTACTCTGGGAAAAAATATCGTTATTTCTATGGCTGCGGCATCGGTCATATCATTGGAGACTGCTTGATCAAGGTTGATACAGAAACCAAGGAGATGAAGGTGAGAAGAAAGGGGCCAGCAATGCTCTTTTGTTGTTGTTACTGGTGTGGTGGGGATGGAATTCCACCTCAAAAGCTCCTGAGAAAAATACCTTTCTGTGCCCTTTGTTTTGTCCACCAGATTTGGCGCGAGAAAGGGATGTATCCATCTGAGCCCATATTTGTGCCAGAACCCGATTCTTCAGGGACAGAAGACAAGGGAGTGATCCTCTCGGTGGTGGTCACCCCCAAGCGGGTAATTTAAGCCTCTACTCTTTGAATATTCTTTTAGATGGCTGAAAATGAGTTTTTCTTGCAGGGCATCTGGGCTTTCCAAATGCTGGGATTTTTTGGAGCATGTAAAAGTGAACGTGGTTTACTTTTCTTCTCTAGACCCCTAAAAGAGCAGAGGAAACAGATGCTTTGCGTGGGGAGGCACCACTAATATATCCCTCTTTCTTTCAGAATGAAGGCAGCTTCCTTCTTGTTCTGGATGCACAGGATTTCACCGAACTGGGCCGCACTGAAATCCCTGTCCAGATCCCCTGCGGCTTCCATAGTGGTTTTGTCCCCAGCAAAAATGCCTCCTGCTGAGACAGCAGAGATTCGGGGATCTGCCCCATGATGTTCACAACGCTGTGGACAAATGACTTCTTCTAGATGCGCCTTAATTTCCTAGACTACGCAATCGGGCTCTACTTTGATGGACAGAGAAATAGCCATTTTTCTCATCTAAGTTAAGTTTTCCAATTCAAAGCAAGACTTCATGATGTGATGCACATTGATCAGTGGGAAGTGATAATCAATTAATTAGAATAGAGCTGGAAGGGACCTTGGAGGTCATCTATCTAGTCCAACCCCTGCTCAAGCAGGAGACTCTATATAATTTCATACAAGTGGCTGTCCGGTCTCTTCCTAAAAACCTCCAGTGATGAAGCACCCACAACCTCTGGAGGCAAGTTGTTCCACTGGATAATTGTTTTCCCTGTCAGGAAGTTTCTCCTTAATTCTAGGTTGCTTCTCTTCTTGAGTAGTTCCCATCCGTTGCTCCTTGTCCTGCCTTCTGGTGCTTATTACCCACTTACTGCCCATATACACAAGCTTTTTTAATTTAAAAAAAAGAGGCTTTGCTAAACATAGTATAAATTCTTAATTTTTCTATTAATTAATTTAATTTATGATGGGATGTAATCGGATTCCCAGGAGGGAGAGACTGCATCCCAGATGGCAAAGAGGTAGCAGAGCTTGGAAAGTTTGGTGGAGGGTTAAAACGGCTCCTTCCTAGTGATTTCCAGAATTTATCTGCAGTTATGCAGATAGCTGCTTTAGTCTGGCAAGAGTCTGTCTATAAGGGAAGAATAATAAAGGAGATCATTCTTGAGTAACTCCACGTGTCATTCTTGGTCCTCGTAGCCCAACTATCAGGTTTGAACTGGTGCAGAGCCTTTCAGACACTGTTGAGAAATCTTGGCAATCCTATCAGATTTTTTTGTTCCTCTTTGTACCGGGGGCATCTCAGACCATTAACCCTTGGCCCAGTTCAAGCTGTAGCTGACTCCCCCTTGAGGTCCCATCTTCTCAAAGTTCTTTGAACCCATCTCTCTGCAAGAGTGGCCGTTCTTCATTTGGGGCGAATCCCCCCTTTTCTCAACCCCCACTCTTAGGCTGGCCATCTAAGGGGCAGAGAGCATGCAGGGGGCTTTCATTTGTCAAGGCTTCCCTGGGTCTGCCCACCACAGATAGGTGGGGCTTCTTACAAAGAACTTGAACCTAATTCCAACCAACAATCCCAATTCCTTTTCCCCTCAGGAGATGTCACAAATAAGGACCTTGACTTCACCTTCTCCCTTACTCGCTCAAGCTTCTGAGATGTACCAAAACAGCTGCTTATTCTCTTAGCTAGGGCTGGGCTCAGTATAAGCAATAGACCAGGGGTCTCCAACCTTGGCAACTTTAAGACTTTAAGACCCCATCTGGCTGAGGAATTCTGGGAGTTGAAGTCCACAAGTCTTAAAGTTGCCAAGGTTGGAGACTCCTGCAAGAGACGGTCCCAGCCACTTTCTCATCCCATCCAGAAACTACTGATGGAAAAGGCAAGAGAGCAAGGCAAGAAATTGAAGGTTGGGAAGCAGCTGCCAACCAGCACATGGGAAGCTCAAGTGGGGATCATTGAGGCTTCCCAATAGCATCAAACTCTCTGATCAGAAATGGCCTTGAAGGCATTGAAGAATATAAATGAATCATAGCAGAACAATGAGGACATCTGGAAGTTCTAAAGATGTTCTCACTGGTAATTAAATTTGATACCTCAGAATAAGGCTCAATTAAATGCAATTTTCCCTGCAATTCTGTTCCTCTCCCAGCCACTGCATCCATCCCACGAGGGTTTGGAAACAAATACCTTTCTGTGTGGAAAATCTCCTCCAGTGCCAAGAATTCCTGGCACAGGCCAGGAATTCAGTCCTAAGCTGAGTGGAACTTCAAAGGTTGAGATACTCTGGGAAGGAGGGCATTTCCTGGGCCAAGATCTTCAGAGGCTGACCCTTTCCGACCTTGTGAGAAGCTGGAGGAGGGGGCAATCGAAGGTCTGGATTAAGGAAAGCTGAGGACCGTCTATGGTAGGGGGTCTCCAAACTTGGTAGCTTTGACTTGCAAACTTCAACTACAAGAATTCCTCAGCCAGCACGGGACTTGAAGCCCACAATCTGCCACGCTTGGAGAGACCCCTGATCTATAGGGCATTTTGGAAGCTTTCCAGACAAGTGGGGCAGCAGGCTCCAGTTCCAAGGGGGAACTTTCCAGGGGTCTCCCGAAAATCGAGGATTTAATGCAATCCAGGAGATGAAAAGAGGGGAGGGGGTGGTGTCTTTAGGATGTTTAGTCTGGAGGCTAAGGGGAGAGACCACGAGACGCCAGAATCCATAAAGCAGGAGCAGAACCAACTGGTCTAAATGGCAGCTGCCAAGTTTCCACTTAACTATAAAGGAAGACTGCCTGATGGGAAGATCTGTTGAATCGCCTAGTAAAATTTCTCCCTCTTGGCAAGTGGAAGATGTGTTGTCTTCAACTCCCACAATTGGATCCTGGAATTCTGAACTCTGGGCGGCTCCCAATCGAAAGTTAACACAGCACGCAAAGCCGTATTGAAAACGATTAAAAACCCATTAACAATATTAAAACAAAAAACCAGGAGTCAGGGCAATCTCATCCCGTGTGTTGTGTTTGCATTTACACTAATGGCAGAGGAAGGAATTCCCAAGGGAGCAAAGAGGGGAGGAAGGTGCCAGGGAGAGTAGGGGAGGAGTCCAAAGCCCTTCTTCGTTCTGTAAACTGATTGTGCTCTTTGTCAGTTTCAGGCACTACTTGTTAACTTGGCTGGGGCTTTGCAGGGACCCTCAGATGCAGGACTGAAAAGCCCGGACAATATTGGACTTTTAATGCCACATACAAACATTTTAAAAAGGGCATGTCCACCTTTGGTCGGACACCTGGTCACTCTAGCCAGTTCTCTCTTGCCCCTTAAGCAATCTGGCCTCTGCCCAGGGCTGGAGAGGTCCTGCGGGTGGCCCGAAAGCTCGCTGCAACCCTCCCTCCCTCCCTCCCGCAAAGGACGGAGGAGCAGCCGCGCCGGTTTCTCCCGGGCTCTTGCCAAATCCCCGGGAATCCCCTGCCACGTGCTCGGCCCCGCCTCCTTTCCCAAGCCCAGGCAGAGGGGCGGGGCCGAAGCTTCGGAGCATCTCTCTCTCTCTCTCCCCCTCCACCCCTCCTCCTTCCCTCCTTGCGCACGCGCGGTGGCGCCCGAGAGAGAGGAGAGAGAGAGAGAGAGAGAGGAGAGTTGCCATGGCGCCGCCGCCCACCCGCCGGGCACGGGTCTCGCGTTGCGCGGTCTTCAGCGCCTCCCACCGGCTGCACAGGTGACCGGGGGTGGGGTGGAGCGAGAGAGGAGGAAGAAAGGGCTCCTGAGCACGTGCAAAGCGCCGGGGTTCTCCGGCCGGCCGGGGAAGGGCGCTCCCGTGTGTATGCGTGTGTTGGTGTTGGTGGGTGGGCGCAGATGGCAAAGCGGCCATGGTGTTTCCCCGCCCCCCTTCAAAAACTTGAGCGGGTGGCTGTTCTTATGCCTGTTTTTTTTAAAATTGGGAGCCTCCCCTCCCTCCCTCCCCCAGGCGGCTCAGCGCAGCCCTTGAACCCCGTAAAGGGAGGAGCAGCCCTGCCCCCCCTTGCCCTCCCCCACAAGCCCCCATGCTTGGAGGAGAGCAGGCTGGAAGGGCCCGGGTCCCGGTGCTGCCCCTGTCCAGGTTTCTTTATGCAATCTGAAGGTTGGAAGGGACCTTGGAGGTCATCTAGTCTGTCCTCCCCGCCAGGCCAGGGTCCCTCTGAACATTCCAGGTCAAGGGCTGGGCCACCTGGGCTTCAACCCCTCCTTCTCCTCCACCAGCAGTCTTCCCTCCCTCCCCTCAAAAACAGGCAGGGTGACACTCCCCCCTCCCCTCTTCATAGCTCTCCAGGTCAGGAAATCACTCTTTATCTCCCTTGGGATCTCCCAGGGTTTAAGCTTCCTCCTGCAGGGATCTGGTCCAGCCTTGGGACCCTCTGGAAAGCCAACCCAGCTCCCTCTTTGCCCCTCTGTCTGGCTTTGGACCCTTCGGTGGGGTCTCTGGGTTGTGGGGGTCCTGGCTGATGAAGCCCAGCTGGTGAGGTGGGTAAAGCCCAGCCAGGGACAACACTGTGGAGTGTCCACCCTTCCAAGGTGATCCAGACCATTGCACCAGATGTGACTACAATTGTTAAGACCCCAGGGGACTCCAACCTTGGCAACTTTATGACTGGTGGACTTCAAGTCCCAGAATTCTTCAGCCAGCATACGCTAGCTGAAGAATTCTGGGAGTTGGTCCATCAGTCGTAAAGTTGCCAAGGTTGGAGACCCCTGGTTATGAATAGAAGAGAAGAAAAGAGAATAGAATAGAATAGGAGAGAATAGGAGAGAAAAGGAAAGAATAGAATAGAACATAGATTAACAGAGTTGGAAGATAGAATAGGAGAGAATAGAATAGTTGAGTCAAATAGAAAAGAATAGTTGAGTAGAATAGAGTAGAATAGAGAATAGAATAGAATAAGAGTTGGAAGGGACCTTGGAGATCTTCTAGTCCAACCCCCTGCTTAGGCAGAAAACCCTATACCATTTCAGATTACAATTCTTCCTTCCGCCTTCTCTGCAGCCCATTCCTGAGTGATGAAGAAAACCAGAAACTTTTTGGGAAATGTAACAACCCCAATGGCCACGGCCACAACTACAAAGGTCAGAAGGGAGGGCTTCCGTCTCTGAAAGCAAGAGAAACGGGGGGGGGGGGGGGGCGTGGGAATGGCAACCTGATGCCCCGTCATCCACAGAGCAATTAGCCTTTGGGATGAAAGCTCACTCATCCCATGAAAATTGCATTCCTGGGACAGACTTGATGTGTGCATGAGTGTGCAGTTACTCATTTTGCACACCTGCTAAAGCCCACTAGCTTTTATACATTGCTGTCAAAACACCATCAGTAACGAATGGCATATGGCAAAGTGCAACCATTGCCGATTAATTGCTAGTAGAAGTGTTACCTGAACAATTTTGTTACATTGGCTAGCTAATTGTCTATGGAGATTCTCAGTCCTCCAGGTCCTGGTTGTCCCAAAGGTGTTTTTTTTCAGGAGGCAACTGGACTTCCTTGTTTTTTTTCTTTTGAAGACGTTTCGCTTCTCATCCCAGAAGCTTCTTCAGCTCCGACTGGATGGTGGGGAAGGGAAGGATTTATACTCCTTGCAGACAGCTGGTCATTTGCCTCCTTTAGAAGGTCGTTGAGGCCACTTGAAGGTTTATTTACTGTATTTTCTGGCGTATAAGACTACTTTTGAAACGAAAAAAAGTCAACCAAAAATCGGGGGTCGTCTTATACGCCGAGTATAATTTTCCAACTCGATCCTGCACCAATCACTGCAAGGCTGCTCGGACCGCCTCTCTAACTCAGCCAATCCAAGCAGGCTTTTTAATTAAAAAAGAACTGGTGTTGCCTCGGAAGTGGGGGGGTAGTCTTATACAGCGAATATAGGCCTAAACCTATGTTTTAACTATAAAATTAGGGGGTCGTCTTATACGCCGGTCGTCTTATACGCCGGAAAATACTGTATATCTTCAGTTGTCCCAAAGGTGCTTTTTTTCAAGAAGCAACTGGACTTCCTTGTTTTTCCTTTTGAAGACATTTCACTTCTCATCCAAGAAGCTTCTTCAGCTCCAACTGGATGGTGGGGAATAGAAGGATTGATACTCCTTGCAGATAGTTGGTCATTTGCATCCTTTTAATCACATTTAATCACATTTAATCACATGGATATGACAATCGTGTAATAACTTTTTGTGACTTTCTGACAAGAAAGTCAATGGGGAAGCCAGATTGATTTTATAACTGTGCCACTAAATTAACAACTGCGATGATTCACAACGTCTCTGGCAAGAAAAGGCATAAAATGAGGCAAAACTCACTTAACAAATGTCTTGCTTAGCAACAGAAATTTTGTTATCATTTGTGGTCGTAAGTTGAGAAGTACCTGTATAATAGAAAACAGGAAGCTTTGTTAAACTCCTGGCGGAAGTTATCCATCTGGTGTATTAATGTATTTATCTCCTTTGCTGATTATCTTAATGTGAAATCAACATCGCAATCCGATATTTCCTTCTTGCTCCTTTTCATTTCTTCTAGTGGAAGTGACTGTGCAAGGAGAGGTAAGTGAATTTTTTTTCAGATTTTAAACATTTATTTTTTCTTTCTATTTTTCCCCCAATAAGTTTATTCAGGATTGTATTATACAAGTGAAATGTATATATTTACAGAATAAAAAAATAACATTTTAATTTTTTATGTTAAAGTGCAGAAAAAGAAACAAATAGATAAATCTGCCTCTTTCACTCCCAGCAAGTATAATTAATAGTAACAACTTAACACTAGCTTTTCAAATATAGCCAAAAATCTCTTCATTCCATATCTCACTCCACTTTCTATAAACTCATCACTAGATCCTTATCTTTTCTCTATTAAACAGCAAAAGCGTTATCAGAAATAATATAAATATTACAAATTATATCTATTACACACACTGAATCTTTCCTTTTGTATTTTCTTTTCTAGATTAATCCTCTTACAGGGATGGTGATCAACCTGACAGATCTCAAAACCTACATGGAGGTAAGGAAGCTCTTTTCATCCCAGGGGTTGCCAGCAGCGATGAGCCATGCGCATGGATTTCATGGATCTTGGCCAGGCAGTTGGGGAATCCACTGTAGGAATTGAGGCACACCAGGAAATGCAGAGTGCAGCTTGATAACTTTAGCTTCTTCCTTACGTGTGGATAGAGGACAAGAAGGGGAGATCATAACCCTCCAAATGAAAGCAGCAACATAGATTGTTTTCTTGTCTCTTTAAGATCTCACTGGTGGGTGTAGAGGGAATTTTTTACCCAAGTAGGAAACACTCAAGAAGAGGCTACAGGTTTATTTCACTTCCCTGCAAAAATGCCGGAGGAGCTCTTGACTCATGCCATCAAATATTTATCTGCTGCGCGAGGCAGGTCGCCCAATGAGTCTGATTAACTTTGAAGTGTCTTTCAAGAAGCTAAATGCCTCCCATCTCTGCCTTCTAGCAAGCCATAATGGAACCTCTTGATCACAAGAATCTGGATAAAGACGTTCCCTACTTTGCAGGGGTTGTCAGGTAGGTAAATTCTTGATTCGCAGGCCTGTTTTCTAATCTTGAACTTGGGATATGAGAGTGCTTTTGAGTTGTTGTTCTTTTCTTCTCTTATAGGACTCTGAATTGCCTACATTATTCAGGGACATTTAATGTTAACATCAGGAGCGGGGGAGGGAAACTTGTAAATGATTGTTCTAATTCCCCCCTCCCCCAGAAAGACTGCTGGATAAGGTGATTTCCCCTGACAGTGGCAAGGAGGTTTAGAACCTTGGGGTTTTTCCAAAATCAATGTTTTGCATTGTTGGGGAAATCAAGACGGATTGTGTGTTCATTCTGCTGATTCAGACAACCCCACCCTAATGATCTTGAAGGTGTTTTGAAGCTAGGATTTAGAATTCCAGGCCAACACGAAACAAGCAACCTCAACACACTCACTGTGTTTTGGAAGTGTGGCTCATGATTTAATTGGAGTAACTGCCAGAATCCTGACACCCTGTGCAGGAATCTGCGGAAAGAAACACCATAGCTGCAGAAGGAGGTTTTTCCCTCTAGTGCAGCCACGGTGCAGGTGATAAAAAAAAATACCACTAACAAGACAATGCAATTCTCAAGGGTTTTTCCCTGCCCTCCCCCCCCCCCCCAGTACTACTGAAAACGTTGCTGTGTTCATCTGGGACAGCCTCCAGAAGTGCCTGCCTACCGGAGCCCTTTATAAGGTCAAAGTATACGAAACCGAGAAGAACATTGTGGTTTACAAGGGAGAGGGAGCGCCTTCCGAGAAGTGAGATGCTTGTGATGGCCTTTGTGCCGTGATCGTGTGATTCTTGGTGAACAGCCCAAACTCAGCCAGTCTGTCGATCATCCATCCACCCAATGTTGGACTTGTGAGTGTAAACGTTGATCTGTTTGTTAAAGCATCACATGCCTGAGTTGATACGAAGCAGATGTTTTATGCAGCTGGGTGGCATCAAACCTCCCTGCCCTGCAAGCATTCCAGTGCGATCAGAGTTAAGAAAAATAGCGATTCTTCCTCCATTAACTGTTTTGTTCCCGTTTCAAGAGGAAGTCTCTGCTTTTTCTCCATGATGAGTGTAAATCCCAAGATCCAGGGCTTTTTCTGAACACAGAAGGGAGTTTGCCTGGTCCCAGGCAGCTTGCAGGTAGTCCTCTGCTTGCGACCATAACGGAGCCCAACATTTCTGTTGTTAAGTGAGACAATTTGTTAAGTGAATTTTGGCCCATTTTACGACCTTCCTTGCTGCAGTTGGTAAGTGAATCCCTGCAGTTGTTATATTAGTAACTCGGTTGTTAAGTGAATCTGGCTTCCCCATGGATTTTGCTGGTCAGATGCTGGTCAGATCACAAGAGGGGATCATGTGATCCCTGCAACCGTCAAAAATATGAGTCAGATGTCAAGCACCTGAATTTTGGTCGTAAGTGTGAAAAACGGTCAGAAGTTTTCAGTGCCGTTGTAACTTTGGTCACAACATGAACTGCTGTAAGTTGAGGACTTCCTCTATTTCCCTTCTTGACTACCTGTTTTTTTTAAAAAAAAGAAACCAGAGAGGCAGGGAATGGATCTGCTGTGTAACTGAACCAATTACTATAATTAATCTCATTCCCCACACTCTTTTTTTTAAATGCAAGTTATCAGTGGCTGTTCAGTGGCTAAGCCCTGCCCCGTTCTTTGTGAGCCCATGGACCACAGCACACCGGCCCCCTGCCCCCGTTCTCCACTGTCTCCTGGAATTTGCCCAGATTCATGGTCATTGTATCAATGGCGCTCTCTACCCTTCTCATCCTCTCTCGGCCCATTCTCCTTGTGACTTCCTCTTTTCCCAAGATGGGGGTCTCATTTCATGCAAGAATATTAGTTTAAAAGTTCTGGCTCTCGGTTCTCCCACAAACTCAATAAACATCTCTCAGCAAGTTTTTTTTTTCCGGTTTCATCTTGGACTGGTGTGGATGTCCTGATTTTATCCCATTTTTAAAAAGGACATTCTCAACTGCTTAGGTTACAAATCCAGGTGATGATGATGATGATTACTACTACTACTTCTACTACTACTACTACTACTACTACTATTATTATTTGGAAGCAATACGGAGATGTCTGCCTGCTGCCTTCTGGGTTTTTATTTTTTTTAACTTCTAATCTAGCCAACAATCCTTGGACTTCCTGGCAATGTCTCATAAATGTGCCAGCCAGGGCTGACTAATTTTGGGAGGAAGGGGGTGCAAAGAGTCACCATCGACCTGACGCAGCCCCCTTCAGAAAAGAATTATCGAATATGTAAACTCTCCCTAATCAAGTGTTGTATAAACATTATGGATGAATGTGATTTCCACTGGGATTTAATTTCCCTTGGTCAGTTGTCATTAAATGCCTGAATTTTGCACCTGAATTTTGGATTGTCTTCTTTCAGAGAAAGCAGGAATACCTAGTTACAGATGTGGCAGTCAGGATTTTAGATCAGCCTTCCTCAAAACCCATCACTCCATTAGCCAAAATGGCTGGGTGGATTATCAGTATGGTACATATATTGTTCCATGGTGAAACATTCTGTTTTAAGTGTTGGGGTCATTAACTTAGGAGCCCTGGCTCCATTTGGACTTTTTCTTCCAGCTGTTACTTCTCCAGCTTCTCACCCTCTTCTTTACCTTGCTGTCAATCAGCACCACTACATCTATCCCCACCACTGACGTCTGGTCCTTGTCTACCCCCACAATATCTGGTTGATGGATCTAGATCTGGGACTCCTACAGGACCCTAATCCTCTTATTCTCCACAATATTCTGTGGGGTCTAGACTTAAAGAAGGTCTGAGCTCATACACCGTGCAGGTACCCTTGTCCTCACTTTCACCCCTTCCTCAAAAAGCATCACGGATGACCAGCTCTCTCCCGTTACACTTGGCAGTTATGGGGGGGTTCTTTGAGTAGTCAAGGCAGCAGACTTGCATGCAGAAGTCCAGTCCTGCCCTGTTCACGGATGACTTCCGAGCGGCCTTTCCATACACTCTGCTTGTCCTTCTGCTGAAGCTACTTTTAGTTTAGTTTAGTTCACTTTTAGTTTAGTTTAGTTCACTCCACTTCACTTCACTTCACTTCACTTCACTCTACTCTACTCTACTCTACTCTACTCTACTCTACTCTACTCTACTCTACTCTACTCTACTCTATTGTCATTGCACCTCGTACAATGAAATTAAATACCATCTTCAGGGTACATTATGACTATGAAAATAAACACAAACACACATCTTTCACGTTCTAGACATTGAATTGAAAGCCCCCGATATCGTATTATTATTGCACTATACTGTAGAATTCAATAGAGTTACTGCCCTGGGATAGAAGCTGTTTTTCATTATCCTGTACCGTCTGCCAGGTGGCAATAGTTAAAAAAAAGGCTGCCCAGGATGAGATGGATCTTTGAGAATGTTTTGAACTTTCCTAAGGCAGCAGGAGCTATAAAGCTCTTCCAAAGAGGGGAGAGGGCAACCAATGATCCTCTGGGCAATGACATTAACCCTCTGGAGCACTTTCCTGGGCAAGTGGCAAACCATACCGAGGTGCAGTAAGTTAAGATACTCTCTATGGTGCAGCGGTAGAAGGTCACCAGCAGTTTCTCAGTTGTTGTTTCCTGAGAAGCCTCAGGTAGTATAATCACTACTGGGCCCTTTTGACCAGGGCTGCAATGTGAACCCCCCAGGTCAGGTCTTCTTTTAGGATAACACCCAGAAACTTAAAACTGGCCACTTGCTCCACTCAGTCTCCCTTGATAAGCAAGGGCTGGATGTCGGATCTGTTCCTTCTATAGTCCACTACAAGCTCCTTGGTCTTATTGGTGTTGAGGACCAAGTTATTCTCTCCACACCACAAAAGCAACTGTTGGTCCACCTCATCTCGGTAGGCAGATCCCCCCCCCCCCCCCGAGATGTGGGGCTGACGGAGTAATTCTCCCTCCTCTGCTGTGAGAAGATCAGTCACACTGCCAACTGGGAGACAGAATTGTTTTTATGGGCGGATAAGCAAGCGGAATGAATTTTGCTTTGTAAAATCGTTTTATTGTGTACGCTTTACAAGGGGGCAGAAAAAAGCCCTTCATTCCACATAGGCTGAGATGGAACAAAATCTCATTAGCACGGTACAAAGAAGGAGCTGGTCAGCCTCCTGGTCAGCAATGGTTATCAACATGAAAGGAAGGCAGGACGTGGGTGTGTATGTGTGAGCATGGTTCTCTGTGTAATAAGGCAGAGCTGTGTGGCTAAACAATGCATTAGGGGAGTAAATCTGCAGAAACGCTGGGGAAGTGGTCGTTTGGCCTTAAGCCCACTGCTGTAGCCCTCACCCCCATGCCTAGTCTAGAGAAAAGAAGGACTAGGGGTGACCTGATAGCAGTATTCCAATATTTGAGGGGCTGCCACAAAAAAGAGGAAGGGGTCAACTTATTTCCCAAGGCAGGACAAGAAACAATGGATGGAAACTAATCAAGGAGAGGAGCAACCTGGAATTAAGGAGAATCTTCCTAACAGTGAGGACAAATAACCAGTGGAACAGCTTGTCTCTAGAACTTGTGAGCGCTCCATCACTGGAGGGTTGGAGACTGGACAGCCACTTGTCTGAAATGGTATAGGGTCTGCTCGAGCCGGGGGTTGGACTAAAAGACCTCCAAGGTCCCTTCCAGCTCTCTTCTGATTGATTGATCGATTGACTGCCCAGCTCCTTTGGAATTCATAAGTTCCATTGCCCTTAACATGGTTGGTGTTCGGTTTTGTTTATCCAATACCCCGCAGCAAAAGCTCTGACCCATCAAGCTATCATGCTAATAATCCTGGCATTAGAAGACCATCCAATTAAATGTGCGGGACAGGCGTCTTACAGAAGCTTCATGACAGAACTTTACAAAGATGAGGGGTATTTCACCTCACCTCGCCCCATGCTTTGCAGCCTACTAGGTCCCAATGCTCTGCACCTAGCCATCGAGCATGAGCCATGGTACATGTGCAGATGTGCGTTAGCAAAAGCGGCTATTGTAGTTCCTTGAAGCAGTTAAGTTTAACTTGGCGAGGGTCTTCTTGGGGGTTGCCAGGCGGTCAGACAGAAAAGACTTCATCAATGATTAATAGACACATAGAGATAAAGCACATCTACACCCCATTCAAAAGCCGAGAAAGAAACAGACAAGGTCACATCATCTCCAGCAACCAACACCTAGATAAGCAGGGATGAATTCCAGACAACAAAGAACTACCGAGGAGAAAAAGCAAACATCTATCAAAATTGGCAGGGTAAAGCTACCATATATAAACAGAGCAAAATGTGAATTTTGTTGTATGTATACTTGTGTACATACGTACAATGACAATAAAGAATTCAATTCAAACCCTGCACTTCTTTGCACTGATGATGCTAAATAAATCAGGTAATGAAACATCTGCAAGAAAGCAAACCAGACAGCGTCAAGAACTCCAAAGAATGCTTACAAATACTCCAGAATTCTCACTTGTGCTCCCCGTCTTTCATTGGCAAGGGGAGGGGGGGGGGTTAGTTGCCCTTAAAAACAACAAAGTTTTTGTCCGATTCATAGATCTTCACTTTGTAGAGGCACCCCGCGGGAAAGATTTTTTCCATGCTGTTCCAGATGTACACGGCCAGATTTTCTGTCGAGATGAAGAAGAGCAGAAGGATGGAGGAGAAAAGGGGGCTCAGAAGCTATTCAGTTGCTCTAATGTCCCCCCTGTTGCTTTTGGCTACTCTTTAGCCACGGGCATATCAGGTCCACTATTCCCAAAAATGGCATCCCGTGGGTGTGAGTGGCTTGCTACCGCTTGTGGCCTGTCGGGCCCTCCCACAGCCAAATCAGGAGGAGGAGGTGTGGGAGTCAGGGCCAGTATTGGGTGGGTGGGTGGGTGGGGAGCTCCCAGCTGGAAGAGGGAATGGAGCTGGCAGAGATAGAGAGAGAGAGAGAGACAGCCCCCAGATCTGGAGGTGGCTGATGAGGAAGAGGAGGAACAGCTGGGTCCAGTGCCTGATGCGCGGATGAGCAGAAGGCAGAGGAGAGGAAAGGAGAGCAGTGGAAATCTATGCGCCGGTCCTTAGGACGGAAGAGTCACTGCTGCTGTGACACCCCTCCCTAGCTCTGGGGATAAAAGGCATAGAATATAAAAGATGAATAGAATAGAATAGAATAGAATAGAATACTTTATTGGCCAAGTGTGATTGGACACACAAGGAATTTGTCTTGGTGTAAATACTCTCAGTATACATAAAGAAGGAACTTTAGTTAAGAATCAAGAATCATAATGTACAACACTTAATGATAGTCAGGGTACAATCAACATCAAATCATACTAGGAAACAGAGGATACAAGCAACAAAGTTACAGTCACAAGTGGGAGGGGATGGGTGATAAGGAGTGATGAGAAGATTAACAGTAGTAGTAGTGTACACTTTGTAAATAGTTGAACAGTGTTGAGGGAATTATTTGTTTAGCAGAGTGATGGCTTACGGGAAAAAACTCTCCTTGTGTCTAGTTGTTCTGGTGAGCAGGGTTCTCTATAGCGTTGTTTTGAGGGAAGGAGTTAGGTGTGGCAGACCACTATTAATCTTCCGACCGGCCTGGCTTTTTAGCTTGAGAAACTTTTTGCTGGGTCTCTTATAAAGGAATTGTTGAGTTCACTTTAGAGGGTTTGTTGTGTTTGGAGATATGATGACCCAAAGGGGCGTGGGCAGAAAAGCAACGAAGTCACAAAAGTAGATAAAGTCCCTTTTAATTCCTCCAACTCGGCCCCCAATGTCCAGTTATCATCGGCTGGAGAAAAAAAACTCCGAAGAACAGTTTTTAAAGGGAAGAAATTCAGTCTGAACCCAAAGTAGACCTAAATTATAAATAAAAGCCAACACAAACCACAAAGCTGCAGCAATTAACGAGACAGGGCAGGATAAGGAATTGCAGACTTCCAAAAGATAACGAAACACAGTTGGGAGGACGCCAGAAGACGTAACAAAGATAATGCAGGCTTTGCTTCCAGCAAGGAGCTGTGCGCAAGTGCCCTTTATATGATGCTTTCCCAGCTGCAGCTAATGAAGGGAATCGGGGTCTTTTCCTCCCCCGTAACCCACATTGCTCCTTTCTCCTTTCCTCCCTGTGTGCCCTAGGATGGAGAGGGGATGGGCCTGGGTCTTCCTCTGAATGCCCAGCCGGACTGTGCCCTTCCCCAGTTTCCTCCACAGCCACCGGAGCCCCACTCCCAGTCCCTGTCAGCAGCTCAATCTCCCCCTCAGAATCTGACTCCAACAAGGGCAGGACAGGAGATCCGGGTCAGAATCCTGCGCCGTCTTTCCCCAGCTCCTACCTTGTAACATGGGCAAAATAGTCCACATCCTCGTCCAGGTTCTTGTGATCAAGAGGCTCGAAGATGGCCACCTGAGGACAAAAGCATCAAAAGTGGCCTTTTGTTTTCCCCAAGGTGGATATTTTCCACGTTCAAGAGGCATTAGTTTTTAGTTTTGGGTGTTTTACTTTTTTATTAAATTTTAGGGTTTTAGGGAAGGGTTTTTAATTGTTTACAGTCAGGGTCTTAGTTTAATTCAGTTTTATTTTTTCACATATTTATTGTTTTAACTGTGCACCGCTCCGAGTCCTTCGGGAGAGGAGCGGTATATAAATAAATATTTATTATTATTATTATTAAGTGCTAAAAATAATACAGGTGAGATAAAAATAAAGAAATTGGTGCCCGGAACGTTAAATGCAGGTAGTCCTTGACCACAGTGGAGCCCCCAAAATTTCTGTTGTCAAGTGAGACGTTTGTTAAGTGAGAGTTTGCCCCCTTTTACGACCTCTTGCCACTAGTCGTTAAGTGAATCACTGCAGTTGTTAAGTTAGGAACCCCATCGTTAAGTGAATCTGGCTTCCCCGTTGACTTTGCTTGTCAGAAGGACGCAAAAGGGGATCACGTGACCCAGGGAAACAGCAACGGTCATAACTATTAACCAGCAGCCAAGTGTCTTGAATCATGTGACGATGGGGATGCTGCAATGGTCGTAACTCTGGAACAATGGTCGCAAGTCACTTTTTTCAGTGCCGTTGTTAACTTAGAACGGTCACTAAATGAACTGCCGTAAGTCAAGGACTACCTGGAGATGGGGAAAGGAGAAAAACAGAAGCCTGACTGTCGGGTTCATGTTTTGCTCATCGATTTCTCCCAAAGTCAACTCTTTCTAAAGCCTGTTTCCCTCCCTCCCCCCAGGAAATCATAGATCATAGAATAACAAGAGTTGGAAGGGACCTTGGAGGTCATCTAGTCCAACCCCCTGCTCGAGCAGGAGGGTCTGTTCTAAATATTATAAAACGGATGCTCCTGCACCCAAGTGAAGCTAGCCCCTGTCCCCCTCCTGTCCCACCTTAGCAAACGTTTCCGACAGAAGCACGCAAGCAGAGATTTCATTCCGGCACCGAACCATGTCAGCATAAGTGGTCAAAGCACCAGGCTAGAAGGCGGGAGATGCCGAGTTCAAGTCCTGCCCCAGCCCATGAAAGCCAGCTGACTGACTTCGGGCCAGTCCTCCCCTCTCAACCCAACCCACCTCACAAGGTGGTGGTTGTTGTGGAGAAAAATAGGAGGAGGAAGGCACGTTGGATACGTCCGCTGGGTAAATATAATAATAATTTGTAAAAATAATAATAATAAATGCGGGATACAAATGAAAGTTACCTCCATGTATTCGTGCAGCTTGCAAACGTTCATCAGCATGCCACTGATGGGGTCAATCTGCAGGGGGAAAGGGCCTTTTAACAGAAAGAAAAAGATCCAAGAGGGAAACCAAAATGCACAACCACCAACCCCAAAGTAACTGGAAAGGCAGCGTCTCTCAGAGGCCGTGAGCCACCCGACGGGGACTGCGTCCCAGCCACGCAGCTGCCTGTGTGCCTTCTCTCCAGCTCTCTTCCATTTTTATTCCCACTTCCCCTTCTTCATCTTCCAGTTGGAGCATTTAAAGTCCTCATTATGTGTGGGGAAAGAAGTTCCTTTCTCCCACTTTGGCTGGCTTTTTTTTTTTAATTTCCCCTAATGGAAAAAGTAGACTTGCAAAGTCCTTCCTTTGCTGTGATGATGATGATGATAATGCCACCCACAGAGAGCATCCAAAAGAGAGGGCAGGGCAGAACCACCATAGTTGCTGCCATGCACCATTAGGTGCCAGTTCTTAATGGGGAAAATAAACGCAAATTTCCTCGGTGCTAGATGGAGGGAAAGGCATCAGGTGGCGAAAAGGCCGCGGCTGGAAAATCGAATTAAGCGGCCAAAGGATGCCCACAAAGGGGCTGAACCAAAGGACGCTGGAGCCAATCCAATGAGAGATGGGGTCTTGCCCAGCTGCTGCCCGTCCTTAAGCCTCCAAAAAGGTGGAGAAATAGAAAACCTCTACTCACCTTTCCACATATAGTGACCGTCCCTGCGTGGCAGAAGGAAGAGAAAAGAAAATACGTGTCAGTCGTTAGCTGCAATCCTACTTCTGTGCCTTAAGGTGGAAGCAAAATGTCGAAGAAGCCAGACGGCGGCAAGAGATGGAACGGAGGAATTGCCGCTTTCCCAAGCCAGACCTGTCTCCCTCACCTCCCTCCCCCCCCCAGCTCCCCACCAGGGAAACGGGTTCAGGGATTCATGCCCCTCAAAGGCCGAGCTGTCCTCTGCTCCGGTCCTCAACCGTGTCCAGCACCTTGATAGTTGTGTCCGTGGGTGTGATTGCATTTCCCAAAGGTGATCATGTTTTCATCTTTGCTCAGATGTTTGCTGAAAGGCAGTGAGGAGGAGAGGAGGAGAAAGAATAAACTGAGGAAGAGAAATCAAGCCACGTTTCAGTAGAAAGAGAGAACCCAAAGGTGCTTTTTTATTTCTACAAGAGGCAACTTGGGCTCCCTGGTTTGTCTTTGAAGACGTTTCGCTTCTCATCCAAGAAGCTTCTTCAGCTCTGGCTGGATAGTGGGGAAGGATTTATACTCCTTGCAGACAGCTGGTCATTTGCCTTCTTTTTAGAGAGTTGTTGAGGCCACTTGGAGGTTTGTCTATGTCCACAGGGTCAGCTAAGTGGTGCAAATGGGTGTGGAGCCATCTTGGAATTGCTGAAAGAACTGTGTTGTGGACTAGAGATAGATGTTGTATCCCTCCCCCTCTGTTGAGGGTTCTGCAAGTGGCCTCAACGGCTCTCTAAAAAGATGCATATGACCAGCTGTCTGCAAGGAGCATAAATCCTTCCATTCCCCACCATCCAGTCAGAGCTGAAGAAGCTTCTTGGATGAGAAGAGAAACATTTTCAAAGAAAAACAAGGAAGTTCAGTTGCCTCTTGAAAAAGTACCTTTGGGACATCCATGACCTGGATGATTGAGAATCTCCCATAGACATTTAGAAAGAGAGAAGATATTTTTTCAGGGAGAGATCTAATCCTAGCAGCTGACCCCAAAGCCAAGCCAGTAATACCTTTAAGTACGGAAGATGATCACTTTCTGGAAATGTCATTGTCCGGCTGGGTGGACAGAAGACCGTGGAATTTCAGATTCACCCAGTGTTTATTCAGCAACTTGGTTGGACTTCAGCTCCCCACAATTCCCTGGCCAGTTGAAGCCCACACATCTTAAAATTGCTCAGGTGGAGAAACATTGACCTACTGGGATACTTGCAGGTGCTAGGGGTCTCTGTGGACATTTGAAATGAAAAAAAAAAAAGATTTGGAATTTAGGAGGGGATAAAGAGGTCACCTTAGATCAGGGGTCTCCAACCTTGGCAACTTGAAGACAAACTCCCAGAATTCCTCAGCCAGTTTGCTTCAAGTCTTCAAGTTGCCAAGGTTGGAGACCCCTGCCTTAGATACCTTCTCGCAAGTCGTGTCTTAAGTTTCCCGTAGCTTATTTCTTTTCAGGTGTTTGGAATCTCCCCACCTAGTTTTATTTCCTCGCTCAGTTAATCTGAATGGTCCTACTTTGCAAATAATTTATGTTCTTCTCTATTATAGGTGAGGACTGGTTGGATAACCCTACTGCAAGCTGGATCTCTCACCCTACCTGTGTCCGTATGAGGTATATTTTATATATCTAGCTGATTCTAATCTAGAAAAGATTCTGGACAGGCCTGTTCATCTGAAAACCCTTTCTGGAAGTCTCTGTTCTTTCAGATCTCTCCTGCTTGGGAGTTGTCTTCTGAATAGGGTGAGCCTCTCTCTCTCTCTCTCTCTCTCTGTTAGACTTTAGTTGGGATTGTCTTGCATTTTCCTTCATTGGACAAATGTTCCTTATTTCTTCCCACCCAAGAGGCTAATATCTTTTTATTACTGGTCCCAGTTCCTGTTCCCTTAATAGCAAGCATGAACCGATGAACATATATATTTCCTTGCCCTTTAAAGACACCATCATTTGGCAACTGTTCCTCAGTTTCATGCTGACTTAGAGGTAGCTCTTCCTTTTCTTCTGCCTTCTTTCTGCTTTTCCTTAAAGCTCTCTCTGCACATAATGTTCCATTCAAGGTATTTTATAGTCATGACTCTTGTCTTCTAGAGCAGAGATGCCCACAGTGTCAAGACAGCTGGCTGGGGAATTCTGGGAGTTGAAGTCCACAGGTCAAAGTGGCCAATGTTGGAAACACCTGCCATAATATATTCTGGCGGGGGAGGATTCTAGAGATTGAAGTCCACAGGTCTTAAAGCGGCCAAGGTTGGACATCCCTGCCCAAAAGAATTTATTCCTTTCATTGACTTCCTTCATCCCTCTTGACTTTGCTCATTGACTATATCAGTCAATGTATTCAGTCCAGATTCTATTGTTTCTAATTTACTGACTTAAGTCACTATTGGTGGGTTGGGTTTGCATATCAACCTGTCAGAAGCCTTCATTCACCAGTCACAACATCTAGGCTTGTACAACATTGTCAGCCAAATCCCATGATGTTTAATGTTCTGTCCCAATTGGAAAACCACCAGTTTTATCCATGGAGCGAACTGCTGATGATTGAGGCATGACTCTTAAACATCTGCATGAAGCAGGTGGAGAATAAAACGGATTATTTTTTTGAATGTATACGGGCTCCCATCTCAAGCACAGGACACTATGAGATTATGGCGGCTGACAACGTTTAAAAAGAGCATAACAACAACACAACAGAATCACAAATGGCATAAATAAATAACAGCACATTCTC
Organism: Bungarus multicinctus; assembly: GCA_023653725.1. NCBI lineage: Eukaryota > Metazoa > Chordata > Lepidosauria > Squamata > Elapidae > Bungarus > Bungarus multicinctus. Next base: position 25,236,650 of record CM042837.1, read on the forward strand.
AACAGTTAATCAGCCAAACGATGGACCCACCTACACTATCAAGATCCCCGTCAGGCTTGATTACAAAACCAAGTCTTTAGGTTAATTTCATTTCTCCGAACCCACGTAGCTCGTCTCCCTTTAAAGACTAAGCCAGAACTTCAGGACTGAAATGAATTGAATACGTTGGCATACACCACAATCCATGGAAAGCTTCATCAGCCTATAAGGTACCAAAAGAAGACCCTTGGTTTCATGTAGATGTGCTGTAGCCCTCCCAGGAACTGGAGGAGAAAGGCAAGGGGGACGTAAAACCCGTTCGCTTTTATGGAATGAACATCACGAGTGGACCTCTTCTCCGAAGTTTGTGAAGGAGATAGGTAAATATAAATGGTATAGGATCCCCTAGAAGACCTCCAATGTCCTTTCCCAACCCTTCTCTTCTACGTTCTAAATAGTTGGACATTCCTATCCTTTGATAAAAGGTTGATTGAGGTTTGCCTTTCATCTCTGCGGTGGTTCTTCGCCCAACTCCAGCACTGGGCAGTTCGGATGGGGGACGAGCAACCAAGCCAGAAGTAGCCTGTGTGCTATCTTCTCAAGGTTCAGTTCTTCCCCACCCTTTGTGGGTCTCTTGGTAACCCTTACCTGCTCAGTTTGTGGGCAGCTGCAAAAGTGGTAGTGCGGGATAGGAAAATAATCTTGTTCTCCATCTTCCTTTCAGGAGCTCAGCTGACAGGAGAAACTCTGCCCAAGGGCTGGTTAAATAAGCCCACCAGCCCTCATATCTCCTGGTCTCCCAACGCTAGGCGAGATACAACTCTTACCTTAAATTTGGGAATTAGTTAAGATTCGCCAAAGGCAAGGTGAGTTTGGCTGAATTCCTGCTGCATGTCAACCTCTGGTTCTTCAACACGAAGCGTTTTTAAGAAGCCTTGCTTGGCTGAAATGTTTGAAAAAGGAGACAGTATTTGGGTTTTCTGCAGAGTCAAGGGCTTCTCGGATAGGATCACACACCTTGGTGCTCTCAGAACATCCTGTGTATGTCCACAAAGAAGAGGTTTATTACGCTAGTAATGCCAACAGATGAATATGAATGTTTAGATGGGGCACTACAAGAAGTTGATTATTCCTGACAAGCCTTCATTGCTTTGTATGGAAATAATATAAAATCAGCTTTACATTAGACCACTGTATCTGCATTTATTTTCTGTAGCCAGGAAAGGCTTAGAGCATGCAACATTCTTAACAGCGTTTTGCAGTTTCCTAGGCAACCAGAACATAGGAAAACCAAGCGAGTGTTCTTTTTCAAACTTGGAGGGAGGAAAAATACTCTTCAGTATTTCTCACTCGGATGAATAGTTTGTCCGTATCTCAGGCACCCAGTATTGGCCTTGGGAAAAAAATCCCACTCCGTAATCTCTCGCGAGGAATGCTAGGCACCACCAACTGAAGGAGATTCATGGAGGAACTTAGTTAGCTCATAGAGACTGCCCAATTACCTAGATCTGAGCTATTTTGAGTGGGAAAAAACAATATCCCTTAGTCTAAGGATCTGTTGTGGCATTGTTAGCAAAATGGTCTACTCTAGAAGAAGTGACTTGGAGTATCCTTTAAATCTGAAAGCAACAAATAGCAATAACAATAGCACGTAGACTTATATATCATTCCATAATGCTTTACAGCACTCTGAGAGGTTTACAGAGTCTGCCTATTGCCCCCAACAATTTTACCAAACTCGGAAGGATGGAAACTTTTGTCAACTTTGAGCTGGTCAGGATCGAACTCCTGGCAATGGGCAGAGTTAGCTTGCAATACTGCATTCTAGCCACTGAGCCACCACAGCTGGAAGAGAACTGGACCAGTCTACCATTGGGCAGTTTCCTCAAGCAACAGATTGGGCACACCAAGGCACTGGAGATGGAAATAATAAACTTTGGAAGTTTCATTTTTACCTATGGTGACAAGTTATCGATCAAATAAAAAAATATACGGAGAGTCCCTTAGGTTGCCTTCTCTGCAGGCCTGGCGAGGTTCATTCTGTCTGGGCTGAAGCTCTGGATCATTGTTGGCCAGACAAGAACATGTGGATAGTCTACAACGGGGTCGAGCATAATCTTGGTGGCTCGTTTTCGAGGCCTCCCCGAACAAGTCTTCTAAATGTTTCCTCCCTCTCCATCTTCTTCTTTCTCTCAGTCTCATGCCTATTTGGTGTTGTGCACAAGATGCTCTCAAGTCCCTCGATTTCCAGCCTTGTGGCCAACCTGAAAGTGCAATCACACATCAGCTGTTTTCTTTAGAAAGGACAACCTCAGCTATCCCTTCTGTTGAAAAAAAGAAGGTTTGCTGTAGTCAAACGGGCGTTTTTATGCTCATGGCATAAAAGGATCGCTTGGTGGAAAGTCTACTGTGTCATCAGAGGGGCAACCCCCCCCCCCTCAGTTTTCATGAAATTCATCTCCTTTCAATCGAGGTTGGCCTTGTGAAGATCTTTGGGTCCTGAGAAGACAAGAACCTCTGGTTCAGGACCCCTTCCATTGGACAAAACGATAAGCCCCACAATGGAGAAGCAGATGGGAAAATGGAAGGAGTCAGCAGAGACGTCCAAGGGGGCTCCTGTAATTAAAGAAAATAATATGCCCAGTTTTGCTTCTACTTGGGATCTTCTTCTAAACTTCATGCTCAAGAGAGAAAAACAGTGTAATTATGACTCTGGGATTTGCTGATTAGTTTGTTGTTACGGAGACGGCTACTCTATAGTAAGTACGCACAAGTAAAAAGTCAAGGTGATAATTGGACTACTTTCCTTCTACTACGCTGAAAAGAATTGGAAGTTAATGCTCTCTTTTCTCCTTCCCTTACCCCAAGCTTCTTTCCCTGTTCCCCTTGTATCTTCATTTTCATTTTTTATTTCATACATGGCGTTCTGACGTGGCAGGGCTGTGTGGTCCCAGTTAGCGATATGCCTAGAAGAGGCATGTGGGTCACTACTCAGAGCAGATTCTCCTCTGGGGCAGGACTGAAATACAAGTTGTGGGTGGGTGGGCTTTTTGGGAACACCTCCTGGGAACCACCCCACCAGCTTGGAATACTTTGAGAGAAGGAAGCGATGTGGCGATCAGCCTTTTGGCCCCACCACCTCCCTCTTTTCCATCTGCGTTGCAAGCGAGAAGCAGGCGGCTCTTGAAAATGTCAGGAAGGATCTCTTCGGGCTTGAAGGTGCACCTGGAGGCCCATCAAGACAATCAAGCTCACAACAAAAAGCTTATCTTTTGCGCCGTTATCATTTGGGTGCTTCCAGTTGGGGAGTTCCTCACCACGTCGCTGTTTCTATCTTTTCCATCTCAGCCAGTTCCATGAGGAGAGGAATACTGAGAGTATTTACACCAAGACAAATTCCTTGTGTGTCCAATCACACTTGGTCAATAATGTATTCTATTCTATTCTATTCTATGATAACTGTCATCAACGTCCACTGGAGGACTAGAATTTGAGAAAAGTTCCAGGTAGGAGATAAAGAATTTAATCTTGTCAGGAACTCACGTTCACCTCTCCTTTCCTTCCCCACCCCTCAAATGATTTTTATCAAGTCGCCGAAGGAGAATGGGAGATAAATGACACAGGCATGCACTTTTAAAGAACATGATGTACCGAGAAAACTTGATATTAAAGCAAGCAGGGCTGGAACTGGAAAAAGTAGTCTGTAGTATAATTGGGAATGATGCTGTCTGCAAATGGCCAGGAACCGGTTGTTGGTTCTTCTTTGACCAGTGAAAGTAGACGCTTACAAAATAATGATGTTTCTGTCTCTTGCACAGAGGTGGATTTGTAGCTGTGCAGATGCAGATAGATAAATTCCACAAAACATCCATAACAAAGTACATTTATTGGTACATCAGGTATCTTCATAACTCACATTTGTGACGAAGTTCTTCTATAATGATCAATCCTTTGTATATCTGCCTTGCAGATAAAAGATGGTTATCTCCTAACCCATCACGTAGCAATAGAACGAAGCTGTTATGAGTTCATAAGTCCAGGCAAGAATGGAGGGAAACCTCCCCCAACCCATCAAGGGTCAATTTAGTGACCAATCAGGATTACAGATGTGGCCACGTGACATGAACTACATTTCCCAGGATACCTTTAACTACATTTACCATGATGCATTCCTTTAAGGGGACAGCTCACAATTGCTAAGTAACTATCCAATTCCCATAGACTGGCTGGGACAGCACAATAATTGATCTATTCCAGGGACTATGTGGAAGAATTTCATTTCAGTTGTTTTTTTCCATGCCCTTGTTACAGTCTTGAACGTTACTTATTAATCACATTTATATGGCTGCCCATCACAGAAAGTGATTTACAACACAAGCAGTGTCAGGAGGGCCCAAGGACGTGGTGGATGGTGGAGTCTTGGTCAGCTGGGTGGATAAAAAAGCCTCTTTAACATCAGCCAGAAACCCCTTCGTGAAGACACAAGATTTAAAAAATAGAAAGACGGATGGGGAGTTCTGTCTGGGTTTAGGAGAGCTCGCCGTGAGGCCATTCACCATGGGATGAGAGCGACACTGATATCGAAGAAATGCCGGAATAGAATCATTAAAGAAAGGATGTAAAAGGAAGGACAAAATGAAACGTGAATGACAAAAATCAAAATAACCTTTTGATTATTTTAAATAATTAAATTGAATTTTGAATTGTCCCGCAGTGATCTGTTGTGGCGAGTTGCCCCATTCTGTTCTGTCTTGCCTACCAAGGGAAGCCACTTGCTTGAGAAAGAAGAAGAACCTGTTGTGCTAATGGAGAAAGAAGGAAATGTTGAGCAACCAGACTGGTCTCACTCCCAAGTCCTGGAGGAACTCCTGGATGAAGGCTTCTAGGACCCCTGTTCCAACCATTAGAGACAACGGTCTTCTTCAATTCCAAGTTGAAGTTAAAACTAAAGGCCCCATTTGCTCAAACACCTGGAAACAAAACCCCCCAAAACCCTCATTGATTAAAGATTATATAGAATCTACAGTCACTTTATGGACACACATCCAGAATCCACCCAACGGAAACCTACTAGATCCGAGGTCTCCAAAGTTGGCAACTTTAAGACTTGTGGACTTCAAGTTTGGGGAGCCCTGGACTAGACGTTTGAGCTAGGCTGAAGGCCAACTCTGAGAATCCCCATTTCTGAACCTTCCCAGCTTGAGAGAGTGTTGCAACTCAGCTGAATCCCAGTGATGATGCATGTTTCTTGGGGTAGGAGTGATTGCTGGTGAAGAAAGAGAGAGAGAGAGAGAGAGAGGGAGAGATCTTCATGATGGGAGGATGAGGGTGGAGGGAGGGTTTGAAGCTGCATTTGAGCAACTCAGGAGCAAGAATTGAGCAAGTAGGAGAAACAACAAAGGAAGAGGATTGGCAGCTGGCAATCCCAGGATCTAGCCAGTCGAGGAGCTCTGTGTTGGTGTGTTGATGTTGACCTAGATTTTGCAATACGGCGTCGCTGTTTACCTTTCTGGTCACACTCCCTGTTGTGAGAAAGAGGCCAAACCTCTGGAGGGAAACTTGAATGAACGAGTTTTTGCTCCTTTGGCTCGAGGGGAATGGGGGGGTGGGGATATCCCTGCCTCTCCATGTCTGAAATCGAGCAGCTTCCTGTGGTTTAAAAAGCAAGTAATGAACCCCGCTTCTCATTCCCATCTGGCAGCCGTGAATTTTACATTAGCACGAACCAGCAGTGGTGGGGATGAGTCTTGGTTGAAGACACACGCTGCAGATCGAGGGGCATCGCTATTTTCGCCCACCCCTGCCTACCAGGAGGTAGCTTTGCAGGAGGCATCTCTGCAAAGGCAGAACTACAAGGAGCAGTTTGGAAAAAAAAGCTGGGAGCTTGGCCTGTTGACAGGTCCCCTCTAGAGCGGACTTTGGACACAGGAAAGGATGGAGGGAACCACTAAAGGGAGAATTAGACTATAGAACATAGAATAACAAAAGTCAGAAGGGACCTTGGAGGTCTTCTAGTCCAACTTCTTGTTCAGGCAGGAAATCCTATACCATTTCAGACAAAAGCTTGTTCAATCTCTTCTTTAAAACCTCTGGTGACGAAAACACCCACAACTTCTGGAGCCACGTCCTTCCACGGATTGATTGTCCCCACTGTCAGGAAATTTCTCCTTATTTCTAGGTTGCTTCCCTCCTGGATTAGTGTCCATCCATTGCTTCTTGCCTTGCCTGCTGGTGCTTTGGAAAATAGGTTGCCCCCCCCCCCCCCCCGGTTCTTTGTGGCAGCCCCCCTCAAATACTGGAATACTGTTGTCATGTAACACCTAGTCCTTCTTCTAATTAAACTAGACATACCCAATTCCTGCAGCTGTCCTTTGTATGTTTTAGTCCTCAGCCTCCTAACCATTCTCGTGGCTCTTCTCTGCACTCTTCAATATCTTTTTAATATGGTAGTGACCAAACTTGGGATGCAGGAGAAAGAAACTCCTCATAAGCCCGCCTCTTTGGGATATAAATGGGGCCAAGAGAAACTTGGCTAGGTGTTCAAACTGTTATCTTTCCTTGCCCCAATACAGAATAGATTCCTGCAATCCTTGCTCTGCCAGTTCCTTGGCCTTCCCTGGTTTGAAGGGATGGCATAATCTCGGTAGCCTGTTCAAGTTTCTCTCTGCTTCACCTGCTGCTTAAATGAAACCAAGGCGGGGTGACTTTGACTTTCTTTCTCATTCTTCTCTCTTTCTTAAGACTTTATCGCTTACTCCTTCTTCGCTTCATCCCTGAAACTCTTCTAGAAATTATTCTTCTATCTGCTCAAATGCCGTGATTGCTCACTTTGTTGGAACTCTGAGCTGCAAACATGCCGTCTCTGATTTTGATCTGCGAGCAGAAAGCCAGTGGGGGTAGACCACACAATAGAACTACAACTAATGTGGGATGTGGTTTAAACCCGGTGCGTGCTCACAAGAACCTTCTCTTACTTAGGTAAACAAATCAGAGCTTACTCTCTGCGCATCTCCTCCTCAAGAGAAAACAAATCAATAAGTCAATTCCCTTAAAAGGACAATGTGTACAAAGACTAATTGGGTGGTATTAACCTTGCTTGTTGCTTTTTTTTGTTTTGAGTTAATGCTGGAAGCAGATCCAGTGTGTTGTGCAAATGCAGCCATGCTTAAGGAAGAAAGACTGCCACAGTCTCCACCACATAGACAAGACCTCCATCCATGCTACTGCTTCTCTGAAGTGCTGATGGCCTCATTATAGCCCCTCCCCAAATTCTGCTCCAAAGGAAGTGGCTGGAATTGCATCCCATTGATGTCGAGCAGCGTGAAGCAACCATCCCTTCTTATGCTTCTTTTACAAGAGCCTTTTACAAAGGGTCTGCCCATCCTTTGGTGGATCACAGCTGGAACTGATGCATCCAGACTCAGTGGGTTTGGTTCATGACGATTGGTTGGCAATGTTTCTTCCCAGAATGGGGGGCTCTGCGGTTGGCGAGATGTGGATTGGCAGCACACATTAATACAGCTGAGCAAGTCCAGAGGTGTTTCACGAGAAGAGTCCTCTCCACTCCTCCACTCACAATAAAACACCTTATGCTACCAGGCTTGAAATTTTGGACCTGGACAACCTAGAACTATGCCGCCTACGGTCTGACCTAAGCTTAATACACAAATTGTCCTGCTACAATGTCCGACCTATCAATGACTACTTCAGTTTCAACCGCAACAACACACGGGCAAACAATAGATACAAACTCAAAGTAAACCGCTCCAAGCTCGATTGCAGAAAATACGACTTCAGCAGCAGAGGGGTCAGCGCCTGGAACTCACTCCCTGACTCCGTGGTTACAGTTTAACCTTAAACTGTCTACCGTGGATCTCACCCCATTCCTAAGAGGTCTGTAAGGGGGCTTGCATAAATGCACCAGTGTGCCTACCATCCCTGCCCTACTGTTTCCATTTATTCCTACTCATTTATTATATATATTTTCAGATTTCCTGTTTTTCACATTCCAGAAAAATTATAAGGAAACATTAATATCCCTTAGTGTGACATTTATAATGTCAGAGTGCCCTAGCACAAATGTCCTCTAACCTATGCCTAAGACAGACTTCGCAATCCAACATATTAGTTTCACAAAAACATATTTCTCAACTTTTCTGTCCTTTTAAAAGGTCAGGCTACGGACACAAAATGGCTACAATCTGTAGTTCTGTAGTTTCTCAAGTATAATATCCAAATTTTACTTATAACATATATATACTCATTCCTGTTTATATTTATATGTTTATATGTTATGTTCATACTTATACCTGTTTTTCTCATATATGCTTGACAAACTAAATAAATAAAATAAATTTTGGAGGACAAAGGAGTAGAGGCTCACTTAGGCTACACTAGAGGATTGTGGAAGGGTCAGTTTTGATGCATCGGCCACCCACCATCCATGGAGCCAAAGCAGGAGGTGGAATGACCTACCCGGAGAAGCCATCTCTGAGGGCATTTTTCTTTTCTGGCCACTCTTCCAGGTTCTTGCCCTCGCTGTCCTTCGGGCACTCTTTGTCGTCTTAAGATGCACAACACCCCTGGCAAATATGGATTCTGGGCCTCCATTCCTGTCGTGTGCGCCCAGCAAGGTGAACTCGGCCCCTTTACGGCTTTCCATAATTCATGCCTGAACTGCTATAAATAGAAAAGGAAGGATTTAAACATTTATGTCTTGCTTTCTGGGAAAAAGTCACATTCATGAGCGCTCTCCTGGAGAAATATAAATCAGGGAAGGGGGAAAAAGAGAGATAGAGAGGAGCAGAGAAGGAAAGGAGCAGCATGAAAACTAATGCACGATCCTAAAACGGCGTCATGAAAAGAACGGCAACCCTGTGCGAACTCCGGCACGGAGGCCCTTTGTAGAGTTTTGGGACGACATGCATCTTCTGCAGCTAACGTGTCCGTTTTGTCGAGTCTTTGAAAAGTGGGCTCTTCAACTGCAGCGCCCGGGGGACGTTTCCCTAGCAAAGTGCCAACAAGACGGAATATGGCAGGAGAGACAGGCCTGCTCGTGTTTTGTTATCTTGGCTGCTGCACATTTGGGTTCTTAGTGCCGGGGTGCCTGGAAAAGCCACAGTTGTTGATGTTCAGTTCACTGGCGAATGACTAATTGGAGCCAGCTGACTACGAGGAAGGTCTCCCAAATCAAGCACGGGTGCTTCAGACAAGATATTATGGGTATTAAGTCAGGCTGCTGCTTTTGGCAGGGATCATTTGGCGCAGAAGGGGTCGATTTGGTTCCCCCAACGAGATGTTTCTGACGTGCATTTCGCACAGAGGCACACGGTTTAGAACAAAACAGCCTGGCCCACTCGGAAGCCTTTTTGGCGTGTTGAAAGGCATTTCCCAGAATTCCCCAGCCGGCAACCCCAAAGGGGGTTGAAGGATGATGGGAAACAAGCTCTAAGAGCACAGTGTTTTTCAGACTTGGCCACTTTAAGATGTGTGGACTTCAACTTCCAGAACTCCACAGCCAGCCATGCCGGCTGGGGAATTCTGGGAGTTAAAGTCCAGGTCTTAAAGTGGCCCAGATTGAGAAACTTAGTGGTAGCTTCTGGGGTGAGGTTCTACAGCCCCTCTGGCATCCATCGAAAAATGTTGCATTCCAAAAATGTTTGGAAGCCAAACCGTCAGACCATCTCATTTAAACTCTACCTCTGCTGTTTCCAAATGTATTTCTCAAACTATTTACAAGCCTTATCAATGTTTTGCAGAGTGGACCTTGGACAGCTAGCAGAAAAGAGCAAAGGCAAATCCCAGCCAGAAAACAATTTCCAAATTAGACTAGGAGCAGAAAAGGGGAAAAGTTTCTCATTGCATTCAAAGACCCTTGGAGAAGTGGCCTTGTTTACTGAAAGACGTATTAAAAGTTTTAAAAACTTGATTGGATTGTGGCCGAGGTGATTCAGCAGTTTATTCTCTGAGCAGGGATGGGCTGATCATGGGAGGGGATTTTCGTCATGCTTTGTGGCAGGAGATGGTCAAAAAAATGGGACATTAGAGCCCCTTAGCCTGGAAAGAGGCTTTGGAAGCCCTTAAAGACTAACTTGAACATCGAACAAAGAAATGCTTTGTCATTTGCAAAAGCATCGAACAAAGAAATGCTTTGTCATTTGCAAAAGCTAGGGAATTCTGGGACTTGAAGTCCACACCTGTAACAGTGGCCAACTTTGAGAAGCCCTGATCTCAATCATGGTGGTTTGAATGCTAACGCTCTCCAAAGCAAAGCAATTGCTTCAAAGGAAACGATGCACAGGATGGGAGAATTAGGGGTCCTTGGTGCTGTCTGAACTTGGTTGTTTTCTTGTAGATGTTTCATAACTAGGTAACATCATCGGTATTAGAAGGGAGTGGAGTTTGCAAAGAGGAGGAGGAGAAGAAGGACGAAGGCTGTGGGGTCCTTGGTGGTCTCTGAGCTTGGGTATTTTCTTGCAGATGTTTCATTACCCAACTAGGTAACATCATCAGTGCTAGAAGGGAGTGGGATTTGCTCTGAGTTTATATTCTAATGGTTTGTCCTGTCAGTGATAGTTGGGTGGTTTTAGAGGTTAGTTGGTTGTGCTGTTTACTGTTGGCTTGTTTGGCAGTTTCTCATTTGGGGGTATTGGTTACTTGGTTGTTATTTGATTGTTACTTGATGTTAATCTCGGAGTTAATCGAGATTCATCTGATTGCTGGTGGAGAATTGCCTTGGTCTTTTTTGTCCCCTTTTTGGCTTGTTGAGTGTCTTTTTTGCATAGCCTATAGATATTGGTTATGTCTACGTGCCAGTTGAAGCCTAATTAGTCAGAGTGATTGGCTTCTAGATATTCCCCAGCGTTTTGGCACTGGGCTTGGTCTCGGGTGGTCCCAGTTTCAAGCTATGGTTACGTCTGTCCATAGGTTGCAAAATTAAAGAGTTTTCATCAGGTCTTCGGACTGCTAGTTGATTGTTCATGGTTGCCAGTTTTCTGCCTGTTTGTTCTACGCAGTGGCAGCGGGAGAATTAAAATGAGTTATATCCAGGTTCAATTTCAGAAGCAGAAAAGCCCCTTTGTGTCCTGGAGCAGAACCAGTGGCTTCCTCTCCATTGATGAGCCGCTGACATGAAAGCAAGGGCATTTGGGGTTAATTTGCATCCCACAAGTTGTTGCAGTTTTAGAAGCCTTCATTAAAATGGACCCTGTGTTCTGCCAGGCAATAAAATACGGTTGTTATTCGGCAAGATTAGATGCATGTCAACATCGAGTGGGTGGGCCAGGGATTCTGGCTGAAACTGTCTTGCCAGAGTCATTAGTAAAAAAAAAGCAGGGAGCAGCCTCGAGGGAAAAAGAAAAGCCACCGAAAGTCATTTCTGTGCATTTGAACGGAGGAATAATTCAAAAGGGGTGCGGGCGGGGGGGGGGGGGGGGGGGCGGAGAAAATTTGTTAGTTCTGATTGTTTTTCTTCGTGACCTTGAGAAATCGACAGCATGGGTGAAATCGGGCTCCAGATGCATTCTTTTTCTAACCAACTGGTTTGGTTGGACTTTTGTAGGATTCTGTAGGTCAGAGATCTCCAAACTTGGCAACTTTAAGAGTTGTGGACTTCAATTCTGGGAGTTGAGTCCTGCTCTAGGTGTTTAGGTTACTTGTAAGAAGTGTAGGTCAACACATGCGAAGTGTAGGCCAACACAATTGGAGATCATCGGGTGGGAATAAGGTGTAGGCCAAGGTTTTCAATCTTGGCCATTGTAAACTATATGGATTTCAACACCCAGAATTCCCCAGCCAGCTTTGAAGTTGAAGTCCACACATCTTAAAGAGTCCACACATCTTAAAGAGTCGCAAGGTTGAAAAACACTGCACTGGATTGTAAATAAGATGAGAAGTGAAGCTTTGCAGGGTTCAATGTTCAGCTAGAGAAGGTCCCAAGTTCTGGATAACCACTGGTCTCCTTTGCTGGCCTGGGACTTCTGGGAGTTGAAGTCCACACAACTTTGAGTTGCCACTGCTGAGAAACACTGCCCTAGAGACTGAAGTTGGTCGTACCATCACTCCTCCAACCCCCAAATACCAGAGACCACAATTGCACCAGATCTTATGAATATATTTTATTGGCTTCGGAAAGCACGGTGGAGTTTCAAAATACGTTTCCCAAAAGATACAGTATGTACAAGAACAACAAACAAATTCAGTAAAACACACAGAACTTTTGAAAGTCCAACACCGGGACTCAGAGCTTCCAAAATCCTTCTTCTCTTTCTTCTTATCTCCTCCAATTTTTTTTTTTTTAAATCTCAAGACAGTTCTTCAGACACACAGTAGTAATAGTAGCAGCGAGCAACTCCCCAAGTTATTTTGGGAGAAAAGAAAAAGACCGTTTTCTTTTTAAACACAGGAGAATGCCTTACCAGCAGGGGATTTATATCACAAAAAGGATAAAAAAGAGAGAGAATCTTTCCAGTCTCGCAGTTATGAAGTCCAGATGGTCAGTTGGACCAGAGATGAAAAGAGACAATTTAGCTTAAGAATTTTTCAAATGTGTATTTTGGTTGGCAATCAAGCACAGCCGTCCAGGACAAGCCTTTGAGCAGTTGTGTTGTCCGAATGTTTCGGTTGGCATCTTTGCAGGACTGGGGGCGGGGGGAGAAGAATATCGGTTCCAGTTTGTGACAGTGATTTAACCCATTTAGTATGATTATCGGGGCCTCGAATGCCCTCGTGCGTCTCCCGCCCCTCCCCAGAATCAAACCCTGGAATTCTCCTTGCATAGAAACACTCTTTGCAAGAGGAAGCTCTGGAGGGGAGAGGTCTTACTTTTTAAAGAGTGTTTTGGCCTAGATTGTAGTCATATACATTTAAAATAACAGCTGCCTCTTAGGATTTTTGATCCCAGAACGGTCTTAGTGTTAGGTGAACACACAATCTGTCTCAGGGCAGCTGAGTTGGGGCAGCCATTGGTTGACTTTTGAGTTCGTTGCTATGTCTTGAAGTCACACAGAGAGGACACAAACACAATGGAGGCTGGATTTCCCTCCCAATTGCTATACAGTAGGACAGAGGTGTCAAACTCAAGGCCTGTGGGTTGGATACATCCCACGGGGTGCTTATATGTGGCCTGCAGGACCATCCATGGTGACTCTGCCAGTGAAAAGGGAGCTTGTCAAGGCCACATGTGGCCTTCCTGAGCTCCGTTTTCACTGGCAGAGGGTTGGAGGCTGTCGCAGCCGGAAACGGAGCTCGGGAAGGCCACATGTGGCCCTGACAAGCTCCGTTTCGTTGCAGGAAGCCGTCGCAGCCGGAAGCGGAACTCAGGACCCTGTTTTCGCTGGCAGAGCACTTGGGCTACTTCAGGCACCTCTGACATGAGTGACGTCGAGCTGGCCACGTTCACCGCGGGCCCCCCGAGGTCAAACCCAATGCTGATGCAGCCCTCCATACATTTCTCTTTGGATTGAGGCGAGACAGACGCTGAAGAGGGTTCTGGTATCGGCCTCTTGAGTTCAGCAGAAAAGAGAGATTGGGAAGGGGGTCGGGGAAGGAAGGGGGATTTTGCAGGAGGGACGTTTGGTTCCCAAGAAAATCAGTCCGTTAGTTCTCAAATTCTGATAACCTGGGGCCAGAGCTTAAGCCAGGAGCTTGTATCCCAGAGAGATGGAAAGAAGCTGCAGCATGGCGAGAAGGCCCGAGCTGGCTTGGGTCACCGAGACCGAACTGTGTGGACCTTTGGTGGATGGATGGGAAGGTGCTAAATTATGGTGGAAGGAGGTGGAGTTCACGTGGCGGTGACCGTCGCTAGGGTTGCTCAGAAGAGTCGGATTGCCGGTACTGCTGGTTGGCCGGGAGACGGAAGACGATGATGACATTGAGTTGACCCCCTCTGGAAGGAAAAGCGGAAGCAAAATTAGATGATGGGGATGAGTCCTTTTGAGGAATGAGGAGTCCTCCTGGGGTGCCTGTGATGCCAACCCAAGCAGCTTTAGAAAACCCTCACAAGGGGCATCAGTTTGAGGTGAGATGGAAGGTCTGCCTGCTTTTTAGGTGCTCTGGAGTTTCAATTGCACCCCTACTCCTGCCATCTTGACAATTCTGATGGCCTTTTAAAAATACACCTGCCTCCCAAGCTTTCTCTGGGAAGGAAAGCAACACGGCACACCTTTTGTCTACTCTGTTGAGCATCTCTGGAGTTTGAGGCCGGATGCTAAGAGGATGCGGCTTGCAGCCGCCATCATGTTTAGTCTGCTTCCACTGAATTATGTTCTAGCTTTGCTCAGTGCTTTGAATCCCCCCTCCCCCAAAAAACTAAACCATTGTTGCAAAATATTCCCAAGCTGATTTCCCCAGGAACCTGCTAAAATTACCTTTTTCCAGAGTCCTGGTCTGGAGCAGGGTGGTTCCGTTGGCAAAAGTGACAAAGGCTCTGTTTGGAAACAGACAAGCAGAAAAGGACATGGTTTGAGAGAAGGAGAGAAGCTGGATCCACTGGAAGTCGATTCCTTGTTTTCTTTTCTTTTTGCGCAGAATTTAGGAAAGCAAGAAGCACCGTTTAATTTCATTTTCAAATGTCTGGCTTCCTATCATGGAACCAGAATGAGGCAGAATGGTTTAGGAGAGCAAGCTTGATCCTGACCCAAATTCAGTTATTTGTAGGATTCTTACAAGACATTTCCTGATGATCAGAGCCACAGCATTAAAATGCTGATTAATCATAAGAGAAAAGAAACAATTCCATAGCTGGCAGGTGGTTTAAACTAGTCTTGGATGGATGGATGGATGGATGGAAAGAAGGAAGGAAGAAGAGATATAGGAAGGAGGGGAGGGAGGGGAGGAAGGAATAGAGAAGAAGGAAGGAGAAACAGGAAGGAGGGAGAGAAAGAGGGATGGAAGGAAGGAAGGAGATGGGAATGGAAGGAAGGAAATGGGAATTGAAGGAGGGAGAGAAAGAAGAAGGAATGAAGAATGAGGAAAGAAGGAAGGATTGATTCACCACCCCTGCCAGGGAACTGGATGAAAAACACCCAGTAAGAACATCTGAGATGCTGAATGACCAGAATGGCCAGCTTTGAAAAGCTGAAAAGAACAGTCTGAAGAGGTGATGTGCCTGTCTTCAGCTTCTGGCTCTTGTAAGATATGCTTCCCTGCCATGTGGAAGTTTTATTTAGCACTTGGGGCTGAAAAATCGGTCTCCGTGTTTTAACCTTGGCCCTTGACACTGCCATCTTTCAGTCTCACTTTCCTCACAGGATTATGGCAGAGATTAAAAGAAAAAAGGTGTGCGGACATGTATTTGTGAACATCCTGACTCCTTTAAGACAGAGCATCTGATCAGGTGAAGCCTACGCTCTCCTTTGCCCCACCTGCCCCCCCTCCGGGACCCTCACCTTATTTCTGCCGATCCAATGTTGACGTTGCTTGAGGAAACCCAGCGGGTCCGGATGCCGGACCCCGAGATGTTTTTCTGCACGACGCTGTCAGAGGGGCCGCAACGGACCAGCCGCTTCTCCTCTTCCCACATCCCCTCACCGCTGTTGTCCGAAGGCACAATTTGCAAGATCACGGAAGAGGCGTTCTCTGCACCGGCGATCGATACTGCCAAGGAAAGGAGGAAGCAGAAGGAGTTTTTATTCGGGAGGAAGAAATGCCTTGAGTTGGGGATGAGATGCCAGAGGAAAATTCCAGGCGGCCTAAGGAATCCAACCTGTCCTTGGATCTCCAGCATTCCTTGTCTGTGGGCTGCCTCTGACTCACGAGGTGGGGCTCAGCCCAGGTTGCGTTTCGACCGAGCGTGGCTGGCATTAAAGGGCGAGTTGTGAAATGGGGGAAACGCCCATGGGAACCAAGAGCAGGCCGAACGTTTTGTAGCTGGCCTCAGTGTTCAGTTCTGCAATGGGGGCATAAGCCAGCCAACCTGAAGCCTCAGTGCTCTCTGGAAACCTGCCTCTCCTTACTATCCCAATCTTACAGCTCTCTTCTGAAGGAGAAGGGTGCTTTGGAATGGATCTAGCAACATACACTTGTCCTTTCTAATAGCTAACATTTTTTTTTTGCCCAGGAAAAAGCTAGAAACTTTTCTAGACCAAGCACTGTTCTTTTTTACCCCCCAGAAACCTGCCATGGTGTAATTTCTCCTTTCACAGATCGTACAATGAATTCTGCACTGCTGGAGAGTCCTTGCCTATCCCGCCAGGTTAACGTTCCTGACAGTGAGAAGAATTGACCCAGTTGCCTTTGGAAATCGTGGATGCTCCATCATTGGAGGCTTTTAAGAAGAAACCGGGCAGCCATTTGTCCGGCGTGGTTGAGCAGGGGGTTGGACTAGAAGACCTCTGGGATCCCTTCCAACTCTGTGATTCTGTGAATGGCAATGGGAGGAAACTCTGTGATCTCCTTCCCCTCCGCTCCCGAGGCACCGCAAGCCTCAAATGCCATTTGGGGCGGGCTAAATTCTGGAAAGGTCCTTTTTTTTCTGAAAAAATCGGAATGATTCTTCTAGGAATTCTCTAAGGAGCCGCTGGAGAAGAAGGAAGGAAATGGGAATGGAAGGAAGGAAGGAAGGAAGGAAGGAAGGAAGGAAGAAGGAAGGAAGGAAGGAAGGAAGGAAGGAAGGAAGGAAGGAAGGACAATAACATTTAGACTTATATACTGCTTCACAGCCCTCTCTAAGCAGGAAGGGAGGGAGGAGGGAAGGAAGGAAGGAAGGAAGGGCAATAGCACTTAGAGTTATTTACTGTTTCACAGCCGTCTCTAGGAACAGTGGAAGGAAGGAAGAAAGGATTCACCACTCCTACCAAGGAACTGGATGAAAAAACATCCAGAAGATCTCCTGAGATGCTGAATCGGAAGGCGAACACTGAGAGTGAGAGCTGAAATAACGGCTGAGAGAACTTTACACGCCAAAGGACAAAAGGCAAGGCAGGTAGAGAGGCCGCAGACTGTGAAATATGCACATACCTATATAGATGTCATTGGGTACATAATCGCGGGGCTCCACGTCCAGCCGGAAGGAGCCCCGTGGCACCGTCTTCCTGACCACTTCGCAGGGTGTCTGTTGGCAGAAAGCCGGAGAAACAAGCAGGACCCCCAGCAAGAAGAGGGGCATGGTGAGCTTGAGCCAAGCCATCTTTTCCAAGTCTTCTCCTCTTCTGGCCTCCTCCTTCTCCTCTGCTCCGTAGGCTTCCCCTGGTCTGCCCTGGAGAACTTTGGCAGGCGGGCCACCAGCTAAGCTCTTATATACTCTGTAGGTTGCACATTCCTTCCCTCTCACACCCTCCCCAGTGGGAGGTTTCCGATGGTGACACATTGGGGTGCTTTACCTGCCCGGGTTGTTGCTGAACGAAACTCACCTGACCTATGGGAACCCCCTCCCCTGGGGGGGGGAAAGGGGAGGGGGCAAGTAATGACGGCTGAGATTGCCTCCCGGGCATGGTCTTTGGAGGGGAGAACAGCAGCTTCCTCAGCTTGTCCTTCCAAGGAACCCAGCTGGTTTTCTCCCCAAGAGTTTCTATTTTGGTTTCTGTACCTGGGTCTGCATCTCCAGAGTGGAAAGATCTCCAGATGGATGAGGAATCCAGCCCTTTTTCTTGCCTCCCTCCAGGGGAAGGGAGAATATCTGCCAAGGAATATAGCCAGGAGGTCTTCCAGGAGGCCAAGAGTCTGGAGGAATTCCATAGAAGCACCTCTTCCCCCTTCCCACCCCAATTTTTATGGAAAGGCAGCCCTCCCCCTTTGCTAGCTACAGACAAAGTTTATTGCAAGGATCCCCAAACTTGGCAAATTTAAGACTGGTGGACTTCAGCTCCCAGAATCCCAAGCTTGACAAATTTAAGACTGGTGGACTTCAATTCCCAGAATCCCAAGCTTGGCAACTTTAAGACTGGTGGACTTCAACTCCCAGAATCCCAAACTTGGCAACTTTAAGACTGGTGGACTTCAGCTCCCAGAATCCCAAACTTGGCAACTTTAAGACTGGTGGACTTCAACTCCCAGAATCCCAAACTTGGCAACTTTAAGACTGGTGGACTTCAGCTCCCAGAATCCCAAACTTGGCAACTTTAAGACTGGTGGACTTCAACTCCCAGAATCCCAAACTTGGCAACTTTAAGACTGGTGGACTTCAGCTCCCAGAATCCCAAACTCGGCAACTTTAAGACTGGTGGACTTCAACTCCCAGAATCCCAAACTTGGCAACTTTAAGACTGGTGGACTTCAACTCCCAGAATCCCAAACTTGGCAACTTTAAGACTGGTGGACCAACTCCCAGAATCCCAAACTTGGCAACTTTAAGACTGGTGGACTTCAACTCCCAGGGCTGGAGAATTCTGGGAGTTGAAATCCACCAGCCTTAAAGTTGCCATGTTTGAAGACCTTTGGTTTACTCCCTTGGGGGCTTCTAGCCTCACCCCTCCCGAAAGCGAAATGCAAGCAGCATTTCTTAAGGTTGAAATTCCATCTTTAAAAAGGCTCACCTTTTGGGTATGCTAAACACACCCACACACATCATCATCATCATCATTATTAGGGGAATAAAAAAAGACTCATGCCTGATAAGGAACCATAAAGGCTCACATTCCTTAAATCAGGCAATTCCTATAGAACAATCTCCTTCGGGGTTTAAAAGCCAACCAGGGAAGACAATGGACAAGCATGTCATTAGGCAAGAAATTATTTGCACTGCAAATTCCCTTTGCTTGCAGCATTCGGCCTTCAGGAAGGGGGATGACTCGGCCAGCTCCAGATCTCCTTTCATGCCTGGGAGGTTCAGGCTGCTTTTGATTGCCTTTCCAGACCAGTTACTCTCCAGCTCCCATCAGACCCAACACGGGTGTTGTAGTCCCAAAAAAAAAATCTGGGCATCAAAGTTGCAGCAGATTGGATTGGTCCAGGGTGCTGCAATGAAGCCAAGTTGATTGGACCGGACTGATGTTCAAATGTGGAGGTGCCTTTCGGAAATAATCTTAGCCAGTGACTGGAAGTGCTTTATAGAGTTGTTGTTGAAAAGAGAAATAAATAACTTGGGATTTATGGGTCTGATGTTTAGCATAGCTGAAGAAGGGACGAGAGAGAGAGAGAGAGAGAGAGAGAGAGAGAGAGAGGCATTTATAACTGCTGTAAAGAAAACTGAACCATCCTTCCCTCCCTCCCATTTTTCTCCTTCCTTCCTTCCTTCCTTCCTTCCTTCCTTCCTTCCTTCCTTCCTTCCTTCCTTCCTTCCTTCCTTCCTTCCTTCCTTCCCTTTCCTTTTCTTTCTCAGCTCCCTCCCTCATTTCATTTCATTTCAGATCTGTAAAAAATGTCTTTTAACATTTTTTTTTACAATAAAGGAAACCAACTTAGCCTATCATCGATATTTGCTCTATTTGGTCTGGGCATGAATCTATCTGTGGCATTTGCCACAGAATTTTACTTCAGTCCAATCTTAAACGTAAAGAGATGTTGCCAGAGGCTTTCAAGGGTGTGTGACGCCTCAGGGCATTTTCCAAAATTAAAACAGCAAAGAAACACTCCGATCCTTTGCCCCGTCTCAAGTCTTATAAAATTTGCAAGCAGTAAAGGCTTCCCTTTTAAGACCACCATTTCTTGCACCTGTGAGAGAAGCTGATCCCTTATCCTTCCATACAAACTCACCAGAATTCATTTTCCTGATAGACATCCTTCTGCCTTCCTGCTTGCCTTTGTTTATGGACGAAATTTGTCTGCTGTCTGACATCTAACAGGGTTTGGGTGGCTTGCAGAAATTAATTACACAGTAAAATGAGGAAAAATAAAAGTCATATCATAATTCATGAAAATCATGAAATCCAAAATCCATTTCCCCAAATGAGATAGTACCACAAATGAGCTGATATTTATAATGAATCCTCCCGCCGCCCCCAATAATGACAGCAGATATCGGAGTAATCAGAAGTTCTATTTTTTAAAAAAAGAATGATTTAAGTGAGGAATGTTAGATTTTTCTGTGCTTGTTTTAGGATTGTACGATTCCTTCCGCCCTGAGGGATGATAAAATATATTCTCTGCCAAAGAAATTCAGCTTCTACATTAGCTCATCTCTCTCTCTCTCCCCCCCTTTTCTTTCCCTTTGCACTGCTCTTGTGTAATATATATATATATATATATATATATTGCACAGCTTATGAATATTCCGTATTTTCCAGAGAGGAAAGCTGGAACTGGCTTGAAATTTCCATGACATCATCGCAGTTCACGTGTGGGCTGGACGAATGCCAGGTGTCAGCCAGTACTACGAACCAATGATCGGTTGCATGTTGGAACCTGTCCTTAAAACCAGGTTTGGGCTTTGATGGATGCAAAAGATAAAAGCCCAAATTTGATGGCAGACTTTTGGATCTGTGGGCCGTTGGATTGGCAGAAAGCACCTCCCGGGACTCGTAGAGTAGCCATGACTTCCTCCCAGGTGTAAATTGAATCCCCTTCCGGCTGTCCCTTGAGGTGGGCCATTGATGCTTGCTCTCTCCAGCCTGTTTCTGCAATCTGCCAAGAGCCAGTTCATGACACACCGCTGAGACTGCGGTTCATGACAACCAAGCCCAGAGGTGGATTGTGGCATCTCAAGTAAGGCAAGGGTGGCAGAAGACACCTTGCCTGCTCCCGGTGGAAACTCTGCTGCTTCAACATTCCTGCTCTTGAGTAGGCAGGGATTTGACTTCCTGACTTCCTGTGCTTATGTGGGCCTGAGTTTGTTTTGCTCCACTGAAGGGAATTCAGTGGAGGCCCAGACAACAGCCAGCCCAGGAGGCTTCATGGAGGGAAGGTCCTGAGATCCAAGGGTTAGGTAAATTGATAGTCTCGTCTGCTCCAGGAAAGAACAAAGCATCAACTCCCTTGTTTTCAGCAATCTGCTTGTTCCCCCAGACTGCTAGAAGAAACCTGGGGTAAGCTGTAGGTCGCAGAAGAAGTGGTAGCTATAGATCTGTACAAGTTTGCTTTCCTTCATTTCTGTGGGACTTCTGTTAGACCATGTCTTGGCTAGCTAATTCAGGGGATAACCACGTATTTATTTATTTGTAAAATGTATTGGTTTCCCATCTTGCCACAAGATAACTTATCAGCTATTTGAACAGAACGGAATAAGAAAAACCAGAAAGTCTTCAAAGAAAAACCAGAAAGTCCAGTTGCCTCTTAGAAAAAAGAAAGGAAAAAAAATCACCTTTGTGACAACAGAATAAGAGAATATCAGAGTTGGAAGTGATCTTAGACAGAGGTGGTATTCAGCAGGTTTTGACCAGTTCTGGAGGACCGGTAGTAGAAATTTTGAGTAGTTCGGACAACCGGTAGCAGAAATATTGAGTAGTTCGGAATACCACCTTTGACTGGTCCCTCTCCCATCTCTTCTCTGCCTCCTGAGTCCCAGCTGATTGGCTGGGTCTCCTTTGGTTGCCCTGCACAGGAGAACGGAGCTGGAAAGCAGATTAGTGGGGTGGGGAGGGAAGGGGGATTTTGCAGTATATCCTTCCCCTGCCACGCCCGCCAAGCCACACCCACAGAACCGGTAGTAAAAAAATTTGAATCCCACCGCTGACTTTAAAGATCTTCTAACCCAACCTTCTGCTCAAGCAGGAAACCCTATGCTATTTCAGACAGCTGGTTGTTTAATCTCTTCTGAAAAACGTCCTGTGATGTAGCACCCACAACCTCTGGAGGCTAGTCATTCCATTGATTAATTGTTCTGACTGCCAGGAAATTCCTCCTTAGTTCTAGGTTGCTCCTCTCCCTGATTAGCGTCCATCCGTTGTTTCTTGTCCTGCGTTTCAGATGCTTGACTCCCTCTTCTTTGTAGCGACCTCTTAGATGCATAGGAGTTTCTTCTACTCCAGGATGCCAATCTGATGATTTTTTTCCCAACCTTCTGGTTCTTTTTTTTTAGTATTTGGTTGGGTTTTACACAAAATAAGAGCAGTAGAATGGGAGGAAGGGGAAGTAGAAAACCATGGACGCTTACGGGCCTTTAACTTGGCATTTTTCATATCTGTTATAATTTCATCCTGCATCCAGACCATGCAAACTGGGGTGGGACCGACAAGATCAAAAGAAAGTCATGCCTTTGTAGAGTCCAAGTGGCTAATCAACCAGTAATACAATCCAACATAAATTCCTTGGGTTTCAGACAGAACTTGTGTTAAATGCAGCCTGCAATTGCATTTGATGTAAAGGCACAATATTATTAGGGATATCTGGATGGATGTCCTGAGCACAAAATATCTGGGAACATCATATCTCCTATTGCCAATGAAAGGAAGAGATGCCTGTTTTGGCAGAGAAGGAAATTGCCCATTCATAATACTTCCTAGTGGACTTGAGAGCCACCCTTCATTCAAGTTCAGCTACTCAGAGATGTTCTCCTCCTCCTTCATAGTCCCCATTAGCTGATGAACGGACAGGGAGACGAAATCTACCCGCCTTCAAATGACCCAGGTTGAGGAACATTGCATTAAACTAATTATTGATTGACTGATTGAGGTCTGGGTGTGATCCTTAAATGATAGGGAAGTAGAAACCTGGTCTGCTAGATGCTCTCGTTCCTCCATGCCTCCCCCGCCTAATTGCTGGGAGACTCAACTCGGAGGAGGTGGAATAGGTTGGCGAAAGAGGGCAGGTGAGACCTGGCTCCTCTGGCACCAGGCGAAGGAGGCAGCTGCGGTTCTGATCCAGTTCCCTAGGACAGTTTCGTTGGGTCCTGATGTTGCAGCCTCTCTCTTCCCCCATGGAATTGGAAAACACTTGGAGCAAGAGGGAAGGCTGGGGCAGGCAGGAGGGGAGGGGAATTGGAAAGGAAGTGTTCTGACCAAGGTTTCCTGAGACCGTAATTAAGCACATACTTAATTAAAACAACTCTTGTTTTATTTCAGTGCTGGGAATTATCTTCATTCCCAGCCAGTAATGAGTCCCAAACAGTCCCTCGAGACAAGCACCCACCTTTCTCTCCTTTGAATTGCTGCCAACAACTAGAGTATCAAATGAACTATAAAAAAAACCAACCAAAGTACGAAGTCCACACAGAGCTTCAAGGATTAATCCAAACAGAATGAACGACTTTGCTTCCTGCAAAGGTTTCATCACCTTTGCCTGTCCTTTGTATCATATGAGAGGGGCAATCGCCTCCAAGCCTTACTTTCGAGTCGCCCCTTTTGTCTCAGTTGCTCTTGCCTTCTAGCACCTCTGCGCACATGCATACTGGGAACAGGCTTCCCTGGGTCTTCTGCCTCGCTGCTGCCAGACTCTGGAGGCTGGCAGCACTCCCAGATGCTCCTGGCCCCATCTCTGCATCAGATGCAGGACCCTCTAATTCTGTTCTGGATGAAACTGAACAGAATTAGATGAGAGATTGGAAGAAGTTCCCCTAATCTGTATCAGTGGGGATGGAAAGATTTCCCTTGTTGCGACTGCGGTGCTGATATGCAAACTATTAAACAACAATAACAATTACTACTACCACTACCTCCTCCTCCTCTTCTTCTCCTCCTCCTCCCTCTTCTCCCTCTTCTTCTCTCTCTCCCTCTTCTTCTTTTCCCTCTTCCTCTTCCCCGCCTCCTCCTCCTCCCCCCTCCTCCTCCACCATCGGACATTGGCAATCATGTTGGCGATCCTATTTTGATCAACAACCACAGGAAAAAAAGGCTGCTGAGTTTTCTCCAAACCAGCCCCTTAGATTTTGAAGCCATGATGTTCTTCTTCTGTCTGGACCTCGTTTGCCTTCGGTCTTTCCTTGAGAGGATTAAGTGAAGGATGCTGTATTTTTCCAGGTGTTGCATCGCATGTCCAGAATATTCTAACTTTCGCTTTTTTTATGGTTTCGATGATTTCCCTTGGCTTTCCCAGGTGGCTAATCCCCTCCTCGTTTCTGACTCTGTCAACCCAGCTTATACGTAACAGCCGTCTTGTAAATCCACATTTCAAATGCTTCTAGTCTCTTGCAAGTGGCTTTCTCTCTGAGATCAACTCTCCGCTCTGTAGAGCAGGATAGAAAAGGTGCAGCATTTGACCAGCCTGCTTTTCAATCTTAGGTTTAATGTCCTGACTGCAGAAGACTATTAAACATATTGTGCAAAATTGCCCAAATGTGCGTTTTCTAATTTCTCTCTGACAGAGGCCCCCAAGCTTGACAGCTTTAAGACTTGTGGACTTCAATTCCCAGAATTCCTCTTCTAGTCATGTTAGCTCGGGGGTTCTGGGAGTTGAAGTCCACAAGTCTTAAACTTGCCAAGTTGGAACACCTTTGCCCTAAAGATTTGCATGAAGCAACACCCGAGGCGATTTCCTGGATAGTCGAATTGAACATCCAGTTATGAGGCCACTGCCATATCCCCCTAGAAATGTTGACATAATTGTGTGGATTGTGTGTATATGTTTCCTCCTGACGTGTACTCACCACACACTAAACAATAAGTCAAGAAAGGCAATGAAGAATGAAAAAAATACATTAGCTTAGGGTGCACAGACAAGATCCATATCAAGGTCCAGATGTTGGGTTCCTCTGAACTTTTACGGGGCCCTTCTTTACTCTCCAAGTTAAGGACTCGATGCCAGCCTTGTGCCAGCTGATGCCATGCTGAAGCTCAGTATAGAGTGGATGGGGGAAGGAGGAGGAGGAAGGATCCCGTGGGCCAAATGGAATCTTTAAAGGAGAGATAACAGCAACATTATTCCGAAGGAGAAATAAATTCACTCATTATCCCTTCGTGATGATGGCTTTGCTTCTAATTGATGAGCATATTTAGAACCTGCTTTGTAGATCCTGTCAGAGAGGTGCCCAACCCACTGACAATAATCGTCTTAATTAACGATTAGAATAAGAGCAATGGAAGAATTCCCCCAGAAGAATGTCTGCTGAAGAAGCAACCGTGTTCCCTCATCAATTCTCTTTTATTTCCAACAGTATTTTGGGGCTGAACAATTTCAGGTTAAAAACACTCCCAACCTCCACATCTGCATCTGAATTAGGATTCTTTTGTTAAGGTTTTTCTTCTCCACTCCATCTGATCTGGAGGGCGTGAAGCTGAAGTCTTATCTGCTTCACTAAATTAGAACTGGGTAATTTTGAGAGTGGGGAAAAAAAGGTAAAATTAAGAAAGATGGATGCACCAGGAAATCCCAAGGCTATATGCATTTGTCAAATTCCCTAATGTACTTTAATTGTAGGCCTTTTTATTCCACATCCTAGTCGTATTATTGATTTATTGTTGCTAAGTTTGATCTGTTGTCCTCCCCTGGCAATCGCTCTTCTGTGAATTATAGCAATGCTTGCCTTTAGCAAAGATGAACCTGAATGTAGAGTTTTTAAACGTTTTCCAACAGCAGAGCACGCATGGGTTTTTAATGTTGCCCGGTTGAATCCTTTTTTAAGTTTGAAACTTCACGGGCTGTGCCATAATCAAGACAGTTGTACCGACAGAAGGGAATATTTTGAATTCAAGGTTGAACTATGGGGTCCTTGCTGCTCTCTGAGCTTGAATGTTTTCTTGCAAATGTTTCATTACCAAACTATTAACAACATTAGCATTGATGATGTTATCTAGTTGGATAACGAAATGTCTGCAAGAAAACAAGCAAGCTCAGAGGGCACCAAGGACCTTACAAGATGGAAATGCTGAGAAGATAGTCCCAATTACCTACAACAGACCAGTATGACTCATATTCCACTTGTGTTTCTCTAAAATGGGTCAGGGCAAGAGAGCATAATGCTTCAACCCAAGATGTTGTCTGTTCTTCTAGGGCAGAGGTCTCCAAACTTGGCAACTTTAAGACTTGTGGACTTCAACTCCCAGAATTCTTGGTGAAGCGATTTGTGAGGGCACCTATTTAGGAAAACCTCAAAATTTTCTGAAACCTCCGGACCAACTTCATTTCCTTTTGCTGTTTTCTTTGCCATCTGCTGGGCATTCAGTTTACTGCAATGCAATTTTAATTATTTAGGGCAGAGTTTTTCAAATGTGACGATTTTAAGATGTCTGGATCTCGATTTGAAATCTTAAAAGTTGTCAGGTTTGAAAAATGCTGATTGAAGGGGAGAGAGAATGCAGAAGTTGTTGATTTGGGGAAGCACTACGTGGATCTTGACCCAAATCCCTTTGTGTTAAATTTTGCAGCGTGATTCTTTCAAATCTGAAACTTGTACTTCCATCAAAAAAGCAACAGAATGTTTCAAAAATGTATATTTGGGTTTTATTTATTTATTTATTTATATTTATATGCCACCTTTTTCCGGAGACTCAGGGCGGCTTACAGTCTATGGAGCACCATGCTAAGTGCTCGGCTATTGCCATCATTCCATTGTATATGCCTGCTTATTACTAGGGCTTTTGCCCCCCCCCCAAGCGGCATTTTTACAAAGTCAGCTTATTGCCCCCAACAATCTTGAGTCCTCAATTTACCTACCCCGAGAGGATGGAAGGCTGAGTCAACCTTGAGCCTGGTAGGATTCGAATCTGCACTAATTGCAGGCAATTGAGCTAAGTGCTAGATGATTAATAGCCTACACCACCAAGGCCCCCTATATTTGGGTTCCCCTCGTCCCTCCAGCTTACTTTATTTTTGGTTGATTCTAGGAACAAACCTTGAAGGCTTTCAGTAAGAGAATGAACCAACCATAGAAGCAATCCTTGTTGCTAAAATATGGAGCTTCTTTCACGATACTATCAGAAATACTGATGTGAGCTATAATTTGGTTGACAAGACTGTTGTGTCAACAATGACACTTGATAATGGAATGTTTGTACGCACAATGGCATGTAGTTTGGAAGAGAAATTGTTCAAGAATCTGAAGAAAATGCTCCTTCTTCCAAGTCCACCTTGACACCGACTGAGCTGGAAAGCCAACCATCTCCTTGCTAACAAGATGGAAGAGTTTGCCTTGGTTTTCTTCTGGATGTGATCTTGACTTCCCAGCCTAGTCTCCTTTTATTTATTACCGATTTAAGTCTTAATTGATTAAAATTCCAAAACCCACTTGACAGTTGAAGCTGTCTGGGCTGCACAGAATATAACATACTAAAAAAGCGCATGAAATAAAAACCTACCAATAAAATGCAAAACAACAACCATACCATACAAACAATAGACAATTGCAAGACGATCCTTCAAAAAAAGTAAACGATGTGAGTTAAAATGCCATTGCAATAACTAGAAATCAGTTGAACCATTACTTCTGGGAGTCTCTGTAACTGTGAAACAGCTACATTTGTGGGATTTTCTAGTAGTTTCTCATCTAAGTAGAAACCAGGGCCAGCTGTGTTTGGCTTCTGAGGAGACAAGAGAGATACCCAGGCCTAAATCCCTAGCTTTCAACATAAGGCGGCCTATTATCTTAAAATAAAAAGGACAACTCCACACAATTTTCATGGAACAATATCAAAGTGCTTTGTCCTTGATTTATTTAATGCTCTTTTTTTTAAACTTCCCAGTATAGCCCACTGCTCTGGCACCCCCTCCTGCTCTGACTCGATCAGCTGCTGCTTAGCTTTCTTGGAAGCAATCGGGGATGTTGGCTCCTTGAAAAACATCCCAGAAGAAGGGATGACATGCATAGCATTGCCAAGAAAAGACAAGGCGGTACCCGAGACAACCTGGGGGGAACAGCTGCTGCTTTGTTTGAATGCCATACTTTAAGAAAAATAAAAAAGGAGGCTAACTCATAGGGAATCATCTCTAGAACATTTGTTTTTCCTTTTGACCAGTTCAGCCTTGTTGTCAATGAAGGTTTGCAGCCATGGCAACCGCAGTTCGATGAAGGAAAAGCTGAGGATCAAATTGAAGGGTGGGGTATAGAAACGGGAGGAAGACTGTATAATGGGAGAGATGGATCCTTGGCATCTTGGTTTGAAAACCTGATGATGAATCACCCGTAGTTCCCAACCCTGTCTATTGTCACAGCTGGTTTGATAATGGTCCCTGAGCAAGCACCAATGGAGGCAGGAACCTGCCGGGTTCTCTGATGTGCTAGAATGGGTAGAGGATGCCAAGTAGGCTGGGCTGCAGGGATGCTGCTCCATTGCCATGGCAACCCTTCTCGTGATGCAGCCACTAAAACATCACAGAGTCTGGCAAGAGAGAGAGTGAGAGAGAGAGACCCACAAAGAAAACCCTGAAGAGAAAACCACAGCTCTGGAAATGCTGGTACAACTGACTTCATTCTTTCCACTTAAATCTGCTTATTGCAGGTGGGAGTGTCTAGTGTTCACCAAGGCAAGCCCTAGGAACATTCCTGCCTCGCAGCCCAGAAGAAGTTGATAATAACCGAGAGAATGACGAGCAGCTTTATCACAAGGCCCTTTTCCCCCAGGATGGGAGTTATGCAAATAGTTGAACTTCGGGACTGAAATGTATTCTTCCTTGAAGGCATCTCAAGTTTGCATGTCTGCTGAACTGCCACAGTGGAAATCAAATTGAAAAAAAAACAAAAAACGTTTATAGCTGGGATCAGAGTCAGCGTAGAATTCCCCTCCATGAGTCAAACAAACTGGAGTAACTTGGCCACCAGTCAACACCCATCTCCTGTGGGCGGCCTCAGTTTTATAGCGCTGTCATTGGGTGCAGCTAAGTGGTTGACACAGACCGTTCCTAGTCTTATCTTACTTACCCCTCGTTCTGCTGGAATCAGTAAATCTGTTTTTTGGGGGAACATGGGAAGATAAAATTCTAGATCTAGACAACCTAGAACTATGATGCCTTCGGACCGATCTAAGTATAGTACATAAAATTATACATTGCAATGTCCTACCTGTCAATGAATACTTCAGCTTCAACCATAACAACACAAGAGCAAATAATAGATACAAACTCAAGGTTAATCGCACCAAACTTGATTGCAGGAAATACAACTTCAGCAACAGAGTGGTCAATGTCTGGAATACTCTACCTGACTCTGTGGTTTCTTCCCCAAACCCCAAAAATTTTAACCTTAGACTGTCTACTATTGACCTCACCCCTTTCCTAAGAGGTGTGTAGGGGGTGTGTATAAGCACACCAATGTGCCTACCATCTCTGTCCTATTGTTTCTTTTATTTTTCTTATATGTACCCATTTCAAGTATTCATAACTATGTTTATACTTACACCTATTATCTTATAATCGCTTGACAAAATAAATAAATAAAATAAAATAAAGATAAAAGGATGCACAGAACATTGGTTAACATAGTTCTGAAGAAGCTTCTTGGATGAGAAGAGAAACATTTTCAAAAGGAAAAAAAACCCAACAAGTCCAGTTGGTTTTTTTGGAAAAACACCTTGGGGAGAATCATGACCTGGATAATTGAGAATCTCCATAGATATTGGTTAACGTAGGAATAAAGGGAAGAATTGGACTTTTTATTGACTGCAAGAATGAGTTATATCCTAAGTTGGTCCTAAATTGTTCCTGATGGGAAGCTTCTCCAAGACTTTGAGATCCCTCAGAGCAGTCCTTGGCCACCAATATCCTCAAGTCCTTCCTCCTATTCTCTCTTGATGATGGAATACAATCTGGGAAGAGATGTTCCCCCTCTTTGATGGGCTGTTCCATCACTCAAGGATCACCCAGGAAGAATGTGGTTTTGGCTAATTCTTATCCCACTTGCTGACCTCTCCCAGACTAAGATGGAACTGCTGAGTAAATGAACACAACTGCACTTCCAATGCATGTCACGACACCTGTGTGCAATTAATCAAGTGTGTGCGTGTGAAGACCCAGGATTAATTACACATCAAATTTGTATTAAAATAACGAGAGGGAGGTTATTCATAAGCGTTTAGCAAACTGTCGGCTATTATTCATTCTTAGGGATGACACTGTTTAGCAAAGAAAAAGACAGGAAAAAGGGAGTGAAGGAAGATGAAGGCTGAGGGAGGGAGCAAGGGAGGGAAGAAAGGAGGAAGGAAAGGAAGGAAGAAGGGGGAAGGGAGGAAAGAGGAAAAGGAAAAAGAGGAAGGGAATGACTGAATTTATTGGGTTCAGTTTCAATATTTCTGTCTCTCTATCTCCTCAGCTTTTATAGATAGGCCGCTGCAATTGTTTTAAGGCTAGTAATGACCTAAGTAACAGGAATTAGAGAAAGGCCAGCTTTTAATTTGGAAATCAAATGGAAATTTGATGGATTTCATGAACTGAATCTGTTTACCAAACCCAGTGGGGTTTTAATGAATCCAGTGATTGAGTTTGGATTGATCCATGCATCCAAGCCAAACAAGGCCAGTCCCTGTATCAAGTTATCTGTCCAAATTAGATCAACCAAATCCCATCTTCATTTCACAACTCCAATTTGAACATTTAGAGAACACAAAATATGTTCTTCGGGGCAGAATACTGGCACAACTAAATAGGAGCTTGAGAAGACATAACATTAAAAAAAAAAATACCATTACACATTTATTTTTTATGACAGGGAAATGCAACTCCTGCTCCCCTCCACGTTTCCAAAGCGAAGTTTCTACATTTTGCTGCACCGTGTCATTGTCAGTTTTGATCAATAGCCTTGTGAGAAGGTAGTGAAAAGTTTTCCCAGACCAGCATCCGTCATGAGTTACGAACACAAGTCTTTCAAAGTTTAGCCCTTCAAATTCTCTTGGTTCCCCCTTGTTCTCCCCTCGTGGCCTGCTGGACCCCAGAGTTTGCCTTCTTTGGGGTTTGTTTCCCACCGTAAGGTTTACTCCTCCTTCCCCCCTGAACCTGCCTGTATCTGGCAAGGTCAAAATCTGACAAGGTTAAAAGTCTTTTCTGGATCTTGGCCTCCAATTCCTAGATCTTGGCCCCCCACTTTTCCCATTCTGGAGATCGCTAATAGATTAGATAAAACCCCACCTCCATCCATGCACACATCGATCCTTTCATCTACTTGGTTGTTAATGTTCTCCTTTTAATGCTTGATGCTTTAATATTTATAACTTCTTAATTGCATATATTATTTATGACACCATAAGCTGCCTGGAGTTGCTCGATAGTGAGAAGAGCGCCATATACATTAAATAAATAAACAAACCCCCTTCTGCGGAGCTCTCTGCAGTGATGCAATTTCTCCAGGATGCTTCCTTATTCATTGTCTTCTTCCCTTTGCAACGGAAGAAAAACGTAATGCTATTATAAGAGTCGATTTCCTCTCGTCTTTCTGCATTAGCTGGATGGGATGAAGAAAGGAAAAGATGGCATCCAGGATCACAACCCAAGCCCACCCTCCCACCACCGCTTTTTAGGTGCCTGGCATAAAACAGATTTGCGTTTAACCTAATTTTAAGGTTTCACTTGCTTGAATATTTTACTCGCAATAGCAATGGTGGCAGGTGGAGGGGTTTGTGCCTGCAAGCATAGCTGGGGTGGAAGCTATAGGGGAACCACTCCTTTGCACACATGTCTTCTGACAGTGAGCCTAATTCAGAATAGCACAGTTGGAAGGGATCTTGGAGATCTTCTAGTCCAACCCTCTTCTCAAGCAGGAGACTCTAGAAACCATTTGCAACGCTCAGGTGACCCTGAAGACACAGATAAACCTCCAAGTGGCCTCAATGACTCTCTAAAAGGAGGCAAATGACCAGCTCTGTCTGCAAGGAGTATAAATCCTTCCCTTCCCCACCATCTAGTCGGAGCTGAAGAAGCTTCTTGGATGAGAAAGCAAAACGTCTTCAAAGAGAAAAAACAAGAAAGCCCAGTTGCCTCTTGGAAAAAAAGCACCTTTGGGACAATCATGATCTGGAGGACAGAGAATCTCATAGACTTTTACCATTTCAGACCAAGGATGGTCCAATCTCTTCTTTAAAAGCCTCCAGTGATGGAACACCCCACAGCCTCTGGAGATAAGTTGCTCCATTGATTAATTGTTCTCACTGTTAGGAAATTCCTCCTTAGTTCCAGGTTGCTTCTCTCCTTGATTAGTTTCCATCCATTTTTAGAAGAATGTATCTGCAGAGGAATACAAGAATAATTTTGGCTCAAAAATCTTTGCCATTTGCTTCTGTAGTTGTTTATTTATTTGATTCCTTTACGGTTGTACTCTCCAGTATCATCTGCAATCTTTGCTTCAGAGAAAAGGGGACTCCCATTTTCTTTTACAGAGACAATATTTTTTCTTTAGTTCCCCTCCTCCTTCCTTGTTTCTCTCTCTGTATCGTGGCTTTTTTTTTCTCCTTCCATCCTGGCTTCCGCCAGCTTCTCTGGGGTTCCGCCAGCTTCTCTGGGGTTTGCATCCTCTGTGCAATTCCCCCCTCCCCCCTCCCCCTCCCCCAGGATTTATAGGAAGTTTTACCATAAATTGCACCGAAGTTGTGGGATTTATATTGCTCAAGGCAACCCATGAAATGAATCACTCTATAATTTATATCGATGAACTCTGATCGTGGAGTCGGGGAGATATCGCTGGAAAATCAATCTGCAAGGTACATAAAAGCAGAGGCTGACCCGAGTCCTGTAGTATTTCAGCAGGAGGGGAAAAAATAAAATATGAGGGCAATTTACATGAGGAAGGAAGACCACTGTCTGAAGCTGGTGCCCCAGGGAATAACCGGACTTCCTTTTTATTATTATTATTCTTATTATTTCCACCTGCTGCTACAGATGCATATCGGCGGGAGACAGAAATGAAAGAAAATGAAGCAATTCTGCCTCCTCCCCAGGTTGCCTTCCTGACTTTTTTTTGAGGCCCCCTCCTCTCCACAACCTTCTGCCTTAGTTGCAGCTTCCTGTGTCACAAAACCTTCGCTCTGCGTTCGTTTGTTGTCCTGTGCGAACCAAATACATATGCTGTGAGCATCTGCCTTGTGGATTGTCTCAAATCTCGGTTGCTATTCTCATTTGAGGATCTCACCTTGCAGATATTTGCTGGACCCGCCGAAGGACGCTTTGCAGTTTCTATTTCTAACTCCCCAGGGTGCTCCTTTTCCTCCTCTCCATGCCATTGACATGCTGGTAGCTATTTTGGCTTCCTTTTGCATTTCAGATGCTTCTCTCTCCAGCTTTCTTGGATCTTTGTGGAGGAAGCAAGGATCTTGAGCTCCTTAGTTAGCCCTTGACTGTCCAGCTTGATGGACCTTCTCTTTGTCCATCAAGCAGGCCCCGGCTGGAGAAAGATGGCTGATGGGAATATGGGTCAGGAGAGCTTTGGACATGAGGTCCCACACAGAACTTCTTTGGACAGAAGCAGTGGTGGGGTTCAAATTTTTTTTACTACCAGTTCTGCGGGCATTGCTTGGTGGGCGTTGCTAAGTGGGCATGGCAGGGGAAGGTTTCTGCAAAATCCCCTTTCCTCCCCACCCCACTAACCTGCTTTCCAGCTCCATTTTCCTGGGCAGGGCAACCAAAGAAGACCCAGCTGATCAGCTGGAACTCAGATGGGGTTGGCGGGTCCAGTCAAAGGAGGTATTTGCCGGTTTTCCAAACTACTCAAATTTTTCACTATCAGTTCTCGAGAACCAGTCAGAACTGGCTGAACACCACCTCTGCACTGAAGGCATCTGAGAGATATCGTAGTCATCACCTTCCTGCTCGCTGTGAGAAGGCAAGTGTGGTTTTGTTTCCCTCTGGACATGGAGCACCCTCAGGAAAGGAGAGTGCCTGCCTTGGCTTCATCTTGTTATCATCTCCCCATCCATCCCGCACCTGCTGAGTAGGAGGGAACGTGGCCTCTCCATGGCCAAGTTATAATTCCAGGTGGCTGCAGCAAGGAATTGGTCTCTCCAGACTTGGCAACTTTAAGGCTTGTGGACTTCAGCTGCCAGAGTTCCTCAGCCAACCTTTCAGTCCAAGACCTCCAAAGTCTCTTCCAGCTGTATGATTTTTATCCCAAAGGTGCTTTTTCAAACAGCAACTGGACTTTGTGTCTCCTTGAAGACATTTAGCTCCTTAGAAGCTTCTGGGATGAGAAGCAGAAAGTCTTCTAGGAAAAACAAAGTCCAGTTGCCTTTTCAAGAATCATCTTTGGGAACAACCATGATCTGGATGACTGAGAATCTCCACAGACCTATGATGCTATGTTCTACTTTCTCTCTTTCTCTGGCTCCCCCAGTTTCACTTCTCCCTGGGAAACAGAGCTGGAGGAAGACCTCACAAGCATCAAAGCAAGAAGCCTCCCCCCCTCCCCAAGTCCTACAAGACTGGACGGCTTCTGTCTACAAAGAGTCCATTGTGGTGTTGCCGCTAAGAGCAGCTAAGTTTGCCCAAAGAAAAGGGAGCCCATCGTCTCTCCTGCAAATAACGTAGTTTGAGCCTTTCTCTCTCCTGGTTTCTTCTTGCCAGCTTGATTGCTTGGAGAGGTAGATGACGTAAACCCTTCTCAAACTAGAATTTGCTTGTGCTTTGAGTCTGCTCAAAAGAGCCTTGTAGCATTCAGGATATTCACCATCCTGTAGCAAGGTCATGTTCTCTACTCCCGATTTCTGAACAGTGGATGAAGGTGGGTTGTTTCTTTTTTGAGGGAGGGGGGAGGATTGTGTTTAAATCTTGCAACAGCGGCATCCACAGAAGCCTAAAGAGAAACAAGGTGTAAGTGGGGTGCTTGTTGGACGCCACAACATCTCTTCCCAGGGGAACTTTAATTGCTATGAAATGAAATACAATTGTTCAGAGTTTTGCAGCGATAATTCAGCGCCAGAAAAATAAACACAGATGGCTGATGCTTCATTTAATGTCTTTATAAACATAATAAGTAGATTTTACAAACCAGTTGTAGATTTCTCCAACATGGAGCAAACTCAGAAACATGTTGCAAGTTCAGAGTAGAGTTCCAGGCTTCAGCAAGCAAGTTAGTTTCTCTTTTACTTTAGTTCAGCAGGCAAGCAAGAGGAGAGAAGCAGTTTCATTTTCAATAGACAGACTCAGAGCTCAACAGAGCTGCAGAGCTTAACATAGAGCCATGCCTAGGCTACTTCTAGTTTCAGTTTCCAAACAGTCTTCATTGGCTGACTTAGTTGCTATGCCTATTCATTGTCTAACCTTGTTATCATGCTCTATTCCAGTTCATGAATATACTCTTGACAAAAATCATGTCCAGCCTTGAGAAGTTGAATTTGGAAGCCTCCTTTATAATGCAATCCATTGCTTTGGCTTTTAATTGAATCTCTGATTCAAAGCTTTGACCCCTCTCTTTTCTGAATATAGGGTGCTTCTAGGGTTAGGGGTCCTGGGTGAGCAGTCGTCCCTTCCCTTCTCCTCCTGGCCTTTTCTCTCCTCCCCCAACACTTTCTCCTCCCCACAACTTTCTTCAAGGCACACAGGGGGCCGAATGTGAAGACCTTTTAGTTGTGGATGATGGATTTGCTGTATACCCAGTGGCACAACCATCTTAACACCACTTCTTTGCCTTCAAAACAAACTGTGAGTAGACGTCACTGTACTATAATAAGCCCCTAGTAGTGTTTAGGGCAACCTTGACCACTTGAAGTTGTGTGGATTTCTCAATCTTGACCACTTGAAGATGTGTGGATTTCAACTTTCAAAATTTCCCAGTCAGTATGGATGGCTAGGGAATTCTGGGAGTTGAAGTCCTGACATCTTCAAGTCGCCAAGGTTGAGAAACCCTGATCTAGGGCAATTGTGACCATTCTTATATCTCCCAGGTCCTGTTTTTCCACAGATATCTTCAGAACATCCATGGACGAAGCATCGTCTCAACATCTGTTGAGTTTTAACAGGACAATCGCATCATGTTCTTCTACCCCAGAGATCTCCAAACTTGGTGACTTTAAGACTTGTGGACTTCAACTCCCAGAATTCCCCAGCCAGCTGGCTGGCTGGGGAATTCTGGGAGTTGAAGTCCACAAGTCTTAAAGTCGCCAAGTTTGAGGACCCCTGTTCTACCCTGTAGCTGGACAATATACCACACCATTTGTCTCTTGAAAAACACAATCCCTAGAAAAGCGAATTGCCTTCCGGCAGGAATTGTCTGATTAAAAACACTGTTCCTGCTAGGCATTTTTAATATTTATTTAATCAGCCTCCTTGGTGAGAGTTTCATTCTGGTGAATTAAAGTGCGTATTGAGAACATCTACAATATAGGCGCCTCCGCCACATCGAAAACGTTACATCCATTTCTCCTCGCAGCCCCTCAAATTAATTTCATGAGTCTAGGTGAGAAAGTAACGTTTGGAAATGAACTGAAAATATACACATTCTTTTGGGAAGGAAGATCCCCATGGAAACAGCCATAACAGAAACGGCTCTTCGGTTATTGAAGAGCGTCAAAACTTAGTGCAATTAACTTAAAGCATTAGGCGGGACGATCGCTTGATTAAACCAAGCAAATGAAAAAGAATGCCAAATATATAAATCACATTCACCTCCCCTAAAGTTATTCTCATCCCCCCTCCAGGCATGTGTAATCTACACATACACGCATACAATGTTCTCCTTGGATTTTTAAGCATAAAGCCGGGTTCTGTTTCGGGAAATGTGATCCCTGGGAAATCAACCCTTCTGGTGCTATAAATGAATTCAAACAAACCGGAAAGTTCACAGTAGCACAAAGTGCTAATTTAGCTCCTTGTTTGGAACAGCCAGCGAACCTCTCTTATTCCAAACCATTCTACCTCTGGGTCATGTCAAAAAAAGGAAGCATGAAGAGGATAAAGTTGCCCCGTTTGGAAATCATCACATCCTCAATATCCACCTCCATTGCCAGACAGGAAAATCATCCTCATTTTTGGGCTGAGTTACTGTATTCTAGGTTAGGCCAACTTTAATGTTGCACTGAAAAGTAAAAAAATTGAAATATTGCCTCTCTGGCTCAAGTCAACAGCATCTTAGTCCATCTTCCCTTCCCTCTCTTCTGTTCTTCCTCTTCCCTCCTATCATCCTCTCCTTTCCCTTCCTCTCTCCCTCTGCTCTGCTCTCCCTTTCCCTTTCCCTCCCTTCTCCTCTCCTCTCCACTCCTTCTCCTTCCCCTTTTCCTTTCTCTTCCCTTTCCCTTTCCCTTTCCTTCTCCCTCTCCTCCCCTCCCCTCCCCTCCTCCTTTTCCTTTACCTCTCCCCCTCCTCTCCTCTCTTCTCTTTCATGGTCATGGTTGTTCCAAAGCTGCTTTTCCAAAAGGCAACTGGATTTTCTTGTTTTTCGTTTTTCGTTTAACTTTGAAAACATTTTGCTCCTCATCCAGAAGCCAAGAAGCTCCTTAAATGAGAAGTGAAATGTCTTCAAGGAAAAAAAAGCAAAGAAATTTTAGTTGCCTTTTGAAGAGCCTCTTTGGGACATCTAAGTTCAATATTCCAATCAGAAGAAGCCAACCAGATTCTCTGCGGTGCTCACAAGTAGGACAAGAGAGAGAGAGAGACGGACAGACAGACAGACAGAGACTCTCTCTCTCTCTCTCTCCTGACATTGTTCCTCTGGAAATAGTGTTTGGAGGTGGGTTGCTCCTAATCTGGAGATAATATTGAGCCTTCATGACTGATTGCCTTGCTAGACCTGTCTTCCAGGACTGGATCTAATCCTCTTTAAAAGCCTTCCAAGTTAGTAGCCACATCCCATTTTATGGTAATGAATTCCACTGGTTAATTAAGTATGACGTAAAGAAATTCTTTTGGCTGCCCTAAATCTTTGGATCAGTGTCATAAGCGGAAGCAACGGAGAATTTATTTATTTTATTTATTTATTTATTTTGTCAAGCGATTATAAGATAACAGGTATAAGAATAAACATAATTATGGATACATGAAATGGATACATATAAGAAACATAAAAAAGAAACAATAGGACAGGGACAGTAGGCACGTTGGTGTGCTTATGCACACCCCCTACAGATCTCTTAGGAAAGGGGTGAGGTCAATAGTAGACAGTCTAAGGTTAAAGTTTTTGGGGTTTGGGGAAAAACCCACAGAGTTAGGCAGAGTATTCCAGATATTGACCATTCTGTTGCTGAAGTTGTATTTCCTGAAATCAAATTTGGTGAGGTTTACCTTGAGTTTGTATCTATTGTTTGCTCTTGTGTTGTTATGGTTGAAACTGAAGTATTCATTGACAGGTAGGACATTGCAATGTATGATTTTATACACTATACTTAGACGGACCGAAGGCGTTCTAGAAGTAGTTCTAGGTTTTCTAGGTCTAGAATTTCGAGTCTGGTGGCATAAGGTATTCTGCAACGAGTAGAGGAATGGAGAATTCTCCTTGTGAAATATTTCTGGACTTCCTCAACTGTGTTAATATCAGATACATAATGTGGGTTCCAGACTAATGAGCTGTATTTGAGTATTGGTCTAGCAAATGTTTTCTATGCTCTAGTTAGTAGTGAGATATTACCAGAGAAAAGCTACGTAGGATTAGGTTAACAACTCTTAATGCCTTTTTGGCTGTATAGTTACAGTGGGCTCTAGCACTTAGATGATTAGAGATGAGTATTCCAAGGTCCTTGACAGAGTTTGGAGCTTTCCATGGCCTTCTGGGTTTTTTTCCCCCAACAGTCCTGGGGTTGGTGCTTCCTATCCATGTACTAACCTCAGGAACATCAAGATGGTTTTGGCATTTGTTATGCAGTGCAATATTTTGCAAGAATCCCTCCCCAAGGAATTGCATTAATTAGGAAGACACTGATAAAAAATACTGCTCACTTCCAGTCTTGAGTTCCTGTGGCAGTTGGGTTGGTCTTGCAAACAAGAGAGATTTAGCATGATAGCTTCCATGGAAACTTCAGAGAAGCCAGGCTAGAGCTTCTGGCTGGAAGAATTTTTCCCTTCCCTTCCCTTCTCTTCTCTTCTCTTCTCTTCTCTTCTCTTCTCTTCTCTTCTCTTCTCTTCTCTTCTCTTCTCTTCTCTTCTCTTTCCTCCTCCTTCTCTTCCACTTCTCTTCTCTTCTCTTCTCTTCCCTCCCTTTTCCCTCTCCTCTCTCCTGCTCCTTCTCCTCCCCTCCCCTCCCTCCTCGCCTTTTATTTATGTGCCACCTATCTCATTATCAAGCAACTCCAAGTGGCTTACAACATCACAAAAACAAGAATATGAAATGTTAAAACATGGAACGCTAAAAGTTAACTCCCCTCCCGGTGCCCCTTTTCTTCCTTGTCTAATTGGAGAAAGACGTCCGGGATGGGTTCCTCTCCTTGCTTCTAAACTCTGGAGTTGGACCAAGGCCCCAACCTACCAAATGGCAGGTGTGTAGCAGGAAGCCCTCTTAAGCTGCAGAAGGATCTGCAACGAAGTGGGGGGAGGGAAAGGAGAGAGTTTGCCCAGAGGATCCCTCCTCTGAACCCTTTTAAGCCCCCCTCCCTAGCCCAACAGTTGGCAGGGAACTGAAGAGCCATTTCTCTTATTAACTTTTCAGCGCCAGCCCTGCCAGGGAAATGCCGCAGAAGAGACATAAATTATGCATGAAAGGCATCCGGCTACCATCCAAGTGACTTGCAGCAGACCGTGGGCTGCAGCAGGAGAGGCTTTTAAGTGGGAAGCAAAGTGGATCTCCTTCCTTGCTTTTTTTGCTCCCCCCCCCCCGCTGTTTAACAGCCCCACCCCACCCCCAGCAATACTCAGCTTTTACCCTGAACACCAAAAGCCACCCATGGAGTTGCAGCCCTTTGATTTCAGAAGCTGCTGTTGATGCATGCTCAGGAGCAGGGGTCACCAACCTTTTGGACCTCAGGGATCACCAAACTCATTTATTTTAAATCTTGCGGACCAGAGACCCTGGGAAAATCCCCCCAAAAGTCTGCAGGAAAATTCCCCACCGTGTTTTCCTACCAATCGATCATTCTTTATTTGGGATCGCAGGATAACATCTCCAGCTCCGTTCTCAGAGGGAGAGAGAGAGAGACTTTTGGCTTCATGCAAGGAAAGCAGCAGAAGCAGCAGAAGTCTTTCTTTCTCTCCCCCAAACTCTGCCAGAAACGAATCTTTGTGAGGCTTGTCGCACTGGCGCAGCCTCTTGGAGCAAGGAGGCCTTGCAGGGTCCCAAAGATTCATTTCTGCCAGAGTTTGGGGGAGAGAAAGAAAAACTTCTGCTGCTTTCCTTGCATGCAGCCAAAAGCAGAAGAAGAAAGAAGCGGAAAGAAGCAGCCCGGTGGCCAGGCCAGGTGCGTGGGGCGCGTGGGGCAAGTTCCCCCCTCTGCCCTTTCCCCCTCTCCCCTCACTACCTCGTGTTGTTTGCAATGCAAGCGACACAAGCCTTGTGTTCCTGCGCAGTCTGGATTAATTGCTTTGGGGGGGTGACATTTCTCTGCAGACCACCAAAATTTTCTCATGGACCACCAGTGGCCCCTCCGCCCACCGGTTGGTGACCATTGCTCAGGAGAACATGCATTCTGCATTCACAGTTCAGCAAGGAGGGTACACACATTATGGACATGTTCAGAGTCTCTCTGCCATTGTTTCATCTCACTACGGGGAGGGAAGAGGTTGAAACTCTTGAGTTGGAGAGTTGGCTTCTCCTTGCAGGAGGCTGAGCTCATGTCCCTCCAGAACCTGCTACCAGAATAACAGAATAACAGAGTTGGAAGGGATCTTGGAAGTCTTCTAGTCCAACTCCTTGCTCAGGAAACCTGCCATCCCACTACTCAGAAAATCCAGTATTATTTCAGACAAATTGTTGTCCAATCTCTTCTTTAAAAATTCCAGTGTTGGAACACCCACAACTTCTGGAGGCCAGTTGTTCCACTGATTAATTGTTCTCACTGTCAGGAAATTTCTCCTTGTCCTAAGTTGCTTTTCTCCTTGATGAGTTTCCACCCATTGCTTCTTGTCCTGCCTTCAGGTGCATTGGAGAATAGCTTGACTCCCTCTTCTTTGGGGCAGCCCCTGAGACATTGGAAGACAGCTATCATGTCTGCCCTAGTCCTTCTTTTCCTTAGACTAGACATACCCAGTTCCTGCAATGGTTCTTTATATGTTTTAGCCTCTAGTCCCCTAATCATCTTCGTTGCTCTTCTCTGCACTCTTTCTAGAGTCTCAACATCTTTTTTACATCATGGTGACCAAAACTGGATGCAATATTCCAAGTGTGGTCTTATCAAACCATTATAAAAGTGGTATCAATATTTCATGTGATCATGATTCTGTCCCTCTGTTGATGCAGCCTAGAATTGTGTTGGCTTTTTTGGCAGCTGCAGCACATGGCTGGCTCATAGTTAAGTGTTTGTCCAGTAGCTGAGTGGATCCAGAACTATCCCAGTCATGGCCTGATTCAAGCCAATGATTTGTGGATTTCAATGTGGTCTATCCAACAGTTAGTCAGGAGTTTGTAAAGATTCCACTTAGGAATGGAAAACCAAGTCCTCATTAAGCTGTGACCCTGCCCTACATTGACCCAACACTTTATTTGTTTTATTTATTTATTTTGTCAAACAATTATTAGATAACAGGTATAAGTATAAACATGGTTATAAATACATGAAATGGATACGAATAAGAAAAAAAAAAACAGTAGGACAGGGACAGTAGGCACGTTTTGGTGCGCTTATGCAAGCCCTGGGTGAATGTCTTCTTCTCAGGCCCCACCAACTGCCTGTATCTTCAATTGTTTGAGTCTCCTTCTTTGGCAACTCCAATTCGTTCCCCAAAGTTACTGAGATGATAGAAGGCATCGTTCCTTGTTCCCAGCAAGTATATTTGTGGAATAGTCATCAGATCCAGAAGAAATGCAATGAATGATGAAACAAAAAAAAAAAGGAAATTCTACAGTACTTTGAAGTTACACCAGGGAATGGAGAAGATGTCATTCTTCTCCAGCTTTTGATCTGAAGGAGAAAGGACTGTAGTCTAAGCTCCAACAGGAATAGCTGTTGCGGTAGATATATGGAAGGTGAAGAATCCTGAATAACTCCAACATCCTGGAAATCCAGATTGGGAAGAAGTGAGGATCTACACTCTTGCCTTTGTTTTTTCCAAGAAAAAATAATCAGTGCCCTTTCTCTTTTTGTGGGCACCTGGTGCTTCCTTGTGTGTCGCACCTCCCTTGTCAAAAACAATTTTCCTCTGCTCTGTGAGAGCATCACGGTTCTTTGATAAGTTGGTTTCCAAGGCAACCTTTCCCAAGATGAACATTGCTGGGAGACTAACAGAGAATGTCTCAATTTGTTCCTAGGAGTTGAGGATCACAATGGCATCAACGTGTTTCCATCGATGGCCTGGGATTCCCTGGAGA
Organism: Bungarus multicinctus; assembly: GCA_023653725.1. Classification (NCBI taxonomy): domain Eukaryota; kingdom Metazoa; phylum Chordata; class Lepidosauria; order Squamata; family Elapidae; genus Bungarus; species Bungarus multicinctus. The sequence continues at coordinate 25,278,663 of CM042837.1, forward strand.
TGGGGCCTCTTCTCAGCTGAGCAAATAACAAAGAAAAGACTGGATACCCTCTTTTCATAGGCAAAACAAAGATGCTCATGCCACAAGGATACCTAGGGTGGCTTTGCCAACCCTTTGTGGTTGGGTTGATCTCAAACTGAGCCATCATTTCTCCTGAAGCAACCCTAACCCTACCTTCAATTCTCTTTAAGTCTAATGTTAACTAACATACGGAGATCACAAATTTGCATCCTTCTTTTCCTCATCAGAGGGCCGTTTTCAAGGGACAGTGGTCTAGGAAATGTTTTAGACCAGGGGTCTCCCAATCTTAGCAACTTTAAGACTTGTGGACTTCAGCTCCCAGAATTCCTGAGCTAATATGACTGGAGAAGGAATTCTGGGAGTTGAAATCCACAAGTCTTAAAGTTGCTAAGGTTGGAGATTCCTGTTTTAGACAACTCTACCATTATGGGATGGCTTCAAAGGGCAAGAAGGAAACCTTGCAAAAGGAGAGGAATAATTCAGGGTAGTACCAAAGCATCTCGGCTGCTTGTTGAACGTAAAATAACCCAAAGTTTTTCCAATTTCATTCAAGTTCCGCTTACATTGTTAAATTTTGTATTATTGCTTTCCATTGCTTTATGGCAAGAGATTGTAAATACCACTGTTGGCCTAAGAGGAAAATGGATGAGGTAGGAGAAGACCTTTTAGCTAAGCAGGGATGTCCAGAGGGAAGAGCCAATGGCCTTTTCACACAAGAAGAAAACAGATGCTTCCATTGGAAATTAATTTCACATCTTTAAGGAGAGCAGATTTCTGCTAAGAGGTGATGACTATTCTAATGTCCAATTTGTTTGTGTATTTCTTTATTCTGAGTTTCTAGGAACTTGAATGTGTTGTTGTTGTTGGAAGCAAAAACTCATCTAGTGAAAAAAATCCTGTGGACAAAGTGCCACTTAAGGAGCAAAATATCAGATATTTTATTTCTCTAGCCTGACTTTCTCCTTTCTCAGTTGACTCCCCGGGTCATGTATATTCTGCTTTAAGCCCTTTCCACTGCTGTCTCTTTGGTGCTCCTTTCTCTCAATCTATCCACCTCAAATTACATCTTCCTTAAATACAACTGAACAAGAAAGGCTGAATGATTTTCTTTGATAACTCATGAATCGGGAGGAGCTTGCTCCAGTGAAGACAAAGCCACTGTGGGAGGCCACACAACCTAGTACTCTGCCAGCCCTAATTCTCTCCCTCTCTCCCTCCCTCATCCTACCAAGCTTTGGAAAGATGCAGAAATCACAAAGCATGAAGGGCTGATAGATCGGACTCCCTCAGGCAGGTGGCTTTGCCTTGTGTCCTGAAAGGCAACCCACCAAAATTCTTAACTAAAAATGAAGACTACCCTGTTCCCCCCAAAATATGACCTACCCTGAAAGCAAGTCCTAGCTTGATTTTTACACATGCTCCCAATATAAGCCTTACCCTGCAGGTCCCGTCGGCATCTATGTGCTGGCTGGTGACCCCAGGGAATAGGGCCTTCTCTGTGGGGGCGTCTGCCCTCTGGAATGGGTTGCCTCCGGAGCTACGTACAGCCACGGACCTGGGGATCTTCAGGCAGTGCCTTGAAAACCTGGCTCTTTGACCAGGCCGGCTTGGGCTGATTTTAGATTTGGGTGTTTTACTTTTATATTAAATTTTAGGGTTTTAGGGAGGGGTTTTAATTAATTACAGCCAGGGCCTTTAGTTTAATTTAGTTTTAACTTTTCACATATTTATTGTTTTAATTGTATGGCTATGCACTGCTCCGAGTCCTTCGGGAGAGGAGCGATATATAAATAAATATTTATTATTATTATTATTATTATTATTATTATTATTATTATTATTATTATTATTATTATTATTATTATTATTATTATTCTCCCCCAATATAAGCCCCAATTAAGACCCCACCTGCTCCAGAGAGCCCAGGTAAATATTAAGATAGAGTGGGGATGGAGGGGTGGAGCTACCCTACTATTTATCTTTGGACAGTTGTAGCCAGGCCTCACGCACTCCGACACCTGCCTTACCGGCCCATTTCTTCTGCAGCTGGCAAGGCTTTCCTGAAGGCTTCTGTAGCTGATAACAAAGCTCTGGAGTTATCAGCTGTTTCTGGCAGCGAAAAGGAGGCTGTGGGCGACATGCACACAAGTGTTGTGGTTCGCCGGCAGCAGGTGCAAACAGCTGAGATCTCGGAGAGCGAGGACTCAGACCAGGGGCCTGCGTTGATGCAGGGATGGAGCCAGGACCATCAGGGAGTGGAATGCTGCCTTCAGAGATTGTGGAGACTGGCAGCAGTGATGAAGAGGTCCCCGAGGAGCCTGTGCCCAGTGCACGTGCACTCAGGGCTGCTCAAAGGAAAGAGCAGCTGCAGCAGCATGGGCAACTCGGGAGTAAGGCTGCAAGGTAATGGCCCTTCCCTTAAGAGATAAAAGCCAGCTGAGAAACTGGAGTTCTTTGCAGGAAGCAAAGAAGTTTTTGCATTCAAGCCTTGTGAATGTTCGGACTATCTTAGTTTGTGTTTGAAATATTTATGGCAACTTTATCTAGTGTTCTTGACAGCCTTGAACAAGCTTGGCAGGGCTCGTTCTTATCAGAGACAACTAGTTTGGAACAGCCTTTTAATTGGGAAGGAACGGAATTTGTAAAGAATCATTAAAAGGTTTTGCTGTTACTTCTGTTTCATGTTTGTTTCCTTGGAACAAGGTTTGCGTCAGAACAAGAAGTAAAGTTAGTCAGTAGATGATGTCCCTGAAAATAAGACCTGGTGCCTTTTTTGGTGGCAAAAAAAAAACAAGATAGGGTCTTATTTTCGGGGAAATATGGTAGGCATTGGTTTTCTGCTCATCAGTAGAAAATTCCATGAAGCAGCAGTGTTGGGATCATTGAAGGGAATGTTTCTGTTCTGTAGGGTGTATCTACTTCCTCCAAGGAACCCAGGAATGGCCAACATGAACTCCTCCTATGTTACCCTCCTCAGATAAGGACATAATTTTTTCCTCCAGAGAATGGTAACTACAACCAGGATTTACAGCGGCTGGGGGGGTTGGGGGTGGGAGGCACCGTTATGCGGTGGTTCTCCTCCTTCCTCTCTGACCTGCTCGCAATTTGTGTTGGCAGGGGGGCCGAGGTCGGCCCCGAGGCCCCTGGTTTGCGGGGTGCCTCAGGGGTCGGAGCTCTCGCCCCTCCTGTTCAACATATATATGAAGCCGCTAGGTGAGATCATCAGTGGCTTTGGGGTAGAGTTCCATCAGTACGCTGATGACACCCAGCTGTACATCTCTACCCCGGGCCACCCCGATGAAGCCGTCGAAGTGATGACCCGATGCCTGGAGGCCGTGCGGTGTTGGATGGGGCGGAACAGGCTTCAGCTCAACCCATCTAAGACTGAGTGGCTGTGCTTCCCGGGACCCCGATACAGCCGGCTGGTTCCATCGCTGGCTGTGGGGGGGGAAATTCTTGCCCCCACAGAGAGGGCCCGCAATCTGGGTGTCCTCCTGGATGTACGGCTGTCATTGGAAGATCATGTGGCGGCCGTCGCCAGGGGGGCTTTTGGACAGGTCCGTAGGATCTACCAGTTGCGGCCCTTTCTGGATCGGGATGCGCTTCGCACGGTCACTTCCGCCCTGGTGATCTCCCGCCTAGACTATGCCAATGCTCTCTACATGGGGCTGCCTTTGAAGAGCATCCGGAGGCTCCAGTTGGTGCAGAATGCAGCCGCGAGGGTGGTAATGGGGGCACCTAGGGGCTCCCATGTTATGCCACTTCTACGCGCGCTGCATTGGCTCCCGGTGGCCCTCTGGGTGCGCTTCAAGGTCTTGGTCACTATCTTTAAAGCGCTCCATGGCTCGGGACCAGGTTACTTGCGAGACCGCCTTCTGCCACCATCGGCTTCCCACCGACCGGTACGCTCCCATAGAGTGGGCCTCCTCGGGGTGCCGCCGGCTGGACAGCTGGCGACCCCAAGGGCGCGGGCCTTCTCATTGGGAGCACCCCCTCTCTGGAATGAATTACCCCCAGAGGTAAGGGCCGCCCCCGATCTCATGGCCTTCCGTCGGTTGCTCAAAACGCATTTATTTCGGCAGGCCGGACTGGCCTAGGGGTTTTTAAATTTTAATCGGGTTTTAATCTTTTTAATACTTGCTTATATTTTATTAGAGCCATATTGTATTTCAGTTTTTAAATTTTAATATTTTATGTTGTCTCATACTTTGTACCTTGTATATGTGTTTTTATTGGCTGTTCACCGCCCCGAGTCCCTTCGGGGAGAGGGGGCGGTATATAAATCAAATAAATAAATAAATAAATAAATAAATAAATAAATTTCAGGCTGGAACTCTATTGCCAAGGTCTTTTTGGCTGCTGGAGCTACAAAAGGGGGTGTTTTGTGTTTTGTGATATCAAAACAAGATGTCAATGAGTGGACTGACTAGTAAAAGACTTCTGGTTACAGAAGAAACTTGGGGAGGGATTTATTTCTAAGAAAGGGCTCAGGAACATTAATTTTCTTGGCTCTTGCCAACTTGATCCATCATTTTTAATGTGACAACCCATAGCAGGGCTTCCTTGTGGGAGAGCAGCAGTCGTCACCCAGGTTACTTTATCATAAGATATTTTCTTTTTTATGCAGGGAGACCAAAGAGGAAGAAAGGAAGGAAGGAATGGAGGAAGATAAATCCCAGGGCCAAGGACAAAAAGAGCATTAGAAATGACAGGTGAAATCCATTCCAATCGAATTAGGCGGCAGGTGCTGTGGGATCCTTTCGGAGATACAGGCTGAAATGATTGGGCCCTCCTGAAAATAATTAAGCTCTTTCCCTCTATCGGGCATTGCAGGAAATCCAATATTCGGTCTAATGGGTCTTGATGAATTAGACCCGGCATGCCTTCATTCATCCCTTCTCAAACCAGGTTGCAGGAGCTTCCATCTCCCCAGCAGGGTTACTACTCTGTTGCAGAGCAGCTACTACAGCTGGGAGTAGTGGCAGGAGAGGGTGAAGGAAGGTTTAAACCCAGTGACCCGAGGGCCGGTCCATGCTCCAGGGTGCCAAAATCACAAGAGGGAAGAGGAACTCCAACTCTTAGTCTGAGTGTTGCCTTCTACCTTGTGCAGACACAGAGGCCACCCGAGATGTTTATCTATTATAAATAGCTCATGTTCCTTTAAGCAAAAGTGAAAAGTCCCTCCTGCTTGTGGAACTGGTGCATCGGAGCCAGAAGAGATGATAACACCAGGAGGTTCTCTCTATGGCTCTGAGCAGTACCAAGCATGGTTTGAAGACTACTGGATCTTCCATCTTCAGGGCAGCAACTGGGATCCATTGATTTGGTGCTTCTGGACACTGAAATTTGTATTATATTGAGATGATAGATAGATAGATAGATAGATAGATAGATAGATAGATAGATAGATAGATAGATAGATAGATAGACAGACAGACAGACAGACAGACAGACAGACAGACAGACAGAGAGAGAGAGATAGAGATAGAGGTGGATAGATGATAGATACATGATAGGTGATAGATAGATAGACAGAGATAGATATAGAGACAGAGAGACAGAAAGAAGACAGACAGAGACAGACATAGAGATGGATAGACAGACAGACACATATAGATAGACACAGATAGATAGAGACAGAGATAGAGAGAGACAAATAGATGGATATATGATTGATAGATAGAAAGATAGACAAATAGATAGATAAAAGTGAAGCATTATTATTCTATTCTTCAATTCCAAAAGTCTTCCAAAGTTGCTTGCAATGAATAAAAGTCTGGGATGGAATTGCAGAAGGGAAAAGGAGAAGACTGGGTAAAACAGAATTTGGGAAGGTAATTATAGGTTATTTAACAACATAGTTTTTGGAGAACTTGTGACTGATGCCTCAGGCGGGCTGAGGACCTGAGGTCTCATCTCATCTCCTCCTGCCTTGACGAGAGGTGTGGAGTAACGGATGGAGTGACAGTTCCCCAGTGCCCCAAATTCTCTCTTTCCTTCCCAGTCTTTGCTCAGAAATATTCTGTCCGAGACGTTTTCCCTTCTGTGCTTCAGTCTTCTTTCCTGCAACTGAGGAATAAGTCAAGGTGACCAAAGACTCTTTGAATGTGTCTTATGATCAATGTGACTTGGTTGATGTCCACCATAGTGGGACGTGAGCCTGTCTGTTGGTTCCTCCTTGGACATTACGAGAAGTTTGAAGTGAAGAAAGGCCAACCCAACTCCTGTCGTTGACCATATTGTTTAATTAAGCCACTTCTCGCCTAACTGGTGTTCCCACACATTGCAGAGGGCCAGTCTAGATGATGCCAGGGGTCCCTTTCCAGTCTACAGTTCTATCATTCTGCTTTGAATAAAGCCACACTTGTTTCTTGGAAAACAACATCTTGAATGGAGGGGATAAAAAAAAAATCTGTTTTCCCCATAAACACAAACACACACACATTTTATTTTTTTGCTATCCTTTGGGAGAAATGAGGTGTTGTTTTCTTATTTCTTTGTTGCCTTCTCCGTCTCCTACTTGATGTGAAAGTGCTAAATCACCCACTTAGCAAATAGCGAAGGCCCGTGCCTTTTGTTTCTTAGCCGACCCCTGTTTTTTGGCACCTTTTGAACAAATCTGGGGATATTGATTGAGCAAATGCCCACAGCGCTTTTCCCCCATCCTGGGGAAGGAGGGGAGATCTAGTGTCCACCAGATCCGGATTTTGGAAATCAAGTGAGCTGTCAATCATTCACCCCCATGTTGCCCATCTTCGTTCAATCAGAGTGAAACTGCGGGGTCATTTTCACTGCTCAAAAATCCAAGGGCTTATGAGAGGTATTTGTACCTTGAAAAAAAAAAACATTTTCTCTTCTGTCTCCAATATTTTTCTCATCTGTTTATGTGCCGCTGTGATGTAGAAACCTCAATTCAAATGCCTCAATGGGGGCTTTAGATTATATGCACTTTTGCTGTCAAATAACTGATTTTGTTTGTCTTGTTCTCTGCAGTAAAGGGGAAAAGATAAAATAGCCGAATGAAGGTAGCACCGCAGACCAGTAGACTTTCTTCTGTCTTGAAAGCTTGTGGAAAGCTCAATCCATGCATTGAATCCCCCTTTATTTTACCCTAATAACAAATCTGGGAGGTAGGTTGGAACTGAGACTGTAAGATTGATTAGAGGTGGTCAGGTGAACGTGGCAATTGAGAAAGCTTTGAACCTGAATTGTCAAAGTTTAACGTCAGCTCTTCACCTTGACTTCAAATGACTCCTCAGTCAACAAGGTGAATGTATGCTAGTGTTCTTCTCTCTTTCTCAGCTGAATCTACCTGACAGGGATGTTTTGAGGATCAAAAAAGACCACCTTGTAGAAGCCATGGAAAGGCTAGAACTGCAAATGAATGAATTTGGGAAGATCCTTCATCATAGACCAAGGGTCTTCAAACTTGGCAGGTTTAAGACTTGTGGACTTCAACTCCCAGAATTCCTGAGCTAACATGACTGGAGGAGGAATTCTGGGAGTTGAAGTCCACAAGTCTTAAAGCTATCAAGTTTGAAGATCCCTGTCGTAGACCAATATGGTCAGCCTTCTTCAAGTGGGCCATTCATCTCTGCTAGCCCAAGCTGGAATCCTTCAAAGAACCATTCTGGCTGGGGAATTCTGGGAGTTGAAGTCCACACGTCTTGAGGTGGCCAAGGTTGCATTAGCTCAATCCATGAAGCATCTGCAGGGAAAGGGGACATTAAAAAAAAAGATGGTTGCCCTAATTGGCAATGAGCATCCACAATGGAGGGCTGTCCAAGAAGTCAAGATGGTGGCCAGAGCTGCTTGATCAAGGACCCTCCCTTTTTTATGCAAATGAGCACACCCCCTCAAGACTCAAGGCTCAGGTCATGCAGCAGTGGCCGAAGTCTGGACTTTTTTTGAACCCCTTCTTCCACTCAACATTAACTTCTAAACAAATTGCTTGAGGTGCATTAAACAGGGCTTGCTATCAGGTAGTGTCAGCTTCCCCTAATTTGCCAATTAAAAGCACACAGAGAAAGCGCCTGTGGCATTCCGTGTTACTATTAAGTTGCAGTTGTCACAACACATAAATTTGCACCCCAGATGGTGCAAGCTCCTTTGACACTTCTTGGATGTTCAGCTATGTGGCTCTAAGGGAAGAACAGGAGACATCTCAAAGGGCAAGGTGCATCATGGGCCATGAACTGCTATCTTCCCATGAGTTGGAGGCATTAACCCCCACCCCCACCTCTTCTTCCTCTTCCTCCTCCTCCTCCCAACAGGTTTATTTGCCAAGAGTAAATATTGTACGTCAGTGGAAAAGCCTAAAGACGTTATATATCCATTTTCTCTTCCATTTCAGGATGCGCCATCAATATAAAAAGTGATCTGTAACATCCGTCATCAAGCAAGGATTTGCTGGTCTGCAGGATGCAGCATTAAACTCAGAGAGATTGGGCTAATGACAGGAAGTCCATTTTGTTGTAATGAATTGTTTGTTATAGAGCACCGTAAAGCACACAAGTAATCCATCACTTCACCAACCGAGAGCTTGCATGGAAAAAATTTCTCCCAAGAGGTGGTAAGATAGGAAGTCCAAACTGTTGACCCATCGCTGTCAAGAATCAGACCCTTTGGTGAACATGTCCTCATTTTATCTGTCTCAACAATTCCACAACAAATCAACAGAGAAGAGCAACCAGGATGATTAGGGGACTGGAGACTAAGGCATGTGAAGAATGGTTACAGGAATTGGGCCTGGCTAGTCTAGTGTAGAGAAGGACCAGGGGAGACATGAGACCATCTTCCAATATTTGAGGGGCTGCCAAAGAGAGAAAGGGGTCAAGCTATTTTCTAAAGTGTCTCTTCTAAAGTGTAGTCCAGACAACGAACAATGGATGGAAACTGAACAAGGAGAGATTTAACCTGGAAACAAGGAGAAACTTTCTGACATTGAGAACAATCAACCCATGGAACAGAAGTTGCCCTTGGAAGTTGTGGGAGCGTCATCACTTGAGACTTTCAAGAAGAGATTGGACTGCTATCCGTCAGAAATGGTGTAGGGTCTCCCGCTTGGGCAGGGGGTTGGACTAGATGACCTATAAGGTCCCTTCCAACTGTAATTATCTGTTATCTGTTAACCTCTGTTTCCTCATCTATATACACCAGGAGTGTAATATTTTAAGGGGATTTTGATAGCCAGAAGATATCAAATCAAATCTCTGGATTGGGCCATTAAAAATCTCCCTCTGAACATCTCTAAAACTCACTGCACCATTCCCACTCCCCATCGTTCATAAGACAGTGAGATGCTGCCCTAAGCTTGTTTCACATCGGTAGACCTTGAGATGCTGAAAAGACACCAGAAACAAGGAAAACAGAATTGCAAGGGATCTTGGAGGTCTTCTAGTCCAGCCTCAAGCAGGAGCCCCTCTACCATTTCAGACAAATGGCCGTCCAGTCTTTTCTTTCTTTTCTTCAGTGATGGAGCATTCACAACTTTTGAAGGCAAGTCATTCCACTGGTTTATTGCTGTCATTGTCAAGAAATTTCTCTTAGTTCTAGGTTGCTTCTTTCCTTGATAAGTTTCCATTCATTGCTTCTTGTCCCTCAATGCTCTGTCTCTCTACTTACTAAGAGCAGAATGCATAATAATAATAAAATAAAAATAATAATCCCCTCCGTGTCCTGTTCCTCAGCTAATCCTCCAACTTGGAGGAACAAAAATCCACTTCACCCAAAGAAAAGAAACACAAACTCCTAGTTTTCAGTTCGGGTTGGATGCATTTGATTGGTTATTTGCAAATCTCTTCGTCTCTGTGGTTACCTGAGCAGTTGCTAGGAAGGCAAACAGCTTGCAAAGAGAGGTCTCCTCATAGGTTTACCGAAGGAGGCTTGTGCAAACTGGGATGGTAAAATGAGACCATCATGTCAGCAATTTTTTTTTGCAATTAAGATGTTTTTTCCAACAACTTGTAACCATAGTGTGCAGAGTCTGGAGTAAACAAAGGGAGAGAAATAATTGGCGCAAGTCTTATAGAAAGGCAGACTGGTGGATTGATAGATTTTGTGCCATCGATTTGTTGATTCCTAGTGGCCCCAAAAATAGATGTTCCCCCTGGTGATCTGTCTGCAACCTGATCCTTCATGTCTTCCAAAGGTGACTCCATGAATACTTTTCTGTCTTCCCTTCCGCCTTTCCCAGCATCAGAATGTGAGCAAGACAGTGCTTCAACACTGGAGGTTTTAAGAAGAAATCAACTGTTTGTCTGAAATGCTACAAGTGGAGGGTTGGACTAGAAGACCTTCAAGGCCCCTTCCAACTTGGTTATTCTGTTATGCTGTTATCCTTCCCTTCCCTTCCCTTCCCTTCCCTTCCCTATTCCTTCCTTCCTTCCTTCCTTCCTTCCTTCCTTCCTTCCTTCCTTCCTTCCTTCCTTCCTTCCTTCCTTCCTTCCTTCCTTCCTTCCTTCCTTCCCTCCCTCCCTCCCTCCCTCCCTCCTCTCCCTCCCTCCCTCCCTTCCTTCCTTCCTTACCCATCATTGGAGGTTTTTAAGAAGAGATTGGACAACCATTTGTCTGATATGGTATATGGTATATGATATGATAATGGGGTCTTCTGCTTGACCAGTGGGTTGGACTAGAAGATCTCCAAGGTCCCTTCCAAGTCTGTGATTCTGTTATGCTGTTATCGTTCCTTTCCTTTCCTTTCCTTTCCTTTCCTTTCCTTTCCTTTCCTTTCCTTTCCTTTCCTTTCCTTTCCTTTCCTTTCCTTTCCTTTCCTTTCCTTCCTTTCCCTTGAGCAGGGGGTTGGACTAGAAGACCTCAAAAGTGCCTCCCAACTCCATGATTCTGTTAAGTAGCAGGAAAACGGCCTTGAGTTCTGGAACCCCAATGGAGGTGAAACCAGGGTTATTGATCACAAGATTCACCGCTGTGATTCGTTCGACGATCACCGCCAAAACGCAACCACAATTCCCTTACCAACTGGCTTGCTTAGCAATGGAAATTCTAGTTCCCATTGCGGTCGTAAGTTGAGGACTCTTTGAAACCCAATTTTTGGAACAGAATCCGATGATGCCATTGACACTTGCTACCTGGAACAATTAGCAGAGCTCAGGTTCGCTGAGCCGAATGACCCTTCACTCCGGCAAATGGGCTCATCCACCGCTGAGTAATTGAGCACGGCTGGAAACTTTCAACAACGAAGGACTATTTTATTTAAAAAAAAGTACCGCCAGTGTTCAATTCCATAACAACTTGAGTCCCCCCGCCCCAGAGTCTCAATTGTTGTTTTCTTTTAGAAAGGAGGCGAAAGTGAAAAGTTGTTTGTGTTTTCTCTGGCTAAGTGCCACTTTTCTGCAATTTGGGGGAAAAACCAGCTTTGTGGAGGTGCTTATGTTCTGGAGACCTTGGTGAGCTCCATCCTTTTCATCCTGGGAGAGAATCTATTGCTGCACAAACCTCATGGGGAAAATCAAGTTGTCCTCCTCACTCTATCCCCATAAAGGAAATTACGATTTATGGCGGGAATAAAAGGAGACCAAGAGGAGTGCTTTGGGGCAGAAGAACTTTGTGGTTTAGATCCTTTGGGAAATGAAAAAGAAAGTCAGCGCTACATGAATCAGAAGGACTGGGAGAAAATAAGGCAGATGCATCTCCCTTTGCCTTTTTTAAAGACCCAGTAGGGTGATAAAATCTGATCCATGGCTTTTGGAGGAATGTTGATTAACCTGGTGCACAGATGTTCAGATTGCCAAGGAACTAATAAAGGGAAATATTTGTGGCTCAGGGTTGAAAAGAGGGGCCCTCAGTGCTTTCTGAGTTTGGTTGTTGACAGATTTTTCATGACCCAACTACCGTAGGTAACATCATCAGTGCTAGAAGGAAGTGGGGTTGGAGGAGGAGGAAGGACTATAGGGTTCTTGGTTGTTTCCTTGCAGATGTTTCATGACTCAACTAGGTATCATCATCAGTGCTAGAAGGAAGTGGTTTTGAGGAGGACAAGGATGACTTTAGGGTTCTTAGTGCAATCTGAGTTTGGTTGTTTTCTTGCAGACATTTCATGACCCAACTAGGTAACATTTTCAGCTAGAATGGAGGCATAGGAGTAGGAGGACTGGAGTGGAGTCCTTGGTACACTAATGATCTTACCTAGTTGGATAATGACTCTTCTGCAAGAAAACAACCAAGCTCAGAGAGCACCAAAGACCTCTCGTGTCAAGGAACATGAAAGAGTGCAGGTTAAGATGCAATCTCCATTCCTTTCATTCCCACTAAGGTTCAGAGTTGGCAGTTTCTACAGGAGAGTGCTCCAGAATGCCCAACCAGATCCTGCCCCAGGAGGAGCTGAGGTCATATCTGGATGCAAAGAAGGACAATAAGGAAGACTGGAATCCTGGAAATTAAATCTTAGGAGATAGGGCTGGAGGAACCAGGAATGTCAGGCCTTGAGCAAGGACTATGGCGTGGAGAAAAGGGCAACATTTTTCAAAGAGTCATAAAGAAGAAGGCCAAGATCTTTTCATGGTCATCTCAAAGTGCAGGGTATGGAATGTTTATAATCAGCTTAATGGATTCTCATTTTGGTTTGCATTAATGGGTTGCCATTTTAATGTGTCGATGAAGGCTCAAGTAGAAACTTGCTAACCAGGTGGAAACTAAGCCAAGAGGAGGGAAAGATGCTGAGAAGACACAAAACAGCTGGATGGGAATGAAACTGGCATCCCAGTCTATTTTGAAAAATTGAGGGGATGGAGGTAGGAACACAACTGGAATGGCCAAGGAGAACTCAAACGCATGAAGTCCTGGAAAAAGCACTGACCACTCCCTGGTCACAAAAGCTAGCAATCAGAACTCCACAGACCTACCTGTCAATAAAATTCCTCTATGAGATTATTGATTCATTATTTATCAATTCAAATTTATGTAGCTCATCCAAGGTAACTGTGGATGGTACAAAACAAATGACCAACTGTGACCAGAGAGGAGCTACAATTTCTACAGACATGCTCTCTACATGGGGCTCCCCTTGAAGAGTGTCCGGAGGCTGCAGTTGGTTCAGAATGCGGCCGTGCGGGTGATCTTGGGAGCCCCTTGGAGCTCCCATGTAACACCGCTTCTCCGCAGGCTGCACTGGCTTCCTGTGGCCTTCCGGATCCGATTCAAGGTGGTACTGACTGTATTTAAAGTGCTCCATGGCTCGGGGCCTAGGTACTTACGGGACCGCCTGCTGCCATCAACAGCCTCCCGCCGCCCAGTACGCTCACACAGGGTTGCCCTCCTCAGGGTGCCGCCGCCTGATCATTGCTGGCTGGCGACCCCGAGGACGCGGGCTTTCTCTGTGGAGGCCCCTCCCTGTGGAATGATCTGCCCCCGGAGATACGGGCCATTACTGACATCCAGACCTTCCGGCGCGCAGTAAAGACCTTATTTTTCCAACAGGCCGGCCTGGCCCAGTAAACAGTTCATGGGGTTTTAATTTAATTCGGTTTTTAAATTTTTAAATTTTTAACTTTTAATTTAATCCCGGAATTTTAAACCTTGGAATTTTATATCTGAAGGGATTCGGCCGGATTTATGCTATTTAATATGTTTTTAATTGTATATATTCTATTTTTAGTAGGCTATACACCGCCCCGAGTCCCTTTTTGGGAGAGGGGGCGGTATAAAAAATTTAAATAAATAAATAAATAAATCCTTCTGTTGATGGGCATCATTTGCTTGCTTCCAGACCTTCTCCCAACAGGCAAGAAGGCTGAAGGCTACGAAAATGGTTTCAATGAGAGAATCTCATCCAAGAGGAGAGAGGGAATTTGAGAAGGAGACGTAGAAGGAGTTGTTGATGTGATCCAACATCATATCTGCTTTCAAGGCATCCATCCAAGGATGTCTCACTCTACCAAACCATCATTAGGAAATTTTCGCCAACATTCAGATGGATTCTCTCTTCCCATAATTTAAGACTGCCATTCCATTACAGCTAATCCTGCATTTACAAACACAACTGAGCCCAACATTTCTGTTGCTAAGTGAGACGGTTGTCCGTGGGTTTTGTCCCATTTTTACGACCACGCTTGTCACTGTTATTAAGAGAATCACCGGCAGTGGTTAAGTTAAAAACAGGGCTGTGAGGTAAATCTGGCTTCCCCATGGTGTTTGCTTGTCAAGAAAGGGGACATGTCGACCGTCGTAAATATGAGCCAGTTGCCAACATCTGAATTTTGATCATGGGACCGGGCTTGTGCTGCATGATCATGGGAGTTGTGGTTGTGCTGCAACGATTGCGTGAAAAACAGTCATAAATCTGTTTTTTTCCAAGGCTGTTGAAAATTTTGGTCACTAAATGAACTGTTGTAAGTCGAGGACTACATCCCCAGGGAGAGACCCTACCAGTAGTTAATGGATTTAGTCTCCAAACAATGTCTAACCTGCTTTCGGGATCAATAAAGAAGGCTATTCAGTAAGCTAAATATTAGACCAATGCCAAGCTTGATACAATACTTCTTTTATTGTTCCATTATAGATAGAAAATTGCCCAATACAAAAAGATTATTAAATATAAATGTGTTATTGATTTATATAGAAAATTTCTTAATATAAATGCGCTATCGATCTTCTGTTTTCCTGTTAATGCTTACCATTGCAAGACAGATTATCCTTAGAGCATTATTGATATTGAGGATTGGCACAATAGTTCCATGCTGGAGCCTGGGAATTTCTCTCATGTTTTTTCTATAGTCATGGCTATAATCGTGGCTACTCGAAGAGGTGTGGGCTTCTTCTTCTCCAATTCAGCTGCCGAATTTCAGTGGCCCATTTCTTGAATGCCGGAGGGAAGGTTTTTCTGCTATGAGAAATGAGAGTGTGATGACCTGGAGTGTAACACAACTAACGTAACAAAATCCAAAATGTAAATAAATGTCCTTTAATGCCTCCAACTTGGCCCCACTGCTCAATAATTCACAGTTGGAGAAAGAACTTAGTCAAAAACAGTCTTCAAAAGAAAGCAGTACAGTCCGAACTTAATGGGCAGATAGAGGTG
Organism: Bungarus multicinctus; assembly: GCA_023653725.1. Taxonomy (NCBI): domain Eukaryota; kingdom Metazoa; phylum Chordata; class Lepidosauria; order Squamata; family Elapidae; genus Bungarus; species Bungarus multicinctus. The sequence goes on from CM042837.1 coordinate 25,293,718, forward strand.
AAATAAAAAACCAAAACAAACTACAATGAAGGAAATTCCACAACAAACCAGGATAAGTAATTACCAACTTCAAGGAGATAACAAGCAAAGTCTGTTGGAAGGAGGCCAACCAAGATAACTTCAGCCCAAAATAACACACGCTTTGCTTCTGGCAACGCGGTGTTGTAATCATCTCTCTTATATACTATTCTCCCCAGCTGCAACCAATGAGGGGGATCATGGCCACTTCCTCTCTCGTAAGCCAAGTTGTTGCCTTCTCCGTTCCTCCCTGAGTGTCCTAGGATGAAGAAGGGATGGGCCTGATTCTTCCTCTGACTGCCCAGCTGGCTTCTGCCCTTCCCCAGCCTCCTCCACAACCTCTGGAGCCACACCTCCACCCCCTGTCGACTGTCCCTCCTCTCCCTCAGAGTCCGACTCTTAACAAGGGCATGACAGAGGGTGTCCTCATTTTGGTTTCACCGGGATCTGATGGATGGCATCGCAGAGTTCGGAAGGAGCTGGCAGATGTCCTCTCAGAACCATTGGACTGTATCTTTCAAAGATCCTAGAATTACCAGAGGATTGGAAAAGAGCTGAAGATAAATCAATGAAACGCTGGAAATGCCAGCAAACACTTGGCACATATTACCATATGTGGTGGACATGTTAAAATGAAGCCGAAAAATATTGGACAAAAATATGCTCATGGCTAGAGGAAATGATACAACATTTCTGCTTTCTATCTTCCTCCCTTCGCTCCCTCCCCCTCCCTCCTCCTTTCTTTCTTTCTTTCTTTCTTTCTTTCTTTCTTTCTTTCTTTCTTTCTTTCTTTCTTTCTTTCTTTCTTTCTTTCTTTCTTTCTTTCTTTCTTCTTCTTCCTTCCTTCCTTCTTTTCTTTCTGCTTTCTATCTTTCTTCCTTCTCTCCCTCCCCCTTCCTCTTTCTTTCTTTCTTTCTTTCTTTCTTTCTTTCTTTCTTTCTTTCTTTCTTTCTTTCTTTCTTTCTTTCTTCTTTCTCTTTTTCTTCTTTGTTTCTTTCTGCTTTCCATCTTTCTTCCTTCCCTCCCCCCTCCTCCTCCTTCCTTCCTTCCTTCCTTCCTCCTTTTCTTTCTGCTTTCCATCTTTCTTCCTTCTCTCCCTCCCCCTTCCTCTTTCTTTCTTTCTTTCTTTCTTTCTTTCTTTCTTTCTTTCTTTCTTTCTTTCTTTCTTTCTTTCTTTCTTTCTTTCTTTCTTTCTCTTCTTTGTTTCTTTCTGCTTTCCATCTTTCTTCCTTCCCTCCCCCCTCCTCCTCCTTCCTTCCTTCGTTCCTTTCTTTCTCTTTCTTCTTTCCATCTCCCTCCCTCCCTCCCTCCCTCCCTCCCTCCCTCCCTCCCTCCCTCCCTCCCTCCCTCCCTCCCTCCCTCCCTCCCTTCTTTCTTTCTTTCTTTCTTTCTTTCTTTCTTTCTTTCTTTCTTTCTTTCTTTCTTTCTTTCTTTCTTTCTTTCTTTCTAGGACTGAAAGACCTCCAAGATCCCTTCCAACTCCATTATTCTGCGTTCTTCTATGAGACAGGAAACACCAAAAACTGTACTGTATTCCCTAAAATAATCTTAATACGGGGCAGATTGGGTTAAGGGGTGAAAAAAATCCCATCCAGATACTGAAGAGTTGATGTCACCCTGTTTGAAATTTGACAATGGGGGAAAGCCACTGAGGAGAACCAAAGTCAGTTCAGAAAAAAAAAACAGCAATTATTTTCTGAATTTTGCATCTTATATGAGTTGACCATCCCTTGTGACTAGTAATTATTGTCTCTGTCTTTCATTTTTTTCATGCCATTCTTCAAGATAGCTAAATAATTTCCAGTAGCAACCTATTTTTTTTAAAAAAGCACATTTACACCCAGAAAAAACATTATAGTAAATGTTTGATAAATGCACTTGAGCTGATTTTCTCTCCCTCCCCCCAAAAAATCCACACCTCCTCCAACAAAATATGAAGGAAGGGACAATCAACCACAAAACAGACTTGAACACTTGACAAAATGGGTTTTTATCAACAGAATGAAATTAGATACCTGTCAAAATACATTTGTCCTCCAAATAACTGTTCGTACACCCTCTATTTCTGCATAAATAGATACTTATCTGCTCGCTGAAGCTTGCCATTTGCTACTCATGTTCCAGCCTCAATGAAGGATGGAAAGGGGGTTGGGGGGGGGGGGTTTAGAAGAATTGAGGAAGATGCTTCCAAAAGCAATAATCAGTCTGGGTTTATATGCCATTTTCTCCTGACTCTCCTAAGTAGCTTTCATTTCATTAGCCAAAAGCAGGGAAACATCTATTTAGAATCAATCCAATAATATTGTGTTCCAAAACATTAATTTCTGCCTACAAAACCATGGTTCAAAGGGAGCATTCTCTCAACTGAATTCTTCCATGGTGTTGCCTCTTCTAATTGTCTCAGCCATGCCTGGTGTGGAAAGAATGGGTGGCTGGGTGGCTGGAACAAACCCGTGTGACACATTTGTGTTTATTTGTTTGTAGATTGTATAGACCATCCATCTTGCCTCAAGATGAGTGAGTGATCCAGAGATGATCAAGGGCCTCTCCTACTTCTGGTGTCCTCATCTCATGGACTGAAACAACAGAGAAGAATAAAAGAGTCTGGGGACAAACCTAGAAGGTCATCTAGCCTGACTTCTGGTCTCATGCAAAGTCAGTCTGGTGTGTGAAAACATCCAATCGTGGATTAATAGAGTAGAACAGAGTAGAGTAGAGTAGAATAGAATAGAATAGAACCGGAGAGAATAGAATAGAACAGAATAGAATAGAGAAGAATAGAATAGAACAGAACAGAATAGAATAGGAGAGAATAGAATAGAATCAGGAATAGAATAGAGAAGAATAGAATAGAATAGGAGAGAATAGAATAAGGAATAGAATAGAACAAGAGACAATAGAATAGCAGAGTTGGAAGGGACCTTGGAGGTCTTCTAGTCTAACCCCCTGCTTAGGCAGGAAGCCCTACATCATTTCAGACAAATGGTTGTCCAGTCTCTTCTTAAAGCCTTCCAATGTTGAAGCATTCATAACTTCTGGAGGCAAGTTGTTCCACTGATTAATTGTTCTTGCTGTCAGGAAATTTCTCCTTTGTTCTAAGTTGCTTTTCTCCTTGATGAGTTTCCACCCATTGCTTCTTGTCCTCCCTTCTGGGGCTTTGGAGAATAGCTTGACTCCCTCTTCTTTGGGGCAGCCCCTGAGATATTGGAACACTGCTATCATGTCACCCGTAGTCCTTCTTTTCATTAAAGTTTTCTGACCATTTTCTCCCAGGGATGCTTTCCAGCAGCTGATATTTAATAACTGCTGCTTGTGATTGAGAAATTTCCTAACCGTGAGAACAAATAACCAGTGGAACAGCCTGCCTCCAGAAGTTGTGGGTGCTCCATTACTAAAGGCTTTTAAGAAGAAACTGTTCAGAGTGGTATAGGGCCTCCTACTTGAGCAAGAAAATTCCCCACCCCGTTTTCCTACCGATCGATCATTCTTTATTTGGGATCACAGGATACCGTCTCCAGCTCCGTTCTCAGGGGGAGGAGAGAGAGACTTTTGGCTTCATGCAAGGAAAGCAGCAGATGCCGTGGAAGTCTTTCTTTCTCTCCCCCAAACTCCACCAGAAATGAGTCTTTGTGAGACTTTGTTGCGCTGGTGCAGCCTCTTGGAGCAGGAGGCCTTACAGGGTCCCAAAGACTCATTTCTGGAGGAGTTTGGGGGAGAGCAAGAAAGACTTTGGCTGCTTTCTTTGCATGCAGCCAAAAGCAGAAGAAAGAAGCGGAAAGAAGCAGCCCAGTGGCCAGGCGAGGTGCATGGGGCGCGTGGGGCAAGTTTCCTCCCTCCACCCTTTCCCCCCTCCCCTCACTACCTCATGTTGTTTTCAATGCAAGGAACTCAGCCTTGTGTTCCCACCGGTCATGTGGGCGGCGCAGCCTTGTGTTCCTGCGCAGCCTGGATTAATTGCTTTGGGGGTGACATTTCTCTGCGGACCACCAAAATTTTCTTGCGAACCACCCATGGTCCCCAGCCCACTGGTTGGTGACCATTGGACTAGATGACCTCCAAGGTCCCTTTCCAACTCTGTTATTCTGTTAGGACCCTGGAAAAGCAGCCACCCTGTTGCTAATATGAGATCATTCTGTTCTCCTTTGCAATCTGCAGGGGAAGCATGCATATTTTTCTGAAAACGTGGCAGGATTGGCTCTCCCAAAGAAAGTTCTAACGGGTTTATTTGCCCTCCTGCGTACGATGCTGAACCAGCCCCGTCTCTCGAGCAAAAAGCAGCTGATGCCGACAGACATTTTGCCAAGCCACAATCAATGGCTGCCTTTTAATTTGTTGATTGCTGCTCAGCAGTGGCGATGCCTTCGTATCCTTGTCAATTCTCCTTCCTTTCGCGCACAATTCATCTCCAGGAATTTGCAGACAGAAGCGTGTTTGCTTCCCACTCCCTTTTAATTTCCTCTGAAAATTTCTGATGACAAGGTGAAGGAAAAACCCACGGCAGTTGCCAAATGTCAGATGCTGACTGGTGGCTGGCTTCAAGGTCATCTTTCCAAGAGAAGAACGTGGGCTGTGGAAACAACATCAGCGCTCCGTGATGACAGATGACTATCACCTTTTAATATTGAGGAAAACCAGCTGTCAAATCTGCCATTTTGCTAAGACGATGGATAAACCTGCCATTTTAGGCCTCGGGTTGCAGTTGGCTGAGTTGGCCTCATGTGAGCGAAGCAGCCTGCGACAGGCAGGTGAGTCTTTGCCTACCTTTGGTTGAACTTCTAAAGAACAGGTATGAGTCAATGAGGAGAAGGCAATGTTTGCGAAAGCAACAGTCTGTCAACTTGTAAAACATTCCTATGCCTGTTTCTAAGTTGACATGAGAAAAAGGGGGGGAAGACCTGAAGGAGCATATGGCAAATAAAATCAGAGGCACATTCTAAGCACATATTTGGAGAATTGCTGCTGCAAACTCTAACATGACTTGCCTTCAGAAGTTGTGAGTGATCCACCCCTGGAAGAGATTGGACAACCATTTGTCTGAAATGGAATAGGGTTTCCTGCTCGAGCAGCGGGCTGGACTAGAAGACCTCCAAGGCCCCTTCCCACTCTGTTATTCTGGATCCCAACTGCCTTCAAGATAGGACTGCAATGATGGGATAACAAGGTCTCCCAAAATGAGGCTGTTGCATCTGTGTGCATACATATCTACATAAAGAGAAAAAATGAGATGAAATTGGTGCTTAAAAGGAAGAAGGTGTCACAAGGATGCCGCAGAAAACACACAACATCAAAGCAGCCGCAAAGAAGGACCTAAAGTCACGGTGCGTACAGATGAGAGAGAAAACACTGGTGGGGGAACAAAGGTTTCGGTGGCCGCAGCAGGGCTCACCATCAAGCAGAACAAGAATATTTCATAAAAACAATTAATGCCGGGAAGAGAGCCAGCTCACAAATCACAGAGGCTGCAGAGAGAAAGAGTTGGGAGACAGCACGCGAAGTCCAGAGCTTTTCTTCAAGATGGCTTGTCGGATAACTTTTCCAAGATTTTGTGAAGTCTCTTCTGGGGCAGGAGAAGCAGGCATTTAATTATTGTTTAGTGTATGCCCATCAAGAGTTTTAACTCTCGTGGCTTCCCTTCAGAGATCTCGGGAAGAATCTGTCTAAACCGAAAGGCCCACGGGGTTTTTCTGAATGGAAGAAATCTATGTTAAATGCTCAGAATAGACTGAATAGCCATCTGATGGGGACTGCCCATCTGGGTGACTACCAATGGGAACTAGGAATAGATGGATTTTACAGGTGAGGTTTAGGAGTCTTAGTATGGTTTGGAGGGTCTTCTTGACTTCACTTGGATGTTTGTGAGAGGCTGTAGAACATCAGGAGATCATCGTGGTTGAGTGAAGCTAAGCAAGTTGTGTTTTGCTCATGAGGGGTCCTCAGTGCTCTCTGAGTTTGGTAGTTTTCTTGCTGTTCCATCCTAGGCTTCTCCAAAAAGCAATAAGTAGACTCTTTGTCCCGACCAAACACCTTTGATTAAACGAATGTGAATTTCTTGCATTCACATGTAGCCAACGGCCTGGCAAACAGTCTTTCAAGGGTATAATTAGGAGCTCCAACCTTATCTATCTTGGAAAGCTGCCTGGTAAATATTTCCAAACATAGTGCTAACAAGGAAGGGCTTAGCACAGAGTCTCTAGGATGCACAGACAGATCTTCACAAAGATGGAATGAATGAATGAATGAATTGTTTCCTGCAAAAGCCCCCTCCCCTTTTGCTCCTCTTTTAATCCTAATGAGAGGGGCCATTCATCGTCCACCTATAGCCTTAATCCCACATCGACCCTGAGTTCTTGATTGTTCCTTCCTCTTGGCAGTTCTGCACATGAGCAGGCTGGGAACCGGTTCCAGCTGCTCCCCTGTCTCACTGCTATCTGAGCCCGAAGGCAGCTGATGACTGCCAGCCTGCCCTGGCCCCATCTCTTGTCTCTGATGGAGAGCCCTCATCCGAGTCTTCCTCAGCCTCCAGGACTCACCCAGCCTCCTCACTGTCTGACACTGCTGCCAGCTCCACCAGCCGCCGGTGGGCCACAACACTTGCAGACATTTATTTATTTATTATTTTATTTATTAATGGAATTTCTATACCGCCCTTCTCCCAAGGGACTCAGGGCGGTGTACAGCCAATCTAGACCCCAAAACAGTACAAAAGTTAAAAAAGAATTAAATTAAATACTGGCTGATTAATAAGAAAACCCACCCACCGCACCCTTAAAACCCCGGTTAAAATCGAAGATAATACGGAGACCAATTAAAACCATCTCAGCCCAGGCCGGCCTGCTCAAAGAGCCAGGTCTTCAACGCGCGCCTGAAGGCCCTCAGGTCCGTGCCGGTACGAAGTTCCGGCGGCAGAGTATTCCAGAGGGCAGGGGCCCCCACAGAGAAGGCCCTACTCCTCGAGGCTGCCAGACGACACATAGCGGCCGACGGCACCCGGAGAAGACCCTCCCTGTGTGAACGCACCGGCCTGCTGGAGATCACTGGTAGAATGCGGTCCTGCAGGTAACCTGGCCCAATGCCATGGATCGCCCTAAAGGTCAAAACTAGAACCTTAAAGCGAACCCGGAGAGCCACCGGCAACCAATGCAGCTCGCGCAGGAGAGGCGTCACATGGGCGCTACTGTGACGCCCCCATGATCACCCGCGCAGCTGCATTTTGCACCAGCTGGAGTCTCCGGATGCTCCCCGCAGGGAGCCCCATGTAGAGGGCATTACAATAGTCCAGGCGAGAGGTGACAAGGGCCCGAGTGACCGTGCGCAGGGCGTCCCGATCCAGAAAGGGCCGCAACTGGTAGATCCGACGGATCTGATGAAATGCCCCCCTGGAGACGGCCGTAATATGATGTTCAAGTGACAGCCGTACATCCAGGAGGACTCCCAGGTTGCGAGCCCTCTCTGTGGGGGGCAAAATTTCCCCCCCAAACTACCATCAACCAAACTAGGTAACATCATCAGTCACACAGTCATTAGCTCTGATGATGTTACCTAGTTGGTTAACAAAACATCTGCAAGAAAACCATCAAGGTCAAAGAGCACCAAGAACCCCTCCCTTCAATCCTGAGCTATAAACATTTTGCTCATGCCTAGTTGAGTCACCCCAAAAGCTTTTGGATGAGAAACGAACTCAACTCATTGGCTTTAAATGAGGCTGTATGACTACCAAGCTATGCTCTACCCTGAATTATGGACATTCTCTTCAAAATGCTCTCTAGGTCAGACCACGCCTAGAATACAGTGTCCCATTCTGGCTAACACAATATAAGAACATTACCAAGTGCAAGAAGAATAGCAGTGTTCCAATATCTGTTAGTTCTTATACTAACAATATAACAATATTGTTATATATAACAATATCTTAGTTGCCACAAAGAAGAAGGATTCAACCTATTTGTCATGCCCCTATTGGAGACTGACACCGAGGGAGAGGAGGAACAGCCGACAGGAAGTGGAAGTGTGGCTCTGGAAGTTGTGGAAGAGGCTGGGGAAGGGCAGAGGCCGGCTGGGCAGTCAGAGGAAGACCCAGGCCCATCCCCTCTCCAACCTAGGGCACGCAGGGAGGAGAGGATAAGGGAGAGACATGAATGGCATGATCTATGGGGGAAGAAAGGGCCTTGATCCTCTTCATGGGCTGCAGCTGTGAGAACTGATTAAAAGGACGGCCATGCCTATGGGCCAGTGCTGGAAACAAAGCATAGAAATATCTCTAGTCTGTCATTCCTCTCTCAGTTTGGCATCCTTCCCAGTGTGTGTTCCGATATCTGTGGTTGTCTTCAAGCCCTTATCTTGCCTGGTTCCCTTAATTGCTTCAGTGTGGTTTGTGTTGTTTTTCCTCTTTATAATTTATAGGCATTTTTAGTTTAAACGGCATTTCCTCCTTTTCATAACTGCTTGTGGGGGAGTTTTTTGTCTCCAGTCAAAGATATTTGGAGCTTTGAAGCAAAGTGAAGGAATAAAAGGGGCTTCACCTGTTTTTCTGTGACTGTGTTTATTCTGTATCCCACCCTGGGTCATCACACTATTTTCCAAAGCACCTAAAGGCAGAAGAATAAGCAATGGATGGAAACTAAGTAAGGAGAGAAGCAAGCGAGGAGAAATTTCATGATAGAAAAATTAACCAGTGGAACGACTTGCCTCCATAAGTTGTGGGTGCTCCATCACTGGAGGTTTTAAAGAAGAGATTGGACAACCATTTGTCTGAAAAGGTGTAGGGTCTCCTGCTTGAGGGTTGACTAGAAGACCTTCAAGGTCCCTTTCAACTCTGTTATTCTGTTATGACAAACAGAAGTGAGATTTTGGGGGCTTAATTCTATGAAGAATGGTGGTGTTGGATATACTTAGCCTAAAGAAGGGACAAAATAACAACCTCCTAATCTTGGTCTAATTTAATACACATTGCATTACTTGTTTGAGAAATAACTTTAATCTCATCTCCCCCTCTGAAATCATAGATCTTAAAGATGCAATGAAAATAGGATATTGTGGTTATGCATAGTTTCTAGAATGAAATACAGAGAATCCCAGGGAGCTGCAATTCCAATTTAATATTCTTTGGGTTCCCAAGAGCTCGTTGTGCCTTATTCTACCTGGTGCAGACAGGGTTTCCTATTAGCATGACCTTAATAAATCATAATAATTTTAATTCACAAACCAAATCAAATTAAAATTGCATTCATTTAAGGGGAAGCGTTGGTTAGATTTAATTAAAATGGTTAATTAAAATTAAAATTAAAGCATAATTTGTCGAATTACACATATTTGCATTCAGCACGTTCTCACTAATCTAATTAGAATTAAATTCAATTTGGGTTAATTTCATTTGAAATTAATTACACACACATACACATCTTATTCTTCTTTGAAGCTTAAGGTTTTAAAGGTTTATCTTAGGAAGAGACCAAATGAATAGTTAAATTTCATATTAATATTGATCCCATTTGCTTATAAATAAATTACTTGCTTAAGAATAGAATATCTCAACCACAGATTATAGAGGTTGAATTCTGATATAATTCCACGCAAATATTTATTAGACTTATTTGAAATGATTCATTTCCCCCCAACTTTTACTTCATCTGCCCTACTTTGCTGCTGATAGGATTCAAACTCAAGACTTCTTGGTTAACGCTGTATACTTCTCACAGCATTCTGCTCCTTAAGTGCATTCTGCTTGCTACTTCACACCTGCCACCAGGTGGCAGCACCACCTTGCTTTTACTCCTTGCACTGGCTCTGATGAATGGAGAATAATTTTGCAACCTTGGGTAGCCAAACTTCAAACCCTTGGAAGCTGCATGCGTTTCTAATCATCGGGATAAAACACGGGGTCAGGTTTTATGAAAATCTTCCTGGAAACGATGAGAGCATTTGCAAAACCATCTTTACCTGAGGACAATGAACCTGGTGTCTCGATCTGCAGGAGCTTCAAATAGCTAGATCTCTTCGAAGGTTTTTCTTGCACCACTTTGGCATGGAAGTGAATAATTGTCAGGAACTTTTGATTGATTTAAAGTGACTTATGACCCTGATGGTTTGAGGTTTATCAGGATTCCGTGCTTTGGTCTTGGAGGGCAGGCTGCAGGAGAGTCAGAAAAACCAAGATGGTCACTGTGACTGTTCATCAAAGCCCAGGTTTAACATGTGATAGAGGTAAACAAGAAGGACTTTGATGACATACAAGTCAAGGTCATCATCTTTCTCTTTTGTCCCCCATCCCAAGAGATGCCTCCACAACTCATTGTTTGATCCATTGGTGACTCAGGGGCCTTGTTTTATTTATTCAGGGCTCTCCATGTCTCATGCTAGGGATGTCCATGTTGATTATGGTGCTTTGTCCGAGTCTGTCCAGCTTCTTCTGTTTTGCCATTTTATGGAGGTAGAGGAGCTTCAAGCAATGTGTTCATCATGCTTAATCCAGAGGTGGGATACGGTACTCTCTGAGCTTGGTTTTGGCTTGCAGGTGTTTCATGGCCCAACTAGATAACATCATCGGTGCTAGAAGGGAGTGGAGTTTACTCTTGGTTTATATATTAGTAGCTTTGCTCTGTCTGTCTGTATGGGGGGAAATGTTCTTGGGGATTCCTTGATTAGGCTGTTGTTTATTCCCAAAGCTGCTTTTTCAAGAGGCAACTTGACTTTCTTGAAGAGCTGAAGAAGCTTCTTGGATGAGAAGCAAAATGTCTTCAAAGGAAAACCAAGAAAGTCCAGTTACCTCTTGAAAAAGCAGTTTGGGGACAAAGATGATGATCTGTATAACTGAGAGGCTCCATAGGCTATTGTTTATGGTTTCATTGTTTGTCTGAGTTGGCATAGCCTTGATTGGGGTTTTGTTTACATCTTAGTTTGTTGGTCCAGCATTAATCTTGGTGTTAATCTCTGTGTATCAAGGTGTTGATTGCTGGTGTTTGGTCCTGTTGTTTCTTTGTGAGCTCAGAGAGCACCAGGGACTCCACAATTCAACCCTGAGTTAGAAATATTCTGTTATTAGTTACTCAGAGATACTGGGGCGTGGTGGTGAATAGCTCTCTTAATGTGGATCCAGGACAGTTGCAAAACTGAAGTGCAAGAGGAAGGGAAACAGAATCATTACCGAGCTTATTTTAGCAGCCTTGGTCCAGGATCAAAACCACGTCATCGTTTGCAACCCTTCAGTTCAAAGGCGAAGGAAAATGTGGCCATTTCATTGGTGAAAGGAAGCCACTCATAATAAAATAACACATCATTAGGCTGGTGAGTTAAACTCTTGGCTCCTGGAGTGCTTAAAATCAATGTTGGTTGCTCTTGGCATTATTTTCTTCCCTCTCTGCCTACTGTGTTTTCTGAGTGCAGATTTTATTGCACATGGTAGTGTCATCAACAGAAAGGCCCATTTTTATCCATGCCTTCTTTTCAAGGATTTTGCAGTGTTGTGTATTGCTGGTGTATTCAGCTTGGTGTTTTGATGGTTGCTGATAGCCTGACAGCAGGGCGGTGGCAGATTAGAAATCTAAACACATAAATCCATATTATCTCCGACTGCAGTGTTTCGGGAATTGGTTTGTTCATGTCAATCACTGGATAATCAGAATAGCCCAGGGCTTTGGGGGGACTAAGCCACCTATGATATCACCTGATTAGCTCTGACGGTCCGTCCATTCGTCTTTCAGGAATTGCAGCCTCTCCCGTTGTTCTCCCTTTCTCTCTCTCTTAGAGTTTTTCCAGTCCAGACCTTTGCTTCCGATTCAAACCGACCATCGGGTTTTGGCAGTCTGTGAACTCACTGGACACCAGAAGACCAAGAGCTGCTCTTCTAAAGGAAGGCATGCCTTGCTCCTGCCTTCTTTTCTCAAACATAGTTTCCTAGGTTGGAAACAAAGATGCGTTATATGTGGTTGTTGTCGCTAACTGAGGATGATGACAAGCAAAGTTTCCAAAATCCTGTTTTACGTAAGGAAATGCCCATTTGAGAAAGAAACACCAAAGAGATAAGGTCTTCCAATGTTGCTAGAAGATGGAACCACTGATGTCCTTCTTGGATTAAAAACAGGGATGGGATTCAAATTTTTTAACAACCGGTTCTGTGGGCATGGCTTAGTTGGTGGGTGTGGCTTGGTGGTCATGTGACTGGGTGGACATGGCTTGGTGGTCATGTTACTGGCTGGGCGTGGCCAACTCAACATCACTCACATCGAGGCATGCATCTCCTCTCCTGGCCTCTCATGCAACTCGCCTTTCCTGGTGACGTGGTTTGCTACGGTGCAACCTAACTGGGAATAGCTGAAAAACCACGAGTGCCTTAAGTGATTTGATTAAGCAATCAGTTGTTGGGTGGATTTAAAAAGGTAACTTGAAGCAAAGCGCCATGAATCTTTGCAATTCATTGGGCAAATTCAATTCCGTCCAATATCTGAAGGCTGCAAAGCCCTCAAATCAGATTGTCACTGTCTTTGGACTTTCTGAACTACGACATGCTCACTTTCTCCCCCCACCTCTCTCTCAAACATAGTCGGTTGTAATATTTGTTATACAATTTGGCTTGATAACCCATTCAGGTAATAATCATACATCTTCCAATTGTCAGAGTGCAAAGGCTCTCTCTGCCCGGCTCCATTCTGTGGATTGCATGGGAGAAATAATTTACGTCGATGGAATAAATGCTGTACTAAATTACATCAAGTGGCAATTGGGTAATGGTGCATTATTCACGCGTCATGCAGGACGCAAATACTTTATGTGTCGTGTAAAAGCTGAAGCTGAAACTTTATGATTGTGTCCAGTTTCTGTGGGGTTACAGGGAAGGAAGGAAGGAAGGAAGGAAGGAAGGAAGGAAGGAAGGAAGGAAGGAAGGAAGGAAGGAAGGAAGGAAGGAAGGAAGGAAGGAAGGAAGGAAGAAAGAAGTAAGCTCTCTAATGAGGCTGGGATGGGATTGAACATTGGTGGTTGAGAAGGTTGGAGGTCTCAAGATGTTTGGAAGCATACCTTTGAGATGTTGCAATATGCTCCATTGTTTTAGACTCTGAGAACACAGCAATTATGCCTTCTTCCTTGGAGTTTAGTTTGGTAGAATAGTCAAAGTACCGGGCTAGAAACTGGGAGAACAGAGTTCTAGTTCTACTATAGGCATGAAGCCAGTTGGGTAATCTTGGGCCAGTCACTCTTTCTCTGTCCTAGGAAGGAAGCCAGGGCAAACCACCTGATATCTTGCAGAAAAACCTGCAGGAACTTCTCCACACAGTTGCCAGGAGTCAACCTTGACTTGCAGGCCCCAAAATCATCATCATCCAGGCTTAGGGTAGGCATGTTGTGTGAATCCAACTCTGAGTCAGGTGCTTATTTCAATGAGTTCCATATTGCCTATAGAAGGTTTTGCTGATGTGTTCTGCTTCAGATATGCTGGCAACAACTACATTTAGGGCTGATATTAACATATGGACATATCTTTCATTTGTGGGAAGCTTCAGGGCTGGAAGTTCAGGCTGGAATACAACTGGCTTTATTTTTTGAAAGAATCCTGTCTCCCCTACTTCAACATATGCTGGTTGACCAAAGCTGAGGAGATGAATGTTGAAGTGAGCATGCAAGAGAAGGAGGTCCTCAATTAGGCTGAGGAACTTCAAGGAAAGGTTTCAAGGGATGAGTAAAACTTCCCTGCTAATGAGAGAAGGCTAGTAAGAATGTTCGCCAGGGAATCTTCTTGGAATTGCCTGGAGAAGACAAGCCAGCTGGTTTGTGTGAAGAGCAGCAGAAGACATCCTGCCCTACTGTGCTAATGAGGTCAGGGCTGCTGCCATGACTACTTCATTAAGCAAGATCCTTTGGTGATGCAGAAAACGTGGCATTAGGTACCAAAATAGGTGGAAAAAAAAGTAAAAAGGAAATTAGAAAAGGGAGGGAATGAAGGAAAAGGCCAGTCCATTTCTCTTTCCCCCACCCCCCATTTTTTTTACTACAACTTAAATAATTAATAGGCAAAGGATGATGGGCAGCAGCTTCAACATGCAAGCCCCAGAGTCCATGAAAGCTCTCCTGGTTGCTTAGCAACCAGCCTAGGCCCAGAAATGTGCTGGCCCTCATTGCACGGAGGTGTTAAAGCAATTAATAGAGCTTGTTACCAATGGCCGGAGCAGCAGAGATGGTGCTGAAAATGAATGAATGAACGAAAGAATGAGTAAATAAAGGAGGACATCATCATATTGTTTAACCCAGTCCATCAACAAGGCAGGTCAAAAATCTCATGCCAATCATGGAAAGCATTGACAGCACCACCGATTTCAGGGTATTACTTTGCACTCTGTCTTCAGCTCAATGTGCAACGAGGTGTTTGTAGGATGATCTTCTCGGAGCAATCACGGGCATGCTGGCAGGATCACAAAATGGATCATCAACATTGCCTCCATGTTATAGATGAATTTCTGGTGGGTGGTGAAGGCTTTGTCTAAAGTCACTTAGCAGCTTTCTGGCCAAAATCTGATCAGAGCTTGAAGGACATTAGTCTCTGCCTAGGTACCAAGCCTGGGTACCAAGGTAGGATTTTTAACTTCCAATTCAGATGAAAAGAAGATGCCTTTGATGACAACAAAATTGTCGACCCAGAAAAGAAGTTTAGATTTGTTCATTTTCTAAGGTGATGATCACAGTAGAATACGAAGACCTGATCTCTGAATGCTTCCTATCTCTTAAACTTAGCTTGTTGGAAAGATCTTTTCACTCCTACTTGGTACTTTTTCCTTTTACTATTGTTGGAAGAAATCCATTCTTCCTATGGGTCATTCCTTGCTCATTATGCAGCAATTCGCCATTTAAAAAATGTAACTAACCCACAAGGCAGAAGCACTGAGTGTAGCCAGCCTCCCATAAGGGGTGAAATGTTCTTTTATAATCAGGTATAAATCACCAGTTGGGCACAGGCCTAACTCTCAAATACTCAAGTTTACCTTCCCAACAGGAAACTGCCTGATTTCTCACTTTCTAATTGCCATGTCTTATCACTGTTGCTGGAGGCTTCACAATTTCTTCTCTTCCTTATCTGTCTACATGACCCTTCTGTGCCTTTATAAGAGTGAAACACTAACTTCCTTTCTGAAATGGCATTAGCTCAGTTGTCTAATAACCATTTCCCAACAGTTGTACGGACAATGGAGTCCCATGTCAAGAGGCTGGCCATAGAAAGGGAAGGAAGGAAAGAAATAAAAGGTGAAGGGAGGGAGGGAGGAAGGAAGAAAGGCTGATCTTTTTCAGCAAGGCCATGGTCTTCCATAGTTCCACACCTATTGATTCGCAGGCTGTCCACTCAAGTCTGAAAAGCAAGATGGTGGGAAGTAGAAGATGGAAACCCAACCAAACCAATGGCAATCTGCAGGAGGAAGAGGAAGACCAGGGCAGGAAAGGGAAGAGGGGAGGAATTCTCTCTTGGACCTTGCCCCAACCCTTGCCCCATGGAGAGAGCATCTATGGGGGCCAAGTGCTCTGTGATGGGAGGAAGGCACAAGAGTCCATCCCTGGCACCCAGCTTGGACAAGGACAGGGACTGAGCCAGTTGCATCAGCTACCCCGCGTGTCAAATCTTTTGGGTTTAAAAGATTTCTGCCCCCTCCTCAAAGGTTCAGGAGGATTACATCAGCAATTCTGCAAATGCTGGAGAATGAATCTGTCTGTTCTTTGGAAATCTGTGTCCCGGCTGATAAGGAGCACGTACTTCTCCCTTGTCAGGCAACCAGGTTATTGTCAATTATACAACAGCTGTGCAAACAGACTGACAAATCTTATTCATCCCCAGTCTTTTAGCAGCACAGCCTGTCTCTACACACACAGTAGGGCGACTCTGGGAGGCAACCATGAGGTAGGAATAGCTTGGAAAAGAAAGAAAATCTTCACTTTTTGCTGAAATCCCACCAGCCAATTAGGACAGGCGTTGCTTCTGAACAGTAGCTATTTATTTGTTGGTTTGTTAGCTGTAGCTGATAAGAAATTTGGAAATCATTCCATCCATCCATCCATCCATCCATCCATCCATCCATCCATCTATTCATCCATCCATCCATCCATCCATCCATCCATCCATCCATACCCAACCAACCAACCAACTAACTAACTAACTAACTAACTATCCACACCCACCCACCCACCCCACACACACACTGAAGTTTCAGAATTTTCAGAAATTTGGGTAGGGTTTAGCTGCACACGACTTCACTTTTCTTACAGAGTTGAATTCCAGATGGGAATGAAATTCCAGGAATTTGCAGCTATCGTAACAACCATTGGGAAGCTTGGGTGATGGAGCTCCAAGTTACCTAAAGGACATCAGGCTAGGAAATAGTCTTGAGACCTTCACATCATGGCTTGCTTGACCCAGGAATATGTGGCTTTGGGAAACTGAAGCCATCTCTAAGTTTCTTTGGAAGGCAGAAACAAACCCCACCAAGGGGCACCACCTCTCTTCCACCCAGGAGAGAGTCTTCCCTCCACGGGTTAAACCCCCCTGCTCTAATTAGGTCTTAATTGTTAACAGCTGTACCCATTATCGGTTTAATGCCTAATTAATTGCTACAATTAATGCTACTTTGCCTTTCCTCTACCCATCTTGAAGAAGGTTTGCAGGGGGATTTTGTTGAAAGTTATATGTTAATTAATTTGCTAGCATCCTTTCTCCCCCCCCCCCCTCCTGCTTTTTAATTAAATATCCTAAATCCAGGACTCGATTTTTTTTTT
Source organism: Bungarus multicinctus (assembly GCA_023653725.1). Lineage (NCBI taxonomy): Eukaryota > Metazoa > Chordata > Lepidosauria > Squamata > Elapidae > Bungarus > Bungarus multicinctus. Next base: position 25,310,476 of record CM042837.1, read on the forward strand.
CTATTGGAAGCAATTAAATAGGGTTCAGTTAAGTCTGGACTGACCTCTGAACTCTTTGGAAAGTGTGATGAAGTGAGCCACAAGTTACCAATTAACTGTTCAGCTTATGGATGCTGTTTTGAAGAGGCCTCCATGGTTGTAGTAACAATGTGCATCCTGGACAAAACACAGCTGAATATAGGAAAGGAAAGAAAAGTTAGAAATTCCAGCATCTATTCAAGAATCTGAACACTGCTACTTGTCTTCATTCCTGTTCAACTACGAGTCCTTTGCAGTTGATCAGAAGGGTCGGCAAGCTTATGGAATCCAGGTTTTCTCTTTCTGTCTTCTTGTGCCCATCAGACATTGGTGATCATGTTGGCAATCCTATTTTTATCAACAGCTGTATGAAAAACAGCTGCTGTTGAGTTTTGTCCAAACCAGCCCTTTAGATTTTAAAGCCATGACGTTCTTCTTCTGCCTAGACTTCATTTGCCTTCAATTTTTCCTTGGAGGATTAAGTGAAGGATGCTATATTTTTCCGGGTGTCGCATCACATCCAAAATATTCTTAATTTTCACTTTTTAAATAGTTTTGATGATTTCCCTTGGCTTTCCAAGGCAGCTTATCACCTCCTCATTTCTGATTTTGTCAACTTTCTGTCTCTCTTTTTTTTTTTTTATCTCTTTCCTTGGATTAGCCCAAATCTTGCAAGAGAGTTAAAGCTTCCTGAGTTGCAAATCTAGCCTTATCGTTTAGAAAACAGAAGTAGCTACCTCAGCCAGAGATTATGAGTATCATCAAAGAGGAGAAAATAGCTAGCTGGTTACCTCCTATTCATCTCGGTGGTGGGAAGATGTCATAGCATAGCCATCATGCAGCAAAATACCTGGACTGGATTTGGTGCAAACAATGCTCAGCACCTCTAGAGAATTTGAGATGGATGGAGTCAATCTGAGGTAGAGAAGCAAATAAACGATGCCCATTTGCTTTTGGGCATCAAACTGATTTTTGCTGAGATTTGAGGTCCAGTAAAATCTGAAAAGGCTTTCCATCTCTGATGCCATATATAGTTTGATGGTTTCAAAAGGGTTAGGCAGATCCCAAGAATAAGATTGGATGTGAGCATTATGGAAACTTCATGATTTTGGGGGGATTTGATCACCAAGCCAAGACATTGAACAAGATTCTTATGACACTGTTATTCACCTTCTTCCTTTCCAACTTTCCTAGGTCTGCAGGGGAGGCATACATGGCCTGGCCTGCTTGGTTATGAGGTCCCAGCCTCCTTGGGACCTCATAACCAAGGGAGCTAAAAGGGGGCTGTGAAAATATCTACAGACCCCTCACATCCCAGACATAAACTGCTTCAACTCCTTCCGTCAAAACGACGCTATAGAGCCCTGCACACCAGAACAACTAGACACAAGGAGAGTTTTTTCCTGAACACCATCACTCTGCTAAACAAATAATTCCCTCAACACTGTCCAACTATTACTATTAATCTTCTCATCGCTCCTATTACCCATCCCCTCCCTCTTGTGACTGTATGACTGTAACTTTGTTGCTTGTATCCTTATGATTTATATTGACTATTTCCTAGTATGATTTGATTGCTTATTTGTACCCCATGAATAGAATAGAATAGAATTCTTTATTGGACAAGTGTGATTGGACACACAAGGAATTTGTCTTGATGCAAATGCTCTCAGTGTACATAAAAGGAAAGAGACATTGGTCAAGAATCATCAGATACAACACTTAATGATAGTCATAGGGTACAATAAGCAATCAAATCATACTAGGAAGCAGTCAATACTAGTGGGAGGAGATGAGTGATGATGAGAAGATTAACAGTAATATTAGTGCAGACTTTGTAAACAGTTGGACAGTGTTAAGGGGATTATTCATTTAGCAGAGTGATGGCATTCGGGGAAAAACTCCTTATGTCTAGTTGTTATGGTGTGCAGGGCATTATGACTATCATTAAGTGTTGTATCTTATGATTCTTGATGAATGTCTTTTTTTTCTTTTTATGTACACCGAGAGCATTTGGAGCAAAGACAAATTCCTTGTGTGTCCAATCACAGTTGGCCAATACAGAATTCTATTCAATTCTACTCTACATTCCTGTCCTGCAGATGGAATCACTTGAGGCCAAAACTCCAGATACTTTTCTTTCAGTGTTGTAGTCTTTCATCTATACAGTGTCTTTTCTTGGATTCTTCTTGGCCCAACGCACTATTTTAAATACAGCTGCTTCACTCACCAGTCTATACAACTTCGGTGCGCCCGATGCCAAACAACCAACACTTGTTCCCAGTTAGGCTGGGCTTCCCCTGGGAAGAAAGGTCACTTGTGGTCCGGTGACTTCATTTCTCCAGGTGGGAGGTGATGTAGCAGGGAGAAACCTGAGCCAGGTACCAAAGAGTTAGCAGCACTTCGCACGTTCAAAGAAAAGACAAGAGGAGAAATGTTGGGACAGAAAACTCACCTGTTCCTCTTATATCTTGGTTAATATGCTTGGCAAACATGGAGCATCACTTAGGAACTCTCTTGAATTGTGTGGCCTTTGGCCACTCAAGGGAAGGATGCATAAGAATTGAATAAAATCCCATTTAAACAATCAATTTGATTTAGATTTTTCAAGCACCCAGGCAGGGTCTTGTTGTGGGCTACATTCTCACAGCTGCCGAGGACCAAGACATGAACTACAATTAAACAGCCTTAAAATGAAAATGTTGCAATGGGAACCTATGAGCTTCATGTTTTCCCCTTCCATCAAGTTAAAAAAAATTACATTTGCTGCTATATTTGGGGTACCTGGGGAAGGGAGAACCCCAAAGCCTTGGAGGCCAGGGTCCCTGGGTAGAGAACCTCATCCTGAGAAATAGGATTTGAGTGCCAATCCTTCCTAAAGTTGTTTGGTTGAGATTTGGATGCTTTTTGAGTTAAGGCTGCACCACACAGAAAAGAGCAATGGGATGTTTTCCTCTGTCGTTCAAAATAATGACTGTGGAGGGTTTTTTTTCCGACATATTATCGATGATTCACGCTAGGTCAATATTTTCAACCAGGCAGCCAGAAAAAAATAAATAAATCAGTGGCTTAGACAGAAGATTTGTTTGTCCTTTAATCAAAATTACTGCAGAGGGAAGGAAACAGGCTCCCAAAGAGAGAAAGAAAGAGATTCTTTCTTTCTTTCTTTCTTTCTTTCTTTCTTTCTTTCTTGTCTTTCTTCTTCTTTCTTTCTTTCCTTTCTTTCCTTTCTTTCTTTCTTTCTTATTCTTTCTCCCTTCCTTCTTCTTTCTTTCTCTCTCTCCCTCCTTCCTCTTCTTCTTTCTTCTTCTCTCCCTTCCTTCTCCTTCCTTCTTCTCCCGCCTTTCCTCCCCCCTCCTCCTCTCTTCTTCTTTTTCTCTCTCCTTTCTTCCTCTTTTTTCTTCTGTGTCCTTCCTCCCTCCTCCTTGCCCTTCTTTCTTCTCTCTCTCTCCCCCTTCTTCCTCTTCCTTCTTCTTTCTCTCTCTCCCTTCCTCCTCTTTCCTTCTCTTCCCCGCCTTTCTCTCTCTCCCTCCCTTTCTTTCTTTCTTCTTTCTTTCTTTCTTTCTTTCTTTCTTTCTTTCTTTCTTTCTTTCTTTCTTTCTTTCCTTCCTTCCTCCTTCTTTCTTCTCCTCTCTCTCCCCCTTCCTTCCTCTTTCCTTCCTTCTTTCTTTCTCTCTCTCCCCCCTTCCTTCCTCCTTCCTTATCTCTCCCCCCCTTTTCCTCCCTCCCTCCCTCCCTCCTCCCTCCTTTCTTTCTTTCTTTCTTTCTTTCTTCTTTCTTTCTTTACTTTCTTTCTTTCTTTTCTTTCTTCTTTCTTTCTTTCTTTCTTTCTTTCTTCTTTCTTTCTTTCTCTCTCTCTCTCTCTCTCTCTCCCCCCCTCTCTCTCTCTCTTTCTTTCTTTCTTTTTCTCCAATATTTTGGAACATTTTAAAAAAAGCACAAGGACATATATAGGCATGACATTTCATTCCAGCTCCCTCCATTTAGATCACGGGTATGAAATTCACGTCCTCACGGTGGCATCACTGACTTATCAGGACTTTCCCTCCCATCGCTGAACTGGGTGTGGGCATGGCCAGTGCATGATGCATCCGTAGCAGCCGGGAGTTTGACAGCCTGATTTAGATGTTGAGATTTTTTGCATCCCATTAAGGAATAGCAGAATAAGAGAGATGGAGAGGACCTTGGAGGTCTTCTAGTCCAAACCTCTCTCAATCAGGAGACCTTACACCAAATGGTAGTCCAATCTCTTTTTAGAAACTTACAATGTTGGAGCACCCACAATTTCTGGAGGCAAGTCGTTCCACTGATTAATAGTTCTCGCTGTCAGGAAATTTCTCCTTAGTTCTCAGTTGCTCCTCTCCTTGATTAGCTTCCATCCATCACTTCTTGTCCCACCTTCAGGTTCTTTAGAGACTAAATTGACTCCCTCTTCTTTATGGCAACCCCTGAGATATTGGAAGGCTGCTATCATATACTCCCCTGGTCCTTCTTTTCATTAAACTAGACATACCCAATTCCAGCAACCATTCTTTATTTGTTTTAGCCTCCAGTTCCCTAATCATCTTGGTTGTTCTTCTCTGCAGTCTTTCTTGTTCTCAATGTCAGGATATTCCTCCTTAGTTCTAGGTTGCTTCTCTCCTTGATTAGTTTCCATCCATGGTTTCTTGTCCTGCCTTCTGGTACTTTGGAGAATAGCTTGACTCCCTCTACTTTGGGGCAGCCCCTCAAATACTGGAACAAAATAAAATAAGGACAAGACCCCTGCCCCAATCTTCTGGATGTCAAAGAATGTGACCTTCTTCTATTCGTTCAGCTCCAGCTCTTCTATTCTCTGTTCAAGCATTTTCACACAGCATTTTCTGCCAAGATTTTTGTGTGCCCAATCTGTTATGCAAATTTTCTACACGCGTGTTCAATTCGCATGTTTTATTCCCGTGGAGCAAAATCTGGGTGCAGACCAAGTCCTGCTACTGGGAATTGCACCCGCACTTACCCCTTATAATTTTTCATTTTATGGATTAGAATTGTAAGCTTCTCGGGGCAATGAATCTTGGGCTTGGAGCAACTCTAAGGTTTACAAGGATCAGGCAAAATGGTGTGACATTGGTTTAGGGTGGCTGCGACATATTGACTTTCAGGAGTGCAATATCATCTCCTAGACTTAAAGCAGGGGTGGACAACTATGGCCCCTTTATGACCCGTAGACTTCAAATCCCAGAATTCCATGGCTGGCTCAGGAATTCTGGGAGTTTACAGGTCATAAAGTGGCTGTAGTTGCTCATTTCGGGCCTAGAAGTTTCCAAAATGATGAATAGTTGCTATAGACATTAGCTGCTGGGATATTTTTAGGTGTTGGATTGCAGATTGTTGTGCAAGCCAGAAGCTGTCCAGATCCTTTGGAAGTTTTATCCAAGTAGACAAGCTTAATAAGATTGCATTTGTTTTGTTACCAAACAGTATGTAAGGGAAATACCAACAAATGAACAACATCTTATTTTAGCAATTGTGTCGTAATGAATGTTCTCAGTCTAGCTAGGACTAGCTTAGCCCTTGACATAATACTTGAGATCTACATGTTCCGGTGCTACAAAGGTTTTGCAAATTTGTTAGGTAATAGGGGAATTCCTCCCCTTAACCTCCAAAATGCCACAAGGAACATCTCTTTCATAATACAATATATCTTCATATGTATATAGTTCTGTGTGTAGATGCAATTTTGATCAAATAATGTATGCTATTCCTTTGGTGAGCTGCATTGGAAAATTTAGCACGATTTTCAAGGGTAATTTAGCTTTGGTTCCTGAGCTGATTTTTTTTTTAAATGTGAAATTGGGTAAGTCTATATTCAGATGTGACCTAACTAATATTTTCCTCAATAGTTCATTGGTATTAACTAGGTTGAACATCCTAATTTTTTTTTGCTTTTAGTGTAACCCATCATTTTTGCTGTAAAAAAAACATGTTCTCTTGTGGGCTCCTTGGTGGTCAGAGAGGAAATGGCTCCTACTCTTAAAACTATAACAACTTTTGTGCTGTGAAATTTGCAGCTTTTGGAAAGATTATTCTTTCTTGGAGACACGTCTGCACATAATTTCTTCCAAAGCATCTGCCAATCAGAACAATGTAAAGAATTGCATTTGGAAGATAATGTTCACCTTCCAAGGAATGGTGGGTGTGCATGTGTGTGGGATGGGCGAGGGTGGAAAGAGAGCAGAGTGGTTTTCGATATATTTTTTGCTTTTCATCAGGTACAAGAACAATCAACGGGTTGAGGGCGGGAGGCCAAGCGAGAGATGCAATCAGCAAAGGCGCACGAGGTCTAATTATGGTTTAATTTGGCGCTGAGGAGGCACCCTTTGCAAAGGAAGGTTTTGAATTTAGCTCTGTGGGTCACAAAAGAGCTTCACCCAATGCCAAGCAGAGCCAGGAAAGAAAAATGCAAAGCAGCCATGCGAGTTATTTGAGGCAGGATCCCTCCATCCAGATTGCTGAAATCGATAAAGAAAAAAGAAAAAAAAATCCAACCTGGGACCAATTAGGGTTTATATTTAACCTAGGGCTGCGTGAGTGACTCATCCTGCCATTTCCTAGACCGAGTTTTCAGATCTGCCAAGAAAAGGATTCAAGCCGAGGGAACTCACGGGCTGGTTGATTGTGGTCTCCACGAAGGAGAAGGCATGCCCACAGTCTCCTCTATGCTGGGGTGGAGGAGAGCTGCAGGACAAATGGGACCCTCCCCAACCACTTCTGAAATTACATGCCATGTCCTCTCGGCCTTGAAGAACATCTGGAGAACATTTGTGAGGAGAAGTCTTACAAATAAGGAGGGGAGCTAGCTCTACCACGGCCATTCTTGGAATGTAGGAACTATGTGTCTGTTCACGAAGAGCCAACCCTTCTCACACGTGTCTCCCAGATAATTTTTTGGGGTGTGTGTGCTGACATCTGTTTCCAATAGAGAGCGTGCTAACCCTCGTGGTTCTTCTGAAGCATCCCTACCCCCTTCAAAAATAAATTCTTGCAGATGACAATACCAACCCCCCTTGCCACAAAGCATTGAGTTCATAGTTCAACCTCTCCTTCAAAGCTCTTTCCCAAGTTGGGCGACTTTGCTTGGCTGAGAAACTAAAAGTACTTGGAAAATATTGTGAGAAAACTCCAGAGAATTTATAACTGGCTTCCTTGTGTGTGTTGGCTTCTAAGAAGTTTGTCATCTTATCTACCTACCAGTGCTTTGATTCAAAAAACTAACTAACTAATGGACTCTTATCAGCTGCAGCCATTTTAGGAATAAGCCAATCCACTTTTTTTAAAAAAACAGACCACTTTTTAAAATGAGAAAATCTTGATGCTCTCCTCGGTGTCCATTTCTCTCATCTGCCCACATTTAGGGGACATCTCTGGGTGGCTGAATCTGCCTTCAGCTGAACAGAATGTCTGGAACCCTTGGGTGAATTCTGGTTTGTGCAACCCTCAGGTGGAGAGGCTTTCATAGAATGGTCAGGCTGGAAGGGGCCTTGGAGATCTTCTAGTCCAACCCCCTGCCTAAGGCAGGAGTCCTTATTCTACCACAGGCAAATGGTTGCCCAACCTTTTCTTGAAAGCCTCCAGGGATGGAGCGAGCGCTCATAATTTTGGCAGGCAAGCTGTTTCATTGGTTCATTTCTTATTTCTGGGTAAAATCTTTCCCTGATGAACTTCCATCCATCGTTGTTCTGCCCTCAGGTGCTTTGAAGAATAAGTGGACCTTCTCTTTTCTATGGCAGCCCCTCAAGCATCCCCTTTGAGGGATGTGGCTTGGAACGGGACGGTGCCAACGGCGATTCTACCTCCTAATCGTTTGAATTCCCTCTGCTGAAGCTGCACACACACGCAGACAGACAGACACACACTCACACACACAGACACACCCCGCTGCCACTAGCTCTGTCTCCCTTTAGAAATCATATGCCTTCCATTTCTGCTCATCGATCTCTCGTGCTAAGCTGCAGAAGGATTTTCTCTCTCCCTCTCTCTCCCTCTTTTAAAACCCAGAGATTAAATGGATTGGAGGCTTTTTATCTTGTCTTAGCTCCTGCAGTTCGGCCACCTCGGTTTGGGATTGTTACATTTACAGGCGAAGACCTGCTGGGGTGTGAATGTGTTTCTGGGAGAGGATGACATATTTACTGGTGGTTCTTCCAGTGAGGCCCCTGGCTGCTTCTGGGTTTTGTTCCTCCCATCAGCTGGGATTCCTTGACTCAGGGGTGGATTCACTTGTTCATGAATGTATAAAAATGAGGACTTTCATCATAAGAGAGTAATGCCTTTCTTTCTCCCTCCCTCCCCCCTTCCTCCCTCCTTCCTCCTTCCTTTCCTTTCCTTTCCTTTCCTTTCCTTTCCTTTCCTTTCCTTTCCTTTCCTTTCCTTTCCTTTCCTTTCCTTCCTCCCTCCCTCCCTCCCTCCTCCCTCCTTCCTTCCTTCCTTCCTTCCTTCCTTCCTTCCTTCCTTCCTTCCTTCCTTCCTTCCTTCCTTCCTTCCTTCCTTCCTTCCTTCCTTCCTTCCTTCCTTCCTTCCTTCCTGTGATGGGATTCAATTTGTTTTACTACTGGTTCTGTGGCCATGGCTTGGTGGGCATGGCAGGGGAAGGAGACTGTAAAATCTCCAGTCAGAGGTGGGATTTGCCATTTCTCCAAACTACTTAAAATTTCCGCTACTGGTCTCCAGAACCGGTCAGAACCTGCTGAATACCACCTCTTCTTCCTTCCTTCCTTCCTTCCTTCCTTCCTTCCTTCCTTCCTTCCTTCCTTCCTTCCTTCCTTCCTTCCTTCCTTCCTTCCTTCCTTCCTTCCTCCCTCCCTCCTCCTCCCTCCCTCCCTGCCAATATTTATCTTTACTTTGAGTTGTGAACACATGCTTTCTGCTACATTTTTGAAGTACCCACCCTTAATGAGATATTTATCCTTCCAAATCTGAAATAAATTAAACACACATATATACACAAGCACACACACAGCGGAGCGAATTCCTGCTGCAGCAAGACAGCCAGGCTGTTTAATATTGCCAAAACGATCCAATTCTTTGCCTTATTACTCAGGTCTAAAAAAAGCCACTGATGTTTCCCGTATGTTCTCTTGAACACCCCTTCCAAGTTCCCACATTTGCCTGCTTTCAAACGTTAAGAATCGTTCTCAGCTAAACCCTGGGTTTTGGCAGCTGAGGGGTAACTGGAGTAGGGGAGAGGAGATCTCTCCCCCAGTTAACTCCTCTGACAAAGTGCCTGGCAAAACATGTTGTGGGACCCTCCTAACAAAACTGAAATTCAATCTCGTTTGAAACATCTTCATCCTACAGGTGACAGGAATGGGTGGTATTTCTTTCCCCCAAAACAGACCATGGAGGACCTGCCCCAGGACATATCTGAATCTTGTGAAGGTGGACTTTCTTGGACTCCTAGTTCAGGTTTGGGAATTCTGTTGATGTGGAGGAGGTTATCCATTCAGTTGAGTCCAACCCTTGGCCATTCTCTGGGCCAGGTCTCTCCATATCTTCTGATTTTGCACTACTTCTTTGAGTTGTTCTATGGTGATGAGGAGGAGGAGGAGAAGGAAGTTATCCATTCAGTTGAGTCCAATCCTTGGCCATTCTCTGGGCCAGGTCTCTCCACATCTTCGGATCTTGCACTACTTCTTTGAGTTGTTCTATGGTGATGAGGAGGAGGAGGAGAAGGAAGTTATCCATTCAGTTGAGTCCAACCCTTGGCCATTCTCTGGATCAGATCTCTCCACATCTTCTGATCTTGCACTACTTCTTTGAGTTGTTCTATGGTGATGATGATGAGGAGGAGAAGGAGGTTATCCATTCAATCTTGTCCAACTCTTGGCCATTCTCTGGGCCAGGTTTCTCCATATCTCCCAATTTTGTACTGCTTCTTTGAGTTGTTCTGTGCTCTGGTTGGTGTCAGCTTTGATGGTGTCCACTCACCGTGTTCTTTGGTGGTCTGGTTTCCTTTTACCACTAACCCAAACATAATTGCTTTCTCTGGTGAATTCCCCTGCATGACCGGGTCAAAGCAACTGAGATGCGATTTTGTGATTTTGTTTCGGAATTCTACTGGCAGCTATCTGATCATATTCCAGATGTTTCTCTGAATATATTTTGGGGTTGAAGATCTAAAAATATCTGCCTATGAATTCCTTGAAACAACAACTCAATGAACCGTGGCAGCTCCACCTTGGTAGGACCATCACCAGACTTCAATTCTCAGGTCTTGTTCCCTTCTTCTGTCAGCTTTTGACAGGGACTCAGCCAAGCTGTAGAAGGCAACCATTTGAAGAAGCTGATGTGTATTCATGAACCAGTTTTTATTCATTCATTTCCAATTTTTTTACCTACCACTCAGCCATCCTTTTAGTTTCCTCGTCTCTCTTATCTTCTAAGCTTCTGCTTTGCCCCAGAGCTGCCTTCCAGGGGAATGCGAGTCTCCAAGCATCGTTGCTGGTGGGTAACAATCTTCTGCAAAGTTCTTCGCCTCCACAGCTGACAGAAATCCTTTCTAATTTGCCTTTTGGAAACAGTTACTAATGATACAGCTCTCAATTTCCATTTAAATGGAGCCATTCACCTCGGCGAGGCTAAACGTAATCCTTAGCTCAGGGTATTTCTAAGCCACTCGAGCCAAATACAGCCCAACACCTATTATGGTGGCCTCCAGATTGGGAAAAGGAGAACTTCACCATGTGATCATCTTGAAGAAGTCCACAGTGTGGGTTGGTTATGAGCCTAGCTCCCTCATGAACTGATCCATCCATCCTTTCTCAAAGCCAAGAAAGAGCCATGAGGAGCAGAGCAGAGGAGATAAGAACCAGCAAAAGATCTGTCAGACTTCAGATCAAACCTACAACAAACTATTTTCAGGATGAACTAATGTACCACATGGTGTACATCTACATGAGCAGTTGAACATGCAAATGATGTGCAAAGTTCAGTTCCTTTACCATTGTCTCAAAAGTGCTTTTTTGAAAAGGAAACTGGACTTCCTTGGTGTTTTTTTCCTTGAAAACATTTGGCTTCTCATCCACGAAGCTTCATCAGAAGAACTGAAGGGAACTGAAGAAGCTTCTTGGATGAGAAGTGAAATGTTTTCAAGGAAAAACCAAGGAAGTCCAGTTGCTTTTTGGAAAAGCACCTTGGAGACAAGCATGGCCTGGATGATTGAGAATCTCCATAGATGTTCCTTTACCTTTCTATCTGAAGAAAGACCATGCTCAGGCAAGAAAATCGGATACCCTTCAGATCTGTCGGGGTTACAACTCCCAGAATTTCCAATGGGCCATTGAAAATTTGGAAGGTCCACTTTGAACACATCTGGAGCTTCAAGTCTGGAGAAGGATGGATGAGATAGAGCCAAGGGTGCTTGCTGTATTCATAAGATCAGGCCTATCTCATCGTTCATGTAGTTATCGCCATCAGTCTTGATACCCTGTAGTGCCTAAGGGAAAGATGCAGATGGGACCTTTGTTGTGCCAAGGCCTTGGAGCTCTTTCTTGAGGAAGCCCTGCCAGCTCTTCTCTCCAACAGCCTGCAAAGGGTTTCTGTTTTGGTCAGTGGAAACAATTTACGGATGCTTCATCTGTTAATCAGTTGCTACTTTTAACTCGCATTTGTCCTTTCCCTCTGCTCTCTTTTTAAACATTCCTTCCCCCAAAGGAGAGGAAAGGCCTGTCCTTTTTTTAGCAGTGCTATCATTTTCTCCACTGTTTAGGAGTTAATTTCAGGGTGGAGGAGTGCAGATTGGACCAATAAAAGCCTACACCATGTTGTGGTTTAAACCAGGGGTCTCTAACCTTGGCAACTTTAAGACTTGTGGATTTCGACTCTCAGCTTTGCTGGCTGAGGAATTCTGGGAGTTGAAGTCCACAAGTCTTAAAGTTGCCAAGGTTGGAGACCCCTGGTTTAAATTGAGGCTGTTGGAAGGAAGCGCTGGTGCCAGGATGAAGGATGAAGTCACGTGCCCCACTCTAGTTGGTCGTTGCCAATGCTGAGCTTGCAAGGAAAAAAAGCAGAAGAAGTAGCATCTCTACTCACTGTCTTGTTTTCTTCTGCTTTGGAAGGGTGACATCTGCAGCTACTTGACCTTCCCCCTCTCTCTGTCATTTCTCTCTGAGATGAGGGTGCCCCTTTGCTCCTTGATGTCTCATCAGCTCTTTGCTTCGCCAGAGCAATTGCCTCTGGAAAGTCAGAGACTCACATATAACTTAGATGACACCCAGAATAAATAAAGGATACAAAAGAACCATGGAGATGCTGTAAAGATCTCATTGTTGGTGAAAAATAGTGGGGTGTTCAATTGCCAAAGCTTGCTCTGTTCCTCTTTTAGATAACCAAACTTTTAGTACAAGGACATCAACGCTGGAGGGAATTTTTTTTAAGGAGGATTTCTCTAAAATCAAAATTGGATGGGTAGGGCTCCCTTGAAGTCAGGGTGAAAATTCTCTTTGCCCCTTTTCTCCTTTGTCAAAATATCACGACTCACAACCCCTGAGCCTTCCCCCACACCAGCCTCAAACGTTGCTCTTTTTAGCAATGCAAGGAGGCGTTTCTATCTCTTCATCTGACCACGCTCAAGAGTTGCACACCAAACCCTTCAGAACTTTCCAGATGCTCCTTTCCAAAATAGAATCGTAATTGAAAGGTCTGCCTGTTGGGTTCGGAGTTTGTTTTTTATTTCGGTCAAAAAGCATTTGAACTTTGGCGACAGTTCCTCTGGCCATAATTGCTGGTTTGGGTTGCCTGGAGAAGTTGGCCCAACTTCTAGGATTATGGTGGGTTCTGTAATTACATCAGGGTTGCAGGTCACTGAACAAGCTGTAGAAAGGAGGAGAAACATCTCCTCCTCAAAAGTGGATTGTGTTATTTCGATTTTTGGGGCTGAAAATGCATTCTCTAGCTTGCAGCTTGTTTTAACCATGGATCTAACAGAGCTAAGGAGAGTTCTCATCATGTCAGATTTGACTTTTTTTTTAAAAAAAGAATGAGAAATGAGCATTGTATTTTCAGCTTATTTTATGGGTTCAATGGAGGTAGAATAACAAACGAGGGCATTTCATACTCAAATGCTTCCTTTGCCAAAGAAGGACTCTTGAGGCAAGTCACTAATCTGGAATCTCAGGATCTGCAGAGACAATTCTGGTCTCTCTTGCAGACCAGTTGTGATGGCTGAGAAGATTGACACCTGCCACCTTTCCACATGGATCAGGATAAATCCACTGGACATGGATGAAATAAAAGGCAGTTGATTAACGATGCAATTGATTGGTAGTGTTTATTAGCAGGATTCTGCAATGGAGTTGACTGCCAGCTGCAGTAATGATTTTAAGTGTAAATTCTCAAAGCTCTGGAGAACAGCCAAGAGCCAGGATTATTTTCCCTCAGCCTCTAGTCTACCTTGGGGCAAAGCTTTGCTGATTTCCCAGACAGCTTTGAATAAGTGTTGAATTTTGTGCTTTGACTCTGAGGTCATTTGCTTCTGGTGAAAATGATCCTCTTCCTGGCTTGTAGCAGGAAAACTCAGTAGAGTCCATTAAGCAAGACCAGTGAAAGACAGCTGGAAGCTGGGTTGTCTTCTCCAACTGGGAAATGGATGTAGACATGCCTACCTGTCCAAGCCAGGTCTAATGGAAATGCTTCTTAGCTTGGCTTCCATTGTTTGGGATGATTTCACAATTCAGATCCTACCAGAGAATGAAAATAAAAAGCCTTTTTCATTAGATAATTTTCATTACAGAAAAGTTGTAATCACATAAATGTGATTGTTTGATATATCTTGGGAAGAGTTACTGATAAAAGGAAACCAGGCTGCCAAAGAACACAGTGGCTGGATACCATCAAAGCTGACATCAGCCAGAACCCAGAACAAAGGAATAGAATCAAGATCATGTGAAGTGTTAATACCACTTTATAATGCCTTGATAAGGCCACGCTTGGAATACGGCATCCAGTTTTGGTCACCACAGTGTAAAAATGATGTTGAGACTCTAGAAAGAGGGCAGAGAAGAGCAACAAAGAGGATTAGGGGACTGGAGGCTCAAACATAAAGAACGGTTGCTGGAATTGGGTACGTCTAGTTTGATGAAAAGGACTAGGGGTGACATGATAGCAGTGTTCCAATATCTCAGGGGCTTCCCCAAAGAAGAGGGAGTCAAGCTATTCTCCAAAGCAGAAGGCAGGACAAGAAGCAATGGGTGGAAACTAACCAAGGAGAGAAGCAACCTAGAACTACGGAGAAATTTCCCGACAGTTATAAAACAATTAATCAGTGGAACAACTTGCCTCCAGAAGTTGTGATTGCTCCAACACTGGAGGTTTTTAAGAAGGGACTGGACAACCATTTGCCTGAAATGGTATAGGGTCTCCTGCTTGAGGAGGGGGTTGGACTGGAAGACCTCCAAGGTCCCATCCAACTCTGATATTGTAAGATTGGATTGGAAGATGTGGAGATTGCAAGATTGGAAGATGTGGAGAGACCTGGCCCATAGAACTGCCAAGAGTTGGATATGGCTGGATGTCCTCCTCCTCCTCCTCCTCCTCCTCCTCCTCCTCCTCCCCCTCCCCCTCCCCCCTTCTCTCCCTCCCCCTCCCCCCTTCTCTCCCTCCGCATTGCATGCCTTCATAGTTTTCAATGAAAAGGTCCTTGACTCAATGGTAAGCACCAAAACCAATTTTGTCTATCCATTATTTGGGTTGGGATTCACACTGTGGTTGCCCCGAGATGCTCAGAACTTGCTGGCAATGGTCCTCAAGACTTCCGCAAATATGAACCTATGTTCTGGTTACCCACTGGATGTTTTCTACTTTTCTATTCTACTGGCTGGTCATTCCCTCCCCCCCTCAAAGCAAGTATCGTACAACCGACAGATTTGGTGATTCAGTTCATGCTCTTGAAGTCAGAATGAATTCAAAGGCAATTGTGTTGGCCAATACAATTTCCAATGGCCTCAGGAATCTTAAAATGACCAGCTTATAGCTAAGCTGCCCCTTAAAGTAGATGATACTCTTTGCAACTGATGCAACAATGCCGTAAATCACCCAACTCTTAAAAATACGGTAAGTGCTCCTTGTCAAATTTTGAAGCCAGGATCCAATCTAGGCCAAGAGGGTGGAACCTTTGCTTTGTGATTGAAGGTTGCCCATTAGAAAGCCCCTGGGTAAAGATTCTCTTTGCACCAGGAATAAAACCCTCTGAGCTGATCCCAGATCATCAGATGGATAAAAATCCCTTGGAAGATAGACACTCACAGGCATGTATTCAATTGGCCGTGGGACAGAAATTCATTAGGTGGGTCGTTATGCCAAGTTGGATCTCAGCACAGCTGATGGATGATCACCAACCACAGCAAATTGGCCCTGGAGGTTAGTGCTCTGAGCACTTGGGTGAGTAACCATTAAGCAATGTGGCCTTTAGCCAAGCCAATGCCAAGTGGAGAGTGGCCAGTGACTTCAGGAGGCTTCCAAGGAGCAGCTGACAGTCTCAAATTGGCCCGAGCTTAATCCCTGTTGCATAAAAAACACACAACCTGTTCATTTATAATGCAAATAGGTTTAGACCTGCCCACTTCTCAAGAGGCACAGCTAAGAAAGTATCTATTTAAGTTCCTTATCTTATTTAAAAAAAAAAAAATTGCCCCCTCCATCTATTCTAAGAGGTCAAGGATAGGTTGTCAAGATCTGCGATCTACAAATTTAACTTCTGCTTAACTGATATTGGCATCCTCCCCCAGGCAGCCAGGGGTGGAAAGAACATAGGACACAGAAGGGACCTTGGAGGTCTTCTAGTCTGACCCCCCCCTACCCAAGGCCAGAATCTTTATACTATCTTAGACAAAGGAGACAATGATCGTGACACACATGTGAAAAATTCATTTTCTCCTGCTTTATCTACCTATGTTGATCAGAGGAGAAATGCTGGGTTGTCTGTTATACAATAAACTGCTATCTAATTATTGTTTATCCTTTTCTTTTGACAATTCTGTAGATTCTGGGAGATGGGTGGCACTGGCATGCATGTCACAACAAGAGGCTGAAAATCAGTTTGCTGCAATTGTTTTGATGGAAACCTTTTGATTGATAGATGGATATATGGGTGTACTTATGCTTGGGTAGACACACAAAGGCTGACTTCATTTAGTGACCACAGTTGGCATATCAAGTGAAGCTGTTGCTTGGTGAACCAGCCACTGTGCTTCTGGTCTTCAGCTTTCCTTTGCTTTACAGACAGGTGAAGATTGTTGGTGCCAGGATTGATTGCCGTGTTTTAAACAGATTAACAGAGTTGGAAAGGCCCTTGTAGGTCATCTAGTCCACCCCCCACCCAAGCAGGAGACCTTATACCATTTCTGACAGGTGGCAGTCCAGTCTCTTCTTGAAAGCTTCCAGAGATGAAGCTCCCACAACTTCTGAAGGCAACTTCTGTTCCATCAGTTGATTGTTCTCACTGTTGGGAAATTTCTCCTTATTTCTAGGTTGAATCTCTCCTTGTTCAGTTTCCATCCATTGTTCCTTGTCTGGCCTTCAGGTGCTTTAGAAAATAGCTTGACTCCTTCCTCCTCTCTGAGGCAGCCCCTCAAATATTGGAAGACCGCTATCATGTCTCCCCTGGTCCTTCTCTTCCCTAGACTAGCCATGCCCAGTTCCTGCAACCGTTCTTCATATGTTTTAGCCTCCAGTCCCCTCATCATCCTGGTTGCTCTTCTCTGCACTCTTTCTAGAGAGTCCCAACCTCTTTTCTTATGGTGTGATAACCAAAACTGGATGCAGTATTCTAGGTGTGGTCTTACTAAGGCTTTATAGAGTGGTATTAGTACCTCCCTTGATCTTGATTCTGTTAATGCAGTTTAGGATTCCATCGGCTTTTTGGGCTGCCGTCGCACACTGTTGGCTCAACACAATGGCGAATGGTCACTAAACCAGGCAGTTGCTGAACGAGGGCCCCCACAAAGCCATCTGTTTGCTTGTACATCGATCTACGGGTATGGTTTATTGCCACCAAAGAGAACCGCTGTCTTCCTCGCCTGCCTTGCCGGGTGCTTTGGCTGCTTGCCAGGACACCGGACTAGGTGGAGGGCGATGTAATTGGAAGTCACAGAAGAGAAGATTAGTGGCTGGGTTGTTGTGGAGGAGGGGGGGGCTGGCTGATATTGTTTGCAGGGATTAGCTTGTCTGCTGAACAGAATGTTCTTGCTTCATAATTTTGTTTGCGCTTGGGAAGGAAAACAAATCCCCATGCCCTGGTTTGGTCTCTTTCTAGATACATCAGTTTTCCCACTTCGCAATACAGCAACAAACTGTTTTTTCCTTTGCTTGAGAAGGAAGGAATAGCAATTTCTCTCTTCTTAGAATGCCAACAGTTTGGAGGGAAATAGACCTTTGTACCAGGGATGGGATTCAAATTTTTTAACAATCGGTTCTGTGGGCGTGGCTTAGGGGGTGGGGGTGGCCAACTCAACATCACTCACATCGAGGCACGCATCTCCTCGCCTGGCCTCTCGTGACTGTGGGGATGCTGCAACAGTCGTAAGTGTGAAAAACGGTCATAAGTCACTTTTTTCAGTGACATTGTAACTTTGAATGGTCACTCCACACGAGCAAAGTACCAGTAAAGGAGGGGAAAAAAACTCCAGAGATGTTCCTGAGACAGGAAGCCTAGTCCTGCCAAGAATGTAATAAGGGTCAACGGAGAGGTAGTTTCTGTAAGCAACCCCAGAATGTTTCCTTCCTGCCTTCCTTACAGGATTAGGCCAGGAATTTCTTCTAACAACCAGTTCTCTGAACTGCTTAGAATGTTAACAACCGGTTCTAGTGAATCGGTGCAAACTGGTAGAATCCCACCCCTGCTTTGTATCTTCATGCAGGTGTCCCCAACACCCAGGCCAGCATTGGGTTGTGCATGCCAGAAACTGGGACATGCAAACAGTGAAGTCCCATCTGCGAGATGGAGGCAACGTGTGAAATCACATCTCCTCCGGTCCACAGAAAAAACGCTCTCCACCAAACCGGTCCCCGGTGCCAAAAAGGTTGTGGGCCACTGCCTTAATGCCACCACCTCTGGGTTTGTTGGAGGACAGAACCCCATCATGCTGTAGAGAGAGTGGCTCACATTTAAGAATGGATTATGGAAACTGTAGTCCTGTGCATCTGATTTGTACAATAGAGCTCGGATCGGCCAGGAGAAATAGGATCTCAGCAAATTCTTTAGGCATTGGATATATGGGGGTCCTTGGTGCTCTCTGAGCTTGATTGTTTTTTTGCAGATGTTTCATTAGTCAAAGTAGGTAATATTATCAGTGGTAGAAGGGAAGGGGGTTTGAGGGGAGGAGGAGGAAGAGGAGGAAGAGGAGATGATGACTTGGGATCCTTGGGGGTCTCTGAGCTTGGTTGTTTTCTTGCAGACATTTCATGATCCAACTAGATAACATCATCAGTTCTAGAAGAGAGTGGATTTTGGGAGGAGGGAGAGGAGCAAGAGGAGGAAGAGGAGGAGGGAGGACGAGGAGAACTGTTCTTGGTGCTCTGAACTTGGTTGTTTTCTTGCAGATGTTTCATTACCCAAACTACATAACAACACAACTGCATTCTGCAAGAAAACAATCAAACTCAGAGCACTAAGGACTCCTCATTTCAACCCTGAGCTAGAAATATTCTCTTTTATTGGTACTAGATATATTTCTACATGAATTGGCCTACGGTAATTTACAGCCTGCCATAAGGACCGCCATCTTATTTTAGCTAATAGATAATGCAGCTAATCTGTATTTTACTGAATTCTGTGATAGAGCTTCCTCTCAAATGCTGCATATAGTTGATAAAGTTATTTAAAAGTATTCATATAAATGATTAATGCACAGGGAAAGTGGCATGGTCGTATGCAAAAACACCTCAATGCAAATTGCCTGTGCTGGGCTGCATACAAAATGAGTGTGAGTTTGTTTTAAACATTCACAATCTAAAGAAGGGGGGAAAAAAAGATAGAACACAATTAGCTCTGAGCACAATCTGGCTATAGAGAGAGCTGTCCACCTTGACACCAGGTGAAACACAAATTTGAGCAAAATGGCTGGGATAGGAAGGGTACAACCTAGCCACTTATTTTGCACAAATATGGTGGGCCCTTGCCCGACTTGGAGAAATCAGATGTTCCCAGATCATATGAGAAATGTCTAAATATCCCATGTAGGAGCTCGAAGAACTTCTGGTTGGTATTTGATATATAAAGGTGAGAATCCAATACATCTGGAGGAGCCAAAAACTGCACTGAATGCAGTAGGAAAGGAATACTTAATTATTCTGGGTAGTAAGGGGACTTCCGGTGGTGACATAGGGACGAACAGAAGTGCTGAAGTCCGCTTGCGGTTCTTCATCCCTTTTACTTATTGTTGGAGCGATCCTTGGGAATGCACGAAGCCCGTAGAGAAGCATGTCAGTGTAGGGAGACTCGAGGTACGGCATGGAGAAAGGCGACCCTCCCCTGCACC
This sequence comes from Bungarus multicinctus, assembly GCA_023653725.1. NCBI lineage: Eukaryota > Metazoa > Chordata > Lepidosauria > Squamata > Elapidae > Bungarus > Bungarus multicinctus. Next base: position 25,330,005 of record CM042837.1, read on the forward strand.
AAAGAGAGACCCTTTAGAGCCCCATAATCAAGAGGCTGCCATTCATTAACGGCGGCCCTGAAGTCCAGACAACCAACTGTAGGAAGAAGTAAGTGAGTGACAGACTGTGGCAGATAATTGAGAAGAGATTGTGCAAGTGAGATTGCAATTGTTACAGAGTGTGAAAGAAGTCTCGTAGATAACAGCTGAGAGCCCAATCGGAGCCTTGAGAAAATGGCGAGGAAGCAGAGGTGAGATCGAGTCGAAAGTGATGGGGGCACGAGAGATGTCCAGGAGAGGACGAGGATTGTAACGAGCAAACTGAGAAGATCTGGAAAGGCTAGAGAGGCTTGCTTGAATGCTAATTAAAAAAAAAACTTTAGTATTTGGAGGGGCCAACGACTGCACTGAATGCAGTAGGAACGGGATACTTAACAATTAATTAATTTATTTATTTATTTATTTATGGATTTTCATACCGCCCCTCTCCCAAAAGCAGGACTCGGGGCGGTGTACAGCCAGATAAAACAGAACAAGCTATAGGAATTATAGAGTTAAAAACAATTTAAAATAATTAAATTTGTGGCCGAAAGATAAAAATTGTATCAAATACATATAAAACAGGTAAAAATTAAAATACCAATTTAAAATATTAAATTATTATTATTATTAATAATAATAATAATTCTGGGTAGTAAAACAGGAAGAGATAGGATCGAGAATGAAAATGTTACAAAGATACAAGTCAGGGATCTGTTCCTAACAAGTAGGCTGATGTGAATAATGGAATAATGGATGGAAACCAAGGAGAGATTCAACCTAGAAATAAGGAGAAATTTCCTGACAATGAGAACAATCAATGCACAGAACAGCAGAAGTTGTAGGAGCTTCATCATTGGAAGCTTTCAAGAAGAGACTGGATTGCCACCTGCCAGAAATGCAGTAGGGTCTCCTGCTTGGGTGAATGGGTTGGACTAGATGACCTACATGGTCCCTTGCACCTCGGTTAGTCTGTTATCTGTGATTAAGTGATTATCTGTTATCTGTGATAAAGAAAGAATAAATGAGGGCTGAACCACACAAGGAAAAGTGAAAGATAGAGAAAGTTACAGTTGGATGGACTTGAAGGAATCTTCAAAACAGAGAGCTGAAAAAGTTTAAAGAAAAAAAAAGCAGTGTATGAAATAATTTATTAATATTAATCATAACAAGGGCAACTTGCAAGGATGAACTGCAAGGACAGAACTATGTGGAGAGATACAATGAATGGATTATAGAATAGAATAGAATAAAATAGAATAGAATACCTTTATTGTCATTGCATTCCACAAATACAATGAAATTTGAAAGCTACTCCAACACAGTGTCCCAAACACCACATCACAATCACACTACAGAGTATTTAAAAATAATTAATAATAATAATAGGACTAAATCACAAATGCACTGTTTGATTCAAGACAATTAATGCCTTGGAAAAGAAACTGTTTCTCAGTCTATTAGTCCTCATTTTAAGACACCTATAACGCCTCCCTGATGGTAACAGTTCGAAATATGAATGTCCAGGATGAGAACAGTCTGTGGAGATTTTTAGTGTTCTAGAGAGGGGTCTGGTCTTCACAATCTCTTATTATAATAAGTTGTGAGAGAGAAAACCAACCTTTCTTTTGGTTTGTAGAAACAGAGCTTGAAGTTGTGAAGCTCTCTTGTGTCTAAATTTGCATACAGCATTCACTTAATGACTGCATTTGCTATGCAGCTCTTCAAATACATTTTGAACGGCACTACAAAATTATTAATTGCAGTCCCTTCTGCCAACACGCAGCTGAGCAGGACCTTCAATCCATCCTAAATTTCTCTGCAGAATGTCAGCTTCACATTTGTAGGGATTTCGTATCTTCATCTTTGCTAGGAATATGTTCAAAGCAGAGGTGGTATTCAGCGGTTCTGACCGGTTCTCGAGAATGGTAGCGGAAATTTTGAGTAGTTTGGAGAACCGGCCAATCCGACCTCTGACTGGCCCCGCCAACCCCATCTATCCTCTGCCTCCCATTGAATCCCAGCTGATCGCCTGGGTCTTCTTTGGTTGCCCTGCACAGGAGAACAGAGCTGGAAAGCAGGTTAGGGGGGTGGGGAGGGAAGGGGGATTTTGCAGTATCCTTCCCCTGCCATGCCCACCAAACTACGCCCACCAAACCACAGCCACTGATACCACTAGATGACCTCTCTAGGGCTCACTGCCTTAGAAGAGTGAAGAAAATCCTCAGGGACAACTCACATCCCGGTCAGCATTTCTTCACACTCCTACCATCGGGAAGGAGATAGAGAAGCATAAGTCAGCCGCACCAACAGGCTGAAGAACAGATTCTACCCATGGGCTGCCAGACTCCTGAATGGAAAATAACTTCATGTCAACATAGCAAGATAGACTTGTGGGGCCGGCACATTGTGCAACAAGGTCACATGGTATAATAAGATTGGGACTGGGTTAGGGACTTCTGTCCTCACTATGAGTTGTGCTGGAGGGTGGTGCATGAAGGGAGGCTCAGCCAATCTCATTGTACACATGTTGCACTCTGACAATAAAGGTAATAATAACCAAGCCATGCCATGCCCACAGAACCACTGGTTCAAAGTTATCCTGGGAAAGGGAAGAAGCCATTCTTAGCAGAGGCTGGGGACATCTGGAGATTGAAGTCCATGCAATCAGGAAAGGTTGCCATAGCCTAGTGAAATAAAGTGAGATACAGAGTGGATCATCTTCTAATCAGACCGAGGTTCCTTCTGGGCTTGTCTGTTGACTGCCTGCATTTCCAACCATAACAAAGAGAATGAATTTCAATACCAAACCACAGCATAAATCAGGGGCTCTAATAAAGGAAGGATCACCTCCCCTTTGGCGCTTACAGCCTTCAGATGCCAAAGGAAATATCACTTTTCTTTTTAATATCCAGTAGACCAAACATTTAATTGAGTTTGGCACTTGTGCCGTGCCCGAAGCCAAACACCTGGGTTGCCCTCCCTATGAGGCTGTGTTGTTTATGCCCCAGTGATTGAAATAGCTCCTTTTGTTCCAAAATGTTGAATTCTAAAAGGTCACAGGAGCCCCGTGCTACACGAGGTGAACTCCTTCAGTTGATCTCAGTTTAGGTTGCCCGTTTAGCTTTCATAAGATGAGAAGACACGTTGGAGGCGAGGGAGGAAAGATCTTCCTGTACCTGACTTTGGAACTGTAATCATTATAGCCGTGAAGGATCAGCTAGGATTTTCCCAGACAGCCTTTCAGACTGCCTCAGGCGTTCCCTGGGGTAGACTTCTGTATTCAGCTCAGTTCCTAAAATAGCATTCCTTTTTAGAAAGGTCATTGGTTCCATCTCAGTCTAAATGCTTCTGGGATCTCATTGCTGTCTCCGTATGACTCCTTCACCGCTATGATGGAAACCTGCTTGCTTCTCTTATGAAAACCTAGGAATCGTTCTACTAGATCAGGTCAAACTCACCTTAGTCCAGTGGAGTCCTTGCTGCTCTCTGAGCTTGGTGGTTTTCTTGCAGATGTTTCATGACCCAGCTAAGTAACATCATCAGTGCTAAAAGGGAGTGGGATGCACAGAATGGAAGAGAAAGGAGGATGGATGATAGGGAAGGGAGGAAAAGGGAGGAGGAAGAGGAGAAGGAGGAAGACTCTGGGCTCTTTGGTGCTCTCTAAGCTTGGTTGTTTTCTTGCAGATGTTTCATGACCCAAGTACTGTAGATAACCTTATCCAGTGCTAGAATGGAGGGGGATTTGCTCATATTTATATACAATGACTTGCACTGTCAGGATTGTGGAGCATGTTCTTGATGGTTCAAATATTCTCTTCTATTAGTGTCATCTGAGTGCACTCACTGTTTTCCACAGAGGTCCATGCAATTCCTCCTAGGTGCTCATGAATAGCACCTAGGAGATACAGATGTATCTAACTTCTGTCATTGATCTTCTCCTCCTCCATCCATAAAACAATGCTGAATCTTCAGGACTCACCCTTGAGAGAGTCTCCACCCTTGATACCTTTAGGACTTGTAGACTTCAACGAACAGAATTCCTCAGCCAGGTTGGTTGAAGAATTCTGATTATTGAAGTCCACAAGTCCCAAAGTTGCCCAAAGTTGGAGTCTGCTGCAAAACCAAAGGAAGTTACAACCTTGACCTTCGGGCTTAGATTCCTAAATATTTCCAGCCATTTCTGGAACGACAAAGTCATTCTAGTCTTTCAATCCTAAAATCAAACTTTCCTTTTTCCCCCTCCAGATTGGAGTGCAATGTCCAGTGATAGTTTCCAAGTGGCAACCAATTCTTCTCTTTAATTAAATCAGTCGATGTTGCCACCTCGGCCAACTCCATCTCCTTGACCATCCATTGTTCCATGGTGGGAATTATGAGACCTGCGTTCTGAGTCGCCTGGGAACATGATTCCTCCTGTGTTACCTCTTCTTTAGACCCGCTGTGTCACCCCCTGCCCTGCGGAATCTAGTCATTTAGCTTGTCCCTTCACCTCCAGCCTCAGGGATGCTTATATTTGTAGTTCTGAACTGTGTGTAAGGGAGACAGCAAGAGGTTTACAAAGGTAAACAGCACTCGAGAGCTGGAAGGAGACCCTGTCCTTTCATTAAGAGAACTCTGCTGTATACAAGGCGGTTTCATTCCGGTTGCAGCCAAAGGGACAGCATTAGATTGTCAAATAATTGCTAGATTGCTGAGAAGGGAAGCCAGGACAGGAGTAGTTGGCAGAAAAACGGGCTCCCGCAAGCAGCCCTTTCTGGGTCAAAGGCACTTTTTGGAAATGAAGACAAATGACTGACTATTTAGCAGGATTGAAGCCTCGTCTACAGCAAAACATGCAAAACAGAACTAAAGACTACGGAGTGGAAGAGCAATCCTGAGCACAGTTTTGGGAAGAGCAGCTGGCGATGAAGGGACAAGCTAAAGTACAGAGTGGATGAGCCGTGGTGGCGCAGTGGTTAGAAATGCAGTATTGCAGGCGAATTCTGCTGATTGTCGGCAGTTCGATCCTGACCGGCTCAAGGTTGACTCAGCCTTCCATCCTTCTGAGGTTCGTAAAATGAGGGCCCAGATATTTGGGGACAAGAGGCTCATTCTGTAAACCTCTTAGAGAGGGCTGTAAAGTACTATGAAGCAATATATAAGTCTAAGTGCTGTTGCTATTAGACCCTGGGAAATAGCCTTAACTCGTGGTCAACCAAGATAGCTTGGAACTCCAACTCCCAGAATTCTTTGCTAGCTTGGTGAAGGGCAAATGGCTTACACTTCAGAAACTCTTGGATGTGTAGACACCGTAGACTCTTTTGAAAGTGGGAACCTAACCACTTTCAGCAAAATAAATATAGACATTGTAATTCAAAGATAGGTTTCTTTAACACTTGGAATTTTGCATTCAGTTGGATGTGATTTGTAGGTGAATGTTATGCAAGATTCATAATCTGCCAGAGTTCTGTGACTGAGTGCTCCATGAATGTCATCAGCAAGGAGGCCAGGTTTTCTTGCATGTCAGGACTTTGTGATTGTGAATGAGGTAATTTGCATCACTTGATTTTCCATTTGCATCACTTGATTTTCGCCCGATGGCATCACTGATGCTTTCTGATCTCATCCTGCTTGATGCCTGATCTGGAACCAAAGCTAATGTTCATTATTTTGTAGATTCTTTGGAAGGACTCTTTCACTTGAGAGATTCCAGAATAAGTCTTAAAAAAGCAACCAAAGCTACTATTATTTTGCAGACCCTTTAGAAGGACTGTTTCGTGATAGGTTCCAGAATTAGTCTAAAGAAATTCAACAGCTCAATTTGATTTGGAAGTTGACCGAATCCAGTGCTTGCTTCTACTCCCAACCCAATTGTGAAGCAAATCAAATTCTGCCACACTCTCACATACTTTGCAGGGAGCAGAAAAATGTCCTTCTTCCCCCTTCTAGACCTGCTCCTTTAGCCTTCATCTATGGATCTCCTTGTCTCAACCTTGGACCTGAATCTTTGTTCTTCCATTTATTAGCCCAGGAGTCTCCAACCTTGGCAATTTTAAGCCTGGCGGACTTCAACTCCCAGAATTCCCCAGCCAGCTGGGGAATTCTGGGGGTTAAAGTCCTCCAGGTTAAAGTTGCCAAGGTTGGAGACCCCTGTATTAGCCGGACTTAGGCTGGAGATGTTTGCAGCCATAGTAAGAAATCTCTTCTTTTCATCCTTACATCGAACACAACTTGATGCAGGTAATTTAATTTTTCCAGGGTCATGAGAATGTTGCTAACAATACATCAAGTAAAGGAAGGGAAATTTTTTTGAAGTCAACAGCAAATTGAGGAAGTGGATTTCAATCTAACTTGGACTGAAATCACAGGTATGATACTAACAGAAAAGAATAGTTGTAGCCTAGCGTTAAACTGTGGGGTCCTTGGTGCTCTCTGAGCTTGGTTGTACCCTAGTTGGGTGATGAAACAACCAAGCTCAGAGAACACCCAGTGCCCCACAGATAATTATGGGATAGTAACAATGCTTGCTTGTGCCAGAAAGGGATATCACGAATGATAGAGTCATATATCAAAGCAGGAACTACTGTTCTTCAGAGATATTTCTACTACTGGTGTATTCCAAGAGTTTAATCCTCCAGTTATCCTGCTTTGCATTTTTCCATTCCTCTTCTACTTTGAATTTCTTTTCCCGGACAGTAGAAGGATAAATTCCACCAGTGCTGTAGACTTCCAAATGCCACACATAATGTCTCATTACCTCTGATGGCTCTTGCATCACGTCTTCTCAAACAATGCATTGCCTGATGACCTCCAGCTGCCAGCAAGATGGAGCCATGTCCACCCTGAACATTAGCTTCTCATTCATCAGCCTGGCTTGGCTGTTCCATCACTCTCTGGCTAAAGGAAGGACTGACTCACAAAAGGGAAGGAAAAGGAACATCTGGAACTTTCCTTGGATAAAAAAACAACCCTTGGGCAACGGGCATTCTCAAGAGTCAATGCGGTGAACAGCTTATTGCATATCTGAGTTCCAACCAGGAAGAGACACAACACACTGACTTCTGACCATTCCTTCTCCAGGGTCTCTGGTCTTGGCATTTGGATGAAGGGATAAACAAAAAGGAATTAAATATAATCCTTGGGGGTGGCGAGAAACAGCAATGTAGATGGGAGTGGCCCCCACTGCTGTTGGCCTAGACAAGTCAGCTGTCACCAAATGATCTTCTCTGTTGAAGTTAACAAGCTGTGGAAGCAAAAGGGAGGAAGGAAGTTGAGGAAATAAAAGAGGAGACTTTCAAGAGATCCTGATTCTATCTTTGTAGGATCAGCAAACAAGAGCCAAATGTTTGACTCACTCCGGAGCCCAAATCTGTCTGACCCAGAGGAAAATTGAGATTGTAACTCAGATGTCTCCATTTTGGGAGCCACATTACAATTTTCCTCAAAGCAAGTCATTTGTCTTCATTGGCTGGCTTGCTCTTTGAGACTAATTGCCAGGTCAGACTGGCCCTAAATTAAAAGAAGAATGGTAATTGGGAAACGAGTGCAAGGAAAGTATCTTCAGTGATGCAATTCAGGTATTTGTATCTACAACTATTGCAATCTCTATAGGATGGCGCTAGGGGTACAAATAAATTCTTCCTCCCTAGATAAGAATCTTTCTTTCTTTCTTTCTTTCTTTCTTTCTTTCTTTCTTTCTTTCTTTCTTTCTTTCTTTCTTTCTTTCTTTCTTTCTTTCTTTCTTTCTTTCTTTCTTTCCTTCCTTCCTTCCTTCCTTCCTTTTTTCTTCCATCTTCCTTCCTTCTCTCCCTCTTTTTCTTTCTTTCCATCTTCTTTCCTTCCCTCCCTCCTTTTCTTTCTTTTCATCTTCCTTCCTTCCCTCCCTCCTTTTTTCTTTCTTTCTTTTTTCCATCTTCCTTCCTTCCTTCCCTCCCTCCTTGCTTGCTTTCTTTCTTCCCGCTTTCCACATCTGCAAGCAAAATAAATTGACAGCCAACCCCATCCTCTATTCTGCTTCCAAAAATACGACACCATTTTGTATTCCTGGGTGTCTTTAAAAAGTACTCCCAACTGCAGCTCCCTCCAGCATCCAAACATTAATTGACTTCTGTTTATACACACTCAAATGTTGGGTGTGAATGTTCCCCAAAGCCCTTCTGCTAACAGCTCGATTATCCCTGAATATCCCAGATGTGAGAAGAAAAACAACTTGTGGATCAGACCCAGGTCTAAAAAAGGTAGATTTGGTGAAACCTGAATACTGATGGGAAAAGAGACAGTTTTAGGACCAGCTCTTCTGTCTTTATTAAACAGCAAAATCTGTATTTTTGCTCGGGTGAGAAGAGTCTAATGTAGAAATACCTTCTTCAAGGCCTTATGGTGAGAGTTTGCAACATCAGCTTTTGCCTCTTACGGGCTTTTCCTGATTCTGTTTATAAAAATGCACTACCATCATCAACACAGACATTTAATTTTCTTGCTCTGCTGAGATCAGTGAATTGTTTGAAGGAGAAGAAAAAGTAAGAAAGAAACAGAGCTGCTTAGCAGGAGAAACCAAAGGATGGATTTATAGTTAGCTTATTTGCGATCTGCCAGGGGGGGAAAATGGTTGGCTGTGAATGTCCTACCTAGAAACCAAAGTGGGTGAAGTTCTGCCTTCTCTTGCACTGGGTACCTCAGCCCCCTTAAAAACACGGGAGCTTCCCCACATTTTCTAGGGGGGATTCATTGGGTGGAAAGGGATTGCTGCCTCTTTTGTATCCCAAATTAGCCTCGTTGCTAACTGGAGGCTTCTACAGGCTTCCGCGGGATTTTATTTTTCATGTTCTGTGCAACTGTGGTGCAGACCTAGCTTCAGAGCCTGAAAAAGCCTAGGTAGATCCTTCGGGGTAGATGTAACCTGATCCGATGGGACTGTCTCAATTAAACTTGGACACAATTCTTCTTCTTCTTCTTCTTCTTCTTCTTCTTCTTCTTCTTCTTCTTCTTCTTCTTCTTCTTCTTCTTCTTCTTCTTCTTCTTCTTCTTCTTCTTCTTCTTCTTCTTCTTCTTCTTCTTCTTCTTCTTCTTCTTCTTCTTCTTCTTCTTCTTCTTGCTCTTCCATTTTCTTCTTGGTATCTGCCTTGTACCTTCTTTTATCTTGGTGGAGATATTGTGGGCATCTCTGAGTCTTGTCCACTTGGACTGTCCCAACTGTAGCTTCCGATTTTTGTACAGATAGTTACCTTCAACTAACAAGCCTTTGTTCAGCAACCATTCAAAGGGACAACCTCAGTGAAAAAAAGGGACTCATGTCCTCACACTTGTGACCATCCTCCTCCTCCTCCACCTCCTCCTCCTCCTCTTATTCCTCTTCTTCTTCTTCTTCCTCTTCCTCCTCCTCCTCCTCCTCCTCCTCCTCCTCCTCCTCCTCCTCCTCCTCTTCTTCTTCTTCTTCTTCTTCTTCTTCTTCTTCTTCTTCTTCTCCATCATCATCATCATCATCATCATCATCATCATCATCATCATCATCATCATCATCATCATCATCATATTTTATTGTGCTTTTTTTCACCTTTACATATCTCAATCACATGGCATCATTGTTACAAATACGGATCTTATAATTTCTATTCATTTATATACATTTCTACGCATTTTTCTTATCTCTACAATTCTTATTCCTACTATCTACCCATTCATACCATTTATCCTCCACCGCATGGTACTCTGACTCTTCCTTGCCTTTTAATTCTAGAGACAACCCTTCTTCTTGATGGCCTGATCAGTCCTTCTCCCTGGGTCTCTAGTCTTGGTCTGACCACTCCTTCTTCTCCTGGGCCCCTCATCTTAGGTTTGGCTTCTTCTCTATATTCCAATCCCAGGTTCTTGAAAGTAAAAGCAGCTCTAGAAATGTTGATAGACTGAAATCAAAGGGAAGGGAGATTCAGGTTGAATATCAGACAGGTTTAATGAATGTCTCCACTGCTTGGGGATTAGATTAGATGACCTAATACCTCCTAAGGTCGTTCATTTAATGATGGATAATTATTGTGTCTGTTGCTAGGCACAGCCAGTGAGCATATTGAAAAGTTCAACCAAGGCTTCTCTGTGATGTTGACTTCTTCAGCAGGCAATCTTCCGCTAGAAACCTTAGAAACCCTTCAGAAAAGAAACACCCCAAATTGCTTTGGCCTCTTAAACACTATCAACTCCATGATGGCATACACACTTCCTTGGACAATTATTAAAGAATGATCTGTAGTAAAGTGCATATTAACTCATGAATGAATGTGATTAGGGGTGTGTAGATTAAACAATCGGGTCAGAAGAAAATGAAAAGCAGAATATCCAAGCCGTGATAATTACATTATAAATAATAGTCATTCACAGAAGAGTTGTGTGTTGCATTTTTTTGCTGATTACACGCTACCGATGTATTAAGTGCATTGTATTAATACAATTAATCTCGTGTGTGGGTATTATACAACGAAACAAACGCTTGTCAGCAGAGTTAATTCTAATACACACACAAACCTGTTTGGCAGCAAATTGTTCCCTCCCGTAGCTGTCCCTGCCAAGCAATTAACAACACCATTAAAAGCAAAGGCGTTTTCCCCGCACTAAAATTAATGGCAAGTGCAAATTAAAAAAGAGAAGGTTCACTAATATTCCCAGCCCTGGGCAAAGTAAGGGCTTTTATTATATTTTTAATTTCTCAATTCTCTCTCTCTTTCTCATTTTCTCTGTCTGGTCTCTGGTGTGGGACAATAGGAAAGGATCTCTTTGTGTCTGTCTGACAATGGAGCCATGGAGAGGTAACCCAATGGAATTTCTAGGGCCAGGCTGAAAAATTGTTATTATTTTTCCCTACTGACTCAGTAGAGCATTGGCTACCAACCTTTCTCTCAAAGGAACTGTCCCAGGCAATGAAGAGATGGTAGTCCCATGAGTGCATCTCCAGACGAACCCTGTGAGATGCCGTCTTCATTGGAGGTTCTCAGCAGGAACCTCTTTCCACCATCTTCATCCTCCCCCCCAAAAAAAAAACCAGCTCAAAAGGACTCTCAGGAGAAAGTGGAAAGAAATCCTCAAGAACGTTGAAGGTAAGACAGAAGCTAGAAGCCTCTTTCGCAATGGAAGGAAACCTCTGAGAAATCATGCGGGAGAGCTTGGCTCAAATGTGGGATGAGATACTCCATTAGGCCTCTTGTCTCCTGGATCATTAAGTTGACAGAAGGGCAGAGAAAAAAAATCCAGTCAGGCCAATTCCCGCTGACTTTGGGATGGATTCTCATGGCCCCAGAGAACGTGACCTCTGTCCTTTCAGTAATTGGACTCATTATGCCATCCTGGCCTTCACATCTGGAAACTTTTATTGCATGTAATTTACTATCAATACCCGAACTGGGACATTCCCATGCATGCATCCATCCATCCATCCTATTCATCTATCCATCTATCCATCCATCCCATCCATCCCATCCATCCCATCCCTCCCTCCTTCCCTCTCGCCCTCCCATCCATCCAATCCCATCCCATCCATCCATCCATCCTATCAATCCATCCATCCATCCATCCATCCATCCATCCATCCCATCCATCCTATGCATCCATCCTACCCATCTCTCCCTCCTTCCCACTCTCCCTCCCATCCATCCAATCCCATCCCATCCATCCATCCCATCAATCCATCTCATCCATCCATCCATCCATCCCATCTCTCCCTCCTTCCCTCTCTCCCTCCCATCCATCCAATCCCATCCCATCCATCCATCCATCCTATCAATCAATCCACCCATCCATCCATCCATCCCATCCATCCTATGCATCCATCCATCCCATCTCTCCCTCCTTCCCTCTCTCCCTCCCATCCATCCAATCCCATCCCATCCCATCCCATCCATCCCATCAATCCATCCCATCCCATCCCATCCATCCATCCATCCATCCATCCATCCATCCATCCATCTATCCATCCCATCCATCCTACGCATCCATCCTATCCATCTGTTTTTTCTTCTCTGCTTCCAGTTGTCTCCTTTTCTGCGCTGCCTTTTGGCCCTGAAGATGAGCGGTAAAATAGGGTGTTTTGCACTGTGGGAAAACAACAGAATTTTGACTTTTTTAGAGGTCAACAAAAAAAACCTGGTCAACAATCACTCTTGTCACATCAATATTGCTGCTTAGGTAAAGTGTCTCCTTGCAGGTTCTGATGATCGGGCTACTTCTCCAAAGTCCAAGTTCTGTCCACCAAGAAACAGAAGACAAAACTTGGCAATTATACCTTATTTTTTTTAAAAAAACTAGCTTACTTTTAAAATGTTATTTGTCTACGAGAGCTGATGACTCTTGGAATATTACGCACACACACACACAAACAAAAGCTCTATACCCATGCTTTGTTACGAAACTATGTGATTGGGCTTAGTTTTTGGAGAGAAAAATAAGAGGGAAAAAATTATGCCTCTGCCTACCAGCATCCATTGGTATTCATCTGGCTAGCTTCCTGTCAGTGTGTGAGAGAGTTGAGGGTTGTTTGGAAACTGAAAGAATATTTGCTGTGTGAGCAAGAAGGAGACAGCAAGGAGCCTGAGTGTGGCTTAGCTAAACTGTTCTGTACTAAATCTGCTTGGTATTGTGAAACTGAAACTGAAACTCCTCTCCTCTGCTTGTGTTTTGCCTTTGGAACAGATTTCTTTTCAGGTGGGGAGGGGGAATAGAACTCCTTAGCATCAGAATAATAATAATAATAATAACAACAACAACAACAATAATATAGGAAATACTAATATAGGAAATACTAATATAGGAAATACTAAATACTAATGCTCTGATGGTCATTTCGAAAAATCCTTTCTTAGTGAGCCACTTGAAGCCAAGAGGAAGATATGTGCCAAATTTCAAGTTTGTAGACTTTATGGGTCTGGAGATTTCATGATGATGCATGAGTGGTATTTTGCTTTTATATATACGATATCATAAACTTATATAAATGATATATATAAACGATATATACGATATCATAAACTTTCAGTTTATGAACTATCCACCAGTGGATTGTCTTTTGGGATGACTTGTATTATTTTGGGTTACTTCTGGTCAAGGACTACCGTGACCCACTTCATCTCGGTGCTTCAGAAGAAAACCACGGATGGCTTGGAGAACATGAGTTGGACGTCAAGTACAGCAGGGAGATGAATTAATCCGATGTGAACCACGTCTTCCAGCTCCAGCAAAACCGTTGCGCCGCCCTTCCCTCTCTACTCCCTGGCTAGATCACACCATGACCTGGCACGTTTTGTTTCAGAGAGGGGAGAGGAGCCCAGCTTCCAACACGACCTTTGGAGATTAGAAACATTTATTTGGCATATCATTTGGCTACACAAAGCAGGTTTGACAGCTTCATTATGGAGTTTTACAAACTCTTACTCGGTATTGAAATCCCATCGCGGCTTAATTTTGCCTTTCCTCCAAGCCTTCTTTTGTGGCTTTGTTGTGTAGTTGGGGGGGAGAGAAAGCCAGGAAGAAGAAGGAGGAGGCGGGTGGAATGAACTTGACTCAAGGCTGTGATTGTCAAGCCTCGTTGTGTGTCGCGTGCGCGAAGGAGATATGCTAAGTACACACACAAGTAAGATTGCAGCCTTTGCTGTGTGTCATAACTCACTTCTCTTATAGTCTGGGCTTTACATCATCCTTGGGGGAAAAAGAGGCTTTTTCTACAAAAGGCAACCCACAAATCAAATGCTAATAAATCACACAGCCATAACTACACAAATGCTGTCCTCTCAGACACATCTCCAGTTCAACACAGAAGTAAATACAACTTCTGGCTTGGCCCCAAATGAGAAAGGGTTGGGTGCATTTTTTCCCCCCAGCCGTAAGATGATGGGAAGAGGGAAAAAACAAGAAAGAAAGTAAATGCTTTCCATGGGCCAACAAGAGTCATAAGGGTTCTCCTTCTTGCTCTCTTTCCAAGGAGATGTCATCCAAATGGGTTTAATTAAAAAGCTCGTTGCTGGGTGGAAGGGCGAAAATGGAAGTTTCAGCTAAGTTAGCTTGATTTGAGCATCGGTGAACTTGCTTCTATTTTTACCTGTGAATTTTTTTTAGCTAGACACTTGGATAATAGCTGCTCATCAACACTCTGAAATGAGATAATTTGCATAAGGCAAAAGCAGAATGGTCCCTTAAAAAGGTTTCTATGGCCATCAGTGGAACAGGCAACGCAGCCACAGAGAAACATTAACTGGGGAGGTCTAAGCAGTTGAGGAAGGTATGTTAATCAAGAACTTCTTTTTGTGAATCCTCCTCTTTTGCAAGTAATATTTCATCCAGGTAGAAGGAAAGTGAAGAAGAGGAGGACCAGCAGAAGGTGGGATGGGCTCAGTTACCAGTAGTGATGGAGACATCATTTGAACACCTGAATGATCAGATTGGAGACAGATTGTCATGGAGAAAATCTGTCTATGAGGTCACTAGGGATCAGCAACTTGATGGCACATCATCTATTGATCCATCAATCCATCCATTGATCCATCCATTGATCCATCCATTGATTGATCCATCCATCTGCCCATCCACCCACCCCTCCACCTGCCCATTAGTCCATCCCTCCCTCCCTCCCTCCATTCATCCATCCATCCATCCATCCATCCATCCATCCATTGATTTGTCCATCTACACAGAATTTTTTCCATCTTCAAGATCAGATACCAGCTCACTTTGTTCCATGCTGTCACATCCAACTCGTGGCATACGCCTCAACCTGTTCTCCTAGCTTTATTTCACAAACTTCAGCTTTAACTGGTGAGAATGGTTTCAAAGTTCAGTTGAGTCAATATATAGGTAGATTTTTTTCCTTCTCTAAGTGGAAGACTGGAGCAGTTGGCTGTCCTTGAAAAGCCATGATGTTGTGGAGATCGTACACTCTAGTAGAAGATTCCTTCACCAAGGAGGAAGTGAGGGTGGTGCTAGGAAAACATGAACTAGCTTTGAACTTTCTTGAGCTGGCAAAGGAATTTGCAGATAAGAAATTATGTGCTTCTAAAAAGGCTTTCTCCAAGTGCAGGTGAATTATTAATCTTAAAACTTTGTTTCTGGTAGATCTGATTTATGAACCTAACCTCCCTCCCTCACAACCCAACACTGCAGCAACTGAAGCCCACAACTTCAGTGGCATCAATTGGAAAAAGCAATCAGGAAGACTCAACTTACCAGCCTGTGTTCATTTTTTTTTTAAACTCAGCCGAGATCCTGCCAGTGCTCCGTCCTTTCAACTTAAGGACCAAAAGAACTCAGAATGGCAAAAAACATAAATCTTAAATCAATCTGCAGATGGATGTTCCAGGCATCCTGTACGGTAACTCGAGGTTCTGCTACTTTCTCATGCCTCTGACTTCGGTGTGACCCTCGTTTTAATGGAGGTCAGGTTTATTAACCTGCAGAAATGAGAAACAAAGAGGAAGAGAAAGGCCGATAGATACCAAACCTACAGAAGCTACCCAGTAACTTCTGGTAAAGTTCAGTGGAGATTTAAGTCTTTTATTTATTTATTAGTTCAATCCGGCAGCTACCCAACTCCATAGTGACTCTGGGAGAGTTACAGATAAAAATTAAAAGTCAACAAAAGATATCAAGAGGGGAAAAAAGCAGACAGCTTGGTTCAAAGATTTTCTCTGGTAATAGTTTAGACTTTTTGCTTTGAGAAATGGGCTTTTTGGGGGACCCCAAAAACCTGGGCTCACAGGTGTAACCTTTTCCTTTCTGGCAAGACATTTTGGGACCTAATTGGATGACATTTGCTGGAGGAGAACCATGTTAGTTTATGACAGCCAAAAATCGGAGGCTCACAGAAAGCTGATGGGTTTTTTTTTTTTTGTTAGTAATTTTTCTTAGCCTGAAAAAGGGGCTGGAGATGATTCTTCATGTGTCTCTAAAGGAGAATATTTGCAGCTCAGGGTTGAGATATGGGCTCCTTGGTGCTATCTGAGCTTGGTTTTCTTGCAGACGTTTCATCAATGAACTGGATAGCAACATCAGTGCTAGAAGGCCTAAGGACTTACCCTAATTACCTAATGAAATGAAACATCTGCAAGAAAACCACCAAGCTCAGAGAGCACCAAGGAGCCCTCACTGTCTTCACTTGGTATAGGGTATAAATGGCATAGGGCTTCATGCTTGAGCTACGGGTTGGACTAGATGACCTCAAAGGTGTATTCCAACTCTGTCATTCTGTTTAAACTTCTCCAAACAGCCATGTTGTTCCCTTCTCCCCATTCCATGAAAGATTAATCCCAAACCATTTTCCATTTTGTGCATTTTTAGGGTCCCCGGTGAGTTGCTCTCTCTCTTCATCCCATGGCAATTTCTTTCTATCCAGGTTTATGTTTAGCTCACCTAAAATCACGGATGCCACCTGAGCAAGTCAGCCTTCGAGATATAATATGAGAAGTTTGCTCAAGATTGAAAGCCACGATCTCGAATGACTATTATTTGTCAGGAAATTGTTAACAACCCCTGAGCAATTTCCCTTTCAGGTAAGAGAGCAGGTGACGGGTGACAGCAGGCAGGACAGCATATCAAACCTGGGGGAATAACAACCAGGTGGAGAAGGAACTTCTCTTTTCTTAGCAACTCGGAGAATTCTCCTCCCACATCCATTATTTCCTTGGAGAGATGCCACTTCTCTGTTTGACATGGAGGCGATCTTGATATCAATGGGCAAAATTCTCTTGAGTTTTCTAGTCTGGTGAAATTTGGCCAATTTGAGACCTTCCAAGAGAATCTATTAAATCCTGCCAAGATTTTTGTTTACAAAGTTGTTTAAAGAGAAGTCAAAACCGGAAAGCACCTAACACAACCCTTCAGTACAAATTTACTTGAAATGAGGCAGGATGTTTGCAAAATTCATCCACTTTTGCCCCGCAGAAAAAGCTACGTTATTAGCTGACTTACAGCGATAATTGAAGTCAGTAAATTTTCTCTTCCTGCATGGAGATTCGGATTCAACCTTCAGGATTATCCAATTTAAAATGTAGAATTGATTTGTGGTTGGTCCATTTCTGCCCTGAAGATATATGGTGGATGACTGTTGGCCTGAATAGCTCCTCCTACATTCAGGCTGTGCTCCAAATTATAATCTCGGGTGAATCTCGGTTTGAAAAATGCACATTGCTTGTAATTCCCCAACAATCTTGTATTTGCAACTTTACAAGAGAAAAGGTTCTTACTTGACAGCTGCTGGAAATCCTGTTTGATGCTGTTAACATCTGTCTTTTTCCCCAAACCCTGGGAATAGTCAAGAGTATAAGAAGTTATAAGAGGTCTAACATTTATTCTAGGAAATCTACAAAAAGGTGGTGGAGAATATTCAAGTGGTAACTTGAATGATTGTGCTACAACAAACCTGGTTTTATTATAAAGATAGTGTTTCTCAACACTGGCAACTCTAAGGTATGTGGACTCCCAGAATTCTCCAGACAGCCAATGCATGAGAAAAGGCTGGGGGACTTTGGGTCCATCATCAGGAGACAGTGAGTTCTAGTCCCATCTGAAGCATGAAAGCTGGTTGGCTGATTTTGGGCCAATCACCAAGAGAGGGTGAGTTCTAGTCCTGCCTTAGACATGAAAGCTGACTGGGTGACTTTGGGCCAATCACAAGGAGAAGGTGAGTTCTAGTCCTGCCTTAGACATGAAATCTGACTGGGTGACTTTGAGTCAATCACCAGGAGATGGTGAGTTCTAGTCCCATCTGAAGCATGAAAGCTGGTTGGCTTATTTTGGGCCAATCACCAAGAGATGGTGAGTTCTAGTCCCGCCTTAGGCATGGTGGCTGACTGGATGACTTTGAGCCAGCCAGTTTCTCTCAGCCCAACCCACCTCACAGGGTTGTTGCCATGGGGAAAATAGGAATGGGGGTGGGGGGTGGGGAATATTAGGATTGTTTGCCCTATCTTGGGTTACTTATCAAGTAATAAAGGTGGGATAAATATCCAATAAATAATAAATTCAGGGATTTGGCCCCATTCTAAGATAGAATCGAGGAGGGGGATGCCTAGATTCTTCCCCACCCCCATTTCAGAGGTCAGGACATTTCAAAGGCATCCCAGGAAGAATTGCAATTATGCACAGTTGGCTGGAAGGCACGTTCCCTGGAGAGGGTGGGTGGCATTTTAGGAAGCAAGCTAACCTAAATATATATATTTAAATATATATTGTTCTGGGAATCTGGAAACTTTTTCAAGCCACGCGAAGGCATGAAAAGCACAATATTATTTGTGGGGAAGGGAATGTGTGTGGAAGAAGATAGTTTACATACCAAGGGAAAATTGCCCATCTGTTTTTTTTCCAAAATAAACCCGAGGAATAATGGAGGCTAATGTCTCCAAATAGATTGTATATTTACACAATGGAAGAATCCTCTCTTCTCCACGCCACCCTTTATTTTTCATTCAATCAAGAATGTCTGGTTTCAAGACCAGATGATTTCAAAGCTTCCTTTGGATTAAAAATAACCCGGTTCTTTGGAGAATGATGGGCTTCCTGGTGCAATTAGTGGGCCATTTTAAGAACAGCCTGCTGGATGATATGGGCCAGGAATATATTCTGCTTATATTTGTAGTTTCAGCATCTGAAAGTTAGGGGGGAAAAGAAATACACGTTTGTCTCTTTTGCAGACTTGGGAGCATGAAATTCCACAAGGAGCAAATTCACAGACCTAGATACTGGCTGTTGCGATTTGAATGTAGTGTTAATAAAACATTTCCACAGCTCTCCATAAATAATTGTATTCATAGCCCCTCCCCCCCCCAAAAAAAAACCCACCACAAGGCAGAGAGATTGAAAAAACTGGGAACCCTCTTTTAGTGATTAGGATGAATGCACTCAAATAAGCCCTTTTCTGGGTTATGCTGGAAGCCAAGTACTTCTAATCTCAAGGATACGTTTACACGATACTAAACTGCATTAACAATCCTAATGCCTGCAGACTCTCCTTCTACTAAGGCTTCTGAACACCCACAAGAGACCCAAGTCACTCCAGGCTCTGCTTGTGGCTGAAGTAACTAACATCTCCTTCTGGTTCTCCAATTTGGAGCTTTCCAAGGTCCTACTGGTTTCTCTTGAGCATTTTTATAGACAGAAAAGTGTCTTCTGCTCCGTTGGTTTCACCTAACCCTGCTTAAGAGGGCTTGATTTTCCCTTGGCCGAACCTGGAGCTCTGCCAAGCCTCCCCTATTTCTCCTGGAACAGCTACTGGCATCTAACTGGGGTAGCATCCTCTACATCACGTGGAAGGGTTTTCCTATAGTGTGGTCAGAAGAAGAAGAGAAGAAGAGAGACTGGCTCTCAAGAAAGCTTTGGTCAGATGAAGTAGGAGGGCTTGGCTTTAGAGGAATAAAAGGCTTATGTAATTTAAAATATTAACCTCTTTTGGACTTACTGATTGATTGATTGTGGGGCTCTTGGTGTTCTCGTGAGTTTTGGTGGTTTTCCTGGAGACATTTCATTACCCAGATAGGGAACGCCATCAGTTCTCTGAAGTACACATAATGAAACATCTACAAGAAAACCACCAAGCTCAGAGAGACCCAAGGATCCCACAGACTTCCTCCACCTCCTCTACTCCGCAACCTCCTCCCTTCTAGCAGTGAGGATGTTATTTAGTTGAGTCATGAAATGTTTGCAAGAAAACCACTAAGGTCAGAGATACCCTGGACCTTGCAGTTCCTTCTTCTCCTTCCTCCTCCTTCTCCTCCTGCTCCTTCTTCCTCCTCCTCTACTTCCTCCTTTTCCTCCTCCTTCTCCCTCCTCCCTCCACCTTCCTTCTTCCTCCCCCTCCTCCTCCTCCCTTCTTCTCCTTTTCCTTCTCCTTCTTCTTCTTCCTCCTCCTCCCTCCTCCCTCCTCCCACCACCTCCCTCCTCCCTCCTCTTCCTCCTCCCTTCTCCTCCTCCTCCTCCTTCTTCTTCTTCCTCCTCCTCCTCTACCTCCTCCTTTTCCTCCTCCTCCTCCCTCCACCTTCCTTCTTCCTCCATCTCCCTTCTTCTCCTTCTCCTTCTTCTTCACCTTCTCCTTCTTCTCCTCCTTCTCCTCCTTCCTCTTTCCTGCTTCCTCCTTCCTCCTCCGCACACCCCACTCCCTTCTCACTATTGCCTAGTTTGGTAACCCTAACCCTAAAAACCAGGGGGTTGCAACTTACAGGTTGTCTCCTGAAAAAAAAAAAAAGCTCTTGAAGGTCCGGAGGAATGTATCTATGCCATCAGTACAGGGCTCTCCAAACTTCACAACTTTCAGACTTGTGGACTGCAACTGCCAGCCATGCTGGCTGAGGAATTCTGGGAGTTGAAGTCCACAAGTCTTAAAGTTGCCAAGTTTGGAGTTGCCAAGTTACACTAGTGGGTGTAGGAGAAAAGATGAAGGGAGGAGGTGCCAAATTAATTTCCCCATGATCTGCCACATGCAGCCGTCCTGTTTTCAAACATATCTCTAGACAGCCCACCCAGAACCCCATTTCCTTGGACTGAGCTCCTGAATATTTTCTGAAACCTCTCCCTCCCTCCCCTCCCTCCCTTTCTTCTGCAGTGCTGTGCTGTCTATCCATCCCTGTAGACTTTCAAAAGGCAGACTGGGATGGGGGGTGGACACGCAGCCTCCAGTCTCCCCCCGTTTCATGTCTCACTCCGTGAAAGAAATGCAGGAAGAAGAGCCAGTGATGTAACGTTCCCCTCCAGGGAAGGAATGTCATTGTAGGAAATGACAGCCACCTCCCTCCCCATAATTAATAACATCACTTACAGGGAGGAGTGTGTGTGTGTGTGTGTGTGTGTGTGTGTGGTAGGGACTCCTCACCCACAAAAGTGCTAGGAAACAGAGAAGAGGCAGATAATTTGTAATCTGAGAGAAGAGGCACACTTAAGGGGCCACGGCTGAGTTTTCTCGTGAAAAGGAATTAAAAAGGCTGCGGAGAACGTGAGCATTTTTTACAGCTTTAATTAGCTAAGGTCACTCCTCTTGTTTTCCTTCTGCTGTTCCTCATCCTTTATTCCTCCCTCCCCTTCCCCGTAAACACACACACACACACACACACAACAAGCAACTGTAACGCTGGCTAGGCTGGGTGTGCAATTATGGCGAGCAATTTGCCACCCCTGCGTGGAACAGGCCTCAGAGCCATCGACAACAAGGGGAAATTGGAGCCTTCGAAATACAAAAGCGTTTGGCTACGGATGCATGGTCTCCGAAAGGGGACGTGATGTACATTGCCCCGTAAAAGTAAAAATTAATATGTCACCGAAAGCCGTCGCTAAGAAAAACAGTTTACTGGCCTGGAGACCAACCTTTGAAAAAAAGCGCATTCTGGATGATGAGTTGGAAATGGGATCTATGCTATTCCAGTCCCTACCTTTCTCCATAAATTGCATCCAATTTCTGCCAGTGGGAAAGGATATGCATTTGCAATAAAAGGGAATCTTTGTAGCTCAGGGTAGAAGCATGGAGTCCTTGGTGCTCTCTAAGCTTGGTTGTTTCCTTGCAGATGTTTCATGACCCAACTAGGTAACGTTATTAGTGCTGGAAGGGAGAGGGGTTTGTGGAGATGAGGGGGAAGAGGAGAAGGGGAGAACTGTGAAGTTCTTGATGCTCTCTGAGTTTGGCTGTTTTCTTGCAGCTGTTTTATGATCTAACTAGGGAACCGTCATCAGTGCTAGAAGATAGTGGGGTTTGCTTTCTTTTTATATACAATGCCTTGCCTTGTCAGTGTAGGTGGGAGTGTAAGTTAACAAGCAAACTGTGAATAACACTGTAATCAAGAAAATACTAACTCAAGCAAACAATCCAACAGTGAACAGCAGCACAATCAAGGAATCCCCCCAAAACAGAACATCATCACTAACAGAGCAAGCAACTTGCATATAAAGAGAGACCAAAGCCCACTCCCTTCTAGCACTGATGATGTTACCTAGTTTGGGTCATGAAATGTCTGCAAGAAAACAACCAATCTCAGAGAGCATCAAGGACCACACAGTCTTCTTCTTCCATCTCCTCCTCCTCTTCTTCCTCCTCCTCCACCCTCCCCCTCCCCCTCCTCCTCTCTGCACACCTTACTCCCTTCTAGCACTGATGATGATACCTAGTTGGGTCGTGGAACATCTGCAAGACAACAACTAATCTCAAAGAGCATTGAGGACCACACAGAAACACATTTTTTGTGGACAGTCCTTTACCTCTTATCGATGCTCTGCTATTTTCAACTACGTTGCTGTATTTGCTATACCAGTTTTTTTTTTTTAAATGTTGTGCCCTACTTTGGGTCTTTTTAACTGAAGAGGGGAAGATAAATATCTCGACTAAATCAATGCATTTGGAGCCACCTCGGCTGACTCTACAAATCTTCCTGCCCTGCCTCTGCAAACATCAAATTGTAGAAAAGGAAGCAAGCCTTAATTGCCGAAGAAGGAGGAAGATTAGAGCGGCTGTGCAACTGTGCACATCTGGAAGACACAGACTGGAGCTGGCTACTCCAAAGCTTCTTCTCCACCTCCAACCCTGCCCCGGTTCATTGAGTGGAGGGGGAAGCCCCCCCCCCCCACTAAGGGCCTGGAGTCTGATTGGTGCTTAAATCTCCAGATTGGAAGATAAGCTCTGACTGGTTTAAGAAGGTGGGACTTTTGCCAAGAAGGAAAGCCAAAGATTATGCTCCACCTGGAGGATAAAATATGGCCTGAAAGATTGACTCTGGGAGGTGGTGATCCTGGATCTAGAGGAAGTGCTGAAAGGAGGAAGATCCTGGATCTAGTCAGCTGCAGGCAGTGGCTCTCTCAGCACAGACCACCTCTTTAATATGCTCCCACTCCCACAGAAACCGTTATGAGCTTCTAATGAGGGTTCAGAAGTTGTATGTGATGAAGCTGTAGATGTAGATTGATGGAATTGCAGATGCAGCTTCAGAAGTTGTAGGTGCTTCATCCCTGGAGGGTTTTAAGAAAAGACTGTCTGAAATATCATAGGGTCTCCTGCTTGAGCAAGGGGTTGGACTAGAAGACCTCCAAGGTCCCTTCCATCATGTCCTTCTCTTCCCTAGACTAGCCATGCCCAGTTCCTTCAACCGTTCTTCATATGTTTTAGCCTCCAGCCTTCTAATCATCTTGGTTGCTCTTCTCTGCACTCTTTCTAGAGTCCCAACCTCTTTTTTTATAGTGTGGTGATTTATAGTGTTGTTGCTGTTTGGAGTTTTTTCAGGTCAAGGTGATTTTCTTATAAACTCGAAGGAATCATAGCAGATCAGAGAGAAGGAGGCTCCCCTCAAGGTTGAGAGCCAAGGCTCGCTCCGCCTCTCTTCTGCCTTCATTTCCTTCTTGTCAGTTTCTCAAATGGAAAATGGCGGCCTCCATATTACTTTGACAAACTTGCTCATCCTGCTGTGACTTTAGCAAATGAACTGAGAACAGAGTTGAAACAGTTTTGTCAGGGGAAAGCAGCGGATGTAAATGAAATGCTCATCCCCTTTGCTCCTTGCATTATCAGCCGCTAAGAGGGTTGAACTAACCTCTCTTCTCTGGTATTTAATGATTCTTGCACCTTCTGACATAAGCAATTGGAGATGATGCAGCCTTCTTTCATTAAGCCCTTCGGATGAGCCAGTGGAAATAAACATTTTAGCATTTGGAGGAGAGGGAAAATAAAATCCACCACAGGCAGATGGAACAGGTTGTTTGTTAAAGTCATCTGGAGATTGCTTGGAAATTATCTACTCACCTAATTGATAGATATAAGAGGTCCCGCTAGTTATTTCTGACCAATAAACACAGTTGGAATCTTGGATATTGTTCAGATTTATACATTACTAACATCTTATGAAGGCCCTTGTCTCATCAGGTGTTCTGTAGGAAGGATGGAGATAGCTCAATGGAATGGATCTTATTGTCTCCTATTAATATTTTTAGAGACCAAAATTGCTAGAGACCTTCTTCATGCTTCTTCGTGATGAAGATCAGAAGACTACCATGGGAACAACCCTACCCTTGAAAGGGGCTCAAGGGTCCAGTTGTCCAGCAGACACCAAGGTTGGATGGAAAGGTCCCACGTTCTCTGTTCTGCTATGGACTTCACTGGCCACCTTGCACTCTCTCTTTGGGTTGGCCAATTTTTCAAACGATAGTTATGATTTTGACTTTTTTTTCTGACCAATTGCTGCCTGTGGATATCCCTCTGATGAAACAGATTGCATCTCTGCAGTTAAAAAAACAAACAACCCCACAACAACCAAATGAATCAGCAAAACTACTTTCCAATAGGTAATGGAAAAAGCAACTTTAACAGAATCACTTTGATGCCTCCACAGGTATCCCTGGCAGGAGAGAGGTGAGGCTCTGTGCATTTGAACACACCTGGACAATCACGGCTGACATCTTGTCATTCAGAGGCACCCTCCCCGGTGCCTCTGAATGCTTCATTCTGTTCCAAGCCCTGGCAATTTTAGGATCCTAAATTCTTCTCCCACTAGCTTTTTTTTTCTCCTGCCATATCAATCCTTTCTACTTCCGTGAACACAATCATTGAAACGCAACATGTCCAGCACTTAAGAGATTTTCGCTCAATGCAATTCAGCTGAAAGTGGCTGAAAACACAGCCATAGAATGATGCTCAGTGCACAGTGCCTTGGGCCCTTGGCCCACTCCCTGCTGCATTTTGATAAGAGGAGAAGAGATGCTCCTCAAGAGAGAGGCAGAATTGTTCTTCCTGTTCGTTCTCTCTTCGTGTCCTGCTGAACATCAAACCATCTTTCTGGTTCCAATTCTTCTCTCAACTGTTCCTTACAATTGGCTTCAGGAAATCCATCATCCACAAGACTGCTCAATGCTTCTCAATTGCAGAAGTCCAAGATCTAACTTACTTTTCCGCAGCTTGATTTAGCTCAACCTGTTGTAAGGCTGGGGTGGGGTTTTTTGGATTCAAGAAAAACAACGAATGGCCAAAGAGCCACGTTCTCACAAACATGCGTTCATTTGATTTTAGGGTTCACATAACTGTGGCATATTCAGCCCCGTCTGATTAGTTTGGACCAGGAACATTTTAGGAGCCCTCTGTCTCCTCCTTGATTCTGCCCATCTCTGATTTTAATGCCTTTTCATAGATACCATTTTGATTTCTCTATTGGCAAATGGCAGCTCAAAGAAACAGAACTTGTTTCTTCATTCAAATCTCAACATCCAGCCATATTTTTCTGTCTTACCAGCTTACTCCAGTAGAATAATGGTTTCATTTTTAATTGGCTGTTTCATACGTGGGAGATTATTAAAGTCACTTGAAGCCGTAGAGACTAGATGAATTAAAAGGCAGACTGCTATATCAACCAATCAAAAGGAGGAGGAAAAAGTACAAATATATACAATAAAAATAACTAATAAAATTTTTAAAGGGAGAGCAAGAGCAGACTCACAGATGCGTGTGTCACTGGATGCGACGATGAAAAAGAAGGAAGAAACTGAAAATAAGGTAGAAATTGCAATCCAGGAAAAGCTAAAAACAAAATTTGAAAATGTGTCACTGGAGAACAAAAATTAAAATTGATGTGCAGGGATACCTGTTTTGGGTAAGACACAGTTTTGCAATTTTGGGATAGCTTTGTGATTTCGAAAAATTATGCGCATCAAATGTTTTTCAGATTCCCTCTTTAAGATACTTGAAAGATTTCAATGTTTGATCATACAAATCCATTTTTTTAATCCTTGTGTCCAATGATATAATACATGGGCAGACCAATTGTATGGATTTTGGCATGTCAAAACTCATGATTTGATGATATGCAGAATCATCATTTGATTGCCCTGATCGAAACTGACGTGTAAAAAAACAGGCATCACATATTTCTTTATCAAAAAAGAATAATCATGATAATCATGGTGCCAATGTTGGATTTTTAAAAATTTTCATCTCGGTTATATCCCTGTCATTTGCTTGCATTTGGTTCTGGATAAGTTATTTCATAAATTGAAATTCTACTCAGGAATACCAAGCCAAAAATAGTAATTTGGGAGATGAAGCCGAGCAACGAAATATAAGCCAATATTTTGTGGGAAGTTCATTCATTACGATCACTAAAAAGCTAAGGAAAACATCTGGTACTGGAGGAGCAATCACACACAAGATTTGCACATCCACTAGCTTGCTATTATTTAAAAAAAAAAATATCTAAAGCGGTTCCAATGTGACAAGAGACTGAGATTAAAGAGACACCTATCTATCTGCCTGTCTGTCTGTCTGTCTATCTATCTATCTATCTATCTATCTATCTATCTATCTATCTATCTATCTATCTATCTATCTATCTATCTAATCTATACCTATATACCTATATATCTACATATGTTTTCGTAGATTTTCACAGGTACTGGTATGCAGGTCTTGGCGTGTTCAGGTCTTTTCCTATGTAAGGTTGAGACTATCTTGGCAACATTTCGACGAGGTCCCACTTGCCATCTTCAGGCTGGTGCTTTCGGCTTCGTGCTTGTGCGAACAAAGATATAGATACAGATCTACATCTCTATCTATCTCTCTATCTCTGTCTGTCTGTCTGTCTGTCTGTCTGTCTGTCTGTCTGTCTGTCTGTCTGTCTGTCTATCTATCTATCTATCTATCTATCTATCTATCTATCTATCTATCTATCTATCTCTATCTCTATCTCTATCTCTATCTCTATCTCTATCTCTATCTCTATCTCTATCTCTATCTCTATCTATCTCTATCTATCTATCCCAGGGCAGTAGCTCTTTTGAATCCTGCTGTATAGTGTAGTGTTGGTGCGATGTCGGGGGTTTCAGGTTCAATGTGTGGAGGGTGAGGGATGTGTGTTTGTGTTTATTTTCATGTTCATGGTCATGATGTGCACTGAAGATGGTGCTTGATTTCGTTGTACGAGGTGCAATGACAATAAATTAATCTAAAATCTAAATCTCTATCTCTATCTCTATCATCTATCTATCATCTCTCTCTCTCTCTCTCTCTCTCTCTCTATTATTGATCTATTTATCTCTATCTCTATCTATCTGTCTGTCTGTCTATAAAATCAACATTTACATTTCACAAATATGCAACCATCTACTCAGCTGCTGCCACTTTTACTTATGTGCATCTTTCTAGTGAAAAATTCTCAGGTACCAAAGAGA
Source organism: Bungarus multicinctus (assembly GCA_023653725.1). Taxonomy (NCBI): domain Eukaryota; kingdom Metazoa; phylum Chordata; class Lepidosauria; order Squamata; family Elapidae; genus Bungarus; species Bungarus multicinctus. Next base: position 25,357,146 of record CM042837.1, read on the forward strand.
AGAGACAGATAATGTTAATGGGATTAATTAATGGAAATTAATCAAGGAGAGAAACAATTAAGAACTAAGGAGAAATGTCTTGACAGTTAAAATAATTAATTACTGCCTTCAAAAGCTGTGAGTGCTTCAGAATAGAATGGAATGGAATAACAGAGTTGGAAGGGACCTTGGAGGACTAGTCCAACCCCCTGCTTAGGCAGGAAACCCTACACCACTTCAGACAGATGGTTGTCCAGTCTCTTCTTAAAAGCTTCCAGTGTTGGAGCATCCACACCTTCTGGAGGCAAGTTGTTCCAAGTTGATTAATTGTTCTCACGGTCAGGAAATTTCTCTTTAGTTCTAAGTTGCTTCTCTCCTTGATGGTGGAAACTAACCCATTGCTCAGGTGAGACGACACTCATTTCTTCAGAATGGTATAGAGTCTCCTGTTTGAGCTGGGGGTTGGACTAGAAGACCTCCAAGGTCCCTTCCAACTCTGTTATTCTGTCCTGTTGTTTCTTACATGGAATACAGAAAGTGGCTATGGGCAATAGTTCCATATAGGGTTGTTCCTCCCTGTTGGGTTTTGGTGAGCCCAGTCTTAGCAAACTCATTTGTTGCTTTTTTGTCCTCAAGGTGTGAAGCTGCCTTCTTATAAATCATGGCTGTCAGCAGGAGCACCGACACACCCACATGAGCACAATTAGCTTTTGCGGTGGGTGAGTGTCCCGGATCCCACTTTATTAGAGGTTCATTACCGAAATGCGAAACTCCACGTGAAGGCAAGATGGAAATCCTCGCATGAGTGGATGAGAAAAACTCGGGGCTAACTCAGGGCGGCAATAAAAGTCCCAGCAGGACAAAATGATGGACTTGGCACTCTTGTTGTTGTTGTTTTTCCTTTTAAAAAATAAGCCATTTTTTCCTAATCAGGAGACGGATTTGTTTTTAGCTTTTTTAATCAACTGACTCTCCAAAACGGAGTTAAAAGAAATCAAAACCTCAACCAAAAGATGCTGTGACAGTGTGGAGATCGATCAGGGATATTATCTCATGAGCTTTTGTAGTTCAACGCCTTCTCTCTCTCTCTCTCTCTCTCTCTCTCTCTCTCTCATTTTTTTTTCAAAGCTGGCTTTGATCAACACAACTGGTTGCCATCATAAAAAAGGCTTATTTCTAAGTTGCCAGGAGATTGTTTGTTGTACTGAGAAAGACCAGCTTTAGAAATATTTAAAAAGTGGGGATTTGTGTCCCCGATGCCCTTTTCTGGAAACCAAGTGTTGTGATCTCAGCGCCTTTATCAAAAAGCCCATGTTTTTATGTGAAAACAAATATATCAATAAGCCTGGCTTTTCTGGCTTAGCATGGAATGGAGGAACATGCAAACTTTGAAGCTGCTTAGGAGGAGCTGTTATCTGGAAATGGATGCCTCTGTTCAGAAACCAAGTGGCATCAAAGCTTGTTTTGCAATGGCGTGTTCAGACAAACCCGCTGAGGGGGGATTGCTTTGCTCCTGAGTTCCTAGTCACACCTCCCAAAAGCTGCAACGTTGCTCAAAGAACTTGGAGAAATGGGACACCCTCCTCTTTTATCTTCTTCCAACATCCATATTCAACCCTTCTGGTGCTGCTGGGTTGAGTTAAGTTCCTCCTTTCGGCAGAAAAATGTTGGTGCTGAGTGATGCCCCAGGATAATAGAGCTGCATGTGTCAGTTCTGCTAAAAATCTATGATGTTTGAGTTCGATTCAGGAAAGGCTGCCAATTAGATGCTTCTGCCGAAATGTGCTCTGAGAAGGCAAGGTTGGATGGAGGGAAGGGAGGGAAGAGAGCTGGAGGAACATCCAGCTTTGCTAAATGTTTAATACATGAGCAGAGAGATTGTGCAGAAGGGGAGACTCGTGGCTGTTTGGATCTGTTGGGTCCTTGCAAAAGCGTTCTGATATTTTTCTGGGTGCCCCCCCGCTTTCCCTGGAAAAGAGGATGGGTCCACAGTTTGAGAGGGAGGGTGTGAGCTGCATGGCCCAGAGAACTCCTTGGCTTTAAAATGACAAGCAACAGGCAGCATGAAATAAGACAAATAGCTTGAACATAAAGAGAAGTGAGACTGGTGTTTATTTTTGAATAAATAAGGGAGGGATGGTAGTGTTGGGAAGGGCTGAGGGGGGGGGTCATAAGCCAGTCTGGAAACCCCCCAAAATCCACGCCTTTTTTTTTACACCCTCTCTGTTTTACAATCCTGTAATCCCTTAATTCAGGGTAGAGTTGGAGCAACTGGATGGAACTGAGAGTTTACTGGCTGGATGCCCTTCCTGACACCACGCGGAGTTCACAGGCCAGGACAAAAAATAAATTTTTATTTGGTTTCATTTTCATTTAAAATAAATCTGTGATTCTTCTGCAGCCGTGCCCTCAATGTACTTCCTACTTTGCTAGATGGAATAGGACATTGATAAGCCCTTTTGAAAGTTTGTGGGGGGCACATTTAAGGTTTTTAGGGGCCTCTTTGGTTCCTGGGCTTAGGTGGGCATCTCTTAAACAGGACCACATGGCTTGGACCTCCAAAGTGAAAAGGATGATCACATCCATCAAGGTGAAAAGAGAAGGGGGGGCAAGATGCTGAGCGACCCTTATATACCCACTGTTAGTCCCACCTTAGTGTTTCCTGTGCAAGAAATGTATCCCATTGGCTGTCAGACTCCCAGGGGCGGGGGTCTTAACTAACTTTGTAGGCTTTGTCTGGACCACATGGCTTCCCCTGTTTCTCAGAGGCCTTTATTATGTAGAATACTCTGGCCTAGGCCTTAGTGGCCCATTAGCAAAGGTGGAGGGGCTGCCTCTGAGTTTCTACTCTTTTTAGGGGAAATATTCTGCCCTTTTTAATATTTCCTAGGATATTTCAATTTTCTAGGAGGGAGTGGGTACTAACTTCCTAAGTGGGTTCCTCCTCATTTCTATTTAAACCTTCTTGAGGCTCCTCAGTCCAAGGGGGGCTCCTGGGCTCAAAAGCCCCAGCTCTCATCCCCCTCCCACTCAGAAAGCCCTGGTTCTGCTTTCCTTCTGTCTTCTTGTCTCAGTTTTCCTCCTGATACAGAAGACATCACTGTCTCCAGCCAAGCCAAGTTGCCTCTTTTTGCTCTCCCTTCAGTTCCTATGGCAACCAGACCGGATGTGATCTCCATCAAAGCTGCCACCGGCTCTCTCTGGCTTTGAAAGACAAGCTAACGACAGGAAGAAAAAACTGGAACACTTTTATGGAGCAAGAGAGCCAGGGAGGGGGACTCACACGAGATAAGATGGGGGTGTGTGAAAGCAGATGAACGAAACCTTACATTTTTTGTGTGCAAGGGTGAAGCATATAAAGAGGGTTTTTTTTAATGGCACAGTGGTGGTTTTGAGTCCCTCCCCCAAAATGTCTCTATTGCAGAAGTAAGCCCAAGCTCATGGCATGGTAGTGATTATAGGAATGACATTACTGGCATCCTCTCAAGTGATGTGGCTTCCCCTCCCGCCTTCCTTTCTTCTTCTTCTTCTTCTTCTTCTTCTTCTTCTTCTTCTTCTTCTTCTTCTTCTTCTTCTTCTTCTTCTTCTTCTTCTTCTTCTTCTTCTTCTTCTTCTTCTTCTTCTTCTTCTTCTTCTTCTTCTTCTTCTTCTTCTTCTTCTTCTTCTTCTTCTTCTTCTTCTGGTTCTTGCTCTTCCATTTTCTTCTTGGTATCTGCCTTGTACCTTCTTTTATCTTGGTGGAGATATTGTGGGCATCTCTGAGTCTTGTCCACTTGGACTGTCCCAACTGTAGCTTCCGATTTTTGTACAGATAGTTACCTTCAACTAACAAGCCTTTGTTCAGCAACCATTCAAAGGGACAACCTCAGTGAAAAAAAGGGACTCATGTCCTCACACTTGTGACCATCACAGCATCCTTCAGGTCACATGATCAAAATTCAGACCCTCGGCAACCAGCATGGATCTATGATGGTAGCCATGACCTGATCCCCATTTGCAACATTCACAGCCATGTTCCAAACAGGCAAAGTCAATGGGAGAAGATGGATTTGCTTCATGGCCATGCACTTCACTTAACAACCATGCCAATGTGCTTAACAATCATGACATAAAAGGGACATAAAAGCAGGCACGATTCATTTAACAACTGCCTTGCTTAACAACTGGTCTCAATTGTGGTTCTAAGTCGAGTATGCATTTCCCACATAGACACCCTTCCTTTGTGATGACTAATTTTCATCTTGTACCTTTTCAGCCAAGAATTCCCACCTCGCAGTGGCTTCATTTCATCTGAGTTGGGAACACTCACTTTTTGGCTTTGCTTAAGCAGCATCTGTTTCCATTCAAGGCCCTCCAGGGGAAGGAAAGGAGGCCTCAAGCAGAAAATGTCTGGAATGCATTGTGATGAGTGCCCAACTGCAACCCAGAAGGATGTCTGTCCATCCTAAATGATTTTTTGCGAAGGATTTGGGGAGAAACGGCTTGTCATCTTGGCTCCAAGACTCAACTGGATTTGCAAGGAGGAGGAGGAAGAGGAGGAGGGAGAGAGGGAGGAGAATGGAAGAAGTGACACCACCCCCGTCTGGGTTGCTTGGCTTGGTCTGCATCAGTATTCCATGACCTCCATGAGTTTAAGATGGGTGGACTTCAACTCCCAGAATTCCCCAGCCAACAATGCCACCCATCTTAAACTTCTTGACTTTGAGGAACACCTCAATGCCTCAGATCTGGGAGTTGAAGTCCACCCACCTTAAACTTGTGGAGGTTGAGAAACACTGGCATACAGAGGAATTATTAATGTAGCTTGTGACATGTGGTGCTATGAGCAATTCTGAAAAGCCATCTTTGCATTGATTTTGCAAGTTAATAGATCTGGGTTCCTATAGAGACCTTCAAATCCTCTTCCCAGCAGATCTCTGATATGGAGAGACACAAGGAACGGGAGGGAGAGATGAAATCTACAAGTCCATCTCCTCCTGGCTTGCCTCCAAAACTTGCACTCAAGAAATGTTTATTCTCTGAAGAAAGTGGATTGCAATGGCATTGCATAACAAACACAGTATTTCTTGCAGAGAGAGAGAGGCTGGATTCACACAAGCACTGAACCCTCCGTTAGACATGACTGAATGGATAAGAGCATCATTGGACTTGGATCTCTACTGTTGCAGGATTATGTCCTTCAGTGCCACAAGCTGTCTGAACACTAAGCCCCTGGCATTGATGGTTTTGTCCTGTGAACAGGGCAAGCACATCACAACACAACAGGCAAGCAGCCCCTGCAACCAACTGGGCCATTGCAAAAGAGGAGGAGGAGGTGGGGAGGAGGAGGAGGAGAGGCAGCAGCACCAGAAGGAAAAGGAGATTATTCTTGCAGGTTTGTATTTGCACGTACAAGCATGCACACATTACAGTTGGGAAATCATTCTAGGATGCCCTTGTGCCACCTGCTTTTTAACATGGTGCTGTTAATCAGGAAGTAATGCCAGCAAACAAATCCATTGGCACCTTGTATACATTTCAATGTCGGAAAATTGGACACGTCTCTAATTCTCCTCTGCAGAGATATCCATTTGATTAGGGGAGGGATTTATAATAGGAGCTGTAGGGGGGAGAGAGCGAAATAAGAGTGAAACAACCTTAAGGGAAGTTAAAAAGGGAAGCAAGAAGGGACCCTCTCTAATCTGGATCCCTAGCAGCAATTGTCAGGCTGTTCGTATCCTAACGCATGAGGATGGCACTTGGGAGATAGTTGTGTCTGGTTCACGAAGAATCACAGAATAAACTCTGTGCTTCTGTGGTTCTGGAAGAGCAGTCTACCTCAAGGCCCACAGTCAAGAAGGACGTGAGCCTTGAGGTGGACTGCCCTTCCAGAACCATAGAATAACTGAGTTGGAAGGGACCTTAGAGGTCTTGTAGTCCAACCTCCTGCTCAAGGAGGAAACCCCATACTTTCTTGGAGCACTAGAAGTGGTTCAACTGAACAGCCTTTCTGATCATTGTCAAATCTTGGAAGATGGCATGGGAAATAAAGGGGGAAAGTGAGGAGACCCAGCCAAAAAAGGGGGAGGGTGGGAATTTCATCAAGATGGTCTGTAATGGGGTATGTGTGTGTGTGCCCCTCCCAGGCAGAAAGTAGGACTGGAACAATAGGGGGTAAACCTCCAGTGAAAAGACAGTTAAATCAGATGGTATGCAACAGCCCAGTATCGGGGAAGAAAGACAGGAGAACGTTGCCTGCGATTCATGCTAAATCTCCTAGATTTGCAACATCTAAGTAAAAGCAAATCCTCACTGGATCAAATACAGGCATATTTTTTTCCAGCATGGCCACCCAGGTGCCCTGGGAAATCCTCAAGCTGGATGTCGGGAGAATAACTTTCTCACCATTCGGAGTGAGAGATCATCTCCAAAATCTGCAATACCTAAGATATAGACATCTTGGGTAGTAGTCCCGGCAGTCCTCTAAATCTCTTCCAAACCCCCTTTTTAAAGTTGGTATGGCATGTGCAATGGTCCTCTTGAAGTCTATGGGGAGCACAATGAAAGGTATAACCCAAGGAATCTTACTTCCTTTTTTTCTCACTTTTTTGGAGAACTCTTTTTGTAAACCTTCTTCCTCTTCCTTCCAAGGGATATGAGATCCTGCCTCTTTTTTTCTTTACATCCCTCGCGGGTCTTCAACCCTCAATCTTGGCCATGACAAGGATGTTCCTATCTGCAATCATAGCACTGTGGGGTCCTTAGCTGTTGTGGCCTGCCAGCGGCCAATGGAACTGGCAATGGACTCAGATAGTGAAGAGGTTGCAGAGGAACATGGGTCAGTCCTGGAGTCTGGGGAAGGCTCTGAAAAGGGCTCTGCATCAGAGGCAGAGATGGGGCCAGGGCCCTCTGACAGTTATCCGTTGCTTTCAGAGTCAGAAATCAGTGGGGAAGAAGAATAGCTGGAGCCTGTTCCCGATGTGTGCATGCACAGAGCTGTCAGGAGAAGGGAACAGTTAAGGAACGGGTCAACTCAGGAGTAAACGCACAGGTGAATGGTGATATTCTCCAGTAGTAGTGGTTGGCGGGCTCCTTGGTCCTCCTTCACCTGCCGTCTGTTGGGATGACCTTGGTTCTCATGGGAGAGCTCTTTGCTTTGCTGCAAGATAGTTTAAGTATGTCCTCCCTTAGTACGTGGCAACTATGAAGCAGCAAAAGTTGGCTTCAGCCAGGTTCGATTCAGAGTTGATACTCTGAGCTTGGTTGTATTCTTGAAGATGTTTTGTGACCCAACTAAGTAGCATCATCAGTGCATTGTTAGGTAATGAAAAGTCTTCAAGAAACAACTAAGCTCAGTGAGGACTCCACAGGTCAAGCCTGAGCTACTAATAGTCCATTGGTCATCACAGCAATGCCTAGTGGTTAGGGGGTATGATCAATAAGGGGTCCCAGATTCTGCAGCTCATGCTATTGCTCAACTCAATCTACTTCAGAGGACTGTTGCAATAATAAACCAAGCGGTGTAAAATGGGGAGTAACCATGCTTGAGGATGGGACAGTAAGATGCATTCAAAAGAAAAACTGTTTATACAGTCTCTTTCGTTTGCAAACTCAGTGTTTGCAATTCTGAGTTACCGTATGTGAAATTATAAATTGCCCTCAGGAAGAAAAAAAAAACAAACCTTCTGATGTTCTAAAACTCATCACAGATGCGTTTTCAACTTAGCTAAATGCTTGAAATTATTGTGTTTGTGACAAACCCTCCTCTTTCTTTCGTCTGTTGACAAATGTTGCGTTGACCCCTTTTTTTTTTTACGTTCCACGGGGCTTGAAGATGGTGCCAGCAATTTCCAAGGAAACCAAGCCACAGCAGAGCCACCAATTCTGGGCTTCCCTGCGGGAGAAACAGCTCTCTCCATGTTTTGGTGTGTTGCCTTGCAAATTGCAGGCACCTAAGCCTTGGCATGGAGCCTTTCACTAGGAATCTTTCTGGGCCCCTAGGAAAATAGAAAACTTCTCTCCTTCAACCAGGGAGGAAAATCCATTGCACACTTTATCACACACTCTTTAAAGGCAGGGGTCTCCAACCTTGGCAACTTCAAGACTTGTGGATTCCAACTCCTAGAATTCTGGGAGTTGAAGTCCACAAGTCTTAAAGTTGCCAAGGTTGGAGACCCCTGCTTTAAGGGGTGAGGTGTGTGTATGTGTGTGTCCCCGTCCTTGACAGCAGCTGCAGTTGGGGTGAAACAAACTCTCTCTTTGCACCTTCCCCAAGATTAAATGAAAGGCCGAAGAGAAGGCAAATGACTTCCACTCATACCTTCCAAGAAGATTGTGCAAGATATTTGAGATTCACAAAAGATTGATAAGAGATCCTGAATAACACAATTGGAAGGAATCTTGAAGGTCTTCTAATACAGCCTTCTGTTCAAGCAGGAAACCCTATGCCGTTTCAGACGAATGGCTGTCCAATCTCTGCTTAAAAACCTCCAGGATTGGAGCACCCACAACTTCTGGGGACAAGTTGTTCCGCTGGTTAATTGTTCTAGCACTGAGGAAATTTCTCCTTAGTTCTAGATTGCTTCTCTCCTTGATTAGTTTCCACCTGTTGCTTCTTCTCCTGTCTTCAGGAGCTCTGGAGAATAGATTGTCTTCTTCTTTGGGGCAGCCCCTTAGATATTGGAACATTGTTATCTGGTTACTTTCTTTTTAATTAAACTAGACAGATCCAATTCCTGCAACTGTAAAGGATTCCTGGTGTTCAGACCAAGTCCTTGGAGAACTTCTGACTCTTGCAAGCTCAGTTAGAGATGATGGGAAGTTTTATCTTCTCAGTGGAGAAACCTGGGATCTGCTATCTCTCTGCTCCCATCCTGTGGAATTTTGGATGGTTCTCTCTCCCTGATTCTGGATTCCAACTATAGTCCAGTGCTGGAAGAATGGAGTAAAAGGACTCCCCCGGGCAGAACTGTAGTCTACTTTGAAAAGTTTGGAAAGCAATGGTAGCTTGTTGCCATGACAAATGGGAAGATCAGGATTGTCAGTGTGCATTTCTTGTTTTAAACAACTCAACTTCCCTTTTATTGTCTCTTTCTGAAGCTTCTCTTGGGATTGATCGCGAAGTCATTGGAAAAAGATTCACGGTACAAGCAGAGAAATTCAGGGCTCATCAGAGAAAGGGAACACTAATTTTTTTTTTTTTGCTTTAGAAGAGAAGAAGGGTTTTTTTTTAAAGCACATACAGGACTCAGAGGTGGTATTCAGCCGGTTCTGACTGGTTCTCCTGAACCGGTAGCAGAACTTTTGAATAGTTTGGGCAACCGGCAAATACCACCTCTGACTGGCCCTGCCCCTATTTCTTCTATGCCTCCCATTGAGTCCCAGCTGATTGTCTGGGTCTTCTTTGGTTGCCCTGCATAGGAGAATGGAGCTGGAAAGCAGGTTAGTGGGGTGGAGAGGAAATGGGGATTTTGCAATATCCTTCCCCTGCTGTGCCCACCAAGCCACACCCACCAAGCCACACCCTGCCCACAGAATCGATAGTAAAAAATTTTGAATCCCACCACTGACAGGGCTCCCTGTTCCATGCAACCCACCAAGAGAATTAGGCTGGGATGCTCACAGATGTGCTGGTGTAAAAAGAGACAAGATGGCGGCTGTGAATGTGATCAAGAGTGTGTCCCTTTTCTGTATCCATTGGGACATTTGTCCAAGAAGAGCTAGCTTCTCACTGTACAGTCATGCCCTTTATCTAGACTTGGGTTCAGAAGATGCCCAGGAATTGGGTCTTGTGAAGTGAGAAACCCTAACAGCAGATGGAATTGGGGTGGGGGGGAGACCTGAGGTCCTTTAGCACATTGGAGATGGAGCCAATGATTCAAATATTCAAGCTTCCACCAATTACGAGGCTGTTTGTCAGGGATGTGACGAAGATTCCAGAAAGGGCTTTCTAGCAATTGCACAATTAGGCTACAGAGCTGATAGAAAAAGCCACAGGGGAAGCAAGAGCTCACTGACAGAGGCTGGCTTATGGCGTATGAGCAATTTGTTATGGCAAATGAAGCTGTTTTGGAGCTTCTGTTAAAGCAAAATTAAGTCGGCTCCATCCGGGAAGAAGGTCCTATGCTTCTCAGGAGGGTTGGGCTATTTTCTCCATTCCTGACCTTTGGGGGAATTGGTTCTAGTTGAGTGCCAGGTCATAGATTTGGGACACCTGCAAGAGTTGTGATTGTGTGGCAAGAACAGGGTAGCTGAATGAGTTGGTGTGATTCATTTCCCAGACAGATATGTTAAACATTGTTATCTCTAACATTGCCATTTTTTTCCTAGCATCTGTCAGAATGCAAAAATGTAATTAATTAATTAATCAGAATAGATCTGGAAGGAACCTTGGAGGTCTTCTAGTCCAACCCCTGCTAAAGCAGGAGACCCTAGACCATTTTAGACAGGTGTATGTCCAATCTCTTCTTAAAAGTGATGGAGCACCCACAACTTCTGGTGGCAGGCTGTTCCACTGGTTAATTGTCCTCGCTATTAGGAAGTTTTTTCTTAATCCCAGGTTGCTTCTCTCTTTGATCAGTTTCCATCCATTGTTTCTAGCCTTGCCTTCTGGTACTTTGGAAAATAAGTGTAATATTAATTAATTAAAGTTTAAAATAATTAAATCTTCTTGTAGAAAATTTCTTATCGACTCCTGGATCCTTGGCTATTTCTGAATTTCTGAATCTGTGTTATGGATTTTGGGAGGAAATGACTTTCCTAAAAACCTACATATTTAGAGGTATAGGTACATCAATTTCATTTAAGATATTCGGAAACATTCAGGAGGATTTTTAAATGGGATATAATACATGTATCAGAAGCGGTGTATCAGAACAGTTGGAGAAAAAAAACCCTAAAGGGTTACAACTGGATAGGAAAAGAGCATCTCCATGGATCACTGTCTGAAAGAAGCAGAGCTGAACTGGTTATTTAAAATAGGACATGCACAATTAAACACAAGGTTTTGAAGGCTGTTTTTTTTCCCTCCTTCCTTTTCTTCTCCTTTTAGCCTGAGAAATTCATTTTTAAACATCTCCCCCTCATCACCGCCGGTGCTTTCGCTCAGGGGATGAAACCAAGTGAGGCCTTTACTCAATTTTTAAAAAATGGTTAATTAGTTTTCAGGCAAATGAGGGGGGAGGAGGTCTACCGTCTAGGATCAAGCTTTTGCTATTCTTAAGAGCTTGGCTAGCTGTCAAAGAGGAGGAGACGTCGCAAGATAAATGGCCTGAAACCGTTTTTTGAAAACCGAGAGAAACTTAGGAGTTGGCAAGGAAAAAGGGTGAAAACAGAAAAAGGAAGATGAGGAGATAGCAAATTAACTGGGTGGATCCTTCTCTTCCAGATTGTATAAACATAGTTCAGGTCCTTTTTGTTATATTTTGTTATATTCCAGCTGGTTCTTCCTCTTCAGAGGGCGAGGCAACATAAATTATTTCAGCCTTCTTGCAACGGTTCTGTGAGTTGAGTTAGAGCAGGGTATCTCAACCTTGGCAACTTTAAGACATGGGGACTTCAACTCCCAGAATTCCCCAGCTAGGGTTAGGGGACTCGGCATTCTGAATTAGGCTTCAGATCACATCAAAGGTTCAAAAACCTGGAGGCCACGAGGTCATAGGGTTGAGAGAGGGTTGTTTGGTTGTAGTTAAAAAAAGATCTCTGTGTTGATATCTGAGTACTGTATAAAATCTAATCCCGTGGGATATCACATATGGGGATTATTAAGAGGAAGATAGTTGTCTTCCATTCCAAGGGATTTTGGTAGGACCAGAACTTGTGCCCAAAGCCACCATACTTCTGGATTGTGTTCAACCCAGAAAGCAAGGAGACAACCAACCTGGAACTAAATGAGAGCAATGAATCAATGGAATGACTTGCCTTTAGAAGTTGTGGCTGTTGTGGTTCGCCAGCAGCCGGTGCAGACGGCAGTGGAGTCAGACAGTGGGGAAGAAAGGGGACCAGTCCGGGAGTCTGGAGAGGACTCTGATGAGGATCCTGCATCCGATGCAGGGATGGGGCCAGGACCATCTGGGAGTGGGGGGCTGACTCCAGAGCCTTCGGAGTCTGGCAGCAGCGAGGAAGAGGAACCAGGGGAGCCTGTTCCCAGTGCATGCATGCGCAGAGCTGCTAGAAGGCAAGAGCAGCTGAAACAGAAGGAGTGACTCGAGAGTAAGGCTGGGAGGTGATTGCTCCACCCAATAAGGGATAAAAGTCAGGCCAAGATAATGAACTTTTTGCAGGAAGCAAAGTAATTTGATGGATTCCGAGTCCTTCTTGACGCTCTGGTTGGTTTTTTTCTGGCGAGTTTCTGTTATAATTGGAGACTTCTGTTTTTGGCAGCATTCCACAGCCCTGAAAGGCATGTGCTTATCTTGGGGAACTGTTTATAATTAGTTCTGGCTGGGAATGAAAGTAATTCCCAGTGTTGCAATAAAATAGATTTTGCTTTTAAAACAAGTTTGGGTTTAAATACGTTTGACAAAGCCTGGGTCAGAACAGTGGGAGTTCCATCATTGGAAGTTTTTAAGAACAGATTGGACAAGCATTTGTCTGGAATAGTATAGGCAGGATCTCCTGCTTGAGCAAGGAGTTGGTCTAGAAGACCTTCAAGGTCCCTTCTAACTCCAACAAAACAACTTACACTTAAGATTGAAAGGTGCATCTGAGATGAATTTTTTTCCAGGAGTCTAATACGAAAGAAGTGTGCAATGTATCTCTAGATTATCTCCAAAAGGACCAAGTCTCCTTTCTTCCACCAAGCTCAGAAGGTGAATTTGCATTTGAATTCAAATGAAATAATATAGACAGCAATTGCCAAGGCCAGCTAATGATCTACCTCCACCCAACAGAAAATGAAGTACAATAGGTATCTACGATGAAGCAGATGTTGCCTCGCATCTCCTTGCCCCTCAAAGAAAGCCCTCCTCCTTTATTTAGCAACATGTTCAAAGGAAGCATGTGTGAACACCTGCTGGGATGCAGTGGAGATGAAGCAATTTTGAAAGGCAGGGATTCTCTGGAGGTGCTCCTTGAGTAAGCTCCTGTGGAGCTGAATGGAGCCCTGCTGGGCTCCCTCCAGATGTAGCACTTCCTTGATAGCAAATGTGCCATGCTGGCCTGCTTGGTTGCATTTGTGTGTGGTGTTAATCCACACAATCTCTATTCTCCTTTAACAGTTAGGTCGGTAGGAAGTTGGAGGGCATCACATGGCTGTTTAAAGGCAAACTGGGCCGGGAGCTCTCTTTTGGATGGAAAAAAAATGCCTTGTCACTTGAAGAAACCAAAAGGAATCTGATGCCATCTTTTTCTAAATCTTTTTCTAATCTTTTTCTTTTATGTACACTGAGAGCATTTGCACCAAGACAAATTCCTTGTGTGTCCAATCACACTTGGTCAATAAACTATTCTGTTCTGTTCTGTTCTCTGCTCTGCTTTGCTCTACTCTATATTCCAATATATATTCTATTCTATTCTCTATTCCATTCCATTTCATTCCATGTTCCGTTCTGTTCCGTTCTGTTCTGTTCTGTGCTATTCTATTCTATTCTATTCTATTCTATTCTATTCTATTCTACTCTACTCTACTCTACTCTACTCTACTCTACTCTACTCTACTCTACTCTATTCTATTCTACTCTATTCTAAAAAGGAAAGAGCAGAAGAGAATGGTTGCGATGGAAGAACAAGATAAGGGTTTTTTGGCGCTCTTGAGCTTGGTTGTTGACTTTTAGATGTTTCATTACCAAACTTAACAGTGTCATCAACAGTGATACTGCCAAATTGGGTCATGAAATTGGGTGCTTCATCACTGGAAGTTTTTAAGAAGAGACTGGACCATCACCTGTCTGAAATGGTATAAGGTCTCCTGCTGGAGCAGGGGGCTGGACTAAAAGACTTCCAAGGTCCCTTCCAGCTCTATTCTGATCGATTGATTGCAATCGACAAGTCCATAACCAAGCTCAGAGATTACCAAGGTCTCCACTGAGAAGACTTTCGGAGAAAGACTTTGATGGGAAGCTCTAATTTCAAAGTGGAGTTCAGACTTCTACCCATGAAATGCTGCTTTGGATTGTTCTTGGTAGTGCCAACTTGCTAAAAAATTAGATTGGGAATGGCTTTTAAAAAATGGTGGCTATTTTTTTCACAACACTTACTGATTCGGTGGGAACTTCCTTGGCCCTAGATCTCTTAATCTATCAGAGGGTCTCAAGAAGACATCTGTCCCAAAGCACACCAAAATCACACATCTTTATTAAACACTGCTGTTCTGAAACTGCCAGTTTCTGGACAGATTTTTCTTTTATATAAGAGTGAAGTAATACAAAGCAATATGTTCCCGAAATCAATTAATTGCTAATCACAGTGTGTGGGGTTTTTTATATAATAAAAAGAGGTTATTTCAATCAGTTTCCTGTAATTTGGGGAGCTATTAGCTGACCTGGCCATGATATAATTATATATACAACCTATTAACAGCTTGGCATATAAATCTGCGTTGCCTTAATGAGCTGCAAATCTTGATCACGGTGTTGAAAGCAAGTTTGGAATGATTGCTGCAATGTCTTTGCTAATTGATTAATGAGGAATAAACCTCCGAGAGCTGAATTATATCCTAATAAAAAAACCGAGAGGTCTTGCAAGGCCTTGGCGATACCTGCACCGTGCAACCGAATAGCGGCGACAGTTTCCAAGAATTTCCCACAAATGGTTGAAATAGGTAGATGTTATGGAGTGATAGGTCCATGGTTGTAGGGCAGATGTGACGTTGGAGCATATGTTGGGGGTATTCTCATGGAACAGCTGCCCTTGGAGAAAGGGTTTACTTATTCCTAACTGACTACCCTGGAGAAGACGATCAATCATGAAGACTCATTTTCCAGGCATCAAACGGGTGCGTTTTCTTCCTGCCATCTATCTCCAGTTCCCCAGAAAGCTTTCCATCATCTCAGCTCTGGCGTTTCCTTGAAAAAAAAAATCCTGCACTCCATTTAATATCTACAGCTTGAATCTGAGCACAAGGCCTCTGATAGTTAGGGTGGTTTGTTGCAGGTATATATCATGTGGCTTTGGGATGTCAGCTGGCAGCCTTGGTGTTACCACTACTACTAGGAGTAGTGCAAAAGACTTATAGTCAAGAATGGGAAAATCAGAAGTCCGGGCAGTTCAAATAAATGTATAGGTTTATTACAAGCTGACGCTCTCTACAAGATTTGATAGTCAAAACAAATAGATAAGAATCAAGGGAATTCAAGTTGGGTTGGACTTAGATCTTGTGTGGGTGCGAAGGGATGCCAAACTGATAATGTGCTTAACCCCTCCTTCCCTTGGGCTCAGCCCGGTCATCTACACTTATCTTCTATATATTAGCACTTCCCTTCCAGCCAGGTGTCAGTTATTACCTTTAAAACCCTAAATGGCACATGGCCAGATTATATGAGGGTGTTTGCAAGTCCCACAAGGTTAGATAGGATGGATGGATTCTAGATCCCCTCCCTTAAATCTGTCATCTGATGGAACCTTGGAGTCATGTCATCTCTGTTAAGGTCTTGGGATTTAAGAGCTGACCAACAGTGAAGTTGATGCAATATAGGCTGATGCAACAAGGATGAATCAGCAAAGCATTAGTACTGCCCCTTTAAGACTGGGGATGGGTTCTACCCCTTTAAGAGGTGTTTATATAAAGGCAACCATTAGAGGGCATGTCTTATCTCCTTGTGTCTGGTATTCATTGCAGAGTTCTCTGTGTTAAGAAGAAGTTTGATTGCTTGTAAGGTATTTTGCCTACCATGTTTATTTCTGTATATAACTGTTGTAGATAAACCCCCGTTAAATGTCTAAGTCTCTGTGTGCTGTGTTTTGCTCCTGGGTTGTCTCATAATAGCAGTCATGCTGCAAATACTCTGACAATCTCTGAGGCCATCCCCCAAGCCTTTGGAAGACTCCTCTTGCCTGAGATTCTAGGAGTCCCTGGTCCTTTAGTCCTCCTGGAGGCCATTAAGACCTGGTTCTTCCTCCAGGGATTGGGCTTGGATGAATGTTGAATTAGGAGACCAGCAATGTGGTTGATCCGGGACCTGGTTGGAAGAGATGTTTTGCTTCTATTCTTGATTTCTAGGTTGTTGCAAGCCTCCCAGGATCACTCTATGAGATCGATGACTATGTAAGTTCTTCAAATAACATAAACCTGAGAATAATTCTACATTGATGATTCTCCATTTCCCTATTTTCTTTGCCAGGGAGAGTGCACTGATTTTCATGCCCCAGAAAAGCTCAGGAAGTGCTTAGTAGAAGCAGATCTTGTCTGGAAAATGGGTGGAAAACTCATTTCCTCTTAACGCCGAGGGACACACATTCCTAAAACATGGACTACTCCATAAGCATTTATTTATTTTATTTTTACAACAAAACCTCAAGAGGAAATTACTCTCCAGGCCGTGGAGGAATAGTTACTTCTTTGGTCTGCTGGAGGATAAAATGCCATTATTTAAGACAGATCATTGCATGCTTTCGCTGGCCGAAATGTTCTGCAGCTTTTCCACTGACAACTAGCTCCAGAGGGTTTTAAGCTCTGAATGTTTCCAATAAAAATGCCTTTTGTTAGAGAAGAGGAAAGAAAGTTTAAGGCTGGGCTATGTGGAAGTTACTTATCACGAAGACTCTGTGTAGTCAGTTAGATCCAAATAGGTGGCTTTCACCTTTGGTCCAGGACAGAATTCTCTGGACAAAATGTTACCTGCTGATTTTGCTGATCGATGGCAGAGAAAGTTTTCACAATCACCTTCTCTGGTTATTTTTCAGTAGAGATGCCAGGGGAAGAACCTGGCATGCAAAATAATTGTGTGGTTGCCTGTTCCTTGATTGTTGATGTATTTTGTTAGGGATGGTCCAGAAAAAAAACATCTTCTCCTGAATAGATGTGGATGAAATTCAGAAGATTTGGGGGTGCAGCTGAAGTTTTTCTTCCTGTTTTTTTCCCTCGACTGAGGAACATCAGGGGTGGGGTGTTGGCCCTCCACAGGAGTCCCAGTTTCTCATGTGCCCATTGAGAAAATTAATTGCCCGCCTCTGCTGTAGGAGGTCTAATAAATTTATTTCTGGGGGTATAATGTCCTTAGGGAAGGAGGGATAAACTTGGAAGGAGAAGTTCTTGAAGACAAAGGTTGCCAATCAAAAGAGGTGATCAGAGGCACATCAACTGACCCTCCAATTATGAAACCTCAAGCTGTGTCCAAAGGAGATGACATTTACTATGGGTTTGTGGCAATCTCCCAGAGATGAAAACATGGCAGCTAGTTAGTGCCATGGGAACAATTCAGCTGCAGGAGATACCTTTGCCACCCTTGGGGTCCCTCCAGTGCCAATGCTCTTCACTTCTCGGTAGACTCTGCTCATCATTGAGGGCTTTTTAACATTTCCATTTTTTTAATGATGGTTTTGATTGTAAGTTGACTAAACTCCCCTTTACTGCGAGATGGGCAGCTCTACAAATGTGAACAACAAAGACACAAATGCAATTTATGTGGATAGAGTCTAATTTTAAAATAATTTAGTGGGACCATATACAGTCGTGTTCTCTGAGTTGTCTCTCCATCAGTAGGAAGCCGATTTCAGATTTCACTGAATTTTCTCCTCTCTACAAAGATTATAAAACTTCACAATCTGATACAGGTGCTTCCCAATTTACAACTGTTAGTTTTGTAATCCTTTGAAGTTACGATAGCAATGAAAAAAAGTGACTTAGGACTGTTTTTCACACTTACAACCGTTGTATCATTCCATGGTCACATGATCAAAAGTCAGACAGTCAGAAACTGACCCATATTTATGACGGTTACAGTGTTCCTGGGGCCATGTGATTCTCTTTTGCGACTTTCTAACAAGCAAAGTCAACAGAGAAGCCAGATTCATTAAACAACTCCATTACTAACTTAACAACTCACTTAACGACTGTGGCAGAAAAGGTTGAAAAATGGGGCAAAACAACTGTCTTGCTTAGCAACAGAACTTTGGAGCTCAATTATGGTCATAAGTTGAGGATTGCCTGTGCTTAAAATTCTTTTAAGATCGCAGAACTTTTTTCAGACACAGTATATCCAAACTTTTAGCAATCTACTCACGTTCTTTAAAAAAAAATGTGTATGTGTGCAAAGTGCTAGAAAAAAATATATCTGGCAAGATTTTCTTCTCTGCTCTTCACATCCTCAGATTTTCCTTAAATGGAGAACTTTGGGGAAAAGCATCAGGTTTTTTTTTCCAGGCACGCTGCCTGAGACGGTGTTCAGAATCATTAAGAAAACTTCGGAAGTTTTACCTTAATTTGGTCCACTGAATTTCTGAAACAGATAAATGCTGTTAGCAGGCAGTCTTTTGAGTTTTAGTGGCCTGCAGCTGACACCTGAATGAAATAATATTAATAAACTACAGAGCCAACTTTTATAATTTTATTTCGCTCTGTCTGCCAACTGAATTCATATTGGACTAACCCAGCCTGGTTTGATTTACAGTTAATTTAAATTTAGTTAATTTAATGGCAGCCTTCCTTCCTTCCTTCCTTCCTTCCTTCCTTCCTTCCTTCCTTCCTTCCTTCCTTCCTTCCTTCCTTCCTTCCTTCCTTCCTTCCTTCCTTCCCAAGAACTTTATCTGTTTTTTTGGCCTCATCCTGAAGAAATCCAAATGAAATTGAAGGAAGGCACCTCATTAAGTTAACTGTACATTCATATATAGTTTATGTTTGGTTCTTCAATTATTATTATTATTATTATTTATTTGATTTATATACCGCCCCCTCTCCCCGAAGGGACTCGGGGCGGTGAACAGCCAATAAAAACACATATAACAAGGTACAAAATATGAGACAACATAGAATATTAAAATTTAAAAACTGAAATATAATATGGCTCTAATAAAATATAAACAAGTATTAAAAAGAATAAAACCCGATTAAAATTTAAAAACCCCTAGGCCAGTCCGGCCTGCCGAAATAAATGCGTTTTGAGCAACCGACGGAAGGCCATGAGATCAGGGGCGGCCCTTACCTCCGGGGGTAATTCATTCCAGAGAGGGGGTGCTCCCAATGAGAAGGCCCGCGCCCTCGGGGTCGCCAGCCGTCCAGCCGGCGGCACCCCGAGGAGGCCCACTCTATGGGAGCGTACCGGTCGGTGGGAAGCCGATGGTGGCAGGAGGCGGTCTCGCAAGTAACCTGGTCCCGAGCCATGGAGCACTTTAAAGATAGTGACCAAGACCTTGAAGCGCACCCGGAGGGCCACCGGGAGCCAATGCAGCGCGCGTAGAAGTGGCATAACATGGGAGCCCCTAGGTGCCCCCATTACCACCCTCGCGGCTGCATTCTGCACCAACTGGAGCCTCCGGATGCTCTTCAAGGGCAGCCCCATGTAGAGAGCATTGGCATAGTCTAGGCGGGAGATCACCAGGGCGGAAGTGACCGTGCGAAGCGCATCCCGATCCAGAAAGGGCCGCAACTGGTAGATCCTACGGACCTGTCCAAAAGCCCCCCTGGCGACGGCCGCCACATGATCTTCCAATGACAGCCGTACATCCAGGAGGACACCCAGATTGCGGGCCCCCTCTGTGGGGGCAAGAATTTCCCCCCCCACAGCCAGCGATGGAACCAGCCGGCTGTATCGGGGTGCCGGGAAGCACAGCCACTCAGTCTTAGATGGGTTGAGCTGAAGCCTGTTCTGCCCCATCCAACACCGCACGGCCTCCAGGCATCGGGCCATCACTTCGACGGCTTCATCGGGGTGGCCCGGGGTAGAGATGTACAGCTGGGTGTCATCAGCGTACTGATGGAACTCTACCCCAAAGCCACGGATGATCTCACCTAGCGGCTTCATATATATGTTGAACAGGAGGGGCGAGAGCACCGACCCCTGAGGCACCCCGCAAACCAGGGGCCTCGGGGCCGACCTCTGCCCCCCTGCCAACACAAATTGCGAGCGGTCAGAGAGGAAGGAGGAGAACCACCGCATAACGGTGCCTCCCACCCCCAACCCCCCTAGCCGCTGCAATAGGATACTGTGGTCGACAGTATCAAAAGCCGCCGAAAGATCTAGGAGGACCAGGACAGAGGAATAACCCTTGTCACGGGCCCTCCAGAGATCATCCACCAATGCGACCAGCGCCGTCTCTGTGCTGTGCCCGGGCCTGAAGCCCGATTGGCGTGGATCCAAATAGACAGCTTCATCCAGGTGCTGGGGAAACTGTTGTGCCACCACACTCTCAATAACCTTCGCCATAAAACGAAGGTTGGAGACAGGACGATAATTAGATAACAAAGTTGGGTCCAGGGACGGTTTCTTGAGGAGGGGTCTCACCACCGCCTCTTTCAAGGCGGCGGGTAGATATCCCTCACTTCAATCTTGCTACCCTCAACCGTTTGACTTCTACATTGTCTGAATGAATGGGGACAGACCCATTTTCAGTTCCAAAATTATGGATCTCACTGAGAGGAACTTCTAAAGAAATGGGAGAGAATTAGGGGGGATTTGGGGGGCTCTCTGACCACACCACCTCAACGTGTTTTTAATTCTTTGAATTCGACAAACCCAGTTCTCAGCATCTGCCCACTATTAGGTTATGGGAAAATGTGGCCAGGAAGAACTGAATTTACAGAGATTCGATCAGCTGAATTTATAGAGACTGCTCCTGGTTACAGTATATTCTACTGCCCATGTTCAGTGAATAGGTGGATATAGAATGCACGAAGCTGAGATGATTTTGCACTTGGGGACATGGAGGGATTGTTCACCTTGTTGACAAGGAATGAAAAAGGTCCAAGAGATTCCTGTCCCTTCTGATGCTTCATTGATACCTGCAATGGAGATCACACCTTATCTTGATGTAGAGTTTATTAAGGAACAAGAATACAACAACCTCATCCTAAGTGATAGCAGAAGACAAGTCTTGGATACCCCAATAGAGAAAGGAAAAAGCCTGCTTTGTAACATGACGGTCCCAGTTTCAAACCCTATAAGGGCTGAGAAATATTGGAAGTCCCTAAGATGGACAACCAATAAATCAATATTGAATTTGATGGGCTGATAATCTTATTTAGTCAAAGACACTTCCCCTGTTCCTAATCAGGGTCCTGAGAGGTTCTGCCTGCTCAAATACATTTTAAATATGAATGAAGAGCTGAGACATCATCTGTCCAACAGCTGCCTTGAAAGAATTATTTGACTACTCCTATTAATATCTTCCCACACTTGCCTAAGGAAATAAACAACACTGCGCTCTCTGAGGATTTAAGCACTGTAAACACGAGGCAAGCATTGTTCTTTCTGAAGCTGATGTGAAATTCAGACATCAAAACCCTGGTATATTCTCACCGAACCTGCACCTTCAAATTTCTCTTCCTTTCTAGACAGTCACATGACCTTTTGCTTTTGTGGTGTGCTCCAGGAAAGTTGTGTGGTCCACAACTTTGGAAGTGCCAGAGGCTCAGTCAACAGAGCAGCAGCTGTTGACCTTCGGGGCTGAAACTTTTGTGTCTCTGGGTCTGCGTTTTCAGTTGGCATTAAAATAGTATATAAAATACCATTCCTGGTTTGTTTTTGTGCCCATTTCATAAATACTGTTATTGCTTCGATTTGGCAGGGCCAATGGTGACCCGAGGACCTGCAGAATTGATGAAGAATGGCTGCCAGAGGGGGAAAAGGCAGAACTGGGCTAAGAGGTGGCATTTTGGAAGCTCTTTCTCTGAGCATGAAGTCAGTGGTTAACTCTTGAGTTGCTCTATCGGCACCAGAGGTAGTATTCAGCCGGTTCTGACCTGTTCTGGAGAACCAGTAGCGGAAATTTTGAGTAGTTCAGAGAACCAGCAAATCCCACCTCTGACTGGTCCCGCCAACCCCATCTCTTCTCTGCCTCCCATCAAGTCCCAGCTGATTGGCTGGGTCTTCCCTTGTTGCCCTGCCCAGGAGAACGGAGCTGGAAAGCAGGTTAATGGGGTGGAGAGGGAAGGGGGATTTTGCAGTATCCTTCCCCTGCCACACCCAAGCCAATTCCACCAAGCCACACGCACAGAACTGGTAGTAAATTTTTTTGAATCCCACCATTGGTTGACACTCGAAGAAAATTAGCCTGCAAGGCTCCTTCAAGCAGAGCTGTTGGAGATCCAAGTGCAGGAGATAAAGAAAGCTACCTGATGCTGAATCAGACCATTGGCCCTTCCTAGGATTGGCCCCATCGCTCAGTGCTATGAAGCAGCTGCTTTGACAACAAACCAAGATGGATGACAAACTGGAGCCAAGCTTCCAGAGAGTGTTAACAGATAACAGATCATCAGAGTTGGAAGGGACCTTGTAGGTCATCTAGTCCAATCCCCTGCCCAAGCGGGAGACCCTACACCATTTCTGACAAATGGCAGACAAAAGTTCTTTTGGGCTGAGTCTCCTTTCAGCTAAGATTCTACATAACTCTTTGAAGTGGCTTGCCATTCCCCATTGGCCACCTTCGCTTTAAGAGACCTTAGAATAATGCACTCTAAAGCAGGGCTCTCCAACCTTGACCACTTTAAGACTTGTGGACTTCAACTCCCAGAGTTCCTCAACCAGCTTTGATGGCTGAGGAACTCTGGGAGTTGAAGTCTGCAAGTCTTAAAGTGGACAAGGTTGGAGACCCCTGCTCTAAAGCACCTGTGATGCCTCTAATCTCTTTGTTGACAGTTTCCCAACAGTTGTCAGCTTATTGTGAGAGGAAGGAGAATCTCCTCTCATCATATATACTTCCTTTGCATCGTGTGTAACTTGTAGCTTTTCATTAGGGATATCTTTTGCCTGCCTTTCCCTTAACCATATAGATCTGCAGCTACAGAAGTCCTCAACTTAACAACCACAATAGGGATGTGCATTGCTAAGCCGGTTGCTAAGTGAATCATGCTTGGTTTGATGACCTTTTTTTTTTTTTGCCACAGTTGTTAAGCAAATCACTGCAATGAATCATGCAGACATTAAGCGAATCTGGCTTCAATCCAGTTGTCTTTGCTTATCTGAAGCTGACCGGGGAGGTTGCAAATGGTGACCATATGATCCCTCCAGGATGCTCAATGGTTACCGAGACATGCCTGTTGCCAAGCAACGGAATTTTGGTCACATGACCATGGGGATTTTGCAATGGTTGTAAGTGTGAGGATTGGTTGTAAGCTGCTTTTCCTAGTCTTGTGTTTGTCTATTTATTTAGATTATGGCACCTTCTAGGTTGATTTGCATTACTTGGAGATGCCTATATGCTAAGGACTGTTTTCCTGAGGTCTAATCATAGTGATGTGTTTTAAGCCAGGAGATATAAGGATTGTAGAAGAATTAGCTGACTCTATCCAAAGGTGCTTTTTCAGGAGGCAACTGGACTTCCTTGTTTTTTCTTTTGAAGATGTTTTGCTTCTCATCCAAGAAGTGTCTTCAGCTCTAACAGGATGGTGGGGAAGGGAAGGGTGGAATTATCCTGTCAGAGCTGAAGAAGCTTCTTGGATGAGAAGCGAAATGTCTTCAAAGAAAAAATCAGGAAGTCCAGTTGCCGCTTGAAAAAGCACCTTTGGGACAACCATGGCTTGGATGGCAGAGAATTTCTACAGACTTTTAGCTGATTCTAATGTTGTTGCCCAGGGACACTCAAGCGCAAGATTTCTACACTCTTCATGGAGGCTTCTTCCTTGTCCCCTAGTGCCATTGTAATTTTGAACAGATATGATAAGTTGAGGTCTACTTGTACTGTCCCTTTCTCTCTTCAAATAATGCTTTCACTACCTCTTTCTGAGCCTTGTCTGTCTTTAGGAGATGGGAAGGGTGGGAGATTCTCTTGGGAAAGCTCTGTCGAGAAATCACAGCCTGGGTGAGGTTGCGGGAGCAAGAGAAATCAAGGAATAATGGATGGAAATTGATCAAGGAGAGATTCAATCTAGAAATAAGGAGAGATTTTCTGACAGTGAGAACAATCAACCGATGGAACAGAAGTTGCTTTCGGAAGTTGTGGGAGCTTCATCCCTGGAGGCTTTCAAGAACAGACTGGACTGCCAACTGTCAGAAATGGTATAGGGTCTCCTGCTTGGGCAAGGGGTTGGACTAGATGTCCTACAAGGTCCCTTCCAACTCTGTTATTCTATTCTAAGTCCAGCCACATTTCTGCCTTGCTTGGATGGCCATCCAGTCCCTTTGCCGTTCCCCTTGTCTGGTGGCTGGCAACAGTTGAGTGAGCAAAAGAGCCTTTGGCCAGCAGCCATGCTGCACGGCTCTCTTCCAGCTGATAAGTGAGAGCCAGAAAACCTGTGAGTACAATATAAACATTGACATTGGATGCTTTCCCAGGAAAGAAAGTTAGAACAGATGAGGTTGCAATTTTTTTTTTTTTTGATAAGGTCTTGGCTCTAGAATGGCGAGCCTGGATTTTACTTCAACTCTCCTTTGACACGAGAAACCAAGACCTCCTCCAGGGTTGCCTGAGCTGCTCTTGATGTCAGGGAAGAATGAAGCAGCCCATCTCTCAGCTTGGACTACTTTCATGGAGGGGAGAGACACCCTGGGAACATAGCTGGAGGTGAAGTGTTTTCAAAAAGAAGTATGTTGGTGCTCAAAAAGACAGCAACTTGAGAGACGTATGGATATATGGATGGGAAATGATCCACTGGCCAGATATGATTTTTGATGATGAATCAATAGAAGAAGGCCTGTAGGAGATGACCAAGTGAGCCCGAGGGAGGAGTCAAATGTGTCATCAACCTTGAGTCCCTTTGCATCCACAAGAGATCTAAATCTAGCCACATTGAATTCCTTTGACTCTTATCTACCGCCAATTTGCTTTGACCATTAGTAGTTCAGATGCTTGAAGAGAAGTTTAGCATGCAATAAACCTATATATTGATTTGAACTCCTGATTTTCTGCCCTGGACAAGGCCAAGATTATAGAGCATGAATGAAGAGAAGAGACCAAGACAGTTAAGTAGTGATGGACCATCCACGCTTCCTGCAAATCTTCAGCAACACCAGTTAAAAAGACCAAATTGTCAGGGTAGAGTAGATTTCTTCTTGCCTGAAATCATAGATAATTGTTGTCCATTTGGATGAAAAAGGACCTTTCTCTGAACTCTTGAGAGTTTTTTGCTTTGGGAGGTAAAGTTGGTGATCAATCAGAAGAACGATAATGAGAAGACTCATTAGATGAAATTCTAGCACATTCTCTTTTCTCCACCGTCTTTTACGATGTGGTTGTAAAAGCCAGTTGTAAAGCTGTTGCTTTCTTCCTCTTTTCTTTCATTTCAGCTGAAAGTGAAAGATTAATTTAGAACAACATGGTGCAGTATCTTTCAGTAAAATATTAAAGATGTTTTGAAGGTACAAAAAAAAAAAAGACTAGGAAAAAGAATTCTACTTTCGTTTACATTTTTACAGATCAATATCTCTTGAAGACTCTTAGAATTTCTGGGAAGAAGATGCTCTTGATGGCTGAATTCTTCTGCCTTTGAAAGTCATTGGATGTGTCATAAATATGAATACAACTTACTTACCTACCTGCCTGCTGAATGGATTTCTAATGTCCAAGCCAGTATAATTCATTTTCTTCTTGGACTGCGAGCCAAGTTTTGTCAACTGTTGATGACTTTGGTTCATGGCATGGATTGTGAAGTTGCCATCATACATTTTGGAGCCTCCTTTCCTTCCCTAACAGCAGCAATACACTCACACCAAGTGGTTGGAGCAGAAAAGCAGGGAATGGATTGATTGTGATGATGAGGATGAGAATGAGGAGGATGAGGAGGAGAAAGGGCCCGCAAGTCTAGTTCAATCCCTGCAATGTGCAAGAAAACCAATTAAATCATCTTCAAGAGTTGGCTGTCCAATCTCTTCTTAAACCCCTTTGGAGATGTAGATTCAAAAACTTCCACCAGTAGGCCTGTAGGTAAATTATCCTACATGGTGGCATTCCTTGTAAGGGTTTTGATTCATCGCTTATTGTTTTTCTTTGTGTGCAGGAAAGAAAGGGAACTCCCGCGCGCGCACACACACACTGAGCAGTCAGAACCTGCCTATTAGGCAATTACGAGACATGCTCTGGGGACGGTTTGTTGAATAGAAACACAGGGTTGAACTTGACACTGTCACTTAATAAACACCTTTCAGGATCATCTTCAAAGGGGAGAGCTGCAACTTGTACTTAGGGAGCTTACTTCCTAAGCCACCTCCTTCTGATATTAAACAGGGTTTTAGACAGGTTAATTACAGCTGGTGGGTTTATCTGGCTTTTGATGCTTCCCAAGATCAAAGTGTGAAGGTTTGGGGGCAGGGAGAGGAGATGTTGGAGTGAGGGGAATTGGGGCTTCCCATTGCGTTTCTCCCATCAGTTTCCTTGTGTGCCTGCCTGAGACGATTTGGGAGGGAAGAACGACTCCAAATCTCTAGACAATTATGTAGAGATTGTGAATTCTAAGTATGGATTCACCAAATGTTGTCTAGCCAACTCTTGGTGGATGTAGGCCAGTTAACACCAATAAATTAAGCCTTGCTTCAAGAAAGTTTTTAAAGCTATCCTCAGAATGTCCAAGACTGATGGAAATGTCATGGATAAGGATAGGACCAAAGCCCACCAAAGATGTTCACATTTCTTTTTAAGTGGGTTTTTATAGTAGGGAATATAAAATTCCTGCCTTTTTTAGCCTGGCTGGGAATTCTTGGAGTTTCAACGTCCCTTCCCAGCTCTGCCCTGACTTTTTGGAGACTGGAATGTTAAATGAAGATAATCAAATGCCAGATTCTCAGACTCCATTCCCAATCTATTTCTCACCTCTCCAAGCAAAGAATGGGACACCCTTCAAGTATTTGAGTTTTCTCTGCAACAAGTTTTTATCGGTGGAACGATGGCCATCTCCTTTTGCCAGGCCACCTTGGCTCTGGGTGTAATGAGGCCTCATAGTTTGGTATGGAGTGGTGAATTCAGAATAGTATGGAAGAGATGTGTGGCCCTTTATGTGACAAAGCTACCTAGAATGCAGTTTGAGAGGAAACACGATAGTGCATTAAAAAAATGTTTAAGAGAAAAGTACTTTGGCAGCAAAACAGGAATGCTTGTCTAATGCCAGAAGAATGTTCCCCTTTTCTCTCTCTCTCTCTTTCTCTGTCTCGTTGTCTCTCCAAGAAAAGTTCAGAAGTTCAGTTCAGTGCTAGCCAACCTGTGATGACTTATCACACTCAAACTTGGCCTCCATTCATGGCTTGTAATTACCTGCACTTAAGGGGATTCATAAGTCATGTGAAGGAGGGATCCCATAAGAGCTGGTTTGTCAAGAGACACATGAAAATTAGTTGGGTGTAAGGGGTATAAGATGGTTAAGAAGAAGTGGAGGAAGAGAAGGAGAGAATACTTTATTGGCCAAGTGTGATTGGACACATAAGGTATTTGTCTTGGTGCAAATGCTCTCAGTGTGCATAAAAGAAAGAATACATTAATCAAGAGTCAAGAATCATAAGGTACATCACTTAATAACAGTCATAGGGTACAATAAGCAATCAAATCATACTAGGAAACAGTCAATATAAATCATAAGGATACAACTGACAAAGTTACAGTCATACAGTCACAAGAGGAAGAAGAGGAGGAGGAGGCGTACAGTCAAGAAGGAACAGGTGCTGAAGGAATATGGATTAAACCCAAACTTGAGTGACATGTGTGAAAGACGGACATCAAATAGATTTTGTTGCATGGAGAGAATGAATGAAGATCGGAGCACCAAACAAGTTGACGATGGAAACAGGAGAGAGTTGAAAAGAAGGGGAAGATGAAGTAAATTCAGACCTGGATGAGCCATTATGCCAAAGAATCCCATGCTTAGGGCCCCAGGAAAATGGGACAGACTTTCCACCCACAGTTACTATACCCTTAACTCTTCAGTGCAACCTTTGACTTTAGCTTTCAGCAAATGATCAGAATAGAGCTGGAAGGGATCTTGGAGGTCGTCTAGTCCAACCCTCTGCTCAAGCAGGAGACCCTGTGGCATTCCAGACAAGAGACTGTCCCTTCTTAAAATCCTCCAGTGATGGAGCACCCACAACTTCTGAAGACAAGCCATTCTACTAGTTAATTGTCCTCACCGTTGGGAGGTTTCTTCCTAATTTTAGGTTGCTTCTTTCCTTGATTAGTTTCCATCCATTGTTTCTTGTCTTGCCTTCTGATGTTTTGGAAATAAGTTGACCCCCCTGTGCTTTGGGGCAGCTCCTCAAATACTGGAATACTCATATCGTGCCACCCTTCATCCTTCTTTTCTGTAGACTAGCCATACCCAGCTCTTGCAACCTTTAGGAAGATTTAGGGAGTCTTCGTGTCTTATGAGTTAAGCAACAGAAGGGCTGAGGGACATCATGGTTGAGCTCTGCACAGGGGGTTCATTGAGCTTAATCCAAACCAGAGAAAATTAGGTCCTCCAAAAGAGAGAAGT
The DNA here is from genome assembly GCA_023653725.1 of Bungarus multicinctus. Taxonomy (NCBI): domain Eukaryota; kingdom Metazoa; phylum Chordata; class Lepidosauria; order Squamata; family Elapidae; genus Bungarus; species Bungarus multicinctus. The sequence continues at coordinate 25,385,584 of CM042837.1, forward strand.
GAGAAGTTTGGGGAGCCAAAAGTAAGGTATGAAGTGGTGGATGGAAGTGATGGAAGCAAGAACGGCTTCTATGAAAAAAAAAAAAAACCCTGATATGAAGAGAGATGCTAAACAGTGGTGGTGTAAACCAAGCTTTACTTCGTTTCTTTTTCTCATTTCGTGCCTTTTATTTATTTGGCCGATTATGCCTTATTCCTTTTCCCTGTCCTGTACCATGTTGCTTACCCTGAAAACAGCATAAGTATGTACATATTCATGTCAGTAATTAATTTCCTTGGATACAACCTGGAGCCATGGACCCTTATGTTAGCAGCAGGAGTATCTCACAACAAAATGGAGGCAGAAATGGCTGGTTGAACTTCCTCCAGGACATTAATCATCTTTTCTTTTGTGGAACAGAGACTGTTGCCGTGGAAGAAGAAGAAGAAGAAGAAGAAGAAGAAGAAGAAGAAGAAGAAGAAGAAGAAGAAGAAGAAGAAGAAGAAGAAGAAGAAGAAGAAGAAGAAGAAGAAGAAGAAGAAGAAGAAGAGGAGGAGGAGGAGGAGGAGGAGGAGGAGGAGGAGGAGGAGGAGGAGGAGGAGGAGGAGGAGGAGGAGGAGGAGAAGAGGAGGAGGAGGAGGAGGAGGAGAAGGAGAAGAGTAGTAGTAGGAGAAGAAGTAGTTTCTGATAGGGAAATTGAGTTAGCAACTGCCTCTTAAGAGCCAATTGGGTCTTTCTGCAAACAGATTAGAGGTACATATAGCTACATTTAATAATGTGCTTTTTCAAAGCTTTGGGAACAATGGGTTTTTTTTCTTCTTCTTCAAATCTCTTGTTCCAAACCCAGCTCATTTCTTGCAAGTACTTTTCACCTTACGTTTGGAAGAGATTCTCCAGCAGAACTGTCTGAACCAAAGCCTTAAAGCTACTACAGGCACTAGGATACCAGCCAGGTATTCAGCAAGCAAAATTATATCGGTTATTTATCTTCCCCATGTCTGGAATTCAAGCTCAGATGTTAGGACTGCACAATTCTCTGTTCTCCGCTTTTAGGCCAGACAAGTTAATATAATGGAATTAATAACAGCAGAAATTATAACAACAAAATAGCATAAATAACAACCAAATAAAATAATAACCAAATAAAAATAACAGAAAAAGAAAAATAGAATAATGATAGCATGTTCTGTTTCCCCTCTTTCTTTTATGCACACAAATGTACAAACACACACACACACACACACACACACACACACACTCTTCTTGTGCTCTATCCATCATCGGATGTTGGCAATCATGTTGGCGATCCTATTTTTATCAACAGCCTCACAAAAAAGTAATACTTTGCCTTTCAGGCTGTATCTGTAACTGTAGCTAATGGATCATTTTCATAAAGGGGAAGGAGGGGACCAAAAAGAAGCATATTTCAGGGCATGTCAGTTTTTCAATTTACAGTGAATTCATTGCAAGAAGCGTGGAGAAATTCTTTCTGTCTGTTTAATGGGAAGTATGAAGAAAGGCAGGGAATGAAGGAAGGGGGGAGAAATGTTGTTTTGTTGTGATTTCCCTTTGGAAAACAACAATGGCAAGAATGTTGTGGAGAGGACACTCATCTCTCTGGCTTTGTTGTGGTTCTGGAGCTACGGCAAATTCCACGAGGCTGTGGGATTGGCTTTGCCATTTATAACCCCCCTATAAAATGAACGTTGTGAATCTTTTGTTTTGTGCTCCAAAACTAAGATGAGAGAGCAGAAAACCCCAAGAGCGCTTGTCAAATTCTGGCTGGCAATTGAGGAGAAGACATCTCCAGTGATGGAGCACCTGATCGCCTCTTTCCAAACAGACAAACACACCGAGGTGCCAAGCGGGAATGTTGAGTGATTTTGTTATGACAGGTTTGGGGTACATTTTTGAGAAATGTCAAAAGCTTCCTAAAACAAAACCTGCATCTAATGATCATCTCTTGGCAAGAAAATTACCTAGGAAGGTTTTTGTCAACATCAGAGGGCAGAGGATGAAGTTGAGAGAATACCTGCAGGTATAGCAAAATGGCTGGAGTCCCATGGCCAGGAAACTCAAATGAGCGGGCCAAGAAAAACACAGGGGAAGGGACTGGGGTCCCTGCACTTTTATCCCCTGTCTGCAGGTTCCAAGAGGTTCACCATCATCTCAGGATGGAGAAGACCCAAATGATCTGTGAAGAATTCTTCATTTGTAACGCAGGTTGCAAATGGGAGACCAACTTGGTCAAAGCACCAACATTGAAAGTTTTTAAGAAGAGATTGGATAACCATTGTCTGAAGTGGTGTAGGGTTTCCTGCCTGAGCATGGGGTTGGACTATAAGACCTCCAAGGACCCTTCCAACTCTTATTCCATTCCATTCCATTCTTTCTACTCTACTCTACTCTACTCTACTCTACTCTACTCTACTCTACTCTACTCTACTCTACCCTACTCTAAAGCCATTTTGGAGTCCCCATGGCACAGAAAAATACAGATAAGTGTTTTTCCTTCCAAACATTACAGATCAGATTTCTCTGATGAATAGGATCAGTGGAAGCCATTGTGGTTTAAGATAAACAGTTCACTGCTTAGCAGCCATCTGTGGCTTCCTCAAGCTCACTTATAAAATCCAGAAATTTGGACTCTGTAAGTCATCTGCGTCTGTAATTCTCACTTCTTTCCCTTGGAGACATCATACCCCTTCACCCTAATTCTTAAATTAGAGGGATAGGGATATACTGGGTTTCGTATCAGGGTTTTATTTCTGTTAGCTGCCCAGAATCACTGTGAGTGAATTGGGAGACCATGTACGTTTCCCAAATAAATAAATATCTGGAATATTTATGCAAGTACTAAAAAGTTTCTGCTTCCTCCAACCCACCAACGGGCTTGATTCACACATTGCCCTAAAACCATGGTTTATTTAGCCATTTTTTAAATTAATGAAACCCGCAATTGGGCAAACTGTGCTTTAAACACGAAACCTTGCTTATCAACTTGAACCCTAGCAAAGCAAAGCCAGTGGTCACCCATGGTTGATATCGTGAGACTCTGTGGGATTTCAGAAATTAGCTAGAATATTGAGATTATGCTCTGAAGCAATATGGATAGCAGGTTTTGGACCTGGGTTCCGCTCCCCCCGCTCCCCCCAAAAATATTACCTGCATTTTGCTTTGCCTGCACAGAAAACCTACTAGGTAGGCAATAGTCTTCCTTACAGGAAAATGTATTTGTTCTGGCTAAGTTGAATTAACCCGGAGGGATTTTTCTTCTGTTGTGCTTCCTTACTTTCCAGTACCACATTAAAGCTAATCATATTTCTGGAAGGGAAAAAGTCTTTTTAACGGGATAGACTCAACAGATGGGATGTGAACGGTGCTGGCTGATCTAATTATATACTCCCCCCCCTTTTTTTCTGCAGTGAAGTGGCGTAGCTCATACCCTTCGATATTTCTTGTAAAGTTTGCACTGTTGTGCCCCTAAGAAATGAAATTATTGCAATAATTGGTTTGCAAAGCCACCTGCCTCGCTGTGCCTCGCTTATAAAAGCGTTGGGCTTCTATGTCGGTTAAGGAAGGGCTGACGGGAGAGAATGTTACGCTGGGGCTCATTAGAGGCCTTTTGAGTGCCAACATTTATGAAAAGGAGGAGATTTCGCACAGCTGTGGGCTCCCAACTCAGCCTCTCTCAGGTGCAACAAGAAGCATTCAAGGATGTTGCAAATGGCGGATAGTCCTCGACTTACGATTGAGCCCAACATTTATGTTGTGATGTGAGACATTTGTTAAAGTGAGTTTTGCCCCATTTTATGGCTTTTCTCCCCAGGTTTGTTAAGGGAATCACTGCAGTTCTTAAATGAAAAACACCAGTGGGTGTTCAAAGAATTTTGCTACCCGGTTCTGTGGGCGTGGCTTGGTGGGCGTGGCAGGGGAAGGATAGTGCAAAATGCCCATTCCCTCCCTACCCCACTAACCTGCTTTCCAGCTCCCTTCTCCTGTGTAGGGCAACCAAAGGAGACCCAGCCGATCAGCTGGGACTCAATGGGAGGCAGAGAAGAGATGCGGTTGACAGGGGCAGTCAGAGGTGGGATTTGCAGTTTCTCTTTGAACTACTCAAAATTTCCGTTACCGGTTCTCCAGAACTGGTCAGAACTGGCTGAATACCACCTCTGAGTAACCCAGTTGTTAAGGGAATCAGGCTTCCTTATGGACTTTGCTTGTCAGAAGGTCGCAGAAGGGGACACAGCAATTGTCATAAATGTGAGTCCATTGCCAAGCACTTGAATATAAATCATGGGGCTGTTGCAACAGTTGTGTGATGAATGGTTGTGTCACTTTTTTCAGTGTCGTTATAACTTCAAACGGTTGCTAAATGAATGGTTGTAAGAAGGACTGTAGCATGTGTGTCTGGCTGGGTTGTTTTTCTAAATTTATTTTATTTGTTTTGTCCATTGCTTACAAGATAATAGGTATAAGTAAAAACATAGTTATGAATACATGGATACATATAAGAAAAAAAATAAAAGAAACAATAGGACAGGGATGGTAGGCACGTTGGTGTGCTTACACACGCCCCCTACAGACCTCTTAGGAAGGGGGTGAGGTTAATAGTAGACAGTCTAAGGTTAAAGTTTTTGGGGTTTGGGGAAGAAACCACAGAGTCAGGTAGAGTATTCCAGACATTGACCACTCTGTTGCTGAAGTCGTATTTCCTGCAATCAAGTTTGATGCGATTAACCTTGAGTTTGAATCTATTGTGCGCTCTTGTGATGTCATGGTTGAAGCTGAAGTATTCATTGACAGGTAAGTCATTGCAATGTATGATTTTATATACTATATTTAGATCGGACCGAAGGCGGCATAGTTCTAGGTTTTCTAGGCCTAGAATTTCGAGTCTGGTGGCATAAGGTTTTCAGAGTATTGCAGTGTAAATTCAGTGCCAGAAAAGTAAACACAGATGACTGACGCTTCATTTTACTTCTTTATAAACATATAAAGTAAATTTTACAAACTGGTTGTAGATTTCTCCAACATAGAACAAGCTCAAACAGAAGCAGATATGTTACAGGTTCAGAGCAGGGCTCTAGCTTGCAAGTAAGCAAGTTAGTTTCTCTTTCACTTTAGAGCTGAGCACAGAACAGAGATAAACCAGGCCCGGATTCTCTCTTGTAAGTTTCAGCCCTCAATTCAGCTCTCATTGGCTGACCTTGTTACTAAGCTCTATTCCACTTCATGAATATATTCTCACATGGGTATACACACACACACACTCCTCAGATCACCACATCCAGATTCTGCCATTCTGCTAAGCCATCATGCCATTTGGGTGAGGTTCAGGGGTACCCTAATTCCACTTTATTATCAGATAAACCAGGATTGCGCTAATCCCTGTGTGCAAACAGGGTCAAATTCTTGTCCCCGAGGCTGCTGAGAATATACTCTATTTCTGAGGATGGAAAAGTGATGGAAAACTTCGGCTCTTGGCACGATGGGGCAATTATTACGAAGCTGCAAAAACTCTCCTTCTTATAAAGCTCTTAATTGTTTTCAAGCCAGTGCCTCATTGAATGAATCATTTCGGTGGGTGGAAAAAGAGGCCGCGTTTTATAAATGAGGTGTTGGCAAATCACAAAACCATCTTCATTTTAACTAGTCCCGCCTTGCATTCCATCCCCCAAATTTCTTTGAAAAGAGAGAGAGAGAGGAGATATCACATTGATGCTTCATCATGGGATTGTCGTGTTAGAAAATTGTTTCATCTCAAAATGATTCCATGTCAAAATAGCATATTTCATTCCAAAATGTTGATTAGAAAACAACATTCCCCCCCCATTGTGCCAAAAGCTGACAAATGTCATTTAGGAAGGAAAGGTACAATTTTCTTTTCAGTGCAGAAGCTTCTCACTCTGTTCCCGCTTATTTGGAGGAGCATATTTAATATTTCATGTTTGGATGTTAATGCCAAAATGGTGCCTTTTAATCTCAAAAAGTTTCTCTTCCTTCCCGGCCTGGGAAAGGGGGAGGCATGTTTGCCATTGGCTCTGTTTTCAATTTTGGAGCTGAAGTGTTAGAGGGAGAAGGAGAGAGGCTATCCAGGTTGGTTATATGATGAGCTGCTATATAAATGTAAAAAGAAAGAAAGAAAGAAAGAAAGAAAGAAAGAAAGAAAGAAAGAAAGAAAGAAAGAAAGGAAGGAAGGAAGGAAGGAAGGAAGGAAGGAAGGAAGGAAGGAAGGAAGGAAGGAAGGAAGGAAGGAAGGAAGGAAGGAGAAAAGGAAGAGGAAGAAAAAGATAAGAGGGAAGAGAGGGAAGGAGAGAGGAAAAAGAAAGGAAGAAGGGAAAAAGAAGAAAAAGAATTGAAAAAATGGAAGGAAGGAAGGAGAAGGAAGGAGGGAGAAAAGGAAGAGGAAGGAAAAGATAAGAGGGAAGAGAGGGAAGGCGAGAGGAAAAAAGAAAGGAAGAAGGGAAAAAGAAGAAAAAATGGAAGGAAGGAAGGAAAGAAGAAAGGAAGGAGAAAGAAGGAGGGAGAAAAGGAAGAGGAAGGGAAAGATAAGAGGGAAGAGAGGGAAGGAGAGAGGAGAAAAGAAAGGAAGAAAGGAAGAAGGAAGGGAAAAAGAAGAAAAAGAAATGAAAAGATGGAAGGAAGGAAGGAAGGAAAAAAAGAAGTACTCATCTAAGTCTTTAAAGAAGCCATTGCCCCAAAGCTGCCTTCCAATTCTACCCTCTGGTTTATTGATATTTGGAAAGCTCTGAGGTTATGGATAAAGTTTTCCAATATTGACCAAGTCCACAACTCATAGCACAAACTATAAGGTGGCTGCTTATAGGGCCTCAACTTATTGTCCCTGAGAAATCCACATTTTTATCACTCGTGCAGGAGTGACAAGAGTTATTTGCTACTGGATTGCATTTCCCTTTCCCTTTTCAGTCTCCGTCTGAGGATCACAGGATTCTGCTTGTCCGTAGGCACAAACGCCTTCAGGGATGTACGCACACAATCACTAACTACTCAAGCTTCAACTAAACTAAGAAACCTGGGCTGCACTTCACTGAGACACTCTGAGCTCATGTATCAGAAGATGGAGTCCGTTTTTCCAAGCTGGAACCGATAAGAATTGGACACCCAATTCTGTCAAGAGCTGGTGTTGAAATGAGCTGTTTAGAGATTAAAATTGTTCAACTCAGCCTTTATTTGCCTGGAATTCCGATGCTAGCAGGGATCATATAGCAAAGGCTTTTGAATGCAGGCCAAATCAGCAAATGCAACAGGAAGTGTGGATGTGTGCAGGGATGGGATTCTACCGGTTTGGACCGGTTTGGTTGAACCGGATGTTAAATTTGCATCTGGTTTGCCGAACTGGTATTTGAACTGACTGGCTGGCCCAGGAGTCTCCCATTTTTGATGCAGGATCCACACGGAGACTCTGGGAGGGGAAAATAGGCCTTCCAGAAGTACCGGAAGTCTGGAAACAGGTCCATTTCCGGCTTCCGGAGGGCCTCCAGAGCCCGGGGAGGCCGTTTTTGCTTTCCCAGAGGCCTGAGGGAAGCCTCTGGACCCTGGGGAAGATGAAAAACAGCCCTCCCAGAAGTTCTGGTAGACCATGCCCACCATGGCCACACCCACCCAGCAACCGGGCAGTGAACCTGTTGCTGGGATTTTGGAACCCCCCCCCCCCCCCCGGATGTGTGTATGTGAGATCGGATGTGCATTCATGGATTCCCTTTGCAAAGTCTAGATAGATAGACTTCTGAAAGTCTGCACAACCATCTATCTATCACAACTCCTCTCTCCAGCATATAATTTAGGCTTGGGTGAGTTATATAAAACTCTGCATCAGATTATGAAACTAGTCATCTAAGAAGTAAAGCAAGCACCGGTAAACATATTTTTAAGGAAGCTCATCAACTTTTAAGTTGACAGATGCAGGCTACCAAGAACAGGATTGAAATAGAGCCAGAAGATGATCGGCTGAATCACCAATAGGAGGTGGGAGCACCTGAAAACTCCACATTCTGGGGGATAGATATATCTGGATGTTCTAGCTGAGCTGAAGGTTATGTGGTTTTCAAGTGGAAGATGAGAAGGAAGGGGCACAGCTGCAAAATGGAAGTCAACCTAGAACCCAGAGATCAGCATCTGGTCCAAACCCATGAAGAACGATCACTGTTTCCTGGAAAGCTGGTGACCACTTGGGATCAACTGGGAATCCATTCCCATCTCAAGAGATGCTCCAGTCTTGAGCTATAAACTAAACCAAGCCAACCTACTGTGGTTTTAAACCAGCCAAGGGAGCAACAATGGACATGAATCCTGGCCAGATGGTGATCCTTTCAGATCACAGCAAGTGGCCCAAGAGAATCTTGGCTAGTCCTACTGCAGGAGAACATTTGCAAAATATTATTGAGAGCAACCATATCCCATCTCTTTCTTTCCTCTAGTGTTTCTCACATTTGGCAGCTCACAGCGTCCCTGGTCTAAAACGAAAAACATTTTTTCATGTTTAGTCCTTCTTTTGAAGGCATCTAAAAGTCAAATTTTATTTCTGTTTGTTTCTGCATCCGCTCCAAATGGGCCTCAGAGCCATTTAAAGCTCTCAGAGGAGAATTATAAAGGTGTTAAAGGTTGAAGAGGAGAAAGATTTGGAATCCGAAAGGGCTAGCTAGACACAAGGAAGAAAAATGAAGAGATATTGATTCCCCACCACACCTCACCCAAATCCAATTTGTAACTGGGGAGTAAATGGGACGCAACTGTTCTTTCTATTCAGAGTAGAAAAGGGTAAGAAATTGAGTCAGTCCCAGGAATTCTGAATTCACCGGAGAAATAAAATAGGATAATAAATTATAGTCTTGCCTTCAGGTAGTAAATTGCAGACCAGGGACATCCAGCATAACTGGCTGTAGAATTTTGGAAGTTGAAGTCCACAAGGTTGGAAGGTTGGAACTCCTTCTGTAGACCAAATTGAATTTCAGCATCTGTTTCAGGTCCTCTAGGATCAAGATTTGGTATAAAAGTGGCTGATTTTCCATTTTCATTTCCTGCCCATTCTTAAAAAGTCCAAAACTGCACCACCAAAGTCCAGTGTTCAAACATTGCCATGAATTTGAGATATGGGTCTTTTTAAAAAAAGACATTGTCTTTCCACCTTTAGCTCACCACCAATAGATGGGGACAACATGCCCTTTCCAAGATGTCGCTCTGTCACTTGATAGCTTCCCATAAACAGTAAAATAGAATAACAGAGTTGGAAGGGACCTTGGAGGTCTTCTAGTCCAACTCCCTGCTTAGGCAGAAAACCCTATTGACCATTTCAGACAAATGGTTATCCAATCTCTTCTTAAAAACTTCCAGTGTTGGAGCAATCACAACTTCTTGAGGTAACTTGTTCCCCTGGTTAATTGTTTTAACTGTCAGGAAATTTCTGCTTAGTTCTAGGTTGCTTCTTTCATTGATGAGTTTCCATCCATTGTTTCTTGTCCTGCCTTCAGGTACTTTGGAGAATAGCTTGACTCCCTCTTCTTTGGGGCAGCTCCTGAGATATTGGAAGGTTGTTATCATGTCACCCCTAGTCCTTCTTTTCATCAATCTAGACATACCCAATTCCTGCAACGTTCTTTGTATGTTTTGGTCTCCAGTCCCATAATCATCTTCGTTGCTCTTCTCTGCACTCTTTCTAGAGTCTCCACATCTTTTTTACATCATGGCAACCAAAACTGAATGCAGTATTACAAGTGTGGCCTTACCAAAGAGTTATAAAGTGGTATTAACACTTTCACGTGATCTTGATTCTATCCCTCTGTCAATGTAGCGTTTATACATCCAGAAGCTGAAGGCCACCAACTACTAATCCCTGGTCAATGCAATGTGTGAAATCAACCAACAGTTTATAATGGAAAACTTTTCGGTATCAACCATACCAGGTTTTCTGCAGACAGGAAACCAGCGGTGGAATTAGGAGTGGCCTGTTATTTTGATCCTTCAAGTCAAGCAGTGAATGTGAAAACTATTAGTGGCCTCCAGTTTCTACAGCTGGATTTCCATCATTAGCTCATCCTTTATGAGGCCCTGATTACAGTGGCAGATCATTGACATTCTTGAGGTTAATAACGGTAAATTGCAAAACAACTCAATTGATTGTAATAATTGCTTCGCTGAACCAGAAGAACAAACACTTAGTGCATCATTTATTGACACTTCCAAACATCCTTGTGGGCAACCAGGCATTATGATACCTGGTTTGCCCTGAGAAGCCAGCATCCCAACCTGAAAGGTATGTGTGTCCTCTGCATCTCCAGACATCTCCGCTATGCACCTTCATCCATGGTGATGGAACCAGGTTTCATAATGTTAATAAAGGAAATAATCTAGGATTCTAACCATGATTTGAGAGAGAAATTGGGAAAACATGCAAAGCCAATCATGCTTCTGTTGGAATTCTAGCTGCCCACCACATTGTCCCTGCAGCTCCTTAGCCGTGGGAGGTGAGTTTTGGACAGTTGCTCCTGCAGGTATCTCCTTTGCAGTTTTATGGACCTTCCAGGAGAAGAAGGGTTTTTAAAAAGGCTCGAGCTCCTGGAAATCAACATGTCCACTTTTCCTCCTTTCCCTTCTCACTTTTAATGCCAATCGTGGCTGGTAGAAGTAGTGAAATGACTCTGGATTTGAGGACAAAACAGAAGACCTCTGCTCTGTTGGTGTAGAGGGGGAAATGGGTGGAGCTTCAATTACATTGTCCTGGTCCTCCATTTGGCTCTTTTGACCTTATCTTGACCTCCCCTTGATTGGAGGATGTGGCTTGGAAAAACTTGATAATTCTCCTGCAGTGAAAAGTGAAGGACCCTATACGATCAGCCGAGGTTGGTTGATGGGTGCTCTGGCCTGTTGTGTAAAAATGATTCCTTTCCATTTCACCATCTTCCTCCTTTCCATGACATTAAAATGACCATTGTAGCCACTGTTGACGGGCCTCTGGGATACCTAAGGAGCTCCTTGTGGCTTGTGAGATCTTTGATGATGCTACTCTCAACTAAGGTAAGGAGAGACAGTGAATATTGCTGCTTGAAGAGAACCTTCCAGCTCTACACTCCAACATGGTAAGACTTGGAATCCAGAACCAGGTTGAAAAGATAATCTGTATATATAAAAGCGAAATACCACTCACGCATCATCACACAATCTCCAGAACTGTAAAGTCTACAAACTTGAAATTTGACACATCTGATCCTCTTGGCTTCTAGATGCTCGCTAAGAAAAGATTTTTCAAAATGACCATAAAAGCTATTAGTATTTCCTCTATTATTATTATTAACAAGCTGTGATGCTAAGGAGTTCTACTCCCCCTCCCCACCTGAAAAGAAATCTGTTCCAAATGCAAAAAAAAAAAAAGGCAGAGGAGAGAGTTTCAGTTTTAGTTTTACTTTCACAGCACCAAGCAGCTCTAGTATAGAACAGTTGAGCTAAGCCATGGCAAGGCTCCTTGCTGCTTCTTGCTCACACAACAAACATACTGTTTCACTTTCCAAACAGCCCTCAACTCTCTCACACACTGACAGGACGCTAGCCAGATGAATACCGATGGATGCTGGTAGGCAGAGGCACAATTTTCCCCCTCTTATTTTCCTCCCCAAAAACTAAGCCCGACCACATAGTTTCATAGCGAAGACGGGTATCCAGCTGGTTTATAGATATTCATAGCCTGATACATTGGGAAACACTCTAGGCTGGGCTAATCTGGATTGGTTCAGCCTCTTGTTTGGTTAAGCTCAGCCTAGAGTTAAGTGCATTGCATTAACCCACCTGATGAAAGCTTACTCAAAGGTAATCCCCCTTCTTCAGTGGGGTTTCCAAATCAATGTACTCTTAATTGCAGTTAACTATTACGGCATCTGCTTCCTTGTCAGAAACGTGTTTCTGGGGTGATCTTGAGTTCAGATTGGAAACAAACCACCCCTTTTCTTTTTTCTTTTGCAGATTGTCAGTAAGTGGGACTCTTGTTATTCTTCCATGGGAGAAAGCGTCTCTGTATCAGATTCGGGTCAAACCATAAATTTGGCATTAATGCGCACAAATAGAAAATTGGTCCTCCACCCCCTGGTGAATACATCTCGTGCCAGACCAGATAGAAACATAATTTATCCTAGAAATAACTTTATGCAGAGTTGCTCGGGATAGTTTCAGTTCATTTGGACAGGGAATAAATGACAAAGGGAAGATTAAGGCATTTGCAGCCGTCACCGAATATCTGAAAAAAAAGCAGAGAAAATATTATTGAGAACACTCCGCGTTTCCCTAAATTTAGCCATTTAAAAAGGAAGTGCTTTTCAAAAGCCGGTTTAAGTGACACGGCCTGGCCTGCTAAGGCTGACCTGTGATTGAAGCCATGAGTCTTGCCCCAGGGATCCCAAAATTGGACCTGAACAGGGGATATTCTGGAGTCGTTTGACTGAGAAACTGAATGTGTCCACAGGGATCCTTCAGTGCACAATGCCAACAGTGCAGGGTAGCAATTGTAGAGTTGTGTTCTACCTAGTGGTGGTCTTCAGCAGGTTCTGAGCAGTTCTGGAGAACAGGTAGCAGAAACTTTGAGTAGTTCAGAGAACCAGCAAATCCCACCTCTGACTGGAGATTTTACAGTCTCCTTCCCCTGCCATGCCCACCAAGCCATGCCCACAGAACTGGTAGTTAAAAAAAATTGAATCCCACTACTGCTTCTATCATATGTTCTCCAATCTTTATCTGAGTGGAGATAAATCACCTTTTAGAGGTGGTGATTTGGCGTTATTCCACCACATATAGAGGAATCAAGGGGGCTCTCACAGCTTTCCCTACAGCCTCACCTTGGAGCATTTTTTGTGCATGGGTGGCAGAGAGGAAGATGACCTTTGATGGATCAAGAAGAGGTTTCATGGTTGTCCCATTTCTTGGCTAAAGGACCTGGACAACTTTGTGGGAACCAAATCCTCCTTTGAAGTTCTGTGCACCCTAGTAGAAACACGCAAAAAGGAAGGCATCTTTGATAAAGCCGCAAAGGCTTAGCAATGAATTCCATCCATATCCAGCAGACCTGCCTTCTGCAATTGTGGACTGATAAAATATCCCCTTTCCTGTTTTTCACTCCACGGAATCCTAAAGTGGTTGACCAGTCCAATGGTAATTAACATTTCCTCCCTTGGTTGGGCTTCCTCCTTATTGCCTCCTGAAGGGAAGGGGATGGAAGGAGGAAAGGAAGGAAGGAAGGACTGAAGGAACGAAGGAAGGAAGGAAAGACAGCAAGGAAGGAAAATAATATATGGCAGAGAGAAAAGGAAGGGAAGGAGAAAGGAAGGGGAAAGCTCACAGCCACCATCTGGAAGAATCTCTGAAGAGGATGAATTTCCTCCTACTTTTCTTGCTTTCCTTAAAAGACAGCCTGGTATGGGAGTCCAGAATTTAGAGGAGAGCTCAGGATGCTTCTTGTATTCTCAGCAATGTCTAATCCTTTATTGAATTCTGCTAAGCTTCTTCGCTGCAGTGCTATCCGATGCCAAGAGCAGTTGGTCTCCAATAAAGATAATCACAGTTATCAGCCAAGTCTGCTCTGTAACATGGGGAAGATCTACTAGGTCCTCTGCTTTGCCCCCCACCCCACCAAGGCTGAAGAAGCTCCTTTCTTTGTCTTGTCCACATACTTCAATTTCCTTCTCCTGTTACAATGGTGATTGGGGGGAAGGAAAAGAGATGGGGAATGAAACTATGGCATCCAATAATATCTCTCAGCCTTGACAAATTGAAGACGACTGAGGAATTTTAGAAGCCTTGACAGATCCCAGTATAAGGCTGGGAGCTGTCTAGAATGGTGGGCTCCTGAGTCTATTTCCTATTTCCTGTATTCATACCCATGTTTATTCTTATACTTGTTATCATGTAAGTGATTGACAAGTCAAATAAATCATAAATAAATAGACCAGGCAGTTCCTGATCAAGATGAATGGAAAAGCCAACATGCCACATGTACAAATTTTCCCCCAGAAGATTCCTTCTGAGACCTAAAATTCACTGACATAGAACAAGGGTCTCCAACCTTGGGAACTTTAACATCTGGGGATTTCAACTCCCAGACTTCCTCAGCCAGCCAATTATTCTGCATGAGTATTTAACTATTGATGAGCCAAATCTTTCTCAAGTTCAGGGACAATCTTGGGTTGTTCTGGTTGTTAGAACCTGGCCTTGAATAATACCCTGTACTCCAGATTTCTGGTGTTTCCTGGAATCATGTTGCATTGTCAAGCTGTGGGTCTTGAGGAAAGGACACAAATTACCAAGTTGGGTTCACTAGGGTTGAACTTCAAAGTATTTGAATTCATCTTCTCTGAATCAGCCTGTCGAGTGTCTCCACTTCTTTCCCTGAAGCCAAATCCCTCCCCCTCCTCCTAAGCTTTGATGGAAAATATCTGATATCTAGAAGATTTCAGACCAGACTCAGCGGAGAGCGGGGGGGGGGGGGGGCTGTCTTACTCAACAATGCCAATCTGCAGAACGAGGGAGAGAAGACCCAATGGGAGAACTAAGGGGACTTGATAGAAGAAGCCTATAAAACTCAACGAAGTGACAGCTGTCCAACTGCAATATTGTTTTTGCTCCATAAACTCCACATCAACTCCGTTCACTCGCTCAAAAAAAAAAACAACAACCCATGAATATCCTTTTACAGATTTGCTCTGAAAAAGGGATGAAAGGGGAGAGAGAAACAATTCTTCAGACTGCAACTCGCAGATGGTGCATAGATTATTGCTCTTAAAACAGGAGGGTTTTTCTTTGCTGAGTCAGTGCCTGGAATAAGTTTACATATTTGCTGGAGGCAGGAGATCTTTGGGGAATGCCATGAGAAATGGGGGAGAGCAGCACGGATGGCTGAAGGCCATCTTCACCAAGCTGGTTGGAGAAGTGTTCAGACGACAACTGCTGGAATTTTCAGGAAGGCAAAAGCAGAGAGATTGAAACGCTATGTATTTTGTTTGTGTATGTTGTTGTCGTTAGTTGTGAAGTCATGTCAGACCCATCGCGACCCCATGGACAATGTTCCTCCAAGCCTTCCTGTCCTCTACCATCCCCTGGAATCAGTGGTGGGATGCAATTTTTTTTTACTACCAATTCTGTGGGCGTGGCTTGGTGGGTGTGGCAGAGGAAGAATACTGCAAAATCTCTTCCCCTCCCCACCCCACTAACCTGCTTTCCAGCTCCGTTCTCCTGTGCAGGGCAACCAAAGAAGACCCAGCCAGGACTCAATGGGAGGCAAAGAAGAGATGGGGGCGAGGGCAGTCAGAGGTGCGATTTGCCGGTTCTCCGAACTATTCAAAATTTCTGCTACTGGTTCTAGAGAACCGGTCAGAACCGGCTGAATACCATCTCTGCCTGGAGTCCATTTAAGCTCACGCCTATTGCTTCAGTGACTCCATTCAGCACCTCGTTCTCTGTCATCCCTTTCTTCTATTGTCTTCCATCGTTCCCAGCATTAGGCTCTTCTCCAGTGAGTCCTTCCTTCTCATGAGGTGGCCAAAGTCTTTGAGTTTCATCTTCAGGATCTGGCCTTCTAAAGAGCAGCCAGGGTGGATCTCCTCTAGGACTGACCGGTTGGATGGCCTTGCAGTCCAAGGGGCTCGCAGGAATCTCCTCCAGCACCAGAGTTCAAAGGCCGCCATTCTTTGGCACTCAGCCTTCCTTATGGTCCAACTTTCATAGCCACACATTGCAACAGGGAAAACCATAGCCTTGACTGTACGCACTTTTGTTGGTAGGGTGATGTCTCTGCTTTTTAGTATGCTGTCTAGATTTGCCATATGTGTGTGTGGGTTAATTGTTAGGTTAACTCTGGACTGGACATTAAACCTTATAGCAGTGTTTCTCAGCTGCAGTAACTAGAATATGTGTGGACTTCGACTCCCAGAATTCACCAGCCAGCAAAGAAGGCAGATGGTTAATCAGAAGTTGAGACCTTCTCTAGTTGAATATCAAGTCCTCCTAAGCTATAAGTTCTCAACCTGGCCACAGTCCAGTGCAGTGTTTCCCAACTTTGCAGCTCTAAATTGTGTGGACTTCAACTCCCAGAATTCCCCAGTCAGCATCACATGTGAAGGTTGCTGAGAAACACTATTCTACCCCATAAAAGCAAGGTGTTGTATACCATAAAAATAATTTCAAACTAGGCAATCATTTGG
Organism: Bungarus multicinctus; assembly: GCA_023653725.1. NCBI lineage: Eukaryota > Metazoa > Chordata > Lepidosauria > Squamata > Elapidae > Bungarus > Bungarus multicinctus. Next base: position 25,401,759 of record CM042837.1, read on the forward strand.
TCACCTACTAGTGATTGGGGGAATCTCCACACAGGTAGTCCTCAATAGATACAATTGATCCCCAAAAGGTGTAACAGCCACACCAACACCCACTGCATTTTAGGCATTTGTCAAGTGCTTCACTTTTATGGCCATTTATAGTGTCCTATGGTCATGTGACCAGCTTTATGATGTTTTCACCAGTTTCTGGCATTTAGTTCCAGTTTTCCAATAAACAATGTCCATTGGAGAACACTGATTTGCTTAATGACCTCCACAAAAAAAAACAGAAAATTAGGTCCGGTCAGGTGATGCCTCAATTTACAGTCACAATAATTTATGACCGTAATTCCGAGCTCAATTACAGTCAGAAGTCAAAGACTACATGTACTAAATTTAGAAAGAGATAATGTCACTTCCTTTGCAAGGTATCTTGTCACAGTCTACAAACCAACTGCTGAAATACAGAGAAGAATGTGGGCATCCCAATTCAAGACCTCCCTCCATTAATTTATCAAGTGTGGGATTTAATCTCATTTGTACACACATTGGCATGTGAGTCTCTTCTCCTCCGGCCTTTGAACTCTGATGCTGGAGAAGACTCCTGTGAGTCCTTTGGACTGCAAGAGGATCCAACTGGTCAATCCTAGAGGAGATCCACCCTGACTGCTCTTTAGAACGCCAGATCCTGAAGAAGACTTTGGCCACCTCATGGGAAGGAAGGACTCAAAGGAGAAGAGCCCAATGCTGGGAAAGATGGAGGGCAAAAGAAGAAGAAAGGGATGGCAGAGAATGAGGTGGCTGGATGGAGTCCCTGAAGCAGTCAGTGTGAGCTTAAGTGGACTCCAGAAGATTGTAGAGGACAGGTAGGCATGGAGGAACATGGTCCATGGGGTCGCAGTGGTCAGACATGACTTTGCAACTAACAACTCTTCTCCTCCAGACAACACGATACAAAATCCTGCCCACCTCACTTTTTCTAACTGAGCAAGGATATTCTCAGAGGTACGAGATAAGATCCCGGTATGTATTTGTGATACATCTCTTTTAAAAACATCAGAACAAAGAAGAGCTTCTGAATGTCTTGCATTTTTGAGGGGAAGGGAATTTAATTTATTGCAAAAATATTTTTGGTGCGCGGCAGATGTCTTGTCCTCCAAGACCCACCGCCTGCCCTACTTTCCGTGCCCTCAATCCTGACATGATGAAACAAACAGTCTTTGTTTCCCCATCATTTTGCTGGCAGTTTTTGCCCAAAAGGTTCCAGTGGGTTAGTCAAACAATACGGAGGGGAATTAGCAAAGAGCAGATGAGTCTTGGCAGTTCCCAGCACCCTCGATGAAAGGTCCCATTCATAGCCATTTAATGGTCTCAGCTGGTGGGGAGCCTGGTTTATCTAGGCATGATTGGGCCTTCTTGCTCATTTTTGAGCATTTTTGCTTGGGTTGCCTTTGCGCAGGAGTTTGCAAGAGGAAAACCACTCAGCACTCTTGCGTTGAGTGATGCCCAGGGGAAGAATGACCTGTTCCCAAGCAGGGGAGAACCTGGGATTTCCCAGGACAGTTGCTTGCATGCCTCCATTTTCTGCAAAATTCAGTCTTTCTAGGTCTGAAGGGTCGTAGCTCTTAATTTTTTTCCTGCCTTGGGACACTAGCAAATTCCTTTGCTGTATCATAGCTGCAAGTCCCTTTCTTAGTTCTAAAGGACTTTCTGCAAAAAACGAAGTGATTTTTCTGCTCCCATTTCAGATCTTGTTTCAGGCCTTTTTGCAACACACTAGTTGCATTTCCATGACAATTACTGAATTGCTTGATTTTTATGGGTTGGCACATGATGATGACGACAACGACGATGATAGAATAACAGAGTTGGAAGGGACTTTTGAGGTCTTCTAGTCCAACCCTCTGCTCAGGCAGGAGATATTACACCATTCCAGACAAATGATTGTCCAATCTCTTCATGTGATGGAGCACCCACAACTTCTGAAGGCAAGCAGTTCCACTGATTAATTGTTCTGGGAAATTTCTCCTTAGTTCCAGGTTGCTTCTCTCCTTGAGTAATTTCCATCTGCTGCTTCTTGTCTGCCCTCAGGGGCTTTGGAGAATAGCTTGACTCTCTCTTCTTTGTGGCAGCCCCTGAGATATTGGAACAATGCTATTATGTCATCCCTAGTCCTTCTTTCATTACAGGATGTTGTTATCCATTCTGTCGTGTCTGTTTTTTGGCGATTCTCTGGGCCAGATATCTCCACATTTTCCAACCTTGAACTATTTCTTTCAGATGTTCTATGCTCTGGCTGGTATCAGTTTTGATGTTCTCCAGCCACCGTGTTCTTTAGTGACCTGGTTTCCTTTCACCACTAACTCTCCCAAACATAATTGCTTTCTCCAGAAAACTCCCCTTGGCATGATATGGCCAAAGTAAATGAGATGCAGTGTCCTGATTTTGCCTGACATAATTTATCACGTCATAAAATATCCTAACTAACCAAGTTGGCTTTGATAGTAGGACCTGAGAAGTGCCTGCCCTACAAAGCCATCCTTGCTCAAACTAACCAGGTTTAGCAGATGAAAGTGTAATTGCTGGATTTAGGCCAAGCTGGAGGCCAACAGCTTGGATGAATCCTGTCATTAAGACAGGGGAGGGTGCTGGGGGTTTGCAGGGGTTCGGGAAAGCCCCTCGCTAAGATTATGCACAGTTGGGAGAATACCCAAATCCCAGGGGTGGGATTCAAATTTTTAACAACCGGTTTTGTGGGCGTGGCTTAGTTGGTGGGCATGGCTTGGTGGTCATGTTATTGGCTGGGCGTGGCCAACTCAATATCACTCACATCGAGACGTGCATCTCCTCGCCTGGCCTTTTGTGTCTGTGGGGATGCTGCAACAGTCGTAAGTGTGAAAAATGGTCATAAGTCACTTTTTTCAGTGCCATTGTAACTTTGAATGGTCATTCCATACAAGCAAAGTACCAGCAAAGGAGGGGAAAAAAATTCCAGAGAAGTTCCTGAGACAAGAAGTCTAGTCCTGCCAAGAATGTAATCAGGGTTAACGGAGAGGCAGTTTCTGTAAGCAACACCAGAATGTTTCCTTCCTGCCTTCCTTACAGGATTAGGCCAGGAATTTCTTCTAACAACCGGTTCTCCCAACTGCTTAGAATGTTAACAACCGGTTCTAGCGAATAGGTGCGAACTGGTAGAATCCCACTCCTACCAAATCCCACTCCTGGCTGGCCCCTCCCACCCTGCCCCACCCTTCCCAGAAGTCCTCATGCAGCCCATTTTGGGTGCAGGTAAGCGTAAGGCACTGTGGAAGCTCAGGGAGGGCAAAAAAACGGGCTACCCGGAAGTCCGAGAAGGCCGGAAATGGGTCTGTTTCTGGCTTCCGGAGAGACTCCAGAGCCCGGGGAGGCCATTTTTGCCCTCCCGGAGACTCAAGGAAAGCCTAGGGAGACTGGGGAGGGTAACCCCTCCCTGCTGTGGTACAGGAGACCAACCACCATGGCCATGCCTACCCAGCAACCGGGCAGAGAACCCGTTGCTAAAATTTTTGAAGCCCACCCTTGCATTAAGATATTCCTGTGTCCAAATACTTGTGCATGTTATTGTCTCTCTCCTTTGCTGAGGTCCCAAATATTTTCTTTTGTTTAGTTATGTTTCCTTGCAAAGAAAAAAAGAGAATCGAAATGGCATTCCTATCACCGTTTCCTCCGATGAATAAAAACAGCCTCTCTTCCCGAGTGCCCTTTTCACCAAACAGCAACAAGCTGAACTTACAAAAGGTTAAATGTTTGCCTGCTAGCGAAAGATGGATCTGCTGAAACAAAAGTGGTCACCATAAAACCGTCCCGTTTGAAAGGTCAGTCAAAACTATCTGTTCGTCCAGAGAGCTGGGCCGGCAGGGAAAAAGATAAGGTGTGACTCTCAGAAGCAAAAGGGGACAAAACCAATTAAATAATGACATGAGACAGCAGCTTTCTTTTCTCCTTGGCAAAAATCAGCTCCCATGGCAGTATTGTAATTAAGTCAATTCATTTTTTTAGTTGGGGTCAACTAACTGGGCAAGTAAAGCATTTGGAGAAATAAAGCTGTAAGTTAGGATGAGTTCTTAAGATGTGCCACAGTTAATGTTGGTAATGAAATGTTGGAGGGTCTTTTTGGAAGCTCCGACTGATGGGTTGCTCTCACTTGGAGCCCAGAATTTTACTGGTTCTGTTCTATTTCTTGTTTTTAAGCAAAATCCATCTGCTCTACTCAGAGTTGGAATCATCAAGGGTAGAGTAGAATCCGGCCATCCGGAATAAGTTGCGCATCTAAGCTCGGGTTTCAAATGAAAACAAGGACTTGTCTCCGTTGCTTTGATCATGGAAGACAATTCCTCCTGGAAGGTCAGACATGAAGCCTTTGTTGGTTTGTGTTTTGAGATGTAGCCTGTGCTCTTCAGCAGAGCCACGTCTTTGTAGTGGTTGAATTTTCAAAACAGCTTGAACAGTTGGGCAGCCACCTACTTAAATAGAATAATAACAAAAAATATATTTGTAGGACATCTAGTTCAACTTTCTCTTTGCTTCAGGAAGGCCAGTGTTATTCACAACATTTGACTTCTCTAGATAATTGGGGAAAGAGTGTTTCTGGGTGGTTTAGAGCTGACAAAGCCATCTTCAAGTTGGTAAGAAAAAGAGCTGTAATAAGTGACCCCGATCTTATTTATTTATTATTTTATTTTATTTTGTCAAGAGCTTACAATATAACAGAAACAAGAACAAACATAAGTTTAAATACAAGAAATAGGAACTAATAATTGGGGACAATAGGACAGGGATGTAGGCATGATTGTGCACTTATGCACGCCCCTTTCCCCAAATGCTTCTATTGGAGCATACAGCATGGTGGATTCTACAGATATCTAATTATGGGGTGCATGGTGTCCCATAACAATACAGTGAAAGGGCCAAATACCTGGTGGTTCTTCTTTTGGACATGACGTGTAGGGGTGAGGTGTTGGAGGAAGTTGGAACTCTTTGGGTCAACTTTCACTTTGTGCTACTTGTATTTTAAGTGGACGGACATGTCAGGATGCTTGAATTATCCCAGTTGGATCAAGGAATGAGTTGAATCCAAGATGCTGTACAATTTTTTTTCTGCAGATGTGTGTGTACCCCTTCACAATTTGCAAGTTATCATATAGTACTTTCCTAAACAACCAAGGAACTGAAAGAGTTGGCTAATCATTCTTGGAACTATAAAATTGGAAAGCAGTCCTTCATTTCTTCATTATAATTATGCACGTAAGCCTTTTTTTGTTAATAGTTACAGCAGCTTAAAATCTTTTGATAAGCTGACAGTGATGAATAACCTGCGGTGGCAAGTAATTTTTCCTTCCCTGTTTTAAAATTAAGTGGGTGGGCTTTTTTGTTGTTGTTTAACATCGGTGCTGCCTTTCTCCACCCCCTGCCCCCACTGGCAACCCCTTGTCTTCATTATATCATCGGATTTATTTCTAATTTCAGTTCAAACTTGATGCTCCTTTGAATGTTCAGAGCATGTGCTGAGTCCCTGCTGAAATTTGAACGTGTCCGGTGAAATCTCCTCCATATAGATATTCATTGTTGCGTCTTTCCGACCAATGTTGCACATTATCTCGTCCAACAGAGCCCACCTGGAGATGAATAGTCAGAGAGCATTTCTGTTTTGTTTTTCTCCTAGCCAATTCTCCAGGCCTCCCTCTCCTGCCCTTATCATGTGCTTTTAATAACTATATTGGTCTAAGATGCATGGACCTCTGTCTCCATCCGGGCTTATCGCGGTGCACTCCAACCGTACGAGAACCACATGGATTGAATTGCCATCGTCTCTGCTCTCCAAAGTGCACGCATGTGGTCTTGAGGAGGCAGAGATAAAGTCTACATTTCATCTTGGGGGCCGTTTTAGCACAAGACCGTTCCATCTGCATCAAGCATCCTGCTTTCCTGCAGATAACGCTGGTTTCCTTTCTACAGAAATCCATTGGGGGATTGTCGAGATGGTTTAATTTACTCCTTCTTGATACTTCCTCCAATGTCTGGCTCTCTCTCCCTTTTATTTTCTTCTCCCTTCTTTCCATATTCCAGGCATAATGGATCAAGTTGAGGAAAAAAAGAATATTAAACTGCTCCCAAATCCTCAAGGGGAACTCGTCTGGATTTAACAGGCTGAATCAAGGCTGGAAATAAAAACCATAAATCATTCATCGTCCATCCCTCCCTCTTTCATTCAATAACTTCTTGAAGGAGAGCGAAGGAAATCCCTTCAAGGTAATTAGATAAGCAGGTCCCTTGGTTTTATTTTTATTATTTTTTTAAAATTTTAATTAGAAGCCAGAATGGAGGTGCATTGTTAGGGTTGACTGATGACAGTTTCTGGACAGAAATATACCAGTTATTTATATAGAGAATTCTGTAGCATTTCCCATTATTTCTGCTCATCAAATTATGTTTCCCATTGTGGAGGTTAATGCATTATTTGGTCCCTGCCGGTCAACTTGCCATTAAACGCCAAGGCGTATTATTTGTAAATAACTGATTAGAAGTCAGCTTGGTTGTAGGGATCTGTTATGCAAGCTGTTTAAAGGGAGGGGAGGAAACGTTGAAGTGGATTTCCGGGTAGACGCTAATGCATTTCAACAGTGCTTGAATTAGTGCTATATTTAGGATTTCAAGGGTGTCGGTGCTTACCCTTATATATGCTGAGTGATTTGGAGAAAATAACACTAGGAAAATCTATTGCACAACATAACTCATAGATTTAAACTAATTGGGGTAATGTCCAAGGCAGTTTATGCCACTTTTGCAGGAAATAAATGATTACAGCAGGAGTTCTCAACCATGACGATTTTAAGATGGGTGAACTTCAACTCCCACAATTCCCCAGCTAGCCATGTTGGCTGAGGAATTCTGGGAGTTGAAGATCACCCATCTTAAACTTGCCAAAGTTGAAAAAACACCTCATTAGAGTGTCAAGCTGCAGACCACTTTAAGGAAGGAGTTCGTCTGTCCCAAACGGGGGGAAGACAAAGCGATACTTTCTGGTTGGCGCCACCTCCAAAGTTTAGTTTGCCAGTTGGCACCTGTGATCTGCAGACTGCAGTTTAAAAGAAAAGGTCCAGAACGCAAAGAAAAATACTTCATTTGCTGCATTAAAACCTAATTAAGAATTTTTTAAAAATAGATTTAAAAAAAAAAGAAACATGCTGTTTTGTGCCGAGTTCTTTGCTTTCCTGGAGATCGTTTAATTTGTGTTTCGTTGTTTCAGAGGAGGAAGCATCCAAATGTCTGCTACTGAGTGCCAGCATTTTCTACCATCTCTCTGTGTCAAGATGCATTTTTATTTTTTTGCATTCTCCTGTTGGCTCTTTTCCTTGCAATCTCCTTCTCCCTTCTGTGCTGGGAACACTCTTCCTTTCCAAGCCAGCTCTAACTGGCTTCTTTTCTGATAATGAAACCAGAAACAACATTTTCTGCCTCTCCCTCTTCCTCCTCCTCCTTCTCTCCTCCTCCTCCTCCTCCTTGTGATGCTGTGCCCTCTACTTGTTTTGTATACATACACACTCAAACACACACACATCAGTTCAACCCAGGTCAGTGTGTGCACCCATAATTAAACGTGTTGGTCTTCACGCAAGGAATTCTTCTTCTTCATGAAATCATGTTTTGTGCACCACACAAGGCCTTCAGAAACTGCCAGTCTCCTTCACTTCCTGGCCATCTGGCTTGCCGATGTCTTCCACTGATGAATAATAAATATCCTCTGCACATTTTGGTGCAAAAAAACAAGAACGAAACCCAATCATTACACGGATTCAGAGAAAGCCCAGTCATGTGTATAGATTGTGCCTCTTGGGGAAGAGAGAGAGAGAGAGAGAAAAGAGGCCGAAATTACAGCCGTCACTTTAGAGCCACAGATGCAAAGGGGTGGAGTTGCATTGTCGAGAGACAAAGATTCTCTACACAGAGAGGTAGGGACTGGGGTGAGAAACGGAACTTGCTAACAAGACTACCTTTTATGCAAATAAAATGTTTTTCCTTTCCCTTTGGGAAACCAAGAAATGTCATACCTATATTTGTTCTCCTGGCAGAAGGCAAAGTTTTCCTTCAGCAGTGAACACGACAATCCATTTTTAAAAAATACAACGGTCCTTTCCTCCTGCAGTGTGGAAAAATCTAGAATTGTAGAGTTGGATGGCAGCACAGAGAACCATCTATTCCAGTGTTTCTTAACCTTCACAGCTTTATGATGGATGGACTTCAAGTCCCAGAATTCTCCAGGCTGAGGGTTTCTAGGAGCCAAAATCCACCCATCTGTATCGATGTTTCTGGAGGTTCTCAGTCATCTGGGTCATAATTGCCCCAAAAGTGCTTTCCCAAAGAGGCACCTGGACTTTCTTTGATTTCCCTTGAAGATGTTTCTCTGCAAGGAATATAAATCCTTCCATTCTCTACCATTTGGTCAGAACTGAAGCAACTTCTTGGATGAGAAGCAAAATGTCTTCAAGGACAAATGAAGAAAGTCCAGTTGCCCAGAGGTGGTATTCAGCCAGTTCTGACAGGTTCTGGAGAACTGGAAGCAGAAATTTTGAGTAGTTTGGAGAACTGGCCAATCCCGCCTCTGACTGGCCCCGCCAACCTCATCTCTTCTCTGCCTCCCATTGAGTCCCAGCTGATTGGCTGGGTCTCCTTTGGTTGACTGCACAGGACAAGGGAGCTGGAAAGCAGGTCAGTGGGGTGGGGAGGGAAGGGGGATTTTTGTAGTAACCTTCCCCTGCCATGCCCACCAAGCTACACCATGATCATAGAATCGGTAGTAAAAAAAAGTTTCCTCTCTTGAAAATGCACTTTTGGGACTTGAGAAACACGGTTTCAATTCCTTTGCACTTTTGTTTTGCAGGAAAAATCAATTCAACACCCATGAGAAGTTGCTATCCCACTTCTTCTTAAAAGCTTCCAGAGATGGAGAATTCATCACTTCTATAGGGAGATTCCTCCACTGACATATAGATCTACAGTTTGTAGAAGTTTTCATTTACCTTTAAATGAAAGTTTGGAGAAGAGCAAACTTAGGGAAAGTGTGAGAGGGATCCTTGGTTTTCTCAGAGCTTGGTTGTTTTCTTGCAGATGTTACATGACCCAAACTAGGCAACATCATCAGTGCTGTTGAGTTGGATCATGGAACATCTGTAAGAAAATAACCAAGCTTGGAGAACATCAAGGATCCCTCTCACATATTCTCTAAGTTTGCTTTTATCCAGCTTGATCATCCCACTTGATGTCCTCAAATGTCTTATCATCTTCATTGTTGCCCCCTCTGAACCATCTCTAACTTGTCAAACATGAGGAATTTCCTTTCTATCTTAGGAGCAGAGGCATATAATTATATTGTTTTTTAAGGCCTCCTTCGAATCTAGCAAATGCATTTCTAAATCCCAGATGGCCATTTGCTAATACTTGAGGAAGTGAACTCATGTATTTCTTCTTATGACCGTGGGCTTTTGGGTGATGGCTGCCAGCTGTGGATATCTCCTGCCCAAGAGATATCTGTCTATCTGATTCCCCTGGGAGCACACATAAACACCCTTTCATTTCCCCCCAATCTTTTAATTTTCTTGCACTTCAGTTGCTGTGTGAATCTTAAGAATCTTCGCTGCTCTTTCAACTGCTTTTAGCAGCTTTTTAAATTGATTGCTGAATTATAAAGTAGTCTGTATTTGTTTATAAATTAGTTTTTACTGCATGTAAAGAGTGACTCCATCAGCAAACAGGTCTCCATGTTTCCTTTGGTGTGACTCAGATGTTCTTGCTAATCTTTATTTCTTTCTGTAAGAACAAATTGGATCCATGGGTTTTGCTAAATGCTTGCAGGCTTTAATAGCTTTCTAGATTTAGTTTTTAAACAGCTGGTTTTCAAGTGGAAGTTATTTTTTCTTTTTTCTTTTGAAGGAAGAAAGGGAAAACAGAAAGGAGGGAGGGAGGAAGAAAGGAAGGATGGATGGAAGGAATAGAGAAGGAAGGAAAGGGAAAGAGGAAAGGAAGGAGGGAGGAAGGAAGGAAGGAAGGAAAATGATAACAGGTTCAAAGCATTACTATTTTTGAGCAACATTGAAAAATACGTTATATGTTGGGTTAAGGGTGAGCTGGCAGTAGATGGAAAGGAGTTAAGATGATAATTATAATGGAGTTCTTGATGATGCTTCTATTAAACTGGCCTCAAAGGAAATTTACAAACTCAGTTTCAAATCAACAACAATGTGAGAATCGATTTGAACAGATGCAAAATGGCATAATAAAGAACAAAGACAGTTTAAAAGTATGGAATAAGCAGATGTAAAAAAAAAAAATCAAGTGTAGATGTGGATAAAAGTGTTCATAAACAGGACAAATTTAGCTTGGAGTCTATAATATGATAAATGTGAGTTTAGGCAAAATCGCCTAGAAAGGGAGGGTGGGAACATTGGATGCAATCTAAATTCTTAACAGGCCTCAACCAAAGATTGCTGATTTTTCTACAAGACACGAGATGTTCTCCTAAAAAGCAAAAAACCAGGAAACCCTAATTATCTTAAGAATGTTGGGCAGGTTTTTGAATATTTTGAGAGGAAATTCTGAAAACAAGAATGTCTTGCCATCAATTTACACACACACCCTGCTTTCCTGGTTTGTCTTTAAACCACAGATAGAACAACTCTTTTTCTCTACTCTGGGCTAATCTCAAATGTACTTGGAAACAGCCTGAGTGGAGTTCATCCTTTGGATAATGAAGATGAGTGAGGACCTCTTGCAAATTTCTCTGACTTTTCCTTCCTTCCAATCTTTTCCAAATGCATTTTTCAGTCAGAGACAGTCATCAACCCCCACAAGAATGATTGCTGGGAAGAAATTCACTCAAACAAGAAAGCTGAAGAAGAAAGAAAGAAAGAAAGAAAGAAAGAAAGAAAGAAAGAAAGAAAGAAAGAAAGAAAGAAAGAAAGAAAGAAAGAAAGAAAGAAAGAAAGAAAGAAAGAAAGAAAGAAAGAAAGAAAGAAAGAAAAGGAGAAAAATTGTATATATATCTTTATCTCTCTATGTTGAAGTCAAAGTGCTGGATTTTGTTTCTCTCTGAATTTGGGTGGAAGGAACTCTTTCCAGCTCACAAGTCCATGAGTTGAAGGAAACCAAATCAAAATGAAAGCCAGAGGCAGGTTTGAGCTTGGATAACTGGGATTTGCTTTCGATTGAAAGTTTTGCAGGTGTCTCAGTCGTGCTGGATAAGAAGCTACCATGGGGCTTATATCAAGTATCAGTTGGGGATCCTCTTCCTACCTGCATGAAGACAGCTCTTCCTGGCTCTCATAAGATTATGGCAATGATTGACTAAATTATGGTCTTTGCTTGCAAGCCTAACTACATGGAGTTATTCTCACCACTCTCTAATCCAGAACCCTTAATACCTGGAATCTCACTTATGGATAAATCTCTCTGCATATCAAGGAGGATTCAAGGATGCTAGAACCTTGGGTTGTAGGAGGCATCAATCTTCTTCGCATGTAGGTTTAAAGCTAGATTTAGTGGAGACACTTCAACATAATACATTTGGGCTCCTCTTGTTGACTGAGAGCTTTTATCTTTCACAATGTTTCCAGAACAAAACTGTTACACAAGATGGTAGCTTTTGATGGGATCTGTTCAGAAATCAAGGCTGTGGAATTCTGGGAGTTAAAGTCCAAAGGTCTTAAAGTTGCCAAAGATGGACATCCGTGTATAAGAGCAAACCGTGAGAATGCACCTTTCTGTCCTCTTGGATTTAAGTGAACAGCTGACAAAACTTTACAACTGAGTCTCTGCTTAGTTATCTTCATCTAGAAATAGAATGGCTTTTTTTGCTTCCAAGGTTTACACAACTCTCTTTGCCTTGCCAGATTATTGTGAGAAGGGCTTATTGTCATCACTAATTCTCCTCCAGCTTGATGCTGTTGAAGCTGCATTCCAATCTCTGAGGCTTGCTTACACATCAGTTCTTCTGAGACAATGACATCGGCAAACAACCACCTGATCTTCGATGTTGTGTGGTGTTTATGGATCAAATGAGTTCCACAGGAACAATGAATCTTCATGTGAACAACGATTGGTCCTGGAAGAAAAAGGACTATGGAATGAATATGTTTCAGGACTCGGGAGGTGGGGAATAGAAGGAATTGGAAAAAAGGTGCGATATGCTTGGAGTAGTCTTCAAGACATCTAGAACTTCTAGAGGTTTCCATATTCTCAAGAGTACCTTGATTTCACTTAGGAGATGGGAAAACGACCTGAATCTAATTTCTTCTATAAGTTGAAATGATGACTTTATAACTGGTTTTCTAAGTTTGGAAAAGCATGACCTGTGAGACATGAGGTTGGGAAGGCTACAATTCTGTAAGCCATAATATTAGAAGATTGGCTCTTCCTATCAAATTACTTGTTTTTCCTTCTATAAAAGGAAATGATGATAGATGGAAAGAGTCCAAAGCTATACAATAGAGCTTTATTCTCTTTTGGGACAATGTGACCATTGCTGTCTTCATAACCACCCATCCTTCTGTCATGGTAGGTAATAGCTTTGTTCTGAAGCTGACTGTGTGATACCCGTCTCTGTAGTTTGAAGAAGATGATCAGAAGCTCATCACCTCACATTGCAATTGCCTTTCATTTTTAATTTACATGCCCAGCAGTGTGACAAACTCAATTTGTAGAACATGGTAAACAAAAGATCAGTTTAATGGAATAATATTGTTGGAAATGGCAATTAAGTGAAACAGGAGAATGGGGGGAAGGGAGTGTCCATTTAAATGGATTGAATTTATTTTTGGCTACCAAATCTGGTGCCTTTTAGTTGTGTTAGGACATGAAGCCCTTATCCCAAAGGTGCTTTTTCAAAAAGCAACAGGACTTCATTTTTCCTTGAAGATGTTTCACTTCTCATCCAAGAAGCTTCTTCAGAACTTTATGTTTCCATAGACACGAAGTCCTTGGTGTCCCCAACTTGCATCCTGGATGGGAATGAGAGGACTTGTGGAGTTATGGAATAATAATGGAAAAACATCTACTCGCTAGATCTCTGGATGAGATTAGAATGTCGGTGTATACTTGTAAAGTCTGTTTATTTATTGAATTATCCAATTCATGTGGCCACCCAATGTCCCAAATAAAGTAAAAATGAAATATTCCAGTAAAGCAAGCATAACACAACCCAACTGGATTATTTTTGCAATGTGTATATTAATAAAATGAGCTATATAGGAAATGAAGGTTGCTTATGAGATAGGGATTATTTTTTTTACACAAATTTTATTATTTTTTAAACAAACATACACAAACACAATATAAAAACATCAAGCCATCTTAGAGATATGACTTCCTTATAAGTCTGTCATTCCATGTCTTAGGCAGGGATGACAGTTCGCTGGATTTAAATAGATGAACAAAGAAAAAAATATATATCTGTGTAACCTCAGTAAGTTACAAGAAATGCAGTTCCTACTGCACCAACAGAAAAAGAGATAGTTGGAAATTGCAGAGAAAAATGATGTTGCCCAAGGCATTTAAAGAACATCAAGCTGAGGCAGGTTACTTCTGAGCTGCAGAAAGCTGGTGACATCACAACCATTAGTAACCATCCTTCAGAGAGAAAACTCCAACAGTAATTATGTAAGCACACTTCCTAATTTTCTACCAATTTATTAGTTCTAAAGAAATGGAGGCATCTGGAATTTGCTGTGAGTATGTTTTAAAAATAAACAAGTTTTGTACACAGCATAAAATTTCATCCAGTTCCCCATAGCCTGATTTTCTCCATTTGCATCTAATGAGCTTTGCTCTTTGATTAGATGCTGGTTAAAAAAAAAAGTTATTTTGATATAATTGTACTAAGATCTTTTTTTATGAATAACTTTCCTGGTGCAAATCAATCCATCTGCACACTAGTAGAAACATTACAGAAAAAGAACATGTTGTCTTTTAGTAGCGTTTTATCAATGGGCAGCAATATGAAGGAAATAATACCACTTACACTTATATATCGCTTCATAATGCTTTTTACAGAGCACTGTAAAAGCGGTTTACAGAGTCAGAATATTATCCCCCAAAATCTGGGTCCTCATGTTACCAACCTTGGAAGGATGGAAGGCTGAGTCAACCTTGAGCTGGTGAGAATCGAACTGCTGACAGTGGGCAGAATTAGCCTCTATACTGCATTCTAACCACTGTGCCACCATGGGTCTTTACAGGAGATAAAGAGAGCTAAAGAAACTAGGGGTCAAGGCAAGGTACATGCTGCAGTTCTACAATTATTGTTCTATTTTTTTGTTTTTATTCTGTCCATCAATGGAAGACCCAGTGGAAAATATAGAAGCTCCGTACCAAATCATACTTGTGACTCGTAGCCAAAGAGTGAGATCCACCTACTTTTCTTTCAAAAGCCACCTTCTTCCCTAAACATCCCTAGTGACTCTGCTCTTCCATCTCTGCTTTGGATTGTCATCCATCTCGTATCTTCAGTTTGACTGACCTCTAAGGAAGAGTTTGACTTTTGAAAGAAAGGCTACTGAGAAGAGAAGGACCACAGAGTTTGGCTACATGTCACATGTTTGATTGGGCAATAGGGGGTCTATATTTTTGACTGAATCAGTGTCTAATTCTGATTAAGCTAACCGGTAAGGTTGGGAGCTGCAGGCCAACAAAAACAAGAGAGTCCAGGCTGGGGATAAGTTGACTGCAGTAAACCAGTAATGCATGGCAAGACTGATGAAATTTAATCACAATTTAGGAGCCAATTGGCATTTTCTAAACTAGTAGCTTCTCCTTTCTTTTTATTCTTGGGTAATAGCTATAATTGGAGAGAAGAGAGCAGAGCACGGATTTCTTAAGCTCACAAAAACCAAGGTGCAAATTTTTAGTTGAGAAATTTGTCTTGCGTGGCATTCTACCTTTGAAGGGCAGCTGTGGGACAAGGCTGGCAAAGCAGGCCGAGAAAATACAAAGCCAGCTGTTCAGAAGAAGAGGTGGCCACAGGAGACATATAATTATGCCTCCCTGAAGAATTTCCAATTGATTTTAAGAAATAAAAATGATCCTGTTGAGTGGCTGCATTGGAAGGAGGAGGGTTTCAAGCATCTCTACTTTGGAAAGACACCAGGAATTTGGTGGGTTCATTTCTTTCACCCTGGGGATGGAGAGGAACAGGAAAGAAATGTGAAAATGTACCAGCTGCAGGTCTAGAAGTGAATGCAAGTGAGATTTCATTTTGGTCTTTAATTAATTTGAATGCCTGTATAGGTAAAGATTCTTCCCAACAAGCCCTTGTGAATTTCCCCTCTTCCTTTTCCTTGTATTCATCCATGCTTGTGTTCCCATTTTGCTAGGAGCTCTCCATTAACTAAGGTTGACCACTGATCCACAAAACAAGACTTGGCTTTTCGGTAAATGTGTGCAAGAGGAAAGTAAGGGAGCTTGAACAGATGTTCTTGGCCACTGCAGCTCCCCAAATCTCCTCTGGAATTTTCAACCACCCTTGTGCTTCTGAACATGAGAAATTCAGTACTGAAATTTAAATCTTAACTCACATTGTCTTCTGGAACAGAATGGGTCAACACACTGCAGCCAACTTGCTATGGCCAACTGTCCATGGCCAATTCACCACAGGACAACTTACTGCAGGACAATTCAACAATTCAATTTAATTATTTAAAATAGTTAAAAATTATTTTAATTTTTGCCATTGCTATTTCATTTTGTCCTTCCTTTGGCACCCTTTCTTGAATGATTCTATTCCTCTATTTCTTCTATATTAGTGAAACTCTTCTCCCACGGTGAGTTGTCCAGTGATGAGTTGGCCATGGCGAGTTGGCCATGGTGAGTTGGATGTAGCAAGTTGTCATAAACCCCTTCTAGAAAGAGCCAAGGGGTCTGTGGAATGAGAAATTGGTTTCCCAGATGGAAACAAGCATGTCTTTAAGACTTAAACAAGATGTTATGGTCAATTCTATTTTATGCTTTTCATATGTCATTAATTTTTCATTACACGGGTAAATGAATTATATACACACAATTTCATAGCTTTGGTGCAAAAACAAAAACAGGCAAAGGTTTTTTTTTTTTTTTTGACTTCTCATTAATCTGGTGTCATGGTGTACAAAACAGGGAGATGTTTAACACCAGGTTCTGGCAGATGAACAAATTGGCTCTGCTAGGATTGCACGGAATGTCATTAAACTATCAAGAAAGTCGTAAAACAATGGAGCTGGATGGAAACTGGAAGCCACGGCTCAGCCTCTTAGGAAATGCAGGGGGTGAGATGGATATTCTTGGGTTTTTTTCAAGCATCATATGGTTAACATTTGCTCTTAAAGGGGCAGCTGCAAAGCAGGCACAGCTTTGTCAACTCTGGGAGCATGACGCGGCTCATGAGAAAAAGAAAAACAATATAGATCAGGGTTTCTCAGTCTAAGATATGTGGGTCTCAACTCTCAGAATTTTCCAGTCATATGTATAGGTGTAGGTATACCTATATGAAGTTGGAGCCTATTTTGGACCAATTCACCTATTTTCCTTTTTAGTTTCTATCAGTCGCATCCATCTTACATTTTTTCTTTCTCATTTCTACATCCTTTGGTGGGTCCCAATCTGACTGGGAAATCTGAATGTATTTTTTGTGCACCTTATACTTCATTCAAGCAAACTTCCCAAGCTTATTTTCTTATTTATTTATGTGCCTCGAGGAAGGGTCAGGAAACTGCCCCCCAAAATATACCAACCTGCGGGCTGCGATGCTGAATTCCAATCCAGTAGTTTTTCAGAAGGAGCCAATTAACTCTTGAGATTTCCCCATTACCTTATTTCCTAAATGGAAACATTCACATGCCTCGGGGGTGAAATTTCTTGCAAGATCACAAATCCGCCAACCGAAGTTTGGAGAGAAGAGATTCTTGCAATTTGGGAGCCTTTGAAGCAAAAAAAAAAAAAGATGAGCTAATAAATGTTTTGAAGATTAAAGTCTCGCCCCGTGTTGTGTGTGGGCTCCTTTGGGAAAGCCGCAGGATGCATCCCAGAAAAGGCCCCATTTCTGCTCAACTCGGGTCTTGGGACGGGATGGCTTCAAAGAGAAGCCAGTTTGTTTTTTGAAGGGTTTGAGACCAACCCCATCCATCCATCCATTCCTCTCTTGTCGTTCATCTGACCTGGGGTCATGACAACAAGCAGGGCCCACACAGGCCCACATCTGCATGGAGCTTCTGTCTGAGAATGTCTCTGGGTAAACAAAGCTCTGAGACGAAGGCCAAGTTTCATGGTTTGAGCCATGGAAGGTCTAAACCACACAGCCCATTTTTCCCCTTTTATTATGGTGTCTTCAGTTTTCTCTGCCAATGGCTTAGTTGTGGTTTATGAGGCCCAGTGAACTGATGATGGGTTTCAGTTGACAGATGGCAAGAGCAAAGCACGTCCCTCTGGTTGGTTTTGGCATTGGTCTCCTCAGAAAGGGCAGAAGGTAACCAAGTATAGGTCCTATCAGATCAGAGACCCTTTTTGCTATGGGGTTGATCTTAGATTCCCTGAGTGATCATGTTGACCTGCTCTGAGTAGCATCTGTTCCACAAGCACCAACTCATTGTTTATTAATCTGATCTAGATTCCATGAAGAACAAGCATTTCTTCTGGAAGGGATTAAGCAAGCTACTAAGATATAACACAGCTAGGTAATGCTGATCTATCTAGGATGAAGCAGGTTTAGTGTTTCCTATGTTATGACAATTCTTTGGAGTTTCCTCAACTGTAATGGGCAGGTACATCCTTGTTGTTTGGTTTAGGAAGACATTTTTGCTTCTTCTGAAATGTTGGTGAGCCCAACAATAGAATTGTGTATGTCAGCATTCCAAAGAAACTCCCCAATTCCGATCAGCATTCATAGACAAAGTCCATCCAACTAAGAATTCATTAAAGGAGTCACATTGGCACATCTGGGAAAACCAAAATCTGAAACTTCCAGGTTTTCCCTTCTCCAAGTGAAAATCAACTATCCACCCGCTGCACCCATCGGTCCACCACATGGCCCAATCAGACATCGTCCTATCCGAAGCCAAACTTTCACCCACTCCCATCCAAGTGCAGGATGACATGTCCTTGACTTTTGAGAAGAATGTTGTTAAGTCTAATCTACTACTCACTAAGGATTTCCCACTTCCAAAATCCCAGGCACTAACTGTGGCAGCCTCAAAGCTTCTAAAAATTATATGGCTAATAGAAATATGGCTTCCATGGCGGACAGTGTAGTCTTCAACATGGTTGTCATCCAACTCCCTCAAATACAACATTCACAGATGTAAAATACGCAGTTGAGAAGTCTTCAGTAAGGCTCATTGTGACCTTGCAGTAGGGAATGAAAGCCTGGGTATTGTGAAGAGAAAACCAAAGTCTGTTTTGTTTTTTTCCATGAAGGATATTTAGAGAGTTGAAAAATAATCCTACATTTCTCCCCTGTGAGATTAAAGAGGTCTTTTCAAAATGCTACTAGTTATAAGTTGTGGAATGATTTTAGATCAGATTTCATGGACCAGATTTGGCCACCTGAAAAATTAATCTCCAATAAATGATTCAGCTGAATTTTTTTGGTGTCACGCTTGATGATTTTCACATATCAGCGTGTTCTTTTTCTCCCCTATTTTTCTTTTGGCTATATTTTTAAGACAGGAAACTTCCTAGTAGCTGTATTTTCCCTCTCCAATACACAGAAGGAACTTTGGCAACTCCAGGATTTCATATTAAACTCTATTCAGTTGTCCTTGGAGATGCTGAAGCCTTCTTAAGGTAAAATTAACTCTATGCTTCAACACACTAGTTCACTGAATATTGCTCAGTTACTAAGTGAATATGATTAATATGTCTTTGTAATGATATATTCATAATTAATTAATTAATTATAATAATTGATTAATAATAATATATTTTATTAACAAGATATACATGTTACATACACACATAGATACATAACACACACTGATAGGAATTAGGTTTTCTGCTGAATGTTTAATTCCCACAATGCTATCTAATATGTATGTATATTTTACCCATGTAGTATCGCTGGTAGTATTATCACTTATCATTATCTTCTTTATTCTCTCTCCTTATTGATATGATGATGGTGATGTTTATGTTTATTCTGCTGTTTTGCATGTACAATGAGAGTATCAGCACTGGAGACAAATTCCTTTTGTGTCTAATCTTTCTTGGCCAATAAAACCTATTCTTTCTCTTCTCTTCTCTTCTCTTCTCTTCTCTTCTCTTCTCTTCTCTTCCCTTTCTCTCCTCTCCTCTCCTCTCCTCTCCTCTTCCCTTCCCTTCCCTTCTTCCCTTTTCTCTTCTCTTCTATTGCCCTCCCCTCCCCTTCCATTCCATGCACTTATATTATCAATAGTTGTGCTCCTTTGCCAGAAGAATGGTTCAGGAGATGAACTTGGGTTAGGGGCCGGCAAATACTTTGTGCATTTCATCTTTTCTTGTAGTAGCAACAGAAGCAGAAACCTTTTATTAGGCCCTTTGGAACACTGCTTTATTATTGTTGTCAGTTGTTCCTGGAAACTCTTCACCATTAATAACTTCCTGCTCACCACTGACCTAGGCTTCCTGGCCAAGGAGTTTCTTGATGTAAATAAACTTTGTGGGTTGTGTGAGCAGGACAGCCAGAGGTCTCAACTCTCATTTAAGGCTTCCTGGCTGTCATTCTTGGCTGACAAATCCTTACTCTGATATTACTCCAGTGCAAAGCTGGAAGGAAACAGAGGTTGTTAAACCAGACACTCTTTCCTGATCCAATTTATTGAATATCAGAAGTAATGTAGACAAAATGGGCAGAGAATTACATTTTAAATCAAGTGTGTCCAAACCAGGAATCTTTAAGACTTGTGGACTTCAACTCTCAGAGTTTCCAGCTGTAGGAGATGAAATCCACAAATTTAAAAGTTTCCATAGCTGGATACTCTTGTTTTAAATTAGAAGTTAGTCCAAAAGTCTTCAGTTTTGAACCTGTGACTTGTTTTCGGATCTTCATCTGATATTCTGGGACAATTAGGAAGATCTAACAGGAAGATCTAATCTAAGATGACTTTTGGTTTAAAATTTAGTGTGGTTGAGTTGGTAGGTGAAGACATTTTATGCCTGAAAACTGAGAGATTTGGGGATTTCATAACTGACATCTGTTAAGGCGAAAATAAGCGCTGTCATCTTGGAGTGTGAAATTTCAGGAAAAACAAGATTACATCCAGGTTTACACTAAAAGGCTTTCATTCTTAGAGAATGTCACACAGAATCTCCTGTTATGAGAACAGTGGTCTCATTTCTTTTATCTCACATTGTTCTATATCCTCTCTCTTCTTTTTCTACAGAATATACCAAGAAGCTCTTTGGAAATCTTCTAATCCTCATGGCTGGATGAGGAATGCAATTTCTTAGTGATAAATACATGAATGAAAACATAAATCCGATGCAGCTTACAACAATATCCTTAAGGATGCCAATGCATGACTACATTATTGGCACCTTAAATATATTTATCGGCACCATCAATTTTTCATTATCTGAAGTCCCAGGAATGCTGGATCTTCTGGAAGGGGAAAAAAAAATCTTCTTTCCCTTCTGGTCTTGAGATCTTCTCTCAGCCACCACACCCTGGAGTAGGAAAAATCGCTATGACTTTCAGCTACTATACAATCATATCTAACGGAACAGCAGAGTTAGAAGGGCCTTGGAGGTCTGCTAGTCTAACTCCTGCTTTCCAGCTCTGTTCTCCTGTGCAGGGCAACAAAAGAAGATCCAGCCGATCAGCTGGAACTCCATGGGAGGCAGAGAAGAGATGGGTTTGGCAGGGCCAGTCAGAGGTGGGATTTGCCGGTTCTCCAAATTACTCAAAATTTCCACTACTGGTTCTCCAGAACCGGTCAGAACCGGCTGAATACCCACCTCTGGTTGGAATTCTGCCAAATCAGCAGAAGCTTGTTCTTTCTCAACTGTGCATCAAATATGAATTTTCATTCTTTGCTCTATTCATCACTAGAACAATTAAATTAAGACAATTGTTTTAATGAGCTAATGGATAATAAAGAGCTGTAGACACACATTTATGAGCACTTACAGCCTGAAGACTTTGATAAAAGTCAGACCTGTCAATAATATATTAGGTCATAAACATGCTCCACCAGAAGCAGCACAGAGAAGTCTATGGTGATGGGTTTAAGCTGCAGAATACCTGCCTTGTCAGCATGCAGTTAATGGCCCTGCAACCATGTGCCAATCATGGATACATTTGATTGGCACAATGTGTCTTTTACAGGGCCAGCATGGTATTCAATCTGATGGACATGAAGTTGCTTTGGAAAGCAAAATGGAGAGCAGGGATTTTCAACTTCCAAGGTTGGACATGGAATAGAATTTTGCTTTCCACCTTATGGACCATAGCAGTGGGAACATACCTGCCTTGTCAATCTGCCAGGTTCCTAGTGCTATCATGTTTTAGACATCCTCTAAGCCACTGTGTCTCAACCTTGGCCAGTCTAAGACTTGTGGACTTCAACTCCTAGAATTCCACATGTCTTAGAGTGGCTAAGTCCTCTTTTCTGCTATTGGCCTTCCAGGGATGCAATCACTCTCCAACATCTGTCATTTTGCTTTCTCAATTTTGCAAAGCCATTTTTGCAACAGTTGTAAGCTCCTTTAGGATGTTTTATCATGAGACGTGGCATATAGACATTTCTAGGTTATATGGTAAGCTACTTTCTACATGCTTAAATCAAACTCTTCTTCACTGGAAGTGATTTCATGGACTTTGTATGCCATTAGCTTCCTGGACACACAAAGACTAATGGGAGTTTATTGCCCCAAACTGTACAATTAGGTTTGGTGCTGCATGGATCTCTTACCTATCTCATGGATCCTTCCTTGGCCAAGCCAACTGCTTTAAAGGTTGATGAAGACATTCCTCTTAATTTATTGGATCCATCTCAGCAGCCATAGGAATACTGGAGAATGAGCAAGGGTGGTTTGAAAGGAAAGTTGGAGTTTCCTTCGCACAAGGGAGGAAAAGAGACATTGGAACAAACCTGACGATGAAGAAGCATGGTTGAAGATCATGCTGAAAATCCTGACTTTGAGAGTGAAGGAAAAACCCAATTAAGTCGCTGCAGGCATCGTTCTCAGGAGCTTTGCAACATTTTATGGATCCACCAGTCATAACTGTGGACTTCTTTAGAAGAGAGGGGCCCATTTATAATCTCTCTTTATTGCTCTCGGATAGTACTGACATGATAAATGCTTATCCCAAGGGAACACGGTGTGCTTGATAAAGCTGAGGAAAATGCATAAATCACAAGTGGTAGATCTCTAGTTTGCCACATTATTTATTTATTTAAAATGCAGAGGCTTCCTGACTCCCAGGGACACAACATGGGATGTTGACTAGAATCCAGGGAAACTATCCATGTTCTGCAGATTAATGGATTATGAGAAATTTCAGAGGCATTCTTTGTGCTTTCCACACCAACAGAAAGATCTCTATAAGCATCTCTTTTTACAGATTTTCCCTGTCATATTTGAGGATTCCTATCTTCACACTGCTTGTTCCCAGTCCTTCAAAAAGCAGGTACCTGAAAACATCAATGTCCAGATTTCAGGGGAGTTGAGCATCCTCTAAGACAGGTGTGTCAAACTCAAGGCCCGCGGGCCGAATCCAGCTCATGGGATGCTTAGATCTGGCCCATGGTCCTGAAACTGGTCCTGGAAACAGCCAGGTGCCTCTTCCAGCAAAATCGGAACTTGAAAAAAAAGAGCCACAGCGGTGCAGTGGTTAGATTGCAGTACTGTAAACTACTTCTGCTGCCTGCCGGCTGCCTGCAATTTGACAGATCGAATCTCACCAGGCTCCAGGTTGACTCAGCCTTCCATCCTTCTGAGGTGGGTAAAATGAGGACCCAGATTGTTGCAGGCAAGAGGCTGACTCTGTAAACCGCTTAGAGAGGGCTGTAAAACACTATAAAGCAGTATATAAGTCTAAATGCTATTGCTCTTCCTTCCTTCCTTCCTTCCTTCCTTCCTTCCTTCCTTCCTTCCTTCCTTCCTTCCTTCTTGTTAGAATGCAGTATTGCAGGCTAACTCTGCCAATTGCCAGCAGTTCGACTCTCACCAGGCTCCAGGTTGACTCAGCCTTTCATCCTTCCAAGGTGGGTAAAATGAGGACCCAGATTGTTGCGGGCAAGAGGCTGACTCTGTAAACTGCTTAGAGAGGGCTGTAAAAGCACTATGAAGCGGTATATAAGTCTAAGGGCTATTGCTATTGCTATTGTGAGGGCTGCAGGTGGCCCTCTCAAGCTCCATTTTCGCTGGCAGAGGGTTGCCGGAGGCCACCTGAACCAAAAACGGAGCCCAGGAGCCTGTTTTCCTTGGCAGAGCATTTGGGCCGCCACACGTACACCCGACACGAGTGACGTCAAACTGCCCCCCACCTCCAAGGTCAAACACAACCCTGATACTGTCCTCAATGAAATTGAGTTAGACACCCTTGTTCTAAGGTATCAAAGGCACGCCATTAAAACATTTGGCTCGTGGCACTGATGCCTCTTCTGTCTTCGAAGCAGGGGTTTCATTTTCATTGCAATGCCGTCCTTGCAATTTAGGCCTCCACAAAAGAACGGTTGGATGGTTAAATACAGGTACATTTGCACACCGATTACATTTTCAGTTTTTGGCATCTCGAACCCATTTCTTTCCTCCAGAGGAGAGAATTCTGTCTCCTTTCCCCTTCCAAACAAAAGTTTTAAAGATGAAAAATGTATGGCCATAGAATTCTCATTAATCTGGAGTCAGAGATAGGGAGATGACAGTGGCTTAATTTTAGGCTCTTATTTTAAAATTCAAAACTATTGTATGCCTTTCCCCCATAATCTTGCCAATATTAAGAAGCACCCTCCACAATTTCTGGGTCTTTCAGTTTTGATAAAACTCCTGCATTTGGCTAATGTATACATGGCCGCATTAAAAACAAAACAAAAAAACAAAATTGCCCTTTTCCTCTAAACTTCACTAACTGTCGGGGCTGCATTGACTCTCAGGCATTTTCCTATAATGGAAAATTTATTTTTGACAGAACTTAAAAGGAAACAAATTGATCCTTGATGTCAAAAGCAGTGTATTAATCTTTGTGGTGTCACAAGTATTTTGTTATTTTAACTCCGTGCTGAATGACTTCTTTATCCATTTGAATTTCTGCTTGCTTTTCTGAGATTATCAGAAAAAGGGAGAATTCAGCTTTAGCTGCTGGGGTTTTTTGGGATAATGAGTAGAGACAAAAGACAAATTTCTGGTCTTCAGCTAATGAAGCACGATCAAACTACCACAGCTTATTCCATCAGCTGTCAGATAGAGTAAGATTCTATCAAAGAACATAGAAGTTTGCCAGAGGTTTACAGGGTCACACCAAGAGTGTATCTAGTCAATCAAAGATGCTGTTTCAAGGAGTCAAAATATAGGAAAACTCGCAGAATTCCTCAGCCAGACCAAGGGATGACTCTAGACTACCCAAGCAATACTGATATATATTCTACTAGCTTGATACCAGTGCTTCGCTATGAAACTATATGGTTGGGCTTAGTTTTTGGGGAGGAAAATAAGCATCCATCAGTATTAATCTGGCTAGTGTCCTGTCAGTATGTGAAAGAGTTGATATATATCTGGTGTTCAAAATCTAGCAACTCCCAGTTGCAACAGACTGCACATCAGAAGGTGGGACTTCTCTACAATATCTTAAGAAGATATCAAAAATATGAGGGGCCCAAGACCATCATAAAAAGGATTGCAAACTCTAACTAAGGAGTGAGCAATGACCCCAGCTGCACATCCATAATTTAGAAATTAGTGTGTATGTGTGTGTGGGGCTGCTTATTTTCAAATCCCCTCCCCTCAAAGATGGACAATTAGCAAGATTAAGAAATAGTCCCTACTTCTCTCCCCATGTACAAAAAACATGAATCCCCATTGCCAATGAAATATCATTGCATCTGACTGAAATTCTTTGCAGTGGGGACAAAATCATTGCAACTCTGAACTGGGAACCCCAATTACGAATCCAAGTTTTCCCATCTACCCCCATCCTGTGGCTGTGCCCCGCAAGAGAAAAATGCCAAGAAATGGTGACATCAGTTTCCATTAATATAGTCCTCAGTTTGAGAGTGACACTATTAAGCTATCTGTACAAACAGCCTTTCTCGCTTTGTGCACACCTGTGTTTTTACATAAACTGCATATGTATCCTCAGGCAAAATGAGTCTATTTTTATTTCTTTCACTCTAAATAGGGAAGGAGATGAGAGATCTTTCCTCCTTCCTGTTTACTCCTGGATAGCATCTTCAGCTATTAAGCAGCTTGCCTTCCTGTCATGGCTTCCTGGAACGACAGAATTGCAAAATGCAGAAATCTAGAAATGTAGGAAGAAGCATATTTTGGTAGGGCATCAAGATGGTGGCCATCAGAATGTGATGGAAATTGGGAGTTTGCACAAAAAGGGGACGGGGCTTTCATTGCACAGGCACGATTGCCATCTTGACTTTTTGGATCCCGCTGCCCCTGGATGTCCAGGTGTTGGGGACTGCTCTGTTTCAGGACGATGAAGGCATCAAGGTGGGAAGTGTGGTGGAATGTAGTCTGGATACCTTGGAAGGAGGGTCTGCTTTCCAGAGGACTAAGAGACAATGGAGTTTAGATTGTTTGTTTGAGAGGAAGAGAGTTCAGAAGACTACTCCTTAACAGTTCTCAGAGTATATCTTTCATGAGGCACTTAGTTGCTTTAGTTTGGCAAGATTCTGTCTATAGGTGAGGAACAATAAAGGAAACTACTTAGAAGATCCTCAACGTACTTCTTTCTTGGTTTTGGGATCTGACAAGAGTGTAACGTACATAGAGCTATGTCAAGCACAGGATTTCTCTTGGGGAAGAGTTTGGCTGTTTATTTTTTAACCAGTGCCTTGTAATGCTTTGGAGTGAACCCCAAAAAGTGTCTAGGGGTGCAAATAGATCATATCTTGCAACAAGTTGAAAGGCAACTGTGTCATATCAGCAAAAGATGTAGCTGCTTTGAAGAGTTTCAGAGAGGAGCAATGTTTGCAGAAGCCTCTTTTTTGGAAATCATCATACAGGTCTCTCTCTGCCCCCACTGCCCCCAGCAATCATTTTAGAAAGAATGACAAAACTTGGTTTCGAATGCATACTAGGTGTTCTAGAGCAGGAGCGCTAAACTCGATTTCATGAAGGGCTGCATCAGGGTTGTGTGTGACCTTGGAGGGCCGGTATGTGTGTATGTGTGTGTGTGGCTGGGGGGACAGGGCCATGGTGGGCAGAGTGTGGCTGGAGGCCAGGGACGCTGAAAACAGGCTCTGCTGCAAGCCGTTTTGGCCGGCAGAAGCATGGGCTGGTCCTTTGATATTTCCAGACTGGGCCTATGGGTCAGATTTAAGCACCCTGCGGGCCAAATCTGGCCCGCAAGCCTTGAGTTTGACACCCCTGTTCTAAAGACTAGCACTGATGATGTTACCTAGTTTTAGTAATGAAACATTTGCAAGAAAACAAGCAAGCTCAGAGAGCACCAAAGACTCTTCAAAGACCCAATTTCCATTGGGTGAGAAAGTAAGCACTCCATTTCAGCACTTGGGCTTGAAGTGACTTCATAAACCTGGTCCCCCGGTCCCCCAATTCAGTAGGGAAATGGCCATTCATTTTCTGTGTGCCTGAAATAGAGTATTTGGGGGTCTCCTCGTTCCTGCCACTTTGGGTTTCTCAAGAAACTAAAATGTGTGCAATCATTTTTCCTTCTAGTCCAATGCGCTATAATTCCCAGGTTTTGGGGAAGCTGATCCTTTTTTGATTTCCAAAATCGTATGTGCAACTAATGTGAAAGAGCAAGAAGAGAGATTTTGTGGGGAATATTCCGATGGTGATAAATATCTACAGCTGTGAGAGCAACCATACTCTTTCCTTTGTTGGGTAAGATAACTCACTGCTCTCTCGTTTTGTGGCCTTTTCAATTAAGAGGCCTGTATCCTGTGTTTCTGTATCACCCTTCAATTCTTAAACTTGTTTTTTTTTTATTAAATTGCCATCTTTTCATAAATCTCCAGAATCCAATGAGGTTCACAGCAGGAGAGGGAAAAAAATAGATTTAAATACTTTGAAGAAAATAATTAAAAGAGGGGAAAACAAAGAGTAACGAGAGGGAAGATAATTTTTTATACATAGAAGGTTGAAGTCTCTCCTCTTTAGCTCTGTGCCATTTCTAAGCTAATCCCATCATTTTTATAACACACCAGATTTTCTTTAGTAACTTGGTCGTCAGGAGGAATAAATTAAGGTTCTCGCTGGGTCAGAATATAGAGCAAATAAAATAAATATGTACTTCGAGTTCTGCTTTTATTTTTTATTTTTAATATTTTTTATTTTTATTTTTCATACAATAAATCCATTCCATTTCAATCGTGTGTCAATTAGGTACATATTTCATGTGCTTACAATTAATAATAATACTCTTCTTATCAATATAACAATAGTCACACTTTCATATAAGTAATATCAATACATCTATTTCACAAACCTCTCTTATTGCATTGTAAATCCATCTAGTCCATTTTAATTTGTTTTATTTTCTAACCATTGATCAAACAAATCCCATACCATATAATATTCAGTTTCTTCTTTTCTTTAATTTCTAATGTTCATCTATTCATTTCTGCACATTCAAATATTTTTTCAATTACTTTTTCCTCTGTCAGTATCTTGTCACTTTTCCAATTCTGAGCAAATACAATTCTAGCTGCTGTTAAGACAGCAGTATGATTAAGTATGTTTTTTTTTTTTACTTCAGGTACCATTCCTAATAAAAAATAGTTCAGGTTTCAAATCTATATGTTGTTTAATCATTTTTTCCAACCATGTGTGTATTTTAGTCCAATATCTTTAGCTTCTGTGCAAGTCCACCATATATGGTAGTATGTTCCTGGTGTTTGATGACACTTTTTAATTTTTTTATTTAATTTGATTTGTTAATCGATTACAAGATTATAGGTATAAGTATATACATAGTTATGAATACATGAAATGGGTACATATAAGAAAAATAAAAGAAACAATAAGACAGGGACGGTAGGCACATCAGTGCACTTATGCACACCCCCTACAGACCTCTTAGGAAAAGGGTGAGGTCAATAGTAGACAGTCTAAGGTTAAAGTTTTGGGGGTTTGGGGAAGAAACCACAGTCAGGTAGAGTATTCCAGACATTGACCATTCTGTTGTTGAAGTCGTATTTCCTGCAATCAAGTTTGGTGCGGTTAACGTTGAGTTTGTATCTATTGTTTCCTCTTGTGTTGTTATGGTTGAATTGAAGTATTCATTGACTGGTAGGACATTGCAATGTATGATTTTATATACTATACTTAGATCGGAGTGAAGGCAGCGTAGTTCTAGATTTTCTAGGTCTAGAATTTCAAGTCTGGTGGCATAAGGTATTCTGCAACGAGTAGAGGAGTGGAGAACTCTTCTTGTGAAATATTTCTGGACTTTCTCAACTGTGCTAATATCAGATACGTAATGTGGGTTCCAGACTGATGAGCTGCATTCGAGTATTGGTCTAGCAAATGTTTTGTATGCTCTAGTTATTAGTGTGATATTACCAGAGAAAAAGCTACGTAGGATTAGGTTAACAACTCTTAATGCCTTTTGGGCTATGTAGTTACAGTGGGCTCTAGCACTTAGATCATTAGAGATGAGTATTCCAAGATCCTTTACAGAGCTTGGATCATCAACAAGGTCTTGACTATTCAGCTTGTATTTTATTTTCTGATATTTTTTTTGCCAATATGTAAGGCAAAGCATTTAATTGAAATGAGATTTGAAGTTGCCATTTGTTTGACCATTCTGATACGTAGTCAAGGTCTTTTTGAAGGGTAGCAGTATTGTCTGTGGTATTTTGAATGGTCATACCCTTGTTAGAGTCAGACTCTGAGGGAGAGGAGGAACAGCCGACAGGGAGTGGAAGTGTGGCTCCGGAGGTTGTAGAGGAGGCTGGGGAAGGGCAGATGCTGGCTAGGCAGTCAGAGGAAGAACCAGGCCCATCCTCTCTCCATCCTAGGACATGCAGGGAGGAACAGAGAAGGAAACAACTTGGCTTATCAGAGAAGAAGCGGCCATGATGCCCCTCATTGGTGGCAGTATGTAAGAAAGTATGTTTTATCTCCAACTGAGAATTATTGAACAGTGGGGCCAAGTTGGAGGCTAATGTGCTTTGGATTTTGTTACATTTGTGTTACACTCCGGGTCATCACATGAATATTTTAAGTAGATATGAACTTATGGGATGGGGGTTGGTTGTGTTTGCTGCATAAGGAACACCTCTTATACAGGTAGTTTTTGACTTACAATAGTTCATCTAATCACCGTTTGAAGTTACAATGACACTGAAAAAAGTGACTTATGACCATTTTTCACAGTTAGGACCATTGCAGCATTCCCATGGCCGCATGAACAAAATTCAGATATTTGGCAATTGGTTCATATTTATGATGGTTGCTGTGTCCTGGGATTATCTGGTCCCTTTTTGTGACCTTCTAACAGGCGAAGTCAAGTCTGATTCGCTTCAAACTGTGTGACTAATTTAACAATGGTAGCAATTCACTCAACAACGGTGGCAAGGAAGGTCATAAAGAGGGGAGGGAAAATTCATTTAACAAATGTCTCGCTTAGCAACTTAGACATTTGGGGTTCCATTGAAGTCATAAGTTGAGAACTGCCGGTACTCTGGAAAGATACAGCTAGCTTGGCCTTCTGCAGCTTCTGGGATGGCCCTTGTGCCTCAGTATCCCAAATGTGGCACCTCAGCCTTTAGCCCTAAACTAAAACATGAGTTAAACAAATCCTAAATGTTTGGAGGATAAGGAGAAGATCAAGATGCTGACTAGGGCAAGCAATTTTTTGTATTTATTTCTATCCCACCGGTAGTAATTTACAAATAACTGAAGGCAGTGAACATATCCAAGATACTTTCCTCCTATTTTCCTTACAACAACACAACTTGTGAGGTGGGTGGGGCTGAGAGAGGGGGACTGGCCTATAGTCACCCAGATGGCTTTTCTGTCTAAGGTGGAACTAGAACTCCCAGTCTCCTGGTGATTGGACCAAAGTCACCCAGATGGCTTTCATGTCTAAGGCAGGACTAGAACTCACAGTCTCCTGGTGATGGAATCAAAGTCACACAAGTGGCTTTCATACCTAAGGTGGTACTAGAATTCAGTTTCCTGGTGATGGGACCAAAGTCACCCAGATGGCTTTCATGTCTAAGGCGGGACTAGAACTCACAGTCTCCTGGTGATGGAATCAAAGTCACACAAGTGGCTTTCATACTTAAGGTGGTACTAGAATTCAGTCTCCTGGTGATGGGACCAAAGTCACTCAGATGGCTTTCATGTCTAAGGCGGGTCTAGAACTCACAGTCTCCTGGTGTTGGGGCCAAAGACACCCAGCTGCTTTTGTGGGACTAGGAATCATGGTCTCCTGGTAATTGGTCCAAAGTCATCTAACTGGCTTTCATGGTTAGGGAGGGACTAGAATTCACTGTCTCCTGGTTTCTAGGTGGTACCTTAACCACTAGAGCAAATGGAAATCGAAGCCTGACCCACTTTTTGGAGGTGCAGTGCCACCTTGCCTTCTCTTTAACCATGCCTTGTGGCCATCTCTGATCTTCTTGCAACAGCGGTTGATAAAAACCGAAAAAGATCAGATTTGAAGTTCAGCGAACTGGTGAAGATAATCTGTACTGAATCGGTGATATTGACCCTTAGATACGTAGATTAGAACTAAAAAGGGGGGGGGAAATATGGCTTGCAGCAAAGATGTCCAGTTTAGCTGGTCCACATCTTGCTGTTTTTCTGCCAAAGCTTTTCATCTGGGTGGTTGCTGGGGCTCTTTTGACAGAAACTCAGTCTTGCTATAATGAAGCATCTTATCTTTTCCGTAAATGAGTTTGCATCCTTAATGGAATCAGAGGAATAATTGACAGTGTCATCCCATTAGGATCGAGAGGTAAAGCTTCATTTCCTTCCTGCTTCCTCTCATCTCTCCCACTCCCGCTGCCTCCATCAACCTTATCTTTATTTTGATGCTCTGTTTATGCCTTATAGGGAGAAAAATAAAAAAAACAAAACAATCCAAAACGCTTAAAGTCTTCGTCATACATTTTTCAGTTTAGGCCTTTGAAAATCCGATCGACCCAGGAACCATGAAACGACAGATTTGAGTAGGGTTGCAAACTTTAACTCATTAGTGCAATGGAGTTAGAATAGAATGAATGAGCTGGAAGGAACCTTGGAGGTCTTCTAGTCCACCCCCCTGCTAAAGCAGGAGAACCTACACTATTTCAGATAAGTGACTGTCTAGACTCTTCTTAAAAACCTCCAGTGATGGAACGCCCACAATTTCTGCTGTTCCGTTGGTTAAATGTCCTCCCTGTTAGGAAGTTTCTCCTTAATTTCAGGTTGCTTTTCTCTTTGATTAGTTTCCATCTATTGTTTCTTGTCCTGCCTTCAGGTGCTTTGGAGAATAATTTGATCCCCTTTTCTTTGGGGCAGCCTCTCAAGTACTGGAGTACTGCTATCATGTCACCCTTAATTCTTCTTTTCTTTAGACTAGCCAGACCCAAATCCTGTAGCTGTTCTTCATATGTTTTAGTCTCCAGGCCTTTGATCATCTTAGTTGATCAAAGATCACCTTAGAATTGTTAAATCCCTTTTGACCAGATCTCAACTGAGCCATGATTAAGGCCTACAATTATAGAATTATTATTGTTGTGATGGTCATTGTCAACCTGCCTTGAATATCCACATTTTGTTTCATTTGCAAGGAGAGCATCTGTCCAAGGACAGTCCATATCAGGGCTCATCTGCTGGGGGGTTGCAAAGTCAAGATGGTGGTTACAAGCAGCCTGATTTAGATCTGGAACTCTTTTCTTATGCCACTTCCTTTTTTTTTTGGACCTCCCTCCCTAAAGCTAATTGTAATCTAATCTGGAGGAAGAAGAGAAATAAATAGTTGTGGTGACTTCTAATTAAATCATCAGATATGCTGCATGAACAGTGTTTATTGGATGATCCTGGGGTAAACATCACTCTGCGGACATTAACATTTACTGGTTTCCCTAGTTCATCATTTTTTTGAGTAATGGTTTTGTACACACACACACACACGCACACACACTAAGGCACTCCTTAAATGAGCAACTTTTCTGTTGCAAATGATTCAGCCTCTCATAGTGTCGTTATTCCTCAGAATGGCTCTTGGGCTCACACGGAAAGATGCTCTCAGAAAAAGAACAGGGGGATGTAGCAGACTAGGAGTTGGGAATTGGGCTGGCAGCCATTTTGAAAATTTTGTAAGTGCAATCTCAGGTTGTTAGAGAAGGATTCAATTGGGGTGTTGGAGAACTGAATACATTCTGCCAGAGGGCCGACAGCTGATTTAACACTTCTGAAAGACTATTTCTCTACAATCCTATTGAAGCTGAGTTATAATCAGATAGTCATTTTAAGGGGGTGCAATGGCTCCATGGTTAAAGATGCTGAACAGGCAGCCGGAGAGCAGACAGACTGGGTTCGAGACCCTGAGCATGATGCGAAGGGGTGAGCACCCATTTCTTGCCTCAACTCCTGCCCACGTAGCAGTTCAACAGCATGCCAATGTAAGTAGGTAAATAGGTACCACTTAGGTGAGAAGCTAACAATGTTCTGTGTACAGCCATACTGGCCACATGACCACAGAAATGTCTTCGGGCAACAACGCTGGCTCCCTCCGCTCTAGAGTCAGATACGACTGGACAGAGAAACCTTTACCTTTTAACTTGTAGACATTTTAAAAAATAAGATACAAAATTGTATTGGCAAAGGACCATTTTTAAAAAAATCACAAATTAGCCACATTGCCCTGATGGATAGGGCAATGTATATATAATGTTCAAATGCATTTTTGGACACATCCTCATGTTTTATGCTAAATGTATTTTGGGATTAGGCTACTCCTTTCATGCTCCATTGGTGGAGGACCCTAACATTTTTCATCAGTCAGGTGGGTTGAGAAGCTGGGAGCCACCAAAGAGCATGGAGGCTGCTTTCTGATGATGATGATGATGATGATATCTATTCAGTTGTGTCTTGGCAATTCTATGCGGCAGTCTCTCCACATCTTCTGATCTTGCACTGCTTCTCTGAGTGGTTCAATGTTCTGGCTGAGGTCTGATGTGATGGTGTCCAGCCACCTGTTCTTTGGTGATCTAGTTTCCTTTTATCACTTTCTAAAGGTCACACATCTGTGCTAGTTGCTTCTGGCTCTAGGGGGCGCTGCTCATCTCCTTTACAAAGCCAAAGAAGAGCCAGTGCTGTCCGAAGACGTCTCTGTGGTCATGTGGCCAGCAGTTCTAAATGCTGAAGGCGCACAGAACGCTGTTCCCTTTCCTTTCTACTTGCATTTTTACATGCTTTCGAACTGCCAGGTTGGCAGAAGCTGGGACAAGAAACGGGAGTTCACTCCATTATGCGGTGCTAGGGATTCGAACCGCCGAACTGCCGACCTTTCTGATTGACAAGCTCAGCGTCTTAGCCCTTGAACCACCGTATCTCATCACTTTCTACTAACCTCCAAAATCTTTCCTCCAGTTTAGAACCCAAGAATTGGTAGAAGCCACGCAAAGCACCAAGGCCAATCCTACCCCTCTTTCTCCTTCCTCACTTTAGTTTTTCAGATCTAGAATGGACTTTTTGAGAAGAAGTCTGTCGCTTCAGAGATGTTCCCTCAAAGAGCCACATACATTACTGGGTTCCATAAGCAGGGCTGAGATTTTGCCCTGTCAGACAGAAGTGGATGATTTATTAATGTTTCCCAGCATTAACCATATCGCTCTTGGGCGATTGGAGCTGGTTAAAGAGGCACAGGAAGGGGATTGAGTGCTGGCAAAACAATAATAATGTTTATAGTTCTTTTCCATAAAACCTCTAATTGACAAGATTATAGCCTGCTTCTTATCATCCTGGGGAGGAATTAAAGATTCTTTCCATCCCAAGAAGTAATTACATCATTGTGCGTAGTCTGAGGTACCACCAATACAGTCTAATAGCAGCAACTCTAATAGCAAATTAGCAAATGATGGTGCCAGGTTTTTGGGTTTTCATGGTTTTAATATCTTTGCTTTTAATATTTTTATTGTATATTGATGGGGTTTTCTGTCTCATTGGGAGCTGCCCGGAGTTTGGTACAAAATGGGCTGTTGCATAAATGTTTTAAATAAATAATTGCTTTAAGTGAAGTAAGTTTTAGAAGTACATGTATTTCAGATGTTGATTTTCTGTATGAACTCCTCCCCAGTGATATGTCAGTCAAATTTCAACCATTCATGGTGTTGATGTGAAGGAAAGGACGATGCCATACACAAAAAAAGATTTCTATTTTGAGATATTGTTTCCCCAAGAATGATTTCAGGACCACACCGGACTGTATCAAGGGCACATGGGTATGCCCACAGTCTTGCATGCATACCTTTGAGTGATGCCATGTGGCAGACAAGGCAGCTTTCACAACAGGAAATAGCAACAAGAAATCTCACAGCCCCAACATGTTGGGACCACTAAAAGGCTTCCTAATCCCACAGGATCCTACTGTATCCAGGGTGATTTTCTCCAGCTGCTAGAAAGACACAATTGGAAAACACCAACACCAGTGAAATGTAACAAGAGACCTGCAGGAAAAATATTTTTTTTAAAGTTTGTTTAGTCCAAGTAGTTTCGAATCAAAAACTTCCTTTGGAGTTAGGGTAGGGCAAGTTTTGATCTTCTGAGAAACTCGGTCTGCTGGTGTGTGGCTCCAGGCAAGGCATCAGCATTCTCTAGAGCAACGTTTCTCAACCTTAGTAACCAAGGAGCTACTGATCCAGTTCTATAGATGAATTATTGAGTCTGTCATGTGCACCTCTATAACTGTCTGGTTTGATTCTGCAACCCAACAAGACAGACACAGACTCCAGAGAGTAATTAGGATGGCAGAAAAAACAGTTGCTGCCAATCTGCCTTCCACTGAGGACCTGTACACTGCATGAGTCAAAAAGAGGGCTGTGAAAATATTTACAGACCCCTCACATCCCGGACATAAACTGTTTTAACTCCTTTCCTCAAAACGATGCTATAGAACACTGCACATCAGAACAACTAGACACAAGGGGAGTTTTCCCCCAAACGCCATCACTCTGCTAAACAAATAATTCCCTCAACACTGTCCAACTATTTACGAAGTCTGCACTACTATTACTGCTAATCTTCTCATCACTCCATATCACCCAACCCCTCCCACTTGTGATTGTAGGACTGTAACTTTGTCCCTTGTATCCTTACGATATATATTGACTGTTTCCTAGTATGATTTGATTGCTTACTGTACCCTATGACTATTATTAAGTGTTGTACCTGATGATTCTTGACTCTTGACGAATGTGTCTTTTCTTTCATGTACATTGAGAGCATTTGCACCAAGACAAATTCCTTGTGTGTCCAATCACAATTGGGCAATAAAGAATTCTATTCTATTAAAGATTGTGGACTTCAACTTCCAGAAATGTCCAGCTAGCAAGCAAGCCAAAAATGAGAAACACTGATCTGGAGAGTTGGATGCTTGATCAGGTCTGATGGGGCTTCCTGTGAATTGCAAGTCTCTTTATTGGACAAGATATCCAGGGCAGGAGTCCATTCTCATTGGCCATTTCTTCAGTTCCTCTGGGATGAATGCCAAACCTTTTGGGTTTGGCCTTACACAATGTGCTTCCATCTGAAGACCAAATTAAGGCTTTGAGGATGTTAATTTGGTTCCTCCTTCCAATTTTTGCTGCTTCCTGTGCCAATTAAATTGACAATGTAATTCTTTTTTGTTCAATGAAGTCTTGGCCATAATAACTAAACTCCAAAATACTGAATTCAGTGTTGACACTGTATTGTAAGAGATCTATTTCATGGCATCGAATGATTATAAGCATTTCAAATTCTGAGCCAAACTTTGGATCTGAAATGTCTGCCTGTCCCCCAAACCCTTCCCTTTCTTCATTTGATTGTATCTTTTGTTCTGTTCATTCCTCCAGAGTGAAATGGGAATTACCTGCACATTTCCCTCTTTGGCTATAGCCGACAAAACCAGGTTTTTCCATTTTCATCCCTCACAATCAAATTAATTTGAGTCTCGACGACTGACAGCTTAAAGCATTTCCCTGTGCAAGTGCCTGTCAACATCTGCCTTGTTATTGTCAGGGGAAGACAGCAGAAATGGATGTGCAGCAAAATGTGAACTCCAGGCCCCGGGCCAGCTAAATAGTGGAGAAAATGGAATTTTATTTCCTAGATGAATGATACACTCCTTCATTGGCCCTCATTGTTCTAATGTTCCCCCACTATGACTGCCAAGCTAAAACTCCTTTTGGAATCCCAAGTCAATGACTATGCAAATATTTGTTATTTTTAGCCCTTATTGAATAGGTGAGGAGGTGTGACATATCCATGGATGTTCACCACTGCAATTTCTCCCATTATCAACCATAGTGGATCAAGCAAAACTAGCAGAACTGTTGGATCACACAATATTTCTGCAAACCCCAAGTTCCTCCTGAAATCCATCCTAGTTCATTAGCATGGTTTTGGAAATGCCTACTTGGGTTAGTCACTTCTATAGTTATCAGTTGGGTTTACCCAACCCACTATATCAACAATCAAGGGTTTGCAAACCACGATAGGAGAAATTCAACCTGGAAATAAGGAGAAACTTTCTGACAGTGAGAACAATCAACCAATGGAACAGAAGCTGCCTTCGGAAGTTGTGGGAGCTTCATCCCTGGAGGCTTTCAAGAAAAGATTGGACTGCCATTTGTCAGAGATGGTGTAGGGTCTTCCTGCTTGGGCGGGGGGGGGGGGTTGGATTACATGACCTTCAAGGTCCCTTCCAACTCTGTTAATCTGTTAATAGGGGCAGATTGATCTAACAGTTCCTACATCTTGCAAAAAGGGTCAGCATCAGCAAGCCAAAAAGCCATCATGAAGTGATCTGACCATGAAAAAGCACTCCTGGAAATGTCCTTCATCTTCAGAGAGGACTCTCCCAAGGCTAAAATCAGATCTAGCCTGCAAATTTTGATATGGTTCAGGGCCCTGATAATTCCAGTAGGCCCAAGATGGCCATGGACTCCTATGGTGCCCTTGACTCAGGCTATTTTGGGCCAAGTTCAGCTATCTGAGATTCCACTGCCAACCCAGCAATGGAATCAAACAGCTCAAGCTAAATTTGTTTGCAGCAACAAACTCAACTCTTCCCAAGAATCCAAATTTAATAGCAGCAGTTGGAGACTACGGCCACCATGGATCTGATGGTTAAGTATCAGGCAGTGATGGGATTCAAAAATGTTTACTACTGGTTCTGTGGGCATGGCTTAGTAGACATGGCAGGAGTAGGATACTGCAAAATCCCCCTTCCCTCCCCACCCCACTAACCCGCTTTCCAGCTCTGTTCTCCTGTGCAGGGCAACCAAAGGAGACCCAGCCAATCAGCTGAGACTCAATGGGAGGCAGAGAAGAGATGGGGTTGGTGAGGCCAATCAGAGGTGGGATTTGCAGGTTCTCTGATTTACTCAAAATTTCCACTACCAGTTCTCCAGAACTGGTCAGAAACTGCTGAATACCACCTCTGGTATCAGGGATCAATATTGAGAGGTGACAGGCAGGATTGATCTCAACCATTGAACCTCTCAACCCTATGAATAGCCTGTCCTTTTCACGCTACCGTGAAACAATAGAATGATTGGCATTATATGCTGGTGATAATAGATTGAATTAAAATACCCAAATATGGCTTATTAATTATGCAGTTGCTCATTCGCACATTCTAAGACATTGTGGACATTAAAAATAATTTTCTCTACCTATTCTACATCTCAACAGCCCTAGAACCTATCATCTATTCTCCTTTTGCAGCAAAAGTTGTTTGCAAATATCTACGAAAGTATTATACTCCTAAGGTCCAAATGACAAGTCAGGATTTGGCCTTCTTTGGCTAGAGACCAAGAATCTGGAGATTTGTAGAGTAAAGCTCACAACACCTGAAAGGATAGCTGATCCCAGACTTCTAATCCTTTCCATTTTGTCACAATCCTCACCATTGATTTTTCTCAGATGACCAACACAAAGCTTCAGGAACACTATTAATTACACATTGATTTGGTGTGCAAAAAAGGGCAAGGAGTGTTTGCAAGCTGCCTCTCCTCAACCCTAACCCCTTTTATTCAGCAAATCAAGGTTGGAAGTGAGTCCCCGGGCAACCCCCATGTGCAAATCCAGAGGTTCTTAGGAATAACTTTGTGAAATTCAATGCATCTCACTTTTTCTTGTCTCTCATCTCATTTTCCTATTGGTTTTAGAGTATTTTTAGAAAGCCCACACAAATGTTTCTCATTTCATGTCGTTGCTCCTGAAAATAAATGGTTCTTTGCATGCTTTTGTACAACTTTCCTCTAATGTATATTTTTTTGCAAGCAATATGCCTTTAATATGCTTTAGGTGTAATTGTGCCCAAGAGCATGCTTTTTTTTTGGGGGGGGGAATATATGTATTTTATCCACAAACATTTCCTTATGTACATAATTTGTACCCACTAAGGAAAGACAGATGGAAAGAATTGTGAAATTATATGGAAATGTATACCTAACAAATTTGTTCTCTGTACTTCTGAAAACGATCAAGTTCTGTATATAGATACGTCACTATGTTGGATTTTAGAGATTCATGGGACTCTCTACAAACTCCACTCTGTTAAATTTATTTATTTTATTTGTCAATTGCTTACAAGATAATAGGTATAAGTTAACATAGTTATGAATACATGGATACATATAAGAAAAATAAAATATAAAAGAAACAATAGAAATTACTTGGAGTTCCATCATAACTTGAGATTTATGTGCAACTCTGAGAATTCCTTCAATGCAATTGTCACAAGCCACTAAATTCCAATAGACTAAAGTGCTGAGATATATTATTTTTCTCACTTCTAAAGTAAGGGAAGATGCAGAGAACTTTATCCCCTGAGAACACACAGGTGAGCCAAGTCCAGAACTGAAATTATAATAAAGTCCATTTTGACCTTATTTGCAAGTGACTTTGAAATCTTTGTCCCTTGAAATCAACCTGTTGCTTGGGCTTTAACACAGAAACTGCACACCTACGACCAAACCTTTCAGGACTTATATTTGGATTTATTTGATGTTCCAGTTGTATTGTTTTCAGACTCTGGCATTCCTCTTTTCTCCTTAATCTTCTATTTTTCTGTGTCATGGAAACCTGAAGATATAACTAACTCTATCAAACCATCTGTCACTCTGGCTGGATAGAAGGAAGGAAGGAAGGAAGGAAGGAAGGAAGGAAGGAAGGAAGGAAGGGAGGGAGGGAGGGAGGGAGGGAGGGAGGGAGGGAGGGAGGGAGGAAGGAAGGGAGGGAGGGAGGGAGGGAGGAAAAAAAGGAGGGAGGGAAGAGGTGAAGGAAGGAAGAGAGAGGAGAGGAAGGAAGGGAAAAAAAGAGAAGGAAGGGAAGAAAGGAAAGAATGAAAGAAAGGTTATCCATCTCTACTTTAAAGAGGCCACTGCCTCATTTTGTGGCAATGAAATCAATGTAGATTCCCAACAGGGAGCCGGTACATATTTTTTTGTCTTCCAAGAGGAAAGTAACTTTTAATGTTCTGGTTGCCACAAGCAACTACTGCAAATAGAGCTGCCCAACTGGGCTCATCCTTGAAAGCACCAACTTCTACCACAGAAAAAGGACCCCATGACAATTCCTGGTCTTGCTTTTATGAGGTTGCTTTCATCATCTACTGGCTCCCACTGGTGCCTGCTGTTGAAATGCCTGTGTGACTTTGGCGTGCATTTCCCACCAAAGCAGGGAAGGTGATGCAGAAGCCTTGGACTTGCAAATTAGCCTATGCAAATTCTGCATCAAAACAGAACTTCATTGATTTGTTCACTTAAGCCAATCGTCCAGTGGTGGGATTCAATTTTTTTTTACTACTGATTCTGTGGGCGTGGCTTGGTGGGTGTGGCTTGGTGGGGATGGCAGGGGAAGGATACTGCAAAATCCCCATTCCCTCCCCACCCCACTAGCTTGCTTTCCAGCTCCATTCTCCTGTGCAGGACAACCAAAGGAGACCCAGCTGAACAGCTGGGACTCAATGGGAGGCAGAGAAGAGATGGGGGCAGGGCTGGTCAGAGGTGGTATTGACCGGTTCTCCAAACTATTCAAAATTTCTGCTACCAATTCTTCAGAACTGGTCAGAACCGGCTGAATACCACCTCTGTAATCGTCCCCAAATTAACTCACCATTGCTGCACATTATGGGCGGTTGACCTCATCTAATGTGAGCCCATTGGAGGCATTGTTCATAAAAACAATTGGCCAGTGGTAATGAAAAAGCCTTCATAATTAATGGATGGTTTCCAGCAGAAAAATGCAATATCAATATTAGAGCCCCATTGACACTTCATTGGGGCAGCGGGAAGTGATCAATTTTCACGATCCTTCAGACCACATGGCGGGAAGTAATAGTTTAAATTGGATGCAATGAAATCTTTCGTAGATTCCCCCCCGCCCTTCTATTGATTGGACCCTAAGCTATCTGAGGTGATTTATTGGAGAAACCAAGAAAAGAAACTCACTGCAGTTTCACAAATACTGGTTAAGTTTCTTTGCTGTACCATTTTCCAAGCTCATAGATAAATTACAGAGCATGTAGCCTAACCCTCTCAGGTGATCTTCAGATTGTGATTAAGGGTGAAAAAAGGAAATTAACTCTCCTTTCTCAAACCACCGGAAAGGTCTTGCAAATATTATCCGCAGAAACTTAAAGCCAGATGCAGACTCAGCTTCTGGAATTACACTTCAGCGAGAAATGATCTTAAAACTAGCAGTGCAATAATTCTTCGAAGAACATTATTGGGACTGTAACTTTCCCAGTAGTGAGATGTAATTGGAGAGCTTGGAGTCAGCTAGATTTGGGTGGGCATGTGTGTGTGTGTGTGTGTGTGTACAGTACACACACAGAGACAAAAGGAGAGCAGGGTGGACCTTCTGAGATTCACTAAGGACAATGCTGGCTCTTCAAGATTTGGAAGCAGGGATGGGATTCTACCAGTTCATACCTATTTGCTAGAACCGGAGTTTTTTCCCCCTTCTTTGCTGGTACTTTGCTTCTGTGGAGTGACCATTCAAAGTTACAATGACACTGAAAAAAGTGACTTATGACAGTTTTTCACACTTACGACTGTTGCAGCTTCCCCACAGTCATGAGAGGCCAGGCGAGAAGATGCGTGCCTCGATGTGAGTGATATTGAGTTGGCCACGCCCAGCCAGCCACATGACCACCAAGCCATGACCACCCAGTCATATGACCACCCAGCACCTAAGCCACGCCCACAGAACCGGTGGTTAAAAAAATTGAATCCCACCCCTGTATGGAAGATGTCCTTCATACTTTCTGGAAGGTCAGCCAGGTGAAACCCTAAATAAAGTAACTTCTCTGGTTTAGTAGACCAGAGTTTCAACCATTTGGGATTCTCCAGATGTATTTGACATCAAATGAGCAATTCATTTAATCTAATGTGAATACAACATCATACAACATACAACATCCGGATGGTGGAAGCCCCTCCTTTTTTCACATGTCACAATGAAGGGATGGATGTCGAAGATGATGGAACATGACAAAATGGCTGAAATGTGTGTGTGTGTGTGTATCTATATCTATCTACCAGCCAAATTTATATG
Source organism: Bungarus multicinctus (assembly GCA_023653725.1). NCBI lineage: Eukaryota > Metazoa > Chordata > Lepidosauria > Squamata > Elapidae > Bungarus > Bungarus multicinctus. Next base: position 25,443,666 of record CM042837.1, read on the forward strand.
GCTCTTGGCAGAAAATGACTCTGAGTGGCATACAACAATCTAACCCTTTATTTTGTAAAACAGGAAAAACAAACTTATGATTTATAGTTTGGATGATTAGACAGAGTAGATCATAGAAAGAAGAGACAGTTATAACCAGAGACGAAGAGGTGAACTTAGTTTACTTTTACTTTATTGTCATTGCACCCCATACAACGAAATTAAATGCCACCTTCAGTGTACATTATACATAAAAAAAATAAAACTAATACTTGGACTTACGTTGTAAAGAAGATCGGAAGCTACGTCTGTCTCTGTAGTTCTTGGTCAAGCAAATTCCTCTGCAGATATGTAGTCGTGGTAGAGGGATGTCCAAGCATCTCGAGCTTCCAAGATGAAGTTATAACCTCAGTGAAGTTAGTTAAAAACTGGGCAGATATGATCTCTCTAGCCTGTCCCAGTCCCAGATGTTTCCAGGATGCCTTCAAAGCAGCCCACACACAAAGTCTTCTTCTACAAGTTTCATCTGCTCTACAGACATGGCCAAAGAGCGTGTGCTTTGGAGTCCAACTTGACAGATTCCTCTGGCAGGGAAGCCCCAGCCTAATCCTTTCAAGAATGTGTCACTTTCCTTCACACTGCAAGTGTCCAAGACAGTTATTATTTAATCCAGGAGAGAAAAGGAGAGGGAGAGCGAGAGAGGGAGGGAGGGAGGAGCGAGCGAGCAAGAGAGAGAGAGAGACAGGTAGGACATTGTGATATATAATTTTATATACTTAGATTGGACCGAAGGCGGCATAGTTCTAGGTTGTCTAGGTCTAGAATTTCAAGTCTGGTGGCATAAGGTATTCTGCAAAGAGTAGAGGAGTGGAGAACTCTTCTTGTAAAATATTTCTGGACTTTCTCATTGTATTAATATCAGATATGTAATGCAGGTTCCAGACTGATGAGCTATATTCAAGTATTGGTCTAGCAAATGTTTTGTATGCTCTAGTTAGTAGAGTGATATTACCGGAGAAAAAGCTACGTAGGATTAGGTTTACAACTCTTAATGCCTTTTTGGCTATGTAGTTACAGTGGGCTGACTGACTGACTGACTTTGCATTTTCCCTTCCCTCCCAGGCTAAAATAACTGATCTGGGCTGAACTTAATTTATGCTTAGTGTTTCCCTTTTATCATTGACATGGCCATGAAACATGAAACTAAGACCAGGGAGTTTGCTCCCTTGGCAGCTTAGCTGAGTTTGATGACCCTGATTCTTCATCATCATATATGTTACACACACACACACACAGAGAGAGAGAGACCATGAATGCCTTGTGCACATTCTGCTCTGTAAAACAATTCTCAGCTAGAACTGAATCAAGGACTGGAGCCACTCAAACTGGAGTCATTCCTTTGTTTGGGGGGTGAAAGATATCCTAACCAGTGTTTGCAAGTATGGAGATCCATAGAAGGAGTAAAGAAGGGCTGGCAGGTTTGAGGCAACACAATGACAGGAGATCTGTGCATGGTTGCCTGGGAGCCGCATCCAAGGAAGGTGTGTCTGTTAGAAGCTGAATACCACTTGCTTGGCTTATGACATCAATTGTTTTGTTTGCACAATGAAGTCATGACACAGGGAAAGCATTTGCTAGGTCTTCACCTGAACACTGTGCATGGTACACTGTGTGGTCTGAATCAGAGGTGGCATTCAGCAGGTTCTGACCAGTTCTGGAGAACCGATAGTGGAAATTTTGAGTAGATTGGAGAACTGGCCAATACTATCTCTGACTGGCTCCACCCCCATCTATTCTCTGCCTCCTGAATCCCAGTTGATTGGCTGGGTCTTTTTTTGTGCCCTGCATAGGAGAACAGAGCTGGAAAGCAGGTTAGTGAGGTAGGGAGGGAATGGAGATTTTACAGTATCCTTCCCCTGCCACACCCACCAAGCCACGCCCACAGAACCAGTAGTAAAAAAATTTGAATCCCACTACTGGTCTGAATATAGCCCTGAAGTAGCATAGCGATCTTCGTTAAATAAAATAACCTGAGTAATTCAGAGTCTGTGTCGCATCATAGAAAGTAGAGCTTGGAAATGGATTATCTTGCAGATCATCTAATGCACTCTCATGACTGAATTCTTGGTATTTCTTTTTAAATGTTATTTCCTTGCTACTAGCAGTGCGTTAATGTCACTTATTGTTTTGACCGATTTGTTATGAAGCAAACAGTTTTGGGTGCTTTTAATTTCTGCTAAAATGCAATCGAGCAATGAAATATAAATACTTTTGTTATTGTTAGAAGTGATGGTTCTCAAAAAAAAAATTGTGGAAGCAAAGAGGATAACTTATGGTGGCCTCAGCAGGGAGGCAGGGGCCAAGGGACAGACATACTTGTCGAGTTTGATTTATCGCAGATTTCTTTTTCTGTAAAATTGAATCTAGAGGAAGCCCTGGAGGACCTGAGATCTCACCTCTCTGTTCCAGGTGTAGCTACAAAGGTAAGTTCCAAATCTCCCTCCTTGCTTCTCCTTCTAAAGTCTCTATTTCAGAAGTTGATTATTTGCTACTTATTTTATTTCACAGCTGCCACTGAATTTTTCCTGAAATGTTGCTGAAGACTAATTTATTGGGTCTCCTCAGGCAAACATTGTCAAGGAAGTTTCAAGCTGAAATGACTTTTTGTTTTTGTTAACATGAGAACATTTCCTCAGGGGCATTTCACAAATTCTTCTTCCTTTGCAGCGCTAAGGAGAAACTTTCTAAGGGTTTTCATAACACACCCCAGTCTCTGCACAATTTAAGCCCTGGTGTCTTCTGAACTGAGGCAAGGTTATTCACTCTGGAGTCCTCCCCCCCCAGGGGGGTGGTTTAAAACTGAGGTCCTACAAACAGACACAGTGCAAATGTTGGATTTCCAAGGTCAAAGTGCCTCATTTTAGCAGATTCTTCACTTATAGTGAAGACAAACTCATCCCAACAAATTTAGTACTGCCGATGTAGGTAGTCCTTACAATGACGGTTGAAACCAGGAGTTCCATTGCTAAGCAAAGCAGTTGTTAAGAGAGTTTCACCTGATATTTTTGATGCCATTAAGTGAATCATGGCAATTGTTATGTGAACCAGGGGTCTCCAACCTTGGCAACTTTAAGTCTGGAGGACTTCAACTCCCAGCAAAGCTGGCTGGGGAATTCCAGGAGTTGAAGTTCTCCAGGCTTAAAGTTGCCAAGGTTGGAGATCCCTGATATGAACCACATCAATGGTGATATGCTACCAGTTCAGACTGGTTTGACTGAACTGGTAGTAAAAAAAAAAGCCTCCTATTTAGCTGAGAGGCGGAGAAAAAGCCATAGAAGAGAAAGAAGGGAAAAGCGCAGGATCATCCCTCCCATCTGCCACTGCACTTTTTTCTTCTTTATCTTCTCAGCTGATTGGCGCTGCAGGCCTCAGCTGGTGTGTGGAAAGCTGCTTGCATGCATGTGCAATCACCGAACCAGTAGTGGAAAAGGTAGGATCTCACTGCTGAACCACATGGCTGTTAAGCATGTCCGGCTTCCCCCATTGACCTCGTGCATTGGAATCTCACTGGGAAGGTCACAAATGAGGACCCTGGGATGCTCCAACCATCGTAATTACATGCTGGTCCCCAAATGCTCAAATTCTGATCCCACGTATCAGGATTCCGCAGGTACCCCAATTAAATCACGAGTCTCAAGCCAAACTTCCAAGACTTCCAAAGGATTTATTGGGAATCAACATGTCCGGCACTGTCTAGGTGTAGCCCATTCTGAGACACATAATTCATTGTCACCCTTGACCCTGATTCCCCTCCCCCTCCGGGTATATCATAATACATATTCTCCAACAAGGCACATCCATAGCCAAGAATCATCAATCATGCTCTCCAGTTAGAATTTTGCCTGGCAGAAACTTCAGTCACCTAATTACTATCTTTGAAAACATTTATGGAATGCAGTTTTGGTTTGCAAGCTGCCGCACTGCTCTTTCAAACCCCTCTCCCACCTCCCTTTCTATTGGCAACTCTAAAAAAACCATAGAAATATTTTATGAGTTGACACCATGTTGCTATAAAGACCCAGTTGGGTATAATTACTTTTTTCAGTTGTAACTGTGAATGCTTGCTCAATGAACATTTGTAAATCAACGACTGCCTGTAGATGCACCTTAAGTATCTCGATGTCTCAACATATGTCTCAGTTAAGTTTTGGACTCAAGAAAAGGAAGCCCTGCCATCCAGTTGTTGTTTTTTCTCCCCAGTGGCAGTGATCAAAATTGAAGAAGCGCAGAAGGAGAAAAGATACATCGATGTCTCCTGTGGTCCAATTTATGTGTGAGGGATTCTGTAAATAATTCACTTGTCTTGAGGGAAGAGAGGCTTGCAAAGAGCTAATGTTAAAAGCTCTCCTTTTGTTTCAAAAATTCATTTTGATGGCGTATCTGAATGGGCATTTAATGCTGGTTCCCATAGCTACAATGGGCCCAGAGCAAGACAGAGAGAAAAATAAAGCCATTGGCAGTTCTATAAAGCCAGCATCAAAGATAAATATCACCACAAAAGATCAAAATCGGGGATAAGCGTGTTGCCATACTTGACTCCGTAAACAGAGGCGGTGTAAAAAGGTATTCTAATGAGAAATAATTCCCAAGGAAAAGAAGATAGGCAGATCAAATGGTTGTGAGGAGACCATTAAAAAACTCTCCCCTATGAAGCTTAGCTAAAAATATATGAATATATAAAAAGTCCAGTGGCCTGTATGTCAACCATGAAAGGATCTTATGCACAATTCATAACCATTGTCTTCTGCACTAGGAAGAACCAGGGAGTGAAGTCATCTGTAGACCCAGAGACATCCAGGGGGTGGGTCCAAAAATATCAGGAATAACAATAACAGAGTTGGAAGGGACCTTGGAGGTCTTCTAGTCCAACCTCTGGCTCAAGCAGGAGACCCTATACCATTTCAGACCAATGCCTCTTCTTAAAATCCTCCAGTGTTGGAGCATCCACAACTTCTGAAGCAAACCATTCCACTGGTTAGTTGTTCTCACTGTCAAAAAATTTCTCCTTAGTTCTAGATTGGTTCTGTCCTTGATTGGCTTGACATATTATACATGTAGATAGAAACAGGTTGGAGAGATATTTTTGTTGCCTTCACATAATATTAGAATTCAGGGTCATCCAATAGTAAAATGCAGGCTGATAAAGCAAAATTGCTGCCTACAGAACCAAACTTTGTGAGATTTTCCCTGCCCTGGTTTAGATTATTTTAGGAAGAATTAAACCAAGTAATGGTGGATGAAGCACACTGTAATGTTTAATGGGGCTTCTATGTTTAAGGCCAGCTTAATCACTGAGAGGTTGTGAGTGAAAAGAGTTACGTTGGGAAATAAATTCTCAAAGCCACCCTGGTTGAAGAAGACTGAATATTCTTCCAGAAATGCCTGTTTCATTCACCTTAATGGTGTAAACAGTATTTCTGTTGGTCTCAGTTGAGTTTCCTAAAATGAAGACACAATATGTGGGAAAAGACACAGATTTTAACTCTCAAATACCATTGCCTGTGATTCCTGAAGAAATATGTAATTCTTTCTCAAAAATTAGATTAAGACAGGGCATGTTAACATCTTTTCTCAAAAGAGGTATTATTTCTTCTTCTGAGCTTTAAACCCTTTAATTTACAATAAAAGATTAAACAAGAAGTAAGCTAATTTAACATCCATTATCACTTTGGATAGGGAATTAAAAATATGACAAAAGGGATCTGCATTACAGTGCTGCTGTTTGATCCATGTTTCTTTGATTAAGCAGATGGATTGCAAACATCGTGGAAACCTGTTGTGGCTCCTCTAGTTGGCTTTGAACTGCAGGTAACTTTGTTTAAGCCTGAGAGACCTAGAGCTTTAAGGAGTGTCCTGTTGAGTGGTTGGCCAACATTGCTTCTCATACTTCTCCTTCAGTGCTTTGGACTCAACTCTTGAAACCCAATCAGTTCTAGGACAAATATTCCATAGGTTTGGAGGAACACCAACTAAAGAAGGTGTCATTCAAGCAAAATCCCAACCAGAATATGTTCTTGGTAGGACTACTCAGGAAGTTGTAGGTGAAAATTGGCTGCTACTATTCAATATTATACTATGTGTTTTGGAGAAAAATAGGAGCTTAGTTGATGAATGAAGATCAAGGGTCCAAAAATGATAGGGTTTCTTTTGTGGGAAAAAACCCAGCTAGGAAGACGGAAAGCAGCCCAATGAGATCCTTAGGTATACACCAGAGGTGGTATTCAGCAGATTCTGACCAGTTCTGGAGAACCGGTAGTGGAAATTTTGAGTAGTTCAGAAAACAGGCAAATACTGCCTCTGACTGGCTTCATCCCCATCTATTCTCTGCCTCCCAAATCCCAACTGATCAGCTGGGTCTTCTTTTATTGCCCTGCATAGGAGAACGGAGCTGGAAAGCAGGTTAGTGGGGTGGGGAGGAAATGGGATTTTGCAGTAATCTTCCCCCAGGAGTGGGGAGGGAATGGAGATTTTTTATTATTTATTTATTTTGTCAAGGTATAAGTATAAACATAGTTATGAATTCATGAAATGGATACATATAAGAAAAATAAAAAGAAACAATAGGACAGGGACGGTATGCATGTTGGTGCGCTTATGCAGGCCCCCTACAGACTTCTTAGGAAAGGCGTGAGGTCAATAGTAGACAGTCTAAGGTTAAAGTTTTTTGGGGTTTGGGGAAGAAACCACAGAGTCAGGTAGAGTATTCCAGACATTGACCACTCTGTTGTTTTACAGTATCCTTCCCCTGCCATGCCCACCAAGCCATGCCCACAGAACCAGAAGTAAAAAAAATTGAATCTCACCACTGGTATACACCTACCTCATGGTTCAGGAGGGAAAACTGGGAGAAGAAAGAAAAGAAATATGACAGTCTTTGAAGTCCAACCATCTTGAATTGCTTCCAGCCAAGCATTGCTAACCGAAGCAAGATCCATGAATGGAATCTGAGCTTGTGTGGAAGATCTTATCCACTGCCAGTGACCATTGGAAAGAAGGAGAGCAAGGCAAACCAGCAGAAGAAAATAAATGGTTGCCAAGTTGATCTGGGGGTAAGGAAAGAAGGGGAACAGCTTAGAAAGGTCTGAGGTTTAATGGCATCTTTTCCAGCAAGTCCAAAGGCCCATAAATTCCAGTGGTTGTGCTTTTAAGGGACACCATGTGAGCAACACATGAAGATGGATTTTCCAGGCAGCACATGTGGAGATTAATTAATGCTTCTCTTTGCCATCTCGCCAGCCAGAAGTATCCCCCTGTCTGCCTCCACTTCAGCCAGCATTCCATATTGCAAAGCTGTCTGCCTCTAAGATTATCACCCATGGATGGGTTGTAATTCAGAGCACACGCACCAAAAAGCACCCCCCAGGAGGAAAGGGTCCGGCTGGAGCTGCAATTGTGGCCACCTTCCGTCTCTTTCGGCAAAAGGTGTGACTGGAAAGAGCTTTGCCATCTCTTCTGTTTGCCCTCTTCCTGGGTTTGGGGACTGGCATCAACTATTTTTTCATTCCTGCGCTTTCTGTCATCTTTCCCCCTTTTTCAAAAGTGGTGGAGGAAGCTACTTTCAAAGTTCGGCTTTGAAACAAATAGGTTTGGTGTTGAAGGCAACTTCGGAATGAGATGTTTGATCCAGGGATGAACGAGGCTAAAGTAACTTAACCAAACAGCAAAGGAATGCAGAGCAGCTGATTTTGAGTACTGTTTCCTTTCCCCGTAGAAATGAAAGCATTCTGCCGTGAACTTCCTCGAGTCTTTTTTCAACCCTGTTGGGTAGAGAGTAACTTACACAATTTGCTGTTGCTGATCACACAATTCTGCAGATAGGAAAAAAACGTATTTATTGAGTCTCTCTCCTCGCTCCCCTGTTCACACCACAAAGTCAAAACATTCCGTTTTGGCAACTACTCGATATTTCAAAGAAGAGGTGAAGTTTCAGGTTTCATTCTTACTCGGTAACCCAAGTCTGTTGCTGAATTGGCACGTTGCATGAGGTCATAACATGCTCCGTTGGAGTTGGCCAAGTAGGATGGTTGAATGAACCCAAACCATGGGGGCTTGTAATCCATAGTTTATGGAGAGAATGTTGTAGCAAGCCTATCTGCAGTTTAGTAGAACCCAATAAATCACAGTTGAACAAACAACGGCTTAGTGTGGTTGGTGAAAGAGTTCGCTGCCCTTCTCCCCCCCCCCCCCCATGTCTGAGTTGCCATTTGTAATATGGGACAACAGCTGGAAGAACCGAAATATATGGGAAATGGAACCTAAAAAATAAATCAATATATAACTGCAGCCCTGAACTTCTGGGACAGTACATCCATCAGCAACAGAGTGTGAAGCAGGAACTAATTTTGATCTTCCTCCCCCTGTGTTTATTTTGAACACCTGAACAGGATGTGGCCTAGCAAGGAGAAATAATTTGGTGAGGCTTGTCAAATCAAAGCTAAGGTAAGGAGTGTGGAAACCTTTTGATAAGGCAATGAAACTGCTGGGATAATTTGGGAATGGAACAACTCTCTCTTTCAGCTGTCCACCTCCAAGCATTTGCCATCTTGACACCTTAATGACCAGCTCAGTGCATAAATCTTCCCGCATCCCCCGGAAGGTCTCACTGGCACCAGGGAAGATGTTCCCCTACTGCTGATAATTGCATCCTTCAAATCAGCGACTTACCTGGTAGCTGAAAGCCCTTCAAACAGGGTAGCAGGTGGGAGATTGCAAGAGATGGGGCCCCCTAAAGAGCAAAAGGAAAATATGGGAGTTCAGATGGATGCCACTCTGACACATGGAAATAAGGAGAAATTTCCTGACAGTGAGAGCAATCAACTCATGGGACAGAAGTTGCCTTCAGAAGTTGTGGGAGCTTCATCACTGGAGGCTTTCAAGAAGAGACAGGTCTCCCATCAGAAATGGTGTAGGGTCTCCTGCTTGGGCGGGAGGTTGGACTAGATGACCTACAAGATCCCATCCAACTCTGTTCATCTGTTACCTATAAACTGCAGAGCAGGAGATCCCAACTTTGGCTTATAAGAGCCGGATCCAACAGGTCTAAATGTTGGTATTTTTTCAGTGAGTGCTCACCTGGTCTGCTGAAAGGAAGATCAGCCATAAGAGGACCACCAGCTCCATTTCTAAGAAGCTCCCCGAACTTTTAGAAAAAAGTTTCCAAAATGCTGAGATCTACTCTGGAACACCAACATCTTACAAGATTTGGGCTGTGCTTGCTGAAGACTTCAGCTGTCTGGATGGGGTTTGGAAAAGCTAATGATCTCTAGGTTCCTCAAGCATAATGAGATCTTCTGTTATGTCTTTTCAGGGTCAAAATACTTTCGTACACAAGCTCATTAATTTTTAACATGCCTACAAGGGACTTCCATTTAATGCAGGTGGAGTGTGTGGCTAAACAGGGTTAAGTTCGTCCAATAAATAGCTATGTTAAATTGTTTTGCTCAGAACTTCCCTAGGTGCCTCATACTCATCTGTGACAGTAGTTCCCCCCAAAAGGTTATGAAGGAGCCTTGATTATTCTGCTATCCACCAACCAGCTGGCCTCTTCCTTCCCATCTTCTTTTCACCATCTTCCCCTGCTATAAGAACATCAGGGGTCCCAGGAGAAAAGAGATGCTCACCATGAGACATATGGTCTTCCTCCTTACATGTCTTTTTGCATTAATTCATTGGTACTTGGAACCTTCATAGGTCTGGCTGGAAATATTAATGTGCGGGATGGAAGTGTGTAGCAACTGTGCATATTAAGTGGCTACCAGATGGAAGCGATGGCTCAGTGTCTGCCCATCATAGCAAGAGCCTCTCTAAGGGAGGGTGTGAGGACTCATCGTGAGCTGGAAGACATTGGGGAGTCCTTGGTGCTCTCTAGGTTGGGTTCCCCACCCCCAATGTTTCACTACACAACTAGGGAATATCATCAGTATTAGCTGGAGTGGATTTTCTCTCTGTTTATATACAGGTGGCTTGTCCTGTAGTGGTGAGAATGTTCTTGGTCAGGGGTCAGCCACCTATGGTTCTGGAACCGCATGTGGCTCCTTCACTCCTCTGCTATGGCTTCCTGTCACTGATTGGCTCCACAATTGATAGGGCTTTCGGTTAGAACAGGTAGAGGAAAAAAGGTGCAGTGCTAGGAAGAGACTCTATGATGGGGGAACCGGACTTCCGGTTGACAGGTGTCAAAAAAACAGTGACAGTGATTTGGCCAAGTTCTGTTGGAGATGTGGCCTCCCCTGGTGTCATCACGGCATCCCCTGCAGGAGTTTGATGGATCCTGTTTGCTTGATCCAGACAAACATCTCTTTCTCCTCCCTGGCTGGCTTCAGGGCCCTGCTTGGAATGCTCACAATGAGCTCTGCGGGTTACAGCAAAGATACCAGCAGCCAAAATCTGGTCAAAGAGATCCTTGTCTTCTCCCCTACCGTGGCATGAAAGAGACATGAATGGCACTTCTGTCCCTTTTGGATCTGCTGGCTGAGAGTTCATTCAGGATCCCGAAGCACCTGTCTTGGCCTGGCTCTTCTGCAAGGAAATTCAATGCCCTCCAAGACCTGGCATTTTCTTGGGATTTTATATAGGGGGACTGTCTGGCAGGCCGGGTCCCCTTTGCACCTGCGTATTTGGAGGGTGAGAGTAAAGAAGGGATGACCTCATTTATATGCTGGGTGTGACACCTCCAGAGAGATAAGGCAGCTCTGATTTACATATTGGTGTGATGCATTACCCTTTGGGGAAATTGTGCCTTGGATTGTAGTCCACACACATACCCACCTACACTTGCTGGGAAGTGTGCAGAATGCAGGCAGGAAAAATGAAACTCGCTTGAATCTCCATTCACTGAAAAAAGGACAAACAAGAAATAATGGATGGATTTCTCTGCTTGCTTTGATGAGACCTTCAGCAAACTTCAACTCTGTAAACATTTTCTTGACTTGTGGAATTACAATAAAGACCCTTGACCACTTGGGTCCAGTTGAGCAGAGTGTTCTTTTGGTTGTTTCATTATGATGTTTTGCACCAATTTATATATTGGGTTGTTATAGTTAACATTGCATAATTATGTTTTCCTGTTTATGGCTTGTTTTTGTTGGGTTCTGCTCAAAGCCACATTGTTTGAGTGGGGTTAACAAGCAATCAACTTTGCTGATCTTGGGGATGGATGACACCAAAAAATATTTATTAGACAATAGGGATAATTTTAAGTGAGAGCAAAACCTTCCTAAGCCAGTCTTGATGTAAGATGATGTATTCAAAGAGTGAGTTTCAAGCTAGTTGGAAACTGGAATATGTATTTATATATAAGTTAGGAGAAATTCCTTCAGATCATACATCAATGTTGCTGTGGAGTTTCCTTGTGAAAGTTAGGAGCTCCAGGGAAGCAGAACTCTAGAGATGTGTCCTCTGTCCCTACCATGTGGTGGCCAAAAGTGCAGGTCTTTAGTAGGTCAGTGGACATTTCACTTGAGTAGAATTGTCCTTGAAGGAGCCAATTTTTTTCTCTGGGGCTTGTGAGATTAAAGGTGCTTCCTCAGCCTTTATTGGCTTTGCTGGGCTGAGAAATTGTGGATAAGAGTTTTGCCAGGAACAATATACTGCTGTTGGATGCTTTGGTGGTAGCTATGATGACATCATGTGAAAAATGATGCAAATGCTTTGCAGTTACATCATGATGTCTATGATGTCATTTGTTCCAGTAGATGCCAATCATCAAGGCTCCCTGCATGCCTGAAAGAGTTGAGGGTTCTCCTGTGGCTTTGTGAATGGCAGAAGCATGCTCTAACTCAAGGGTCTCCAATCTTGGCAACTTTAAGACTTGTGGACTCCAACTCCCACAATTCCCCAGCCAGCTGGGACTTCTGGGAGTTGAAGTCCACAAGTCTCAAAGTTGTCAAGATTTGGAAAGCCCTGCTCTACCTAACTGCTGCCCTCTTTCTTCTGGGATGTCCAGGAAAGTCCCTCAAAATCTGTGCCTGGATTCCTCGAAGGCCAGACAGCAGCCTCAACCTTTATTTTTCCAACTTTTGATTTTGTAAAGTATTTTAGGAATCTCTAGTTCCTGTGACATTTCCAGAGTTTAAGAGCTGAAAGAACTGACACTGCTGGGAGTTTAATTTAGCTTCATCCTTCACTAATAATGTTTTGGTTGGATTCCAATTTTATATTTTTCTCTGGTTTGATTGTCTTTGTATTAATTTCCTTTTGTTGTATGAGAATATTGGATAGCGGGTATCATCTCAATGTTGCAAAACATAATTAATTTTATGTGGCTTGTATTTTTGCAAAGGAGTAGGGAGAAAGTCTCATCTAGGCCTTCTATCCAATGAGTTACCAAATCATCCCTTCCTTTACAAAAGAGCACAGATGGAGTTTTCCTTGTTTTGAAAGCATAGAGACAGACCTCTATGCCTCCTCCTCTTCTTCTTCTTCCTCCTCCTCTCCCCCTCTCCTCCTTCTCTCTTCTCCTCTCCTCCTTCCCTCTCCTCCTCCCTCTCCTCCTCCTCCTCTCTTCCTTCTTTCCTCTCCTCTCCTCCTTCTCTTCTCTCCTCTCCTCCTTTTGTTTTGATTTCAGCAGCTGCTTAGTAATTGGGAAAAATACAGCCTCTTCTTTCTATGTCTGATCTACTTTCTATATGCAGAAAGAGGTGATTGTAAATCCCGGTTTAGCACAGGAGCTTCTGAAAGGAAATTCTCATCCCAGATTCTTTCCAGGCTGGTGGATTTAATTTTTTTTCTGTTTTCTTTCTGGGCAAGGGGAGAGAGGGAGATCTCCAGGGTCTTCTCCTTAGAATAACAATGTCGTAACCTTTGATATGGAGAGAGGGGTTACAATTACATCTGGAGGTGAAACCAGCAAGGAGTGGCCAAGGTCAGCCTTCCCTTTCTTTCTCCATTTTTCTTGAACCTTCTCTTGCAGCAAAGTCTGGGGGCTGTTTGAAGGTACACCAGGGGAGGAAGAGGAGGAGGACTGGAATAAAAAGGAGTTTTTGATTCTCAGCCTCTTTTTCAAGGTGGAATATAATAAGAGACAATTTGGAGAAAGCAAGAATCTGGATGAGGCAGGGCAGAGAGGGATATCTGGTGATGGGGACAGGACCACAGATTCTTCCACTGCACGGAGGGCTGTTGGTTTGTCCCAGACTTACTCCTTGTCCAGCACTTTGTAGTAGTGGAGAGAAAAATAAACCTAACATATTCCTGAGTTCAGGAAATGAACATACACAAAGGAATGGAAAGCCGGGTGGCTTAACCAAAGGACACCATTTCCCACTCCATTAGAAGGATTGGAAGGGAGACTCAGAGTGGGTTTCTTGCAGGTTTTCCAGGGTGGATTTGATGTCATCTAAGATCAAAGTCACCATCACAGCTGACACCAGTTGGACACAACGGAATGGATATCATCATCATATCATGATCATCACCAAGATCAAAATGGACTTTTGAGGAGCAGCTGGAACTATCTCCCCAGCTTTGCTTAGCTTCTGGCCTAAGAGAGTTATATAATTTTATCTTGATTCAATCTGGATTTGTGGATTCTTTTCTCGTGGGGCTTATTCCTAAGAGGCAGCCAGAGAAGGATTCCTAAGGCTGAATAGTCAAGAGCTTGTTGATGATCCAAACCCTGTCAAGGATCTTGGAGTACTCATCTCAAATGACCTAAGTGCTAGAGCCCACTGTAACTACATAACCAAAAAGAGTTGTTAACCTAATCTTACGTAGCTTTTTCTCTGGTAATATTACACTAATAACTAGAGCATACAAAACATTTGCTAGACCAATACTCGAATACAGCTCATCAGTCTGGAACCCACATTACGTATCTGATATTAGCACAGTTGAGAAAGTCCAGAAATATTTCACAAGAAGAGTTCTTCACTCCTCTACTCGTTGCAGAATACCTTATGCCACCAGACTCGAAATTCTAGAGCTAGAAAACCTAGAACTACGCCGCCTTTGGTCCAATCTAAGTATAGGATATAAAATCATACATTGCAATGTCCTATCTGTCAATGAATACTTCAGCTTCAACCATAACAACACAAGAGCAAACAATAGATACAAACTCAAGGTTAATCGCACCAAACTTGATTGCAGGAAATATGACTTCAGCAACAAAGTGATCAATGTCTGGAATACTCTACCTGACTCTGTGATATTTTCTCCAAACCTCAAAAACTTTAACCTTAGACTGTCTACTATTGACCTCACCCCTTTCCTAAGAGGTCTGTAGGGGGCGTGCATAAATGCACCAACGTGCCTACCGTCCCTGTCCTAATGTTTCTTTTATATATATTTTTTTTCTTATATGTATCCCTGTATTCATAACTAAGTTTTTTTTACTTTTACCTATTAACTTGTAAGCAATTGACAAATAAAAATAAATAAATAAATAAAATAAATAAAGGTGAGACCAAAATCCTTTGGCTTCCCCTTCTGTTCTGAGAGACTACCATGATCCTAAGTCAGAGTGGAGTTCTGGGGCTGAAATCCATTTCTGAATTGTGCAATGCAGTTCACATTCACATCCTCACGGGCATACCACACACAGCCTAAACGCAGACTTCAGGGGAAAGGGCACACATGGCATTCGTACAAAATAGTTTTGCACAGCACAAACATCTTGGCTTCGTGCAGGGGAAGGAAGACCAAAAAGTAGACATTTGCAAAAATATGCTCATGTAGGGTTTTGTTTTGTTTTTTAATCTATAAACAATTCCAGAAATTGCCTGAACTAAATTTAATGCTGGGGATAATAAGACATTGATTAAAAAACATTGGAACATGCAGCTGTCACGCAAATCCAGGACCCTTTTGGCTTCCAAAAGTCTGAAGTTTTCCTGCCTTATTTGGTTTCTTGGCTTCCTTTCGTCTTCCTGATCCCCCTCCTCTCCTGGTCCTTTCAGCAGAGACCCTGTTTATTTGCCTGCCTGTAATCTGGCCGAGCATAAAAGACGAAGTCTCTGGTTGCATGAATCAAAAGGGGAAGTGTCTTTTGTTTTCCTCTCCCCCTCCACTTGCCGTGCCTTTGTGGTTGGGTGGGGCAGCAGAGTGTGCTTTCTTTTCAAGAACGGAAAGTAATGAAACTTTGGATAACCACCTAAGGGTAAATATTGAGGATGATGTGCTGGTAATTAGACCATTAATGCTAATGGGATCTGACTCTGGAGCTCATTTGCACTGCAGTGTTGGTCCTGAGTAGCTGACCCTCCATGCTTGTGGAAGACAAAGTGGAGATGGAGAGCAGTTGGCTTCCATCTCCTCCTGGTCCCCTTCTCTCTTTCTGACCAGCATGTAAACCAAGGGTCTTCAAACTTGGCAAGTTTAAGACTTGTGGACTTCAACTCCCAGAATTCCTGAGCTAACATGACTGGAGGAGGAATTTTGGGAGTTGAAATCCACAAATCTTAAAGCTGTGAAGTTTGAGGACCCCTGATGTAAAACCTTGAAGTTCTAAGATCCTTGGCTGCAAGGATCAGTAGCTCTAGGGCTTTGGTGAGAAACATCACAACCTCCTTCATTATTGTTGGTTAAATCAGAGCTTGCTAGCGAGTGTGTAGACCTGAAAGTCAACCTTGGTGGCCTTGGAAGTCTATATGGACCTGGGGAGAAGCAAGCAGTAGCAACAGCTCCTGGGCTGGCCAAACAGAAGGGAGCCTGCTACAACACCCACAACGTGCTTGGATCACAAAGAAGGTCTTCTACTCTTCCCTGTTTAGATGCAGACCAGGCTATTAACTTCTTTTGGTTGGGAGTTGTTTACTCCATCCTGAAAAAAAAACATCCAACCGAAACAGAATAACAGAGTTGGAAGAGACCTTGATGGTTTCCTAGTCCAACACCCTCCGCTCCCCAATCAACCAGGCAAGTGAAATAGAGTTAAATTGTTTGGCTCTGACAACCTCCCTTGCGTTGGTGTTCTCCAAACTTTGCCTGGTTTTCTTCTTGCAAATGTTGCATGGTCCGTGGTGATAGCTATTATCATCAGGGCTTTGACATGGAGAAGTGAGGTTTCTTAGCTGTTTAATAGACACCAATTTTTTTGCTATATTTCTCTATTTATTTTTACATATTCTTACAGTTGCTGCTGTCAGGTATATAGGATGAGTGGCCATGTAAGTTTTCTAAAAAACAAATAAAATTTGTTCTCGCAGCCAAGGGAGAAAGGATGATGGGATTGGGTGTTGTTTGATTGACCTTCTATTGTTTGGTTGGGTGGTTTGGTTGGATGCCAGTTCCTATCCTTGGATAGTTGGGTAGTAGGTGGTGATGTGGGAGTCTATTGTATTTTGACTTTTGCTTGTTTTTTTTATTAGTCTGCAAGAAGAAAACTGAGCTCAGAGGCCACCAGGAACCAACCGATTCAACCCCGCTCTACATCATTGCCAGTTTTGCTAGTTTCCATTTTTTTAAACTGCCGTGCTCTTCCCAGTTCCTGTCTTCTTACAGGCAATATTCTCACTCTTGCCTTTTTTTTTTGTAGCCCCCACCCAAAGGCTAAAAAGATCTTGCAGTGAAAACTGGTGGCAATGCAGTCAGAGTAACGCTGGAGCAATTTCCTGCTGATTTTGAGCAGAAAATGAATTATTTAAAAACACCGCTTGTTTTCATAACCCTTTGCAAAAAGAGCAAGGAGAGGCAGAGGGTGTAGAATTGAGACAGCTTCCAGCTCTGGGGAGGGGGGATCTTAAAAGAGACTGGGCTGGGCCAGAAAGGGGCGGTTATAATCTAACTTTATTTTGGCCCTGAGAAACCCCAAACTTGCTGGGATGTTCCACCACGCGGACCTCCCACGGTTCTGCTTCATGTTTGTTCTTCAGGTCCTGATTCCTATCTAAAGACCAATTCTCGTGGTGTTCAGCAGGAGCCCTTTACCAGGTTCACACCTCATTAAAGCCATAGTGTGATCAGAGTAGCTTTGGCATGGGGTGTTTCGCATAATCTCGACTCTTATGATTTGTAAAGGCTTAGCACGTCGCATACCCAGCCATGTAATAAACCATTGTGAGGAACATCATGGTTTGGTGGGAGGTCTCGTTTGCTGAAGACCCACGTGATCCTCGAAAGAAAAGCCCCTCCACAGAAGAATTCAGACTTCTGATTCCAGAAGCTGAAGCTGAAATCCGAGTTGGCTTTTTGTGAGAAATGCAAGTACAATTCCTCCCCCCCCTCCCCCATGTCCTTTGTCCTCTTTCGACTCAGTTTCCTCGTTGCTGCTTTTCTCTGCAGTGAAAACCCTGTTTACTAGGCAGACAATGGTGCCTGGAGAGGGAAATGGAGCCTTTTCACCCTAATCATCCCTTTTTCTCAAAAAGTTTCACGTTGTCGTGATTAGAACAATCAAAGCAAACAGCATGTAGCTGATTTCTCCGGTGTCACTGTTACCAACTGTCTGGAAAGGCAGGGTAAGCAATTCTGTTTGTTTTGCAAATGACTGAGCACATAATATTAACATCAAATATTGATTCTGGGGGAGAGAGAGAGAGAGAGATGGGAAAAGAGACAGAAGGAGAGAACCTCATTACAGAATATTTTTCTCTTCCCCGCTCTGCTAATAATTAGCGGAGGTTGAATTGTGAATGTTGACCAGGTGTGCTGGACCCCAAACCTCCACCAATGTTTGCAGAGTTAATCTCCACTTTGGTTGCTCACCTCCATTGTCTTCAAGGCTGATGAATCCAGCTGTCATCTTCAACTTGTACAATGGGTGACCTCTGAGCAGATGAGAGGATTCAGGGAAAGTCCCATCTCAGTGACAAGAAATGTTCTTAGCATCTTGGGAGGAACAATTCTGAATCAATGTCTGCAAAAATAGAAGGGAGATGAAAAGTCAAAATGATCAACCTGGCGGCCAGGTGGACTATTAACAGAAGAGACTGCTCTTCAGGTAATGCCTCCCTCCAGGTGGTTGCTCCTTCTTGGTGGCACTATGGAACACAGCGGATTTCCTTGGACCCCAATCAGGTGTCTGTCTCATTCTTGGACCGAGGTTGAAGTGGTTTTGGGAAGCCTCTGCTCTTTGGTGCTGACATTTGAAAGAGGAGGAAACGAAGTCCTTTTTAAAAGCAGCTACCAAAGCCAGTCTTTCCAAGAGCAACACATCAACTTGTCAAACATTGTCACTGCCACTGCATTATTCACCAAGCGGTGAATAATACAGGAAAGAGGAAAGAGATGTTACGCTGAATATGCAGTCGTTCGCCTTTCCATCGAGCAGAGATTAATGGATGTGTGCAGACATTTTTTCAAAGGCTTTGGAGACCCCATCCAGCTTGGCCAAAAGAGTGCCGTCAACATCGCTTCCTTTGGTTTCAAGTACTCAAATCACTTCTTCTTCTTTTTAAACAAATGAGTTTCCTCTCATGGAGAAAGAGGAATGGTGGGATGGAGATTAGAAGCCTGCTGTCTTTCCCTTGTGTTTACTCAGGGCCCCTATCGCTAATTTCAAACTTTAATCTAACATATGTTTGAAAGTCATTTGATGGAGCTGGCTGGAGTCTGTTCTTGGCAGTCCCAGCTTCTGGCAGAACTCAACTGGGTGAACCATAGCTTTGCTGATTAAGCTAGCTGTCAAGTCAGCCGACAACTGGATATCTACTTGGGCAATAACTCCTTTTATGGCAAACCTTAGCAGGATCTGGCTGGAGACAAGAATGCAAAGTTTTGTGCAGGGCGTCTGTGCCTAAGGATGAGAAACAGAGAAATCTTGCCGAAAACCTGGGAAGCCTCAATTTGCATTTTGCAAATACCTGATCAGCTGTCCTCCAAATTGGTTGGGTTGCTAGCTAAACCCAGCCATGAGTGAGTCTCCCTTAAGCAGAGAAGCTCAGAGGCATTTGCAAAACAAGCCATCATGCAGAACTATGATGGTCTATTAAAGACTGCTCTTCCCTTTTATGCTGCGTGAAACACCCCCCACTTGAAAGTGTGGTAGTATCAGGACTTGAAGCAGCATTGTTAGAAATAATTACATGTTGTAAAGGTATATCAGGGAAGCCAAGAGATCCAGAAGCCTCCATGCAGGGTAAGTGATTCTAGACACTCATTCCAGAATCCTGGAGGGTTTGTTCCTCTAAGCTTGTGATGTGAATTTCAATCAGGTGTTGTGAAGATACTTCAGGTCAAAGGATTCTGAGCTTGATTCTTTGCACCAAAAGGTACTTTCACAATCAGTGCAGCCGTCAGATACAAAATTGGACTGTTTTTTTCTTTTTGTTCTTTTTCCTCCAGAGACCCAGCTGGTTGTCCTTCAACCAGCTGAAGAATGGCAGTTTCCCCCCATGGGATGTAGGCCTGTAACACATCTCAGAGGGGAGTTTGCCCCTGGCTGCCAAATCAGCCGGCCCGATGGACATGCCAGCCCTTAAAGATAGCACAGAGTTGCAGTTTTGTGGACAACTACAGTCCTCTCCATTTTTGTTCAGGAAAGCAGTACATTTCCCTCTCTCTCTCTCTCTGCTTTTGCTGGAGCTCTGCAGTTGATGAAGATCTGGATGGAGCAATGAATAAAATCAATATGAGCTAAGAGTACACTGAGCCTCTACAAATCACCCCCTCAAAATGTCCCATGGCTTACACACTCTGTGGACAAGCTGCATAGTTGGAAACCTCCTCCACGTAGGCAGCTGAAGTGTAGAAACCAAGAACATCTGGAGATGTTCTTCTGAAGCAGTGATCGGACATTCCATAAATTTGTGGTGGCTATAAGCAAATTAGAGGGGCTCTACTGAGCCTCATTAAAAGGTTTCTTTTTGAGTCACTTATTTACCACATGTTGGGATGTGTCCTCTGCCAAGAAGAAGACTCATGACCACAGCAAGCTGCCATTGCATCTCTGCTTTGCCCAGGGAGGTCCTTTCTAAGCCAAGGGCTTCCAAACTTGGCCATTTTAAGACTTGTGGACTTCATCTCCCAGAATTCCCCAGCCAGCATGGTTGAAGTCCAATGTCTTAAAGTGGCTAAGACCTTTGTTCTAAGTGGCTTGAGCTACAATTCCCACCATTTCCGGACAGTTGGGTCAGTGGCTGGGGCTGATGGGCAACTGTGGGCAAGCAGAGAAACTTGTCCCACAGATTTACCTGTTTTAAGTGGCAGTTCTGCAGCAGTGGTGGGATTCAAATTTTTTCACTACCGGTTCTGTGGGTGTGGCTTGGTGGGCATGGCAGGGGAAAGATACTGTAAAATCTCCATTCCCCACCCCCACCCCACTGACCTGCTTTCCAGCTCCATTCTCCTGTGCAGGGCAACCAAAGGAGACCCAGCCAATCAGCTGGGACTCAATGGGAGGCAGAGAATAGATGGGGTTGGCGGGGACAGTCAGAGGTGGGATTGGCCGGTTCTTCCAACTATTCAACATTTCCGCTACCGGTTCTCCAGAACCGGTCAGAACCGGCTGAATACCACCTCTGCTGTGCAGATGGAGAGAGCTTTTCATCCATTGGCTATGCTGTGAATCCTGGACAGGACTCAGGAGTTCTTCAAAGAAATTCCCTAATTTTGGGAGTTGGGGAGGGAGAAATCAACCCTTCTGGTACCCGTTTCTGGGGCGGGTGGTAGGGAGTAGGACAGCCTCCACGTGCAGCAATACAACCTCAGCTAAAGCAAAGCAGCCTTGCAGAGAATTCAGAGCCGGAGGAACATTCTCTGAGCTGTTTGTCAAAAAGACCTCCTGCAGATCCCTGTTTGAAACCGGAGCAGATGTTGGCTGAATGCAACCAGGATGTCTTGTTCTTGCTGAAGATTTGTTCTCTGCCAGATTGCCGTGCAAAATTCACTTTTCATCATGGATCCACGAATGAATTCCCCGAGTTGTGTGTGTGTGTGTGTGTGTGTTTTAGGCAGGGGGGCATTTGACAACTTTCCAGACAGATTTACTTTGCTTTCTCCCCCTGGTCTTGTCTCTTGATTAGAGAGGCAGCCTAGAGTGACACCAATTGTTCTTCCCCCTTTAACATATTCAGGGCAGGACTTATTTATTGTTGTACGGCTGGATTTGTACGCTCTGTTTTACAGATTGGCAAGGGAGCGGCTGTGATGGTCTTGCCACGGTTATTAGGCCTTATGGGGACCATTAGCACCTGGCTCAAGGAAGTCTCTTTGTTTTGACATTAAGGGATTGGGCGCATGGATTGGTGCTGAATTGTACAAGGACAGTTTGCCATTTTTCCCGGGAATCACGATGGCAGTTCCACTCAACTGTTTCAGAAAGTAGCACTACAGGGGTGTCCAACCTTGGCAACTTTAAGACGTGTGGACTTCAATTCTCAGGATTCCCCAGCCAGCTTCTCCAGAATCCTGGGAATTGAAGTCCACACATCTTAAAGTTGCCAAGGTTGGATAACCCTGGTTCTAGATCAAGCTTTTGATGAAGCAAAATGTCCTGGAGAAGATTCACACAGCTCTGTGATGTCTCTCCTTTTCTCCTTCGGATCATCCCAATGGACAAAGTTATCTGTTGTACTTTTTTTAGTTCTTCAGGTTCTGTTTGGGAGCCTTGTTCAGGGATATCATCACCCATCAGTGGTGTATTAACCATTAAGCAGACTAAGCATGTGCTTAGGGCACCAGGCCCAAAGGGGGCACCACAAAGCTGGGAATATGACTTCATTTGTACAGTATGTACAAAGGAGGCGGGCACCAAGATTTGTCAGTGCTGAGGGCACCAGTGAGCCTTAATCCGCCACTGTCACCCATATCTGGGTCCATGAGAGAATGTAAATATATTGGCCAGGTTCTAGAACAAACAAGGGTGAAGAATGATATGTCATTTAATATTCTGTTTAAGATGGGAAGACAATATTTTTCATAAGTGTATCCCCCTTTTTTCTGTCAAGAATTGGACGTGTATCGAGAGGGCTCAAGTTGAGGTTCCTATAGTCACAGAAGCCCCACCAAATGTCTTGGATGCATTTCTTAAAATCTCAGAAAGTTGCCACTGAGTTATAATGTTTAATCGGATTGAAAGGAGAATTATGAACACAAAAATGTGGCAACATCTCTGTTGCATCAAGTTGACACCAATCTAGTCCAGCATTTTATTCTCACAGTAGCTAGCTTTTTGAGATGCCTACAAGTTGATGCCTGAGATATAATGTTCTCACCTTGCCATAGTGGAGGATGGATGTAGCTCAGGGTTCAAGTATCGGGTTCTTGACTACCTTCCTGAAGATGTTTTGCAACCAAACTAGGTAACACCATCAGTGTGTCTCTCTCACATTTAAGCTACAGGCCATTTTCAAGCCAAATCGTAAAAATTGGAGCTCATTCCCTTGCATCTCCCCCCTGATTTTCTCTTCCTCTCACCTCTTCTATTTCTTTACTGATGCTTTGTTAGAGCTTCCCCCAAATGCAGGTGTTCCTCTCTTGCCCCCACCCCCAGAAACCAAAAGACCCTCCCCAAAGTGTCCTGCAAAGGGCAGCACAGAGATTGAAGAGTGGTCTCTTTATACAAGAAGCTCTTTTCAGCATCAAGAGGGGAGACACCACAAAGGAAAAGGGCCATAAAAATATCATACAAAGACGTAGGGGTAATTGATGGGGAGGCCGTGTCAAAGCAGGCCATTGTCTAAACATTCTCAGGATGCAGATACGGGGATATTTTCAGCTGGGATCCCCCTGCAAAGAATCCTTCTGCCCATGGATTCAAGGTGGAGATGAATGTTCATGAGGGCCAGAGAAGCAAACTTCTCAGGTTCTCCTTCATGGTGCTCCTTCTCTTTTCCTTCTACCTCTGGTAGCTGGAAGCCAGAGTAACAGAAACCAGAAGCCAGGAGACAAAGAGGTAATAGAAGAACAATGTTTGGATCTCATTCATGGAGATGGAAAGAATGCAATTGTTTCTTTGGACATGTGTTTTGAAGTAGCTCCTGGTGTCCTCAACAATCTGATAAAAATTCTTTTTCATTCTGATGGCATCAAGACACACATGTGCTTCTAGGTGTGGCAGAGAGGCTTCATATTATAAAAAAATAGACCCACTGGTGGATTCCAGGATTTATTTTAGAAAAGACAGGCAGGAATCTGGAATCTGAGTCAAGCATAGGCCTGGGAGATAGTGAGAAGATGGAATTTCTCCTTGCTATTCCTCCTTGCTGAGAACAGCTAGGTCCTCTCTTTGTCCCTGGCTGGCTTCACTGACATATAATGCTGGGCTATGTTCAGGCTTGTGGTTGGCTTACAAGATCTAAGCCAGGCACAGTAGGCCTGGTTATATACAAAACTGCTATGCTATGTTAACAAAGAATGGTCTTAACAAAAATCCTGGCTTAGCTTTATGGAAATCCTAAGCAGTTCTCTCACTCTTTTTTTCTTAGCCTGAATTACAGAACTGAGCTGTCCAAAGAAGTTTTTGAACCTCCTTCCATGAAGGAAAGCAAGGAGATCTTGGCCAAGAGTGATTAGCAAGCTCGTCTTTTCTCAGTTGGTACAGGAAGATTAAATTAGAGGGCCTTAGGTCATCACATACTCAAAGTGGGTGCATTTTCAGATTCTTTCTCTAATAAAAGGGTCCAAATTGTAAGTCCTGTCCCTGGAATCAAGCAGTCCATCCCAGCTGACAGCCAAATGCATTACTTCTCCTCAGGGGTGGGATTCAATTTTTTTAACAACCGGTTCTGTGGGCATGGCTTACTTTGTGGGCGTGGCTTGGTGGTCATGTTACTGGCTGGGTGTGGCCAATTCAACATCACTCACATTGAGGCACGCATCTCCTCGCCTGGGCTCTCCTATTGTGGGGATGCTGCAACAGTTGTAAGTGTGAAAAATGGTCATAAGTCACTTTTTTCAGTGCCGTTGTAACTTTGAATGGTTACTCCACACAAGCAAAGTACCAGCAAAAGAGGGAAAGAAAATTCCAGAGAAATTCCTGAGACAGGAAATCTAGTCCTGCCAAGAATGTAATAAGGGTTAATGGAGAGGCAGTTTCTGTAAGCAACACCAGAATGTTTCCTTCCTGCCTTCCTTACAGGATTAGGCCAGTAATTTCTTCTAACAACCGGTTCTCCGAATTGCTTAGAATGTTAACAACCGGTTCTAGCGAATAGGTGCGAACTGGTAGAATCCCACTCCTGCTTCTCCTCACTTCTCACTGTTTTCTGCTTTCGTTTTTTTTTTTTTGAAGAAGAAACTCAGTTCTGTCTTCTTTTCTATAAGGTGACAACACAGGGAGTTCTGGAAGATTGACGCAACCGCATCCCTTGTCATGTTTCATTTGTGGCGATGGCACAAGACAGGCTCTCAGCTCCCCAGCACAGAGTCCTGAAGAAAAAAAGACAAAATCTTAAGGCTGGTGTTCAATAGGCTTAGGTTCTTCTCTCCCAGGGTTGCTTTTCGATCTGGCTTCTTTCCCCAAAAGAGCAATCCGTTCTTCTTGGAGATAGACTGTTTCCTTGAAACAGCTTCTCTCCTTATTGGCTACTCAGCCTTGGCAATTCTCTCTTTGACGTTTGAGGCCTGAGCAAAACATTTCTCAGTGCCCAGTCGAGCTCAGCGTGGCATTGGAGCATGGTTCCCTCCTGAACTTCTCATTTGTAATTTCCCCATGAGTAATGTTCCTTTGCTTCTACTTCCTTGCAAAATGATGATCGGCTTCTCAGATTTCCTGAAGGAAAAAAATGCTAAAGGCTGCGCTGACTGTAGCCTCTTCTCCTTGGCTGGCCTTCGTTTCTCAGTAAGCTAAATGGATTTTCCTAAGGCAGAGGGTAAATCCATTATGAAGTAGCTGGACTTTAGTTCTGAACGGAGACATCCTTACAATGGGTTCCTTTCTGTATTCTCAAGGGACCAAGAGAAGGCTGGTCCAGTTAGGAAGGATCTGGCCTTAGCCAGAAGAACCCCATCTCCAGAACTGTGTCCTGTTCTGGACACAACTCAGTAAGAAAGGTTTAGAGAAGAGCTTAAATGAAAGATAAGGTAGACAGTCAGGAGATTAGAAGTGAAGTCATGCAAAGAGAGATGAGTAGGATGTTTGTGTAAAAGAAGACAACTCTTCAAATATCTGAAAGAGTGTCACACAGAAGATCAAGGCCACAGTGCAAGAATTGAGATAAGGACTAGGTCACAGGAAAGTGGATTCCACCTGAACCTTAGAAAAGATTTCACAACAATTACAGCAGCTCAACAATCAAACCAATGACCCAAGGACTGTTGAGCTTGAGGGGAAGAAGAGAACCAGTAGAACTTCTGGTCACCACCATAATTCGTTCCATGACTTTGGCGATTTCTTCATCTTCTAATGTTTCATCTTCAGGAATTTCTGGGTCAGGGGTCATGTTTGATTGCCACCCGAATATGTGTTCAGATTCAAAAATTTTGTGAATTTTTGGGTTGGAACCTGATTTAGTCGTGGTCAGAAGTGTTCGTGATCAGAGGTCCTACTGTATCTTGAAGCAATGGCTAAACAGCCTTCTAGCTAGTATATAGTTTCTGCAACATGTAGGGGGTTGGATGCCAAGGCCCAAATCAACGTCCGCAACCTCCATCTATGATTTTTATGATTTTCTATGGAAGCTGATAGGCTATAAAAGAAGCCAGCTGACTTTCGAGCGAGCTCCAGCTGACTAAGGGAGAGTGGGAGAGCATGGGAAACAGCCCCAATTTTCCTAAATTCTGGGATTATGGGTCAACTTCTGAACTGATGTTATTGGACTACCAATTGTTTTCTGAAGACAGGAACAGATGTAGACAAACGGCATGGAACTGCAAAGGGTACTTCATCACCATTTGGAGAAAAAAAAAGCAAATAACTTAACCCTCTTTCCAATTTTGAAGGGTAGATATTTAGAATTGAGCTGTCTCAATAATTGCTTGGTTTTGCTGTTTCTACAAGATGGAGCAGAAGTGATTGATATAAGCAATTGTAGCAAAACCTTCTGGATTTTGAAAATCCCATTCATTTTCTGTCCCACTCATTTTGGAGATTATTTTATAGCTGGACTCAGTTCAGGAGTCTAAGATTCTTGCCAATTTATTTTGGTAATCTTTCTTTCTTTCTTTCTTTCTTTCTTTCTTTCTTTCTTTCTTTCTTTCTTTCTTTCTTTCTTTCTTTCTTTCTTTCTTTCTTTCTTCTCTCTCTCTCTCTCTCTCTTTCTTTCTTTCTTCTGATGTGAAATTAAGGTAATCTGGATAGCCCATTGGCCAATATTTCCTCCAGAATAAATAGCCAATGGAATAGCTCAAGCTCTTCCAAGTTGCATCTCCAAAAACTCATTAAGGCTCCCAGGTCCAGCTGGAAGGTACCCAGGGCAGGGCAGCAAAGTTCATTCCTTTGTGCAGAATTATAATTTTGAAGCGTTGGCTTGCAAGTCGAAAATGCACAGCTAGGTGTCATTGTCTGTAGAACCAACCAAAACAACACAAATGGATCAGTAAACTTTGAAGTTCCTCAGAACATTTCACTGATTAAAATGCCAACACAGATACATCATTGCTAGTAGTGATTATTTATGGTGAAGAAGAAGTTCTTTGAATGCCATAGCTCTGTGATTTAAAAAAGTGACGAAAGCAGATGAGGTTCTCATTGTTTTAAAGCAGAGGTCTCCAACCATAGCAACTAAGATGTGTGGACTTCAATTCCCAAAACCCATGCTGGTTGGGGAATTCTAGAAATTGATATCCATATGCCTTAAAGTTGCCAAACTTGGAGACCCCTGTTTTAAAGGAAGCCCATAATTCTGCCACCAAGCCCAGGTATCATAGAAGGTAATTTAATTAAATCAAATCAGGCCATGCTGCTAATAAACTGCAATAAACATGAGCCTTCCCACCGCCCATGGTTAGACGAGACCATGGCCTGCCTCCAGTTAATTGGTTTAAGTGCCTGAGCATCTGCGCTTCTGTGAATATGAAAGCCATATATTCCTGCCCCAGCCACATGCTGTCACTGTGATACCCTCCCTCGCTGATCTATGCCAGATTTTAGCTTGATTCTTGGAGAACTGCATCTTGCTGAATCAACGGGCAGCGGATTTGGTACAGAGAAAAATGAATTCCTCACCAATATGGGCTTGGCTGGCAAATGCACAGCCATGGAATCCAGAAGACACCTGGAAATGATCACGCCAGAGAGGAGTGCATGTAAACAAGAGAGCCTTTCTGAAAAATGAGCTGCCTTCAGCAGGAGATACTTGATGAAATGGGGGCTTAAACTTGGCTTTTGCCATGTGAGGTTTGGTTCCTTGCTGATCCCATCTCATGAGACTGACAAGAATAATAAGCAGAGGACCAGGGAAATGAGCTGAAGATGGCAACACTCCTGCCAATGACATGATTATGGGAACTTAATCTGGAACATCTAGAGAGATGCTCAATCATCCAGGTCATGGTTGTCCCAAGGGTTGCTTCTTCCAAAAGGCAGCTGGGCTTTATTGGTTTTTTTCCCCTTGAAAATGTTTTACTTCTCAGTTAAGAAACTTCTTCAGGCCTAACAAAATGGTGGGTGGGGCATAAAAGGATTTATTTTCTTTGCAGTCATCTGGTCCTTAGCACTCTGAGAATAGTTGAGGCCCTTTAGGTTACCTGAATCAGAATGCAAATGGGTGTGGAGCTTTCCTGGGACTTTTGAAAGGACTAGGTTGTAGACAAGAGGTGTCATATCTAGTGGTGGGATTAAATTTTTTTTTACTACCGCTTCTGTGGGCGTGGCTTGGTGGGCGTGGCAGGGGAAGGAGACTGTAAAATCTCCAGTCAGAGGTGGGATTTGCTGGTTCTCCAAACTACTCAAAATTTCCACTACCAGTTCTCCAGAACCTGCTGAATACCACCTCTGGTTGTATCCCTCCTCCTCTGTTGAGAGATGGCTGATTAGTTTTGACATAGATGGTCTCTTTGACCCTGCTTTCAAACCAATGGTCCTCTCTGTCTAGAATGTGGACTTTGATGTCTTCAAAATGGATTGGAATGGAAATGTTGGTAGAGTCTTCAGAGATGTTCTCTGTTGTTCAATAGAGATGGGCTACCAAAGAAATGAATAGACCTCTAGCAACAGTCAGTTGTGTGCTGCACACAACAGGGATTGGCCCCTAACAGAAGGCCTTTGTCCAGCTTCTGCAAACAGCCAGTCTGGCCCCATAAAAATTCATGTGCACCTGTCTTACAAATCTCTTGAAATGCAGTTGACAGGCAGTCATAACAAAATGTTGTGCAATGCCGTTGTAGACATCGGTGGCTCTCATTAGCGTTCAGGACTTGCGTCTTTCAGATTAATGGGATCTGGCACCTGAGAAGCCCAGAAGTACTCTTCCAAGGGGAAATCCAACCGTCACATCCTGGAGTTGTCATTTCAGTTCTAGCGGGCTACAGACGCCAGGAGGGCCAGTGACAAACAGCTTTGAATTCAGCACCGTTCAAACTTGGAAGAATGGAAGGAGCTGAATGTTTGGGGAAAGAGCTGGGTTTTCCTAAACTTCACAAAAAGCCCAAAGGAATAGGCTGTTCTTATTTTTTATGGATCATTTTCTACATTTCTTCCCTCCCTCCCATTTTCTTCCTTAACTTCCCTTCCTTTTTTCTCTCTCTTTCTTTCCTTCCTTCCTTCTGCCTTTCCTTCCTCCCTCTTCCTCTCTTCTCCTCCCTCCCTCCCCTCCCTCCATTCTTTTTCTTCCTTCCTTCCCTCCCTCGTACCCTTCCCTCCCTCTTGTCCTTCCTTCCTTCTTCCCTCCCTCCCTCCCTCCCTGGCATTATTAATGCTGGCATTATTGAGAGAAAATGAAGGCCATTTAGAGTCAAAGTAATGCTTTCATCAGATACCAGATACAGGAGTGATTGGCCATGTAGATGATTGGGGATCATGGAGGAAATATTTTCCTTGTGAAGTGAATCTTCTCTCCCTGTTACAGAACAGAATGTCCTACTTTGATTTTATACTACATTTGTAGAAAACCTTCTTCATGTATTCTATAAAAGCCCTCCTTCGTGTCTTCATGGCAAGCCCTGATTGCAAACAATATTAGTTAAACAGATGATCATGTTCTGGGTTGTTGGCCAGCTTCTTGGGGCGCCTGGCATCAGATCGGTCCCTGCTGTTTCTCCACACTTTTGCTAATGAAAAAATAGCGTCTCCCAACTTCTCAAAGGTTACGTGTGGGGTGCAGAGAGCATCTGCTCTTCGCAATGTTTCTTTGTCAATTCTGGATTTCAGGGCTCACCTTCATCTTTGGTCAGAAATGCCATCCTCTTGGCTGAATTGGGCTGCTCAATTGCCTCCCCCGCCCTCCCAAAGTAGTAAAATAAAATGCCTTATGCCTCCACAGCCAGCTCCTTCTCCTTAGAAGAATTAATGGTTGAACAATCTTTTATGCCTTTGGATTTTTGGAAGGGGGAAGTGTTGGAAGAATGCAGTCAGATGCAACTGCAGGACAACCCATTGCTCTGGCACGCAACTAGGAGTTACTCTCCTGGGACTGAATTATGCTCAGATAACCAAGCAACGCTTTTTTTCTTCATTCCATGCACACAGGAGCGGCTTCTGCAGGAGGAGAGGCTCAGACGCTGCCCTTCGCTGTCTCGCCAGAGCATAGAAAAGAGGCAAATGGTTGCCGAAGTAAATAGTGAGCAGCTCTTTTGACATCATCTCCCTGAGTGCCTCTTCCCTCTCTTTCCAGTGTGGTTGGCTCAGATGCCTGGGGTCTCATTCTCGGTGGAGAGAGGGTCTTCCTAGCCATGTAAACAATTATAGTCCAGGGAGTCTGGATAGGGGACATCTTTTGATCTGTTGGGACCAAAAAACAGTATAGCTGGGGAAACCCAAAATCTGTTCTGAATCAAGGAATAGGTGCTATCTGGTAATCCTATAACTGAATATAAAACCTTGGTAGTGACTTTTTTGGGTGGTAATGTTTAATCTGATAAAGGAAAAGGAATCCTTGTGGATTTTACTCCGTTAGTCATTGCTAAGTTTAAGGGGCATTGCTCATCTCCATCTCCAGTTGAGCCAGCACTGTCTGAAGATATTTCCATGTTCATGTGGCCAGCATGATGTCACGGAGCCCTGTTACTTTCCCACCGAAGTGGTACCTATTTATCTACTTGCATTTGCATGCTTTTGAATGCCTAAGTTGGCAGGAGCTGGGACGAGGACAGGAGGTCATCCTGTCATGTGGCACTCAGATCTCAAACCTGGGCTGCCCATTTTCCAGCCGGCCAGTCCAGTATCTTAACCACTGAGCCACTGTGCCACCAATGTTTAATATGTGGGAAAGAAAAATTTACATGGCTACTGAGTAATACAGTTTCAAAAATAAATTTTAAACAAGTACAGATAAAACCGAGCTGAAACTAACTTCATCTTTTATCCTGGCCCAAAATATGTCATGTCACTCAAAGCATGAATGCAACCTCGAGAATATTGTGCCTCCCTTATTGAAGTACAAGCCAGGAACATCTTGCGCAGACACACAAAACATGTGGAAGCAAGAAAGGGGTATCTGATTGCCCCTTCTTGGCTTGATGACCAACACTTGGTGATCTTTCTTCAGAAGCTTCCACTTGACCAAGAACAAAACTCCTGAGTGTCCAGTCAATTCCTTGATGTCCAAGAGTAAAACCATCATTTATTAGCCCAAAGTCTTCCAACATCAAGTGTGTAATAGCTGCTCACACATTCTATGCTTCTCAATTCACATCAGTGTTTCTGACTCTAGAACCATTCATCCATTGCAAATGTAGTTGCAATGTAAGTAAAAAAAGGGATGAAAGGTAGGGAAACTGAAGTGGAAAACAAAATTGCAATCTGATGGCTTTGTGGCTACTCTGTCTGGGACTCAAAGAAAGCTTTCAAGAAGAGACTGGACTGCCATCTGTCAGAAATGGGGTAGGATCTCCTGCTTGGCAGGGGGTTGGATTAGAAGACCTACAAGATCCCTTCCATCTCTGTTTATCTATTAAATCTGTTAAACGAGGGACACCAAGAATCTTGAAGCCTGAAGCTAATGCAAATCAAGAGCTTTTACCAATGCAAAAGGAGAAAAATGCCTCAAAACTCCCCATATGCTTTGAGTAAAAAATAGCTGTATCAGCCTTCACAGTAATCTTTCTATTTTTCTATTTATCTTTGATTCAGGTATGGGAGGAGCAGGCAGGCTACAGTTAGCCAAAGTTGAAGCTGCTTTTGAAATATGCACCGCTGTCTTCCAAATATATGTGTCCCATTTCACAGCAGGAGTATCCGACAAAGTATAAATGCACTCCGCTAAAAATTCTGCGGAAAGCGTTTGGTGGTTTGGGAATTTGGAGTCGAAAAGGGTGAGCATGGAAGGAGGGAAACCAATTCCCTTAAACTTTCTGAAGAATGGAAGGAAGAGGAATTCGACAGCCCTTGATTCATTTAAACTCTGGCATATTTAGGTCAAAATCCATCTTGTCAAAAATGTATAACTTTGCACGCAGCACTTTTAACTACAGAGGATGGGAAGAAAAAGCAGAAGAACATATGCTGGAAATGAAGAAAGGATAAATCATATGCCACTTGCTGCCTTGCCTTCAGAAAGATCTATCTCCTACTCGGAATGCATAAATATGTTAGTAACATTTGAGGAAAGGAAGTGGAAAACAGCAAAAGAAAATTTGTGTGAGAATTTAGGTTTGTGATATGCTCAGCTGGAGTTGAGAGACAGGAGTGCAGTGACAAATTATCACCATTAAATTGTGGCAGAAAATAGCTGGGGCCCAGTTGCTCTTCTTAGGCAACCTGGTGGATCCCAGGTGCTCCAGATCCATTTCCCCCATCCTAGGAGACTGTGCTTGCCTTTGAAAGGGGACAAGTTCTCCTCCAAGCCACGTGAGCAAAAGGCATTAGCAACAGCAATAGCACTTACACTTACGTACCTCTTCACAGTGTTTTTACAGCCCTCTCTAAGCGGGCTCTTGTCAAGCCAGCCTCTTGCCCCCAACAATCTGGGTCCTCATTTCGTCGACCTTGGAAGGATGGAAGGCTGAGTCAATCTTGAGCTGGTCAAGATTGAACTACTGGTGGTGGGCAGAGTTTGCCTGCAAAGCTTCATGTTAATCACTGCACCAGCAGGGTGCTTCATTAGATAAATATTTAGTATAGTTCATTACAGTATAGTAGTTTATTTTTCAGTTCATTCTGGTATGCGTTTAGATCATTTGGGGTTTTTTTAGTCTAGGGAACAATGTGTCAAGAGAACATTGGCAGAGTTCTATAAAATGTTGGTATAGAACAGAAGTGGGCAATTAATTTTCACAAGGGGTCCACATGAGAAACTGTGACTGTTGTGGAGGGTTGAACCACTAGGGCTGTGAAGGTGCATGCACCAGAGGTGGTATTCAGCAGGTTCTGACCAGTTCTGGAGAACCAGTAGTGGAAATTTTGAGTAGTTCAGAATACCACCTGTGAGTGGCCCCACCTCCATCTATTCTCTGCCTCCCATTAAGTCCCAGCTGATCGGATGGGTCTTCTTTTGTTGCCCTGCACAAGAGAATGGAGCTGGAAAGCATGCTAGTGGGGTGAGGAGAGAATGGGGATTTTGCAGTACCCTTGCCCCAGGAGTGAGGAGGGAATGGGGAGGGGGATTTTGCATTTCTCCAGAACGGGTATCCTTCCCCTGGAGTGGGGAGGGAATGGAGATTTTGCAGTATCCTTCCCCTGCCACACCCACCAAGCCACGCCCACAGAACCGGTAGCAATTTTTTTGAACCCCACCATCGGCATGCACGCACATACTTCAAATTGAAAACAAAAAGCAGTCACCTTTGAAATAAAAACAATGCTGTATAATTGGGTGCATGGTGCACACCCATTTACATTTGATTTCTAATTTCTGATTGACCTCATGTGAGCTGAAAAAGGGACAGCCGGACGGCCATATATGGCCCAGGAGCTGTAAAATGCTCAGGTCCCCAGGTATAGGAAAATGTTTCTCAACCTCCCCAGCACAATCCTGGCAAATTGAAATCCACACATCTTAAAGTGAAGAGGTTGAGAATTGCTGGCATAAAGAGAGAGAATAAGGACATTTGTCCAGAGTCCTTTGAATAGCGACACCCCTGCAAACACCCCCTGTTGCAAAGAGAAGGCTGGGCAGGGGGAATGTTGTTCAGTCTTCTCAAATTTCTGTGTCCTTAAAATGATGACTGTCGGATAAATGCGGGTGAGTGGAGAATTTGCCAATAACTCTTTCCAGGTATGCAGATCATGGCTAAAGGAAGAATGCAATTGACAGGCGCAGAGAATGGTGCCTTGCATGCTTGCTTGCCTTCAGTCAGGAACTGAATCTGATAAATTTAGCAGAAAGAAACATGAATGCTTCGAGGGAGCCATCAGCAAGCAATTCCTCATCGGGCTGTATGAGTGACATTGTCTCCAAGAAATCAGTTCCCTAATTCATTCTCAGCTGCCTCACTGGCTGCCTGGGAAGAGGGAGTGCAAAATATCCCTTGTTTTATTTGGCTTCTATAGAGGGTTAGCACCTGTTGTTCCTCCTCCTCTTCCTCCTCCTCCTCTCCTCCTCCTCCTCTTCTTCCTCCTCCTTCTCCTCAGTCAAATTTATTCTAAAGATCTAAAGGGCATTCGTTATGTGTATGATAATATCTGTTAAAGGAGTATGTTAGCCTCACTAGGAAATCAACTTGACAAGACTCTAAAATTACTGTTCTAGCAACAGAAATTTTCATGTCTAATTGTGCTGCATATCCATCTCCCTCCTTATACCCTAGTGAATCAAGGAACTGCCTGCCTGAGTCACTTCTGAATGTTATCCGTCTCTTTTGGACTTAAAATAAAATGCTTCAGCCCCATTTGCTGAGGCAACAAGTCCTGCATCTCTGCATCAAGTCATCCTGCTTACTCTTGTGTGACACCGAAGATCAAGTTCTATTTTCTATCACATCGGACTTCAACACATGGGATAAGTTACAAGGAAAGTTGATTCTGATGGTCTATTAGGAAGAATTCTTAATGATAAGAATAGTTTAATAGTGAAACCCATTACTGAGGAGATCTGATGACTCCTCTTTGCGTTGTTCAGGGAGACAGGAGTCATTTGTTAGGGAACTTTAATTTGGATTTCTAGAACATGGACCATTTCCAGTCCACAAGTCAGCTGGTGAGCAGAAGATATTTTTGGCAAAAGCAACCAAAGCCCAGGGAAAAAAATATATGTGTGTAAACTTCAGCTGTTTGGGAGATTCAAGAGAGTTTTGATTTGATTCGAGACAGTTTTTGGTTTTCTACTGGAAATTTTATTTGGTTAATATAATTCTCCAGTGGCTTTTCTCACGCCTAGGAGAAGAATGTTCTAGAGTTGTGGCAAATGAGCTTTGGAAGCTGTCCATCACAGTTATTAACGTGGAAAATGGAGGGTGGTTTTTCTGAAAATTTGTCAGGAAAGGTGAAGAACTTTAGGAATTTCTCATGGACAGGACTCTTTTTTATTTTTTTATTATTTATCTATTTATTTTGTCAAGCATGCATTTGATAATATATATTATAAACATGATTATCAGTACCTGAAATAGATATGAATAAAAGGGAACATTAAGACAGGGATGGTAGGCATATTGGTGCTCTTATGCATGCCCCTTACAGACCTCAATAGGGTGAGGTCAACAGTAGACAGTCTGAGGTTAAAGTGTTTGATAGTAATCCCGCTCCTAGAAACGGATGGGTGGGAAATCCCCTTCTGATGGCTTCCTTGGGAGGCTGTGGATATGTGAGAAGCCAAGGAAGCTGCTAATACTTGGGGAGAAGATTGTTACCCTGTGAGAAAGCGTATTCAACCCCTTCGCCCTTCTGCCTTATTACTAACCAAGCGCAAGGATGGGCCTGCCTTGACAATATGCTAAGAGAATAGATGGGTTTCTCTAACTCCCAATTCCAATGTTGGTCTTCTCTAGCATGTAAGTGTCATTGGACTTTGTGAGTCTCCAGGAATTTTTGGGGGTTTTGTTCCATAGGTGGTCCAAAGTGCTATTCCCTGCAGCTGAGCACTTCAGAAGGACTTCACGGCACATGGAGCAGAGAGCTGAAGTGCATTGGATGCAACCAGAGGTGTTCATTCCTTTCCATTTGTGCAGCTAGCCTCTTTCAAAGCAATTGTCACAATCTTGTTTGCTACGTTTGAGGGCCAATGCAACTACTTCAGAATCATACAGAAGGAGAGCTGTCCAGAGCTAGTTGAAAGCTGGGCGGCTATATAAATGTTTTAAATAAAACATGCTCCCACTGGGACATCCATTTTTGACTTGATCTTCTCCTCTGACCCAAGGATCATATTGCAAGGGTCAGCTCTGGTTGCCCACCAATGGGCTTTTTAAGAATGGAGATGCCACTAACATCAAGAGAAATAGCTGAGGTCTCACCTCTTTCCATGAATTTGTCTATTCCTTTTTTTTAAAAGCTGGCAGCTACAACACAGCTTGTAGCAGCAAATGCTCATAATCATAATGGTAGCTATGCAGGGAAAGTAAAATTGAGCATACTTTTCTTAAAAAGACTTGGCAATAACTACAGTGCTGAAGCCCAGCTTACGCTCCTGAGTAGAAGAGGTTAGCAGAGGCAATCAATGTGCAAGAATTCATGTCCATTCCTGGTCTCTGGTGGAATGATCTTCCATCTCCTTTAGCCAGATCAGAGGAATCTAATAAATAAAACAAGGTTGTTATTACTGCTCAGAGATGATCAGTCTGGACCATCTCTACATAGGCCAGTGAACTGAGTCAACACAAAATAGCTTTGTACACTGTAATAAGCAGATCATTCATTGATCATTCATTATTGCAGCTTCTGGCCGCTGTTGAGTGATGCTCCCCTTTCCTGGACCAATTCTAGTAAACTAACCTAAAAAAGGTGAAAGGTGGGATCAGTCTTAATCCTGCAATGTTGACTTGGCAAGTACCTCTGCCATTTTATATGGTGGCTGTTGACAAATTGACTGCAAAAGAGATTTTTCTGCTATTGTACATAACTATGAAAATGATTGCCTGTTTCCTCCGTTGCAAAGTCATCTGGAAATTTACTATCGGCTTCTGAGAAAATGCACCACAGATAAGCCAGTATATATTTCTTCTGTCAGGAAATAGATGGGCTGAGAGGGGAGAGAAAGGGAAGCAGAGGGAGAAATCGGGCTGGGGAAAAGACATTGCCAAACAGGTTGGTGTGCTTGAAGGCAAGTAATTCAGAAGAAGGCTGCTGGGGCAGAGAAACTCATTTGATATTTCTTTTTTCCTGAAGAAAAGCTTCTGAGAACCCCACAGCAGTTGGCCATCCAAGCTTTTCTTTGTCTTGATCAGGTTTCCCTCTCTGGGAGCTGCTGGGGTGGGAAGAGCTTCATCCCATGAAGTGCCTTTCTGAAATTGAGGAGTTCTTGGTGATCTCTGACCTTGGTGGTCTTTCTGAGATCATAAGACCCATGGAAAGGAACGTTAATGCAGTTGGCTGAGAATTCCAGCAAGGATAGTGCTTTGAAGGGAGAAACCTAGCAATAAGATAATCCAGTGAGAAGACAGGCCAACCTGCATCTGGAGATGGTTCACTAAAGGACTAGTAGCCTCATGGATCAAAAGGAGAAGCAGCTGCTGTAGTTATGCCTGGAGGTGTCCATGGAGATTTTCTATCATCCAGGTCATGGTTGTCCCAGAGGTGCTTTTCCAAAAGGCAACTGGACTTTCTTATTCTGTTTTTCCTTGAAAAGGTTTCACTTCTCATTGAAGAACTTTTTGTAGTTTTATGGCTGGAGAATATATTTGGTGTTTAGTTTTGGACTATCATTCCATTTTGATTGAGAATCCCTTCGACTAAGTCAAGTATCCTCCATGGATATGTTGATCAGAGAGAAGGGCAGTTGAGAGTAGGGGGGTTGTCTGGAGAGGATGGCAATTTAGGGAAGGGGAGGTTATCTGAGGGGAAGGCGAAGCTCACAATAGGAGGCCTACAAAGTTTTGGCGTAATGCCTGTATTGACTGAAGAAATTGTGCTGTCCACACAGACTCCTTCATCTTCTAGAGGACATCATTCAATTTCCTTGGTTGGTAGATCACCAGGAGTCTAAAACATTTGCAACCTGAAGGCTTTTCAATAGAAATTATTATTTTTTGCACTTTATTATATATTTCCCAATAGAGCAGCTCAATCAACTTCCTGCATTAAGAAGCTACCACTCCAATGTAAAGCTGGAAGATTCTCCTTATTCTTTTGAAATGTTCTGTCATTAAAGTACCTTCCAGAACCTGGAAACGTGAAATATTTTTTCCTTACTAAGTGGGAACTGTTGAATGGTGCGCATGTACATACTAGCAAATTCCCAACAGAGCTTCAACACAGCCAGAGAGTAAAAGCCACTTGTGTTTTGAAATAGCAGGAGAGTGAAGGTGGAAAACTTGACAGAAGACGCCTCCCAGGTTCCATCTGATGCTCACAGGGGATTCTGGATCCCGGAGGAGATCTCCTTCCACTGAGTCACTTTCCTTTCACAAAAGCCTTCCAAATGGGCAGCAGCCAGGCGCCCATTCTGTTTTGAGCGCACTATCTGTCTGATGTAACAATTGGTGTTGTCTACCTCTCCTTGGGTCTCTTGAGACTAATTTGCTCAACGGTGGTTGAACAACACAGCTTTGTTTAGGCAACTAACTGCATTTTTCCCCCTCCACCAGTTGCCTAGGTCTGCCCTGAAGAAGCCATGGGTAGGACAATGGTACCAGCACCACTCTGCTTTCTCAGGGAGGATCAGAAAAAGGCAGAAGGGAAAAAACCAGTGCAAGTCTAAGTTGCATTAACAGAGGGATACAATCAAGGTCAAGTGAGATACTAACACCACTCTATAAAGAAGGCTAAAACATATGATGAATGGTTGCACAAACTGGGCATGGTCAAGCTATTTTCCAAGACACCTGAAGGCCAGACAAGGAATAATGAATGGAAACTGAACAAGGAG
Source organism: Bungarus multicinctus (assembly GCA_023653725.1). NCBI lineage: Eukaryota > Metazoa > Chordata > Lepidosauria > Squamata > Elapidae > Bungarus > Bungarus multicinctus. The sequence goes on from CM042837.1 coordinate 25,481,579, forward strand.
AGATGCAACCTGGAAATAAGGAGACAGTGAAAACAATCAACCCATGGAAGAGAAGTTGCCTTCGGAAGTTGTGGGAGCTTTATCACTGGAGGCTTTCAAGAAGAGACTGGACTGAAATGGTGTAGGGTCTCCTGCTTGGGTGCGGGGTTGGACTAGATGGCCTACAGTACAAGGTCCCTGTTAATTTGGTAAATTTGAAGCCCAGTCTTACACAACACACATAATAAAAGTGAGAAGACAGGACAACCTGTCCAATCTTTCAAAGGACAGAAGGCAGGTCAATCTCCCAGAGGAGACAGCTGTCAAAATAACTTGGAAGTCTTCTAATCCAGCCTCCTATACTATATCAGACCAATGGTTAGACCCTCAAAGGATGGGCAGGCATTCCCTCTTCCTACCCTCAATTTTTTCCTGAGTTGACGCTTATGACCCACAGATGCCAAGGACTTTCTGCAAACTCCAAACGCAGCAGGCTGGCTCCCTGCCCCAAACCCTTTTGGAGCCTGCTTGGAGCATCTTTCCCTCCATAGTTAACCTTTGAAGGCAACAGATGAACCCAACAGGGTCAACCTGAGCTAAACCTTCTGGGAAGCAGCCCCAAAACCAGGACTTGGATAAGCATGATGGAGCAAATCCAGAATATCCAAACAAGCCCAGAGAACAGGGTCTCTAAATGCTCCCAGGCATGGATGACACAGATTATTTTAGTCTCCATCCAGCCTGGCAGCCAAAATCAATGTTTACCTGTTAACATAATGAGAGTCCTTTCCTCTGCCTGGCACAATTAAAATAGCCATTAGGGTGGAAAAGAGGCTGTTTGGGTCATTTCCAGCCAATGTTTTACAAGACAACCGTGGGCTGGAAGGCCAACAGGGTTTGGTAGTTCTGCATAATGGGACAGATGGAGCCACAGAGATGGAGCTGGTTGGGGTTGAATGTAGGCCTCAGGACTGTTGGAACTCCAGGAAGGAGCAGAAGGAAAGGAAGGCATCATTGGCAGGAAATTCCAGTTTGCAAAGCTTTGGAGGGAATCCTGACTTAGCGACTGCTTTGTCCAGCAACCACAGTGATGAAAATATGACTTTGCAACCAATCCTTGCATAGATGATCTTTGCAGGTCTGCAAAACAAGGGAAAGCTGACGTCAGATCATAAGCACAGTTTTGAGGTTGCTTAAACACTACTTCACTCCACAAGTGAGTTGCCAGTCCCAAGTCTGGATGCTGTGAAGATCGTTTCCTCTGTGTCGGGGAGAGGGGTGGGGGGGAGAGTTGGAGGAGGCCAGGCAATCTTAATTAGATTTCCCAACTGTCACTGAGAGTCACAAGAGGATGGATCTGGATCTTCTGGAAATGGCTGAATCCAAATAATGATATTCCCCCTTTGTTTTTATTTTCAAACTTTCCAAATTCAGCCCTCATGCAAAATAAATCTAGATATACTGCAATATGTAGTGTGAAATAGGGGTTTTCACCAGTGTGTTCTACTATACCTAAGAGGACTACGTAAGGTTGAAATGATAAGCAGGACCTCGGTGTGAAATGAGGATGATGGAATTGAGTGAAGATCAGCAGTTTTCCTAAATTTGGTGACCTCCAGACTGATGGTAGACAGCTTCTACCTTCTCCACCCACAACCACTTTGAGTGAGAAATCAGGAGACACCAGGTCTATCTGGAGGACATCAGGGTAGAGAAGGCCAAGGCAAGAAAAGCACCAAAACTTGTTGAACCTTGAGAGAAAAAGGAACTTCAGAACTCACTGGAAATGAACTGTCTGGCTTCGGTGAAAAATAGCATCTGTGTGCAAGGCAATTTTGAAGTGAATAATGAGAAAAAATGGAAGGGGGTGCACTGGTCTCTATGGCTGCTTTGGGATGGAGAACAAATCACAGAATTGCACAGAGCTGAAGCCATTCAGAGAGGCTGATTGGAGAGAGCAAGATAGATGTCCACATGTAGCTCCAGTATTCTGAAAAGATCCCGGGGTAGATAGGGGTGGGGGCTGGAAAGACTGCTGATATTAGAATTACGACCGAGGTCTCTTTTGCAAATGGCAGAGGTGGCTACTATTCGTTGCTCAGCCTTTGCTAGGGATAGCACAAATTTGTTTAGAAGCTCAAAGAACATCTGATGATACTTAGGCTACAAATCAAAATTTAGAGATCTGGGTGAGTCATGATTCTCTCAGCTGGTCTTTCATCTTGGTGTGTTTATGTATGGAGAAAACCAACCCAGAATGAAGATGAGCTGGCCAACATTGGGTTGGCCAACTTGTTTTTCAGGATCTTGGCCTCTTGTCTAGGAATCCCAGCAACCCTATGGCTACCATAACCTTCAGCAATGCAATATTTCACTTCTGCGCTGAAGAAAGAATAAAAATCCCCAAGTCTTAAAGTTGCCATGGTTGGACACCCCTGGGTTACATGACCCTAATGAGGTCCACCCATAAATATTCATGTCATCATATACTGAACCAACTGCAGCAGCTTTCAAGTAGTTCTTAAGGACAGAATAACAGAATTGGAAGGGACCTTGCAGTTCTTCTAGTCCAGCCCCCTCCCCAGGCAGGAAATTCTATACCATTTCAGATCATTTTAGTTGTCCAGTCTAGCCTTAAAAACTTCCAGTGTTGGAGCACCAGAGATGGTATTCAGCTGGTTCTGACCAGTTCTGGAGAACTGGTAATGGAAATTCTGAGTAGTTCAGAGAACCAGCCAATCCCACCTCTGACTGGCCCCGCTAACCCCATCTCTCCTCTGCCTCCCATCGAATCCCAGCTGATTGGCTGGGTCTTCTTTGGTTGCCCTGCACAGGAGAACAGATCTGAAAAGCAGGTTAGTGGGGTGGGGAGGGAAGGGGGATTTTGCAGTATCCTTCCCCTGCCATGGCCACAGCCATGCCCACCAAGCAATACCCACAGAATCAGTAAAAAAAAAATTTAATCCCACCACTGTGGATCACCCACAATAAAAAACTGTTCCAAATATATGTATTAAAAAAAAATTGAAAATCGTTTTTAACAAGATTTGTTAAAAGCTACAGTACTTTTGATTCAAGAGCTGCTGCTTCTGATCATCACATCCTCATCCACTGGATATGGTTTTTTTTTCTTGCTCGCATCTCATTTGCAAACATGGCCAAGTTTCTCTGCCTTGCTTTAATCCAGAAACAATTATTTGGCTTCAGACTGCCTTCTTATATGGCCATCTTTCCTCCACTCAATAATGTTTGCTCATTGAGGAAACTTGGGAGATTGAAAGACTTCACAAAGGGAGGTCCCGTATGTGGGTTTCTGGTTTCAGCAGAGATCAGTAAGGCTGGTGGGTGGTGGGAGTGAGGTGGTTTGTCCTTTTGAGCATCTACTATCTGCATTTCTCAGGCCCAGCTGGTGGGTCTGATTCTGGACTAAATTCTCACCAGTTATGAGCACTGCTAGAATTTTAGCTCTCGCGGAAGCCAGCACACTCTCCATTCCAGTTGAAAGACTGGTTTGAGGGGAGGGGAAAGGTCTCCTTCTTGGGAAGATTCAGACGATGAGAAAAAGCAATTTTAATCGTGGAGATATAACTTTCAAAGTCGCTTCTGGAGACATAAGTAAGGTGACCAACTTTTTTACAATGAGAAGGAGGACACAAATAAATTTAAGAAAAAAAACAAAGCCACTTGCGCGCGACGCTCTCTCTCAAAACAGTTCTCCTGTGCGCAGTGCATGCGTCTCATAATTGCGTCTCGCCGCACTGTACCGAGCCTTGACGAATCGTCATGCCAAATACAAATACGTCACATCACACACAACGGATCGGATCGGCATCGATCAAATACGGAGATTTACAGATTAGTCTTCAAATATCAAAAAGGGGATGTAGGGGGACACTTTTCGAGAGAGGACAGAACTTACAAAAGCAGGACTGTCCTCCCTAAAGGAGGATGGTTGGTCACCTTAACATAAGCATTGGTGTTAGATAAACAGCGTCAGAAATGTTGACCACTGGAGTATGAAGAGTATCCCCCCATACAGCTTCTCAGTGAATTCCACCCAGCTGGTCCTTGGACTTTCTTGGACTGCTGTAAATACAGCAATGACATTGAACTCATGAAGGACCTCTGTGGGAGTTTTGGCCCTGGTCCCCTCTCTGCTCTGGCTGCTCCTGAGTTCTCTTCTGCAAAGACTTTTGATTCAAGGCTGATCCTAGTTTACTCTGCATGTCTGACTGTGGCTGGTGTGGCCATGGTGGGCATGGCTTAGACAGCCTCCTGCACCATGGTGGGGATGGGGCATTTTTGCCCTCCCTGGGCTCTTGGGGCTTTCCTTGAGCCTCCAGGAGGGCGAAAATGGCGTCCCTGTGCTCTAGAGGATCTCTGGAAACGGGAAATGGGGCCATTTCTGGCCTTCCGGGGGGGGCGTTTTTTGCCCTCCCAGAGCCTCTGCGCTCGCCCTGCACTTACCTGCATCCAAAACGGGCTGCATGGGGGCTCCTGGGGGGGGGCAGGGGGGGGCAGCCACAATTTGGGGGTTCTGCAAACTGCATAGAATCTTAGTTAAGGGCTCTCCCATACCTCTGCGAACCCTCAGCTGTCCACTCCTGTGGACAGACCATAACTAGGTCCTAAAAAGCACACCCATTTGTCTCAATTGGAAGGAAAATTTGGAAAAACAGAGTTCTTTTGCCAAAGTCCTCTAAGGTTGAGTTAGACTGAGCTCCACCCAGAGGAAGGAGAGTTGTGGAGGAGTTTAGGAGCCCCACCTGTGAAGCAGAACATAGGCGGTCTGGAAGATCTCAGGCTGCAACCAGCACAATTTCTTTTGCCAAGGTCTACTTTTTATAGCTAGTTAATCATGGCCAAAGTCACTGTCAGGTGATCAAGTCCAGAGTAATTGTATCTTAGATTGCCATTCAGAATCGGGGAGATCCCAGAGTAGAGAAAGCACTTGGCTGACCTGGAGATCTTGAATGACTAAGGGTTCTACTACATCTGGTAGACATTCCATTTCCTGCAGCAACTTCATGGTGGTCTATACCTTTTTTCATTTAAGGAATAATAAGGATCCTTCACTTTTTTTCCTTACTGCCTGCCTGTCAGCGTTTGTTACACATTCCCATTTTTCCAATTTTGGTATCAGACATCCAGGGGTGGGATTCAAAATATTTAACAACCGGTTCTGTGGGCATGGCTTTGGTGGTGGGCGTGGCTTGGTGGTCATGTGAGTGGGTGGGCATGGCTTGGTGGTCATGTGACTGGTTGGGTGTGGCCAACTCAATAACACTCACATCTGAGGCACGCATCTCCTCGCCTGGCCTCTCATGACTGTGGGGATGCTGCAACAGTCGTAAGTGTGAAAAATGGTCATAAGTCACTTTTTTCAGTGCCATTGTAACTTGGAATGGTCACTCCACACAAGCAAAGTACCAGCAAAGGAGGGGAAAAAAACTCTAGAGATGTTCCTGAGACAGGAAGTCTAGTCCTGCCAAGAATGGAATAAGGGTGAATGGAGAGGCAGTTTCTGTAAGCAACACCAGAATGTTTCCTTCCTGCCTTCCTTACAGGATTAGGCCAGGAATTTCTTCTAACAACCGGTTCTCCGAACTGTTTAGAATGTTAACAACCGGTTCTAGCGAATAGGTGCGAACTGGTAGAATCCCACCCCTGCAGACATCCACTCTTCCCACGGCCACCCTTGCTGTCCCTGCTGTGTTGACAAGACTATAAACTTGTCACCAAATATTTATAAAGGAGGTGGAAATGGAGGGGAGGCTTGGCTAGAGAGAGGCAACCCCTCTTGCAAACATGGAATGCTCATTTCTAAGATTACATAATCAGAGGTTGTGCTATATAATTAAAGCTAATAGGTTAACTAGAGAATATTTAGACTGCAGCTCCGTCAGGTACTGGCACTTACTTGGCACTTAAGTGGAGTCTGGAGTCTAAGAAGATGCCCATACCAAGAATAGTGACAGGACTGGCAACTGACCATCAAGCATCTTGAGAAATTTCACCTTTTGCCAAGTGGGAAGGTTGGTATCCAACTGTCAGTTCCACAGAATGTTACTTTAGGGCCAATTTCATAGTTGCTGTCTTAGATTGGTGTCAGGTGGGATTTCAAAACAATAAACCTGAATAGGTGGGTCTAATTAGGTTTTAAATATGGCATATACCTTCTTCTAATCTCATGACTGATGTATGCTTTGTATGCCTTTCTCTAGATCTCTAATTTCTACATTATCTGTTGAAAAGACGGCCATGGATTGACTTTCCAGAAGCTACCATGGATCAACTCCAGTTAGACCAAACCTCCCAAAGGAAATTGGCTTCTCCGTGGGGTATCCATCTTTAGTAGGTCATCACTCCATGATCACATCTTTCTTCTGTATCATAACTAACTTTTGACCAGGTGGACAACAGGTGGCCCATGACTTCATTGCATTTCCTCCAGCAACCTCAGATTGTCTGGTCAAAATTCAATGGAGAATGGTAATATTGTGACCCAGGAATTTTGGAGGGAGGGGGATATTCGTGGCAATAGAAAATATTTGACACCCCAAATCTTCCTACCCTGCCCTTTGTCAGGTTTCCTGTCAAGCCCAAAATTGACACCCTTCCCATTTTCACTCAATGTCAGCATTCCAACTAACAAGCTCCAACCCAATAGACACCAAGACGAACATTTCCTCAAAGTTCCATTTTATTAGAGTTGTCATATTGGCACATCTGGGAATACCCAAATCTGAGAGTTCTGGGTTTTCCCCCACCCAAAAGAAAGTCAAGAATCCATCCCCTGCACCCACAAGTCCATCACATGGTCCAATCAAACATCATCCCAACTGGAGACATTCCTCCAGATGCTCCTTTCCAGGTGCAGGGTAACATGTCCTTGACTTTCTGAGAAGAATGTTGTTGAGTCTAATCTTCCACCTCTCTACTAAATCCCACCACCCAAATTTCCAGACACTAAACGTGGCAGCTTCTAAGTAAAATATGGCTTCCAAGTTTTCCTAAAGAAAAAAACAAGTCAGTATAGGTACCTCCCCTTCAAGGAAATTGCATTATCCTTGGATGAACTCTTGTTTAGATTTAGGTTTAGGTTTATTAGATTTATATACCGCCCCCTCTTGTGGTCTTCTGGAAGGTTGAGAAACCAGGTTGAACCCCCCCAACCTCCAAGGCATCCCCCTGCCTTCTCTAGGATGTCCCAGCCCAGCTTTGCAGCAGGAAGAAGCAATCCACTTCCAGTCACACAAATAAGAAGAAAGGACAGTTGAAGAACGGCAGTATTTTAAAGGGTACATCAACACTTAAGCCAGGAATGTGGGAAGAATGTGCTGTTATTTCCTCTGGATGTCTCATCTGAATGTCTAAAGGATGCAGCAAGGTGTTCTTGGATTGTCCCACCACAATGGAACCTCTTGTCCTTGGACACTTGCCAGAGATCAAGACTGTCTATATTTCATTCTCCAGGCGGCCTCCTGAATCAGCTTGAAACTCTTTTAACAAGCTATAAGTTCTGTTTTTAAAATGCAATCTGTTATATGTTTTATAATTTATTCCTTTCCCTGCCTACCCCTTCCAGATTAAGTCCTGGGTAACACATTGGGGAGGGATGGATGAACACGTGGTTGGAGGGCTTCCATAAGTTGTCTGAAAGCAGCTCATTCTTGAGCTGGGGAGCAGGTGGAGACAACTTCATGGTGATCCATAATGTGATGACCCAGGGTGGGATACAAAATAAACACAGTCACAAAAACAGATGAAGCCCCTTTTATTCCTTCATTTTGCTTCCAAGCTCCAAATATCCTTGACTGGAGACAAAAAACTCCCCCACAAGCAGTTATGAAAAGGAGGAAATGCCGTTTAAACTAAAAATGCCTATAAATTATAAAGAGCAAAAACAACACAAACCACACTGAAGCAATTAAGAGAACCAGGCAAGATAAGGGCTAGAAGATGTCCACAGATATCGGAACACACACTGGGAAGGATGCCAAACTTGGAGAGGAATGATAGACTAGAGATATTTCCATGCTTTGTTTCCAGCACTGGCCCATACGCATGTCTGTCCTTTTATCCAGTTCTCACTGTTGCAGCCCATGAAGAGGATCAAGGACCTTTCTTCCCCCGTAGACCATGCCATTCATGTCTCTCCCTTATCCTCTCCTCCCTGCGTGCCCTAGGATGGAGAGGGGATGGGCCTGGGTCTTCCTCTGACTGCCCAGCTGGCATCTGCCCTTTCCCAGCCTCCTCCACAATCCTCCGGAGCCACACCTCCATTCCCTGTCAGCTGTTCCTCTTCTCCCTTGGAGTCAATCTCCTACAGAGGCATGATACAGAAGATAAGAGCAGTTTCCAAGGTAGGGATTGTGCTACGATTAGGGGTCTGTGGGAAGAGGTCCTCTGAGGTGTACATTCTCTCCCATAATTGATATTCCAGCCAATCTTTACATCTTCACCTTCTGAGAAGAGACGGAAGGACCCATTTTGTTCTTAGGAACCACTGTCTTGGCTCCTATTACAACTTCATTTATCTTATCCCCTGAAATGCATCATTCAAAGAGCTAAGGAACTTTTTTAAAAAAATGATGCCCTGATGATGATATTACCTAATTTGGTGATGAAACATCTGCAAGAAAGCAAGCCAGCTCAGAAAGCACCAAGGACTCCATAAAAAATAAATACTGGTCATCCTATGGAATAACCTTGGTTGGCAATATCTAGTTCCTTTCTCACCTCCCCCAATTCTTATCCATTTGAATGGTTCTGCTGGACATGGAAGAAATCAGGCCATCTTGGTGTGTTTTACCAGCAGCCATTTGGATAGACAGAAGTGAAGAACTGGTGATATGTCCTGTTTTAATATTTCTCCCTGGCATTAAGTGAAGAGATGTCGAGAGAATTCTTGTGGCATTCTTTGAGCATACCGACTCTGTGCTCAGTGGAGGTATTGCGAATAAAGGGTCTTCCTGAGGACCTTGGCTTACTCTTGGATCCTACCCCATTATGGGTATCCTACCCCATTCTTGCTCTGTCACCCAGCCCTCATTTCCCCTTTCTGAGGTTTGTTCTCTTTTAATCTTTCTTTTTTTCCCCTTTTTCCTCCCATACCTTACCAGGCAGTGGCAGTAGCACCTCTGTTTTCTTTCATTTAACATCTGAAAGGGCACCAGTGGGGTTTTTTTCCTCCCAGAAGGGATTTCTAGAAGAGGGAAGAGGAAGAGGGCCTCTCATATGCAAGACAGTGAATATGGAGGTTTGTTCATCCTGCAGCCATCCATTTCAGAGGAAATATCTGCCTATTTCTCTAATGTGTCTCTCTGTCTATCATCTATCTGTCCATCTATCAACCTATCATTTATCAATCTATCATCTATCAATCTATATCTGTCTGTCTGTCTATCTTTGTATCATCTATCTATCATCTATCATATCTATCATCTATCAATCATCTATCATATCTATCATCTATCATATCTATCTATCTATCTATCTATCTATCTATCTATCATCTATCAATCTATCTATCTATCTATCTATCTATCTATCTATCTATCTATCTATCATCTATCATCTATCATGTCTGTCTATCTATCTATCTATCTATCTATCTATCTATCTATCTATCTATCTATCTATCTATCTATCTATCTATCTATCTATCTATCTATCTCTGAATTATTTTGATGCATCTCCTGAAAGCTTCTATTATGGGCTGCTGTCAACTCTCTTTGTAGGTCCTGGGCATAATAAGAAGGAATTTGTCACAAAATGCACCCCCCCCCTCTCACCTGCCTGCCAAATGAAACCATTTTAAGCATTTGGGAGGGAAGAATAGCGGAGGACAGAGGAAATGTCTTCTGCAGTTGCTATTTCATTTTAATCCTAACATAAGGTAGGCCCAGATGTTGGGAGAGATTTGGCTGTCATCCACTTGGACTCCAAATAAAAATTAACAAGACAAAAGGAAATATAAACCTCTTGCAGGAATGTTGGAATCTGTTTCTCCCTGGGTGGGGGGAAGATGGCCCTGCAGAACCAGAGGCAGAAGGCATCACTGCCTCGGAGGGGGGAGGCTGATATCACTCAAGATCTTGGGAGGCAGAATAAGAAGCCAGGACCTGCTCTTGGAAGGAGCTCTGTGCTTGGTAACAAGGGGGCTCTTGAGAACGGCTGCAATGGACCGAAAAGACACCAGGGGATTCTGTTATTGAACCAGAAACTGATCTGCAAAAAACAGAGGCTGAAACTGCCTCTCCCCTTCCTCTCCCCTTTCCCTTCTCCCCTCCCCAACTTACAACCATTTGTTTAGCACGGAAAAAGGTCACTTGCAACTGGTCCCTATTGGTTACCAAACCAATGCGGTAAAATAAAGTAAAATAAAATATGATTGATACGACTGCCCCTCATGACTACCAGTTCAAATATTAAAATAATAATATAAGGAACTGTCAAATGGGAGGAGGAAGAGAAAGAGGAGGAAAAGAGGAGGAGAATGAGAAGCAGGCATCATTAATAGCTGGTTGCTGCTAATCAATTTGGGATTGAGAGAAGGGGGAAGAGGAGGAGGAGGAGGAGGAGGAAGGGAAGGATGTTGGGGACCATTTAGTTTTGACTTATTCAGGCAGACTGTGCATCTCTGACATTCTCCAATGCCAACAAATGAGTTGGTCTTTTCTTCTCTTTTAATCCTGCCAAGGCAGAGCCAGCCAAAGTGCAAAGATTCATTTCTTGAAAAATTGCAGGGGGTGGGAGAAAGGCTGGCTTGTGCGATTTGCCAAAAAGTTATTAATATCCACAACTGTCTCTAATGAAAGGCCATATGGTCTGGTTTTCGCCCTTTCTATCTTTCCATCCACCCGTAAGGAATACCCCAAGGCCAAGCAACACTTGAAGAAAACGCAGATCCTGCGTACGCAACAAACTCATATGGAATGAGAACGGGAACTCCATCAGTTCAGGTAAAGAAAACATTATGGGTAAGGTTGTACTTCTCGGTACTGACATTCCTGAGTAAACGGGATTATTTTTCTTCTGCTAATTACCTAATTGTCAAGCAAGGCCAAGTTCAACACCTACTGCTCCATTCTCCTAACCGGCCTGTCACCATCTGACAAATGAACCTTCTCAGATGCCACGAACCTTCTCACCTTTATTGTGCTTGGAGATGTTTTAAATTCATACCAAGGAATCTAAACTGGGATTTTTTTTTTTTAAAGGATCAAAACATATACAGTAGAAGGTTGCAAAGGTGGTGAAACTGTCCATCACATGCATCTTGGAAGCCACATATAGTTGGCAATTAAAATATTGTCCCCTAAGATTAATAAAAAAAAACATCCATGCTTTTACTGGATTCTGAAGGATTCCAGATTTGTGCAGGATCTCTTGATCTTTCTTGCCACCTGCCTACATCATAGCTTGGCTGAATGACCTTATGGGTAGTCCTCAATTTATGGACTGTAATTGAGCCTGGAATTATGGTTGTAAGTCATTGCAGTTGGAAATGATTAGATTCAAAGTTATGACTCTTTTATTATTGTCATTAAGAGACTCCATTTACCCCAATGGGGGTTCCCCCCCCCAAAAAAAAACATTGGGAATTCGTAAAAGTAGCAAATCACAAATAGCTCTAAAAATGACTTGGTTGCTAACGATCCAAAATGCAATCAAATGACTGTATGTTTGTGTATAAATACAGCCATTGTGACTCCAAAAATGGGTTATATGAGGGGTCCTTGGTGCTGAGCTTGGTGGTTTTCCTTGCAGATGTTTTATTTCCAAACTAGGCAATCTGATCATGTTGGTAACAACATCAACTGATGAGGTTACCTAGTTTGGGTTATGAAACGTCTTGCAAGAAAACAACCAGGCTCAGAGAGCCCCAAGGACTGCTCTCTAGAAGTTGTGGGTGTTCCAACACTGGAGGTTTTAAGAAGAGACTGGACAGTCGCTTGTCTGAAATGGTATAGAGTCTCCTGCTTGAGCGGGGGGTTGGACTAGAAGACCTCCATGGTCTCTTCCAGCTCTGTTCTGATTGATTGATTGACTCCACATTCCTTCTCCTCTTCTACAAACCCCCTCCCTTCTGGCACTGATGATGTTACTTAGCTGGATCATGAAATGGCTGCAAGAAAATAACCAAACTCAGAGAGCACTATGGACCCCACACTCCTCCCCATCCTCCTCCTCCTCCTCTCCATAAACCCCACTCCCTTCTAGCACTGATGATGTTCCCTAGTTGGGTCATGAAACGTCTGCAAGAAAGCAACCAAGCTCGGAGAGCACCAAGGACCCCCAGTCCTCCTCCTCCTCTTCCTCATTCTCCCTCCTGCTCCTCCTGCTCCTCCTCCTCATCAATTCCCTTCCCTTCTAGTGCTGATGATGTTCCCTAGTTGGGTCATAAAACATCTGCAAGAAAACCATCTAGCAAAGAGAGTACCAGGGACCCCCTCATTTCAACCCTTCAAATATTCTCCTTTACTGGGTGGTAAGTAGCTCTGGGGAGGTCCATCATAACTGGTTAAGCAACCATTTGTAACTCAATGACTACTTGTGCTTGTTGGCCTCGGCCAAAAAATGGCTCTCTCTGTAACTTTCCTGCTCCGCAATAAGCATGATGTTTCATAAGTCATAAGAATCCTGCTTCTTGCCATTTAGCACTTTAAAGAGTGACAAATTGCTCTGCTAGTCCAACGAAGGAAAAGCGAAACAATGCCATTGCTGTCCTGGCTCTGATAAGGGCCTCTTGTTTCCCTTCTGTGGGATTCTTGTTAGCTCGTGAGTTGGCTTCGTTTCCTGCTTCGCATTTGATTACAAACAGCATCTTGTCTTAAGCCTCTCTCGACACAGAGAAGCAGATCTTGTGAAATAACATTCACAAGGCCAAAAGAACGCCCAAGGAAACTCTCTAGCCGAGCCTTGCTTTACCAACTTGTACCAGAGATGGTATTCAGCCAGTTCGGATCAGTTCTGGAGAACCGGTAGTGGAAATTTTGAGTAGTTTGGAGAACCGGCAAATACCACCTCTGACTGGCCCCGCCCCATCTATTCTCCGCCTCCCAAGTCCAAGCTGATTGGCTGGGTCTCTTTTGTTGCCCTGCACAGGAGAATGGAGCTGGAAAGCAGGTTAGTGGGGCGGAGAGGGAAGGGGGATTTTGCAGTAGCCTTCCCCTGCCACGCTCACCAAGCCACACCACATCCACCAAGTCATGCCCACCAAGCCATACCCACAGAACTTGTACTCAGTGGTGCAATTCAACCGCTGTAACAACTGGTTCGTTGAGCGTGCACACACCAAACACATACTCCGCACATGCTCTCCATGTTTTAAAAAGCCCGTTTTCAGCTCTAATACTTACCTTCAACTGCAGCTCATGTGAATAAAACATCTGAGGCAGGGCAAACCACTACTGCATGAATCAGCCATGCTCTAAAAAGATGAAATAAAGCACAGGGAAGAGCAGGGTGGGCTCACATGCTTGTCAGAGCAAACCAGTTTGGAGCCAGCTGATCATCAGAACTAGGGGTTGGCCCAAACCAGTCCAAACCAAGAGAATCCCATCCCTGCTTGTACTCCAACAATGGCCAGAAATTATCTGAGGGAAATTGGTGGTGATAGTAGGTATGCTGTCATTCCCCCCCACCCTTTTCCGAGTATCACACCAATACCATATTCCTACTACTTTTGCTTAGTAATTTGCTGCTAAATAAGTGCAGATGCTTCCAGTTTATTGTGAACCAGAGCCAAAACTGAGCTTCCTATATTCTATGTGTTCTGAGATAGATAGATAGATGATAGATAGGTAGGTAGGTAGGTAGATAGATAGCAATAGCAATAGCAGTAGCACCTAGACTTATATACCACTTTACAGTGCTATTACAGCCCTCTCTAAGTGGTTTACAGAGTCAGCCTATTGCCTCCAACAATCTGGGTCCTCATTTTACCAACCTCAGAAAGATGGAAGGCTGAGTCAACCTGGTGAGATTTGAACTGCCAAATTGCAAGCAGCTGCCAATCAGCAGAAGTAGCCTGAGGTACTGCACTCTAACCACTGAATTACCATGGTGTTGGATGGATGGATGGATGGATGGATGGATGGATGGGTCTTAGAAAGTCCTGAAGTCTCATTCTATTCTACTCGCAGTGTCAGGTGTCCTGGACACAGATTGTGTTCAATGTCATGAATGATGGATGTTTCATAACTTTTTATTTGTGCATTTGGTATCATGGCTTTTAGCCAGATTTCAAGATAGCAGAGAGATTATACACGTATTGCTTCGATCATCTTGAGATGTGCAGCACCAGATTCGTACTGAATCCAGGTTTGGTGAAATATGACGCTTTGTGTATTCCTACTAGAAATTTCTCACAATCTTTCTGGCCGTTGCGTCTTGGCAGCTCTTCTGTCTTAACCGGCCCCCTGATTGCTGCCCATGGTCCTGAACATGAGTTCCGATGGCTGAATCTGCACTGCTATCCCTGTCCAGGGTCCTGACCTTCCCTCGGCACCAAATGGCTGAAGGATCTGGCCTGACTTCCTCCATGAGCCTTTCATAATGGAGGGAAGAAACCAAGACAACTGCGTTTCATTGAATCTCAGTTTAGGCCCAGCTACCTTAGCCCTTTTTACATTGGCCACCAGCAGATCTTCAAGACTTCCAAACTGCAGACTTTCTTAACTCTGCCTGGGGAGTGAATCTTGATCCACAGGTATATTTTTCTGCAACCCAGATTTCAAGGGAAACTTCTTGACAGTGAGATCTGTACACCAGAGGAAAAGTCTTCCTGTGAAGGTTGTGGATTCTCACTTCAAGAAACTTTTTAAGAGGAGGCTGAATACCATCTCTTGAAGTTGGTTTTACTGGGTTTTCTGCACACTGCAGAAGGGTTGGGCTAGATAATTCTTGGAGTTCCTTCCAACTCCACAATTTCTGTGATGTCTTCTTGGTCAGCTTGCTGGAGGGAATCTCTGTGGGCCATATCAGCGAACAGAAATCTCATTTAGGAATGAATCCAGCCAGACATGTTGGTGTTAGCATTATTTTTGAGAGTGGATGTGAAGATCGTTCCAGAGTTGCACAATTATTACTGTCAAAAATGGGTCCTGGACATTAATGAGACTCACTCCTTCTGCCAAGCCCTTTATAATTTTGGAAATACATTTCCTAACTCCTGTTTCTGGCAGCAGCAGGGTTTCAATAACAGAGAAGAAAAGAGAGAGAGAGAGAGAGACAGAGACAGAGACAGAGACAGACAGACAGAGAGAGAGAGAGACAGAGACAGACACAGAGAGAGAGAAAGATAGAGAGATCTGCAGGTACTGAATTTCTTCTTTGAGCAGTTGGAAGTTGGTGCAGGATCCTGTTAGTTTGTTGAAATTCCATCTGCATTAGTCAAACAAGTAATCAAAGCTGGTTATCTTTCTTTCATCTACAGAAGAAGAAATGAAACTGTTTGGGGGGCTTATTCTCTGCAATCCATGGGGAAGCCCGAATAAGGTTTTAATGAAACCTTCCTTGTTTTTAAGAAGTAAAAGAGAAATCTCAATATGTTATTTCCCAGATAAAAATGAACATTGACCTGTTTTTTTAAAAAATAAAGAAAGAAAAGCAGCATTGTGTGGGAGAAATCTTTTTGCCAGATTTTTTTTCACGCATTTATCTTAGAGTGTATTGTGATGTTAAAAGCATATTCCTGAAAGAAAGACTAGCCTGCACATAATTTAATATGCAGAGTGCATTTGAATGATGGGGGGTACAGGCAATGTAAGCTATCTACAGTGGAATGAGTTTGTTTTTGATTTGGATCTTTGCAGCTTTCAGTGGGGAGCTGACAAAATGGGGAGGGGGCTATGCAGAGTGTTGCAAAGGCTTTCAGGTTCATGAGTAAAGGAGGACATGCTAAACATCTGGAAATGAGACAGCCCCTCCCCCCAAAAATACAGGATAAGCTGCTATTTCAGAATAGCTCATCCTAAGCCCCTCCACTGGCACTATGGGAATATAGGATGCAGAAGGGAGCAGAGGTAGCTGAAATGGCTCTATCCATGAATTTGAAACCTGATGTGGCAATGGCTGAGCATTGCAAGCATGAATCTTGTAACACCTAGACAGAGAGGTGCATGCTTTTTCTTGCCTATTTTGGTTTTATAAACCAACATCCATGGCATGTTGGCTTCCTCAGAAATGCAACAGGTGAATTTCAGAACCTCTGGCAATCACTGGGTTTGTGTTTTAAAGCCTCTTAACTGGAGGTCCAAAGAACCAACTACTGAAGGTTGTGAGTATCATGAGCCAATAACTTTCCAAGACCTTCGTGGCCTAATTGTCCAGCTCTTAAACCCAGTGCGTGACAGTCCTTATGAGGACCCAGGGCATGGCACAAAGGCAACATAGTCAAATAAGCAAGAAATATCCCTTTAATACCTCCAATTTTGCCCCCAATATCTAGGTTACCTTTGGCTGGAGAAAAAACTCTCCCAAGAACAGTCTTTAACTGGAGGAAATTCAGTCTGAAAACAAAGTACATACAAACTATAAATAAAAACCAACACAAACCATGCTGCAGTAATTAACTGGACAGGGCAGGAGAAGGAATTGCAGACTTGAAAGGCCTGCAAAGCACAGGAACCCAGATAAGCCTCGATGATACCAGATAATTCACAATTTGCTCCCAACAACTTTGCTGTGCATAGCTTCCCTTTTTAAACACTGTGTTTCCAGCTGCAGCTAATGAAGGGAATCAGGGCCCTTTCCTCCCCCATAAGCCATGCAACTCACATTGCTCCCTTCTCCGTTCCTCCCTGCATGCCCTAGGATGAAGAGGGGTGGCCCTGAGTCTTCCTCCAAATTCCCTTTCCTTTGCTCTACCTCTCCCCTGCTCTGACTAGCCAGACTGTGCCCTTCCCCAGTTTCTTCCACAGCCAATGAAGCCACATTTCCACTCCCTGTCAGCTGCTTGGCCTCCCCTGAGATTCCGACAGGGGCATGGCAGTTCTTTTCCAGACAAATTCTTGCTACAATTGCTATGTTGATATTCCTTTGCATTAGGACCCTACAGACTATGGTTTTAATCCCATCCAATGTTAAGAAGTTCTCTGAGGTCCTGAATATAAATTCAATATCATAACCAGGATGGAGCGGATGTAATTTGACATGGACAGCTGCAACCTCAAATTATTATTAAGGAGAGAAAAGGGCTACTCTCTCAATTGTGCCTGATCAGAATGTTGGGATGTCAAGGTTGGCATTTGTGAAAATAATAACAGAAAATCATATTCTGTCAAGAAGAGATGTTCAGGAAAGGGAGGGCCATCCCCACTGATAACAGTAAAAGAGTGAGCCAGCCCCATCTCCTTCTCTCCTTTCCCAACAGAAAGTGTGTTAACTACAACAGCACTAAGTCTTCAAATTAGTTATTTCCTGAGGTTTTAATAAACACCCATCTAGTGAGCAATAAAAGAAATCTCTTGAAGGTGGTTTGGAACAGAAGATCTATCTCCAAGCCAGGAAGAGAGGGGAGGAGGGGAGAGGGAGGGAGGGAAAGGGAGAGGGAGAGAGGGAGGGAAGGAGAGAGAACCAGACTCCCTAATCATTCAGTCCTCATTCTGCAGAGATTTAGGTTGTGGCTGCCAACAGAAAATTCTGCATGATTGCCTTTTGCTTGATCAAGTGACGTTTCGTTGCTTCTCATTGCGAATGTTGTTTTTGTGGCAAGAACAGCAGGACAGAAGCTCATTTGGGGAGAGAGAAGGGGTCCTACCAACAGCCTGGGGAGAAAAATATCCCAGCACTGCAGGAGATAAGTCTAAGTACAGACAAATCCAGTTACTAACCAGAGCGAGGGATTTTTTTTTTATCTTGTTTACCTGAACAAGGAGCTGTAAACTGAAAGTAGGCATGTGGGTTTTGCTTGAAAGCATCTCTTGTGCTTCTGACTTCCTTCCTTCCTCCTTTCCTTCTTTTCCTTCTTCCATAAAGCAGCAGTTAGATGCACCAAGTCCTCACCTCCATACTGCAGTCTTGAAGGACTGGACAATTGTTGACTGCACCATCTAAGAAGACTTCTCTCAGCTGATCACTCCAAATGGAAGAAGATTCCTGGAATGATCTGAGCCTCTGCCTGGCCTGGCTTTCTTTCCCAACCTTTCTGCTTCAAGAGCTGGGTTGATGCTATTGGGTTGGCCCAGATGCTAAATGAATTTTTCCACTACGTGTCCATCAAGCTTGGCACACATCTTTCTATAAATGCAGCATTATAAAGCATCTCTGGCTTTTCCATTACGTAGTTTGACTTCTGTGCTGGCATTTGGACTGTGCATGGAGCTGCGTTGCTAGGCAACGTCATATATGTGACAAGAGAATCTGAGCTGCTGCCATGTCTCTGGCAAAGAGAAGGCTTTGCAAAGCAGCATTCTCTTCTCCTAAAGCTGTGCTAGGTGATGGCAGAGAGGTTGCCTTTGCTGGAATTCTGGGAGTTGAAGTCCTCAGGTCATAAGAGGGCCAAAGTTGCTCACCTCTGATCCAATCGAGTAAAAACCAGCCTATGCATCTCTCCACTTAGTAGACTGATGCACAAATTGGCTGCAGTCATCTACCATGAAGAAATAATGATGACATCAGGAGTGAGCAAACTGGTGCTCTCCGGTGGTTTAGCTTTCAACTCTCCTAAGACCTAACCAGCAATTCCCAGATGGTTTATTCAGATCCTTATTAATCAAGCTTGGGGCTCCAAATTCTGGTAGTTAGGATGATGAATTTTGTAACTTCCATGCTTAATGTGCATGTCGGAACTGAGTTGCCTATCAAATGTTGCATTACTGTTTTCAAAGGCAGAAAATGTATTTTTTTGAAAATTGCTGTCTGTGGTTGGGCAGAAAATATATTAGGAAAGTTGCTGTCAGACAAAAAAATTATCTTAAGCTGGATATTTAAACACTAGGTTGAATATACTGTTTATATGATTAACTGTGTCCCCTTTCCTTGGCAGCAGCCCTTCCATTCTATACACAAGCCAAACCCACCTTCCTTATCTCCTTGTAGAGAGCAATCCACAATGAATTGCCTAATCAATACTGGTGTGTTTTTTTCTCGTGCAGCTGTATAAAGAGTCAAATATATGCAGGGGATCAGGCCAATATATATGACTCTTCATGCAGAATGTTTAAGATTTACTGCCATCATTTACTTAATTAAAAAAGAGACATACTATTGTGCATATAGAAAGGAGAACTTGGAGGACTGAGTCTAATTAGCTGATAAAAATGAAGAGGTCTCCCAAATGAGGACCACATCTCCCTCCTTTCTTCATTAGCAAATTGCTGGAAGGAAAATAGATTTTTTTTAAAAAATAGAGTGAAGCGGACATTGGGGACTGCACGTGTCTCTGCCACCGATTTTGCTCTCCTTGAATTTTGTCTACTGGTGGACCAGGGATCCAAGTTCAATGAAGTTCTGGAAATGGGCAAATTCTTCAGCACAAATTAGTCAGAGACATTCTACCTATTGGTGAGGGTTTTTTTTTCTTCCTGGTCCTTAGGTTAAGCTATACAGTCTATGTTGAATGCCTATCTTTGTCTGCAGTCTAACCAGGTTGTTGAGGGTTTTTTTACAGATTAACAGAGTTGGAAGAGACTATATAGATCACCTAGTCCAACCCCCTGCCCAAGCAGGAGACCCTACACCATTCCTGACAGATGGCAGTCCAGTCTTTTCTTGAAAGCTTCCAGGGATGAAGCTCCCACAACTTCCAAAGGCAACTTCTGTTCCATTGGTTGATTGTTCTCACTGTCAGAAAATTTCTCCTTATTTCCAGGTTGAGTCTCTCCTTCAGTTTCCTCCCATCATTCCTTGTCTGGCCTTCAGGTGCTTTGGAGAATAGCTTGACCCCCTCCTCTCTGTGACAGCCCCTTAAATAGTGGAAGATGCTCTCCTGTCTCCCCTGGTCCTTCTCTTTACTAGACTAGCCTTGCCCGGTTCCTGCAACCGTCCATCGTATGTTTTAGTCTCCAGTCCCCTCATCATCCTGGTTGTTCTTCTCTGCACTCTTTCTAGAATTTCAATATCTTTTTTATAGTGTAGTGACCAAAACTGGATGCAGTAACTCTAGGTATAGCCTTACTAAGATTCTTACTAAGATTCCTTCTGGCTACTGCAGCATTCTTTTTCTCTAGGAGCCCACATTCTGTCCATGAGGTCTCCAGGAAAAATGAAGGGTTAACACTGAGTAGATAAGACACCTCCAGTTAAGATCCTAAGTAGCCCCAATAAGGCTGGTTAGCTTCTGTAACAGTTAGTCAAAAACTTTATATAAGATGATTAGATTACCTAAGATGAACTTGTTCTTCATAGCATGTATGGCTGCAATAAGAAATGCTGCTTTATATTGTAATTCACTTGTGAGAACTTCCATTTAATCTTCCTTAATAATAGAATGAATTGGACTTCAAACTGGCAAAAAGGAGTCTTCTCTTTGTGCTTCTGAAGCATTTAAGCTCTTGATTCGGCAGATAAATATATAGCAGAGTTTCTATTACTCATCCAGTGTCTCCCACATCTGTTTTATGTTTCATTAATAGCTTGGTAAATGAAACCCTTAACCAGGCTGCTTTCTTCCCCTGTTCAAGGCATGTGGACCAAAAAAAAGTGGATTCACCAATTATTATCTCTAATAAGCCTTTTCTGGAGTTCAGGAAGAGCTGCCAAATCCACAAACCATATTTGAGTGGCAATCCTATATTGGCCTTGAATAAAAACCAAATGTTGTTTTCATCCTACACACAGATAAAGCAGAACAGACTAAGCATGGGATCAACCTTGTTTTGGAAGTCAACTGGGAGAGGAAACCAGGATTGGGAAGGTTCACCCCTACCTCCTACGGTTATTTGTACTTTCAAAATGAGTTGGTATGACCTTCCTTAATTATTCTCCCAGCTACTCTTTTAATTGCTATTCAAATTACCAACCTGAGAATTTGCTTTATTAACAATTTTTCAAAGTTAATTGCCTCATCCTTTCAGGTAGAGAGGTGGCTCCATTTGCTGAGATTCGTTTGGTTTGGGCTTAGTAAAATATGTGAACCAGGTCTTGTGGTTTTGAAAACAATGCTTTATTGTTTATTGAGTATAATCCCAACCTATTGTGTCTTTTTCAATGAGAGCCAAGGCTTAGCTCAAGATATGAATCACACCTGTCTCTTGCAGAGAAGAAGATCTGCCTGTAATAGCCAAAGAATAGTAACATGGTTTGTGTAATGCATAAACGATCTTTAAATTCTTGAGAAAAAAACTGGGTTCATGTGTAGTGCTAAATTGTAGTTTATTGAATATGCCTCTGATAACTAGATTCATATCCTGAGCTATAAACCTTGTTCTACAGCGCATAATAGTTTTATTGTGGCCAGCAGATGGTTGAATATTTTTTGTAAAAACCAACCAGTAAAATTTATGTTCAATATGCAAACTCTCTGCTGCATGTATCCACCCTTAATTTCCGATAGCTTTCTCGTTTTTCAAAACATTTGCCATCCAAATTCTTTTTCATAATGGTCAACCCAGAAGCCAATGAACAACATGATGCCTCTTAATTTCATGGACAAAAGCTGGAAGGGCAGGTAAAGTAGGAGATGATCAGGCTGAGCCTGAGAGAGGAGGAGTCAAATATGTTATCAGTCTCGAATGCCCACAAGAGATCTAAAGTCCAGCCCCTCTTGAATTCCATCGACCCGTATCTACTTCCAACTCGCTTTGACAATTAGTAGTTCAGATTCTGGTAGAGGGTGTTAGCATACAATAAACCTATAGATTCATTTGAACTGCCGGGACTCCTGATATATCTCTGCTTGACAGATAATAGGTTTATATTTCTGTATTGTCTGTAATAGAATCGTGGTTGAGTTGACATCGATAAACTCCAAAGAAAGGGTGATTTCAGGAGTCATCCATCCTGAAATGGATGACTCCATTTCATCCAAACCTTCAAGCAAAAAACGGTGCCTTTAATTGAATGCTTCCTGTTTCTAGGGTTTTGTTTCTTAGCCCAGATGTAGAATTGCTAATGAATTGTCTCTTTTTCTTTTTAAATATTTACAGCCCACCTTTTTAGATTGTAAGTGCTTTGTGAGACGCTCAAAGCTCAAACATGAAAGCTATTCAAAGCTTTAAAAAATACATAAAACAATAGCTGTCAGTTAAGACAGATGAAACAATATGGAACTCAATATATAAAAGTGTATTTAGTCAGCCTTTGTTCCCTATGGCTGCGTAGCAGAAAAAAATATATATTAAATTATTGGTTTCTTTCAATTTTTCTCCATCTTCTCTTCTTCGTTTCACATCAAAACGGGGATATGTTGACAAACATCTAAGGCAAATATAGATGGCAGAGAGCAAAAGCTGGCAAAGTAAGAAGCATTCAACATTCATCTCTTCTCTCAGTCCGTGTACACAAAAAGGCAATAAGTTGAGGAAGAGACATTTTTCAAAGAAGTGCATAGAAGCCACTGAAGACACTTGGCTGATGAATTTGATAGACGCAGAGCTACATTCATGTGGAATCTCCATTTTTATTTCCGATGGGAATAAGGCAAGGGGGCCCTGCCAGAACCACTCTTAGAAATTCAACACGCAGTTGCAAGATCTCCCAGAAGAATGGGGGGAAAAGCACTTGAGTTGCTTTTCACAGCCCCATCTTTACCACTGTAGAAGGGTCAAGATGATGACATATGTGGGGCATTCTCATATAGTGACCATCGTGGGGGCCTACAAGTTGGTTGTTCAACTAAGTGAAATAGTGACAGTGCTTACGACCTTCATTCAGCTTTTCTTTGCTCTGCAGACCTGCAACGGTCATCAGTACAAGGATTGGTCATAAAAGGAGTTTTTCAGGTGTAATTGCAAACAGTCATTCAAGAAAGTCTACCTATATGCTTAAAACAGAAAACCTTCACAACCTTTTCTTTATGTCCCTTCCCAGGGCTGGAGAACATAATCAAGATAAAATTTAGGGCACTGCAACCTGAAGGGGGAAGAACTGGTTGGCCAATGAAGATGGGACAGATCCTTGGGCCAAACATTCATCTCTGGGGAGCTGAGTTACATCTGGTCCTTTGAAGGACCCTCTTCTCCAAGCAAGGAGTACCGGAGTAGATTTGAGAACCAAGTTCTGGAAGTAGTAAATGTTAAAGAGAAATTTCTGCCTTAAAATTAAGGGGTGGGAATTCAGTCTTATGCTTGTCAGCCGCTGTACCTTCCTTTCCCTCCCCTTCTCCTGGGGATGTCCGTGTTTAAGAGCAAAATAAAACAACACTATTCCAATAGAAGATCTTTGAACATCAAAATGTTGCAAAGGAGGTCACTAGAAGTTTGGCTTGATTATGATGGGCATGGTTCACAGGTCACATTAAACTGTAATTTGTAAATGGTGGTTTACTGAATAAAAGCATTGAAATGGTGTGTGAGGCTTTGTAGCTTTTAGTGGAATTCTGCTCCGGGTCAGTGTGGGAGTTCATTGCAGAGGGCACTGAGGTGGGGATACCTGTTGTGCAGGTGTTAATGAAAGATTTGTGAGCAAAACATGCTGGTTTTATTGCAGAGAAATTCCCATTTGATGGCGGTTTTAAAGAGTAGAATATCTTATGTTTGGTTTAAAAGGGTGTTTTAATGCCACCTTTCTGCTTAATAAAACTCTCAGGGTGGCTTACAATAATCATAAAAGTAATATCATTTCTTTAAATAAAAAAAACCAGCAGAGAACAGTAAAAAAACCGTGCCAAATCATAATGTAAGCCAAGCTGGTAAAAAATCATCCAATTAAAGCAGCTTTAGTTGAGCCTGCTAAAAAGGAGAAGAAAATCAAAAGCCCCTCACCCAGCATAGATCATAGAGCAGGCAAAGTTAACAAGGGAAAAGCATCACTTTTGATCCTATTGAACAGTACACTAATTGTGCCATGAAATGAACCCGAAGCCAAGATCTGACCTAATATTGAGGAAGACTCAGTTGGAACTCTCAACATTTCTAGATGTATGTTGATGAATCTTTTGTTTCTCCTGCATTCTGCAGACTGAGTCTGTAACTCACCTTTTCAGGTTGACGTCCTACATCATTTTTACACTGCAATGTTCTTTCTTCTTTTCCAACATCTGACGGTCCTCAAAACTGAGGCTGTAAGCTGGATCTCGGTAACAGCACAGCAGGTCTTTGCAAAGCCTTAGTAAGACCACACTTGGAATATTACATCCAGTTCTGGTCACCAAAATCTTTAAAAAGATAATTGAGACTCTAGAAAGAGTGCAGAGAAGAGCAACAAACATGATTAGGGGACTAGAGTTTAAAATATATGAAGAGTTGCAGGAACTGGGTATGTCTGGTCTAGTGAAAAAAAGGACTAAGGATGATGTGATCGTAGTATTCCAGTATTTTGAGGGGCTGCTACAAAGAAGAGGGACTCACTCTATTCTCCGAAGGATTAGAAGGCAGGACAAGAAATAATGGATGGAAACTAATTAAGGAGAAAAGCAACCTAAAACGAAGGAGAAACTTCTTAACCTTGAGAGCAATCAACTCATGGAACAGTTTGCCTTCAGAAGTTGTGAGTGTTCCATCATCACTGGAGGTTTTAAAAAAGAAACTGGACAACCATTTATCCAGAATGGTATAAGGTCTCCCGTTTGAGCAGGGTGGTTGGACTAGAAAACTTCCAAGATCCCTTCCAGCTCTATTATTCTATGTTCTGCTCCAATTTAGTCCACCCATTCACATACCTGGAGATGTTTCTCCTAGCTGTTGATGATACTGTCCTTGTGACACCAGCTAATGCTACTTGTCATATTGAATTCTCCAAACTAACATCTGAACAGAGTTGTTCTGAATTCAGAAGCCTGGGAGAAATTTACCGTTATCTGAATTCGAATTCGAATTTATTTGATTTGTCAATTGCTTACAGGATAATAGGTATAAGTAAAAACATAGTTATGAATACATGGATACATATAAGAAAAATAAAATATAAAAGAAACAATAGGACAGGGACGGTAGGCACGTTGGTGCGCTTATGCACGCCCCCTACAGACCTCTTAGGAAAGGGGTGAGGTCAATAGTAGACAGTCTAAGGTTAAAGTTTTTAGGGTTTGGGGAAGAAACCACAGAGGCAGGTAGAGTATTCCAGACATTGACCACTCTGTGGCTGAAGTCATATTTCCTGCAATCAAGTTTGGTGCGGTTAACCTTGAAAAATTTGAAAAATTTGAAAGGTTAACCTTTCAAATGGAAAGCTGGGGTATTTTGAGGCATTTCAATTTTTGATTTGTAGAGAGTGGTAATAGCTGCATTTCACATCCATGTATATGAATCCTTCCTCCACTAGCAACTCTATCAGGTAGGTTTTGTTAAGGATGATCAATGCTCTTTCTTTATTTTGGTGTTCCTTTGAATTCTTCCATGTTTTTAAATATTTTTAATGATTTGTAAACTACCCACAGTTGTTGGGATTCGGGTAGCATATGAATTTAATTTTATTATTGTTGTTGAGTGACATCAATTTTAGTTTCTGTCCAGCTAGGGCTACCACGATTAAAGGCATTTTGACAGATAATCTGTACAATTGTTTTTTGTTTTGTTTTTTACAATTAACTTTGGACATGAATACAGCAAACTTGGAGGGAACACTTGTTTTTCTGTTTTGGGTACTGTTTCTACAAGTTGCAATAGACTCCTATCATAGAGAACATGCAGAGCCTATTTGAAAAGGGGTTTTTTAAGTTGGTAAACTATTTTATTTTTTATAGTCTCCATTCATGTTTTATTGACTAACTTTCCTTACTGGCCAACCAACAGTCCAAGAAATTCAAAGTGATTTTCAATAGCATTAGACAATCACTCATTTAGATGGTCTGTGTTTTCGAATAAATGGTGATACAGCCTTGGATAAATCATTACTAGGTTTGTAAAATGATAGATAGCAATAGTAAGTTTATAGTAACTTCATGTCACCATGGAACTATTAGAGAACTTGTTTTACATTGGCATCTGATTTTTTTGATGAAGAGATACTACAATGATGGTTGCAACAATAACAGAAAGATGGTTCACAGCTACTCTAGGAGAAGACATGGTTGTCTACTGGAACTGTGGGGACGCATGACAAAACAAAGACTTCTTCATGCTCTTAGTCGAGGTAGCCCAAATTCATCTCCCTTACAAAACCAAGTATTGCATTTTCAGTATTAAAGAACAGATTTTAATATCATGAAAGACTTTTATTTTGAAAGTAGTTAATGGGCCACAGTTTTCTCATGTTGCTTTGCAAACAGACAAGTGATTACAGATCTTCTGAGTGTGGGTGAAGTCTAGCAAAGCTGCTCATAAACTAAGTCCCACACAAGCTTGCCACCTGTTGCAACTGAGTTAATGCCAAAGGCATATATTTGGTTGGGAAGGGAAAGTGAGAAAAAAAATACTGGAAGGCTCACCTAAGTGCTTTTTTATCTCTCCTAGACGTTGATCATTTTATATTGGGGTGTCCTTCAGTAGCCCGAGAGAGACTGAAAGTATAAATGAGTCAATTTTACAGCGGAGAGCAAATCTAAGCCAACTGAGTCTATGAATCTTTCAGGAACTTTGGTTTGGCTAAAGTTTAGCCTCCTGTCTAGTTGGAAAACATAGACAAGAGGACATCTGAAGACCATCAACAGAAGATGATCCAGCTTCTGACTTTCATTGAAATAACATGGGGGTTAGGAATCCATACAGCTCTAAACCATGTTGAAATGTGGCTTAGCATTACATGTAAAACTGAACCCTGTCTCAGCTTACTTAAAGCTGCAGCTGAAATGTAGAAGGTGGTTTGACAACTTTCGGATGTGTGGCTCTCTTTTGCAGAGATAAAGAGCGATCTCTCACTTGTCGAGCCACCAACCTCACTTCTGTGCTGTTGTATTTGTTGTGATGGTATCTGTTAACTTTTGTATTGGTGTGATACAAATATGAAGTAATTTTCCCTGCCAACAAGAGGGAAGTAATGCCCCAATATTCTTTCATTTCCTGGTAGGGTTTGACAGTTGATGCTCCCTGCGGCCTCCTCTGATGCTAATGTCATTCCTGCAAAGGAAAACGGAGCGGTAATTGCAAGACACCGATCCTTGAAATGTGTAATTTGAAATATGGTTTTGTATTTGTTCTGTCTCCCCAAATGGCAAGAAATTGTCGTAGCCTAAGTGGGATCTCTCACCCACCTGGCTAAATCCTGTCTACCCTAATTTGCTGTGGCATTCAGGTTTTTCAATTGGAGGCTGACCCAAATCTGTCCAAAGATTTTGGGGAATGGATAGATAACACATAGCCTCTTGTGGGATTGAGAGATCTCAATTAGTTCTCCACCTGTCTGAATAAGGTGTTATCATTTGAATTATTAACAAATTTTAATGATGAAAGTGTGTAAGGAGGGAGCCAGGATCAGTGGTAGAGGATGTGCTTAGAAAGTAAGGTTGGGTTCCCATGTTAATTAAAACATGGTTCATTTAACCATAATGTGTTGAATACACTTCTATGTCCAGGTTTATAACAGAAGGTATTTGTGAGAATCCCGTACTTATTTACCCAAAGATGCTATTTTTTTCAAGAGGCAACTGGACTTTCTGGTTTTTCTTTGAAGACATTTCACTTCTCATCCAGGAAGCTTCTTCAGTTCTGAAAAAGCATCTTTGGGACAACTATGACCCGGATGACTGAGAATCTTCATAGACATATTTATTTACGTTCAAAAGATTTAAACATAGGTGTCCAACCTTGGCAATTTTAAGACTTGTGGACGTCAACTTTCAGACTTGTAGGAATTAAGATCTACAAGTCTTAAAAGTTGTCAAGGTTGGAGAGCCTAATCTAAAACATGAATTACTCACAGTAATTCATGCTTGTCCTCCCAGTTGGATAACTGCGATGTGCCCTACATAGGACTGTCTTGACGAGTGTTTGGAAGCTACAACGGTCCATAATATACACTGAAAGCACTTTGGGGGTCTTCCAGAATATGCTCATGGAATATCTCTGCTCCATGAGTGGTACTAGTGCAGTTCCAATGGATTGTGATGAATAAAAACTAGAAAAACCAAGGTGAGTTCATGAATTAAAGCTTGTTAAGAAAGCAGAAGTGGGGACAAACCGCATCTTACCTTACATTATAGCTTATTTTACTCATGACTCTTGGGCAAACCGTACCATCTTGGTTTATACATTGTGATAAGCCAATCAGGCATCCTTTATAGATTTCAAATCCCACAAGTGAAGGAATGGGAATTTGGGGAGTTGGTCCACATATCAAGAGTATGTGCCCAGGCTGGGAAACACTCTCCTAAGCTATAAATCATGATTTACGAGCCACGATTGGCTGGGTTTCACAGCATGCTAAAACTGCAAAAGCAGCCTTAGAACTTTAGTGCAGTGTGTAACTCTGAACAAGGTTGTATCACTTGGATTTCCCAATCAGGCGCTTTTAAGTATTTCAGCAGCAGATAAACATTCACAGAGTTGGCCTCCATGCTTTACCTACGCGTAGGTTTTCCTCTCTGCTTTTCAGTTCATTTTTTAAAAAAAAATAAAAATAAATTATGTTTAATAAGATGTGTAAATTAGTTTACACTTGGTCTGCTCTCTTTGACATGCCATCTTGCAGTTCTGATTATTCCCTTGGCAATCAAAAAGCAAACAATTACCTGCATTTTCAAGCCTCTTTTTAAGCAGAAAGAACAGTTAATCATCTCAAATTATGTTTCGTGTTATGACAAAGGGGCGTTTTCAACCGAAGTATTTGCTAGTATTTTAGGCAAAAATGAAGTTACTGGTGGAAAATAATTGGGTTTTCCCCTCCCTCCAATTAGTTGAACCTCAAGCACCTTTAATTTAGTCTCTTTTGGTATCTTCCTCTCCCTTTCTGAGCGTTGCCTCTTATGAGACTATCACAACAAAACGTTCACACAGATTCTCTCCTGGGTGGCTCTCTGAATAATTAAAAATAGAAGGGAAAAAAAAAACATTGCACAGGCTAAGCTAAACTTCGGAGGATTGCATTTCTATCCATGGTTTTAGTAACATTAGCAAGTAAGATAGGGCTGATTTTCCAGAGGTACTTACTACAGACTTTCTGGCATTTCATGGTAATTAGAAAAAGAGGGCTGTGAAAATATCTACAGACCCCTCACATCCCAGACATAAACTGTTTCAACTCCTTCCCTCAAAATGACACTATAGAGCCCTGCACACCAGAACAACTAGACACAAGGAGAGTTTTCTCCCAAACGCCATCACTCTGCTAAACAAATAATTTCCTCAACACTGTTCAACTATTTACAAAGTCTGCACTACTATTAATCTTCTCATCACTCCTTATCACCCATCCTCTCCCACTTGAGACTGTATGACTGTAATTTTGTTGCTTGTATCCTTATGATTTATATTGACTGTTTCTTGGTATGATTTGATTGCCTATTTGTACCATATGACTATTATTAAGTGTTGGACCTGATGATTCTTGACAAATGTATCTGTTTAAAAAATGTACACTAAGAGCACATGCACCAAGACAAATTCCTTGTGTGTATAATCACACTTGGTCAATAAAAAATTCATTCATTCATTCATTCATTCATTCATTCTTTTCCAACTCAAAGTTCAGCATACAGGTAGTCCTGGGCTTACAACCACTTGTTTAGCAACTGCTCATAGTCAGTATGGTGCTGAAAAAAGTGATTTATAACCGGTCTTTGCATTTATGGCCATTCCCAGGGTCATGTGATGAAAATATGAGCACTGAGTATAACCAGCATGTATTTATGATGGTCGCAGCATTCCAGAATGATATGACTGCCGTTTGAGACCCTCTCAGATGGTTTCTGACAACAAAGAATGTCAATGAATGGGAGAAGATTTTCTTAAAATCTAACGTTGGCTTCAAGAACATCCTGATGAGAAGACGTCAAGTCTTAGAGAATGAAAAATCTTGGGGTTCGAAGATAAAATTGTTCTATGGTTCCAGAATATGCCAACGAGCAAGCAATTATGGTATGGTTGTCTTCCAATTAGCTTATAGTCCCTATGAAGTCTTGTTGTTGGAAGTGCTCTGCCTTGCTACTCTTTGACACAGTTGGAAGAGACTTCAAGGATCATCTAGTTGTACCCCCTGTTGTGTGTAGGAAAATCAATTAAACCACCCGTAAGAGATGTGTGGCTCAAATAAGGAGA
Source organism: Bungarus multicinctus (assembly GCA_023653725.1). Lineage (NCBI taxonomy): Eukaryota > Metazoa > Chordata > Lepidosauria > Squamata > Elapidae > Bungarus > Bungarus multicinctus. Next base: position 25,511,797 of record CM042837.1, read on the forward strand.
CGTTTCCTGACAATTAGAACAATGAATCAGTGGAAGGACTTGCCTCCAGAAGTTGTAAATGCTCCAACACTGGAGGTTTTCAGGAAGAGACTGGATAACCATTTGTCTGAAATGGTATATAGGTCTCCTGCTTGAGCAGGGGGTTGGACTAGAAGACCTCCAAGGTCCCTTCCAATTCTGTCGTTCATATTTGGTTTTCATCATACTTTGTTGAGCTCTGCTAAATCCTCCTGGCTTCCTGGATGAAGGTCCCTGAAGACATATAGAACCTTTGCTTATCCAGGGATGTTTTTTTTTTTCCTAGCATTTACCTCCCTTCTACTTAGGTTGCTCCACCTAAGCACAAATTCATGGATTTTTCTAAGGAAACCCCTCAACTTGGTAGCTCCAGATCAGTGGTGGGATTCCAATTTTTTTACTATCGGTTCTGTGGGCGTGGCTTGGTGGGCGTGGCAGGGGAAGGAGACTGTAAAATCTCCAATCAGAGGTGGCATTCTCAGGACTACTCAAAATTTCTGCTAGCGGTTCTCCAAACCTGGTCAGAACCTGCTGCGTACCACTTCTGCTCCAGATGTATCAGGATTTCATGTACCAGTGGTCCATCAAGCTCATTCAGGAATTCTGGGAGCTGTAGTCCCAATCCCTTGGAAGATGCCCAGGTTGGCCTGGAGTCGGACCTCTTTCCTTGAAGAAACGCTTTGAAACCTACGTTTCAGCTGGTGGGCATGTTTTTCCTTCCGGAGGGCCTTGAGATGCTACATTTTGTCTAATGTCAGCAGTTAGTTGAATGTTTGATTTGAACCCCCCCCACCCCGCCCATCGCTGCTGGTCCAAATGTTATTTTGAGTTTGCTTTGAATTTCAACCCCAAACTTTGCCTTCTGTGGCTTTGGGCTTTGGCCAAGCCAGTTGGCTTCTTCTTGGTTTCATGTCTTCGGAGTTGTATATGTTTCCTATAGACGGCAAAGTAAAAACAGTGCTCATGTTTACGTTTTTGGGGATAAATGAGGGGGGGGAGGATAAAACACCCCACCCTCAAGTATGCCTGCTCTTACACACATACATACACAACCCTTCCAAGTTTACAAAAAAAAAAATGCATTGGTTTTTTTTTTAAATTCTCCTAACCACCAAAAAAAGGAGAACCCCGTGCAAATGTGCATGTTTGTCTGCAAAGGGGAAAATTAAAAGGAGATGGAGGAAGGGGTGCAGGGGGAAACATCCTTATTTTATTTTATTTTATTTGAAGTGGGAAGGAATCCAGATCCTCCACCAGCGAGCCAGTCCACCTTTTCTAGGCAGTTCCGCCTGCTTTTCCTCCTCTTTCTCTTCTCTCTCTCCTCTCTCCCCCCCCCTCTAAGCATCCTCCTGGATGCTGCCTATTGCACTGAACTATTTCGGTGGCCAGTCTGGGTGGAAGAACACAGCGCAGTGCCGCGCCCGCCTCCCTCCCTCCCCAAAGCCGGGACAGCGCAGGGATCCGCGTTGCTGCCCTGCGTGCTGAGGCTGGGACTGTCACTCATTCTCGGATCAGCTCCCGAAAGCAGCTCTGAAGCCGCTGGATAAAAAAAAAGGGAAATAAAAATCAAACTAATTTCTCCCACCCGATAGAGAGAAGAAACGGGGGAGACTCGGGCATAGCTAGGTCGGTTGGGCCATTCCGGAGATTTTTTTTTTTTCTCTTCCCCCCCTTTTCCTCCCCCCTCCTTCCTCCTCGCCTGGCATCTCCCGAGTTGACCCACCCAGGTTCCTAGTGAAGAAGGGGGAATAGATCAGCCCGGGCATCGTCACATCTGTATCTGGTCCAGCGAAAGAATCTATGCAGCGCAACTTCCGCGGCGGCCGGCCGGTGACAATGCTCCAAAGCACGGACCTCGTCTGGACTTGGCTTCTTCTGGGCACCGCAGGTACGTCTCAAGCTTTATTATCTGGAGGCGTGGGATGGGTGGGTGTTGGGGGGGGCAAAGGGGGCGACGCCGGGACCCCCGCCATGCCCAGCTCCGGAGGCTTTGCTGTCCGCTGGCTCTCTTTGCGCTTTGCCGGACGTCTCACCTGGGGGACCCTCCGGCAAAGCGCTGCCTCTTTTGGGAGGGAGGGAGAGACCCCCCCCCCCGCTTGGCTTGCCTCGCCCTTGTCTTCACACACCCCCCGGCTTGACTTTCCTCTGCCCTGCCCGGCTTCGTGCGTCTCGGCGAGGTTGGGATGCCACCATGCCAGGGCGCTAGCGGGCTTCGGAAGGGAGAATCTGAGACCGACCCACGCCTCCTCTTCCTCGCCTGGTCGTGGGGGCGAAAGCCGCCCGGGCATCTTGCGCGGAAACAATGAGCTTGGCACTGGGGGCGTAGAGGGGAGGAGAGGGGGGACTCCGTTAACGGGGTGCAGAATTGCGCGCAGGCAAGGCGAACCTCCCGAAAGTGGGTGCGGACGCGGCCGGCAGGCAAGGAGGGAAGCAGGGAGCGCCCGTGGGACGGGAGCTGGAGTGGGGGGGAGAGCTTCGGCGCACCCACCCTACCCAACCTAACCCAACCCCCGGCGGGCTGGCTCGGGTGATGCTTCGCTCCTAGCAACGTCGCCCTCATTCAAACCAGCATACAAAATTGAGACATTGGTTGGGACCGGGGATGGGGGGTGGGGCGGGATGCTGGGTTGGGTGGGTGGGGGGGCGGACTTGCTGGATTGGGGGGGGGACACCGCGCCGTTTGACAGGCGAGGGCGGGGGGGGGGCTGGGAAGGGCGTGCAGCAAGGGCGCGCGGCGGGGGGAGACGGCCCGGGCGCCTATTTTGGGGGGATTGGGGGGAGAGAGAGAAATCAGCTGCGCGTTTGCGGTGGGGGGCAGGTGCAGATGCGGGGCAGGGATTCGCCCCTCCGCGCGCGCGAGACGCTGCCGAGTCTGGCTGGCGTACCAACTGCAGACAATGGAGGGAGGCGGCGGCGGCTGCTGCGTGGAGGGGATTCGCGGTGCCGCCGTGGAAGGGGGCAAGGGCTGCCTTCCCCACCCCCTACCCCGCCCCTCGGGTGCCTTGCTGAGGATCCCTGCTGCCGGCCGGCCCCGACACGTCCCCGTCGCCCCCCCCTCCCCCCCGCCGCCGTCGTCGTTATCATTTCCCCGCGTCCAATTATCTGTAATTTAATTCATTAGCTGGGTCGCTTGCAGAAGCGCACACCTTGCTTTGAGGGGGGGAGGCGGCGGCGGGGAGCAGAAGCCGAGGGCGGGTTGGAGTTTGCAAAGAGCTTTGCAAGGAATGTGGGAGGTGGGATTGAACTGGGGGGGAGGCTCCGGGGTCGGCGCCGGCGGAGGCCAAGTGGAGAGCGGGTTTTCAGCCGGAGTGGGGAAGCGCGCGGGTGGGGGGGAGAAAAAATTACTCCGTGCAAGCGGGGCTAAGACGAGAGAAAAAAAAGACCCCTCCCCACACCATTTATGGGGTGGGGGGGAAGGAAGAGAGCAATAACAACAACAAAAAGGGCTCGTCGGAAAAGATGCGCGCCCCCGCGGCCGCCCCTCCTGGATTTGGCGAGCCCAGCCTGGCGCGCGCCGCCGCCGCGGGAAGAGCGAGCCAGCCCCGGGCCCGGGGAAGAAGAGGGGAGGGGGAGCTGGGCGTTGTTGACGGCCGCCTGGGCCAATCAGAGCGCCGCGGCGCCCGGGCGGGAAATGCCGTTAAGACTCCGCAGCTGCTTTTTCTCGCGCCGCGCCCAGGGTCTGCCCGAGCTTCTCCAAGCGGGCGCCCGCCTGAGCAAACGCCGCCAGGTCGGCTCCTGCGAGCAGCTGAGCCTCGGGGGGGTGGGGTGGGGAGAGATCCGTGGCTTGGCGAAGACTCCCTCGTGGGGTTCAAAAAGACCTGTCAAGGATCTCTCTCTCTCCTCCTTCCCAAAGGGTTCATCGGGAGGGTCCTGAGCCCCTTGGCACCCCAGCAGCTGGGCAAGCGAAGATGTTGGCAGTTGCCCCCCCACCCCGTCTCCAAGATGCTCCCAGTCCTGAATTGGGTCTCCCCTGGATTGGCATGGCCACTTGGAGGGGTTTGGCTGGAGTGGTGCCCCCCAGGTGACCTCCCACCCACCCAGCAGGGTCAGTGATGTTTCCTCAGATTGCCCCCTTCGATCAGAAGGGCTGGAGAGGTGACTCCCAATCACTTTTCCATGAGCATGGACCCCTGCCCCCCAAGTGCCCCTTTGATAGACGTAGTTGGCGAGGTGGCCCCTCCACCTAACTTTGGATGGACGCGGCCAGAGAGAAAGTCTGCAAATTGCCCTTCACTTAGCCATGCCCCTTTCCCTCCCTGCACACACCCACAGCCATGGTTGGTCAATTCCAGTTGGGTGGGCCTTGAGTGATAAGCCTGCACAGAGTCTTCCATTCAATGCCATAGCCCAGGGGCCTCCAACCTTAGCAACTTGAAGACTTGTGGACTTCAACTTCATAGCCATAGCCAACTTGCAGTGTTGTGGTAACTCCAAAGCCTTCTCGTTGCATGCGAGTTGATGCTTGATGCACGGCCCATCTGATACAGGTAAGGGCCTGTTGCAATTGTGCCCTGTGTGATGCAGCCACTGGTCTGTGTTGGAATTGTGTCTTCTCCCAAAGGTGCTTTTTTTCAAGAGACAACTGGACTTTCTGGTTTTTGAAGATGTTTTGAAGCTTCTAGAAGCAAAATGTCTTCAAAGAAAAACCAGTCTAGTTGCTTCTTGAAGGAGTGCCTTTGGGACAAACCATGGCCTGGATGACTGAGGGTCTCTATAGACATTTAATTGTGGCTTAGGTACACCTGGTTGTAATCCTAATTTCTACAGCAGTAGTGTTGAACCTTGGCAACTTGTAGACTTGTGGACTTCAACTCCCAGAACTCCCTAGCCAGCATGGCTAGCTAACATGTTCTACAGTTTGATAATTGTTTACATGGGCATTGTTGGCATCCTCTTACATTATTTGAAGATGTTGAAAATGGAACAGAGTGGCATATGTTAAGAGGTCATTAGTCTCCTTGTTTCAAGGACCTTGATGAGATGAGCCTCCTTCTCATGGTTGACTCTATCCATGTGGCCTCCAACTCTTGGAGAGATCATCTGGCATTGCTTATGGTTTATTTGGATTGATTTTTTTCCACTGGAAGTTGGTTCCATTGCTTCTTATTCAGTCTACCAGAGTTCTTTGATGTTATCTGCTAGTAGGCACAAGGTGGTTGATAGGCCACCCATGGTCCACCTGTTGTAGCAGAGTTGGCTGCGCACTCGCAGGTTTCATAAAAAAATTGTACATCAGTTAGATCTAGCCTCTGGTGGCAATGTCTTTTTTGCAGCTTATATTTTGTCTGGTTTGTTTTGTTTACGGTGGATGTCCCAAAGATGCTTTTTTCAAGAGGCAACTGGACTTCCTTGGTTTTTCTTTGAAGACCTTTCGCTTCTCATCCAAGAAGCTTCTTCAGCTCTGACTGGATGGTGGGGAATGGAAGGATTTATACTCCTTGCAGACAGCTGGTCATTTGCATCCTTTTAGAGGGTCGCTGAGGCCACTTGGAGGTTTATCTGTGTCTTCAGGGTCACCTGAGTGGTTCTCCTGGTTCCTGTAGTCTGCAATTTTTTCCACTTGGAAGTCCATTCTTACTCCCACACCATTCAAAGGGTGTCCAACACAAATTGTGTAGCTAATTGTTTGTAGAGATTCTCCGTCCTCCAGGTCATGGTTGTCCCAAAGGTTCTTTTTTCAGGAGGCAACTGGACTTTCTGCTTTTCCCTTTTGAAGACGTTTTGCTTCTCATCCAAGAAGCTTCTTCAGCTCTTGACTGGATGGTGGGGAATGGAAGGATTTATACTCCTTGCAGACAGCTGGTCATTTGCATCCTTTTAGAGGGTCGCTGAGGCCACTTAGAGGTTTATTTGTGTCCTCAGGGTCAAACTGAGTGGTGCAAATGGTTTCTGTAGTCTGCAATTTTTTCCACTTGGAAATCCATTCCTACTCTCACGCCATTCAAAGGGTGTCCATCACAAATTGTATAGCTAAAAGTCTGTAGAGATCTAAAAAAAGCATATTTGGGACAATTATGACCTCAGTGACTGAGAATCTCTATAGACTTTTATGGTGGATGGCACAGGTAATCCTCAGTTTACTAACATTCGTCTAGTGATGGTTTGAACTTACTGAAAAAATGACCTGCAATCATTTTTCACACTTACGACTGTTGGCAATATCCTCAGGGCCATGTGATCCAAATTCGGAGGCTTGGCAACAGGCATGTGTTCATGACAGTTGCCGTGTCCCGGAGTCATGTGTTCAATGTTTGAGACCTTCGAATAAGCAAAGTCAAAGGGGAAGCCAGATTCATTCAACAACCATGTCACTAGCAGTAGCACTTAGACTTATCTACCTGCTTTGGAGTATTTTACAGCCATCTCTAAGCGGTTTACAAAGTCAGTATATCTGTTAACAACTTCCGTGATTCATTTAACAACGGTGGCAAGGAAGATTATAAAATGGGACAAAGTTTTCACTTAAGTGTCTTGCTTAGAAAATGGAAATTTTGGCCACAAGGCAAGGACTGTCTGTATTGTGTATACCAAGAATCTAGTAATCGTATACCATAATGTATACCAAGAATCTAGTAATCGTGCTCAGCATGTTATATTATCCGTTTCCTTCCTGCTGATCAATTACTTTCTACAATATGGGCAAATCAAAAAGGTGATAGGAATAAGATGTTTCTGTATCAAAAAGACAACATTATAACAAAATCAACAACCTAGCATAAAAATGGCTATAATTTAGGGAAACAACAGGTCCTTCAAATTTGACACATTGATTGTTGCATAAGCTTTTGTGGATCTGATTCTCAAAACACAAAATATGTTGCTGAAAGATCACAGAGTTTCTTCCCCTTGGCCTTTGTTACAACTATCTTATTTTGTTGCAATCTGGACTTACACAACCAATACTGCACTCTGAATAGTGTCGCATCCCCGGGAACCCTGATGTAGTAGTAGATTGATTGCATTGTTGACACTGGCTTTCATTCTTTCCAAATTATATTGTTGCTCTTTCTTGCTGCTTTTATTTGTTGTCAAATAAAAGTTGTACATTTTGTGTGTGCTACCATAAAAAATTCTTACTGCTATCCAGAGGTGTCCATAGGATAGGGTTAAAAAAAAGTCCAACCCATTAAACACGCACACACACACACACACACACACACACACACACACACAAAGAAGCAGAACTTTGATTAGTGAATAATAAAGTTATTATATTTTCATGGGAGGGGGAATAGTATGTCCTAAAGGTTTCAGGGTGTATTGGACTCTGAGACGCATCCCTATTGGCAGGATGGAGAATGGAAGGAAAGCTGACCTTAACATGACATTATTGGATTGCAATTTTATGTGGAAGAGTGAAGGGGAAAATAGCCCAGGTTGGCACTAAGAATTGTCAGCATATCTTCTTGAAAGGAAAGCTAAACACAGATTACACTCCTTCTAGAGAGGTGTCGGCTTCTAAATGTGTCAGCTTCTAGATAATTTTAAGAACTTGGAATCTAGCTGATAATGGAAGAAACTTTGTAGGACAGGAGTATTAGCCGATGTGTAGAAAATAAGCGTGTTGTGATGATTCAATTTTAAGAAATGTTTCTTTTCCAGGGTTGTGAATTGTGCAGGGAGTCTAGACAAAGCATGTCTTTAGCTGCAGGGAGTTGCCCTCCCAAAGCTGCCCGAGTTAACATGATTTTCTCTGTTTTTTGTCATAGATTTTGGGTCAAGTGAGAAAAAGATACCTTGGCATAGAACTTGGGTATGTTGTGTTTTGTCATAATGGTTGAACACTGATGTAGATACAAGATACAGTCCTGGGTTCTCCTAAAAATTAGCCATGTACCAATGGAGGAGAATATCTGCAGTTCAGGATTGACTGTGGGGTCCTTTTGATCTCTGAACTTGATGGTTTTCTTGCAGATGTTTCATGACCTAACATTGCACTGATGATGTTATGTAATTGGATCATGAAATGTCTGCAAGAAAGCAAGCAAGAACCCCTCAGATTACCACGTTGTGCGGTCTTTCTCTGACTAGTTTCACCATTTTCCTTATGTTGGGAATGAAGTCCCTGCACAATGTAAGACTTACAATAACTTTACAGAGTTTACTAATATATAACATAATAATAACAATAAATAATTTTAATAAATAAATATTTTATAGGCCTATAAATGCCTATAAAATATATGCCTATAACTGCCTATAAAATAAATAAATAAATGCCTATAAAATAAATAAATAAATAAATAAATAATAAAATAATAACAATCAGAGTTGGAAGGGACCCCCTAGGTCATCCAGTCCAATCCCTCCACCCAAGCAGGAGACCCTACACTATTTCCAACAGATGGCAGTCCAGTCTCTTCTTGAAAGCCTCCAGTGATAAAGCTTCCACAACTTCCAAAGGCAACTTCTGTTCCATTCAGTTGACTGTTCTCCCTGTCAGAAAATTTCTCCTTATTTCCAGGTTGAATCTCTCCTTGTTCAGTTTCCACCCATTATTCCTTGTCTGGCCTTGTTCTTCTGATGTTGCCACCCCCAAATCCAATTGTATTCTTAACAATTCACCTTTTGAGAAATCGCTGTCTTCATCCTACTTTGGGAGACCCCAAAATGCATGTGATAGATTTGTTAAGGATAACTAATCAGAGGTGGTAATCAGCAGGTTCTGACCAGTTCTGGAGAACCGGTAGCAGAAATTTTGAGTAGTTCAGAGAACCAGCCAATTCCACTTGACTGGAGATTTTACAGCATCCTTCCCTTGCCACGCCCACCAAGCCACGCCCACAGAACCGGTAGTAAAAAAAATTTGAATCCCACCACTGATACTAATGATTGTGCAGTTGTGAACCCACACACTTCCCGAGCAAAAGGCCTTTTCTTTTCTTTTTACTGAACCACGTGAAATGGGGGGGGGGGGAGGAATTATATGCATAATAATAAACAAAGCATTTGAAGGATAAGGATTCCAGTTTGAAGGGTACTAAGCCATCTGTCTTGGGGAGGAAAGTGGACGGGGATGGCTTCAAAGAGAAGAGGAGAGGCAGAGTAGCAAATGAGCAGCCTTTGAAGGTCACGATGTAATTAAGAAAAGAGACCTGAATCTTATTTACAGTAGGGTAAAGAAAGCAGAAATCTCAATGGTCATTAGCTTTGATGGCAGCATAGCTGCCTTTGACCGGTGGCCATTTCTGGCACAGCTGGTTGGCCATTGTGAAAACTCTTCTGGACCAGCAGGGAGGTGCTTACGTAGTTGCCCTGTTTTTAAGTAGGAGATAGATGATGAAGCAATAGAGAAGCCCTCAGTAGGACTGTAATTTCTCCTGGATGCCCCCTGTTGTCCCAACAGGCTTTCGAAACCATTTCCCTTTGGTTGACGTGTTCTGTGTTCAGGGATATGGACACCCCAAAGTAGGTTTTTTATTTTTTTTAATAAAACAGAAATGCCAGCCTTTAATTTATGGATACAGCAGATGGCTCCTCTGTTTCCATCTTATGTGTTCTTAACTAACAGAGATATTTGATTATATATTGACCTGCAGATTTGGAAATCTCGGTTTTGTCCAGGTAACTTTTGAAACTGATATTTAATTTAAGGCTGACTGGAGTAATCTTAGTATTTTAAAGCATTCAGGGGTGTGGCTATCTTGTAGATTTCAAAGTTGCCTTCATACATTTTCTGTCTAACTCCAGACAGTTACTTACATATTTATTTTTAAGTGCTGTTAGAAATCTGCTTTGGGTTCCTTGCTATTAATTTTTTTTTTAACTCATAATTGCATTTTCCTGATGTGGCTTTGTGTGAATTGGGTGGCATAGGACCCGAAACAATAATTGGGAAAGAGAGAATATAATGACATTGTAACCATCAATCTAAAGCAAGGTCTCCAAACTTTAAGGTTTGTGAAATTGAACTCCCAAAATTCTGGGAGTTGAAGTCCTCAAGTCTTAAAGTTGCCAAGGTTGGAGACCCCTGATCTAAAGAAGGAGCAAACAACCATTCATGCCATCAGACAAAACCAAATTGTATTGATTCAAAGAGTGCCATTCCTTTGCTTATTGATTACCAAAGTTATTTGAAAAGCATGCAGGATTCTGTTTTATTGGAGGGATTGTAACTTCTTGAGCTGACTTCCACAGAGGTGTTTTGGGGCACAGCCTGGATTTATATCTATTCCATATTTTCAGTCCGTATTGATTTTAACTTTATTGTACCATAAATAAATATTAGATTTCTGCTGCGGTCTCGCTGATATAGAGGGCGAAACCCATTCAGTGTTATCTGAGATACTCTCTTAGGGGATACAGAATTTCAGGCTAATTCACCAAAGCTAGTTCATATGCACAACAAGGAAGTTTGATAAGTTTATTTACAAGCTGTTGAGACATTTACATTGTCATTTTCTTGGTAGGAAGTATGCTCAAGTGTCAGGATAAAAAAGTGGAGATGTTTTGTGAAGAACAGATGAGTGCAGATGTAATAAACAAGAATATATAGCATAGTATAGGTTCTCCTACTTGAGCAAGGGCTGGACTAGAAGATCTCTATGGTCCCTTCCTGGACTCTTCTCTTCTTATTCTTATTGAATCTCCTGGTGTTTCTTATGGGAATGATATCCTCTTGGCTTCTGGTCCATCTCCCTTACATTTTGGCGTTGTTTGCAAATATTTCGACTTTGGGAATATCATCTCTCACCCAGGGGTGGGATTCAATATTTTTAACAACCGGTTCTGTGGGCGTGGCTTAGTTGATGGGCGTGGCTTGGTGGTCATGTGACTGGCTGGGCATGGCCAATTCAACATCACTCACATCTAGGCACGCATCTCCTCGCCTGGCCTCTCATGACTGTGGGGATGCTGCAACAGTCGTAAGTGTGAAAAATGGTTATAAGTCACTTTTTTCAGTGCCATTGTAACTTTGAATGGTCACTCCTCACAAGCAAAGTACCAGCAAAGGAGGGCAAAAAAACTCCAGAACGATTCCTGAAACAGGAAGTCTAGTCCTGCCAAGAATGTAATAAGGGTTAACGGAGAGGCAGTTTCTGTAAGCAACACCAGAACGTTTCCTTCCTGCCTTCCTTACAGGATTAGGCCAGGAATTTCTTCTAACAACCGGTTCTCCCAACTACTCAGAATGTTAACAACCGGTTCTAGCGAATAGGTGTGAACCTGTAGAATCCCACCCCTGACCTCACCCCTCATTAGGGTGACGTTTTTCTTGTTGGGCTGGATATCCTGATTATATTGTCCTGATAACTGTCTTTATTTTGTTAAATATTCAAAGCACTGGAATAAAATATGACGGTCAGATTTGTGGTGGCTCCTATCCTTTCGTCTGAGAAAATATCGTACAGGGCTGAATCTTAAAATCCTTGCCTCATATATTTTATTTATTTATTTATCAATTGCTTACAAGATAATAGGTATAAGTAAAACATAGTTATGAATACATGGATACATATAAGAAAAATAAAATATAAATGAAACAATAGGACAAGGATGGAAGGCTCATTGGTGCACTTATGCACGCCCCATATAAAGGGATGTAAATGAATTGGAGTTTGTTGGTGGCTTGTCATTAAAACCTTTTCTCTGTGTTGAAACGTTGCTTCTTTCTTGCAGCTGTTCATTAGGGACTTTGCCTTTGATGTTACCACGGGTGCCAAATGGCAGGTTTTCAAATGCTTTTAATGCGCTGGCTTTATAACTAAGCACAAAGTCTCCACAAAGTGTCGGAACTTTTTAAATATCTGCCTGTATCTGCCTTTCAGCTTACAGTGCAGCGGTCAGAATCAGCCTGCAAAAATGGTCAGGGACAATGTTATAAAATTAAAATTAAAAAACCCCCATAATCGTGACTCACATGGCTTCCATAATTGATATCGCACTTAGATGGAGATCCATGGCAATAATTTTACTCGTTTGACCATATAGTATTTATTTTGTATTGTTTGAGTTGCTTTTATGCTTTATGATGTACGCCGCCCAGAATCAATGGTTGAGATGGGTAGCTATAGAAATAAAATGAATTAACTAATTAGTTAATTAATTAAGCCTGAGTTCAAAGATTGTTTCCCACTTCATGGTTGTAGCCAGGCAGCTTTGCTTTCATCTTAATATATGTGAAGTAGCACCAGCCTCTTGGATAAGCTGAATAATTCTGTTTTCATGTTATCTGAAGCAGTCAATTTTCTGATAGGAATGAAAATGGCATATCGAGCCAAAATAACCTTGGTTTTATTTCATTTATTTTATTTTATTAGCAAAAATGTCAGTGTAGTTTAAACCAGAGAAAGGTGGCCAGGCCAAGTCAGGTCAAGTTTGTTTATTTCAGTCTTCAATCAAAAAGACAAAGCTTTGGAAAACAGGATTACAGCCATCTTATCTGAATAATAATGTAGCCTAGATGTTATAAAAATTGGCTAAAACATTTAATCGCTAACACATACAGTATATATTAATATACAATTACTTTGCTTTATTGTCATTGCACCTTGTACAATGAAATTAAATGCCATCTTCAATGAACATTATAACTATAAAAATAAAACACAAATACACATTCTATACAATTGAATTGAAAACCCGATATAAGTATATATCTCTGTGTAGATAGACAGACAGATAGATAAGATATAGACATAGACATAGATAGAGATATAGATAGATAGATAGATAGATAGATAGATTGATAAGATATAGATATAGACATAGACATAGATAGAGAGAGAGAGAGATAGATAGATAGATAGATAGATAGATAGATAGAGATAGAGATAGATAGATAGATAGATAGATAGATAGATAGATAGATAGATAGATAGATAAGATAGACATAGACATAGATAGATAGATTGATAAGATATAGACAGACATAGATAGATAAATAGATTGATAAGATATAGATATAGACATAGACACAGACACAGACAGACAGACAGACAGACAGATAGATATAGATAACATATGTATGGGTATGTAAATATTCTTTTGAGAGCAGGCATCAGAATTTCCCTTTTAATGTGTGCCAGTATGTTGACAGAAAAAAAAGTGACAATAAAGATCATTTTAAATTATAAAATCATGATATCAATACAATTTTAGATTTAGTATAGAAGACTTTATACATTAGAGTGAATATAAACGGGTAGCAAACAAATTTAATAAATGAAATAAAAATAAATATTTGATTTTAACGCTGTGCCTACCAGAAGGAGGATATGAGGTTAAGACGGAGGACATATCCAACTTCTGCAGAATGTCTGATAATCTTATTCCTGTAATGGGTATAGTGAGGGATGGGAGAGCACCTCCCTTATTAGAAGATATTGGTGCAGGTCGCAATGCATTGTGAAGTTGAGATTTCTTGCTGGTTCCTCTGTGGAGAGATAAGAGAGCTGTAGAGATCCATGAAATAAGAATGGGGGTCAAGCTATTCCCCAAAGTACCTGGAGGCAGGACAAGAAGCATGGATGGAAACTAACCAAGGAGGGAAGCAACCTGGAACTAAGGAGAAATTTCCTAACAGTGAAAACAATTAATAAGTGGAACAACTTGCCTCCAGAAGTTGTAAATGCTCCAACACTGGAAATTTTTAAGAAGAGACTGAACAACCATTTGTCTGAAGTGGTGTAGGGTTTCCAGCCTAAGCAAGGGGTTAGACTAGAAGACCTCCAAAGTCCCTTCCCACTCTGTTATTCTGTTATTTTTCTATTATTTCAGTAAGGCCTTAGGACAGAGGCAGGGAGTTGCTTAATGAAACTGCTTCAGCACTGTAACCAACATCAGAAAGTGCGGAAATCTTGCAGCCAGAGAGTTGCATGCCTTCATAGCTCATGGAAAGAGCATTTGAAAGACCAAGGGCTCCTCCACCAATCATTGCATGGGGCTCCTGGGATTGGAGCCAGATTGCTGACACAGGAGCCTCCACAATGGAAACCGAATCCTTGGAACTGGCGAGCTGTGATTGTGTTACTGAGTGGTGGTTCGACAAAAGATTGTGTCTTTCACAATGGTATTCTGTTGAAAAGAATGAGATAAGAATGTTTTACACTCCTCTTTAAAAAAAAAGAATAGGGAGGGATTGTATCTGGCAATTGGGGTTTTTAATTCATAGTGAAAGAATGATCTAAGAATAGCTGCATTGGGATTTCATCACTGTTAATCTTAACTAAGCATAGTGTATGTGTTTCTAGAGTTTCTTACAGCTTCTCTTTAGTTTCTACATAAACTTTAATATATATATATATATATATATATATATATATATATATATATATATATATATATATATAAAAGAATAAAAAGGAAAACAGAAAATGCAGGAGTTGAAGTCCACAGGTCTTAAAGTTGCCAAGGTTGGACATCTCTGTCTTAGATAAAATGCGTAATGTGTTTGATGAGAAACAGCTGTCGGCAAGCCGAAGCCAGTCAAAACTCTTCCAGCCACAGTTGCTGAAGATCAACAGCAGAATTGAAGGCCATTTTGATGGATGAAATATAGGAAACCTGTAAGGCTGGGGGTCAAATTCCCCCCAATCTCCAAGAGGAAACTTCCACCGAAATTCAAGACCTGTCCATCTGAGGGACTTTGTGCTTGATCTCCTTTCCATTGTTGTTGCATACAGGTGGCAAATAAATTTAACAAATACACTGGTACCTTGGTACTCTTAATTGGTTCTGGGTAGTGCACTGAGTACCAAAAACAATGAGTACCAAACAGATTTTTCCTATAAGGAATAATGTATGAGTCACAAGGCAGCCGACACCGACAAGTTCTAGCTTGTGCGTTGAGTACCAAACAAATGATTAGTACTGGGACAAAATTTTTGCATCAAAATGCGTCGAGTACCAAATTCAATGAGTTTCAGAGCAGTTGAGAACCAAGGTACCACTGTAAATAAAATAAATAAATGAAGTCTTTCCCCTTCCAAAACCCTGAACTCTTGCCCTAAGCCAAAAAAGGAGAGCCTACCTCTGCTTCTCACAGGAACGATGATCTTGAAAATAAAGCATGGAAGAATAATTCCAGAAAATGGAAATTTATTCATAATTTCTTTTTTAAAAAAATCCGGTTCTGAATGGGTTTCCTCAGTTCTCACATCTGTTGTGGAAAGCTCAGGCTGTCATTTTAAACAATCACTCCTTGTATGATGTCTAGTATTAAAATCACCACCATTGTCCTGCGTTTTGTCACCACAAACACTTTGAAGAAATCATCAAACATTCATAAACAATCCTCATTAGCATATTGATATTTAAATGCACTTTCTCCCAGTAATTCGAATATGAAATTACATGTTTGTTTGGGGAATTAGCCGTAGCTGGCTTTGCTTTGTTGGATGTAAAAAATTTAAACAAAATGAGCGAGTTGGCGCGTGTTTACAAAATATTGACAAATTGGCATCTCTTGGTTTGGTGAAATTGAATGATCCTGCCCGTGAAAGGGAAGGGTGTGAATAATTGAAGAAAATGTGAATTTAAAAAACAACAACAACAACAGCAACGCTCTAAAAAGAAATGCTCGGTGGTTTGCATTCTGCTTTGGAGAAAAGCAGCCTGTCTTTGCATATTAATTGTGGCTTGAAAAGCGTTTTTTCCCCATCCACAGGAGAAGACCCACAATGTGCCGAGGGAGGGGAGGGGAAAACAGGGCAGGAGGGGAGGGTGATTGTTTTTCTCAAAGGGGTTTTATTTCATTGGAAGTCTTTTTTTCTTTTTAAAGGAGCTGAAAGGCAGAGAATTACTGCAATGTTTTGTGGGTGCAAGAGTGGCCAGTTGGTTGCTGTGTTTTTACTAAGACCTTGTAAGTCGCCAGGAATGCAGAAATAGCAGGTCAAGAGGAGAGCAGGATGGGGTGCCCCTTGATGCAGGACAACTCCCCCCCCCCAAATGATCAATGTTTTATGTTCCCTCTCCATGACAACCGGTTTGTGATCTCATTTGTAGTAGGTTTGGGAGAGCAACACCTAAAGTTATACTTTTAATAATTTTTTTCACCTCTATATCACAAGGATCCTCAAAATTGGTGCTAAGGAACGACTCATGTTGGGCTTCGAGAGGGAAACAAAATGAGTTTTGACAGAACTCCCGTTTTGCCCACTGAAACTCCGGATTTCTTTCTTTTCTTTTCTTTTTAAATGGGACTCCTGCCAGCTGCCTATAGAGTCCTGGAGAGTTCCAACTAAGTCTGAGAACTCCTGAAATCAGAGCCTGGACTCAGAGAGGTAAATAATAAGAGAAGGATGCAAAAAAATCATACATGGGAAAAGGTCTACTAACATCTGTGTGCCATTTACCTCTCCAGAGTTCCCTAGAGCAGGACCTTTGAGTACTCTTTTGGTAAGAGTTATGTCTCAATATTTTTAGTGCTCAATATCTCCAGCACTAAAATGTTTGCTCTGTCCTCAAACCTCTGCATTTCCTCTTATTTCATTTTATTTTAACCCTAAAGCCAACTACAGCCATTTTGGAGTATCCTATAAAGCTTAAGCCAACGAGGGTAGACAGGAGTGGTTTCAACAGCCATGCAAACTGCAGGAAAAGTTATTTGGGAGGAAGGAGATAACATTGATTGGAGAAATTCAAGAGGGAAATTTTTATGTGTGGATTAGATTTATCCTTTGGGTTCCAGGATATAACCAGCATTCCAAAAAAATAAAAAGGCTTTCCTTTAATGTGTTGAGACAGTTGTCCAAGCAATACATACTTTCCTCCTTTCCTTTTTCATAGTAGGCTGGAAAATGATCAGTTTCCTTTTTCAGTTAGCAGAAAACAAGAATGTGGTGTTTCCTCAAATGTCCACCAAAAAAAAGTTTGCTTTGGTTAAAGAACAGGAAACAATAGTTTACTGTAGAATGAAAGAAAGCTGTGGGATTCCCTTCCTTTGCCTATGAGAGGTGGGGAAAAGAGCTTGGGTCCAATTACTCTTAGCTGTCCTACGGTTATTACAATGCTGGTACAATGCAACTTCCTAGCCTGCTCTGGATCCATATCTGGTGAGAATCTACAGTGGATTTTTTTGTTGGTCTACAACTCTAATAAAGATCTGTGTAATTTGAAGGTTGGTTTCTACGTGCAGGAAAAACGAGAAATTCTTGCACCTTTCCTAGTTCTTCTGAGATGCTTCTATATTCCATATTCATGAAGGACAATATTTGTAGCTCAGGGTTGAAATGAGGGGTTGTTGGCGCTCTCTGAGCTTGGTGGTTTTTTTAAGGTCTTGGTGGCACCTTACACCAGCATTGATAATGTTACCTAGTTTGGGGGAATGAAAGGTGTGCAGAAGAAGCTTCTTGGATGAGAAGCCAAAAAAGGTTCTATGGGATTCTTCCTGTTGCTGAGCATGGATTTCTCCCCCCCCCCCCACACCAATCTGGGTTGATCTATGTGGAAGAGGCATTGATTTTGAAAATACAGTGTAGTGGATTTTTCTGAATATGTACAAACATGGGAACAATCCATCTATGTTGTTCTGATATGGCTGAAAGAGTTTACCATTTTACAGCCTTTGAAGATATTGGTCTTTTGTGTTCATTACAAGGAATACAAAAGTTGTCTTTCTCATTTTCCTGCATGATATGTAGTCTGCTTTCCACCTGGAAGATTCCAAATGCTTCACAACATTCCCACAGATTGACAGTTCCTCTTTAAAGAACATACATTAAAAATTCAAAGCAATGAAATATGTAAAAGTGAAGTTTCTGGATGGACCTGAGACAAGAGTCCTGTTTCTGTAAGCATTTCACTAATTTTTATGAGTTGGATCCCTGAAAACAGCTGCATTGTTTGTTCAGGCTTACACAGACACTTGAGGAAAAAAAGTCAAGGAATGGTTTTTAGGAATAGCAGGGAAATGTTGCCTTTGAACAAGGCAGAAGTTATTTTTGAAGCATGCACACACCCTTACAGGAAAGTTCATTCCAATGGCCAAGAGGCTGATGGATGGCAAAGCCATAATTTGCTCAGCTCCACATCATGATTAATTGATATCCATGGCAACTTTTGGAGATGGATGACAGCTGTTTCCAGGAGCCAAGAGCAAATTATTAAAAAGAAGAAGAGTGACTTGAGATTGAAAATGAGAACCATGTTGAAGGCTGATGTACTTAGTCAGTGTGATGTATTTGGGACCAGCAATGCTTGTTGATGTCCACAGTTGGAAATATATCTGGGATCTACTAGAGTACACTGTTTCTCGACCTTGGCCACTTTCAGAGGTATGAACTTTTGACACCCAGAATTCCCCAGCCAGCACGTATAAAAAACAACTGGTACAGGGAAGGAGAGAAATTAAGATGGAAATAAAAATAGGTTTTCTTTAAAAATCTAGAAAGAGGGTGAAAAACCTTTTCAAATTTGGAACCACTCTAAGAACTCTGTGAGAGCCATTTTGATGTGGTGGTGAAGGGATCAAGCTAGAGATCAGGAGATTTGTGAGTTCTAGGTATATCCCAGCCTCTGAACATCCTTTCCAAGGTCTTCAGTCCTCCCATACTGGCTTCGTGAGCTCTTGAAGAAGAGGAGTTTGTTCCGGTTTATCATAAGATCCCGTGTTTCATTTCTACGCCAAGCCAGTTGGGTGTTGTCTAGATCAGGAGTCTCCAACCTTGGCAACTTTAAGACTTGTGGACCTCAACTCCCAGAGTTCCTTAGCCAGCAAAGCGGATAATTAGGACTGCAGAAAAAAACAATTACTACCAACCTGCCTTCAATTGAGGACCTGTATACTGCACGAGTCAAAAAGAAGGCTGTGAAATATCTAGACCCCTCACATCCCAGACATAAACTCTTTCAACTCCTTCCTTCTAAACGACGCTATAGAGCCCTGCACACCAGAACAACTAGACACAACGAGTTTTTCCCTGAATGCCATCACTCTTCTAAACAACTAATTCCCTCAACACTGTCCAACTATTACAAAGTCTGCACTACTATTACTATTAATCTTCCCATCACTCCTTATCACCCATCTCATCCCACTTGTGACTGTATGACGCTTGTATCCTTACAATCTATATTGAGTGTTTCCTAGTATGATTTGATTGCTTCTTGTACCCTATGACTATCATTAAGTGTTGTACCTGATGATTCTTGCCAAATGTATCTTTCCTTTTATGTACACTGAGAGCATTTGCACCAAGACAAATTCCTTGTGTGTCCAACCACACTTGGCCAATAAAGAATTTTATTTTGTAAAGAACTCTATCCTTAAAGTTGCCAAGGTTGGAGATCCCTGGTCTAGATCTTGTTGGGAGCCCAGATCCCAATCCACGATGGCTGGAATCCTCTGGATTTGAAACCAGGGCTTTTCGAAGATTGTTCTGTGCAGCCTCTAGACCTCCTTCGGGAACACAACTCAGCTCTCGGGGGCCGTTTGGAGACCAAATGTCTGCCGTGAAATCTTGGCGCACAGCGCAAGCCCAAATGCAAATGGGTCTCCAGAGGAGCAACGTAGCAGGGCCTATCTGGTCTTATTTTGCTTTGTTGTCCCCAGCTCATCAATCAGACACAAAGGCGGCTGCAGCAGGGGGGGGGGGGGGGGGGGGGGGGGGGGGGGGCTGGTGGAGTGGAGGATGCTGGGGACAAATGGGAGGGTTGTTTTCTTGAACAGAAGGTTGGAATGCCAATTTATTATCTGGCATTCATGCCGGGTGGGGGGTGGACGAAACAGATGGAAAACACATTCTCTTTTGAAACACAGCGATGGTCCCTTACTTGCATCTTATCTTTTCTCTCTGTAACATTTGTTTCTTTTAAGCCTGGCTTTTAAAAAAAAATGTTTCGGTGAAATCTCAGATAATTGCATGCCTGGGATTTGGGAAGGGAGATGGAAGGGAGGGAAACAGACTTATAGTCTGCAAGGGTTAAAAATTTCCCTGGGTTGCCAACATTTTGAGTTAATGGTCTCTGACTCACTCACAGCCTCCATGATGGTTTAATGCATGCAACCATTTGTAATAAAGAGCCAATTGCACACAGCGCTCCCATATGACATGTTATTTCTTGGAGGGAGGGACTGGTTGAGTGTGACTTTTTTTTAATGGGTAGACAAGAAATAAAGCAGTTATTTGTAGAGATCTCCTATTGTGCTTCCATCTCCCCTGGTGCCTTATTCAGCTTAAAAGAATAAACCCTCGTTGTATTGTGCTAATACCTTATTTATATACTTCATGTAGTCTGCCATTTCAGTAAGATGAGAATAATGGCTGTACATTTCTCATGATTGCTCAGCTAACCAGGAATAGTGGTATAATGATAAGCAAGTTAAAGTTCCTGGACTTCATTTAAAAAAAAAATCATTTATTCAACATTCCAACATTTAAAACAAATTTCCACTCCTTACAATGATTCAGTAACAGTGTTCACACTAATTAACAAAGTCTATATATCAATTATTTCTCCATTCTATTCACTTATACTCTTATTTTTCAGCTTAACTTATAACACTATTAACATATAGATACACACACACACACATATAATTGAATAACACTTTCTCATATTTGCTATCAATTGATGTCTTTATGTCTTTTTTCTAACCATTTATACCAAACATTCCATATCTTATAGTACTCTATTTCTTCTGTGTCTTTCATACCATTGTTAGCCTGCCCTGGACTTCATTTGTATGTGTTGACATTAGAGCAGTCTTACTTGCCTCTTGCCCATGGGCTATTAAGGCTGAATCGCCCAGAATTTTTAGTCTGGCTTGGACTATACTGTCTGGAAATTGTATATCTATCCCATGTCAGTGGCATGAGATGGAGGAAGGCTGCTGTAAAAATGATCCCTAAAGTTTATTTTGCTTTTTTCCTAAAGATTTTCTACTGTCTTCTATTAGGAAGTCTCACAATCCTAGTCAAAAGAAAGTCAAAATCCTAGTGGTTGGCCATTGGAACACCGCAAATGTCTTTTTCCAAAATTCTCGTTTGGATGTTGAGTTCTTAGGGAGGCAAAATGGAGGAGGAGGAAGAGAAGGTAGTAAGGAACTGAACCAAGTTGCCAACAAATCTGTGGCACAATTAAACTCAGGATTTATCTGGCAGCTACTCCTCTCTCTGTCCCTCTAAACTCAATCAAATGAAATCATTGCATGTAGGTGATAGCTTTCAGTTTACAGTTCCTTTTAACGTCACCTGCTTTGGATATTATTTCTACTGAGTTGCTTGAAATGTGCAGAGCAGAAATGTTCACAATGCAGAGAAGGCCATAATTCCTGTGTTTTCTTGTTTACAGTTTCTGGTTCAAAGTCTCAGCTAAGCCACTTATTCTTCGTCCTTTTATTGGATATTTTTGGACTGATGGCTATTAATGTTTAATTCCCATAGTAATGATATACTTTTCTTTGTTGTGAAGGGAGGAGAGGTCAATGCTCCCTTCCACCACTTCTCTCTCTCTCTCTGTGTGTGCAATGAAAATTGGAAGAGTAAGACAAAAATCAGGCACAAGGTAATGCAGTTCTTTCTTGTTCAAAACTTAGCAGGTCGTCTATGAGCCTTGTCTAATTCATTATAGATCACTGCTTTAGAATTAGCAAACTCTGTTATAAATCACAATGCCATTCTGTGCTCATCAAATCCAAGCAGAGAGCCTTGGTATTCCTAGGAGGGCTGCCCTTCGTGAACAGCTGGGTCTTAAGTGGCAATCGGAGGCCGCATGGCGACGGGCAAGGTAGCCTTGCAATCTGATGAAACTTTTTCTCCAGCCTCTGGACTTATTTTTCACAGAAGGGGGCAGCCTGGAATAAGCAGAGGGAAGCAATAATGAAGAACAACTAAGGTGTAACTCAAAAAGAAAGGGATTCTTAAAAACTGAAGGAAGAAGGAAGAATGGTCTACTTTCTTGGTCAAAGAGTTGTTGCTGTAGGACCAGTGGTGGTATTCAGCAGGTTCTGACTAATTCTGGAGAACCCGGTAGCGGAAATTTTGAGTAGTTTGGAGAACCGGCAAATCCCACCTCTGACTGGAAATTTTACAGTATCCTTCCCCTGCCACACCCACCAAACCACACCCACAGAACCGGTAATAAATTTTTTTGAATCCCACCACTGTGTAGGATGCTTGTCAATGAGAGAAACAGCTCCTTTTTTGCCACTTGACAAAAATAGATTAAAAACAGAGAGTCGAAGTCCACAAGTCTTAAAGTTGCCAAGTTTGGAGAGCTCTGGTCTATGGAGATTCTCAGTCATCCAGGTCAAAAATGCTTTTTCAAAAGTCAACTGGAGTTTGTTTTCCCTTGGAGACATTTGGCTTGTCACCCAAAAAGCTTCTTCAGTTTTGAAGCTTCTTGGATGAGAAGGAAACACAAAGTCCAGCTGCCTTTTGAAAAACCATCCTTTGGGATGGTTGGGACCCAAAGTCCTACTGGTGAGAAGAAGCCAAACAGTCGGTGGAATAGTTTGCTTGCAGAAATTGTGGATGTTCCAACCTCGAGGTTTTTAACAAGAGATTGGAAATGGCATAGGGTTTTCTTCTGAGCAGGGGGCTGGACTAGAAGACCTCCAAGGTCCCTTCCAGCTTCGTCATTCTGTTATATAGGCTAAGTGGTGGTGTGTCTCTCTGTGTCATTGGAGGGCGGTGGGATTAGAGAAAGAAGTTGGCAGTGTATTTACAGGATGGCCAATCCAGGGAGTTCCCATGTAGCGTTGATTTATTAACTTTATGGTTAAGAGATCAGAGGGATGTTGCACAGAGTATTCACAATTCTAGATAGGGGAAATGGGTTACAAAAGGGTCTTTGTCTCTGAAAATACTATACTGTATTTGTTCCCTAGTATCGTGGAAACTTTGCAGATCATATGATTTTGAAATATGCCTCCAAGGGATTTCTTACTCAAGCTAAAAATGATGCAAGACGGAGGAAACAAAATGGCAGGCTGAAGCTTGGTGGAGGGAAGATGGCAAGCCGCTTGAATAATAACTGACTTTTCCCTGCAGAATTCCAGCTGTGTCGGTTGATGTAATAACAGTCTTGGGTTATCTTTGTTTTAGACCAGTTCTGCATGCTTAATTCTCTGGCATACTGTAGAAATGACCTGGATTTCAAGTATGGACCTTAAGCAGGGAAGGCTGGTGTCTCCGTTTCCAAAGACAGAGTGGCTGATTTGGAAACCTTTCCAGAGTGTCGAGTTTTATGTTTTACCAAAAAAGAAATAAAGGGAGACTAGTATGGATCTATTTCAAGCTATTTAGCTCTCATTAGCTAGACATACCCTTCTGGGATTCGAACCTGGGCTACTTGCATATTAGGTAGAGTGTATTAACCTCTAAGCCACGGGCTCTCCTCCTTTTGTCGGCTATACCAGGGGAAAGATTTTTTTTTGTCAGGGCAACCTGGTCTACCCAATTATGGGATGGACCATATTGCTTCCATTTTCGCCTTTCAGCCACAGTCCAGGAGCCTTCGCAGGCAGTTGCTTTTGTGACAAACTATTTTTGTGTTGAGTTTATGAATCTGTCCCATAATTGGGAAGATCAGGTTGCCCTGACAAAAAACACTTAATCTTTCCCCTGGTATAACTGACAAAAGGAGGAGAGCCCGTGGCTTAGAGGTTAATACATCTACCTAATATGCAAGTAGCCCAGGTTCGAATCCCAGAAGGGTATGTCTAGCTGATGAGAGCTAAATAGCTTGAAATAGATCGATACTAGTCTCCCTTTATTTCTTCATCAGTAAAACATAAATTCAACACAAAAGTAGTTTGTCATGAAAGCGACTGCCTGCGAAGGCTCCTGGATTGAGGCTGAAAGGTGAAAATGGAAGCAATATGGTCCATCCCATAATTGGGTAGACCAGATTGCCCTGACAAAAAACACTCTTTCTACAGTAGGACATTAATCTGTGAACATCTTTAAGGCTGAGTATGCTCCTTTCCCAAGTTTAATTAAGTTGAGAAGAGAATGAGGGAGGCACCAATCTGGAGTTCTTCTCGAGAAGATCTCTTGAAGAACCAAGAGGTGAAGACTGGCCACCAACTCTCCACCTCACCTTTTTTTCTCTGTTCCAGTCAGATGCTTTAGGAGAAGGAGCTGCCAAGAAAGCAGGCAGAGCTATGACCCATCCTGTTCTGTCTTGACAGGTGGTACGCTGGGTGGGGAGTTTTCTTCCAATGAGATGGTCAAGGCAAGAGGGGAGGCAAGTGAGGGGGGAGGCCTTTCCCATCTTGAGGCAATTTAGCCACCTTTTCTGAGAGATTTGGGAGACACTGAAAGAAAAGGGCTGCGGATCCTTGCTTGGCATCTGAGGAATTGGCTCTCGCCAATATTAACCCCAAGGGTATCTTCTTAATATTATTCTAAGGCAGTGATGGATGACACAAGCAGACATTGTAGATCTCAGCAACTGTTTTGCTTCTTTCCCTTGACGGTATCAATACAGTCATTGTCTAGGTGTTGTTATGTTCATTTGAGAGGATGGGAAATAAAAGAAAATCTGGACCCATTGACCAGGATAACCGCACTGGTAGAATTATGGAAGTAGAAATCACTTGAAGGCTCCAGGTCAGAGAAAACCTGCATGGAAGCTTCAGTTTTATTTTCTCTCACATACAGAATTACATTCAAGTTCCAGTAGTCTGATAAGATAAAAGTTTAGATAACAAAAAAAAAAAAACCCCTGTCAAACTATTTAGTAAGACTGTATTATTATTATTATTCTCGTCCTTCCTATTACTTATCTCTTCCAACTTATAACTATAACCGTGTTGCTTGTATCTTTACAGTTTATATTGTTTGATTCGATTGCTTATTAGCAACCTATGACTATCACTAAGTGTTGTATCTTATCATTCTTGATGAATGTATTTTATTTTTTCTTTATGTACACTGAGAGCGTTTGCACCAAAGACAAATTCCTTGTGTGTCCAGCCACACTTGGCCAATAAAAAAAGAATTCTAATTCTAATGTATCTTTTCTTTTATGTATACTAAGAGCATTTGCACCAAGACAAATTCCTTGTGTGTCCAGTCACAATTGGCCAATAAAGAATTCTATTTTATTCTATTCTAATTTATATTCTATTCTATTCTGTATTCCATTCCATTCTTTTCTATTCTATTCCAAAAAGGTAACAAAAACCACCATGTGTTACTTTATCCATCTTATTTCATGAGTTTTATAGATCATATAGGTGGGTGAGTATAAAACCAGTCCCTTGTCTGCCATGTATTACCACATCACATACGCAACACAAATATTTAGCCTTAAAGCTGTGTCCCTGGAAGGCAACTTCTTGGGTGGGCGACCCCCTCGGCCACTGTTTACTAGCAAAGACTTCTAACTCTCTTTCTCTATCTTTCCCTTTGGGGTGGATGTTTACCCCGCTCTCCCCTACCCTGGGGAAAGTGCTTCAATTCAAATGAATGCTAAATTATTCAAAATTTAATGATGCCTTCTCAGGAACAAAGGTGGAAAACACAATGACGTGTGTCCTCTATTTACCGCCCTAAGACCAAGGGACCCCCCCTCCCCTTTGTGTGCACTGAACTTAGAGCACTACAAAAACAGTACTCTTTAAGAGACCGACTGAATGGCAAACTAACCCCCTCCTCCCCCGTTGCTCAAAGAGTAGGAAGCAAGTAGAAATGACTCTTATTGAAATGCAGTTTAAATCTTGATAAGGGCAGCCGGGTAAACAGAGAGAGCGGAGGCACTTGAGCTGGAAAACCCACAACTGTGGCAAATCTGGAAACTCTCAGAATGCAAAATCAGAATGTGGTGGTTTCCCCACCCCCTCCTGTGCACTGACTTTTTAAGGACCAGGAGTGCCAGGCGAGATTGGCTTTGCACCTTTTGGGCTTGGAGGATGTTCTGGAGAGTGAACATGTTCAGCCTGTCGCCCCTAATTCTTACCCATTAACCAATGTCAGGATTGCCACTTCGTGTATTGAAACCCAAGCCTGGCCTTGAAATTGTAAATCAACCCAGAGCCAAGAAGTGGAATTACTGTTTGCTTGTTTTTTTGTGTCATGGGAAAGCTTAAATCTTGCATGTCAGGTAAACATGAGACATGAAGAGGTGGGAAAGGACCAGGTGGCAAGTTGAAGAGAGGCCACCCAGAGATTGGATGGATGTATTTATACCCATTGCTCGTCAAAGTTCAGAGTATAGTTATGTTGTTATTTTGAGGTAGGAACAGGATCAAAGTTTAGATAAGCTAAGGTTTTTTTGGTTGGTGGTATATTTTACCTGTGAGTTGGCTAGAGTCCCAAATTGTGATTATGTCCTGTTTTATTAATAAATTAAATTTAAAAAAAACATGCTGTATGAGGAGGAAGTTTCACTCATTCCTGAGATCCCTGCATGGAGTGGACTTGACTGTGAAGTGTGCTGAAGTGGAGTGCCATATGTCTTCCAACGTTTTTTATTATTATTATTATTATTATTATTATTATTATTATTATTATTATTATTATTATTATTATTATTATTATTATTATTATTATGCTTTTTGTAATAGATATCCTACCTCTCTCACATGGTGGAAGTTAACAGAGTTGGAAGGGACCTTGGAGGTCTTCTAGTCCAACCCCCTGTTCAGGCAGGAAACTCTATACCGTTACAGACTAATGACTGTCCAATCTCTTCTTAACAGCCTCCAGTGTTGAAGCATCCATAATTTCTGGAGGCAAATCGTTCCACTGATCAGTTGTTCTTGCTACCAGGAAATTTCTCTTTAATTCTAGTTTGGATCTCTCTTTGGTAGGTTTCCACCCATTGCTCCTTGTCCTCTCCTCAGGAACTTTGGAGAATAGGTGGACCCCTTCTTCTTTGTGCAAACCTCTCAGATATTGGAACCCTGCTCTCATGTCACTCCCTAGTCGTTCTTTTCATCAAACTAGAACTTCCAGAAGGAGTCTTCCATGGGGCCCTTAGTGGTTCCATCTAGAGCAGGAGTCTCCAACCTTGGCAACTTTAAGACTTGTGGATTTCAACTTCCAGAATTCCTCAGCCAGCAAAGCTTAAAGTTGCCAAGGTTGGAGACCCCTGACATAGTGTAGCATAGCTGGCTGGGAAATTCTGGGAGTTGAAGTCCACTAGTCTTAAAGTTGCCAAGGTTGGAGACCCCTGATCCAGAGTATTCTTGTCTTAGGTGGTCTCCATCACTGCCCGACACAAAGAGATGGACTTTGACAGAGGCTCCCTTGTTGCCGTTTTCCACAGCCTCCGAAAAAGCCGCTCCTGGCTTGGATGTGTGTGGAATGGTGAGTCGCTGGGGAGAGCGTTGATTGGCGAGGCTCGGAGCCATTCAGGCGAGAGAGAAAATCATCGATTGCTATGAGAATTGGCTCATGTTTCCTATGTGTCTTTTGGGAACAAGAGCTTCAAACCATGCAGCTCTGCCTGATGGCATCTGTTCCTTCACTTGTGCACGCTGCAGTGGCAAAATATAGACACAGAAGATCAGACTTATTGTAATATTGGAGTGGAACCATTATGTATGTGTGTGTGTGTGTGCGTGTGTGTGCTTGGCCATGTTTGAAATATTTTCCATTTTTTAAAAATAACAATATTTATTAGATAAACATACAAGCAGAGATCCTCATTCCCAGGTTGTGCTAAACCACAGTTTAACTGTAACAGCTGTACTACTTAACTTTCTTGCTTTGTCATTCCCACATTCTGCTTGCTGAAGAGTGGTGGACAACTCAGCTCAAAACTCTTGCCTGCTTTTTTTATATCAGGGGGTCTCCAATCTTGGAACTTGAAGACTTGTGGATTTGTGGCTGGCTGAGGAATTCTGGGAGTTAAGTCCACAAGTCTTAAGAGTTGCCAAAGTTGGAGACCCTTGTTCTATATGATTTTCAGTTTTCCTAAGAAATGTATCACCTAATGATGGATGGATCTAGTGAGAGGATACATTTTCCTGATTTCTCTTGTCCTTCATTTTGGTTGTAAATGTGTGGCCAAATCTTTTGTAATTTTGAGGTGGTGATTTTTTTCAGCGATTCAGACTTGACGTCTAAATAAGGATGCGCTCCAGCACCTCTGCGCACTCAGGAAATCAGAGTGCTAAAAGGCATCTCAATGGGATCGCATGATTGCATCAAGATCCCTTTGTGTGCTGCAACACATCATTACTGATCTTCAGTGGTGCACACTGGCATCTGACTCTAAGGATCATTTGAAAAGCAAATAGAAAACTGGAGGAAATGGATTTAGGTAGCAAAATCTGAGCTGTATCTGCCAAAATATAGATGACTGGCCATCCCTAGCTGGTTGTTTCTTTCAGAGTTGGTTCAACCAGCATCTCTCAAGCTTGGAGTTGAGGTCCACTTGTCTTAAAGTTGTCAAGGTTGAGAAAAACTGGGTTAAAGTAATCTGGAGGATGTATCATCTTGGAAATAGCCAAGCAGGACTATGATAGACCAGAGATGAGTGATAATCCACAAAGTGATAATCCACAAAGTGCACATCCCTGGGGCCTCTACGGTAGATTCTTTCAGAATGGATCATTGGGCGGTTAAAATAAATAAGCTCTCATTTGCTTTATGTTCTTCGGTGCCTCTTGTCTTTCCTGTTTCTGCAATAATGAGATTCATTCTGCTCGTTCTGTTGTTTTTCCAAACTCGTGCATCTGTTGATGTCTATAAAGCTCTCAAGGACTTCATATCATAAATAACCAGCAGCTTCAACCACCCATCGTTTGTGAAGTAAAAGATCCAAAGATGATTTTAAAGACATTTGGAGAAGAACCTAATCTATTTTCTGTAGAAAAAGGAGGGAGGGGAGAACAGCCAATAGCCTCAGTTTTCAGTTTCAGGACCTTTTATTGACCACACAGTCATACCATTTCTTCAATTATTTCAACACATTCCAGATTAATGAAACTGTCATCAGGGCAACCTGAAGACTCCATAAACAAAATGGAGCATTGGATGTGTTCAATATGCCAACGCTTTAAATTACGAATACAGAAATTACCGTTTTTTTTTTCCTTTCTAATGGCTTTGATTTTTCTTTTGTGCCTATGTACAGTTCTGATTTAATCTATAAAAGTCAACACATATTTTATGTTTTCCCTGTATTTCTATAAGGAGAGCATCCTAAGCTACTGGAACTCTTGGTATTTGTTCACTGTCATTGTTCAGTTTCTTTGTCATGTTAGACAAACAAAAAAAAGGGGGGGGGGGCTTGATGAAGCTCCCAAAATCCAGGGCTAATGGTGACATCTCAAACTGTCTTCTGTTAGGATCTAGAGTTTGATTTAAATAACTGCCCCAATTCTATGAACGTTGATGACTGAAATGTAAATTCTCATTGCTGCCAGTATCATACAGAGATAAAGATGTCACATGAGTATGAAGCTTTAGTCAGATGCATTGATTGATCGATTGATTATCCAGATGCTTTGGATACCTAACAGCAGGGATGAGCGTCTATAACAATGTTATGACCTCTGGACTTCAACTCCCAGAATTCCTGAGCCCTCTCTGCTGTGTGAGTTGAAGCCCACAGACCTTCCAGTTGCTATAATTGCCCACTCCTGACTAACGGGGTCAACTTAAAATAATAACCCTAAAACCTCAATACATATAAAACAGAACTAAATCAAAAAAAGATAAAAGAAAAGAAATAGTTGATCCTGTATTTGAAGAAGGACTCTCCCGCTAGCTCTGCAGACCATCTAAAAGGAAGAGAAGAAGAGTTGGGCTTTTCTTAGGCAGTGCTAAAGATGGCGGAACATGAACTTAACAGCTGTGAGCTGGACAGTTGTGTTGAGCTATTATGCTCTTGATTCTGTAGAACAGGAGTGGAATGTGTGGATTTTCTGATATTACTAAATGACAATGTCCAATATTTCTCCACCACCATTGGGGTGGCTCTTCTGTGGATAAAAACACCCAGAGGGCCACAGTTTCCCTATCTCTTATCATAGCCAGTGGAACTGTTGCTTAATTGCTATGCAGCTTTCATGCCCCTGATGGAGACTGATTCTGAGGGAGAGGAGGAACAGCCAATAGGGAGTGGAAATGTGGCTCCGGAGATTGTGGAGGAGGCTGGGGAAGGCCAGAGGCTGGCTGGGCAGTCAGAGGAGGACCCAGGCCCATCCCCTATCCATCCTAGGGCATGCAGGGAGGAGAAGATAAGGGAGAGATGTGGTCTACTGGGGAGGAGAGGGCCTTGATCATCTTCATGGGCTGCAGTTGTGACAACTGGATAAGAAGAAGGACATGCCTACGGGGCCAGTGCTGGAAACAAAGTTCCTCTCTGAGTTTGGCATCCTTCCCAGTGTGTGTTCTGATATCTGTGGACGTCTTCAAGCCCTTATCTTGCCTGGTTGTTTTTTACTCTATAATGTATAGGCATTTTTAATTTAAACAGCATTTCCTCCTTCTTGTAACTACTTGTCTGGGAGTTTTTTGTCTCCAGTCAAGGATATTTGGAGCTTGGAAGCAAAGTGAAGGAATAAAAGGGGCTTCATCTGTTTTTTGTGACTGTGTTTATTTCCCACTATGGGTCATCACAGCAGCTAAGAAAAGCTATACCTGATCAGGTGAGAAGTTGGGTAGAATTTATATTCAAAGAGGGAGAGATCCCTGACCTGATCAAGACATTTATGCATCTGTGATGTGTTTGTGAATAAAAGGGGTGAGCTATTTTTGTTCTGGGGCATTCTCTTTCGAAATGAAGGCAAAACGAGCCAATTTTGCTTTTTGAAAACACCAGTGCAGAGTAGTTTATATTGCAGGATTTAACCCTGTCTACCTTGTTCCTGGAACTTGTGGTTCCTCTGGCCTTTTGTCCATGTTTACTCCTCCTTGGCTGTTGAGGGGATCGTTGTCCTCCATTGAGGGCAAAAAGGACTGAGCCCATGTATTGTAGAGCTGTGAAAACAATGAGAAGGCTAGGAAGGTGAATCCAGGACACTGAGGCCTTTGAGGTCTGAAATTCTTTGGTTAGACTAGAAATGTTTCAGAATTAGTATGTTTGTATATGTCTGACTTTGTCATTCGCTTTTGAAGGGGAAGGAAATATTGCTTGGAGATAAGAGGAACCACCTAAATCAATCATCTGGCTTGTGTTAGAACTAGCTCAGCTTGTGGAAGAAAAATAAGTCAGGATGAAACCTGGAGACGGGCAGCAGAAATTTTCCATTCCTCTTTTTGGCGTTATTAATATCAGTTTTTTTTTTTCAACAGTCAAGATTTATATCCGTTGGGAAGTCCCCGCAACTCTTGACTGTTTGCCTCCCTGGTCTTCCTCCTGGGTTTTTTATACGCCATCAGATGAGAGGGGGAAAAAAATCAGAGCTTATTCTATTTGGGCCAATAAGATCAAATAGATATCAATATTTTTGAGGTGCAGCTTGTGCCAAGTGGGTTCTCCTCAAACCAATATCTACTGTTGGCTAAAGTCCAGTATGTTTTGTAGCTGAGAAGCTACTGGAAAGTATAATTGTTATTCTGTCCAATACAAGCGGACATCTCTCACTACCCATGTCTTTTCTTTCCTCTTAATTTGCTTGCTATTTCTTGCCTCGCATTCAGAGTTTATGCTTCCGGCATACAGCTGTCAGACTGCTGATCTATCTGGCATAGAATTAAGCAATTGATTTGGAACTTGTCTGTGAGCTGCATTTCAGAGATGGAGAGATGCACTGAGCTGTCCGATTAGCCCCAATTCTTGTTAAGAGGCTTGGCTGTGGCATGGAGGCCCCGTGGCATCTGCCATTCCTAGCTGGTAGACTGTGGGAGATGACGAGGCTGAGCCCGAGGGAGGAGGAGTCAAATGCATCATCAGTCTGAAATCCCTTCAGGCTCAGAAGAAATCTAAGACCAGTCATCCTTGAATTCCATTGATTCTTATCTACCGCCAATTTGCTTTGACTGTTAGTAGTTCAGCTTCTTCTAGAGTGCTTTGAGCCACAGTGGTGCAGTGGTTAAGAGTGCAGTACTGCAGGCTACATCTGCTGACTGACAGCTGTCTGCAGTTCGAATCTCACCAGGCTCAAAGTTGACTCAGCCTTCCATCCTTCCAAGGTGGGTAAAAGGAGGACCCAGATTGTTGGGGGCAACAGGTTGACTCTGTAAACCGCCTAGAGAAGGCTGTAAAGCACCGTAAAGCGCTATGTAAGTCTAAGTGCTATTGCTATTTATATATACACCTAAACTGCCCGGATTCTTGATTTCCAGACCAAATGTAGACCAAACTAAGAATCACTTTACAGAAGGCCAAGAGTAACTTTATTGAGAGTGGCTATAAGAAGAGAATATTGTAATTCTGATGTTGCTGTGCCACCTACCTTTTTTATGCTCATGTGAATTAGGGAGGTGTCTGGCTGGCTGCTTGTACATACTTTCTGCTTGTTTTGGGACTCAAACTATGTTTTCCTCCTTGTTGCTTTGATAATGGCTCCAGCCAATCTCTGTCTCAAAGGTTATCTTCCTTGTGTCAGGGTTCCGAAGGATGCCCTAATTAATTCATGAGCCTCAAGTTGATTCACGTTGGAGTCCACACCTTTCTCTCTGCTGGTCCCCGAGCCTTAATAGAAAGGGTATGGATTATCTCAAAAGAGTGGGGAATTCTACTTGATTTTTTAAAGCAAGTATGGACAGAGGAAGGTCCAGGAGCCACAAAAAAAGGAGTGGTACTACTAGAGCCACCAAATAGTTCCATGGAGAAGTTCCATTGGCTAGATTGGGATTTGACAATGTGTATATTCTCTAGTGGAGAAGGCTTAAGAAGGATGGAGCCTGTATGCTGTCAAGGGTTTGGACAAGCAGGGCTGAGAATGAGCTCTGGAAAGTGGATAATAAATTTGAGAAGTCACCGAAAGGAATATTAATGCAAACAGACGATTTAGCCCTCGTAATCCTTCAGCTGCTGGAAAGATGACATCTAAAGAAATGAAAAACGTTGCTTTAATTTTGGATCACTCCCTGACTTTACTTTTTTAGCCTCTATATTGATTGTAAAAAAATGTGATTTACTCTCATCTTAGCAAAAAAAGCTCCAGAAAATGCTTTGTTACAGATAACAGGGATTGCCCATTGGTCAGCTTGTCTTGCCTTTTTCAGTGGCAAATTCTTTGTTCTGACGATCATCAACAAATCTTCTAAAGTGCTAAGGATTTGTCTCTGAGCCAGAGTGCCATGTTTCTGACCAGAGTTGGAAAGAAGGTTGGAAGTACTGTCATCTTTATTTTTTATCTCGTCTATTTCATTTGGCCGAATGTAATCATTCAGCCTGGAAAACTAACATTCAGAGGGGATGGCTTCTTTTGATTCAAACTGGACCTTCCATTGATCTAAGTGCTAGAGCCCATTGTAACTACATAGCCAAAAAGGCATTAAGAGTCGTTAACCTAATCCTACGTAGCTTTTTATGTGGTAATATCACACTACTAACTAGAGCATACAAAACATTTACTAGACCAATCCTCGAATACAGCTCATCAGTCTGGAACCCACATTACGTATCTGATATTAACACAGTTGAGAAAGTCCAGAAATATTTCACAAGAAGAGTTCTCCATTCCTCTACTCGTTGCAGAATACCTTATGCCACCAGACTCGAAATTCTAGACCTAGAAAACCTAGAACTACGCCGCCTTTGGTCCGATCTAAGTATAGTATATAAAATCATATATTGCAATGACTTACCTGTCAATGAATACTTCAGCTTCAACCATAACAACACAAGAGCACACAATAGATACAAACTCAAGGTTAACCACACCAAACTTGATTGCAGGAAATACGACTTCAGCAACAGAGTAGTCAATGTCTGGAATACTCTACCTGACTCTGTGGTTTCTTCCCCAAACCCCAAAAAACTTTAACTTTAGACTGTCTACTATTGATCTCACCCCTTTCCTAAGAGGTCTGTAGGGGGCGTGCATAAGCGCACCAACATGCCTACCGTCCCTGTCCTATTGTTTCTTTTATTTTTCTTATACGTACCCATTTCATGTGTTCATAACTATGTATATACTTATACCTATTATCTTGTAAGCTATTGACAAATCAAATAAATTCTAAAAATAAATTCTAAATTGTCCTGAAGATGCTTTCCCAAAAGGCAACTGGACTTTCTTGGTTTCTTCCTTGAAAATATTTCACTGGTCATCCAAGAAGCTTCTTCAGTTCTGTTTCATTCAGAAATAATGGTGTTTCCATTGTTACAAAGATTAAAGCGCAGGAATTCCACACGCTCCAATAGGAAAATGACTTGATGCATATATATACTGTAAATAGACCCACAGCATTTCATGCATAAATTGTGATATAACTGCTGGCCTGAAGCTTCAGATCTTCACAATCTTTCCTCTTTAGTGCTCTTTCTACTTACTGCCTTCCCTGAATTCCTGAAATTATGCAATTTATCATCAGAATCCAAATAGTCAAATTTTGATTTCTCTGCAAGAGCAAAACTACAACGTGTCTAGCGCTTTGGGTTTTGTGGTCATGCAAATCCCTGATTTGCAGAAAATTGAGTGGTCCTCTTTGCTCATTGTGGCAAGCTGTAATAAAGTGCAAGCAAAGATGGGATTGGAATGAGCTTGATATGTAAGGAAAGTATGCTTCATCATAATTTGCTAGTTTCTTTGGCTTGGCTGGATTCACCTTGTGGCTACAGTTTTCCACTTGTTCCCACTTCTCTTCCTAATAATAATATCATCATAATGCTGTGGTTTGGAAGCATTCCATGAGATCTTTAAAAAGGTTTCTACCTCCCAGGACATTATGGTGTGTAATCCAGTCCTGTTTTGCAGCCTGAATTACAGCTAATCCTTGATTTGCAACCGCTGGTTTAATGACCTTTTGAAGTTAAAACGGTGCTGAAAACAGTTGTAACCAGGGCCAGTTTTTTTTCGTACTTATGACCGTTGTAGCATCCCTGTGGTCATGTGATCAAAATCCAGACCTTTGCCAACTGACTCATATTTATGACGGTTGCAGTGTCCCTGAGTCATGGGATCCCCTTTTTACAACCTTGTGACAAGGAAAGTCAAGGGAGAAGCCAGACTCACTTAATAACCATATGACTGCTTAACAATTGCAATGATTCACTTAACAAACATGGCAAGACAGATCATAAAATGGGGGCAAAATTCGCTTAGCAAATGCCTCACTTAGCAGCTGGACTTAAGCGTGGTGGCAAGTCGAGGAATACTGTACTTGAAATTTCTATAGCAGGTTCAGGGATGGGATTCTACCTGGTCGGTCCGGTTACCTGGCATGCACGCCATCCAATTTGCCTGCCTAATTTTTGATAATTTGCCGTTTTTCATTTATTTTCCAACCATCAGCTGTTCTGAATATCAGCTGTGCAGGGAGATTTAGATTAGCTAGAAAGCAGAAAACGGTTGGATTTCTTGCTTTCTAGCTAATCTAAAAGCAGAGCTGAACCTTCCTTAGGACTGAAGCTTCTGTTTTTCAGTGCAGACTCAGGTAGCAGATTGCAGAAAGGTAGATGTCTGAGTGAATCTGTGATTCTGTGAGCAACTCAATCTGCCTGCCTGCTTTGCCCGATTTTGGATAAAAGTTCCTCTTTTTTTAATAAAAAAATTCAATACTTACACAAATTTTTATATTTACATACAAGCCATGCCCACCCAGTCATGTGACCAACAAGCCACGCCCAGTTACATGACCACCAAGCCACACCCACAAATTAAGCCACACCCACAGAACCGATTGTTAAGAAATTTGAATCCCACCCCTGAGCGAGTGGGACTTTTGGTGGCACCAGAAAATCCTGCACTGCACCCATGTTTTGGAACAATCTCAGTGGCATATAAATTTTCCCTCCCAATTTTGCTCCCGCATCCATTCTCGTTCCTCCCTGCACAATGTCTGCGAGCACTTTCTCAGGCACGTAGCTCTCCTCGCCTGCATAAATTACCCACTCGTTTCTCGGTTTTGGATCTTTCCATTAAAGCATTTTATGATACAGAGACTCAGAGATGTACCGATAAGTGCCTGGGGACAAGATGAAAGGAGTGTATTTCTTTTAATGAAGTGACATCAATTCCTGTCTCGAGTATCTATGCTGATATGAAAGTGAGCTCTTTCCTATCAGCCTAACTCTCCAAACCAACTTTCTCCAATTTGATGGCTCCCAGATTTGATGGATTGCTGCTCCCAGTATTCCCACCTAGCCTGTTTAATTAGGGTACAGAAAAATACATGAAAACCAATGTACTGTATTTATTTGTCTGTTTATTGACCTTGACTATTGCCGAGTCCCATAGGACTACTGTCTGTAGGTAATATTGTACAGGTAGAACATCCAGGTAAATAATAAAACATTAGTGTAGGAATTTAAATAAATATATACAATGTAAATTAAAATTAAACTTCAAACAACAATCTAATAGTTTTTTAATGGTCTAATAAAACACATCACAGCTGAGGCTAACGTTATTTTTTTCTTGGTTTAATTCTGGTTACATTGGCCTACAGATATTTATTTATTTATTTATTCATTCATTCATTCAATTTATATACCGCCCTTCTCCCAAAGGACTTAGGGCGGTGCACAGCCAACTAAAACAATACATATAAAAAAGTTAAAACAGAATTAAATATGGGCTGCTCCCAGATCTAAAACCCCCAGTACTAAAACCATGATTAAAACCCAATTTAAAATCAATTTAAAATCATATGTAAAATAAATAACATCTCAAAGCAAGGCTGAGACTCGATTAAACATTTCTTCTATGCTTTGGCGAAAAAGAAATTTAATTAAACTTCTGTCCAATATTAACTAATATTTAAGACAATTCACCTAATAGGTTACTGCATATCAGACTAGAAAAAACAGGCCTTTCCTTCAGGGTCTTTGGCTTTGTTAAAATTAGTCTCTAGTGAGATATCAAGATTGTTTTGCAAGAGTAGGGGTTGGCACCTGGTACTGCTTCCGTAATACTTTTTTACATAATTAATTTATGGAATTCATTTCCTTTGGGGGAGTGATGATGATCATTGGGTTTGATAGCTTTAAGAGTGGATTAGGTACCAACCGTAAATGGATAAACAGTATTTGTGTTGGTAACACATGTTTTTTCCCCAAGTCGTTTTATTAAAATTACAATTACTGTAATTAAAAATTAGTACAAACTAAAAGAAAGTTGGAAAAATCGAAAGAAATAGTAAAAGGTACAGCTGGAATAAAAGGGTGTCTCCTTTTCATTGTTAAAACATCTGCCAGTTTCTTTTGTGCATCCATTGTAACATCTTTTCCTGGGGTCATTTTTGTAGCCAGTCATTTTTAAACCCACTTGATCTCTGTCTTGTCCCTTTTTCATAACATCTTCTAGACAAAGTCTATCTATAGAGGCAGATATCATGGTTGACATTGTTATTAATTTCTGACTCTCATTTTCCAAAAGTATCCTTCAACATTTCCAGTATTAGAATATTTGTGTCATTCTATAATTACCAGTCGAGTTTATGTATTCTTTTCTTTTAAATAAAATCTTTAGTACCCTCTAGTGTCCAATTTTTAAAATCTTATTTTTTAAAAAAACAAAACAAAATTAAAACAAAGAGCATTTTCCCACAGGAAGGTTTCTTTATAATTAATTCCAAAATCTTATTTCATATTTATCAGGATCTTATTTGTAGCCTTCCTAAAGTTTTAATCAAGCTTTTGATATTTATTTATTTTTTAAAAAACAAGTTCTTAAGCTTGTAGTTATTTTTTTCCTTGATTAAGGATGGAAAGAAGACTTAAACAGCGTTTTTAGACTTGTCAATCCAAAAGTTTCTAATAACAGAAAAGTAAAATTTCTGTATGTGTTTGGAAAAGGAAGTACGCAAGCTTTAGTGCCTTTTCAAAGGTGTAGACTGAAGTTTGAGCAACACCCCTTGTCTTTCCAGTGCTCAAAATCCCTTGTTTTGTGGTGAGAAATATCTGGAGTATTTGTGGGCAATCTCTGGATCTCTCCTTTGTCTATAGAGGTTCGAAGGGCCAATCTATTCTTTGGCTTTTTGTTCTTCCACCCTTCTTCCTCTGGAAGTAATTCATATTGTTGGCTAAATGGAGTGGCCCTCTTCTTTGTTCTTTGGAATGCTATTTGCTGTCAGTAAAATTTGTCCTCAGGCCTCATTCAGGACTTCCCAAATTTCCTAACTCCTTCGTTTAATCCAGTGCAACTCCTCTTAGGTTTGCTGCTCTTTATTCATGAATCCTGCACCAGCACTTTGCATGCTGCTTGTTTCTCTGAATTAGGCTGAGCAAAAGATCTTGGAATACTAGGACATTATGATAGCTAACCCATAAGGGCTTCCTTGTGGCTGGTGGAAGAAGAAGGCCCTGACCGCCATGTCAGCGATTCTTAGTTCTCCCAGGACAAATAAAAGAGCAAATGTAAGGCCACATGTCAAAAGAGGAATGATCCTTATTGCTTTTCTAAACATTTCCTAGTATTTCTCCTCTAGGTGCCAGGAGCCAAAATCCAAGCTGACATTTTAGCTAGATAGATAGTACTTCAGCAAAAAAACAAAACAAAACCCAAGACATTGCCATTCCACACCTGGCATGTCTGATGCACTGGATTCATGGAGAGTAAACATGAAAACCACTGTTTGCCTTGAGACAATGGCAAGAATAAGAACTCCCAAGAACGAGACTCATGACCAACATCAGCACATGTAGCCCACGGAATCTCCTCCGCTTCCTCCTCCTCCTCCTCCTCCTCCTCCTGCTGACGTTTCCCCCCCCTGAACTCTGCCTTCTGCATATCTACCCCAGCAGAAGGAAGCCTTGATTTCTTTTTAGATGGAGTTCATAAACTCGCAGTTAAGGAGAGCGGCTGGGCACAAAGGCAGAGCTTGTTGTGCTGATTGTTTGCCTCCTCAATACGCGTTTCCTTAGCTTCGTGGAGGACTTGGCTCAGACTTTGGCCTTCACTGAATGAACAAGAAAGCCATTATTTCCACCCCGGCATTAATTGCGGAAGCAAAATATGGAGGGAAAAGGCACCGGGGTGTTGTGGGTGGCTTTGAAATATGGCAGGGCCCCTGTTGCTTTTTTCTTTGTTTTGGGGAATGTCTAAAGCCATCCACTCTTTTTTTAAGGCAGTTTCCTGTGGGGGGAGGGGACAGCAATGCAAGGTAGATTACACAACACAAAATCAGAATTTGCATCATGGTGGCAGGAAGGCTGGGGCTTTCCATGGCGTTAGATGAAAGTGTGGGGCCCCAAGAAGCTAATGGGGTTCTCCATGAAACTGAAAGATGATGATGAAGATGATGATGCATTGCTTGATAGCACTGGGTGCTCAGATCAGTTCAGGGAAGAAATAATTGCAGATTCAATATAGTACTAAGAATAATTGATCAAAGCCAATAGCAAGGATTGCCATCAGGCCAGAGGATGTTGTCATGCCTGGAAAAAGGATAATAGAATCCGAGAAGTGTTTCAGACAGCATTCCAGGAACGAATCTAAATTTGAGAAGGCCCTCTTCCAAAATCACAGTCACAACTCCCTGGGAGTTGAAGTCCACAAGTCTTAAAGTTATCATGGTTGGAGACCCCCGACGTAGAGAAAGCCTTTGGACAGTACATGGACTCACCTCAGTACATGGGGTGGGCTGGAGACCCTGTCAAGAGGTGTACCTGAGCAGAAACCCCTCAGAGAGTATTTTTGAGAAGATCAGCCCATGCCCTGCAGCACCTCTTTGGGCTGCCCCTCCGAACAAGGCAACAATTTTGCTTCTGGGTGCTATGGGTCAATAGGAGCCTTGTACTTCTGGGGAAATAACGCCTTTTGTCTGGCATTGTTGAGCTCATTCAGGTTTCTGTGGTCAGTTGGTTTTATATTTAGCTTAGGAGAGCCACATAGTAAGGGCCGCCTGCTGGATATCAAATCCTTTGGACATCTGCTGCAACTCTGTGCTAAAATTAACTGATAAAAATAGGCCCTGATTGTCCAACAGAGGTGCAGAGAATGGCGATGGGCAAATCGTAGTAAGAATCGCCCATCTGAGAAAACGTTGGCCTCACAATTGCCAGCCATGACATTACCTTGAGGAGGGAGAAAAATCAAAGCAGCTTTGTGCTGTTTATAATTCTGTGGTTGGCAGTAGAAGATTGAAAGTTGCTTTTTGAGAATGTTAGGAAAGCATTCAGGTAGAATCCCATCAGAGGTGGCATTCAGCCGGTTCTCACCGGTTCCACAGAACCGGTAGCAGAAATTTTGAGTAGTTCGGAGAACCGGCCAATCCCACCTCTGACTGGCCCCGCCCCCATCTCTTCTCTGCCTCCCATCGAGTCCCAGCTGATTGGCTGGGTCTTCTTTGGTTGCCCTGCACAGGAGAACAGAGCCAGAAAGCAGGTTAGTGGGGTAGGGAGGGAATGGGGATTTTGCAGTATCCTTCCCCTGCCATGCCCACAAAGCCATGTTCACAAAATCAGTAGTAAAACTTTTTGAATCCCACCACTGAATCCCATATCTTGCTTTTGGTTTCACCAAACTGATCCATGCCACATTCTGGACTGGCACTCCTTCTGTTTCTCCCTTTGTGAGGGAAGTACTAGCTGTAGGAAAATTGTTATTTGTTTACTTCATCCCAACAGGCAAGACTTGCCTGCAAACCAGAGGATCAAAGCAAAAGTATTACAAGCAGCAGCTAGTTGATATGTTGAGTTCAAAAGGACTGAAGTTCAGGTGATAATAAAGAATTTTAAATCCAGGTTGAGCTATGTTGGCCAGAGACTTACCACAGCAGAACTGATCACCAGCACCAATGTTTTAGGATTAATTGCAATGTAGGAGTGATGGATTCAGCTTTATCCTTTTTGTATCCAACTATTGAATGTCCACGAAGCATCTGTATGGTAAATCTCTATTAATTGTCCATTTTATGCTATTCTTTGAAATAATTCTGAAGAAAAAGCATCCATACTTCATTGGAAGTTTGCTTCATATGAACATTGGCGATCCCTTGGACATTGGGTGAAGGCAGGAATAGATTTTGCTGGGATTCTTGAGTAAGTTTCAGGGCAGAATTAATTGATTTTTTTCCGGCAGCCTTTAAAATGAGTAAGGGAAGTGGTGCTATCTGTTGGATATGCAGTTGTTCATATGTTGCAACAGCTCTCAGCTGAAACAAAGAAATGGAAATATATTTAGAAATGTTATTTAAGAATGCATAGCAATACTTTTGAAGGGAAGAATATAGGCAGCTTTGAGAGAAATGAACATAATAGGATTTTCTTTCTGATCTAAAAGGAGCACAAGCAAAAGTGTTAGGGCTATAGGATTTGGAATACTTATTGTCTTACTGAAATTAGTATAGACAGATACAGATTAACAGAGTTGGAAAGGACCCTGTTGGTCATCTAGTCCAACTCTCCACCCAAGCAGGAGACCCTACGCAATTTCTGACAGATGGCAGTCCAGTCTTTTCTTGGAAGCTTCCAGGGATGAAGCTCCCACAACTTCTGAAGGCAACTTCTGTTCCATGGGTTGATGGCTCTCGCTGTCAGGAAATTCCTCCTTATTTCCAGGTTGAATCTCTCCTTGTTCTCCTAGTGAATGGG
Source organism: Bungarus multicinctus (assembly GCA_023653725.1). Taxonomy (NCBI): domain Eukaryota; kingdom Metazoa; phylum Chordata; class Lepidosauria; order Squamata; family Elapidae; genus Bungarus; species Bungarus multicinctus. The sequence goes on from CM042837.1 coordinate 25,553,308, forward strand.
TTGGTATTGGATTGAAAAGAATATTACAGCCAGGAATGGATAGGACCATGGACTGATGAATGATTAGTCCATTTGGCACAAAACATTTATGCTGCAGAGAGCCCATCTTTTGAATTTCAGATATTTTTAGAGGGTGTAGAGAGTTGAACTCAGATCAGCTGTCTGCTGTTGACTACACTATGTTGGCTTCCTTTTTCCGCCCGCCTCCTTTTAAATCTTTCTTAAAGATAAATTTTATCCTGTCTTTATTATTGTAACAGTTGCTCAAAGTGTGTCACCCCACTGGCTTTCGTGCCTAAGGCAGGACTAGAACTCACTGACTCCTGGTTATTGTTCCAGTGTTCCCCACCTGGCTTTCGTGCCTAAGGCAGGACTAGAATTCACCATCTCCTGGTGATTGGTCTAAAATCACCCAACTGGTTTTCAGGACTAGAACTTTTTGGGGGTGAACTTGCCTCATGCGATAATAATGCCATCATTTTGAAGAATTTGGGGAATTTGTTTTTGAAAAGGAACAAGAAGCAATTAAAGGAATTCTCCTGGCCCATAAGGTTTTGCAGAGACATAGATCTATTTCCCTGGGACCTTTTCAGAATTTCCAAGCAAAGCCACAAATCCAGGGAAAAGATTTGGCTGCATGAAACAATTTTGTCGTTAATGCTTCTGTGCATACCGGAGAACCTTATTTCCAGATTAGCCCTAGTGCAGCCCTAGTGGGCAATAAGTGGGCAACGAAATTAAAAATAAGCGATTGGAGCATCTGCCATGGTGTCTCTTAGTGGTCAGAAATATTAGGCGTCAAGATCGCGAGTGTTTTATTCGTAGGTTTAGCTTTTGCCCTGGGCCAATTTTGAAAAAGGTCGCCGGATTTTTAGAACTCCGTAGGGAAATTTTTATGCAGAACAAAAGGGTGAGATGGATTAGCACTTGAGATGAATTAAAGACCGAATTATGAGGTTTCTACAGAAGGTAACCTTGCGCAGTGTATGCTAAGCAAATAACCTGAAGTTGTATCTGCCTTGTAAAAGAAGAATAGCCCACAACTGCTTTCAAAGTAGTCACCAAAGCCCTATTTTTATGTGTGACAGCAAGAAAATTATTAAATACAGAAAGCATAATCATATGAAACTCTATAATCTTCTTCCTGGGAAGAAATCTAGGAGCGTCTGAAAACCCACTGTGGTAGATGCTGATGATTGCAGATGAGTTAGCATCATGTAACTTCACTCAGTAAATTACAATTGTGAATTGAAAGCAGTATTGAAATTTTACTTTGCAGATTCCTTTATAGGAAAGCTGCAGAAACTGCCTGGCTTTTTTCTGAAGCAGTATTGTTGCTGCTCTTGAAAATATTCTTAAGTTACATGCATGATTTCTCTGGTACTTCGGTGTTGGGAGTGGTGGAAAACAGAAGTGGCCCCTTGTGTATTTCCTGGGAAATTTGAAACTCCCGGTCTCTCAATTTCTAAGCTGATGCCTTAACCACTGCACCAAATAGGATCTCGCATTATTATTAGCAGTAATCCAACTTATATATGTACTGCCCGACTCCCAACTTCTCTGGGTGGTTAAATGTTAAAAACAATACAACAATAAACAAAGGAGGAGTTGGGAAGAGTTGAAACAAACTGAATTGGACCAGTGTGTTCATCCACTTGATTTGGAATGGAGACCCTATTCAAGCAATCAGAATAGAGCTGGAAGGGACCTTGGAGGTCATCTAGTCCAACCCCCTGCTCAAGCAGGAGGCCCTCTACCATTCCAGACAAATGGTTGTCCAGTGTCTTCTTAAAGACCTCCAGTGATGGAGCACCCACAACTTCTGAAGGCAACTTCTGTTCCTCTGGTTCATTGTCCTCCCTGTTAGGAAGTTTCTCCTTAATTCTAGGTTGCTTCTCTCCTTGGTTAGTTTCCATTCATTGTTTCTTGTCTTGCCTTCTGGGTGCTTTGGAAAATAAGTTGACCCCCCTTTTCCTTGCGGCAGCCCCTCAAATGCTAGAATCATATCACCCCTTTTTTTCCTCCAGCTTAGTGATATCCTGTGGACTGGAGTATATTTTGGGGTTCCGTCTTAGAGCAATTTCTCAAGTGAATGCTGCATTTCTCCCAGGAATCTTTGCTAGTGGGTTATTAATCTTGCAGCCAATGTTTATACCTCACAAATTTCAGGCTTTTGTGCTCTTGCAAAAAAAAATAAAAGTGTCATTAACGGTGTGTCATAAAATGGAATATAAATCCACAGAGACTGCTTGACCAAAGAGGCAAGATGAAAGCAAAATGACATTTGAAATGCTATCAATGCACATTTGTTGTTGAGCTCATTGTGTTGTGGTTGAAATGATTTGAAACGTGTTGCCTTTTGTGCCACGGTGTAATTTTCCCCCGTGCAATTCCTCCATCTTTTCTTCTTCCCCCTCTCGCCAGTGAACGGTTCCTTCTTCTGGATAAAAGCCATTCCTTCCCCCACTGTGCTTTGTGGCTGAGGTTTCTTTCCATTCATCCCTGCTGTAGCTCCTATTAATCAGCCTCTAAAAATGTTTTCAAAGGACGGTAAAAAAAAGAAGAGAAGAAGAATTCGCTGGTGCTTGAAAAGCTGCATGTTTGAATGCCCATTTGACTTATGTCCCCATCTGGTAAGGGAAAGAGAGTTGGTATTGAAGTGTGGGTTTTCTGGAAAAAGTTGGCTCAGAAAAATTTCCTGTACTTGAATAAATGGATTTTACAATAATTTTAAAATACATGACTTTTCCTGTACACGAATACTTTTAAGACTTGTGGACTACAACTCCCAGAACATGACTGTCTGAGGAATTATGGGAGTTGAAGTTCACATGTCTTAAAGTTGCCAAGGTTGGAGATCCCTTATATAGATGGATTGGGTACTACTTGCTTTTGTGCATCCCCCCAAAGGTTAAATACATTAGAGTTAGAAAAGTAATCAAGTTGTGGTGGCTGTAGTAACAAGCATAAGGAATTGGCCGATAAATATCACCCTCCTGAGTTCTGATAACTTACCAACATCCAGAAACAGTTTCAGAACAAAGCAGTCCTGAGCATGTTTACAGAAAGAAATTCTGAGCCAACGACTGGATTTTTGACTTCCCCAAGGAATTTGTAATTGGCTTTCAGGAACAAAAACATTGCTCACTTAAGCTTGTATTTCCAGACCCTGATTCTCCGTCCAAAGAATGAATTCTTTGGTGAAAGTTTGGGTTTACTATTTGTCTCCACCTGCTGGGTGAGAAACAATATTTGGGCTACCTAATTTTGCTCAAATGGGTCTCTTAGAAATAAATAATAATAAGTGGCTAGCAAACTTCAAAGCCTTAATTTGAGGAGTTTTGGCAGTGACGGATTTGTCTCACTGGCCCTTGCTGGGTTTTCGCTGGCTAATAGTGCAGAAGGAGGGAAAACAAATTTTTGTTTCCTTTCTCATAGAATTTAGAACATGGTTTCAGTGCATGAAAAGATTATGCAGCGCTTCAGATTTGAAAGGTGATTTGGAGTAGACAAGAGAGTAAATGTTGGTAGCTCATGAAAGCAGCCGCATGTCTTTCCAAGCTTTTCATGGCTGCTTCAATGAGATGTCATCTGTTCTTGACTCTGCAATCTCTTAGTTTTTGGAATCTTTTTCTGGAAGTTAAATTCAAAGCCTTTCCTGGTAGAGTTAATTATTACCATACAAGCTCAAATAACTTATTCGTTCATCTATTCACCCTTTGTGGAAAATATCTGTGGGAAATTGTTCTTATTTAACCTCAGAAAATATTTGGGGAACAAAATTGAAAGCTTGCAGGGTGAGATTTTGCACCAAGCTATCGTTCTCTTAAAGGACTTTTCTTCTTTGTCTTTTGGTGCTTCTCAATCCTCAAAAATCTTCTTGTATCGTTGAAATTGAGCTGGTCCTGCATGATGGGATGAAGTGATGCTGTCAGCGTGGTATCTTTTTTCCATGCTATACAGCTGCACTTGTCAGACTAATGGAAAAAATCAAGTCTTATTTTGACCTGAATTTGATATACTATTGATTTCTTTGTGTTACGTAGGTGGTAATGCAGGACATTGAATTCCTTAATCTCTTTGCAGGATAAGTTGCCAGTTGAAAGGTTATTCGTCCCTGACATTTATTATTATTAATACGATAAAAGCAGGAATGTTTGAACTCCTGCCGTGCCACATTCACTTTGATCTGGCCTTAACCCTTGAACCAGGAGGCCCCACAATGTCACGCAAGCAAACATAGACCAAATCTATGTTGAAAGAAAGCATGAGTTCCAGGCCTCACCATGTTCTTTCCTTGTCTTTCCCTTCCTCACGCTAGTTAGGCACATCAGGCTACACCAGGGGTCTTCAACCTTGACAGCTTTAAGACTTGTGGACTTCAACTCCCAGAATTCCCAAAGGCTGAAGAAGCTTCTTGGATGAGAAGTGAAACTCCTTCAAAGAAACACCAGAAAGTCCAGTTGCCTCTTGAAAAAAGCACCTTTGGGAATTGAAATTCACAAGTCTTAAAGTTGCCAAGTGTAGAGACTCTGGCCCTAGCTAAATAACGAGTAATTGAAATCAGAGTGGCCATCTTTATCAGACCAAAGACTGAACTTGGCTTTTTTGTGATACATTGAGATGGTTCTTTATGAGTCAGAGAAGGTGAGAAGAAAGTTTGCACCAGACTGAAGAATGGGACTTGGAGTCAAACATGTTTGGTTGGTATAGGTTGAGGTGGGTTGCCGTAATGCAGCCAGCAAAAAACAAATATCTGTTCACCTTAGTGGGTTCATATGGCAAGAAAGAATCAAAGTAAAAGCTTTGTAAAAAAAAATATAACTTCTTTCTCTAGTGTGAGAAAGAGAAAATAAAGTCCAGGTGTTCCTAAATGTTCCTGTATCCTGGACAACATCTGGCTTCCATTTCTTTGTGCATCCTATTGCTTCCTCTAGGACTTCTTGCTGCCTTAGCTCTTCTGGATGCTTCCTCGTTGACAATGTGGATTTTTTTTTTTTGACAAAAGTCAGAGCAGTGAAGACTTCTATTCCCTGCTCCTGTCCTCCCATCGAGCAGCCCCCTTTGCAGCATGGAAACCCAGCACGTAAATATTTCAGATACTGCTTCACCATTAAGCATCGATTATGAACTACTGTGTTTTTAATCCAGACAAACAGGAACTAAAAATAAAAGCTGTCCGTGACTTTGATGAGGGAAACAAAAAGCAGGACAGCAACATGACAGCTTCCCTACCTCATTCAGGAGCTTTTATCTTCCATCGAAAGATTGTGGCCAGCGTCCTCTTCTAAAGTTAGAATATTGGCTTTTCTCCCAGCAAAGAGAGTTTTATCTTTTTAAGGAAAACTACCACCTAGTGGTGTTGAATGGCTCCTAATGTTACTTCTCCAAACTAGAAATAAACGAGGCTAACCCCAAAAGACACTGTGAATCAGAGCTCTTTCCAATCAGGGGGAACCAGAAACGCTTTGGAAATCCATTAGAAAATCCAGTGCTGGATCCTGATGGTTTGGTCCCGAGGCTCCTTCAATGCGACTAGATTTTTGTAGAGATGTGTTTACACGAATTTTCCTGTTGCTCGCTTCTGGGTGTTGGTGAATTTGTGAACATGAATACATGTCACCAGAGAAAGGGGGAATGTTGGAGTTGACTATGCTGATGGGATTGGAAAGAGCTGATGTAGGGTTTATGACAATTCACCACTGCCAACTTGTCATGGCCAACTCATCATGGTCAACTCGTTGCAGGACAACTTGCTGTGGGTCAAGAGTTACACAAATATCAAAGAAATGGTGGAATAGGATCATTGAAAAAAGGATGCAAAAGCAAGGACAGAATGAAATGGGAATGGCAAAAATTAAAATAATTTTTATTTATTGTAAATAATTAAATAGAATTGTTAAATTGTCCCATAGTGAGTTATTCTATGGTGAGTTGGCCATGGTGAGTTGGCCATGGTGAGTTGGCCAGGTTGAGTTGGCCATATTGAGTTGGCCATGGTTGTGGCAAGTTGCCCCATTCCCGACATTTAGGAGGGGCTCAGTATAAGACACTTTTACAGGGTGGTCTTAACAATGCTTCAGCAGCAGGAGAACAACCATCCCTTGGCATTTGAGTTTTGCCTGTAGTCTTTCCTTTTCTTTTTGACACCATGGAGTTACTGCTTCGGATTAATGACATACAATAAAGAAGCTACTTAAGATGGTATCCCTCCCCCAGTTTTCCCCATCTGCTTTTCATGAGCAAGCCCCATGTTTTACATGAAAAGTCATTATCTATTGTATGGCAAGGCCTGTTCCTCTTCTTGTGCTTTTTCTGATAAGTCTTACCCTTTAATTAAGCATCTGGTTCTACCTGTTCATAAAAAATATGTTTTGCATTGACAGACTTGAGGAAAGAGTGGCTAGTCCTGGGGAGGCAGGCTGGGTGCCAAATGCAACAGAAATGCCCAGGCAGGGTCTTTGGCTTTGGAGGTCATTTGCTTTCTTCTTCACCATCATTGACCCAAAGATGTTCTTGTCCTCTTAAACCAACACTAGATGACAGAAACTCTGTAAATAATTGGACTAGAATAGCTGCTTTTCTTCCTGCTCTCTGTAGCTTCTTCCACCAATGTGTAACACTACAAACCATCAGTCACGTCCAGTCCTTTCTCTACTGAAGTTGGGTTCTCTTGTCTGTATCACCAGTCTCTAAGCCAGAAACATTTGTATTTTACCTTGCCTAAATCTGTCTGCTTCTCATCCCCTCAAAGAGTGGCCAATGAGGCTATGTCCTTGCATTGCTGTTATTTAATTTAGTTGTAAACAACCTCATTTGGAATGGGAAGAAAGCCTTTTTTTCCAGTTAAAATGCACAAAAGGAGATGTTCTTCTTCATTTTATGCTGATGATGTCATCTTTGTAACTCTGGCCCCTCAGAGTGGCTTGCATAGATTATTTTTGACCCCTGGTTGCTTGGAAACTGACTAATGATTAATTATGAAGAAAAAACGAGCTGTGGACGTGGCTAAAAAGTTCCCCAAGCACATTGACACTTATTTCAGTAAACAAATCCCCACACCTTGTTCCTTAAGTTACCTTATTTTTTGTCATTTGGAAGGTGGCTTGATCATTATGAAGGCCCCAACACAAAATAGCATCGGTCAGTCATTAAATAGGTTTGCAAAGTTTTGCACATTGTCAAACACAATCCAGTTTTCTGTGTATATTAAAAAGGGAGTTGTTTACACTGAAAACTAAACTAACGGTATTCCAAACAATTGTTGAGGTCATCTGTCTCTATCTGTCTATCATCACAGTTTCTGGAACCTTGGAATCCATCTCTGACTCCAGATGCTAAGTTGATATTTGATCTTCCAAACATTGATGGGAATTAGAATTAGGAGTAAGACTGAGAGGTGCAAATTCTGAAAATACTTCCTACTTCTACATAAATGGTCAGTCATATCCTTGAAATGGAACATGGCCATCAGATATTTTTCCCCAGCCTACATACTCCAACCATATTTAAGGAAGACCCCGATTGCCTTCTTTGCTATGCTGGCTGGTTGTGGACCTTTTTCAGTTTACAGGACACCATGGATACTGATGGCAGTAGTTGAGTGTTGGGCTAGAAGTAGTGATAGATTATAAACCTTGGACAAGTATTTCCCTGAAGGCCTGTTCTGGCCATGTTGGCCCCGATTCCTTCTGCCTCATCCTAACTCACTTTCTAGGAATAGCATGCAAGAGAGGAGTTATATGCACGGCATAGGATTCCTGGAAGGAAAAAGAGGATTACGACATCTGCTTAATAACAGTGGAGATGCCCAACCTCAGACTGGAGAAGGTCACCGTAATAATGAGAACATGCAAAGATGATTACATTTCCATCCTCTTTGGAAGGAAGCTGTTAGACAGATTTGAAGGCCAGGCTGTCCCCTTGGTTTTTATTTGCAGAGAAGTGAGCCTCTCACGGGTTCAAGCAGCAAGCTTAATGCTGACTTTTTCACATCAAGTTATTTGGAAGGATTTCAGCAAGATGATCTCGGTGCCTGAGAAGGCCACGCTCACCCGGGTTTTGACTAGTTTGGGGTTATTTTAAGAGCCGTGTCTCTCAACTTCATGGAGCCAGTCGGTTGTCTGGTTTGGGTTTCACACTGACTGAAGAAGCAATACTCTTGTTGTTCACTTATTGAGAGTGTGGGCTGAAGCAGGCCATCTGTCCAGAAATATTGTCGGTATCACTTATCTGTAGGCTAGAGAAACACGGAGAGGAGTGTGTTTGATGTGATTTGTGGAGAACAGATGTAGGGACTCAAAAGTCAAGGAAGCCTTCTTGATGTCAATGTTTCTACAACTCAGGTTGAAATTCTGAACACGTTTCAAATGGCCACTTGAACTTTTGACGGTTCTGAAACCTTGGTACTAGGTAATCCTCAACTCAGGAGCCCAACGGAGCCCAACGTTTTATGTCGCCAAGTGAGATGGTTCTTCAGAGAGTTTTGGGGCATTTTACAAAGTTTCTTGCGATTGTTGTTAAGTAAATCATTGCAGTTGTTAAATTAAAATATGGTCATTAAAACATGGCATCCTCGCTGACTTTGCTGTTCAAAAGGTCACAAAAGGGGGACCACGTGACCCGCAGAGACACTGCAACTGTCATAAGTATGAGTCAGTTGCCAAGCATCTGCATTTTGTTCAGAGACCCTGAGGATGCTACAACTGTTGTAAGTATGAAAAATGATTGTAACTCACTTTCTCTAGTGCTGTTGTACTTCGAACAATCACTGAATGAACGGTTATAATTTGAGGATTACCTGTACTTGGAAACCCAGTTCTTCCATTTCTGGATCCCTAATGAGAGATAATTTTCCTGGAAATATCAGCCTGGCTGTTAATTCCTGACCATTTCTCCTGGCCCACAACCGCAAAGGGTTTGAGGAGGGAGAGTTACGTAAGAACTTCCTTTATTGCCTGGGAAGAATTACAAGCATACCTCGGAGATCTTGCGGCTTCGGTTCCAGACCACTTCCATAAAGTGAATTATCACACAATAAAGCAAGTCCCACAAATATTTTGGCTTCCCAACACAAATAAAAGTGATGTTCACCCCGTACTGCAGTCTATTAAGCACACGACAGCATTACGTCTAAGAAAACAAGGTACATACCTTAATTATAAAACACTTCATGGTTTAAAAAACACTGGTTCTCATCTGAGCGAGTCGTATTGTCTTGCTGGAAGAGGGCCTTGTTTAAAAAAAAACCTGGAATATCTGCGAAGAGCAATGAACCGAAGTGTAATAAAAATGAGGTATGCCCATACTTGGAATTGTTGAAATGCTGTAGACACGTTTTGGGTCAGGTACTAGTTTTATTGTAAACTGTTTTGAAGGACCCAGTTCAATGTTTTCAACTGAACTGGGTTAAGTTGAACCTGGTTTTCAGTATTGAAAATTTGAGTTTGAACCTAGAGTTAAGGAGAAATTTCCTGAAAGTTAGAACCATTAGTCAGTGGAACGACTTGAAAGGTGTTATTCAGGTAGTTCTGACCGGTTCTGGAGAACCGGTAGTGGAAATTGTGAGTAGTTTGGAGAACCGGCCAATCCCACCTCTGACTGGCCCCATCAACCCCATCTCTTCTCTGCCTCCCATTGAGTCCCAGCTGATCGGCTGGGTCTTTTTCTCCCTGCACAGGAGAACGGAGCTGGAAAGCAGGTTAGTGGGGTGGGGAGGGAAGGGGGATTTTGCTGTATCCTTCCCCTGCCATGCCCACCAAGCCACGCCTGCAGAACTGGTAGTAAAGAATTTTGAATCCCACCACTGAACAACTTGCTTCCGAAAGTTGTGGGTGCTCCAACACTAGAGGTTGTTAAGAAGAGACTGGACAACAATTTGTCTGAAATGGTACAGGGTTTCCTGTTTGGGCAGGGGGTTGGACTAGAAGATCTCCAAGGTCCCTTCCAAGCCTGCTGTTTTGCTATTCTATTATTCTGATGTGTTGTGAGCCTTACCTTATCTTTTTAAGCAGAGCTTCAGTGAAGCAGGCTGGAGGCTTCCAGATGGAGCTTTCTACTCTATAGATCAGGGAGGTCCAACCTCAACAACTTGAAGATCTGTGGACTTCAACTCCCAGAATTCCTGAGCCAGCTATTCTGGGAATTAAAGGCTACAGGTTGCTAAGGTTGGACACTGTAGATGCTCTTCCTCCTTATTCTGCGGTAGCATATTCAGCAAACTAAGGTCAAGGAACCACCACTTGCTATATTGAGAGAAACTATCTTCTGTTGATACCCTTTCAAGCTCTTCCATGTCCTCTTCCTTTGTTTTATCATAAAGAATGTGTTAAGGAGGGAAAGGTAAATTACCGCATTAACATATTGATTAGATTTGTCAGGAGCTCTTTGCCGGTCAATTTCTGTTGTTCGGCTCAGCATTTCTTCATCAAATGTTCTAGCTACTTCTCTAAGAAATTAATGGGCAAACCAAGAAGATCGGTTCGCCTCTTCCAGAAGCTTCTGATTTTGTAATACTTCATCCCACAAAGTGTCCAGAGAGTCATGGTGACACATTATCCTTGATCAATCTCTTCTCTGGAAATCTAGCACAGGTAGTCCTCAACTTAAGATCACAATAGATCCTGGAATTTTACTTGTAAGCCATTGCAGTTGTAAATTGAGGCACTACAGGACTGGACTCGATTTTATAACCATTTTTACCATGTTCATAAAGCAAGTCATATGGGTAAAGGAATCATGTGGCCAGTAAGCAAATCACTTAAGCAACCATCGTAAATCAAGAACTACCTGTAATGATTTGTTTTCTACACTAGAAATGGATTTTCTTTGGTGCTGGGGGAAGAGAGTTGAGCAGTCTCACCCACTCCTGTTAATTAACTCTTACATTGAGTCTCTTTGCCATACAACTTTTAGTTTGGCTTTAAGGAAATGTGGGAAGTGGAAAGGCCAAGTTGTGGATCATGCCGTTCTTCTCAAATAGTGTCTGCTTATAGAGGATGAAGAAGAAGATGATGATATCTATTCAGTTGTGTCTGACTCTTGAATCAGGTCTCTCCACATCTTCTGATCTTGCACTACTTCTTCTGTGATTTGGTGGGCATCAGTTTTGATGTTGCTACTTATCAATAGGTAGTAGCATTTTTAACTGTTCAGTTGTATCCGACACTTGGGAGACTTTATAGGCAAATGTCAAGCACAGCTCCTTTCAGTTGTTGGATGTTCATCTTCATACCAGTTTTGATGGTGTCAAACCAGTGAGTCCTTTGCTCGTCCCTTCTTCTTGGTCTACTAGTATTCTTAACATCATTGACTTCTCCAGTGAATTTGCATGCAAGACACCACCAAAGTAAATTAGACGTAGTCTTGTGGTCTTGACTTCTAGTGATATGTCTGGTTTTATACTATTCAGCGCTTTTCTGCTGGTAGCTCTGGCTGTCCATGTTATATACAATAATGATCAACTCATAAAATACTTCTCTGGTCTTTTTAAAGTTGCCAACAGAAAGGGAGGGGGGAGCAGTGCGGCAGCTTGCAAACCAAAACTGCAATCCATAAATGTTTTCAAAGATAGTAACTAGGCGATTGAAGTTTCTGCCATGCAGAATTCTAACTGGAGAGCATGATTGATGACTCTGGGCTATGGCTGTGTCCCATTGGAGAATATGAATTAGGATACACCCAGGGGGTGAGGGGAAAACCAGGTCAAGGGTGACAATGAATGATGTGTCTCAGAGTCGGCTACACCCAGGCAGTTCTGGACATGTCCCAATAAATCCTTTTGAAGTTTTGGCAGTTTGGCTCAAGACTCATGATTTAAATGGGGGTAACTGCCAGAATCCTGACAGCAATTTTATAGATCCATACATGGAAATTAATGAGACTTGTAGCTGGTCCTGGAGTCTTCAGGGGAGGTCCACTTGACCAGTGGAAGTGCTCTGGGGTGGTGTATTTTTGTTGGGCTAGTCAATGTGAACCATCTGTTTGCCAGAGCACTTCAATCTGGAGATGCAACATTGGGTTGATACCCACCTATAATGATGACTTCTCCGTTCTGTTCTGCATGGCTAATCCAATGATCTCTTATTAATTCTGCACCAGTTTCCTGATCCGTACCATTTACTGCACTTGATATTCCCTTGCTTTGATTAATTTGGTGCTTAGCTTATCATAAGAGAGGCGAGAAACGAAATGGCGATCATTACTCAGAGATGAAAGGGGACATCATAGTAGACCCCTGAGCTTTCATCGGTCAAAATGCACTCAACGCATCCAAAATTGGGGCAGCAACAAGATAGGAAATTATTGAGCTTGTATGTTTCTTCACAACAAAGATAAATTAAGAAGGGAGGGGGTTTAGTCTATAGTGTCCTTTTTTTTCCTGAAGCAGAGGACAACTGTCTCATTATGCAGATAAGAGTACTGAGGATATGCAATTTTTCTGATGGCTGGGGCAATTGGTCTATCTTGCTTTAAGTTCCCAGATTTTATGAGGAAATGGGAGGCTTGAGACAGATTGGAAGAGGCTGTAATTAATTAATTTATCAGGCCTGTTCCATCATGCTAATAGAATTAGCATACTCATTCTGATTCATTGCTGTACACCAGTCCTTTTGTGCACAAACAAGCTGAGGGGTGTAACCTTTGGTTGCAACCTTGCTTTCTTCATCTCATCAAGCAGTTCTGCCTCTGCCAAGTACCAGCATTTGACTGATGAAAATTGCCATGCTCTTTTGGGACCCGCTTTAATTACGGGGACGCTGGTCTTATCGAGAGAGAAGATAACGTGCTTTTTTAAAAATCTCAGCTCCCTTTAGGGCAGGGGTGGGGGACCATGTCCCTTTTATGATGTGTGGACTTCAAATCCCAGAATGCTATGCTGGCTCAGGCATTCTGGGAGTTAAAGCCCACATATATATCTGAATTTTGCTTCAGGGCATGTTCCTTCACATGGTAGATGCTTAAAAGAAGCTGAGAGCGGTTGGTTGAGCTCACAATGTGGTTCTTTCAGATAAATGAGGGAATGCTTTGGTCAAGGTGAGTTTGCAGCACCATGAGGGTTTTGGTAGGACCTGGTGGCATAGTGGTGAGAATGCAGTACTGCAGGCTGACTGCCCACAGCCAGGAGTTCGATCCTGACTGTCTCAAGGTTGACTCGGCCTTCTACCCTTCTGAGGTTGATAAAATGAGGACCCAGATTGTTTGGGGGAATATGCTGACTCTGTAAACCGCTTAGGGAGGGCTGTGAAGCACTGAAGCGGATGTAAGTCTAAGTGCTATTGCTGTTGCTATTGCTAAGGGTACTTTCTGTCTGTCCAAATTCTTAACCTTAAATCATACAGTGATTTAAGTGACATCTCCAAATTCTTTCCATAGAAATGCAGTTGGAGAGAAGTTTGGGGTCACTGGAGTTCTGTTTATTGAGAGCATGGGTGGGTGGGATGCAGAGACAACCAATTAAATGGCATGGTGGAAGGATAATTTGCTTGATCAGATTCCACATATGACATATTATACCTTCGTATTGTTTCACAGCTCTGTCCAGCAATTGCTTTCATATTTTACAGGGTTGGGGTTTAAAAAAAAATTGAGCAAACCAAACAGAGAAATTTAATTTCAGTGCTAGGACAAAGTGTTTAGCAAAACACGATGGTTTTTAGGACAGATGTTTCTTTGAAAGGACAACCCGACAATCTCCTTTTTTAGGAAAGAGCAATTAACCACATGGGAACCTTTTGGTGAAACAGAACAAGAAGATGGAGTATCTAAAGGTGGGAAACACAGGACAGTTTCATAAATCTCCTAAATGAAACGCCATTTATTTTTAGCTTTTAATATTTTATGCCTTCTTCAACCAACTGAGAAAGCAATTTAATCAGTTGTTAACCACAATAAAGCTGTGTTTTGAAAAATGATCTGAAGCTAAACAGTGAAACTTATTTCTTCCCTCGAAGCCACAAAGTTGTGATTATGCAGCTAGAGAAAGTAACTTCTCTTTGCGGTTCTGAAGTGGCCCTTGTGGAGTTCAAAGTTGTCGGATATCCACTGTGGAAATATGAGTATGAGGACTCGAAGCTCAAAGGAGACTCTAAAGAATCCTAGTTTCCCTTGCTGGATTCTTTGGTGGCCTCCAATCCAGAGAGAGAGAGAGAGAGAGAGAGAGAGAGAGAGAGAGAGAGAGAGAGAGAGATGCTTGAGGTCTCTTTGCAATGCTTCTTGCTCACAGCAGACCGAGTTCACCTTCTGCCCTTTCCCACCTTGTGCCAGAGTGGAGGTAATGGATCTGGCAGACTCAGCACTCCAGCGTGACGATGTTGAGCCTCCAGCTATTAATTAAAGTTTCTGTTTTCATCAACACTTGGTTGGAGCCGTAGAGAACAATAAATGCCCTTGCAACATCCTTCTGAGACAGAAGGTGGAGGCCACCCAGCCTCCCTTCTCCTTTTACTTTACAGACCCCATTCGATGATGGGGGCCTACTGATGGAGGGGAAAGGGATGAGTAGGCACCCATCCTTCATATTATTTGTAATAATAATAACTATGATACAGTGGTGGGATTCAAATTGTTTTACCACCGGTTCGGTGGGCGTGGCTTGGTGGGTGTGCTTTGCCTAACGCTGGCGCACAGCTTTCCCCCACCAGCTGAGGCCTGCAGCACCAATCAGCTGAGAGGATAAAGAAGAGAAAAGTGCAGGGTCAAGGGGGAGGGCCGATCCTGCGCTTTGCTCTTCTTTCTCCTCACAGCTGATCGTGGAGGATTTTTTTTTCCTCCTCAGCTGATCATGGGTTTTTTTTACTACCGGTTTGGCCGAACCAGTTTGAACGGGTAGCATACCACCACTGCTATGATGCTACATTAGAACAGGGATCTCCAACCTTGGCAACTTTTAAGACTCGTGGACTTCAGCTTCACAACATAGCCAGCTGAGGAATTCTGGGAGCTGAAGTCCACAAGTCTTAAAGTTGCCAAGTTTTGGAGACCCCTGCTCTTGAACGTGTATGCTGCACACATGTTTCACCCAGATACACCGAGGCAAGGAACCGTAGTTAATTTTAAGTAAATTTAAGTAGATTTATTTATTTATAAATTTATAAAGTAAATTTACCCATCTTAGCTCAGGATTCAACAATGTAGAAGCCACATCTAGGCTGGAGAATTCTGGGAGTCTTAACATTGCCAAAGTTGGAGACCTCTACCTTAGAATACTAGAGCTGGAGGGGCCTCTAGGTTGGAGCCCATATTGTCCAACTCTGGGCTCACTGCAAAAATCCAAATTAAAGCCCTACAGTGAACCTTTTGGCTCCCAGTTGAAAACATGCAGCAGATTCTGTACCTATCTGGGTCATAGCCGAAACTATGTTTATTTATGGTTAGGATTTATGGAACACATAAACCAACATACCTCAAAGACATTATGTTGGAAAAGGACGATCAAGGCCAAAAAAGATGAAAAGACCAAAGGGGCAGTAAGATGAAACTGGAATTTATGTAAATCTCTTAAATTCTCCCAAAGACATTTATTTCTTTTATATACTAGACTAAGGAAAATCTGGATATGCCCCAAAGATTTGACATACTTCTTCTGAACTATTTAACAAGCCACATGCATTATACCTTCTGCTCTGTTGGGGTTACCAATAAATTATTCTCTTCCAACATACATGTATTTTGAACCAGATGGAAGCTGTAATTCATTGCTTTCCAAGGAGACAAAGCGGAGAAGATGAAGAAACCCTTAAAAAAAACAACAACAAATGTTCAGATCAATGAATCATCTGTTCTTTTAGCAGGAGATTTTCAGCCCTGTGAGTTGTAGAGTGCAAACAGGGGGAGCTCCAAAGCACTCTTCTCAGTGTTTCAAACTACATCTCCCAGTATCCCTTTCCTGAGCTTCTTTCTTGAACCACTATTGGATGAACATAGCAGTGGATCCCTTCTGCTTGGAAGACACAAGAACTTGGTTTGTCAATGGCCCAAAGGTGCTTTTCCAAAGGACAACTGGATTTCCTTAGTTGTTTTTTTTTTGAAAATATTTTGCTTCTCATCCAAGAAGCTTCTTCTTTATCCAGCTTCTTGCATGAAGAGTGAAATATTTTCAAAGGAAAAAAACAAGAAAGTCCACCTGCCTTTTGAAAAAAAAAAAAAACCTTTTTGGGGGGATGAGACAACCATGACCTGGATCGGGGTGTCCAACCAACTTTAAAACTTGTGGGCTTCAACCCCCATCATGCTGGCTGGGAAATTTGGGGAGTTGAAGTCCACAGGTCTTAAAGTTGTCTTGGTGGACACCCCTGACCTGGTTGATTGAGAAACTCCACAGATGTTTGAAATGTCAACTTGTAAAATGTGCGCTCGAGCAGGGTGCCTTTGTTTGTTCCTGAAAGCCCCCCCCCCCCCCATTAAGGGATAGAAACAGCTGCAAAACAGTTTATAACTGGATCTACTGATAGTCCTTAAATAAAAATGCGCGGGGGCCCTTTCTCTCCCAACGTTCCTTGCTACAGTGTGACCTTTTAATGCCAGGACCTTCTCAGTGCATGTGTAAAATTCTGTGCCAACTGCCTTTCCAGAAATATTTACCATTTTCAACATCTCTGCTAAAAGATCACTTTGCTTTTTTAACAAGCCATATGTGGCTCTTCAGATTGCTCGAAGCTCAAACATTTGTCTCCTCTTCTGCCTTCCTCTTTTTTCTTCTTTTCCTTTTGCATAACACCAGCAATGCTTGGGAGAAACGATGCCTGTGTCTTGCCCCGCATGCTTTTAGTCATTTCTTCTAAGACGGTTCTGTTCGTGTTCTCTCTCTCTCTCTCCCCCTCTCTGTCTCTGTCTCTCTCTGTCTCTCCCCTCTCTCTGTGTGTCTCTTTCTCTGTCTCTCTCCCTCTCTGTTTCTCTCTCCTCTCTCTCTCTCTCTGTGTGTGTCTCTCCCCATCTCTCTTTCTGTCTCTCTGTCTCTGCCTCTCTCTCCCCTCTCCCTCCCTCCCTCTCTCTCTGTGTGTCTCTGTCTCTGTCTTTGTCTCTCTTTGTCTTTCCCCCCTCTGTCTCTGTCTATCTGTCTGTCTGTCTCTCTCTCTCTTTCATGATTACTGGATCACAATAATGTTCAGGTTCCTTCTCTGACCCATTCACATTATGACTTGCATATGGAGTGTTACTGCATGAATCTCGGGGTCTGGAAATTAAAGGTCTACGATGTTGGTTGTTGGCAGTAAGTTTGAGTTAACATTCATGATGGCGTTGCAGTGCATAGATGATTACTTACATATTATTACTGACCCATAATAAGGGGATGGGGAGCTGTAGATCTTGTCCTGAGGAGCAGTGGTGCATTCAAGGCCAATAATATGGGTTGGCAGGAGGAACGTTTTCTTCCCTGGATGCAGAAAATATACACAGATAGTGCATAGACTTGGAAGGGGATACACAGAACTAGTTGAATGAATAAAATTGACCCACAGGATGGTAATTTTCTGGAATTCCATTCTCTTTGGCCAAATGGAGCACAATCCGTTGCTGAGTAACTATGACCAAGGAGGGGCTGCCGTAGTAGCTTTGAATGTGAATGGCGTTGCAGGATCCGTTCTGAGTCGGTTCACCGGGACAAAAGTTTTATTTTTCCATGCTTTGGGTCTTGTGCTGAAGCCCACCATGAGGGAACATCTTTCTCTCTAGAATACATCCCCATATTCTGGAGGTAGAGAAGTTTCCCTGGTGATGGGCTCCAGAACGAGGCCAAAAGCTGGGAAGAATAAACCTTTGGTTCCATGGACTGACTCAGATTGGATCCTGCAACCTTATCCCAGGACACAGGTATATTTTTACCATCTTATATGGATGGGGTTTTTTTTTTTTTTACATAGATTTGTCCCAAAGACTTCACCAAACCTGCTCTCCAACTCATCCCCACATTTGGGGCAGTGGATCCCTCTGGATAATTTCACAACGGCTCTTCTTCTCCTTTGACGAGTAATCCTTCCCAATGATTGTAGCTTCCCGGCTACCCACACGGCTGGAATGCGCACAGGCATTTTTACAAGACTCCATTCCTTTTCACAGTTTCTCTCCAATTTATTTATGTTCTGGACTCCCTCCCTCTGGCCCCTCCCCCCCTGGCATAACAAAAGGGTCTTTGAGGCCTGTGTGGGTTTGGTCTCCTCTCCTTTCAGAGACTAGAGACCTGTGATTTACGGCTGGGGCTCTGATCATCTCCCCTTTCCCCTCTTCGCCTTCTTCACTTGATGCTTCCCCATATGCTAACAGGCCACCGTGTCAGCGGGACAGCAGGGGGAGGTGCTGGCGATGGCCCTTTCCAGGCCTGGGAGGAGGAACAAGCCAGGAAAGAGCTTCTGGGACAGGAACGGGTGTCTGGAGAGCGTTCAGTGGTCCTTACAATGAATTGTTTGCAGATCTTGTGAAGAGGCTGTGATGGCCCAGAATAGTAAATGGGTGGAAACTGACCAAGGAAGAAGCAACTTAGAATTAAGGAGGAATTTCCTGATAGTTAGAACAATTAACCAGTGGAACAACTTGCTTCCAGAAGTGGCGGATGCTCCAACACTGGAGGTTTTTAAGAAGAGATTGGATAACCATTTGTCTGAAGTGGTGCAGGGTTTCCTGCCTAGGCAGGGGGTTGGACTAGAAAACCTCCAAGGTCCCTTCCAACTCTGTTATTCTATTCTATCCTAAATCTCTCTCGGCTGCAAGGACTCCACAGCTTCTGGGACTGGCTTGGAAATCCTTTCGCCTTGCATTAAAATATTGTGGTGTGTGATGTGTTGAGCAGGAACCTTGGCAAGAGAGGAAGTGCCTGAGATTTAAGAGGTGGACAAAGCTAAAAAATACACTTTTTTTCTATGTAAAAATCTGCTTTTATTTGTGCATGTAGAAGTGCCATCCCCTGTCCCTATCACACAAGAATTGAATGCTAATAATGAGAAAGAGAGAGAGAGAGAGAAAGAGAGAAATAAATTATAAGGCAGACTGAATTGCCGGGAGCCTGTTCCTTGCTTTTAAAACAATGTCAGCAGAAGCCATGCCGGGCATATGGCTGCTCTTGGCTGCAGCGCACAGTTGCGTTATCTTGCCATTGTGCTGCCGAGACTGTCGTTGTTTCTGTGTTAACATTTATTCAGGAAAAGCACAGCGTGATCCTCGAAACACAGCTGTGGCAGAACAATAGTAGCACAGTGTGCGTGGCACACAGAGATCTCGCTGTCACGCCTGGGTGGCTGCTACGAGACGTGCGCCTGTGCAGGTGTTGCAAAGACCCAGCCATGCATCTTTGATGTGGTGCAATATTTGCCGGGATTCCTTGTGGGCCCTGGGATATTTTCTGCCTCCCCTGGGAGCAGGTGTAGTGGTTCGCCGGCAGCCTGTGCAGACGTCAGTGGAATCGGACAGTGGGGAAGAAAGGGGACCAGTCCGGGAGTCTGGAGAGGACTCTGACGAGGGTCCTGCATCTGATGCAGGGATGAGGCCAGGACCATCTGGGAGTGGGGGGCTGACTCTGGAGCCTCTGGAGTCTGGCAGCAGTGAGGAAGAGGACCCAGGGGAGCCTGTTCCCAGTGCGTGTGCGCGCAGAGCTGCTAGAAGGCAAGAGTAGCTGAGACAAAAGGGGCAACTCGGGAGTAAGGCTGGGAAGTGATTGCCCCTTACTTAATTACAGTCTCAGGAAGCCTTGATCAGAGCAGCAGGAGAGAGAAGGGCAAAGGAAGGGAATGGCGAAGGACTACAATAGTCTTTTGCAACCTGTCATCCGATAGGTGGGGTTGGGACTACTGGAGAATCATCAGCCAGCATGGCACACCCACTATCTGGATGTTGCTTGAAAGAAGCTTGGCTGGCTCAGGAATTCTGGGAGTTGAAGTCCACAGTCAGGTCATAAACTCGCCATAGATGCCCATCACTGCCTTAGTTGCTTGAAAAAGTTGCACTCGGATGCTCCATTGGTACCTGCATGTGCCAAAGCTCCTGCTTGGAATCGCTCCTGATTTGCTGCAGAGTTCTAATCCTTGGTACCAAACATTTTCAAGTTGTCAGTTCACACAGCAACATTGGGAGGACAGGTAGCCATTTTTCCATAGGGAGAAACAGAAGGAGTGATAGAGCAGAACAGTCCTAACAGAAGAGGAAGGAGCAGCTCCTCCTGATAATATTGGTGTTGGTGAGGAAATCCACGGCGCTGCAGTTGCAAAGCCTGAATTTGAATGGAGTGATGGATGAAGATGTGCCAATTTCTCTGAAAGGAAGCTGGCTCAGCCCTCTCTGCCCGGGAGATTGGTTGCGGGGAAGGGAAAATAAGCTTCTTCCTTTATCATATTCTTAACAAACTAAATGCATTAAAATAAATTATTTGAGGGAACTGTCTTCCTTAGATTACGGTGATTTGGTAACAGGCCAGAGCCAAAATCTGCAGCATAACATCTACGAAGATCGCCGAACTTTCTCTACCGTTAAAGCTTGGTGGTTTTGCTCAAATTCTGCCAATTTCCTCTGTTTAATTCACAATAGTCCATTTAGTGTTAATGATACTATATCAGTCAGCATCCTTGAGTCATTAGGGACTAATGAAAACTGTGTTTTTCTTTTCTTTTTTCTCTCTTGCTTCCTGCTTGACTTCATCTGGCTCTCAATTTTTCAAATGTGGCTGCCTGGAATGATCTCCCTCTGGCCTTAACTCTGGATGCCTTTGGTTTTCATCTTAAAAAGGTAAGGCCTCCTCTACGCCATAATTTAAGTTTTGAAGCAAAATGGCGCCGTCTTTTCTCAATTGTGCTAATCAATCCATTAATTAAAGATCTACCTGACGTTACTGTCCATGGGCAGATTTGGAAACTGTTTTTCTTGATGTAATCCTCGGTATGAGAGAATGGCCTAAAAGTTAATGTACAGCTAGGAGGCTCAAGCTAACATTGTTAGACTTGAAAAATGGCCTTGGGGCCACAATTTTATGTGAGCTCAACTTGTCAAAGCTCTTGAACTCATGCTTTGGAGCTGTGCTATTCACATACATCCAGCTGGGCAGCTATTTGATATAGGAGGTGGTGGAGACACGCACGCACATTCTCGTAGCCTCTTGTTTGTTGCCCTCAAGCTCTTTGGTGTCTCCAAACCTGGCAACTTTAAGACTTGTAGACTTCAACTCCCAGAATTCCCCAGCCAACATGGTGCAGGACGAAGTCCACAGATCCTAAAGTTGCCATAGTTGCCCATTCCTGAAATATGTGGACTAATTGAAGTCCACAGATCTTAAAAGAGCCATGGTGCACAGTGGTTAGAGTGCACCACTGCAGGATATTTCTGTTGACTGCTGGCTGCCTGCAATTTAGCAGTTTGATTCTCGCCGTCTCAAGGTTGACTCATCCTTCCGTCCTTCCAAGGTGGGTAAAATGACGGCCCAGATTGTTGGGGGCAAGATGCTGACTCTGTAAACTGCTTAGAGGAGGCTGTAAAGCACTGTGAAGCAGTATATATGTCTAAGTGCTATTGCTATTGCTATTAAAGTTGCCAGGTTTGGAGACTCCTGTTCTACAATGTGGATTGCTGCACAGTTGTATGTGATACACGGATGCAATGAACCCTAGTTACAAGTAAATTTACCCATCCTTAGCTCTTGATTTGACAATGTACAATCATCTGTGACTAACCAGTCAAGGATCTTGGTTTCCCAAAATTTTGATGTTGTTGCAATTACTCTACAAGACATGAGACATGTAATGAACACTTTTTCGTGGTATTCTGTGTTGTTTTCATTGTGACTTCTGCTGTTCTTTTCTCCATGGTAAGGGGAGCTTCCTAGAACCAGGTCGCAGTGTAGTTGTTCACTTGTTTTATTGAATGGTGCTTGTTGGCTGGAGAGCCACGTAGGTATAGAACAATGTATAGGATGCATAAAGGTTTCATTTAATCGTTGGGAGAAAGATATGAGTTTTTTTACTCATTGCAGAAAAAAAACTAAAACAACACGAAGATATTTGATTATGACAAATTGCTACATGCATTTAGCCTTGTTTTCTTTCAGTTTGGGTTACATTCCCAGTATGTATGAGACTTAATACAGGGTTGTGAAATGTTGAGAATGTTGCCCAATTTCCTTTCAATAATATTTTTCTGCTGACTTTCATTTGTATGTAGGAGCTCTTTCAGACCTTTGTCTGAATACATGAATAGTTGCCTCAAGGGCTTTGGATGAGTTCCCTTCTCTTCGCTTCCCCTCCATCCATTCACTCAACCAAGCAGTGGAGGTAATTTATCCATCCAGAAGATATTTTAATGGAGGGGAAGGAGAGAAGGAGAATAATAGAATTGGAAAGGACCTTGGAGGTCTTCTAGTCCAACCCCCTGCTCAGGCAGGAAGCCCTAGACCATAATTGTCCAATCGCTTCTTAAAAACATCCAGTGGTGGAGCGCCCACAACTTCTGGAGGCAACATTTGAATTATCTGGTGGATCATCCATTTATTTATTGATGTATTGATGTATTGATTTCATTCTTTCATTCATTCATTCATTCATTCATTCATTCATTCATTCATTCATTCATATATATTGAAGATTCTAGCTCTCTTAATTTTGGTTGCTGAGTGCCTGGATCATGATCAATGTCATGCCTGGAACTTCAAGAACTAGATTATAACTGCATATCACTCGTGAATCTCCTTTGTAAGTTTGAATAGTCACTGAACAAGCGGTCACTGAGTGAGGACCACCTGTAATCTGTGTGATGAACAGAGGTTGTAAGAAGCCGGCTCTGTTTAGGAGTTGATTTGGCAGGAATATAAAAGTCTGGATGGTGTGAAGATAGTCAAAGGTATTTTACTATCCCTGCTCATAATTTCTAGAACCTAAAGTCATCCCCCTGTGGGCTGAATGGCAAGACAGGGACCAAAAATAGCCCCTTTTTCATCCAGCATGCAATTAAATTATGGAGAGGCTGATGGCTGCCAACCTAGGCAGCTCTAAAAGCAAATTAGACCAATTTGTGGACAAAAATGCTTCGAACAGCTCCTGGTCACAATGACTAATCTTACTTCCAGTATTAAAGGCGGTGGGGCCCAGGCACCTGTTGTGCTCATCTTCTTCTGTCTGAGGGCCTCCTGCTGGCATCCAGTTAACTGCTTTGGGGGGAAAAAAGAGTGTGACCTAGCCAGGCTAATGATCTCATCCAGCGCGATGCGATGGTCTCCATTTGTGCGATAATGAGATGCGCCAGAGGGAAGAGATGGTGCCAGGTAAAAAGAGAAGCAGTCAATGGAGGCCTTGCTTGTCATGCATTGGCTTTTCGGTAAGAACAATCAACCACCCATAGTTGTCTTTGGATCCAGTTTAAGCTTTGCTCCTGGTGCTGTTAAACACATAGGAAAACTAATCCTGTGCTACTCAACGCTCTTATCGTAATGTGATGAAGAACTGGTGTTCTCTTTGGAAAGGCCTTTTAATCCATTCTAAAATAAAGGTGAGAAAGAAGTTGCATGCCTAGGATGGAGGCGGAATAACAGAGTTGGAAGGGACCCTGGAGGTCTTCCAGTCCAACCCTTTGCTCAAGCAAGAGACCCTCTACCATTTCAGACCAATGGTTTGTGGAATCTCTTCTTGAAAACCTCCAGTGATGGAGCAGCCACAACTTCGATAGTTGCCATACCAACTTTGTATTTATTGATTAGGGGTGACATCATAGCAGTCTTCCAATATCTCAGAGACTGCCACCAAGAAGAGGGGGTGATCTATTCTCCAAAGCACCAGAAGGCAGGACAAGAAGCAACGGATGGAAATTAACCAAGGAGAGAAGCAACCTAGAACTAAGGAGAAACTTCCTGACAGTTAGAACAATTAACCAGTGGAACAAGTTGCATCCAGAAGTTGTGATTGCTCCAACACTGGAGGTTTTTAAGAAGGGACTGGACAACCATTTGCCTGAAATGTTTTCTGCCTAAGCAGGGAGTTGGACTAGAAGACCTCCAAGGTCCCTTCCAACTGTTATTCTGCTGTTATTCTGTTCTGTTCTTTTGTTAGCTGGTTGAAACACAAGCCTTCGGTGTCCATGAAAATCATACTCTGATTCTTTTTTCTTTATGTCAAAGATTTGAATTGATGGATAGTTAAATATTGACACACAACAAAGATCTTATCCCTGTTGAGAAATTATTCAGAGTTATTCAAGATAGTTCAGAGTTGCACCAAGCAGGTTGTTGTATACTTCCTTATTTTTGTCGATGTGTACTTTCAATTTTTGACTCAACAACCTTGGTTCCGTAGCTGAAGAAGAGGACTTTTTTATTATTATTACATTGATGATAACACTGGCATGTTTTATTTTCCTGCTTTTCTAAATATTAATGTTTCAAGCCTGTCACCCTTCTTTTTGCAGCCTGATGGGAATACAATAAGGGTTCAGGGTCCTCAGTCAAGTATAATTCAGACATCTGGAGTATTTTTCAATATTTGCAATCTTTCCAGCATCTTCTGAAATGTAAAACTAAAAAAGGCAATCATTGTTGCTGCCTATTTTGACATAGGAATAGCTTCTCAGGGGAATAAGAAGATGCATTTTGAAACATCAAGGTGCCAGTTTTGGACAACATTTCAGATAAGTCTTCCCCCTTTTTCACGTTGACTTGGGCACTTGGAAACTGTAACTAGAAACATTTGAAAGTCACTGGGTTGCTTACCTTTGATGGTTTGTGAATCAAAAAGGCCACCAGATGTTTCTAGCTTAATGGGAACGTTTTCTTCTTCCACTTACTTTTTGAGTCAGTATCTTAAAAAGGGTTTCTATTCCATGGTGAAGGCTTAGATTTGCTTTTGGGAATGTTGATGAAGGTATGGACACTTAGGTTAGATTGGCAGACCTGCAAAATCTCCTCATTGGCTTATTTGTAATACTAGGCTTTTCCACTTACAATAGTATACACACAGTTCCTCACTGGATATATGAATAGATGGATAATGTTGTGGCCTGTTAACCACCAGCCCCTCCAGAAACTGAATTAGGTGAGGAGAAGAGAGAGAGAGAGAGAGAGAGAAAGAGAAGGAGGGAGGGAGGGAGAGAGAGAGCCAGAGCCAGAGCCTGGGACATCTGTCAGCCCTCAGATGGAGAGTCAACAGCCCCCAGGTCTGGAGGTGGCTGATGAGGAAGAGGAGGAACAGCTGGGTCCAGTCCCTGAAGCACAGATGCGCAGAAGGCAGAGGAGAGGAGAGGAGGGCAGTGGAAATCTATGGGCTGGTCCTTGGGACAGAAGAGCCACCACTGCTAGGGAAGCCCCACCTTAGCTCTGGGGATAAAAGGCAGGGGGCAGAGATGAATAGGTGTGGCAGACAATTATTCATCTCTCTGCCGGATGGACTTGTTAGCCTGTGATGAAAGAAACTTTTTGCTGGGGCTGCTGGCACTCCTAATAAAGGAATCGTTGTTTCAACTACAGAGGGTTTGTCATGTTTGGGTATCTGGGTCAGAACAGATAGTTTTGACTCTCTTCCGTGTCAATTTCACCTCGGGCATTGGCTTAGACAAAGATTGTGAGATCACGGTCTTTCCAAAAAGCAGTTATAGTGATAGTGATTGTCGCAGTTGTGCTGCTGCCATTCCTCAGTGCCTGAAGTGGCAAGACAGGTAGACAGAATTGTGGGTGTCGTAGTGTGGCTAGGGTGTTTACTCTATTTCCAAGGATTAGTCAGGGTGCACTGTGACCTGTAAAGCAGGGGTCTCCATCCTTGGCAACTGTGAAGACTTGTGGACTTCAACTCCCAGAACTCCCCAGCCAGCAAGCTAAGAGTTGAAGTCCACAAGACTTAATGTTGCCAAGGATGGAGAGCCTTGCTCTATAGCTTCTTTCTTATTCAAAGAGGAAACAACCTAAATACATGCTTCCTTTCCTGATCACCGTCTTGCATCTTCATCTGTCTCTGCCATCAACTGCTGATCTGGAGCCAAACTTTTGTCTATTAAAAATGGCTGCAATCGGACACATGTGTAGCCCCTAACCATTACCACCCCCATGGAAGGAGCTGAAAAAGAAATGATGTAATGGATTCATGGAAGGATGCTCTCAAGCATGGCTGGCTCAGGAATTCTGGGAGTTGAAGTCCACAAGTTATAAAAGAGCCATACTGTCTCTCTTCTTGTTGAAGAGCAATATTGGCCCACCAAGCAAGTGTCCCATCCATCCATCCATTCATCCATCCATCAATCCATCAATCCATAGTCTTGATTTCTCATCGTATGGCTGATGCAGTGCAGCCTTTCCCCACTGTTCCCTGGGAAAGCCTGCAGCCTTCCTTAGCATCCCTCTCTCTCTGAAGAGAATGCAAAAATTGGATTTTGTTAAGACCAACCATTGTCATCTTGAGATTAATTGCTGGATGTATTATTTGCATAGCTGTGAAGCCAAGCTGCCTCGGAGGTTGGAGAGCGAGGGAAGTAATAGCTATCCCCTCACAAAAAATGAAAGGAACAAATATTGGTTCCTTGATTATCAAAATGAAAAGCTGGGTATTGTGGTAGAGAAATTGGAGAAGATTGTCTATATGCATCTCAGCGTTCCTTGGGGAAAGTTTATAGTATAGAGCGATTAATAACAATAGCAGGCAATCCGAAAAGCTTTTGAGTAGTACTTACGTGTTGCAGTTTTCAATCATGATGGTAAAATAATACAGCAATAATAATATGCATTGATTATTGGACTATAAATATCTATGTGTTTTACAGCTTAATTTCATATTGTTGTTCTTTCATGCTCCAGTAATGCTTCTGATTGAACTTGTAGCATTTGGCATTCTGTTGCATTTTGAGCCTTGCATATTTAAATTAAAAAAAGAAATTAGAGAAAACCTTCACAGAATAGAACAGAATATAGCAGTTGGTTTGTTTACATGTTTATGAGCAGAATTTGTTTCTTTGTAAGTGTCGGTGGGGGTCCCAGTGGGATTTGGGCAAAGGGATTGGGGATTGTTCCTTTGAATTTCCTTTGTCGTGTACATCTCGTGATGGGGGAAAAGAAAAAGTCAACAGATATCTGAATATTTCTTTGGAAACGGCGGCCTGTCTTGAACAAATAATTCTAAGCAGCTCACAACAATATTAAATAAAAACAGAATAAATAAAGTAAACCAGGCCCATGACATCACCATTTCTCCCAAACCCAGAGGTGAAACTTCACATGGAAGAACTCCTAATGCTCTTATTTCTGGCTCACATCTGTCCTAGGCCAAGGCCTGATGGGGGGCCAGGTTTCTGGAAGGCTGATGGATTGGGGCTCCTCTGAATCTTGGGGGAAGGTTGCTCCAAAAAAAGGCAGATACGAGAGCCTATATAGGTAAAGGGATCCCTTCAAAAATAGCAGCGAGGAAAAACTCTGTTTTGTTTTCATTAAACACAACCTTTCTCAGTTTGCACTTTGTGCACCTGTTCGTGGACAGAAATACCAATTTCCTTCAATGTTTACACTTCCTCGCATTTTTGTCACTCAGCTTTTCAATGAAAGGGATGCATATAATAATGTGTATATTAAGGGAATGTGCCATTACAGCCAAGGGAGCTCCCTATCACAGGGAACCGGGGTTGATTTGTGTTACAGCTCCAAACTCTTCAAAGGATCAAATCTATTTTGGGTGTCTGGATTTTTGGCTCCCCTTGGTATACAGGATTATACTGTCAAACAATGTGTGAATAAGGGTGGATCTAGGCCAGGACCTAAGTAGATAATGAAGCCAAGAGAAAAACATTAGCATTAGGACAAATACCAGTATTAATCTAAACTGGAACTGTAATATTTAATTCTGCATAAATTCAAGTACATCATCATGGGACACCCATCCAACCTGGCATATTCTTTATTTTATCCTTAGCAAGCTAAGTTTCCATTCCATACAAGTTTTGCCTGGCAAAATGTCAGTGGGTTCATCATAACATCTTTCTCCACTTCGTGGCACTTAAGGACTCCCATCTCATGCATTAGGTAGAAACAGGATTTGATGAAGGCCGTTTGTCCCTCGATCAAGTCTCCTTTGCTGGAATGCAATATGGCCTTCAGGGCAGCGGTATGATTTTCTTCTTCTTTTATTTAATTTTGTCCAGTTCTTGGAATTCCTGGACAAGTCCCTACAATTTTCTTGGCAAGGTTTCTGAGAAATGGTTGGCCATTGCCTCCTTCCTATATCTGAGAGAGAGAGGCTGGCCCAACATCACTTAGTTGGCTTTGTGCTAGGGAGGGACTAGAACTCCCAGTCTCCCGATTTCTAGCATGGTGCCCAGTGGTGGGATTCAATTTTGTTTACTACTGGTTCTGTGGGCATGGCTTGGTGGCATGGCTTGGTGGGCGTGGCAGGGGAAGGATATACTGCAAAATCCCCCTTCCAGCCCCACCCCACTAACCTGCTTTCCAGCGCCATTCTCCTGTGCAGGGCAACCAAAGAAGACCCAGACGATCAGCTGAGACTCGATGGGAGGCAGAGAAGAGATGGAGTTGGTGGGGCCAGTCAGAGGTAGGATTGGCCAGTTCTCTTATTTGCTCCAAATTTCCGCTACCAGTTCTCCAGAACTGGTCAGAACCGGCTGAATACCACCTCTGATGGTGCCCTCATCACCATCCCAAACTGGCTTTCACAAGAGTGTTTATACTTGTTCCGTTTTAGTGTCTAGTTCCAGACAAGAAAGAAATGGGCAGGAAGATGCAGGAGTTGTGAGAGGGGGCTTTATAAATGGGAGCTCTTTTGGAGACATTTATGGTTTAGTGGATGGACACCATTATGTAGATTAACCGACTTTGCTGTTGCAGTGGGTTTTATTAGCAATACTTATTTTAGCATTTTTAATTACTCTGTGTACCGTGGACATTTTTTATTGTTTACGTGGTATATAGTCCTGCTGAGAACCTTTTGATTACGGAAGCATGGAAATGCAACAAATAATTAAGGTAGCAAATGAAGTGAAAGGAGATGAGAAAGAAAGAATTGGAGCTGCATATTTATAGAAAAGCCTTCTCTATAAGTTGCAGTGGGAGAGGCTGGAAGAGGTCTGAGCAGAGGAGAAATGAATGGAAAATGGTTTATTGATCGAGAGATGAGGCAGGGGGTTTGGCTTTCCCGTTCACCTCATTCTACAGCTGGCAAATCTTTAGGTTTAATATTACCTGTTGATCGCAGGGCTGGCATCATTCATGCCCAATGCTTCCTGTTGATATATAGATTGCAATATAAAAAAGGAAGTCGAGATTCTGGAATGGGTGCAGAGAAGAGCAACTAAGATGATCAGGGGGCTGGAGGCTAAAACATATGAAGAACGGTTGCAGGAATTGGGTAAGTTTAGTCTAACCGATGCCTTCAGTTAGATGAAACCTAGAAGTTGTGGGAGCTTCATCCCTGGAAGCTTTCAAGAAGAGATTGGACTGCCATTTGTCAGAAATGGTGTAGGGTCTCCTGCTTGGGCAAGGGGTTGAATTAGATGACCTACAAGGTCCGTCCCAACTCTGTTACTCTGTTAATGAAGAGAAGGACTAGGTGGGGACATGATAACAGAAATGCCTTGTTGACCAGTGCTGCATCAATATCTCTTTTTGATGGTTTGAAGAGAATTTGTCCTTTCATTGCCTCTCTCCCACATCTGTTGAAATAAGTGGTTACTTCAAAACAGATTGGGTTGTGCCTTTCCCCTCCTGTTGAAAATTTCCAGGCTGCAAGCATGAGAGGCCATCATTTGTTGACTTGGAGGAAGACATTCTCTGTGTTTCTGCTGCAGTGGGAACAGGGAGGGTGACAGGGAGACTGAGCTGTGAAATCCAAAAAGTTCTGCTCCGCTCTTACGTTGTCAAGCAAATGGGCTCAAACAGAAAGCAGAGTCATTTTGATTTGGACGGGTTTTTGGTTTTTTTTTGCGAATATTGTAAACAAATCAACAAAACTTTGCATTTTTAATCTTGTTCATCTACACACCTTCAATGGGAATCGGGTTGCTTGTGTAGGAATTTTGGTCTTCCGGAGATTGATGGCCCTTGAAATTTAGTAAAATAACCCAGCGTATTAGCTTTTTAAAAGAGCACTGTTTTAAATCAGGGGTCTCCATCAACCTTGGAAACTTTTAAGACTTGTGGACTTCAACTCCCAGGGTTCCTCAGCCAGCTTTTCTGGGAGTTGAAGTCCATAAGTCTTCTGGCTGAGGAACTCTGGGAGTTGAAGTCTACAAGTTTTAAGGTTGCCAAGTTTGGAGATCCCTGGTTTAAACAGAACCCTGTGAAAGTTATTCAATATTGAAGTATCCCCAAGATCTCTGGTTCATTTACCCTTCTCAGTAATTGGTTCTATCATCAGACCGTTCAGCTTTGGGTTGAAGTGTGGACTTTCAAAAATTGAAACCCATTAATTATAACCTACGATAACGGAGAGCTAGTACTATTTATCCGTATCTCCCCTTTGCCTTTCCCCCTAAAGGCTAAACAAATACTGTTTCTTAATTATTCCTTGCAGGACTTGCCTTCTGACACTCCTCCCCCCTCCCTACTTGCACTGACCTGATCTGAATGAGTAATCCAGTTTGTCTGAAATGCTTAGAATCGACAGATTATTTCAGGCGAGAAATGCCTAGAAATCCTGGGGAACCTAGATCACTTCCAGCTGTACTTCCTGCAGTGGCTTCTTGAAGTGATAAGGTTGTCAGACAATATATCTCATTTGCTTTGCTCTTTGTAATGAGAGGTCCCTAATAGATGTCTGAGGCTATCAAGCCTGCCTGGTCTACAGACCATCATCTCAGGGACTGATTGTGGGACTTCGTTTGCAAAGCATGCCATATACAACTAAGAGATCCTTTCTCCTAAGAGATGTCCCTAACCCTATTTTTTCTAGCAAGGTACTTAAAATATTAAAAATGAACATTATTTATAACTGGCATTGAGAAGTTGCTTGGAATGCCCTTTTGAACCCTGAACTTCCTTTGTACCCAAACACTGGAGTACTTGAGGGTAGAGGTGGCAGTTTGATAGCTCTACAACAGGGTTATTCAAACTGGGCCCCATAATTTTGAAAATATTAAAAATGAACATTATTTATAACTGGCATTGAGAAGTTGCTTGGAATGCCCTTTTGAACCCTGAACTTCCTTTGTACCCAAACACTGGAGTACTTGAGGGTAGAGGTGGCAGTTTGATAGCTCTACAACAGGGTTATTCAAACTGGGCCCCATAATTTTGAACCGTCCTTCTTTCACACCTTCTATTTGGCTATCCTTTGATGTCTATGGAGATGCTCAATCATCCAGGTCATGGTTCTTCCAAAGAATTTGATTCTCTCAATTTCTCCCAAATCATCCAGGTCATGGTTCTCCCAAAGGTGCTATTTTCAAAAAGGCAACTAGACTTTCGTGGGGTTTCCCCCCACCACCCTTGGAAAGGTTTCTCTTCTCATCCAAGAAGCATCTTCAGTTCTTCAACTCAAAGGTTGTCCTTTGATGGTTTACTTAGTTGGTTTTCCATTTGCCAAGAAGGCTTCATCTGGGATAGTTCGACAACATTTCCCCTCCTCAAGTATTTGTTTGTTGGTTTGGTTTTGAATGCTCCTGAATTACTTGGAGATAATTATTCTGATCTGCTGATGCTTGAGCAAACTGGTTTCTGTAGATTTTTCTGCAAATTAACCTAATATGTAAGACTATAAAAGTTGAAACTTGCTATGAATTCAAGAAGAGGGAGTATTGGAAATCCAGTATATTCCGCATATACGTAGTGTTGTTTTCCAATGTGAAGGGAATCTTTCTTTCTTATCCATCCATCTATCCATCCTACTTAGAGATGTCCAAATATTTCTTGAATCCCTGCTGTGCCCAAATCCTTGGTCGTTATCCACTGGGCCATTGAAATAGTGGATCCATCAAGATAGAGAAAGAAAAACTAGTCAGTCTTACTGACTTTCAACATTGTATGGCAGATATCCTCAAGTTGTGACTCATTAAACTGAGTGTAACCCATCATCTGCCTGTTTTTCATTGTGTTCAAACAGCTGCTTGGTAATTCTACCGTTTTGTAATATCAGGCAGATGGTAAAAAACACTGACTGTTTATCACATTATCTAATATACATGATTTGTATTTGGCCTGGCAGGTCAGTAATTGTGCAGTTCTTGGTTAAGAATTGCAGTTTACTGGAAGATTCTGATGAAGATTTATAGAGATCTTGGATCTTTGTCCAATTAAGTGTGAGAGGTTTGAGGGAGGCTGGGAAAGGAAAGGAAGAGAGAGAGAGGAGGACATAAACAATCAAGGGACAGCAGGAAGTCAGTTAATTCTTATAAACAGAACTTAGATGCAAAAGAAATCCAGGAAGAAACTTTTGAAATGATTTAGACAAGGGCCTTAATTAGTTGAAAGTGGGAACTTGTAGTATGAAAGGTATTTACTGAAATCCAAAGGCATCTGCTAACACCTTTCAAACTAACACATTCTTTCTATCTTTTTTTCTATTTATTTTAAAGATTTATATAACTGGCCATCTTCCCTGTCATAATTCTGGGCAGCTTTTATTAGTCACGAATTCTGCCTGGGAAGGAATTGTTGGACTTCTTTTGTTTTTTGACTACCATTGGCCAAAGTAATTCTACTCCTGTAGCACCTTATTAAAATTTGTGTAGTTTTTGCTTCCTTGGTGTTGCAAAGCTGCAAGGGAGTGACAATAAGGATAGAGGGGGTTTCTCCATAGTGACTGCACCTGTTTATATAGAGGGATGTGTTCTTTTAGAACTAAAGTCTGAAGAATTACCAGGATGAAATAATTGGATAATATAATTATCTCAACCAGGACAAAGCTATCCATGCATGCATGTATGAATGAACGTATGTTATGTATATATGAACATATGTATATAAGTTGTATGGAATGAGAACTGAACTCCCCCAAAACCAAGCTAATGGTAAAAATGAAGAACCGTTGTGTTGTTCATATTTTTTTCAGTCCATCTTTGTGCAACCATGTTGACTTTTATAGTTCAGCAATAGAATTGCTCCTACAGCTGGATTTGGGGCGATGCTGTTTACAAATATTTTTGTTATGTGGGATAAGCATGGACCTTGAGTTTAAAGGGCAAGAGGGAAGAAATGGTTACATGTAAGATATCCTGTGTTTATTAGAGCAGGCCAGTCACCTTCTGACTTTCTAGCTGTTAACAATAGCTCTCTGTTTGGATGTGGGTCAGGCATTATCACAAATACTTTCTCCCTGTGCTCAGTTTCTATTTTCTGTCAGTGTCTGGCTCTTGGCTCATTCCACTTGTCAGAACTTAACGAGCCTAGATAGCTACATCTTTCTAATGCTGGTTAAATTCCTTTAACATTTATTCATTGCAGGATTATCTTGGTCTATTCATTAGTGGCTGGTCTCGAATCGGGACATTTCATCTGACACTTTCCAGCTGGTATGATTCCCGACTCTTCTTTTCCACAAGCATATATAGAAAAAAGATCTTCTTTGAGACAACTTCTTCCCCACTGGGAACATTACTAAAATGAGATTCCCGTAATGCCAGATTCAAGGTGATTGATGTAAGACAGGGGCCTCCATCTTGGCGGAGGAATTCTGGGAGTTGAAGTCTACAGGTCTTAAAAGTGTCAAGTATGGAGACTCCTGATAAGAGAGATTAATTTCGTAGTCCAGGCTCCTACTTGGATATATTCTTAAGGGTCATAATCTGTTGAATGATAGGACTGAAAACTTGGGGATGGAGGAGAAGATTCAGAATTATCCAGTTGCCAAAAAAGAGCTGAGGTTGAAAAAAACAAGCCAGCAAAAGCTAGTCAGGGCCAAAACAAAATTATACTTGATTAAATTATTAAAGACAGTTAACATGACTATTCTTTATGTTCAGTGGGTTAAAGTTAGCTTCAGATTGGTGGTAATGTTTACATAGACTTTAGGGAAAACAGGTCTTGGCTGAAAGAACATATAGACTTTGGAGCTTCAGTGCATTTACTGCTGCTACATAATATAGCTTCCATTTGGGGGAATGAATATTATTCAAGCAAACATAAATTATTAAGGGAGAGGGGGCTGGAAGAGAGCTCTGGAAATTTGGCTGTCTGAATGTTCAGTGGTTTTCTAGATTAGTTTGGCTCCATTTATTGTTTAAAGATGCTGAGATGAAGGCTTGCAGCTTGGGTTCGAGCCCTGAGCCCTGAGCGATGGGGTGAGCTCCTGTCCTTGCCCCAGCTCCTGCCCACCTAGTGGTTGGAAAGCAGGCACATGTGAATAGATTAATAGGTACCACTTCAGTGAGAAAGTGACAGCATTCCATGCACTCAGTGTATAGTCATGCTGGCCAGATGACCCCAGAGATGTCTTTGGACAATGCCGGTTCCCTTGGATAAGAAACAGAGATGAACCCCACCTCCTTTACCTTTGATCTTTATATGTTGTTTGTCTAGCCCAAAGTCAACAGTTTTATGATGGTCTTTGACTTTCCATGTTTTGAACAGAAGGAAGTTTCTCCTGTCCCATTAAAGAATACTGTTCTTAAAGAATATAGACGGGGATGCTCTTGGTGGAATTAGGCTTGCCACGCATAAAAAGACTATTCTTCATAGGTAGCTGAGGCCATTTCCAGGTCATTTATAACTAGCTTTAGACCCTTGGCTAATGTCATACTGTCTGGATGTTTTTTGGCCCCCATTATGAGAAATGAGATGACCACAGAGGAAGAGGCTGGGCCAGGAGGAAAGAGCTGGTCTTCCACTGCCTGAATAAAAGCTTCCGAGAAGAGAAAACAGTATGATTCTTTCTTCCTTCAGAAACCTGTTCCCATACCTGGATGCTTTTGCAATGACTTTCTGGTCACCTGTAACCATTATGGGAAATTCTCATGCACAGAACTGCCAACTCAATATAATTAGCCTGGGTTTTTTTTTTCCATTTAAAAAAAAATAGATGATTTTCCCATGACATCTGTTTCTTTGGGTCAAGTGAAGTTGAATGGCTTTGGGACACAGCATTGCGAGTAGCCCTGACACTTCGTTGTAATTCGTGCACGTAGAAATTTTGACTGGATATTTCGAAGGAAAAAGGGAAAAACAGAAGTGCCGATCTGTAGAAGTAATGATTAATTGATCCATCAAGAAGGTCCTTGTTCATACCACACACCATGGCCTTAGCTATTAATCAAACAAATCCAGTTTATACCTTTCGTTCCAGGTAATGAGAACGTTGGGGGAGATCACCACAACTCAGACTAACCTCTCCAGGTAATAAAATTAAGCGATTCTCTAAACTAGGAAACTCGCTTATCACTTATACCAGAAAACAAATAATTAAAAACATGAGTGATGCTAGTAAATTGTGTTGCTTGGATGAAGCATGGAAAAACAAGAACTGAATGATCTCCACATTTTAATAATTATTTGGAAGAAACATGATCCTCCTTTGATTAATTAATCACTTGTATAATTAAAAATAGAAATGTTTATTTAAACAATAAACAGAATAAGCTACTGGATAGAAGCCCAATTAGTGTTTTGAGGGTTCAGCTTCACAGTTCCATCTTTCTCCAGTACAAAATTGTGGAGAACCACAGAGCCGTATCAGAAATGATGGCAACAGGTAAATTTCAAGATTTTTTTCCTATTTATTTCAGTCAACTATGAAGTAAGGCAAGCATTTTGCAGGGGTAATTTTAATTCTATAGGAGTTTAAGGAAGTTGTCTTTCTTTAAATGCCAACAGAGAGGTATTTTTAGAGGCCCAGATGTGCTTTATCCTATCAAAAAATGGGCGAGTCCTGCAAGCCTTCTCTCTCAGGAATTGGTCCAGGGGTAACTTTATGACTTGTGGACTTCGTGGCTGGCTTGAGGAATTCTGGGAGTTGAAGTCCACAAGTCATAAAGTTGCCAAGGTTGGAGACCCTTGGTTAGACCTTCAGAGGAGGAGACAGAGTGGGGCAATTTGTTATGTGCTGTTCTTTTTGGGGATCATTGCTTGCCCTCCCCTCTCATTTTTGTCTAACAGTTCTTCTTAGCCCTGGTGCAACAATAACATTTTTTGGGGGAGGATAAACATGATATAAAAGGGATGTGGTGGCTCAGTGACTAAGACACTGAGCTTGTCAATCAGAAAGGTTGGCAATTCAGCAGTTCGAATCCCTAGCACCGCATTATGGAGTGAGCTCCCATTACTTGTCCCAACTTCTGCCAACCTAGCAGTTTGAAAACATGTAAAAATGTTAATAAACAGGGACCACCTTTGGTGGTAAGGAAACAGCATTCTGTGCGCCTTCAAAGGCGTTTAGTCATGCTGGCCACATGACCATGGAGATGTCTTCAGACCACTCTGGCTCTTTGGCTTTGCAACGGAGATGAGCACAGCTCTCTAGAGCCAGAAACGACTAACATGCCTGCGCGAGGAGGGGAATCCTTTACCTTTTAAAGCATGATATATTGCTGCTGTATTTTTACAGTGGATGTTGCTTTTTCTGGTTGGCTCAGCACAAGATTTGAACAATAAACCATTTCCCAGTTTGGGGCTACAGGATCTGGGGCACTGCTCCTATATCTCTCACCCAAGGCAATACCCTAAAAACATGGGCCCCGCAGAGCGTAGCACAACACATAAATCACATACTGTCTCACGTGGAGTCTGCATGCCTGTATCCATGCAAGGGCATCCTTCATCTTCAGCAGTTCATATGCAAAGTGAGGGACCCAGGAAGCTTTTAAATCTCATTAATTTCCTTTTGAAATTCTCAATTTTTCCCCCTCCCCCTCCTGCTAATGCACAGAGGGCTTTTCTTGCTGTTGCTGTGATCTGAAGGCTTGAATGCCACTACATATGAAAAATTAATTTGCAACTTAAATGGAATATTGATTGCTGCTGGGGCCTGCCTGCGCTTGGCAGGAAGCGGGCCAAGTTATGATGCGAGTCTATTAAAAGTCATAAACCTGTTTGTCAAACAAGTGGGCCGAGGCTCTTTGGCATGTGGGAGGAAGTGCTGAAACATCTACCAAGCATTTCAAATCTTTCTGACACCAGAGGTGTGAGAAAATGCTCTCTTGGTTCAATTTTGCTCAGGAGCAAAATTGCACTTCGGGAGAATGCGGGAAACAATACAATGCCAAATACTATCAAAGAGATGCAAATGTGGTTCCTGGGGAAAAAAAAAACCACCACGATTCCCTCTCTTGGATCAAGGAGGTGACAGGTCTGTTCCCTCCCTTAAGCGGGCAGCTTTGCTCCTCTCCCTTGGCTTGATTAGGACTTTCCTAACTGGACGTTAATAACAGGGGTTGGAGGTGGCTTTTTAGTAACAAGGGATGTTTCTTGGCTACAACAAATGGCATTGTTCTTCCGGGGAATCCAAAAAGGTATTTTCATGCAGGTGGTCTCGGCCGTGGCCTCCGGAAGGAGCTTATTTCATCTAGTACAAGGGTGGCCAACATGGTGGGATTCAATTTTTTTTACTACCGGTTCTGTGGGAATGGCTTGGTGGGCATGGCAGGGGAAGGATACTGTAAAATCTCCAGTCAGAGGCGGTATTTGCCGGTACTCCAAACTATTCAAAATTTATGCTACCGGTTCTCCAGAACTGGTCAGAACCGGCTGAATACCCACCTCTGGTGGCCAACCTTGTCAACTTGAAAATCTGTGGACTTCAACTCCATGGTTGGCTGCAGAATTCTGGGACTTGAAGTCCACAAGTCTTTGAAGTCCACAAGTCTTAAAAGTTGAAGCCTACAAGTCTCAAAGTCTTCTGGGACTTGAAGTCCACAAGTCTTAAAGTCCAAGGTTGCACATCCCTGATCTAGTGGCTTGTATTTTGGGGCAATATTTGCACGCTCACCTTGTTACTTTCCAAATGGCTATATTGTCCTCCATTTGGTTCTTGCAGCCGTGTTAGTCTGAAATAAGCCTCAGGTCATCCCCACTGGTCAGTAAGGCTCAGTTGCTGCTTGCTTGACCAGTTGAGACTTCCTTGCTCCTTTAGAAACCATGGGCAACCAGAAACTCCGTAGACAATTGCCCAGAGGAAAAAAAATTGAGGTATCATTTGTCCATAATCAAATTTCTGTTCCAATAGCTTCTACCAGCAAGTTTTAACCCACACTGCTTCTCCTTATTTAAGGAAATGCAGCTTTCTTTGTCAAGATTTTAATTAAGACGTGGAATTTAAAGTTTCTCAGCTTACACCGCTGCAGGTGAACAAAAACATTTGCTATGGAAAATAACAAGGCTATTAGTTTTATGACCCTTTCTGCCTCTGAGCATTAAATAGCTTCTATCCAGACTACCGTCAGACAAACCTAAAACTCTGCGCCTTGCAAATTTCTTGATAGCCTTCCATGGTGATTTGACTACACTTGCTACTTCTTGTAAGGAAAGGTTCTTCTGGGTTTTTCAGGGGAGCACAGTCTGATCGGGTGTTTTGTTGGTGTCTCCTTGCGTTCAATGACATCTGCTAATTACTTACTCAAAAGGTTGAACGCTTCTCAAAAATTGCACTGGACTAAGTATAAATGCAAAATGCTTTATTGACACAGGAAAAAAAAAAACCCACCGGGCTATGATTCAGGAGTAAATACATTTGAATAATATTTTTTTCCTTGAATCTAGAAGGGGCAGTCAAAGCTGCCAGGGAGAAGATACAGCTCTTCTGATATGACTTGCTTTGGGTGCCTTATGGACAGAGGGGTGCAAAAGGAAAGTGTTGTTTTCTAATTAAAGCACAAGTCTCCAAACTTGGCAACTTTAAGACTTGTGGACATCAACTCCCTGAATTCCATGCTGGCTGAGGAATTCTGGGAGTCGAAGTCCGCAAGTCTTAAAGCTGCTAAATTTGGAGGAGGGAGGAAGAGGAGGAGGAGGAGGAGAAAAGAAGAAGAAGAAGACATCGAGAGCAATGTTCTCATTCCAGCCAAGCTTTGCAATTATATTGCTCCCCCGCCCATTATTATTATGCTGTCATAGTCCTTTTTATTCACCTGTAGGGTCTTTCCAAGGACCTGGGACAGCTAGATGGTGTCGCTTGATGGTGCTGCTACAGACTGTAAGCTGTTCCAAGTCAAGCTGCTTTTTGCAATTGACCAATGATGATTTTGTCAATGCCAACAGTGTTCAAGGGGTGCTCCAGATGTTTCTGGGTTGCACCCAAGGCACCTTTTGGGATTGATTCTATCTTTGCTTTCTTTTGCTTACTATTA
Organism: Bungarus multicinctus; assembly: GCA_023653725.1. Taxonomy (NCBI): domain Eukaryota; kingdom Metazoa; phylum Chordata; class Lepidosauria; order Squamata; family Elapidae; genus Bungarus; species Bungarus multicinctus. The sequence continues at coordinate 25,592,461 of CM042837.1, forward strand.
ACACTCGTTCACACAGACAGATCTTTATATTGGATTTGGCATTTTTATCCAGCTGTTGAGTCCTTCCTGGGATAGACAGATGTTGTTATTTGATGGTGTTAGAGGTATCATCACAGGATGTCAACTGTTCCAAGTCAAGCTGCCTTTTGCCATTGATTGGTAGTGATTTTGTCAATGCCGACGGTGTTCAAGTGATGCTCCAGATGTTTGGGGATTGAACTCAAGGTACTGATCCCTATTGGGACTACCTTTGCTGTCTTTTGCCACAGCCATCCTACTTCTATTTGCTGGGCTTCGTATGATCGTTGTTATTATTATTATTTTGCTTGCAGAATGGGACTCTCTCCCTTGGGTTCATCCCAATGATTTGCTCCTTACGTAACTGGACTCAGCTTCGTGGCTGACTGCAGATTTGAAGCTCGGCTCCCAGATGCCCTCATTATCGCCTTTGCCCATGGGCATCCATTTCTTCCCCATCTGCGAGGCGGTGCTGCTTGAGGAACACTCTCTGAGCTTCTCTTCCCAATTCTTAATCATGATCTCTTTGTTGCCCTGGACTGGGCCTATGCAGTTCCTCTCCTTTGGCTTCCTGCCTTCCCGCTATTCCTCATCCTTCTTCCGAACCACATTTTCCAGATCTGAGACTTTGCATACCTTTTCTCTCTCCCTCTCCCCTCGGCTGTCTCCCCCAGCCCCCTGGAACCACAGACCTGCTTTCCAACCCATCAACCACTGGGTTGTTGCCATGGCAACTGGCTCTGCAGACTAGCAAGATCAATTCCCCTTTCCCAGCCCACCGCCATCCCTTTTGGTGGGGAAGGGGAGGGGGAGTAGTGGAATCCAGCCTCCTCTTTAACCAGGTACAGTAATTTTCATGAAATGCCAGAGGAAAAAAGAGGGTCAGGAGGCTGGCTGCTATGTCCTCTCCACATTGGCTTCTCCTCATTTGCACCCATTTAAATGTAGAGCGAGTCCGTGGGGTGAAGGATTTATTCCTTTAAGAGTGTTTAAGTTGCAGTCCAAAGCTGTAATCAGCCTGTTGGGCCTATTTGAATCTCACACAGGCTGTGAGAGGGAGTCATTTTCCTTGACAAAATGGCCATCTAATGCTATCACATTAACTTGCTCTGTGTACGGTGAAATACAGCCTAATTCTAAAGGAGTATATACATCGTGTTGCAATTAAAGCTTTCTGCCTAATGCATCTGAGTGTGTGTGTGTGTGTGAGAAAGAGAGAGAGGGAGGGAGGGAGGAAAGTTAGAAAGGAAGGAAGGAGAAAGAAAGAAAGGAAGGAAGGAAGAAAGAAAGAAAGAAAGAAAGAAAGAAAGAAAGAAGAAAGAAAGAAAGAAAGAAAGAAAGAAAGAAAGAAAGAAAGGAGGGAGGGAGGGAGGGAGGGAGGGAGGGAGGGAGGGAGGGAGGGAGGGAGGAAGGAAGGAAGGAAGGAAGGAAGGAAGGAACTAACAACAAATAAACAAACAAACAGTGAACTCTCGCTTTTTGGCCAGTATTTTCTGTAAGAAATATTAATATAAATTTCACTCTGAAGTAAATTGAACTTTCTGTTTAGCATAGCAATAATTTTGGGATTTTCTCTATAGGTAATGTCTTCTGGTCTTGATATCTTGAGGAGACGGGGTTGGGGGGAAAAAAGACTATTTCAAATGCATGTAGCAGATGTGCATGCAAATGACGTAATTCAAAAGAACCCCATGAAAACGGAACTAAATCCCTTCTAGTTGCTTCTGTGTATTCTGTGTTCCAAGTTTCTTTTATGTTTTTCTTGTGTACCCTTTAGAGAATTTCATAGTGATAAACTCCATGTCCTTAAGCATGAGATTTAACACCCTGGAGACAGTAGATAATCACTCGTAATCCAGTTTCCAGTGATTTTAAAATAGGGGGAGGATTCTGCAATTTATTTACTGTGGAAGTGAGATGCATCTTCCAGAGTTGAATGATGAGTGGCGTGTGGCTGATTGAGGTTCATCACTTGGAGAGCCACTTCCTTATTGCCCTTCAATTATTTTATGGTTAAATAAGATCTTTTGTGGAAGTTTTGGAAGAGATGAATTTGACATTCAGACCAGGTTGTTTACACATTGAAGACTGCCACCATTTTCTGCGATGGATTGATTTTCATGTGTGAATAGTTGCATGCATGGTATGTATTTTTGTATGCATGGGATAGATAAGGATATTGTGTACCTTTGAAATACGACATGTGTGTGTATGTGCCTATAGGATGACAGTCTAGATATATCCCTCTTTGCAAGATCACTTCTCTGTCTCCCTCATTTCAATCTTCTGAAGGCTGAACGATGGTGAAGACGTGGTGTTTAATTTTATTGGAACAAGCAGCCGCCAAGGCTAAGAGGTTGCTCCCTAATATAACTTGACAAGTTCAGCTTTGATTGAGTGTGTGAAAACATTTTGACTTGCAACAGAGATTAGAATGAAAGAAAACAGGGTAGGTCACTCCGATGCTCTGAGCTTAAATGTTGGCCAGATACGTGATGCTGCCCAAGAGGCCTTCTGGAGAGCAACATCTGAAGACACTTTAAATGACTGCATTTGAGCTTGACTTGTGTGGAGTTGGGCATTTAGATCTTCCATTCAAGTAAAAATTACCATTCACTAATCATCTCTTCCCTAGTCTTCTGCCCATAATTTTTTCCTCCATCCGTAGGACTCTTGCGAAGCATTAACTCAGCCTCACTGACAATTATCCCTTTCCTCACCATCTGGATGGCAGACCTTTTGTGCCTGACCCCTGAAAAGCTGAAATGCTTATGGCCATTCCGTTCCATAGCATCAGCAGCACAAATCAGTTACTGCCAGACGTTTCACTACCTCAAAATCAATATCTGTAGATGTAATGGAACTTTCGGTTGATGCCTCGGAAGGCACCATCGTCTTTGGAATCCATGCTCAACAAAAGGAAATGGCTGAAAATGGCTTCTTTCAACATGGTTATTCTTTAGATCGGGGTTGTCTAACTTTGACAACTTTAAGGCCTGTGGACTTCAACTCCCAGAATTCCCCAGCCAGCCATGCTTAGATCTTTCAGTCAAGGTCAAAAGAGGTCTTTGCCAGCCCACAGCACTCTCTACAGCAGGGGTGTCCAACCTTGGCAACTTTAAGATCTGTGGACTTCGACTCCCAGAATTCCCCAGGCCTTTGATTGAAAGGTCCAAGCATGGCTGGCTGGGGAATTCTGGGGATTGGAGTCCACAGGTCTTAAAATTGCCAAGATTGGACAGCCCTGCTTTTGATAATAATGCATCTCTCTCTCCAGACATCCCCTCCCAAAAAAGGCAGCCTTTCCTGTCCACAGTGTGAAGAGCCTGTGGAGTGGACCATCCCTAAGCAGAAAGTACTTCATTGCTGGGATGCAATGGCTCCATACAAAATTTATCCTCTGGCACGCTGTGATTCTGTTGGAAGGGAAGGCTCATGAATATTCACAGGCCTTCTTCCCCTTTGAGCAATCTTTTGTCTTTCCCTGAAAGGACAGCAAAGAGGAAGGAGCTGCAATCTCTGTTGTTGTTTTCTGAAGAAGCTGTTTTGCTGCAGGCACCTGAATGGCACCTTGCAAAGGTGACGCAGCAAGAGTGGCCCTTCTCTAGACACACCTAGTTCCCCAGGCAAGCAGGTCTGGCATTGCACCAGAACTTTCTGTTTCTCTCATTTTCAGGAAAGAAACAGAAAGTGGCTTGGCTTGCACTCCCGTTTTAGCCATAGAAAATAGAGGGTGATGATTTCTGCATAATTTCTTTGTTCCTCCCCTTAAATTGAAGCTCAAACTGAGCAGCTGCAAGTCCACCCGACAGATCAGCCTCACCAAAAATGGTTTGTATCCACAAAGAAGAACATCTAACTCCATTCTTCATACTCCCAAAATAAAAGAAACCACTCCCTGCCCAAAACGACTTGTTTGCCTGCTGTTGTTTGTCGTTGGTGGTGTTGTGGTGGCTTCCTCTGGAACACTGTTTTTGTTACAAAATGTGCTGTCTCTCTCTTCCCTGGAGAGTTGTGGTTCTCCAAGTTTATCTCGTTCTTCTTGGGGTTTTTTTTCCCACCCCTTCCATTCTGTTGTGTCCAACTCTCAGTGCTGCCTGGACTCTGTTTTCTGCAGAAGTGATTTGCCATTGCCTCATTCCTAGGACTGAGAGAAGGTGGCTGGCCCAAAGTCACCTAATGTCAGGTGTAGCTCCATTCAAAATCCAAGGAAGAAAACTGTAAGACTCCATTTTTATAGAGAAAGGGAATTTGAATGAATTTGAAGTGGTAGCAACAGAAGAAATACAAGATCTGAAGCAATAGGCGCAAAAATTACATATAGAAAGTTATCCCAAGTCCCCACCCCCAACAATTCAAACTGGACATCCTATCTAAGGTGTGTATATTGTCATGTGAGTACATCTTCAGGTGGCATCTCACACATCTGGTGTGCCAAGACGGTTGACCTTGGCCTAGAAAAGATAAGTAGCTGCATTTGCGCAGAAAGCAGGAAAGTATCCCATCTTTTACAGTTCACACAACTTCAACTTCCAGCACCCTTCCCCCCACGAGGTCCAATTATTCCTCTCCCCCGCCCCCATTTCTATGGCAGCCAGAAAGAGTCAAGCAGAAGAAGAAATCTTGGAGGCTGACACCTAGCTGACTTTCTCCCTAAGGTGGGATTAGAACCTACCATCTCATGGTTTCTAGCCTGATGTCTTCACCAGTATTCTATGGGGAGGGAGGGTTGGTTTTCTGGACTGGCAATAGATGGACCTGTGCATAACTTTCCTTAAGGGGTCAACAACAGGATAGTCTCTCTAGGGATCAGGTTGTGTTTTTGTCCCTTCCTGCTGAAGCCTCGGTCAAGTAAATTCCAACTCGCCTGGGTGAGAAACTTCACTTGATATTTTACACCCCGCGAACAAAAGCAGCCAACTTTATTGATTATCGATTGCTACTCTGATGAAATAAAATTCATTAACATGACCCATAGACACTAATATTCATGACACCTATATCTGATATTTAGAGGGTAATGGTAGAGATCATGGTTAAACCATGTTGTCTTCTCAGTTGTAAATATTTGTGTAGGTATTTCAGTCTCTAGTGGTCTTTAATAATCTTTTCACCACCATTCCTCTGAGGAATTGGGTGGACTTCAGCTCCCAGAATTCCCCAGCCAGCCGAGCTAACAGGGAAATTCTGGGAGTTAAACTCCATCCGTTTGCCAAATACCACAGACAACTAAAAAGCATCACCTAATTTTGACCTATTTAACAATTTTGGTAGATTGTCCCATGCCCTCTTTTGGGTAGCCTGCAAATCCATCTGGGAGAGTGACACAGTTTAAGCCTTACATTTTAAGAGATTGTGTGCAAGAAAGTACAGATCATTTTGCACGCATTTTACTGATACGCTGCATGTGATCAGCTGGTTTGGCCTGTGGTGGAACCCTGGAATTTTAATGGGCTGAAATGACCCAGCAGGATGCCTGCTGTCTCTCATTCTCCGTCTGCTCCCCCCCGCTAAAAAAACTCTGTATTTCTGGAGTCAGCAAACCTCAGAAAGAAAAGTTGATGCCACGATCTCTTGAGACGAGACTAAATTAGCTTTCTTATTAAGGAATCGGTAGTTAGAGGGCAGCCCGCCTGGAGTAATTGGGCCGTTGTCATCAGCAGGATGTCGCTATGGGATAAATTACGCATCCCAAATAGAAGCAGCTATGTTTCCACAAGGTGAGTGGCTCTCGGGCCTTTTTCCTTGAGAACTGAAAACGAAGTAAGTGTCTCTGGATAGGGTCAGTATGGCCCCTTGCCTGGGCGCCTTTGCGTAGTTGGTTAGGACTTCCCTAGAGATGAGAGCAACTCACTTGTTAGTCCATGGTATTGGTTCTGGGGTCTTGTGTTTGGAAAGTCCAGCCTGGGTGAAAAAGAGGTTGACCTTTCATCTTGGAGTGACCCTCCAAAACTTTCCTTGGTTGTTCATAACAGATATCTGTAGTGTATGGAAATTCTCCATTATCCAGGTCATGGCTGTCCCAAAGATGATTTTTCAAGAGGCAACTGGCCTTCCTTGTTTTTCTTTGAAGACATTTCGCTTCTCATCCAAGAAGCTTCTTTGGCTCTGAAGAAGCTCTGAAGAAGAACTGAAGAAGCTTCTTGGATGAGAAGTGAAACGCCTTCAAGGAAAAACCAGAAAGTCCAGCTGCCTCTTGAACAAAAAGCACCTTTGGGACAGATATCTGTAGCATTCCAGACAGAGAAGAATCTTTCCTATCATTGGAAGTAGTTTGATAGCACCTTTTAAGACTTACAAACCTTATTAAAATAGGAAAAAAATCACTCACAAAAGCATTTGCCTTTTAATAAAATTGGTTAATCTGAAACAATACTACTAGACTCTTTGATTTGGGACTACTATGCGCTTATTAGAGGCCCTTTTCCTAAAATATCTATTACCAGTGGTCCTTTTAACTGGCAATTTAACTCTATACTCTTTTTTTTCTGACAACAATCCTCAAATTAGGAATGGCTTAAGCCTGCGTTTAACTTGAATTTGTATGTAATTCTGAATTCCTACTTCTGAACGGATGGCCTATTATTAAAAATGGTGGATGGCCTTCTCCTTCCTTGAGCCAATGAACCGATGAAGTCATGTCGTGTTTTCATGAATCGCCGAAAACAACCTTTGTGTTAAAAACATGCGGCTTCAGCCGTTCAGGACACCTACTGCACAGCTTCAGCGATTCGTGGGCTCGAGAAAGGAGGACGCCACCCACCATTTTCAGTACCATAGGCAGCCCACTGACGAGTACATGTCCGTAAATGGGACGCTCTTAGCCGCCTGTGTATTTGCACTTTCGTGTGAAGAAGAGTTCATGGCCCTGCATGTAATCCTCTCTGCGTAAGAACCTTGTGCGAGGAGGAGGCAGCTGCAGAGATTACGGCTGCCCATCAGTCACCTGGTGAGCTTCACGGCTGAGAGGGATTTTAGTCTGGATCTCATTTGGGTAATCCAAGTATTCTTTTATAGGCGTCCATTGTATCAAAACAATCCATATATTCTCAGCCCCTACACACACACACACACACACACACACACACACACACACACACACACGGTATTCAGATCATTGCAACCCACTCGCCTTTGCGGTATGCCACAACCTATTGTCCCATTTTTTCACCCCTTCGTGGCCTGACCGATTTCGCCCACCATTTTCTCTGGACAAGAAGGGAGAGAGGGGCTGAGGAATCCAGGGTCATGATGGAAAAGTGGCTTGCAATAAATAACATTATGGATTCGTACAGATTGTCTTTTTTTCTGAAAATTCCATTGAGGGGAAAAAAATAAGGGGGGGGGTGCGTTTGAGCGGAGAATAATGGATCCCACCAGACTGTGTTTATGGCTGCTTGTGTATGCTTTGATGAAGCTCATTTTAGTAGGTTGCACTGGTTTGTTTCTCTGACAGGTATTGGGGATTCCTCTTTAACACTCTTACCAAGCCAGTTCCTTGGAGTATCTGCATAGTGCCTCCCTTCTCTGTTACCGTTTCCTTCACATTCTATAAAGGTTGTATGGGGGACCAAGGTTGCAGCGTATCTTTCTAGGGAAAATGAAAGTCTTGGATGTGAAGGGGTCCTTGGCACTTTCTCTGAGCTTGGCTCCTTTCTTGCAGATGTTTCATTACCCAAACTAGATAACATCATCAGTGCTAGAAGGGAGGGGGATTGAAGAGGAGGAGGGAGAATGAGGAGGAGGAGGAGGAGGAGGAGGAGGAGGAGAGCTGGGATTCCTTGGTGCTCTCTGAACTTGGTTGCTTTCTTGCAGATGTTTCAGGACCCAACTAGGGAACATCATCAGTGCTGGAAAGAGATGGAGTTTGCAGAGAAGATGGCGTTTGAAAGGGAAGTGAGAGTGGGGAGGAGGTGGTGGTTGCTGGTTTTCTTGCAGATGTTTCATTACCCAAACTAGGTATCATTATCTGTGCTAGAAGGGAGGGGGGTTGAAGAGGAGGAAGAGGAGGAAGAGGACTGTGTGGTTATTGATGCTCCCTGAGCTTGGTTGCTTTCTTGCAGATGTTTCAGGATCCAACTAGGGAACATCATCTGTGCCAGAAGGAGATGGAGTTTGCAGATAAGAGGCAAAGGGAAGTGGGAGCGGGGAGGAGGAGTGGTTGATGGTTTCCTTGCAGACGTTTCTTTGCCAAACTAGGTAACATCATCAGTGCTAGAGAGCCTTGAATGTAAATGCAAACGTTGCTACCAGTGACCAGGTACATTTGCTTGTTTGAATTCATGTTGCTGTTTGGCAGCCTTCCCCAAGAACTCCTGCTCTTCCATCTTGAAATCTCCCAGTTTGAGCAGCTTCCTTGACCAGTTCAATGCCTGGGAATTTAGGGGCTCCTGGAGTCACTGGTCCCAAAGGGCGAATCCGCAAAACTCTCCCTAGCCCTTTGGACAGTAGGCAGAGATGACGATGATGGTGATGGTTAGGCCAAGGCATGCCCCAATTACCTCTGGGGTTCTTCCTGCCCCACAACCCTTGGGGTATTCTGTGACAGAATTGCTGCTTTAAAGGCTCTGTAGTAACATTTGTTCCCCAAAAGGCCAGCCAAGAGGATGAGTAAAAGATGACTCACGCTTCTGTGGCATGTAATCTTTCCTGGAGCTATCTGAAAACCAGACGGAGGGGAAGCCCTCTTAGAGGTACGGCTGCTTAGCCCAGAAACCTTCTGGGAAGAAGCATTTGCTGAGATATCAATGATCCGAACATCCCCTTCCCCATAAGTGAACCTCCCTTGACAGACAGATTGTTTGAGGCATTCCTGGAATTCTCTACCTGACTCTGTGGTTTCTTCCCAAAACCCCCCAAAACTTTAACCTCAAAATGTCTACTGTTGATCTCACCCCCATTCCTAAGAGGTCTGTAAGGGGGCATAGATAAGCACATCAGTGTGCCTACCATCCCTGCCCTAATGTTCCCTTTTATTCTTATCCATTTTGTGTATTAAAAATCATGTTTATACTTATATCTGTTATCTAATACATGCTCAACAAAAATAAAATAAAATAAAATCTTAGCAATATCTGCACAATGACTGTCTTTCAAGGAAATGGAGCCCTGGATAACCATTAACTTCTCTATAATATTCTTCCACTTAGAAGTGTGGTGAGCGTACACAAACACACACACATGCCTCTGAAGGCCGAAGTTCTGGACTTCTTCTTCATAAGGAGGCTGCTGTTTGCACGTCCTGCCTCCCTGGAAACGTTAGAACCGTTACAAACCGTCCAGAGAGCCAAGTCTTCCATATTCAAATGTGAACCGATCCCTCTCTGGTTTGTTTGTTTTGCAAAGGCCGTTATGACTCTTTCCGGAGGTGCCCACAGTGAGCTTCAGAACTCACGCAAGCCTCATATTAAACAGCTGCAGCCTTGCCTGGCAGCATGCAGTGGGGACCAGGGATGCTCGCGGTGTTCTCCGTCCAGCCTGTTCTGCCGGGGATAAGATGAGCCCTAATAACAGCCCCCGGAACATCTATCTCCCCCTTTCCATGTTGCCCCCTCTTCCTTTCGGCTTAAAAAAAGAAATACCCCACAGGATGCCGAGTGTCCAAGGCACCTCCTTTTGGGCCGACCACTTGGAAATAAATGCCGAAGAAAAAGAAAGTCTGTTTTTTCCGAGGCTGGATTAGTCGTAATTAACTGTTGGGCATGACGCTACCGAGTGATGGACAGCTCCTTTGCAAGCAGTAGTTGCTCCTTCAAGCTAAGGAGAGGCACCCCAGACTATTTCATTTCTGTTTTACTCTCCCCTGGCTGGTTTTGCTGCTGAAAGGCTGCAGTGATTTGCAGTAAAAGGTTTTTTTCACCCTCTTTCCAGAGACTGCTGGGTGAAGGAATTCGACTGTGCCTTGGTCTCCGCTCGCCCTCTAATGGCTGACCTTAGCTTGGCATGGCTCAACACGGTGGAGGAGGCAATTTCTCCCCCCCTCCAAGACTCTCTTCTAGCCTTTCAGGTCCTGCTTCAGGAACAGGAGGGCTTGCACTCTTCTTTTGACAGAATGAAGCCGAAAGAGGTTCCCTCCCTCGTGTTTGCATTTTTGTCCTGCGTAAAGAGAACGGGATCTCTTTCCCTCAACCCGTTGCTAGCACACCCTTGCCTTTTCCTGTGCTATGGGGTGTTATAAACAGAGCACTCTGGTGCAGTCTTCCTCTGACTTAACAGGAGTTCCCCGTTTTCTCCAAATCAGAGAGGAATTTAATCTGATCCTCCTGCTAAAAAAAAAGAATCCTATCAATTAATTATGCTCTGTATGAAGCTGTTCTTCATATTTGTCCTAAATCTCTGGTGAGGAAGCCACGTTAAGGTTCCTACTGGCTTCTAGCACTGTTTTTTTATAAAAAAAAACATTTTATCCTGTTCTCCCTACCAGTTTACCCCAAGCTGAAATGCTGCAGAACAGTTCTGGGTAGGCAGAAATAGAGAAATTTACCGTAGTTAGAACATAAGAATGCACTCTCTATGGAGATTCTCAACCCTCCAGGTCATGGTTTTGTCCCAAAGGTGCTTTTCCCAAAAGGCAATTGCACTTCCTTCTTGTTGTTGTTTTTGTCTTTCACTTCTCATCCAAGAAGCTTTTTCGATTCTAAATAGAAGGGGCAGGAGCCCCTTTGCTGAGATGCTTTTGCCTGTTGGATTTTGGAGGAGCATTCTTCAGGGTAGGCTCCCAAAAATGACGTTTTATGACTCTCCTTATTTGCTGCTAATGGGAACCCTCTCAGGTGGGCCTGGAGGCTCAGCCAAGATGAGAGAGGAAGTCAGGAAAGCCTTCTTGGAATCGAGGAAACTGAAAAGAGACACGAATAATGATGAGCTTGTAATTGAAATTCGGGGTCTAGCATGGTTTAATGAGGATTATTCTGCTGAGTTGGACCAAGGCGATGGAGGCTGTTTGTTCCTGGAGCAGTTCAGGAAGGTCTGTTTATCCACAACGTTGTGCTTCTTGACCGTTACAACATGCCTTTATTAGCAGAACAATTAAGAACGAGTTTTCCCAGGAGGAAGATTGTGGCTGCAGGTTAGCGTTAATAATTCAAGGTAAAAGTGGTTTCCTTTGCAATCAGGCCGCAAAGACAGGCCTTTTCTCTCTCTACAGAATTGGCTCTTTAGCTGATTGTTCCATGTGCTGGAAAAGAGGAGAGGAGGGGGTTGCAAATTAATGTCTTACTGCACCTAGAAGATGATAGTTTTGCATGCATCATACGAATACTTTCAAAGGAATGGTAATTCGGTGCGCTGAAGGTTGATTTCATAAGATGGTCAGCCAGAGCCTGGCTGTTTTCATTGCCCTTTAGCAATTCCCATGCCTGCAGTGGCCCATCCAGCTGGGTTTCCATGGGATCACAAATTTGTTATTCCTGTAGCTTGACTGCAAAACTATATATATTTTTAATGTGATGCTATAGCTAAGCAGATCCTTTTGATAGTTAACTTCCGGAGAAAAATACTGCCACAAACCCCGATCTTAGTTTCCCATGCTTGATATGGAAGTGGCGCAAAGTAATATAGGATTCCTGGAAGATTGGCAGGAGATCAGGCATGGTTTTCTGCATAATGGTTTAATCACAGCCTCACGGCACTGAAAAAAGTGACTTACGACCATTTTTCATACTTACGACCATTACAGCATCCCCATGGTCAGTTTGGATGCTTGGCAACTGACTCATATTTATGACGATTGCAATGTCCCCAGATCATGTGATCTCTTTTTGTGACCTTCTCCCAAGCAAAGTCATATTCATTTAACAACTATGTTACTAACTTATCCACTGCAGTGATCCACACTTAACAGCTGTGGCACGAAAGTTGGTAAAACGGGTCACTTAACAACTGTCTCCCTTAGCAACAGGAATGTTGGACTAGCTGCAGAAACTTGATCTCCGGCATCTGAATCCACTTCCTTGTGCTGACAGGGAATGTGGGAGTGTGGCTCCATTGGCTGTGGAGGAAACTGGGGAAGGGCAAAGTCCGGCTGGGCAGAGCAGGGAAGAGGTAGAACAAGGGAGAGGGAATTCAGAGGAAGACCCAGGCCCACCTCCTCTTCATCTTAGGGCATGCAGGGAGGAGCAGAGAAGAGAGCAATGTGGGTTGCATGGCTTATGGGGGAGGAAAGGGCCCTGATTCCCTTCATTAGTCCACACCTGGGAATGAGAGTTTAAAAGAGATGCATGCTGAGTGCGGCAGCTGCTGGGAGCAAACATGAGTTTGTCTTGTGTTGACTGTGGTTATCTGCGTTCCTGGCATCCTCCCAACTGGGTTGAATTACTGCTGTTCCTTCATGTCTGGAATTCCTTCTCTTGCGCTGCCGGATTAATTACCTCCTCTTGCCTTGATTGGACTTTTAGTTACAGTTTGTGTTGACCATGTTTTGGATTTGATTCTCTGCAGTCAAAGGCTGTTCCTGGGAGAGTTTTTCTCCAGCCAGAAGGTAACCTGGATATTGGGAGCAAAGTTGAAGATAATAAAGGGATTCTTATTGCTTATTTGACTGTGTTGCCTTTGTGCCATGTCCTGGGTCATCACACATCTCCTCCTGTCTCCTGAACACGTGGAGATTACCTTGACAAATCAGGGTTCCTTCTATCATTGCACCCTAAAGAATCAGTCATTCCATTGCCCCAAAGGTGCTTTTCCAAGAGGCAACTGAAACTTTCTGGTTTTTCTTTGAAGACAAGGAGTATCAATCCTTCCATCCTCACCATCCAGTCAAAGCTGAAGAAGCTTCTTGGATGAGAAGCAAAACCTCTTCAAAGAAAAACCAAGAAAGTCCACTAGCCTCTTGAAAAAAAAAAAGCACTTTTGGAACAACCATGATCTGGAGGATTGAGACTCTCCATAGACATCTGTCATTCAGCCATTGCCCCAACTCATCTACCATGATCCTGGAGGAACAAAGAAACTCTTTGCCACAGAATTTCTTAGATGAAAGAAATTTTTCTGCCTTTTTCCTTTCAAGGAGGGGAAAAGATTATCTGGATTAGGGAAGTAGGGCAGACCATTAAATATGTAAAACTCCTTGGCAGGTGGAAGTAGGATGTGATTATGTGTGTGTGTGTGTGTGTGTGTAAATCCAGATGTTTATCCTTTTCTGTCTTCCTGGGCTCCTGTTCAGCAGATCACACTGTAGGGCCAGGATAAAGGAAGAAGATTTGAACTATATTTTATGATCTGTATTGGCAAAACAAGGACAACTCCAGCATGCTCCCTCCCCAATGTGTCTAGACATTCAGCTGGTACAGCAAAGAGGGTCAGCTAAGGTAGCAGCTGCCACGGAGAGCCATCTGGATTGGCAAAGGCAATTGTTTGTCCCCCGAATGACAGGGGATGGTGGAAAATAGCCCCTGTCTCAGCTGCATTCCTGAGCCCAGAGAGGGCTGGTTGGCTTGCTCAGGTCCTCTCCCAGCTCCATCCTCCAGCCCCAGAAAGAGTTCCAGTGGCCACACTGGTAAGACAAGGCAGGCGAGCAGATGGCAAATGCCTAGTCTAATCATTGTCTGGAAGTGATCAAAGATTACAAAACCCCTCCCCTTTTCCCTAGACTCCTGTCTACACACATACTGGCATGTTTGGTTCTGAAGTTCTACCATTAATGGTTAATTATGGAATAATTATATGATTAATATTGAGGAAACTCAATACTCTAGATTTTCATTTTTCATCCTGATCTATCTATATCTATCTATCTATCTATCTATCTATCTATCTATCTATCTATCTATCTATCTATCTATCTATCTATCTTCTTCTCCTCCCCTTCCTTCCTTCCTTCCTTCCTTCCTTCCTTCCTTCCTTCCTTCCTTCCTTCCTTCCTTCCTTCCTTCCTTCCTTCCTTCCTTCCTTCCTTCCTTCCTTCCTTCCTTCCTGTTTTGCTATGAAAACAGTGAAGTTGCTTGATTGGAGAAAGGACTTTCTTGACTTGAGATTATTCAGTCTCAGTTCTTGCAACAACTCCTGGAATATATGAAGCCTGATTTTGAAGGGAGCTTCTTAAGTTTTGGTTATTTGGTAGAAAGCAGAGAATAAATGAACTGGGTGAACCCAGAACTGCAGCAGAGGTATAGTGAAAGCTCCACCCTTGATTTTAGCCTTGCCAAATAACCATAAAACGGTTATTAACAGGGCGGTCCTGGGCATTTACCCAGAAGTGCTAAGTCTTTAAGGGCTCCCTTCCAAGTAAGCTTTCAAGCGTTGGAATTTGAATCTACATCGAGCCAGAAAGGACAGGCATTTCTATCAAACATCCATACATTCTGTAGTTCTTATTAATAGGAATTAATATAAACCAATAATTTTCAGGTGGCTTGATTGCAACTAAATTGGAACACAACTCTAGCCTGCTAATCATCGAGGGGGGCAGTAGCAGTCCAAGAGAAATAGGAATTTCTTATCCCACAGATGGTTTTTTAAAAAGCTACTGGACTTTCTTGGGGTTTTTTCCTTGAAGATGTTTCACTTCTCATCCAAGTAGCTTCTTCAGAAAACAAAGAATGTCCAATTGCCATCTGAAAAACCACCTTTGGGACATCCATGATCTGGATGACTGAGAATCTCATAGACTTTGATTTTTTTAATGTTGATTTCCACCAGCACCATCCAAAGAGAGAGGAGAGAGAGGGGTGGAGAGAGAGAGAGAGAGAGGAAAGAGAGGGGGGAGAGATGGGGGGAAAGAGGGGAGAGGGGGGGAGAGAGGGGGGGGAGGAAAAGAGAGAGGGGGGAGAGAGAGAGGGGAGAGAGGGGGAGAGAGAGAGAGAGAGAATGAGAGAGAGAGAGAGAGAGAGAGAGAGATCTGCAGGTACTGCAGGAGAAGAGCTGATCTCATTCAAGGAATATAAGTTGAAGTTTCTCAGTTGACCAATTAAATATGGAGTTTTTAGTAGAACTAAATATTCAGTGGGCCCAGCTGAATGCAGAGGAAATGTATAAAGAAGTAATTCTGGCTGCTGTGTCCCTCCAAAGAGGTACAGAATTTCCAAAAATACACTTTCCTGCCCCCACAAGGAATCTCTGAATGCCATGTTGGAAATTCAGATTTCACTGTGCAGATGCTGTACTTTGCTCTCATTTCGTTTTAGTTCCATAATTTGAAACGATCCCTAAGGCATGATGAAGGCATGCAACAGGGGCCAGCCAGGTTTTTTGGGGCCTTGGGTATCATTCTGCAATCTCACAACGCCTGACAAAATATGGGAGGATCGCCATACGAGGCAAGATCTTTAGATCTCTCCCAAGACTGTCCATCTGTCATGGTGCTGAAACCTTGGGCCTCCTTGCATGAGATCTTGTGTGTGATTTTCTGAGATCCCATCCATATATTGCATGAGTCAAAAAGAAGGCTGTGAAAATATCTACAGACTCCTCACATCCCAGACATTAACTGTTTCAATTCCTTCCCTCAGAACGACGCTATAGAGTACTGCACATCAGAACAACTGGACACAAGGACAGTTTTTTCCCCAAATGCCATCACTCTGCTAAACAAATCATTCCCTCAACATTGTTCAACTATTACAAAGTCTGCACTAGCTATTACTATTAAGCTTCTCATCACTCCTTATTATCTATCCCCTCCCACTTGTGACTGTATGACTGTAACTTTGTCTCTTGTATCCTTTTGATCTATATTGACTGTTTCCTAGTATGATTTGATTGCTTATTTGTACCCTATGACTATCATTAAGTGTTGTACCTGATGATTCTTGACTCTTGACAAATGGATCTTTTCTTTCATGGACAGTGAGAGCATTTGCACCAAGACAAATTCCTTGTGTATCCAACCACACTTGGCCAATAAAGAATTCTATTCTATTCTATTCTATTCTATATTTTATGTCATTTGGTGGGAACAGTTGACTTTGAGTTGGGGTCCAGCAGAACTCTGCAAATCCTCTGTTGATGGAGTTCTGCTGTAGAGACGATTATTCCGTCTTTAGCCATACAGTCCGTGGTGTGTGCAGCCTTATTATGCTCAAAATAGAGCAGTTATGTGGGGAAGGCCTTACTTTCGTAGAGTAAGATGACACATTTTTATCCTTAACAATAGGATGTGAAATCTTAAGGGTTGGGAAATGGCCGAATTCTGCTAATAGCATCCTTATTTCAAAACTTTAAGCCTGCCATTCAGCCACAATTTCCAGGAAGACCATATAAGGGTCAATCCGTGTAGTCCTCCAAAGCATAATTTTTACTCTGTGTGCCTTTAAAGGCTGCGAGGTGTCCCAGATACCATTTGAAAGAAGAGTTTTGGGATGGGAGGGAGGGTGAATAAACATCTGTTTGCAATGAATCAATGCAACCATGTATGTTTCCAGGATAATGTGGCCTGCAGTGGAAACACCTCTACCTTAAGTGACAAAATTCTGGAAAAGGA
This sequence comes from Bungarus multicinctus, assembly GCA_023653725.1. Lineage (NCBI taxonomy): Eukaryota > Metazoa > Chordata > Lepidosauria > Squamata > Elapidae > Bungarus > Bungarus multicinctus. The sequence continues at coordinate 25,608,896 of CM042837.1, forward strand.
CACGGTTGTTTTAATGAGTTAGACAAGCCCTGTTTTGGGACTCTTGCACATTGTTCCCTGTCAGTGCAGCTCTTCGGTGTAAGGAGGAGTGAAATAATGTACCTTCACTGAACAGTCAGCATTATTAGGAAGGAATCACCTCAACTTTTTATCTTTCTACCATGAAACCAACCCAATGAGTCAAAACTGTGTAAACAGGCAGGAATGGCGAAGGTCCAGGAAAGACTGAGATTCTAGAATTCAGAATTCCCTGCTAAAGCGAGGTTTAATCCTGCAAATGGAAAGGAAATTGGACATTTCTATAATATTCTTTGCTTCCCTGCTTGCTTCCCTGCTTGCTTATTTATTTATGCATCCCTTGCTTTCTGTTGGATTTGTTTTGCAGGGTGCATGTGCGTGTGTGTGTGTGTGTGTGTGCATCTGTTTAGTTGATGATTAAATTTGTCACAGATGATGGACCTCGTGATTAGATGCAACATACGCCCTGCACTTTCTTTACAGAATAGACAAAATACTTAATTCTAAAGGATGTTCTCCTATTCAGCCTTCACCTGTCAAAGGGTGAATTTAAGAACTATGCATGGACAACATGAGCTCTCATATTCCTGAAAATCTCTCCACAGCTTTGATCCAGGTACATGCAAAATAAATGCAGGGAGTGGCTTTCATTATTTGATGCGGTGGGCCTAGAGGTGGAACTCTCGCCTCACAGTCAGGAGGCTATGAGTTCCATCTCTAGGTAGACGCAGATCTTTCTCTCTCTGGGCACAATGAGAATCGATCTGCTGAAATAACACTCCGCATTGGCAACAGGAAGGGCATCCGGCCAGTAAAACACTCAGCTCCATTCAGTTGCCCAGACTCCACCCTGCAAGGGATTATGGGACATTAAAAGAAGAGGATGGTGACTGGTTGCCCTCCAGCCAGGAGCCATTGCACTGTCCTCTCTGCTGCAGTCCTGGGCTGCTAACTGTGGCTGATCTGATCGGAAGATGCCTTTGGCCTTTTCAAAGCAGATGCTTTTTTGCAGCAGGTCAGTGCTGCTGTCAGCAGTGACACCTCCTGTAGATCATTGTGGAATACGGACAGTCACAATGACTATCTCGAAGACAGTAAATCAGGAAACGGCTAACAGTTTTTAACCTTGGTGTTTTCTGTTCATTTTAGGAGGAACAGCCACTGGCTTACAGACAAAAGATTTTTAACTGCCTCTCCCCTTGGGTGTGGCTTAATGGGCGTGGCAGGGGAAGGATATACTGCAAAATCCCCCTTCCCTCCCCACCCCACTAACCTGCTTTGCCAGCTCCGTTCTCCTCTGCAGGGCAACCAAAGGAGACTCAGCTGATCAGCTGGGACTCAATGGGAGGCAGAGAAGAGATGGGGTTGGTGGGGCAGTCAGAGGTGATTTTGGCCAGTTCTCTGAACTACTCAAAATTTCTGCTACCGATTCTCCAGAACTGGCCAGAACCGGCTGAATACCACTTCTGCAAATATGCTGGACAATGATCCCCTCCAGCTTTTAAATTCCTGCATAGAGACGCTTGCAACCAATGGGACTGTGGTCCAGCCACCTCAAAAAACAAACAGCCAGTCCTGTACGACTGGGCCACTAAAGGGTGGAACAGATTAAGAGGCCGAGGGAGGAGGGATGCTTTGATTATGCTGCACCAAGCAGTTCTTTTATTAAGGTGATTGTTTTCCATCCAACTAATGACTGCAATTTAGAAATTGCTCGCATTAAGGTCAGACTTTCTTGAAATCTTTCTTTGACCCGGGCTTGTTAGGGCAGGAAGCTCCAGCAAATGTATCCACCAATGGGAGCCAGGATCCAATTACGTCTTCTCTAATGGCTCATTACTTTTCATGAAAGACCACAACACTCTCCGATGCCAAGGTTTGGGGAAAGATTGTGAATGCCGTTGTGGGTGCGGAGGCCATTACAAAGGATCTCAGCCAGCTGCACAGAGAGGCGGGCAAGTTCCACAGAGGGAGGGCAACGCAAGCACCACCTGAACATGGGACAATGAGGGCTGAGCCATGCCTTCTTAACATGTTTCATGGCAACCTTACGCTCAAATTTGTATAGATGCCATGATGATGATGATGATGATGATAGCCATTCAGTTGTGTCTCACTCTTGGCGAGTCTATGGGCCGCATCTTCCAATCTTGAACTACCTTTGAGTTATTCTAAGCTCTGTCTAAGGGATACGGTGGCTCAGTGGCTTAAGACGCTGAGCTTGTCGATCAGAAAGGCTGGCAGTTTGGCAGTTCAAATCCCCAGCGCCACATAATGGAGTAAGCTCCCGTTACTCGTCCCAGCTTCTGCCAGCCTAACAGCTCGAAAGCCTTTAAAAATGCAAGTAGAAAAATAGGGACCCCTTCGATGGGAAGGTAACAGCGTTCTGTGTGCCTTTGAAGGTGTTTAGTCCTGCCGGCCACATGACCACAGAGACGTCTTCGGACAGCGCTGGCTCTTTGGCTCTGTAATGGAGACGAGCACCACCCCCTAGAGCTAGAAACAACTAGCATGGATGTGCAAGGAGAACCTTTACCTTTTTACCTTTAAGCTCTGTCTGGTGTCAGCTTTGAAGGTGTCCAGCCACCACGTTCTTTGGAAACCTGGTTTCCTTTTACCGCTAACCCTTCCAAGCATAATTTGCTTTCACCAGTGAATTTTTGGCCTGATTTGGTCCAAATAGATGCCTTGGGGTTATTTATTCTTCATCCAGCAAGAGGCCGAGAGAAGTCACTGCCTGGGAATTGCTCTTTGCGGAGATCCATACCTAAGACCAGAGTGGGCGACTACGACTTGTGGACTTCGACTCAAAAGACCCCTTTGGGATCTTGCACTGGCCCAACACAGCATGCCTGAGAGAAGCAGGGAAGTTGCTCAGTCCTGGCTATTTAGGTCTTTGTTACACTAAATCTAATCAACCTTTCACTGGGAAGATGATGATGCCCAGTCCTGTCATTCTGCCTGGGAGTGAATTATGCTGAAGGAGAATGGACAGCAAAATTGGATTACTCAGAAATAAAACAGAGTAAAAGAGTAGCCGGCACATTAATGGCAGGAGAGGGAGGGAAGTCTGTTTCCTCCAGTGAAGCCATGTGAGCGGAAAGAAAGAAGAGGACCGTGTGGAAAACCTCTTAATTCTGACAGAGAAATCATTCCAATTGCTTTTCTTAACTTTTGTAACAAGATGTATTCTAATTTTATGCTGCAAGGGTACTCAGGTCTATGCCGATAATCTTGTTAGGAATCCATACAGCATCTTCACTACCCGAACAGTCTTGTTACAGTTTTATTTTATTATATAAAATGCAAAGAAGAGAAGAAAAAAATGGGGAATTAAGGGAAGGAAAAGGAGTGGGGAAAAGGGAGGGTGAGGTACAAGGGGAAAGAGGAAAAGAAAGAAAAGAGGGCATTGACTTCCAACTCTTCTTAGCCCGTGCGAGATAAACACGCTCCAACCTCAACTGTTTTGCTTTAGACATTAACATATAACTAGCCATGGCTAGAATAGCAAATCTTTCTAATCAACAAAACCAAAGTCAGAGTTTCAATTTTTTTCCCTTCACAAGCACAGATTCCAGAAGTGATAGCCAAATACAAAACATATTTTCCTCTTTGAGTAAAATAATAACTTTAACCATTCCTGCTTTATCTTCCTTGCTATGGAAATAATGTGTGCCCCAACAGTCTTACCCCAGGATCCCATCTGGATCGGTCACTGGGACCAGAGGTTTAGCTTTCTGACCTTACGGACATGGGCTGGAGCCCATCCTGAGGGAACTTCTCTCTGCTGGGTGCTGGGTGCTTGAGGCCAGTGGTTCTCAGCCTGCGGTCTGTAGACCCCTGGGGAGGGGGGCATGATGTCATCACAGAGGGTCTGCAAAGGCTTGAAGAAATGTTATGATTTAAATCTTGAGCTAAGTCTTGGGGGTCTGTGGCCACAAAAGATACCTAAAGGGGTTCCATGGTGAAGAAAACATGTGCATAGTATTTATGTGGCGCCTGGTTGGGTGTGGCTTCTTATTGGTTGATTGGGGTGTTGTTGGCCTCAGTTGTTGTTAAATTGTTGGTTATTGTTTGCTTGTGCTGCCAAGACCTTACTTGCTATGTACTCGGATAAGCTGATGGTAAATCAGTACTGCTGTTGACTGTAGTCTTAATCCGGCCCAGAGTCTTAGACCTAACACTCTTGTGCGGACATTCAGTTGTGCAATTAATATTAGATGACAACTTTCTTTGCTTGGTGAGCATCGTAACCTCATGTTTTTTCTTTCTATCTTTCAGTCTCTCTTCAGGTGAACATAGTTCCAAATAAGGTGGAGGTGCCTGTTGGAGAATCCAAATTTTTCCTATGTCAAGGTGAGTAGCTGCTCAAACAAGTGTTGAATCCAGTCTTACATGGGAGTAAGCCCAAAGAGCTGTACCTTCTCCTCATGCAATAGCTGAGTTAACTGACAGATAAAAGAGGGTTGAGTCCAGGGAAGAAATAATAACAGAATAACAGAGTTGGGAGGGACCTTGGAAGTCTTCTGATCCAATCCCTTGCTTAGGCAGGAAACCTTCTATCTATAGCTGCTCTGAGTCATTCACTGTGAGATGGGTGGCCAATCAATTCACTGAATTAAATTAATTAAATTTAAAACATCTCAGACAAGATCCTTCCTGGTTCTCAGGAAGATAAAGAGACGTGGAAGGAAGACCAAAGTCTACTGGAGTTGGGTGGCCAATACACGTGAATAACAAGTAAATGTTTGTGCATCCAGACTTGCAAGACTCCATTTCTAGATTTTTGCAACAAAATCCGGGTTGGCCTACATGACTTTGGTTCGGTTTGGCTGTCTTGAAAGGCTGCCAGCATCATGTACCCAGCAGACACCCTAACCCAGCTCCTGTTTGGATTTCTTTCTTGGTTACAGTGACCGGCGATGCCAAATCCAAAGAAATCTTCTGGTTTGCCCCCAATGGTGATAAGCTGACGACAAACCAGCAGCACATTTCCGTGGTCCGGTCAGATGATTCTTCCACTCTCACCATCTACAACGCAAACATTGATGACGCCGGCATCTATAAATGTGTGGTTTCCAGTGAAGAAGGGGAGGAAGAGGCCACTCTCAACATGAAGATCTTTCGTAAGTGGTTGGGCTGGAGAAGGAAGGGTTGGGTGGGAAATGAGAGAACTCCCACTTTCTCCTCTGTAAGGAATCCTGTCCCATAGAACGGAGGTCACCAAACTTGGCCACTTTAAGACTTGTGGATTTCAACTCTCAGAATTCTGGGAGCTGAAGCCCACAAGTCTTAAAGTGACCAAGGATGTTCTTCCACATCTTCACATCTTCCATAGAATGACCTAAGAAGCAACTTTTATGATGCCTCTCCCAGAGGTGGCATTCAGCAGGTTCTGACCAGTTCTGGAGAATCGGTAGCAGAAATTTTGAGTAGTTTGGAGAACCAGCAAATACCATCTCTGACTGGAGATTTTACAGTATCCTTCCCCTGCCACACCCACCAAGACACGCCCACAGAATCAGTAGTAAAAAAAATTGAATCCCACCACTGCCTTCTCCCAACAAAGTTCTTTCTGAAATTGGTACCTGATTGAGATAAGGAAGCCCAACCTTCACTCCTGAGACATGCATTTTCAATTAATCCATGTTTTTATTAAGGTGAATGAGACTGTAGCTTCATGTCAGTATTTGACAGGGCAGAACGTCTAAAGTGATAAGCTCTCATGCATCCATTAGCAGCCTAGTGGTTAGCGACTTGCTCCAGGAGCTGATTTGCAAAGTCCCTGGCCTCTTCTTCAGCTGAAAAGAGGCAACATCATCTCCTCATCTGCATGTTTGCTGCATGAACTCTGACTGGCTCGGGATTTACTCTTCCTTTCCCATGCATCTACTTTCCAGAGAAGCTGACCTTCCAACATGCCCCCAGCCCACAGGAGTTCAAAGAAGGAGAAGATGCAGTTATTATCTGTGATATTGTCTCCTCACTGCCTCCCACAATTATGTGGAAGCACATGGGCAGAGATGTGGTCCTGAAGAAAGATGGTAAGTGTACGCATCTTTGTGTGTGTGTGCGTCTCTACATGCATGCGTGTGTTTTGAGGTGTGCAGGAAGTCCTCCACATAACTTTAATGTTCTAGATTACTTCTGGAGAGCAAAGCACCAGAATGAATGAAGCCTGGATTGCTGGCCTGAAGCTGCCAGATGTAGCTACTGATAGGTCAACCTTAAACATCTGGGAGGCAAATTGTAGGCTGAGTTCAGTAACTGTGGTTGGGTTTGATCGGACTTGGCTCTTTCCAAGAATCTCCTTCAGTTGGAATGCATGTCTTATTATGAAGTTGCCCAAGATGCAGAATTAGGAATTCCTCAGGGCCAGGCTTATATCTACCAGCTTCTCTCCTCCATTCTTTCCAGTGAGGTTTGTGGTGTTGAGCAATAACTACCTCCAGATCAGAGGGATAAAGAAAAGCGATGAGGGCATGTATCGCTGCGAAGGGAGGATCTTGGCCCGAGGAGAGGTGGACTTCAGGGATATCCGGATCATCGTGAATGGTGAGCATCTTGCGATTAGAAGGCACATGAGCTTTGGGCGCTGCACCTGGTATTGTCCATCCCTTTCAGGTCTCTGGAGTCTTGCATCCTCCAGAAGGCCAAGGCCACCATTCCCAACAATTCCAGACCAACCCATTTCTGTTTACCTGTGATGATACATCTGGAGAACATCCATTTGGGAAGGAAGGAGGGTTGCTAGCTGACAGATGGTTTCTTTCTGCTCACTGATGAGCAGAGTCCATTCGGCAAGCTTGAAATGAAAGAATAGATAGAGAGGCCATTTGTTCTTATTTTAACCCTTCTGAGTTATGGACAAGCTAGAAGATGGTCTGGCAGCTGTCATCCCATCATAATAAATTATCCCATGATAATTTCCAAGGCAGCTAGAAGAGATTGTCCTCAGCTCTTTGGCTGTGGTTGGATCTCAAGCAGGTCATGTTTCTCAAGTTCCTGGGCACCCTGACCGGAAAGTGCAGGTGTTGTGTTGGTGCCTTCTGCTTCCATGATTTGATAAATACCATCCTGAATATTTAGACATCCCAGTTACTCAACCTCTTCACTGCTGCCTCCGCCAAATGCACGCATGGATTGATGCTCTCTAACCATGAGTGAAGTCATAAACGTGTGAATGGGTAGCTTTAGGACTCTGACAGCTGATCACATAAACCTGAGCAATTAAAGTGGGCGTCCTTTTCAGGGAAAGCTGAACTCTAAAATTTTTATTTCCTCTTGTTGTGCTCTGCATCAAATTATGTCTTTAAGCAGTCAAATGCAGCAATATAACCACTATGACGCTAACAAACCTTAAAAATAACAGATGGCTCTTTGGACATGTTTTCGGATTCGTGCATGTGTTTTTTTCTGACAAGCACTGTAGAAAGATGGCCTATTCAGGAGATGGAGCTCACTTTTAGCTTTAATTAAAGAAAAGAATGCAGCTAGCCTTGTTTCCACTTGGAAACCGCTTATGGACTTTGTGCTTGAGGTGGAGGGAAAATTGAAATTTTGGGTTTTGCTGATTAGATAGATTTTGTTGTAGAAAGGGTTAGATACTATATAAAAGTAAGAAGTTGAGGCTGTATGTTATTCTCTTATTCTACTGTGCTAAAAACCGAATCGGAAGTCAATGCTTTGCTTTTCCCTCCCTTACTTTCCCATTAGTTAAATTTTTCTTTGTGTTTTATATTTTGATAAATGAATAAAAGTTCAAAAAAAATTTTTTTTTAAGAAGAGGGAGTTTAGAGGGATGAAGAGCAGTTGCCCTCAAGTTCTAATCAGCCTGTTGGAATCGGGTTGCCTTCTAGTAACCATGCCAAGAAAAGATGAGCTTAGAAGAGAGGCCCACCACATGAATCCGCTTCACAGGGGGTCTCACCCACCCCTCTTTTGCTTCTGGAGGGGCCTGCACTCCTTACTCCACTTCCCTCTTTCCTTTCAGTGCCTCCCACCGTTCGTTCTCGGCAGGGGACGGTCAACGCCACTGCTAATCTCAGCCAGTCAGTCAAACTGGTGTGCGACGCTGATGGCTTCCCAGAACCCATCATCAGTTGGACCAAGTAAGCAGGGGTTGGTGTGGCAGGAGGAACGGGAGGCGGGACTTGCTCATGTATTCATTGTATCCCATTGTTATTATTTTTATAAATAACTCAAGGTAGCAAATGCATCCAACACATCTTCTTCCTCCTCGTATTTTCCCTACCACAACACTACTGTGAGGTGAGTTGGGCTGAGAGAGAGAGGGACTGGACAAAGTCATCCAGCTGGCTTTCATGATTAAAGTGGGACTCACCGCCTCCTGGTGCTTGGCCCAAAGTCACCCAGCCAACTTTCATGGATATGGCAGGACTAGAACTCATTGTCTCCCGGTGATTGGCCCAAAGTCATCCAGCTGGCTTTCATTCCTAAGGTGGGACTAGAACTCACCATCTCCTCCCAACAGGAATCATATCTTTTATCGTCTCCTGGTTTCTGGTGCCTTCACCACTGGACCAAAGTGCCTTCCTCTTCCCATGACACATATGGGTCTTAGTACTACAGAAGACCAGTGATCTCAGAGCATATTTATTTATTAAATTTATATGACACCTATCTCTCTATCGAACGACTCCAGTCAGTTTGCAACACTATAGGAAAGCAGCCCAGTTAATTAATGCCTTGGCCGTGATTAACTTGCATGAATAAAAAAAACATGAGGAACTGATCGTTTTGCTCACAATTATGTTTTGTCATAATTGTAAGCCTTTCAGAGTCACAACGAGTTGGGCAGCCTCTGAATTATGTACAGAAACCAATCGGTGTCTCAGATAATGTCCATTTGTGCCCGTGGGCTTTCTCTCCCGCAGAGACGGAGAGCCCATAGAACGAGAGGAGGATGAGGAAAAGTACGGCTTCAGTTACGATGGCTCTGAGCTGACCATCCACCGAGTGGAGAAGAACGACGAGGCCGAGTACGTGTGCATTGCCGAGAACAAGGCGGGAGAACACGATGCCACTGTCCACCTCAAGGTCTTCGGTAAGCTGTCCTCACAGCTCTTCGGTCTTTCTTTTTGTTTTCCTTCAAAACCAGTCTTGGCAGCTGGACTTGGCTTATTGACTAGCAAGTCAAGGATAGAATTAAGTCTGTTTCAAATAGGTTCCATTATATGTCCACTTTGTGTGTGGGGTTTTTTTTTAAGTTTCTAGTGTCAACTCATAAAACATGTTGTAGTTGTCAACAGAAAGAAAGGGGGGAGTTTCAAAGAGCAGGCAGCAGTGTGGTATTGAAAGTACATTCCATTCGTATTTTCTTCAAAGACTGATTAGATGACTGAAACTTCTGCCGAGCAAAAATCTAACTGGAGAGCATGACTGATGACTCTTAGCTATGGACGTATTTCATTGGATGATACACCCAGAGGGGTGGGGGGTAAGCAGGATCAAGGGTGACAGTGAATTATGTATCTCAGAGTTGTCTACGGCCAGGGAAATGCCAGCATGTTAACTTCTAATAAAACAAAAGAAGTTTTAGGAGTGTGGCTTGAGGTTCATTATTTAATTGGAGTAACTGCTGGAATCCTGATACATAGTCCTTTAAGTTCTGAAAGGCTAAGGAGTGTGCCTAGTGAATTTCCCCATGCTGAATAGCTTTATTGCTGTTTTCTTGGTTGGTTTTTATCCCACAATTAATTTAGACCCATTCAAATATGCAGAATGTATCCATATATGCAAGTTGCCTCATGTACTTTTTTTTTTTTGGGATCTCATGGCACTTCTTACAGTAGCCCCCTTAGCAATCAGGGACCTCCTCCTTGACAATGAACTATCAGAAGAAGGGGGGTCTGCGATCTCCAACTGTCAAATCAACTGGGCTCTGTCTCTGTTTTTTTTAACCCCCTACCTTTAGCAAAACCCCAAATCACCTTTGTGGAGAACAAAACTGCAATGGAGCTGGAAGACCAGATCATTCTGACCTGCGAGGCCTCTGGCGATCCCATCCCCTCCATCACTTGGAGGACTTCTTCCCGAAACATCAGCAGCGAAGAGAAGGTATGGCTTTCTCCTAGACCCTCCTGTTCTCACCCCCAGGTAGTAGACACCGAAGACGGAGGGGGAGATGGGCTTTGGATTCTCCTAGCTCTACAGCTGTGCACGCTGAAACCAAAGCTTTGCAGGTCAGGTGTAGGTCAGAGGTGGTATTCAGCAGGTTCTGACCAGTTCTGGAGAACCGGTAGCGGAAATTTTGAGTAGTTCAGAGAACTGGCAAATACCACCTCTGACTGGAGATTTTATAGTATCCTTTCCCTGCTTTGCCCACCAAGCCACGCCCACAGAACTGGTAGTAAAAAATTTTGAATCCCACCACTAGCATAGATCATCGTAATTTGCGCTCAGGTAATATCAGAAATAGCTCCTGAACATCTGAAAGCATCTAGTGCTCCACTGCTGAAGGAAGCTCGTTGTTGCCATGGAATTGGACCAGCGGAGGAAGCCCACTCCTCAGTGTGGAAATCTGGCCAAAAGTCCTGGCCGAATCCAAACCTGGAGCCACAAAACCTTCATCTATTTGATGCTTTGCAGATGTGATCGCAAAAAGTTTTTTTTTTAAGCAATTGGAAACCAGGAGGAGGCCTTAGTGTTGGGAAGGCCAACATGTTTTAAGGAGGAGCTTACAAAAGAGAGGACTCTCAGGCAGGAAATCAGGAAAGTCACAGAAAAATTGCTAAGTCAGAGAAGATCATGGCTGCCCTGTTTGTGAAGTGGCAAGCTACAGGTCCAAGCATAGACAGCAAGACTTCTCCTGGGAGGCTGTCTGGAGAAATGGCAGTAATAGTCTAGCATAATGTAGAGCAGGGGTGTCCAACCTTGGCAATTTTAAGTCCTGTGGTCTTAAGGTCCCAGAATTCCACAGCCATTCTTGTCCACAGGTCTTAAATTGCCAAGGTTGGACACCCCTCCTGTAGAGAGTAGTGGGGCTCAGAGAGAAGGCCTTGACTGAGAAAGGCTGCCTAAGCGTCACAATGACAGGGTGCAAATCTATTCTCAAGCAACCAGCAAGTGATGCCACCTATCTCATCATGTCATTGTGGACAGAACACCTCTGATGTCATGATGGTTTTTCATCCCAGAAGATGAGGATGACCGACTCGTTGTGCACCTTCTTATTTTCCTGTAGTTCTCTTGACCCCGATTTGAAACTAGCCTTTCGAAAGGGACTAATGCCAGTCTCCTAACCAAATGAATCCACCCTCAAGTTGAGTCATCCAGCCATGACTAAGAAGTGCCTTGTGACAGGCAAAGTGGTGATCGGAATCAACTTGATTCCAGTCTTGAATGCTCTGGCTTCAGCGTGCACTGCCGTTCCAGCATCTCTTGCCAAGTTTATAAGTTGCCTTGAGGAAGAGAAGGGGTGAGGGGCAAAGGAGAACCCAAAAAAGTTTTTTCTGGGACACCCATTAGCTTGTGGATGGTTCTTTTCCCCTTTTCTCTTGGTCACCTGCATTTGTACTCGCGCTGCACATAATTTCAGGCACAAAAGCCATGGCTGCCTCTGTGTTTGCTTGTTACCTGTCATTGCTCACTTCTGGAAGTTGTTTCTATCCTTATTGGCAAAAATAATTAGCAGTTTGGAAAGGGAAATAAACCAAGCCCGCCAGATGGGATCTGGGTTTTGTCTCCCGCCCTTGGGATCCGGTGGGAAAGGCAGATGTTTGCAGAACCTGAGATCCCAAATCCCGTAGCTACAAGATCAAACAGTACTGCATTAATGCTTCTATTAAAAAGAGAAGGAATTGAGATCTGAACTCAAAGGCTAAATAGCATCACAGCATCACATTAAGAAAGGGCTCCCCTTCTTGAGGGCTTCCTACAGATCAGGATATTGCCTTGATAGACCAACAGGTAGGCTTTTGGTACACCAAATGGATCTGACTCTTTTGCATCGTACAGCAAGGGTCCCCAACCCCATGGCCTGTTAGGAACTGAGCCATGTGAAACCTCACTGTAAATGGCGCCTGCGAGGAATCTAGATTGTGCGCAAAACCATCCCACCCCCATTGTTCTGTCCTAGGCCTCCCTGAAAAGCACTAAGTCAATTCTGAGTCCCGGCAAAATCCTCTTTTATTACATTAATGTGAATTTATTTCATTCACAGTCAGCCAACAGCTTGGCAAACAGTCTTGCGAAGGTGTACTAAGGAGCTCAGACCTTTATCAATCCTGGAACACTCCCCAGTAAATAGTTCCACACTCAGTGCTGGCAGGGAAGGGCTGGGTTATACAGACAAATCTCCACAAGGCTGGAACAAACAAACAAACGAATGAACCAGTTGGTTTTCTGTGAAAACTCCCTCCCTTTTTGCTTCTCTTTTAATCCTGATGGGAGGGGCCATTCACCGTCCACCTGTGGCTTTACTCCCGCGTCAACCCTGAGTTCTTAATTGTGCCTTCCTTTTGGTGGCTCTGCGCATGCGCAGGCTGGGAACCGGTTCCAGAAGCTCCCCTGCCTCACTGCTGCCTGAGCCCAAAGGCAGCTGATGACTGCCAGCCTGCCCTGGCCCCATCTCTGCCTCCGATGCAGAGCCCTCGTCTGAGCCTTCCTCAGCATCCAGGAATGGCCCAGGTTCCTCCCTAACCTCTTCATTACTGTCCGACTCTGCTGCCAGTTCCGCCAGCCACTGGCAGGCCACACCAACCCCCCCCCCCCCCCCCCCCGTGCATGGAAAAATAGTCTTCTGGGAAACATCCTGGTGCCAAAAAGTTTGGGGACCACTGCCTTACTGGGATAATCATGGCGCATGAGATGAATCATTTTCGAGGACAGTACGACTTGTTACTGGATTGCTGGAGATCATTTTTGGCAAGGCTCGTTCTTGGGTCTAGTTTTTAGAATTCACAAGGAGAAACAAATGGGACATAGCTCAGTTGTAGAAATCCTTTCAACTCCAGCTAGGATTGGGAAAGGTTTCAGATCTGATCATCCGAACAACCCCCTTGCCAGAGTACAGAACTTCAGCCTTACCAGGCTATCTTGCCAGACAGGTGTTTAGATTCAATAATCCAACATTAGTTCAAGGAACGCTGGTGTAGAACTGACCTAGCTAGACCTGGCTAGGAAGGCAGCTCCACAGCACTAATGACATTGGGAAGGGATGATGTGTTTCACACGCAGAATAGTACAAAGGAGCAGGTAAGTTCATCATGACATTTTCCCTTTGAAAATACTACCGTTTTGTAGAGGATTCTTCCAGGAATGGCTGTCAAACTGCTAACTATTTTTGAAACATTCACCTCTATGGTTGGACAACTGATACCAAAGAACTGCGAAAGTTCTTTCTTTCTTTTTTTTAAGGATTAATTTCTGACGTGGAGCCCGGGGGCTGGAAGGCTTGTGTGACGCATGCTGCTGAGAGCTGCAGCTGTTATTTTGCTTTCAGCAGTGTGGCCTCTGCATTTTATCCTGGTTTGTGCATTTCTCAGTTGCCTGCGCTGTGGCATTCTTGTTAATGAAACACGCTGCCTTCCAAGTGCAACGGAATGGTAGTGAAAGGATCCTTTGGGGTCATCAATGCGCAAAGCAAACATCAACCATTATTACCAATGGCTGTTTCAAAAGAAAAGAAGGAAGAAGGGATCAATTTATTTCAACTTTTCTCGATTGAGCGTCTTCCAGATGTTTTGCACCAATCTGGATGATAGAAGAGGCAGAAGTTTGGTTTAGCACACTATGCAAAATAATCGCCTTTGTTTTTCAGTGATTTTATGTTGTTTTATTGTTACACTGCCATCTTTTCTCTTGAGACACGTTCATGGGAAGGGGGGAATCTCCCTGAGTTTTATCCTTGCTGTGGTTATCCTGTAAGATAGGTAGGGTAGAAAAAATACATAACTGGCCCAGAGTCACCCATTGAACTTAGTGCTTAAATACGGACTTCAACCCAGGTCTTTCTTAACCAGCTGCTGTGCCCTGCGGATGGAATCACCAGTTGATGATGTTTAACACCAACAGGTTTTTTTTCCCCATCTTTGCTTGAGGTTAATCTTCTTCTCTGACCTCTGTGGGCTTAGCACAAGCCAGGGGTTTAGAAGATCTCTTCATCTGATAGCAGGGGGTAGATTGTTTTCATGAAACCTTTAGCCGTAATTCCCCTGCTTTCCTTCTAACCATCACACCCCTGCATCTCTTGAAGGCAACTGCCACAGTTCAGCAGAAGCAAGTCAAAAACAATCCTCCTTCTACCAATTACACCCAGATGGAATTGAAAATCTTAGGCTCTCAGGTTGGCTGTTCCTAATTTTGAGCATCTAAAAGTACTGGTTCAGGAATTGAACAGAGGTGGGTTATCACGTCTTCTAGATCAGGGCTGGCCAACCTTGGCAACTTGGAGACCTGTGGACTTCGACTCCCAGAATTCCCCAGCCAGCATAGAATAGCGTAGCTGGCTGGCTAGCTAGGGAATTCTGGAAGTTGAAGTTCACAAGTCTTCAAATTGCTAAGGTTGGGCACCGCTGTTCTAGAGTGCCAAAGGTTTGATTGTACTGTAATTGCTTGAGGTAACAATTCCTTGCTGAATTTTGCAGCCACCACTGTAGGTTAAAAAAATGGTAGATTTTGTATAATTATTCTTTTTTAAAAACACACAAAAATGATGTTACTTTTGTCAGTCAAGTGTCATGTTATAAAAAGGGCTATAAATCTGGGGAAAATATCAGTAATAGAAGTAAGTATGATTCTCTTTTCCAGAAGTCCTTTGTGGAAGATTCTGCTACATAACTCCGTCGTTTATTTATATTTTACTGCTCATATTTGCCATGGTTATTTGTAAAGCGGCACATAAATTTACGGCACTTTTTATTTTGAAATTTCATCTGATTGGAGGTACCTCCATCTGGAAAAAAATGTTACATACCTTTTTAAACATGATCTTCAAATGTCCAGCTCACTTTCCCCCCTCAGAACTGCCAAGGTTCTTCTGTGAGAGTTTTCCACATAAACGTAATTTAAAAATAAATAGCGGGCTTGTAAACTATGTTGGAAATTACTTCCTATTCCTGTTCCTTATCAAAATTAGGCTCAATATCATGAAAATAGAGAAATGGTTTTTCTAGAGCTGTTTAAGGAGTTTCTGAAGCCTAGAATTCTTCAGTTCGTAGCTGACACTTATTTTCAGGAAGAAAATGCTTCTTTTCCATGGTTTCTCCCTCCTCCTATTATATTTGGGGAAAGCATCAGACAGACTGAGTGCTAATGACCCTTTGGATGGATTTTATTTCAATTTTGTGTTGTTAAAATAATGCAGCCTGGAGGCCTTTTCCTCAGATGATGGCATTTGACTGTAACAATGAGATGTCCATCCATCTCTGTTACTGCATTTAAATTTCTGTGTGAATATCTAGAGCAGTTGTTACTTGAAATACGGATTGGATTCTTCTCTGTTGAAGAGAGGGATTTTTCGCCCCTCTTGGCAGCCTCTAAATCAGGGATGCCCAAGCTTAACTGGTGGGCTTTAACACGCAGAATTCCACCCATGCTAGCTGGGAATTCTGGGAATTGAAGTTTTAACATTGGCAGGCTTGGATATCCCTGTTCTAAATCAAAGTTAAGACACAGGATTTTTTTTTATTTTTTTTTGCTAGTGGAGCTGGTGTTGTGGATGTGGCATGCGAGACAGCAGTCATTGTTCACTGGGGAAGCCTTGGGGTAACCATGCCGTGTTGGTCCTCCTCTCCTTGCAGCATCTCATTTGTCTCTTGGGTTGTCTGGTTTTGTGTCATGCTTGCTGATTGTGGACCCCTTCCCTGCAGCAGATCAAATTGGGAAAGCAACAGGTTGACCAACAACACAACCTGAATGCTTGCAAAAAATATGAATCTCCCAGCATCCGTTTCCTTCCAGTAACTTTGTGGCGTTTGGTGAGCTGGGTCTCTGAAAAGAACCGATAGCTATTTTGGGAATGGAGGTAGCTTTTCTTCCATTAGTGGGTCACCTTCCCTGCACTTCCTGCCCCAGCTATTTGGACTGTGCATGAGTACGGAATGAAGGGGAAATGCATAAATGGTGATAACTGAAATGGAGGTGAAGGGGAGGGCCGGTGGCGGGAAGGACATCATAACATATGTAAGAAATTTATTATTCTTTGTGTGTCTGTGTGTGTGTGTTTCTGTGTGCGTGTGTGTGTGTTTTATTTATCTATTCTTTCCAGGCTTCATGGACCAGGCCCGAGAAACAAGAGGTATTAGCTTACCGGACCAATAGTTCATTTTATCTAGCTTTACGTATCTATCGTTTGTAAATATTTAGCTGTTGCAAAATAACCAATTGATTGTAGAAGTAACAAAAGCAAACTAAAGGTAGTGTTAACAACGTAACTTCACCGATGCTGAGGATATAAATTCAGCCGGGAAATATATATGTCAGATAACTCGAAGCTGCATTCTCTCCTAGTGGATATTGGAGTGAGCAAGCATCCTCTCTTAAAATGGCTAGTTCTCACTTGCTCTTTGGGACGTTGGTGGGTTTTAAAAAGGTCCCATAGCTTTTCCAGGACAATGTGCAACATCAAATTCACAAGGTTTGGAGCTGCTGAGGCACCAATGTCCAAAGCAGACTTCATAAAATATGTAAAACGCTTGCATTCCCTGGGACCGAAGCAATTCCGCTCTCTATCCACCACTTCATGTGTTTGCTCAAATGTTTGCTCATTTCTTTCCAATTAGACACACACTGTGTTCTCTTTTAACGTTTGCGTCACGCTAATGGCCCTGTCTCCTTGTTTCAGAAAAGGGCCTTCTAGATCAGGAGCCTGCAAACCTGACTACTTTTAAGACTTGTGGACTTCAACTTCCAGAATTCCCAGCCAGCATGGTTGGTAGCTGGAGCTTTAAGCAGCTCCTGATTTTTCAGGAAGAAAATGCCCCTTTTTCCAAAGTTTTGTTCCCTCTGTTGTAAAAGCATCAGACAGGACTGAGTGTTAAATGGCCCTTTGGATGGATTTTATTTCAATTTTGGGTTGTTAAAATAATATAGCCCAGAGGTTGGCTGGCTAGGAAATTCTGGGAATTGACATCTTAAAGTTGCCAAGTTTGGAGAACTTTGCTCTAGATCAGAGTTTCTGGCTTCTGGACTGGATTTCTTGTGCATATTTAACAGGCCACCACATGTTCCTTAATGTAACCCAAAAAAATGAATCACGTGCATTAGTTGCTTACCGAATTTGGATTTGGGGAGGGTAGCCGTGGCTTTGGTAAGACTCCAAATTTCCACTTCAGGCAGGGGGATGAGAATCGAGCTTTTGTCGTAAGATGCTCTCAACCTGAGCTTAGGCAGAGAGTGAACAAATCCTGAATTGCACGAAAACAGGGCCAGATAGTGGCCCTTATGTGGTGGATGGAGGTGGGCCGGTCCATGAGATTCTTCCTCTGCCCACAGAAGGGATCCTGTCTGTTTAGTGCACAACTGATAACATGGGGATCATTCTGCTCCCTTGAGTCAATTTCTGTCCAGGTGGAATTGAAAATCTTAGGTTTCCAGGATGGCCAGTCCCTAATTTTGAGGATCTGAAATTGGCGGTTCAAGAATTGAGCAGAAGGAGGTAAAATGGCAAAGGTCATTCCAAGGACGCAGTCTTTAAATTGCCCCTCCCACGGTCATGGGCTGCGTCCCTTGTCTGATTTGCATGAGGTTGAGGTTGGGAATGGCTGCCAGGCCTGTTTTGGCATCTCTACAGCAGCCATCCTCTGCCTGCATCTGTTGCCATGGCAACACCTGATCAAACGGGGCCTTTCAACTCCGTGTGCGTGTGTGTTCTCTTTGGGGTGGAACAAGCCTCTTCATACACAAGAAAGCGGGGGGGAGGGGGAGTTTTTCCCTTTTGGAATGCAGATTCAGGGAGATCACACCTCTTTTTGGGTTAGTCATCTCTTTTCCAGTGGATTTGGGAAGGATCAATTGTGCAGATTTTGTTTGGATGTTTACATTATCTGTGAAGGGAGAAAGAAGAGATTCTCCTTTTTAGCCAACCTATCATTCCACCCATAGAGAAAAAAGTTCTCATGAAACTGGCAGATTGGGAAGGAAGGGCACTGAAGTTGAGGCAAGCCTTCTAAAACCTGGTCTGTCCTAGGAAAGGACGGGTATCATGGATCCAGTCATATCAGGGAGCAATCCGCACCACTAGAAGCTCATGTTCCATTCAATCCTTGCATCTCCCTGCAATTTGTGCCAGGTTCCTTCTCCATCCCTGCCCACAATATTGCAAACCTTCCCTTTGTCTCCAATCTTAAGCCCAGGCTCGTTGCAGCTTTGCTTCAAGGAAGCTGGACTATCCTTGCTACAGCATTTCCACCGACCTTCCAAGAAGTGGAGGAGTGAAACAAACCCAATTCAAGGAGCACAAGGAGGGATAAATGGAACGGTTCTGTGTTAGCAGAAAAGGGGATAAGGAAACGGGGTTGGAAGGCATCTGCGTTGCAAACAGACCGTAGGGAGCAAAAGTGAAGGAAAGGCATGGGGTCCAGAGAAGAGGGGACAACACCTCAAAGGAAAAGGAGGCACTGATAGACCATAGAGCATAGACCATAGAGAAGCCGGCCAGCCAGGCTCACCTGCCTTGAAAAGATAGGAAAGACAAGAAGCAGGAGAGTGACCAATCAGGTCCATCTGGCAGCTTAGCCTAGACTGAGTTGCTAATCCATTGCAGTCCAGACTGCAATTTCTGAATCTGGCTTATGAAGTTGCCAGGACCTCATGGGAGGCAAGCGGCTTGGTCTGCAGGGCAGAATTGACCTGCCGAAGGGGCTATTTTCTGCATAACCAGCATTGCCTCTCTTCCAGAATTCACACCTTAGCCACCTTCTGAGACTTTTCCTCTCTTTCCTGCCAGACCCTAGATGGACGCATCGAAGTCCGCAGCCACGCCCGTGTCTCTTCCCTGACCCTGAAGGACATTCAGTACACCGATGCTGGGGAGTACACCTGCATAGCCAGCAACACCATTGGGCAAGATTCTCAAGTCATGTACCTAGAAGTTCAGTGTAAGTTGAGTCATTCCACCCTCGCTCCGAGTAGAGCCAACTCCTGCGTCTCTCCTTTTACTTGCAACTCATGGGCGGTAACGGTGATAATTGGCAGACTAGAGAGCAAGAATCAGAACAGGAAAGGGTCATTCTGAGCTGGAGATGGACTTTCAGGGGGTGGACTTTTCTGGAATACCTGCGAGACTTGGGGAATGGTGGAAAGGGGAAAGAGAATGAGAAGAACAGAAAATGGAGCACATAATCCACTGATATTGACTGGCCTTTATGGGCAAGAATCAAAGGCAACAAGCCAAACTAACCCTGATAAATTCAAGCTTGTTATCAGTCTTTACACTGATGAAGTTTATATTTATCCATTGGGTTGAAGCCCATGGACCTTTCACAAGCAGAGACAGCGTACCTCTGCAGTGTACTTCTGGTTAAGGTGTATTCCTACATATACTAACATAAGTACTACTACAGTACTCTTTAGAGTATATAATGGAGCAAAAAAGAGGGGATTTTTGCTTGTGAAGTTGGTTGATGATCTGGAATATTTTTGCTTCTTGGTGGCCACTCTTAGGAACAGGATGTTGAGTAAAGGGATCTGTAGCTGTGTTTGTATGTCCCATTGAAGATATAGTCTTCTTGGACATTTCCAGGGCTTCCTAGTTCCCTTGATTTCTCAACAATCAACTATAGGAGATGTCTGATGCTGGGCAAAGAATTGACTGCATTTGCCTACAACTTGAAGTTTGCACTTCAAGGTCCCTTGCCCCCAAATATATGAACCACCCAAGATCTTGCAAGAAACACAGCATGGTGTATTTGTGGGTAGTATTCCCAAGATCCTTTGCTTTGGCCTTATGGGCTGGATCTGCCTGGAGTATAATTTAGAGCAAAGGTCTCCAATCTTGGCAACTTTAAGACTTGGGAATCTCAACTTCCAGAGCTTCGCTGGCTGAGGAACTCTGGGAGTTGAAGTCCACAAGTCTTAAAGTTGCCAAGATCGGAGACCCCCTGATTTAGAGAAGCATTAGTTGCTATGGCAGAATTATGCAAACAGGTTGGGTGGAAAGAAGGGATCAGAAGATATGGGGAGAGATGTTCTTATTGATGCCTTCTCCTGGAGATTGACTTCCACGTTGTCCTCCTTGGTTCCAGATGCCCCAAAGTTGCAGGGCCCTGTTGCGGTGTACACCTGGGAAGGTAACCCTGCAAACATCACCTGCGAAGTCTTTGCTTACCCCAGTGCTGACATCTCGTGGTTCCGGGATGGGCAGCTGCTGCCCAGCTCCAACTACAGCAACATTCGGATCTACAAGACACCAGCTGCCAGTTTCCTGGAGGTGAGCACTGAGAAGGCATCTGTGTATGCCTTCTGCATCTGTGTATGCACAGTATGATGTGCAAAGGTTGGCTATGAAGGACAGGAACAGCACTGAAGTCAAGAAAACAAGCCAAAAATGGCATTATTCACACAACCCAGGGGTAGGATTCTACCAGTTCGCACCTATTCGCTAGAACCAGTTGTTAACATTCTAAGCAGTTCGGAGAACCGGTTGTTAGAAGAAATTCCTGGCCTAATCTTGTAAGGAAGGCAGGAAGGAAACATTCTGGTGTTGCTTACAGAAACTGCCTCTCCATTAACTCTTATTACATTCTTGGCAGGACTAGACTTCCTGTCTCAGGAACCTCTCTGGAATTTTTTTCTCCTCCTTTGCTGGTACTTTGCTTGTGTGGAGTGACCATTGAAAAAAGTGACTTATAACCATTTTTCACACTTACGACTGTTGCAGCATCCTCACGGTCACGAGAGGCCAGGAGAGGTGATGCATGCCTCGATGTGAGTGATATTGAGTTGGCCACGCCCAGCCAGTCACATGACCATCAAGCCATGCCCACCACCTAAGCTACGCCCACAGAACCAGTTGTTAAAAATTTGAATCCCACCCCTGATGCAACCCCCATCAATTTAGGACATTTGTATCAACTGCCACTTAGCACATGTTTAAATTGCTTTGGACAGTTATTGCATGTTAGAAGAGTGACACCCAAGGAACACTGTGAAAGTGTTCAGGAGTAGCTTTGCCCCCTCCTCAGCATCCCAGTTTGGTGCTGTGCAGGCTTTACACGTGTTGTGTTTGATCTCCTTCCTTCCAGGCTGATAGCTAGTTCACTCTTGTTGTTCCTCCTCCGTTAATTGAATCAGAATAGAGCTGGAAGGGACTTTGGAGGTCTTCTAGTCCAGCCCACTGCTCAAACAGGAGATCTTATACCAGTTCAGACAGTCTCTTCTTAAAAACCTCCAGTGATGAAGCACCCACAACTTCTACGGGCAAGGCTGTCCCGCTGGTTAATTGTCCTCACTGTTAGGAATTGCTTCGCATTATCCCAAAGATGCTTTTTCAAGAGGCAACTGGACATTCTGGTTTTTCTTTGAAGACGTTCTTTCTTTGAAGCTCAGAGCTGAAGAAGCTTCTTGGATGAGAAGCGAAATGTCTTCAAAGAAAAAAACCAAGTCCAGTTGCCTCCTAAAAAAGCACCTTTGGGACAACCGTGACCTGGAGGACAGAGAATCTCCATAACATTGGTTTGATTCGTTATTTAAGTTAATAGGTGCCTCCACATCTCTTTCCACAAATTCTATAAATTTGATGTGTGTGAAAATGTATCTTCCTTCCTTTTCTTCTGACTCTTTTCCTAAACATCTTTGCTGGTCGGTTCTGGTAGCCTGAGAATGGCCAGGCTGCCCATTGCCTATCGATTTTCTCTGCATCATGTGGACTCAGACGATCCTTAAACTGTCTTCTTTTCTAATTGACCAAATCCAAAGTGCTTCCTTCGTTTTTCTTCCTAAGAAGCATTTTTCTCTGGCTCACCTGATCAACCTCCTTTTTTTTCAGGTGACGCCATATTCAGAAAACGATTTCGGGAATTACAACTGCACAGCAGCCAACCGGATTGGCCAGGAATCCTCCGAGTTCATCCTGGTTCAAGCAGGTTTGTTTGGACTGGTTTTTCTCTTCCTTTGGAATAAATCAGGGGTTTCCAAACTTGGTGTCAACATTCCGAATAATGCACCATTGAAAGCAGAACTCTGAGGCAGGCAAATTCCTCAAAGAACAATTTATTGGATACATCATATTAGCACAACTGGTGAAAACCAACTCTGAAGTTCCCACGGTTTTCACCTAATTAAAAAGTGAAAGTTCCAGTTTCCCCCAAGTCATAAGTCCCATTGTCCAATAGAGGTGCTGGTTGGTTGCTTGGTTACTCTACTCCTCCTCTTCTCAGCCACCGATTGAAATGTCCTTGGTTCCCACAAGAAAACATTTTGTTTTGACTACAAACCCCCAGCTAGTTATTTTCTCCCTGTCTTGTGGCAACCCCTGGAGCCACAAAGATGGCCTCAGCCAGGTTCGTTTCAGGGTTGACACTTGACAACTTTAAGACTTGGGGACTTCAACTTCCAGAATTCCCCAGCCAGCGTGCCAACATATTCTGTTCGACCTCCCGGTACCCTCATGACTGGCTACTGCTGGGATAAAAATCTCAGCATAGTCTATGCCTGACCTCTTTTTCTGGCTCTCTTCCTCTGCAGATACTCCCTCTGCGCCTTCCATTGAGAAAGTAGAGCCCTACTCCAGCACAGCACAGATCAGATTTGATGAACCAGAGGCCACCGGGGGTGTCCCCATCCTCTGGTACAAGGCTGAGTGGCGAGCCATTGGGGAGGAAAACTGGCACACCAAAATCTACGATGCCAAGGAAGGTGAGGTGCCCAAACCTGTCCTACATTTATTACTTATTTCTTTGTTTGTTTGTGAACCGTCCATCTTACCTCAAGGTAACTCTGATGGGGGGCTTACAGTCTTAAAGGATAAAAACTTATATAAAGTAAGAACAGAAATAAGTTGGCACAAAAAGTCAAACACTGCAGCACAGTGAAAAGATGGAGAGGATAGAAGCAGGGTAGAGGGTGTGTGGGGCAACTTTGCAATGTTTCCACTCTGGCTGATAGGAGAGATCTGTTTTGATCCTTGTTATTGGTTGTATTTACAACTCTTCTCTCCTCCACCCCCCCCCTCCTCCAAAAAAGGTTCAAGCTAGCCAGCGGGGAAGCATGAAAGCAGAACCAAAAATTTGAAAACGTTAATTCCTAAATGTCAACGCAATAAAGCAATAGGGAAGAAACAGCAGCGGCTCCAAAAATAACTCCCAAGCTCTGTAGACTTTCTTCTAAGAAGCAGATAATTTCTCCCCAAAATGAAAGCTGACCTTTCTTTGGGAAATAAAGCCTAGGTTTGCCTACAGAATACGTCTTCAGTCTAAATTAGAGTTAGATGGATTCCTGTGGATTCGTGTAAATGAAGGTTCAATCCTGCAAGCCAAAAACATCTCAAAAGGTGAAATCGTGGCAACTGGACCAAAGTTTATTCAAACTCATCCAAGTAGCTTCTTCAGGCAAAATGAAAATTGGGGTAAGCAGAGAGAGTTTGGTCCAGTTGCTATGATTTGAGATATTTTTGGCCTGGATGATTGAATTTTCATTGACATGTTGCTCGTTCATTTTGGTGAGAAAGCCTCTGAAGTCTGCATGGCAAGAGCTCGCTCTTTCCAACGACTCTCTGCCTACTCAAATCTTCACTTGGACTGAAAATGTTATTTGGATGAACAATGAAACATCTCAGTTTTAATAAACTTTGGTCCAGTTGCCAAGAATAAACCTTTCTGGATGCTTTTGGCCTGGATGATTGAACCTTCATTTACATGAATCCCCAGGAATCCATCTAAATTTGATTTAGATTGAAGACATTTTTTGTAGGTGCACCTTCAGATTAAATCAGACCTTTTGAGATACTCCTGGGCATCCTCTGCAGAACCTAGTGATGAATGTTGCAGGAGACTGGCTCTTCGAGTGGAGATGGCCCAATCTTGCCTGCCCAGCTTTTACTGATACTGTGATTTGCTTCTAGAAAAATATATTTTTTTCCTTAAAAAAGGTGTGTCATGGGAGCCTTTTTAATAATCTGGTGACCACGACAGTTCTTTCCAAGTTCGCATCTAAGACATTTTATACATGTGTTCAATGGGTATAATTATCTAGCTGCAGTTAAGGCGTGTTTCAGCACAAGAAGCACAACGGTCTATTCTTTGTACCAAGAGCGGTTAGTCTAAAACAAGGCCCTCCAAACCTGGCAACTTTAAGATTTGTGGGCTTCAACTTTCAGAATTCCCCAATTCCAGGAGTTGAAGTCCACAAGCTGACAAGTTTGGAGACCCCCCTGGTCTAAAAGAAGCCAGCCTCTCTCTCTCTACTTTCCTGATGGCAGAGACCCCTGTTGTGTGTGGCTTAACATTTTCCCCACATTCCTGCATACATGCAAACTTACAAAAAAAAGTGAGGTGGGATATATCTAGAGATGTCCCAAAGGTGCTTTTTCAGGAGGCAACTGGACTTTCTTGTTTTTTCTTTGAAGATGTTTCGCTTCTTATCCAAGAAGCTTCTTCAGCTCTGACCGGATGGTGGAGAATGGAAGGGTTTATATTCCTTGCAGACAGCTGGTCATTTGCATCCTTTTAGAGGGCCATTGAAGCTACCTGGAGGTTTATCTGTGTCCTCTGAAAATCTCCACAGACTTTTAGCTATACAATTTGGGATGGACACCTTTTGAATGGTGTGGAGTAGGAATGGATTTCCAATGGAAAAAAATTGCAGACTGCAGGAACTAGGAGAACCACTCAGGTGACCCTGAAGACACAGATAAACCTCCTAGTGGCCTCAAGGACCTTCTAAAAGGATGCAAATGACCAGTTCTGTCTGCAAGGAGTACAAATCCTTCCGTTCCCCACTATCCTGTCAGAGCTGAAGAAGCTTCTTGGATGAGAACTGAAATGTCTTCAAAGAGAAAAAACAAGGAAGTCCAGTTGCTTTCTGGAAAAAAAAGCACCTCCGGGACAACCATGACCTGGAGAATGGAGAATCTCTACAGACCTACATCCCTAGAGATGGTTCCGATCCTCACCTTCTCTGCCGTCTCTTCTGGCACAGCCAACACTGAAGGCATCTTCACGGTCATCGGCTTGAAGCCAGAGACCATATACGCCATCCGACTGACAGCCATCAACGGCAAAGGCACCGGCGAGATCAGCCCCCTCTCCGACTTCAAGACCCAGCCAGTTCGTAAGTAAAGCCCTGCTCCTCCCCTGTCCTCTGCTTGGCAACCTCAGCCCTTTCTCAGGCCAACTGCCCATCCTTCACCTCTCACCTGGTCCTCCTCCGGACTCTATGTCCAGATCCCCCTCCGTGTCCCTGAGTTGGAACCTTCTTTTCTGTTTCCTTTTCCGAGAATCTTGTTGTTGTTGTTGTTGTTCAAACCCTTTTGTTGAGCTGTGAGGATTGTGGAGAGCACACTACCAGCACCTAGGAATGTGTTACTATTACATTACTACCGTTAGTTCTGTTGTTGTTTTTTTAAATGCTGGTCCTAATATCTTCTAGTTAATTAGGTCAGGTGGAGGTGGGAGATGGGTTGGGGGAGACAAAACACTGTGGCTGCTATAAGAGATTAGAAGGGTTTAAAAAAAAACCCACCAATTTGGCCTTCGAGCTTTTATTCTATTGAAACATGGGCTCAAAGGCTACAGATCGTTCTTAACTTACGAGCACAATTGAGCCCGAAATTTCTGTTGCTAACCAAGACAGTTGCTAAGTGAGTTTTGCCCTTTTTTACAACTCATTTGCCACAGCTGTTAAGTGAATTTGCCTTCCCCACTGAGTTTGCTGGTCAGAAGGTCGCAAAAGGGGATCATGCAACCCCCTGGACAACGCAACCGTCATAAATATGAATCGGTGGCCAAGCGTCCGAATGTTGATCACATGGTCATGATCAGCCACAGTGGTCAAGTGTGAAAAATGTCCACCGGTCCCTTTTTTTCAGTGTTGTTATCATTTCGAATGGTCACTTAAGGGGTGATTGTAAGTCAAGAACTATCCGTAAAGCCGGTTTGAAAACGTACTTCCACTTAAGACCTCATTTGGAGTGGTTTTCAAAACTCGCCCATCTCCTTCCTGGTCCCAGATCCCAGCTCTGCTGGATCTCCCCAAGAGATCCATCATCTGCTTCAGAATATAGTCCTGTAGCTTTGGAAGATCAGCTTTAGGCGAGGGAGGAGGCGATCTCTCCCCCACGGTGCTTGGATACGGCTGCCTAGCCCTGCCCCATCCTGTGTTCCTCGATAGATTTAGCAGCTTCTGACGACTCGCCTAATTGGCTTTTAAAGCCACCTAAGCTTTTGCAGGAAGCTTTAGGGGCAGTAAATTCAGGCAGGTTTAAAAGTCCGAGATCTTCATTGTTTTATCCAACCTGAATTTGCCATTAATTTGTTTCCGGAAACGGCTGCTGACCAAGCGATATGGAAGCATGCATTAAAAACCCTGGCTGGCGGAGAACGGATCGAGTGCAATTCCGTTCAGAACGGCATAAAAATGTCGGCTTTGCAAATGGCATGCATGAATGAGCTGCCTCCCATTCACATTTTATATGCTGCAAGACCCGCCAACACACACACACACACACACACACACATGTACACGCACACTGTTGAATTCTGGAAGAGCAGCAGACAAAGGGGGAGAGGGAATCCAAGGGCCCTGCCAGTGTATTTTTTTCCAGCCTCCGAGCCAGAGGTGTCCAATCTTGGCAACTTTAAATCTCTAGACTTCAATTTCCAGAATTTCCCAACCTGGCTGTGGAATTAGAGTAGAACAGAGCTGGAAGGGACCTTGGAGGTCTTCTAATCCAGCCCCAAGATTTCTGAAGGCAAGCCATTCCACTGGTTGATTGTCCTCACTGTTAGGAAGTTTCTCCTTAATTCCAGGTTGCTTCTCTCCTTGATTAAGTTTCCAGCCATTGTTTCTTGTCCTGCTTTCTGGTGCTTGAATAATTTGACCCCCTCTTCTTTGTGGCAGCCCCTCAAATATTGGAACACTGCGATCACATCACCCCTAATTCTTCTTGTCTTTAGATGAACCAGGCCCAAATCCTGTAATCAATTCTGGGAGTTGAAGTCTACACGTCTTAAAGTTGCCAAAGTTGGACATGCCTACTCTAAGCTTAGTCTTCTTCTCCGGAGGAGGATGGGCAGTTTGCAGTCCCATTTAGACACAGTCCCTGCTCTGTATAATTTGTAAGCTCTGGGAAACTCAAGACAAACTGGATTTATCTCTGAGCCCTTTGAATTTGAAGACGGACGGATTCTTTTATGTAGCCCTCTCGATCACATCCAAGGGGCTGAGTCCAGAGGTGGGATTCAAATAATTTAACAACTGGTTCTCTGCCCTAATGATTTCTTCCAACAACCAGTTCATCAAACTGCTGTTTGGTTCTCCCAAAGAGATGCGAACCGGTTCTCTCAAAGTGGTGCAAACCGGTTCTGCCAAACTGGTGCAAACCGGTTCTCCCAAAGTGATGCGAACCGGCTGAATCCCACCACTGGCTGAGTCCCTTTTATCATATTTGGCTATCCTCCTTCCCCTTGCCTAGAAATCATCTCTGCCTTGTCGTCTCTGCTTCTACTACCTCTAGCAAAACCTGGTGGCTCTGTGTGTGTGTGTGTGTGTGTGTGTATGTGTGAGTGAGTTGCTGCCCTCCCATCCCTCTGGCATTCCCCATCTCCCCTCCCTCTTCGACCCTCATAATAATTCATTAAGCAGGGAGCAACCGACCTTGCATTTCCATCTGCAGCAGCGTTTTTATTTTAGAAACACCTCCGGGTCTTGCAGGATACACGGAAACACGAGATCCTGCAGATAGAGCTGAATTTGGAAGGAATGCTGCCCCCCTGTCAAAAGAAAAAAAGGGCAGAAAAAAGAAAAACTAAAGGAAATGGGGATTCCTGCAGAATACATTGAGTGCGGGAATAACCTCCATGTTTACAACTCCTGGTCCCTTCCCCCTCCTTAGCTGCGGTTCTCTGGCACGTAACCTGAACCCCCAACTCTTGCTTGCCACAAGTTGAAGGGTGGCCCATTGCATGGTTGTTGCCTTACCCGTATTCTACCTGAAAACCTGGTCGGCCTCCTGAGGAGCTAGTCCTCAGCAGACAGGCGTCCCAGAGCGTTGCCTTGTTTTCATTGCCTTTTTCCATCGTCTCCTCTTTTCTTTTTTTTTCATCTCTTTTGCTTCTTTTCTCTTTTGGGGGCCTGTCTTTTCTTTACATTCGTCTTCTTCCTATGGGGGAACCGCAGGCCTTCCACCATCACGTAAGTGCTGCTTCTCCATTCCTTCTCCTTCTCCCGCTCCGAGTGCTCCAGCTTTAATGTGTCCCGTAGATCCACGTGTGGCTTCTCCTAACTTAACTTAATTTCTCTCTTTGGCTTTGCTTCTCTTTCTCCTTGTCCGTAGAAAGAAAGTAGCGGGTAAATCACTTCTCCTAACAACACTGACTCTAGAGTAGCTGTCGTGTTTCCCATTAACACCTGGTCAAGAGGTGAATGCTCTCCTTTCCCCCTCCCTCTGGAGCATGCATGTTGTCTGTATCTGCATGAGAGCCAGTTGGAGTGGAGTGTCTTTCCTTTTCTCTTTTTTCTTTCTCTTTCCTCTCCTTTCCTCTTCTTATCCTTCCCTTATCCTTTCTATCTTCTCTTCTCTTGTCCCTTCCCTTCCCTCCAACTTCTCCTCTTTTCCCTTCCCTTCCCTTCCTCTCTCCTCTCCTCTCTTCTTCTCTTCCCTTCCTCTCTCCTCTCCTCTCCTCTTCCCTTCCCTCCTTCTTCTCTTCTCTTCTTCCTCCATGGCAGGGGCATGCAGTATTGATACCCCCAAACTGTCTCAGACAAGGGTGCTACATTCTGCCAAACCCTGTTTTGTGAGCAAAAAAAAAAAAACTGTTCAAGACAGATGCAAGGGGGAAAATAGCAGAAATAGCTCAGGCAATGACAGAGGAGGAAATATAAAAAGACAGATCTTTTTAAGAAAGATCTATAGCAATAGCACTTAGACATATACCATTTCACAGTACTTTTACTTCCCTCTCTAAGCAGTTTAGAGAGTCAGCCTCTTGCCTCCAACAATTTGGGTCCTCCTTTTACCAATCTCTGAAGGATAGAAGGCTGAGTTAACCTTGAGCGTGGTGAGATTTGAACTGCCAAATTGCAGGCAACCAGCCGTCAGCAGTTCTGACCTGCAATACTGCATTCTAACCACTGCGCCACCACAGCTCTATAAGTAGAAAGCAGGGGGGAAACTTCATAAGAACATAATTAATCTGTCCACAATTTGAATTTAGTTTAGAGTTCGAAAACCATTCCCTAGAAGAGAATATTAGAAGCTGTCCCTCCCTGTCTATCTTCATTTATGTAACTGAGAATCATCTCCAGGGATCTCCAACCTTGACCACTTTAAGGCTTGTGGACTTCAACTCCCAGAATTCCCCAGCCAGCCTGGCTGGCTGAGGAATCTTGGGAGTTGAAATCCACAAGTCTTAAAGTAGCCAAGGTTGGAGACCCCTGATCTACAGTAACTGGTAGGAGTGGTCATTCCCATTCTGGCTTGGTTTGAATTTGGGCACCATCCTTGGATTAGGAGTCTTAGAGGCCTCTTAAGATTCCAGAGCATTGGAATGAACCTTTTGCTCTTTTCCTGCCTTAACTGTAGGTGAAAGGTCTTCCAGCAGGGAGCATAACATGGTTTCCTGACTTCCCTTTCAATGAAAAATATGTATGCAAGAGCATTCAGGTGGATGAGCGCAAAAGTGTGGGATATTGCCGATTGTCGTGATTGCTAGGCAGGTGGCCAAAGAGGGCAATAGCTCTTCACTGGATGGTTTCCCACGTGTGACATGCTGCTGCTGATTTAGCTAGTGTACCTAAGAGCAATGCCTATACTTGTAGACATCCACCTTATACAGTTTGGGTAATGCAAGAGAATGCAGAAAGCTGAGATCGCTCAGAAGGGCGCATAGAAGATCCTCTTCAGTGGGACAGCAAGAAGAAAAACATGGTTGCCAGAGCCATATCTACAAGAACCTAAATCTAAAAAGCCACCCTATGGCCTGGGTGTGGAGACTTGCTTTCAAGTAACACCAGAACTGCCGTAAACAGAAACTTGCATTTCTTGGGCAAGGGGTTTACCCTGAGATCAGCCTTTTGGAGAAAGGTATTTGTCACTTGGGTGTGTCTCAAAAAACTCCCATCTGCAGCAGTAGTGGGATCCTACCTTAGTCGCTACCAGTTCGGTGGGTGATTGCAGAATGTGTGCGCCCCTAACAAGCCAATCAGCTGAGAGGATGAAGAAACAAAAAGCTAGGACCCTCCCACCCTCCTATGCGCTCTTTGGGCTTTTATCCTCTCAGCTGCTTGTCAGAGTCTCCCCCCCCTCCTCTCAGCTGATTGGATGCTCTGCAAACTGGTAGTGATTTTTATTACCAGTTCGATTGAACCGGGCCGAACCAGTAGCATGCCAGCACTGATCTGCAGTTTATGTATCAATTATATTGATCCCATTTAGAAATCGCCCATCGCTCTCACAGTTGCAACTCTTCAGCTTCAGGATAACGTTCCCTTCCTCTTTCCTTTAAAAAAAATGCTGTCAAATAATCAGGGCCAGATGGAATCCATGAAGCAATATATTTCATTAGGTTACTGATTGCAGTTTGAGAGAAAGAGAGAGAGAGAAGAAGCGGTTAGCAAAGGAATGAAGTTGTTGTAAAAGATTCCTCTCTGCTTCCTTGTGATTGAGCTGTTAACCTTTTGAATGTAATTGCCAGGATGTTATTACCTAATTTTTTTCAGGGGAATTAAATGGGAGAGAGAGAGAAGTAATGAGAGATGAATTTCATCAATGGAAGGTGCCCAAAATAGAAATCCTGGTTTTAATGTCATGATGGGCTATTCTGCTTCTTCGGGATTAAATAAAAAGCTTGAGAAAGGAAGGCGCAGAACAACCCTGAATGGCTCCTAAATTCCATCTCGAATAATTTTTTTAAAAAAGAAAACTTCCAGAAGCTTTTGAGAGGTGGAACTTTACAAATGAAATCATGCTTCCTTGATGTTTGTTGTCCAAATTTTGGAATAAAATCTTGTTCAAGAGAGAAACGTAAACCTGTGAAGTAGATTTGCATCGTTGTCTCATTTTATAGACAGGTGGGCGGTGAGGCTGAGACAGCAAGAAGTATCTGAATTCAGGTGAGTTCAGGTGAATTCAGGGTTAGGGTTAGGTGAGGTGAATTCAGGTGAAACTGGAGTCAGGAGCCTCAGTGGTCTATCTGTTGACACTATCTCCAGATACCCACACAATTGTTTCTCTTGGGTTTCTTCCACTTTCTGACTGGCAGGGGTGCCCCTTGATCAGGGTGAAACTTGGGTTATGCCCTGGGAACATGGAAAGCAACAAATATTTCTGACTCAAAAGTACATCATTCCTTTTGACCAGAATCTTTTTCACACTGTTTTTTTTTTTTTTTTAAGTTCTTGCTGAGAAATATGTTTACCTCATGCAGAGGAGGCCATTGATGATGGTCTGATTCAGAGCACTATTTTCTAGTTTTTTTTTTCCCTGAAGAACAATTGCAGTTGTGTGGGTTCTTCTGAGCCTTGTCTTGGGACCTCCTTCTTCCAATTCTAGTGACTGGGATATTCATTTCTCCACTGTGGACAGCCAGATGTTTGTTTTCTCTCTGAATTCTGCCTCTGCCAAAGGCCCCGATCTCGTGGCATTCTTCCCTCCTGCCATTTTTTTTCAGATATTGTGGCTATTTACCACATTTTTATCACACCCTGCCTAGAGGGAGTTTGGGGCCCTTCCTTCCTTCCTTCCTTCCTTCCTTCCTTCCTTCCTTCCTTCCTTCCTTCCTTCCTTCCTTCCTTCCTTCCATCTACATTTCCTCCCTCCCTCCCTCCCACATCTCCTCCCTCTCCTTCCTTCCTTCCTTCCTTCCTTCTTTCCTCCCTCCCTTCCTTCCACATTTCCTTCGTCCCTCCCTCCTTCCCTCTCTCTCCTTCATTCCTCCCTCCCTCTCCTTCCTTCCTTCCCCCCTGCCTCCACCTAGTCCTTATATTTTCCCTATAGTCTTGGCAAGTGGGTGACCTTGACCAGAAGTCACACGAATTCCGCTTTCCCCCAACTTGGTGTCCATCACAGGGACTGAGGTAAGATTCCCATTATCCCCAACTGCTGAGGGCATTTGGGGGGCCCTCACGCAGCACCACTGGGGGACACACCAGCTTGAGAAAAGCTGACCTAACCTTGACGCTCACAGCCGGCCGTTCTTTACACGGTAAGCCCAGAGGGCAACGCCTCTCCTCCTTTATGTTCATCCTCCTCATTAGGTCTTGTCTCCCTTTCTTCTCTCTGCCTTTTATTTTCCTTCATAATTTATCTTCACAGCAGGCTTCACCTTTATGTGTCTTTATCTAGCCTTCATGTTGCCATAGCAACCCAGCATCCCATCAAAACTGAAACTACCGAACCAGATTGAGAGGAGAGGATGGCTTCCTCCCCTTTTCTCCCTCCCCCCACAGCTCTTCTCTTTTCCCTTTACCTTCCCCCCCCTAATTCCAGGGTCCCATTTGGTCACGGGGACCAGTTGCCCAACAGATGTGGACCAGATGTCCATGAATTAAGGAAGGAGGAGCCATTCTCCCCCCCCCAGAGGGTCCCCGTGGAAGGATTTGGTTTGAACACAGGCATTAACATGGATGTGATTGGGATTTTTAGCCATGTTCCAGGGAGCCTTTATTCTCCTCACACTTCCTTTCATGCGCGCTTTCTAAGTAGCTTATTGATCTTTGCAAATGGCAGGGATGAATTCAATTATATTAGTCCTCGTTTCAACTTTTGAGCAGGATGAAACTGAAGGGGGCTCAAAGAAAACATGAACAGATCCTATGTCCTTGAAAAGTTTTTGCAAGTGCCACCTCCAAAGCATTCAGTCCTTGAACTTAAACCTTGGCCTTGGATGTAGGTCTACCTGGGAACATCTGTGCATGGAGAATGAAATAGACTCTCAATGAAAACCGAACCCCTTTGTAGTGACAAAGGGGGGCATGGCATCCTGGCTGATAGGATAGATTTGTCCCCATTCTCCCCAAAGTGAGAATTCAGTGTTTATATTTTACATCTTCCTTTCCTTCTTTCCCTTCCCCCCTTTCCTTCCCTCCTTCCCTCCCTTCCTTCTCTCTCTTAAACATACGCGCACACACTGTCAGAGTGTTTGCAACGTGACTACTATCGTGAGACCACCCAGGAGCAAAATACAGCACACACAGAGGCTTTGTCTTTTTAACAGTGGTTTATATACAAGACAGCTATATGCATACTTATTCGTGGTAGGTAAATATCTGGCAATAAATCAATCTTCTTTATTCTGCACAGAGGACTACAATGGAGACAGAACACAAGGAGAGAAAGATATGCCCTCTCATGGCCTCATTTATATATACAGCTTCTTAAAGTGGTAAAACTCAGTGGACCCATCCTCAGTCTTAAAACGGCAATACCCTGCTGACTCATTCTCATTGCATCAGCCTTACAACAGCTGGTCAGCTATTAAATCACAATACCTTCACACACACACACACACACACACATACACACACACACACACACAGTTATTTCATAGAGAAGAAGAAAAAGAATGATGGTTATCACAGGCAGGTGACACCAAGCCTCTTTGAAAAGACAGGGCTTCTTGACTGAGAAGATTATGAATGGATTTGGGGATCTTAGATATTTCCTTTCCTTTCTGCTACTCAAAGGCATGGCTTTGAGTGACAGGAGTTTCATTTAAAAATGGCCTCCTCTTTCTTCCTGCTACATCCCCATTTCTTTTGGTGCTCACAAGCTGTGAATTTGAATGGGGACAAAAGCTTTCATGACGATGAGCAGATATTAAGGGAGAAGGGGGCTGGCTGGCCCGCGGGCTGCGGGGGAACAGTGGAGACACTGAAGACTTGGATCTAAACCTCTTGAGCATCCAACTGTCTTACATGAAGTTGTTTGATGAAGGTCCTTCGGTCTCTCAATGCCTCCAATTCTACTTTAAAGACAATACGGTTGATCTGAGCTGCTTTGACTGTCTGTGGATGTTGAGATGGGTTGCAAAGGGATCTTTGCTTCTTTGTGGATCTATAAGATTTGCCGTCCCCGTCCCCCCCATCCTTTCCTCATAGCAAGAGATCAGTTGGCCTCCCTTGCTGGCCACTCACCTATGCCTTGTCCCGAGCAGGCAACCCCTCTTCCTCATTTTAAAAAAAATATGAAAAGGTGTTTATGTTAAATTGCTGGCAGGGTATCCTAGGGTTATGCCAAGTTTCAGTTAGGAGACTCCGTTGCAAGCTCTCCCTTCCCCCTTAGGAAGAGGGAAGACACTCCACTCTTTTGTAATGGAGTCTTTTGGGGGATTTTCTGACCTCTTCCAGACAGGTTGGCAATAAATCTGGAACTGTCAGAATTTGCAGACCCAGGACCTGTGAAGGCCCTGGGTACCAGAAGGCTGACTTAAGTCCTGAGGTATCGATGGGCTGCATGGTTTCCTTTGGTGCCAGCAACAGACCAGGAGGATTTCATTCTACTTGTGTTGCAGAGGGAAGGAATGAGTTCCTCTCTTGTTCTCTTTCTCCATTGTTCTGATTTTGTTGTGGCCTGTCAGCCACCGGTCCCTCCAGCAGCCAAATCAGAGGAGGAGGCAGCGTGGGAGTGAGGGTCAGCATCAAGGCAACCTGCGAGCTCTGAGGGAGAAGAGGGAATGCAGCTGTCAGAGATAAAGACAGAGGCAGAGCCTGGGCCATCTGTCAGCCCTCAGATGGAGAATCAACAGCCCCCAGGTCTGGAGGTGGCTGATGAGGAGGAGGTGGAACAGCTGGGTCTAGTGCCTGATGTACAGATGCACAGAAGGCAGAGGAGAGGAGAGCAGTGGAAATCCGTGGGCTGGTCCTTGGGACAGAAGAGCCATCGCTGGTAGCAAAGCCCCCCCCCCTTCCCCCCCCAGCTCTGGGGATAAAAGGCAGGGGGCGGAGGTGAATAAATGTGGCAGATAACTATTCATCTCTCTGCTGGACAGACTTGTTAGCTTCTGGTGAGAGAGAGACTTTTTGCTGGGGCTGCTGGCACTCCTAATAAAGGAAACATTTAGTTAACTATAGAGGGTTTGTCGAGCCGGGTCAGAACAGACTATAGTTAGGTAAGGAAAGGTTTAGGAGAGCTGTCGTGCAACTATCCAAAGAGCACCAGGATGAAGGACTAAAAAGATGCTCAGGGGTTAAAGTCCTGGGTATCGTTTCCAAGTTCTCGCCTTTAAGATGATTGAATTATGCTGGTGGAAACGTTGTTCCCCCAACAACTGCAGTGGGCAAGTTAGGGAGAAAGTGGCTTGATGATGCTGGGGACCAGAACAATTTTTTAATGATGTGACAAGGAGGGCACTTGTGGCATCTACCTTCACCGCTGTCCAAGCCAGCAAAGAGACCTTTGGACACGGTGTGAGCCACACCGCTTGGGACTTTCCACGTACAGTGAAATCATTGATTGACCCTTTCAGAGTCTTGCTCAGCCCATCCTAATTGGACTCCTCCGGTTCGCCTGGGGCACTGATGCCAGAAACCTGGAGCCCATATCGAGACCCCCCCTTCTGTTCATCTTCCTGCCTGCGCAGCCAGCAGAGTGGGGAGGTGGGTGGCTGGGGGATTCTGTAGGTTTCCCTTTGTTTTTCTATTCCTACAGAGCAGAGGAGACACCCAAAGGAAGGCAGCCTGCTCTGTTTATCTTAAATTTTAGAAGCTGACTGACTTCTTTTCAGTGTCCTTTTGGATGAATGATCTGTTGCTATATTAAATCTTCTTTCCTTTCCCTTCCTCCCCTTCCCTTCCCTCCCTTCCCTTCCCTTCCCTTCCCTTCCCTCCCCTTCTCTTCTTTTGTTTCCTTTTCCCTTTCCTTTCCTTCTCTTCTTTCCTTTCCTTCCTTCCTCCCCTCCCCTTCCTTCCCTCCCCTTCTTTCCTTCCCTTCCCTTCCTCCCTTCCCCTCCCTTCCTTTCCTTTCCTTTCCTTTCCTTTCCCTTCCCTTCTCTTTTTTCGTTTCCTTCCCTTCCTCCCCTTCCCTTTCTTCCCTTCCCTTCTCTTTTCCTTTCCTTTCCTTTTCCCTTTCCTTTCCTTCTTCTTCCTTTCCTTCTCCATTTCCTCTCCCCTCCCCTCCCATCCTGTGTCATGGCTGTTGCCAGAAGTTCCTTGCGAAGGGGAAGCCTTCTCTAGTCTTAGTGATGTTTTGTGACTCTTTACCTGACTTGGTATTAATTGATCCGCAGCCCCATTGCTCTGCCTAACCAACCCAACCCAACCCAACCCCTCCCTGCCAGGATCTCAGTGCTTGCGCTTGTTCAATAATAATTTTGTGGGTTGTTTTTTTAGATCGATGGATTTTTGTTTTGTTTTTGTTTTTAACTGTCTGCTCTGGTGTTTCGATAGAATGGCTAATTTGATTTTGTTTAGACTTTAATCTGTAACTGTTGTTGATTCTTTTTTGCCCATTGTTTACATCCGTTTTTTTAATTTTTTTTTTTTGTATTTTTCATGTGACTTCCTCCACTTTCCTTTCAACCAAATCATGTGCGTGCGTATCATGTGACTTGTGTCATGTGGCTTGCATGGTGCTGCTGATGTCGTCCACGCTGGTGAACAGAAGGTAAAAAATTTAAATGACAGCAACAAAACACAACCTTTGTTCGGATTAGTTAACAAATTCTGCCCAGGACAAAACAAAACTACAAATTAGATATCTTTTCCCCCACCCACCCCCCATTCAGAACCTCTGAATTGTCATCACTTAAAATTTTCCTTCTATAACCTCTCATTATTATTATTATTTTTTAAAAAAGCTTTGTTCAACACATTGTGTCTGCATGCAACCTGACTAAAGTTCATCCTTCTGTTGCTCTTCTGTGAGGGCACATTGGTGCTTGGGCTTAGGGGTACCAGGCTAAATTGTTTGTTTCCATTCTTCAGGGGTTGTTATCATTAGGTGTGGTTTTCTTCCAGAGCTTGTTGCAAACAAACATACCTGCTGGATATACTCATGTAGAGGACAGGATAAGCTGTAGGCCCAACAGTTAGTGCAGAATAAAAAAAAATTGCAAGCTTCTTTCATTGAGTTTGTCTGCTCATCCTGCAGTTATTGGCCCATCAGCTGATCCAAGTTATCATGCGATTCCTGGAACGCTGCCATGGTTGCATTGATAGAACAGTCCAATTAAGGAAGTTGTCATGGTTCTGAGTAATGCTCCCAGAGTTGACCGAAGAGTTGACCGAGGTTTGACGTTGCACAGAAGAGAAAGATTTCCAGGAGAAGGATGTCCCCTTGCAGCACAAGGTCTTGAGTGACCTCTCAAAGACTGTTCTGGGCCTGGTTTTCTTGGACTGGGTTTACTAAGTAGTAGCCCATGGCTGAAGACCAGTTCTTCACTTCCATGGTAGCAGCCATCGGTGAAGATAAGAGGCCAGGGCACCATGAGAACGGCACAAGCAAGCATGCTCGGATGTTGAGCAATAATAATAATAACAACAACAACAACAACAGTTGTCAATAAGAAAGGCAAAAAAAAGTCTGGAGAGTGGATATGGCAGTGCCTGGAGAGAGCAGAAGAGAAGAGAAAGAACTGGAGAAGATTACAAAAAACAAAGACCTACAAATAGAAATAGGATGACTATGGCAAGGCAAGCAAGGGAAGTACCAATAGTCATAGGCGCCTTGGGTGCGGTCCCAAAACAACTGGAGCCACCACTTGAACACCATCAGTGACGTTGACAAATTTGCCATCAGTCAATTGCAGAAGGCGGCTTTGCTTGGAACAGCTTCCATCCTGCGGCAATATGTATAACACCATCAAACATTTACCTATTCCGGGTCCCTGGTAAGGGCTTGATAGGTAGACAAAAATGCCAAACCCCAGTCTGGACATCTGGCTGACTGTGCAATAAATAATAATAAACAACAACAACAACAACAACAACAATTTTTGCTCATCCTGCAGTTACTCGTCCATCAGCAAATCCAGGTTATCGTGCAATATTTTTTCCAGACAAATTCCAGACTTTTTTTTTTTTGCTATTAAGTAAAAACCAAAAAGCAGGGGTGGGGTCATAACCTCAAACTGACAGGAGAGAAATTCAAAAGTCACGTTCAAAACTATTATTTCACAGAAAGAGTAGCGGAAGCTTGGCACCAATTTCCAGAGGTGATTGTGGTTCACTCGTCTGTAACTGAGCTTTTAAACATGCTCGGTTTAAACATGTGTCCATCAGCCAACAAAAATAAAAGTAATAATTAAATATAATAAATAATTACATTAAAGAAAATCCCCACAAAACAAATAAATTCAAAGGGCAGACCTGATGAACCACTGGGTCTTTTTCTCCCAGCAGTTTTTAGGTTTCTATGTTATGAGAAGGTTGGAAGTAATGAGGAGGATCACTTGAGGAAGTGCTGAGTATCACTTCCCCTGGACTACAATTATCCTCTGTTTTTTTCTAATCCAGGTGTTATTCCCTTAGACCCCTGATTATCCTAAACAGGAACAGGAGAACAGAGAAGGTAGCGGAAGGCAGATAGTCGCTTCTATAAATGTCAGCCATAGATCAGTCAAGAGAGTTTATGTATGTTTGCATGATAAAAGGGCTTTGCAGAGTTGGTTCACCCAATGGGAATAAAACTGGCACAGAGGAAATATTCTGGCAGGGCTTCTTGTTCTACCATTTGTACCTCTTTTGAGCCAAGAAGCCTTTGAAAATCCTACTAGAAGTATCTATCATCACATCCAGGGTGTGTTTGTTGTTATTCAAGAACACGGAAGCAAACAATTTGGCCTTTGTCATATAAGGAAGAGTGCTTACCTTCCTGTTTGAGTTGGTGGCCATGAGGAAGGAAGAATTTTCTAGAATAGAAGGCTACCTAGAACAGAGGTGTCCAACCTTGGCAACCCTGAGATCTCTGGACTTCAACTCCCAGAATTGGTGGGTGGGGAATTTTAGGAGCTGAAGTCCACAGGTCTTAAAGTTGCCAAGTTTGGACACCCCTGGCCTAGAATTTCACTTGGTTTACCCCTGCCTCCCATTCAAGAAGACCAACCTCACTCCTTGGCTTTTTACTTCCCAGAAGATCAATAGCTTGTTTAGAAAAGCACCCAAGGCCATCCTCATTTCACCCCCATTTGACTCCCATCTCAGAATGCTGCTCCCCTTTGCATTCATGCAGGGGTTTTGCCAGGGAAACTAACCTGAGTAACTCAACAGCGTGTGGAGTGAAGAAGCCACTGTCCTGTTTTCTCTCTCTCTCTCTCTCCTTCCACAGATGTTTGGGCGACAGGCCCCTGGAACTAACCCTCAGCCTCCTTGGTGTTGTGCAGCCTGTTGTCTTTTCACCCAATCCATCTCATTTCTTTGTGTGTGACTCTAACCCTCTTCCTCTCCTTTGTCTCTTTCTACCTCGACTATTGACCAAACTTGGGATGAGTGCCATTCGTGATTTGAAACTGTGGCAGGCGCTTTTTGTCACAAGTTTTCAACCCTTTTTACACAGTGACCCAAAAAAGGGGGGGCATTGGAAGGTGTTTAATGGCATGGGAAGGGGCGGGGAGAAGCCTTTAATTGTGCTCCAAGGAGAGGCATGAAACTAAACCATTTTGAATAGCCTCCTGCTCAACATTTCTGAGTTGGCGGTTTTTCTCCCTCCTGCTGAAGCGGAGGAGAAACGATGCTTTTTGCAAAGAAGAAACATTCCCTTCATTGCTTCTTAATGTCCCTCTTTACTCGTGAGATACCTGAGTGGCAGGTGTGCTCCTTTCCCTCAACAGCTTCTTCTCTTGATGTACAAAGGAGCACATGAATGCCGAGGCAAGAGGCAAGGTTGGGCCCTCCTGTGTATTGGGCTACGAGTCTCATAAAGCCCCCTTAGCATGGTCAGGGCTTATGGGTGGTGTGCGCCAAAGTCCATGGTCACCTGTCCCTTCCTTCCATCTATTCGAGACCAATGAGCTGCTGTGTAAAAGGAGGTTGTGTTCCTTTTCCTCTAGGTTGCATGGACAGTATGGTCGTCTCCTCTTCTCTTTCTTGGGTGGGGTCTGTTTGTTGACCAATAACCATAACTTCTTTTTTCCTTCAGCGTTGGTCTTTTGAGACTTAACACCCACGAAGGTCCATTCTCAATTTGGTCCAGACTTTCAAAGCCCCTTCCCATGCAGAAGTGAAAAAAGGGCAGGGGAGGAGCAGAGAGGACTGGGTTTTGGGGAGGTCTGGATTCATCCTCATGTTTATCCTGACTCTGAAAAACCAACTTCCGTCTGTTGATAACATTCCTCCTTTGAATTCTGAGGAGGAAGGGTCAAAAGTGGAAAATCTGAATTTAGAGTGAGATCAGAAAAAAGCTGAAATTCGTGCAAGTTCATACCAAGTTGTTTAATGCTACTTCTGTTTACTCCAAAATAAGCTTCATAGATTTTAAGTGGGAAAACTCTGCTTTTGATTGCAATCATACTCTTATAAAGGCCTCTTTAGCAGATTGGCCTAAATGCATGAATGCCAAAGGACATCACCAATGGATGGTACTGGTGGAGTGGAGGATAGATTAAGAGGAACTTCCATGACAGAGCTGCATTTATTCATGTTGTCGGTTGCAAAAGTGGCACGGTAGTGGAAGGAAGGAAGGAAGGAAGGAAGGAAGGAAGGAAGGAAGGAAGGAAGGAAGGAAGGAAGGAAGGAAGGAAGGAAGGAAGGAATAGAGCATGAGGAGGGAGGGAGAGTTGGGAAGTTTGGACTG
Organism: Bungarus multicinctus; assembly: GCA_023653725.1. Lineage (NCBI taxonomy): Eukaryota > Metazoa > Chordata > Lepidosauria > Squamata > Elapidae > Bungarus > Bungarus multicinctus. The sequence goes on from CM042837.1 coordinate 25,649,757, forward strand.
ACATATTCAATGGTCTCCCACCTCTAGCTGGAAAGAGCATGTTCAAGCCACAAAATGTTCTTCCCCATGGCCTTTGTGATTGACTCAGGAAGCTTGGCTGTGCATCCAACTTCTGTAATGACACCCCAACATTTTTAGGGTGCTTGGAAGCTTCAACAGTTTCTCTTTTTGGCTTCCCAAATTTCCCCAGCAGTTGATATAAAGTTAGGTATGTAGGTATAGAAGAGAATAGCTATTGCTCAGGGTTCAACTGTGAGGTTTTGATGCTCTCTGGGCTTGGTTGTTTTCTTGTAGATGTTTCATGACCCAACTAGGTAATATCTCCAGTGTTGTTGATTTGTCTGCAAGAAAACCACCAAGCTCAGAGACCATCAAGGATTCCACAATCGTCTTCCTCCCTCCTCTCCCTTCTTCACTCTTTCCTCCTCCTCCTTCCCACAAACCCACTCTCTTTAGCACTGATGATGTTGCCTAGTTGGGCAATGAAACATCTACAAGAAAATAACCAGGCTCAGAAAGCACCAAGGATCTCATAACATATTACACCGTCCTTTTTTTATTTTCCCCACAACAACAACAGCCTTGGATCTTGATCTTGGGTCTTGAGCTGGGCTGAGAGAGGACTGACCCAAAGCCACCCAGATGATTTCCATGCTTAAGACGGGACTAGAACTTCACCGTGTCCTGGTTTCCAGCCTAGTCCCTTCATCACTTGTCCAAGAGAGGTCCTGGCATTTCTGAACAAGCTCACAGTGAACTTGCTAAGGGTCATTTCGTGTACATCAGAGGGAGATGTTCCTCAGAAACCTTCATCTCCAGATCCTCCCTTTGCTTTTGGGCAGTTGCTCATTCTGATCCCCCTGATATTGCAGTGATCTTGGGGTAGGCAGAGCATTAGGAAAGGGAAGGGTTGTCCCTCAAGACCCTTAATATTTATTTTGTGATACAGAACCAGGAAGCCTAAATCCCAGATTTCCCTGGGAGGCATAAATTGGCCTGGCTTTTCAGGAGACGGGAGGTAAGGCTTCTTGGCCTGAGCTGGTCCTTCTCGGACCTCTTGCCAGCTTGCCTTCAGAAGTTGTGGGAGCTTCATCCCTGGAAGCTTTAAAGAAGAGATTGGACTGCCATCTGTCAGAAATGGTGTGTATGGTCTCCCACTTGGGCTGGGCAGGGCCTAGATGACCTCCAAGGTCCCTTCCAACTCTGTTAATCTGTAAAATCTGCAGTGCAGAGGCAGGGAGTCCATGGACATTAGCCCTTGATCTGTGCAGACAAACCATTAACTCTCCACAGCAGGGAATTATTCTCTGTCATCCTTCTGGCAGGTCACTGGAAAGAGAGTTGCTCAGCAAGACCCTACAGGAAAAAAAATCACATTGCCCAGTTTTAAGAAAAGGAATAAATACTACTAAAAAAAATATTCCCTAAACAAAAATGGGTGGTAAACTGTCAATATTCATTGTCAGATATTAATCAAGAGGACTGTGAGGAAAAAAAATAAAAAGGACTTGGGATTATCTCAGTGGTTACATTTATTTTGACAGCTAAAAATTAAGATTCGTCAAAATACATTTTAGACAAAGACAACAAATCACTCACATCGTAGAAATGGCCCATTTGTCTCTGAAATTTCTGGGGTTTATTTTTGGTGCCTTTTCATTCTTTTCTAATATCTCCCACTCCCCATAATTATTGTTTTAATGGACGCAGTTGTCTGCTTAAATCAAGCAGAACCCCACTCCTTTATAGAATACAAAATTTCTAGATATTAATCACCATCAATAATAATACCCAGTTTATTTATTTATTTGTTTATTAAATGTATATATTTAAGACCTACTTTACTTGACTTCCCCCAGCCCTTCCCTCCTTTGCACCTCCCAAATATTTTAATGTGAGCAATGAGTGCACATATACGGGGTTTCCCGCCCCCCCCTAATGGGTTTATGGTACTATCCCTGATTTTTGATTATACAGGCTGTAGTTTTCCCGAAGTCCTTAGGAATGTGCTGGATGACTTCTGAGTGTTGAAAAGCAGTTCCTGGATTCCCTTCAGTTTCACTCTTGTCCTGGGCGCAATTCTCTCCTCCCATCCCCAATCTCTTTGTTTTATCTGGATAGCAACAAAAAAAAAAAAACAATCCTAAACTACCTCTGAACCCTGAATTGTCTCTCTCTCTTCAGCATCCCAAGACATAACTAGCCTGATGCTTCTTCTCCACTTCCACATGTCATGGCACTCCAGCCACTGTCAGGGCCCCAAAATGCTTGTCAGAAAGAAAAGGAGACATTAATCAATGCCCTCAAAGAAAGGATGCAAGAAGACCATGACAATAAATGATTTTCCCTCCCCCTCCCCCTCCCCCTCCCCCTTTTAACACTGATGATGTTTCCTAGTTTGGTAAGTGAAACATCTGCAAGAAAATAACCAAGCTCAGAGAGCACCAAGGACCCCATTATCCTCCTCCTCTTCCTCTTCCTCCTCCTCCTCTGGAATCGGTTGGGCTGGGGAAGTGGGAATGGGCAATTTTCTTTCGGTTGCCTATTAACTAGCAAACAAAGGAAAATCAGCCTTCGGAGTGTGACCATTTTTCAATTGCAAGAAGGCAAGAAATGAGACCAGAGGGATCCTTTCCTGTTTCACCTGCAGTGGGTTGGCCTTCTCAGGTTACTGCCTCTTCAGGGGGAGAAAGGTCCATTTTTTGGCATGGCTCCCATTGGGTCCCTGGAGGGAAAAGAAAGAAGGCAAAAGGAACTCTGTCCTGGTTTCTTTTTTTAGAGATGGCACGAACACACCAGTCATCCCAAACATGAATGGGCATCTCAAGGTTTCCATATCTGAACCCTGGGAAAACTTATTTAGATAATATCCTGAGATAGAAATTCCTTTTTGATGGTACATAGCAGGAGTGTAAATACAGACTTCCACTCGGATGTTGAGTTTGGCTACTCATAAGGCCTTTCCCTCAACTTCCCATTGAATGATACAAGTTCGATTTGGTCAGGAGGAGCTGTAATCAACAGCTGTTGGACCTCTTCTTGTGAACATCTCAAGAAGGAAACTCAACATCTTTCTTCAGGATATCTTCTGCTAGAGACTTACAGACCACTACTGCTATGTCTCTTTTCTTAAGAACCTCGGAATAGCTACTCTTGACTAAGACTATGGATAAGGCTTCCCTTGAATAAGATTACTACTCTTTTCTTCCCCACCTTCACAACTTAGGAGCTGTCAGTATCTTTTCTGCTTCTAAATACAAATAAAATGCTCGATCAGGACTGGTGAAACTGGAAAAAAACACCCCATTGAATATAATCCACTGGAGAGAAATTCTAGATGATTAGAAGTTCCTGTTAGCACTGGAACTTCTTTTGATCATCTTGTGAGGGTCTTTTCTTCCCTTTGGCCTTTTGGCTTTTGGGGTTTCTTTGTTTTTCTTTTTTATACATCTATGGGTACAACAGCCACTGAATTTGCAGCCATCCCAGACTTTTGCTCATCCTATAATCACCCTAACATCATTTAGGGCCGGGGACTCCAACCTTGGCAACTTTAAGACTTTTGGGCTTCAATTCCCAGAATTGGGCTGGCTGAGGGATTCTTGGAGTTGAAGTCCACAGATCTTAAATTTGCCAAGGTTGGAGATCCCTGATTTAAGGGTCTTGTCAGAAGAAGCCATTAATTTCAGGGACGCGGCCTTCTCACTGAGAAAAGCAAGGAAGGGAAACAGAATTCTCAGGGTGTTTTCCTGAAAAATTGATTTGGATTTCAACTTCTCTTTCATGTTGGCTTCTGTAGGATCTCTTTAACTAGCAGTTGTAGTTTAGGGGGGCGAGTGTCCGTGTGCACATACATGTGTGCAAGTGTGTAGATGAACTGAAACAGAAAAGTGTTTTGACTGGAACATGAGCAGACCCAGAAGTTCCTCTGCTGCAGAGGGAGGCATTCAATGCACATTTCTTGCAGATTCCAGAATGCTGAATGTTGAAATCTGATAAGAAACTGAAGAAGGGCTGTGTGATTATCAACACAAAGCTGTTGTGTTTTCCCCCCCACAAATGGGAGGCGGGGGGGGAAATGTCATCTGTTAGCCTTCCAGGAAAAGTGAGATAAGAGATCATTTGTATGTACTACTTTGAGTTCCTCAAGGAACATAAAATATTTATTGACACTTTTAAAATACTCAAACTTTGCAAAAATTAAAGGCAAAGCTCCAGGCTCTCTCCTGTTTTCCTGTCTACTCCCTTGGCCACAGGCTCAGGAGATTCACCCAGGCCTCCTGGTTTCCAGGCAGATCCTGAATTTGTCAGGCGCAAGAAATCAAGAACCAGGGTTATTCCACTAAATACAAGTTTATCCCACACTACGTCTAAACGGGAATCTGAACTACTAACAGTCCAAGCCAATTGGCGGTAGATGAGGGTCAACGAAATTCAAGGTGGGCTGGGCTTAGATCTCCTCTGGGTTTGAAGGGATGCCAAACTGATGACATCTTGGCCTTTCCTCCCTCGGGCTCAGCCTGGTCATCTACTCCAGAATCTTCTTCAAATCATTTTTCCTTCATGAGAAACTTTTAGGTTTCAGTGAAAAGGTGGAGGTGAAATGGAGTTTGTGGTTTGAAGGTGGCCCAACCTTCTGAATTGAGCCATAGGAGCCTATTTGAATCTTGGGTCGGTTGTGGGATGTCGCTGTGCATTTGTTGAGTCAATTGCTTGCCCCCATTCAATGTGCAATTACGCTCATTTTGGCAGGGGAGCCCAGTGCGCCAAAGCTGGAAGGCCACATGGGAGGAGACGGGAACTCCATCAAAGTGAACCTCATCAAGCAAGACGACGGGGGATCCCCCATCCGCCACTATCTCATTAAATACAGAGTTGTAAGTCTGGCTGGCGAGCCTCTTGGTTAGCTTCTGGGGCTGGTTTTTAACCAGGGGCAGGATTCAAAAATCCCAGCAACTGGTTCGCTGGCCCGGTTGCTGGGTGGGTGTGGTCATGGTAGGCGGGGCCTATTGAAACTTCTTGTTTCCGGTTTCCAGTGGCCCTGCAGAGCCCAGGGGAGGCTGTTTTCACCCTCGCAAAGGACCAGAGGCCTCCCCTGGGCCTCTGGGAGGGCAAAATCAGCCTCTCCTGGCCTCTGGAAGCCCTTTGGAAGCTGGAAACAGGCCTGTTTCTAGACTTCCAGAAGGCCTGGTTTTCCCCCTCCCAGAGCCTCCGCATAGACCCTGCACTTACCTCCATCAAAAATGGGTCGCGTGGAGACTCCTGGGACGAGAGGGGCCAGCCAGTCAGTTGAAATACTGGTTTGGGGAACCAGCTGTAACTTTAACATCCAGTTTGCCCAAACTGATCCGAATCAGCATAATCCCACCCCTGTTTTTAACCCTTGGCTGATAATTAAAAGGAACAACCCTTAGTTCATGTCAGTCAATTTGCCAGATAAATTTGTCTGCATTTGGAGGTTGGAAAAAGCAGAAGGAATTATTTTGTTGAGTGAAAAAATGTTACAATAGCTTTGGGACTTCCTAGAAAAAGGTGCCTTGAGAAACAAAGCCCTGTTTCTCTCAAACTCAAAATCAAGTTTAATAAAGATAAAGAAGAGCACTTTAAAAGACAATGCTACTATAATGTCATTCTGCTTCCCCCTTTTCCCCTCTGCACTCTTTCTCTGAAAAGGACTGAGTATTTTCAAATACCTGCCATATTCTTCACCATTAGCTTCCTTTGAAAAGGTCTTATTTTTGCAAACCTTCATTCGATGCCTATTCTTTCACTACTCCTTTGGAAAGGAAGATGGGAGAAGCAGTAGCAGAAATAACTGCATGCCCCAATTTGTGTAGGAACTGGTCAGGCACAAGCGAGGACATTCTGCTGGCCTCCAGAAGTCTTTTAAACACCTCACTGGGGAAGCCCCAGTGTTTGGGTTCAGCAGACCAAGGACGGGTGGGCTTGAGAAAAAGGGAACAAGGAAGAGCATGGAAGTAATCCACAATTTCTGTGTGACCTTGTCTTGGAAGGCATCACCAGCTGCCAGGGAAGGTCTTCGATGCATGATGTTCTTCCCTAGGGCTTCTAGATTTGTTAGGGTGAAAATGCCTAGAAGTTCTAGGCAGGTCTATGATATCCCATAATGCAGGGGTCTCCAACCTTGATATCTTTAAGGTGGTGGATTTCAACGTCCAGAATTCCCATGGCTGGCTGAGAAATCCTGGGAGTTGAAGACTGCAAGTCTTAAAGTGGCCAACATTGGAGTTCCTTGCCATAAAGGGATGCTGCCATTCCAACACCATTTATAATGTTGTTAGTTCTTACATGTTGCATATTGAGCAGGGAAAACCTTCAGCCAGTCCTAAGACAGATGCACCTATAGATACTTCTAGATGTCTCCTTTATCAGGTGTCAAGTTCTTAGATACCCCACAGAAAACAAGGTTCTCTGGGAAGTCCTTTACTAAAGAAGGATGGGATAAGATCACAGCAAGTCAGTCATCCTCCCCCCCTCCCTCCTTCCCTTTGGGATTTAATGGATCTCTTAGATTCCTATAGAAGACCTTCCCAGTTGCTGTTGGGAAGCTGTTCTGTTAATGGCTTGGTGGTTAGCATGGGGATTTGTCTCCAGCTTCAACAAACCATGATGTCTGAGGATACCTGTGGCCCAGAGGCAGAGCAGAAGACCCTCCCCAGGTGGGCAGGTCAAGGTTCATCCTCGAGTGTTGTCCTGCTAACTGAACCTCGATGGCCTGACTAGTGAAGAGTATGATTCGTATCTGCTTTGGTGCAAAAGCCAACAGTGGAAGGGTGCAAGGGATGGGTTGGTCTTCCATGTCAAGCTTCTGTAACTGAGGTAGTTCCCAACTCCATGGTGCTCATGCCACCATCCTCTTCCTCCCTTCCCCACACCTTCCCCTTTTCTGCAGAAACAATCTCCCGACTGGAAGCCGGAAATCCGCCTCCCTTCAGGCAGCGACCACGTCATGCTCAAGTCGCTCGACTGGAACGCCGAGTATGAAGTCACCGTCATCGCAGAGAACCAGCAGGGAAAATCGAAGCCAGCACGCTACGCTTTCAGGACCTCAGCCCAGCCCACCACCATCCCAGGTAGCCCCTTATTTTCTACCCCCCTTTTCCGCTTGAACTTTTAATGCACTGGCACCACATCCTTTAATGCGCTTCTGTTTAAAACCACCAAGACAAAAAAAAAGCCACAGAAATTCTCCTCGGCCACTCGCTTGCTTTCCGTCATCCTCATAACTGGTAATCCATCTTAGAACTTAGCTCTTCGGCCTCGTACATACCAAAAGGGCCCGTCTGCTGTATGTATGCTCCATTGATGGTCGGTCCCATCAACCGCTCTCGGCAACTCTTGAAATGGTTGAGTTTGTTGTGCATGGCTTTTGAGTTTGGTTCTTCCAAGCAAGGCAAAGAAGCAAGTGGGGAAATCCACCAGTTTGGGTCACTGGTTTTTCTCCACTTGTCGCTGATGGTCCCCGGCCAGGGGCCAAAATGGTAATGGTATGACAAAGGCTGGTCAACCGTGCGTCCAGGAAACCTTGGCGTTCTCTGCTAAGATGGTTCCTTCAAATGCTTGGCTACAAAGAGCTGAATACCAGGATGCAAATTAAGCATGTATTTATATTTAGCTCCTTTGTATCATTGGTTTTGCTTTGGGTGGGCATCCATTAAAAATACTGCAGATTTTACCCCTCTCTGTCCCCCCTCCTTTGGAGTTCCTGGCAGTCCCAATTCTGAAATAATTGAAAGGGTGGAGGAAGATCTCATAGAAAAGATGAGGAACTCTAGAGCTTCCTTCCTTCCTCCTTTTCTTTCCCTTTTCCTTCCTTTCCTTCTTTTCCTTCCTCCCTACCTCCTTCTCTCCCTCCTTTCTTTCTTCTCTCTGTCTTCTTTCTCTCACTCTCTCTTTCCCACTTTCCCTCTTTCTCTCTGTCTTTCTATACGACATAGGCTGCAATGAGTCTTTGATATGATTTGTCAGCCAAAGATTTATATTTCACTCGAAGGGACAGTTTCATTATCCCAGTGTCCAGTAACATACTAAAACAACTGATGATTCATTCAGCCACCTCAGCAATTCTAATGCTTCCCCCACTCCCCTTTCACCTTGGTTTCTCTGAAAGACAAATTGTGCAGCTCCGTTTGAAATAAATCTGATTGGGGAGTGGAATGGGAGACTGGCTCCAGGTATATTTTTAACATGATTCTGTTGGCAAAAATTTTTGAACCCACAACTTCTTAATTTGACCTGTCCTCTGGCCTTCATTTTGTTTTCCCAGCCCTCTGAAAAACCTCCAGTTGGTATGAGATCCATCCTGGTGGGTTGAAATTTGGCATTAAGGCCTCACAATTCATTTTCCAAATTCTCAGAGACAAATTTATATAGCAAACTCTGAAGCGGGCTAACTCTGAACTTTGACATTCCGGTTGGAAGGTCCTACTGAAATCTTGATCTTATTTATTTATTTTATTTATTTAATTAAATTTCTATACCGCTCCCTCTCCCAAAAAGGGACTCGGGGCGGTATACAGCCTACTAAAAAAACAGAATATATACAGTTTAAAAACAAATTAAATATAAGAGTCCGGCCAAATCCCATCAATTACAAAATACAGAAATTTAAAATTACGGGATTAATTAAAAATTAAGATTTAAAAATTTTAAAACCAAATTAGATTAAAACCCATAAACCATTTACTGGGCCAGGCCGGCTTGCTGGAAAAATAAGGTCTTAACTGCGCGCCGGAAGGTCTGGATGTCCGTCATGGCCCGTATCTCCGGGGGGAGATCATTCCACAAGGAGGGGGCCCGCACAGAGAAAGCCCGCACCCTTGGGGCCACCAGCCGGCAACAATCAGGCGGCGGCACCCCAAGGAGGGCAACCCTGTGAGAGCGTACTGGGCGGCGGGAGGCTGTTGGTGGCAGCAGGCGGTCCCGTAAGTACCCAGGTCCCGAGCCATGGAGCACTTTAAATACAGTCAGTACCACCTTGAATTGAATCTTGTGCATTTGCTCAGTAAAACCCTCCCTAGTCGGTGCCCAAGTCCCAGGCCATCTCAGTAAACATGGCCAAAAATGCAGTGGTGAGGAAGGCAGATGCTTACAACTTCTAGTTGCTATTTTAGGATTAGCGGAAGGTTGAATGACATTCTTGACTGGTTGAAAGCTCTACTGGGCGAAGCAATAAGACAGTGAGGGGGATCCCAGCACAGCTGATTGTTGGAACAGCTGATTATCAGGAGGGGGAAAAAAGAAATACCAGTTTGGCCGAACCGGTAGCTGGTTTTTTACTACCAGTTCAGCTGAACAGTAGAAATTTTTACTACCGGTTCGCTTGAACCGGGCTGAACCTGTAGAATAGCACCACTGTGATAGAGGCCTTGAATAAACTAGGTAGTATCCATCCATACTTGCTGCCATATTTGGTCCCCCAACCTTAGAAAGCAGGAAAGATCTCTCAGACACAACTTAGTGACTGAAGAACAACAACAGAGATTCCTACTTGACTGAACATAGGAGTGTTCGGTCAAGAGATGCAAAGAGAAACTTTAATTTGGACAACCTGTCTAGGACTCGACCGGCTGTCCTACCTAATGCTGGATACTGAATTTAAGTGAAAGCAAACTCACAAAATCCAACAGGCTTAGTTTAGGAATTCTAGCCTAGACTCAGTAGGCGTTTAAGATAAGTCTGGGCTGTATTACTTCAAACTGTCTCCAGAAGTTGTAGGCGCTCCAACACTGGAAGCTTTTAGGAAGAATTTGAACAAGCATTTTTCTGAAATGGCGTAGGGTTTCCTGCCTGGTTGGACTAAAAAACCTCCTAGGTCCCTTTAGTCTGGGAATTCTCACAGCTTCTGGTTGCCAACATTTTCTCCGTGCAACATGTGTGGGGGGGGGGGGGAGGGAGAGGGCTAAGGAGGCCTGGGGCACTTCAACCATGACATGACCCCTCTCCTGTGCTAAATCCCACCAGCTCCTTCCCCAGCCCCACAGGGAGGAACCTCTGCCCTTCGCCCCCTTTGGTGTCAGCTGCCCCCAATCCTCCCCTCCCATCCTCTCTCATCCCCCCACCTCCCCTTTACTGCTGTCTTCCCCATCATGCTTCTCTATTACCATCACCGCTGCTGCTTCCGCTGCTGCTTCCGTCGCTCTGTTCTTCTAACTTTTTGAACATTTTTTTTCTTTTAATTTATACTGAGTTAAGCAAAAACTTTTTAAAATTCTTATCGGTTTTTTCTGTATTTATGACCTATTTTTTTCTTTTATCTATTCTCTCTTTCTCTCTCTCTCTTTCTTTTTTTATTTTTATTCCTGATCCCTTCCCTTCGATCCACCGTTGTCCCTTTCTGTTGTCCTAATGTCACTTTGGATCCCAATGGAAACGTCCACTTTTCCCGCCCGTGACATTTTCCTTTCTCCCCTCCCCCCCAAAAAAAACTCCTGACCCTTTCCCAACGGTCCTCCTTCCCTACTCCTGGGAAACCTCCTTGGTTGTTGCAGCCACCTTGGGAAGCCCAGCCGCTTCGTCTCCTTGGGTCTCTCTGCTCCTGATCCCAGCAGCTCTGCTTTTGCTGTGTTAGGAACACAGCCGCTGCTTTTGGAAGACCCCCGTTGTGTCTCCGAAGCCGGACACCCCAAGAGAGGATCCCCTGTTTTCCAAGGATGGCATCCGTCCGGGGATGGGGGATAGAGGAATGTGGGTGGGGGAGGGGGAGAAATGCAGCACAAGGAAGGATTCTTCCTTTTTTCCGTCTTGGCAGAGAGATTGGCTATTTTGTAATGAGGAAGGAGGAGGAGGAGGCACTGTTTTAAACTGGGCATGTTTTAAGATTCTGTGCATGTCTCTCCTGAAGTACAACAGCTCTCTTCTGAACCCCTTTTTAGCCCCTGGCTGTGAAAAATAAAACGGATCGCTTACACTTTTCAAATTGTAATGGGGAAGAGTTGGTTTTTCTTTAAAGTTTGGTCAACCGTTTCCACTCATCGCTGTCCTTTTGCCCATCGTAGAAGGAAAAAATGGGATGGATAGCATCACCACCAGATGGATTCATACCTGGCTGACAAATCGTACTCAACCAGTACTCCTTAATGGGTCTACGTCTACATGGAGGGAAGTAAGCAGTAGGATCCCACAAGGTTCCATCTGAGGCCCAGGAGTCTTCAATATCTTCATAAATGACTTAGATGAGGGAATAGAAGGAGAGCCATAATGTCAAAAGACAGCCAAAAGACAATCTTGCGGATTCACTGCACAGGTAGTCCTTGATTTACAGCAGTCCTGTTTAGTGGCCGTTCAAAGTTGCAACAGCACTGAAAAAAAGGGACTTGTGGCTGCTTTTCACACTTATGACCATTGCAGCATCCTCATGTTCACGTGCTCAAAATTCAGATGTCTTGCAACTGACTCATATTTATGATGGTTGCAGCATCCCAGGGAATCACACGATCCCCTTTTGCAACTTTCCGACCAGCAAAGTCAACAGGGAAGCCACAATCACTTAACAATCGTGTGACTAACTTAACAACTGCAGTGATTCGCTTACCAATTGTGGCAAGAAAGGTCATAAACTCAGTCAAAATTCATTTTCAATAATTGTCAAAATGTTGGGCTCAGTTCTTCTGGCCTAGGCCTCCCCAAAAAGCATTAAGTCAATTCTGAGTCCCGGCAAAAACCTCTTTTATTAATTAATATGAATTAATTTCATTCACAGTCAGCCAATGGCTTGGCAAACAGTCTTGCAAAGGTATACTAAGGAGCTCAGGCCTTTATCAATCCTGCAACATGCCTGGTAAAGTTCCACACTCAGTGCTGACAGGGAAGTGCTGGGTTACACAGACAAATCTTCATGAGGCTGGAACGAACAGATGAACAAATGAGCGAGTTATTACCTGTAAAAGCCCCCTTTCTTTTTGCTTCTCTTTTAATCCTGATGGGAGGGGGCATTCATTGTCCACTTGTGGCCTTACTTCCATGTTGACCCTAAGTTCTTAATTGTGTCTTCCTTTTGGCAGCTCTGCACATGTGCAGGCTGGGAACAGGTTCCAGAAGCTCCCATGCTTCACAGCTATCTAAGCCCAAAGGCAGCTGATGACTGCCAGCCTGCCCTGGCCCCATCTCTGCCTCCGATGCAGAGCCCTCATCCAAGGAATGGCCCAGGTTCTTCCTCAATCTCCTCATTTCTGCCTGACTCTGCTGCCGGCTCCACCAGCCACCGGCAGGCCACAACACTAGTTGCGGGTGTAAGTCAAGGACTACCTGTATTTGTGTGTCCCCTCATGTCTCCTGGAGATGGGGAGAAGCAATGCGCTTCTCCCGGAGTTTCAACCAACTCCTTGCCCATGGCGCCAAGTGGCAAAGTCCATTGTGTTCTCACACTATTCCTCAACCAGGTGCCCACCATGTTCGTTGAGCTTTCACTGCCTTCGTCCCCATGCTGGATGAAGTTGATGGGAGCACAGTTTCCATCCTGTGTCCCAAGCACTGGTGGGAAAGGCAGCTATCGGAGGTCTATCCTCAACACTAAAATGGGGCTACCAGACTTGTAGGTTTGGACTACATAAGAAGGCTTTCATGTAGGTAACAAGATACTGAGTTGATTCTCCTCGTCCCCAATGAAGTTACTCATGAAGAGATCCTCCTACATAGAGGCCAATGCCCACATCCACTTTGCTGCCAATTCCAAGGGTGTCCAAGAGTGGGATTCAAAAATCCCAGCAACCAGTTCGCTGCCCAGTTGCTGGGTGGGCATGGCCATGGTGGACGTGGCCTACCAGAACTTCCAGGATGGCTGTTTTTTGCCCTGCCAGAGCCTTTGTGCGGACCTTATTTACCTGCATCCAAAGTGTGGAGACTCCTGTGAGGAGCTGAGCAAGGTGGGTGGGATCAGCCAGTCAGTTCAACTACTGTTTCGGTGAACTAGATGTAAATTTAACATCCGGTTCCCCCGAACCAGTCTGAACTGGATGAATCCCACCCCTGGTTCTGTCCCCTTCTGCTGTATGGAAAAGGCCAATATTCAACTGATGGGCATTCAGGAAAATCTGTTGGCTTCCATGTGCATTTACCAATGCATCCTTCAGGGCAGGGTTCTCCAAACTTAGCAGCTTTAAGACTGGTGGACTTCAACTCCCAGAATTCCCCAGCCAACCACGCTGGCTGGGAAATTCTGGGAGTTGAAGTCCGCCAGTCTTAAAGTTGCCAAGTTTGGAGATCTCTGCTGGCTGGGGAATTCTGAGAGTTGAAGTCCATGAGTCTTCAAGTTGCCAGGTTTGGGAAAGGTCCTGCTTTAGGGGAAGGGAAGGTCAGCATTGAGATGAGGTCCCTCTTGTTTCTTAAGACAGATTGATCTTTCTTTTGGACCATTTTCCATGATTTGAACAGGTTCTAAAAATAAGTGTGGAGCGGTTTAAAGTCTGCCCATGAATGATATGTGTGTGTGTGTGTATTCCTCCTACATCAGCTTTTCAGTGATGACACCCAACAGATTCAATGGGTGGCAGGCTGAGGAGGCAGTCTGAGTGATAGCCTCTTTGTCCTTCTTTCATATAATGTCCATTGACCTGTTAAGTACCCAAACAATGTCTTACACACACACAAACACACACACACACACACACACACACACACACAAACACACACACAAACACACACGAGTCCTAGGATCATATGATCTCCCTTTGCAACCTTCCAGCCAATGGGGAAGCCAGATTCACTTAACAATTCACAATTGCAGGGATTCCCTTAACAACCCTGGTACAGAAAGGACATCAAATGAGGCAAAACTCACATAACAATCATCTGATAATTTTGGGGCTCGGTTGTGGTTGTAAGTCGAAGACCTCCTGCCTATCCTCATGGCCTGACCTGGCCTCTTCCAAACTGGGTGAAATCCACGTGCTTCGACCTGCCATCTCCTTGCTTGGGCCCATCTGGACGATCTCCATAAATGCTATTAATAGGACCGTTCTGCTTAGTCACAGCAATTCTCTTCAAGCCTTTCATGATATTTGCACATTTGCATTAAAAAGAGGGAGGGAGAGGTTATATAAGACAGCTGGTTTTCTTTAAAAATAAATAAATAAATTGCATAGCGGTATCAAAACCGCTTCCTTGTGGACCAAAAATAGCGGTTGTTTTTTTTCTTTGCTTTGCAGTAAGGGTGGAAGGGTAGATCAAAGGACTTTCTCTCATTCTGCAGCCATGAAAACAAATCATTTCATTGTCTCAGTTGCAAATCCCATGTCCTTCTTTGTGATATCTTATCAGCTCCTAAGAGATGGAGCGAAAGGTTGGGCACATGACAAGAAGGATTTGTTCCCCCAAACCATGTCAGGTTGCCATTTGAAAGAGTCTGGCACTGACCTCAGAAGGGCCCTAAGAGCATCTTCAGAGTTGAGGTAAAAAATGCACCCAGAAACATTTGCAATGGATCACCCCAAAGCTGCTTTTTCAAAAAGCAACCGGACTTTGTTTTCCCCTGAAGATGTTTTGCTTCTCACCCAAGAAGCTTCTTCAGTTCTTCAAAACTGCCCAGTTGCCTTTTGGGGGAAAAAAGCACCTTTGGGACAACCAAGAACTTCTGTAGGCATTAGCAATGGACAGTCACTCCTGTTGAATGTCCATCATGGGAAATCCATGAGACGAGAAGTGAAGCAAAAGTTGACAGGCTTATGAAAGGCTTCCTACAGAGAGAATAGACCAAGAGAAGAACATTGTTCACAGCTGAATAAGCCACCCATGAATTTAGATCAGGGATTGGCAACCCGTGGCTCTGGAGCCACATGTGGCTCTTTCATCCCTCTGCTGCGGCTCCCTGTCACTCAAAATATGTGTCACAACGGCCAACGTGCTATACCTGCCAGCATGCGATTTATTGAACCTTTCAATCCCGGTAGATTTTGTGGTTCCCGATGTTTTCTTTTCTTTTCTATGGGAAATGGATCCAAATGGCTCTTGTGTTTAAGGTTGTTGACCCCTGATTTAGATTGTAAGATAGGAGGAAAAGGCAACTGTTGTCTCCTCCCTGTCCTGACCAAAGCAGGTGGAGTTGCTTAATTGTAGATCTTGGCATCAAGCTGATCAGGTAGGTACAATCCAGCTCAAGGATGGGATTCTACCAGTTTGCACCTATTTGCTAAGACCGGTTGTTAACATTCTAAGCAGTTTGGAGAACCGGTTGTTAGAAGAAATTACTGGCCTAATCCTGTAAGGAAGGCAGGAAGGAAACATTCTGGTGTTGCTTACAGAAACTGCCTCTCCGTTAACCCTTATTACATTCTTGGCAGGACTAGACTTCCTGTCTCAGGAACTTCTCTGGAATTTTTTTCCCCTCCTTTGCTGGTACTTTGCTTGTGTGGAGTGACCATTGAAAAATGTGACTTATGACCATTTTTCACACTTACGACTGTTGCAGCATCCCCACAGTCATGAGAGGCCAGGCGAGAAGATGCGTGCCTTGATGTGAGTGATATTGAGTTGGCCATGCCCAGCCAATAACATAACCACCAAGCCATCTCCACCCAGTCACATGACCACCAAGACACGCCCATCACTTAAGCCACACCCACAGAACCAGTTGTTAAAAATTTTTGAATCCCACCCCGATCCAACTCCAGAGACCTTAATGCAAAGGTCAGACTTCACCAGCCAGAACCGGGCAGAGAGAAGTACACCCAATATTTTCTGCCTTCAACAGAATTTGAACTCTCTGGTGAAGGAGGCAAGAAGTCCTCTTAATCCCTTGGCTTTGTATCCAGTGTCTTTGTGTGCTCTAGTAAAACTGATGCTACAAAAGAAACCCAGAGACAGCAGCTGCCTCTCATTTCTGGAGCAAAATGACTTTTCTGTGGGTCTTTACCAACCTAGGGAAAGTTTTGCAAAACCAGTTGAATGTTCCACACATAGGATGTCGATGCAGCCCCAAACAGTGTGTATAAAAAAACTTTTGATGCTGCAACAGAAATGCACACAAAAGGTACAATTGCAGTGGCACTGCGATCCATTAATGAAACAGAATAATAATCTCGAAGCCACCTATTTTCATGGTGGTTCCACTGACTCTGGCTCCTTGGTCCCAGCTCAATGAGAGTTTTTGCAGAAATTAGCCAAACGCTCCTGAAAATGTCCCAAAGCAGGGAGGCGGGGAACATAGTGAGGTGCCTGCTGTCCTTTTCATCTGGTAACCTCCTGAGAAAGTTTCAGGGAGCTCCTTCTCCCCAAAACTGCCCATCCAGGCCCAAGCAAGAGCTGCGTTGTCTTCACTTGCTTTGATCTGGAGAGAGGAGAAATGTCCCAAAGGCAACTGGACTTTCTTGGGGTTTTTTCCCCTGTGGGAACATTTTGCTTCTCATCCAAGAAGCTTCTTCAGGACTTCTTCACTTCTAAAGATGCTTCTTGGATGAAAAGGGAAATGTTTTCAAGGAGAAAAACCAAGAAAGCCCAGTTGCCTTTTGCAAAGCACCTTTGGGACAACCGTGGCCTGGATGGTGGAGAATCTCCATAGACGAGAAGAGGTGTCCCTGGTGGGCAGAGACTGAACAGGCCCAACCGGCCCTTCTCCCTGAGCCCAACAGAACCTGGCCATGCCTCCTTGCTCATCATGTCTTCTCCACTTCCTTTTGTGGTCCAAAGCCAGCACAACCCCGACGTCGGGACTGGGCACAGCCGCCATCGTGGGCATCCTCATCGTCATCTTCGTCCTCCTGCTGGTGGCCGTGGACATCACCTGCTACTTCCTGAACAAGTGTGGCCTTTTCATGTGCATTGCCGTCAACCTGTGTGGCAAATCGGGTCCCGGCGCGAAGGGGAAGGACATGGAAGAGGGCAAAGCTGCCTTCTCGTGAGTAACTGCTCTCTTGCTCAGAGGGAGGAAGCCATCTCCTCTTCCCTGCCCTTGATCCATAGCAGAAGATGGCACTTCCTCATTTGCTGGCTCCCTGTTTTGTTCTAAATTCACTGGGGATGCAGACTCTCACCTGTGTAAATCGGGTGAGAGTTGGTAGCTGCCAAGACTGGCCATCGTGATTGTATTTGCAGTATTCCTAAGTGGGTCTGAGCCTCATGTGAGCTTCCTGGGAATGTTTTGAACAAGGATCTCCAACTTTGGCCACTTTAAGACCTGTGGACTTCAACTCCCAGAATTCCCCAGCCATCCTGGAGTAGTATAACTGGCTGGCTAAGGAATTCTGGGAGTTGAAGTCCACAAGTCTTAAAGTGGCCAAGTTTGGAAGCCCTGGTTTAGAAGATAAACAATGAAGAGCTTACAACCTGCAGCTCTTAATGGATCACATTTTCTCCTGCCCAGGTAATGGCTATTTTGCCACTGCCAGTTTAATACTTCCTCAATTCTAAACACTGCAACATCCTCTCGCTTAAGCCTGGAACTGCGGCTTCAGAAAGGGCAAAACAAGATGTTGAGGCTCCCCAAACTGTGACTCTCCAAAACCCTGCACCTCTCAGAGCAGCCTTGAATTTTGAATGATTTCCTCAGTCGCTAGAAATCTCACCCAGCCAAGTGAGGAAGGGCAGCTTGACTCCCCTTCCAGCCACTCACAAGAGTTTCTCTCTTGGGGATAAAAACACGGGAGTGTAGAAACCAAGTGGTCAGTTGGCAAAGATAAGGGACACTTTGCATTTCCAGGCTGGTCAGTTTGGGGATCAAATTGTCTCTTGTTGTGCAATGTAGAAAGCAAGAATATTTCTGTCTCTCTCTGCTGGATTCTAAGTGGGTTGCGTTGAACCTAAATAGGGAAGATTTTAGCATAGTCCTGCCTCTTTCTAGCTTCCCTCATGCTTAATGTTTTGCAAGTTAGAGGGGCCAGGAGAGGTGAGCCAGGGTGTTGTCTTCGTAATACATCAGTAGTGTAATGAGTAGGAAAGGGACAGCATAACAAGACAATAGAGTTGGAAGGGACCTTGGAGGTCTTCTAGTCCAAAGATCTCCAACCTTGACAACTTTAAGCCTGGAGGACTTCAACTCCCAGAATTCCCCAGCCAGCTCTGAGAGTTGAAGTCCTCCAGGCTTAAAATTGCCAAAGTTGGAGACCCCTCTTCTAGTCCAATCCCTTGCTCAAGCAGGAGACCCTGTACCATTTCAGATCCAGAGGTCTTCTAGTCCAGTCTCTAAAAAGCCTCCAGTGATGGAGCACCTTCTGAAGGCTAGCCGTTCCACTGATTAATTGTTCTCACTATTAGGAAATTTCTCCTTAGTTCTAGGTTGCTTCTCAGAGGTGGGATTCAGCAGGTTCTGACTGGTTTTGAAGAACCGGTAGCAGAAATTTTGAGTAGGTTGGAGAACCAGCCAATCCCACCTCAGACTAGCCCTGCCAACCCCATCTCTTCTCTGCCTCCTATCGAGTCCCAGCTGATTGGCTGGGTCTTCTTTGGTTGCCCTGCACAGGAGAACGGAGCTGGAAAGCAGGTTAGTGCGGTGGGGAGGTAATGGGGATTTTGCAGTATCCTTCCCCTGCCACGCCCACCAAGCCACGCCCACAGAACCAGTAGTAAAAATATTTTGAATTCCACCACTGTTGCTTCTTCTCTCCAACCATTGCAAGTTAAGAAATCTTTTCAGGGTGCAAACTGAAAGACTTCAACCCCGAATCCCTCCCTCCATTACAGGAAGGATGAATCGAAAGAGCCCATCGTCGAAGTGAGGACGGAAGAAGAGCGGACTCCAAATCACGACGGAGGCAAACACACAGAACCCAACGAAACCACCCCACTCACTGAGCCAGAGTAGGTTGGGAGGAGGGGGGGCACTTTCCCTGGAGAAGAACACCAGGATGCTCATTGTCCTCCTGGCCTATATGGGCCTCTTGCCAGGCACCCACCTTGGGTGCCAAAAAAGCGGGTGAGAAGGGCATTGAGGTCGCTGCGGGAGCAGCTCCAGCATCTGGAAGTGGCAATCCCAAGGGAAAAATGGAAGGGGGCATAGGGGTCTCGAGAGAGTCGTGCATTTCCTTCTCTGTGTGGGTTTTTGTGGCCTGGAGTCCATTTTACCCATTGCCTCAATTGGCCCTTGGAGACCATGAGTAGGACGAGAGAGGAGGAATGTCCAACCAAGGATGAGCAACACCAACAGGGAATATTTGTGCATTCTTTCTATCCCCCTTTTTAATTAACAAGCTCAGGATCCCCCCTTCCATTTGTAGAGACCCCTCCTGTGGGTGCCCATGGGGGTGCCATGGTCATTGTGGTGTCATAGTACAAGTGAGATAAATGATTTATGTGCAGCAATTGCACCATTGGCGCCATGACACACGTTGAGGTTGCCGTGTCTCACACCCGACACCGGTGGCTCCCTCCTGGCTGGATGTCTGTCCTTGGGCCTCGATCCTCTTGCCTCTGTTTCTCTCCTTCCTGCCCCTTGTTTGTGCCTAAGTAACCGCATGCGAGTCCGGCCGTTGCATTGACTCCTCCTCCAAAACGCTTGCGACGTTGATGGCTGTCACTGCCTCTCTTTCTCTCTCTCTCTCTCTTTCTCTCTCTCTCTCTCTCTTTCTCCCCCCTTCCTTCCCACCCTCCTCACAGGCACCCTGCCGACACCGTGGCAGCCACAGAGGACATGATGCCATCCGTCACCACAGTCACCACAAACTCTGACACCATCACTGAGACCTTTGCCACTGCCCAAAATAGTCCCACCAGTGAGACCACCACACTGACCTCCAGCATCACACTGCCTGACACCCCCATACCCAATGCCACCACGGGGGCTCCCAGCCAAGGCACGCCTTCCAAAGCTGCAGCCCCTTCTCCCCCATCAGCTTCTGCCCCCAAAGTGGCTCCCCTGGTGGACCTCAGCGACACCCCCACATCCCCTCAAACCACTGGCAATTTATCCTCCAATGTCCTCAACCACCAGGGGGCGGTGTTGAGCCCCAGCTCCACCACCAAGGGGCCCGAGGCTCCCAAGGGCCCTGCCGTTGCCTCCCCACCCTCCAATCCAGCCAGCCTTCCAGACTCCTCCGAGGCCAAGCAGGAGACAGCCTCCAGTGCCAGGAGTCCCGAGAAGGAAGCCGCGCGGAAGAGCGCTGCAAAGAGCCCGACGGAGGCACCGAAGACCGTGGGGGGCCAGAAAGGCGAGGCAGCCCCAGGGGGCACCAGAAACCCTCCTCAGAATGAGGACTTTAAAATGGACGAGGGGACCTTCAAGACGCCTGACCTTGACCTTGCCAAGGATGTTTTTGCCGCCCTGGGCACAGCGGCCCCCGCTGTCGAAGCCCCAGCCGCAGCCCCCGCATCCACTCTGGAGACCTCGGCATCGCCAGCGCCTGCCAAGACAGAGTAGGCCTCCCGCTTGTGCCCCTTTGCGATGCGCCCCTTCTCTTTCCCGTGCTGGGGAGGGGGTCGATGGCCCACTGCTTTGCCCCTTTCTCTGTGTTAACCTGGCTTTTCCTCTAAGTGAGCTAACCTGCACCGTGGCTCCTTCACTATCACAATGGAAGTGTGGGGTTCAGCTCTGTCCTCTAGGCGCTCCAGTGAAATTGACTTTCCCCCATCTCGCCTTGAGGCCTTCCATCTGAAAGGGCAGCCAAGAGGATTTACTACCTGTCTAGGGAGGGTGTTGGGTCACCTGAGGTTGCTTTGAGATCAGGCTGGGCTGGTTGGCCAAATCCTTGAATGGTTAAGCATTCTGTCCTTGGCACAAAGTCCTACCAGATGGTGCGTAGACATCCCCATACCCATCTCTGCCTCCTGGGTTCAGAGAAGCACTGGGGGTCTGAAAGGGGGAAGGGGAGTTTTGGCAGTCTCTTGGCTAGAACAGCACACAGACAGATAGATTGGGGAGGGGGCACCATACTTTCCTGCCCTATGAGGGCTTTGGGATTGCCGATCTTAAAAATAACAAACAGGAGAGGAGAGGAAAGGAAAGGAAAGGAAGAGAGGAGGCATGCTAAGAAGGGCCAAAAAATGGAAGAGCCTTAAGAATCCTGAAGAAAATCTGGAGTTTGGAAAAACAGGATTCTGAACAGATGCCAAAGGACAAGCTGTCCTCCCCAAATATGGTTCTGGTGATGGAGCTTTTGTAGAAAAAGATTTCGCAGTGATGAGATAATTATGGTAATTATCGCCATCACACATTTGTGCTGTTGAACAAAAACCCACTTCCTGAACCCCGGGTGGTCCTCCCCACAAATAGGAAACAAAAAGGGAACTTACGGCTTACAAGGGTCAGGAAGGCCTGGTGTTATCCGATGGTTCCAGATGGCACCTTTTGAGCTTTCTCAAACTTGTCCTCTTCCCACCCAGAACCCAGTGGTGAGATTCAGCCAGTTCGTACCGGTTCATGAGAACCGGTTGTTAACTTTCTGAGCCGTTTGGTGAACTGGTTGTTAGAAGAAATCATTAGGGCAGAGAACCAGTTGTTGAATTATTTGAATCCCACCACTGCCTGAACCCAAGTGAGGAGAAGCAGGAAAGGCAAGAGTCCTGGGCTCAGGAGGTCTCCCAAGGAGCAGGTGAATAGGCCTTCTGTTGGCATCATGGCTGGATGGCTTGGGCTCCAGAGTTTCTCCTGAACAAGTTTGGTCAGTGTGGTTTCCCACCAATTTCTTTCCTATTTTCCCTGTTGGGACCCTCCCAAGTCCATTAAGTGCTTGCATTGTATGATGCACCTAAAACAGCCCAAAAAAATATCTTCACCAAAAAAAGAAAGAAAGAAAGCCCGGGGGAATCTCTTGCCAAGCCAATTCTTAAAACACTTTTTCTGGTGACCTCCAGATCATTCTTCCAAAAAGGTGTTAGGATTCTGATACTTAACCCCATTTAAATCATGAATCTCTAGCCAAACTTCAAAAGGATTTATTGGGAGTTAACATGTCCGGCACTGCCTGGGTGTAGCTGACTCTGAGACACATCATTCACTGTCACTCTTGACTCTGGTTTTTTCCCCCACCTCCTGGGTGTATCGTAATTCATATTCTCCAATGGGACACATTCATAGCCAAGAGTCATCAATCATGTTCTCCAGTTAGATGTTTGCCCACCAGAAACTTCAGTCACCTAGAAACTATCTTTAAAAACATTTATGGAATGCAAGCTGCCCACTGCTTCCTCCTCCCTTTCTGTTGGCAACTCTAAAAGACCACAGAAATATTTTATGAGTTGATACAAGGGCCACCATCGATGACCGTCATCCAGCACATCGAGTTCCTTCCTTGGCCTCCAAATTGGGGGGGTCCCTGCCCCGACCTCCCCGCCCCCAGCCTTCTACTTGAAACGAGCGCCATCAACCTCTTAACCTGCCGTGTTTCTCTGGTTTTCCACCCAGGAAAAACGCTGTAGAAGAAAAGCCGGCCGTTCCCGCCACAGAAGCCAACAACGCAGCCCCCGCAGAAGTGAAGACGGTCCCCAACGAAGCCACACAAACAAATGAAACTGAGAGCAAAGCATGATGGGCATCGTGAGCCGAAAGCAGAGCAGGCGGGAAATTTAAACTAAACAAAACAAAACAAAAAAAAATTGACAGAACAGCTTCACCTGAGCATTTAAAACACAAAAAATACACATCTCATTCCTCTAGTGTCTTTGCCTTTTTTAAATGAAAACAGACAAAAAAAAATGCATACAACGGGGAAAATGTGTTTGGTTATTGGGGGGGGGGAATTGTTTTAATTAGGGCTTGTTTTTTTGTTTTTCTGTTTGTTTTCTGTTTGGGTAGGTTTGTAGAAAGAATCTTACTTCATGTGCACTTGCTTTTAAGAGGAAAGGAAATCCCCCTGCCTTTCCCCCCACCCTTCCACTATCACTTCTTTGAGGACAGCAGACAGTCTGTGCAAAACATCCGTGTCAATGTACCCAAACTAACTACTGCAAATTTAGGGAGAATCAGAAACAGAATTAGCAAGGCGTGGCCGAGCAGAACGGTAACGCCGGCCCCAAATCTTTTATTTTTATATATTCCAGCTAAGTTGAGAAAAAAAATACCCTGTAAAGTCTCGTCAGTAAATTGCCGTTTCCTCCCTCTTTCCCCCCCACCCTGGTTGATTTCGGATTCCTTCTGTGTGCTGTTCGTTTCCCCACTTCCTTAACCGACTCCTGTTCTCATGTCTTGGGGGGCACAGCTGTTGTTCATCTCTGGGGAAGACCCTTGGCAATGAGCCCCCCTCCTGTCCTCGGGTTCATTTCCGTGGGTTTCCTGGAAGATGCTCGATGGCTGGTTGCGCCCTTCGAATCGTTCATTTTAATCCCTATCCTTGCATTGAGGAAGAATGCGTTGGGCAGCTTCGGGAGAATGAGTTTCAAACCACAGTATTCTCCGTTTGTTTGTTCTCTTCTGTTTTTGTGGGTTTTTTGGGGGGGGTTGGGGAGGGTTTCTTTGTGTTCCTTTGTTTTGCCAACATTGTTTTCTTCCAGTGTTTACAGTCAACGAAATGTTTTTTTAAAAAAACTGTTGTGTTTAAAAGTCTATGTAAAATAGCTGCCTTTTTAGAGAGAGAAAGAGAGAGTGAGAGAAAAAGAGAGAGAAAGAGAAAGAGAGATTGACAGAGAAACTAAAATGCAGGCTATATAGATAGTAGGTGGGCCAGCATGCTTGCTTTGCAGAGGGAAACATTTTAAAATATGGATGTTTACAGTAGATGTTTTCCCTTTTTATCTTTCTTTTAATTATTATTTTTATTTTTAATTCTTACTAAAGTAAGAAAATCAAGTAACCCTCCCTTTTCCTTGATCCTTCTTTGGATAGAGATGGGCTAATGAAGGGCCAGCTGGTGTCTTGGTCCAAGCTAGTTCCTTGAGAAACATGCAGGAAACTCTTAAGCACCCCGTTTTAGGAAGTAAGAGTTTGGGAAGACAGGAATGTAGCCCCCGCAAAAGAAGATTTTACAAAGTGCTTGAGTTGGAGGGAGAGTATCCCCATGTGGTGCTTAATATGCCCCCCCCCCCCCCCCCCCGCTTAGAATCCACGAAGGTTAACTGGTGATGCCCAGGTGGTTCCTTCCTTCTCAATACCTTCCGCTCACCACAATTATTCCTGTAACTCTCAAGAGATTATCTGGGGTGGGTTGCCTCCAGAGGAGCTATGGGGACGTCCCTGAGACCCCCCCCTCCAACCGCTCTCCGCTAAAAAATAGGGAGATTGGGAACATTGGTAGGTCATTCCCGTCCAGGTTGGAGGCAGCGGGGCGTGGCCCCTCCTGCTGTTGAAAAAATCGGTTCCTTCCTAACTTAATATATTTGAGTGAATTATATATTGTGTTGAATTTCAGGAGCCAGTTAATCGTGGCCTGGTTTCGGAAGAATAACCGTAGTGTAAATGCAAATGTCATGAATGCTGTTGGCCAAGTTGGACCTTGAGGGTACTTTTATGGCCCTGGAAAACAGCATCCCCTGGAGGTTTCTTGGAGTGCAGTCCAAATGTATGTATATAAATATGCCTAAGGCTGGGATGTAAGAACTGTAAATCTGTCTTAAAAGAATGTATAGACCGAGGGCGCAGTCTTGGGCTGAACCGGGCTTGCCAAAGACACAGCCCACCCCAAGCTCCAGCCCCCAAGGGCATCTGAGCTCTGGTAGCTGATCTGATGGGCATCCATCCTGATTCCTGGTCGGCGGGGGTGGGGGGGTGCAGGGAGTGAGTAGCCATTCAGCAAGGGATTCAAAGGCTCGGCTTGGCAGCCCCGCAATTCCCATTCAGTTCAGAAAGACCTTTCAAGAGAGCAAGGGACGACTGTCCCAAATCCACGTAGTTAGAGTTGAGGTCTTCCTTAGGTGGCCATTAGTGCATCAAACTCAGTCTTTGGCATGGCAAGTTTGGCCATTTGAGCCCTTGGGGAAAGAAGCACCCGGCTTAGGTTGAAGTCCCTGGTCTGTAGTGTGGTGAAAGGATGTGGTTCCTTTTGACTCAAGTGTTTTGGCTTCCCTCTCCAAGACTCTTTCATCAGCTGTAGGTGAGCCAAAAGGGGATCTGCAGCCAGGCCCTGGCTATATATCTATATCTATATATCTTTAAGGAACCGCAATTCCTTTGCCTAATGCAAAAATCTGGCCAAAAAGGGGTTTGCAAAAGCAGTGGGCATTCTAGATTGCATCTACTGATCTAGAACACCCTTAGGAAATGGCCAGTGGTTCCAAAAACACACTATAATTGGGGATTGAACGCTTCTTGTCAGAATGTTAAGTGGTCCGAATAAAGATTTCAGCAGTCTGATTGTTACTTGCCAGAGTAGAGCTGTTTGAACACAAGGACTACTCCTGGGTCATTGTGAGAGACCAATAAGTGTAAAACCCAGCATTCACAAATTTATCCAAGGGCTCTTGCGCCTAAAAACTGTAATTTAGCTTTGAAAGAAATTATTCTTCTGCAAATGGGAATGTGGAAAAAGGGATAGAGAAGTGGAAAAAAGACAGCCCTTTTGTAAAAAATAATAATAATAAAAGATATCGTTTTCATTTTTTTTTAATCATTAGATCTGCAAGCTTGTGCACTGTGGGTGCGTGAATATCTTAATGTGAAATGTGTTCTTTGTCATAGTAACCATTTTTTTTGATTGAAAAAAAAAAGAGGAAAAAAAATCCTTCAACCTAGTTCGGATGTGGAAAGGGTAGCAGGGATTAGTTTGGGTGATGGAGGAAAAACAATAATAATAATTTAAAAAAAAAAAAAATCCCGAAAGAGGAACTCTTGGGTTCAGGAGATGTAAAAAGAAGAGCCGACCTCTGTCCTTTGACCAGAGAGTAGTTCGTCTTTCAATAAATGTACAATCTGTGAAACTGAACGTGATACGTAACATTCCTTGGGCTGCAGACATGGGGAGGGGGGGCCAAGGGGTGGGTGGGAGGGGGGCTGTGGAGCTGGAGACGCTCCTCCCCTGCCACCGGCATCTCCAGGTGCGACGCTGCGTCTCATGGTTAGGAAAAGGCAGTCTTCTCCTTTTGCTCGTTGTAGGGTGGGTGTCTTCGACTGTGGTTGCCTGCAGGAGGGTGAAGTGGGGAGAACGGAGGGGTCTTTTTAGCCGGCCCACCTATTTGACACTCCCCGTCCTTTGGAGGAAGCTCTGGATGGCCAAGCAGGGAGATTTGGAGCCCTAGAACAGGGGTCTCCAATCTTGGCCGCTTTAAGCCTGGAGGACTTCAACTCCCAGAATTTCCCAGCCAGCTTGGTCTCCAACACTGGCTGGGGAATTCTGGGAGTTGAGGTCCTCCAGGTTTAAAGTGGCCAAAGTTGGAGACCAAACTGGCTGGGGAATTCTGGGAGTTGAGGTCCTCCAGGCTTAAAGTAGCCAAGGTTGCCCTGGAAACTGCTCTCAAGAAGGTTCACGAGGGCAGGAACATACAGGGAGGGCCCAGAAAGGTATCCCAAAAGGCAAGCCCGTGTGGTCAGTCCTTCTCCTGCCCCTCCCCGTGTCCTTAAGCCTCCAGGGGCTCCCAAGAAGGCCGAGAGAGTTAGGGATGGTGGAAACGTGCTCTTTGTCCACCCAAGCCCCTCTTCCCCATCCATTTAAAGAGGGAGACAGTTGGGGGTGGGGACCTCCTGCTTCCCTCACCTGGATGGAGAACTTGCCTGCCTTGGGGGTAGACCCAAAGCTGGCACGGTGGAGAAAAATTGTGGTGCTCCTGAAGGCTCAGAAATCCACAAGCAGGAAATCTTGTCCCAAGACTCAAGAACATTCTGGAGAACGTCGGCTGGAGCATCCCTTAAGACAGAGGTCTCCAAACTTGGCAACTTCACCTTTCCAGAATTTTCCTGGAGTTGGAGTCCACAAGTCTTAAAGTTGTCAAGTTTGGAGACTTCTGCCATAAGGAGGGGACACCATGTCCTGACCAGCCAACGGCGACCCCCTCCTCTTCCTTCTCTGCAGGGAAAGGGCTGGGGGATCATTATGGGCTTCATTTAGAAATGGCTTTCTGCTTTTATTTTTATTTTTTAAAACACAGTTTTTGCACTCATATTATGTTTATGCCGGTGTATTTTATTTTCTAAGGGGATACAAATTTTGAAGAGGGACCAACTTGCCCCACTGTTTACAATGTGTACATCTAGATATGTATGCACCATACATATCTGTCTATCTGTCTGTCTATCTATCATCTATCTATCATCTATCTATCTATCTATCTATCTATCTATCTATCTATCTATCTATCTATCTATCTATCTATCTATCTATCTATCTATCTATCTATCTATCTGGCATTCATACTTCTTGTAGTACAGTAAACGTGTTTTATCATGCAATATATTAGGGGGCGGAGAGAAGACAATAGCACATTATTTGCTTGGTTTCTACCCCCAAAGGATTTGGGTTTGTTTGTTTCTAACTGTGTGTTTTCTTCTGCACCCCCCCCCCATTACCTCCGTCTCTGGGAGAGTCTTCGGAGCCCTGGTTCACTTTGATGGGGGGGAGGTTGGTTCTCCCCCCTCTGCCCACCCCCCTCCTCCTCCAGCATTCCTCTTTCAGGGGCCTTTTCTCTTGTTATAAAAAACGAAAGAAAAGACAAAAAACTTTTTACCGAGTGAAACATGGGGACCACCTTTATTGCCATTCTCACCAATGTAAATACTGATACTAACGGAGAATTTTGACTTTGCATTCTGTCACAATACTTGTGTTCAAATAAAAATTACCAAAAAAAGAAGAAAAAAATGGATTTTGTGTAAGCCTTCTGTTGCCTTGGTTTTACCTGGCAGTTCCGGGAAAGGGATATTCACTTTGTCTTTTGCTAGGCATATTATGGGTTTCATAATCAAGTCAAGCATCACTGACAGGGCAGGTCTGAGAGCAAAACCCACTCTCTTCCAGCACTGATGAGGTTACCTAGTTGGGTTATGAAAGATCTGCAAGAAAATAACAGGAGCTCAGCTGGCACCTCTAGATGTGCTGAGATTGGCAGCTTCCGAAAGATCTGCAACTCTACTAGCAAAGCCCATTTTGTCAAGTAGATTTGCATCTGATGCTCTTTGAGTCGGGTTGTTTTCTTGCAGACGTTTCCTGACCCAGCTAAGTAATCTCATCAGTGCTGGGAGAGAGTGGGGTTTGCTCTCTGTTTATCGATTTGTGACCTGCCTTGTCAGTTCTGGTGGGAGCCGTCTTGGTACTTCCTAGATTGGTTTCCTGTTAGCTTATTTGCCTGAGGTATGGTCTCTGGCTTCCCTGTTCTGGCAACTCTCCATGAGACCCCAGGATGATCCAGCCAACCCCAGCACTCAAACAGTTGCTAGCAATTTAGACCAGCCCCCCCCTCCCCTCATGTTCCAAGGTATGTTTTGTGTTGAGCTTGTATCTTGCGATATTACAATCGGTTGACAGACCTCGTGTCTGAATTGGTTTGGTTGAGCACATTTATCACAGCTGTTTCTGACAACTTCAATAATGGGGCCCCTTTCAAAAGCATCATCCTGCCGGTGCATGAATGCTCCTTGGTAGAGATAAAGGCCCACCAGGAAGCCAAAAGCATATCTGACTCTTAGAAAAAGCTTCAGGGTCAACCCAGAGCTGGACAGCTCCAATTGCACCAGCTTGCGGGAGGCCAGGATATGGAGCGAGCCTGCCAAACCTCCCCCCGAAAATGCAGCCAAATTGGGGGCCATCTCAGCTTATGAGTTATTTTTGGAGATTCCAGAAATGGAGAAGAAGAACCGACCTGGTGAGGTTGAAAAGAGGTTGCCCAGCGGACTTTGAATCCATGGTTCGTGTAGTCCACGGTTTATGTAAGCCTACGGTTGTCTGAACCCAACCAGAGAGTGATTTCCCTGTGAATTTTATGCACCTTGCTTCCCACCTTCCTGCCCTCCTGATTGTGGCATAGAATGAAAGGGAGATGAGATCGCTTTGCTCGGTGCCTCGTATCCTCCAAGCTGAAGGCAATTTTAATATGTTGCCAGGATTATTGGCAGCTCTAATTAAAACCCCAAAAGTTGGGAAAGGAACCGGCCAGCCTGTCAAATACCAGCAAGGCATGTAGGGTGGGAAAGAGAGCTGTCACTCACCCTGCAGGAAGCTCACAGGTTTTGAGCCTGCTGTTCTGTAATACTTCTCAGGCCATTAGCTGTTACCTGCTTGCAGGTGGGCCAGGATCTACCTGGATGGTGGCCTGGTGTCCCCAGGGCAAGGAGCAAAAGGGAGAGAGGAGAAGGAGGAACCGCTTAGATCCTGAAGAAGCTAATGGATCTCCAGAGCACGACAGCAGAAGCCTTAGCCAAGGTCTGAGTCCTTGGAGGTGGAGGAGGAGCGACATCCAAACACGGGCTGGTGTGCAAGGCTTCCTGGCACACTTGGGGTGTGCTTTGAGTGTGTGCCCTAAGGGGCTGTGCCGGCATTGGCTTTAGGACTCCTGAAACCGAAGCCTGCTGACTGTAGACCCCACCCCCTTTGCCATGCGCCGAAGGTAAGACTCTCTGCTGCCCATCAGGGGCGTAGTTTTGGGGGTTCCCAAAGGACGCCACATATGGAGACACGGTGGCTCAGTGGCTAAGATGCTGAGCTTGTCGATCAGAAAAGGCCGGCAGTTCGAATCCCTAGTGCCGCATAACGGAGGGAGCTCCTGTTCCTTGTCCCAGCTTCTGCCAACCTAGCAGTTTGAAACTTTGTAAAAATGCAAGTAGAAAAATAGGAACCACTTTGGTGGGAAAGTCACAGCGTTCCATGTGCCTTTAGCGTTTAGTCCTACCGGCCACATGACCACGGAGACGTCTTCGCCACTGTCTTCAGACAGCGCTGGTTCTTCGGCCTTGTAACGGAGATGAGCACCACCCCCTAGAGCCAGAAACAGCTAGCCTGCATGTGCGAGGGGAACCTTTACCTTAGGTAGGTAGATAGGTAGGTATAAATAGACAGAGACAGAGAAGACAAAGGTAGACAGCTTGTCGATCAGAAAGGTTGGTGTTTCGAATCCCTAGCGCTGCGTGACAGAGTGAGCTCCCGTTCCTTGTCCCAGCAGCTTCTGCCAACCTAGCAGTTCTAAGCACGTAAAAAATGCAAGTAGAAAAATAGGGACCCCCTTGGTGGGAAGGTCACAGCGTTCCATGCGCCTTCAAAGGTGTTTAATCCTGCTGGCCACATGAGCACGGAGACGTCTTCAGACAGTGCTGGCTCTTCTTCAGCTTTGTAACGGAGATGAGCAGCGCCCCCTAGAGCCGGTAACGACTAGCACAGATGTGCGAGGGGAACCTTTACCTATACCTTTAAGGATGCCACATGATGTAGCCAAGCACTTTGCATCACATTTTTAGCTCAGCGATGGTTTTTCTGGACCTTCAGCCTCTACGCAGTGCAGAATCTGCTCACAGTTAGTCCTTGACTTACGACAACAACTCAGCCCAAAGTGTCTCTCGTTAAGTGAGACATTTGTGGAATGCGCTTGGCCCCATTTTATAACCTTTCTTGCCACTATTGTGAAGTTGAATCGCTGCAGTTGTCCACTCCACAGCTGTTAAGTGAACCTGGCTTCCCCATGGACTTGCCTGTCCGAAGGTCGCAAAAGGGGATCAAATGACCATGGGAAACACTGCGACCATCATAAGTTAGGGGCCAAATGTCCAAATTTTAATCAGGTGACTGGGGATTCCACCAACAGCCGTAGGTATGAAAGAGCTAGGTATGAACTTTTTTCTTTTTTTGAAAAATAATTTTTATTAAAGTTTTACAATTTTTTTAAAAAGCCACAAATCGTGTTTACAATTTTTGCAATTTGTTGTAGCATCGGTTTTTCCATTATTCGTGTCTATATACATACATTATTCATATTTACCTTATACATTATCTATTATTCCTGTTATCTATCCAAGTATACAAATTCTCCCAGATCGTATAGAATTCTCTTTTTTCCTTCTCTTGCAACTCCATAGTAAGTTTATTCATTTTCGCACAATCCATAATGTTTTAATTAACATATTATCAGTGGGATTACCCTCCAGTTTCTAATTATAGGCTATTCACGCAGCTGTCAGAATATGTATTATAACTCACTTTTTTCCAAAAAAAAATCAAGGAGAGATTCAACCTGGAAATAAAGAGAAACCTTCTGACAGTGAGAACAATCAACCAAAGGAACAGAAGTTACCTTCAGAAGTTGTTGGAACTTCATCACTTGAGACCTTCAAGAAGAGATTGGACTGCCATTGGTCAGAAATGGTGTAGGGTCTCCTGCTTGGGCGGGGGGTTGGTCTAGATGACCTATAAGGTTCCTTCCAACTCTGATTATCTGTAAGAGACATCCTGACTCAAGCAAACATTTCCGATTACCGAATACGATCAAAGCAGATGCTTCTGGGCTACCAAGCTGCTTCTGGTTGGTTTTTGTTTTGTTTTGCTACTGGTTCCTTGGCTTTCTCTCTGCTCCAATGTTAGTTAGTCGGTTGTGGATCCTGCTCCCTTGAGGCTGCTTTCCCCAACACGAGAGACAGACCTGCGAGTTGGGGAAGACCGATAAAGGTTGGTATCTGCGAATGGAAAGGAGCCTGATGTTCCTCTCAATTCAGTTCCTAACAGCGAGGACAATTAACCAGTGGGGCAGAAGTAGCCTTCAGAAATCGTGGGCGCTCCATCACTGGAGGTTTTTAAGAAGAGACTAGACGGTCATTTATCTGAAATAGTAGAGGTTCTCCTGATTGAGCAGGGGGCTGGACTAGAAGACCTCCAAGGTCCATTCTGGCTCTATTCTATTCCATCCTATTCTATCCCTATCCCTACTCTACTCTACTCTCCCCTACCCTATCCTGTCCCCTATTCTACTGTACTCCACTCCATTCCATCCTATTCCTATCTCTATTCTACCCCATCCCCTATTCTATTCCTATTCTGTTCTACTCTACTCTACTTTACTCCATTCCATTCCACTCCACTCTATTCTCTATTCTATTCTCCACTTTTCTTATTCTATTCTATTCCATTCCATTCTATTCTTCATTCCAACCTTCTGTTCTATTCAAATCAATAAATCAAATCAAGCGTTTATTGTCAATGCACATGTGTACAATGAAATTGAAAATGAATATCCTATCCATTCCTATTCCTATTCCATTCCATTCTTTCAAGTCTTTGCACATGTTCGCTCCTTGTCTTCCAGACTTAGCAACTTTATGCCCTGAGGACTTCTTCAACGCCCAGAATTCGGAAGTCCACAAGTCATAAGATTGAAAAACACTGTATTAGCCACACTCGCCATCTGGTGGACACTCCACAGTTATTTTTCTGCTGCAGCTGTTGTTGACCGTGGTTTTTCTATCAGATTTGAAGCATTCGGCTGCCCATTCCTGGCTAGCTTAACTAGCCTTTGCTGATGGCTTAGGAACCCAGAGTTGAGGGGAGGAGAAAAAGCCCTTCTCCGCAGCTCTCTAGAAAACAGCAACAAGATTGAAGAATGGGTTTTTTTTGTTTTTTATTTTAAATTATAAATTTTACTAAATAAACATTTAAAACAATTGAACAGAGTGCGAATGAAGAATGGTTAAATGAGCTGATGATTAAATGAGCAGCTACCGCCATCTAGTGGCAGGTGAGGGAATCCAACATCCATTCTCCATTCTTATTAACTATTCTCCATTGTTATCCAGCATCCATTCTCCATTGTTGTTTATTTATTTATTTATTCATTCATTTATTTATTTATTTATTCATTATTTATTTATTTATTTATTCATTCATTTATTCATTTATATATATATATATATATATGTGTGTGTGTGTAAGGTTTTTAAGCTGATAATTACATATATATATATATATATATATATATATATATATATATACATACATACATACATACATACATACATACATACATACATGCATATGGCATAGAAGAGGCCATGCATGGATAACAGTAATATACAGAAGGAGCATATAATACTATCATAGTACTACGGTACAGGTATGATGGGAAGATGTAGTCAATTTTGTAAGGTTTGAGTAAATCAAAGAATTATATATAAGTTATAGGTTACATTTTAAAGTACATTGATTCATAAGAATTGCTGTTTTGAAAATTACTATCTAGGAGGAGGGCATGATGGCTCAGTGGTTAGGAAGCTGCGCCTGTTGGATGAAAAGCTGACAGCCCGAGTTCAAGCACTGAGCTCTGTGCCATGGAGTGAGTTCCCCTTTTCCTTCTCCATCTCCTGCCCACCTAGCAATTCAAAAACAGGCAAATGCGAGTAGATAAATAGGTACCACTTCAGTGGGAAGGTGACAGTGTTCTGTGCACCTTTGGTGTATAGCCATTCTGGCCGCATGAGTGTGGAAATTGTCTTCGGACAACACTGGCTTGCTCGGCCAAGAAACGGAGATGAACAACAGCCCCTAGAGTCGGACATAACTGGACAGGGAAACCTTTACCTTGTATATTAATATCTAGAGTAGAAAAAGTGAGTTCTTCTGAGCTAAAAACAGCAGATTGCATCCTCCTGCCTGGGCAGAAAACTCATTCTTCTTCTGGCCAAAATCTGTGCATTCGTTGGTGCAAAAGCAAAGATGCAAAATAAGATTCAATTTGTCCTTTACTTTTTATTGTGTTTTGCTTTATCAGCTTACAGATCTTTACAATGCAACCAGATCCTCGGATGTTGGAAAACAACGAAGAGGAGATGAATTGTTCATTGATTCAATGTAAGATGGAAACTCCTAGGTTTTTTTTTTTTAAAGCAGTATCTGGTCTAGAATAGGAGTTTTAGGATTCCTGGTCCAAAATCTGTTCTGCTTCAGGGGTGCTTGCAATTTTTTAAGCCTTTTTGGGAAACTTTTTGGGGGTTGTCCCAGAAGGGACACCTAAAAGTTCTTAATAAAGAATAGAAAAATTGTAATTATTATTTGCTGCAGTGAACTCCAAGGGCGGAGCAAGTAAGAAATTCTACTTGACACGTCCAGAGAAATCCAGATGTTTAAAGAGATGCTTAGTTGGTCCCCATTTAATCTGTGAGTGTATTTTTAGTGTCGAGAGATCCACCCTGAAATGAAACGCGGCCGCTTTAAGACGCCTGGACTTCAACTCCCAGAATCCCAAGCCAGAAAGTTCCTCAAGCCTTTGGTGGGGCTGGGAACTCTGGGAGCTGTAGGCAACCGGGCTGCCTCGCGTGTTCGAGAACTTCAGCTCCCGGCAGCCCTCGCGCAGACCAGGCACGCCCTTCCAGCAACGGCCAGCGCGCAAGCCTCTTACCCATGATGCCTTGCGGTGCAAGTTTTGCATGGCCCGCCCTCCCCACGCCCCCGAGAGGCGGGGATTCTGCGGCCAAGCGTCTCCCTCCCTCCCGGCCGGGCCGCGATCTTTGCATAGACCCGCCCACGGTTGCCGGGGCGACGGCAGACGCTCCCGCGGACTTTCCCCAGCCGCTTCCCGGGCAGCGCTGCGGGCGGCGGGTCCAAGCGGTGCAGCTCAGCCCCCCAGCGGAGCCAGGATGTCGGGGCGGCGGGAGGAGCGGGAGCTGCAGGGCTTCCTGCGGGACGTGGACGAAGTCGGTGAGCCCGGCTTGGTCCTGGGTGGGTGGATGGGTGAGACACGAGGGTCCCTCCAGGGCAGCCAGGAGTCTGCAAGCCCCCCACCCCGCCCTCTCTCTGCTTGGGGAGGGGTCTCTTGGACGAGGGACACCCCCCCCCCAATCTGACCTGGGTTTCCTGGTTTGGGGCATTTCTGCAGGGGGTCTCCCCAGAAGGCAAAAAGCAGGGAAGCCCACCCGAGGCAGCCCCTTCCCTGCCTTGGAGGCCTTGCAACAGCGATGGGACTCATCTCGGGTTGGGGGGGGATGAGTCTGCCTACCGAGACGAGGTGGACCAACGGTTGCTTTCGTGGGGTGGAGACAATAACTTTGGTGCTCAATACCAATAAGACCAAGGAGCTTGTAGTGGACTATATAGGATAGGATAGGATAGGATAGGATAGGATAGGATAGGATAGGATAGGAGAAAATAGAATAGAGTAATGAAGAATGACATGGAACGGAATGGAACAGAACAGAATAGAATAATGAAGAATGACATGGAATGGAATGGAATAGATATTGAATGAAGAAGAAAAGAGAAGAGAAGACAGTAGAGTAGAGTAGAAAAGAATAGAATAGAAATAGAATAGAATAGAATTCTTTATTGGCCAAATGTGATTGACTTAATTGGGCAAGTGTGATTGATTAACACTCAAAGGGTATAATAAGCAATCAAATCATACTAGAAAATAGTCAATATAGATCGTAAGGATACAAGCAACAAAGTTACAGTCATACAGTCACAGGTGGGAGAGGATGGGCAATAAGGGGTGGTGAGGAGATTAACAGTAATAGTAAAAGTTGTTTAATAATAATATAATAATAATAATAGTGGTAGTAGTGCAGACTTTGAAAATAGTTGGACAGTATTGAGGGAATTATTTGTTTAGCAGAGTGATGGCTTTCGGGGAAAAAATGTCCTTGTGTCTAGTTGTTCTGGTGTGCAGGGCTCTATAGTGTCATTTTGAAGGTAGGAGTCGAAACAGTTTATGTCCAAGATGTGAGGGGTCTGTAAAGATATAGATGGAACAGATCAGGCATCCAACCCTTGCTTATCAATGAAGACCGAGTGGAGCAAGTGGCCAGTTTTAAGTTTCTGGGTGTTGCCCTAAAAGAGGACCTGACTTGGGG
This sequence comes from Bungarus multicinctus, assembly GCA_023653725.1. NCBI lineage: Eukaryota > Metazoa > Chordata > Lepidosauria > Squamata > Elapidae > Bungarus > Bungarus multicinctus. The sequence goes on from CM042837.1 coordinate 25,685,314, forward strand.
TGCCCACATTGCAGCCCTGGTCAAAAGGGCCCAGCAGAGATTATATTACCTGAGGCTTCTCAGGAAACAACAATGGAATGAAAAACTGCTGGTGACCTTCTGCCGCTGCACCAGAGAGAGTATCTGAACTTACTGCACCTCTGTCTGGTTTGCCAATTGCACAGGGGCAGATAGGACAGCGCTCCAGAGGGTTAACATCATTGCCCAGAGGATCATTGGTTGCCCTCTCCCCTCTCTGGAAGAGCTTTATAACTCCTGCTGCCTTAAGAAAGTTCAAAACATTCTCAAAGATCCATCTCATCCTGGGAACCCTGTTTTTTAACTATTACCATCTGGCAGACGGTACAGGACAATAATAAAAACAAGGACAAACAGGCTGAAAAACAGCTTCTATCCCAGGGCAGGAACTCTATTGAATTCTACTATATAGGGCATTATTAATGCAATATCAGGGGTTTTCAATTCAATGCATAGAATGTGAAGGATGGGTGTTTGTGTTTTATTTTCATAGTCATAATGTACACTGAAGATGGTATTTAATTTCGTTGTATCAGGTTCAAGGACAATAAAGTAAAGTAAACTTGCAGGAGGCTGGGAGGGTCTGCTAGGGTCCTTTGCTAGGATAGAGGAGAAGCCTCTCCCCCCTTGGTGGGTGCCAGGATTAGAGGGGAAGGGTCTCTGGTTGGATTGCTGCCCATCTGGGCTGGGATCTTCAGATTTCATCTTCGGTTTCAGAAATAGAAATCCTCTTTTTTTTCCTCCTTTCAAGGAGATCACCCAGTGGTTCATTTTCCCTTCCTCTTCCCCCCATTGCATGGTGATAGCCTCAGCTGAAACGAATGTTTTACTGAAATTATTGTACTGTTTTCAAACAATCCCTATAAAATTAAATACAATTTTTTTTTGAAGAATTAAATAGAATAGTCACAATATTTACATGGCTGGGCAAGAAAGCACGAATAAACCTAAGGATGTTACAAGATAGCAGTAGAGGTGGCTTTGGACTCCCAAAATGGGAATTATTCTATCAGGCTGCGGTCCTCACATGGATTAGAGAATGGATAAATTTAAAAAAATAAAAGGATCTTAACAATTGAAGACCATGATTTACAAGCAGGATGACATGCTTTCTTATGGGATAAAAGAAAGAAGACACACTGATATTTTTTACAGGCATCAGAGGGGGTATTTGGGGGAGGGGGTGTATTTGGAGTCGAGGTGCCCCCCGTCCCCAAAGCATCAAGTCCACAATGATGGAGAGCGCTGGGCTTTGGGTTGCAGTGGCCATCTTGACTTTTCTGACCTCCTCTGGCAAGCCTTCCCCGCCACGGCTTCAGGCCTCCCGATTGGTCCCATATTGTTTTTTCCCCTGTTTCCAAGTGAACCTTTTTTGTCTTTGGGAACCCCACTTTTCTATAGCTGCCTTGATTGAAGGCCTGAAGTCTACCGACCCCGCCATCCAGGAAAAAGCCATGGCGGCTACGGAGAAGAGATTCCAGTCCATTTCGGACAAGGATGGAAAGAAGCTGAAGCCGAAAGTGGACAAGACAGTCATCAACACACGGCCTTCGCCTTCGGTAACCCCCCCTCCCTTTCTTTTTTTTTTTAGAATTCTTTATTGGCCAAATATGATTGGACACCCAAGGAATTTGTCTTGGTGCAAATGCTGTCAGTGTACATAAAAGAAAAGAGACATTCCTCAAGAGTGGAGAATCATCAGGTGCAACACTTAATGATAGTCACAGGGTACAATAAGCAATCAATCCTACTAGGAAACAGTCAATCTAAATCGTAAGGATACAAGCGACAAAGTTATACAGTCACAAGTGGGAGGGGATGAGTGATAAAGAGTGATGAAAAGATCAATAGTAATAGTAGTGCAGACTTAGTAAATAGTTGGACAGTGTTGAGGGAATTATTTGTTTAGCAGAGTGATGGCGTTCAGGAAGAAACTCCCCTTGTGTCTGGTTGTTCTGGTGTGCAGTGCTCTATAGCATCGTTTTGAGAGCAGGATTGGAAACAGTTTATGTCCAGGATGTTGAGGGGTCTGTAAATATTTTCATGGCCCTTTTTTTGACTCATGCTATATACGGGTCCTCAACAGAAGGCAGGTTAGTAGTAATTAGTTTTTCTGCAGTCCTAATCACTCTCTGAAGTCTGTGTGTGTCCTGTTGGGTTGCAGAACCAAACCAGACAGTTATAGAGGTGCAGATGACAGACTCAATAATTTCTCTATAGAACTGGATCAGCAGCTCCTTGGCCGTTCCAGAACAAAACAGAGAGTTTTCAAAGAATTAAACAGGACATTCTTAGCCAGCTTAGGAGCTTAGGGATGCTCACAGACACAATTCGGGGTCCAAAAGGGTCTGTTAGGAAGCTCATAGCTGAGAAGGGAGGACATCTGGACAGCCTGTTCCATGACTTTCATGATGTTTCTTAGTTCTGGAAAATTCTGGGATGGACGCAGACCCAATCCTAACTCTTCAAAGAGGCTCGACTGTGTAGCTGAATTGTATCTTATAAATGTCACACACAATTAATCCGATTCATCTAGACACGTTTTATTTAATCTTAGTTATTTTAAAAGATTTTTAATCCTCATTTTGTTATCCTGTTACACCCAGTTAGGTTATAATATTAACAGGGCACGTGACCCTGGAAAAGAGAAAAGGCTAAATATTCAGTTCTTTAAAATGAGTTCATCAGAAGGTAACTCAGGCCATTTGTGCAACTTGTATTACCCTACAGACTCCAACCTCCAGAATTCTCCAGCCAGCAAAGCTTGAGTTGAAGCTCACAAGTCTTAAAGTTGCCAAGTTTGGGGACCCCTGCTCTACACATAAGAATCTGTTCAGAATTGACCCTTTAAATTTTTTCGCTCCACAAAGAGAATTGAGGGGTGAGGTTTTTTTGGGAAAGGTTCTCCTACAAAGTGTAAATTGGTCTGTGATTAATGCCACTTAAATTGTCCGCCCACAGCTGCCATTTGCCCGATTGAAATGTCTGCAAAACCCTGGGCCACATTGATTTTTCTCTCTCGTTGCTAATGATCAGAATGATCTGTGGCCTTTGGTTTGTTTTCATTCCACCTTGGTGGGTTTTGAAGGTTATTGACTGAAATTAACTTTTGACAGCTTTGGAAACACTTTTTGAGGTGTGTGTTATTGTGCGGTGGCGTTTTAAGTGGCTCTGAAAAATGAGCCTGATTCATTTTTTTCTCACGTCTGTTTTGGTCACGCAGAAAAGGCAAAAATCTCCTTCAAACTCGGCTCAACTTCGGGAGGGGACTTTGTGGAGACGTCCCCGAATTTGTTCTGAGCGCCAAGGGGCTTCCCCTCACCTCCCCTTCCCCTCCTCCTGCCATGGGTTTTTGGTCTAGCCATCAGATGTGTTGATGTTCTTCGGTGGTTGCCTAGAAAGATAATAATTAATAAGCCTAATTAGTGGAATAATTAAACCTGACTCTACTTTAGTTGACCAGCTTAAGTAAGCTGCGAGGTAGTAAAACCTTATCTAATATGATCCCGGGTAATGCCATTGGCCTAGGTTTCTTCCCAGCAGTGCAAAACTGATCTGTCTCTGCCTACCTCCTGAAGATATTTTCCCTGTTCCCAGTTTTCCTTCCTTCCTTCCTTCCTCCCTCCCTCCCTCTCTCCTTCCTCCCTCCCTTCCACATCTCCTTCCTCCCTCCCCCCTCTCCTTTCTTCCTTCCACCTCTTCCTACCTTCCTCCCTCTCCTTCCTTCCTTCCATCTCTTCCTCCCTCCCTCCCCCTCCTTCCTTCCTCCCTTCCTTCCTTCCTTCCTTCCTTCCTTCCTTCCTTCCTTCCTTCCATCTCTTCCATCTCTTCCTCCCTCCCTCCCTCTCCTTTCTTCCTTCCACCTCTTCCTACCTTCCTCCCTCTCCTTCCTTCCTTCCATCTCTTCCTCCCTCCCTCCCTCCCCCTCCTTCCTTCCTTCCTTCCTTCCATCTCTTCCTCCCTCCCTCTCCTCTCTCCCTCCTCACCCTCTTCTTCCTTCCATCTCTTCCTCCCTCCCTCCCTCTCCTTTCTCCCTCCTCACCCTCTTCTTCCTTCCTTCCTTCCACCTCTTCCTACCTCCCTCCCTCTCCTTCCTTCCTTCCACCTCTTCCTCCCTCCCTCCCTCCCTTCCCACAGCCTCCAGCTGACTTTTGGCTTTCCTTCTGCTCTTCTAGAAATTGTCAAGTCAAGAGGAAACGATGAGTCCAGGTAAGACCGATCGTGGCAGGTGTGTTTGGGACAAATGCCAGTTGGGCTTGCCTCTTCTGTAAGCCATCTCTTCCCAGACCTTGTGAACCAGGGAAGCTCTGGGAAGGCTTCGCTCCTCCTCCTTCTCTGCTGGGAGGCAGCATGGAGGGGAAGCATCAGCCATTGCTCTCGTATGGCCTTTGGAGTGGACCAACCCGTGGTCTTCAGGAAGCTCCAGGGGTCCCTGCCTGTCCTTCCACATGGAGAAAACCTCCTGCCTGTGGTGGATTCCCTGGCCTTCCTCCAAAGCCCAGGACCCTCCTTGTGACCTTCCATCCCTCCTTGGACCTGGCTTGGCTTCTTGCATAACTGCTAAGGAAGTTTTCTTTTTGTCTCTAAAAATCAGAACGGGGCCCAGTTTTCTACCTAAATGCATTAATTATCTTGCATCCTTCGTTGGCTGGAAGGTATAATTCAGGATGTATTAATCACCCCATTAGCCAGAAATTAGAGGGCTCTTCTCTCTCTCAGACATGTTGTTTTCTTTCTCTTTTCCAAAGCATTTAATCTCTGCATTCTGCCTCTTTCTCTGTAAATTGAAACTTTGGATTCCCGTTCTAATTGGCTGCCACCTGCATGAAACGGCCTTTGTAGCTTTGCACTCCCTATCTCCGAAATGACTTTGCTCTGTAGTTTGACTTTCCTTTTCAAAAGGACGCCCATGACTTCCGTTGGACTGAATTCCCACCTCTGCTTTGCTGACTTCTAGAGAGCTTCCTGGCCGCCTTAGAGAAGGATGCCCACGAGCGAGCCAGAAGGAGGAAGGAAAACGAAGCCTCAGCAAACGGTGAGGGTCAGGTTGGGCTTCAGCAGAAGCAGCTAGAAACAAAGTCCTGGGACTTCACTTGACACCCCCACCCCCAAGGATCTCGGCTCCTGGCAGAAGCTTTCACGGGGCAATTCAAGCCTCCAGCAGTTTTGTGAATTGTCCAGTCTTGCTTGCTTGATCTCAAAGCATCATTGCAGCTCAACAGACAGGAGTAAGAGGCTCTTGCAGTTCAGCAACACCAGCAGAAATCGATGGTTCTTGGATCTCAGGAGGGTCTAAAAAGAACTTGCGGCCAACTTGCTACGGCCAACTCGCCATGGGACCAAAGTTACACTAACACCAAAAATATATATACAGTGCCATAGAATCTTTAAGGAAAGGATGCCAAAGGAGGGACAAAATGAAACGTGAACAACAAAAAATAACACGTTCATTATTTTTAATAATTACCTTGAGTTGTTGAATTGTCCTGCAGCCACTTGTCCCACGGTGAGTTGGCCGTAGTGAGTTGGCCGCAGCGAATTGGCCGTGGAAAGTTGATAGTGGCAAGTTGTCCCCTGCCTTGATGCCCCCCTCCAAATTTCCAGCCTCCAAGCTGAGCGTAACTGTGGTCACACCCCTGTTGGACTAAGAAACAGACCTTATGTCAACTCATAAAATATTTCTCTGGTCTTTTTAGAATTGCCAACAGAAAGGGAGGGGGGGGGGGAACAGCTTGGAAAGCTAAACTGCATTCCATAAATATTTTCAAAGATAGTTTCTAGGCAACTGAAGTTTCTGCCGTGCAAAATTCTAACTGGAGAGCATGATTGATGATTTTTGGCTAGGGAGGTGTCCCATTGGAGAATATGAATTACGATACACCCAGGGCATGGGAGGGGGGAAACCAGGGTCAAGGGTGACAATGAATTATGTGTCTCAGAGTCGGCTACACCCAGGTAGCACCGGCATGTCTACTACTAGTAAATCATCTTTAAGCCTTTGAAAATCTGGCTAGAGACTCATGATTTAAATGGGGGGTAACTACCGGAGCCCTGACAGCTTACGCAGAACCTAAAGCTATTTTTATTAGAACCTATACAGGAACAGAATCACACACGGCCGAAAAAGCTTCCCTGCCTCCCTTTTTAATCTTATTTATATGGATTAAGCAGGGTGGGGATTCCATAAACTGCTTTTTCATTTCTCAGATCCCAGCCTCGATGGCAGTTCTTCCCCCTTATCTTTTGAGACCCTTCTCAACTACAATAATTTGAATTTTTTTAAAAAATGCCTTTGGTTATTCCATTTCTCCCACAGCCCTGAAAGAGAAGGGAAATGACGCTTTCGGCCAAGGGGACTACACTTTGGCTGTGCAAAACTACACGGAGGGCCTGAAGAAGCAAAAGGACATGCCAGCCTTGTATACCAACCGAGCCCAGGTCAGTGTGCCTGCGTGTGTCCACTTAAAGGGGGTGGCCCCTTCCTCCGGGGTCTTGGCACCCTAATTTCCCGCTCCTTTTGGGGGTTTCTGCCTTCAGGATATGGCTGTTGCTTTGATGTGCCGGGCAAAGGCCCCTTCCCTGTTGATCCCTTTCTCCAAGTAGCAAAAGACATCAATTAAAAGTTCCTGTCAATCAGTCCCCTCCCGATGGGCTCTTCCTTTCTCGCAGGGATGTAAAAGGCATTGCATGCCATTCTCCAGGTCGATAGAAAGGCGTCTCTTACATTACATGGAAAAATATTAACGATCCGTAGGACTGAGTGGTATCTCTCTCTCTCTCTCTCTCCCCGTTCCTGCATTTTTTCCTTGCCCCTCTGAAGCTCTGCAGTGGACACTGGCAAGCTTCCTTCCCCGAAAAGTGCCCGCTAGGATTCCATCCTTGGATCTTTCTTAGCTCTCTTCCACTTGCATGGTTTCTGTGGAGCGATTCCTTTGCCCGGATGCAATTCTTCAGCTGAAAAATTGCACAGAATTGGGCTACCCTTCTTGTGTGTTCTTTGCCTCCAAATTCTTCCAGCCTCCAAATTCTGCCTAATCAAGATGTTTCCCCCTTTACAGAATTAAATCCCACAAGTTTGGACCTCGGAAAAGGGAATCTCTAGAAATCGCTGGGCCTAGATTGGCCCCCCAACCCGTGAAGGGGGAAAAATTTCATTTCTTGGCCTTCTCTATGGAAGCTAAGTGAAGCAGAACGAATTTCCCTGGAGACCTGGACTTGCAGTAGTTTAGCCATAATGTTCCATCTTAGTTTGTCCTAAATATGTTTTTCTGAGAATACTATACAACCTTTTAAGCCAGCGGTGAGACCACCATGGCTGCTAACTGAAACCAGCCCACCCAGGTTTCCTTGGGCCAGCAGTTTGGCTGGTGAATGACTCGGTTTTTCTGCCAGGAAAGCCCAGACTGAACGCCTGGCATTTTGAAGGACACAACACCACGTCCACTTAACGTGCCTCTCTGGGTTTATTTTTGCATTAGGCCTACATCAAATTGCAGAAGTACGAGAAAGCCATTGATGATTGCAGCTGGGCGTTGAGGGTAAGGCTCACCTGCCTTTGATGAGAGGGGCAGAATCAGCCCATGGGCTCTGAGGGCAAGGTGGCATCCAGTCAAAATGGCAATTGGCAATGGCCTGAATTGGCTACCACCTGTATGGTCTTCTGCTGGACAATATAAAATAAATAGTAAATTTCTAAAAGGGCTGAAATACCTTCGGTTTTCAGTAACAAGTTGCTAGCATTGAAGAGTATCCGCAGGAGGTGTCAGAGGTCAGAATGGGACAATGTTGTGGCCAACTCACCATGGCCAACTTGCTATGGCCAACTCACCATGGCCAACTCACCATGGCCAACTCACCATGGCCAACTCACCCTGTGTCGACTCACTGCAGGACAATTTAATAATTCTATGTATTTATTTGAAATAAATATTTTAATTGTTGCCATTTACATTTCATTCTGTTCCTCCTTTCGCATCCTTTCTTTAGTGATTCCCACTATTTGGTATTCATGTAACTCTTGTTCCACAACAGGTTGGCCATGGCGAGTTGGCCGCAGAGGTGGACAGAAAAGTCAGTCAGAACCCCAAGCCAAGTCCCCCCTTTTACTTCAACTGTAGCCCCCATCTTGATATTTTAACCCACCCACCCCAGCCACCAGCCAACAGTGGCCCTGTTGCCCTTATTGTAGCCCTAATCCATGGATTTTGCTAAGCGATTCTCTTTAATGCAGTGCGATGAGAAATGCACCAAGGCTCTCTTCCACATGGGAAAGGCATACCTGGCCAAGAAGCAGTTCCAGCAGGTGAGGCCTCGCCGGGCTCAGAATCTGTGCCGCGCCAAGTTATGGCAGGTAGTCCTTGGCTTATGACCAGAATTCCCACTGCTAAGCAAGGAGATTGTTAAATGAGCCGTTCCACCTTTTTCCATTTTTTTGGCACAGTGGTTAAGCAAACCACTGCAGTTGTTAAGTGAAACCTGGTCATTAAGAGAATCTGGCTTTCCCCAGAGCCTTAATTTGATCACATGGCCATAGAGATGCTGTGATGGCCATAAGCCTGAGAACCGGTTATAAGTAACTTCTTTCAGTGGGGTAGTCACTTTGACTAGTTGCTATACCAGTGGTAAGTCAAGGGCTACCTTTATGGTATGAGTATGAGATTATTTTTAGCTTGTTCAGATGGCCAGGTGGGACTCCGTCGGTCTTAGAGCTGGGAAATTCTGCTCAACAGGTCCGCATTGTTGTCAAGAAAGAAAAGCAAGACAATTAAATAGGTACCCCAGGGAGGTAGTCCTCAAGACATTGGGTTCAGAATTGGTAGGTCAGATGCCTTTGCCCCTAGTGCGTTGGCTGAACGGTTAGCAAACCCTTTCATTTTAAACTTCTGGTGACTCCAACCCTTGGGAGGAACCCCCCCCCCCCAAGAGAAAACGGTTGAGTCTTAGCTGGTTGTGGGCTCTCAGAAGAACCTGCATTTGCAGGATTTGCCCTCGGAGGTAAATTGTGAGACCCGGATACTGGATTTCAGCAAGAGGGGAGATGCATCTGTCTTTCATGCCAGCCCTCGGGCCAACCCTTTTCTTGCATTTTTCAAACATGCTTTTACTAAATGATTAAGTATTATAAAATACAAAGTGTAAAAGTAAATGGAGGGACATTCAGGAAGGAGGGGAAAGAGGAAAGGGAAGTGGGGAAGGGTAGGAAAAAGAAGAAATAGAAGCATTGACTTCCGACCCTCTGTTGCACTGAAATAAAACTTCAAGTCACAACATTTCATTTTTCCATAATAATATAAACGAGGCATTTCTATCCAGATCTATCAATCTAAGCTGTAAAATCCAAAGTCAAAGTTAACGTTCTTTTCCACATCAACCCAGAAGCAGTTTTCATGTGGAAACACTTACATAAAATAGAATAGAGTGGAGTGGAGTGGAGTGGAGTGGAGTGGAGTGGAATGGAATGGAATGGAATGGAATGGAATGGAATGGAATAGAATAGAATAGAATAGAATAGAATAGAATAGAATAGAATAGAATAGAATAGAATAGAATAGAATAGAATAGAATAGAATAGAATGAGATTAGGAAATAGAATAGAATAGAATGAAATTAGGAAAGAGAATTAGAATGGAATGGAATGGAATAGAATTCTTTATTGGCCAAGTGTGACTGGACACACAAGAAATTTGTCTTGGTACAAATACTCTCAGTGTACATAAAAGAAAAGAGACATTCATCAAGAGTCAAGAATCATCAGGTACAACAATAATAGTCACAAGGTACAATAAGCAATCAAATCATACTAGGAAACAGTCAATATAGATCATAAGGATACAAGAGACAAAGTTACAGTCATACAGTCACAAGTGGGAGGGGTTGGACGATAAGGAGTGATGAGAAGATTAATAGTAATAGTAGTGCAGACTTCGTAAATAGTTGGACAGTGTTGAGGGAATTGTTTGTGTAGCAGAGTGAGATAGCAGGGTTATATTATTTTACTGAATCAGAGTAAGTTTTTGCCATTTCAGCCTTTTCTTGATTGCCTCTTTTTCTCCTTCCCGTTCAGTCTCGCTGATGTTTCTCCCTTCTGCTTCCAGGCCAGGGAATGCTACCTAAAGATTTTAAAATTTGACTCCCAGAAGGAGAAGCTGTGCAAAGGTAGGATGCCCGGTCTTTTCCCCTGTCACCCCGCTGCCCTTGTTTGGCTACTCACCGAAAGACCAAACAATCTTCCCAAATAACGGGACCAGTGGTGGGTTTCCAATTTTTTTCCTATTGTTTCTGTGTGCATGCAGGGCTCAAATACCGGCCTCTGTCAATGCTGGTGAGCTGCCTGTTTTTTAGCTCAGCTGAGGCACGGCAATTTGCCAATGTGCCATGCAAATCAGCTGAACTAAAAAACAAGGAAATATAGGAGAGGTAACGGTGGGGGCAGGAGGACGGGGTCAGTCAGAGGTGGTATTTGCCAGTTCTCCGAACTGGTCAAAATTTCCGCTACCAGTACACCAGAACCACTCCGAACCAGCTGAATACCACCTCTGAACAGGGACCATCCATTGTCCCCCTGGGTTGCTTCGAGTCAGGATCATGCCGTTATCCTCGGTTCGGTTCGTCCCAACTTCTTCCTCTTCCCGCCTGTCGATTCTACCTTTTCCCGCCTCCAGATTGCATAAATGAAATAGACCTGGAGGAAAAAAGGCTCCGCGAGGAGGAAGCAGCGTCAGAGGATCTGAAGACTGGGAAACTCACCGCCGTTGCCGTGAGTGAGATGCTCCAGAAACTCAGCAAACCGGATCAGGACCCTCTGTATTACGCAGGAGGCCTTCAGCTTCTGACTGACCTGGTTCAAGCCTGTGAGTGCCCCGTAGAAGAGGCAGCCCCAGACTGAAACCCCCCTCCTATTTCCCCAGTGCCCCACAGGGGGTTACCAGAAGATCCTGTTACTAAGGGCCAAAAACAAGGATCTTGCCCAGACCCCAGGAAATGTTCCACCCTCAACTCTGCACCCTGGCTTTCAACCTCAAGCAGGATGTTTGCTTCCCTTGGGAGATCTTCTCTCTTTCTGAATTCGGTTGCAGGCACCGAACAAACCTTGTTTAGGACGAACGGCGGTTTTGGCATCACCAGCGACAACAGGGTCATAGAGCGGTAGGTGCGAATGTTATTTATTTAAAGCTCTTCCTTTCCCATCTCTGCTGACAAATGCTCAGTTTATCCATAATTTGACACAGTTTGGCACCATTATTTGTTTATCCATTATTTCAATCTTCAGGTTTTGCTGTGAAGGGTGAGTTCAAGGCCAGGCTTGGCAGTTTTTTATTTTTCTATGCCAGACGCCCCAGCTTTGTCTGTTGCAAGTCGCCAAAAGATTCTTTCAAAGCGCCCCAATTAGAGGCCAGATCCACAACCTGGATTTTGTTATCCTGGGAAGGCGAGCCATCCCGCAGCCGGGAGCTGGCCGTCCTTTCACCTTTCAACCATCCACCTTTTCTTCCCCAGGGTTCTCAGCACCAAGATCAACTCGCCTGCTGAACTGGAGTTGGCTTGCTCGCTGCTTCTCCTCTGGCAAGCCGTCTGCAAAGGGAATGGTAATCTTCCCTCTGTATGTGTGTGTGTGTGTGTGTGTGTGTGTGTGTATGTGCTCACACATGCGCGCGCTAATTTTGAGTCCGTCCATCTTTCCAGGGAGGAGGACAGTGTGTGAATTTGCAACAAGTTCAAGTCCAGAAAACACACAGATGACTGATTCAGCAGGATTCATTAACTTCTTTATATACATAATAACTTATTAAAGTAATGTTTACAATAGTAGTAGTTTCTTCCAACGTAACATAAGCAAAACACAAACAGCAGCTTCAGGAGCTCAGAACAGATTACTTGTTTAACTTTCAGAATTGAGAGCATGGAGCTAAGCCATGCCCAGATTCTCAGCCCCCGATTCAGCTCCCATTGGCTGACTTTGTTAACCATGTCTCTGCCAGTTCATGAATATTCAGACAGGCAGCTCTTCAGGGCACAAATCATGCTGAGATACATGATCGAAAGAGTGACAGGTCAAAGGTCTTCATGGCATGGGCAGCATTGGTAGCAAACCTGTGGATTACTCCACACCCCCTTCTTCTGGAAAATTTTCTCCTTCAGCCTCCCATCACCTCCGATAGCCCCTGGAGGCTTTACAGCTTGGCCTTTGTGTGTCGGTGTGGGTGTGTCTCTTTGCCTGTCCATGGGCTCTTCTCTGTCATGGCCCTTTTTGCTGAAAAATAACCAGCCCTCTGGCAAGATTTGTCTTCCTTCGCAAGGATTGTATTTGGCCTGACCAAGATCCAGGGTCTTTCTGCCTGTAAAAGTTGCAGCTGTGTGGGAAAGCCATTGTGGCATCTGTTGAGCATTCAGCCTGCCTTGAGAGTAAAGCAGGGGTGAGATTCAAAGATCCCAGCAACCGGTTCACTGCCCAGTTGCTGGGTGGATGTGGCCATGGTGGGCGTGGTCTACCGGAACTTCCAGGAGGGCTGTTTTTTGCCTTCCCCAGAGTCTGGAGGCTTCCCTCGGGCCTGTGGGGAGGCAAAAACGGCCTCCTCGTTTTCTGGAGGCCCTCTGGAAGCTGGAAACAGGCCCGTTTCTGGACTTCTGGAAGGTCCATTCTCCCCTCCCCCCCAGAGCCTCTGCATAGACCCTGCATTGAAAGTCTCCTGGGAGGGAAGGGGACGGGCGAGCGGGACTAGCCAGTCGGTTCAAATACCGGTTCAGCAAACCAGATGCAAATTTAACATCCGGTTCGACTGAACTGGTCCAAACTGATAGAATAGGATGTTCAGAGTTGCCTTAATCCACATTTGTCCAATGAGGCTTGAAAGGTATCGCTCCGTGAGGCACGGATTGCTTCTCCCATCGGTGCGTGAGACCTAATTTGCCCTTCAGAGGACTGAGCAAGTCAGAGGTTCAGCTTCTGCAGACAGAATGTTCCTTCTTTTGCCGTCACTCCTGGAGGCAGACGGATCTCTCCACCGGGGCACGGAAAAATGTCCCAGCGGTCGCACGATTTGAAGAAAGGCAGAGGGGATTAGGGCGAGGGCTGGTAGAGTGGCTGGTGTTACCCTCTGGCTGACTCTTCCTTCTGGTTTTGCTTCCTTCTCGATCCAGAAGAGAACCAGCGGCTGCTTCTAACTCATCCCACTGTCAACGCGCAGCTTCCTGCCTTGCTGTGCTCGGAGGCGCCCGAAGTCCAGGAAGAGTGCCTGGCTCTGCTGTGTCTCTATGCCAAGACGGAGCACGGGAGGGTCCTCTTAATCAGGCACCTGAACACCACCAAGTAAATGGCAGAGAGTTAAGACGTGGCTGACACCCCCTGCCCTGCCCTGCGCCCCAACTGGGACTTCCTGCTGAAGCAGAGAGAAGCCCGTGAGCATCTCAGAAACTTACTGAGGCTCTGGCTGGCGGGCTGGCCTAATGGGCAGGCCCCAGCAGGTCTTAAGAGAAGGGAAGGGAAGGGAAAAGGAAAGGAAAAATAGAACAGAATAGAATAAGGGATAGAATAAAATAGAATTGAATTGAATTGAATAGAATTGAATAACAGAGCTGGAAGGGACCTTGGAGGTCTTCTAGTCCCACCCCTTGCTCAGGCAGGAAACCCTACACCACTTCAGACAAATGGTTATCCAATCTCTTCTTAAAAACCTCCAGTGTTGGAGCATTTGCAACTTCTGGAGGCAAGTAGTTTCACTGATTAATTGTTCTCACTGTCAGGAAATTTCTCCTTAGTTCTATGTTGCCAAGGTTGGACACCCCTGCTCTAAATGGAAAGCTGGGGGATTCTGGGAGTTGAAGTCCATTGGTTTTAAACTTGCCAAGGTTGGACATCCCCGCTGTAGTAGAGTAGTAGAGCGGACTGAGACTTAGAAGACTCGATTGAAAGGTCTAAGCATGGCTGTCTGGGGGATTCTGGGAATTGAAGTCCACAGGTCTTAAAGTTGGCACAGTTGGGCAATCTTGATTTAGAGCTTCTGTCGTTGTTTTTTTAAATACCCTTCTGAGTTAGCAAGAACCTATCCACATCATGGAAATTAGGATAATTCTGAGGTCCCCACCGTTAGTCTCCTCCTTTTCTATCCACATTGAAATACCACCCTTTAAAAAACCATAGAACCCATATTTTCTGATGAAGAGGATGTTACACAATGACTAGGTTAAATCATCAAGGTTGGTTTTTAAAAAGGAAAAAAGAGAGAGAGAGAGGGGTTGTTTCTGATGTTGCCAGCAAGTATTTTCATGAGTCAGTTTCCTTTTGCCCACTTCCGTGGAAAAGCCTGCAGCTGATATCATTTTATCTGTGGAGCCCAGTGAATCTTTAACACACCCCTCTCCAATTCCCCAAGGGGTATCCCTTAAAGGCCAGTTGGCATCACTGGGCAGACATCAGAGCTATTTTGCTTTTTACTCCTGGGGGCAGGAGGAGGCTGCAAAATGCTTGCATTGTTTTCTATAATTTCTGCCCAGAGTTTGAACTCACTAAAGTCCTACCCTCCCTTTCTGTCAAGCCACCCAAATTTGTATTCTGCAGAATTCATGGAATGCTATAAAGATTTCGCTCCCTGGTGCAAGGTTTTCTGGGGACCAACAGATCACTTTCCTTAAATTTTACTCTGACTGGTTTATGGGAACTATAGATCTCTTGTAGACCCCAGAGAACATGGTTTTTTTTTTTCCTTTTTCTTTTCCAGGTGGCTACAGACGTTGATATCCTTAGTTAAAGTTGCTGACAGCAGAGCTGACAGCGCTATGAATTTGCTGACCCATTTAATCCTGGAAGAAAAGTGAGTGACGTTCTCTAGCTCCTCGGGGTCCAGATTGAGACTTAATAGAATTCTGATTTGGGTATAAAATTGTAAAAGGCAAGGTTTAAATCTTGGGTGGCCACATCGGTCTCTTGAAGACCAGAACTCAAACGTCTTAACTCTCTGTCTTACTTTGCTTACAGCTTCAAAATCCAGTGTCGTATTAAACTGTCCACGGAGGCCTTGCCAGTCTTTATTCAGTTGCTGGTAAGCAAACCATATTTTTTTCCTGAAATTTGTTCACCTGGGGTTCTGTTTCTTGGCATTGATTCACTGATAGCCCAAGGACTGTTCTGGCCATAGGTTTCCCCAACAGCACGAAGCCGAGTCGTTGCCCCGATAAACACCTTTTATTTGATTTACAATGAATTTCCTCCCCCAACAAAGTCTGGGCCAACAGTCTTTCACAATAGTTCCCAATTACAAACCTTTATCAGGCTTGAAGGGGCCAGGCCAATATCTTTCAGATGCTGTGATACTTGGCAAGCATGCTGAAATGAACCAATTGTCTCCTGCAAATCCCCACTCCCCCTTCGCTCCTCTTTTATACTCTAGGGGAGGGAGCCATTCACCATCCACCTGTGACTTTACTCCCAAGTCGACCCTTGTTCCTCAGCTGTTCCCTTCTTCTGGCAGCTCTGTGCATGCGCACACTGGGAACAGGCTCCAGCTGTTCTTCTTCCCCACTGATCTCCGGCTTCGAAGGTAGCTGATAACTGTTGGACAGCTCTGGCTCTATCTCTGGCTCTGAGACAGAGCACCCGTCAGAGCCTTCCCCAGACTCTAGGACTGGCCCATGTTCCTCCTCAACCTCCTCGCTGTCCGAATCTGTCGGGCCACAGAAAGGACCCAGATTGGCAGGACCTAGCACTAAAAATAGACAGAGGTTTTATGAAAAAGGATAACAGGAAGTTTAGGTGTTTCCTGGACCACCCTTCAATCCCAGAATTGCAGTGGTGGGTTGAGAAAATGTTAGCGATGGTTGTCACCCATCCCTTTCCCCATCTTGAATTGTCTGGAACTGCCTTCTTCATCGCCCACCTCCTTCCATGGGAGCTGAGGTTGGAAATAGGACTCTTTCTGAATCTTTCATAAGTATGGTTTTAGCCCTGGGTCTAATTTTACCAGACCTACATGCACTGCCACAGAAGAATTACATGCCTTTGGGTTTCTTTCCCTGAGAAACGGCTCAGAATCCATTTCAAAGTCTGCTTTGAGCTTCTAAAGGCTTTCCCCATCCTCCTTCCTTTCTCCCTATTTATCTTTCATTTTGTTTTATTCGTTTTGTTTTTCATGTTGATTTCTCACCATCTCCCAACACAAACCTGACTCTTCTCTGAGCACAAACACTTTCTGAACACTCTGGAAAAGTAGATCCATCAGGTGGAATTTATTTTTTCAATATCACAGCTGCCTGTGGTGTCGAACTCAGCTGAATGTCTTATTGGGGTGCCCTAACGGAGATGTCCTCTTTTTCTCTCAAGAGCTCTTCCAAGCCATTGAATGAGACGGCCCTTAGCCGGTGCATTGCCCTCCTGGGAGATCTCTGCTCAGATATGGTCATCCGGATGCAGATGGCTGAAAATCAGGAATGCTGGCAAGCTTGCTTAAGCTTCGTGGTACGTTTTGCCATTTGCTGCTGCCGGTTTATTATCTATTCGGTTGCTCCCTTCTTTCACGCCCCCCTGCCTGTCTCCTTTCTGCTCCATTAGCCTGTGGGAGGTTGGAAGCTCAGCTGACAGATAAAACCTCTGGAGTCATCACTTTTTTTTTTGCCCTAGAGCAGAAACAAATGTTTATGGCCATCTGGCCCTTCTCTAACCACTCGATCCTCGATCCTCTCGGTGGTGGTTTTGCATTGCTGTTATGAACAGAAAGGTTCCCTTAGTGTGGCTTTGATCTCAGTCAGGCCAACACGTTAGTTCATTCCTCAACAAACTTACTGGCCGTAGGTCTCCAGAATTTCTCACCAAGTGTCAGGTTGCCAACTTCGGCTTGGCGCCTTGCTGGCGTCCTGCCATCGAAGGCTAAGAGAGAGGAAGGGGGCATGGGAGGGGAACAAATGGACAATCAACCTGCATGTGGTTCCATGATGGGAAATTGGGAGGGGGAAATAATGACAACTTGATAAAGAGAAAGGGAACCGGTTTGTGCCATCACCCAAGGCCGTGCACCCTGAGAAAGGATGTGAATTACCCATAACATCTCAGTGTTCTCAAAACACCTAGGTGGGCTCCTATTGGCTGAAGATGGACTGGTCATGAGGGGAGGGCTGAGATGCGGGGAAACTTTCCATATTTTCTGAACGTGGGAAATTTAGTTCCAGCCCAACTCTACTGCAACCAACAACTTTTAGTACAAGAACCTATCACTTCAACCAAATGGAGTCGAGGGTCTTTCTTTCCAGAGAGATCAGGCTGTGGAAGGCCTGACACCAAGAAAGAGACCCAAATCCAGGTCTAGGTGGAGACGCCAACACCTGTTGCTTCTTCACCATAATGACCTTGGCCTTCCCTGGAGAGGACCTTCTTGGTGAGGTGTCTTTGATCAGGAGATGCTACCAAGGGATTCAGATACAGGAAATGTACAAGAGATGGGAGAGCAGAAAGGAGCCAATCAATTTTGGATCCTCCCTGGGATTGGCTGATTTTGTAACAAGATTTTGTTTTCTGCTTCTGTAGAATCAATGCTGGACCGAAAACAGCATCATCAGCAATCCTGAATGTTTGTATGCAATCCTAGGCCTTATGATGAACCTCTCCCTGGAACCCAACTCAGTCACTGAGGTGATTTACAAACCTGAATCTCTTTGTGGTCTGAAATTCTCCTCTGATCAGCTTCTTCTCTGGGACAAATTCTTTCCATGCCAGTCAATCCTTGGAAAGGCTCTTTTGGGCTGGGAAGACTTTCCTCTTTGGCCTGGAGGGGTCTGGTGGGGTTCAGGGAGTCACACGTTGCCCCTTTATCTACACATCACATCTCTGTGAGAAAAGATGAGCTGTGAAATAGCGAGGGGTTGGGTCAAGCTTCTGCCCCCCAAGCTTTGGGTCTGAGTATGTCTCAGCCCAGCATGGTCTTCCTGCCTCCTTCTGTCCAAGGAAGGCCACTGGTTTTGGGTTTGCTCTCCAGTGTCTTAATGAAGCTGCCCTTCTGTTCTTGCACACTGGCAATTCTAATCCTGACGGTTGTTCCAGGAACTGGCGGAGGAAATCTGTGACACGTGCATATCTCTCTTCAACAGCCCAGACGGGAGGATCATCTCCGTGAGTGTTAGAAGGACATAGAATAGGAGAGTTGGAAGGGACCTTGGAGGTCTTCTAGCCCAGCCCCTTGCTCCAGCAGCAGACCCTATACCATTCCAGATAGGTGGCTGTCCAGTCTCTTCTCAAAAACCTCCAGTGATGGAGCACCCACAACTTCTGGAGGCAACTTCTGTTCCACTGGTTGATTGTCCTCACTGTTAGGAAGTTTCTCCTTAGTTCAAGGAGTTCTCTCCTTGATTAGTTTCCACCCATTGCTTCTGGTCCTGCCCTCCGGTGCCTTGGGGTTTAGCTTGACTTCTCTTCTTTGGGGCAGCCCCTCAAATACTGGAACACCGTAGGTCTTAGGCTCCCATGATTGCGCTCCCTGTTCCTTCGACCCTGGAGAAAGCAAGATTGCAGAGAGCTGGCCGGGTTCCTTTGCCATTGACGTGGCCAGCCAGCCCAGGAACCAGATAAACAAACTTGACCGCTCATTTGGAGAAACATGCACCCCGATCCCTTTCCCTGTGGTTTCTTTTCTTCTTTATTTTCCTTTAAGAGAGCTGTGGGGCTTTTGAGTCACGTCCTGCTGGCAAGTCGGGGAGCTCTGGAAGAAGCTGTGAGACAAGACGTGGTGAGGAAAATGATCCGGTTTCTGAAGGTAATTTGCCATTTCCAGCGGCTACTGCCTATTTTGGAGCCATTGTTTCCATCCCAGTGGCCTTGAAATGCTCCTGCCCAATGCGTGAGCAGAGAACTCCACAGATGGATAGGGCATGAAGGCCCAATCAGCTTGTTTTCCATCTTCTCTGGGGTTAGTTGCACATTGCAGATTTTAGCTGTTCTGCAGTGCTCCTCCTTTCATCTAAATTCTGCAGAATCAAACAGTAGGAGTATCTGGCTGAGTCTTTCTATGGGGTCCTTGGTGCTCTCCAGGTTGGGTTGTTTGCTTGTAATATTTCATGACCCAACTAGGGAACATCATGAGTGCTAGAAGGGAGGGGGAGTTTGCAGAGTGGAAGAGGAGGAGGACAACTGGTTCTTTCCTTTCAGATGTTTCATGACCCAACTAGGGAATGCCATCAGTGCCAGAAGGGAGAAGGATTACCTTCTGTTTATATTCAGTTGTTTGTCCAGTCAGTATGAGGTGTTATTTTCTTCTTGGTAGTTCCTTGATTCACCTGTTGTTTATTGCTTGATTGTTGGCCTAAATATTAGTCTTGGTATTAAGCTCTGCTCATCTGGCTGTTGATTGCCGATGAAATGTTTTGGTCTTTTTGTTTCTTTTGTTGTTGTTGTTGTTGTTGTCTCTTTTAAATGGTATGTAGATGTTCTTTATCTCTATGTGTCAGTTGATGGCTGTTTTGTCTGATTGCTCAAATTCCAGAAGTTCTCTATAGTGTTTTTGGACTTGGCTTAGTCTAGGATGTTCACAGTTTTCCGATTAAAACTATTTCTCTGGCCCTTCTGACTGCTAGTTGGCATTCATAGATACACTCCACCCATCTTCTTCTACCTGTTTATCCTACACCAGAGATCTCCAAACTTGGCAACTTTAAGACTTGTGGACTTCAACTCTCAGAATTCTTCAGCTAGCTATGCTTAAAGTTGCCAAGTTTGGGGACCCCTGTCCTACATAGTGGCTGTTACAGTTTTTCTCATTGTCTTGGTCAAAATAGAAGAACATGACTACCTCCTGTAATGTATCTGGCGATCAGTAGCAGCTTCCAAAACGTTTCTTACCATCTTCTCCTCCCAGCAGCCTTTCAGCTGGAGGTGCCAGGGGGTATGTTCTGCCAGTGTCTTGAGCCCTGCTTCCCTCTCTGCCTTGGGGCAGGGATGACCTTCTCCTCAGAGACTCGGCCGTCCCCTGAGCCCTCGACTCTACGAGCCAGCAGTGCAGAACGGAGCGGCCTGTTCCCTGCATCTTTAATGCGCTCTTGGCTGTCGAACAGGTTTTCCTTCCTCAGCTGTTTCCCTCTCTCTCTCTCTCTCTCTCTCTCCAAAGAAACCGAGATTGATGGGTGGTCAGAGTGGGAAGAGGAAGGGGACGGCCGAGTAGATAGATACCCAAGCGATAAGATGCGAATGGGCTCCTGGCGCATCAGGAAAAAGGCAGGAAAAAAAGGCCATCTCGGTTCCAGATTCACACACTGCCTGAGGCAGAACGCTGGAAGAGAAAATGTGAAATAGATGCTTTTGGGGTCTTCTGGGAGAGGAGAGACTTGATGGAGCTGGTTTTGCTGTAGGAGGAGGGAGGAGGTTGGGGTCCAAATGCTGCTAGGCACAGATAGCTCCTTCCTGAAGGATTCCATCGCTGTCTCGTTAAGCACTTAATCTGGTGTTTTGCAAACCTCTTGAAGAACTCCAAGGCTGACTGGGGAATTCTGGGAGTTGAAGTCCACACATCTTCAAGCGACCCTAGTTGAGAAGCACTGACTCGATCCCTGTCTAGCATTAACTTGCTTCCCCACCGGAACACAGGAATACTTGCAAAGCTTCAGACCTTGGGTGGGTCTCAGCTCATGAAGCCAATCTTTCTCATGAGCCAACTCTCGTGTTCTAGCTTCTTCCCTCCCTACAGATGCTTAGACTCACAACATAAAAGTCTGCAGGGGTCTAAAACGTGAAGACTTCCCTGTTCTTGTTTTTACAGTATCAAGGGTTTCTGGAGGCAGGTCTCTGCTTATTGATGGGAGGGGTCTTTTCCTGTCTTCGATCTAGGCTGGCGGGCAAACCACGACCGATTATGCCATGAAGGTCCTTGCAGCTTGTGCCAAGAGTAGCCGGTTGGCTCCGATGCAGATTGTGAAACTGGATAAAAGTAAGCGCGATTTGCCTTTTGCTCAAACTAGGACAGTGGTGTTTTTTAAAAAAATGTGGTGACTTTCAGACGGGCTGGACTTCAACTCCCAGAATTCCCCAGCCAGCATGGTTGGCTGGGGAATTCTGGGAGTTGAAGCCTACCCATCCCTCCGAAAGTTGATACGGTTGAGAAACACAAACCTAAGGCAACCATCACAGCAGCCAAGAAGTATGGTGGCCTCTGGATTATGTCTCTCTCTTTCTTAAAAACTAGGGACATGGTGGCTCAGGGGCTAAGACGCTGAACTTGTCAATCAGAAAGGTCAGCGGTTCAGCGGTTCAAATCCCCAGTGTCGCATAATGGAGTGAGCTCCCATTCCTTGTCCCAGCTTCTGCCAACCTAGCAGTTCGAAAGCACGTAAAAAATGCAAGTAGAAAAATAGGGACCACTTTGGTGGGAAGGGAACAGCGTTCCGTGCACCTTCAGTGTTTAGTCATGCTGGCCACATGACCACCGAGACGTCTTCGGACAGCGCTGGCTCTTCTTTGGCTTTGTAACAGGGATTATTTTAATTTTTGCCATTCACATTTCATTCTGTCCTGCCTTTTGCATTCTTTCTTTAATGATTCTATTCCACCATTTCTTTGATATTAAACATAATTCTTGTCCTGCAGCAAGTTGCCCCATGTTGAGTTGGCCATGGCGAATTGTCCTAGACCCTCCAGAGACACCTTGAACAAACGGGGCTCTCCGGTGGCTTCTTCTGCCCTTTGCAGTTGTGCTGGCCTGCAGAAAACAACACTTGTGTGTACCTGCCCTTTGTGTCCTCATCGGTGTACACTTCAGGACATCCTGGTAGCACAAGAGAATGCAATTATTGTTGCTAGTTTCTGGGCAAGATGGTTTAAGTTACACATATTACGATCTTGTATTTTTTATATGTTAAATATTATATTGTAGAGTGTGTCTTATTTTAATTGTGATGCTTCTGACACGAATAAGCAGACAAGAGGCCCCTTTCTGGAAAGCTGCAGTGCCTCTGACCTCCAGCCAAAACCTTTACTCCTTTTTAGTCCTGGTGCCAGCTGGCTTCCTGGCCTGCTCTGATCATCTCGCAACCTCATTCCTCTGGGTGCTTCAGGAGGCTGTTCACCTCTTTGTCGGTTGGTTCGAAAGCCGCCTTTTCCAGGGTGGAGAGTTTAATTGGCATGGCCTCCTTCTCCCCCCTCCCCATCTAGAGAACTGAGCCGTTCCTCCTTCCCTCTTGCCTTTCTCCACAAATCCCTTTGGCGCGGAGGGAATTAACCTCCCATTATAGCTGGATCTTCTTCGGGCCCATTTTGGTCTCTTCCCCAGAATGCCGCCTGTTGCTGAAGCTTCTGTCCTGGCCGAATGAGGTGGTGGCAGGAAACGCTGCTTTCTGCCTGGGGAAATGCCTGGAGGTTCCTGGAACAGCCACGACTCTGCTCGAGACGGATGTGGTCAGAATCCTCCTGAGAGCCACCACTCGCAATGCCCAAAGGCCTTACGTGCAAGAGAACGCCGCCATAGCTTTAGGGAAGCTCTGCACCGCGGACGCCAGGCAAGAATTGTCCCCACCCCTTCGGGTTTCTGAGAACCTTCATTGACGGACTCAAGTCAGTGGTGGGATTCAAAAAAATTTTTCTACCAGTTCTGTGGGTGTGGTGTGGTGGGCGTGGCAGGGGAAGGATATACTGCAAAATCCCCCTTCCCTCCCCACCCCACTAACCTGCTTTCCAGTTCCGTTCTCCTGTGCAGGACAACCAAAGAAGACCCAGCCGATCAGCTGGGACTCCATGGGAAGCAAAGAACAGATGGGGCTGGTGGGGCCAGTCAGAGGTGGCATTTGCCGGTTCTCCGAACTACTCAAAATTTCCGCTAATGGTTCTCCAGAACTGGTCAGAGATGGGATGCTACTGGTTCTACCTGGTTCTACAGAACCAGTAACTCTGAAGGGCAGCAGATACCAAACCGGTTCTGTGTTTGCTGCTGTTTTGGCCCAGCCGCCTACCTGGGCTCTTACCTGTCCTTTATTTCCTGCTTTTTCAACCTCAGCTGCTTTGGGCAGCACAAAAAAGCTGGAAAAAAGAGGCTTTTCAAATGCTGCGCACCCGCGCATAGCGCTTTTCAACTTTCCAGGTGGCACAGCTTAAGGTTTTTTTACAGCCTGTAAATGCAGTCACTGAACCAGTAGTAACACCGGTTGAATCCCACCTAGTAGTGGGATGACTTCAACCTAGTAGCCCTTCCACCCTCCAAGCCAGTGGATACCTGAGCAAGGTATTTATGCTCACCGCTGGCCTTTAACTTTGGCACCCTGCTTGAATTGAGATAGATTTCCTCACATGCAGAAGAATGGAGGTACTTCAATGTATTTGGAAAGAGAAACACTATCTAAGGATACCCATCAAAAGTGAAGCTCTGCCTAGTCAGGTTCAGGTCAGGTCAGGTTCCACAGCAATGCTTCTGAGAAGATGAAGTCACCAAACTTTGGGGGAAATGAAGTCCTCCCATCCGTCTGAAATACGCCCCATGTTGCCCTTCTGATACTTCTGGGATGGAAGGTGTAGCAATGTCCCCCACCCTCTTCTGCTTGCTGACAAATCTGCACAGAGCTTTCTTTTGAAGCTGCTGCCTTCAGCTCTGTCCCACCAGCATCTCTGACCTGGTTTTGCTGCCTCTCTGCTGTCTTTGCAGGCACACCAGCCGGTTGCGGGAGCTGAACGGAATGGCAGCTCTGAGTGCTTCCGTCAGGAAGACGCCAGGCCCTTAGGATGCCCGTTGATGGTCCAGAGAGGGTTTCTGTGCCCAGCCCCCCGGTTTCGGATTGCAACTGTGTTTCTTTTTTGCAATAAAGAGGATTAAAAGCTGGGTGGGGCAGCAGGAGAGAGAGAAGGTCATAAAAATGCGTATCAAAGTTAATAAAGCGCTTGGAAGAGTGCCTGGATTAAAGTGGTTTTCCTCTGTTTCTAAAATTGCACTGGCAATTCAAGGAACCAATTCCTTATCCGGGTAGGAATTGTCACTTTCAAAAGGAGCCTATTTAAAAATTAGGGAGAAGGCGTTACTTGAGGTAGGGCCATCACACACACCCAGTCCGACTGGATCCCTTGGGATCTGAGTATTTGGGGACCTTGTTTCTGAGTGTTTCATGCTGCGAATAATGGGTACGGATAGATTGCAGGCTTCAGGCCAAGGTTTGCTTTCAAATATGTCCACCTCCTAGTGGACAATTACTTAAATAGGAGCCAGCTGTGTGCTGCAGCTGCCAAAAAAACCAACGCAGTTCTAGGCTGAATAAACAGAGGGATAGAATCAAGATTGAATGAAGCCTTAATGCCACTTTATGAGGCCTTGGTATGGCCACACTTGGAATCCTGCATCGTTTTGGTCGCCACAATGTAAAAAACATGTTGAGGCTTTAGAAAGAGTGCAGAGAAGAGCAACGAAGAGGATTGGGAGACTGGAGGTCAAAAAACACAGAAAACGGTTGCAGGAATTGGGTATGTCTAGTCTAGTGAAAAGAAGGCCTAGGAATGACATAATAGCAGTCTTCCAATATTTGAGGGGCTGCCCCAAAGAAGAGGGAGTCAAGCTATTCTCCAAAGCACCAGAAGGCAGGATAAGAGTCAATGGATGGAAACTAATCCAGGACAGAATCAACCTTGAATTAAGGAGGAATTTCCTGACAGTCTGAACAATTAACCCGTGGAACAGCTTGTTCAATCAGTGGAATGAGTTGCCTCCAGAAGTTGTGAGTGCTCCAACACTGGAGGTTTTTAAGAAGAAATTGGAGAATTACCTGTCTGAAATGGTGTAGGGTTTCTTCCGACTCCGTTATTCTGATATGTGAGTTGAGCTTTGTTGCCTTCCTAATCGGGTCGTGGTGCAATCAGTCGCCCACCTTGGCAGGAGAAAAAAGAGAAAAAAAGAGAAAGAGCATCTGACTTGATTTCAAAAAGATTCTCCCCTTCTCCCTCCTTGACTCTTGTGAGACGGCCATTATGCCAAGACGAGCAGATGTGAAATTGTATGTCATTATCTCTTCCTGGGAGCAGCGGATGAGTGTGCTAATCTACTCCACTTCACAGGAAGTACGGCTTGGAGTACGCGGAGCTTCGCAAGGAGCAGGATTGCCGTTACTGCCCTTCCGTTTGGCCTCCTTGCTCCATCTCCTGGGTTCCAGGGCTCCTGTGCTTTGCCACTGCTCCAGGCTTAAAGTTAGGGGCATGCATGATGGGAAGGGAGCGTTGTTGTGTGGGGCTGCTGGTTTGACCTCTACAAGGGAGGGTCCATGTGTTACTTGACAAGAATAGTTAATGAGGACTGTTGAGCAACCAGGATGATGAGGGGACTGGAGACTAAAGCATATAAAGAACAGTTACAAGAACTGGGCTTGGCTAGTCTAGTGAAGAGAAGGACCAGAGGAGACATGATAGGGGTCTTCCAATATTTGAGGGGCTGCCACAGAGAGGAGGAGGGGGTCAAGCTGTTTTCCAAGGCACCTGAAGACCAGACAAGGAATAATGGATGGAAACTGAACAAGGAGAGATTCAACCTGGAAATAAGGAGAAACTTTCTGACAGTGAGAACAACCAGCCAATGGAACAGAAGTTGCCCTTGGAAGTTGTGGGAGCACCATCACTTGAGACCTTCAAGAAGAGATTGGACTGCCATTTGTCAGAAATGGCATAGGGTCTCCCGCTTGGGTGGGGGGTTGGACTAGATGAGCTATAAGGTCCCTTCCAACTCTGATTAGCTGTTCTCTGAACTCTTGAAAGAGTGCAGAGAAGAGCAACTAGGATGATTAAAAGCCTGGAGACTAAAACATATGGAAGAACGGTTGCAGGATTTGGGTTTGGCAAGTCTAGTAAAGAGAAGGACTAGGAGGACATGATGGTAATATTCCAGTATTTGAGAAGCTGCCACAAAAGAAGAGGGGGTCAACTTATTTCCCAAAGCCCCAGAAGGCAGGACAAGAAAGAATGTGTGGAAACTAACCTAGGAGAGAAGCAACCTGGAGTTAAGAAGAAACTTCCTAACAGGGAGGACAATAAATCAGTGGAACGGGTTGCCCTCAGAAGTTGTGGGCGCTCCATCACTGGAGGTTTTTAAGAAGAGACTGGACAGTGATTTGTCTGAAATGGTATAGGATCTCCTGCTTGAGCAGCGGGCTGGACTAGAAGACCTTCAAGGTCCCTACCAGTGTTGATTGATTGATTGATTGATTGATTGATTGAAGAATAGCTCATGCAGATTGTCCTTAGTATTCAGGGGAGGAGCTACAGGAGGCAGAAGCCAGCCTACCCAGAGTTCACCAAGGTGTCTGCCCCTCTTTGAGCCCAACCCTGGGGGACACGGGAGGCGATGGCTGAAGTCTCAGGCCAACCTTGAAGCCGAATCCTGCTGAGGGCTGCTTTTTCCAGCTTTGCTCCCAGCCTCGTTCCAGCTCTACTTCCCTTTCCCGGTTCTTTTCCAGACCCTCAGCCGGCTATTAGTACCTCTAGGAAGGGAGCCAGGAGGATGTCTTGCAAGGCTCTGTATTTCTCTCGTAATCCCTGAATGAGCTTCTCCGCTTGCTCCCCCACCAGATCTATTTGGGTACAAGTTTGAGTGGGGTGATGGGTTGAGAGCTTCTGGGGATGCAGTTTGACACAACTGGAAGGTGGGAACAGCAGCTGGATTGATCCTGCAACGATCCCTCGCTGTAATGTATCTCTTATCCAAAAAGTTTGAAGCGCACAGGGGCTGCTCGGCCGCCACTAGATGGCAAATCTGCTGCTTAAAGAATGCAGTGAGGTAAAGAACCTTAAGAGGCCATTTCCACACAAAAAAATCCAAACTTTTTTCAGTAGGAAGAGACCCCAGACTGGGAGTATGGAGTAGCACCTGGCTTTGTAAAAAAAAAAAAATCCAAATAAAGCATTCAAAGTGGCTTCTCTTAAAAACAGAATTGGGGGGAGGCAGAGATACGCTCTTCTATGCAAGCATTTTTGTTCATGCTTGTGGGCTCTCCCTCTCCCCAATCTGCCCCAAGTACCCTTCAAGGGGGGGTCTGGTTAATTTATTTGACAGGAGCCCCTTCATGCACCAGCAGCAACGTCAGCTGATTTGGGGGACCTCTCCAAGGGATGGGATTCGCCAGGTTAACTGCAATGCTTCTCATGGACTCTCAAACTTGTAAAGGAGCCGGCAGGGCCCTTGTGTGCACCCTGGTACTGAATACCAGAGCAGGAGGAAGAGGGGGGGATGGGGAGGAGAGAGGGAGGGAGGAGAGAGAGGGAGGGAGGGAGGGAGGAAAAGAAAGGGAGGGAGAGGGAGGGAGAGGGAGGGAGGGAGAGAAAGAGGGAGGGAGAAGGGAGGGAGAGAAAGGGAGAGAGAAAAGAGAGAAAGGGAGGAGAGGGAAGAGAGAGAGGGAGGGAGAGAAGAGTAAGGGAGGGAGGAAGAAAGAAAGAAAGGAAGGGAGAGGGAGAGAAGAGAGGGGAGAGGGACGGAAGGAGGGAGAGGTGTTTTATCAAAAGCCGCTTCTGGGTATTAGGACAGGCACTAGGGAGAAACTCTGCAGCATTGGGATGGGGACAGTGGTGGGGGAGCCTTGTCTCTTCTGAGCAGGGTTGAGGGAGCCTTTTTTCCATGGGTCGGATAAGTGCCTCTTTCCACTGAACACGTAGGATGTTGGGTTTTTTAATGAAAAAAAATGCAAATTTCATCCAGTGGGGAAAGAGGTAATTAAACTGAATTGGGGAAGAGGAGAAGAAGCCAAGGACCGTCTTAGCCTGAAGCCCTTTCTCCTCCTCCTCCTCCTCTTAAAATACCTTTGAAAGGCCTCGCAGGTGGTATATTTGCGCTGAGAAGACATTTCCAGCCCCCTTGTAAATATTCTTTGGATAAATATTTTGACGGTCTCCATATAAGTAGCTTCAGCCCAACCAGGTAGAAGAAAATAGACAGGGAAAAGCGAGCGTGTTTCCTTTCTCTCTTTCCCTGCTTCCCCCATCCTTTCTCCGTGAGATCGTTGGAATTCCCACGAGGACACTCGGTAAAAGTGTTGGCTGCAGATAATGCACGAGGAGAAGAAATCTGGTAGCGAAAGAGCTTCATCATATCTTTAAACAGAGAATCTGGGGGAGGCATCATCTGTCCTTGTTTTCCCTTGTTTTTTTTAAATCCACACCAATGTTGGGAAACCAAGTTTTGCTCTTCGGGCCTCCTGCCTGGAAACAGACCCCTGAAATTTGGATGGAGCAGCTCTTCATAGAAAAACTACCCAACCTGGGCTGCAAAATTGAGTGGGGGGGGCAACCACCAGATGACAGCAGAGATGTATGGAAACCTCCTTCACGCACACACCCCAGCTCATGGCTGCTATCTAGTGGTCATCTCAATTTCGACAGCTTGGATCTAATAGTTGTGGTCAGATTTTCTGTTCTTCGGAGTTTGGGATGGTTCATTCCAACAGCTCCAGAGAGTTCCCCCCCCCCCCGCCACATTTTTGCTCCCAGGAGGCTTTCCTGAGGCCCAGGAGGCAAAAAGAAACAACCCACCACACCCACCCAGTCACATGACCAACTAGCCACACTCACCTAGCCACGCCCACAGAATTGGTAGTTAAAAATTTTGCATCCCACCCTTGCCGATTCCCACAGTCATTTTGCCTTCTGGGCCCTTTCTGCAGAGGTGGGATTCAAATGTTTTAACATCCGGTTCTGTGGGCGTGGCTTAGGTGGTGGGCATGGCTTGGTGGTCATGTGACTGGGTGGGCGTGGCTTGGTGGTCATGTTATTGGCTGAGCGTGGCCAACTCAACACCACTCACCTCGAGGCACACATCTCCTCGCCTGGCCTCTTGTGACTGTGGGGATGCTGCAACAGTCATAAGTGTGAAAAATTGTCATAAGTCACTTTTTTCAGTGCCACTGTAACTTTGAATGGTCCCTCCACACAAGCAAAGTAGCAGCAAAGGAAGGAAAAAAAACTCCAGAGACGTTCCTGAGACAGGAAGTCTAATCCTGCCAAGAATGTAATAAAGGTCAACGAAGAGGCAATTTCTGTAAGCAACACCAGAATGTTTCCTTCCTGCCTTCCTTACAGGATTAGGCCAGTAATTTCTTCTAAAAACCAGTTCTCCTAACTGCTTAGAATGTTAACAACCGCTTCTAGCGAATAGGTGTGAACTGATAGAATCCCACCCCTGCCTTTCTGAGCCAACCCCCCAGGCTCAGAGGAAAAGGTCAAAGACATTGCATTGTAGAAGAAAATGATGCAGGAAAGCAATCTATGTCTATTATTTACCTTTTGTTGCTCTACAGCCAGCATATTACCCACAATCTCATCATTTCAAGTCCATTAGTTTCAGCACATTTCATCAAAGCCGATGTTTTCCGTGAGTCCTAGAGACCAGCTTTGTAAATAAGCCTCTTTTGAAGATAACTACATTCTGCAAAGATGCATCAGCTGGTTGGGTTTCTTTCTACTCCTAATCAACTTAAGTCTCAAAAAAAAAAAAAATCATACTCAGACCTGTCTTATTTTGGTCGCTGAAATTTTAGAATAGAATAGAATACTTTATTGGCCAAGTGTGATTGGACACACAAGGAATTTGTCTTGGTGTAAATACTCTCAGTATACATAAAGAAGGAACATTCATTAAGAATCAAGAATCATAATGTACAACACTTAATGATAGTCATAGGGTACAATCAACATCAAATCATACTAGGAAACAGAGGATACAAGCAACAAAGTTACAGTCACAAGTGGGAGGGGATGGGTGATAAGGAGTGATGAGAAGATTAACAGTAATAGTAGTATACACTTTGTAAATAGTTGAACGGTGTTGAGAGAATTATTTGTTTAGCAGAGTGATGGCTTTCGGGAAAAAACTGTTCTTGTGTCTAGTTGTTCTGGTGTGCAGTGCTCTATAGCGTCGTTTTGAGGGAAGGAGTTGAAACAGTTTATGTCCAGGATATGAGGAGTCTGTAAATATTTTCACAGCCCTCTTTTTGACTCGTGCAGTATACAGGTCCTCGATTGAAGGCAGGTGGGTGGTAATTGTTTTTTCTGCAGTCCTATTTATCCTCTGAAGTCTGTGTTTGTCCTGTTGGATTGCAGAACCAAACCAGAGAGTTATAGAGGTGCAGATGATAGACTCAATCATTCCTCTGTAGAACTGGATCAGCAGCTCCTTGGGCACTTTGAGCTTTCTGAGTTGGCGCAGAGAGAACATTCTTTGTTGTGCTTTTTTGATGACGTTTTTGATGTTAGGTGTCCATTTTAGGTCATGTGATATAGTAGAACCTAGAAATTTGAAGGTCTCTACTTTTTGACAGGATGCCCAGCGAAGAATGGAAAATCCACAATGGTCTAAACCGGTGTTCTTCATCAACTTTAAAGCCAGCCAGGGAATTCTGGGACTCAACACTTACAGATCTTAAAGCTGAAAGGTTGAAAAACATGAGTCCAAACAGATTGTCTCCTGCAAGGTTGGAAAAACTCTGAAGAGTGATTGAAGAAAAATGGGCTCAGCTGAGAAACAATCTTTAATAGAAAGAACGTCCTGGCTCCGTGTCAAATAGTGGGAGAAGTAGGAAGACTTCCTGTTTCTGCTACTAAAAGTATTGCAACCCTTGTGAGTTAATGAAAGATTAGTTTTTGTCCGGTTGGTTAGCAGATAAAATATTTCCTGAAGAAGTTCTACCAACCACCAAGGACTTCTTGGCTTCAAAGAGAGAAGATGCGGATGAGATTATCTTTTAGTTTGACTTTCATCTTTGAATGATATGGGCTTTACCACTCAACTGAGATAATTCTGGTTTAGTTCATGTTTGTCTGTTTATCATCCGACAGACTAAAGATTCCAGACTCTGGTTTGCTGAAGAACAAGACACTAATCTTCCATCGATGGATAAGGATTGTGTTACTTTAATCACTCTTCAGTGCTTTCCCAAATTTTGTAGTCTGTTTGGACTACGCAAGTCAACCCTTAAGCTATTTGCCCGTCAATTAAAGGAGTTGGCCACCAGACCAAGTATTTACAGAATAAGAACCTTAAGGAAGAATTTCACACATTTTTGATTCCTTCAGAAGAACTTGGAGAGACAATTCTACTTTGCTTGTCTTTTACAATTTTCTCAGGTACTGCATCTATCCAGGTGCATCTGTCCAACCAAGGTGGAGATGTTATTCCCTCCAAGTAAATTGCTGAGCATTTTTTCCAAGGTTCTTTGCAGTTCTGGATAGAGTCCTTTGCTTCTCCCTTGCTGAGAAACTTCTTGAGATCTCAAGGACTCACCTCAACTGAGCTTGATGCTAATGGTTCATACTGAAGATCACCCTCCTGCTCATTGACCCCCATTATCCCGCCTGGTGAGAAGTTTGAAGAAGCCTTGAGTGCTACTTCAGCTGGGAACATGAAACGGCCATTAGAGATGGATCAACATCTCACACCTTCAGATCCCTCATCATATGACTCCATAAGCACCAAGTTGCTTGGAAGGACTCTTTCAAAAGTTCAACATGTACCCAAACTGGTGTCAAGGTTTTTTTTTTTTGTCACTCAAGAACGGAAAAGGGCACATTGAATCTGTAGCCTCAGATGAACTGTCAGCCAGATCTCCAGCATGGGATTCTCCTTGGATGCATGCTTGCTATTGGCTGCCATAGTAACGGGGAGGGGGGCATGGCATTTGGGTTGGGGAAATGAGCTGGTGAGGTGAAGTCCCATGTGAACTGAAAGGGAGGTTTTCTCTCAAGAATTACTGTGCTGCTGAGTGGGGTTATTTACACCCTGTCAAGGTCAACCATCTAGGACTCCAAATGGTCTGAATATCTGAAGATGAGTTTCACCCAATGTCACACTGGACGTTGATTGGACACCCAGCAAGGGCTTCTTCTGTATCCAGGGGTGGGCTGCTGGGGGTTTGCAGGGGTTCAGGACAGCCCCTAGCTAAGATTCTGCACCCCTCCCCATCCCTCCCAGGAGTCCCCATGCAGCCTGTTTTGGATGCAGGTAAGTGCAGGGCGCACATGGAGACTCAGGGAGGGTGAAAAACGAGCCTCCCGGAAGTTCGGCAGGTCGGAAATGGGCCCGTTTCCAGCTTCCAGAGAGCCTCCAGAGTCTGGGGAGGCCAGTCCGGGGACAGCAAAAATGCCCCCTCCCCCACTGTGATGCAGGAGGCCAAGTAGGCCACGCCCACCATGGCCTAAAATTTTTGAAGCCCACCCCTGTCTGTACCTCAAT
This sequence comes from Bungarus multicinctus, assembly GCA_023653725.1. Taxonomy (NCBI): domain Eukaryota; kingdom Metazoa; phylum Chordata; class Lepidosauria; order Squamata; family Elapidae; genus Bungarus; species Bungarus multicinctus. The sequence continues at coordinate 25,717,467 of CM042837.1, forward strand.
GGAGTTGGGGAGTTTCTTTCTTGGGATTTGAATGGAGGCAGCCTCACATGATCTCTCTCCATTTGTACCAGTTACCCTTTTCCACAGCAACAAAAATGTGTCCCCCCAGCCAAGAATACCTTCTCCGAGATGTTTGGCCAACCATGACCAAAGAACGGTTAGTTGGGCAGACTTGAGGGTACATCAACCACTCAAAACGTTCACTTACACTAGCCAGTCCCACACCACCACACGTTAAGCGGACAATCCAGTGGTTGGTTTTCCTGCTAGTAAGTGATGGTTGGGAAAGGAACCAGACCAAGGAACTCCATCAAGCCCTTTCTTCAACTTGTCCTACATGGTAAAAAGAGCATTGCTGTCAGTCTAGCGTTGGCTGTCAGTCAGGATAATTTACGTTGATTGCTTTCCTGGTTTGAGACTGGCATCTATACTATAGTGGAGTCCCTTGGCCATGCTGTGGGCCCTGGCATGTTACTTGTTTTCCTCTTGGCCATTCTGGCTCTTCATCCTTGATTGACCTGAAAGAGACAGTGATGGAATTTTTATAGCATAGACTTCACTTCGGTGGTCATTTTACAATGAGGTCTTAGCCAAACTTTGTGTCAGGGCTCCGATAGTTATCCCCCCCCAATTTAAATGGGTGTAGCCGACTCTGAGACACATCATTTATTGTCACCCTTGACCCTGGTTTTCCTCGACTCCCTGGGTGTATCGTAATTTATATTCTCCAATGGGACACATCCATAGCCAAGAATCATCAATCATGCTCTCCAGTTAGAATTTTGCAAGGCAGAAACTTCGGTCGCCTAGAAACTATCTTTGAAAGCATTTATGGAATGCAGTTTTGGTTTTGCAAGCTGCTGCACTGCTTCCCCCCCACGCACACAAACACACTTTTCTGCTGGCAACTCTAAAAGACCGGAGAAATATTTTATGAGTTGACACTTTGCTAGATAGGAGCCTGTCCAATAGAGGTGAGCATGTCAAGAATGTCTTTTTCCTTCCAAAAATGGAAGCAGAGGTTCAGAAATGATGCTCTAGCATTATTTGAGCATTATATTGCTCACACTAACCATAAAAAGAAAAGAGTGAGCGCTACTTCCCAAATTTGCAAGAGCTTAGATTTTTTTAAAAAAATATTACTGCTCAGGGATGTTTTATTGCTGTGCTTTCTATGAATAAGTAATATTAGCAAATAAATCCCAGCCTCTGCATTGAATAATCCTTCCATTTCCTTTCTGGAGTTGTGCAGAAAACCCAAAAAACCCCAGCCTGCAGACAAGTAAAGGTTTTTTTAAATAAATTAACAGAGTTGGAAGGGGTCTTGTAGGTCATCTAGTCCAACCCTCCCTCCCAAGCAGGAGACCCTACACTATTTCTGACAGATGGCAGTTCCATCTCTTCTTGAAAGCCTCCATTGGTGAAGCTCCCACAACTTCTGAAGGCAACTGCTGTTGCATTGCTTATAACCGTCATAGGTGTGAGTCCATTGCCAAGCACCTGAATTTTAATCACTTGACCCTTGGGGATGCTGCAACAGTCAGAAGCGTGAAAAAAAATCTCTCTTTCTTCCGGGCCATTGTAACTTTGAATGATCATTAAACAAACTGTTGTAAGTTAAGGAATATCTGTGCTAATTTAACACCGAGGCGATTGTAGGAGTCTTGAGCCAGCCTTCTTTATAGGCTGTGGATGACGTAAAAGCAATTTTATAGGTCCCCCATGGGAAAAGATGCTGTCAAGATTTGTTTCTGCCATGGTAATGGACAAATGGGAATTATGGCAATGTGCACTTATTTTTTCATGCAATTTCTCTGTCCTTTATACGAAGGCACCCAACAATATCACCCAAACCCACAGTTTTAGAAACGATTAAAGACAACCTATTTCATACACCAAGATGAAAGGGAAAAAATTCTGCCAATAAAATTGGAAAGTCTGCTGAGTAGGTGAAGCATTGAATTTGATGGTGGCAATTTTCTTTCCTGCCATCCAGTTGTATTTGCTTTCCTAGAAGCCTCTGTATTTGATTTTTGTGTGTGTGTGATGTGTTATTATCTACTTGCATGCAGCAAACCTATTTCCTGGCTTTTTTACAACATCTGAAAGGTGTAACAAACAAGAAGAAGAAGAAAAGGAAGAGGAAGAGGAAGAGGAAGAGGAAGAAGAAGAAGAAGAAGAAGAAGAAGAAGAAGAAGAAGAAGAAGAAGAAGAGGAAGAGGAAGAGGAGGAGGAGGAGGAGGAGGAGGAGGAGGAGGAGGAGGAGGAGGAGGAGGAGGAGGAGCACACATTCCCTGGCGTAATGGTGAAACGGATAAAAGCGGACAAGGAGAAGAGCCAGGAAAAATAACTACTGTGGAAATTATTATTGGAAAACAATGATCAAAGTTTCAACTTGAGAGTGCAAGTGACAATCAACTGTGAGACAGAGAGAGTGCCGAAGATGTTTTAATTCTGTTGTCTTTACTCAATGAGTGTTCATTGGAACCGGTGTTCCTTAAAAGACCATCTTCAAATAAGGATATCTTCCCCAGTCTACTGATACTTATTTATTTCTAATTATTGCAATGATTTCTCAGGTCAGGCTTGATGGGTTGAGAATTCAGTGAGGTTTTGTAGGAATAATGGAACAACAGAGTTGGAAGGGACCTTGGAGGTCTTCTAGTTCAACCCTCTGCTCAGTCAAGATGCCCTACACCATTTCAGACCAAAGATTGTCCAATCTCTTCTTGAAAACCTCCAGTGTTGGAGCATGCACAACTTCTGGAGGCAAGCCATTCCATTGATTAATTATTCTCACTGTCAGGAAATTCCTCCTTAGTTCTAGGTTGGTCCTCTCCATGATTAGTTTCCATCCATTGCTTCTTGTCCTGCTTTCTCGTGCTGTATTCTATTCTATTCTTTGTAGGAATCAACCAGCCTCCAACTTGTTTCCACGGTACTATGAAGAAATGCCCAGCAAGTCTAAATGTACGGCAACTGTCAACCTTCAAGTTTCCTTTGTTTTGCATCTCTTGGCTGCCATAGTAACAGGGGGAAGGAGAGGTAAAATAACTGGGGGAAGTGAGCTGGAGGTTTTGAGAATAAACTGTATAAATTGTGAGGGGAAAGTTTCTTCTTTATGCTTCTTTGCTGTGCTATGTGCAAGCACAGCTCTTTATCTAAATAGGACAAGATCAACAGACAGATGCCTGCATCACCACCTGAAGATGCCCACATGACATTATATACAACTTTAATTAGATGGACAGTTTGAACTAATGTGGGTGGGAACACTGTCATCACTTTGTATATGTGATTTTCGCGCTCAATTCCTCAGATTCAGAATTCCTTTGATGCTATCCCTTGATTTCCAGTAAAAGATGTATTTTCTCTAATTAGCGGAGTCTACGTGTTTCTTTCTTGGATTTTGAATAGAGCACCCCCTGACAGCAACATTTATACAGAATCAAAGCTCAAATGTGCCAGCATTTTCCTCCTAGCCAGATTGAAAGAGCATTTAATTTTTACACAATATTCAGGTTGTTTCAGGGCCTCCTTGAAGATGTCTAGTTATTCTTGGAGGAGATGGAGAGAAACCAATGACCAGGAAAAAGAAGAAGAATCCATTAGAAATCCAAGTACATGAGATAGATGGCAGAAGCAATTAGAGGACTTCACTTTGGCTGATCAGTCATGGAATATTGCTATGATAGTCAGATCTCATGAGAAGCTGGGTAGAAGATTGCCAAAAAAATCTCAGTATTGGCAAGTCCAAAAGAGGCAAACTCCATCCCCAAGGCTACCAAGACAATGATACAGGTCTGTCCTTGAAGTCATCAAGACCCAAACTCAGTTTGAAAGTGGCTTCATTTGCAAGTCAACTTTTTCTACTACAATCTTAGACTTAATGAGCCAAAAAGAGCTGACTCACTTTCCCCAGCGTTATTAGCAGCGTCCTTCTGACTTATATCAGCTCAGCCCCTTGTTTGAGGTTACACAACAAAAGAGAGGCACTTCTCATTTCAAGCACTTTCCTTGTGTAACTGGCAAAATTTCCTGTAATTGAAAAATTAAGTGCTACATGATCACTGCATTTTCCCTGATTAAAAAGCCAACCTTACGCTGTTGGTGAGAGAATTTTAATCTCTTTCTTTTGGATGTATTCTCTCCCCCACCCAATCTTCAAAACCATTTCCTATCAGTAAAGGTTGGGGGGGGGGGGACATTAAAAACCAAAAAAAATTAAAGTGCATATTCAGTAAATGAGTGGCAGTTCATTAAAGCTTGCTTGTTAATTACATGATTCATAAATTTCCCCCGTATTTAACCGAGTGGCACCTTGGGGCTCCATCAAACAGCTGCATTTCAGGTTTAAAAGGAGTAACGCAGAAGAGTTCCTGGGGAGCTGAGGAACCGGGTGGGGTTGGGGGGCCTGGAGGGGGGGCTGTGAGCATTTCAAAGAAACCGAGATGCAAAGCTGATCTGAAGCCCGCTGCCTGCCTGCCAGATATTCTCCTCCTGTAAAATAGGATGTCTCTGTCCCCACCAATATCTTAGATTGGATTTTTAAAAATTATTCATTCATTCATTCATTCATTCATTCATTCTCAACTCCATTCTTTGAAGTGTCCCCACCAATTTCTTAGAGTGGATTTTATTCATTCGTTCATTCATTCATTTTCAACTGCATTCCTTGAAGTGTCTCCACCAATTTCATAGTGGGTTTAAAAAATTTATTTTTTAAATATTTTAAATGAATAAAAAAATTTATTCATTTATTCATTCATTCATTCCCACCAATTTCATAATGGATTTTAAAATTTTATTCATTCATTCATTCTCAACTCCATTCTTTGAAGTGTCCCCACCAATTTTTTAGAGTGGATTTTATTTACCTGTATTCCACGAGGAAGCCCAATTCACTTAACAACCGTGTTCCTAATTTAAAAACTGCAGCAATTCACTTAACAAATGAGGTGAGAAAAGTCATAAAATGGGCAAAACTCATTTAAATGTCTCACTGAGCAACAGAAAGTCTGGCTTAATTGTAGTCGTAAGTTGAATACTACCGGTATACCGCTTCATAGTGCTTTACAGCTCTTCCTTAAGTCCATTTTTGTGTCCAGGAGTGTTGTTTGTGTGTGTAAGGAGAGGGAGAGGAAGGGAGGGGGAGAGAGATGGAGAAAGAAAAAGAGAGGGAGAAAGAAGAGAGAGAGAAGTGAGAGAAGAGGGAGAGAGAGAAAGAAAAAGAAGGAATAGAGAGAAAGGAGAGAGAGAGAAGAGAGAGAGAAAGAGAAAAGTGAGAGAGAGAAGAGAGAGAAGAGAGAGAGAAAGAGAAAAGTGAGAGAAAGAAGAGAGAGAGGAGAGAGAATGTGCAAATGGAGAAGTTTGAAAAGGTGCATTTTTCAGCCCAATAGATCTTTTTTTATGTTCTTCGCTATAGAAGTTCACCAACTGGTAAAATAATCTTTTTCATTGTTTCAGGATTTTGCTGCTGAACACTTTTATCATCTCTTTTTTCTTTTTTCCTTGTTGCTCATGAGTTATTCTGGGATGTTTATTGCAGGAAATACCTTTACGTTCCCATTTTCCTCTCTGTCCCCAACAAAGACACACTAAATGTGAGTCTATCCATAACATTAATTAAAAGCTATAAAAACAAGCCAGAAAAAGCATGAAAATGGAATTTGATTGCAATACATTATGCAGCATTAATTATTAACTCACAGGCTACATTTTAATGAAAATTATTATTAATATTGTTCCCACTGTCTTACTAAATCAAGTGTTTGTTTCCAATGGGAGTTCCCCCCCCCCCTGTTTTGCATGAAAAACACCGAAGGGCCTTAGAATACATTAGAAACCAGGATATACATCACAACAGAAGCTTCCCAATGGATTATTTCTGCTCACAAGAGACCCATGGAAGAGATTTGTTAAACTTGAGGATTCCCTGTGTCATCCAGGCAGAGATAGAAGCCATCGGCTTGGACTACATCTTCCATAATCCCTTGCCAGTGGCTAAACCGACCACTACTATTGGATGTCATCTGTGACAAGAATACCATTCCTCAACATTCTCAAAAAAAACCCCAACCAGGTTGTTTTTAACATGTAAATGAAGGTCCAATCCAGTGGTGGGATTCAAAAATTTTTACTACTGGTTCTGGCTTGGTGGGCGTGACAGGGGAAGGATATATTGCAAAATCCCCCTTCTCTCCCCACCCTACTAACCTGCTTTCCAGATCCATTCTCCTGTGCAGGGCAACTAAAGAAGACCCAGCCGATCAGCTGGGACTTGATGGGAGGCAGAGAAGAGAAGGGGTTGGTGGGGCCAGTCAGAGATGGATTTTCTGGTTCTCTCAAAATTTACGCTACCTGTTCTCTAGAACTGGTCAGAACTGGCTGTATACCACCTCTGGTTCAATCATCCAAGTGAAAAGCATCTAGAAAAGTTTAATCATGGCAACTGGACCAAAGTTTATTAAAACGGAAACATTTCATTACTCATCCAAATGACATCTTCAGTCCAAATGAAGATTTGGGTAGGCAGAGAGTCGTTGGAAAGAACCAGCTCTTGACATACACACTGCAGGGGCTTTCTCCCCAAAATGAATGAGCAACGTGTAAATGAAGATTCAATCATCCAGGCCAAAAATAACTCAAAAGGTTAAATCATGCCCTTTGCAATCACTTCATCTGTTTTCCTCACTTTTCTTTGATCGCCTCTGTCCACATCTGGACTTTCTAAGGGCAAAAATCTACTTAGACAGATGTCATTGGGGAAGCATTGTGTTCATGGATACCTTGCTCACATAAACGAAACAAATATAGTCACGATTTCTCTAGGAGTTAGAAGCAAGTTGCTTTATTCTATCAAGTCAGACAAAGCCACCCTCAGGTGGTCTGTTGCAGCCAAGACAAATTAGAGGGTATCTAAGAACATCTTCAAACCTTCTGCCACCTGTTTCTTGGAAAAGGATTGAGACATCAAGTGTGAAAGATCAACACTGGGTTTGCACCGTGTGGAAAAGGACTACAGCAATTAGATAGCCTTTTGTAGATGGCCACTAATTAGGATTACATGTGAGCCAAAAGATTAATTCCTTCCACAAACACCAGAAAATGGCAAATCTTTTCTTATCAGGAAACTGGAAATGCCAAATTTGCGGAGAGCCAAAGAGGCAGATGAAACATCTTGTTCTTACCAGCTGTCTGGTTCGGGTTTTGTTTGAGTCTAAATAGATGCACTCCACCCTACAAATCAATTTGCCACCCTCTTAATTAAAAGACTCAAACACCATGAATGTCAAGGCGCTTTGTTGTCTTCTTGCAATAAAAGCAAAAGCAATGTTACCCCTGTCCTGCCCAGCCACTCCTGGAGGGTTTACTCACCTGGCTCCAAAGAGAGACAAGTCAGCCAAGGGACAGAGGAGATGATTCAGTTTTCAGAGGGGACAGGAAGAAAAACTTGATCACCATATACATTGTAAAATCAGTAAGGCTGACTCTTGATTTCTCTCTCTCTCTTTTCTGAGAAGGGCTTTGGCAATAGATGGTTCTGGAAAACCATCTATTGACAAAATCAACCATCCACCAAGAAGTCAAGCTAAACTCCGAAGCCCCTGAAGGCAGGACAAGAAGCAACAGATGGAAAATAATCAAGGAGAGAAACAACTTAGAGCTAAGGAGAAATTTCCTGATAGTGAGAGCAATTAATCAGTGGGATAACTTGGTTCCAGAAGTTGTGAATGCTCCAACACTGGAAGTTTTTAAAAAGATGTTGGATAACCATCTGTCTGAAATGGTGTAGGGTTTCCTGCCTAGGCAGGGGGTTGGACTAGAAACCTCCAAGGTCCCTTCCAACTCTGTTATTCTGTTAAAACTTTCCCAGTTCTCCAGGTGGTGGGTACGCAATTCTCAGAACTTTTTAAAATTCTTAAATGTAGACCTTTCAATAGTTTGCAAAGGAAATGAGCAGGTGTCTATAGCATTCTCAGACTTTGCCACACAACATCCCCTCTTTGCTATGGAAAAGAATCAAAGTGGGGCATCCTAGAGAAAAGTTTAAATTTCTGAATTCACAAAATGCATTTAATTCTTGGTTACCAAAATAATATAGGTTTGTGCAATATACTGAATAATCATTTGGCCAACAGCCTGGATTTGTGCATCATCTATAAGCCATGGTTTTAATGCAGTTTGAAACTGGTTAAGCCAGCTGTGGGCCTAGTCCCATAACAGACTGAGTTCAGTCAGCCTGCTAACTAATCTAAGCTCCTTATTCATGGTTTTGGGAGCACACAATCACTTTTAGAGTCAAGAATCAATGATTTTGGAGAGTCCTCACTCAAGTGCCTGGATGCTTGCACCCGGAAAGTCATAGTAAAGCTTTGGAGTATCTTTGGACCTTCTCATTGTCCAGGCAAGGGCAGAGAGCATGCACTTCACCAGGATTTGAGAGATTTATATTCTTGGTGTTCATCTCCGTCCCACTTTCTCTAAGGTGGCTTTGGGGGGGTGCTTGTTCTGTCCAGATTTTTTTTCTTGGAAAACTGGGAAATGTAGGTGATCCTCAACACAAATAATTGGGTGGAGTTGACTTGATTCTGGCCATGTCTGAGCCATTTGCTCTTGAAAGTAACAACCCATGGTAGAACAGCCTGGATCCAACAAACCATATTTTGTGGCCATGCTACTCAGAAGTGCTCTAACCCATCGAGACCATTAAGTATAATGGGGGAACCATCAGTACAAAGAGGTTCTAAAGGTTGAAGACAATCTAGGGGAGAGAGAGCCATCTGAGGAAGGTCAACCATAGCTTTGATTCTACATCATACAAGAAGAGGCACCTGGAAAATGGAGAAGGTTGCACAAAAACCTTCAAGTTTGTTCTTCCCAAGAGCACCTGAGATAGCCATGGTTAGACTCCACTTTTACTCACCCTTCAGATTTACAAATAAAATCTCAGGAAAACCCATTTCCATGCCGTTTTATTAGTTGGCTTGTACAGTTTCTGCAGCATCTTACAAAAATACTGTGAATTTGGTAAAGGATAGCAATAACAGCATCGGCCACAGATGGGTTGACCATTCTCACTGATGACTTGATGATGGTTTTTTTTCTCCTAGAGGGACAGGTTGAAAAGGTTTCAGCAGTAAGTGGTTTTCCCATCACCCCAACCAGGGCTAATGGACCACATAGAATTTTTCAATCCTAACTATCAGTCACCATTTTGTAGAGAAAAGATAAGACATCTAAGGAGACCTGGCTATCACATGAGCATTCAAGATAGAAATATGAGAAAGATCTACATAGATCTTTATTTGGTTTCCTTAAGAAATTGCCAACAATTTGGAAAGTCAAAGAAAGGATGTCAATACTTCTTAAAATTTAACAGAAGATCCGAGAGAGAAAAAAACCAAAATAAAACTCCTTCAACCTGCAATTGTGTTGTTTAGATTTTTCTGCCCTAAAGAAAATGAGTTTAATTTTTTTCCTGAAAAACTTCTTGAAAACACCAAGGCCCAGGTGTTCTGCTTTAAGGGAAATACAATTTTGACAGACATGAAGTCAGCACATCAAACAAAAATCATATCTGAGGCAGCTTCATCAAAGTAACCTTTCCAATGGCTTCTTCTGTGTGGGTTGACTTGCAAAGTTGCACTACATTGAGAACAAAGCAAGTGGAATCCTGAAACGTGTTAGTGTGTCACCTGTCTCAACAGGTGTGCCCACCAAGCAGTGCAGATGATGCCAGCTAGATCTTTTCTGATTATCCAAGAGATGTAGGATACATTATATCATTGGGGGGGTGGGGGGCAGGTCTCTCCATCTGCGTCACCCTTCTAATCTTCCTTCTGACAGATTCCCTAGGACAGAAATAAAATCTAAGATAGTCTAGACCAGGGGTCGGCAACCTGTAGATCTGGAGCCACATATGGCTCTTTCATTCCTCTGCTGTGCCTCTCTGTCACTGGTCAGCTCCACAATTGATAGAGTTTTCAGTTAGGACAAGTAGAGGAAAAAGGTCACCATGCTAGGAGGAGATTCTATGGTGGGGGAACCAGACTTCTGGTCAGCTCTAGAATTAAACAGGGGGCTTCTGCTTAGGACCTTTGTGGCTCTCTGAGTGTTTAAGATTGCCGACTTCTGGTCTAGAACAAAGAAAACTATATCTGGTTCATAAAAAAAAAAAAACCCAACCCAGAAAACTCTCTTTATTGTCATCTAGTGGGTTTTCACAACCCAGATATAATCCTTACTGGGAATAATTTCCTTGGAATTTCAGGCACAGAATTTTCTTCTCCATTTTTTAACTAATTCTTTTAAGTCCACGGGGTTTTAACTTGGGGTTAACATGGATCTTCTGCATATGTGCAAACCACATAGTCTACCTTTGAGCTAACACTTTGGCTTGGTTGAGATTTCTCCAGATGTTAATTCAGTATTAAGTGTCTGACAAGGGCCTTGTAGTCCATATCTTTCCATCCATCCTTCCCTCCCTTCCTGTCAGATCTGATTTGTTCTCCACGAAATTCATTCATGGAATTGGAGAAGTTTCTGTCAACCACATATGCTGGTGTACGTGAGCAGAGATGGCTTTTTAATTACAATGCATTCCATGCAAAATAAGATTGATTGGTTTTTCACTTTTTTTTTTTTTGGCTTGGGCTTCTGCTCAGTTCATTCTATTTAATTGTATGTACATTGGCATCATAGAAAAAAACAATTTTGCCTCTCCCCTCCGCCCTGAGATTTCATTCTCTCACAACTTTCTCTTCTTCCCCTTTCCTTTTACATGTCTGGTGGCAATGGCGTTGAGACTACTCTAAGCCATGACAGCAGCTGCATGATTTGGCCTCGGCAGTTTGATGGACTTCACAGTGTCCTGAAGACTGAAGGCAATGCCAACAGAGATGATTCCTGGGAAAGGTGTTTCTTCCTCAACGAAGGAGTCTTCCTCCTGGTGCGAAGCAGACAAGAATGGGTGCATCTTTGGTGAGAAATGGACCGTAAGAGCAAGGCGTGAGCAAGTCATGGTCTCTCCTTCTTGGGCTCAGCTAAAATTGGTGATGAATCCCATGGAGATCTTCTTCATCCCACGCAACTCTTGGTGGTGAGACTTGGCTTGCTGGCTTTCTCCTTTCAGCCAAACCCAAAGGTTGCATTTGAAGCAAACTGCCCCGTCTGAGTCTCCCCAAGTTTCAATGCTTCCTTGAGCACAAGGCAACCTTGGACCATGACAGCTGTGGTACCCCAGTTGTAAAAATATATTGGCATGGCACTCTCAAACTGGGTGCTCTAACACACGGCCTTAATCTGGCCGGGGGATTCAGACGATTGATCCCCAGGCATAGATTAGCAATGAAGGATCTTCATAAAAGCTTTCCGGAACTCAATGTTGAAGGTGGTGTAAATGATGGGATTGACTGCGCTGTTCACGTATCCAAGCCACGTGAAGGCATTGTACATGACCTGTGGAATTTCACAGTTGCAGTGCATGTTCATAATGTGGGTGATGAAGAAAGGGAGCCAACAGATGATGAAAACACCTGCAGGAGGACCAAGAAAAGAGGCCGTGTTAGCAATGCAACCGGTCAGGTCTGCCATTGTAATCACTTGAGCCTGCTTTGCTTCGCTGAGATCCTGACATAAATGCAGGGAGGGAATTGACAGAAACCAGAGGTGCCAATCTGGAACAGACTAGCAAATCCAAGGACATGAGCGTGGGAATGGAACGCAAAAGTCTAGCAAAGAGGTGCCAAACTTTAAGACTGTTACCAAAACACCTACTCTGAATATAATTGGACACTAACAAATTGGTCAATGAGGGGAGGATCTGGGAGAAGGGGAAAAAGCAGGGTTTATGCGGGAATAGCCAGGTCCAGCTTTTCTTATGCTATAACCACTTGGCTTTAATAAAAGTATGCCTTTTGCTACAAATGGAATCGAGGGTCTTACTTTTTTAAAGGTCCAAGCTGGGACAAGCCTGACACAACTGTTGAATGCATCTCCCTGCCTACTTCCTACTTGGAGACATCATAGCTACAACAGACAACAATAGCCAATGATTTGGGATTGGAAAATGGCACATTTGTTTGAACAAATATTCCACGTAACAACTAGCGATGAAGTTCTTCATTTATATTATGGAGTAGGAAACTCTTCCTCCTCCCTGTCTCGGATTTCTAATTTTCCAGTCTATAAATCCAGTGAAATGCTGAATCTGTAGCTTCCACAAGGGAGATTGGATCAAACTCTTACCAAGCACAATGGCAAGCATTTGAGTGGCCTTCTTTTCCTTCTGTTGTGAAAATTTCCTTCTGCTCATAGTTTTGAGGGAAGTCCTGGTTTTTCCATTGGGCATCGTCTGAATCTCAAAGACCTTGGCTGTTTTGGAATTGTCTATGGTATGCCCATTCTTCTGCATGTCAAGGGGGCTGTTTTCAGGGGATGATGGAGTTAAATTGGCACAGGGGATGGAAGCAGCTGGCTCAGCTGGTTCCATGTCACTTGGCAGAGGTGGCTGAACATTGTTCTTTGGTGGGCTGGTACTGGTGGCCATCTCCATCTCCTCCATGTGATCCACGGCCTCCTGCATAGTGATCAGAAACATTGGGCTGTATAATCAAACACCAAACAACATTAAATAAATACTGAGACAAGGAAAAGAAAAATATGAACAAAGAAAATATTCTTCAATGAACCCAATGAATGCAGATTTCTTTTACCAAGGTGCAAAGTAGAACATGACTAATAGAAAGGAATAATGGTGGAAATGTAGCAGCAAAACAGTGCCAATTCAACGGATCTGTTGAGAGCACGCTAGTCACAAGGGTAACTCCTGCTCAAAAATAAATAAAGCAGGGTCAAACCCTGTTGGAAATTGTCCTCAATGACATCAGTGAGGGTCTGTGACTTCTGGAATTAAAAATATTAACAGCAGAAATGGAAAACTTTTGAACAACCTGGAACCAATGTCTCTGGTTTTTCTTCCCAGTGTTTTGGGGGACCCAAATAGAAAAACTTTTAGAGGAGTCAGTTTCCTCTGTGCTCAGGCAGAAAAGGAGATTGAAGGCAACACAATAGTCTGAGGGTAGTTTGAGTAATCTCCATGGGGTCTTTCTATGGGGTCTCTGTATGAATGAAAGGAAGCCATCAAAGGTCACAGCAGGGAGGAAGATTAAAGTATCTTCTTTTCTATATTGGGCTCCAGAAAGGCAAACGTATTTTGGGGAACACAAGGGAAAGCACCCATGAGTGTTGTGGGAAGGAACTGAGGTTTGTCATGAGTAGAACATAAAGTCCTCCTAGACGTTGAAGGCTTGTTAAGTTTTATATACAAATGGATATGCCACCAGCTCCTATTTTGTGGTGGGAGCTTCAAGAAGACCCTTATAAAATGTTCAAAGCCAACATTTTATGCAGCATCTGTATAGACTTGGGGTGCTTGGAATGGACACTCACCACTTTGCCCTTGTGAGCAGGGAAGCTCCCGTTGCTCTTCACAAGGAGCGTGCAGAGCCTGACATCTCCTGGATGAGTGCATTTCTCCTGAAGAAGAGGAACGAGAAAGAGAGAAGAAGAAAGAAGAGAGGGATGGTTGGCATAAGACAGCAATTATCCAGAGTAGAACCAAGGACAAAAATCTGGAGATCAGGAAAGAAGGCCATGAATAGGGAAAAATTCCCCCACAAGGAGAAACAATGCTAGAGATAAGACAATTAATCAGTCGGGCAAAGTACCCTATTTAATTCTGAAGCCAACATTTCCATGCATGGCTGCTGCCTGTTCTGGGCCCTGGAGAAACATCTCCTTGCAGCCACCTTCACATGAAACACCGTTGATTGGGGAGGAGACTGAAGAGTGAGGAAACCTTAGGGTGGAAACCGTAACTGGAGGAGTGGGGCCAAGAAGACGGATATTGGGAAGAGACAACTGGGGTTACCTTCAACGGAGCCTGCGTGTCAGCATCCAGGCCCACGTGGCTGGCGATGCGTTTGGTGTTGACCCGCTTTCTGCGTTTCCGCAACACTATATAGATCTGCACGTACACCAGCAGGGTGACAATGAAAGGAACGTAGAAGGAGACGATAGAAGAATACACAACAAAGGCAGGGTTGGCAATGATACACTCATTCTTTTCTGGAAGACACAAGAGAGGGCAGGAATGTTGCCCCAGCCATTAGGAGCTACAGTCAGCCTGGGTGTCCAGTGAGCTGTGGGTGCAAGTAGGGCAACAGAGGTTCCTTTGGAGATGGAATGCCATCTTCACCCTTTGTTCTGAGGAATGGATGAGATGTTTCCATTGAGGGAAAGAACTGTGGAACAGCTATGGCTTTTACTCAGATTTAAATAAAGAGCAATGGTGAATTGGGGGAGGGGGCGAAAGCTTCCCCTATTCACAAATAAGGCTTTTTAAGGGGTGGCAAAATACTCCCAGGTTTTGAGCTCATCCCCTGCTGTCAGATGCAAGCCACCAGGGCCACAACAAAACTAAAATCAGCAACTTTATTGTCTACCACCTATATTACAAGAACCCCACCAGACTGCTTGCTTTCCCCTGGGAACATCCAGATAAGGCTTCATGCATTTGGGGGAAGATCAAGTCTATGCCACTTGCAGCTACCCAAGGACTCCAAACTAGATCCTCCTTTGACTCCTCCTTCCAGCCAGGCTGGCATTTTCCAACACTTTCATGGCTGGACAAGGGAAACTGCCCCTTCCCTACCCCCACCGCATCATTTACATTGATCTCAATCAAACGTAAACCTAGAATATCTTCAACTGGATCAAGCTGCGTTTTCAACTTGAGAGGGTTAGAGCAAGTGCTGGTGAAAGGGGCCTGGTGAGAGACACCTGGGAGTTTGCCAATTACAGCCCAGTGTGACCAAAAGACTCAGAAGAACTACTGACCACCTTTCAAATGAGTTTTGATTTTTCCTGGCTCTGGGGATTCCCTCTCTGCACATTTCTTTTCTACAACATTTCTTCTCTCATTTCAGTGAGAAAAGCCTGCAATATTCAGGACAGAGACTGGAACCCCTAAAGAGAACTTGAATTCAACCTCGAGAGAGTATCCAGCCCTCTTGCCTACCTGTGTTGTTCAGCCCAAACATCAGAGGGCAGGAGATGGCGAAGGAGAGGATCCACACCACGGCAATCATCCCAGTGACTCTGCGCTTGGAGCTGTAGCGGGTGTTGTACAGCATGGGCATGGCCACCGCAGTGTACCTGTGGGAAAGGACATGACAACCACAGGGGGGACACGGGGAGCACATCCCACCTCTTGAAAGCAAGCAAGAGAGGAGACATTTTATCCCGAGATGTGGGTCCAGAGCTGGCAAGGATGAGGAGAGGAAAAAAGAAGAGCGGGGGAAGCTGGAGGCCTGGCCTGGCAGACCCAGAGGGCATGTCTCACCTGTCAATGCTGATGGCGCAGAGATTGAGAATGCTGGCTGTGCACATCATCACATCCAGGGTGACAAAGATGTCACAGTGGATGCGGCTGAAGCGCCACTCGCCGACCACCTGGAAAGAGAAGAGAAAGGAACAAAGGAGCACCATCAGGCTAAAGTTCAAAGAGGTTGAGCGTGGATCAACTGTGTGGGTGGGTGTGCATGCCCGTGTCCGTGCATAAGTGTGGGATTCACTCCCTTTTGCTGAATCTTTTATTCTGACTTTGGCTGAAACCTGCCAGCGGGGTCAGGCAAATATTTTACCAGCATTGGCTGGACGAAAGAGTTTCTGCTCTGCAACTCTAACGGCCACTGGAAATGAATGTGATGAGGGACCAGGACCTCCTCACCCCACCCCCCAAAACACCCTCCCACTGGCTTGCCTTCTGCCCATGTCCCCAGAGAAAAGTCTGGGCCATTTTGGTTCATGGGATGCCTTTGATCAGCATTGCCATCTCTGGGAGCCCATCCCTCCCTCACCAGCCATGCCATGGAGATAAGGCGTCAAAAAAAAAAAAAAGAAGAAGAGAGAAGCCATCCTATTCCTGTTTAGAGCTTCAGGCTCTCATAAAAACCGATTTGCAAATATGACTTGCAAACCCGGTCTTTTGATATGCAGAAAAGCAGAACGTTAATTGCTGATGGCAATGAACCTGTTGTTTTCGCTCCCTGCTTGTCTCCAACAGATGCATTCCTAATCACGTAACCACATCCATGTTCACTATGCTTCATGAATGCAACTAAGCCATCCCAGCATGCATTTTCCCGACAAGGAACAACTACGGTTGAAAGTGCACAGCCCTCTGTGGAATAGTTGTGAGTGGGCTTGGGGTACGGAGGCTTTATTAGACTTGGCTGGTGGAGGCCCCAGGAAACCTTGCCTGGGCTTGGAAGCTAAATAAGGTTAGCATTCCGAAGACTGGTTACTGTCCCAGGGAAACCCCAGCCTGCTAGCTAGATTGGGAAGTCTCAAAAAATTAGATCATGTAATCCTGTCACGAAAGGTCCTGTTGTTTGCCTGAATTCACCAGAGGCTCTGCTCAATTTGAAGGAAACGTGACCTCTGGAGCTAGTCTTTCTCCCCCAAGGAGAACTTCTATAGGTGCAGACCTGACATTTAACCAACAGCCTTCAAGAGACATTTTACATCACCATTATATTTGTCTTGGTTGCTCACATTTTCTCTACAGAATTTCCTGCTTCCAAAGGAACCTTCACGGAATGCCTACAATGGACATCTGCCAGGCCTCCAGAAGTTGCAATCGTGGCCTTCTTACCTCCATGTAAACCACCCACGGCATCACCAGCGTAGCCACGAGCAGGTCAGCCACAGCAAGGCTGACAATCAGGTAGTTGGTAGTGGTCTGCAGGGCTTTCTCTTTGGACACAGCCATGCAGACCAGCACATTGCCAAAGACGATGACAAAAATGAGGAGAGTGAGCAGCATGGCATAGTAGTTGTAGTGGGTGGGCTTCTGCTCCAGGCTGGAGCTGTTGAGAGTCCTGTTTTCATAGCTGTCATTGTACCAGGAGATATTTGGGAAATCCATGGAGAAGAAGCGCCCTCGATTTGAACACCTGCTTGAGATGAAGGAATACGTCAGAGTGTGTTTGGGTAAATATGAGCCAGCAGTGTGCAAGAGCAGCCTAAAAGCCCATGCAATCCTAAGCTGCATTAACAGAAGGATACCGTCAAGATCAAGGGAGGTACTAATACCACTTTATAAAGCCTTAGTAAGACCACTCCTAGAGTACTGCATCCAGTTTTGGTCACCACACTATAAAAAAGATGCTGAGGTTCTAGAAAAAGTGCAGAGAAGAGCAACCAGGATGATTAGGGGACTGGTGGCTAAAACGTATGAAGAACAGTTACGGGAACTGGGCCTGGCTAGTCTAGTGAAGAGAAGGACCAAGGGAGACAGGAGAGCAGTCTTCCAATATTTGACGGGCTGCCACAGAAAAGAGGAAGGGGTCAAGCTATTTTCCAAAGCAGCCGAAGGCCAGACAAGGAATAATGGATGGAAACTGATCAAGGAGAGATTCAATCTAGAAATAAGGAGAAATTTCCCAACAGTGAGAGCAATCAAGCCATGGAACAGAAGTTGCCTTCGGAAGTTGTGGGAGCTTCATCCCTGGAGGCTTTCAAGAAGAGACTGGACTGCCATCGGTCAGACATTGGGTAGGGTCTCCTGCTTGCGGAGGGGGTGGGGGGGTGTTGATCTACCAGGTCCCTTCCAACTCTGTTAATCTGCTAAAATTGGACAGGTCTCTATTCATGACCAAACACAGTCTCCCCCTTTCTTGGGGCACAAAGATTCCAGAATATAATTATTGTACATGACTGTTTGGATTGCTTACATCCTGCGACAATATCTGTAACACCATCAAATCTGCCTATTCCAAATCCTTGGGAAGGACTTAATAGATGGATAAAAAAATGCCAAATCCTGTCTGAACATCTGCTGATTGTGCGACAAACCAAAATAATAATCCCCAAACATCTGGAGCATCAGCAGCATTGACAAAATCCCCATCGGTCAATTGCAAAAGGCAGCTTGACTTGGAACAGCTGATATCCTGCAATAATATCTCTAACACCATCGAATAAAAATGTTTGCCTATCTCAGGCCCTTGGGAAGGTCTCAGGAGGAGGATAAAAATGCCAAATCCAGTCTGAACATTTGGCTGACTATGCAACCACCCATAATAATAATCATTATTACATGTATTTATATATTTGTTCCATTCATGTAGCCCTGAAGCAAGTTACTGAGTCCATTTTCTGGATGTGTACAAGCCACTAAACCATCAACATAACTGGACAGACTCAGTTCACATGACCTAATAAAACGTGAAAGCAGTCACTAAGCCTTTGTTAAGTTGTGAATTATGGTTTTAATGCATTGCATTAATTTATCACTAGTGAGTAGCTGAGAGTAGGTTTTCATTAATTTCAGGTCCTAAGGACGTTTCTTTGAGTGTTTAGACCAATGAAGTCATAGGAGACACAGACACACACACACATACACACTCACACACACACATACACACCTCTATTATTACTACTTACTACTACTACTACTCCTGTTGATGTGAGCTAGAAAATCTGTTAAATCTTGATACTTCTTTGCAAAAGCAAAAACTTTTAGCTATACAATTTAGGATGAACCCCCTTTGAATGGTGTGGGAGTAGGAATGGATTTCCAGGTGGAAAAAATTGCAGTCTACAGGAACCATTTGCACTACTCAGGTGACTCTGAGGACACAGATAAACCTCCAAGCGGCCTCAACCACCCTCCAAAAGGATGCAAATGTCCAGCTGCCCGCAATCCTTCCATTCCCCACCATCCTGTCAGAGCTGAAGAAGCTTCTTGGATGAGACATGAAATTTTCTCACAGAAAAAACAAGAAAGTCCAGTGGCCTCCTGAAAAAGCACCTTTGGGACGACTTCTTTGCAAGTTTATACTGTTGTATGCACACAACCAGAATTAAGGAAACACTTTTGCATTTAATGAATCAATGCTCCAATCCTTTTGGTGTGTCTTGTCAGAAGGAAAGAAGTATTGAAGCTTTTTTTTTTTTAAGTTTTCTTTCTGTTCGGAAAAATCTGCCAGCAGATCCTTTCCACGAGAATTTGAGAAGTTGACATAATGGCCAACAGATTTTGCCACCCAAGTTTGATGCTGTCTTGATCTCTAGTTAGCTTTTGATGACTTCAAGCTCTAATTAAGCACTAGTCATTAAACAAAATTATTTTCCAAAGGTTGATGGTATGACACTCAACGCCTTCACATAATTATAAGACGTCACCAAGGGGGAGAGTTACATTTTGTTATTTGCAATTCTACAGCTTCGGTTGATGGGTGGGGAGGTGCTTTTGAGAAAGGAGCAGGATTACAAAGTCTGTTTATTTTTCTACACCCCGGTCCAGTTAATCAGGAGACATAACAAATCCGTTAGTCTTTGGGTAGACATCAATTTGAGAACAGAGAAGCATTAACAA
Source organism: Bungarus multicinctus (assembly GCA_023653725.1). Classification (NCBI taxonomy): domain Eukaryota; kingdom Metazoa; phylum Chordata; class Lepidosauria; order Squamata; family Elapidae; genus Bungarus; species Bungarus multicinctus. Next base: position 25,736,914 of record CM042837.1, read on the forward strand.
TCAACTTCGTTTGGTACAGTGTTTTTAAAAACAGTGCATACAGTACTTTACTAGTATGGGGCTAATAAAAAGAAGAAGAAATAAATGATTAAAAGAATAAAACTAGCCATCGTGCTATAAAGGCATAGCAATTAAGATCTTCCCATAGTATGAAAAAGGTTGTTGGGTTAAAACTCAGAAGAAGTTTTGACAGGCAGTATGGTGCAGTGGTCAAAGTGTTGGATGAGGAGACCCCCATTGTATCCCTCCCTCCCTCTGGCAGCCATGGAAGCTTCTGGAGTGACTTTGGGCAGATACATAGAAAATACCTGCCGTGGCAAAGAGAAATTCCATGCAGATTGATCAGATTGGAAAGGCCATCTCTGTTCATTTTGCTCCACATGGGATTAGATCTTCCCTGAAGGAAAGCAACTTGGACCCAGCATTGGCTCGATCTTTCCCAGGTTGAACCAATGCCAGGACTCTGGGGGGAATCTGACTAGATGAAGCCTGTCTTGGTGTCCCTTCCCTCATCCAAGAGGTCTTCCCGACTGTCTATAGCCACATTCCCTTCTTCAGCTGGTCTTTCAAAATATTGCATAAATAATAGACGGATCGCTGCATGACCAACCCTTCTTTGAAATCTTCCTCTTATCCGGATGACTCTCAACTTTCTCTTGAATTAATAAATTGTGCGGCTTTTCACATCTCCTTAGCAATCTAATTGCATCTCTGCTCCAAGTTTAACTGTCAAGGGAGCTGGCATATGAAGACTCAGACAGCGTGTGAAACAAAGGATCAGATAGCCAGATAACAGTTGGATGTAATTTTTGTATTTCTTGAAGATACTCTAAGCCCTTCACCCTAGAGCTCCTACAAATGTACAAGGAGCTTTGCTCTTCAAAGAAATGATTCCATCAATAAGAAATGGTGGATCAAATGTCTAAACTGCGGGAGATAAAATGGCTATTATTTCCTCATTAAATTGATAGAAGCGTTTGCATAGCACTTCTCCTCACCAACAATACCTAAGCAATTTACAATAATAAAGCAGTGTTTTGCAATGCAAAGAGAATAAAAAACAAAGCGGTATTTTAAAAAGATGTATGCTGACAAGATGTCGGGAATGGAGAAGGTTGTCATAAGATGGAAGACATAAAAAGAAGTCTAACAGATAACAGATCATCAGAGTTGGAAGGGACCTTGTAGGTCACCTAGTCCAACCCCCCGCCCAAGCAGGAGATCCTACGCCATTTCTGACAAGTGGCAGTCCAATCTCTTCTTGAAAATCTCAAGTGATGGTGCTCCCACAACTTCCGAGGGCAACTTCTGTTCCATTGGTTGATTGTTCTCACTGTCAGAAAGTTTCTCCTTATTTCCAGGTTAAATCTCTCCTTGTTCAGTTTCCGTCCATTATTCCTTGTCTGGCCTTCAGGTGCCTTGGAAAATAGCTTGACCCCCTTCCTCCTCTCTGTGGCAGCCCCTCAAATATTGGAAAATCACTATCATGTCTCCCCTGGTCCTTCTCTTTACTAGACTAGCCAGACCCAGTTCCTGCAACCGTTCACTGTATGTTTTAGCCTCCAATCATCCTGGTTGCTCTTCTCTGTACTTTTTCTAGAGTCTCAGCATCTTTTTATAGTGTGGTGACCAGAACTGGATGCAGAAGTCTAGGTGTGGTCTTACTAAGTCTAGAACATCTTAACATTGGGAGGGGTGAATTTGGCAGGAGGGGGGGACAATTTTCATGAAGTTTATGATCCATAATCTGTCCTCCTAAAGAACTGAGCTGCTTGTGGGAAGCCATTAAAAATGGAGGCAGATAACCTAACTACCTAGCACTGATGATGTTACCTAGCTGGGTAATGAAACGTCTACAAACAAACAAGATTAGAGAACATCAAGGATCCCACAGTTCAACACTGAGCTACAAACAATTTCTTTTGTTGTAAGTTAACCTTCTCTCAAGTCCCTTCAAAGTTTAACTGCTGCTCTCTACAGCTGTTGTGAAAGCTATATGGATCAGAGGTGGTGAATTCAGCTGGTTCTGACCGGTTCTGGAGAACCAGTAGTGGAAATTTTGAGTAGTTTGGAGAACCAGACAATCCCACCTCTGACTGGGCCCACCAACCCCATCTATTCTCTACCTCCCGAGTCCCAGCTAGTCGGCTAGATCTTCTTTGGTTGCCCTGCATAGGAGAACAGAGCTGGAAAGCAGGTTAGTGGGGTGAGGAGGGAATGGGGATTTTGCAGCAGGGGGTCTTCAAACTTGGCAGTTTGTGGACTTCAACTGCCAGAATTCCTCCTCCAGTCATGTTAGCTCAGGGATTCTGGGAGTTGAAGTCCACAAGTCTTAAACTTACCAAATTTGAAGACACTTGGATTAGATACGCACAGTCACTCATGCCCTGGTCACCTCCCGTCTGGACTACTGTAATGCCCTCTACATGGGGCTCCCTGCGGGGAGCACTCGGAGGCTTCAACTGGTACAGAATGCAGTCGCGCGGGTGGTTATGGGGGCGTCGAGATACTCCCACGTGACGCCCCTCCTGCGCGAGCTGCATTGGTTGCCAGTGGCCTTCCGGGTTCGCTTTAAAGTACTGGTTTTGGTCTTTAAAGCGCTCCATGGCATCGGACCAGGATACTTACAAGACCGCATTCTGCCAGTAGTCTCCCACCGACCGGTGCGCTCCCACAGAGAGGGTCTCCTCCGGGTCCCGACGCCTTCTATGTGTCGTCTGGTGACCCCGAGGAATAGGGCCTTCTCTGTGGGGGCACACGCCCTTTGGAATGGGATGCCCCCTGGATTACGAACGACCAGTGACCTGAGGGCCTTCAGACGTGACCTGAAGACCTGGCTCTTCGAGCAGGCCGGCCTGAGCTGACTAATGGGATTTTAAATGGGGTTTTTAGATTACTTGGGACGGGTTATGATGTTTTATTGATTTTAATTGGGGGTTTTAGATTTGGGACAGTCTAGTGTTTAATTCTTTTTTAAATAATTTATACTTTGTTTATTTGTATTTTAGTTGGCTGTTCACCGCCCTGAGTCCTTCGGGAGAAGGGCGGTATATAAAACTCAGAAATAAATAAATAAATAAAAAATAAAAGATAGATAGATAGATAGATAGATAGATGGATGGATGGATGGATGGATGGATGGATGGATGGATGGATGGATGGATAGATAGATAGATAGATAGATAGATAGATAGATAGATAGATAGATAGATAGATAGATAGATAGATAGATAGATAGATAGATAGATAGATAGATAGATAGATAGAGATGGAGATAGATATTGTAGATCAGGGATCTTCAAACTTGAAAGCTTGAGGACTTGTGGACTTCAACTCCCAAAATTTCTCCTCCAGTCATATTAGCTGAGAAATTCTGGGAGTTGAAGTCCACAAGTCTTAAACTTGCCAAGTTGGAAGACCCTTGTTACAGTATCCTTCCCCTGCCACGGCTACCAAGCCACGCCCACAGAACCAGTAGTAAAAAAAAATGAATCCCACCACTGATATGGATGGTCCAATTAGTGCATGGAGCCACCACGAGTTGAGCTTCATTTGTGGGAATGTACAACACCTCCAGTCCCAACGGGAGAACTAATTCATTGATCAGAGTTTAGATGCACAGATCACAAACATTTGACAGGCAACAGCTGTTTAGGATCTCTGTCCTCCCAACAAGCCAATAGGGGGAAAAAAGTCTCCTTCATCCAACAGGGAGAAAAACAATTGTTTCAGTGTTGACTAGCAACTGTAAAAATATGGGCCAATTTCCAGTACTTGTAAAACTTCATCTCAGTGACAGAAAACTGCCATGGGGTTCTTTTGCTTTAAACCGAAAGTCGACTTTGTGAGCAATTCTGACAGGTCCTCACTTGAGGATAACAACAAGACAAGGAGAGACCAATAGCTACTCTGTTGGTAGTAGAAATGCAAACTGGTAGGAGGTTGAGGGATACCTGTTGCCCCTCCCAAACCACCAGACCGTCTGTATGTATTGTTAAGAGCCGTGGTGGCGCAGTGGTTAGAGTGTATACTGCAGGCTATTTCTGTTGACTGCCGGCTGCCAGCAATTTGGCAGTTCGAATCTCACCAGGCTCAAGGTTGACTCAGCTTTCCCTCCTTCCCAGGTGGGTAAATTGAGGACCCAGATTGTTGGGGGCAAGAGGCTGACTCTGTAAACTGCTTAGAGAGGGAAAGCACTGTAAAGCAGTATATAAGTCTAACTGCTATTGCAATTGCTAATAATCCAACAAGTTGGTCAGCAAAGGATTAAAAAGTTCAAAGCAATGACTAGGATCACGCTACTAAACCAACATATTTTTTACATGGGTAGCACATGTAAAAAGGGGTGTGGCTTTGATTGCAAGATATGATGTGGTGAGATATGATCTTATCTCATTTAAAAAAAAACCCTCCAGCAGAAGTTCTTAGGGTCAATGTTATTCTAAAGCATCCTGCTAGTGTTGTTATTTTTAATTTTCTTGTCTCTTCCCCCCCACCCCCGCCCCCCAGCATATGCAATTCTAAACCATTGGGAATGGACCAGGACAGAAATGTTGTGAATAAATCAAATAGTAAAGGAATAACATGACAGGATAAGTAAAGAATTGTTGCAAACATCAGGAGGAAAGTGTTACCAAAAGTCTTGAGGAAAGAATTCTGAATAATTTAGAACATGGCGTACTGTTTAGCATTTTCCTCCAACCTCAGCAAAACGCGAACAAGTAGAATGTATTTATCCTGCAAAAGCACAGATAGAGCCGTGGTTGATCTTTTCCTGTTCGGGTTAAGAATCAAAGGGGATGAAAAGAATTACTTTGAGGCAGGCTTTTGAAAGGAACCTATGCCTGTAATTGGGACTTCCTGCCTCCTAACAAGAAATTGGTAGCCTTGGAAATTAAGACCATCCGTGGTTGAAGAATCTTTCCAATATTTTGGAAAGATTTTGGATCCAAAAGAGGATTTTGAGTTTGTGCCCTGGCTGGTGGCTGGCAAAGTTATTGTTTGGAAAAAGGAGTTTTGACAGCAATGGTGTTGGTTTGGCCAAGCAGAGATAGCTAATGGCATCTGTATAGTAGCATTTAGACTTATATACCGCTTCATTGTGCTTCACAGCCCTCTTTAAGTGGTTTACAGAGTCAGCATATACTGCATTAGTGAGGCCACACTCAGAAGACTTCATCCAGTTCTGGTCACCATGAAACAAGTAAAAATAAAAATGCTGATGCCCTAGAAAGAGTATATAGGAGAACAACAAAACAGATCAGGGGTCTAGAGACTAAGTCGTATCATGAATGGCTAAGGGAACTAGTTATTTCTATCTTAGGGCTTAAGGGAGACCCGATAGCATCTTCCGATACTTGAAGGGCTGTCAGAGGGAAGAGGGGTTCAATTTACTCTCCATAGCATCTGAGGGCAGGGCAAGAAGCAATGGGTGGAAGTTAGTGATAACCTGGAACTAAGGAGAAATTTCCCGACAGTGAGCACAATTCATCAATGGAACACCTTGGCTTCCAGAGTTGTGGTTGCTCCATGTGTTGGAGGTTTTCAAGAAAATATTGGAGGATTATTTATCCAGGAGTATGAGTCCTCCTGCCTTACAAGGTCCTTTCCAGCCCTTAGGATTCAATGATCTCAGGTACTGCAGTGAAGTCAACGCAGATGACTGAGAATCACCAAATGCCAAAGAATCATGATATTTATTTATCTGCACTTAGGAACTGGAATACATAATCTAAGTTTCGGCAAATAAAAATGAAGCACACATACATAGCACCTGTGTGCGTGTGCATGCATACATAAAGATGCATAAAGACAGCAAAACATTTGCTAATATCAAATCCTGCAGTTAGTAATGAAGGGTCTCTGAAGGGCTTTTGGGTAGCTCTGTCAGGGAACCAACAAATACAGCAGCCTTTTAGAAACAAAAGTGTTAACCGCTGATAAGTTCCAAAAAGCTTTGCTCGATTGTATTTCCAATGAAATACAGTTCCTAATCTCCTTGCCATCTGTCAAAGTGTCACAAATTAATTAAATGTTAGCTCGGATGATTCAGTGCACCGAGGGTGGGACAGGGGGACCGAACGCCAAGAGAAGATGCCGCATTGGCTTTACCCTTGGAGCAGAGAGATCCAGAGGTGCTACACCCATACTGCATCCCCTCCCTGACTTCACACCTGGAGGTTGTGAAAGCATAATGCCACCGGGGCAGGGGGGCGCACAGCCAAGCTGGTCTTTCTGGAGTTGCTGCAGAAGGAAGCAGAACTCTGGAAAGAGCTTCGGGGCACCTGGAGATGGATCCATCATGGTTTTGATTGTCTTTAGATCAGCATTTCTCAACCTCAGCTACTTGAAAATGGATGGACTTCAGCTCCCAGAATTCCCTAGCCAACCATGTTGAATTCTGGGAGTGGAAGGTCACACATCTTCAAATGGCTAAGGTTGAGAGACTGCTTTAGACAGAGAGCCAACTTGGTTAGGTCTATTTTAGTAGGAGTCAAGGGCCAATTTGTCAAATGCCAACCAACAATGTATCCATGGATGTAGGGATGCACAGTGGGGTGTAAGTTAATCCCCCAAAACAGCAAGACTTACTGGTTCTTGCCAGACATGTGAACATTGGTACACCATTTTTGAATAGGTGCCTTGTTGGCATGCCCTAGTGTTAAGGGTTGAGGTCTGGTGTCTACAGGAGTGGTGCAGAAGCTCACCAGAGGAATCTTCTGATTTCCAGAGCGGACAAATCCACAGTGTCAACCCACCTGGGCAAATTTCAACCACAATTAAAAGCAATTCTCACCAAAGGGAAGGATAGCTAGAAGTATACTGTCCACCAGGATGGATTCAGCAAAGCTCCATCAACAAATGCACGAACTAGCATGAGGGGGAAATTTCCCCCTATTTATATCGCTGGTGCTGAAAGTGGCTTGCGGCTTAAGACTGACTGGAGGGGTGGGGTAGCTTCTCTCTCCCTCCTCCCTGCAGATCCCAAAGGGGAATTATTTTCTGAAATGTTGAGGATACATCTGTGCAGCAAGGAAAAATAAGATGATTTTCGTTCCAGAGGTCAGAATCAACGGTTAGAGGAGAGATGCTATTCTGCATTCTGATTTCTTCCAAAATGCTCTCGGTGCAAGTCTAAATTAGTCAGCTTCCTTTCCAAAATGGGAATTGAATATTTGAAACCTGCTTGCTTTTCTTTTTTCATTTTGGAATTGGGGCCAGGTGGCTTTAGCGCATCGAGTTGAGTGTCACATTTAGTTCCATCAGTCCGCTGACGTCTTTTCTCCCGATAAATGCACGAATCGCAAACACTGCAGGAAAATGCAACATTCCTATGATTTTCTGGATGATTCAATCAACTCTTTTAGTCACTTGCACAACTAATCCAATAGTGATCGGTCAGAGCACACACACACACACACACACACACACACACACACACATTAGTGAGGGGATCTTATCTACAATAAAATCAAAGCAGCATTTTCTTCTCCGCCCTGGTGTTTTATTAACACATGTTTCCAACACCCAACATACAAAATGCTAATTAAAGTTGCAGCAAACTGTTTATAACCCTGACCTGAAATTACTTTAGGAAAATCTAAGAAGTAAAGCAGAACTGAGGAACAGTAGCATGCAACAGAAAGTAATAAAGTGAAAGAAAATTGTTTATCTGGACAATAGCTTGGACAATCTGGAACTGTGCCACCTGCGGTCCGATCGAAGCATAGTACACAAAATTGTTTGCTACAACGTCTTACTTGTCAATAACTTCTTCAGCCTCAATCACAATAATACCCAGGCAAACAACCGATACAAACTCAAGGTAAAAACTGTTCCAAACTTGACTGCAGAAAATACAACTTCAGCAACAGAGTGGTAAACGCCCTACCCAATTTCGTTGTTACAGCCTCAATCCCTCATAGCTTCAACCTCAAACTGCCTACTGTGGACCTCACCCCATTCCTAAGAGGTCCTTAAAGGGGGCGCGCATAAGGGCACCATCCCTGTCCTACTGTCCCCATTTATCTGTATTTACTCCCTTTGTTCTTGTTTATGTTCATATCTATACTTGTTATCTTCAACATGTTTGACAAACAAATAAAATAAAATAAATAAAATATCTGCCTGGGATATTTTGGAACTCTGTAACCTGGTGGGTTTCAGGGTGTCTTGAAGAAGCTCCAAAAATCTGGGAGGCTGCTGCAGGAAAACCCACCAGGACGAGGGACATGGAAAAGGAAGGTTCAAATAAACTTCATTTCCTCCCCTAACCCCCAGCAATGGTTGCCAAGGAGACTGGAAAATTGGGAGAAAGATGGGTAGAAATTGACCAATGGAGAAAGAGCAGGCAGGTGGGAAGCAGGTGAGGCTACCCTGTGCTGAAAGGCTGAGTTTGAACTTTGCCATTTTGTTGACACTTTCAATATTGATTCTCGTTTCCAATTCTTGCCTTTACGGTTGGAACACAAACTCACCCAAGTTGCAAAGGGCCAATATTAGAGGAACTGTGCTGAAAAGCTCCATAATCATGGAGACCAATGACAGAACTCTCTGTCTTTGACATGGGACTTATTGCCACTTGAGTGAGGAAGAATAAAAGTAACTCTCTATCAAAGATAGTCTTGGTTAAGTAAGGATGAGCAGTCTTCTCTGTTATTCTGCCATCAACTGATTCAACTCCACTCATCTCCCATGTCCTAGGCAGGCCCTGAAGCTCAGAGAATTTCGTGGTTGACATACTTCACCCCTCTTATCCCAGACCCCAAATGTGGCTTCATACCTGTGTTTTTGGATATGAAAGCTTCATCCCTCTATAAGAAAAGCAAGAAATGCACCATGTGTGTGTGTGTGTGTGCTTTCCTTTCCAGCTCCTCCAGCTGTGGTAAGTTGGCCAAACACCCACAGGCCACCTCGTTGCTACAGCTGGTTGATGCTGTTCCCCCCCGCACCCCGCCCCCAGCCCTGGTTGGCTTCGCCTGTTGTTTTTCACTGTGCAGTGGCCAAAAGTTGGATTGCTGTGGATGGGGAGGGGGAAACGCAAGGAGGCCATTTTAAGACTCATGGACTTCAACTCCCAGAATTCCCCAGCCAGCAAGGGAACCTGCTGCTTTCCTATAACCATTATTTGGGGCACTTGAGATGCCTGGAAAACAGAACTTGGTTTCTACTTTCAGATCACTGAAAAGCGCAACCGTCACCTTTCCCCAAAGCTTACTCTTTCTCCAGGGAGTCTTTCATCCATCTCCTGATCCTCTTCATTGTCACCTTTCTTGGAGCCTAATCCTGTTTGTCTGAATCCTTCTGAGAGGGGAAGTGACTGGAAGAGAAGGCCGGATCTAAGCGATGCGTTTCAGGGGCTTCTCCCCTCCAACACGGATTTCTCTCAGATGCAACCGAGAGGAGGCTGAGTGGGGAAGAGAAAAAGGAGTTGCCTCTCACAGCAGTTCCTGCTGAGGCATAACTGATATGCCTGATTAGCTAAACAGCAGGTTTTCTCTGCTTTCTGGCACTAAGGTACATCCAAATCAATTACTAACGGAGCCTCTCGGGACAAGATGAGAGCGGGGAGGTGGGTTTTCAAGAAAGACAGTTCTGCAACACTGGAAATCAGTTTTCTGCCCAAGCAGTTCTCAAGAGATGCCTTCTTCCTCCCAGCTTGTGCGTGGAAGAGTCGGACGAGATTGGAGGCCTCCTCTGCAAATTCACTCTGGGGCTTAAAATACAATGCCCAAAATTCTCTCTCTTTTTTCTTCTCCTACGACCTATTATCTCATCACAAAGCAACCTGTTGTCCAGCAAGACCAAAGGGATAACCTCAAAGGCTCAAATGACACCTTCTGTGTCGTGATATCATTGTGGAAATAAAAGAAAGGAAGTCATTTCTTTCATCCTTCATCACTAGTTACATGATGATGTCACATCATCTTCCATCTATCTGTAATGGCTTCTACTGTGTTTTCCCAAAAATAAGACCCTGTCTTATATATATATTTTTGCCACCAAAAAAGGCACCAGGTCTTATTTTGGGGGGATGTCATCCACGGACTAACCTCACTTGTGCGTGTTGCCCCCAGTGAGTAGGACTTATATTGGGCATATGTGTAAAAATCAAGCTAGGACTTACTTTCAGGGTAGGTTGTATTTTTGGGGAAACAAACACGGTCCACTTCTATTTGAAAACTGGATGCATATCCCGATACGGTATTCGCAACCTCAAAAAAATTCCTTTGGAGAAGGCTAAAGGCCAATGCAGGAATTGGGGAGTGGGTAGAATTTGGAGGCTGCATCCTGACTTCGTCTGCTGCCCGCCTTTCCTAGCCTTTCCCCCATCCCTCTGAATCAGAGAGGAATTAGTGGTAGAGAAAAGGTTATGAGATGCAGCTTCTTAACTTAAGCCGTTGGACTCAAAGCCCCTTTTTATTTGATCAGACCAAAGGCAGACCAGGGTCGGCACTGACATTTAGACACTCTGGGTGCTTAAATAAGGCAAGATTGCCATTAAATACCAAATGGGTTCTCGCCTTTCTCACATGGCCAGTCTGTCTGAGTTGCAAAAGCTGCTGGGCTATTTCATGCCTCCAGGAGACAGAGAGTGGATGGGGGGAGGCCTCTTGGGAGAAGGGAATATTTGTGCAGACCATGTTGGAAAAGTGAGTGCTTCAAGGGCGAAGTCAGATTTTCCCTTCCCAGAGATTTCCATGGGGCATTTTGTCAGAGGTGGTATTCAATAGGTCCTGACCAGTTCTGGAGAACCAGAAAGTCAAGATTAGGGCCACCACCATGTGATTCAACCTCTCTGCACTGCAACAGACCTAGAAACATTTTGATGTTTTTTGACACCCCCTGCAAACCCTCTTGCCTCTCCCTCCTGTAGAAAGTCAGCATCCACCCACCCTCCTAGAGAATGAAATATTTTGGGGAATATTAAAAAGGCAGGATACAAAATTTTCCTATAGGAGAAATGGAAGAAAAATCTTAAAGGAGGCAGAAACCAGCACCAGTCTCCCTGCCCCAAGAAGATACTGAGGCAGCCAGCTCTGACAAATGCAGATTTGGTAATCCATTCAGAAAGACTGGGCCAGACAGAGACTCCAGGTAAGCAACAAACAAAAGGCTGACAAAATTAGCTCAGACAAGCACCTATGATTTGCATTTCCTGTTTTGCCTATAGAGCCAGTCATGACCCCTACATGACCCCTTAGGGATCCAAAAGATATAAAACCCACTGTATTCTCAACTCCATTTTGTCAGCTGTCCTGGAATCACATGCTGTTGGTCATTCTGCTTCATCAATAAACCAACATTTCTTTCCAATCAGCCTCCATTTTATTCCTGGCTTGGAACTGGAACTGGATTTTTTTTTCTTCCAACACTCCCTCCCTCTCTTTAAGTAGCAACACAATAGCTGTGTGTCTGTCTGTGTCTGTGTTCCTATGTGCATTTGAAAAAGCCAAAATGGTGGCCGTATCTTGGATTAAAGCCCTTTGTGGTGCAACAGCCATAAAACACCTGCAGTCCCTCCTGACTCTCCTTCTAAGTAGCAAATCTGCCATCAAGGAAGAGAACCAGGACTGGGGAGGAGAGGCTGATGGGGGAGCTGCCCCCCTGGTCTCCACCTACTTCTCAGAACTTCATGACGGGCTTTGCCTTTTTTGAGACGGGGGAGTAGATCAGTGGCTGACTAAGGTGGGGTTTGTGGGGGGGTTGCATTAAAATGATTAATAGGATTTCTCTGCAAGGAATTACTGTTTCTCCTTCCCACCGCAGAGGGGAAAATATTTGGCTGACAAACAGAAATCCGAAATGTGGCCATTCAGAGCATCTTTTAAAAGGCTGCTGTGTTTAAATTTGGGGCTAGGTGACTGGGTGAATATCCCTGGTACGTATCCTGTCTACATAGACCTATGATGGAGAAGGACCCTGACTGAGTGCCCTGAGGAATATCTACAGTCATGGCCAACAAAATATAAAGGTTTGGTTCTCTAGAAAGGAAGGCTCTGGCTTTTACTCAGTTGAACTAAGAAGTTTAGATGCCCTTCCATGCTCAAAGAAAGGGTTCCGTTGGACAGAACATGGTGTGGCGGGGAAATGAGGATGGGTTTGGGCACAATGGAGCTTGACATGTGTCTGAATCAGGATTTGGGTGTTTGAGTCAAGTCCTTCCATTTGAATCTCTGAATCAACAAGAAAAAAGGCATTTCTGTGCATGCACAGAAGCCCCTGGAATGAGTGGGGAGGTCTTCCGTTGGATTGTTTGAATCAACATTCCGATTTAATTCAGAAAGCTTTATCAGTTGAGAAATCCAATCTAATTGCCCTTGAAGCAAAATCATTTAACAATGCTGGGTGCGCTGATCCAAGAAGATTCATTTCTCACATCAAAGAGAACTTAAAGGTGCCTCTCGCTAATCAGGCAAAAAGAGAACATTATGGCTGTTTTTCATTTTTATAATCCCCCGATGGTTGTTTGCTATTTGGTTCTTCTTTTATTGTTGTTGTAGTGGTGTGTTGTTTGTCTCCTCAAATCTTCTGACAGGCAGCTTTGCAATCAGTCAATCAATCAAACAAGGAGATGTTACTGTCACTTGAAATAGGAGGGAAAAAACGTAGACATTCCCAACAATTTTGGGGTGCCTTCTTTGGACCAGCTAGTTCTGCAAAAGTTATCCAGCTCCTTTTTCTTAAAACCAGAGGTGGTATTCAGCCAGTTCTGACCAGTTCTGGAGAACCAATAGCGGAAATTTTGAGTAGTTTGGAGAACCAGCAAATGTCACCTCGGACTGGCCCCACCAGCCCCATCTCTTCTCTGCCTCCCATTGAGTCCCAGCTGATCGGCTGGGTCTCCTTTGGTTACCTTGCACAGGAGAACGGAGCTGGAAAGCAGGTTGGTGGGGTGGGGAGGGAATGGAATTTTGCAGTATCCTCCTTCCCCTGCCACACCCACTAAGCAACGTCCACCAAGCAATGCCCACAGAACTGGTAGTAAAAAAAATTTGAACCCCATCACTGCTTAAAACTGCTCTTTTTCTCATGGGTCTAGGGTGCAATACACAGTGCCCCCGCCTCAAAGAAGCTGAGTAGCACAGCCACCCCCAGTAAAATGTAAGAAAGATTGTTATTGCTAGCCTCTGAGAAAGACGCAATGCTTAGGAACACTTTACATAACTCAGTTTAATAAATGCCACAATATTTAGCCAGCTCCAGCAGTTCATTGCTGGATAATTGCAATCATTTGCAAGCAAGGAAGTCTTGTTCCATAATACAAGGTTCACTTCCTTGAAGTGAAGCACTGAAAGGTTACAGGAAATGATTGGGAAAATGTTGTATATGTAAGCATTGGTCCACTCAAGGCCCTGCTGGCTTTGTTTATACTGTTTGGGGATGAGAAACCTTCCAAGTGGCATCAGAAAGAATTCTCCAGAGCTCAACCCACTACGTTCCAAAAAGTACAAGAAAACTAGAAGAGAAATATCCTTAGTGGGCAATTTTCAGACTGAGTGGAGCTCTTGAACTCATGTCAAACTCTAGGTGCCTACAGAACAGAGGTGGTATTCAGCAGGTTCTGACCAATTCTGAAGAGCCACCAGTAGAAGAAATTTTGAGTATTTTGGAGAACCAGCAAATGCCACCTCTGACTGGCCCCACCAACCCCATCTCTTCTCTGCCTCCCATCGAGTCCCAGCTGATCAGCTGGGTCTCCTTTGGTTACCCTGCACAGGAAAACGGAGCTGGAAAGCAGGTTGGTGGGGTGGGGAGGGAATGGGGATTTTGCAGTATCCTTCCCCTGACATACCCACCACACCACACCCACACAACCAGTAGTAAAAATGTTGAATCCTACCACTGCTACCAGACAAATCTTCCTCAGTCAGAAAGGAAGGATGACCTAAGGAGACTCAGCATTTGGCTACTTTGGATTCAGTAGCCAAAATGGTCCAGATGTGAACATCCAGGGATCATCCAAACCATTGAAGGAATATCCTATTAGCAAGCTAAGCCATCCCCGTTAGGTGACAGGAAGGAGGATGTATTTTAATATCAACCTCTTCCTTTTTCAGACCTTGTCCAAGAATTTGCATGAATTAAAGGACAGGAGGGCAGCCCCCATCTCTGCCAAGCACAATCCTCATCCATTGACCAGAAACCAATTAGAAGGACATCTCACCAGAGTAGTGTCTCTCAACCTTGGTGACTTGAAGACATGGGACTTCAACTCCCAGAATTCCCCAGCCAGCATGAGGTCTTTCATCTGATGCAACATTTCCCTCACAAAATATTGTGTTTTGGACTATCAAAGGAAGAGTGATGGCTTGTTGTTTTTTAATCTACTGAACAGCACTAAAAGTCTGTGAAGAGAAGTTGCCACATTTTCAAAGCCACATGAATCATCAAGATTTCAGAATGGAGTCCTGTTTAAAATCTTTGTCCAAATCCTTCAAAAGTCCAAGGCCTTCAAGAGATTCTTTCATTTCAACTTAAAACTGTAACTCTGCCATTCCAGGACTCTGAATATCCACCCTGACTGGGAATTCCAGGAGTTGTAGTCCAGATTTCAGGAGGTCCTGTGTTGAGGAAAGGATAAAACAGCAGTTTTCCTTTCTATCTTGCAACTGAAGACTGTCAATACACTCCCTGAGGTACAAATAATTATGGTCTTCTGAAAATTATTCTACAAAAAGTTCTCAATTCACAACCATTCATTTAGCGATGGTACAAAGTTACAACAGCGCTTTAAAAAGTGATTAATGGTTGTTCCTCATACTTAGGACTGTTGCCGTACCCCCAATATCATGTGACTGTGGATATCTTTGCTTCCCACCTGCAATTCCAAATTCATCTTCAAAATTATTCTCATACCTTGAGAACTCTCTTCTCATTCCTGCCCAGGCTGAAAGAGGTGGACTTTCCTGGTTCGTATCGCTCAGATTTCTAGGAAAGTCACATCTTGGTCAGAGCTGAATAAACTTGGCTCAGCCTTCTCTCTGTTTACTTCATTAGGACAAGGAAGTGCAATTAAGATTCATGGGCTGGCTGTATCCTAACAACCATCTCCCCAGCCACCAATCTTGTAGCATAATTCACCCCTCTGAAGGATGATAAAAGCAATTGAGCTGCAGTGTTCTGCTAGCTTTCCCAAGGTGTACTTCAGCAATGGACTTCCCTTGAAAGAGAGATGGGCCAGGCTCTTTGAAGAATTAGAGAATAACAGAAAAGTAACAGGATAACAGAGTTGGAAGGGACCCTGGAGGTCATCTGTTCCAACCCCCTGCCGATGCAGGAGACCTATATACCATTTCAGACAAATAGCTCCCCAATCTCTTCTTAAAAGCCTCCAGTGATGGAGCACCACAACTTCTGAAGGCAAGTTTTCCCATTGATTAATTGTTCTCATTGTCGTGAAATTTCTCCTTAGTTCTAGGTTGGTTCTCTCCTTGATTAGTTTCCATCTGCTGCTTCTTGGGTGCTTTGGAGAGTAGGTTGACCCGGTCTTTTAGCACTTCCTGTAATTTGGAAACATATAGAATCTACATAAAATCTAAGATTTCCATCAAGTCTAGCTATGCAGCACGTTAAGGAATCATTGAAGAAACCAATCAGTATATTCTAATTGCATGACCAGATGTTTCTTATGCTCTCCTGCCATCCATTTTGAGTAGACATGGAAGAAGTTTTAATGAATTAGATAATGTGCCATGAATCCATAAGAAGATATGGTAATCTCTGCCAGCCTACCCAAAGTCTCTGACTAAGTTGATGTACGATGTTAACCCTGGCTGTAAGTGGGAATCCATGACACTTCCTAACCATCCTGGCTAATGATGGGGATTGCTGAGAGCTTCCACTGACCAACATCCAAAGACTTGCCTACTCAGCATCCTTGACCTACACATTCAACATCGTGTATATTTAAATCAGAAAGGCTGCAATTTCACCTTAAGGACAATATGTAATTTCCACACAAACTGAAAACTCATTCCATAATTGTCACAGTGGTGCCAACACCAATTCAAACATAATGGCCATGAAATGGGAGCAAGGCGCTAGCATCTGGTGTGCACATCCATTTGTGCAAACACGCAATAAAGTCTATATTGAACTCTGAAATTATGATTCTACCCAGTCAAGAAGGGGCTTAATTTTGCGTTTTAATGGGGCAGTACCCTTCAGTGCAAATTGTCTTGGGTCAGCAGGAGAATTGGAGTGACTGTGTAGCCCAACTGATTTTATTGCTTCATCAAAAATCTTTGTTCTTCTCCAATTCTCAATAAGCCTTTTAAAAACAAATAATTACGAAGTCTTTGCTGTCAGCAACCATTCATTTTCAAGCGGTGGAATGAGAGAAAGAACAGACCATTACACTGATTAATTTCAAATTAGTACCTTGAGGATGTGAAGCTAACATTGCGCGGAAGGATTCAAGCAATGGAACTTTGCCCCCCATCTCCATCTCTCTCCCGTCAAAAGATGGAAAAACCGGCTCTGTCTTCACTTAATTCCAAAAAGTCCTTAATGAGCTTCTATATATTCATTGAAAGTTTCCACCCCCATTATTCGGGGGAAGTATAATCTTTCACACCCAGATGTCAACTGGAACATTAATGTTTTTAATTACGGGAGGTGGATTAGGGTGCGTGTGATGGAGGTGAGAACTTGCGTGGAAGAAGGTGGGCATTCTGGATGAAAGGAACTCAATGGAGACATCATGCCAACTTCATTACGGTTTTGCATTAAAGACAATGATGCAAAGGAGAAACACAGTTTCTGTCAATGGTCTCTTTTTTCTGCCTAAAGGATTTTGAGCGGAGAGATCGGTCTCGAACCGTGGGATTCTCACTGAGGGCTGGATTCTGGGTCAGTCTAGGACAGAGATGATGAACCTTTTTGGCACCGAGTACCAAAAGCACGTGTGCGCATACCCAAAATGCAATGCACACACACCCCGTGCATGTGCCCTGCCCTCCTGCGCATGCATTCTGCCCCCCATATACACCTCACTCCCTGCACATGCATGGCAGAGGTCCAAAGACCAGTTGGCTGGTGGGAAGTACACGCACATACACGGTGGAGCTGAGCTGTGGCAATGGCAAGCGTGCCCTCAGAGAGGGCTCTGCGTGTCACCTGTGGCATGAGTTTCAGCTTTGGAAGCCATATTGAGACCAGATGCTTCCACACTGCCACATTCTTGAGTCTGGGAAAATGGGAGAGGGGAATTTCTTGGAGTGTATGTGGTTAGACATAATAGCATTCTTTCTCTAAGTCAAGGTCATGTTATGTCTGCACTTGGGTGAGGGGATGTCTCTAGTTGGGATGGAGGGTGATTGGGGCATATGATGCCATGATGGGTGCAGGGGGTAGATTTGTAGTTTTTACTTATTGTAAGGAAGGCCAGAACTTTCAGATTCAGGATTTCCCAGCTGTGCAAGGTTACTATCCAAATAAAACAGAACTTTTGAGAAGATGCCTATCACAAAGTTATTTGTTGGAGTGGAGGTTTTCTGGAATGCCGACAATGAGTGCCATAGGTTCACCATACAGGTCTAGGAGTTTATTAAAGGCCTTATGTCATTACGGTTTCCATTTTTCCTTAAGCTCCAATTTAATTCATATCAGACTTGCAATAATCTTTCTCCATGCATAGGTGGTTCCCAGGTGTTTTGCTGAACCTTTAAAGCTCGAAATCCACTGTTAATTCCCATCCCAAGAGTTGAGAGTCTATTTTATAATGCCAAGTATTCTAATCAATAAGATTGCGTCTTGGGAAACGGGCTATGAAGGATACATATTGTAGACTCAGATGGGCAGGAATGTGTCTAGTTTAAGGAAAAGAAGGACTGGGGGGAGGGGTGACATGATGGAAGTGCTCCAATATTTGAGGGGCTGCCACAAAGAAGAGGGGGTCAACCTATTTTCCAAAGCATCCAGAAGAAACAGAAGGCAGGACAAGAAGCAACGGTGGAAATTCATCAAGGAGAGAAGCAACCTAGAACTAAGGAGAAGTTTCCTGACTGTTAGAACAATTAATCAATGAAACAATTTGCCTTCAGGAGTTGTGTGTGCTTCATCACTGGAGGTTTTAAAGGAGAGATTGGACCATAATTTGTCTGAAATGGTATTGGGTCTCCTGCTTGAGTAGGGGGTTGGACTAGAAGACCTCCAAGGTCCCTTCCCATTCTGTTGTTCTTCTTGGATGTCAGAAATGTTGTTTTGACTACAAAGAGAGGTAGACTATATTCTTGAGTTGTTCCTAATGTTGACATGCTGACAAACACCTTCCTTTATGTTCCAATTGCTCTTCCTTGGTGGGTCAAAACAGAAATGCTCTCCTGGCAACAATCAAGCAGGAAACTTAGAAAGAACCATTGTCTCATGTGTCAATTGTGTGTGCCTGTCTTCATCGTGACAACCCAGCTACTCTCAAGATACCGCTCTATTGTCGTCTGACAGTTTTCACTCTTCACGGTAGGGTTAACGGGCATCTTCCAGTTTATTTATTCTTTGCAAATCTGAACCCAAGTGAGAAGGAAAAATGAGGAATGAATGTCTAGCAAAGCTCCGTGCTCTGAATACGCAACGCCTTGCTTATGTGGGTCTCAAATGACCAAGGCTTTCCAATCCATTACAAAATCACACAAGAACATCATTAGCTCCCAACTATATAGAGGGCAAATGGAACTAAGGTTATGGAAAAGAATTCAAGACAAGAACTCAGAGACTGAAATCCAATTCTGCAAAAATGTTGTGTGTACTTCAGTCAATGGGGGCACACACAGGGACTGGCTGCGGAGTAAATTAGGAAAAAACTCTTGCAGAATAGGAAAAAAAGTTCACACAATTCACTAAGCAAAGCCCAGAAAAGAGGCTAACAAGCTTGTAAATGCCTGCAAGGAATGTAGTTTGGAAGTGTTACACAACCCCCTTGGACAGGAGCTAGTCCTTCTCCATTCCTTTTGAACCCAAATTTGTTTTATTCTAGAATGCAACCCAACCCAGGTTGGATTGTCCTGGGATGAGACAAGAGTCAATCCAGTTTACAAATTTACAAAAAGATTTCAAGAGGTACCTTTTTTCTGGAGGCACAATTCTGGTATGCAACGATCAGAACTATCCTCAAAAGTCAAGAAGGTGACCACAAATGGTGCAACTGAAGCTCTGCCTGTTTTTCTATGCATGGCACACCATTGGGTCAATATCTTGACTTTTGGGGCTATGCTCTGAGGACCCTCTGACTTCAATAAAGGCCTTGTAACATCCAATACCTGCAACTTATGACTAACACATTTGTCAAGGTAGGGAAGGAGGAGGAGGGAGGAAAGGAAGAGAGAGGAGAGGAGGTGAGGGGAAGAGGAGAAGAGAAGCAAAAGAGAAGAAAAGCAGAAGAGAAGAGAAAGAGAAGAGAAGCAGAAGAGAAGAGGAACAGAAGAGAAGCAGACGGGAAGAGGAAGAGGAGGAGAAGAGAAGCAGAAGAGAAGAAGAGAAAAGAAGAGAAGCGGAAGAGAAGAGAAAGAGAAAGAGAAGAGAAGAGAAGAAAAGCAGAAAAGAAGAAGAGAAGAGGAAGAGAAGAGAAGGGGAAGAGAAGAGAAAGAGAAAGAGAAGAGAAGCAGAAGAGAAGAGAAGAGAAAGAGAAGAGAAGAGGAAGAGAAGAAAAGAGGAAGAAAAGAGAAGCGGAAGAGAAGAGAAAGAGAAGAGAAGCAGAAGAAAAGAGGAAGAGAAGAGAAAGAGCAGAGAAGCAGAAGAGAAGAGGAAGAGAAGAGAAACAGAAGAAGAGAAGACAGGAGAAGAGAAGATGGAGGAAGAAGCGAAGAGAAGCGAAGAGAAGAGAAGAGAAGAGAAGAGAAGAGAAGAGAAGAGAAGAGAAGAGAAGAGAAGAGAAGAGAAGAGAAGAGAAGAGAAGAGAAGAGAAGAGAAGGACTCCAAGTTGCTTTCCTTTCCGGTTAACCTTCTGCTTCTTTCCTGAGATATTGTCAGCTTCCTATATCTCACCACTCTTTCAATCTCTGTTCGCTCTTGGATGACATAAGAGGCATCCCTCTAATTAATTCTTGCCATTCCTCCCCACCTCACCTTCCCAGCATTTGCCTGAGGAAGCCAAAAAGTCCCGCTAAGTCTGACTACCAGGATGGAGATCTTTGGCCCAGAGAGGGAGTCACCTGGATTTCAAGGCAGCCCCTGGTTATATTTTTCCTCAGCCACTACTGATGTTCAGAAAATTAAAATGTTAAATCCGGACTCACGGTTTTGCTTTTGCATCCTATTTGTGAGTCTCACAACATGTTGCCAAGACTCTTGGCCTCCTCTTTGTGCCCCTGCCTCTATTTTACCACAACGTGTCAGCTACCTGAAGAGAAAGAAGCTAGCACTTTGCAGCACGCCTACCGATGTAATTAACAGACCCTTGTTTTAATTAAAGTCACAGAGGATGCCCGCTACGTTTCTGACGCCCCATCCAGGTGAAGCAAATGACAGGTTAAAATCCACAAGTCACACACACAATGGATGTGCCAGATATCCATGGACCCAGCTTGGGATCTGTGCTGAATCGCCACAACGCGAGGGCTGCGTGGGCCCTAAGCCACAGGTGGGAGGGTGGGAGCCTGCAAAGGAAAAGGAGAGGCTCGATCTGGCTGGGTTGGGACCTTATTCTGCTGCCAGGAAAGAATCCTCTTCACGGGAACAAGGCAAAAACACGGGCAGAGCAAAAGCTGGAGCTCTTGGCTCCAAATTACCAAGCAGGTGTTCCCTCAATCGTCAGCTCTCTGAAATGGAAGATCTGAAGACCAAATGGACTCTGAGAAACCCATTTTTCAATCTATTAGCAGTAGAATTTAGACTTATATACCGCTTCACAGGGCCTTTACAGCCCTCTCTAAGCAGTTTATAAAGTCAGCCTCTTGGCCCCAACAATCTGGGTCCTCATTTTACCCACCTGAGAAGGATGGAAGGCTGAGTCAACGTTGAGGCGGTCAGGATTGAACTTCTGCAGTCGGCAGAGTTAGCCTGCAATACTGCATTCTAATAGAAAGGAAGGAAGGAAGGAAGGAAGGAAGGAAGGAAGGAAGGAAGGAAGGAAAATAGCAATAGACTTATATACTGCTTTACAGTGCTATCACAGTCCTCTCTAAGCGGTTTACAGAGTCAGCCTCTTGCTCCCAACAATCTGGGTCTTCATTTTACCAACCTCAGAAGGATGGAAGGCTGAGTCAACTTTCAGCCTGGTGAGATTCGAACTGCCAAATTGCAGGCAGCCGGCAGTCAGCAGAAGTAGCCTGCAGGACTGCACTCTAACCACTGCGGCACCACGGCTCTGTATATGTATATGTACATGTATACATATAATATATGTACTGCATATTTCCTATTTCTGATTTCTACTCTGTATACAGAGAGAACAAGTCTGGAGTTGATTTACTGGAAAACAGATGTAACTAGACATGGTAATACAAAGCTCTGAATTCAGGTGGGAGACACAGAAATTCCAGCCGGGATTATGTAAAACCAGACAGCCCTCTAGAAAAAAACCAGGCAGCCCACAAACAATAAAGAAGCCATTGTGGATTAACTCCTCCCATTAAAAAGAAGAAGAAAAAAGAAGGGCATTGCATATTTTTTCCTTTCAAGATGACGTCACAGACCTCATAGAAAGCAATGCTGGCTAACCAGTTTATCCCTCTTTCCAGACACATCTTGGAGACTCAACGCTACCAAAATGGAGCCTGGTCTACTCTTTCCAGTGCAGCTGCAAATCATTAAGGATTATCCAGTTGGCAGAGCTCTTCATTTGCATTGGAAAGAACATGTTGACTTTTGGCTGCCCCCTGAGAGCCAAGCTAATTGAAAAAGCCTTAATTGTTATTACAGGAGGCTGGAGCCAAAGAAGGAGAGGTGGTAAAACCTTCAAGCAGTCCATTTGGCTTAATTGCAAACTGAAGAGCCCTCCGTTTCACTGCTGCAGCCATGTTATTGTGAGGCTTCCTGAACCTTAAGGTGGAGGAGGAAGATAAAACCGGTCAGTCCTGGAGGAGATCCACCCTGACTGCTCTTTCGAAGGCCAGATCCTGAAGATGAATTCAAAGGCTTTGGCCACCTCATGAAAAGGAAGGAGTCCCTGGAGAAGAGCCCAATGCTGGGAACGATGGAAGACAATAGAAGAAAGGGGTGACAGAGAATGAGATGGCTGGATGGAGTCACTGAAGCAGTCGGCGTGAGCTTAAATGGAGGAACATTGTCCATGGGGTTGCAGTGGGTCAGATACAACTTCGCAACTAACAACAACAACAACAACAACAAAGAGGAGGAACTTCTCACCTGCTCCTCTTGCAAAGGGACTTCAAGAGCCACATCTGAAGTTCATAACATATGGAACAATTTGGGGTCCTCAAGTCAGTGTGGACTCCTCATGATTGCCTACGGGGTTCTTGGCCAGGTTTTTGGAAGTGTTTGCCTTTATCCTGGCCTTCTTCTTGGGACTGAGAGAGAGGGACTGGCCCAAGGTCACCCCACCACCTTCATGCCCAAAGCAGACAAGATCTCATGGTCTTCAGGTTTCTAACATGGCGAAGCTAGGGAAGGGAATGATGATTATCAACCCCCTCTACAGCTACCTAAAAACAGAGAGCAAGGCCACTGATGATGTTGCCTAGTTGGGTAATGAAATGTCTTCAAGAAAACCACCAAGTTCAGAGCATACTAAGGACCCCACAGTCCTCTTCCTCCTCCTCCTCTTCCTCATTCTCCACAAACCCCATTCCCTTCTACCATTGATGATGCTACCTAGTTGATCATGAAACACCTGCAAGAAAAGAACCAAACTCAGTGAGTACCCAGAACCCCACAATTGACACAACTGAACACCTAGGACCCACAATTGATTGGAATTTAAATCCATCCCAAAAGCAATCGGTGGTTCCACTTCCAGAAACTGATCAACAGATGGTCTTGTGTAGCAAGTGATATTTGCCTCATCAAGGTATCCATCAGTGTCCTCAGATGCCATAAGCAACATCTGGAGGCTGTGGGGAGGACTTGGCCAGGGCCCAACATTGGTATCTTTCAGGCAATACACAAATGACTGAGGACAAGCTCTGACAGTTTCGTTTTTCATGATTACCTTACCCAGGTTCATCTCCTCCTTGCATTGCCTGCTTTGCCTTAAAAGGTGGGATGCCACCATCTTCTAGGACAGGGATCTCCAACCTTGGCAACCACTTTAAGACTTGTGGACTTCAACTGCCAGTAGTTGAAGTCCACAAGTCTTAAAGTTGCCAAAGTTCTAGGATCATGGTCTTTCTGTGGATCGGCTATTTGGGATTAGAGGTCACGGACAGCATCCTCTCAAAATGAACACTATGCCAGAAGAAAGAGAAAGTCTTCCTAACACCCCTTTTCTACACATAGCAAAATATCCTCAAAGAGGATATTATTTTATCCTTGGACTGTTCACTTAAAAAGGCTTCGGTTTTTCACACTGGATTAGCCCTTTTCATCTTTAACAATCTCTGGCTCGAAAATCATAGGTCATATGATGTAAAAGCACAGCGATTTCCTTTTCCCCGACTGCTCTGAATAATCCATGCTTCCATAAGAAAATACTCCTAACCACAAAAGAAATTCCATAGGTGCTTCTATGTGGCAGAGTTCATAGACTCCTCCTCACTTCCACTGCAAGGACGTTCAATGAGGACCTAGGAAAAACCTTGCTGAGTTCCTCCCATTGGGCAGGAGATGAATAGGACGATGGTTCTGTTGCTGCCTTCAAGACATGAGGCAGACTGCAGAAGATTAGAGTGATGGACCACCTGCTCCCACCCATAGGAATTCAAAGATAGATTGACCCTGATCTGGGAGGTCCCGTGTAGACCCTCATGAATTGCTTCAGTCCTTGTAGCAGAGAGATGAAGAGAAGCAGCCCAGCTATAAAAACTCAAAATGGGCAGATTGAAGGCCTTTCTTTGCATCTCCAAGGACGGCTGGAAAATGGTCTGTCCGAACCCTGGAGAGCTATGAGAAATCATTGCTGACAATCCATGGCTCTATCCCCTACCCCACTGGAAGAAGGGATGGGATGCAATTTTTTTAACTACTAGTTCTCTGGGCATGGCTAGCTGGACATATCAGACTAGGTGGGTGTGGGGTTTTTATTTTTTGGCCTACTTGGCATCAGGGAAGCCACCTGGGTGAAGCAGTACAACAGCGAGGGGGGGATCAGCTGTGCCACATGATTTAGATTAACAAGAAATCTGACAATTTCCTGCTTTCTAGCTAATCTAAATCGTGCAGCACAGCTGATCTTTGGAAAACAGCTGATCACAGGGGAGGAAGGAAATGCCTTGAACTTTGGAGCTACCGGTTCGCGTGAACCGGGCCAAACCAGCAGATTCCCACCCCTGACTGGAAGTCAGCTGCCCCCTTAGGATTATGATAAAGGAATTGCCTATTTAGTTTTACACATTCTGACAGCAGCAAGGATTAGTTTTGCAAAATTCTGTAAAAATGAGAATACCCCATCAGATGAAGAGGTAATCAGGAAAATCCTAGAATGTGCTGAGATGGACAGATTAACTTTTTAAAAAAAGAAAAAGAAGACTCACAATACTATTTGACATGGAATAGATTTTACGAATGGTTAAAACCAGAGTAGAAGTTAGAGGAAGAACAACAATGAACAATCTGATCAAAAACAGGGATGGTGTAAGTTATAAGTACTAAAAATCTGAATGAACTAAACACAAAGAATGGGAATTGTACTGTATGGGAACTATCATAATATTATTAGAGTTGTTAACTTATGTGTTATTATATTATTATTAGTAAATGGGAGAATATTTTTTACATATTAGCTATGTTTTTTGTGTTTTTGTAAATAATATACCCAGTCAAAATGCTGTATTAAAAAATGTTTATGAATAAAATCTAAAAAAATTTTTTTTAAAAAAGAAGTCAGCTGCCCCCTTCTTTTTCCCAACAGTAAAGCCATTGGATGTGTAGCCATCACTGCAGAGCTGCAAGGGATAATCGTAGGAGACCAGAAGGAAACTTTCTCCAACTGTGCCTGATCTGTATATTTGACTAAGGCATGCTATTCATGGTTTTCTGCCCAAATTTCACCCTTTCCTTCTAAGGAAACTCTTCCAACTCGCTGCTCGTTGGGTTGACTCTGTTGCTTCCTGCAGCCAAATTCTTTTACCCACATTTCTTGGTTCGATGAGGGACCCCATTTGAGCTTCTCTTATTAACCAAACAAATAAAAATAAAATAATAAAATAAAATCTCTCCACCAAACTTTGAGCAAGCAATCAACTCTGATTACCCAACAACCCGACCTTGAGCAACAGACAATCATCCATGGTTCAGGCAGCACCAACTCAGCTGTGGATGTTCCCAGCATCTTTCAGGAAACAAGGTAAATGAGGGGTCTTGCAGGCAGGTAAGGGCGACAGGGGAAGCAATAATCCTAAAGGCTGTCAGAATTGGGGGGTGTGCTGGGGGGATTGCATTATGCTCAAGCTGATAAGCTGCACCTCACTGGTTGGTTCCGTTAATTTGGCTTTTACAAGGGCTTGCAGACATTGCAACCTCGGTTGTTTAAACTCCTCCGTGCTGTTAAAAAAATGACATTCTCTGTCTGTGACTGATTTATGGGTCCTCTCTCTCTCTGCTCCTCTCTTCTACCCCACCCCTGCATGCCACTCAGGCTAGAAGAAGGGGGGGCAAGGCATTTACATTTTCTGAATGGGCTAATCACAAATTTGTACTTCCCACGTGAGTGCGTGGAAGGCGTAGGAGGTGAAGGCTGGGGAATCAAAAATACAATATTGCTTTGGGGAGAGAGAAGGTGGGGGAGGTAATGAGGGAGGCATAGAAAGAGCTCCCGTTGCACTGGCAGCTCCTGCAGTTGTGGGATGTGTGTGTGTGTGCGCACGCAAGGGGTGGGGTTGGTGTTAGAATCAGACAGAGCGAAGGAAGAGGCACTTGGGGAGGGGGCAGGCCAAGAAAATACAGTGGGGACGAACAATTGGGATAGGAGGGGATTCGTGCCAAGAATAGTTGACAATAGTGAACTGCTTTAGACTTTCTCAGGGAGGGTCGACTTTGGAAAAATGGAGGAAAAATTGTGTTCTTTCTATTCAGTATAATTGAAAGAGGACATCTCTATCCTGATGTCCTGGCATCGTTTCAGAGCCAGGTGCAAATGGAAGGTCACAGTTTAAATGATCTCTCTCTGTGTCTCTCTGTCTCTGTCTCTCTCTTTGTGTGTGTGTGTGTGTGTGTGCATCTTTCTCTCTCTGTCTGTCTCTGTGTGTCTCTCTCTCTGTCTCTCTGTCTCTGTCTCTCTCTGTGTCTTTGTGTGTGTGTATCTGTGTGTGTGTGTGTGTGCATCTCTCTCTCTCTCTGTCTGTCTCTCTCTGTGTGTCTCTGTCTCTCTTTCTGTCTCTTTCTGTCTCTCTGTCTCTGTCTCTCTGTCTCTGTGTCTGTGTGTGTGTCTCTCTGTGTGTGTCTGTGTCTGGGTCTGTGTGTATGTCTGTGTCTCTCTCTGTGTGAGTCTCTCTCTCTCTGTGTGTGTGTGTGTCTCTCTCTCTCTGTGTCTCTGTCTCTCTGTCTGTCTCTCTGTCTCTCCCTCTCTGTCTCTCTTTCTAACACAACCAAAAAACATGCATATGCCCACATATCAAGCTTCCCATGAATATAGCAAGCAAACAAATGGGGCATTGTTCTTCCAGACTAGATTTCCAGATGCAGGAAGGTGGAGGTTTTTTTTAATCTTATAGGAGGATCACTGCAAACAGCCGGCCCGTCTACCATCTGCAGCCTGAAATAGGCTAATCCAGGCAAAGGTGAAGCAAAGGTCCTTTGAGCCCACTTCAAAGAGGCCACTTTCTGTCTCTCTCCCATTCTGCTGCTTGGACCAACATCGTTAGGGAAAGATTTGCTGCACCATCCAGCCATTCAGGTTTTCCTCTCTTTTATCCTGCAGCTCTTCATCCACGGACTTTCTAACACTCTGCTTTCACAGCATGAGGCTCGCTGTCTGATGGACTGAAGCCCTTTTGAATAGCTAATTATAAGGCCCAGGTAAAGAGATCCTACAGGAGGTGAAAAAGGACTTTTGCTGATACAAGTCCAGTGTGGTGGCCTAGAGCACCTGAAGCAAAGCTGGCTGAGGAATTCTGGGAGTTGAAGTCCACAAGTCTTAAAGTTGCCAAGGTTGGAGACCCCTGCTCTAATAAGATCCCAGGCCTTTGGGTTCAGGATCAGGTGTCTCTCTTCCCAAGAGGCAATTATTTGGAGAGGAATGGCAAGTCCTGCCAAGGCTGTACTGCAACAGACTTTGAGATGGGAGCTCCATGGATTATTTTAGGTAGGGGCTATGGTTTCATAGTGGCTGTTTTATTATAGTAAACCGCTTTGAGTCTAGGGAGAAAGCAACCTCAATATCCATCATGAAATAATCCAGGTGTAGTCTTCCTTATCAAACGGATGGGGAGAGGAAATTGGAAGTAAAGCCAGGAGAACAAGAGCAGCCCCACAAGGAAAAGAACTTGGTGAGGGGCCTTGGCTCTGGGGATTGGAGAGGGCAGTGGGGTGAACAGATGGGGAGGAGAGGAGGAGAGGGCTCCTTGTCTGTAGGGCCTTGCTGGGGACAGGTTTCTGTGAGCATGGTGGCCCTGACTGCCAGCCAAGTCTGGCACATCAGCTGCCTCCAACCTTCCTTCCACCAACAGACCATCAGTCACGTCACATCAAAGCCTTTTTAGCAGCGTCAGACGTGGGGTTCAGCCTCCAGTCATCACAGATCAAAGGCTGGAGAGGAACCTGAAGCGTACATGCATCAAGCATTCACAAGTGGAGGGCGATTGCTTGGCCAACTCCTTTCTTGGTCTGTGATTCTGCCCTAGCAGCAGGGGAGCCATGTTGCCCTACGGTGGGGGGGAAATATTAAGAGTCTGCACGCATCTTTTCAGATTCACTACTCTCTTGTATTTAAAAGGCATCAGTTTCTGCAGAGGCTACGCAGCTCACTTCATCAGGAGCCTGGAGTGACTAAAAGGATTTAGGATTTAAATTGGGATAAGGCTGGTCAGTGCAGACTGGCAGGAAGGGTCATTATAGACTGATGCAGGTCACAAAAACCTTGTTAATTAACTGTTGTAAAGAGTTAAAAAAAAACCCCACCATTATGTTTGTTGAGGCTTCCTAAGATAGAGCAACATCTTTCCACGTATATAAAATCCACATTCACTCACTCAACTGCGCTGGTAAAATGATCACTGTTCCCAACCATCTACTTCCAAATCCGTAATTTGGTGTCTGAGGAAGTTCAAGTGCTTTGATATTATGACATTGGCCTTGTTTTGAGTCTGGAAGTTTTTAAGAAGAGGTCGGACAACTATTTGTCTGAAATGGTAGAGGGTTTCCTGCCTGGGCAAGGGGTTGGACTAGAAGACCTCCAAGGTCCCTTCCAACTTTGTTATTCTGTTATTCTGTTATGCTGTTATCCTTCCTTCCTTCCTTCCTTCCTTCCTTCCTTCCTTCCTTCCTTCCTTCCTTCCTTCCTTCCTTCCTTCCTCCCTCCCTCCCTCCCTCCCTTCCTTCCTGTTAGAATGCAGTATTGCAGGCTAACTCTGCCGACTGCAGGAGTTCAATCCTCACTGGCTCAAGGTTGACTCAGCCTTCCATCCTTCCCAGGTGGCTAAAATGAGGACCCAGATTGTTGGGGAGCAAGAGGCTGACTCGTAAACTGCTTAGAGAGGACTGTAAATTGGTATATAAGTCTAAGTGCTATTTTCCTTTCCTTTCCTTTCCTTTCCTTTCCTTTCCTTTCCTTTCCTTTCCTTTCCTTTCCTTCCTTTCCTTCCTTTCCTTCCTTCCTTCCTTCCTTCCTTCCTTTCCTTCCTTCCTTCCTTCCTTCCTTCCTTCCTTCCTTCCTTCCTTCCTTCCTTCTCCATCACTGGAACTTTTTAAGAAGAGATTGGACAACTATTTCCCTGAAATGATATAGGGTTTTCCTGCCTGGGCGAAGGGTTAGACTAGAAGACCTTCAAGGTCCCTTCCAACTCTGTTATTCTGTTATTCTGAGTCCTGATGTCGAAGCTGTGCCCATGAATTCTCTTGCGTGAAGAGCTACCTAACGCAACCATTGATTCTTCCACCAGCCTGCTGTTAACATCTATTGGACAAGAAGTGGATTTTTTCCTGCTGTATTTCGCTAAACCTGATCTATTAGAACAGCACTCTTTAAATATTTACTAACTACCAGCCAGAGCTGTTTTACTTTGACAGCAGTTCCTTCGCCTGCCCTGAGAGCTTATTAACAGCCTGTGTTGCTGGAATTAGGGGAAGCAATCAATTGGCAAATTAAAATTATTTCAATTATGAGTGAGGTCTTAAGCCAGCAGGGGCTTCCTCCAGAAACCGGGTTAGGTACAATAGTTCTGTATCCTTTGTTTAATTAATAAGGTATTTGGATTATTGAAGAGCAATCAGTATGCACCTGAAACCATTATTATGGTAATAGGGGGTTTCTGAGGCTAAGTGAGAAAGTGTGATTTATGGTGAGATTCATTTTAACTCCCGTGAAAAGTCAAGTAGGCCTTTAGAGCTGCCCTTTCTTCAAAACACATCGATAGGAACACGGTTTGGTTTTTAATTTGATGGCATTTTAATTAATTGCCACTTGATTTTTTCATCTGGCCCTGGAGCTTAGGGAAGATAAGGAGGATGGGTCACCACCAGGAGACCAGGGCTGTGAGCCAAACCAGGGGGGGCGGGGGAAATCAGACAATCACCAATAAGAAGGCAACGATCCTTCCACACAATGGCTATGAAAGCTGTAACAGGCTTGTCCATGTAAGCCACCGAGAATAAATATGACTCAAGCCCATCTGTTCCTGTTTACAAGCTTCTTCAGCAGAAGGTACAGAGGACACCAGAATCCTACCTTCGCTGCATAGACCAGAGGTCTCAAAACTTGGCAATTTGTGGACTTCAACTCCCAGCATTTTCCAGCCAGTAACGTTGATGTCCACAGGTCTTAAAGTTGCCAAGTCGGGAGACCCCTGGCATGGACTGGTGCCAACCAGCACCTCTAGGGAAACAAGTATTGAGTAGGGAAGGCCTAGAAATGTGGGAAGCAGATTGGTGCCTGGGTGCTCGCCCAGGGGGTTAGGGAAACTCTACAGAAAAGCAAAGGGTTTGAAGAAAGTCATACTTGGCATGTACTGAAGCTTCTAAAGGTGGAGATATACCCCCTTAGCTATGATGCCAATCTTTGTCATCTGAGGTTCAGATTAACAGAGTCAGAAGGGACCTTGGAGGTCATTTAGCCCAACCCCCCCCCCCCACCCAAGCAGGAGACCCTACAGATGGCTGTCCAGCCTCAAGATACAGAATCACAGAGTAGGAAGGGACCTTGGAGGTCTTCTAGTCCAACTCCCTGCTTAGGCAGGAAACCCTACACTACTTCAGACAAATGGTTATCCAACATCTTTTTAAAAATGTCCAGTGCTGGAGCATTCACAACTTCTGGAGGTAAGTTGTTGTTCTAACTCTTCAGAAATTTCTCCTTAGTTCTAGGTTGCTTCTCTCCTTGGTTAATTTCCACCCATTGCTTCTTGTCCTGCCTCAGGGGCTCTGGAGAATAGCTTGACTCCCTCTTCTTTGGGGCAGCCCCTCAGATATTAGAACAATGCTATCATGTCACTCCTAGTGCTACCCGATTCTAGCAACCATTCTTTATAGGTTTTAGTCTTTTGGCTTATTACTTAAAAGCTGTTAGCAATGAAGCCTTCTGGTTTTTCCTGGTCCTTACATAAGCCACATTGTATGACTTTCGGCTTCACGCAATCATTTCTGCGTTTGTACCCTTCAGTCAATTGTTTTATCATAGCATTAAATCCTCTTTATGGGGTGCTTGTTCACCTGCTTGCCTTAAGTCACCTGGCATCCGAGTTCCTATTTTGTTTTGGTTTTATAAAAAGTTGGCATTTCTGTTCTTTTTTGCAACTCGCAGCAGCTGTCCTTTTTCACAGGCCAAAAGGCTGAGTCTCCTTCCATTGCTTGGGAAGAAAACACGCCCTGTCAAATCAAGTCAGCCAGCGCCCAGAAAACTGAAGGCACCTAACTGAAGGGCTGAGCTTACACAACATGCTAAAATCTAAACCCAGGTAAATAAAATACACTTCTGCCCAAATATGTATATTGCCAAATCAACACAGTTATGGATAATAGCCTTATTTGCACAACAGACTGAAATGAACATGCTGTGCCACAATTAACCTTGTTTTACTTTGACGGACTTGTGTGAAGGCAGCCAAGAATTCATGAAGTCAAAATACCCTACCCCCACCAAAAAGGATCCATCAAATAATCTATCATCTTTCTCAGTTGCCATTCTTTCAGGTGGCATGGTTGGCTATAAGGTGCAGTTTTGTTTTATAGAGAACTTTGCTAGCTCGATAAGAGTCCATTTTCCATTTTCTCCTTGTGCTCCAATGTTCTTGTTCGGTATAATTTTGGATTCTTGCAAGCAACAATTGATTGGGTTGGTATTTAAGACAGGGATCCTTTAAAGCAGTCATGAAAAATAGTGTGAAAACTCCCAGTTATGGAAACAAATCTTGTCTCTTGCTGTATGTAAGTGCACAAAACCCCAGTCTTCCAGGGAAATCATTGTTCTGGGTTTTCTAACGTTTTTCAATATTTCCTTTTTGTTAACAAAAGGGCAAAACAAAAGCCACCAATTTAGGTTGCCAGTAGCAACCCACAAAAATTTGTCTGAAGCCCATAAACGTCCTTAAATGGGGAATAGCTATGCTGCAAAAAGTCTTTGTGTGATTATATTTACATGAAAAAAAAATAGATACTTAGAGATGTTCCCACAGAAATGGCTGCGTGTTTGCAAAGAAGAGAGCTGCTTCTGATTAGCAACTCCCCTCACTGTTCCACAGAACTTCTGTGACTTCTGAACTAAGGCTCTTCAATTCTACCAGCACATTTTCATGCCGTCTTGTATCAGAATATTTTAAAAGCATCACTGTGCTAAGGCATCCTGCACTCTGCCTCAGGCAATCTTCCCAGCCCCATAGATGAATACCCTACTGGAAGAATGGGACAGGGCTACAGATGGCATTGCAAAGTGGCCCTTTCTCAATAGTTTTAGAAACTCTCATGGCCATTCAGCTCAGAGGTGGCACCGTTTGTGCCAGGGGGCTTTCCCAGAAATAGTCAAGGCTGGTAGTCAAGCAGAATTACTTAAAAAAATAAACACTATGAACAAAATAACGCCCCCCACACACACACACACACACCCCTTCTTAAAAGGACTGCAATATTTTGACTTGGGCCAGATTTATTTTACCCTATAGATGGAAATTGCAATCAACTTTCTCCTGATTTCTGGAGAGGAAGAAGTAGCCATAGACCAGATATAAGTACCAGAAAGATGGGTTGGCAATAAAGTTACCCCTATGCAGAATGGGAACAAAGATCAATGACCTCTGGAGAGTATTGAGCAAAGCAAACTGAACAGCTAAAACCTTGGAGAAATCTAGCAGCATCGTTGGGTATAAACATTTAATGAGAATAGACACAAGTGCATAAATAGGGTTGTGTTCAGCGGCTAGCCTGTCTAAAGATGTCTGGGCTGGCCCAATGGTTATATTACCTCATTCCCATGAAAGAAAAAAAATAGTGACAAGAAAGAGCTGTGATCCTCTCCTATATCGGTACCAAAAAGCACAGAATCCCTACCTTCGACAAGGCAAAGGAAAGCATCCGCATTCTATAATGGTCACAGCTTCAGTGCCAATCAATCCTCATATTTATTCACAGAGTTAAAGAAATGACTTGACAAGGCAGGAGATTTACCGTTCTAAAATTTGAAATTTGATAGATTGGCATTTCTCCACCTATTTCGGGAAATGGTTCCATCTGACATTTATTGAGTGACATTATCAAAGTATTGTACAATATATATTTGAAAGAGGGGAGGAGGAAATCTATGCATCTCGGATATTCTGTTGCTCTCCAGCCAGCCAGCCAGCCCAAACTCTAGACATTTTCTGTTCTGCAATGCAAACTCATCCATAAAACTTGACGAATAAACCCTGCCCTGCCGCTCTCTTTGCCTCCTTACCTTCAAGCCATAAGAGTCCGGAGAACAAGGCTTCCTGCGGACTTGCTCTAACTATCACTTTCCGCCTTTCGGTTCTTCTCTTCCGAGCTTGTTAAGCGACTTCTCGTTGCCTCTGGCTCTCTGAGCGAGATCCCGGAGAGATGGACTGCTCTGAGTCTTGCCAACCAAGCATGGATTAAACCCCCGTGGAGAAGAGATGCTAGCCCGTCTCCCCAGTTTCACCCTCCCCTCCCCCCAAAAAAGGATGGGTCTAAGGGTTGGGCAGAAGCTCCTTCAGCCGAAGGGGACTCGCCGCTCCCAAAGCAACTAAAAGGAGAGAAGAGGAGGAGGGGATTCTGTCCAAAGTCCAATAACTAGTGCTCATTCTCCCCTGGAGCCTTCAGCCCAAATGGGGCTGACACTTTCTTCTGCTATCCTGTTGTTCCGTCTCGCCCAGCCCACCCCCCGCCCCGCACGCTTTATTTTCTAGCAGTGTTAAAATACACGCACACCGGGGGGGGGGGGTCTTCTTGGAAGGAAGCTGCTAAGAGCGAGTCCTGGCGGCGGGATTGGGAGACGATTCAGCACCAAGAGGAAGGACAGCTCCGCGGGGATGAAGGGAGAGCCGGCGCCAGGCAGCGGAGGGGAGGGAGGGAGGGTAGGGTTGGGTTGGGTTGGGTGTCAGCTGGGCTGGATTGGAGTGCGCGGTGCTGAGTATCCTCCTGAGGGAAAATTTTCCCCTGACCCGCCTGTCCCCGCCATACCGAGCCAGGAGCCTCCTATGGGATGCAGCTGCCTGGCTCTGCCCCACCCACCCCCGGGCAGAAGAGCCTTCCACTCCCCAACCCACTTGGGTGTCTGTGTCTGGCAGACGCACCACAGAAGAAGAAGGAGACGCAGGAGCCAGACGGGCAGAAGGTCGCGACGGGAACGGAGGGAAAGAGCAAGAGGTTGGGACTAGATTGAGATTGGATCCCAATTCAGACCCTGGACAAACGCCAAGGGACGTCAAGATAGAATCAATCAGGCCTTGTGATGAAACCTCTGCCAGTAGCATGGGTACATCCTGAATTGTTCAGTCAGGAATTTTGGGGGGGAGGGGAAGTTTCTAGAGAACAAAAACAGGAGAAAAAGGAGCAGATAGAACAGAAGGCATTTGTCAGAGAAAATGCCAGGAGGAGGAGGAGGAGGTGGTAGGTGGAGATAGGATGGCATGGAGCAGAAAGAAAGAGTTGGACTAGCAAAGCAGGATGAGAGAGAGAGAGAGAGAGAGAAATCCTTCGAGAACACTTGCTATCAACATCACTCTTGGTGGCTGCATTGATCCCTCTGTCAACAATACAGAATAACTCAGGCCATGGCTATCAAACATCAAAATATCTGCCAGGCTGTCCCACCTCATTTACATAGACGATCTGAAGCTGTCTGGCAAAACACCCTCTGACATAGAATCACTGCTCAACATGTCCATACATACAGCCAAGACATTTCGGTGGAGTTTCAACTGGACAGATGTGCCACCATCACCATCAAATGGGGAAAAATAGAGAAAACTGATGCCTCTTGGAAATAAGGAGTCTGGATGAAGCCGATCATTACAAATATCTGGGCATCCTTCAAGCTGACAACATCAAGCATACTGCAGCTAAGAAGAAAGTTAGTAGTGAATACATCGTAAGAGTGAAGGAGATCTCAAAGTTCAAACTCAAAGGAGGAAATATACCATTAAAGCAATTAACATCTGGGCAATTCCAGTCATTAGATGCACAGCTAGAATAGTGGGGCGTACTCAAGCAGAACTAAATGTCCCCAGTAGGAAGACCAGAAAAATAATGACAATGAATCATACTCTTCATCCACAATGATGTTGAAGACTCCATTTACCAAGGAACATAGGTAGGTATGGAAGGTTGCGTCAGACGGTTAAAGAAGAAAAACGGGGAGCATTGGAAGCACAGTGAAGGACGGAAGGACAATGAAGAAGATGCACTGAAGCAGTATTGGTAGTAGAGTTTTTCAACTGTACTTCATCTATTTGACCCTAGCCACCAAAGCAATCACAGAATTGATTGATCTTTGGTTGTTATAAAGAAGCATTAGGAAATCAAGACCACGGTTATTAAACGATGACCTTGTGCCTTTGATTTGCACAATAAAATAAATTTTGTTAAGTCTGTAAGCCCTGCAGCAATTTTCCCATGGTTTACAGGAGTGGGGAGGAAGTGGGCCCTTCATATGCTAAATCTCTATGTCTTCTCCTGTGCTTTATTTAACCTGAGCCCAGGTTCCTGGCGTAGGTATTTTCCCATCACCCTTTCCATCTGTCTAAGATCATCTGCCTTCCCTAGCAAGCTGCATAGTTATAGGTCAACCCTTATTCTATTTTTTTTTTAAAGTAATTCTGGACCATTATATCCTTTTCTGCTTCATGACAAAGGAAATGCGTAATTTTTTTCCAGTGAGCAATTGGCTGTGCACAGTACAATTGTTGCTTTCAGATTCTTCAAGCTTCTCATAAGCTCAGAAAAATCAACCTAATTATTTTAGACCAGAGAAACCTTTAGCATCTCCCTGATTTGCATTTTAAGTCCCGGAGCAAGAGCGGGAGAGCCAGGAGAAAAAAAATAGCTATTTGAGAAGAAAAACAAAGGGGCAAGGCAGAGGCAAAAACCGTGTGGTCCTGGAAGGGGGATTGGCTTGCAACTGATTTGTTTTCGTGTGCCAAGATGCTGCGCCCAAATCAATATGGCCTTTTTGATTTACCAGCTTCCCTAATGCAAAGGAGGTGTGGAATTGCCCGCCCTTAATAGCCTTATTTATATTGGCTCTCATCCTATTTTTCCCTCTCTCATTAAGAGCAATCATTTGGGTCTTTGGATGGAATGGATTGTGATCTGGCCAGTTTCCCCCACCCGGAGGGGTTGCATCAAAAAGCAAAGGAAACCAGCGACCTGTTTTGCCCACGTGGACCAGCCCTGAAGCAGAAGAGGACCCAGATGGGGGAAGCTTGATTTCCAAAGATGATGGGGGAGAATCTAATTATGGCATGGAGACTTCCCTTCTGCAGATTTCAAGAGGCAGAGAGTTCGGGTGTTGGGCTGATCTATTTGTAGACTCAATTATTGGGGTGAGATGCTCGTATTTTTAAAATCCATCCTGTAGAAAAGGACGAGGCAACGCAACAGACTAATTAGTCATGACAGAGATAGTTGCTGAGGAAGGCAAACAGTGGGAGAGAATTTTCTTTTATCATTATTATTTTTAAAGTGTGTAGGCTGCACTTTCATTTAAACTCACGCGCGCACACACACAAACACACAGGGGGACTTCAGAACGTATGCACTGCATGAACTTACGATTCAATAAAACTTCACTGTAATAAAATTAGGACTATAAAGACCCGAGCAACTCCTAAAGTGTTTTTTTTAATGTTGAGGTGGAGTGAAGACTTTTAATCTGGCCAGTGGCCCCCAAAAGAGACTGTCAGGATTCTGGCAGTTACTCCCCCACCCCTCCCCATTTAAATCATGAGTCTCGAGCCAAACTTCCAAAACTTCAAAAGAATTTATTGGAAGTTAACATGTCCAGCACTGCCTGAGTGTAGCTGACTCTGAGATATATAATTCATTGTCACCCTTGACCCTAGTTTTCCCCCCACCCCCTGGGTGTATCATAATTCATATTCTCCAATGGGATACATCCATAGCCCAGAGTCATCAATCAGGCTCTCCAGTTAGATCTGTGCACTGCAGAAACTTCAGTCACCTAGATACTATCTTTGAAAAACTATCTATGGAATGCACTTTCGATTTCCAAGCTGCTGCACTGCTCTTTCAAACCCCTTTCCCCCCTCCCCTTCTGTTGGCAACTCTACAAAGACCATGGAAATATTTTATGAGTTGACAGAGACTATTCAAAGTTCTGCCTAAGGAGGATTTTTAAAGTTGGGATGCTGGGGTCAATCCTCTGCTTTCCCATCCCGATTTTCTAGAAGATGGAAGCACCCAACAGAGTAGCCTTTCCATGCTTGCTGTCCTCCAGATGTTCAGGGTGACCATTCCTGGCCCACCATAAGCCCCATCTCTAGGGAGACCGCAGCGGAGAGTCCTGGGGGAGTAGATGAACTTACTTCTATTCACTGGGCAATTTGTGCGCTTACAATTTGCAGCCTTCTCAAAGCTTCTGATTGCCCACTGACCTAGTTCTACTTGCAGCTGTATTGATGCAAATGTCATGCCCAAAAGGGAGCAGTTGGTACAGTCCAAAGATTTCAGTTCCTCCATCTAGAGATCGATCAAAGCGGCATCACTACAGTGAGTTTGCACTGGAGAACCAGGAGTGGAGGGGCAGACCAAGCAGAATGGCTCAAAATAAATGTTTAGAGAGCAGGGTCTTCGCACAGAATGCCTAAGCCCAGGTTTTCTCATCGTGGCTTTTGAACATGCCTCAGGGACTTCATTGGCAGATAATGCTAAGCCATAAACTGTGATTGATTAATTGTGTGCCTTCAAGTCATTGTCAACTCTTATTAACCACATAGATAGATGATTTTCTCTGTGACCTGCTCTTCTAAGGTCTCCCAATGAGAAACAAGCCAGAGGAAAAAATATATACAGATACAGTACATACGACCTTCTTTGTTATTATTATCATTAGGATGTCAACACTGTACTAATTCCCAAACACTTTCTGGAAGTTCTTTATCTTGAATGGCTTCCAGAACTTTTTAATAGACATGATTGATGGGCCAATCTTTAATTTAAGGCGCCTGTGTGTGCATACACACTACTCTAGAGGATTAAAAGGAAAGTAGCACTTCCATGTGCAACTGCACACCTACACAAAATAAATCTGAAATAAACTTTAACGTCATTTGGAAACCATTTATATACAGTTAGTCCTTGACTTTTATGACCACAATTGAGCCCAAAATGTCTGTTGCTAAGTGAGGCATTCGTTAAGTGAATTTTACCCCCTTTTACAAGCTTTCCTGCCACAGTCATTAAGTGAATCGTTGCAGCTGTTAAGTTAATAAGCCAGTTGTTAAGTGAATCGGGCTGCCCGCATTGACTTTGCTTGTCAGAAGGTCGCAAAAGGGGATTGCAGGACCCCTGGGGATACAACGAATGTCGTAAATATGAATCGATTGCCAAGCATCTGAAATGTGTGAAAAAAGGTCACAGCTCACTTTTTTCAGTGCCACTGTAACTTAGAATGGAACCAGGGGTGGGATTCAAATATTTTAACAACCGGTTCTGTGGGCGTGGCTAGGTGGGCGTGGCTAGGTGGGCAGGGCTTCTTCCTTTTTTTTCTTTGCAGCACCCCTCCCCCATTTTTTGCCTCCTGGGCCTCAGTAGTAAGACAGTGAGGGGGGTGCCGGCACAGCTGATCGTAGGAACAGCTGATCATCAGGAGAGGGGAAAAAACCTTAAGGAGTGACTGAGTGGGGGAGAACGCAGTCAGCGATGTTGGGCATGAGCACAATAAGGACTGACTGGGCAGGGAGGGGAGGGGCAGGCGGAGAGGGGAGGGGCCAGCCATGGGCATGATTTGCAAGTTCTCCGAACTGCGCAGAATCATAACAACCGGTTCTATTGAACCGGTCTGAACCGGTAAAATCCCATCCTTGCTGTGAACTGTTGTAAGTCGAGAACTGCCTGTACAATAATTTGAAACATAGACTACAGCCACATTCAAAGTCTGAATGTCTTTTAAGATAAGGGTTTAAAGCATTAGATTTCCTCCAAATTAATTAGAAATCCTTGTTAATCCTTAATATAATCTTATTAATTTGACTGAAAGCTTAGCATCTTGAACATTGTTGACACGATTTTAACATTGGTTCTTAAAAGCGCTAAACCGATACACGATTCTCTTTAAGTCTGTTCCAATTCCATGGAAGAAGAAGAAGAATACTTTTTGTTTCTGTTTTCAATTCACCTCTTGTAAAATCTGATGTAATTTTTATAGTTTGCAAATTCTTAATGCATGCTTTTTTTTTCTTTTTGGGTTCTGCCTTACCACATCTATTTTTTTTCTAAAAATAAAAAAATCAAAAACAAATAGTACAACACAGAAAAGCGGTCCTTTCTTGCATTTGCATTTGCATCGAAATTTGTAACAATTGCTGGGCTTTCATCATAACATTGTAGGAGGAAAGACACATTCAATTTTTTTTTTGCAACAAAAGCAAAATCAGGAGTCTGGTGGCAGCTTTTTCTCACTCACAAAATGTTATCAAAAAATTCTAAACCCAACGAACGGTTTGGTTGAAGAGGCGCCGACAGCCCCCTTTTGATATTTTTTTGAGGGGTGGTATTAAAATCCCCTTCCTCACAGACAGTTCTGCTAACATCACTAGAATAAAACATGCACATTCAATTCTCCTGCTTATAAACCGCTGAGGGTTTTTGGGGAAATCGATAATGTTAACTTACCTGCTGCAGCCTGAAGGTACGTCTAATGATGAATTAAGTTGACATTATTCTACACAGAGTCCTTTTTTTAAAAAAAAAACAAAAAACTCCACCTTAAATCTGTAACTACTTGCTTTAGAACAATTTATTATTCCTTGTGAATATTTCTCCTGTACCAGAGCAGGCTCTCTGGGTGTCCCTGGTCAATTAACTGGACTAATTTAAGAGAAACAGTGACTGCCTTAGAGGGCTTCTCTTTAGGGCCAAGGGCAAGTGGAAAGTGATAGATGTAAGTTGCTAAATGGGGCATTTCCCTCCCCCTTTTTGGATGGTGGGTCCCATTTTTTTTTTTTTTTTTACTTTTATGGGTCACCAGGCTGCACATGGCCATATATCTATGTGGGAATTAATTTCCTTCTTGTGATAAAACCCGACTGGATGTTAACAAGAGCAGCAGATACCACGAGCAGCACCTCTCTGCTTGCCTTCCTATCTAGCAAGATGAATGTTCTCCCTCTGCCTTTTGCAAGACTTGCCAGGATAGATAAGGGCCAGGCCGAGTCTTCGGTTCCTGGGAGAAATAAGATGGCCCAGTATACACACAAAACCCAGCAATCCTTTTTGGAGAATGGAGGCCAAAGAGCTGCTTTCTGAACAAAAGGAAGAACGCTCTTGTCTTGGGAAGAAGAATTGGCTTCCTGTATCTTTCGGTGGCTTCGAATTGCAAGGAGAAACAAAGTCTAAGAAAGTTGCAAGGCTCACCTAGGCGAGGAGATTCTTGTTTGATGGATGGGGTTGGGTCAAAGCAACGTTCACCTGAGCTCCGCCAGTTTTCTGCATTCACCTACTAGCACTGGAACAGCCTTGCTGCCATGGGCTGATCTCCTTCCTGCCAGAAGTTCCATTCATGTTTGCAAAATGGACATCTAAAATTAGATCAGCCCAGGCCTTTCCTCTTCTTCTTAGGCATCACATTGACTGTCTTCTGGTCTATTCTCTCTTGACACCATGACAGTATTGCCTCGAATTTCTTTGTCAGGTTCTTATGTGAAGCAAAGGGGAGAAAGGTCTTCCTTCCTTCCTTCCTTCCTTCCTTCCTTCCTTCCTTCCTTCCTTCCTTCCTTCCTTCCTTCCTCCCTCCCTCCCTTCCTTTCTTCTTTCCTTCTTTCTTTCCTTTCCTTCTTTCCTTCTTTCCTCCCAACCTATGTACATCAAGAAACCAGATTATGGCTGAGAGAAGGGTCTGTGCTTCATACTTACAACACACCAGGATGGGTCATATCTGGAGCTACACAAACTACCATAGTAGCTGACCAAAATAGGTTCCCATCATCTGTGGGTCTCCATCAAAGCCACTGATTGGAAGAGCAATTCCAAAACGTGAAAGGAGGAGATGACCATCTGACCAGCTTGTGAGAAAGGAAAGGTCCAAAATCTGGCAGGGTAGTTGGGGGGGAGGGGGGGCTTGACAGGTTCTTTGTATGTGTGTAATGACTATGAGAAGAAAAGTTGGCCTCCAATCTGGATATAATTGGGTAAACATTAGAAAAAAGTGATTTGATTCAAATAAAGAAATAGGAAGGGAATAAAAGAACATCCATTGGGAGGAACAGGAAGTATGTACTCTAAGATATGTTTGGTTTGCTGACAGCTGGAGTTTATATTCAGAGGAGACTTGGGATGGAGGACACTCCTGGGGTAGCAAGAACTCCAAATCCCTCCTCTAGTTACCTCCAGCAAAGTAAGCTTTTTGAATAAATCATGGCCTTTTATGTTTATTTCACTGACTTTGAATCAACTGCTCCCGTTCCGTTTGATGAAAGGGAACTTCTTTCAAAGGGGAAACGCTGAGAAATTCTCATCCTTGTGAAACAGGAGCTCCTGCCCCATGGAAGACCTCAGAAGTTAACCAAAAATGGGGCCTCCTCTGACCAACTCACTGCTGTGCATTTGTTCACTGGAAGGAAATCTGCAATTCTGCATCTGCTGGCAAGACCATTTTGGCAACTGGGTTCCTGTGTTCCCCATTTCTCACAATTAGGAAAACCACAAACCTCGTTAGTTTCCTATAAACCCAGGAAATATTTTAGCCTTGTAGCAAAGGTGCTACAAGGACGCATTAAGCTTCCAATTAACCTGGGTTTCTTTTTCTTTTCTCGCAATAAGGAAAATAATTCCATAAGGCATACTAATTTTCTGCAAGCTATGACAGATTTAACCATCATTGGGGCTGTATTACTACACAGCATGACAGCTGGTAGCAATCCAACCTATTCACAGCAACAGACGGTGCAATGGTGAGTACATCCATAAGGGTTCGTTCAACTTAATATAAGCCTCCAAGATCCGTGCATTGCCTGTCAATCCTCCAAATGGCATTGTGAGTTTTCATTTCACTCTTAATGCAGATGTTCAGCATATGTTCTATTGGAGACCTTCCATTCTTCTAGTAATTAATTGGGACCAAACACCAACAAGTTCCCAGCAAAAAGGGCTCCTGTTTTCTTTGTGGGAAGATAAAAAATCTGTTTGTCTATTCTTGTAGTTCCCATTGCTTTGCGCAATTAATTGCAAGAGAAAAATAACTGAATTTAATTAAATCCTAGCCCTTGCCTTGTGAAGATGGTGAGTAAGGTTGATTAATTTGAAGCCTTTCAACTTGCTCCCTGCTGTCCTGGAGCAGAGATGAGAACTAAGGAAGATATTGCTCTAAACTTCAGCAATTTTTTTGAGGGGTGATGGTGGAGAAATGGCCGGTTGAAGACAGTTCTGCATTTAGACAACTTAGTGGGATGAAAAGCCAGCAACTAAACTGGCTGTTTTTGTAATTCCTCTCTGGATATGGAGAGGAACTGAGATCAGCCACAAATGTTCCATACAGTTGCTCCTTGTGAGGACATTGCAAGACAATAGTCTCCGGCAGATTTAGAGCTCCTGGAAGATGAAGGAATAGCTATCTTTTTGCTCAAAATATAGTCACTGCCTCAAAAGACTCTTGTGTCAGGGTTCCAAGTAACAGACCCAATGCAAACAAAATTCTGAGGCCTGGAGTTTGCTCAAAGTAAGAATTTGTTGTTGTTGCTGTTGTTAGTTGCAAAGTTGTGTCTGACCCATCACAACCCCATGGACAATGTTCCTCCAGGCCTTCCTATCCCCTACCATCTTCTGGAGTCCATTTAAGCTCGTGCTGACTGCTTCAGTGACTCCATCCAGCCACCTCCTTCTCTGCCGTCTCCTTCTTCTTCTTTGGCCCATAACCATTCCCAGCATTGGGCAATTCTCCAGTGAGTCTTTCCTTCTCATGAGGTGGCCCAAAGTCTTGAGTTTCCTCTTTAGGATCTGGACTTCTAAAGAGCAGTCAGGGTTGATCTCCTCTAGGACTGACCGGTTGGATGGCCTTGCAGTCCAAGGGACTCACAGGAGTCTTCTCCAGCACCAGAGTTCAAAGGCCTCCATTCTTTGGCGCTCAACATTCCTTATGCTCCAACTTTCCCAGCCATACAGTGCAACTGGGAAAACCATAGCCTTGACTGTACGCACTTTTGTTGGCAGGGTCATGTCTCTGCTTTTGAGTAGGCTGTCTAGATTTGCCATAGCTTTCTTCCCCAGGAGCAAGCGTCTTTTAATTTCTTGGCTGCAGTCCCCATCTGCGGTGATCTTGGAGCCCAGGAAAATAAAATCTGTCATTATTTCTTCCCCACCTATTTTCCAGGAATTGAGAGGGCCGGATGCCATGATCTTAGTTTTCAAGCCAATGTTTGCACTCTCCTTCTTCACCTGCATCAAGAGGCTCTTTAGTTCCTCTTCACTTTCTGCCATTAGAGTGGTATCATCTGCATAAGAATTTATTAGGAATGTCATATTGGCACAGCTGATGAAAACCCAACACCGAGAGATCTGAGGTTTTCCCCATCCAAACTGAAACCCCAAGTCCTTCCCCCAGGTCCATCCCATGGTCCAATCAAGCCACACTGTCCCAATTCAGTTAGATTCATTCCATGCCTTCCCAGCACCTGTGAGAACAACCTTGGTTCCCAGGGGAAAGAATATTATTATTATGGTTACATAACCCCAGTTATCTCTACCTCCCCCCTTCTGTTCCCACAGCTTCAGCTGGCCTGGTTGTAGCAGCTCTGAAGATGCTCCAATATGGCTTCAAGGCTGACACCTTGATTTGCATACTTCTTTTTCTAATCACTTTTGTAAAATCCTTGTTGACTGCTTATCAATTATTTTCAGACCTGTGGATTGGCATGGTTTACACCACTGAGTGGGTTTCCTTCATCTGTAGCAGAAGAAGTCCACGTTTAAAAACTTTAATCATTGTTGTTTTTGAAATAAACAGCAAAAGGGTTATTAGAACTTTGACTGCGTTTGGTTCAAACCCTGGAAGAGTCACAAAACCTGCTGTGAGTGGGATAGGAAGAGAATCTGTCAAGAGAATCAGAGCCAGAAGAGAAGAGTGAAGAGATCCTGTCAAATCTTTGGTCTTTTGAGAAAGATATCAAGAGTTCAAGCTTCCCCACAGTGGGAGTTTATCAAGACCGGCTAAGCCTTGATTGGGCTGAGGCTAAACCTTCCTATGCTGACTACAGCTTCCAGGCATGCGTGGTGCAAACCCAAGCTACTTTGGTTTGTCAGCCATGATGGATACATCTAGTCAATTCCAATTCATTGAATAAGCCTCAGTTAAACAAATCAT
Source organism: Bungarus multicinctus (assembly GCA_023653725.1). Lineage (NCBI taxonomy): Eukaryota > Metazoa > Chordata > Lepidosauria > Squamata > Elapidae > Bungarus > Bungarus multicinctus. The sequence continues at coordinate 25,781,141 of CM042837.1, forward strand.
GGCTGAATGTGATTTATGAACTATCTTTCTATCTTAAATGGTTTCTTGCTGTCCTACTGAGAGCAGCTCCCTGAAGTCAATCCCATTTGACAGATAGGTTTAAAATCATGCTTCCCCATATACAGACTTGACATAAGAGCAGGATTTATATGTTTTGCACAATGTATGTAATTCAACTTTGGAGTTTGCTAACAGGAGCAAAAAGACAGTTGGGACAATTCATGGAAGACCTGGAAACCCTGTAGCTGTTAGTTTAGAGCACTGTTTTTCAACCTTGGCAACCTGAAGAAGGGTGGACTTCAACTCCTAGAATCTCTCAGCCAGCCATGATGGCTGGGCAATTCTGGGAGTTGAAGTCTGCCCATCTTTGAGTTCCCAAGGTTGAAAAACACTGTCCTAGAGCAGGGGTCTCCAACCTTGGCAACTTTAAGACTTGTGGACTTAAACGCCTAGAATTCCTCTCTTGGAGTTGAAGTCCACAAGTCCAAAAGTTGACTCCTGTCCTAGAGGCAGTGGGACTGCCTCTGAAGGTCACATGCTAAGAGAAACAGGTGGGCTTCATTCTGCAGTTGGTTGACCCCTGGGAAAACAACTGCTAGGTTCAATGCATCAGGAGTTCCATTCGGCAGGATACAGTTTATATTCTAACGAAGAATTAATAAAATACTGAATGCTAATTAATGTACAAAATCACCCAGAGCATTTTAATATGCCTGAGATGTACTTCATTATAAACTTTGGATAACATCCAGGAAAAATCTTCAACCAACTCTGAATTTCTAATGTGTTTTCTACGATTGTTTTTCGTTCACAGTTGTCTACTTAATCTTAATACAGCTGAAGGAAACTAGTCCTGTATTCCAGTTATTATTCCAGATGCTCTGAATTCAAGTCTGGAACAACCAACAACTTTTCATCAAACAATTGTGCCTCCAACTACAGTGGTTAACTGTGTGCTCAAATCTACACAGCCCAACATCACTTGGGAACAAGTCTTGTTAAATGACAGTGGATAAAAAGACATTGGCCAAATCTTGAGAATGTTGTAACTTCAGGCTTCCCTGGAGACTGGAAGACAGCTGTACATAAAATTCAGCCAAGGTTACATTACTAACTCCCAAATGTTAAATGTTATAGTAAGTGACATTTTCAAATGTTTGTTTTAATCTAAGGCATCTTGGTAAATACTTCATGTTTTACAAATATTAAACAGGACTGGCCTATAACTTTGAAATCATAACTAATGTATTTATATTTAGCAACAATTGTAGGAGGAAATGACATCTTCTAAGAGAAACTATTATGCTGCTGCTCAGCATTTGGGGGATGAAATAGACATTCATTTTGTAATTATCCCTGACTATCCCTGACCTGTGAACCTTCCAGCGTGTATTGAAGACCTATCTTTTCCAACAAGCCGGTCTGGCCTAGTACCATTGGAAGGTTTTAACTTTGTAATTTTTACCCTGTTTTTATTAATTGTTGATAGTCTTAATCTTTCAGCCATATATTTAATTCATTTTAAATCTATTTTTAAATTTTACATTTGATATTGTATTGTTTTAGTTGGGCTGTGCACGGCCCCGAGTCCCAATTTGGGAGAGGGGGCGGTATATAAATTAAATTAAATAAATAAAATAAATAATTAATTAATTATCCTCTCCTCTTCCTCTTTGTAGAAGAATCCCTTGAGGAGCAGCTGAGAGTGAAGAAGATTCATTCTCTATGCAATGTAATTGTAGCAATGTTATCATGTCAGTTTTGTTGACTGCATGTAAGTATGCACAGGACAGTTTAATGACAGCTCTTCTTTGCTGATTACAATTTGTTGACATCAATAAAATTATGCAACTGAGAGACCAAATAATTTTTCTTTTTAAGAAACCAATTGGAATGAGTTGTTGATATTCTGGTATCAAGTTTCAAATGTTGATGTTTTGTTCATCAAAATTTGATTAAACCAGAATTAGGCAGTGCCAAATAGATTTGCGAGAATCAAATGGAAGAAGATACTGGATTCCTATCTGCTTTGTTAACCAGAAGTCCATTTTCTTCTATATTTCTGATCAGGAAGGCTCTGAAGCACCAACTCCCATATTCCAGAGATCTCCAAATGTTAAGACTTGTGGACTTCAACTCCCAGAATTCCTCAGCTAGCCAGGAATTCTAGAAGTCCACAAATCTTAAAGTTGGCAAGTTTGGAGACCCCCTAGCATATGCCATGGCTGTACCAAAAGGTAGGGGAAATGAATACTCAGAGAAGACTGATGAGCCAGTGGATTTCATTTTAAAACAGGTTCACTGGTAGATTAATGAAATGGAAACGTCTTCTTCTTCCAGAATGAAATTGACAAGAGTTCTGTCAATTTCCACTTCCAGTGCAAGCCATAGGGGAAAAAAACCAGTAACTTGGTTTTTCTCCTGGCCCACTAGCCCAGATGGGACGGTGTCAATACATGTAAGGGATCAATGGTGGGGGGTTCATACCAAAGGAATGTCCCACAAGAACCTTCCCATGGAAAAAAAGTAATTGTCCTTTCCTTTTTCCCCATAGCTGGGAGGATTGAAGTAGCAGAGGAACCCATTTTCCAGGGGTTGTGGGGCAACCATCATCTGAAGAGAACAAAGCTGAAAAATGGATTTCAATCTGAACAGCAATTTCTTAAGCTTTATTTCTGCTCTCGGCCAGGATGAAGCAATTGTGGGCAAAAAAGTCTTAAGGCGAGCATAGAAGGTCAGAAGGTTTTCTGTAGCTACATGTTTCTACTCTCTGATCTTGAGAACAAAGCACAACTGAATTTCTTTTGCTGCATTGGTACCTTCACAAGAATGGGATCGGAGCTGTCCAAATCCCCAAACCAGCATAGAGTAAGGAAGAGCAGGTTGAAGCAAGTCACCCAAGGGATGTGTGAAGAAGGTCTCTGTCCAACCAAACTGGCTCGGAAAATTGAGAAGATTTGATCCCCAAATAATTAAAAAACAGGAGGCGGGGGAAATCCAATTTCATTTATCTAAACTTTCCATTTGCTCCCAGAAAAAAATTGCTGCATTCTGCCTTTGCTCTAGAGTGCCAGCTTTATCTAATCAAGAGCTTATGACAATCCCTTTCTATACCCACCAGGAAGGCGAGTTCTTCTTGTGTAATTAGCTTGGCAAATGTGGATAAACATCTGCTTTATCTCAGATAATAAATCCCCAACTTGACTGCCCTGCAATGCAAATCTTTCCCCATTGTTATTAGGGAACCAATCTGACACATTTGCTCTGCAGGAGAAGGGGAGGGGGGCAGCCTGGACCATCCATCCAGGGGAAGAAACAAGAAAAAGCATATCTCAAAAAGATGTTAAGACGCTGGAAAGAGCGCAGAGAAGAGCCACAAAGATGATTAGGGAGGCTAAAACATGTGAAAAATGGTTGTTGGAATTGAGTATGTCTAGTCTGATGACAAGAAGGATCAGGGGGGACATGATAACAACCTTCCAATATCTCAGGGGCTGCCCCAAAGTAGAGGGAGTCAAGCTATTCTCCAAAGCACCTGAAGGCGGGACAAGAAGCAACGGATGGAAACTAATCAAGGAGAGAACCAACTTAAAACTAAGGAGAAATTTCCTAACAGTGAGAACAATTAATCAGTGGAATGATTTGCCTCCAGAAGTTGTGAGTGATCCAACACTGGAGGTTTTTAAGAAGAGATTGGATAAACATTTGTCTGAAGTGGTGTAGGGTTTCCTGCTAGAGCAGGGGGTTGGATTAGATGACCTGCAACTGCCTTTCCATCTATAATGTTCTATTTCTGTTTCCTTCTTTCTCACCTACAGCAAGGTTTTAAAATTGCTCACTTTGGGAATTCAAAGATGATTGGCTAAGGATAAACTTGAGTTGCTAATGAGAATATTGAGGCAATTATCCAAAGGGAAAGCAGATTTATTTTTATATCATTCTATCCTTGTTGTAAATCAACCAATGCATGGTAAGAACCAGTGAGCTCCAATTTACTTCAAGAAGAATTTTCCCTTCTTTTCTTCCAGTTGTTCCTAATCCTCACCAGAGGAATTCTCAACCTGAGCTGACTCACATCTGCCAAACTGAAACGTTAGTTTATGCTTTTTTAAATGTTTTCCAAAGATCAGCGGTTCCTGGTATGAGCTGCACCTATGTACCAGAAATTAGAAGGTGCTGAAAAAGTCGGTAGATCAGCCTATTGCTAAATGGAACTTTAAAGGTTGGTTCTGAAATTGGTCCTCCTCAGAATAAAACCCTCTTGGTAAGGAATCTGGGGGAGGGATGGCGGGGAGGAGAGGGGAAGAACATGCCTGGGAAATGAGAAATGATTGCAGAGCTCCTAACACATCTCAGCACTTCCATAAACAGAGATTGGTAATCAGCAGAGAGAGCTAGGAAAGAGAAAGAAGGCTGAAACACGTTGTATGCAATCAAAAGACTCATTACAACACACAGTCCCCCTGGGTGGGGGGACTTCGATCACAGCTCCCTTGAGCATCATTGTTGGTTCTGAAGCTCCCTGGTGGCCGTTGAGAGGAAGGCGGTTAATAAATTCAACTGTGCTGCGCCTGGCTTAATTTTGACACAATCTCTTGACCGTGCTCATTTAGCATTGAGCGGGGAAACCAGGGCTTGGCTATTCAATACCCAGCATTTGGAAATGCTAGTGTAGCCTGATGGGTGCACTTGGGCATGGGATAGGCCCTGTCCAATCCGGTATGCCTGGTTCATGTTTTGTTATCATATCCCTTTGCTGTGTGGCAAGTCAGCACTCTGATGAGCCACTCTTGGTTGTTATCCAGGGGGCCTCCATTCGGTCGCTCCTTGTGTGCCTCGTCTGCAGCTTCTCATATCCCAGGATTTGGACTGCAGAGGGCATGGCAGGGGTGGGGAGGTGGGGGGAGTGTTAGAGATTGATGGCTGTTCCTGTACTAACAGTTCCTCTTCCTCCATCCTTGAAAAAACAAACAGCTTGTTTTAGCCAGAGGCCTCAGCAAACAAAAAACTCTCTCTGTGCTTGTGTGTGTGTGTATAGACAGAGAGAAAGAGTCAGAGAGAGAAACACAGAGACAGAGAAGACAGAGAGAAACACACACAGAGAAAGAAAAACAGAGAGAGACAGAGAGAGAGAATATAGTAACATGAAGCTTACATTAGTTAAGTATCATCTTTCAATACAAAAAGCTGTTGAACACATCCTCGGGGGGGCAGCCCAGATGATAATTAGACTACAGTTTTCATTGAATTTTTTCCCCATTGGGTTTTTGCCAGAGCCTGAGTTAAAACGAAGTTGTTGGAAACAGAAAAATACATCTGGAGGTAAATCTACTGGGGAATCTGTGGCCAGATCAAATTGGCTGATAACTTCCCACGGTTAGCGTTTGAGGTGTTGTAATTCAAGAGCCAGAAACTCCTCATTAAGGTTCCAAATTTAGTATTCTTTGAACCGATTTCGGCATGACTAGACCGGCTGCCTTTCCGCAGAGGTCAGCATGGCTTAAAACTTGGGCAAGTCCACGGTGGCTCAATTCCTGCCCTGTTGAACTGCGGTGACAGAAAGTCCATTCTGGAGTGGGAAGTTCCTTGGACCAGAACGCAACTTCACCAATTTCCACCGCCAATTCATCCCCTCCTTCGCACAGATAGCCCTGCCTATCATCGCACTCTTAAAAACAGGCGGAGGGGGAGTGAAGTGTCTCAGGAGAATTGAATTCCCAAAAGTAAAACTTTATTGGATGCACCATGTTGGTACTGAAGAAACAAAGCCAGCTCTATTGTCCCATGCAAAGGCTTGCCCAGTTAAACAACACTTTCTCCTTCTTTCCACTCTGAGATGATCACATTGTCCAATTATGAGATGTTCTTTTGTTGTGGGAACAGTCCGTCTTTTTCTCGAGCACCTGCAGCAGGGACCTTGATGGTTTCCAGGTTCTCACCATCTCTGCATGCATTCTCCACATTCCGTTTTCCCTTTCCTTTCCCTTCCCTTCGTTCATTGGCATGTTGAAAAACATTCAGGTTTGAAAGAAGCAAAGCGATTCAACCTAGTTGGCCTGCCTCCAAATCGATTTCGCACCACCCCTTCAGAGGAGTCCTGCAAAAATCAACGGACAAAGAGACGCCGTATACATAGGATTGAACCCTTGAATAAATTGGCCCTTTCCTAGACAGGTGTGTTACACTAACATGCTAAACAGCTGGGTTCACATCACATACTAGGACACAATATAAGCAAACCACAACCCACATAGAGCCACATCGTAGTGCTTGAACCTTCACAAAGCTTCTCTCCATGATATGAGATCATCAAATTACTGCTTATAGTTTCAACCACCAAGAGATGAAAGGACTTAGAACTTCTTTGTGGCCCTGATGCTTTGGGACATTTTGCCCCCAGAGTCACATTGGGCTGTCAGCCTCCAAGAATCCTTCTTCTGCTTATCTTTGTGGCTGCCATAAGAACAGGGGGGAGGGAAGAATAATTGGACTTCATGGGGGGAAGAGTGCTGGAGGTTTAAGTTGGTGAAATGTGAAAGTTGGGATGTTTTCTTGACTATGCTTACTTCTTTACTGCGCAAATGTAGCCCCTTATCTGCCTAGGTCAACCGTCTTGGCATACCAGATGTCTGAAACACCATCTGGCAATGCACCCATATGACATTATACACACCTGACATTGGATGGCCAGTTTGAACTATTGGGGGGTGGGAACATGGGGTAACTTTCTATATGTGATTTTCACGCCTATTGCTTCAGATCTTTCTTCTGATGCTACCACATCAATTTTCAGTAAAAGTCCTTTTCTCTATAATCATGGAGTCTAAGGTTTTTTTCTTGGATTTTGAATGGAGCCTCACCTGACAGGCAGTTATGGTTGTGTTATTAAAATACTAAGAAAAAGAAAAGGAATTCTAAAACTGGGGATCTCAAAATCCATAGTAGTGAGACACAATGAGCGTTCCCACCTCTATTTAATACTAAGCATAGCAAATAAACTGTTTATCCTCTTAGTTGGCTTTGAGTAACAGATTGGTCTACTTCAGAGTTTCCCAACCTCACAAATTGAGGGTGAGTGAACTTCAATTCCCAGAATTCTCAGCAATGGCTATGGAATTCTGGGAGTTGAAGTCCATATACTTGGAAATTGCCAAGATTGGAAAATCCTGATCTATTTAGACCTCCTTCATCAATACTTGAGCACACAAGTGTACACTTACACATACACACACACACATACACACAGAGAGAGAGAGAGAGAGAGAGACCAGAAGCAGTAACAGTTGCCTAGCAAAAGATTCCTTTGAATGATCCTAAAAGGACTAGGAAGCTGTAAGGTGTGAAGGTGCTGTATCATTAAATAGCTGACATGCTACATTTGCAAACTTTGGTTTTCCACCTGGGGCACTTTGTGCTGATTTTCCCACCGCTCTGCTGACTAAAAATTTTCTGTCGGCCTGCTTTCTTTCTTCAGAATTGAAAAAAATATATAAAAATAAAACTTCTCTAGGTCAGAGTTTCTCTAAGAAATAACTGGGGTTGGTTTTCCCATAAGGACCATCAGTAAATGTCTGTCTCCTTCCTACCTGGATGGACGGATGGAGAGCCTGCGGAAGACTTTGGGAAACAAAATCTGCATTTTTTCCCATCAGCTTTTGAAGAAAAACAGAACTTGGAAAGTTGAGAGGAAAGAAGTCTGTCCGTCCATCCATCTACAGTATCTATCTATCTATCTATCTATCTATCTATCTATCTATCTATCTATCTATCTATCTATCTCTATCTATCTATCTATCTATCTATCTATCTATCTATCTATCTATCTATCTATCTATCTATCTATCTATCTATCATCTATCCATCCATCCATCCATCTATCTTAGTCAGGCCTGACCATAGTTAGAGTCCACCTGAGTGAGGTGGGAAACATGCTGCTACTAGACCCTTATTTACTTACAGATTAAGAGTTGGAAGAGACCTTGTAGGTCATCTAGTCCAACTCCCCACCCTAGCAGAAGACCCTTCCCCATTTCTCCATCTGGCAAGTGGGTTTCCAGATGTCAGAAACTAATTTTCCATGGCTACCTGGAAGAAGATCCTCAGGGAAGACCTGGGCTATTGATGGCCTGCCCTACAGGTAAGGCAGAGACCATTCCTGAGAGCCAACAGCTGGCAACGCTTCCTGCATTAAGGGCAGCAAAAGGCCCAACAATTGGCCTCTGTATTTTGTCCTCCTGCAGATGCTTTCAACTTGCAGGGGGAGATGGACTGAGCCTTTAGGGGAGGGGAGAGTCGCTGAAAGTCCAAGCAAATTCTGGAAATATAAACGCAGATTAAATTAACCCTGGGACACACCAACCGCCCAACCGCCTTCCTGGCTTCCTTTCATAGAGATAAACAGGGGGACATTTCCTGATAGCCAGGCCGCTGTCACTGTGTGTTGAAGCCAAGGTCCCTTGACAACAGACAGGTTTGTAAAATTGGAGCCACTTTTTAATCTAAGGCTGCTTTTTTCACGAAGGGTCCTTGGTTCTCAACATTGCTCTTACTGTATTTTCCAAATAAACAAGAACCAGAAGCGCCAAGCCGGTTTCCTCGGCATCTTGATGAATATTCTCAGGAACACCCATGAATTACTTTCCTCTCCCTAAGAGGCAAGAAGCGAGCTAGGCTGCTACCTCTAAGCATTAAATAATGATATTTTTCCCCCTTGAAAAAATATCCGAGGGGGTTTTCATTGCTTTATGTATCCCTAGCTGGTGTATTTCCTTCTCCAAATGCATATTCCCCTATTTGCTCAGTCTCTGCACTGATTTCCCTCCCTCCAAGGCTGATGTTCTTCCATAGCCATTGTATGTCTACAAAAATTAATATCTGCTGCCTGAAGCTTGTTTGTTTACAACTGCATGAAGTTTGGGTTTTCACAAGGTATGCATTGAAATTGCTGATGGGCTGATTCATGCTTCGGCTCTCGGAAAGGGTTTTGCAAATTTCAAGCAGCGGCTTGGAGAACCGGGGAAGCACTGTTAGATCAGCAAAACCCCAGAGAACCACTGGGAAGCTTGCAAACTTTTCTGCCCCAACATTTAGTCGCGTTATGCCATCCAGGGCATGGCATAGAAGCGATGCTTCAGTAGGGTCCCCAGTATAGACTGGGATGCTACACATCCTCTCCATGAGTGGTTGTCCATGTTACCTTCTGGGAGGGGGCTTCAGAGTATCCGAAGAAGAACATCTCTAGATTCTGTAATAGCTTTGTACCATCTAGTATCGACCTTGTGAATACTCAAGACTCTTTTTTCTACTATGCATTCAAAATGGACTGTGATTTATATGTGTGTTTGTGTGTGTGTGTGTGTGTGTGTGTATACATACATGTATATACAATGTACATACATACATTGTGTGTGTATCATATGTATGTGCATGGGTGTGTATCAGAACTTCATTTTTTAATATGTGCCAATGTATTCACAGAAAAAAATAACAATAAGCTTCTCTTCTCTTCTTTCTTCTTTCTCCTCTTCTCTCTTCTCTTCTCTCCTCTTCTTTCTTCTCGTCTCTTTTCTCTCCTCTCTTCTCTTCTCTTTTCTTTCTTCTCTTCTCTCTTCTCTTCTCTTCTTTCTTTTCTCTCTTCTCTTCTCTTCTTTCTTCTCTTCTCTCTTCTCTCTTCTCTTCTCTTCTCTTCTCTCTTCTCTTATCATCTTATCATCTTATCTTATCTATCTTATCATATCATCTTGCCTTCTCATTTATCTTATCATCTTATCATTATGATACATCTAGTCAAAATATTCATTATTAGATGGTCTCTGGTCTTTGACTCTAATAAACATCGACTTGATGTTATTACTTGTTTCCATCCATAATAATTGCCCAGTTGTTGGGAGGTGGGTAGTGTCCATTACCGTATCATTGTTATTACTCTATGATAAAAATTAAGTTTTACTGAGAATGATGGGAGTTGTAGTCAAACCCAATTGCCAAGTGATCAAAGCTAAACACCCAGCAAATGAGGAAAGCAATTTAAAAACAAAAGTTAATATGTATTACTTGTGCATCTCTATTTCTGCAATTGCTTTCAAGGGTTAGGTTTATGATCTGCTTTTGACAATAATGTATATTTTGATGGATCAATAGTTGGTGGGATTTAGCTTTTTATGATGTACAAACTCCGCCTCTATATCCTGCAAACCATGATTAATCACCTAACATGCTATGGGAACCCCTGTCACTGTAGTTTTTCCAATAAACTATAGCTAAGCAAACCATAATTGAATGGTGTGGTGTAAGCCAATATTGGACAGCAGATATTTCTCTCACCCTGGTCTCTTTTTGTTCCTGAAATATTTTCTCCGTCCCTGCTCATCTGCCAAATTATCACCTCGTGGTTATTACACAAAGCTATAAATCCTCAACAATTTACATCTCCAGTTCACAAGGGTGCAAACTTATCAGAGATAATTAGGTATGAAAGAGGAACCTCTTCTTCCATAACAAAACTCATCTCCCCAATCTACAATCAATGCAGGATTTTAAATTTGCAAGCCCTTTGGGGTGTTGTTAGCAAAATACCTTCTTAAAGGTGAGGCCCCGAGATATTTACTTTCCTTTGTGGAGCGAAACTGTTATTATTCAGTGAGCTTGACACTTGCAAAAAAAACCCCAACCTATTCCTTGCCAGATTCTCATTTCTAATCTTTGGGAAAATGTCATCCTCAAAATAACACCAGCCGACAAAAAGAAAGATTAAAAAAAAATTGGTGAAGAAATTTGTAATGAAAAAGCAGAGCCCCCAAAGACAGAGAATATGAAAGACAAATGCGAATATGATGATGTTGGCACCAACAAGCAAGCCAGTTTGGAAGTTGAGGAGAAAAAGAGTTAATTTAAGAAGACACCGGACCAGTTTTTTAATAAAAATATCTCTTCTTTTAGCTGCTTCTCAAACTATTACCAAGGATTTCAACTGCCTTTGTCTATCATATTCTATCATTCTCTACATGTCTGGACTCAGTTGCAGAAACGTCTGATTATTGATGCAAGATTAAAAAAATATATGACATCTTTGATTCTTGCATGCCAAAGTTCTTCTTTCAAGCTAGGAATCATAAATGCTCTGTCTGTGCTCACAGATGTTCAGCATCCATTCTGTTTCTCCACAGGCTCCAGAAAGGACATCGGAGCGGTCCCGTCCTGGCCCAACGTAATACAATATATTCTGATCTGCGCTTCTTGAATTAATATGTAGACCATAACTTGCCCAAGTAGCAAACCCTGCTGTGCAAGCATAACCTAATGTGCATTTAAATATGTGTTTTGAAAGTGGAAACATTATTAAATATGTATTAAAATATGATCTAAATATTCTTAGGCATGATTTTTTTTCCCATGCAAATTTTTGCAGAGATGGGGTTATGAGTAAAGGAATTTGGCATCGGAAGCGCTGGCCCAAATTCCTCTCCGGCTTCATTGCCATATCAATAGTTCTTTGTCTTTATAATCAGCTTTTTACTGGCGAATTAATGACCCAGCTCTAGAGCTGTAGGCAGACTGGGGTCTAAAGAGGTAGACTAGACTTCTCCACCAGCAAACGGACAGTCTAGGGTTTAATCTGCCGGTTTTGGATACCATATTATACAAAAGATGTAGACACTCTGGAAAGGATACAGAGAAAAGCAACAAACATGATTCAGGGACTGGAGGCTGAAAGATATGTTTAGTTTAGTTTAGTTTATTGTCATTGCACCTCATACAACATCGCGTTGGTGGATGACCTCTGGAGGACCCGGGACAGGGGCTGTTCCTCTGTCCTGGTCCTGTTAGATCTCTCAGCGGCTTTTGATACTGTCGACCACAGTATCCTATTGCAGCGGTTGGAGGGGTTGGGGGTGGGGGGCACCGTGTTGCGGTGGTTCACCTCCTTCCTCTCCGACCGCTCGCAATTCGTGTTGACGGGGGGGCAGAGATCGGCCCCAAGGCCCCTATGATGTGGGGTCCCTCAGGGGTCGGTGCTCTCGCCCCTGCTGTTCAACATTTATGTAAAGCCGCTGGGTGTGGTCATCCGTGGCTTCGGGGTGGAGTTCCATCAGTACGCTGATGACACTCAGCTGTACATCTCCACCCCGGGCCACCCCAACGAAGCCGTCGAAGTGATGTCCCGTTGCCTGGAGGCCGTGCGGAGTTGGATGGGTCATAACAGGCTTCGTCTCAACCCGACCAAAACCGAGTGGCTGTGGTTTCCTGCGCCCAGATACAGCTGGCTGGTTCCTTCGCTGGCCGTGGGGGGAGAGGTCTTGACCCCTGTGGAAAGGGCGCGCAACTTGGGTGTCCTCCTGGACGTACGGCTGTCTTTAGAAGAACATATTGCAGCCATCGCCAGGGGGGCTTTTTATCAGATTCGTCTGATTTACCAGTTGCGACCCTTTCTGGATCTGGGCGCACTTTGCACAGTCACTTCCACCCTCGTTATCTCCCGCCTGGATTATTGCAATGCTCTCTACATGGGGCTCCCCTTGAAGAGTCTCCGGAGGTTGCAGTTAGTCCAGAATGCAGCCACACGGGTGATTGTGGGTGCTCCTCGGAGCTCCCACGTTACACCGCTTCTCCGCAGGCTGCACTGGCTTCCTGTGGCCTTCCGGATTCGATTCAAGGTGGTACTGACGGTATTTAAAGTGCTCCATGGCTCGGGACCTGGGTACTTACTGGACTGCCTGCTGCCATCATCAACCTCACGCCGCCCAGTACTCTCCCACAGGGTTGCCCTGCTTGGGGTACCGCCGCCCGGCCGCTGTCGGCTGACGGCCCCGAGAGTTCGGGCTTTCTCTGTGGGAGCTCCCTCCCTATGGAATGATCTCCCCCCGGAGATACGAGCTATGACGGATATCTTGACCTTCCGGCGCGCAGTTAAAACCCTACTTTTTAGGCAGGCTGGCCTGGCCGAATGAATGGGTTCTGGTTTTAAATTGGGTTTTAGTAATTAACTTTTAATTTTTATCTAAGATCCCTGATTTTATATTGTTGTATTTGGTTTTGATGGGATACAGCCGGAAAGTCGCGTTTAATATATTTTTAATTGTATTTATAATGTATTTATATGTTTTTAGTAGGCTGTACACCACCCCGAGTCCCTTTTTTGGGAGAGGGAGCAGTATAAAAATATGATAAAATAAATAAATACAACAAAATCAAGCACCATCTTCAGTGCACATCATGACCATGAAAATAAACACAAACACACACCTTCACCCTCCACACATTGAACTGAAAACCCCCGACACCACACCAATACTGCACTATACAGCAGAATTCAAAAGAGCCACTACCCTGGGATAGAAGCTGTTTTTCAGCCTATTTGTCCTTGTTTTTATTATTCTGTACCGTCTGTCAGAGGGTAATAGTTCAAAAAAAGGATTCCCAGGATGAGATGGATCTTTGAGAAGGTTTTGAACTTTCTTAAGGCAGCAGGAGCTCTAAAGCTCTTCCAAAGAGGGGAGAGGGCAACCAATGATCCTCTGGGCAATGACATTAACCCTCTGGAGCGCTTTCCTATCTGCCCCTGTGCAATTGGCAAACCAGGCAGAGGTGCAGTAAGTTCAAATACTCTCTTATGGTGCAGAGGTAGAAGGTCACCAGCAGTTTTTCATTCCATTGTTGTTTCCTGAGAAGTCTCAGGTAGTATAATCTCTGCTGGGCCCTTTTGATCAGGGCTGCAATGTGAGCCCCCCCAGGTCAGGTCCTTTTTTAGGGCAACACCCAGAAACTTAAAACTGGCCACTTGCTTCAGTCGGTTTCCACTGATAAGCAAGATTGGATGTCTGATTTGTTCCTTCTGTAGTCCACTATAAGCTCCTTGGTCTTATTGGTGTTGAGGACCAAGTTATTGTCTCCGCCCCACGAAACCAACCGTTGGTCCACCTCATCTCGGTAGGCAGACTCATCCCCCCCTCCCACATGAGTCCCACCACTTATATGAAGAGCGGTTGAAGGAATTGGGTATGGCTAGTTTAATGAAAAGGAGGACTAGGGATGACATGATAGCAGCGTTCCGATATCTCAGGGGTTGCCCCAAAGAAAAGGGAGTCAAGCTATTCTCCAAAGGCAGGACAAGCAGCAATGGATGGAAACTAAGGAGAGAAGCAACTTCGAACTAAGGAGAAATTTCCTGACAGTGAGAACAATTAACTAGTGGAACGGCTTGCTTTCAGAAGTTGTGGGTGCTCCAACACTGGAGGTTTTTAAGAAAAGACTGGACAGCCATGGAATGGTATAGGGTCTCCCGTTTGAGCAGTTGGGGGGGTGGACTAGAAGACCTCCAAGGTCCCTTCAAGCACTGTTATTCTGTTAAGATGCGAAACGTTTTGCTCTTCTGCTTTACTCATGCTCCACTGGTTGAAGAGCAATGAGAGCCGGATGTGAGGGTGAAATGGAAGTTTTCCATCATTGGAAGGAGTTCCTTGCTAATTCCTTGCTAATCTTTGATGCCACATTAAGTGGCTTAATTCCCCACATTTCCTCATTTCCAAGTCGGGTGCAGATAACATTACCTTCCTTGGCTCCATTCCCCAGAGACCCCTATTTTGGTTGGCAGGTTTTCATTAAGCTTTTAGGTTGGATTTAACTTCCTCTTTTCGGATTTATCTCTCAGACAATACCTTCAGGTACAAAAGAATAAAAAGTGGTTCATTAGAGTTTGAAAGGGATTCTTGGCAGCCTTCCCATATATATATTTAAATCTGTTGCATTGTCCGTGTTCTTATTCATTACTGTTCAGCTCCAGTGGTTGTTTCTGGTGTTTAAATCTCTCCATCTTTAAGTTGGGGCGGATAATTTTCCAAGTTAAGGCATGGTGGTGATAATTCAGCCACATCTGTGGAAGACTCATTTCAAACAAGGCAGTGTTTGCTTTGGGATGAGCAATGTTGAGTGTTTTACGAGGCCCAATCTTGGGTTAAAAAGGAGGTAAAGTAAAGGTTGCCCTTGCACATACGTGCTAGTCATTCCTGACTCTAGGGGGCGGAGCTCATCTCCGTTACAAAGCCAAAGAAGAGCCAGCGCTGTCCGAAGACGTCTCCGTGGTCATGTGGCTGGTGTGACTAAACACCTTTGAAGGCACACGGAACGCTGTTCCCTCTCACCAAAGGTGGTCCCTATTTTTTTACTTGCATGTTTCACATGGTTTCGAACTGCTAGGTTGGCAGAAGCTACTGAGACAAGGAACGGGAGCTCACTCCGTTACGCGGCGCTAGGGATTCGAACCGCCAAACTGCCGACCTTTCTGATCGACAAGCTCAGCGTCTTAGCCACTGAGCCACTATTGCAGTCATAAGAAATATCCTTTCCTGGCCAACATGACCAAAAGATAATTTGAGGGGAGAAGATTGAAACCAGGTTTTTCTTCCCCACGAGGGACCGCAGCCTGCCTGCTCCCAGCAGAGCAAACGGCTCATTTTTGGCCTCACTGGTTTGTTCCTCTTCAAGGACATTTGAGAGAGGCCCCAACTGGCCCAGGCAGAGATCAATACGGATCATTTTCAAGCCTGGATGGTGCCACGAGGAGCAAGTGCGGGCAAGCAGTGGAGAAAGCCTGACTCTTCTCATTCTCTGCACGTCCTCTGCTTCTCCTCTTTCTTCTACAACCCTCAGGTCTGCAGCTGCCTGCCAGACGTGCCAATCAATGGCACTTTCGGACATGATCTAGTAGATCACTGGAAGACTGGACTGCCCATCAAAAATGGTGAAGGGTCTGCTTGGGCAGGGGGTTGGACATCTGTATCTAATCTGTATCTAGATTGGAACCTGCAGCTCCACCACAATACTTCTGAGCAATATCTGGAAACCTTGCCCCACATGTGTTTCATATTTCGGCATTTAACTGTCCTGACCAAGGCTTCCTGAGACCATAATTAAGCACATGCTTAGTCCAAACAACTCTTGTTTTATTTCAATGCTGGGAATTACGTTCATTCCCAGCCGGTAATGAGTCCCAAAAGTCCCTCGAGATAAGCACCCACCTTTCTCTCCTTTGAATTGCTGCCAGCAACTAAAGTGCCAAATGAACTATAAAACAAAACAAAACAACTGAAGTACAAAGTCCTCACAGAGCTTCAAGGCTTAATCTGAACAGAGTGAATGACTTTGCTTCTTGCAAAGGTTTCTCTACCTTTGCACTTCCTTTATATCTTATGGGAGGGGCAATCACCTCCCAGCCTTACTCCTGAGTCGCCCCTTTTGTTTCAGCTGCTCTCACCTTCTAGCAGCTCTGTGCACACGTGCGCTGGGAACAGGCTCCCCTTGCTCCTCTGCCTCACTACTGCCAGACTCCAGAGGCTCCGAAGGCAGCACCCCACTCCCAGATGGTCCTGGCCCCATCTCTGTATCGGATGCAGGACCCTCATCCGAATCCCCCCCAGACTCCCGGACTGCTCCCCATTCTTCCCCACTGTCTGATTCCACTGCCATCTGCACAGGCTGCCAGCAAACCACAACATTGACAAGAGTACCTCATGCTGAAAAGATCACCAATCCATCCATTGGAGAGGCCTAAAGTTGAGAATATGGGGAAGGAGAAATGAACAAATGGGTCCCACAACAAATGTCCCTCATCCCAAACCATGTCACCCAGAAAAACAGGCTTGTTGTGATCCAATTCCAGTTATTCCCACTGCCCTCAAGGCCTTTCTCTCACTGGGGTATAATTACACACCTCCATGCCTTCCCTCTGGAGCAACACAGTTTCACAAAACCCAGTTTCCCAACCTGCCTTAAGCAATCTCCCTTCTTCCACCATTCTGATTCCTGTTTGGTGCTCCTGATGACAAGCGCCTGTCAGTCCCCCTTTGTGTTCTGCTTTCCATTTGGAACGATTATAAATATTTGCCTCAAGCTCCTTCCTGTCATACATTGTTCAATCAGGAAAGAGCTCTGTTTCACTGCAAAGATGGTGGTCATTAACCTCTTTTGCCTGTGGAACCATGAATGTCTTTGGGGAAACATCTTGAGACCTGGAGGAGTCAACATTCAAGCCAGGCTTTGCTGATGAAGAGGGATGAGTGTGTCTCCATTCTGGAAGTCTCTCCCAGGGCTCGCTTGTTGCTTCAGGACTCAGAGAGTCTCCTTTGGGGATTAAATAAAGCCCAAGAACTATTTCTTGCAGAACTTACAATATAGCCAAGTTTCATTCCAACCCTGTTCTTTGAATCCTACGTTGCTAGTGAAGTAACCCTTAGAATCCGTGGTGGCACAGAGGTTAGAATGCAGTATTGCAGGGTGACTCTGCCCACAGTCTGGAGTTTGATCCTGATGGGTCTCAAGATTGACTCAGCTGCCATCCTTCCGGAGGGAGGGCAACATTGTAAAGTGCTATAAAGCATTATGGAACAGTATATAAATCTAAGTGCTGTAGTGCTATTGCTACTTTGGAGAAGGCAAGAAGTTTGGTGTGAAGAGTAGAAGGCAGAAAGTTCAACTTGCCATGAAAAGTGCTGAGCCCCACCTTCATTCTTATTATTTTGCAGACTGGTTTTCTCTGGGGGCCATTAAGCAAGAGATACCTTTTTCCAAATGTTCACAGGAGGTTTGTTTCTCCTGAAAGATGTCATGTTAGCTAGGCTGGCAGTTGGAAAAGGGAGCTCTGCTCCAAGAGACTGAAGAGTTGAGGAAAGGCCCGCTCAATGTGGTTCTTCAGAGGCTGCCTCCTTCTGTACCATCTTCATGGGTTCTTGCTCTTCTTCCTTTGAACTACACAGGCCACTTCCATCTCAAAGCCAAGATTCATTATTGGATGCTCCTGAAGGACATGCTGCCAACAGATAAGGCTTTTCGATTGAAGTTGTTAGATAAATCTATACAGAGTAAGAAACACAACGGGTAGCCTGTTTTAGCCAAGCATGGTTAATCGGACAATGGTCCCGATGAGCAGAACTGACAAGACTGTTGTAAAGTTTCTTTTGAGTCTTCTTTTCCCTGCGGCAATGATTGTCACACAGCCAGAAGAGCAACAAAGGGGACAGGAGAAGCAACCCAGGATTTTGCCAGGAACCGGGTTAATGAGTATATGCTGGGCCCACAAATATGAGGGTTTGCATCAGGCCACTGTGCTTGTGTCATCTGGTTATCTCTAGTGCAGCATAATGAGCCAAAAAGACAAAGATGAGAAGGGCAAGATCTGGGCAGATCAACTTTGAGTCCAGAGACCATAAGCAAGCTTCAAAAGTCTTTGGTTTGGTCTTCAGAGCCTCTCTACAAGTAGTGAGTTTTAATGGTCAACAACTTGAGGGTGGCAACTTGAAAACAAGCATAGGCTCATGATTTAATTTGGGCAACTGCCGGAACCCTGACAGAGGAGTGATGAGGGGACTGGAGGCTAAGACATATGAAGAACAGTTGCAGGAATTGGGCATGGCTAGTTCAAGGGTCTTCCAACTTGGCAAGTTTAAGACTTGTGGACTTCAACTCCCAGAATTCCTGAGCTAACATGACTGGAGGAGGAATTCTGGGAGTTGAAGTCCACAAGCCTTAAAGCTGTCAAGTCTGAAGACCCTTGGGCTAGTTTAATGAAAAGAAAGATTGGGGTGACATGATAGCAGTGTTCCAATATTTGAGGGGCTGCTTCAAAGGAGAGGAGATCAACTTATACTCCAAAGGCAGGGCAAGAAACAACGGATGGAAACTAATCAAGGAGAGAAGCAACCTAGAACCAAGGAGGAATTTCCTGACAGTGAGAACAATCAACCAATGGAATAGCTTGCCTCCAGAAGTTGTGGGTCACTGGAGGCTTTCAAGAAAAGACTGGATAGTCATTTGTCCAGAATGTTGTATGATCTCCTGCATGTGCAGGAGATTGGATTAGAAGACCTCCAAGCTCCCTTCCAACTCTGTTATTCTATTATTCTGTTTTTTTGCCAAAACGGGACGTTATGGTGAAAAAACTTCCTCATTCCAGGAGCAGACACTGGGAATGGCTATCCAAAGGTGCCACAGAGTTCTTCAGATGGACATCTGACTAAATATGATAGAGATGTAATATTATCTCATCTGGCTTCAGAGATAAAGCACTCAGGCTATTCTCCTCTACTCTAAATGTGTGCCGAGATGGCCAGGTGCATTTCTGAAGTCCACTCAGCCATGCCATCAAAGCCCTGGATGGCTTGTAATTATGGGAAGATATTCTTTGGAAACAATGAAGGCCATTTCTAGCCAGCTTTTATCTACTCCAGGAGGGCCCAGAAAAAGCCTTTGAACTGATGCTCTTCCAAGGGATACAGCTGGCCCTTTTCACATTTTACAGTTCACAGCCTTGGAAAGGGGAGGGAGCTCCTTCCTTCCTTTCTTTTTAAGGCAAGGTACAGATGACATTTGTAGCATGGACTAAATGTATTTGAATGGAAGGACAACAGACCCAACACTCCGTTGGAGTTTATTATTATTTTTAATCAGAAGTGTAATTAAAATATGCATCTATTGATTCTGAAAAATTAAACAAAGTCTTTGAAGATGAGTTGAAAGGGAAATGTAGAAGAAATTGACCCCATCTTCATAGGGCTTCTGATGAAGGTTGAGAGAAGAGAATGATGCTATGGTGGGTTTGTGTTTCCATCCATAGTCAGACGTTCTAGCAAAGATTCATGTAAAAACTAACAGTACTCCAGATAAGGGAAATGTTTGTGGTGTAGATCATCCTGATGTTTATCCTCAGCATTTATTAGCAAGAAAATAATGTTCCACTAGAGATGATTTAATATGACACCTGGAGGCCTGAGGTTGTTTTGGAAAATCTGGGAACCGAGACACAACCAGAGGATGTCAAATTAGAAAATATGGACATCTCTGTATTCCACAGGCACATTATTGGCAGATCTGGGGGCCCATAAGAGTCATCAATGTGCTAATCAAACAACATAGGTGACACAACATACAGAAGACAATATTTCTTTACACAATGTTCTTTACAACATTTCTTTAGCATGTTTAGCATGTGTTTAGCATGTTGTCGTGTGAACCTGGCCTGGTGATAGGAGACCTGTGAGATAGGCTCCGTGTGTTGTAAGATGCCAGCCAAATGTGATTAAACAAGTCAGGATACAACCTGATATTGTATGTGGACGAGCCAAGGAGATGAAACAGAAGTTCACAGTTTATGAAATGTGAGTTGGCTGAACTCTCTGCTTCTTTTGATGGTCTTTATTATGATCATATTAGAAAGATCTACAGGTAGATTTATAGTATTGTCAGAATCCCTAAAGCTTGCTTGCATAATTTCTTTCTTACTCTTTCTTTCTTTTTCTTTCTTTCTTTCTTTCTTTCTTTCTTTCTTTCTTTCTTTCTTTCTTTCTTTCTTTCTTTCTTTCTTTCTTTCTTTCTTTCTTTCTTTCTTTCTTTCTTTCTCCTTCCTTCCTCATCCATCCATTCATTCATTCATTCATTCATTCGTGATCAAACCATTCCACAGTGCTCATAAACAACAAACAGATGGAGCATCTGATCAACACACACAATGAATATCATGCACCCAACAAAAGCTTCAATCTCCTTAGCCAAGAACTATCAGGTCCTTAATACCATCGGAGTAGAAGCCTCCTAAATTCAGGGAGAACCTCATTATGCTCCAGGCCTGGAAATAAAACAAATGTTGTGTATCAACACCCTCTTGGCCCCAATCTTTACACAGCTATAAATCAACCATGCTTTCTCTGGCAAAGGGCAGCACAATCTGGCGGCTGCTGCTTCCCCCCGACTCTCAGACAGGTAAATGAAAGGAAACCAAAGACAATTGCAGAGCCAGGATTCTACAGAGAATTCAGGGTCCATTTTGCCCTCTATCTTTAAGGGGGCTAATGAAAAACACCAAGCAAAGGTGTCAATATTTACAGAAGGAGAGAAGCTTCCCTGACAAGGCCGACCAAGTCTCTCCAACATGTGGAGTTGCTTCCCCAGAGACAGGCAAAGTAAAGTTCACAAAAACCTCACTGCACATGCAGAGTGACACACACACCCCTTCGCCTACTTGCCGGCTGAGATCCTGGGCTCCTGCAGTGGAAGAAATCTGTCATCCTGCTGTATTGCTTAAAATAAAAGCTGTTCAAGGTTAAATGGCCTAGTACGACTAAATGGGTATTAGGATTCATCCTGTGTTCCCGGATTTCTGGAGGCCAAGTGTGCCTCGATGGATTGACTGACTTATTCTTACAGCCTTTGGCTTTTGGTCAAAGTGGAGCTCAAGTCGGTGAACCATCACGAGAATAAAAATTAAAGGCATAAATCCCAAACTCAACAACACACCTATTAAAAAGAGCCAACTAGATTAAAACCTTGCCCCAAAAGACAGACAGCACCTTCCGTGCCAGATGTCTGATTAAGTAGAAATATATTTGGGTCTTGGCCCAAAACGTCTACCTTCACACCCTGCCCAATGTGGCTCTAACCCAGAAGAATTCTTCTTCTAAGAGAACACAGAAGGTCTATCTTAGCATCGGTTTTTTTTCTCTTATGTTCCCATTTCATTTGTAGAGATTCTTTGGTTTGGAATCTCAACTGATGACAGCTGAAGCAAAGGTGCTTCAGAAGATGGAAGAAGCTGACCATCAAATGACAAGAAATGTAAGCAAATGAGAGGTACCTTCTTTCATGCTTGGTGGCTTTGCCCAAAAAGTACTGGAAAAAAATTAGAATGTGGATAAAAGAATTTACAAATATACAACTGGAATTTAAGGTTGAAATATTTTTGTTGGGAATGTTAAAAGGGGACTATCCAAAAGAAATAAAATATTTAATTCTCCATATAATCACGGCTTCAAAATTGCATTGGCATAATGTTGGAAGGGTGATCAAATGCCAACAAATAATTTAATAATACAGAAAGTTCTCGACTGTGCTGAAATGGACCTACTCACACAAAAACTTAGGGATGAGTAGACTCGAAGTATATTACAGCCTGGGAAAAATGGTATAGTTGGATGAAAAAGAAAAATCAGGAAATTAAAAGATAAGGATTTGAAAAATGAAGTGGTAAAACTAAGAGCATATACCAAAAATAGAAAATGAGTATTAGTAAAATTATTTTCAATAAATGACTATGTCTTAGCTGATAAGAAACATACGTTTTACGCCAATATTTATATTTATATATTGGTTTCATTTGTAATGAAACATTGTATATAATATTGTATATATTTTTCTTTTTAATCTTTAATAAAGTTTCCTTTTGAAAATTAAAAAAATAAATAAAAAAGAAATGACAAGATCGTCACACAAGTGGCATCACCATCACAAATGATACAGAATTGCACCATTTGAGCAATGACATCATAAGACATTGGATATTTGTCCCCACCAAGAGAAACCGATGAAGCTGAGATATGGCCTCATACCTAAATATTCATCTGAGAAGGTTGGGAAGATGGAGTGTCCATCTATCAACCTTCTTCATTCCATCAAGCTCAGAAAAACTAGTGGTCTGATAACGGATATTTCCTCCAGGTGAATTTCAAATGTCTCCCGAAGTCCTTCACTAAGACCCAATTTGTAATTGGCTGAAGGTCTTTTCTCTTCCGCCTTTCCAAGGCAATTTCCTTGGTCCTTCTTAGCTACTAGGTTTCTGGAGGGGCAAACCCATCATTTAACAAGACCTCATTAGAAGGAAGGCCAGTTCCAGTGAAATGGAGGCCAACCCTTTGCAATTAGCCCTGATTAAAATTCTGAGAACTGGGAGAGGCCACCAGAAAGAAGACATCTAATCAGCCTTTTGCCAAGAACTTCCTACCCTTTGGACTCTCTTTTCAGGTGATCAGTGATCTGGGAAGAAAAAGATTGTACATGGAGCTAAAAGTTCATTGGGCAAGTGAAGCCTTCAAGAATACCGCCCCTCCCTCAGACACAAAATAGCTCCAGTTCTCAATTTTGCAATTGAAAGGAATATGGAATAATAGGGTTGAAAGGAAACCTTGGAGGTCTTCTAAATCAACCTTCTGCTCAAGCAGGAGACCCTCTACTGTTGCCCAATCTCTTGTTGAGAACCTCCAGTGATGGAGAACCACAACTTCTGGAGGCAAGCCATTTCACTGGTTAATTATCACCATCAGGATATTTCCCCTTAATTCTAGGTAGGCTCCCTCCCTCTTTAATGATCTCCCACCCTTATTTCTTGCCTTGCTACATGCATAACATTGGTTGGATACTACATGTGGAAGCCTTCTTTTATCTCAGGTTGATTTTAAGCTGGGAGAAGAAAACAAGCTTGGTTACACCTGCCGTAAATGTCCTTCTGAGATCGAGTTGTCATTAACCTGGTTTAACCCGTACAAGAAGTCCGGTTGCTTCCTCATCATTAAGACCTCTTTCCACCCAGAGGAAGTTCTGCTCATAACAGTCCCTGCACTAAGAGCATTAAGACAGGAGTAGAAGCTCGGTGTTTTAATGACATGTTCTCTTTCCCCGTTTACTGTTTGCCTGCTAAGATATGATACACGTTTAATGCAATTGCCTAGGGGAGAATTATCCAATGACCAGCTAAGATGGCATAGAGATTTCTAGATCAGGGACAGCCTTATAAAGTCCAGAGGCTTGATATAAGACAACAGATAAGGCTGCCCAAATCTACGGATGACCAGAATATCCTTAGGTGAGATTTTCTTATTTCTAGTTTTATCAAAAGTATGCTAAAGCAATAGCAATTCTTCTCCTAGGTTTACAGGTAGTAAGACTAAAAAAATAGGGGTGTCTTCTAGAAAGCAGCAAAGAAATCTATAACTTTTGCTGTGCTCCAAAGCTTCCTGGGTTTATGTAGCCCATATATAATACATAGAATCTCTAAAGCAATGCTCAATTAGGAATTGCCATACTCACCTAGAGATGTTTTGCTTGGGTTGGGGAGATGATGACATGTTACTCACAGTTCAATACTTTCCAAATCAGAGTTTCTTCATCTTGGCAATTTTAAGATATGGGGACTTCAACTCCCAGAATTTCCCAGTTGGCAAGTGCTGGCTGGGGAATTCTGAGAGTTGAAGTCCACATATCTGTAAATCATCGAGGTTGAAAAACAATACTCCAAATGAAAGAACCACTTAAATATTTCGTAGATTTTACTTTTAGACAAGGAAAGGACTCCACGCTGCCAGGAAATAGAAGAGCCATCACTGCAAGCTTCCACTGACTGTGTATAAAGCATGCTTAATTCCATGAAACTGGCTTGAAGAAAGTTTAAAGACTGCCATGCTGAATTGGCCAGACTACAGTTCTTGAAAACAGAACCATGTTTCTCATTGCGCACAAGAAGGTAATTCCGGAAATGACCCAATAGGTTACCTTTACATATTATATTCATGCCTTTCCATCCACCTACTCCTGTTTTGATTCCACAAAGAACATCTGGGGCAATGTTGGGCTGATGTTAATTCAAAATGTGAGATACTAAGCCAAGTTGGTCAGTGGCCACTTAGGATGGCAACCATGGGA
Organism: Bungarus multicinctus; assembly: GCA_023653725.1. Classification (NCBI taxonomy): domain Eukaryota; kingdom Metazoa; phylum Chordata; class Lepidosauria; order Squamata; family Elapidae; genus Bungarus; species Bungarus multicinctus. Next base: position 25,805,594 of record CM042837.1, read on the forward strand.
CCATATAAACAGAGAAGTCAGGCTTCACCTCTGGATAGTTCTGGTTGGATGAATGGTATGCCGTGGTAACTTGATGGGTCTGTTTTCTGCTCCTTCAAGAAGCTCTGAGGTATATTTAGAAGAAATAAATACAGTGAAAGGACAAATAAAATAGCTCCTTGTGCTTTTGAGAGAGAAAGGGGGAAAAATAAAGTTTATCTCCATCTGCTAGAATCTTAACATTTAATTTATCTGGAACACTTCTAGGAACATGACCTTTGGGCCATGATAAACTAAATAAATGAAGGCATTCTAACCATGGCAATCCCCATATAAGTGGCCTTTTCATCTGGAAGAAATCTCAGCATTAGTAAACTGCGCAGGCTTTCATGTCACCCTTTGTGTATCTTTTTGAAAAGACGAGAGGATGACTTACTGCAATGTATTCAGTCACTAGGCTGGATTAGCAACCCAGCTGACAGAGGCAGAAGGATGGCCTACAGCTGTTCTCTGCAGTTGGATATATAGATAGATATCTCATTTTTTTTCCCTTGGCGAAGAGAAAAACCTTGTTCGGTTTTGCCAGAGCAAACAAAATTCACCCACAAACCCCTAGGTGTAAAGAACTAAGCTGAGCAAAGGACAGATCCCCAGTTCTAAAGATACTCCTGATGATGTCCCCAACATCTCCAGATATTCCTCAGAGTTTTTAGTGCATGTAGATGCTTCTGCAAAAGAACACTCCGGTCTTACGGAAGAGATCTTCCTATCTCAAGTAGATCTGACAGTCTAAGACATGGTGCTTAGGAAAAGAATAAGACCTCCCACCATCACAAAAAAGGGGAAAATTGTATCTTGAGTAGAACGAAACATGGATCATAGGCGATTCATTTTTTTTTTTAATTGATCCGGATCAAGTCAAGCATCTGGACATGAAAAAGATTCTCTCCCTCCAGGAAGAAAGGAAAGAAAGACAATATTTGGTGGACAGAAGAATTAGAGATACCGATGGAATATTTTCCCAATTTCAGCATCCTCAACCAATGCATGTTCCTTAGCAGCACGTGGCTTGATCTGCTTGGGCTTTTTTGGGTGCTGCCACTCTGATTTTCCTACAAATCTTCTCCCAACCTCCTATTCTCCCCCCCACCTCCCCAGAGTGATGGAGCTCAATTGGATTAGGGCTAGGATTGAGCCTATTTGTGCATCTATGTGGATATATTTCGTTGTCACTGCTTTTTTTTCAGAAGACATTAATAGAAAAGGCAAAAAAACATAACATTCGTAATCATGGGTTATTTGCATATGAAAGCAAACACTTTGCCTCTGTGTGTACAAATGTGTTGATTGCTTTTTTGGCTGATTGTCATCACACGACCCTAAGAACACCAGCATGGGTCCAAGTTCTGGGGAATCATGTTTCCAATTTGCACTACAGAAACTTCTTGTCCACTTTTGCTACACATTTACTATGCCTGCAATAAATGAAACGCTACTCCTTGCTTATTTAGATACTTTGCAGAAATTTGAAGATTTTTTTAAAGGAGAAAGAGGAGATGGGGAAGGAGAAGAAAGGGAAGCATGGGGAAGTTTTAGAAAAACCCATTATGGAAAATTCTTCTGCTTAGCAGTGGGCTGTGGAAAGGCCACTAAGAGGAATCCTTCAGGACGGTCCACGTGGATCTCTAAAGTAACCTGCTACTGAAGGCGGAGAAGCTTTCATTTCAGAAGTACGTTGACAGAGAGGAGAGGAAGAGATAGATCCAAGTTCATTTAAAACAGCATGACTCAAACCTTCTCCTAATTCAATTCTCTGATTTGATTCTATTACTTTTCCTCATACACTGTGCTCTGGGACAAAAGAAACCACGGTGTTCAACCTACTTTCTCTGCATTCATCTTTTTCAACTGCAGCCGAGCTTGAAAGTCTAAAGCAGGGATGTCCAACCTTGGCCACCTTAAGACCTGGGGACTTCAACTCCCAGAATTCAGGTGGTTGGCTGGGGAATTCTGGGAATGGAAGTGGCCAAGGTTGGACATCCCTGGTCTAAAGCCTTCCATGATGGGAAGGAGGGAAGGGAAAGTTGTGTTCTTTGCTGGGGTCTATTTAAATAAAAGGGGTATTTAGAATTAGACAGGATTGAAGAGGGCGTGAGGAAGATTCTCTGTCTGTTTTCAAGCCGTTTCTGGATGATCAAAAAAGAGGAGCTTTGCAGAAAACTAATTTCTATACATTCATTTGTCTTGATCTGTTTCGAGTTCCTCCCATCATTTCTTGGTTTTATTTCTTTTCCTTCCTGGTATCACCGCTCCATTAACTCAATTTTGCTCAAGACATCTCACAATAACTGTACATTAGAAATGGCAAGAGGAAACACAATTCCATGCTGAAAACACACCCCATCTTGTAGCAAAATGAAAAGCTCTCTCTCTCTCTCTCTCTCTCTCCCAGGCCAGCTTCAGATTTCTCGGATTTGTTTTGCCAGAACAACTGGAACAACTGGAAGCAACAACTGACCAGCAACCTCATCAACTCAGCTCCCAGGATTAGCTCTTTGGGGATCAGTTCTCCACTTCACTGGCTCACTTCGGCCTTTTCTCAATGCTGGCTCTACTGCTGCTTTCCATACTTAAAATGTTCTCCACCATTCATGCTTTGGTAAGTGAAAACCTGCACGTTTCCTGAACATCTGGGAAAGCACAGCTGAACAGCTGGCAAGGAGAGCAGAGAAGAGGCAGAGCCAGCCACGAGAGGAACAGAGGCAACTGATCGGAACGCATCAGTGTTTGTGAGGAGGTTGGATGGAAGGAAATCCGCTCAGTCCATGTTCCAGTTTGCAGCCAAGATCAGAAGCTGCAACGATTCACCTCCTGATTATCTCTGCTGCTCTCAGTGAGAGAAAAGCGAAGGCAGATATTATTGGAAAGGTTACCTGCAAATAATATCTACAGGAAGGCAGTGGCTCAGTGGCTAAGACGCTGAGCTTGTCAATCAGAAAGGTCAGCAGTTTGACGGTTTGAATCCCTAGCGCCGCGTATTGGAGTGAATTCCCGTTACTGGTCCCAGCTTCTGCCAACCGAGCAGTTGAAAGCATGTAAAAAAATGCAAATAGAAAAATAGGAGCCACTTTGGTGAGAAGGTAACAGTGTTCCGTGTGCCTTTGAAGGCATTTAGTCCTGCCAGCCACATGACCACGGAGACATCTTCGGACAGTGCTGGCTCTTCAGCTTTGTGACGGAGGTGAGCAGTGCCCCCTAGAGCCGGAAATGACTGGCACACATGTGCAAATATGAAACCTGAAAAGACCCGAGGAAGATCTGTGCTGGAGATCTTTTCTGAATGTGGAGGAACAATCAGATTGAAAGTCAATGGAAAATCCCTTACGAAGACGTCTGAGCTCTAAACTTCAAAATGAGCTGCCAGCTACTGATTCCCAAACTTAGCCTGTGATTGCATCTTCTTCCATCAAGTGCGTAACGTTCTCCATCTGTCCTCTCTTGGGGTCTTCGAAGGATAGACATTCCTGTCCCTTCGGATGGTGTGGCTCAAACTCCAGCCAGTTACTGCAATGTTGGTTCAGGTTAGTCCACAAACCTATTCAAGCTGTGGGACCAATCCTGGCAATCCTGCTAGGTACTTAGTTCGACATTAAGAGTTCTTTCCCTTGCTCCTAGACAAGCTGTTCTGTGTGGGGTCCTTGGTGCTGTCTGAGTTTGGTCGTTTTCTTGAAGACGTTTCATGACCTAACTAGGTAACATCATCAATGCTAGAAGGGGGGGGGGTGTGGGGGGGGGGGAGTGGGGAGAGGAGGAGGAGAACTGTAAGGTCCTTGATGCTCTCCAAGCTTGGCTGTTTTGTTGCAGATGTTTCATGACCCAATTAGGTAGCATCATCAGTGTTAGCAGGGAGTAGGGTTTGCTCTCTGTTTATCTACTAATGGCTTGTCCCATCAGTGTTGGTAGGAGTATTCTTAGTGGTTCCTTGATTAGGCTGTTGTTTACTGTTAGCTTGTTTGCCTGAGGTGGCAGTTCGTTGATTGGCTTGTTGGTTACTGTCGGGATTGTGGGTCTAATATTAATCTTGCTCTTAATCTCTTCTCACCTGGGTGTTGATTGCTGGCAGTTCGGAGATTCTGAAGTGCCTGAATCTTGAGAGAGGCTGGCTTCAAAAACAGTCTGTTGACACTGTTCTGCCAAGCCATTTCCCCTCCGAGAGGGCCCTTAATTTGCAACTTGGCCTGGTGCCCCTCCCCCTCCCCCCCCCTCCATCCAGGATGTGCCCATTTCAGGGACGCTCCGTGACTTTTCACATAGAGTCTCTTGCAAACCCATTACTCCTGCTTCAGACTCCAAAAGGCTGGTAGGATCAATAGCTGGAGAATGATAGCCAGCCTTCTGCTCACAAGCAATACTGCCATTTCATCTCCCCCCCTCTTACCTTGTCAATGTCTCAGTAAATAAATCTAACACTTACAAGAGACAACGCTGGAATCCCAATGCAGTTTTTTTTTTTTGCACAAGTACTAGAGACAAGAGCCTGGACAAGGGAAGCTTCCCCTATACTAGTGCCTGCTTGGGATTTCACTTGGAATCTGGATCTGGGAAAAGCATTCCATGGACCAGGGATCTCCAACCTTGGGCACTTTAAGCCTGGCGGACTTCAACTCCCAGAGAAAGGGAGTTGAAGTCCGCCAGGCTTAAAGTGCCCAAGGTTGGAGATCCCTGCCATGGACTATCAAGGTACCAGGTGTGCTGGGGGCTCATGTTGTGGTCCAGCAATGAATTATGTAACTCAGAGTCAACTAGCTGTCAGGATTCCGGCAATTACCCCCCATTTAAATCATGAGTCTCAAGCCAAACTTCCAAAACTTCAAAAGGATTTATTGGGAGTTAGCGTGTCCAGCACTGCCTGGGTGTAGCCAACTCTGAGGTACATCATTCATTGTCACCCTTGACCCTGGTTTTCCCCCCCACCCCACTGGGTGTATCCTAATTCATATTCTCCAATGGGACACATCCATAGACCAGAGTCATCAACCATGCTCTCCAATTAGAATTTTCCTGGCAGAAACTTCAGTCACCTAGTGACTATCTTTGAAAACATTTATGGAATGCACTTTCGATTTGCAAGCTGCTGCACTCCTCCCCCCTCCCTTTCTGTTGGCAATTCTAAAAACATCTTAGAAATATTTTACGAATTGACATAGGGGACAACACATTTTCTTGCCTCAAAATGATGTTCATCCTCTTTTAGGATGCATGCCACAATTGATGCCTGCTTCCTGCATCAAACATGTGGGGAAACTAATAACTTTCATTTTGTCCTTTAGGGGCTGTATCAGTGGTGGGATTCAAATATTTTTACTACCAGTTCTGTGGGCATGGCTTGGTGGGTGTGGCTTGGCTTGGTGGGTGCGGCTTGGCTTGGTGGGTGTGGCTTGGTGGGCATGGCAGAGGAAGATTACTGAAAAAACTCCATTCCCTCCCCATTCCAGGGGGAAGATTACTGCAAAACCCTCCCTCCCCACCCCAATAACCTGCTTTCCAGCTCCATTCTCCTGTGCAGGGCAACAAAAGAAGACCCAGCTGATCAGCTGGGACTCGAGAGGCAGAGAAGAGATTGGGGTGGGGCCAGTCAGAGGTGATATTCCAAATGATTCAAAATATCCTCTACCAGTTCTCCAAACTACTCAAAATTTCTGCTATCGGTTCTCCAGAACTGGTCAGAACCTGCTGAATATCACCTCTGGGCTGTATCCCCCTAAACCTTGCACTTCCCATCTCCCCTTGGCCCCCAATCCTTCCTGCCCTTCCCATAATTCAACAAAGCACCAGCAAGGAGGGAAGAGTGATGGTGGGATACCACCTGCCACCATGCAAGCCTTACATTGTCTCGGGCTCCCCCAAATCCCTATTTTACAATTAGGCAAACGATGTGTCACTACATACAGTCTCTTGATTACATTTGCATACAAGATGCCTTATTGAGCTGCGGCTGTTATTCTGGAGTAACTTAGGTGGGAATGCAACATTTTAATAATAGGCTTCTAAGGGCTGCTGATTAGTTTATGGATACCGCAGAATTAATTGGCCCATGCTGTGGGAGGATTTGTTGGACAGGACTCGCAAGAGAGCAACAGAAACTGTAGGGTGTGGGGTTGTTGTTGTTTCCCTTTTGCTCTTTAGCAAGCTAAACCTCAGGTCTCTTTCTGATTTAATGCACAGTGTTTTTTCCACAAGAGGTTTCTGCTTTGGCTGGCACCACAAGGGTCAGGAATTTCAAGAGTCGGAATAAGCTCAGAAACAAGGAGCTACTTCAATTGCATTTCCAGTAGGAAAAGAATTAGCCTGGTGTCAAATTGCATGCTGTGAGAGAATTAAAATACTGTCATTAAGCCAACAAACACTCACAGGTTTTTCAGAACGTGGGACAAAATTGTCCTCCTCCGGGTACCCCAGTCTACGGGGTGTGGCAGCGTGTTGCGAAAAATTCAAAATGGAGGCCAACATCCATGCCCATAAAAAAAAACAAAAACCAGGCATCACTTTGACTGCAGTCCCGTGGCTGCCATTTTGACTTTTTTGACCTCTCTCCAGCCCCCAGATCTTAATTCTGAAATCTGGCAATCGAACGTTTGATGTATCTGTGACCCTTTCGAATGGATGAGAAGTAACATGGACCTTTGGCTCTTGCAAAGCCTTCTAGTCCCAATTGTGTTTCCAAATTAACCACTTTTTGAATGGCTGTATTTGTCACCCAAGGATCTCATCACTAGCTTGGTTCGCAGATAGCATTCAACCATTACCTATGGGGGAGGAGGTCTTACTACTGCATGCGGATAAGAAAATTATAACATCCTGGATAATGCATACCCTCCATAAATCATCTGGGCAATCCCAGATACAGGGGTACAGATTAAGAGTGTTGAAGGGGGCCAGAACAAAACCCACATCACAAGTTTGGGTGGAAGCCAAGGGCCTTGTGCATTCTGAATATCCTGAAGTCTTGGGAGGTCCTACTATATGGGACTGTCTCACCTCAGGAAGTTCTGCTGTTCCTAAACTTCTTCATCTCCAGCAACTCCCAATGCAAAAGCCAAACCTTTAGTGGGAACTCTCCACCGAGCAGTCAAAAAAGCCTTGGGGCTCTCTGACCTTGATTGTTTTCTTGCAGACGTTTCGTGACCCAACTAGGTAATGTCATCCATGCTATGAGGGGGTGATACAGAGAGCAAACCCCATCCTTTCTAGCACTGGTATTACCAACTTGAGTCATGAAATGTCTGTAAGAAAACAACCAAGCTCAGCCACAGTCATCATTGTCCTCCTCCTTCTCCTCTTCCTCTCTGCAAACCCCAACCCCTTCTAGCACTGATGATGCTACCTAGTTGGGTTATGAAACGTCTGCAAGAAAACAACCAAGCTCAGAGAGCACTGAGAACCCCTCATTTCAACCCTGAGCTACAAATATCCTCCTTTATAAGAATCAAAAAAAAGCGTATCGACTTCCACTATATTCAGCCTTATAAAAAGAAGAAGAAGAAGAAGAAGAAAAATCAAAGAGTGCTTTCACAGCAACTCAGAGAGAAGAATGCCCTATTGGCGGCATGTTGCCTTCTTTCTTTTCTTCTCCATATTTCCAACCTCTTTTATGTGGAGGGACTTTAAAAAAGGGGGAGATGTGGAGTTTCCAAAGAAATAGTGAGATGCATCTCAAAGGAGATCACACTATCTGCCAGGATAAAACTCAAACAAGTTAACTGGGAAATACATCTAAAGCTACCGAGTGAACAAAATGTTATTTCATCGGATGTCTTGTCTTATACTGGAGATCGTTTTTTCCTTTAGGGAAAGGGGAGGCAAGGAATATCATAGGCTCAGTGGTGGGATTCAAATTTTTTTACTACCAGTTCTGTGGGTGTGGCTTGGTGGGCGTGGCAGGGGAAGGTTACTGCAAAATCCCCATTCCCTCCCCACCCCACTAACCTGCTTTCCAGCTCCATTCTCCTGTGCTGGGCAACCAAAGAAGACCCAGCCGATCAGCTGGGACTCAGGAGGCAGAGAAGAAATGGGGTTGATGGGGCCAGTCAGTGGTGGGATTTTCTGTTTCTCCGAACTACTCAAAATTCCCACTACCAGTTCCCCAGAACTGGTCAAAACCTGCTGAATACCATCTCTGGTATGGATATGATAGCAGTGTTCCAACATCTAAGGGGCAGCCACAAAGAAGAGTGGGTCAAAGCATTTGAAGGCAGGACATGGAGCAATGAGTGGAAACTTACTAAAGATTTTGTTCATATATTAGCACCACAGAGCGAACAAAGAGTACAATCACCATGTGCTTTACTGCTCAACTATAAAACTGTAACAGGAAACAGGAAACTCTACTTAGAACAAAAGAGTATAGAGCATATACCATGGATCCAAACTTGTAAATACTGCCATCTACTGGCTGAATACTACTGTAATTGTTGCATAGAAATACATTCCAACAATGAATTCCAATAAAACTAATGAAGGAGAGAAGCAACCTAGAACCGAGGAGAAATTTCCTTACAGTGACAATAATCAACCAGTGGAACGACTTGCCTCCAGAAGTTGTGGGCACTCCAATATTAGAGGTTTTTAAGAAGAGATTGGACAATCACTTGTCTGAAATAGTATTAGGACTGCCTGCTTAAGCAGGGAGTTGGACTAGAAAACCTCCAAGGTCCCTCCCACCTCTATTGTTCTGCAGTTTTCTTAGTTGGCCTAACTAATGCTAGTCTCAGTGCAAATGAAAGGAAGTTGAGATAGTGAGTTGGACCAATCAATTTGGATAATTAAGAATCTGAGGATACAATAGTGGCAAAAAATTGGATTGTATAATGAGTGAATGCAATGTTTCTCAACCTTGACCAACCTGAAGATGCACGAAGGAACATGGAATGAATGGATAGTCTCCTTGTATCAAAATTTGGGAGGTAGTTGCTGGGCATCTATCCCAAAACATTTGCCTCAGTCCTATTGGGACCATGATTCTCCAAATCTAATTTCTCTCAAGTTTCCCCTGCTCTGCTGGCTGGGGAATTCTGGGAGTTGAAGTCCAGGTATCTCCAAGGGGGCAAGGTTGAGAAATATTGCTCTAAACAATGCCAGAAGTTTAAGCATCCTCCAGAACCATCATAAATAAGAAAAAGCAAGAGACTGCTTTGTAATTATGTTCCCTTTTACTTTGAAGCATTCTTTTTCACACTTTAAATGACTCAAACCCAAGCATTTCATTAACTCCAATGAATAACTCTTTGCCAGCATCACAGGCAGGTTCTCACCTAAAACAGAACCCAACAAGAATCTGTTTTGACAGCTCTCTTTCTCTCGCTCTTTCTCTCTCTCTTGAAAAGTTAACATAACCCAAATTTTCTTCCCTGGATATATAATGGGAAAAGGAGTGAAAAGTGTGCTGCAGCCAAGCAGCAGAGAAAATATGAGGATATTTAATCAAACTCTCTCATTGTTGTGCTGCTATGAATCACATAATGTAGATTTTATACCTGCTAATGGAGAATGGATTTACTGGATGTGACCTTCTTGCTTTGAGGAAGGATTTGTGAAAGCATCAGTGCTAAATAGCCCCAACTGCAGTAAATTTAGAAGGCTCCTCTTCTCCCTTCCCTGAAAATATAAGAAAAATAAAGTATTATTTTTACTTGCTAAGCTGTGAACCCATATCTCAACTTCAAACTGATAACAGTTCCAAAAAAGCTTTCTTTCCCCCTGCTGAAACTGGATGGAAATAATTCTTTGACTTTCTTCTCAGATGACCTCTGTTCTCTGCCCTCTCCTTCCAAAGAAATGGATCTACTTCAAGGGGCATCTCTTGGTATCTTGATGGGGAGAGCAGGGTACAAATCATAGGTTTCAGTTATTATTATTATGTTGTTGTTATTGGTTAATCTTCAATTCGATTCACAGTCTGGGACTATAAAAACTTAATAGTTCAAGTCCTAACCAACGACCTAAGAACTGTTAAGACAGTTAAATTATTATTATTATTATTGTTGTTGTTGTTGTTGTTGTTGTTGTTGTTGTTGTTGTTGTTGTTGTTGTCATCGTCGTTGGAGAACATAACAAACTACAAAGACCTACAAACAGTCCCAAAACAACTGGAGCCACCACTTGAACACCATCAGTGACATTGACAAATTTGCCATCAGTCAATTGCAGAAGGCAGCTTTGCTTGGAACAGCTTCCATCCTGTGGCGATATCTGTAACACCATCAAACAACCAGATTTACCTATTCCGGGTCCCTGGTAAGGGCTCGATAGGTAGACAAAATGCCAAACCCCAGTCTGGACATCTGGCAATGAATAACAACAACAACAACAACAATAATAATCCATTAAACGTGAAACTCAACTGAACATTTTAAAATGTATCGCAAATATCATTGACTGGCGCTGATGGTTGATACAGGTTGCTGCCAGCATCCTAGGTATCAAGTATCCGTATGTTTATTATTGTTGTCATTGTTGTTATTTTAAAAAGAAAAGCTGTAAGGACTGAGCAAGATACATTTTCCCATCCTGTCTCCTAGATTTTATTTATTTTATTTATTTATTTATTAATAGGTTTTATATATCGCCCTTCTCCCGAAGGACTCAGGGCGGTGAACAGCCAACTAAAATACATATAGACAAATATAAATATTGTTAAAAAAGAATTAAATCCTAGGCTGCCCCAATAAAAATCTAAAACCCCCAATTAAAACAAATTAAAACTTTGTACCCCATCCCAACTAATCTAAAACCCCATTTAAAATCCCATTTGAGTCAGCTCAGGCCGGCCTGCTCGAAGAGCCAGGTCTTCAGGTCACGTCTGAACGCCCTCAGGTCATTGGTCGTTCGTAGTCCCGGGGGCATCCCGTTCCAAAATTTTCAAGTCTCCTTAAGCTGGGGATCCCAAACCATGGACCACGGACCAGTACTGGTCTGTGGCTTGTTAGGAATCGGGTCCCACAAGCAGCAGGGCAGATAGCAAAGTTTCATCGGCACATGTGCAGGATTTGGTTGCATGCAAACCCATCCTCCCTTCAGTCCGTGGAAAAATTATCTGCCATGAAACTGGTCCCTGGTGCCAGAGAAGTTGGGACCACTGTCCTTTAGCAATTAGGGGAATGGTCCCCTGTACACCAGAAGAGATTGGACTGCCATTTGTCAGAAATGGTGTAGAATCTCCCGCTTGGGCAGGGGGTTGGACTAGATGACCTACAAGGTCCCTTCCAACTCTGATGATCTGTTAATAATTGGCTCAACCAATAATTGGCTGAAGATTTGAAGATTCAAAGAAAGGAATAATCAGGCGATGGTACGTGGGAAGGTGGGGGATGAGGTGGGGTGGAGAGAAAGCGGAGAGCTGGCTGCTTTAGGAGAGGCTAATCCTGGGATGAGGATAATTAATGTTGCAAAATCTTTCCACAGACACATGATGTCAAACGCTTGGCATCCTGTGAACAGCCCCGGTGGACACCTCCACCTCCAGTTGGGGTTATTTGAAAAGAGGATGAGGCGAATCCAATATTTATCATATAGTTTTGCAATCCTGGGGCTGGAATTAATTCCTCTCAGCTCCATGTGAGTGGGCAGGAGCAAGGCTTGTTTTAAAGATAGTCAGCCGGTCTTCTGGAGGAAGGAATACTCAAAAACATGAGATTTGAGGCTCATGCATTCGCAATTATGTAGGTCTTGCAAGTTCTCTGGTGAACTGAAATCCCCTTTTTGTTAGAGATCTTATCTTATTATATTATATATATAATATACACATATTACACAGATAATATACTGTACTGTATATAAAAATCAACTTTGCAGATGGCTTCAGAAATTTAGTGCTGCCAAAGGCCACTTCATAAGCTTCATTCTGAATAAGCACCTGGGAACACATTCCACATTCTGCAAATGCAGCCTTGTGAAAATCTTGTTGAAAGCTGCCAACAGCAGCTCATTTTCTCCAATTTATGAGATAATGGTGACTCTTCTGGGCATTTGCAGTGGTCTGAAATTGAATATTTGACATTTCCATACCAGGTTTTAAATCTGAGCATACAAAAGGATAGAGAAACTTTGTCTTCCTTCCTTCCTTCTTTCCTCCCGCTCTCTCCCTCCCATCTTCCTTCCTTCCTTCCTTCCTTCCTTCCTTCCTTCCTTCCTTCCTTCCTTCCTTCCTTCCTTCCTTCCTTCCTCCCTTGCTCCTCCCTTGCTCCCTCCCTTGCTCTTCCTTTCTTCCATCTTTCTCCCTCCCTCTCCCTCCCTCTCATCTTCCTTCTTTCCTCCTTCCCTCTGTCCCTCCCTCCCCTTCCTTCCTTCCCTTCCCTCCCTCTCCCTTCCCTTCCCTTCCCTTCCTTCCTTCCTTCCTTCCTTCCTTCCTTCCTCCCTTGCTCCCTCCCATCTTCCTTTCTTCCATCTTTCTCCCTCCCTCTCATCTTCCTTCTTTCCTCCTTCCCTCTCTCCCTCCCTCCCCTTCCTTCCTTCCCTTCCCTTCCCTCCCTCTCCCTTCCAACTCCTTCCCTTCCCTCCCTCTCCTTCCTTCCTTCCTTTCCTTCCTTCCTTCTTTCCTTCCTGGATTAAGGATCAAGACTCTGAAAAGTACAAACTTAAAGAATCCTGAAGAGCCTAAGAATAAGAGTATACGTGCATGTGTATATATATTATATATATATAAGCCTGAAGATGATGAATGAGACTTCATCGAAACGTCGCCTAAATATTTCCAACTCTACGCGGGAGAAAACCCGAAGAACCAAAGATCCATATATATATATATATATATATATATATATATATACTTTGTATTACAACACCCTGTTAAGCCCCAATTAAGGGAGAAAGCATACTGCTTTCTTTTCTGTCTTTCGGCTCATCACCAGAGACCATACCGACAGAAAGCTATTTGTTTCGTTGCCTTTTGTTCAGCTTAAAAACCTTACACACATATATATATATATATATATATATATATATATATATATATATATATATATATATATATATATGTGTGTGTGTGTGTGTGTGTATAAATATATGTGTTTGTTTGTGCATCTATAAGAAGGCATCTGTGGGTGTATATAAAAAAATGATGTGTCCATCCATCAAATCTTTATTTCAGTCAGAGATCAGCATTAAGAAGACAGGTCTGTATGAAAGGAGGGCATTCAAAAATGCAGAGAGAACTGCCACCCCCAATGCAGGGGAGCCATTCCCTTGCCTGCTTTACTCTTCAGGACTTCCTGCCATGACCCTGTTTGGACTCGGCTGCCTTGGGGCAGGTGGGGGGAAGAGGTGCAAATTAACAGCATTAATGAGAAAAATAACTGGTAATGAAAGGCAGAAAGGACTTGATGAAAACCCAGCCCAAGGAGTGGATCCTTCTAGGGTTCCCACCTAATGAGCTGGGAAGAGACAAGAGACAAGGAAGAAAATCATGCTGATGAAATGAGACTTCTTGCAAGTAAGGCAGAGACAGTTCCTGGTGGGGCGAGAGGGGGAGAGATGGGGTGGAAGGAAACTTGCTTAAATTTCTGACCTTCTGGAAAGGGGTTCCTGGATTTATGCTTCAGGGCACAGAGGAGTGAACAGGAAGTGCCTTCTCCATTGAGGTCATCCCAAAGCTATTTTTCCACAAAGGCAACTGGACTTTCTTGCGATTTTCTCCCTTGAAAATGTTTCGCTTCTCATTGAAGAAGCTTCTTCAGTTCTTCTCGGATGAGAAATGAAACGTTTTCAAAGACAAGCACCAAGAAAGTCCAGTTGTCTTTTGGAAAAGCAGCCTTGGGACAACCATGGCCTAGAAGATGGAGAATCTCCACAGACACTTCTTCGTTGAGGGTGACCTGGGACAGCACAGGAGAACCTCCTTCCAAAGACTTGTAGTTTTGAGGGGAACAATGCCAAGCCCTTAGAAAACCAAATAGGCAGAAAAGGGGTGCCATTCAGAAGCCACCTCGGCTAACTGGCAAACTCAGGTTCTCTTTGGTGAAAGTTTTACATTTCCAGCCCTCCTTTTCCTAGAGAAAATGTTTCCTCCTTTCTGATATTTGTGACAACCCAGTTCCTTCCTCCCTGACGTCAAATCATCCTTATTGACATGTTCCCCCACAACAAAACCTTAAAATGTCCATTTAATAACTGCAATAATGGTTCTGTCAGCGACTCATCCTCCCTCAGCCATTTCCTGGTCTCCGATAAATGCAAAACGGAGGCAGAGGAAACAGCCAAAGATGGCCACCCATCGATCCCTGTCTGGATTTGGCAGAGTTTCCACGCCATCCAAGTGACAAAAAAGGCAGATCAACATTCAACGTCAGGCCTGGCTTGTTGTTAAGAGGTGATTATCTGCTCAGATCGATGGAATCATTTTGCAAGTGAAAATTTAATACGGATGCGAGTTTGAATTTTATCAGCTGCCAAAGAGGATTGGTTTTGCTTCAAAAGCTACCAGCAAATTCCTGCTGATACCAGATATGCCGGTATCTTGTTCTTCTGCTTCAGAGTTAGATACCACCAGTCCTTGGCCAACTCCAAGGAGCCTGTGTTTGAAAGTTGGTGTTTGAAAGTTATTTGCATTATTTGCAAATGGAGAGAGTTGATATCAATAATTGCCCGCTGTGCATTTTGTAGCCTGCTGCTCGCTATTTCTTCTGCTCTGGAAGGATGAACAAGCCGAGTGATAGACTCAGCTAGCACTTTCTCATTCCCTACCTCGGTGGCCTCGTTTTTTAAAATCAACTTGCATTGAATCGTTAGATGTTTGCTTCGGAAAAAAGGAGAAAGATGTTGGTTTGATATTAGCTGCATTTATTTTCAATAGTATTTGGGTTTTCTTTTCTTTTTTTAAAAAAGCCCTTATTTCCAACATTGGAAGCCTTGTTGTCTTCAAGTGGAACAAGTTTCTATGGAACCTGAAGGGTTTTAATCCCACTGGACAATGTGGGTGTCAATTGTTCCAATGAAACTTCCCATTCCATTCAGCACTCAGAAATAAAGTTCATCCAAGAAAGAATTTATGAAGGAAGTCATACTGGCACATCTGGGAAAACACAAATCTGTGAGTTCTGAGTTTTCCCTCCGTAACTGAAAATCAAAAATCCCTTCCTTGCACCCATCGGTCCATCAGGTGGTCCAATCACCCATCGATCCAACTGGAGACATTTCTCCAACCACTCCTTTCCAGGTGCAGGGCAGCTTGTCCTTGATTTTATGAGAAGAATGTTGTTTAATCTAAACTTCCACCTCTCTATGAAATCCCCCCTCCCAAATTCCCAGGCACTAAGATGTGGCAGCATGGAAGCCTCTAAGAAAAATATGGCTTCCAAGACTGACAGCAGGGTTTCCCAAGGAAAGAAAGTGGGTGGTTAGAGATAGCTTCTGTCATGCCCATCAAAATCTGATTCCGAGGCCAAGCAGCTGACAGGGAGTGGAAATGTGGCTCGGTTGGCTGTGGAAGAAACTGGGGAAGGGCAAAGTCCGGCTCGGCAGAGCAGGGGAGAGGTAGAGCAAGGCAGAAGGAATTCGGAGGAAGACCCAGGCCCACCCCCTCTTCATCCTAGGGCACGCAGGGAGGAATGGAGAAGGGAGCAACGTGGGTTGTGTGGCTTACGGGGGAGAAAAGGGCCCTGATTCCCTTCATTAGCTGCAGCAGGGAACACAGTATTTAAAAAGGGAAGCTATGCAAAGCAAAGTTGTTGGAAGCAAATTGTGAGTTATCTGTTATCTGAGGCTTATCTGGGTTCCTGGCTTTCCTGGCGTCTTCCCAACTGTGTGTGTTTTGCTCACCTTTCAAGTCTGCAATTCCTTCTCCTGCCCTGTCCATTTAATTACTGCAGTGTGGTTTGTGTGGATTTTTATTTACAGTGTGTATGTGCTTTGTTTTCAGACTGAATTTCCTCCACTTAAAGACTGCTCTTGGGAGAGTTTTTTCTCCCCATGGAACTGGTGCCCCCCTCCCAAGATCATTAAATACATTATGAGACCAAAGTAGGAAGAGACTTGAGTAAGGACAGCTAGGCGCAATCAGGCCACAAGTCCATTCCTACACCAGTGAGATATTTCTACACAACCAGTGAACAGAACATGATTGCCATGGATCTGTTCGGACACTGATCCCAAAAGTGGCATGGAGACAGCTTTGGGGCACCATTGTAATCATCAGGAGTACAAGCTATTGACCCAGGAGACGGAAGGCTCCTTCTGGCATAGTTGTGCTTGGCAATTTGGTCCTGTCTCCATATTAACTTTCGACTGAGGAAAAAGAACTTTTACATGTGAGTATTTTGATTTGAAGCATCTTCCTGGGCTTTGAACAATATTCTGAAAGAGCCAAGATAATTACTCTTAGCCTTAGTCCATTCACTACTAAAGCACAGTGACTGTGAACCAGTGGAGGAGTGAAACTAGTTCCTGCCAGGGAGAATTTCCCAGGAGAAATTCTAGGTCAGGGGTCAGGCAATTCCTATCGTGCACAACCCTATCGTGCACAACTTCTCCCTTTGCTGGCTGGAGCTGAGGGGATTGGAGGTCCACAACACCTGAATTTGAGATGTTGGAAGAAATATCCATCTGGTTCAGTTCCAAGCCGGGACAAAGGCATTGCAGACAAAATGGAGGCTGGAGGCTGACTGGAAAGATGGTTTAATGATGAAGCAGAGCCAGGTGGGTTTGTGGCTCTGGGCAGCTGATCACCTGGAGTTGAGGGTGAGGGTTTTTGATACCTTCTCTTGGGCTTTGCACTTGAGCCTCCTGTTCCTGTGCAAGGACATGTATCCTATTGGTTGTTGTCAGACTCCCATGGTGCCATGTAGGGGTAATGTAAGGGTCATAGCTGAGCTCCCAGGTTTGGTTGAAGTTTGGAGGGTGATGCAATGTCCTTCGGAGGTTGTGCCATGTGGTGAGCTCTGCTGCTAGGTGGCAGTGGGTTAATCCTATTATGTTCTGAAGGGTCATATCTTAATCCCTTAATCAGCTGGAGCTGAAGGTCTTTTGCTTTGGGGATATCTATTGAGGGCTATTAAGGAAGGTGGGGGCTGCTTTCTCCCTCTAAAATGAACATGTTTCTCCATTTCTCATCCAGGGAAATATAATATTCTGCCTTTTTAATATTTCTCAAAGTATTTCATTCTTCTGAGAGAGGGGTGGGGGCTAACTTTCTACAAAGGTGCACAGGAGCCTTCGCTCCTCCTGCAGACGGCTTCAGCCATGCCACCTCCATCTTTTAGCTATTCTGGTTTATTGTTATCAGGCTTCCCAACTCTCAGACAAGGAAAGAAGAGAAAAAAGAAAAGAACCTCCTACACAGAGAGAGAGAGAGAGAGGAAGAGAGGGAGAGAGAGACGCATGCACACACAGAGACACAGTCACAGTCACACACATACACATACAGATCACCAGTGCTTTGGCAGTCAAGACTCAGGAGTGGCAATTCAATTTTGTTTCCTTTTGTTTCTTTTGATTCCCGTCTAATGAGATGTTAGATTAGCCAAATTTGCAATTATGATGACAAAACAAAAATCTGATTATCCAGGGGGAAAAATTGCCCTTCTGCGGATTGAGAGTTCCAGTTCCTGGCAGGTTGCCCCAAACTGTTGCTAAGACTTGGCTTTTAACAAAAGATAATCTTTCAGCCGTAACCTCAAATCATTTTTCTTTGAGAAAGTAGTGGGGGAAGTTGGTGAGTTTCTTGGCCTAGTCGAGCATCCCAGGGGAAGGAGTTTACTCTAAAAGTTTGTATCTATAATGCAATGGAGGGGAAGGAGAGGAGGAGAGAGATAATTAGTTGAAAAGAAGTAGAGAAGACTCTTAGCCAGGATTATCCAGGGTTAGGTCAAGGTTAACAAACTGTTGGTGCCCACAATGGTATAATTGAATTCTGCCTGGTTTTGCCTCCAGAAGTTGTGGATGCTCCAACACTGGAAGTTCTTAAGAAGAAATTGGACAACCATTTGTCTGAAATGCAATAGGATTCCCTGTCTAAGCTGGGGGTTGGACTAGAAGACCTCCAAGGTCCCTTCCAGTTCAATTATTCTATTTTTTTTTAATGTACAGGTAGCCTGATAACTACTCACATGACCAACATTCGGGCAACCAGAATGTATATATGACAATTGCAATATCCTGGGATTATTCTGACTGCCATTTGCAACCTTTCCCCATCGGCTTCCAACAAAGCCCATGGGGGAAATGGGATTCATTTAATGGCTGCATGATTCACTTAATGGCAACTAACCCTTTAATAGCCATGGCAAAAAAAAAATCATAAAATCAGGCACGGCTCATTTAAAAATGACTTGCTTTGCAGAAGAAATACTGGCCCCAATTCTGGTCATAAGTCAAGGACATCCTATGTATCCCAGGCCAAAGAAAAGGAGTAGGGGATGTTCAATTGCATGGTCATGGCTACAAATCTTTTTTGACCCCTAACAAGGCATGGCCCCACTCCGAAGAGTCCCCTTGAAGCCAGATGGTGCCGCAAACAAACCAAACCAATCAATCATCTCAATTTCCAGATAGGATGACCAGTTTTCAGCCTCTTGCCTTCCTCCTTTAACTGCCCATTTCAGATTGAACTTGCAACAATTCACACATCGGGGTGCAAAACGCTCAGCAAACGCCCTGTTTCTTCAGGCACCCGGAGCAGGTTGCTGCTTCCACAAGGGAGAGACGGGGATGATGGAAAGCTGAGCTCAACCCTGGAAGAAGATTCTCTTTTTGCACTTCCTGCGCTTACATAATAATGTTGTTCTGCAATCATGGGTAATTTGGAAAAATCAATGTGGAAATGGATTGATCCAGCGGTGGAAATAAGCAAGGGATGCTTGTTATCCTGACATGACACTTCTTGGCTGTGTCCTACACAGCCACCGGCATCATTCAGACATGCTCAGGACTTCAGATAGCCAAACTCCCACCCACCCACACCCCAAAAAAAACATAACCGAGGATGGAACCAGAGCGTGGCAGGTAATCGTCTCTCCAACAGGCGACGAATGCACGCCATGCATATTGAAGAAATATAAATGATTTCTTTGGGGGAAAGAATTATCTCATTACCTGAGAAACTCGTCTAAGACAGATGAAATATGAAGCCCTCCTCGGAGGTAGCTATCTGCAATCTCAGAAACTTGATCGTTTTTAGAAATCTCTTTTTCTCTGCTCCAGAAAGTTCTACACTCAGAACTCAGAGCTTGTGCCAAATTAAAAGTGTAAGTCCTCCTTCTTGGGGTGACAAGTGAAAGTGGGAATCGTGAATGCAAGGTTTGCACAGCCCCTCAGAAACACACATGGGTCCCCAAATAACATCCCTGGGCTGTTTCTCTTGGGCTAAACATCTGGCCTCTCTTGATGGTGGGAAGAGGGCTTTGGACTTCCTGGCCGAGACCTTTTACCGAAACAGAGGTTTCCATTGATCTGACCCCTAAGGTAAAGGTAAAGGTTTCCCTCACACATCCATGCTAGTCATTCCCGGCTCTAGGGGGCGCTGCTCATCTCTGTTACAAAGCCGAAAAGCCAGCGCTGTCCGAAGACGTCTCCGTCATCATGTGGCCGGCAGGATTAAACTTCTTCAAAGGCGCATGGAACGCTGTTCCCTTCCCACCAAAGGGGTCCCTGTTTTTCAAAAAATGCCACGCTAGGGACTCGAATCGCCAAACTGCTGACCTTTCTGATCAACAAGCTCAGCCTCTTAGCCACTGAGCCACCATGTCCCTAGTGATGGCTTTATGCCTAAACCATGAAACATCATAGATGACCTTGAAAAGCAGGTGGAAGATTCCACTGAGGAGGAGGTGGGGAGAGGAGAAAAGAGGCCAGCCAGTTTCAGATTTGGTGAAACTGATGTATTGTGGTTTATCCTGAGCCGCCATTTTGTGAATAGGCACTTCCGTCTGCCACTAAATTTTTGCTCTTAATTTTTCAGCCATGCCTGTCAGCCCAAAACACTGGAAGGACATTGACGTTTAGATCCAGTAGCATTTAAAGTCAGCAAAGGTTCAATGGTAGCTCCTGCTTAGGAATTCTTTTAAACGACCATTTGGGTATCTATCCTTACCAAGATGATATTGAAGGATTTTTCTGAAGAAATCCATTCACAAAGTGATTTTAAAGTAAGGCCGGTGCAGCATATTAGGTTAAAGAAGCTTTAAAAGCTGCTCTCCCAGTCAGTTGAGGTTCCTCACAACTTGGGTCACAGATGGGATTGTGGTTTGCCAGAAGATGTTCTCCACAACCAGCATTGCCACCATTTCTTCTACCCTTCAATCTATGATTTGTTTTGAAGTTGAACATCTCCAGAGGGATTCTGATTGATGCTTCCTGGCCCACAGGTTTTTTCCTAATTTTTTTTTCCAGATTTACTTACGCTGAACAAGCGAAGTAGATTTACAGCCAAACAAAGGAGCCATCCAAGCAAACTTACTACTCAGTAGTTTTATTAAGAGGCCATAATAATATCTAAGTAAGAATGGAAATACAGAGGTTTAAGAAGATGATCATTCCAGGAACAAACGCAGGTAAAAGATGCTTGCTTAGAATGCTTGCTTCTTCCAGTTTAGCATCCCCTGTGAGCAGGCTGTGGTTTAAAAGGAGCTTGTGCTGGACACAATCCTAGTAAGTTGGACCTAACCTCTATGCTTCTCCTGCTCTCCTTTCCATTCCGTCTTTTCTCTTGTTGCCACACGGAGGCATTCCATGTGCCCATTTTCACATCCATTCTCATAAAAGGCAGGTGTGAAAATATATCCGCATAAAGGAACTCCCAAAGGGTACACTGGAGGAAGTTCAGACTGAAATGTTGCTCACCTTTTACAAACGGGGCTGACCTTCTGCGGGTGAGACTCCCCAGAGACCACGATTGCGATCACCAATGCAATCTTGTACGATAGACCGGGTTGCATTATCTGCCAGCAACTATGAAATGTGCCAGCTGGTTTCCCAAAAAATCGACCCCTGTGATCTCTGATAATAATCAGAACAAATATACCCGAATATCTTTTTTTTTTTTTAAGTTTGATTTTGTAAGGATCCAAGAAAATGTTCCAGGAATTGCTTTCTTGAAGGTGACTGAAAAATCACTCTATAGTCAAGGGAATTAAATTCTATTTGGCATATATTCTAAAGCAGAAGTCCCCAAACGCCCCCCAGGGCCGAGGACTAGTACTAGACTATTCCACAGCCTCTTGGGACAAAATTCACTTAAGAACAGCCTCATTTAGCAATGGAAATCTTGCCTCAATTGTGGCCGTATGTTGAGGATTACCTGTGAAGTTATTATCCCTATGAAGGCGTACACACCTCACCTCCACCCGCCAACGCACCCGATTCCGTCTTCTGATTTCTCCCCCTCCCCACTTGATCAACTGTCTAACCAGCTTATGAAAAATGCAATTTCGCAGAATGAATTGGACAGCAGAAAATGGATAAAACGCTCTTCAGAGCAGAGAGACAGTGTTCTCACATAGGCGGCGGGATAATGGGACTTTCAGCACTGCCTTTTACACTGTAAAAGAATGATCGGAGCTGCTTCTGAAAGAGATTATATTGTTCACCAAATAAAGTTCACCTTCAGCTTGATTGGGGGGAGGGCTGTAACAGCCGGGGGCTGGGGTTATTTTAGATAGATAGATAGATAGATAGATAGATAGATAGATAGATAGATAGATAGATAGATAGATAGATAGATAGATAGATAGATAGATAGATAGATAGATAGATAGATGTAGGTAGGGAGAGAAAGAGAGAGAGGATATATATATGCATATATGTATATATAAGCAAAGAAAGTCATTGGAAACTGAAGGAAAAGAGCAGCTTTTCTGCAACATATCTAAATGTTACGACTTTATATAGTTTATAATACAACATACAAAGAGAATACAAAATACAGTTTATAATACAACATACAAAGAGAATACAAAAGCAAATAGGGAAATTAGAAAAGGAAAAAGGGAAGTGGATCGTGGGGGAAAACAAAGGGAAAAGGGGTGGGGGGGAGGCATTGACTTCCAACTCCTTTGGTGTAGTAAAATAAGGCATTTTAAGATCTCAATGTTAAAGGCAGAAGAGCCATGGGCAGCCATTTCCCCATCATTTCTTCAGTGGTGGCATTTACGTTTCATAATCCACCTTTGAATAGGATCGCACGAGGGAATGCCTTCACTTCTTAGTGACTCTGGTTGTTCCTTCATTTCTTTCTTAGTGAATCATCCAGCTCTCTCTCTCTCTTCCTTTCCCTTCTCCTTCTCTTTCTCCTCGCTTCTCTTCTTTCCCCAAGCCAAACATCTCAGGACAGAAAATCACGCAGCTTTGAGCAAGGCTCACATTGCCAGGAAAAAGGCTTTTTCAGCAGCCCCATCGAGGGTCGTGATGTCAAGGCTTTAGAGACAACCTGGTTTAACAACTCCTCTTCCGAATGGTAAAACACTGAGAATCGGTAATTGTAAATGCAGCATTGAGAGGGACTTCTGTGTTTAGAGGCTCCTGCTTACGGTTTATCAGCAATCAATAGCAATGTTCTGCAGTGTCACTTGTCATTTCCCTGGCATCTTTGATGCAGGCAACCTGCCCTCCTTCATTTCTTGACCTGCTGTGGGCACCTCCCTGTAGCCACTGCCCCAAGATGACCCTGCTCAGACGATCCATCGTGGCCTATCTGAGTGGAAAGTGATTATTACCTTTATTGTCAGAGTTCAACACGTGTACAATGAGATTGGCTGAGCCTCCCTTCGTGCAACCCCCCCAACACAACTCACAGTGCGGACAGAAGTCCTTAATCCAGTCCCAATCTTATTACACTAAGCACCCACCCTTCTCCTAGAAGAATGAAATATTCCAGGAAATACTAAAAAGGCAGAATATTATACCACCCTTCCTCTTGGAAAGCAGCCTCCATCTTTGTGAATTGCCCCAGAAAGACTAGGCCATCCTACTGACAAGACAAAAGGCTGGGCCAGCTTTCCGGGTTTCGAAGATGGCTGATGCGGTGCTCCGCCGATACTCTCTCTGGCCTAGACGGCCTCGGCTGCAGCCCCCTTTGTCCCCTAGGTCCCCCCGCTGGTGGCAGAGGCGGGGGAAGATCGGGGGAGGCCGGTTGGGACATTTGGAAACCGGTCGGGGGTCTGCTGGAGCCGCGGGGCCGGTGGAGAGGGCGGCGTGGTCGCGACGGCCCCGGCGGCTCCGAGTCGACTGTGGAGGCCCCGGAGGCCTTTCTCGGCGGCCGGCGGAGCGAGGCGATTGCGGACGGGCGCTTGATGGCGGTGGCGCCGGCACCGCGGCGGTGGCGGCGGTAGCCGCGGCGGTGGCGGTGGCAGCGGCGGTGGCCGCAGCGGCGGCAGCCTCTGGAGTCGTTATGGTGGCGCTTTTTGTGCTCTGAGCGCCAACAGCCCCGGCGGTCTACGGGACAGAGATACCGCCGCGGCATGGCCCCAGCGGCCCCGAGGAGCACGGTAGCCCTGGATTTCCCAGGGCGGAGCGGACTTGGGGGAGCTGTCTGAAGGGCCTTGGACTGGCCTCGGCGGCTTTGCTACAGCCGCGGAGGCCCTGGAACATCTGCCGCGACACCCCCGGAGTTTTGAGGGGCTGTGAAGAGGCCTCGGTGCCCCCGGTGAGGTACGGCAGTGTGGCAGGCTCGGCGGCCTCGCTCGGGCCGCGGCGGTCTTGGGAGGCCCCGGTTGGTTCTGACATGGGCCTGCTATGGTCATGGCAGCCCTGGACTGGATCTAGGGCACCCTTGATGGCACCGAAGATGGCGCGGAGACTGGGGGACCCATGGAGGGGCTCGGCTGAGGAGTGATGGTGCCGATGCCCCCGTGGGCCGCTTAGGCGGAGTTATGGCTATTCCCCTTTCTTCCCTGGGGCCCCCACCGGTGGCAGAGGTGGTGGGCCCGGGGGGGCGGGGGATTGGCTCT
The DNA here is from genome assembly GCA_023653725.1 of Bungarus multicinctus. NCBI lineage: Eukaryota > Metazoa > Chordata > Lepidosauria > Squamata > Elapidae > Bungarus > Bungarus multicinctus. The sequence goes on from CM042837.1 coordinate 25,829,503, forward strand.
GCCTGCGGCACATACCCCAGCCTGACTGGACTTCATCATCCGCGGCCAGAGGATGGCAGAGATCGCAGGCGCTCCGGGACTGCCGAGATGAGGTGGCCGGGACCACAGATGTACTCGAGGGCAGAGCTTTGGGCCCTGAGGGATGTCCCCCTCTCCCTTAGGTGGCCTTCAAGGCTCTCCAAGACTTTCCGCAATGAGGGATCCTGGGATCCAGAGCGATGGTGGGGCTGGAGAAACCAGAGAAAGCGCGGGAAACCCGGGGTCATTAAATTTTTAACGGGGTTTTTTAAGGGGTTGGAAGGATCCAGGGCGGGTGGGGGAGACAGCCCGCATGGAACTGGGGGCAGCCAGGCCAGCCTGCGCACCTGGGGGGCCTCGGAGGTTTCCGTGTCGGGGTGGCAGACAGGGGGTGGGCAGCCGGGGGCCAATTTTATTAGCACGGTGACTGGGAGAGGTAGATATGCTGGGGGTAGAGGGCCGTATCCAGTAAGGGGATCACGCTCCCGATGTTTGCAAGCGGAAGCGCGCTCCGACCCTCCTTACCCATCCTGCAGCCCTGGTTGTCCGGAGTCTCAGGCCCTGAATACCCGGCTGTTGTTGTGCAATGCCAGGTCCGTGGTTAATAAGGCTCCCCTGATCTATGATCTGGTTCAGGAGGAGGCCGCGGACCTGGTAGGTGTCACCGAAACCTTGTTGGGCCCAGAGGGCAGTGTCCCTCTGGTTGAGATGTGCCCACCAGGTTTCCTTGCATTTCACCAGCCCAGGGCTCAGGGAAGGGGTGGTGGGGTGGCGGTGCTTATAAAGGAAGCCCTTTGTCCTAGGGAGGCCACTGTCCCTCAGACGGCTGGCTGTGAATCTCTTTTTGTGAAGTGGGGACAAGGGGTTCAGATGGGCCTTTTGATGGCGTACCTGGCTCCCTGCCACGTCTCATCGGCCCTGCCCGGACTCCTAGAGGTAATAGCCGGGCTGGCGGTTGAGACCCCCAGGCTTTTGGTCATGGGGGATTTCAACCTGCCATCGCTCGGTGAAACCTCGGGGTTGGTCCGGGAGTTCTTGGCTTCCATGACGGCCATGGACCTGACCCAGTTAGTTTCTGCTCCCACTCACATAGGAGGACACATGCTGGACCTGATTTTTATCTCTGGGCAGTGGTTGAATGACTGTAATTGTGGGGACTTAGTCATCACACCCTTGTCATGGACAGATCATTCCCTCCTTAGACTGGACTTCTGTTCCGCCACCCCCCACCGCAGGGAGGCGGAGCCACTTAGATGGTTCCGCCCCAGGCGCCTGATGGACCCGGAGCGGTTCCAGAGGGAGCTTGGGCCATTTCCTGAGTCTCTGGCTCTCAGCTCGTCTGGAGACCTGGTGGCCACCTGGATGGGTTGGCCGCTGGGGCTCTAGATCGAGTTGTGCCTCTGCGACCTCTGACCCGGCACAGATCCCATTTGGCTCCGTGGTATACGGAGGAGCTACGGGAGATGAAGTGCCGGAAAAGACGTCTAGAGGGCATTTGGAGGGCGAGCCGTTCTGAGTCTGACCGAACACAGGTGAGATCTCATATTAAGACTTACCTTGTGGCGATAGGGGCGGCGAAATCTTCGTATTTCTCCGCCCTTATTGCGTCGGCAGGAAATCGGCCTGCCGCCCTGTTTAGAGTGACCCGCTCTCTAATTGAACCGAGAGCGCGTGATGACCTCTTGCAGGGTACGGCAGAGGAGTTTTCTCGATTCCTGCATGACAAAATCGCTCAGATTCGGGAGGGGCTCGACTCCAATTGGATGGTCCCGGGGGAGGTGTCCGGGGCAGGTCTTGTGAATGTTATCTGGGGGGAGTTCGATCCTGTGACCGCCGAGGGTGTGGACAGGTTGCTGGGGGGTCTGAATGCCACCACCTGTTTATTGGACCCGTGCCCTTCCTGGCTGGTTTCGGCCGCCAGGGAGACGACACGAGGCTGGCTCCAGGGAATTATCAATGCTTCTTTGAGAGAGGGGTCGCTTCCTACCGCCCTGAAGACGGCGGTGCTGCGGCCCCTCCTCAAGAAGCCTTCCCTGGATCCAGCTGTTTTAAACAACTATCGTCCAGTCTCCAACCTTCCCTTTGTGGCGAAGGTTGTTGAGAGTGTGGTGACACGTCAGCTCCCTCAGTACCTGGAGGAAACAACTTACCTCGATCCGTTCCAATCGGGCTTCAGGCCTGGGCATAGCACTGAGACAGCATTGGTCGCGTTGGTTGATGATCTCTGGAGGGCTCGTGACAGAGGGTTCTCCTCTGTCCTGGTCCTATTAGATCTCTCGGCGGCTTTTGATACTATCGACCATAGTATCTTGTTGCGACGGTTGGAGGGGTTGGGAATTGGGGGAACCGTCTTTCGATGGTTCTCCTCCTTCCTCTCCGACCATTCGCAATTTGTGTTGACGGGAGGGGAGAGGTCCACCTCTAGGCCCCTGGCTTGTGGGGTGCCTCAGGGGTCGGTCCTCTTCCCTCTCTTGTTCAACATTTATATGAAGCCGCTGGGCGAGATCATCCGTGGTCTTGGGGTGAAGTGTCATCTATATGCAGATGACACTCAGTTGTACATCTCCACCCCGGACCACCCCAACGATGCTGTGGGGGCTATGTCTAGGTGCCTGGAGGCCGTGCGGGATTGGATGGGCGGGAACAGGCTTCGGCTCAACCCATCCAAGACCGAGTGGCTGTGGTTCCCGGCGCCCCGATATAGCCAGCTGACTCCTTCGCTGGCTATTGGGGGGCAAATTTTGCCCCCTACAGAGAGGGCTCGCAATCTGGGAGTCCTCCTGGATGTACGGCTGTCGCTTGAACATCATGTCGCGGCCGTCTCCAGGGGGGCGTTTCATCAGATCCGTCGGATCTACCGGTTGCGGCCCTTTCTGGATCGGGACGCCCTGCGCACGGTCACTCAGGCCCTTGTCACCTCTCACCTGGACTATTGTAATGCCCTCTACATGGGGCTCCCTGCGGGGAGCACCCGGAGACTCCAACTGGTGCAAAATGCGGCCGCGCGGATGATCATGGGGGCGTCGCGTAGCGCCCACGTGACGCCTCTCCTGCGCGAGCTGCATTGGTTGCCGGTGGCTCTCCGGGTTTGCTTTAAGGTTCTAGTTTTGACCTTTAGGGTGATCCATGGCACTGGGCCAGGTTACCTGCAGGACCGCATTCTACCGGTGATCTCCAGCAGGCCGGTGCGTTCACACAGGGAGGGCCTTCTCCGGGTTCCGTCAGCCGCCATGTGTCGCTTGGCGGCCCCGAGGGGTAGGGCCTTCTCTGTGGCGGCCCCTGCCCTCTGGAATACTCTGCCGCCGGAACTGCGTACCGGCACGGACCTGAGGGCCTTCAGGCGCGCGCTGAAGACCTGGCTTTTTGAGCAGGCCGGCCTGGGCTGAGATGGTTTTAATTTGTCTCCATTTGTTCTGTAATTTTAAATTGGGGTTTTAAGGGTGTGGGGTGGGTTTTCTTATTCGGCCAATATTTAATTTAATTCCTTTTAACTTTTGTATTACTGTTGGGGTCTAGATTGGCTGTACATTGCCCTGAGTCCCTAGGGAGAAGGGCGGTATAAAAATTTTATAAATAAATAAATATACAACGCAAAAGACCCTCGTGACATAATAGGATTAGCCCTCTACCCATCTCACCACATGGCACTGGGGAGATTGCATCACCCAGCAAGATTCAACCAAGCCTGGGACTCAAGACAACCTAGAGTTACCCCTGTTTGGCCCCAAGGGAGTCTGACAACCAATCAGAATACATTTCTTGCCACTGAGAACAGGAAGCCAGTTCAAAGCCCAAGAGATGTATATATAAATCTCTCTCTCTCTCTCCATTCTATGTGGTCAGTTACCCAGGACTTCAAACCATGTGGTCCTGCTGTCCACCATTAAACCATCTTTCCAAACAGCCTCCATGTTTCCAGTGGCTTTCTCCCCATTTGGAAATGAACTCAACATAAGCTTGCATTACATGCCAGAACTAGGTTTACCTTTCAGCAAAGATTCCTGCCATTCCTGCAGCTGAACTCCCCTCATCCATTCCCAGGTTAGCCCTGCAGAGGCACCTGTGGGAACGGCTCAGGTGAACCCACCTGGAGAAACCTCAAAGGCTGGGCAATTAAACCAGACCACTAAAGCCCAAGCAAGCCGTCCTGACAGAGGTGGCCCTGAAGGATGGAAAGCTTCTCTTCCTGCCTGCCTTCCTCTTTGGGAACACGCTGCTCTTGAAAGTAATGACTGCCATGGATCATTAGGACATCTGTAGAAAGAAATACGTTCTTCTAAATTGCTTTCATAAACCTAAGTAAACTACCTCCAGGCAGTGTGCAGCAAATGAAGACAGAGGGCAAGTGATTCGTTGCCCTGAAGCCACTTTACTTCTATCCCAAAAAAAGAGGAAAGGGGAAAAAGAGACAGCAACTATTTGGTGAAGAGATGGAGGAGAATAGGGGATAAATGAGTTGGGCAACCTTTCCTGAACCTCTGGAGATATTTCTCCCAGGGACAGTTTCTCATAGATTCCAAAGCAGTGTTTCTGAAGAACGGTTGCAGGAACTGTGCCTGGCTAGTCTAGTGAAGAGAAAGACCAGGGGAGACAGGAGAGCAGCATCCCAATATTTGAGGGGCTGCCCCAGAGAGGAGGAGGGGATCAAACTATTTTCTAAAGCACCCGAAGGCCAGACAAGAAACAATGGATCGAAACTGAACAAGGAGAGATTTAACCTGGAAATAAGGAGAAACTTTCTGACAGTGAGAACAATCAACTAATGGAACAGCTTGCCTTCAGAAGTTGGGGAAGCATCATTCCTTGAGACTTTCAATAAGAGATTAGACTACCATTTGTCAGAAATGGTGTAGGGTCTCCCGCTAGGACAAGGGGTTGGACTACATGACCTGTAAGGTCCCTTCCAACTCTGATTATCTGTTATCTTCGAGGCTTAAAGAAGGGTGGATTTCAACTCCCAGAATTCCCCAACCAGCAAGGTTCAGAAACACTGCTTTGAATTTACAGTCACCACTGAGAAAAAAATCACAATAAAGGTGAGGTATTGCCCAAAGATCTTATAAATTGGGGTGGGCTACAAACTTTGATTAACTGGGTTGCCCCCCTCCTTTTTTTGTTACAGGGACCCTGAGTTTTTGATCTACTGGCTATAGGTCCACTTTTTTTTATACAGTTCCTAGGTCAATTTGCAAGCAGCAGCCAAACCCCCTTCTCTATATAAAAGCTAAGCCTCCCAGGGAAAAAAAAATCCAACAACCAGCATATTGACAATTTCAGATGGATTCAGATGACATTGTTACATTTCAGGCGTCTAAGAACAAGAAGATGTAAATGTAAACAGGAAAAAAGGAAGCAAGAATAACATGCACATTCCTGATTTTGGAGTGTGGGAGGGTTTTTTTTTTAAAGCAAGGATTATGAGGAGGCATTTTCTGGTAATGGTTTATAGCACGTTGCAGATTTAGTTTTATGGCACACATGGGTTTGTTTGCATATTTGTGTTCCTTTTTGGGGGGGGGCGGCGGAAAGAGCCCCCAGAGTAACCATTAAAACTATCAGAAAATGTTTTGTTTGGGATTCTGGGAATTCAAGTTCTGCAATCCAACGCAAAGAGCTTTTATTTTTAGCAGCTACAAAAGGAAACAGGTGGGCCAATTCAACCCCTGGAAGAGATGATAGCATAAACTTGGCCAAGATTGGGCCTAAACACAGAAAACCTGCTTTCCATCTCGGCTTCCAGCCCCTTCAGGGCCGATGGCTGTCTGGAGGGCTGGCCTTGAACTAAAGCCGCAGCACTTCTGCTCTGGTGCGTTTATGGGTCCACCTTGGTACCACGGAAATAACATTGGCAATCTTCCTGCCCTCGTCTCAAAACGGATCATAAATCAAGGCCCCCAGGGGGAGCATTCAAGGTTGTTTATTAATTTGGTCCTTGGGAAGATCTGATCCAGAAAGCAGGTGGCGAGTTGATTCCTGCCTTCACAGTTGAATGAGGCGGTGGGACCGTCAGAGACCAAGCAGGTCAATGCTCTTCCCATCCTTCCTTTCTACCAGAGGTGGGATTCAGACGGTTCTAACAGGTTCTAGAGAACTGGTTGCAGAAATTTTGAGTAGTTCAGAGAACCAGCAAACACCACCACAGACTGGCCCTGCCAACCCCAATCTCTTCTCGGCCTCCCATCGAGTCCCAGCTGATCGGCTGGGTCTTTTTTGGTTGCCCTGCACAGGAAAACGGAGCTGGAAAGCAGGTTAGTGGTGTGGAGAGTAGTGGTGGGATTCAAAGGTTTTTACTACTGGTTCTGTGGGTGTGGTTTGGTGGGTGTGACTTGGTGGGTGTGGCAGCGGAAGGATACTGCAAAATCCCCCTCCCCACCCCACTAACCTGCTTTCCAGCTCTGTTCTCCTGTGCAGGGCAATCAAAGGAGACCCAGCCGATCAGCTGTGGGCATGGCTTGGTGGGCGTGGTGTTCTGTGGGCGTGACTTGGTAGGCGTGGCAGGGGATGATTACTGCAAAATCCTCCTCCCCACCCCACTAACCTGCTTTCCAGCTCTGTTCTCCTGGGCAGGGAAACCAAAGACCTAGCCGACCATCTGGGACTCAATGCGAGGCAGAGAAGAGATGGGGTTGGTGGGGCCAGTCAGAGGTGGGATTAGCTGGTTCTCCAAACTACTCAACACTTCCATTACTGGTGGTTCTCCAGAACTGGTCAAAACCACTGAATCCCACCTCTGGTGGGGAGGGAACGGGGATTTTATGGTATTCTTCCCCTGCCATGCCCACAGAACTGATAGTAAAAAAAATAGAATCCCATCACTTCTGGAGAAAGGAGATGTGGATCAGGGAGGAGGAAGGGGGGAGGGAAGAGAAAATCCCTGATGAAATATGGTCTGACCTTTCAGAAAAAGGGTGATTGTAAAGAGGACAAAACTCCCCATCACTGTAATTATCGCTTTTCCCATCAAAGTGGGCGTCATAGGAAGGAGGAGAACATGCCCGTTGGCTTGCAGTTGCTTACTTCGTCAAGAGTTCTTCAACGGTAAAGGTCAGCCAAGAAACCCCAAGGAACCCCACTCTGAGCTGCTTGGGGGGGGGGTGAACAGGGGTGGTCAAAGGTTGCTAAGCAACCATACCTCTTCCTCCTTTTCCAGGCACTCCAGCCACAGAGTAGAGCATGGGTAGCAGGAGAAAGCAATGGTTTAACCCAAGTGAAACACACCTAAATTCATCCTTGGGTTGGGCAGGAGTAAGTCGGGGCCTATGCATAGGAAGAGTGGGAGAACTATTTAAGAAGAGAGCACCTTCTATGCCCCCTTAACTGTCAGCATCTGGGAGGCGGGTAGTTAAGCTTCAGCATAGTAAGGTCTCTCTCTCCCCCTCTCTCTCTTGCAAAGGCTGATGTAGCCCAGAAGTCCTTAAGACAAAAAAAAAACTCTGGAGAGATCCCTCCTTCTTCTTCTCTACTTGCTTTTGAGGGAGATGCAATATTCTGCTCCTTGCTCTTCTGGTGGCCTCAACCATCCTTAACTGATATTGCTGTAGCGTGTCTTCTCTCTCCATCTTTTACAGGGTCTACCTCATGTCCTTTGGCTTTCTCTTTTTATACGTGCCTTGCACAGTATGGAATCCCAAGGCAGAGTTGGGACCTTGGAGGTCTTCTAGTCCAGCCTCCTGTGCCATTCCAGACAAGTGGCTGCCAAGTCCCTTCTTAAAAGCCTTGGGTGATGGAGTACCCATAACTTCTGAAGGCAAGCCGTTAATTGTTCTGTCAGGAAATTTGTACTTAGTTCTGGTTGAACCTGCCTGATGAAATTTCCACCTGTTACTTCTTGTTCTGCCTTTGGATGCTTTGGAAAATTAAGTCAATCCCCTCCTCTTTGGAGCAGCCCCTTAGATATTGGAACACTGCTATCATGTCACCCTTTATATTTTGGATTGAAGGGATCCCAAAACCTCAGGAATCCTAAGATTCTCCCAATGGAGAGATCCGTTGTCCCTATTTATTCATTCATCCCTCTGGCTCAGCTCTGACACTCCACTCCATCCCCTGCTTTTGAAAAGGATGGGCTACGCTTCCCCTAATTGGGCTTGTCCAACCATGTTGGATTACTCCCCAACCATCCATGGCCAATGTGTTATTTCACGGATTCAATTTCTGTTCTGCCGAAATCTCATCACGGGGTAACAGCTTTCCAAATTGCTTTTGCAAATGTTGCAAACGCATCCCTGTTTTCAGCAAAGAGGACAGCAAGTACAAGCCAGCAATCAGTAGTCCTAATCTGAAATAAGAAGAGCTGAGCGGGAAGAAGTTGGCTTGTAGCAGCACTGAACTGGAAGGAAGAGGTGGGAATTTAAAGCATTTTGTCCATGGAGCTTCTCAGTCATCGAGGTCCTGGTTGTCCCAAAGGTGTTTTTTCAAGAGGCAAATGGACTTCTGTTGCTTTTCCTTGAAAACGTTTTGCTTCTCATCCAAGAAGCCGCTTCAATTCTGACTGTCAGAACCGAAGAAGTTTCATGAATGAGAAGCAAAACATCTTCAAGGAAAAACAAAGTCCAGTTGCCTTTTGAAAAAGTACCTATGGATCAGGGATGTCCAACCTTGGCAACTTTAGGACTTGTGGACTTCAACTCCCAGAATTCCCCAACCAGCCATACATGGCTGGCTGGGGAATTTTGGGAGTTGAAGTCCACAGGTCTTAAAAGTTGCCAAGGTTGGAGATACCCTGCTTTAAAGCCTTAATCATCCTGAAGGGTCTCTGTTGATAAATCTTGCTTCTCAGCTCCCCCACCCAATAAATCTTTTCGTTCGACTGTTCAGGAAAATGGTCTTAGCCCTTCTCATGGTTACCTGAATCTTCCACCCTTCCCATTCATTGTCTTCAATCTGCTCATCTTCTGCAGATCCTTGAAAACAGCTTGCTTCTATCATTCATTTTCCCTACGGTTCTGGCTCAACAGCTGAAGAGTGTTATAGATTTATATCCTCTCCCTTCCAACGCTTTCCATTTCAGGATAGTGAAAACACACATCATCTTGGTTTTAGAAATACAGAGTCATCAGTGAGGGCCAAGAGGAAAAATCAATCTGCTAGCTCAGACTGAACTCCAGCTCCATATTAGCAAAGCTACTCTCAGCCCTTTCTAAACTGATGTTCACACAAGTGAACCTCCAGATATGCCAAGACTAGATACCAATGCGCCAAGAACTGCCTTCCCAGCCTTTAAAGGCAGGAGTTCATGTTATGGAATAACACAATAATTCAAAACCCCCAAAGCTCCTGAAAGAAATCGTTTCACAACCCAAGAAGAAAGGCCCTGATAGGGCTATTTTCATCCCATTACTATAAAAGGTCAAGGGGATTTTGATGCAAGCTTGACTCTTGACGACCAAGACAACTTTATTGGAGGGGGTATGTGTTTGTCGTTTCTTTTTTTTTCCTGAAAATGTGTTGTTGTTGTTTTACTAGTTTACAGATTTTTCTTTCTTTGCTTGGCTAAGATTAGCCCGAGATTAGCTAAAGTTGGCCGTGTACTGCCATCTACTGAGAGGAGTCCAAAATTAAAAACTTTTTAAAAAAACTGCCCCTGAATTCAGAACAGGACAGATGCCAAAGCAAACTTAAGGATTACAAAAAGTTCTCCCCTGTGGCAAGATTCCAACTAGGGGTTCAGAAGGAGGGGCGGGGGGAGCATGCAGAAGGTAGGTGAGAAGACCTTTTTCCCGGTGCCTTCTGCACCCCCACCGCTGCCCGTGCTCCACAGCCCACCTTGGTCCCTCTCAGCAATTTCTAAGATGCCTGGAGCTAAGAGGCAGCCACCTGGGCCCACCTGCCAGGCTCTGCCCGGGGTGGCCAATTAACCCTGGAACCCCAGATCCCTGCCCGGGGACTGCCTCAATGCCCCCAATTAGCGGCTGCAAGGGGAACAAGAGGCCAGAGGAGACTGCCTTCCGGTCCGATCCTCCAGGGCCCTGCAATGTCCCATTTCACCTCACAGGCATGTGGTGACCCAGATGGGCTGAAGATCGGTGCCACCCTGCAAAAGGCAAGCGCCCCCCCCCTCCCCAAACTCCTGCTCCTTCGAGGCATTTGCTGGGTTCGTTGAGCTTAAGTGGCTGGGGTGTCGCAAGGAAATCCAGAGTCTGTGGCAAGACCGAGGGCTCTCCGAAAGCTTTACCTGTGCTTAACGACTGCTGTGCCCGCTGCACCGGTGGCTCACATGTGGGTGATTAACTGGCACCACACACGCCCAGGGCGGCAGAGGCAGGAGGGATAAATGTGGATCGGAGCGTTTGAGGAAATAAGAGAGGTTGCGTTGTGAGAGAGAGAGAGAGAGAGGGAGGATTTTCTCTGGGTTTCAGGATAATTAAGGAAGGAGGAAGAGATTAGCAAATCAACAAGACTGTTCTTAATCTGAGAGGAGGGGGAGGGGGGTGAGAAGAGGCAAAGGGGGGCCCTGAAAGCTGCTTTCCTTTGGGACTCCTTCCGTAAGAGGCCTGCGTGGGAAAGAGCAAGGAGGAAGGAACTCTCAGCACAAAGGGCAGGAGGGCTCAGCAGCATCCAACCTTGCCAACTTTTAAGGTCAGTGGACTTCCACCGCCCAGAATTCCCCAGCAAGCCATGGCTGGCTAGGGAATTCTGGGAGTCCATGTCCACGGGGCTTAAAAGTTGCCAAGTAAAGTTGGACAACCCGGTACGTGAAAGATGCAGATTGGTGATCAAAAGCAATCAAGCCAAGATCCTAAAGTTAAAGAGACCTTCTGGAAAACAAGGGGCAAATGGATCCACCTCTGAAGGCCATACAGGACCATGCAAGAGGAAATACAGGCTACGTGGCTGAAATCGTACCCTAAAATCCCCCCCCCCCAATAGTTAATGCAAACGCTTCCTCCACCCGTCATGTGAGCACTTCTTTTAGTCTTTCAACCGCTGGCTTTTTTTTTACTGCGTGCAGGTAGCGCTTTAATTTTAAATGCGAAACAAACCCAAACCAGAGAGGGATATCCCACCCAAAGCACCATCTGCCCCTTCAAATGCTGGACTTGGGGAGGGTTTTATTAGGGAGATGCCCGCAGATTCTACATGTTTAGAAACCGCCAACATGCAGGGATTTGACCAGAGAGAGACCTGGCATTGAGGGGAACGCACCAAGAGGCCTCTGGGCATCAAGAAGGGGGGACGTAACGGAGCCCCAGCCTCACACTTCTTGCTTGACCAACCAGCTTGCTGCAGTCCCCATGCCAGGGGCTGGTTCAATCAAGACCCACTTCCATGGGAGCAGACTTCCTGAAAGCCCAGAGGCTTCTCCCATGGCAAATGGGCCAGGGGGGCTCGGGGGACAGGAAGCGGGGGCATCCAATGTGTGTGGGGGGGAGGGCCAGCCACCCCATCCCATATTCCCTTCTTTTAAATCCAGTCACCACACTCTCCCCCCTTCCTCCTCCCCGCCCCCATCCCAACGCCAGAGAGTAAAGGAAGAGGCCAGTCAACTCAAGGCCACGTTGGCACTTTTATGAGCCTAGAAAGGCGACGGCTGGAAGGTTTGTTTGTAGATCTCCCCCCCCCCCCACGCCCCTTTCAAGTCAGGTGTGCTTTAGGAGCCCCTGGCAAAAGAGAAGCGGCCAGGTGCGCGAGAGGAGGAGGAGGAGGAGGAGGGAGGCTCCCTTGGGAAGAAGCTGCATAGATGCCGTTTCTTCAGTCCGGCTTTTGAGGTGGGGCTGCCCAGAGCTCCAGCAAGCCAAACTGGGCTCGGCCCAACGGACAAAGCAGGGTCATGGCCACGGTCTGGACCCGTAGGGGGTGGGATCTTCTTTGGGCGGAAGGTCCAGTCCGTGGATCACAGGTTCTGCTGGGAAAGCCGTTTTCTGAGGTCCAGAGACCATGTGTGTGTGTGTGTGTGTTTCCACTCCTGGGACTGGATGGCCTTCAAAACGACCACAGAAACAGCTCCGGGCACCTCCGGCCCCGGCAGAACTCCACGAAGGGGAAGGGGAGGTCGGGGAGGGGTCAGCCTCAGCTGCGGGGCGGAGTGTGGCCCGTCCAGGAGGGTCCTTCCGAGGCGCAGAAGCTACTTGATGCTGGCCAAGGCAGCTGCCCTCCGCTCCGTGTTCTGGAACAAGGCTCGGATGAGGTTCTTCACCTCGCTGGGGGAGAACTCCGCGGCCAGGGGCCCTTTGCTGCCCGCCCACCTTGGGAGGAGGAAGCAAAGGAGAAAGCTGTGATTGCAGAAGGCGGGGGAGGGGGGGGAGAAGGGGCAGGGGGCCTGGCTAGGCGCTTCTCCAACTGGGTGACTAGGAGGAGGCCGAAGCCTTGCTGGGGCTTCTTCCTCCCTTCTCAAACTGAGCTGCTTTAAGGAAGGGAACCACTCCTTCTGAAAACCCAGGAGAATCAAATGCACCAAAGCAGCACGGAACTGCTACCACTTTACTAAGTGCAGCTGCTTTGCCCAAGATCAGGAGTGAGCCACTCTGGAATCTTTTCCCACCTGCGCACTCCAAATCCCAGGGTCCCTGAGCCGGCAAAGGCTGGTCCAGGTATTCTGGGAGTTGAAGTCCACAGGTGGGAAGGTGGCCAGAGCTGCCCACTCCTGGCCTAGATTAAACTTTCTGAAGCCCCACCCTCTCCGCTTCCTCTGGGTTCCGATTCTCCCGCCCCCTCCCTTCCCCAGTGCAACTGGACGGAAGTAAGAGGCGAGGAGACGCTCACCGGTCCACGATTTCTTGCAGGCTGGCCTGCAAGACCAGCAGGAGCTCCTGGAACATCATCCACTTGGGCACGTAAACGGCCACCTCCTCCTGGAAGTGGCGGTTCTCCTTTTCTTCCGGGAGGGGCACGAAGACCCGGGGACCCTCGTCCACCACGGTCTTGCACAGGGCGTGCAGCCGGTCGGCGTTCTCAGCAGAGATGTCCTGCAAGGGGAGGAGAGGGGACAGTGGGCAAGGGAGGCGGAGAGGGTGACCCCTCCCACCCCCCCACCCACGGCCTTTCAGGGTGGGGGCTTCTCTTCCGCCCCATCACCGGCAGCCACGTTCCCGTAGGGTCGAAGGAAAACTCCCCCAAACGGCTGCCAAATGTGCAGGAACTGGGTCTTTTCAAGGTCCTCAACTTACAACACAGAGAGCGCCTGGCAGTTATGGTCACACTTTTGGGATGATTGTAAAGCAGGTGATTCATGGGATCAAATTGATTTTATGACTTTTTTTTGTTGGGGGTTTTACTTTCAGGCATTTTTACCAAAACCCAAAAGTCTCAGCTTCCACGGTAATCTCTCCCCAGTCTGGAACTGGTTGGGGATTATGGGAAATCAGGCCCAGCGCATCTGGCTGCAAAGCTTTTGGGCCGCCATCCAATCCGCTGAGAGAAGAGACCCCCGAGGTGCTTCTGTTATGCCCCTGCCTCAACTATGCTCTTGTTAACCCTGCTGGGAAACGCACATTGCAGCCCTCCAGTCCAGAGATGGTCCAGGCAAGCTTTAACTCACTACTGGCTTCTGCTTCCAAAAAAAAAACAACCCAGCCACATCCTCCGACTTCATTAAAACCAAGCACCTTATTTGCCAAACACTTTGATAAGAAAAAGCATCCTCTTAAAAGGCAGCACAGCTTCTCCATGAATCTAGAAAGCCCAATCCCAGGTGAGCCACCATGTAAAAACCTGGATTTCCAGAAACATGTTTGCATGAAGAATCCTTGACCCACACAGACACCCCGTCAGTCCTCACCTCCAGAGCAATGACCCTGCTAATGATTTCCACCAGGGCGGTGTTCAGCAGGGTCCCCATGGCGCGGCAGTAGATGTTCACCGGTAGAACGTCCTGCCAGATTTTGCCAAGCCTCTTCAGTTGGTGCAGAACCTGGAAGGAAGTGAAACCGTCAGGGGAGACAACCCGGGAACAAGGCGACTGCTTCGTTTGGCAGGGCCGGAGAGGCGAACGAATCCTAGAAAGTACAATCCACAGCGGAAGAGCGAGGATGGAAGACCCTCCCCTCCCCTCTCGGCACACAAGGGTTCGGGGGCATCTGTGGGAACAAACATCTGTGGCAGCAGGAGGAAAGGGGGTGGGGTGGCATCTCCAGCTAGCCTGGAAGGAGGCGCTAAGCAGGGACCAAGCTTGGAGTCCTTGCGCTACAGAAAGCAGCAGAGGCCCGATCTCCTGCAGGATCCTTGGAGCCTCATCTGACCCTCCCCAAGGCAATGCGGTCTCAGTCTGGTAAGATTCTTGTAACACGAGTGAATGCAGGAGCAAGAAAACTTCTTGCTATTCTGGTTGCTTGTGCCTAACAGAAAGGAGGTTTTTGGACATCATGCGTTTGTTCAGGGGGCAACTGGTCTTAAACGTAACGGCCTTCAGAGGCAGGTGGTCTCAGGAGCACTTAGTCAAGTGCCAACATGGAGCCTGCAGAAGCAGGATGCTGCAGGGGGGTGTTGTGGTCCGCCGGCGGCCTGCAGAGCTGGCAGCAGTCAGACAGTGGAGAGGACATGGGCCAGTCCGGGAGTCTGGGGAGGGTCAGACGAGGGTCCTGCATCTGAATCAGAGATGGGGCCAGGGCCCTCTGGGAGTTATGTGCTGACTCCGGAGCCTTCAGAGTCTGGCAGCAGCGAGGCAGAGGAACAAGGGGAGCCTGTTCCTAGTGCGCGCATGCACAGAGCTGCCAGAAGACAAGAACAGCTAAGACAAAAGGGGTGACTCGGGAGTAAAGCTTGGAGGTGATTGGCCCCTCCCATAAGACCTAAAGGAGGAGCAAAGGGACAGGAGCCTTTGCAGGAAGCTCTGCAAAGATCGGATTAAACCTTGAAGCTCTGTGTTGAATTTGTGCTCCGTTTTGGCTCGTATAACTAATCGGAAATTTAGTCACTGGCAGCATTCCAAGGAAGATAAAGGTGGGTGCTTATCAGGCTTACCCCAAAGGACTTTGGAGACTTCTGTGGGACTATTTACAAACTGTTTCAGACTCATTACAGGCTGTGAATGACTAAAATTCACAGCCGTTGAAATAAAGAAAAAAGGGTTTGGGGACTAACGTGTGTTTGTTAGTGTCTCCATAAGCCTTGGTCAGAACAGGAGGGACCGCATGAGGTGGGGGGAGAGAGACAGAGAGAGGGAGGGAGGGAGAGGGGGGGGAGGGAGAGGGGGGAAGGAGGGAGAGAGAGGGGAGGGGCTATTACATTCAGGGTCTTTTTAGGGTAACCTGTAACCTGTTTAGGTTACATTCAGGGTCTGAGCGACTGAATGGAATCCGGGGGCTAATCGTCCAGGTTCCGCCGAGCGCCCACCCTGTTCCTGACCTGACGGACAGCTCTGTTTGCCGCAGAGTAGTTGTCCTCGTCGTCCAGGTTGGAGAAATTCCTCGAGATGGACAGTCTCTCCAGAAGCTCCTCCTTTTGGACCCGCATCTGGGCGAGGAAACATTTCGTCCCTGGGGAGAGGAGGAAGAAGCCAATGGGCCACGTTTCGAGGGGTGGGGAGGAGAGGAGAGGAGAAAAACCTTGGTAGGGAAGCCGACAACCACCCCAATCATTATTTTTTGCAAAACTGATATTTTACAGCTGGGGATTTTTTTTTTAATGGGTCAGAGAAAAATAATTTTAGTTTCTTTTCTCTTTTCTTGCACCTTTTCCTCATTAGATTTGACTTCTAGATGTAAATTTCTCCATAAACATGAATTTAGAAAAGAGGGAAGGCCGTTTGAATTCTGGGATGGTTCGTCCAGAAATACCACCCAAAGGACTCTCAACAGAAAAACTTCTGTGGGGTGAGACCCCCTTCCCCTTTCTGGGGAGCAGAACTGTGTTCACCAGGAACAAACTCAGGAGAAGCAACTAACCAAACACGTTTGGTAACGTTGGAGTACGTTTTAATGCAGCACTACACCGGGAAACCATCTAACTTGAGAGGCAGAGGCTCACTCACAAGGCCCCACAAACCACCTTTGGTCCCAGACTCACCCAGTTTCCTGAACCCGGGCACCAAATCGACGAAGGTGGCTGTCCCATCACTCAGCCGGTTCCTGAACTGGTGGCCCAAGGTCAGGAGGTGATGGGCAATGTACATGCAGTTGTTATGGTGAATGGCAGCCAGCTGGGGAAGCTTCTGAAGGTTTTCTCTGGGAGGGGAGGGAGAGGGGATAGGAAGAAAAGAGGGAGGGAGGAGGTGCTTAGAGAACTTGGGGGGGTCTCAACACACAGTGCAGTTTCCCTGCAGGTTACAACAATTTACTGAATATGCTTTTGAGAAGTTATATAGTCATTTGTGTTTTAAAGCAGAAGTCTCCCACCTTGGCCACTTTAAGACTGGTGGACCTCAACCCCCAGAATTCCCTAGCCAGCTTTGCCAAGGTGGGAGACCCCTGCTTTAAAAAGTTAGAAAGTTCTTAAGGGTTTTGACGTTAACTCCACAAATTTAAAAGAACGCAATAGAGTTAGTCCTCTTTTAAAGACCTGTTGCTTAGTGACCGTTTGAAGTTGCATCGGACCCTCCCAAAGGCTACTTATGACCTGGTTTTAAGAGTTCGGACAGCTGCACAACCCCTGCAGAGTTTGACCCGCTGGTTGCCAGACTCCAAAGTCACACGGCCAAATCCCACAATGTTTTTTTGCCTGTTTCTGGCCTTTGGGCCCAGTTCCTGGCAAAAACATCCATAGGAATAAATGGATCTGCTTAACAAGTGCCACACAAACAAGTCATAAAATCAAGTCCTCAACTTATGACTGCCAGGACTTCTGATGGGAAATTCCAGGCTCCGTTGCAGTCGTTAAGTCGAGGACCGCCTGTAATTCAACAGGTTGTCAGAGCTCTGCCTAGCACCCATTCTGGCCTGGGCTGATTTCCCCACTCCAGGACAGCTATCACTCACTTATGATACATGGGCACCACGTCGCAGAAGAGATGGAAGATGTTCCGTACCAGGTAGAAGAGCTGGATGCAGCTGCCAGAGAAAAGGAGAGAGAGAAGCTGGGTCACACCTGTTTTTCCACACCCTCAAAAAAGGATTTGCCAGATGTCTAGGCAAGCCTGGAAGGTCCTTGCTTGAGGCAACCCAGGGCCGCTGCCTTCACACCGCCAAGAACCCAACGCCAAGGTGGTTAAGAAACAAACCCTATGTGGTAGCCAGTAGCTATGAAAATGATGCATCCGTCTGAAGAACTGATAAAAGAACATTCACATTGATTTGAAAGCCAGACCTTTTTATTTAGATTTAGTTAAATGTAGGAATTCTGGGCCTGCAGTAGTCATGGTTTGGGAAGGACTTAATGTTGGGAAGACAGGCGGAGCAATGCTGGGAGAAAGCCATCCAGCAGATTCCAAGCATGGAGATTTTCTGGCATTCAAGTGGGCAGGAACATCATTTATGGCAGGGGGTATGTGGAGAGTACGCAACATGAAATCAGTCTGTGGTTCCAGCCTGAAGAACTTGTGGACTACAAAAATTTCTGATTATTTATTTGTACTCCGTGACTATCATTAAGTGTTGCCCCTTATTATTCTTGTCTCTTGCTGAATGTCTCTCTTCTTTTATGTATACTGAGAGCATTTGCACCAAGACAAATTCCTTGTGTGTCCAATCATACTTGGCCAATAAAGAATTCTATTCTATTCTATTTCATGTTCTATTCTATTCTTTCTCTACTCTACATTCTATTCTATTCTATATTTTATTCTCCTTTCCTTCCTTCCTTCCTTCTATTCTGTAATTCTATTCTACTCTACTCTACATTCTATTCTATTCTGTATTCTATTCTCCTTCCTTCCTTCTTTATTCTATTCTATTCTGTAATTCTACTCTACATTCTATTCTATTTTATTCTTTCTCTATTCAATTCTATTCCTATTTCTATTCTGTTTTGTGCTCATGAATGGATTTATGAGGCCTCCAAAGGAGTCTTCTTTCAACACATCATTTCATCTCACCCTTGCATTACATGGGAGGGGGGGTGGGACTTAATCTCAATGGGCCTCACCATTGGTCAGTGCTGGCAGAGGCCTCCTGGAGTGTCTGATAGGCCAAAGCCATCAATCTCTGGACAGAGTCGCTGATGCGGCAAGTGGGAAAAGAAAAGGTGCGGCGGCTCAGCTTGGTCTTGTTCTCCAAGTTGTTCACCTGCTTGAGGAGCAGCTCGGGCCCTTCGGGGGGCTTTGACTGGTCCCCGGATCCAGAAGCGGGCAGGGTGGGGAGAGTTAGCAGAGAGTCTGGAGTGACCTGCGGAAGACAAAGTTAGTTTTGTTAATTTTGCTTGTACTAAAATGTATGATGCACTGATGCCACACAGTCTCTGGATTGAGGTGTAGGTGTAGATTGAAATAAGAAAAAAACCTGATTACACAAAAGGAGAGAATCACAGTCCTGCATAAGGAAATGGTGCTTTAGTAATGGGTTGTTGTTGTTTTTTGTTGTTGTTGTTAATCTCATCCTTACTACAAAATATTTAAATGGAAGCACTACTTACAAAGGTACAGTAGCTTCAAAAATTATGCTAAATACTCAGAAGTAATTCCTTATATGCTTAAGGACTATAATATTCCCATGCCGGTTGGTGTATTCATATGCAAGCATCTGAATCAGATTCTTGTCCTTCAATTTAGTTTGGCTGACAATATTTTGTTCGTAGATGCTAATGTTTTTAAAATAAACATTTTTTTATTTTTAAAAAAAGAAAAATGAAAGTTCCCCTGGTTTGGTTTTGGGTCAGTTTCTTAAACATGGAGACACCCCCCCCTCCCCCCCAGGAATTAGAATGCTTTGGGGCCAGTTTGAGGGTTGGCAGAACTGCCGTTAGTCCTTCTCTCTCCCCATCTCGTTTTGCTCCAATAACTACCTGCCAGCAGGTAATACAGCCTGGAAAACAGGAAGGCCAACCCAAATACTTCTTGTTTAAAACACATCTTGATTTGACAAGGACTCTCTCTCTCACACACACACACACACACACGCAGAAGTCTGACTCACACTCCAAGTACCTTCCTCAAGGCAGATGCGAACGAGAGGAAAAAGGGGTATCCGGTTGCTTTAAGTGAACCACCACCCATGCTCCACTACCTTCACGGTATTGTGTATTTCTGAGGTCATCAGGTTTCTGGCTGCCACGATGACATCCTGGCATTTCTTGTTGGCAAAATGGCAGTTCACGTTGCGGGCGTAAGTCAGCAAGTCCATGGAATCCTCCGGGAGGAACTTCATGTCTTTTAAGGCTTTTTCAAAGTCTTCTGTTGCTTTAATAACCTGGGGGGTGGGGGGCATAGGAAGGTCATCAGTCTGTCCCCTGAGATCAGCTGATATAGGTGGATTTACATTCCCCCACCCTTTCCAAAAAAGGCTGCAGTGACGTTCAACTCTCCCAGCCCCACAAAGCCCTTCAGTGGTGCTGAGAAACTTTCAGCCAGCTTGCTCTTTGAAAAGGCTACAGGCAGCCCTCGACTTACAATGATCGAGTGTCGTTAAGTGAGACATTTGTTAAGTGAGTTTTGCCCCCCCGTTTTAAGGCCTTCCTAGCCACCCATTGCCCTTACGGGAACCGCCCGGTTCTTAAGTGAACCTGGCTTCTCCCCGGACTTTTGATCGTCAGATGTCGCAAAAGGGGAAATCATGGGGCCCAGAGACACTGCAACCGTCATTAAGTGTGAATCGGTTGCCAAGGGTCTGAATTTTGATCACGTGACCCTGGGGGAGGCTGCAAAGGGGGAAACTCTGAACGGCCACCCAAGGAGCGTAAGTCGGGATTACCCGGGTTAAGAAAAGCAGAAATTTCGGAATTTCATTTGAGTTCCCTGGGCAAGCCTCCTCCTCCTCCCCTAATTGAAGAAGCAGCCCGGAGACAGGCATGTGGGAGGTGGTCCCAGAGGTCAAAGGCCGCAGCACCCACCTCCTTGTACTGGGCAAGCTGGCTGCTGTTGCTGGGGATGGAGTGCACCAAGCAATCGCAAATGAGGCAGTCGGACATCTTCTTCCAAACCACGTTGCCCAGCACCTCGGCCAAAACGGGCCTGGGGTCGGTCTCCTCCCCTTCCTCTCCCTCGCAAGGGCCAAGCGGTGTGTCTGCAGAGAGGGGAGGATGCTCTGGGTGTCAACTCATAAAATTTTTCCATGGTTTTTATAGAGGTGCCAACAGAAAGGGAGGGGGGAGCAGTTCGGCAGCTTGCAAACTGAAAGTGCATTCCATAAATGTTTTCAAAGATAGTCACTAGGGGACTGAAGTTTCTGCCGTGCAAAATTCTAACTGGCGAGCCTGACGGATGGCTCTGGGCTATGGCTGTGTCCCATTGGAGAATATGAATTACGATACACGCGGAGGGGGTGGGGGAAAACCAGGGTCAAGGGAGACAATGAATGATGGGTCTCAGAGTCGGCTACACCCAGGCAATGCTGGACATGTTAACTTCCAATAAATCCTTTTGAAGTTTTGGAAGTTTGGCTTGAGACTCAGGATTTAATTGGGGGGCAACTGCCAGAATCCTGACACTGTGGTTCCTTCTGCAACCTCCCCCTGACTGGGAGCCAACGGGCAATGGGAGCAGAAACAGGGGGTCTTCCTGGGGGTCCGTTTCCTCCTGCCCCCGGCCCATTTCTTCCAAGCCAGGGTGGGGTGAGGTCCTTACCCAGCAGGTGTTGGTGGAGGACTTTGAACACCGATCTGAGCTTTGCAAACACTTCCAAGGGGGACGGATGGCCCAGGCCGGAGCCCACAGACTCAAATCTGAGTGTGACGCCATCGGGTGGGTCTTCCATCGAGAGCCGTAAGGAGGGGCAACAGATCAAAGGCTTGAGGACGTGCTTCAGCAGTAACTGTCCTGGCGAGAGGGAGAGGAAGGGCAGTGAGCCAGGATCGGAGGACAGAGCAGTGTGACAGTACTTCTCAACACGTGTTCTGACCCAACCTGGTTCCAAGAGAGCAAACACAAGAAAAAAGGCAGCAGCCCAACCTTTTACGGTTTCGTCTATGAATCCTGTTTCTTCACAGATAAAAGGCTGCTTCCAACTCATTAGTTCTGACAAGAAAGAGCCTGGCCAAGTTTTTGCAAGGCTGCCAAAAACCAACAGATAATAGTTTACAACACAAGAGTCTTCAAATACCAACTGTAATGTCCACGAGGCTGAGTTTCAAAATGTCTTTGCCTTCTGCAAAGGAGGTTTGTTTCACAGCTTTTATCTTCTTGAGGGAGGGGCCATTACCTTGCAGCCTTACTCCTGAGTCACCCGTGCTGTTGTAACTGCTCTTTCCTATGAGCAATCCTGCATGCACATGCACTTAGCACAGGCTCCTTGGGAATCTCCTCATTGCTGCTGAAGGCAGCAGTCCACTCCCTGATGGTCCTGGCCCCTCATCTGAGTCCTCGCTCTCCTCAGCCATCTGCACCTGCTTCTGGCTAACCACAACAAGGTGGCCTATGGCCATCTTTCTGCCCTGTCCTCGCTCTGCTGAAGGGGGGGGGAATTCCCTCAAGAACAACATCTGGAGATTGGAGGAAGACAAGGGGAGGTGGGATGGGGGGAACAGGCTTCTCTTTGGACCAGGCAAAAAGGAATTTTAAAGCACTGGATCTCAAAGGAGGAAGCTAAGGCGCAGATACCAAATTTAGAACCTCTTTGTGTCAGACAGGTACGGAAAGTCAGAAATCGAACCGCTTTCACACTCAGGAAGATACTGCTGCTGCTGCTGCAAGAGGAAGGACTTACCAAAATGCTTGAACTTCATCTCCAGTTCCCCCAGGGTGGCAAAAGCCTGCAGGACCGTTGAAACTCCTGGATCTTCCGTGGGCAGACACAGGTGCAACTCGGTTTGGGTAGCCACCTCCAGACAGCTGAGTTCTAAGGAAAAAGCGTACAGCCCAGGTTACAGCAAACCATGGCTCCAAAGCTGCAAAAGAGCTGGGGAAAAAACCAGCAAGCTGACCTCTCTCTCCAGTCCAGAGGTCCCCAAACTTGGCAACTTTAAGACTTGTGGACTGAGCATAGCTGACAGGAGAATTCTGGCAGTTGAAGTCCTCAAGTCTTAAAGTTGCCAAGTTTGGGGACCTCTGCTCCAGTCTTTAGTCATCCTAAGCAAGTAGCTGTGGCACATATTCTCCCAGTGTTAGTTAGCTAGTTTACTTTATTAATTAGCTCATGGACCATATCAAAGTGCAGAGTTCCAAACACAAATTATTATTAAAATCAGATAAAAAAACTATTTAAAATGAGGTTGGAATAAAATACAATTTAAAATGTGATTGGAATTCAATTCAATATGATAAAATCATATCCCTCCCTCCCCAGTCTTTAGGCCAGAAACAGGAGGTCTCAAATCAGAATTGCTGTGACGGGGTTGGGAATGACTCTAGGGGTCTTCTAGACCAGGGGTCTCCAGCCTTGGCCGCTTTAAGACTTGTGGACTTCAACTCCCAGAATTCCCCAGCCAGTCCCCTGAACCCTCAGCAGGAACACAGAGCAGGCCCAACCAAACAGCCTCTGCACCTTGTGACTGGGGAAGCTTCCACACCACCATTCGCTGCCACTCCTGATCCAAAAGATACAGAATGTTTTGGGTCTGTATGGTGAGCTCCCGGCCGAGCGCCTTCAGGATCTTCAGCTCAAAACCCCGGCGGGATTCCATGGTTTTCAGGCTTCTCCGGGCCTGGCAGAAAATGGGAAAAGAATTGCAGAGTCACACAAAGCCTGCCAAGAGCCAAGCCATTCCACTGGAAAGGAAACTGGACGCTACCCAATGTCAGTGCTCCATTAATGCACCCATTGAAAGCAGAACTCCGAGGCAGGTCGATTCCTCAAAGAACAATTTATTGGATACATCATTTTGGCCCAACTGGTGAAAACCTACTCTGAAAGTTCCCACGGTTTTCACCTAATTAAAAAGTGCAAGTTCCCCCCGCCAGGTCATTGGTCACATTGTCCAATAGTGTTGCGGGCCGGTTGCTTGGTTACTTCACTCCTCCTCTCCCGGTCCTCTGTTGGAATGACCTTGGTTCCCACAGGAAAAACTTTTCCTTTTGATTGCAAAAGCCCAGCTAAGTCTTCCCCCCTCTCCCTGTCCCCTCTCCTCCTGCCTTGTGGCAACCCTGAAGCCACCAAGATGACCCCAGCCAGGTCCCCTTCAGGGCTGACACCCAAGAGGGACACAAAGAGGTGTCCCTCCCCAAGAACTACCTTGTTCAGGTGGCCAGCTGCTGACGTGTACTTCTTCAGAGGCAGCAAGGTACCAAACTGCTTGAGAGCGGTGTCAAACTGCAGGCAGAGGAAGCAGGAAAGGGGAACGCCAATAACTCAGGGTCCCAAGACGACCCAAAACGAGCACAGCTTCTCCCTCTCTCTTACCTCCTGGAGCTGCTTCAGCACACTCAGAACAAGCACTTCTCTCTCCAGCTGCTGCTTCAGGTCAGCAAAGTCTGCGATGGCCACGTTGAGGTCTTGCTGGACCTGAGGAGACGCCCGAGGCGAAAACCACATTTAGTCTCTTAAAGAATCCCTGTTAGTAGGCATGGAGAGATTTAGACTTAGACTAACTTTATTGTCACTTTGAATGTACACAAATCGGCATATCTTAAAATGAAATTTCCTTGCACACAGCTCTCTCTCCAAGGGCCACCACCTCCAATATACACAATATCAACATGACAAAATACAAAATTATGCATATACCCACACGTATTATATGACACAGAGGAACAACACTGTCTAGTCTGGATGTATACATGTACACGGCGAGAAAAACCAAGCTTGCAAATTTACCAGAGGGATAGTCTAGGGAGCAAAGCTGTTCCAGAAACTGCTTAGCTTTATGGAGGCAGTTAACTTCCAACATGACCGTCAGAAAAGTTAGAGGAGGGAGGAAAAGAGCACGTTCCCAACCTCATTGTTTATTCATTCATTGGATTTACGTGGCTGCCCATCTCAAAATAACGGCTCTGGCGAACCTGTATTTTATTTTAAAAAATATAGAGGGCAGGAAAAACTAAACGCTGCAGCTGGGCTGAAAACACGACGCATGACCGGGCTCGGCCCCCCCTTCTGTGGGATTTCTTTAGCCAAGACAAGTTCTCCACGGATCCACTGTTCTCACCTCGTTCTCGATCCTGGATCGTAGCTGGTCGATGCCGGCCGAGAGCTCCTCCACTTGGGACTCCAGGTCCTTGGCGCTCTGCATGCTGGGCAGGAACTCCACGTACCTTTGGTTGATCATGCTGCAAACCTCCTCCTGGAAAGACCGGGGGGTTGGGGGGGAGTGACCAGCAGGACACATCAGGCCAACAATCAAGTAACCAATACCTCCCAATCAAGGAACTGCCAAACAAGCCAACATTAAACAGCCCAACCATCTGTGACAGGACAAACCACTAGAATATAGCCACTCCTTCCTAGCACTGATGATGTTACCTACTTGGGTCATGAAATGTCTGCAAGGAAACGATCAAAGTCAGAGAGCATCAAAGATAGCATCAACTATCACCATAGTTTTCCTGTCCTCTCCAACTCCTCCTCCCCACAAACCCCACACTTCCTTCTAGCACTGATGATACCTAGTCTGGGTAATGAAACGTCTGCAAAAAAATCAGCCAGGCTCAGAAAGCACCAAGATCCCCTTCTTTCCACAAATCCTCTTGCTTACTAACACTGAAGATGTTCCCTACTTGGGTCATGAGATGTCTGCAAGAAAACCACCCAGCTCAGAGAGCACCAAGTACCCCACAGTCATCTTCTTCCTCCTCCTCCTCCTCCTCCCTGCAAACCCCCCCCCTAACACTGGTGATGTTCCCTACTTGGGTCATGAGATGTCTGCAAGAAAACAGCCAAACTCAAACCCCATAGTTGTCCTTCTCCCCGTCCCCCTCCTCCTCCCCCCTAGTTTTAGTCCTGAGATGCCTGCAAGGAGAATCCTCTGCTTTCTTCCTCCTGCCTTTTTCTCCTTCTTCTTTCCTTTCTCCTTCTCTTCCTCCTCCTCTCTGCAACCCCCCCCCTCGCCTTCTAGCACTGATGATGTTACCTAGTCAGGCCAGGAGACGCCTGCAAGGAGAGTGCAGAGAGCACCAACGACCCCATAGTTCTCCCCCTCTTCCCTCCCTCCCAGCACTGACGATGTCCCCCAGGTGGGTCCCGAGACGCCTGCAAGGAGGCCGCCCAGCTCAGGAGACCCACCCCTCTTTCCGACCCAGGTATGCAAATCCTCTCCTCCTTTATTGGGGGGCTTCCGCCACAGGGGAGCCTATTGGGGGAGGGGTGTTTGTGGGGGGGAGGCCCCAGCCCCACGCAAGGCTCCCCCCTCCCCCTCCTTCTGTGGCTGCCCGGGGGGGCTAAAAGGGACCCCAATTCTGGGGGGGCGCTACGTGTCACCCCATACACGCCTCTCCGCCTCGCGGGACCCCCCCAACCTCCACTCTGCACACGCTCAGACACCCGGCGCTCCCTCCCCTCCCCCTTCAGGGGCGCCTTCGCCGAAGGGGGCGTGGCCCAGGTAAACCCCTCCCTCCTCTGAGCGCTGTTTTCCCCCCCCCCCCCAATCCCCTCAGTCTCTCCCCCCGCCCACCTTGAGATCCTCGGCCCGGCGGGAGAGGCGGGCGAGGCGGCCGCCCAGGCCCTCGTCCTTCGGCCGCCCCGAGCAGGCCAGCACGGCCTCCACCAGCGAAGAGCCGCGCGCCGCCATTCCGCCGCCCGTCGCGCCGCGCGGGGCCTGACGGGAAAGGCGGGAGCGGCGCCGACTACCGTTCCCGGCGTGCCTTTCGCCGGCTATTTTCCCGCCCCCCCCTCTTCGTGACCATTAGAGCTGCGCTGGGATAGAGAAGGCCTGTTTCTGCCCTCCGCCAATAGTGGCACGGGCTCTCCGGTTTGAAACCACAAAGTCAAAAGCCTAGAGTGGCTTCGGGGGGGGGGTAGGTCTTGGGTTGTTGCTCCCCTGGAGGTGGAGCAGGGAACTGAGAGAGCTTCATTCTCTGTATCTGTATA
Organism: Bungarus multicinctus; assembly: GCA_023653725.1. Classification (NCBI taxonomy): domain Eukaryota; kingdom Metazoa; phylum Chordata; class Lepidosauria; order Squamata; family Elapidae; genus Bungarus; species Bungarus multicinctus. The sequence goes on from CM042837.1 coordinate 25,855,440, forward strand.
TATAATTCTGTGTGTCTGTGTGTACGCATGTACACAGTGACACGTGCACAGGCATCTGTACATGTAGGTGCCCCTTTCTCAAGCAGCCTTCAGGATAGTGCTGTACTACAGTTTCAACAACATTGGGGATTATGGCTTTTGTAGTCCAGCAGCTCTAGAGATCCCCAGAGTGGGGAGATATGTGTGCAAGTGCAACCCCCTAGCCCCAAAAGCCTTTTTTGTTTTGTTTTATTATTTATGTATTTATTTATTTATGTATTTATTTATGTAGGATTGTAACCTTGTTGCTTGTATCCTTACGATTTATATGGACTGTTTCCTAGTGTCATATTGTACCCTATGACTATTATTAAGTGTTGTACCTGATGATTCTCGACTCTTGACGAATGGATCTTTTCTTTTTTATGTACACTGAGAGCATTTGCACCAAGACAAATTCCTTGTGTGTCCAATCACACTTGGCCAATAAAGAATATTATGTTCTATTCTTATTTATTTATTTATTTACTTACTTTCGAGAGTGGAATTAAAATGAGTCCCACTGGAAAAGAATCAGATTCCTTGCTAGACTTATTAAAAAAACAATAGCTGGGCATTGCTCTTAGTGCACTTAATTCAATTACAGTTTCAGCAGAGGTGGTCTTCAGCCGGTTCTGACCAGATCTGGAGAACCGGGAGTGGAAATTTTGAGTAGTTTGGAGGGCCAATCCCACCTCTGACTGGCCCCACCCCATCTATTCTCTGCCTGCCATTGAGTCCCAGCTGATCATTGGCTGGCTCTCCTTTGGTTGCCCTGCACAGGAGAATGGAGCCGGAAAGCAGGCTAGTGGGGTGGGGAGGGAAGGGAAGGGGGATTTTGCAGTATCCTTCCCCCAGGAGTGGGGAGGGAATGGAGATATAATAGTATCCTTCCCTTGCTACACCCACCAAGCTATGCCTACCAAGCAACACCATGCCCACCAAGCCACGCCCACAGAACCAATAGTAAAAAAAATTGCCTCTCCCCACTGGGTTTCAGGGATGCATTTAATCACAGGACAGTTTCTGATCAGATCCTTTGCTGGGCTGGAGCATCTTTTAGGTGGTGCCAGAGGTCAAAAAAAAATCTGAGAAAAAACCATGAGCAAAGAAACCTGGAGAAATAGGATGTGCAAAGACCCACCTGGAACCAGGACAGAGGCCCCTGAAGACTCTGCATGGAGCAGCCTCGATTCTAGCCCAACAAGCAGAGCCACAAGCAACGAGGCCACAGCTGAAGAGAAGCGGGATGGCACAATAGAAAAAAGGACAGACAAGGGATTTGGTTGGAAAACTTTCCCTCTGCACGCAGTCTCTGGGCTCTGGTCCATCTTCTCCACGCCTCTCAGGCTTCCTGATCAATCACTTGGCCCGCAGCTTGGTGAAGATGAAAGGGGAGTGTGTGTGTGTGTGATTAAACACAATCTTGCCTGATTGCAATCAATAAAGCCAGGGGGATTAGCAAATAATTCCTTGGGTCACGGGGCACGATTAACTTGCCCAGACAAGATCCCACAAATGTTGGCTTCATTAAAACGGTTGTCTGTGTGTTTCCCACAAGTACAGATAATCTTTGACTTAAGGATCACAGGGGAGCCCAACATTTCTGATGATGTTAAGCGAGACGTTGGTTAATTGAGCTTTGCCCCATTTTACGGCCTTCCTCGCCCCCGTTGTTAAGCGGATCACTGCAGCGGTTAAGCTAGTGACATGGTGATTAAGTGGATCCAGCTCCTCGCCCCCGTTGTTAAGCGGATCACTGCAGCGGTTAAGCTAGTGACATGGTGATTAAGTGGATCCAGCTTCTCCATCAACATCTCTTATCTGAAGGTCCCCAAAAGGGATCGCGTGACCCTCGGACGCTGCAACAGTCATAAATGTGAATCAGTTGCCAAGCGTCTGAATTTTGATCCCGAGGATGCTGCAACGTCCATAAGCAATTTTGAACGGTCGCTAAAGGAACTTGTCAGTTTTGGAAGCCATCTTAGCATCAGACGCTCCTACACTGCCACCTTCTTGAGCCTGGGAAAATGGGAGGGGGGAATTTCTTGGCATGTATGTGGTTAGACATAACATTCTTTTTCTAAGTCAAGGTCACGTTATTTCTGCACCTGGCTGAGGGAACGTGATTGGGGCATGTGATGTGACGATGGGTGCAGGGGGTGGATTTGTAATTTTTTACTTATTGCATGGAAACCCAGAACTTTCAGATTTGTGATTTCCCAGATGTGCCAGTTTACTACCCAAATAAAACAGAACTTTGGAGAGGACGTCTGTCTCAGAGTTATTTGTCGGAGTGGAGTTTCCTAGAATGCTGCAGAACTGTTGTAAGTCGAGGGCTACTTGTACCCCCTAACCCCTCACACAGCCCTGGACAAATTATTTCAACTTCTACCCTCAAAACAACATTAAGGGGCACTGCACACCAGAACAACTAGACACAAGGACTGTTCCCCCCCGCATGCCATCACTCTGCTAAACAAATAATTCCCTCAACAATGTCAAACTATTTACTAAGTCTGCATTACTATTATTCTACTCAGTCTTCCTATTGCTATATATCCTTTCTACTTTTGACTATAACTTTGTTGCTTGTATCTTTACAATTTATATTGTTTTATTTACTTTCCTAGTATGATTTTGATTGCTTATTTAGCATCCAATGACTATCGCTAAGTGTTGTATGTTATGATTCAGGATGAATGGGTTTTTTTATGTACACTGAGAGCTTATGCCCTGAAGACAAATTGAAGGCTGACACAAATTCCTTATGTGTCCAATCATACTTGGCCAATAAAGAATTCTATTCTATTTCTAATTCTAATTCTAATTCTAATTCTAATTCTAATTCTAATTCTAATTCTATTTCTATTTCTATTTCTACTTCTACTTCTATTTCTATTCCTATTTCTATTTTTATCCTATCTCTACTCTACCCTACCCTATTCCATCCCCTATTCTATTCTATTCTATTCTATTCCATTCCATTCCATTCCATTCCATTCTATGCTATCCTATCCTATCCTATTCCTACCTCTACTCTATCCTACCTTACCCTATCCCATCCCCTATTCAATTCCATTCCTATTCTACTCTACTCTACTCTACTCCATTCCATTCTTGACCAAGGTGATGTCTCTAGCCATCTCATGATGCTCATTACTGAGCTATGGAGCCACGGAGCACTGCAGGCAGGGACAGCCAGTAAGATGTGTCTCATGAGTAGCGATTGACCAAGAGACGTAACACAAGGGACACACAAGTCACTCTGTGACTCCAAAAGTGCTGTGCAAGAAGGAACTTTATTGCTTCCCGGGGTCCTTTCCCCTTCCAGACCCCCTTGTGGACAAAAGAAAAGCTCGCTTAGAATAATCACACGGACCCTGCAAACAAGTACAGAAGGAGAGTTCGGGAACTAAAGGCATCAGTTCGGCAATAAATAAATAAACAAAGGTAGCAGGCCCAAGTGGGCCCGGTGGGGAAAGGGGATGGGGGCAACACCCACCGTGAGAGTTCCTATGGCACCATAAAAGACGAAACACATTCATTTCCACGGCCAGGCCAGTGGCTTGCCATGCTGCAGCACCAGGGACATGCAATGTGTGGGGCACAGCCAAAAGGAGGACCAAGTGGGCTGCAGAACACGGACGAACCAGACAAATCCTGGTTTTTCCCCGGAGGCAAAACAAACAAACACACATTTCAAATAACCGTGCACAAGTTCCACAACGTTGGACAAGGACGGGCATGTCTACAAAAGCAGTTCAACCTTTTTTTTTTAACAAAAGTGCAACAGGTTCCATGTGTGCAATCTCTCCTTGCAGAAACCAGAACTCCTAGACAATCCCTTGGGAGTGCAACATGGACTCTGGCGTGGCTCCAGCTCCGAGCGGGAAGGGCGGTGATCGGAAGACTAATCCAAAGTCATGATCGGTTGAGTCCGGGAGTTGGTGATCCGGATCCCAAATGGTGTCCAAACAAGACAATGCTCTCCTCCCCGTTCGATTCCGCCGTGGATTGCCAGACAGCCACACTACGAGGCAGCGGGGCACAGCTGTTTCTTCTCCTTGTTGGTTCAACAGATGCTCAAAAAGCTTTTTTCGAAATGCTTAGAGTCTGGTACTGTGGTTGCGGTATTCGTTGTTCCTCTTCTCCTCCGTGAAGTGGGAGAAGCTTTCCTCGTTGGGGCAGCCCCCTCGCTGGGCTTCATGATTGGGCTCTGCTGAAGAGCAAGCCTGGGCCAGATGATCCCAGTAGAAGTTCAGCGTCGATTGCTCCTGGTTCTCCATCTCCTTCAGGTCGTAGATCTCGTGTGCGCTCAGCCGCGGCGTCTGCACCTCAAAGGTCCTCTCGAATTTGGTGTAATCTACGTGGAAGGCACCTTTTTCCAGGGTCATGCAGGGCTCAAAACGATGACCCCAGAGGATTTCGTTCTCGATGTATGATGTCCTGGCTTGACATGTCATTCCTAAAAGAAGGGAATGTGAAAAGACAAGACACAGTGGGAGGTATCGAACGAATTTAACATTCGTGGTGTAGGAGCCCGAGGGAGGAGGACTCAAACGCGTTATCAGTCTGGCATCCCTTCGCACCCACAAAGGATCTAATTCCAGCCCACCTTGAATTCCATTGACTTAATTCCATTAAGCTTGCAAAGAAATCTTTATATGCATTTGAACTGCCTGGATCTTCTGATTTCCTTGGGGATTGACAGATTGTTAACATTAACAGGCTTCTCTTTGTGAACTAATAACTCACATTCTGCTCAGAAATGTTAATGAATCCAGTACAGTGCCTCACCTCCTGATGAGTTTCCAAACACAGTTCAAACTGTTGCTGCTGATATTTAAAGTCTTACGTAGCAATATTTTCCTCCCTCTCATCCTGGCTAAACACTGCCATGCTGGGGAAAATCCCCAGTCCCCAAAGGGTGCTTTGTTTGGTCTGCACTGAGCATGTTAGAAAAAATCTCAGGTACTTGTGGGTTACGCAATGCCCTCCAGGTAAAGAGATCTTGGCTTAGTACAATATGGAACATCTGCGTAAAGGATGGGTGTGTGTGGAGGCAACTGTATTATGCACGGATTGTGTGCAACACTGAATAAAATGGGGAATTAAGAAATGGCACCAGAGTTTCACCTAAAATCAACATGGACTCTGGAAAAAGTGCAGAGAAGAACCACAAAAATGATTAGGGGACTGGAACTAAAACATAAAGTTCGGTTGCTGGAATTGGATATGTCTAGTTTGATGAAAAGAAGGACAAGGGGTGACACAATAGCAGTGTTCCAATATCTTGGGGGCTGCCACAGAGAGGAGGGGGTCCACCTATTCTCCAAAGCACCAGCGGGCAGGACAAGAAGCAACAGATGGAAACCAACCAAGGAGAAAAGCAACTTAGAACTAAGGAGAACTTTCTGACAGTGAGAGCAATTGATCTGTGGAACGACTTGCCTCCAGAAATTGTGGGCGCTCCAACACTGGAATTTTTAAGGACGAGATTGGATAACCACTTGCCTGAAGTGGTGTAGAGTTTCCTGCCTGAGCAAGGGGTTGGACTAGATGACCTCCAAGGTCCCTTCCAACTCCGTTATTCTGTTATTCCCTTCTGTTATTCAACATCTGGATTCTCTGAGGTTACAAATAGTGTGAAGGCAGCTCTGAAACTTTAGAAACATGATAGGCACGATAGGCTCCTGAATCTCACGCCACGCCCGAGGCTACAGTCTACAGAGTCTCCCCTACAGGAGGCTGCTGTGTGGCACACTCACCTGTGGCTTCCACAATGCCTTCTAGGATGATGATGATTTCAAACTGCTCTCTCTTCAGCGCCTTGGCAGACATCTCCCAGAAAGGGCTGACCTCGTTGATGATGTGGCAGATGATCTGCGGCTCCACCAGGAAGAGACGGTCCTCCCCTGTGCCGTAGCCCAGGTTCAGTTCGGACTGGTCAAGCGGGATGAACTCCCCTTCCTTGGTTTGCCTGGATTTGATGAGTTTGGCCCTTATTTTCGCATCCACCATGTGGCTGTCTCGAAGGTCTCCGATGCGGAACATGAGACAGAGCTTCTCGTCCCGGCTGGAGATGACGCATTTCTTGCTGAAGATTAAGGTCTGGGCACGCTTCTTGGGCCTGGAGATCTTGACGAACATGCATCCCACCATGAGGGCATCGATCATGGAGCCGATGATGGACTGGGCCATCAGCAGGAGGACTCCCTCCAAACAGTTGGCGGTCACAATGCGGGAGCCGTAGCCGATGGTCCGTTGACTTTCCACCGAGAAGAGCAAGGCGGAGATGAAGTTGTCGATGTTCTCAATGCAAGCCTTCCACTCGGCGTCCCCGATGTGGTTGACGTCGTCTCGTATCCAGGCATCCAGGTAATACATGGCGCCAAAGACCACCCAGGTGATGATGTAGCACATGCTGAAGATGAAGAGGAACCAGCGGTACTTGAGGTCCACGACGGTGGTGAAGATGTCCGAGAGGAACCTCTTCTTCTCCTGAATGTTGCCCAGGTTGACCTTGCACTTCCCCACTTTGGTCACGTAGCGTTGCCTCTGGTGCTTATTCCTGCCCACGAACTGCCGTTCGTCTTCGATGAGTTTGCAGAGTTTGCTCTGCCCTTTCTCCGAGGTGGGCATGGAGATGACGCTGCGGGTGAGGGTTTTGCTCCGGGAAGAGTTGATGATGTTGGGCACGCTGAAAGCATGCTGGGGGTAGAGCTGAGCGTTGAACTCCCGCAGGAGAGAAGGGGGCAGGGGGTCGGTCCGGGAGGGCCAGCAATATTTAAGCAACTTGTCTGTGCTGTTTGAGGAAGGGGGCTGGTGTTTGGGAGGCCCAACCGCACTGAAGCTGGCCTGTTCCACCATGCTGAGTCTTTTCTGCAGAAGGACCGACCGGACATTGGGGGCGTGAGAACTGCAAGGTATGGGGTGGTAGTTGCAAGACACAGCACTTTGGTTTGCGCTCATGGTTGTGGCTTGCTGGCAGCTCTTGTCTAACGGTATCGTCATTTCAAGCTGGGGGAAAAAACCCCACAAAAGACAGGTAGACCTCGAGTTACAATCACAATTCTGCCCCAAATTATTTTCTGTTGCTAAGCAAGACATAGGTGGAATTCCCCCCCTCCTTTTACGACCTTTCTTGCCACAGCTGTTAAGTTAGCAACACAATTATTAAGTGAATCTGTAAATCGCATGACCATGGGGATGCTGAAACAGTCATAAGTGAAAAAATGGTCATGTTACTTTTTTCCAGTGCCGTTGTAACTTTGAACAATCACTAAATGAACCATTATAATTCAAGGACTACTGTAAAACTTAATCTTCCTAGGCTATTGGAGAAGATACATCCGATGTTTCATAGTAGTTTATTAAAGCCGTTTGATTCTTCATTGAGGCCAGCAGAACATGTAACTCCAAAGCCTTTGTTCATTGCAGGGCATGAACATTATGAGGTTAAGAAAGTTTGGAATTCTAGGATTCTCAGGGGGAAGTTACAATATTTAATCCATTGGAAAGGCTATCCAATTTCACAAGTGACTTGGGTAAATAGCTGGAAAGTAAATGCTGATAGATTGGTGGAGATTTATGACATCAAGCAACCTTGAATTACTTCTATTGGAGAATGTGACTGTTGGGGGTTGTAATTCACTACAAGCCCCCAGGTGACTTGATTTCCTGCTCCAGACTAATGATTGGACTGCCCTGAAAGCTTTTGACCAAAGCACAAATCCTTGTTTTTTTAAGTTTAAGAAAAATGGTCCATTACCTCCTTGCTGACTAAGTCTCGGTCAAACACCTGAACTTTCCTGCAGTTGTGTCTTAACCTCAACAACTTTTAAGATGTGTGGATTTCAATGCCGAGAATTCCCCAGCCAGGATGAGAGGTATGAAGTCTACACGTGTTAAAGTTGCCAAAAACTCAGAAATCATAAATGCAATTGGATCCAATTCCAACCTGCCTAAATCAGAATATAATAATTGAATTAGACTACTACCACACATCTTCTCTAAGGTTACTTTAAGAGTGACAATCCTGAGATACCAGTTGTCATTCCCAAGAAAACGAAAAATCGAAATGGATTTCCAAATCTTAGCAAACTCTGAGGCTTGTGGATTTCAACTCCCAGAATTCCCCAGCCAGCTGGCTGGGGATTCTGGGAATTGAAGTCCAGAAGTCTCAGAGGCCCCAATGGTTGGAGATTCCTGATCTAGAATCACCGTGGAGGCTCTTCAGTTAAAGTGAACGGCGGCATCAAGAAGCACCTAGCAACATTATTCAGCGTGCCTACCTTCGGAGACGAGGCCCCATGACTTCCTGTGTCCGTGGGAGGCCGTGGAAAATAGGCCAACATGTACTTCGCGGAGGGGGTCTTAGCTGGGGGGATGGAATTCCGGCGGATCCTCGATTCATCGTACTTCAGCGGCTCATCTCCAACGTCATTGTAGATGTAGAGGTTGTTTTCAAGTTGCAATTCTATGTTGCTCCTACAATTAGGAAGCATCCTGGCTACCTCAGGCCAAAAGGTAGACTAATCCCAAACATCGTGTTTCATCCAAGGAGGGAGCCTTTCAAAGAAGACCGGAAAAGAATAAGCAATGGTTTGGGGAGCAATGGTTTTGATACCGGTGCTTTGCTACAAAACTATGTGGTCGGGCTTAGTTTTGGGGGAGGAAAATAAGGGGGGGGAAATCTGCCTCTGGCGTGTGAGCAAGAAGGAGACAGCAAGGAGCCTGGGCGTGGCTTAGCTCAACTGTTCTGTACTAAAGCTGCTTGGTGCTGCTGTGAAATTGAAGCTGAAATTCCTCTGTTTGTGTTTTGCCTTTAGAAGAGATTTCTTTTCAGGTGGGGAGGGGGGGTAGAACTCCTTAGCATCAGAGCGTGTTGATAATAATAATATAGGAAATGCTAATGCTCTGATGGTCATTTCGCAAAATCCTTTCTTAGTGAGCCCCTAGAAGCCAAGAGGAACATACGGGCCAAATTTCAAGTTTGTAGGCTTTATGGTTCTGGAGATTTTGTGATGATGATGTGGGGGGGGTACTTCGCTTTTATATATATAGATTCAAGTTCACTCTCTTTTTCAGGCACCACAAAATTGTCTTACTAGTTTTTGAATCAAGATTTATGATTCTTTAGCTCAGATATCAGATTTAAAACCATTCAAACATTTCAAGCTTTGGTTTTATCGATTATATAGGTTGATTACGGAGAAAGTGACAAGGATCTAAAACAAACCCGAGATGAGAACTAAGAACCCACTGTAAGTAAATGTAGCTTTTAAATGGTCAGAATAAATTTGATTATTTTTTAAAAAAAAATTCGGTTCCAATTCTCTTATCAATGCCCCAAATGGTAGTTGATGGGTGTGAAACTTTCACATCTGCAAAAGCTATACTGAGTTTTGAGGTCTTCCTGGTAATTAGGACATTTCTATCATACACGTGTCCAATGTTGACAACTATTGTGGAGTGATGGATTTGTAGGGCCTCAGCCACTATGTACAATAATTAAGTAGTGCATCAACATCTCGAGGAAAACTGGTTCCTCAGGCTTGACCTGTTGAACTATCAAGAGCACCAATACTGATGAACACATAAGAAAGCATTGTTATCCTACTGCTGTAGACGGTAGAGAAGAAAGTTAAGAGTTGAATGAAATGGACTTGGAGATCAACATTCAAATACACCCTTTGTAAGCAGTGGTGGGATTCAAATGATTTAACAACCGGTTCTCTGCCCTAATGATTTCTTCCAACAACCAGTTCATCAAACTGCTCAGAAAGTTAACAACCGGTTCTCCTGAACTGCTGAGAACTGGCTGAATCCCACTACTGTTTGTAAGCCCACAGCATCTACAAGCCTGATACCCCAATTTTATCCCAGAAACACCATCAAAAATAAGAGCGTTAAATACTCATCTTTTGAGGCAGATTAGGCTGTCAATCCGGATAACTGTCTACTCACCTACAGAGCAAGAAGTTAGCCCTGCACAGGACTGTCCAAATAGGTTGCCTATTTCAGTGCCTACCTCGCTGGGGTAGCAGGGATCCCCCCCAGACCAAAAGAGACTGTATCCTAAGCAGTCAAAAATCTAGGAAGAACGTCAGGTTTCCCTCCCTAGTTTTTTAACTGATTGTTTGCTACAGTTTGGCTGTGTGTGGATGCCGTGTGTTCAAAGTTGCATCAGACTGCCGACGGGTTGAAATAATGCACTTAAAACCTGGCTGTTTGGTCGCATTGGGTGAGAGGATGGGAAGATTGGTTTTACATAACATCCCCTTGCATTTTATTGAGTTGTGTACTCCATTTGTCCAGCCGTCCATCTCAAGCCAGTGACAAGTGAGTGACAGTGAAGAGCAGATGGCAAAACCAATTTCAGGCCGGAAGAGCAACTCACAGATGGCCAAGGCAAGAGATTCTCGGCTCTCTTCCTCTGGATTTAGAGTCCTCTGGGCACATGCCAGGTGAAGAAGAGGGGCCAGGATCTCTCTTCATGGGGGAACGGAGTCATCCAGCCTCAGGCAGACACACAAATGTCTCTCTCATTTTTTTGCTCCTTTTTTCTTTGCGTATCCTGCCATCCTTTGGATTTGTTTGGGGTGAGAACTTTCTTGGGCTTAACCTCTGGGTGAGGAAGCCCCTGCCCCTCCAACCTCCCCCCCCAAATAAAACAACTTGAGAAGGTTTATGAACGCCAGCTGCAGGAGCTGGGATGATACGGCTGCTTTGGCTACACGCAAGGAGCCGTATCATACCGAGGACCTGGAGTTTGGAAGACTCTGGGATGATGGCCAGTCGAGCCTTCCCCATCATGGGTAGCCTCCATTGGGGGGGGATGGCAACTGTTAGAACTTGTTACAGCCTTGTTGTAACAACAGCGTTGTAACAGCCTCAATCGTTGTTACAGCCTCAACGCCTCACAGTTTCAACCTCAAACTGTCTACCATGGACCTCCTCACCCCATTCCTAAGAGGTCCTTAAAGGTCCTTAAGTGCACCAGCGTGCCTACCGTCCCTGTCTTACTGTCCCCATTTATCTGTATTTACTCCCTTTGTTCTTGTTTATGTTCATACCTATACTTGTTATCTTGTACATGTTTGACAACAAACAAACAAACTCCCAGCCAAGCGAATTCTGGGAACGATCGTGCCCACCAAGTCAGGGGGCTTCAGATGAGGCAGAGCTGACAACAAACCCTCCCCAAGGGAGCTCTGAATTTCACACCAGCTGAAGTTTTAGGAAATTCCTCAAGGACAACATGGATGAAGGTGGAGGGCAATGGCGGAAACGGCCATTTTGGGGCTGAGGAGGAGGCAGCCTTGGAGGAGTCAAAGCTCAGCTTCCTGACCAACGAGTAACTGTCTTTACTGGGGGGGGGGGAGTAAATTGAGATCCTGGGGGAGGGGTAAATGGACCTTCCTTCCTGACTAAAGCAACTAAAGGATCCCCTGCCACAAATACAAGGAATTGCCAGGGGAACCCTAGCCTGGAAGAATCCCTCTTTGGAAGAAGGAAGGACCCGAAGAATAGAATTCTTAATTGGCCAAGGGTGACTGGACACACAAGGCATTTGTCTCCCGTGCTATAAGCTCTCAGTGTACGTAAAAGACATAAGAGATAAATCACAATCATAGTTGTCATAAATACATTCATCATGAAAAGAGGTCTTTAGCTCAAAGTGGTTCTAAGTTGAAAGGGAGCAGGAAGCAGGATGGCATGTATTAATTTACACGCCGAAGAATGGCCACTTTGGTCCATAATCTCTACTCTAGACATGGCTGGTATTGAATGGTGCACCTACCTCATATTTGCTGCAGGATGGGATTTGAAGGCCAGGCCAGGGAGCTCCGAAGTTACGGGGAGGCCTCTTGTCCTGCAGAAAACTGTGCTGCTGGTTCTCCTTGGAGACTCCTGAGCCCTCCAGCTGGGCTCAAGGACAGAGTTTCCACTTAAGCTGCATCCCTCTCCCTGAAAGATTTCCATCCATCCCAGAAGGGTGAGCCATCTCGGTCTCCCCTTCGAAGCCTTCAACATTCACCGAAGTGAGGAAGGGAGCCAGAAAACCGCCTTTCAATTCAGCCTTGCAAGGAAAAGGTCATCAGTTAATCTGCTTCAATGACATGCAGAATTATCTCAAGATGATTTAATCAGAGAGACGGGGTGAGGAGGAGGAGGAGGAGGAAGAGGAGGAGGAGGAATGCTGGGTGGGAGATGCGAATGCCCACAGGGTTAATCTGCCAACCCTTCCGTCCTGGCAAGAGACATCCATGGGAAGAAGAACCCACGTCTGCCCCGGCTTTACGAGAGACGTTGACGAAAAATGCAAAGTCTCCATGAGAATGACTGCCTACAGGAAACACCGGGAATAATAATAGTAATAATAATAAAATATATTTATACAAGGAAAGCTCGAGAGGAAAACTGGATTTCACCCTGAGTTTCACCTTCTCCACCTGCAATATTCCTGAAAAACTCCTGTGGGGAGATTAAAAGTCTAATTCTACACCTACACCTACCTATAAAAGCATTTAAGAAGACGCACACCCAGGCAAGGCTAGGCAGAAGAAAAACCAGTTAACCGAAACGCTTGAGCCTAATCCCCACGAGGAGTTCCAGGGAGAACGTTCGAATGACAAAACCATGAAGTGGCGAAAACCTTGGGTGAAAGAGGCTAAGGAGTCCCATGGGGCTTCCCGTGGCTTTATTTCTCACCCAGGACTGTTTCGCAACTTCTCACAGGCTTTTTAAGTGAGGTGGGTTGAAAGGCAACCTGGCCAGATCCCAAGCCGGCATCCAGGGATGACCACTGGTTGCAATTTGCAAAGGCCTCGTGGTCCATTCTTCCCTCCAAACTCTTAAAGCAAGCAAAGTGAACCCATCTTTGACTATGGGGGACCGAATGGCCAGCTTTCCCTCCAGTGTCACCAGCTTCATGACCTCAACCCTCTACTAAGGATGTTCCCTGGTCCTACAAGGATACTTCATAGGGAGGAACCTCTCGTCGGAGGAGCTAAGAGGATCCATCAGAAATAAAGCAAAGCCTCGATTCCGTCAATATTAATATTTGGGGAGGGGAGAAGACTCTGGGACGTTAGGAGCTGAAGTCTACACCTCTTTAGAGTTGCTCAGGTGCTAGAATTCCTCGACTGGCCCAAATATGAAATGGAGCAGTGTTTTTTTCCCTAAGAGGCCGCCATGCCAGGCGAGACCGCCATTTTGTCAGCCTTGCTGGGTCCATTTTCCCTTTTCTCTTTGCCACCTGGGGGCCCTTCACCAGGAGCCTCTGGGCCCTGAGACTGGGGGGGTTGGGGCGCCCTCTGGCCCCACCTCAGCCCAGTCCTCCAGGAAGGGCTTAGGCAACGCACCTGAGCCATTTGTGGGTCAGGGCAGGGAGTCAGCAAAATGGGTGGAACGGGACAGATGCCTTCTGCCCCGTGCAAATTCTGTCTCCAAGGACCGGTATTTTGCCCTGGGGCATTTTTGCCAATCGAGATGGTGCTAATAGTTTTAATATGAAACCCTGCCCAGGCGAGTAAGGTGGTGAGCCAAATGTATTGCAGCAAGACCTCGCCGATGTGACTTGGTCTGTTTTTGCCACGAAACATGTTGATCAAAGACGAAGAGAGGCCTGGATGAGGCTGAGGGGCAAGCTTGGATTCTTTATTGATGTCTGATCGAAGGAACCTGCACAAGAGGAGTTCAAGTTCAAACCCTGGAGTTGCGAATCATGACTGGAGGTCCTCAGCAGCCCCTCCTGACTTAAGCCACAGCTTGAACCCTGGGCTCCCTCTTCAAAACAGGCATCATCAACCCAAGGGTGCAGTTTTACAATCCCTCCTGAAGGGATTTCCCAGCTTGGGTTTGGATTTCCTTCTCCAGAGCAGCTGCCCTCCCTCTTTTTCCACCTTGAGAGAGGTCTGCATTTCTGGTTGCTACCAAACTAAATTCCAGCTCCTGAAATCAACACCAGCCCGAGGTTTAAATTGCGAGGAACAAAGACCGCTGGCTGCTCCGTGGGAGCCCCGTTGGAGGCTTATCAGAAACCACTTTGCAACTGGTGCTGAAGGGGGGTGGTGAGAAGTGGGAGAAAGGAAGCTAAAGTCGTGATGAAGTCACAGCCAAGCTGCTGTTCTAAATCCAGGTGCCAGAGAGGAGAAAAGCCACCAAGCTGTAGTCAAACCTTTCCGGAGAAGCCTTGAAATAGCAGTGGTTAACCCGCTGGTTATATATAGCCGTTGACCCCCTGTTGTAAACGGCTCAAGGTTTATTAATACGCACAGGAAATCTTAATTACCTTGATGGTGTTCTCCGGGAACGAGTGGCAAGTGGCGTTTGCTGCAACCTTCAACTTCATGTTCCAAAGATGCTTTTTTTTTTTCAAGGGGAAACTGGACTTTCTGGTTTTTCTTTGAAGACATTTTACTTCTCATCCAAGAAACTTCTTCAGTGAGAATAACTGAATAATAGCAGAATAACTCACTGAAGAAACTTCTTGGATGAGTTGAAGAGCAGAGCTGAAGAAGCTTCTTGGAAGAAAAGCGAAACATCTTCAAAGAAAAAACATAAAGTCCAGTTGCCTCTTGAAAAAGCAGCTTTGGGCCAACCAGGACCTGGATGGCTAAGAATCTCCATAGACACTTAAACTTCATTCGAGACACTCCAGGAGTCTTCTCCAATGTGCAACATGCCTTAATTCCCCAGAAAGAGCCCTCGTAAGTCCAATCCCAGTGTTTATCAACCTTAAGAGCTTTCTGATGTCCTGGACTTCAACTCAGGGGATTCCCCAGGCAGCATGCTGGGAGTTGAAGTCCAGGCATTTTAACATGGCCAAGTCGGTCCTATAGAGACAGAACTCCAGGTTGGATCGTTAAGCCGAGTTTTGCTTCACCAAGAGTTCATGGCTAATACTTGGAGGTACGAATGGTTGGATGGTTGTGTCTTCCTGTCAGGCTACCATTAGAGGCAGTAGTTTTTGATCCAGGAACTCTCAGACAGACTGGGATGAATGGATTTGATCCACTCTCGGCTTTTCTTGGAGTAGATCCAGTGAAGTCAATGGGATTCAAGTGTTAATTCAATTCTACTTGATTTATATATGGCTCTGCCCCCGAGTATGATTCAAGCTGTCTATTCTGTTTATCCCTCAAGATCTAGTGCTACTGAACCATGCTGGGTTTTCTTCTTTGCACAAGTCATCCTTTGCCCTGTAAGATTTCATCATTCACATGTTCTGTCCACTCCTGAATTTTGGACCTGAATTTTGGGGCAAACTGGTCGAGTTGACTTGGAATATATATCTTTTTTTGCATTGTCACAATACATCCTGAAAGATGCCAGCCTCTCCCTTTGGCTCTGTGAACTTTTATAGCATTCCGGTTTCTGCACTCATGTCTGGGCCGCCTCCAGGTCAGGTGAGCCCGTGAGGTGTGCTGGCCTTACCTGTCCAGGTTATTCTCGGCCTGGGGTCTGGCTGAGACTCAGAACTGTTGAAGTAACATCAGTTGTCCTGCTGCTGTTTTTATTGTGGTTTTCAAGCGACTAACCAGTAGGTAAAAGGAGCTGGGTAGAAGTTGGGCTTTGTTTTGTTTTAAAACATTGAAAGAAGAAACCACAGCATGAAAAGAAGAAGAAAAAAGAAGTAACGAGGAAAGACATATGTTGATTATGCTCTACAGGAAGTCCTTGACTTATGAAAACAGTTGAGCCCAAGACTTCGGTTACTAAGCGAAACATTGAAGCGAATTTTGCCCCATCTTGTAACCTTTCTTGCTAGTCACTGAGCCGCTGCCCTTAAGTTAGTAACATGGCCATTAAGTGAATTTGGCTTCCTCGCATTGACTTTCCTTCTCAGAATTTCACATGATCCGGGGACATTATGACCGTCGTAATTATGAATCAGTTGCCAAGAGTCTGAAATCTGGTCCCAAGACCCAAGAGGATGCTGCAACCGTCCTGTGACTTTTTCAGTGATGTCGTAACTTTGAACGGTCACTAAATGAACTCATGAATATGGAGATTATCTGTACATCCTTTATTCCTATAGCTACACCAGAGAGAGTATCTTAACTTACTGCATCTCTGTATGGCTTGCCAATTGCACAGGGGCAGATAGGAAAGCGCTCCAGAGGGTTAACGTCATTGCCCAGAGGATCATTGGTTGCCCTCTCCCCTCTTTGGAAGAGCTTTATAACTCCTGCTGCCTTAAGAAAGTTCAAAACATTCTCAAAGATCCATCTCACCCTGGGAACCCTTTGTTTGAACTATTACCCTCTGGCAGACAGTACAGGACAATAATAAAAACAAGGACAAACAGGCTGAAAAACAGCTTCTATCCCAGGGCAGGAACTCTATTGAATTCTACTATATAGGGCATTATTAATGCAATATCAGGGGTTTCCAATTCAATGTCTAGAATGTGAAGGATGTGTGTTTGTGTTTATTTTCATGGTCATGATGTGCACTGAAGATAGTGTTTGATTTCGTTGTACAAGGTGCAATGACAATAAAGTAAACTAAACTGTCCTTTGATTTGGAAAAATTTCTCCCTGGTTTGAGAAAGAAACTGCAGCCCTGACCTCCTACATTTTTCTTGGGAGGGAAGAAAAAAAATTGTGGGATTTGGCCTCAACACCTTCAAAAGATTCACAAGGAGGTGAAAACTGGTTTGGTTAAGAGGAAGCAGATAATGGAAGGTATGTTTATTTTCCTGCTGAGTGGATCCTAATTGTTACCGAAGTATAATTACCCGTGTTCAGTATGGAAAGACTGGGACAGGCACACCCAGAGAGAGAGAGAAACAGGGACTAGGTCCTTGCTCAAAAGCTCAAATAAGCACTCAGCTTACATTATAAATTGGACCGGAGAATCCTTTGCCTCCACAGAAGCAGCCAGAAACCCCACAGGCGCTAACTATTCCTTCAGCGATACAGCCAAAGTAACGTCTTGGCATCACCATCACCATCACCAATCCCAATCTGATCATTTCTAATGAGGGGGAGAAGAGCTTGGCCCTGCCAGGAAAGCATGGAAGTTCTCCCTGAATCATCTGTCAAGAGGCATCAGTTTTGGATGGTGCAGGTTTTATTTTGGGCCTAAAAGAAGAGAAGATAACGGCAGTTGGATTTTCCAGAAAAGATCATCGGAATTCTTTTTCCCTTTTTAAATCTGAAGGTGAGGTTTTCTTTTCTACTAACTTTCATTTCTAATTGATATTAGCCTTGAACAGGCAGAGCAAGTACCAATGCCCTTCCAAAGTAAAAATCAAACTCCTGGAAGAGGGAAACCATTAACAGCAACAGCAGCAACTTATTTGCTATCGGAAGGAAGATGAGTAGGAAAGAGAGAGTAACCCTGCAATAACAAGGAAAATCCTTTTCTATCAGCTTGTGGAAGATGACACCGGGAAGCACTTCAACTTGTGTGAAATCCACTTTGTTTTTGCAACACGACCAGCTTTCATTCCTTTTATCAACCAGATTTGGAAGTGCCTGTGTATGAATGTTTACGAATCGAGGGCATAGCTCATAACCAATGAAACTCATTATTTGTTACACCATCCAGGAAGTGAGATGCAGGATTGTAGTCCTTCGGTATCATCTACGGGTGGCTTTGTTTGTGTAACTTGCTGAATGCAACACGTGAGAAGGGGATTGCAAGGTGGGTGTCTGGAGTTCAGCAAACGGTGAGATTTCTGCTTTCTGGACTTGGAAGTTTTTTTTTTTTTAAACCAGGAAGGAGTTGTGTGCGTGTGTTTTTTTTTTAAAGAAAGAAATAAGGCCAACCAGGTATGAAAAAAGACTTGTGGCCACACCCAAGAATTAATGCTATCAGAATCAGTTTCTCCACCTATACCGTTCTTAAGAAAGAAAAGAATTGGCACCACATCAGATCTATTCTGTCCTTACAGCCAATTATAGCAGGTTCCTGACAGCATAAAATGCTGCAGGAACATTTCCACCCAAGCTTTGGACAAAAAGCTCAAAGGTCATCGTAAGAAGAGGCCATCCAAACGGTCCAGGGATGAATTGGCACCAGAGCACCACCGTTCAGCTGAGCGGGCTGCTGGTCTCCCTCTTCGGTTGGGTCTTGTCCTGCGTTACGACTTACGTGCCTCTCTGGAAGAGCCTCAACTTGGAGTTGAATGACCTTGAAATCTGGAACATGGGGCTTTGGCAGACCTGTGTCAGCCAAATGGTCATGCAGTGTGAAAACTATGCTTCCCTCCTGGCTCTGCCGTTGGAGATCAAGATCTCCAGGGTTCTGATGGTGACTTCCAACGGACTGGGCTTCCTGGCGTTCTCCTTGGCTCTTCTGGGATCGGACTGCCTGAAGACGAGTGACCCAAGACAGCGGAGGCCCTTGGGGGTTACGGGCGGCATCCTCTTCTGCCTTTCCGGACTGACGACTCTGGTTCCCGTCTCCTGGGTTGCCTACGACACGGTGCAGGATTTTTGGGACCAAACCATACCAGACGTTGTCCCGAGGTGGGAATTCGGTGAAGCCCTTTTCCTGGGCTGGTTTGCTGCTTTTTTCCTCCTGTTGGGGGGCTGCCTGGTAATCGGTGCTGCCTGTTTCCTAAAGACCCCGAAGACATCCAAGAGGCCGGCAATCCACCACAAAGCGGAGGTAGACACGCTCGCCATCCAACATCCCCAGCCACCCCCTAAAAACGCAGACCTTGTCATCTGATGCACCTTCCTAAGCACCTGGATCTCACCTGGAATGGGACGATGGTTCGACTCGTGGAAAGTTTAAGAGTTGGGGGCTTAGATTTCTGCAAAGGACGGCTTGGGAAATCACATGGACAAGGGGACAACCCAGCGTCCTGGTTGCGTAGCTTGTCCACCCTAGGTACAAATTAGAAATGTATTATTGAGTATGTGCTGCTCAAGGGTATTTGAGCCTATGTTTACTCTTCCGCAGAAGACAATGCTTTCCTTCCTCCCTGCCCCCACCTTTAAACTTTTTGGGAGAAGAATGACGCAAAAACACCCTGGTTTAAGGATGGAAGGAATGTTGGTCCAGGAGGATAGAATGTCTGCAAAATAAAAATCCATTCAACAAGCATTGTTAGGCTTTAAAAAGCAATTAAGCGCTTACAAGAAATTGGAACTCTCTTACTTGGCATAAGAGGCAGATCAATCTTGAGCAGAGACTTTGCGATACTTGGATAATATTTTCGGAAGGGGGGGGTAGAAGAAAGCAGTGCACAAACCAAGGCACGAGGTGAGTTTCCAGGGGATGAATTCAGGAGCCAGTCTTGGTTTTTGGTTAGCGAAGTCTGCTTTTGAATAGTCTTAGCCTTTGATGGTTTCTTAAGGCAACCTCTCATCAACAGGGACACAACAGCTGGATTGTTGCGCCACCGTTTTTGATAGAAAGGTTACGTAGGAAGAGCTTCCAAACTCCAAAACAGTTCTAGAGTCAGCCTTCCACACTCGGAGGCAGCAAGCTCTGGCAGTCCACCAACCTCTTTGGGGATCACAACTAGAGGGGATGGGCCAATTTATTTATTTACTTCAAATTTAAGGAAATTAAGGGGGTTGTTGGTTTTGGGGTGTGTGAAATAACTGCCACGGGGCAGCATTGCCTTGAGGCTTCCAAATTACTGCTGAAAATTAAGAGAAGTTGTGTGTAGTTTTCAGGGATAGAAACAAAACCACAAGTATCTTTAAATAGGGTAATATTTATTGCACTTTGAAACCAGAAATCTCATCAGATTTGTATTTCCCATCACAATTTGTTAGCATTCTAATAAAAACATTCCAAAGATCTTGAAGAAAAAAAATATAACCATTAAGCGTGACTTATTCAGCTTGGTTTTGTCCTGACTTCAGTGCATACTTTGCCAATACTACTCTGGTAATTAAACTTCGGTGATCGACATTGAAGAAATTATTTGGGGAAGGTTCAAGGAAGCGGCTCCCAATCTCGGCTTTCTGCTGGTTGTGCAGTTCTGTCCTCCTCCTCCTCTTCCTCCCACCCCCCGGGTATAAATGCCAGTGCTTAAACCAGCAGCCAAGGCAACAGCTGTATGTCAAGTAGCTCACCCATAAGAATGGCTACCTAAGAGAGCTGAGGGACTGCTAACACGTGTATTGTCTCACTGCGAGTAAACCTTGTTTACCATTAAGGCTCCTTCACCCAGAAATACCCTATGAGTTACTTGGCGATGACTTATGCCCCAACTTGCAGTGCTTGGGGGTCAGCAAGGATCAAGGGCCCCTTGCCAGCATCTTCCATGCAATCCTTGTCACAATTCATTGCCCCACTCATGGAGCCCAGCGGTGCCGAATGAAGGGAGGTCAGCCCGTGTGGCAGGGGCTGCCTTGAGAAAAATTAACGGGGCTCCACACCGAATGCTCTCAAGAGACGCCTTAAACCACTAGCCAGATAAAGCGCCAACTTGGCAAAATGGAATTGTCTATGTACAACGCTTAAGTATAAAATGGCAGATTTCTCCTAAAACCACTCCCGGCAAGCTCCGTGCAGAAACTAAAGTCAGTCATTAACAGCAGGGGAGGGGGGCCTCCGTGGGTGCTCCAAAATTCGTGCCTGCCTGCAACTAGGGCATGTCCGAGAAGCCCCACACCGGCCACCTCCTTCCTAGACATGCCCAGCATCGCCATTCGGACGGAAGGTGGAGTCCTCCAACGCAGTCCCCTCTCTCCTCCAGGATCCTCCCCCAGAGTCCTCTGGCAACCAGGTTGCACTCCTGGGGACGGGGGGTGGGGGGGATCAGGGGGCCTGCAGGGCTTGAGCCGAGAGGGCTGGCCGCGCTTTATTTCACGGTCACCGCTGAGGCCCTGTGAATGGACTCCATCACGGCTGCAAACCGGCTGCAGAGGTCGTAAGGCGAGTTGGGGCGGATCTTGGGGGGCTCCTTGAGGACCACTCCTTCCGGGGAACAATCCAGCAGGCGGGGCAGGAACTCGCCCAGCTTCATCTGCAACTTCTCTGCAGGGGAAGAAAGAGAAGGTTATGGGCCAAGAGCAAGCTTGGCTCCTCCAAGGCAGCTTCCCAGTGGGCTCCACGTTGAAGGTGGGAGATGCCTCTGCTAGGCCCTCGGGTCTGGCAGAGAGAGGTATGCTGCAGTACCCACTGCCAAAGAGCTTCACCTAGAGCAGGGCTCCCCAAACTTGGCCCCTTTAAGACAGGTGGACTTCAACTCCAGCAGAGCTGGCTGGAGAATTCTGGAAGCTGAAGTCCACCAGTCTTAAAGGGGCCAAGTTTGGGGAGCCCTGACAGAGGAACCTGGATAGTGGGTCTTTTCAGCCATGGTTCCTGTCCTCTGGAACACCCCGCCCCCTCCCCCAGGGGAGGTCAGCCCCATCCCGGCCAACAACCTCGAAGATTTGAGTCTTCAGGTGGTTTTTTTATTCTCCCCCAATCGGGGTTCTCTTTATGTTCACTGTTTTAAGGGTTGTTATATTGTTTTGGTGGCGGCAGCTGTATGTTACCCAGAATTGCATTGGGCAGCTGTATACATTTCTGCATACGTTTAAATTAGCAACAACACCCAGCAGCTTAAGGTTCCAGGTGAGCCTCCTTTTCTTTAGCTCTTTTTTGTTCCCAAGAATAAGCCTTTCCTTGGGCAGAGCCACCTGCCTCCCAGCTCTAGGATTTCCTCTCACAGGTTTCTCTGAGAAAACCTGACGGGCTGCCCTTTCGGTGGCTCAGTGGAGCAACCGGTCCGCCAGCCGGACGCCACGAAGATGGAGTAACAGCTCAAGTATCCTGGGTGCACGAAGGTGCGCCTTAAACCACTCCAGGCCACCGAGAATGCTTGCTGCAACTCCTCACCAAGAAGCAGGCTCAGACATGCCCTCCTCCCTCCATCGGAGGAAGCCGTCGAAACTTGCTTGCTTGCACTGGAGTAACCATCAGTTTGCAAGCTTCTCCCTTTAAAGTCACGGAGAACTCCAGGTCTGTGATTTGAATCTATCCACAGGATATATAACTGGTCCTGGGTGAGGATCTTCCATCACCTTCACAGTGTCCATGGACCTAGCAGAGAGGGCCAAATCAGCTGCTTTGATCCAAGAAAAGTTTTATTGCTGCTTGGAAACAGCTTCCAGGTGTTGTGTTTGAGACAGGGGGAAAAAAATCCAAGAGAAACCCTGATTTGCTGAGAAGTTTGTTGCGATAGAAACGGCTCGTGTATTCCAAGTGTGCAAAATTAAAAAACGTGAAATGTGATTGCTCTTATTCTACATTGCATTTTCCTCTCCCACCTCCCATTGTCCTACTGTCTTTATTTTTACTTGCATTTTGATAAATTTATAAATAGAAGTATACCATTGCGACGTAGAGGAAGGAGCGGGGAGCAGTGGGCAAAGGTCAACCTTCGCGAGCACGCAGACGTTTCCTTACAAGTACCAATAAACAGAACCCCAAGAGGCAACCAGAGCCGGCAGGAGGAGGTGGGTGTGGTGCCCGGGACCCCTGGCTTACCACCTACGTCCTTTCCCAGGTAGGCGCACCAGCGGTTCCTCATGACTTCGATGGCGTCCAGGTCATCCCTGGAGACGTGGTTGTTCATCATCAGGTGCATGCAGGGGATGATCAGCTCGTTCAAGACGCCCACCCCTTCGTCCACTTCCTTCCCATCGTGGCTTTCGAAGAGGGCGGCCGCAGCGTCGTTCAGCCTCTGCGGAAGAGCACCATGGAGAGCCGGTGGGCGAGGATCTCAAGAGAGGCCCGTCCCAGCATCCAGAAGGGACGTTTTAAAACAGGGGTCCCCAAACTTGGCAACTTTTAAGACTCATGGACTTCAACTCCCAGGATTCCCCGGCCCTCTTCAAGTGGCCAGCTTTGACAAAAAACAGCTGCACTAACTGGACTGAGTCTTCCCGCCCTTCAGAGGCATGGCTGGCTGGGGAATTCTGGGAGTTGAAGTCCACAAGTCTTAAAGTTGCCGAGTTTGGGGACCCGTGTCTTAAAACAGCCCAGCTTGGGTCTTCGCTGCCCCTCTCTTTTTTCTATAAAGTGGAATTTTTCGAGCTCGGCCACTTGAAGGCGGCTGGGACTTCAACTCCCAGAGCCAGCCGTGCCTCTGAAGGTCAGGCAGGAAGGCTGAGAAACCCAGTCCAGTTAGTGCAGCTGTTTTTGTCGAGCTCAGCCCCTTAAAGAGGGCTGGGGAATCCTGGGAGTTGAAGTCCAGCCAACAAGAGAACCTGTTACCTGCAGGATCAGCTGGGGGGAGGAGGAGGGCTTAAAAAAAAAAAAAAGGAAATAGCCGCAAGAATTACCCCAAAGTTAAACTTCTAAAGTTGCAACGACTTCTAAATGAAGAGGGGCAAGGCTGGGAGGATAGCCATTTGCAGGCACTGGGTGTGGTTTACTTAAAAAAAAAATACAGGTAGCCCTCAACATACCACAATTTATGTTGCTAAGTGAGAAATGGGTCACGTGGTTTTTGTCCCATTTTACGACTTTGCTTGCCACTTTCGTTAAGTGAATGAGCTCAGTTCTTAAACGAGTAACATGGTTATTAAGTGACTTTGCTTGTCCATGGGGAAGCCGTTGGCAAAGGGGGACCGTCAGACATGGGAGTCAGTTGTCAAGTATCCGACTGCAAACCATGGGACTGTGGGGATGCTGCAGTGGTCATAAGTGTGAAGTCACTTTTTTCAGTGCTTCAGATGGTCACTAAATGAACTGTTATAAGTCAAGGGCTACCGTCCCTACAGCCATATAAGGCAGGGGTCGCCAACCTTTTGGACCTCAGGGACCACCAAAGTCATAATTTTAAATCCCGCCGATCTCTAATATGGATTTTGACCGACGGTGGCTTGTTGACGTGGGTGGGAAAGTCGGTCCCATATTCCAGAGCTGCCGGAGTCCCAGGACTGGCCCTTTGGTCACCCCGGAGCAGCTGCTGCAGTCCATGGCAGGCCGGTGCACCTGAGTGGAGGAGCTCTGGAATATGGGACCGACTTTCCCACCCACGTCAACAAGCCACCCAAGGCGCATTTCCCTCCCACGCTGTTGGTCTTGCCTTCCAGTCCCAGCTGACGTGACTCTACTCAAGGTCAGGTTTGCTCTTGGCCGAAGGGTGGGCGGGCCTTGTGGGCAGTGCAGCCTTGTGTTCCTGCACAGCCTGGATTAATTGCTTTGGGGGGGTGTATTTCTCTGCAGAGCACCAGATTTTTTCTCACGGACCACCAGTGGTCCCCCACCCGCCGGTTGGCGATCCCTGGTATAAGGAGCATTCAGCAATATCCCCTTTTCATTGTAAGCCCGAATGACAGCGAGGGGAATGATGTGAAGACTCTGCCCCCCACATCCCCAGAGAAGAAGGGGGAGGGTCCTCTGAATACCCACCAGGAGGCACTTCCTTCTGTAAAGAGCGATCAGAGAGGAGTCTGCGCCCCGGCTGGCTCCTTTGGCCTGCAGGACGGTGTTGGTCTCGTAGGCGTACACCAGGTAAGTCAGAGCCTCGCAGTATCTTTAAGAGAGCAAGAAAAAAGGGGGTGTGTGTGTGTGTCTCAGGTCCTGTAGCATGGAGGAATACATCCCCGGTATATGTGCCACCGCTTCCCTCCCTGGCCGGCAGGACAGGCTGCAACCTGCGTCTGAACCTGGCCTGGCCTGGCCGCCCAATGCCCTCTCCTGGCCCACAGGGATCCTGCCAGGGTTACTTTCTCCTCCGCCTCTGCCTGGAATGATACAGGGTCTCCTGCTTGAACAGGGGCGGGTGGGTGGGGGGTGGACTAGAAGATCTCAGAGGTCCCTTCCAACTCTGTTCTTCTTCTGATATCCAGTCTCAGGCGGCCCACAACTGCTCCACCTTCAGGCCACCCTTTTTATTTAGTTTATTCTGGAGGCAAAGGGCTTTATCAAGGGGAGTTTAACTGCCATGGAGACGTGTTAGAACTTCCTCCTGTGCTTAAGAATAACCAGAAATATATCATTGTTTTGATCCGGTTAAGAGTAGCGGAAACCTGAAGAGGGGCAACTTCAGGGAGCCCTTCCCAAAGCGTGGGAGGAATTCGAACAACCCGCCTCTGTTCCCTCCTGAGGAGGATCAGGGTTTTTTTTTGAATCGCCCACATTCAGCTTTCTGGACAAAACAGAACTTTATTATTGCTGATTAAAATCAAGTAGTTTCTCCTCGGATTATACAAAATTGTATAATGATTTGACAAAGTGCACAAAACCCAGGCAGGGTGGACCAAACCCAATACTGCCCACTTGTAGATAACTCAAGATATATCACTGTGTCTGTCGAAACATCAGCTCAAGAGGCCTGAAGCCTTTAGAGAAGGGCTCTCCAACCTTGGTCACTTTAAGCCTGGCGGACTTGGCTGGGGAATTCTGGGGGTTGAAGTCCTCCAGGCTTAAAGTTGCTGAGTGGGGAATTATGGGGGTTGAAGTCCTCCAGGCTTAAAGTTGCTGGCTAGGGAATTCTGGGGGTTGAAGTCCTCCAGGCTTAAAGTAGCCGAGGTTGGAGAGCCCTTCCCGAAATCACCGCGGGTGAACTCACTGGTTTTTCTGATAGAGCTCCAGTCCCGTCAAGAGATAGACGGACACCTTGCGGAACAAGCTGTAGTCTTCATGCCATTTCTGCCCAGAAACAGAAAATACAAGTCTTGGTAGTTGTTATGTTCCATTCCCGCCGCCCCTTTCTTGGTGCTGCTGCCCTGCCCCAGGTGGCCTCTGGCATGCCCGGGGTCATGCCAAGCAAGAGGAGAGGTTGATTATTCATCTGAGATGCGCATTGTGGCTAAATGTAAGCTAGTGGATGTGCGTAACGAGCACCCCAAAGTGTTTTTTTTTTCAACAGAGCAGGCTGGGACAGGGAATTAGGGACTGGTCTGCTTTTCACAAAAGCCACGTGTGGGTCTGTGTGTGTGTGTGTGTTTTGAAAGTCAGGGCTTCTTACCTTGTACTCTTCCATGTCTACCTCGTCTGGGCCAATTCCTTTCAGTTTTTCTCGGGCCACCTTCATAATGCTAATTGATCTGTTGCCCAGAAGAGAGAGAAGGAACACGGTGAATGCCAGGGGTGTGTGGCCTCTAGACCAATTTCATTTGCTTCCATCAAAATGGAGAGCTGGTGGCTTCCTCGCAATACCTGGAACCCGAAGATGAGCCTCGGTGGTGCAGTGATTAGAGTGCAGTAATCGCAGGCTACTTCTGCTGACTGCCAGCTGCCTGCAATTTGGCAGTTCGAATCTCACTAGGCTCAAGGTTGACTCAGCCTTCCATCCTTCTGAGCTCAGTAAAAAGGAGGACCCAGATTGTTGGGGGAAAGAGGCTGACTCTAAACCGCTTAGAGAAGGCTGGAAAGCACCGTGAAGCAGTATATTAAGTCGAAGTGCTAGTGCTAGTGCTATTCCTTCCTTCCTTCCTTCCCTTCCCGCTAGATTGCAATATTGCAGGTTAATTCTGCCAACTGCCAGGAGTTTGATCCTGACCAGCTCAAGATGATTCAGCCTTCTATCCTTCTGAGGTGGGTAAAATGAGCACCCAGATTGTTGGGGGGGGGGGGGGGGAGAGGCTAATTCTGTAAACCGCTTAGAGAGGGCTGTAATAGCACTGTGAAGCGGTATATAAGTCTAAGGGCTCTTGCTAGGGTTCCTTTAGGTCTCTCGTGTGTATCCTCATCCTAATGAGCCACCTGCAAGCCAACCCCCAAAGCTCGGAGAGCCTCTAGGGCGCCCCTGTTCAACCAGGAGCTACGAATCATCTCCTCACCGTCCCTCACCCCCTGCTTTCAACCAACCTCTCGTCGTAGCTGAGGTTCCTGTCTGCAAACTGCTCCAGGAGAGTCCTTTCCACCACTTGCTTGGGGGCATTGTTCTGCAGCAAGTAAACTAAGACGTGTTGAAGGCGGGGGTCGTTCTGGGGTGTTGGGGTCTCTCTGGACAAGGAGTACAGCCTGGAATACTCTTCACGGAATGCCTGGGGAAATCGGTGGTTGACACGGCTATCATTCTAGTTCATTCTGAATCCATGATACAGATTCTGCCCTTGTTTTGCAGATGATTTCAAGGGGGGGGGGGGAGATTTCTTGGACCCTGACATGCTAAGACTCTACAACAGAGGTCCCCAAACTTGGCAACTTTAAGACTGGTGGACTTCCAACTCCTAGAATCCCAAACTTGGCAACTTTAAGACTGGTGGACTTCAGCTCCCAGAATCCAAACTTGGCAACTTTAAGACTGGTGAATTGGCTGGAGAATTCTGGGAGCTGAAGTCCACCAGTCTTAAAGTTGCCAAGTTTGGAGACTTTTGGTTTACAGGAACCTGCTGGAGGTGCCAGAGATAGCAAAAGAATCTCTAAGGTAGTAGAATGAACAAACGTCCTGAATATTAATCAGTTCCAGTCATGAAGTTATTATCACTTAAGATTGTCTGGTTCGATCCGAGGCAGAGGCAGCTATTTCTTTCTGGGCATGATGAGAATTTATCTGCCGAGTAAAATTCCACATTGGTGACAGGAAGGGCATCTGGCCAGTAAACACTGCTCCATTGTTGCCCTGACTTCACCTCGCAAGGGATTATGGGGGCATTAAACGGAGATGACTGTCTACAATAGCTCTTTTTAGCTCACTGTTTGTTTTGGGGCATTCTCCTGTTTTACTGCTCTTTCGTGTTGACCAGGGAAGGCTGCTTGTACAGCATAGATGGATTCTAAGTGTTCCAGAATTCCTACAATTGTAAAACACAAGGGTGCTAAGGGACGCCTTAAGGTGTATGTGATCTGGGACACAGGAATAAGCAATACATGAAATTTATCTTGAAGATTCTTTTTTTCTTCTAATTGTGGAAAAGTTTTCCACGAAGGTCTTGGATAACTCCTGCTTTCTGCTTTGAATCAGGAAGACTTCCAGATTTCTGGCATTTCAGCTGGGAAGATGAACCTTTCCTAGTTAGAATTTTCTATAAATATGAACATGGGCTCAGATACCAAGCAGATACACTACATCCCCCTCTTCTGCCTTGGCTCAATGTGGTTGCTCTAAAACTCCCCCCCCCCCCAAAAGGATGGCTCAGGTGGGGCAAAAGTCCCACTCCTGCCGATTCTGGCATCCAGCTGGGCCCCTGGCCGCCCTCTGCGCTCCACCCCATTCCAAGGCAGAAAAAGGGGAGGAGAAGACAGGCCTCTGACCCAGAGAAGAGGCCTCATCCCTTGGGGACAGAGAAGGAAACAAGGCTTAGGGGTAAAGTACTACCTTGACTAGCCCTGCTTCAGACCCATCGCGATCAAAGGTCTGGCGAGCTTTAGCAATGGCCAGGATCACCCCTTGCATGGCGGGGCTTAGCATCACCTGCCACAGAGGAGAGAGAAGAGGAAAGAGAGAGAGAGAGAGAGAGACGGGAGGGAGGGGGGAAAGGCTGCATTGAAACAAGCTCTCCGTCATCCCACAGGCAAAAGAACCAAGCTCAGCTTAGGGAAGGTTTTGTTTGGGTGGCTCCCTCCCATTTCCAGATCCTTGGAAGGTAACTGAGAGGAGTAGACTCCATAGCTCAGGGTTCAAATGTGGGGTCTTTGATGTCCTCTGAGCTTGGTTGCGATCTTGGCAGACATTTCATGGCCCAACTAGCTAACATCGTCAGTGCTACAAGGGAGGGAGGGGTTGCATTTCTACTACTGATGATGTCACCTAGTTGGGTCTTGAAGCATCTTCCAGAAGACAACCGAGCTCAGAGGGCACCATGGACCCCCACAGATAACCCAAAGCAATAAATAAGGAGCCACGCAGCTCTCCATACAGCACAACTATTAGGAATCTGTCCAACAATTAGTTGGGTTGGAAATATATAAACCAACAATGTATGTTTGTAGCTTTAAGACAAAGTTACTGTATTGATTTGTACTATGTTCCGATTGGGTGACTGTATTGTGAATTGCCATAAGAGGGAGCTAGAGATCATGGCTTGCTCTCTCTGACATTCTGTTGCTGCTGTGCTTATACTTTGATATCTTTGTTTACTGTAAATGACAAAGGCAACAGGTAAGAAGATTTTGTAATTGGATATTTTAAACATATATGACCATTTATTGGACTGTGCTATTTCTTAAAGTAAATTTTAACCCAATTCAGTGTAGCTGTATGTAGCTGAATAATTATTCGTAACTACTCTCATAAACGTTTCCATGTGCATATCCTTGTTACTCAAGGGTTATTCTGTACATATCATAACATTAACCACACTGTCAAGCCTGAAGAGAACCTGGCTGAGGCCATCTTGGAGGCTTCAGGGTTGCCACGAAGCTGAAGAAGGGGCAGCGGGGGGGGGGGGGGGGGGATAGCTAGATGGGGTTTTGTAGCCCAAAACAAGAAAGCTTTCCTGTGGGAACCAAGGACATTCCGGCAGGCGGCCAGCACCTGGATTGGACAGCGGGGCCAGTGACTTGGGAGGGAAAGGGGAAACTTTCACTTTTGAACCAGTCGTCCATTCAGCAGGTGAGCCAATACGATGCATCCCATAGATTGCTCTTTGAGGAACAGGCCTGCTTTCCATGGGGGCTGTACTGGCAGGGCTGCCTGTTTGCTCAGTGGGATGTTGATGACCAGCCATCCGTAAAACCCCACGGGAAAGGAGAGGGCGGTTTCGAAGAGGGGCTGGGGGTGCCCCACTTTGAGAAGGGGGCCCATCAGGAGCGGAACGGCCCTGGGGAGCAGTCCCTCCCCTCCCAGAGACGGTACCTCCTCGTTATAGCCATCCGCATCCGACCTAACTAGGATCTTCCCCACACTGGGAATCTCCACTTCCGAGACTTGAGAGCTGGGTGGGGCAGGAGGCTCCCTCCGCCCGGCTTCCTGGGGCTCTTCTGCCTGCGGCCTGGGACTGGCTTCCTCGGAGGGGGCCTTCTCTGGACCTGCCTCCTTGGGCTGTGGCAGCACCGGAGGGGGGGGGGGGAAGGAGAGGGAGGAGGAAGAGGAGGAGGAGGGCATGAGAGGAAGGCAAGAGGAGCAGCATCAGAGGCCCAAGGAGGGCAAGAAGCTCAGCAGGAGAGGTGGAAAGGGGGCTGCCAACCACGCCCCTCACCTGCTCAAGAGCAGCCGGGATGCCAGCCTTCTCGTAGACGTCGGCCGTCTTGGCGATGGCTTGGGCAGTCTGCTCCTTGGCCATCACGGCGTGCTCGGAGGAGAGCGACTGCGGCCCACACTCACAGGGGAAGGAGTGTTCTGGAAGGAGGAAAGGGATTTTCCAGGGTTTACGCTTTCCCAAAGGTATGACGGGAAGCCGTTGAGGCTGGCAGGACCTACATCTGCAGCTAAAGGAAGCTGGCATTACTAAAGGCTGACTGGGGTCGTCTCCAGAAGATGACCCGGGGGGAGGGGGGGAAGGAGCTCCTAAACAGCCCCTCCCCCCCCCCACCATTTAGCCTAGGGAAGATTCAGGGGAAATCGGAGAGAATAAGCAATTTAGGGTTCTCAAGTCCACAGAGGTTGTGGCTCTGGCTCCAGAAGAAATGATGCTTGTAGAGGGTCCTAGCTGGGGCAGGCTCCTAAATTTGGGTTTTTCTCTTGCTGCAACCCCAGACCTAGGCAAGCCTGCCACACAGAAGGCAGCTCTAGGACACTTGAAGGAACCACCACAGAGGACCCAAAACGGATGGGATGGGCCCACCAGTCTGTTTCTCTTTGCCTGGTCAAGCCTCTTTACAACACTTTCTTTGCGTGACAATCATTTCCTGGCCTGCAGTTTCAACTCCCTGACTGCTGGTACCAGAAGGCGAAGGCAGAACTTTTCTCACCTTGACTGGAGTCCGAAGACAGGTCCTGGGACTCCAGAGGCTCGGAGGATTGCTCCATCTGGGCCATTTTGCAGGACTGCTCTTCCATTTCGGCCATCTCCTGTTCTACCCTCCAGTTGTCTTCTTCGATGTAGCGTTGAAGTTCCAGAGGCAGCAGTTCTACTTCTCTCTCTGGTTGTCCATCGTCGTAAACTACCAAAGAAAGACAAGCAGAGGGTCCTTGGTTGGCCTGTGTCTGAACACCTCTTGGACAACAGAAGCAAGACAGGTGCCTAAGCCTGTTAGCTGCCCTTCTCCTCTTATTAGGAAGCAGTGGCCACAAGTTGCTACTGGCGGCCAGGATGGTTATATATGGTCTCCAGCATCAAAGCCCAGTTGCTGAGAATGGATCTGCGGTGCCCTGTGTGCACATACAGGACCAAAAAGAGGAAGAGTTTTCCTGCCTTTGAGACTCAATAATTTATGCACTTTTATGTATATCTGTGCCTTCAAGTCAGTCTTGACTCCTGGCAATTGCCTGGACAGGTTTGCCCAGTTTTCTTGGCAACGTTTTCGGATGTGGTTTGCCCTTGCCGTCTTCCACTGACCCGAGACTTCCTAAATCTATTCCTCTTGGAACTAAACCACTTCCACCCCAAATATTTCAAACGAGGATGGGGAGACAGGTTCTCCTTAACCTCCACTCATTTCAAATCCCCACGAAGGTACAGAAGAAGAGACCGGGGTCCATTCCCAACCAGAGGACAGGAAAGCTCTTCTTAAGCAGCCCATCTTAATGGATCCAGAGGCATCCGGCCCCCAAGGCGGAAGAGGCATCGCCAAGAACCGAGTTCAGATTCTCACCGGCTGCGAAGTGTGGCAGCTTCTTACTAACATAGATGAGGCAGTAGGCGCTGGCATTTTTCAAGCCGCCAAAGGAATCCCTTTCCAGCTCTTCCCAGGAGGATTCTGTCACGGCGATGTCGTTGTACTTCAGCCAGGTCCTCTGAGGCAGGCTGTAGATGTAGGCCCAGTAATGGCCGGCGTTGGCCTGGCCTTCGTGGACTAACACGGCATGCAAGTGATAAGGGACCTGGAAAACACAGCCACAAACACAGCCACCGTCGGTTCTCGGGTTTATTTTTAGAGAGGTTGAAGTAACATGACCACCACGGGCAGATTCGACGAGGCAAATTCTCAGCTGTTGCGCCTGGAAGAATGATCCATTCATATAATCAAGGCTTAGCAGAAGAGATTCCTTTCCTGGGGAAACAACAAGGCTTTCTATGTTGGTAAGTGGGGCTGCAGAGACCATTGTGACCAGGCCAGTCAGGGTCCAGAGCCAGCCACCAGCGACACGTCCAACCGACTGACATTCAATGGAAGCCATTCTCCAGGGGGAACTCTTGCAACTAGCAAGGCCCTGATGGGTGATCCTGTCAGGGATGGAAGAGCTCAACGCTGCACAACCCAGAACACGCCCAAACTCCGGTTTGTGATCTACTAAACCAAGGCTCTCCAAACTTGGCAACTTTAAGGCTTGTGGACTTCAGTTCCCAGAATTACTCAGCCTGCCTGGCTGAGGAATTCTGGGCGGTGAGATCCACAACTCTTAAAGCTGCCAAGTTTGGAGAGCCCTGTACTAGAGAAAGAAGGCAGGAGCTCTCCAAACAGTTCCAGCTCTTCCACTGAAACGCTCAGGCGCTGCAGTCTCTTTGGAGGGAACAAACCAGGGCAGTTACGATACTCAGAAGTCCCACCTTGCATTTCAGTATTTTGTGAGTTGACAGTGTGGCAAAAAAACAGATACAAGTGTCTGTGCTTTAGCTATGATTGACATGAAATCATTTTCAAAAACAAGATAAAGTCACTGTTTGTAGGAGAATGTAGAGTCTGAATTCCCAGGTATTCCCAAATTAAATCCTAGAAATTTAGTTTCAGACCTCCAGGCTAATTTTATATGGAGGAACAAAAATGAAAAGTATTAACTAACTCAACCACAGATCTCTGCCTTATATGACAACAAGGTTTTATTTTGGGAGAACTGGTGCCAATAGGAGGTCAGCAGCACCCACACAACCAGGAAGAATGGCAGACACCCTACCTGGCAGAGCTGAGGGTCAGTATAGACATGATCCATGGACTCAGAAAGCATCAGCATGGAAGTCTTCAAGTCTGTTAATCAAAGCAAAAGAGTAAGGGGTTAAGTTTTGTTAAAGAAAAGGAAACATTTGCTTTATCGATCTCTAAAGCAAAGCTGGCTGAGGAACTCTGGAAGTTGAAGTCCACAAGTCTTAAAGTTGCCAAGGTTGGAGACCCCTTCTCTAAAGACGCTTCTCAACTAGTTGTGCAATCAGGCCACATAGGAGATTTGTGATTGATCACAGATGTCCCTCACAGTTGCATGTCAGGCCATTTTGTGGAAAGCAAGGTGAAGGAACCATTCTCTTCCCTGGAGACAACCTGAGGCAATGCTGGCCCTGAAAGATGGCTGGATCTATGTGGATGACCTGGATGATTCACGAATTTGAAGATGTCCCTTTTAGCCAGACAAAGTGTTGTCCTTTGCCAAGAAAGCTTCAGACCCTCGTCCCAGCCATGAAAACTGCAAAAGGCTCTGAGAGAGATCAGTTATGACTTCCTGATCACATCTCGTGAACAGAAAGAAG
Source organism: Bungarus multicinctus (assembly GCA_023653725.1). NCBI lineage: Eukaryota > Metazoa > Chordata > Lepidosauria > Squamata > Elapidae > Bungarus > Bungarus multicinctus. The sequence goes on from CM042837.1 coordinate 25,888,829, forward strand.
GGACTTAATAAATACTGTGACAGGTAGATGGCATCTCACCTTGCCACCTTCTCTGGGTCAGGGAAGAAACAGAATGAAAACCAGCCCATATGCAAATCTCATAGGAAAATCTCAGTAGCAACTCTTGAAATGTGGAATTATCCAGGCACAGACCTTCGATGTCTTGCTCAACCTCTTCCCTCCACTTCTGCAGGCAGGAAATGACCAGGCTCATCTCATCTTGGGAGATGGCCGGAGGAGCCACGGGCTCTTCTGACGTCTCCCCTGGGCACCTGGGTGGAGGGAAAGATGTGCTCAACCAGCTGATGGGAACTGGGGCTCTTGGCTGGGGCTGCCAGTGCTCCTCAAAAGCCAGAGAGGGCAACGAGACGGACATCGGGAGGACTGCTTTAAAAGTGCAGCTGACCAAAAGGCATTTTTCTATTGAGTTTCTAAACTGGCACCATTTCTAGGGGGCAAAATAATCAGGTTTATCATCTGATTGTTTCAGTCTGGATACAGCCACGATGGAAAGTTTGGGCCAGGTTTTACCTGCTTGCCTTGGAATGGGTGTCCGAGGGTTCTTTTTCTGTCGTAGTTTCTGCTGTTGTCGTAGTCGCTGCGCAGGACAGCCTGGTCCTTGCAAATTCAAGGACGGACTGCAGCATATCCGGCAAGGGGAAGCGGTCTGCGCCGGAACCGTACCTTAGGTACCTAATTAGGAGGAAAATATCATCAGCCCCACCTCAAAACCATCGGTCTTCCCTAAGTCAATTTAGCAAGGCCTCCCCTTTCAAGGGGATCAAATAGCAATGGCAACAGTACTTAGACTTGTATACCGCTTTCACAGGGCTGTACAGCCCTCTCTAAGCGGTTTACAGAGTCACCCAATTGTCCCCCAACAATTTGGGTCCTCATTTTAGCAGCCTCAGAAGGAGAGAAGTCAACCTTGAGCTGGTCAGGATTGAACTCCGGGCAATATTGCGTTCTAATCAGTGCGCCACCACGGCTCAAAAGTATCACATCAGCTATATAAGGTTTATTTTCCTTTACCCCTTGAACACGGGGGCAAATATTAAATCATGGCTGACTACTGATATTTTTGGAGTGCGAGTCCCATTTTCCCGTCCTGCTCCTGGGTCTCTTTGGACAGATTCTTCAAATGGTACATGGGGCACCCTCCTTCTGGGGCTGAATTACGGCAGTAGAATAGAGAGTGAGCTGGCAGGTTGGCTGTCATGTCTGAAGAGCAACCTTGTGCAGCTCTCCAGAAAATCTAAAATAAATCTACCTGGGTAGAGGCCTCTAAAAGGTTTCATCACGATACCCCTACCCAAGGACAAACAGACAAGCTGAACTGAGCTTTTTCCCTGAGGCAAGAAAGTGGGGGAGAGATGCCAGCTGGTTGAGCTTCTGCAAGGGAAAATTCAGAGTTTTGAGAAGGACTGCCTACTTTTCCAATTGCTGCTGTAGGATGGTCATCTGGTCCTTCAGTTTCCCGATCTCCTCTCTTTTCGCTTGAGTAATTTCTTTATTGCCATACATAAACCTAAAGGAAAGGTAGTTTTGACAGCTGCATCCCACTTAACGCAACCCCACAATTTTCCAAATGCAGATTTGGAAGTCTCAAGCCATAAAGCTTCCCCCGCACCTTACCTATCCATGTAAATGACTGGTGGGAATTCCAGCTTGTTGTGAATCTTCTCCGGCTGCCCGAGGGATTGATTGAACTCAAACCGGGAAAGTTCAAAAGTCAGGACTGGGGGCAGCTTTGTAAACCAGCGCTGAAATAGACACACAACAGGTTAAGGTTAAGGTGGCTGGGTGCTAATTATAAATTATAAATTGCCCTTTTCCCATTCACAGTGTTCTCCATATACAAGCAGGAAAAACAATTCCGTAGATCCCATTTCATGTCATACCCAGAAAAAGAGAAATCACCGTTTGAGTTCAGCAAATCTGATTATATGATTTTGGTGGGGGAAAAAAAATCAGTATTTCGAGACAGGAAGGCCTCCCATGAATCACTTGCTAAGTACCATAAAGCAGGTGTATACAACTTCCATTGCTTTGCAGCCGTGTTTCTCAATGCTGGCCACTTTAAGACACGGGGGACATCAACTCCCAGAATCCACCAGCCAGCACAGCATGTGTGAGTTGAAGTCCATGCATCTTAAAAGTGGCCTAGAATGAGAGACACTGAATTAGAACCGCATGCTGCAAATGGATGGGCAAAAACTATTGTTTTAGGAAGAATGGGGGATTGGAAATTTTAAGGGGAAAATCGGTGCTTCCCATTCTCACTTTCTTTCCATACCCATCAACATATTTTAAAGAGGTGGAGGTCCCAGGTTCATCCATTCTGGAGGGTTGCAAAAGGGGAGAGGCACTTTTGCAACCTGCTAAAGAGGCGCCTCGGAGACAACTCCTGCCCCAAATGCTATTTCCTCATTTTTACACCACCATTTCAAAATGAACATGGCATGAAAACAAGTTCACTGCAATTCTACAAGCCCTGCTGGAAGGAGTCCTGTCAAGAACTCCGGCTTTTAATAGACTCCTCTCATCTCCTGCCAGACGGGCCCAAACCTCATGATCAAAACTGCTCCTCCCCCTGGAAGCTCTTTGTGGCTAGTCTGTTCTACTTGGGATCTATGAGAAGGTGGTGTAACGTTTCCTCTTTCCAATGTATTTGGGAGAAGCCCTTTAAAGAAAGGGCTCCTGGTTCTTTGTTTGTATCACTGAAGAAGAAATGGAATGAATGCCTTTAACTAAACCAGTGAAAAAGTTTCCCAACTGGACATTTTGTTCTGGGCCACAGGCAGGGCGGCTGCAGCCATTCAGATCCCCCTGGATACAAATGTGAAAGCTGAATGGTCCGATTCTCCCCACAGAGAAGGTTTCTTAGGTGAATGTCTATGGAGATCCTCAGTCATTCAGGTCATGGTTGCCTCAAAGGTGCTTTTAAAAACAAAACAAAACAAAACAAAACTGGACTTCCTTGGTTTTTTTCTTTGAAAACGTTTCCCTTCTCATCCAAGAAGCTTCATCCGTTCTGACTGGATGGTTGGTGATGGGGAATAGGAAGATCCTATCAGAATTAATCCTTCCACCATCCAACCAGAACTGATGAGAAGCGAAATGCCTTTTTCTTCCTCAAGGGAACAAACATAATTCACTTGCTTTTTGGAAAAACACCTTTGAGGCTTCTTAGGTGCTTTAAGTGTTTTCCATATATTCGGTCTTCTGACCACAAACTGAACTACAATGCTTTGGTTATAATCTCCTAGGCAGATGTAGAAAGTGTGCAAATCCTGAATTTCTTTTCTTTTCTCAATCTTGGGGACTCAAAGAAGCCTGGACTTCAACTCCCAGAATTCCTCAGCTGGCCGTAGGAACCGCGGGAAGCAAACTAGGAGAGTCCTGAACAGATTTCCAGTATAGCGGATGCAAACAACAGGATTACTTTAGGATTTATTAAGTTAAAATCAATAGATGATTTTTGCAGAGTGGGAAAAAAAGAGAGAGTGCAACATATACTCAGGTACAAAGACAAAGTTACAAACAAGAAAAGCATACCATTAAATCAAAAACTGTAGTTTTATCCCCCCAAAATACGGAGGCACGGGCTGTTTCCTACGGGCAGGCTTCAATAGAAAGAAAAATATTTTTATCACACTCACACCCCAGACACAACATGTGAAATATAAAGGTCACACACTGCATGCTGTTAAGTCATTCCACAGCATTCCCTTAACTCCAGCATGCTCTCCGACATCGTATTCTGTGTTGTCAAGTTGGTAACTGGCAGGTCTGTCCTGGCTCCCTCTGGGTTGTGTAAATGCCACAACGCTCACCTCTTGCGTATAGGTCACTGCCTGCTTGGAAGGCTCCGACTCGCCCTCCTTCTCCACCATGGCTCCTTCCAAGCATTCGTGCAAGTTCTTGTAGCCGTTGACCTGCAGGGGGTACTGGCCAAAGGTCTCGATTTTGGAAAACCTCTTGCCTAAACAGAGGAGGGAGAGACGCCCATCAATATAGGAGCCTCTGTGGTGCAGTGGTTAGAGTGCAGTAATTGCAGGCTACTTCTGCTGACTGCCAGCTGCCTACAATTTGGCACTTCGAATCTCACCAGGCTCAAGATTGACTCAGCCTTCCGTCCTTTCGAGGTGAGTAAAATGAGGACCCAGATTGTTGGGGGCAATAGGCTGACTCTGTAAACCGCTTAGAGAGGGCTGGAAAGCACTATAAAGTGGTATACAAGTCTAAGTGCTATTGCTATTTAAGGAGAAGAAAACCAAATCCCAAACACATCGTCCTTCTAAGTGGGGTAGGAATAAAACCAGAGGAGGCCACAACGGTGCTTCTCAGGTGTTCCGGCTTACCTTCGTGAACCCCTTCAGTTAGGAAAGTCCCATAAAAAAGCTGAACCATGGGGTTCTCCGATTTGTCCTGGGAATTCCTGTCGCAGAAGGAGAAAGCAAGGGGATGTGAATTGGGGATGCTGAGTCAAATGAAAAAAGGACTAGGGGCGATGTGATAGCAGTCTTCCAATATTTGAGGGGATCAAGCTATTCTCCAAAGCACCAGAAGGCAGGATAAGAGTCAATGTATGGAAACTAATCCAGGAGAGAAGCAACCTAGAACTCAGGAGGAATTTCCTGATGGTGGGAACAGTGGAATGACGTGCCTTCAGATGTTGTGGGTGCTCCAACACTGCACAAGAAGAGCCTGGGCAACCATTTGTCTGAAATGGTATAGTTTTTCCTGCCTGAGCAAGGGGCTGGACTAGAAGACCTCCCAGGTCCCTTCCAATTCTGAAAGCAAACTCACCATTTTTCTTAAAAAGCAGGGTGGTAAGACTAACCGCCAAGGCGACTTGTCTAGAAGCCAAGCAATGCACTTTTTCTGTTTGGCCTTTAGGGGATTCACCTAGAGCAGGGCTCTCCAACCTTGGCCATTTTAAGACTGGAGGACTTCAACTCCCAGAATTCAACTGGGAGTTGAAGTCCTCCAAGCTCAAAGTTGCTGGCTGGGGAATTCTGGGAGTTGAAGTCCTCCAGGCTTAAAGTGGCCAAGGTTGGCAACCCCTGATCTTGATCTCACCAAGCTTGGGTGGCAGATGGCAGCTCAGGACGCGATGCCCCTCCCTTCAAGGGGTTCCTCATTTCTACGAGGAGCCCTCCTATTGGAGCCGTCTAGGACTCCTCACGCTTGGGCTTCCTATAGGCAGAGAGCTGCCAGCTACCTCCAGGAATTCAGCCCAGAACTCAACCGTTCTTGCACAGCCATAGGTGATGGGATGCTGTGTGTTGCTTCCCTCCCATGTACAGTGCTTGGTCCTAGGGAGTCCCGCTGTGAAACCTGAGCCCTGGGGAATGTTAAGAGTTCGCCTGGTTACAAGCCAACTGTATTGGAGCTCATGATCATTTAACTCAGGTGCTGGGAATAGGTCAAGTTACTGGAAGTCAGAAATACACTTTTGCTTCATTCAGGATCGCCCACGTGCCCCCTCTGCCCCCTGACACCTGGCTGTGGCACACACAGAGAGAATCACACCATCCTACAAAGTGGAAAACAACAGGCATTGTTGTTGTTGTTGTTGGTTTTAAAAAAACATCTTCACGGCAACTTCTGGCAACTGGGCAGCTTCACAAAAACAATCGCTTTAGACTCACTCGGCCTCCACTGTCAGTTGGAAAGCATCTTCCAGCCAGTCCAGGAGTTTGTGGGTGAACTCGCTCACATCTTGCTAAAAAGGAGACAGAAGGAGTGGCAAAGGTTAGTTTCCTCCGCTGTTTTTACATAACCTTGGATGTCTTTCATTTTTAACTTTAAAATGCCTTTACATTGTTAACGTTTCTGTACTTTATAGAGTTATGAACTGCCTTTAAATTAAATCTCTCTGCTGGTTGGGCAACTTTGGGAAGAGTTGACGTCCACACATCTGAAAGTCAGCCAGGTTGAGAAACACTCCTGTACAGCAGAGTCTGACTTAGAGACCCCCCTTGCCAGGGTGATCCTGGGCCAAGTGCCAGCCGGGATCAGAGAAGAGCCCAAGGGTGCCTTCACCTGTTGCTCCTCGGGGGATCTGAATGCCCCTTTGAGAAGTTCGAGGGCGGTTGTCGGGTCTACAAATTTGCGGTGTGTTCCCAGCATTAAAGCAAAGAGGTATTGGAGTTCCTGCATGAATGCGATGTTCCTCTTTTCCTGCAAAATAAGAAGAGGTGCAATAAAAAAGCAATTTAAACCACAGGCCAAGAAGGGTCCCCGATCAGCAAAGTGTGCTCAGTTCACATTCAGAAGTTACATTTGCTGGAGTGATAGGTGGTGCACGATTCACACAACCAGACGCCATTTACAAAGCTAACTAGGCTTGGAATGTGGCTTGTGAATGTTGTACCGATTCATTCCAGGCAGGATTCCCCCAATAAATGGCTGACTTTGCAGCCAAGAGAGGAGGAAAGAGATGCGCATCACCAGGGATGCTGCCTTCTAGACACAACCTGGGCTATTCAACAGCACCCCAACCCGTTTACCTCCTCCGACCAGCGACAACAATTCCAGAGAAAGCCTTTATGGGGTGGCCAGCACCTCCAGCATTGTCTCTCTAGATCAGAATTCATGCTGCCACCTGTCTGTGTTTAGCTATTTGGGGTCATTTAATCAATAGGTAAACTGTAGGGGGGCGGGAAGCCCAAACAAATAGCATTGGTATTCTAACATACGGGACCAGGGGTGGGATCCGGCAGGGTTAACTACCAGTTTGATGATTTACAATGTGCTTCCCTGCACGCTGCCGGCCGCGCACCTGTAAATCGTCATCATGCTGCGTGCAGAGAAGCAGCCTTTCAAAAAGCCCTTTTTGCCTGCTTTTTTAACTGCAGCTGTGCCTCGCAGGGCAGCTGAATTTGAAAAAATCAGGAAATAAAAGTCAGGTAAGAGCCCGGGTGGGCAGGTGGGCAAAAACAGCAGCAGACTTAGAACCGGTTCTGTGTCTGCTGCTCTTCAGAGCTACCGGTTCTACAGAGGTGGACAGAACTGGTAGAAACTCACCCCTGTACGGGACCCCTAAGAGGCCAGACTGAAAGACTGACAAGGTCCCAAACTTGCTAGAGAAAACTAAAATTGGGGAAATTAACCATACCATCGAATCACAGCATTGTGTTCTAGATTCTGAACATGGGAGAGTCCTTCCCATTTCTGGAGAAATCAGAAACCCTCCTTCATCTTTTAACTACCTCCCAGCCTTGCAGGTTGTCAGTATTTGGCCAGCCCTGTTGTGCCAACGTGGCTGCTCAGGAAGACGAGTTCCCCTCCCGTCACCCAGGAGTCACTTACACTTCGGCTACGGCAGGTGTCCAGGACGGCTTCGGGCAGGGAATAGTTCAGGACCAGGTGCCGGAATTCTGGCAGCTGGAAGAGAGACTGACAGCACCCGCGAAATTAACCTCCCGCTCCATCGGGGATTGGATGTCAAGTCTCTAGACTACTCCTCAAAGAGGACTTCAGCCAAAGCAGAGGCTTGGGGTGGCCACAGCCAGCTGCCAACAGGTAAGTGCCGTCTTCTCCATCCTCCTACAGACTCCGTTAGGAACGTTAAAGCCCAGCCCAGGAAGAGAAAGCAGGCAAGGAAGCCCGAACTCATTAGCTCTCACATCAACTGAAGAAAAGTACTGCTTCATTGGAGAAGTGGTGCTTGATCTCAGACACTTTTAGCAAGGGTGGACCTCAACGCCCAGAATTCCCCAGCCAACTGAAACCCACTCGTCTTAAAGGGGCTGAGCGAGAGTTTGAGGGAGCCCCGATGTCAGCAGAGAAGCCCCAGCGCCCCAAATTACCTGTATGACTGCACTGAACCAGCAGGTGTTTCCAATGTTCTTCATCCCAACCGGCCATCCGCTGGCCCTCCTCCAGTCCCGCTGAGTTGCGTTCTCTCCCCAAACTTCGCAGCGTTTCCTTTTGGAGCGGTTTTTGTTTTCGGCTGCACTGGGCTCCTGGGCTCTGCCAGAAACCCAAACAGCAGCAACTGCAATTAAGTCCATTTTTTGGGGGGGCTAGAAGCAACTAGCCCCCTTCACTACTCATCTCTTGGGCTCTTTGAGGAGGTACTACAGAACACACAATCCCCAAGAGTAGGGGTCTCCAACCTTGGCAAGTTTCAGCCTGGTGGACTTCAACTCCCAGAATTCCCCAGCCACCAGGCTGAAACTTGCCAAGGTTGGAGACCCCTGCCCAAGAGGATAATTGTCATCCCTCTTTCAGTAGACTTTGGCCCTCAAGAAAACCCTATGCTGCCAGGAATGCAGATTGTGCTGGTCAGCTGGACATTTCCTGAAAATGGAAAACCCCGATTAGAATAGACTTGGATACGTGTTTCTCCTGTGGGGATGGGGTGCATGCAAACACCGCAGGGACCTGGATGGGGGCAGAGTCGGGCACGGCTGCTATTGGAGAGAAATGGGCCTGGGCAGGGGTGGGATACAAATTTTTTAACAACCAGTTCTGTGGGCGCGGCTTAGTTGGTGAGTGTGGCTTGGTGGTCATGTTATTGGCTGGGCGTAGCCAACTCAACATCACTCAAATCGAGGCACGCATTTCTTCGCCTGGCCTCTCATGAGTGTGCGGATGCTGCAAAAGCCGTAAGTGTGAAAAACAGTCATAAGTCACTTTTTTCAGTGCCATTGTAACTCCACAAAACCAAAGTACCAGCAAAAGCGGGGAAAAAAACTCCAGAGAAGTTCCTGAAACAGGAAGTCTAATTCTGCCAAGAATGTAATAAGGGTCAACCGAGAAGCAGTTTCTGTAAGCAACACCAGAATGTTTCCTTCCTGCCTTCCTTACAGGATTAGGCCAGGAATTTCTTCTAACAACCGGTTCTCCAAACTGCTTAGAATGTTAACAACTGGTTCTAGCGAATAGGTGCGAACTGATAGAATCCCACCCTGGGCCTGGGGTTTTTTTTCCCCAACAGTGACAATGCAGAATAAACATCACAATGACATACGCGTTGGTGGCTGCAGCAAAATCCGTCTTCCTGGCTGAGAAGTCTGGGCCGTCAGAAGGAAGGGGCTCCTGAAAATCGGCAGGGTCTGGGGGGGCTTCATTGTGAGCTGGGAATTTAGAGAGCAGCCAATGTTAGGTGTCGGTGCAGTTAAAAATGCTTCATCTCCCCACCCAGAGAAGCCCAAGGGCGCTTCCCACTTGACAGCAATGTTCTCACCCATAGAGGCACACAAAGATCAGGATGCATCACGGACCCTTTTGGGATCTCTGCTGACATCTTACCAGCTTGCTTGGCTCTTCACCATCATCCTCTGCCCCCCAAGAACAAAAGTGACTCAACGCAGCTTAGCCCCGATGACGGAGATTTCTGAGAACGGCTATATCCCAAAGGCCGCTAGCTGGGGCTTAGCAAAGGAGTGGAAGGGCCCTTGCTGGTCTCGGCTTCTATTTATAAAGGCTCCGTCCCAGAGGGACGGAATTTGTTGGGTAGGTTTTCAGAGCCGGCACGCAGCCTTCCTGGGAAAACTTAAATGCTGGATGGATGGACGGAGGGGAAAAGCCTGTGAAGGAGAAAGCCAGGGCTTACTAGAGGACGGTCTTTCCCTTCCCTCGGACTCTCGGTCGCTGACTTCGGTGAGGAGGCCCACCGCCTGCATTAGGTTTCCATGGGCAGCCTGAGGAGAAACAAAGAGGGCAGGAGAGGATGGCATGCTGCTGCTGCTGCTCCTCAACAGCAGGGTATCTCAAATTTGGCAAGTTTTAAGAAGCTCCCAGAATTCCCCAGGCAGCAAAGCTGGCTGAAGTTGAAGCCCACGCATCTTAAAGTTGAAGTGCACATATATGACGTTGCCACGGTTGAGAGGCTCTAGAGCAAGGGTCTCCAACCGTGGCAACTGTAAGACTTGTGGACTTCAACTCCCAGAATTCCTCTTCCAGTCATGTTAGCTCAGAAATTCTGGGAGTTGAAGTCCACAAATCTTACAGTTGCCACGGTTGGAGGCCCTTGTTCTAGAGGATTTTTTTTTTGTTAAATTTATTGTCCTGGTTAATGGCAAGAGGACATCTTTAAGGAAGAACAAGAAGCATTTAAAATTGGACGCTCGACTTCATATCCCGTGCTAGGGGAGGGGCCATGCACCCCCTCCCCACAAGACCAGAGGGCCCTGGCGGCGAGTCACAGGAGGAAGACCGGGTGCAGAGCAGAGCTGCCCTTTGGCCAGGGAAGGTGGACAGCTGTCTGAAAATGCCACACTTTGTCCAGGCTGGGAACAAGCCCTCCGGGAGAGCGGGGCTGCCCGTTTTGGATTTCAAGGGCCAAAACAAGCAGGAGAAGCAGCTGGGAGCAGAGCGGATGGCAACGCCGTGGTGGCAGGGAGGGTCTGTGCCGCAGCCCTAATTTCAAGGAAGACGCCCTCTTAACGGGGATCAGGTTAAGGGCCCCATTCCAGCCAAGGGGACGAACCTTCAGTGCCGCCTGGAGGGACTGCGGATTGTGGATGCCCGTGATCTCTTTCAGCTGGCTTAGGAGCAAACTGCATGCCTGGGTTAAAGTGGAACAAAGAGGGGGGTATCAGAAAGGGAGAAAGAGATGGAGCAGGCAGCAGGGCAAGGCCTGTAAGAAAGGCAAGAAAACATGAAAGCACTTTTTTTAAAAAAAAGGGGGGGGGTTGGGGGAGACCACTCCAAATGCCAATGGCTGGACAAAGGCTTTCATTTATTTAATTCCAGGCCACTCACAACAGCAACCAATAAAAACATATAAAACAGCCCCGTATTATCCAGAAGACACCAGACTACTATCAATTCTTTGCATCAATATTCCTTCTGCCGCCAGGAATGGGATCACTTTCGATTAGCAGGTGTCCCTATTCTTGTGACACCACCAGCCCATAGCCAAAGTCCCCGCAAATGTAAGATGGGTGCCCTATAAATTGGTGAAATAAATAAAATACTTTGAAGAAATCCTGTCTCTGTTTTAGCGAGATCTTCTTCGCCTGATACACTTGGCTCGGCTAAAAATAATTCTGTGCTGAATGTTTTTGAGTCTCTTTTACAGGGAAATCCATACATGCCAACTGAGATGGCTGCTTATCTTCAGAAAGCCAAAACACTCAACCTGCACATCTTTTCAAGGCCAACATAAAACAATGGGCCACTTCTTCCGTGTTCCTTTTTAAAAGGCAAGTTAGAAATTTATTATTTGGAAGGAAAAAGAATGTGAGGAACGCCAGCCCAAAGGCTCCCTTTTCCCCAAATCTGGGAACCGAGTATTTATTCTACCAGGCAGCCCTGGCAGATGCTCCACACACAGACATACAAGGAGCCCAAAGAATGCACAGAGCTTTGGGGAGAAGCTATTTTAAGCCGGCTGTGCATGCCATCGCGGCCGGTCACTTCTCATTTACAAGGATGTGTCAGAGATACGGAGTCCACTGAAAATGGCATTCGCACAAACCAGTTTAAAAGAAAATGTGAAGAGATACCGGGAAACGGATCAAAGTTTAGGGAGGAATGGCAGAGAAGCAGCTAAGTTAGCTTCAGGTGGGCCAAATTCCAGATTACATTTCAAACAGGCCCCAAATTCCTGTTCAGCTTGTGCAGCTTTTCTTAAAAAAGAAATGAGTAACCACTTCTGTTACTTTCCAAGGTGTCATTAGAGAAAAACACAGAGAAAATTCTTATTGATGCTCGACCTGGCATCAATATTATGCCTACATATTTGCAAAAAAGTATATTTCGAGAACACAGATATCCAAACAACAAAGTCTCAAAAGCAAGAAGAATCCTAACAAAAACAACAGTGAGGATCCTCTTATCTCAGCTACTAGCAATAACAGCTACTTGTGCTATTAAGAAATTTTGTAACTAATTATCTGAAGTGCAATTTTCATTTCTTCAATATCTGAAGAATGCTACCTTTAGAGTGTTGCATAGTATTTTCAGAGTGTGATGATTATCCCAAGAATTCCTTGGAAGTGTATGATTGGACAACTCAAAATCTACAAGCAAAAAGAGCTAACTATATAGAGCAATTCTTGGTAAGAAGACAATTGGATAGAGTGGGTGATGCAAGTTAAGCTAAATTGTACTTATCTTGGGAGCTTGAAGTGATACAAATTGCAATTTTTAGCAGGCCCTGGAATTTCAGGAAGAATCTGGCTAAGGAGCTCCAAGCAAGATTACTTTGTTATCCTACCTTAATATTAACACCCCATCAGCTTTAATCATTTAAATGTTACAAAATACAATAGGGGTGCAATATAAATTACTGGCTTTTTCTATAAGACTAGAAAGACCATCATCCTGCAGAGGCACCAGGGACACTCGACTTTGTCAGAAAAGGGTACAGGGTCTCCTGCTTGGGTGGGGGGGTTGGACTAGATGACCTACAAGACCCTTTCCAACTCCGTTAACCTGTTAAAATGTAGAGTTCTGTCTGGCCCTGTGGAAATAATTATTGATCGTTATAACATCTCCACTCAATGGATATCTTGTTCCTTGCTTTGCCATCTTTGTGACTTTTAAGTCAATTTATATGTTAGAAGTTATTATTCCAATATTTTAAGGTTTCTTGCTGCTTTTTTCTTGGTGTAAGAGTTATCTTTAGGCGAGATGAGCAGCGTGCAAATTAAATACATTTTAACGAGACTTGATTAAATTTTGTATTGGGTCCCTGTCCGTACAACAAGTGACCAATTCCTTTTAGACCGCTACTCCCATCCCTGGACGCCTGCAATTAAGCCATCAACTAATAAAAACCGCATTCCCACACAGGTCGCAGTAGCTCCCTCATCACAACTCCAAGGGGGCGACTCTGTAACTGTGTCCAGCCAGGATGAGCCCGGAGAGTCTTTACGCCTTCAGCCCCCCAAGGCTGGAACTTAAAAGCCTTGCGATTCGCTCCAAAACACAAAGAGAAAGAGCCAGTTTATCCTTCTTAAGACCCCCAGAGATTCCTTGCCAGGCAGCAGGGATGAAAAAGGGGACTTCTACAACCAGGCTGGGCAGCTCCTGGTGGGGGGATATTGGGGGGGGGGTTTCCCCCACAGGGGGCCAGAGTGAAAGTATCCAGGGAGGATCTTATTAGAAGAGGAGGGGTCTCCAGCCTATTTGAACATGGGGGGTGAAAGTATCCAAGGAGGGTCTTATTTGAAGAGGAGGGGTCTCCACGTCTACTTGAACACGCGGTGGGGGAGAGTGAAAGTATCCGGGGGGGGTCTTATTAGAAGAGGAGGGGTCTCCAGCCTATTTGAATGGGGGGGGTCTCCCAAGAGGTCCCAATCCCTGCAGGCGAGTCCCCCTCCCCAGCCTTCAGGTGGTTCCCCTCATATCGGGGCGGAGGGGAGGGAGGGGTACGAGGCTGCTTTAGGGGAGGGGGCGCGCCTTGCCCCGCAGAGACCCCTCCCCACCCCTCCCCCTGGGGGAAAGGCCCGTGGGCGGGGGTCTTCTGGCCTAGGGAGGGGGAAGCCGCGCTCCCGGCCCATCTCGCGGGGCTGTTGTGGCAAAGGCCGGGCGGAGGGGGGGTCGGGGGTCCTTACCTGCGCTGCCCCGCCGGCCGCGGCCCGCTCGTCCTGGCCCTGCTGCTGCAGCTCGGCCGTCATCCTCCTCCTCCGGCCTTTCGCCCACCGGACAGCCCGCCAGAGCCGCGGGCGACCAAGAGGGGGAGGTTGGGGGGGGTGGAGGGGCTGCGGCTCCACCCCTTTAACGGACGCCCAGCGGCCCCGCCCACCCTCCCGCGAGCGGAGCAGGCGCCCGCGCCGATTGGGCCGCGCAGGCCGCGCCCCCTTCCGATTGGGCTCTTCCCGTCGCCGCCCCCCGGGTCTTTCCGGGCCCCGCCCACCGCCAAGGCGCCGGGCGGGTCCTTCCACTCGAGGGCGTCGAAAGGAAGTCAGGTGACCGCGGTGGGCGGGTCGCTCCGTAGCGCGGGAAAACGGGAGAGGGCCTCCGAGAGCCAATCAGGAGCCGGGGGCGTGTCCCGTTGAGCACGCTCTCCGAAGCAGGCCGGAGTCCAACCGGTCGAGAGCTTTGCTCTCTCTCTCTCTCTCTCTCTCTCTCTTGTTCAACTTTTATCCCCCAAAGCGGCTCTGGCCGCGTTAGGAGGATGCAGGTGGAAGGAAAAGGCACCACGCGGTGATCTGACGTGTCCCTCCCACTCGGCCCCCTCTGGGGGAGCCCCGAGGAACGGCTGAGCCACGGACGGGGCTCGGGGCGCTTCTTGCCGGCCCCTTTCGGCCTTATTTTTTTTCTTTGCAGGGGTGGGATGGATGACCTCCCTGTACCCCTCAGCTGGCCCTTGGCCTCGTACTTCTCTGGACGCTCCGGGTCCCCTGCCATGCCCAGGGCACGGATAGATGCCCCCCAGGAGCCGGGGCCGGGCAGAGCCGGAGTGGCGCCGCTGCGGTGCCCGCTGTCCCGCCCGGAGGGGCGGCTCCGAGCGCTCCGGAGAAGATGCGCCCCCCGGAACCCGAAGGGCGGCTGCACCTGTTCGACGGGGACCTGCCTCTGCCCGCCTCCCCCGCGGGCTCCCCAGGGCGCCATCTTTTGCAGGCAGGTGGGAAGGGCCCTCCGAGGCCATCCAGTCCACCCTCTTGCCCCGGTAGACGGCCTCGGGCTCAAGCGTTTCTGGACCGGGGATCGCCGAACAGCCACGGAGAGGCCCCGTTTCTGTTCCCCGTCTTGCGGCCCAGACAGAATTGGTAAAGAGGTCGCTCATCCAACGAGTTTCCAGCCCAAAAAGCAATTGGGCGGGGGGCGAGGGGTGGAGACACACTGTCTTCTAGAGTTTCTCCACTGGTTGCCTGAGTTGAGAGCACGACGTGCAGTGAACCTAACAGAACATTTATTATGCGGATCTTAGAATAGAATAGAGCTGGGAGGGACCTTGGAGGTCTTCTAGTCCAGCCCCTGCTCAAGCAGGAGACCCAATACCATTTCAGATATATTACGGTCCAGTCTTTAAAAACCCCAGTGATGGAGCACCCACAATTTTTGGTGGCAATTTCTGTTCCACTGCTTGATTGTCCTCACTATCTTAGTTCTAAGTTGCTTCTCTTCTCATGGTTTCCAAACATGGTAATTTCTTGTCCTTCCCTCTGGTGCTTTGAGAAATATTTATTTTTTTATTTAATTTTGTCAATTGCTTACAAGATAATAGGTATAAATAAAAACATAGTTATGAATACATGGATACATATATGAAAAATAAAATGTAAAAGAAACCATAGGACAGGGACGGTAGGCACGTTGGTGTGCTTATGCATGCTCCCTACAGACCTCTTAGGAAAGGAGTGAGGTCAATAGTAGAAAGTCTGAGGTTAAATTAGTTGACCCCCCTCTCCTTTGGGGCAGCCCCTCCTGTCACCCCTACTTCTTTTCTCTAGAGTAGCCAAACCCAAATCCTGCAGCTGTTCTTCATATGTTTTAGTCTCCAGGCCAAAATGGCATAGAAATTTACTCCTGAATGAGAGAAACCTGGCATAGGACTCCCACCTCGATTCTCCAAATGGCCTTCCCTCTCTCTTGAGTGGTCCCTCTTCAGCCACTGACTCAGGGAAATGCCCTGGCATTTTGCACTATTTCAGACCCGCAACCCATTTAAACAAAAAATTGCAAGTCTAACATCCAGGCCCTGCATTGGGACGAAGTTTAAAAGGAAACCCAGATCAATAGCTCAAGTTCAGGTTCTGAACACGCCCCGTTTTGTATCCCTAGGCAGAGAACAGCAGGCTGGAGCCCCTCCCTTCCCCTCTCCAAGTTTGCCAAAGAGTTAAAATACATTTAGAACCCCCTCCCCACTCCCCCCCCAAAGGCAACAGGCTTTGTGGTGTGGAAAGTTGGAGGGAGGATTCATTGCATATTCATACACAAGCAGGGGTGGGATTCAAAATTTTTAACAACCAGTTCTGTGGGCATGGCTTAAATGGTAGGCGTGGCTTGGTGGTCATGTGACTGGGTGGACATGGCTTGGTGTGGGCGTGTCATGGCTTGTCATGTTATTGGCTGGGCATAGCCAACTCAACATCACTCACATCGAGGCACGCATCTCCTCGCCTGGCCTCTCATGATTGTGGGGAGG
Organism: Bungarus multicinctus; assembly: GCA_023653725.1. NCBI lineage: Eukaryota > Metazoa > Chordata > Lepidosauria > Squamata > Elapidae > Bungarus > Bungarus multicinctus. The sequence goes on from CM042837.1 coordinate 25,904,889, forward strand.
CTGCAACAGTCATAAGTGTGGAAAATGGTCATAAGTCATTTTTTTCAGTGCCATTGTAACTTTGAATGGTCACTGCACACAAGCAAAGTACCAGCAAAGAAGGGGAAAAAAACCCCAGAAATGTTCCTGAGACAGGAAGTCTAGTCCTGCCAAGAACGCAATAAGGGTTAACAGAGAGGCAGTTTCTGTAAGCAACACCAGAATGTTTCCTTCCTGCCTTCCTTACAGGATTAGGCCAGGAATTTCTTCTAACAACTGATTCTCCGAACTGCTTAGAATGTTAACAACCGGTTCTAGTGAATAGGGGCGAACCTGTAGAACCCCACCTCTGCACACACGTGCAAAACAAGACACGCTGGAAATCAGTACAGCAGCCTTCTATGTGTGCCGATTAAAAAGGAAAAAAAAAATGCGAATGCACTGACTTGTGTTTACCTTGTAGGCTTCTGAGCTGGGGAGCAAACCGAAAGCCATGTAAATCAGCCAATACCTCCCGGCAACTCCAGCTCAGGGTGTTTGCACTGCCCCGCTTGGGGAGCTGTTGATGTCGCTTTTGCTAGCAATAATCCAACCTAATCCTCCTCACTTGGGGAAGGGAGGCCTTGTCACCCACCTCTTCCTCTCCCCCTGCCTGCTCCCCCCTCCTCTCGCCTATCCAGATGTGGCATGGGGAGAAAAGGGGATGCTCGCTTGCCTTCCTCCTCCCCCCCCTCCAAAAAAAAATTTGTACATCTGTCATAATTCCTGTCATTTTCGGCTCCAGTGCCAGGGGAAGGAACAAAGCAAGCTGGTGATTAACTTCAAAGAACTTTGTTGGAGAGGAATAAAGATATTTAGGGCCTATTTTGCGAACTAATTGCATTTGCATATTTATGGGATTTACTGATATAGCAGTAATTAAAAACTATTTAGTAGTCTTAAAGGACACATAACTCAGTTGCTGTTTGCATAATAAACACATCCCTTATTACGTTTATTATGTGTGCATAATAAACCTTTCACATCTCGATAATTCAGAGGGCCATTCCAGAGAGGCCGCGCCTACACTGGCGGCTTTCCCAGTGAGCAGAACTGGGGCACAGCGAAAAGAGGGGTGAAAAAACGCCCAAGTTCACACTCGGTGCCATCACATCCTTAATAGGAGGGGGGAGATCATCAGCCCCCACCCTGTTCTTTGCAAGAAATGAGAACTGAATCTCCCTGCAGTGTAGCTCCTCCCTGCCCAGCTCAGCCAGCAACCCCTGGGGTGTCTCCGGGAGGCGGGGGCTGAGCTGCCCCCAAAACTTTTTCTGAGCTTCCTATTTATTTCCAACGCATGCAGGTGCAGTGGGGGGAGGTATGTTGCCTTTGCTAACTGTGAGGCTGGGCTTTGTGGAAATTCTCACACCCAGAGTGATCTGCTTCTGCCAAACGCAGGTCTCTGTCTGTGCATTGGTGGACTCTTGAGCTCTGTGGGCCCAACAGAGCAAAGGCATGGGCTTTCTGGACATGTCTATGGAGATGCTCGGTCATCCAGGCCTCGGTGGCCCCAAAGGAGCTTTTCAAAAGGCAACTGGACTTCGTTTGTTTGTTTTCTCATTACGCTTCTCATCCAAGAAGCCTCTTCAGATTTATTTTATTTATTTGATTTGATTTGTCAATCGCTTACAAGATAATAAGTATAAGTTTATACATAGTTATGACTACATGAAATGGGTACATATAAGAAAAATAAAAATAAAACAATAGGACAGGGATGGTAGGCACGCTGGTGCGCTTATGCACGCCCCCTACAGACCTCTTAGGAAAGGGGTGAGGTCAATAGTAGACAGTCCAAGGTTAAAGTTTTGGGGGTTTGGGGAAGAAACCACAGAGTCAGGGAGAGTATTCCAGACATTGACCACTCTGTGGCTGAAATCGTATTTCCTGCCATCAAGTTTGGTGCGGTTTACCTTGAATTTGAATCTATTGTTTGCTCATTAGTTCTGACTGAATGGTAGAAAATACAAAAGATTTAGGACTGCAAGGAATATAAATCCTTCCATTCCCCACCATGCAGTCAGAACTGAAGCTTCTTGGATGAGAAGCGAAGCATCTTCAAGAGGAAAAAAAAAAAAACCCAGGAAATCCACTTGCCTTTTGAAAAAGCCCATTTGGCGCTCTTTGGACATGCCCAGGAACCTCATGACTTGGTTCACAATACAGCTGGAGGTGAGGTGAAACTCACGTGTGCTTCTAAATTCCAGGTTTGTCTCCCTGCACGATGGGAGATGCTTGGGCAGCGGGGCCTCTCTTACGCACATTCCTGACCACACCAGTTCGTTGTCGCACCGCAAACCTACCCCTCGCCACCTTCCTTCCATCATCAGTTCCTCGCCGCCATACAGACCCAGCCATTGAGACGGCATCCTTCATTAAAAAAAGGTGGGGAGAGCCAGCCAGCCCAGCACGCGACGCGAGAGAACATCTCATTTACGGTTTCCTGCTGGGACTCTTGTGCTTCAGCAGCTCATCAAAAGAGCCATCAGAAGCGCAGGCGAGCGAGCGAGCGAGAACCAGCCTGGACCCCCTCAGATGAGATTTTGCTCACACACGTTGGCAATTTGCTGCGGCGATGCTGGCTCCCGGGGGCTTTGCCGGCACGGGCACCAAAACCAAAAGAGAATCTTTCTTTGCGGTTCCGAGGGGCTCCTCGGGAAAGTGTCACTTGTAATTTGGGGCCTGGGTGTCACCTTCTGCCTCTCCCGTGGCTCCTCGCTCGCCTGTTTTTCTCTGCCTGCAAAGAAACCCATTTTGGGACCTGCAGCGGTAGCCGGCTTGCCTGGAAAAGGAGAAGGGAAGGGGTGGGCCTGCCTGCCTGCCTGCCTGCAGGATTCAGACAAAAATCTCATTAGCTCTCAGCCCAGCGGGGTTTTCTGGGTTCACTAATTCCTGTTTCACATTCATTTCCGTGGCCGAGATTCTTGAGTCAGATCCGCAGAGTGAAAGCCCAATTAGCAGGAAGTCGAGTCTATTATCGCCACCAAGATCTCCCAAATTAAAATGTTTTTGGTGAGCGAGGCGGGTGGGGAAAGAACGGATGAGAACTGTCGGAGGAAGAGGAGGAGGCGTCTCAGCCCAGGTTCACTAGGATCACACCTGGCTCGCCTGCCCACCAGGGCCACGAATCGATGCCAATTCTGCCCCACTGCCCGCCAAAGCTCCAAGCTACCCCCTCCATAAGAATGCTGGATCATCCTGAACCCCACATGAGTCCATGGGACTGTGGTTTGCTTCCCAGGAAGGGTGCACAAGATTGCACTCTTCATCACTATATATATCTGCTAAGATCTAGGGGGCCATTGAAGGTCCACCAGGATACTGTCTCATTGGATTAACAGAGCAGCTCCTCCATAAATGACAATCAGGATATTTTTGCCCAGAATGCTTCATCGTTGTGATGAAATGGGATGAAAAAGGTAGCTTTCTCTTCTATATATATAAAAGCAAAATACCACTCACGCATCTTCACAAAATCTCCAGAACTATAAAGCGTACAAACTTGAAATTTGGCACGTATGTTCCTCTTGGCTTCTAGGGACTCACTAAGAAAGGATTTTTTGAAATGACCATTGGAGTATTAGTATTTCCTATATTATTATTAACATGCTCTGATGCTAAGGAGTTCTACTCCCCCTCCCCACCTGAAAAGAAATCAGTTCCAAATGCAAAACACAAGCAGAGGAGAGGAGTTTCAGTTTCACAGCAGCAAGCAGCTTTAGTACAGAACAGTTGAGCTAAGCCACTTCCAGGCTCCTTGCTGTCTCCTTGCTCACACGCCAAATACTGCTTCAGTTTCCAAACAGCCATCAACTCTCTCACACACTGACAGGACGCTAGCCAGATGATTACCGATGGATGCTGGTAGGCAGAAGCGGAATTTTCCCCTCTTTATTTTCCACCACCAAAACTAAGTCTGACCACATAGTTTTGTAGCAAAACATGGGTATCCAGCTAGTTTAAAATAAAGAGTTTCAGGTTATTATTTCCCTGGACTCAGATCGCTTCTATGCTATTCTTGGGTTGGGTCTGATACAGTGAGATCCCACATGGCCCAGCAAAGTTGCCATAAAAGACCTTCTGCAGGAACCTGGCAGAAGTCTTCTCAGATGGGAAACATGGACCCCGTGCTGGCTCCCAACAGAATGGCTTCCAATAATTCACAGGGGACAGTGGAGAAAACTACAGTATCTTTTGTTAATGTTGGACAAGAGCAGGCAGAGCTGTGGTCGGAGTTAAATGCACCATCAGCTTAGAATCGTTACGTTCCCACACATAGTTGAAGTCTAACCCTGTTGAATTCTATTGATTCTTATCAGGCACCAATTTAATCCTGAGCTTTACTTGACCAGATTCTTGTGTAGCGGCTTGCACAAAATATTTCCTGAACTGCATCTTACGTTCCTGATCTTTTGCCCCTGATAGCTCGCTGCCCAGTGCAACGGCAGCAAGGTGGGCATACAGTAGGCAGGAGGGGGAGGCCTTTGCTCCCTTCTACTTCTTCGCAAGGGTTCTCCATGTGTCTCCATGTGAGAAGCGGCAGCCTTTGAAGACGCGGCAGGCAAGGACACAGCAGATGCCGCCGCTAATCGAGGCAGCCGTGGGCAGCCATTGTCATGCCGGGAGCTCTCTCTCTCTCGCTCCGTCTCGGTGGCTTCCTTTGCTGATCTTTCGCCTCCTGTTTTGTACCCATAAAAGGGGGGGATCCATCTGACGTCCCCCCATTCTTAGGAGGGCCTTGGGGAAATCTGATTAGGCAGCCAATCTAGTCAACAAAGAAAAAGGCCCAATTTGTTTAGATTGAGTTTCATCTTCGATGCTGAATTCCGCGTACCTTCCCATTCCACTCCAACGAGTAGAGGCTCCCTGACAGACGCCAAACATCTGTTCCAGCAGGATGGGAAAACGGCGGAAGACGAATCAGAAGATGGAGGAATTGCCGGGGATGTTTGCTAACCACCAATTTAAGGCTAAGTAAACTCCCTACGATAGGAAGACTAATGAATTCCAATTCTCTCAAATATCTTTTGCTTTTAACAAGCAAGATGGAAAGGGAGCTGTGCAGGCAGTGAGAAGAGTTGGGAACGATGCAACACGGAAGCAATTATCTTGAGAGAACATCAGAAAAGAGCCGAGTTTCACTTCTGCCTCTGTGCTAACTTTCTCCCTCTTTGGGTATTGGAGGGCAAGGTCACAGGAGGGAGTTTCCTCAGAGATGGCAAAAGCTGGCTGGGGAATTCTGGGAGCTGAAGTCCACAAGTCTTCAAAGTTGCAAAAGGTTGGAAATCCCAACCTTGGAGCTTAAGTGCTTTGGTTTTATTGTATTGCAAACAGTTGCTGGGGTGCATCCATAGTTTCGTTGTACTTGTACAATGACAAAGTTCTTCTTCTTCTTCTTCTTCCTCCTCCTCCTCCTCCTCCTCCTCCTCCTCCTCCTCCTCCTCCTCCTCCTCCTCCTCCTCCTCCTCCTCCTCGTCTTCTTCTTCTTCTTCTTCTTCTTCTTCTTCTTCTTCTTCTTCTTCTTCTTCTTCTTCTTCTTTCCTGGAGATCTGCAGGAAGAAGGGAGCTCATTTCTTCATGCCGTTCCCCAGAGCGGGGATGAGGGGGAAAGGAAATCTCTTCTTTGTTTAGATGAGCTTCTCAACTGGGAGCAAACACTTCATTAATTTTAAAGGGAGCAGCCTGCAAATGTTATTAATGTGGGAGCAAATAAAGGAAAGTGTTTAAATAGAATCACGCCCAACGTATCCTCCATAGGAAGGGGGCAGAGGAAGCAGGTGATGCTCTCTCTGGAGAAAACAACCTCCAGATATCCCTGTGGCTGATTCTGAGCATTGCTGACCACTCTGGACAGCTGGACAAGGACAAGGCTTCCTGGAAGTTGCTTCCTTCCCTGTTTGCAAGGATGGGGTGGTCCTTCAGACAAGCTCAAGGAACCATCCTCCCAGGATTTCTGACCATACAAGGTGGAAGCATGGAAGGATGGTGAGCAGATTATCCAGAGGTTTCACAGATTCAGAATCTCACCTCTGAGAACTCATGAGTTGTGTTCACTGGTGCCTTCATGTGCTGGGCAAATAGGTGGTGAATCCAGCGGGACAGCTCTCATTTCTCTCCAAAATTTCCCCCCAAAATGTAGAACAATTTCCCGTAGAAAACTGCTCCAGAGACAGATGGACTGTCAAAAGGCATGAGTTTTACTGGGGGAGAAAAGGGGGCAGGAAAGGTAAACTTCAGCCACCTTGTACTAAAGGCAACATTTTTTGCATTTGTGCATATTCATATTGATCGAGGCTGCAGAAGTATTGCCCACATATTCAAATAACTGGGAGCAGACTGCTTGGCTCTTGAACTTCTTCCCTCCTCCTCCTCCTCCTCCTCCCTCTTCTTTCTGTATAGGTTCCACATTCTTTGATGCTTTTTTGCAGGAGAAATGAGAAGGGTGAGACCAGATCCTTACCGCTATCACCCCTTGCAGCCCCGATCTACAACCTTGTGGCCGAAAGTCGGCCTCTGTTGGTGTCACAAGGCAGCTATGCAAGATTGAGTGCCAGTGGGAGCCTCTGCTGATGTGACAGTTGGCATCTAACCTTGGGTAATATTCTAGCTCAAGCATGGAAGTGTTGAATGGGCATGGAATGAGATTGAGTCCATTCATTAGCGCCAATGGGCTGCAAATACCTTTTGTGTACTTATTATTACCGGTAATGGTAATGGATAATGAAATGGCATAATACCGTGAACACCTGAAGGGTGTCTAATGGTTCGATGTGGCTAAATCGAAACCACGTCTTCCTCTTTTGCTTCTGCTCCTTTGCTGGGGAATTTGAAGGCCATGAAATGGCTAACTTGGAAGAAAAGAGTCAGGAAAGGCAGAGCCGAGGAGCTGGAAGCCCAGGACCATGGACAATTCCCTGGAAAGTGGGCCAGGAGGAGGGCCAACTTCCTTGGCTTGGCTAGTCAGATCCAAATGTCCATCAAATCCATCAGGTTGACTCTCTAAACCGAATCCAATTTTCCTGTTGAATCAAAAACTCTAATCAAACTGGGGGATCAGAATGCCTCTACATGGATCAGTGGGTTGAGAAGGACTTCCCCATATTTGCTAAAAGGGCCTTTTTCCAACTCCATATAAGAGTCGTGGTTGCACAGTTCGATTCTGGCTGGCTGAAAGTTGACTCAGCCTTCAGTCCTTCTGAGCTCAGAAAAATGAGGACCCAGATTGTTGGGGACCATATGTTGACTCTGTAAACTGCTTAGAGAGGGCTGTAAAAGCACTGTGAAGCGGTATATAAGTCTAGGTGCTATTGTTAGTTTTATTGGAGAATTAAATCTTAGTACTCAAGAATTCAGTCAATTTGACTTGATTTTCCAAATCGATTTCAAAAATTCAAACCAAATTAGTTGATCCGATTCAAACCAATGTTACAAATGCAACAGGAGCTTTTCTGCACGCCTGGAATGGCGTCTTTAAATTATCTGGAATAATTTCAATAGGCAGGCATGTCAATCTGTCTGAGTCTGGTTTCCCCAAACTGGTGTCCTTCATGCTTCAAGGTCACCTCGCACACAGCATGGCCAGTATAGGAATTGGGATGACCACCCAGTGGGCCTCGGATGGCCCATTGGTCTCTCCATAAACTCTCCTGGGAACTGGTCTGAGGCAGCACAGATGATGGCATCCAGTTAGGTCCCCTCTGGTCAGAGAATAAGTCACCCCATCTTTTTGGTACAGATAGTCCTCAAAATTATGGCCACAATTGACCACACCATTTCTGTTGCTAAGTGAGACATTTGTTAACAGAGTTTTGCATCATTATATGACCTTTCTTGGCCCGGTTGTTAAGTAAATCACTGCAGTTCTTAAGCTAGTAACTTGCTTGTTAAGTGAAACAGGTTTCCCCACTGACTTTGCCTGACAGAAGGTCACAGAAGAGGATCATTTGACCTCAGGATGCTGTGACCGTCATAAATATGAGTCAGTGGCCTAGCTTCTGAATTTTGACCACGTGACTATAGAGAGGCTGCAATGGTCATAAGTGTGGAAAATGGTCACTTTTCTTAGTGCCACTGTAACTTCGAATGGTCACTGAATGAACCATTATAAGTCGAGGACTGTACCTTGATAATTAGCAATCCTCTTTACATTCTTGTGCATACACGCACGCACACACACACACACACACACAAACCGCAATTTTTAAGAGCTCCAGCATCCCCCTTCCAGATGCTTCAGAAGATTTCCTAAAATATCATCCTGATTGTCATAAAATTTAATAAAGGCTCATCCAGTTAAGATTGTATTACGGTTTGAGTACAGCAGCTGATGCATCAACAGCAATTAAGGGGAGCAGCAGCAATTAATACAAAGCGGAGAGAAATAAAAATGTTTTAAGTGATTTCTGAAAAAAGTCCCAGCCAAAGGCTCTAATTTCCTTCCTAACCTTCCCCCCTTCTCCTTTCCCCACATCCTGCTCTCTCGCTCTCTCTCTCTCCCCCCTCCCCACCCCTGGCAACTAAGTGCCAATGGGGGCCCTTTGACCAGCAACAAACCCCCATTGATTTGGACCCAGCCATTTCATCCCTGCCCCGTCATTAGACGTCAAAAGTTACCTGCCTGCTTCATGCGTGACTCCCGCTCTTCCGTGTCTGCCGGAAAATGCAAGCTGGAGAGTCCTTGGCTTAAAGAGCGGGGTTCCCATTTCTGCAGCCATAGAGGAGCAAACCTAAAAGAGCCAAGAGGTGTTGAGGAGGCCTTTCCATCGCCCCAAAAGCACCTCGAGGGCGATTCCAAGAGAAAGAGTGAATGAAGGCGCAGGCGAGATCAGGGCCCTCCACATTTGGCAACTTTGAGACTTGGGAATATTAACCAGGCAGCTTTCCAAGATAGAGAAGGTCTGAGTTAATACTTATACCTTTGTAAGACTGAATGTAAATGCAATAAATTCAGAGGTGGGATTCAGCTGGTTCTGACCAGTTCTAAAGAACCGGGAGCAGAAATTTTGAGTCATTTGGAGAACTGGCCAATCCCGCCCCTGACTGGCCCCGCTAGCCCCATCTCTTCTCTGCCTTCCGTTGAGTCCCAGCTGATCGGCTGGGTCTCCTTTGGCTGCCCTGCACAGGAGAATGGAGCTGGAAAGCAGGTTAGTGGGGTGGGGAGGGAAGGGGGATTTTGCAGTAACCTTCCCCTGCCACGCCCACCAAACCTCACCCACCAAGCCATACCATGCCCACCAAACCACGCCCACAGAACCGCTAGTAATTTTTTTTGAATCACACCACTGAATAAATTCATGCAATGAAAGAGATTTTGCCGGGACTCAGAGTTGGCTTACTGCTTTTGCAGGAAGCCTAGAACAGAACAAAATGCTAAAGATGTATGCTTTTTAAAAAAATTAAAAAAACTTTACCCCCCCAAAATGGTTCCATCCTTTAACGACCCTGTTGAAGTTTGGAATGAAATCTGAGAGATGCTACCAGGGTCCCATGGGGGTATTTCGTCCCCAAGTGGATCAATGACTAGACAAATGGCCAGCGAGAATAGATTTCTTCTCCTCCTTTAAACCAACCCACAGCCGACCCCACGCAGGCCTTTGCAAATTCTCAGCATGAGTATCTTGCAACTACTCAGCAATAGGCCTCCGCCATCTTCGAGTCCCAGGCCAGCTCCTTTTAGACTGAGTTATTTACCTAAAGAGACATTTACGGCTTTGTAATTAGCAAGAAAATGCAGCCCACCCCCCATCCCCCCCAAATGCTGGTGATGAGCTGCCTCTTCGTATGGGAGTAAAACCCATCAGTGTCGGAAATGACCCATGACAGCGATTAAATTAGCATGGGGTGCAGCACCGCCGCCTCAGTTCCTCCTCACAAAATACTCCGAGCTTTCCAATGGATCAGATCTGGGGGGCTGCAGGGAAGGTCCCATAGTACTTACAATCCGGTTCCGTTTTGCTGAACTGAATTACAGCCACACACACACACACACACTCAACTCGCCCTGCGGGACCAGCGAGAGTCTACACAGCATTTGAAGTGATGTGGGGGCCACATTTCTAGCCCACTGAGAATTGCCTCCCCCCCTCAAATGAGAGGTGTTAAAGTAGAGGCCATAATGGGGGGGGAAAGCCGGAAAGAATTAAGGAGCACGGGAGCACGGAGAAGGCCTGCCGGGGCTTCCTTTCTGGGACTCTTGGCGGAATGGATGGCGGGACCTCCCCTTACAATGACAAGAGGGGGTTACTCGCCCCTCGTGGGGTCCCTGAGCTGCTAACCGCATGTGGGGATCCCAGGCTGATAGGTCACCCCAGAGTTGTTTTGTCAGGGCTGCAGAGGAAGAAAATGGATATGGCAGCAAGCGATACAGAAGATGGCAACCCATCTGGGTCCTCGGACATCCAGATACGGTGTCCCCACCTTGTGCAACACATTAGTTGGTGTGTTAGGGCAAAGAGATGGGTGACAAACGACCCCAAGATGCTGCAGCTCTCAGCCTTAAGATGCTGCCTTCACTATATTGCCATCAATCAGAGTAGAGCTGGAAGGGACTCTTGGAGGTCTTCTATTGGGCCTCCTTCCTGCTCAAGGAGGAGGCCCAATGCCATTCCAGAGAGGCAGCTGTCCAGTCTCTTCTTAAAAACCTCCAGGGATGGAGCCCCTGCAGCTTCCGGAGGCAGCTTCTGTTCCACTGGTCAGTTGTCCTCACTGTTAGGAAGTCCTAAAGGTGCTTTTTTTTTTTCCCCCCAGGAGGCCACTGGACTTTCTGGTTTCTCTTTGATTGTCTTCAAGAAGCTTCTTCAGCTCATCGCCGCTTGAAAGTTTCTCCTGGGATTATGGAGAACTTGTGGCACTGCTCCTGGCCATGGAGGCTCTGCAGGAGAAGGTGGGGACATCTGCAGCTTGTGTGCTACTAGCAGCAGAACAAGGAAGGAGCACACCTTAACCCAAGTCTACCTCGCTTTGGCCAGCTGGGCTCCTCCACCTGCAAAGGCTGGTCTGCAGACCCCTTGAGTAGGTAATGGCCTTCCATTCCTGCTTAGCTGAGTCTTTTTTTAAAATTTGCAATGAGATGCCCAGCACCTCAGAGACCTTGGTCTGTTTTTCCATCTCCGAAGAAGGTGGCGTGCGCAGGCCTGGCTGAATCGGTGCGACTGGTAGCATGCCACCCCAAGGCTGTGTCAATTACCACAAAATGGAAGGCTGGCGCAGCCCAACATATCGTCCCCTGCCCGATATCCTTCAAAAACCCATTAGCTTTTATGGGGAGCTTGTCTCCATCAAGGAAAGGAATGACTCACCATGCAGCCCTTCCGAAAACTGCTCTCCATCTCAAGGCAGGGGGGCAGGGACTCTGCCTTGCGGGGGTCTTCTCTCTGCAGCTTCTTTGCTGTGGGAAATGGGGGCGGTGGGGAGGGGGGAGAGAAACCAGGCTCCAGTCCTATTCCTTCCCCCCCTCCCACTTTCTCAGAAAGTAATTGGAAAGAAATTCAGTGAGTGGAATGGGATGAAGTCAGCAGAATGAGACAAGCATTTATGAAGACTTTCTTAGTCCAATCCCCTAACCCTCCCTCTCTTTCTCCTTCTCTTTTCTTTCTCTCTTTCTGCTTTTTCTCTTTCTTTCTCTTTCTTTCTTTCTGCTTCTTTGTCTTTCTCTTTTTCTTTCTTTTTTCTTTCTCTCTTACTGCTTCTTTCTCTTTCTCCCTCTTTTCTTTCTCTCTTTCTGCTTCTCTCCCTCCCTCCTTTTCTCTCATGGTCTAATGAGAATGTGAATGTGAAAAAGCAGGGAAAAATCAGAAAGGTTATTCTTGGAATGGAATTCACAGCGAGTCACAGTTCACCTTCTGTCCTTGACCAAGCTGCACCCAAGAACAGGGATCTCCAAGAGGTACCCAGGAAAGGAAGCCCCTCCCCAAAATCCCTCTCTGGCTTGGAAACAAATGGCCAGGCCCTTCTCTGAAATGAGAAGCAGGAGGAAAACAGGGTTTGCAATCCTTCACTTTCGTGCAGTTTCAACCCTTACGCGCAAACCTGTAAATGCCAGGGGTCAGCATCCATTTCCTGTTTCATCTTGTGGCAAACAGCTGCCAATCAGACTCTGGCTGGTCTTGTTGGGATGCACAGCAAGAGGGCAGAGTTTGGGCATTGTAGGACTTAGAAAATGCTGGGTATCATTTTATCCAGCCTGGAACAAAAACAAAGAAAAGTAGAAAACACCCTGCACTCAAAAGTTGGAAAAATAGCAGGTCAGAAACCTGATTTGGCAGACACCTTATTTCTACTCTATAAACTGGAAGATAAAGTTGCTATTTGTTTTGTCTAGATAGGAGCATCTCCAGGACGTGAGGGGTTCTCTGCAGAAGATTAAGTGTGAGTCCACTTTTAAGTGGAACCATGCAGATGATCACAACTCCACACTTTCCCCCAGTGCGTTCAACTTAGCCTCCAAGGGATGCCCCAATACAAAACCTAACAGAAGACAAGAGTCTAACTTGGAAGTTACTGGAGTAGAAGGGATTGAAGCCAAATGGCCTGTCTTCTGGAAGGAACATGTTGGCTCACCATTCTAGGCTGGTAAATGCTGCCTCTTGAGACAAAGGTAGACGATTCTGTTCTTCCAACATCTTCCAACACAAATAGCACACAAATCCCTTGGCTGAGTTGCTCCCATTTTGTCTGGAGCGAGTGTCAGTTGCTCAGTCCTCTTCCAGATGGTTAACCAGGCCCTGAAGTCACCTTAAATTGCTTCTCCCAGAAGTAACAAGAGAAAGAGGAATTCACCATAACCCAGGGAGAAGGATGCCATTGTGTCTTGACCACTTTCCTCCATAACTATCTCCCTGCCCACTTTTGATCCACTCTCCCTGGTATGGTGGCCAAAGGGAGGGAAGCAAAGCTGCTTCTCAGCTTGGAATCACTGAAGTGTGAAGCCTCGGCTGGGCCATCCGGCTCAGCCATGGACTGATTTGTTTGAAGACAGCAAAGTTTGTGATGGCCGAAGGAGAACTCCTTCCTCCTTTCCTCCACTTGGCAGTCTCTAGACGCCGAGAGACTCTTTGATTTCCTGGAAAACCAATTACTGAACAGCAGATTAGAGCACTAATAAAGTCCCATTATACCATTTTCAGAAAATAAATCTGATCGGAGGCTGCTAATTTATCTCTGATGGCTCACAATGCAGGCCTCCCTTCTGCCAGGCATCCTGTGAGCCGTTGGAGATGGATGGGGCAAAGGAAGGGAGATGGGGAGGAATACCAAATGCCAGGCTAGCAAGCTGATTAGGTGGGGCACGGAAAGTCAGTCTGGAAAGTTTCTGTGTCCCACCTTAGAACGAATAATTTGAAGAGCAGTGTTGTGGTTTGCCGTCAGCCTGTGCAGACAGCAGCAGAATCGGGCAGTGGGGAAGAACAGGGATCGGTCCGGGAGACTTGAGAGGACTCGGATGAGGGTGCTGTGTCCGATGCAGAGATGGAGCCAGGGCTATCTGGGAGTGGGGGGGCTGCCTCTGGAGCCTTCGGATTCTGGTAGCAGTGAGGCAGAGGAACAAGGGGAGCCTGTTCCCAGTGCGTGTGTGCATAGAGCTGCTAGAAGGCAAAAGCAGCTGAAGCAGAAGGGGCGACTGGGAGGTGATTGCTCCTCCCATAAGGTATAAAGGACAGGCAAAGATGACGAAACCTTTGCAGGAAGCAAAGTCGTTCGTTTGGTTCAGATTCATTCTTGAAGCTCTTTGTAGTTCGGTTGTTTTGGGTTTTTTTTCTAGTTCATTTGATACTTCTGTTGTTGGCAGCACTTCACATGAAAGAAAGGTGAGTGCTTATCTCGAGGACTGTTTGAGATTCATTACTGGCTGGGAATGAAAATAATTCCTAGCGTTGCAATAAAACAAGGCTTGTTTTTAAAATAAGTGTGTGCATAATTATGGTCTAGGAAGCCTTGGTCAGAACAGCTGTCTCCTTTATTTGTTATATTAAATTTATTAGCACCTCCCACTCCAAGAAGGTAAGAAGGTCTGTCCAGCTCTGAGGCAGAATCTGACCAAGGGCTCCTTTCCTCCTCTTTTCTCATTTGGACGTCAACAAGAAGCATTTAGAGATTTCCAAGCAAGGGTCGAAGGCCACTGACCTGCTCCCCAGCCACAACAGATTGCCTTCCGATGGGCACAAAGCCCCATGAAATCTCCCCACATCCAGTTGCCTTGATCAGTCAAGTCCTCCATGAATTTTCCCAGGCTCCTTTTCAACTTTCAACTCTTTGGTGGGTGGCGGTCCCTACAACCAATGACTTCAACGGCTTCATCATGGCCGAGCGATTCAACTGCTCTCTGCATTTTCTTTTATTATCAACGTTCATTAACAGCGTTGACCCTCTTGCCCAGCCGTGTCCACTTTGCCGGGAGGAGGCTTTCTATCTGCTAACAGAGTCAGGTAATCAAATTAGCACTGCTTTTACACTCACTTTCTCTGCAACATGACAACTGGCAGTCAAGGGCCAAATCCATCAGTAGCACACACTAATTTCTTAACTCCCTTAAGTGACTCTGGGCTGCTTGGGATGCAGCTGGACCTGGAGGGAGACAGAGGAGGCAAGCTGAGCACCCTCCTCTGTCCTTTCCCGTCTGGCCTTCTGGTGGTGGAAGATGGGCACTCTCTCCCTCCCCGTACCAACAAACCCCCCCCCCACTATATATATGCCTATTATCCATCTATCTATAGGAGCGCGGTGGCTCATGAAGTTAGAATGCTGGACTGATGATTGGCAGCCTCATGTTCAAGACCTGTTGCTGTCGCGGGGCTGGGTGAGCTCCCAACAAATGCTCTAGCTCCCACCAACCCAGTGATTCAAAAGCAGGTGGCCACAAGTACATAAATGGGTTCCATTTCACAGGGGCATGAAAGGAGCCCCCAACAGGATGGTCCCCCATCCAGTTGGGGGATTTGTCGCCAGCAAATCCTTTCACCATGGAAGCACTTCAGTGCTTCGGACCCTGAAGTATTAGCATTACCTGTCTATCTATATCTGTCTTTCTCTGTATAGCGCTATCTATCTCTGTCATCTGTCGGTCTGTCTGTCTGTCCATCCATCTATTTTCTATCTATCTATCTATCTATCTATCTATCTATCTATCTATCTATCTATCTATCTATCTATCTATCTCTTTTATCTATCATCTATCTATCCATCTATCTATCCATCTATATCTATCTATCTATCTATCTATCTATCTATCTATCTATCTATCTATCTATCTATCTATCTATCTATCTATCTATCTATCTATCTATCTATCTATCTATCTATCTATCTATCTGCAGAAAATACAATTACTACCCACCTGCCTTCAGTCGAGGACCTGTATACTGCACGAGTCCAAAAGAGGGCTGTGAAAATATTTACAGACCCCTCACATCCTGGACATAAACTGTTTCAACTCCTTCCCTCAAAACGACGCTATAGAGCACTGCACACCAGAACAACTAGACACAAGAACAGTTTTTTCCCAAAAGCCATCACTCTGCTAAACAAATAATTCCTCAACACTGTTCAACTATTTACAAAGTGTACACTACTACTACTGTTAATTTTCTCATCACTCCTTATCACCCATCCCCTCCCACTTGTGACTATAACTTTGTTGCTTGTATCCTCTGTTTCCTAGTATGATTTGATGTTGATTGTACCCTATGACTATCATTAAGATTGTACATTATGATTCTTGATTCTTAACGAATGTTCCTTCTTTATGTATACCAAGACAAATTCCTTGTGTGTCCAATCACACTTGGCCAATTAAGCATTCTATTCTATTCTATTCTATTCTATTCTATTCTATTCTATTCTATCTAACATCTATCTTTTATCTATCCATCCATCCATCCATCTATCTACCTACCCACCCACCCACACACCCACCCATCCATCTACCCATCCATCCATCCATCTACCCATCCATCCATCTATCTACCCATCCATCCATCCATGTACCCATCCATCCTTCCATCTATCTATCTACCTATCCATCCATCCATCTATGTCCATCCATCCATCCATCTATCTACCTACCCACCCACCCACCCACCCATCCATCCATCTACCCATCCATCCACCTATCTACCCATCCATCCATCTATCTACCCATCCATCCATCCATGTACCCATCCATCCTTCCATCTATCTATCTACCTATCCATCCATCCATCTATGTCCATCCATCCATCTATCTACCCATCCATCCATCCATGTACCCATCCATCCTTCCATCCATCCACCTATCTATCTACCTATCCATCCATCCATCTATATCCACCCACCCATCCATCCATCCATCCATCCATCTACCCATCCATCCATCCATCCATCCATCCATCCATCCATCCATCCATCCATCCATCTATCTATCTATCTATCTATCTATCTATCTATCTATCTATCATATATCTGTCATCTACCTACTTACCTGCCTACCAGGGATTGATAAGAGGACAAACCTCACCTTGGGTGCTGGTGCTTCCTTCCCTCAGCTACTTTCCAAGATTGTCATGCTAAAGTTTGGGATTTCTGCCCAATCCTTGTCTCTTGCCTAGATTTTCACACTGGAGGCAGGAATAGGCACTTCAGGGGGAGGTGGACATGGTGACACACATACAAAGGGCAGAGCCTGGGTCACAGGATGATAGTTGGGTCCACAGTTCTGGCTTTTTTGGCTCCTCCCTGAGGATCCCGCTGTGGGCTGCCATGAAGAGCTAAGACCCAAACTGGAAAGCTAGCATGGTGATCATGGGGAGGTCCAGATTCAAGTCTACTCTCAGTGACAAACATTAACTGCTGAACTAGGGCCAACCTTCCCTCTCTGACCCACCTGCCTCACAGACCTTTTCTTGACTGGATATAATCAGAAGGGACGTTCCTGGGCAGAAAAACTCCCCAGAGCCATTGAGGGAAGGAGACAGACTACCTGTTGATAGAACAGCATTGATGTTGCTCTCCTCCTCATACAAAAGATCAAAGAGCTAAGAAGAACCTGGTTGGGAGGGTACCAGATCCCTTCTCTTTAGCCCATCTTCATGGCTTCCAAGTCACAGACCCATGGAGTGTGAGTTAGCCCAGAGGCCCCAATGCCAGTTGCTGGAGGCGGAGGGGTCTCTTTCAGGCTGGCAGCCACTTCCCCCACCCATCATGGCTCCACCAGAGATCTCAGCCCTTCCCTCATTAGAGTCCTTGTGGTGTGGAGCTGAGGGCAACCCCGCCAGGGAGGGCACCTTGAGAGGTTCATGAGAGACACCGGCTGAAACCATCCCAGCAATTTGTCAAGCCAATTTCTCAAGCAGGGCTCCTTGCAAGGCATCTCCTCTCTTGGTTGTCACACAGTGTGGATCTGCCCCTGGGGGCCATCTCCACAAGAGGCAACAGCCAAGAAGATCCCTCCATCTGTGGATCAGCTCGCATGACATCAGACGGGGAGGGCAGGCAGGGAGTGAGTCTCTTCGAATCTTCTCCGCCTGAAACTTGAGGCAGTGGAGAGGGACTGATGGCCACATCAATTATGCATTTTTTAAAAATCTGACGGATGGGTGAAAACAAGAAAGGAGGAGAGCCGAGCACTCCCAGCTTCCTTAATTACGTTTAATTTCTCTGCTGAGAGGCAAAGGCAGAGGAAGGGGTGGGAGCGAATTGTAAGGCTTGCTCTGCTGTCCACCAGCTGATCCGAAGAAGGAAGACGCATCCAGCTCTTTCCACCCTCTTGGAAGCATTCATGGCTCGTTCTGCCCTGAGGGTCTCCTTGCTCCTGCTTGCCGTGGCTTCCACGGTGCACAGCAAAGGTAAGAAACTTGAGCAAAAGTTTAGAGGGGTGGGATGCCTGCATCGTGCCCATCTAATCTAATGAAAAGAAGGACGAGGGGGAGACAGGATAGCAGTCTTCCAATATCTCAGGGGCTGCCCCAAAGAAGAGGGAGTCAAGCTATTCTCCAAAGCACCTGAAAACAGGACAAGAAACAATGGGTGGAAACTAACTAAGGAGAGAAGCAACTTAGAATTAAGGAGAAATTTCCTGACATTGAGAACAATTATCAGTGGAACAATTTGCCACCAGAAGTTGTGGATGCTCCAACACTGGAAGTTTTTAAGAAGATGTTGGATAGCCATTTGTCTGAAGTGGTGTTGGGTTTCCTGCCTAGGCAAGGGGTTGGACTAGAAGACCTCCAAGGTTCCTTCCACCTCTGTTATTCTATTCTATTCTCAAGTGTGGAGGGATTTACATGAGTGAGGTCTGCGTAGAGAGATGGCAACACACCTGTGCATCAGAAATTGAGGGACGTTGACAGGTGTTGATAGAAGAACAAGGGTGAACAGCCCTGGATGCTGGTGGGAAAATGAATTGGTCAAGGGTTTTGGAACTTGTGCTAAATATTTTTTATCATTAAAAAAAAAAACCCAATAAGGAAAATAAGTAAAACTCTTGTTATCCAGGATGGGTGTGGAAATGCTCATTCCCAAATGCAGAGATGGACTCTATCTAAAGAATGAGGAAGGAGGATTAGACTTAGTAATGAAGGATGGCCTGCAACAGACACTCACCATGCTGTAGAGCTCCATGTTCAGAGATGTTCTTCTGCTTCCAAAGAAAAGATGCAGGGGACAAGTGAGAAGATGGGACTTGCTCTCCTGCCCAGGGATAGGGAGCCATTTACTAGCCAGGCTTGGAAACAAGATGGTCCATAGACTTTTGGTTCAAACACTCTTGTGGATTCCTCAGAACCAAGATTCTTTCACTGAAGGTCTTGGTGGTTGTGAAGAACATTCCCAACCAGAGTTCTTTAGTGGTTGTAAAAGTCAAGCCTAAATTCATCATTGCTGCAAGAGGAATTCACTATGGAGTTCTTGGGAGGGCTCTCTGTGCTTGGCTGTTTCCTTGCAGACCTTTCATTACCCAATTATGTAACATCATCAGTGCTACAGAACTCACATTTAGCATCCCATTAATTGTCTTCTCCATTGTAAGCATTCTTTTGCACCTTTGGGAAGTTATGAAAAATTGTACACCACACACCAAGAGTTTGTGAATCTAAAGTCTGAGACCAGTGGACTCAGGAAAACAATCCTAAATTCCTTGTTGCTTGGCATGAATCACTGGTGATACCAAGAGCCCAGAGAAACAGATGACTGCGTAGCTGTTCAAACTTCCTGTTTCCGTAGGCGCCATGCGCTGATGCTCCTAATGTTAATCTGTTCATTAGGAGCTTTTCATCTTGCTAAACCACAAGAACAGAATCATGAGGAGCTGGAAAATACTAACAATTGGTGGACAATTGGACTTATTTGGTTGCCATCCTACGACACATTTTGAGACACACAAATTAGATCTCATATGTTTTTATTTCTTTCGTTGTGCAGAATGATCTTCCAGATTGGCAACAGTTTTCTATGTTCTCAGGGGTCTGGGAAATATCCACACATGTCACCTGTACATCTTTTATCATTGTGTTTAGGACTTTATCTTCCCATCACCAAGAGTCAATAGTCAACTCTAAAGCAAGAGATGTTTGATTGCACACCAAACTTTTATTTGATGGCATACCAAACATTCTGAGCTGCTCTGTTCGCTAATGAAACCATGTTTCTTGGGAACAGAGTGAAATGGAAAACCATGTCTTCACATTTGTCCCATTCCTCACAACGTGACCTCATCCTGTTGCATATGAACACAATGCCATACCGGAGGGAGGAATCAAGATGGCGACACATAAGCAGCTTCAGAGACAAGATCCCAGCTTTCAGCAGATCTTGCCACTTCTTGGCTTAATCCAACGTCCCCCAAATGCCACTCAAGGGCAAGAAAAAAACCCGGGCCAGCCCCAGAAGCCATACATCTAATCATGTGGTCCAACTTCTGTCAACAATCTGCTTCTTTGCCTTTTCCAGGGGGCAAAGGACTTGGTTTCCCAGGCATTATAAAGATCTAACTAAGGCTGAGGGTTCTTTATGGATCCCACTTCAGCTCTTGATGCAAAAATATGGGGACAGAAGAGATGGTAACTGTCATCTTCAAAAGGTGCTGAGCAATGGAGGCAGAGACCCCACCCCCAAATCCTTCCAGAGATCAAAGGTTTCTTCCTGAAAAGGGGGTGAGCTAGTTTTGGCACTCTATGTGGAGAGAAGGTCAAATGTGTTGACTTAAGACTTCCAGAATTGATGAAACATATTTATCTGAGATGTCTATTGTAGCCCGTAAAGCGATCCCTTTTCCTTTACAATAACGGGGGTGGGGTGGGGCTGGTTGAAGGCATCTAAGAGCTGATCTTGGAGCCCGGCCAGGTGTCGAATTGGCCGCCCAGCGTATGTGTTTTCAAGGGTCACCAAGACATTAACAAAGGCATGTCCTGCTGCACCGTTTAGGCAGCCCGTCTGCTGAATCCCCCCTAATTTGTTTTGCTGCTTCTCTTCTGCCCTCTCCGCCGTCTCGCCGTCCAGCTGGCCTGATGTGCTCGTGCACAAAACCAACTCCCAGGCATTAGGGATTGTGTGAAAAGGCAGAGGGGCCTGCTTGAAAAGCCACCTCCGAGCCTGCTTTCCCCAAGCCCTGGCTGATCTATTCCAATTAGGAGCTGCTCGGAAGGTGCGAATTGTGCCTGGGTGGAGAAAGTCATGTACGGGAAGAAGCCTTGCAAAGAGCAGCCCCCGTCTTTGTCTCGCTTTCTCTCGTCATGAGTTGCCTTGCAGGAGGGGGTTTGCCTCCAAAGCCACTGTTTTGCTGTTAAAGCTGGGAAAAAATGGTTTCTGGAAACTTGGAGGGCATCACAAGATTAGCCAAATAGGGCATTCAACAGGTTGCCCCATCAAATTGAATCCTTCTGGGTTGAAAGCATTTTCTCGAGATAAATTGTGCAGAGTTAGTGATTATTTATGATTGTCTTCATCAAATCATATAAGAGAGTCTGCAGAAATGCCCTGGACTTTGGCAGAAAAGATTCAGTCTAAATGCCAACAAATGAGCACATTGGCTTTGGTCAAAGGATACAGTTAGTGTCATAGCTTGAATTATATTGTAGCATGGATGGAAAGGAGAGCAAGCCGGACTGAGAATGTGGGGTCGGAGGGGGATATGGGACCTGGTCTTAGGAAAGGGGAAGACATGAGTCAGCCATTATGGGGGTACTTGTAGGAAAGATAATTTGGCTCTGAAAAAGGGGTGAGTATTAGAAAGAAACTCAAAATAACCCACCCAATTTCTGGGGTGTGAGACTGGGCAGAGAGGTCAAGATTTCTGGAAAGTCAACCATGTCTGATTCTCGATGTGGCTGCCTACCTCAGAGGGTTGATGGGAACCAGCAAAAGGCTTCCAGTTAAGGTAGCAGCCAAACAGGAACTGAGACCACAAAGAAGGACCTTCCAAACAGACCTAGGAAGGTTGTGGTGCTACACAACAGAGCATGATGTTAACAGAAAAAATCCAGAATTAAATGCTGGAGGTCAAGGAGAGGAGACCAAGAGCACAGAAGGTTTGGAAGGATAGGAGGAGGCTCCCATCCTTATTAAGTATAAAAGATTAAAATATACAAATATACAAGAGTAAAAAATAATAAGTCATATAAATAAACATCATCACACATTCTATAATAAGACAAATCCTATTTCTCTCTAATGCATTTGATAGTGGTTTAAATATCTCATAAAAGCTATTAAATGGCAGTTACTTCCTGTCCCTTGTTAACTAACTGTTATCTATACTATATAATACATAATAGTCTATTATTATTATTGGATTATAACTATGTGTTTTTATAGATAAGTCCTTTATATAACTTAATCAAAGAGAAAGAGGAATAAAACAAGTATTTTATCAATTCCTATCCTTTAGTATATATATATGTATGTTTTCGGAGATTTTCGCGGGTATTTGTATGTGGATCTTTGGTTCTTATTTGTATGTGGATCTTTGAATTCACTCTGAGAAGCACAAGGCCGAAGACACAAGCCTGAAGATGATGAATGAGACTTCATCGAAACGTCACCTAGATATTTCCAACTCTACACGGGAGAAAACCCGAAGAACCAAAGATCCATATATATATAACAATATGTTTCATAGGTTCATTATTTCCCCTTATTTTTTGCATTCTTTTTTTACGGTCTATATATTTTCATCTTTTATACTTAATAAAGTATTTTTAAAAAATTAAAAAAAGAAGGAGGAGGAGGAGGAGGCTCCCATCCTATGAATAAGAGCTAGAAGGCCACAGAGGGAGTGCTAGGTGGGAAAGATGGAAAAAAAACTCGAATAAAAATAAATCAGGCGCCTTGGTTTGTTTTGCAGTTTCTCAGAAAACACCCAACAAAGCATCCGGCTCAAGCAAGGCTGCCCTGCGCCAGCTCTCCGATTATTTATTTGCCAATTACAAGAAGGACGTCAGGCCGGTCTGGAACTGGAGGAAGACGACCAATGTGGCCATCGACGTCATGATTTATGCCATTCTGAGCGTGGTAGGACTCGTCTCCTTGCTTGGGAAATCCCTCCCCGCTTTTTTTGGCTTCCTTGGATACATGGGTGGGGAGCAGGTCACACTCCCCATCAGGGTTTAGTTCTAAAGGGACTCTTGGAAAACTTCCTCACCTTTTCTTTTCTACAATGCACCTAAGATCTTTTCTTTAAAAAATGGACAATGCAAATACAACATGTTTGGAATTGTAGGCATTTCAAGACGGAAAGCATCTAAAGATGTTGCCTCTGCTTCGTGTAGATTCTTGGCTGCTGCGAAGCTGAAATTCAGAAACTGGCCTTATAAACAGAAACATTATTTAGGCTCAGAGCTGCTTCCTCCGACTGGCAGCTGCTCCGAGAGGCCTCCCGTTGAGCTTTTCCTTCTACCAAAGAACCTGCTGGTTAGAAATGCCAAGGACAGGCCTGAAGATGGCCTTTCATAGACTTCTACTTTTTCTAATTTCATTAATCTGGTTGTGCAGCATCCAAAGGGCTCCTGATGTTGGGCAATAAAACTGCACAATCATGATTAGTAGAGAGGTGGCAGATGGATGGATGGATGGATGGATGGATGGATGGATGGATGGATGGATGGATAGGCAGGCAGGCAGGCAGGCAGGCAGGCAGGTCACCTTTAGATAAAGCCAACTCTCCAGCCTTGAATCATGGGCAAAGCGGCAAAACCTCCCTCCCTCCCAATCTTGGCTAGTTTTACAGTCAGATCTTTCAGTGGAACCGCTTGCCTTCAGAAGTTGTGGAGGTTTCTAAGAAGAGACTAGACAGCCGCCAGTCTGAAATGGTATAGGGTCGCCTGCTTGATCAGAGGGCTGGACTAGAAGACCTTCAAGGTCTCTTCCATCTCTATTCTGATTGACTGATTGATTGAAATCGATCCACCATTGCTTCCATGGCCAAGCAAGATATTTTGCAAAAGGCTGGTCCTTGGTTTTAAAAACCCACAAACCCTCTTTCCTCTGGAACGGACCTCATGGCATTCGCACCCGTTGAGAAGCCGTTGTCCACTTCCAATATCTTCCTTTCCAGTCCTTCAGCCTCATCTTTGTTTTTCTGCTTTCCACAGGATGAAAAAAACCAAGTTCTGACCACCTATATTTGGTACAGGCAGGTAAGGAGGCCGACGTCTCTCTGATAGCATCCTGGGTTTGACTTTATCTCCTTCCTTGTTGGTTCTCCTTCCCTCCTTGTGCTAAGCGTGGTTTGTTTAATCGTGGATTGTAACCTAAGCATTGTCCGAACAGCTCAGCATCTAGGCGTGGGGGGTAAAAACGATACCTGCCCCTGTTTCTCGTCCCCCCTGCAGCACTGGGTGGATGAATTCTTGAAATGGAATCCCCAGGACTTCGACAACATCACTCAGATGTCCGTCCCCACTGAAGCCATCTGGGTCCCAGATATCTTGATCAACGAGTTGTAAGTCTGCAGAAACCCTTCTGGGGCTCCCCTCCCCTGCCGACGGTGTGGGTCAGGGCAGGTTAGAGGGGGAACCAGGTGGTTTGGTGGGCCCTCCCTCCCTCCCCCTCCCTGGCCTTGCGCTGCGCTTAGTATTCTCGGCTATGCTTTTCCTTTGGCTCATGCCCCGGCTCCATCTTCTGTGTGCCGTTCATTGCAGATGGAGAGAAGGCTGAGGAATTGGGAGGGTTCCAGGACTGGAAAACTATAAACAGCCATAATTACCCTCCTTGGGCTGGGCGTTCTGAGGAAGTCTTTGTAGAGACAATGGAGGGGCAGCTGCGGAGCTGCCAAACTCCTCTGGAAAGAGTCCGAGAAGGCATCTCTGGTGCCAACGGGCCTTCAATTCCTGCTATTGCCAGGCCTTCGCAAGGGAGGGGGGGCTGGAAGGGTCCTTTGGGGAGGAGAGCTCCTCTCCCCCTCCCCTTTCCAGAGCAATTTACTAATGTCAAACGACTTCACTGGCCAACCCCCGTTTTCTTAGAGCAACACGGTGTACAGAAGCCACCAGGCACCCCAAATGTTCCTTGTTTGTTCTCGCTTCCTCTTCCTCCCCATCTGAATTTTTTTCAAACAGGCTCTTTTGCAGGAATTAATTCATGGGTAGCAGGCAGATTGCAAAACAGAGTTGCTTTCCTTTGAGGTCCCGTTTCTTGAGAGAATCCATTCTCCACCTTGGAAAAGCTGGTCTGGGGGTGTTCCAGGGCCCCTCTGCACTTAGGAATTTGCCTATAAGTTAGACCATCGGGATAGCGTTTTTCTTGCGATCTCTTCCGTTTCCCGCAGTGTGGATGTGGGCAAATCCCCTGAAATCCCCTACGTCTACATCCTCTACAATGGGGAGGTGAGGAACCTGAAGCCTGTCCAAGTAGTGACCGCCTGCAGCCTGGACATCTACAACTTCCCCTTCGATGTACAGAACTGTTCTCTGACCTTCACCAGTTGGTTGCATAATAGTAGGTCACCAGCTGTATTGCTGGGTTCTTGGGGGCCTCCTGCAGGGCGGGGGAACAAATCGTCTCTACAGTCCAACTGGAGAGGTTCAAATTGGTGTCTACCACCTCTGGTAGCTGCCAATATCCTCTTTCCAACCTAAACAATCCTTTTGACTACGGAGAACCAGCAGGGGTGGATTCAAATTTCTTAACCATTGGTTCTGTGGGTGTGGCCTAATTTGTGGGTGTGTCTTGGTGGTCATGTGACTGGCTGGGCGTGGCTTGTATGTAAATATTATACATATTTATGTAAATATTGAATTTTTTATTAAAAAAAGAGCAACTTTTACCCAGAATCAGGCAAAGCAGGCAGGCAGATTGAGTTGCTCACAGAATCACAGATTCACTGAGAGAAAGAGATCTATCTTTCTGCAATCTGCTACCTGAGTCTGCACTGAAAAATAGAAGCTTAGGAAGGTTCGGTTCTGCTTTTAGATTAGCTAGAAAGCAAGAAATCCAACGATTTCCTGTTTTCTAGCTAATCTAAATCTCCCGGCACAGCAGAACAGCTGATGGTCGGGGGGGGGCAGGAAAAATGGCAACTTACCAAACACTGGCAAATTTGATGGCGCTCATGCCAGGTAAGGAGTGAGTGGGTGGGGAGGGGCAGGGTGGGGCCAACCAGTGGCACGATTTGCCGGTTCTCTGAGATGGGCAGAATCACAACAACCAGATAGAATCCCACCTTTGAGAACCAGTCTAGCAATGGCTGTTCTCCACTGTAGCTTGGTGGGATTCCACAATGAGAAGCCACCTGCCCTTTTGCTCTGGGAGAAAAAACCCAGGAGAATTTGGGTGTTGTTGCTGTTGAGGGCAGTCTCTTGCACGAAGGAGGATCCAATGCAGAAAAGATTCTGTTTTCAAGACTCAAATTGTCACCATAGAAAAAGAATCATGCGTGATCACAGACTGAAATGACTTAAGATTAGGTGAGCTGCAGCCTGTGTGTCTTTTTTGATTTTTTTCAGGAATTTCATGATTGTTTTAACAAAACTTTGCTATGTTGCCAGGGAACTAAAACAAGGCGACGTGAGTAAGGAGTCCAGTCAGGCTCTCTGTGACGGTTTTCCATAACATGGGCACCTGGATTCACACAACATCCTAAAGCCTAAATCTGAGTTACATGTTGGCTACCTTCTGGAGTGGTGTGGTGGCCTTGAGGTGGAGCTCTGACCTCACAATCAGGAGGCTGTGAGTTCAATTCTAGGTAGAGGCAGATATATTTCTCTCTCTGGACATAATGAGAATGTATCTGCTGAACAAAACTCAGCCCTGGCAACAGGGAAGGCATCTGGCCAGCAAACACTCAGCTTCATTCAGTTGCCCAGACTCCACCCCACAAAGGATTATGAGGTTGTTAAAAGAAGATGATGCTGGCTACCTTCTCATAATTTGCTATGAGGCTGTGGTTCCCACCCTGTTTAAGTCAACAGTTGGCTTGCACTCTTTGCAAAGAAGAGTGCAAACCACTCTTCTTTGGCGTCCTTTTCCATTTCTTTGTCCTCAGTACGAGACATCAACCTCTCCTTGTGGAGGACCCCAGAGGAGGTGAAAAACGACAGGAGCGTCTTCATGAACCAGGGCGAGTGGGAACTTCTTCACGTGCTCAGCCAGTTTCGAGAGTTCAGTGTTGGGGACAATGACTACTACGCAGAGATGAAGTTCTTTGTAAGTTGCCAGGGTGGGCATTGGAGGGGAAGCTGAACTGGGTGCCAGGAGCACCACTGGCACAGGAACTGCCCCAAAGGCTGGAGGCAGGAGGATAAGATGGGGTCCCAGAAAGAATTAATAACCACCTGACCAGGTACGGTAACTATAGCACAGTTTATGGGCAGCCGTCCTTCTCGTGGCCTGGAAGCTGCAGCTGGGGTGGTCTGTGAATAAAATAGCTGTTGGTCTTTTATCTACTGATCCAGTTTGAAAGTTTTGCTTTGGATCTTCCCATCTCTGGAGAACATCCAAAGCTTCCAGATCTTTCTTTCTGTCCTAACAGGTGGTCATCCGGAGGCGGCCCCTTTTCTATGCTGTCAGCCTACTGCTCCCCAGTATTTTTCTCATGGTCATGGATATCGTGGGGTTCTACCTGCCCCCTGACAGTGGGGAAAGGGTCTCATTCAAGATCACCCTGCTCCTTGGCTACTCCGTTTTCCTAATCATAGTGTCCGACACGCTGCCTGCGACTGCTATCGGGACTCCCCTTATAGGTGCGAGAGTAACAGCTACAGCAATAGCACTTAGACTTACCGTACTGCCCCATAGTGCTTTACAGAAGCGGTCACCTGGCTGACCATCTCAGCCCTCTGAGCCTACAGGTCTTCCCTCTGCTTGGAATGTCCATGCTCCTAGTGCTCAGTGAGGTGCTTCTGCTGATCCTCCTTCTCGGTCAGATCCAATTTGAACTGAGCTAGCTGTTTTGCCAACTCTTTCTCTTGGGGGCTGCTTAGATCCAACAACTGCTTCCCGCTAGGGCCCCTTAGGAATCCGGGTGGGCAGGTGAGGAGTGGCTGGGAGGGGAGGGTCAGCTTTGGAAGTCATTTTGAGAGTCGATGCTTCCACACTACCACAAGCCTGAGAAAGTGGGAGAATGGGGGGTTTCAATTGAGTAGCTCTATGTAGACAAAATAAAATTCTTTTATTAGTTCAAGGTCATTGAGTATGGCGCAGAATGAAATAATAATCTGACTTTAGGACAGATCGTGATTGGGCCATGTGATGTGATGATGACCAAGGGGGAGGGGGGGAGATGGATTTGTAGTTTGAAGATTGCAAGGAAGCCCGAAAACTTTCTGATTCGGGATTTATTCTATCCAAATAAAAGGAACTTTTGAGATATGTCTGTCTTGGAATTGATTGGAATGGAGGTTTGCTGGAACCCTGACAGGGAGGGGCGACGAGAGGCCAGCAAGATGCCCCTCAACATGCATGACATCAAGTTGGCCACGCCCACCCAGTCACAAGACTACCTAGCCACGCCCACCCAGTCAGTCATTAGGCAGATCATATTGGTGGTCTGCGGGATTTAAAATTAGGAATTTAGTGGTCCCTGAGGTCCGAAAGGCTGGTGACCCCTGCTTTTTCAGCACTCTTTGGGAGGTTTACAATGTCAGCCTCTTGCCCCCAACAATCTGGGTCCTCGTCTTACCAACCTCGGAAGGATGGAAGGCTGAGTCAACCTTGAGTCTCATCAGGAATGAACTCCAGATTGCAGACAAGAGTTAGCCTGCAGTCCTGCATTCCAACCACTGGGCCACCAGAGCTCTTAATACCTTTATAGTCTTTGCTGGGGTATGATAACTTAGTGGCAATACTCAGTGAGATTGAGGAAAAGGAGAAATCCTTCTGAGACCTGCAGTGGTCAGAAGCAACCCAAGAGGACCATCCAACTGGCTTGAGGAAAATGTCTTCTGGCTTGCTTTACGAAGCGGTGCTGGGAATGATGGGTAAGATCCGGGGAATTCACAGGTAATGCATATCTGGGGCTCAACATGTTGAAATCCAAGATTAACTGAGGAGGAGGCTGGAATAGAGGAGAATCAGGAGAAGCTAGGATCCTTGATATGAGCAGCAGAAGAGAACTTTGAAGTAGAAACGAGGGCTTGCTAAAGTCTCTGCTTTGCTCCTGCAGGTATCTATTTTGTGGTCTGCATGGCCTTGCTGGTTATCAGCTTGACAGAGACCATCCTCATCGTGCGCCTGGTGCACAAACAGGACCTTCAGCCCCATGTTCCTGACTGGGTGAAGCGCTGGGTTCTAGAACGGGCTACCATCCTGCTCTGCATCCAAGACAGGAAAGCTTTCCGCCCCACCTGCACTCAGAGTTCCAACATCTCCAGGGACATGGAGAATAATGACAGCACAGGTGAGAAGTCCCCAATCCTGGCCTGGTCATTCAGCTCCACTGCTGTGGGAGTCAGATTGCATTAAGCCACGATTTGTCAAAAATAGCACCACTGGCTGGGTTCACATACAAGATAGTTTTGTGTAAGGTGTGTAAACCTAGCTACAAGTAGTCCTCGACTTACAACCGTTCATAGAGTGACCAAAGATGCAATGGCACTGGAAAAAGGGACTTCTGACTGTTGCCGCATCCCCATGGTCACGTGATTGACAGTTGACCAACATTGATGACGGTTGCAGTTTCCCAGGGTCGCGTGATCCCCTTTTGAAATCTTCTGATAAGCAAAAGTCAATGGGGAAACCTGATTCACTTAACAACCGTGTTACTATTTAAGAACTGCAGGGATTCACTTAACAAAGGGGGCCAAATTCACTCAACACATTTCTCAGTTAACAACATAAATTTTGGGCTCAGTTGTGGCCATAAGATGAGGACTACCTGTATTTTGGGATGAACATTTCTCTTTGGTGGAGAGATCTTACTTTATGAGCCATGGTGGCGCAGTGGTTAGAGTGCAGTACTGCAGGGCTACTTCTGCTGACTTATCAGCTGCCTGCAATTTGGCAGTTCGAATCTCACCAGGCTCAAGGTTGACTCCACCTTCTGTCCTTCTGAGGTGGATAAAATGAGGGTCCAGATTGTTGGGGGCAAGAGGCTGATTCTGTATACCACTTAGAAAGGGCTGTGAAGCACTGTAAAGTGGTATATAAATCTAAGGACTATTGCTGTTTATGAGGCTTGAAAGTTTGTGATTGGCTAAGTAAGCAAAGATCTGAGCCTCCTTTTCAGCCTGCAGGGAAGGTCTCATCTGCATCCTCTGGGTCTGATTCAGCTGTATCAATTTCCGCCTCCATCCTCTTCCTCCAGCCAAGCTGAACCACTACAGCTGTGACACCACCCGTGACTACGAAGGCAGAACGGGGGGTGCCACATCCCCACTGCAGGGCCAGAGCCCAGAGTCCGTGGCCCACATCCTGCAAGAGATCGCAGCCATCCGCCAGTTCCTGGAGAAGCGAGATGAATTCCGGGATATCGCCTGTGAGTGGCTGCAGGTGGGCTACGTTTTGGATGCCTTCCTCTTCCGTGCCTACTTGGTGGCCGTGTTGGCCTACAGCATCACCCTTGGCACCCTGTGGTCCATCTGGCAGTATGCCTGACGCACCCGTTTTACCAGGGAAGGGAGACCACGCGCCACAAGCCTTTTGCAGATCTTTGGAGCCCCTGGTTCTCACTTTAGGAAGGAATATTGGTTCAACTTTCAGGTTCTCCATAAAGTCCCAAACCCCAATCTATCTTGCTGAAGGGAAAGTACCGGTTATCTCAAACCTCTTTATCCCAAGTTTTTACATCTTTTTTAAGTTAAGTTTTTCTAATGACTTCATGTCCCTTCCTTCTTCTTGTCTTTATCTGTGTAATCTCTTTAAGAAGGGAAATTTTGGTCCCTGAGAACTATTTCTTTTTCAATGAATTTCAATCCCCAAGATGGATAATAGAAAGTTGAAGTGTGTTTTGAAGTAGTGTTTATATTCTGTGTGGCTATTTGCACTCATATTGTCAATCAGCCTGTCTGTAAAATGGGCAGCTGCTTTTCTTGCTGTGCTCCTATCTGTTCTACAATAAACATAATTAAACCGAACATATCCAAGAACTGTGGACCGGACTGCTTAGCTTATAAATGAAGATTCAGAGACGACTTCTCTGTTGAGTATCTAGCAGAGGTAAATTGTTGCAGCTGTTCTTAAAGGGAGCATTGATTGGAGTGGAAATAAAATGCTTATTTAAATGGCTAATTCAAGGAATTACCTTCAGAATTGTAAACCTTCCAGAGTTACTTGGCTGAGACAGGCATCTATAAAAATTGTACAAATAAATAAGTAAAGAAATGAATAAATAGTCTTGAACAGGCTGAATATTTTGAAAGCAACAATATTACATCATAAGGGGGGGGGGGGGAGAGAGAAAATATTTCAAAAAGGAAGAAGGCCTGAAGCTGCTTTGGGGTGAGGGAGGTGGAAGATGGCTGCTTTGTGCCAGAGCAAATTCTGTTGAAATCAGTACAGAAAATTTGATAATTTCCTGGAATGTAAATGATTTTGGATTATATTTGACAACTATTTCTCCTCCTGTTCTGAAAGACCATCAGCACGTCCACTGCCAACCTTAACAGAATAACAGAGTTGGAAGGGACCTTGGAGGTCTGCTAGTCTAACCCCCTGCTCAGCCAGGAAGCCCTATATACCATCCCAGACAAGTGGCTGTCCAGTCTCTTCTTAAAAGCCTCCAGTGATGGAGCTCTGACAACTTCTGAAGGCAAGACGTTCCACTGGATAATTGTTCTCACTGTTAGGAAGTTTCTCCTTAGTTCCAGGTGGCTTCTCTCCTTGATTGAATTGCACCCATGGCTTCTTGTCCATTGTTGATTAGTTCCCATCCGTTGCTTCTTTCTTCCTTACAAGATGCAGCAGTGAAAGATTTAGGGATGACCTGGCTACTTCGATATTAAAAAGTTTGTGTAAGCAAAAACGTCTCACATGCAAGAGCAAGGAAGGACATCGATCCCATATCACCAGATCCCCTCTGGCTTGACATACATTTCTTTAAGTCAGAGGTTTATGGCTAGGTGGGATCCTTTCAGCACCATGGACAGAGTAAGTGGATTTGCATGGCAGGGAATAACTCTTGATCCTAAAAAAAGAGAAAAACCTTCCAGAAACTAAAGCTAATAGGACCGGAGCATCTGTCCTTCCACATGTTGCTAAGCAGGGGTATAAAAGCCACACGTGAACTTTAGACCACACAAAGCTCAAGAGAAGGAAAATCAGAGAGAAATAGATGCCTCCTTCTGTATGGAAGGATCTGAGACAGGAGCTGAGCTCTGTTAGGATTCGCCACCCACCCTTTTGCCTCTCTGCCACGTAGCAAATATTAGAGCAAGCGTCTATGGAGGTTCTCAGTCATCCGGGTCAGTCTTGTCCAAAAGGTGCTTTTTCAAGAGGCAACCGGGACTTTCTGGATCTGAAAGTCCAGTTGCCTCTTGAAAAAGCACCTTTGAGATATTAGAGAGCAGGGGTCTTCAATCTCGACAGCTTTAAGACTTGTGGACTTCCAACTCCCAGAATTCCTCAGCTAACATGACTGGAGGAGGAATTCTGGGAGTTGGAAGTCCATAAGTCTTAAACTTCCCAAGTTTGAAGACCCTTGTATTAGATCAAGACTTAATGCCTCCCAGCCAATGGCCACTTGATGCCAAAATACACTTCTATTTGGCAAGACATAAGAAATAAGCAGCTCCTGCCCTTCTCTTGGATGGCAGACATTTTCTCAGATTCACCCTATAGGATGGCAATTTCTGATCAATGAGGATTTTGCATTTTATCTAACTTAGACGATCCTTTCCTTTGCCTTGGACATTAACTCCAGAACCCCAAACTCTCATACGTGACTAGAGATTCTGGCAGTTGGTTCAGGGCTTTGGAGAGAGGTTGGCATTGCAAGTCCTTGAGCATTTCTCCTGGGATATGTGGCAAACAAGCCTCTGAAGGACAACCGCTTACAAACCATCATCCAAGCATCCATCTGTTTGGGAAGTGAATGCCAGTCACATCCAACTGTTTCTCACAATCAGTTATTCACAAAAGCTGATCTTTCAGTCCCTCTCCATCTTGCATTCGCCCAGAAGGTCAGGG
Source organism: Bungarus multicinctus (assembly GCA_023653725.1). NCBI lineage: Eukaryota > Metazoa > Chordata > Lepidosauria > Squamata > Elapidae > Bungarus > Bungarus multicinctus. The sequence goes on from CM042837.1 coordinate 25,937,427, forward strand.
CTCCAGCTGAGGCATGCATCAGCTGGGAAATGAAGGAGGAGGAGTTTGCCACGACCCGTCAGGAGGAAGGCGCTCAAAATGCACCACCAACAGATGCTGAGGAAGGGAAATTTGTCACAAGCTGCATGTACCATAATCTGCCTTGCCAGAGAACGCAGCTTTAGCCACCTATTAATACCAGCTGATATTTTTATAGGTACCAGGTGAGCGCATGGAAGTCCTGGCAAGGTGGGCTTCTGCTAAAATATCTCCTGGCAGCTATAATTTTGAGCGTGCAACATTTTTAGGCTGAAGGCCAGGGACTGCATTCCAATGCAGGGCTGGCATTAAGTCCGACACAGAATTGGATTCATTTTAATTGAAATTGAATTAAAACAGAATCACATTTCAGTTAATCCAATTACCTGCCATGTATTGTGTATTATGTTCCTTTTCTGTTGCCTTACAAATCAGAGTTACAGACGGAATTGCTGGGCTGCTTGCAAGTCCTTGTGCTACCCTGGAACCAAAGTTGTGCCTTCCAAAACAGCGCCTCCCCTCCCCTGTGAAACGTATGGACTTGCTGTCATTCCTATGACAAGCATTGAGTCTCTGGCAGGTATGCTAAGATCGAGCTTCTCAAACCCAAAATCAATGTAATGCTATACTTCCGACACACTTGTATGCGCACTAAAATAGTGCAATCTTCTCCAAAGTTACAGCTCAACATCAGCTGATCTTTGTGTCATTGATAATTCAGCTTGTGGTCTTCATACATTGGATATCAAGAAGAGCTTCTTTCCCTGAAGGGATTCTGTATTCCACAGTCCATCCTCCATGAACAAACTAGATTTTCAACAGGAAGGGGGAATGAGTAATAAGGAATGTGAAGTGGATGTGGAATTTACCTGAAATGAATTGGAAATCAATGCATTGAAAAGTATAAACGTGCCTTCGACAGCGTTGGAACAAGTTGGTCTTGTTGTCTAATCTTGATTAACGCTGGCTTAATGCCCTTCCAGAAGATGGCAGAGCTCTGGAACTGTCTGCATGTAAAAAGTAAGTACTTTGAATACTCAGCAATGACTCTTCCCCACAGACTTTTTTTTTTTAAAAAAATCACACTCTTATGGATAACTTCAGAAGACTTTTCAGATGGTTGAGTTTTGCCTGGTTCTATCAAATATCTGACTTACAGAAACCCTTCAGGGGGACAGGCAAGTGGGAAGTGGGTTAGTGCCAGTGTGGGGTCTCGGCCGTGGGGTCCTGCAGTAATGTTCTGATGCTCTGTAAGTGGCTGGCTATTGATGAGGTGTCCTGTTAAAGAGTTAGTAAGACACTAAATCAGCCCCATTGATCCTAGTGAGATCGATGTTGCTACAGACCTGATCACTACAATGGGCAATTAACAACCACTGGAATGAGCTGCCTTCATGTAACATCAAATGCTTCAACAGACAAATCCAATCGACACATCGACCAGGTACTTCCTGGTGTTGTGACGAGGGGTGTGCGAGTGTACATATATACCATAAACAGTTTCAAGAAATGGGATGCGTTGGCACTCCAGTGTCTGAGATGCTCTCGTGCCTGTAGGCTGGGCTGCCATAATATCTAAACCCATTGAACAAAGCACAACAATCTATTCGCATAACATGCTATGCCCACACTTTACTCAATAGTAGTAACTGTGAGAGGGATCTTGGAGTCTTGGTGGACAATCCCTTAAATGTGAGCCAGTCACCTGCTGCAGCTACAAAAAAACAAACAAACAAACCAGTTCTAGACTGTATAAACAGAGGGATAGAATCAAGATTACGTGAAGTGTTAATACCATTTTATAAGGCCTTGATAAGGCCACACGTGGATCCTGCATCCAGTTATGGTCACCACGATGTAAAAAGGATATTGAGACTCTAGAAAGAATGCAGAGAAGAGCATATAAACATATAAAGAACAGTTGCTGGAATTGAGTATGGCTGGTTTAATGAAAAGAAGGACCTGGGGTGACATGATAGCAGTCTTCCAATATCTCAGGGGACGCCCCAAAGAAGAGGGAGTCAAGCTATTCTCCAAAGCACCAGAAGGCAGGACAAGAAGCAATGGATGGAAACTAACTAAGGAGAGAAGCAACCTCGAACTAAGGAGAAATTTCCTGACAGTTAGAACAATGAACCAGTGGAACAACTTGCCTCCAGAAGTTGTAAAAGCTCCAACACTGGGGGTTTTTAAGAAGAGATTGGATAACCATTTGTCTGAAATGGTCAATAGGGTTTCCTGCCTAAGCAGGGAGTTGGACTAGAAGACCTCCAAGGCCCCTTCCAACTCTGTTATTCTATTCTATTCCATTCCATTCCCTATCATACGGTTGGTTCATGGGCCAGAGGTGGGTCAGTGGAGAATGGAGACCAGCATTGTCTCTCCTCCTCCTTCTCTTCTTTCCCCACCAGGATTTTTCTTCTGCAAGTTGTCTCATAGGTTTCACATCCGAGAGGTCCTCTCTCTTCTGTGTTGGTCAAACTGTGTGCAATTCTCAGCACCTGCATTTAGAATGGAGCATCTCCAAAGGACAGACAGGAAGGGGTTGCCAAGAAGATCTGGAAAGGACCGGTTGGAAGTGTTTGTTGTGTTTGGTCTGACCCACAACCTTCACCTGCCAAGGACCAAGCCCAGCAAGAGGCTGTGGCAAATGGAGGGAGCCCTCCGGCTCAGAAGTAGGATGACTCTTGTAGGCCTCATCTCTCCATTTCCCTCTCTGACAGTGGGGTTCATGGTTGGACATCAGAAAAGAAGGCCCACATGGAACAGAATTCTTTATGGCCAAGTGGGTTTGGACACAGAAGGAATTTGTCATTGGTGCAGAAGCTCTCAGTGTACATCAAAGATGTAAGCGATAAATCAAGGAGAAAGAGATGCATAGCAATAGTTGGATTCCCCTCTTGGAACATTTGAAACAGAGGCTGTTGTGTGGATTCCTGAACTGGGCAAGTGTTGGATGAGGGCAGATGTGGGGAACTCTGGCCGTTTCTGGACTTGTGGCCTTCAACTCCCAGAATTCCTAAGCCAGCATGGCAATTGAAGTCCACAAGTCCTAAAAGGGTCAGAGTTCCCCACTTCTGGATGAGGGCATCGCTCTGTCTTCCCCCAGCTTTGCATTGAACAATTCCGTGAATTGGTGAACACACAGAACAATTTTCCTTCCAGGCTTTGGGATTCTCCCTGCAGGCAGCAGCACAGCTTGAACTCAGGAGGAGACGGGAGACACAACCGCCCCTGAAAGAGGACGGGACGGGCTCTCTCTATGGCCAGGAAAACACTGTCCTTTCTAGTTACCCTGAGTGGACACACTGCCCTGTCCAGCAAGGTGAGGGGGCTGTGTGTTTGAGCTGCCCACACGATGGCGGCAGAGCCCAGAGATTCCGCAGCTTACAAACTTCCGAAGACAAGGAGGGATCCGAGCCTTCCACAGTCCCACTGGCATCCACGGCTTGCAAGCCGAGATATGTTGTACAGTAGATATGTTTGGCTAACCAGGCCTTGAAACGGAGTGCAGGATTGTCATGCAAAAGTGAGAAGTGGGCTTTGGGGGGGGGGGGGGGGGAGGACACAAGTCCTTAGTTTCCCACCAGGATAGGAATGGCAGCAACAGCATCTATCAAGATAGGATGGTGGCTTGCAACTTTGCAACCTCCAAGTCTATGGAATTCTCTGGCCCATAAGCTTGCAGTCAGCCTCATCTTTGCGTGGTGAGTTGAAATTAATTAAAAAAAAAAAGGTCTGGTTGACTAGAAGTGTTCAAGTGGAAGCCCGATAGGCAATGACTGACAGGTTGAGTGAATGGTTTGCAGCCCAGAAAATGTGGGAATTGCTCTAGAGTGGATGAGACAGAAAATCAGGAAAAGCCTTCCAAAGATATAGCGCCAGGTGGGGATACTGTAACCTGGTTTCAGAGCTTTGGCAATTGAAGTAGAGACAAAGGCTTTGTGGGGACAAATATGCCAGGATTCATCCGCTATTAAAGGGAATTTCTGCTCCAGTCACACACATCTTCCAGACATCGTGAAGTTCTAAAGAAATTCTGCCCAGGGTCCCATCATGCCAACGTGGGGGGAAAAAAAAAATCAAACATATTGACAGGTACAATAAACCAGAAATAAACCATGTAGCACCAGAAGGTAAAAGGACTAGAAGCCTGAAAGGGAGTTGAAGCAGAATTGTCTCCGAAGCAACAGAGGAAAGTTAAATTTGGTCCTGAGAAGTTGCAGTGGGGTTACAGGCAGATCTTCCAAAATGGGGCACTTTTCAAAAGCTTTATTGTCTGCTGGAGTTCAGAGTGTTAAGTCTCCATTTGCCAACTGGCTCAAAAGGGGGCGTGCATAAGCGCACCAACGTGCCTACCATCCCTGTCCTATTGTTTCTTTTATTTTTCTTATATGTACTCATTTCATGTACTCATAACTATGTATATACTTATACCTATTATCTCGTAAGCGATTGACAAATCAAATAAATAAATAAATAAATAAAAAGCTGGCGTTTCTTCAGCTCTTCCCATCGCCCATGTTCCACTGCTCCTCTTCCCATAGGGGGTGGGGGGCTCCGTCATCCTTCCGAGTGTCTCTACGGGTGGCTCCCCCAAAAACTCAGGAATGTGGGAGGAACAGGCTGTTCTCTGCCATCGTGCCTCTCTGAACGGATGACCTCACTGGAGGTCAGTAAACGCAGCCGCCTGACATGAGCCATCCAAAATAGCACACAGGCTAAATAAAAGTCTGGTGAAAAGCTGGAGCAAATGAGGATAGTATTTCGAATGAACTGCCTAAAACCATCCAGCCAAAGAAACAGGGTGGGAGGGTGGAGAAGAGGTATTATTCTAAAATATGACATTCTTTATGTCTTGCTTATGATGCTCTGACATTTATTTCAGGATAGGAGTGCATAAATTCAACGTTGCTAGAGAAGTCGCTGGCTTGCCAATGTTTGCGCAAAGATACAGTATATTTGGCACAGGCTTAATTTGCCCTGCGCTTTTTCATGCTGAAGTTATTTAACCACGATTTGGTTGATAAACCGTAAGGGCTGAGTCCACACCACCCACCGAGTGGAAAAGACGCTGGAGACGTTGCACGGGAGGGTTTATAGGAGATGTCAATCTGGTTACTTTGACGAGGGAACTGAAGGCTAAAACATAGGAAGGACGGTTGCAGGAATTGGATAGGGATAGTCTAGAGAAAAGAAGGAGTAGGCATGATAGCAGTGTTCCAGTATTTGAGGGGCTGCCACAGAGAGAAAGGGGTTCAATTTATTTTCCAAAGCCCCTGAAGGCAGAACAAGAAACAATGGATGGAAACTAACCAAGGAGAAAAGCAACCTGGAATTAAGGAGAAACTTCCTAATAGAGAGAACAATCAACCAGTGGAAGGATTTGCCACCAGAAGTTGTGGGTGCTCCATCACTGGAGACTTTCAAGAAGAGATTGGACAGCCACCTGTCTGAAGTATCATAGGATCTCCTGCTTGAGCAGGGGGTTGGACTAGAAGACCTCCAAGGTCCCTCACAACTGTTCTGTTAGGCTGACTGACAGGCCCAACATGCTAAACCATTCCTCATCATTGACCAACCAAACCAAGCCATGAAAAAGGGAAACCAAAATGGACTTTCTTGCCTTGTCCTATTAGCCCAGCTCCTCTCCTTCCGTGGTTGGGAAAAGGTGAGGAGGCCAACCAGCCATGTTTTTCTGGATGGGGCAGCTGAAAACGTCTATATGTGTTCATAAATAATTTGAATATAAACAGCACACTATATTTAAGTAACACTAATTACCCCGTTGATTCCACGTAATTAACGTTTAACTGCGTTTTAATTTTCATGGGATTACACAGCTTGGCAGGGCAAGTCTCCTCCCTCCCCCTCCCCTCCCCCCTCGGGGAAAAGGTTCACGTCATAAAATCCCGTCGGATGTCCGTGTTCTCAAAGACGAGAGCTGAGAAGGGGCAACCCCTGCCAGGGCTTGCCTAAGCTGGCATGGACGGCATCTCAGGGCATGTTTTAAATTCAGTTTGGGGTGCTGGGCCACTGTGGGACCCCCAGAAGGCCCCCCCACCCAAGAGGCACCCTTCCTTCCCATCTGCCGAAGCAGGGAGGGGCAGCGCCTGCCCACCAGGTCCTCCCCCTCCTGGGCGTGTGTGGAGTAGCCACAGGGTGCCTCCCCTCCCCTCCGAGCAAGTGGGCGCTGAGAGAGCATTGGGCAAAGGGCTGTACAGTTTGCATCTCCATAAAAAAAGAGGGCTGGCGCCGCAGTTAATGTAATCAGTAAATAAATAAAGGAGGGCTTAAGCGTAGTGTACAGCAATCAGTTTAGAACTACAGGATAATTAACCCAGCAGGAGGCCGGAGCAGCCTATAGTCAGGTTTAAATGAGCGAGTTCACTTTCATTGAGGCAAACTTGCTCGACTCCCTGGGGAGCATCAGATACACCCAGAACAGTCTTGGCAAAAGGCCCTGAGAGGAACTACAGCGTGGGCCGCCAGTAAGCTCCCCTCCCGTCCCTCCAACACTCGAACCCAGACCAACCCTTGTCCTAGAATGGCACTGAGTCAGGGTGGCTTATTTTGTGAAATGCCTGCCGTTTCAGGACTCCGTTTCTCCACCACTCAAATGCCCCCCTCCCTAGACGGATTCTGCTTCTCCCTCCCCAAAGCCAAAGGTCCACACCAGTGGTGGGATTCTGATTTTTTTTTACTACCGGTTCCGCTTGGTGGGCACGGCAGAGGAAGGACACTGTAACATCTCCAGTCAGAGGTTGGGATTTGCTGGTTCTATGAACTACTCAAAATTTCCATTACTGGTTCTCCAGAACTGGTCAGAACCTGCTGAAGACCACCTCTGGTCCACACCATTCAAGAAAGCACCTTGCAAGACTCACCGAGGCTAAAACATAGGAAGAATGGGCATGGCTGGTCTAGTGGAAGACTGCATCCCTGGTCTAGGGGACAGAAGGACCAGCGGAGACAGGAGAGCAGCCTTCCAGTATTTGAGGGGCTGCCCCAGAGAGGAGGAGGGGGTCAAGCTATTTTCCAAGGCACCCAAAGGCCAGACAAGGAATAATGGATAGAAGCTGATCGAGGGGAGATTCAACCTGGAAATAAGGAGGAATTTCCAGACAGTGAGAACAATTAACCCATGGAACAGAAGTTGCCCTCAGAAGTTGTGGCAGCTTCATCCCTGGAGGCTTTCAAGAAGAGACTGGACTGCCACCTGTCAGGAATGGTGTCGGGTCTGCTTGGGTGAGGGGTTGTATTAGATGTCCAACAAGGTCCCTTCCAACTCTGTTATTCTTTTTAGAACTATGAGCTTGTTTACTCCATTCTCCATCCCCAGATCTGTCCATATATCTAGATCATTGACACAAAGCCAGTGAGGTTCTCCTTTGGATAATAAATCCATGATTCATGAGACAGACATGATCATGGGTGTTTTGACTTCTAGCTTTCTTCAGATGGAGACAGTGGGCAGAACTGACAGCCCTCCCGAGCAGAGGTCTCCAACCTTGGCAACTTTAAGACTTGTGGACTTCAACTCCTAGAATTCTGGGAGTTGGTCCACAAGTTTTAAAGTTGCCAAGGTTGGAGACCCCTGAATTTAGAGAATGTTTGGGACCTTCCAGCATTTCACCACTGGCCTCTGGTAATCCAGACCCCATGAAAAGATGGCCACGGATGAGTATTGACATTCCTTTCCAGCTGCAATAGGGGACTAGCATCTGACCATATTTGGAATGGCCTATGGCAGCATTTCTCAACTTTGGTCACTTGAAGATGGGTGGACTCCAACTCCTAGAACAACCCCAGCTGGGGCATTCTGGGAGTTGAGGTCCACCAATCTTCAAGTGGCCAAAGTTGAGAAACACCACCGTAGGCCATCCATTCCTGGAACCACAGCCATGCTCCAAGCTTCGGGTGCAACAGAATTTGTGTCTTGCCTAGTGAAAATTTGGGGTGTTGGAGCAAAGGGTTTTGTTCATCACACAAAGCCTTTGTTGGACTTGGCTTTGTTTTTAGGACCTGGTCTGGATCAGTCCCGTTTCTGGTTTGGTGGGCAGATTTATGGCTTAGATTAGAAGACCTGAACTAGGCTACCATGGATCGTTCAACTAACCAATAGTTGTGGCTTGGTGTGGTGTATAAAGCTGGTCAGGGGTGGGATTCAAAACTCCCAGCAACCGGTTCACTGCCCAGTTGCTGGATGGGCGTGGCCTACTGGAACTTCTGGGCGGGCCATTTTTCGCCTTCCCCAGAGTCCGGAGGCTTCCCTCAGGCCTCTGGGAGGGCGAAAACGGCCTCCCCTGGGCTCCGAAGGCCCTCGGAAGTTGGAAACAGGCCTCTTTCTGGACTTCCAGAAGGCCCATTTCCCCCCTCCCAGAGCCTCCGCATGGATCCTGCCCTTACCTGCATCGAAAATGGGCCGTGTGGAGAGTCCTGGCAGGGGTGGGGCAGGCAAGGCCAGCCAATTGGTTCAAATACCCATTCGGTGAACCAGGTGCAAATTTAACATCCGGTTCACCTGAACCAGTCCAATCTCTCTCTCTTTCTCTCCTCCAGCAGCCAATCCTGGATTGGTTTTTTTTTGGCAAGGGGAAGTGAGGAGAAGATAAATTCAGCTCAATGACATCATAAATTGACTCACAGATTACTCCTCCATCCCAGCGATGAAAGTGCAAAGAATAAAAGAAAACAACGAGCCACTAGCATCAACGACTGAATTAACTTTATTGTATTTTTTTTCCTAACTGCAGATTCAAGATATACAACTGAACATTGCTATTTTCCTTATGAGACTTATAAATAAAAATACAAAAAATGTCCACTACAAAAAAATCTACTGTTAGTAGGATGTAAAAAATATTCTCTTTGCTATAGAAGGCACAAACTTCACTTAGTGACAAATGGAGAGAAAAAAAACCTGCAGCAATACATCGTTTTTTTTTTTTTTTGAGGGGGGGGAAACTCCTTTTGTTGTGTTTTTTCCCTCCTTTGCCAGAAAACACGGCAGGTTTACAGAGAACGCTCCTGTGCCTTACAGAATAGATGCAGGAGGAGAGAATGGCAACTAGAAAAGGGACACCACAACTTTCTTTGGGGGCGGGGATGGGGGGAGAACTGATTTATTGTGTGTGTGTGTATGTGTGTGTGTGTGTTTTTAAATGCGTCTAAGACTCTAGAGAAAGCTTATAACAAGACGCACAAGCTGCACTGCAAAGGAACTAACAGAAAAGCACTTTGTACAGGGAAAAAAATATATATACATAACACAGTACTTGAAAAATCAACTAAATAACGACAACGACAACAACAACAAAAAAATAACTGGCACCTTCTTAAGTCAGGCTAGCAGGAGGTGCTGAGGTAGACCGAGCCAGGACAGCAATAATAAAAAAAAAAAAACAGGATTTCTCTTTTAACATGAAGCGATCAAACTGGCACTTTTAACCGTGACAACATGAAGAGATAAGACAGAAAACACAACAAGTGAAGAATAAGCTTTAAATTTGCTTGGTCCAGAAGGACAAAATTGGTCTTCAGTGCTATATATAGATATACATATATATCTGAAATCTATGAACATCCATGGAGATTAGGCATGGCTTCTGAGGCCCCCCCCCCCACAAAAACCATGACTCTTCTAAACACGATGCCCAACAAAATACTGAGATGTGTGTCAAGAAAATGACAGCCCTGGGCTGAGGGAGGTCATGGTAAGGGGAGAGTGAAAGCTTGCACAGATATGCAGCCCTTGGCCCTCTTCTGCCCACCCCAGCCAACCCCAGCCTTCTCTGCCAAAAACCCTTGGCATCCATCAAGGGAGAGCAGCCTTTAGAGACTGGAGGGCGGGGTCAGCATGAAGTGGGCGGGGCAAGGAGAAGAATTCCATTGGATTATCTGGAATTGAAGTGAGACCCGCTTAAAGCGTTGAAGTTGCCCATTGACTAGGCTTTATATTAATTCTCTGCCGCTGCCAAGGAGTAAGGCTTGGCAGCTTTGGCATGGGCTCCAAGTTGTGCAAGTCAGTGTTGCTGTGAAGCAGAACACAGCCCTGTGGGGTGGAAGAGGGCGGGCAGGAGTGCAACATGGCCCGGGCACCCAGTCTTGCACCAACGGAGTCCCTTCTATCAGTGCCAGGGAACCGTGGGCCGAGAATTGCAAGGGTGGGGGGCGCCAGAATTTTGTCATCGAAGAATAAAGATGGGGCAATAATACCATGACATTCCTTAGCTAGCAAGTCCCCCCCTCAGCCCCCCCCAAGGTACCAAATCATTAATTAAGAAAGCACTGCAGCATTTTATTCCTCTTTTCTTTTTCCTCTCCAAAATGCGCAGAAATCAACACACACACCACACACACACAAACACACTCCTTTTCAGCCACAAAGCTTGACAAAAAGAAAAAGCTATTTTTTTTCCAAAGTTGTGCTGAGGATCGTACTATGAAAGCCGCCCTGGTCTTGTTTCCCACCACAAAGAAGCCACAAAGTTATATTTCTCCATCGGACGGACACGCACGAAACACACACACACAGATACACACACACACACACACCGGCAAGGGTTTGTACACAATAACTGTACTGCTTTCAATTTCTGAAATGTAATCCCAAAGCAACAATCACAGACAGCCAGGAATATATACTTGCAAAGGGAAGCCAAATCAGACCCACGGAAGGAAGGGGTCGGCGGGAGGAAATGGCCACACGCTGTAAGGCGCTCAGATCGGGGTGCCAGAACAGCAGCCGGTTAAGGGATCAAAGGAAGAGAGGAGGGGACCACCCCTGGGGCTCTAGCCCTCTGAAGCCCCCCCCAAAATTCTACCTGGTTTGTGCAGGTCCCGTTTCGTGACTCCCCCTCTTGTAGCACCAACCCTGTCACTGGCCAAGCCACCTTGGATGAAGCCAAGCAATGGCAGAAAGCCAGCCATCCTTAAGAGAGGGAGGGAGGGAGGGAGGGAGGCAAGTGCCAAGAGGCCGGCCACCCTCTGCTCCCCAAAACCAGTGGCGTATCCTTCCCACCCACCCCTCTCCAACCTGTCCTCTCCAAGGGTCCCACCAAGAAACCCTGGATCCCAAGTGTGCTTTCCCCACCCCGAGTGGATCACCATCTGATCTGGCAAACTCTTTACAACAATACTGCATGGATTTATTATTTAATACTAGGTTTCCAATGCATACCTGCAGACGCAAACGTATTCCTGTTCACATTGACAAAGGGAAGGAGGGGGACCACATCCTGCTTGACACAGAGACTAACAAAGGTTACAAAAATATTACACTTTTGAAATAATTTATCAGTCCAACACTTTTAGCTTGGGGAGGGGCGGGGAAGAGAGGAAGGCTCCTCAAACACCTCCCCGCTCCCTGTTTTAAAAAGACAACATCCAACAAAGTTGGGGCCACATCAGAAGGGCCGGTTGCAGGGGCCGCTTCCAACGAATGTCACAATGGTACATTTACTGCATATTGTCCATGAAAAGATCTGCGTTGAATGTTGTCATTTCTCTCTCTATTTTTTCACATTATAAACAAAACTCTACTTAACTATTCACATATTCAAGTTTAACTGGTTTATTTTTCTTTTCTTTTCTCTTTACCAAATTGCTAAAGGTTTCACTAAATTTTCCACTCTCTGGACTTACAAGGACATAGAGCAGAAGACCCCAAACTTGACAACATTAAGACTTGTGGATTTCAACTCAAGTTGACTTCAAGGTGAAGTCCACCAGTCTTAACGTTGCTAAGTTTGGAGACCTCTGACATAGAATCTCTTTTATCACTCTTTCTCTCTCCCCTCACCCCGTTTTTAAGGCCTTCAGTATTTTCCACCATGGAGGAAGGATCAGGGTCAGATTTTAGGAGGGAAAATGTGCGGAGCAACAGGACAGAGATAGATCGCTTAAAATTCTTCCATCTACACCAGCGAGTCTCAATCATGACCACTTTAAACTATATGGACTTCAGTTCCCAGAATTCCCTAGCTAGTATGGGGAATTCTGGGAGTTGGGAGTCGAAACCGCTTAAAATGGTCAAGGTTGAGCCACATAGATCTGCACTTCCTTTGCTAAACATTCCCCCCCATGTATAAAAGCAGCTAAATGACAAAATAAAATGTACAATTTGCAAATATAAAGCATGAGATGAGAACTGAAGTGAAATTTACAAAGCCACCTGCCCCACAAATATTGCAAAAACTGTGCTTCTGTAACTGCCAAATTACAAAAAAAGAAAAACAATCATAGGAACAAGAAACTTAACAATAACAACAACTTAAAAAGAGGTAGCTTTTCAAGATCATCTCTGAACCAGGTCAGGCTGGATCATAAAAACAAACATCAATTTTGGTAGTAACAACAACAATAATAATGCACAATCAATACGAAACAAGGAGGTTGGCATGGAGAGCAACGTCCATGGGGTTTTTTTCGGCTGTGTTTGGACACGGGTGCAAACTCTCCTTTCCAGCCCTGCCTGGCAGCCTTTTCAGCAATGAACTCCCAGCTCGTCCCACCTCCCTTCCCCCAGAAAGCCAACTCAAAGAAGCTCATGAGGTCACAAGAAACCGAGGTCATTTCAAGTACAATGTGCGAAAATGAGGGGGGCAAAAATCATCAAAATGAAAGCAAAGACACAACGAAGACGGAAGGCAGCTGCATTCCCCTCTCAGTTGCGATGGCGACAGAAGTCCGGGCAAGAAGGGCCTCCAGAGAAGTCTTGATGGGACGGTGTTCAATGGGGCAGGAGGGGAGGGGGCCAAGAGAGAAGAGAAAGAACCTCTCCCCATGGTTGAAGGCACCAAGGGTCTAGATGGAGAAGCAAGGAAGCCTCAAGCCACTTGCCAGAGCTTCAAGTGGGCGGAGGGATGCCTTTTCAAACTAAGAAGGGGCGTCCCAGGAGAAGGAATCGAGGGAGGGGGACAAGTGAAAATCTCAACTGGGGTGAATTTTGATTGCACTTAAATCAAGGGCATGAAGTCCACTCGACAGTTGTTCTTCCAGACCTGTATTCCTTCCTTCCTTCCTTCCTTCCTTCCTTCCTTCCTTCCTTCCTTCCTTCCTTCCTTCCTTCCTTCCTTCCTTCCTTCCGCCAAATTGCAATTTGGTGGCTATTTTGGGAATCTAAGGTTTTTGGAGGGGAAAGGGAGAAGTCCCAGGAGCAGAAAGAAGGGTGAGCTGGAAGAGAGTCCTGGAGGTGAACTCCACAACCAAAAGATAGGCCTATATAGGAACTGTTCATCCTCTTGGCAATGTTGCTATGTGCAAAGCAGAAACAGAAGCGCCTCCCTAGAAGAAAAAATTGGGGACACGAAAGATGGTTACAAGGTGGACACGTTCTGCTTGCTGATGCTTGTAAGGTGGACACTCAGGACAAATGGCTCTCTAGACTCTCCAATAAGCCCAGGTGGCTGCCAGGAGACATACCTGTACAGAGACAGCATTAGCTCCTACATCTCTGGGAATTGGTCTTCCACCCTTCTGAGAAGAGGAAATGGCGCTTCAATGGGACTCTCAACTTTGGGTCAGACCTGCCCAGCCAATTTATCTGGCCACTAATGATGTACAATGTGCAGAAAAGGCACAAGGCCGAACCTGCCCTGCCTCTTTAGCCTGCCCATCCCCACATTTGCTAGGCAGAGATCAGGATATTGGTCCTGGGCAGAAGGAAGATCCAAGCTGAACCTTGGACAGCTCCATGGACCAAGAAGGTTGCTCCATGTGCAGAAGTCAAGATTGCAAGGAGTTCTCCACACTGCACACCTCAAACCCAGGTACCAGGATCAGCTACAGGTGGTCAGAGTCTTCAGACAACCCATCCCCATGAATAATGGAAGTTGTGTCTGGGTTGGTTTCCATCCACTGATGGATAGGCTCTCTCCAGCTTCATGTGAATGGAGCTGAGACTTCCATGGACTTTGTCTTCTGGCTATGACAAGAGGAAGGAGTGAGACCGAGGCTGTTGACCAGGAGAAAGCACAGCCCTTTGACCCCCATGGGAGTCAATGGGGAAGGGCTGGAGAATAGGGGCTCCGCAGAGCTCCCCAAAGCCTCAGAGGGTAGGATCGGGGGCCTTTCTAGCAGCCGCTGGGTTTCCCCTAAGCCTTGTCATTTGGATTTCTCCTCTGCTCGGACATGGCCGACCATCCAATCTGGCCAATGTGCAAACTGATGCTGCCTCTCTCCTCCTCCTCCTCCTCCTCCTCCCTCTCTCCCTTCTCGCTTCAAAAATAAATAAATAAAAAATAAATGCATAGAATGGTCTTTGGTCAGAAGAAAGGGGCGCAGTTCCCAGGGAATAACTGGAGGCCAATTCTGAGCACATCTTGGGGAGGGGGTCTCGTCCTTTGAGGCAGTAACTCAACATTTCAGCCACCAAGGCCAAAACGTGACCGGTTGAATCGATGAGAAAAGGGTTGGCACTGTGGGCTCTGATGCTCTCCTGTAGCAGACACCCCCCCCCCAGGATACCCCCTGCTCTTCCTCGCTCTTCTCAAGCAACTGCCAGGAGGGACCTCGGGTGTCCCAAGGCAGCTGGCACCTTCCCCACAGCTGTGGCGCCACAGATCTCCTTGGCTGTTCTGCTCCCTAGCAGTTCCATCTCTCCCAGGCAGGTCCTTGGATTTGGCAGCTAGGCCTCCTCCCAAAAGGACCAGGGAGGACGGTGTGTGTGTGTGTGTGTGTGTGAATTTGGGGAATCGGCTGGATGCCTGTGCAGAAAACTGCATCCTGCTGTGGATGTGACTTCCAGGAGGGCCACGGGTGTGTTAAGGATGAGCATTGGAGCAAAATAAAGGGAACCCAGTAGAGACTCCTCATGGCGCTACAACTCCAAGGGTTCTTGGGGAACCAAGGCAGCAGCTCAGGGGGTTGACTGGATCTCAGCTTACACCCCGACAGAGAGAAATTAGCCGTCCCCCCGCAGGAGCCCCAGCAGCCACGAGGCAGCCCCAGGGGACACGGCCACCACGTGAGACAACTTCACAGCTGGCCAGGGCTGGAGATGGGTTGAGGGGGATGCTCCTTTGGGGGGATTCTTTGAGGGCCCCCAACGGGGTCTCCTCCCTCTCCCTCGTATCTCCCTGCCCCACCCGCTCCTTGCAGCCTTAAGGACAATGAAGCTGGAAAAGGAGGGGCCAGCACACACCCAAAATCAAAATGAGAAAGAAAATGGGGAGGGGGTGAAAAAGGGAGCCGTGGAGGGGTGGGGGTTGGTTCTGTCCAGTCCTTTCCAGCTTCTCTCCTCCTCCTCCTCCTCCTCCCGTCAGACATAGCACAGGTAGAGATAGGTCTTCTCTATCCTCCAATCGGCCGGGATCTCCTCCGGTTTGTGGCTCTTCATGTGCTTCTGCATGGCGGAAAGGCTGGGGCAGTACTCCAGGCAGATGGTGCACTGGTAAGGGGAGGCTCCATTGTGGGTCCTGAGGTGCTTGATCATGGCGGAGTAATCTCGGGACCGCTGGTGGCAGAGTTTGCACTCAAAGGGCTTCTCGCCTGCGGAGGGGGAGAAGGAGGAGAGGGGAGAGGAGGAGGAGGAGAAAGAGAAGGAAGAGGGAAAGCAGAAAAGAGGGAGGAAAGGGGAAAAGAGGAAAGAGGAAGGAGAAGGAGGAAGAGGGAGGAGAAAGGAGAGAGGAAAGGAGATGAGGAGAAGGAAAAGAAGGAGGAGAAGGAGAAGAAGGAGAAGAAGAAGGGGAAGGGGAAGAAGAAAGGAGAGAAGAAAGAGGAGAAGAAGGAGAAGAAGAAGGGGAAATAAGAGAGGAAAGCGGAGGAGGAGGGGAAGGAGGAGAAAGGAAGAAAAAGAAGGAGAAGAAAGGGAAGGAGAAACAAGGAGGAAGAGGAGGAGGAGGAAGGGGAATCATGGGTGGGTGGGGGTGTTTCAAGTTATTGCAACAGTGCAGAGGGAACCCTTTTCCTGGAAACACCCCCCTCCCCGAGCTAGGGACATGGCAGTCAGAGTGAGAATGGCCACCTGGTCTCGGGCCTTACGTGGACTAGTCGGGGGCTACTCCTTGCCTTCCCAGGCCGGAGCCTCCCCCCAGAAAGCCCCTCCAGATACCGAAAGGCTGCAGCTGCACGAGAGCCAAGGGGGCTTCCTTCAGTGCAGTCATTAAGGGCCTGGGCTTCTCCTCGGTATCAATACCCCTTCCGTGCCCAGGCAGAGCAGATAATGAAGTAATGAACAGAAAAAGCAATCTGAATATCGACCTGCTGTTTACAAAAGCTGCCGGCTCACAGCGCCCAACGCCGCCATGCACAAGCCACCCGAGGGTGTGGGGAGGGGGCAGGGCTGGAGGTCCCCTTACCCGTGTGGACCCTGTAGTGGGTCTCCAGCTGATGCTTCAGGCTGAATTTCTTCCCGCAGCCGTTGCATTCGTACGGCTTCTCCCCAGTGTGGATGCGCTTGTGTCCTTTCAGAGTGCTCTCGTCTCGGAAGCAGCTCCCGCAGAATTCGCACTCGTACGGATGGTCACCTGCAGCCAAGACAGGTGGCGGGGGGGTCAGAGGGAGGCCCATCTGCGGCCAAGGGACCAAGTCCACCAGGGCCCAGGGGATACTTGTAGCTCAGGGTTCAAATGAGGGGGTCCCTGGTGCTCTCTGACCTTGGTTGTTTGCTTACTGACGTTTTATGACCCAACTAGGGAACATCATCAGAGCTAGTCACTATGTTACTAATGATGTTACCTAGTTTGGGTAACAAAATGTCTGTGAGAAAACAACTAAGCTCAGAGAGCACCAAGGACCCCTTAGTCCTCCTCCTCCCCTTCCCCTTCCTCTTCCTCTTCTCCATCTTTCTCCTCTTCCTCCTTTCCACAAACCCCACACTTCCTTCCAGGGGTGGGATTCAAATTTTTTAACAACAGATTTTCTGGGTGTGGCTTGGTTGGTGGGCATGGCTTGATGGTCATGTGACTGGCTGGGCATGGCCAACTCAATATCACTCACATCGAGGCATGCATCTCCTCGCCTGGCCTCTCATGACTGTGGGGATGCTGCAACAGTCGTAAGTGTAAAAAATGGTTATAAGTCACTTTTTTCAGTGCCATTGTAACTGTGCATGGTCACTCCACACAAGCAAAGTACCAGCAAAGGAGGGGAAAAACACTCCAGAGAGGTTCCTGAGACAGGAAGTCTAGTCCTGCCAAGAACGTAATAAGGGTTAACGGAGAGGCAGTTTCTGTAAGCAACCCCAGAATGTTTCCTTCCTGCCTTCCTTACAGGATTAGTCCAGGAATTTCTTCTAACAACCGATTCTCTGAACTGCTTAGAATGTTAACAACCGGTTCTAGCGAACAGGTGCGAACCGGTAGAATTCCACCCCTGCTTCCTTCTATGATGATGTTACCTAGTTTGGCTAATGAAACGTCTCCAAGAAAACAACGCAGCTCAGGGAGCACCGAGGGTCCCTCGGACTTTTAATACTAAGTAATCAACTTAAAATTGAAACCTTTCTTGTGCAATGAATACTTGGAAGCAATCTGCAATGGTTCTTTATTCAGAACGTTATTATACTCAAATTGGGGTAGAAAAGACAAACCATTTTATGCTTGCAATATTGACATCCCAAATTGTAACTAATAGGGATGGCCGTACTCCCCCCCCCCTTTCTTCTTTATCTGCAACAATCTAAGTTTATCTAAGTGGTAAAATGCCAATAATTTTCAATTAACGTTGTAAAAACATCGCTGTGGTGAAAATAATACACCTCAGGTTTTATAAAAACGTCATTAAAAAGGGGGTAAAAAATAAGGTCCACCCTGAAGATCCAGAAGCCAAGGTGGTTTCCTGGGGTCAGAAGCTGATCATGCGCTCAGGAGGTCCCCAAGAGGGATGGAGATGTGTCTCAGTAGGCCTTTGAGTACAAGGTGGTGTCCAAACAATTGTAGGATGGAAACATGAGAGAGAGAAAAATAATCCTGGCCAACTTTAAGGAATGTCTTGTCTTCTCCTGGAGATAGACCTCATTTCTGGAGTAGCCAATCAACAGGTTGTGGAATAGGGAGAGTTTTTTCCACCCAGGGATGTTGGTTCTTGTGGTGTCTTCTGCTGCTCTCCATCCAGGCAGCTGCCCAGTAGAACTTCTCAGGGAATTGTTGACCCCCTTCAGCTTATTTCTGGTGACCGTTGCTGAGAAGTTCCAGACTGTGACCGCCAATCTCTCCCTTCCAAATCCCAGGATCCCGTCCTCAAGGAGTGGGGTGGGGGGAGGCGAAGGAGGAAGTGAGCAGCTTCATCTCCTTCTCCCTCCCTTTTAAAAAATATTTATTACAGAAGCTGAATGGGAGGACAATAAAGATAGATTGATCACCCCAGACTTTGTTCATGAATATTTAAATATTGCTGATTTGTCTTGTCAGTGTAATTACAACCTTCTCCAGGCTCGGCAAATCCGACGGCCACAAGTTTATGGTAAAGAATGGCCCCACTGTATTGCACTTGTCCCACTGCAGATGTGCAGAGCCGCCAAGCGTGTAATGCTGCTCCCATTTCATACATTTGCCTCCGCTGCTGAAAGCTTAAGTCATCCACAATGACCTACGCTTTTTCATTATCCCCATGTCAAACCCAACTCGTGCCTGAGCATAAATTCTCCGCCTTGTTATAGACTCGCAGGCGGCCGCCTCCACTTCCTCGGGCCCAGGAAATTCGGCTCCCTTTCTGCCCTCCCTCCAGCTGCTTCACAATTACACCCCACACAACACAACACACACACATACACAGAGGCCTTTAGGCACAAATTCTCTAAAATTAGAACCCTCTAGGCATCTGTTTCTTCTTCTTCTTCTTCTTCTTCTTCTTCTTCTTCTTTTTCTTCTTCTTCTTCTTCTTCTTCTTCTTCTTCTTCTCCTCCTCCTTCTCCTCCTCCTCCTCTCCTCTTCCTCCTTTCCTCCACCTCCTCCTCCTCTCCTCCTCCTTCTCTTCTCCTTCTCCTCCTCCTCCTCCTCTCCTCCTCCTTCTCCCCCCACCTTCACCTCCTCTTCCTCCTCCTCCCCCTCCTCCTCCTCCCCCTCCTTTCTTCCTTCTCCTCTCTTCTCCTCCTCTTCTCCTTCTCCTCCCTTCTCCTCTCCTCCCACTCGTTGCTTCTGAAAAAGCTGCCCTGTTTCTCTATTTCAGATACCAAACCAAACCTAGTTTGCAGAAGAGGAGAAGAAGTAGGTTCCGGAGCAGAGCAAGGAAAGGCAATAGAATTTGTTGGGTTTGGAATGAAGACCCAATGCTGGTTCTCCGATAACTAGAGATGCTTCCTTGGATTCTCAGCCTCAGTTTTCCCCCTTGTAAAATGGGGCTGGCTTCGACTCACTTTCTAGGTGCAGGCACACCTGATTCCATGTGGCTGTAAAGACTCTGGAATTCTGCTTCTACAGGGTGAGGTTGGGAAAGTCAAGATGGAGGCTGCAACTGGGGGATGGAAACTTCCACCCAGGTTTTACTCTACACAGGACACGATGCCCTGTGTGATACCCGTCACATGGCCATCACACCTGGCATTTTAAAACCACTTTCTAAGCTCACTCCTGCCTCTGCTGCTGTTGCCCTTCCCTAGTTTCAAGGCTGTTTGTCATCTTAAACTCCTTATTCCTGGAGAGAAGAGGCAAAGAAAGGCACACACACACCAACACAGCCACACAGATGCAAACTCCCCACGCAGCCTCCACTGCGCATCTCTGTCGGGAGTGACAACGGATCTGTCAAATTAACGTTTCAAAGGAAGCCACCTCTGAGCATAGATGGGGCTCAGCTGCCTCTCCCAACAGCTCGCCTTGGGTGCGAAGCTTCCCAAAGGGCTCAGAAGCCGTTTCCATTCCCAGCTTGGGCTTCTTAAAATGGGCTCCCTCGGCTCCACCAGGGGCCAATATCCCGTTTGGAAACTCCAAGGAAGCGGGCTAGTCCCACTTGTTCAGGGGTTTAAACCTGGCCTCTCCCGGTCTAACCAGTAACAGTTGGCTTTAGACAAGCTTCTCAAAAGCAGGAAACCGGGGCTCGAGCCTTTGTCTACTGGACACAAAACCCCTGATTGTTTTCTGTTTTCTTTTTGAAAAAGAAAAATCCAATTTATGGCTCGTTGATTCACTTTGCAAGGCCGCTTAATGAGGTTGACATTAAGTCCAGGACAAGTGGGACTAATTACAGCCCCCTCTGACTGGCCGGCTGCACCTGGGACCCCGTCTCTGCCCCCTCTCCTCCCGCCCCCCCCATCTCTTGTTACCTGGTGGGCTGGTTAGCCAGGGAGGCTGCCAAGCCCCAAAGCGGGAGCCCAGCCCTTGCCGATACTGCAGCCGCCTTGTTTGATTACTCAACCAGCCACGGGAATCAGGGATCGGTCAGTACCAGAGGCTGCCTGGCCTGTGCCCCAAGGGCAGCTGCTGCTGATGCGAACGATGCCACTCCGGAAGCAAAGGGGGTTGGGGGAGACGGAGGAGGAGTCGGCATGCAGGAGGCAAAGGGGGCTGCAGTGCCACAGGTGCAGAGAGCCCCAAGGCTGCTTTTGGGAGGACAGCGGTCCGGTCCGGGACATCATACCCTTCACACACTCACTCTCTTTTTTCTCTCTTTCCCTTCTTTCCTTCTTTCCTCCCTCCCTCCCTCTCTTCCTTCCTTCCTTTCGTTTTCTTTCTTCTTTCCTTTTTTCTCCTTCCTTCTTTCTTCTTTCTCTTTTTTTTCTTTCTTTCTTCTTTTCTTTTTTCTCCTTCCTTCCTTCCTTCCTTCCTTCCTTCCTTCCTTCCTTCCTTCCTTCCGTTTTCTTTCTTCTTTCCTTTTTTCTCCTTCGTTCCTTTTTCTTTCTTTTTTCTTCTTCCTTCCTTCCTTCCTTCCTTCCTTCCTTCCTTCCTTCCTTCCTTCCTTCCTTCCTTCCTTCCTTCCTTCCTTCCTTCCTTCCTCCCTCCCTCCCTCCCTCCCTCCCTTCCCTTCCCTTCCCTTCCCTTCCCTCTCTCTCTCCCTCTCTCTCACACACAAATGTGATTTGTGCTAAAACTGGCTGGTGCATCTGTTATGATTAGGCTCAGCCGAGCCGTGCCCGCTGGTGCTGCAGCAGCTGTGGCATCTCCTGGATTGAGCCCTTGCACAATGCAGAGACACAATTCAAAATGGTCAAATCTGATCAGATCCTCGTCCAGGAAGCTGGAGCAGAGAATGAACAAATAGATTCTACTCCTTGAAATCACTTCTTTTTAAAAAGAGCTCACAGCATCCTGTGATATTTTGGGACAGTGTCTTCTGAGGACAAGTCGGCAACTCAAATGAAGCACCCATCAACAGCAGGAGAACTTTTAAGGTCAGCTTTGCTCTTTCTGTATTATTTGCAGCAAGGAAGGGCGAACCCCAATGGGCCAAATTAGCATCCTGCCCCACATCCAAGCGAGCACACAGGCCTTCCCCTTTGGTGAGAAGCGACAGTTGGCCAAGCCCATGTTTCCCAAACTTGGCAACTTGAAGATAGGCAGACTGCAACTCCCAGGATTCCGTGGCCAAGGGATATTTGAAGGAGAAGCCTGGGTAGAGCGATGCGCCATGTGCTGCTCACCAGATAATTCACCCTCACCCTCTGCAGCCCTGCCAATTCCCTGCCCGTCACTGCCTGGGGGCGTTTCTCAGGGGCCTCACCCTGCTTACCTGTATGTGAGCGAAGGTGCCTTTTGAGGGCCGTGTGGCTGGGGAATGTGCGGTTGCACTCGCTGCAGATGTAGCTTCTCACGCCAGCGTGCACCTCCATGTGCTGCTGCAGGGCTGTCTGCGTTTGGAAGCGCTTCCCACAGAGCAGGCAGAAGACGGCCATGTCCGAGCCTGGAGGAAGAGGGGAAGGGAAGGTCACCTCCAGAAGAAATGCCTGGGCGGGTGGGCAGCAGGTCTGCACCCCCAAACACCCCCATCTCACTCCACTCCCTGTATCTAGGACATGGGCCACAGGGCCAGGGAAAGGGAGGCAGAGGCCAAACTGGCCCTCGGCCACGATTTCCTACCTGGGCTGAAGAGCAAAGCCAATCAGGAAGGCTTTGCAAATTAGCTTGCAATCATGACCTATCTATCATAATTTCTTCTAATTTGGACAATTTTGGGGGAAAGGATGAGAATTATGCAGGGATCAGGCAGGTTTTCACAAATCTATGCAGAGATTTTCTGTCATTCAAGAACCTCTTCTCTCCAGGGTTGGTCTCCATCCATCATGCAGAGACCATGGCCGGTTTCTCTCTTGGGAGAAATGAAATTATGCAAACTTGACTCAAGAGGACATTCAGCATTCGGAGTTTTCATCTCTTTAGTTGTCTGTCTTTGTGTCCATCTGTCCATCCATCCATCCCACCATCCATCCCACCATCCATCCATCCCACCATCCATCCATCCCACCATCCATCCATCCATCCATCCATCCATCCATCCATCCATCCATCCATCTGCCTACTGCTTGTTTTACAGCAAGGAATACAAGCAAGTTTTCTTCAGGCAACTTCCTTGCCAAAAACTATAGTAGCGAAGGTTGTGACTTTTAATATATTGAATTCTATCAAAGGCAACAATCAAAGGAACTTATTAACTAAACATCCCCCTCTCTCTAATGAAACCTGATTATTATACTAGTTAGGGAGCAAATTAGAATAGAATAATATAAAATGAAACAGTAGGTAAATTAAAGAGAGAGATGGAAAATAAGACATATTCATAGGGTAGATGTGTAATTTCACCATCTGAAATTGAGAAGAGATGGTTTCTCTAATGGGCTTCCCACATATCCACAGGCAAACCAGAGATTATTTTGAAAATGTAATTTTTTAAAAAATAACAATAACCATTGGTGGAAAAACTTCTGCACTTAACTCCAAAAGAATCAGGACTTTTTTCTCGCGACTCTCAAAACCTGAACTCCCAAATATTCTGAAAATTATCTTTCTGGGGTGGATGGGCAGGGCCCCCCATCTTGGTCTCCCATGGTTTGGGGCAATCCAGGACATCATTCTCACTGCCAGCTCAGCACAACCTCCGACAGCTTCCACACCAATTGTGCAAGGGTGCCTGGACGTGTTCACTCACCAAAAGGATGAGGGTCAGTGGGGGGATTCCATTTTTTTTACTACCAGTTCTGTGGGTGTGGCTTGGTGGGTGTGACAGGGGAAGGTTACTGCAAAATCCCATTCCCTCCCCACCCCACTAACCTGCTTTGCAGCTCCGTTCTCCTGGGCAGGGCAATCAAAGGAGATCCAGCCACTCAGCTGGGACTCAATGGGAGGCAGAGAATAGATGGGGGCGGGGCCAGTCAGCGGTGGGATTGGCTGGTTCTCTGAACTACTCAAAATTTCCGCTACTGGTTCCCATGAACTGGTCCAAACCGGATGAATACCACCTCTGGTGAGGGTCAACATTTTGACTTCAGTCTCCTGCTTATGAACCCTTGAAGAAACCCCAGCCACTTGACACAAGACTCTTCTCCGGCCAGTGTCCACAGAGGTGACCAAATTCTCCCATCCACATGTCAGTTTTGACACATGGCCAATACGGAATGACCCGTAAGGCTCATTTCTTTCACTTGAGGCATCGTTCAATGCCTTGAAACGTATCAAACAGTAAAAGTCAGATCACCCCGGCAAGAACGAAGCGAGCAAACGGCGGCTTCCGAAAGGCCCTTTCGGAGCAAGGTGGAAAATAAAATGATCTAGAAAATTATCCGAGCAATTCATTAGCAGCAGCACAACATGGCAAGGGATATGGTGCGCTGCCTTGAAAGAACGAAAGGAGGTGGGGGGGTGGGGAGAGAAAATGAGAGGCAATTGGGACTTCATTTGCATGCCAGAAATGAACTGTCCATGATTAGCTTTGCAAGGAAACCAGGGTGTGGGGGGAGCGATGCCAATTGCCTTCATCACGAAGGCTAAATATGCTTCCATGCAGAATGCGGGTCACTCCAGGAAGGAGCCCAAATGCAGAGCTGCTGCTACTACTGAGTAATGTCCTTTTGGTCCAGAAAAGATTTCTCCCCCCACACCTAAAAAAATTGGCAACACATTTCAGGAACCAATTCCCAGGGCATCCAGTGAAAGGAAACCACGCGGGATGGGGAGGGGAGCTCTCCCTTCCAAGGTTTTGGCCATGCCAAACCTTTCGGCGTTTCTACGCATCCATTTCTCGCTTGCGAGGTGGAATTTGGTTTTTGAGAGAGGACACCGTGGTGTGTGAAGCTACGTAGAGTGATACAAATTAATGCAGATAATCAGAGTTGGAAGGGACCTTGGAGGTCATCTAGTCCTACCCTCACACCTGCCCAAGCAGGAGACTCTAAACCATTCCTACAGATGGCAGTCCAATCTCTTCTTGATCTTTGCCTCCTTCTGATCAGGTAGGTTTGGGAAGGAGGAAGGGCTGGGTTGGGGACCACAGCTGTGGCAGCTTCATTTGCAGCCAAGGAGGTGTAATCTCGAGGGGGGGGCTTGCGAAGGCAACCCAAAGACCCCTCTCATAGTCAGCTGTGGAGTTATGCCTGAAGCGGGACTAGAACTCACAGTCTCCTGGTTTCTAGCCCAGAGCCTTAAAAAAAAAAATCTACAGAGGACTTTAAGGTGTGCTTGATGTGCCAAAGGCCCCAACTGGCTTTCTAAGACAGGCCAACTTGAGACTCCTGGAGGAGCTTGAAGACACTCCACTCCTGCAAAAGCCACCGGGAGGGCTTCAGAAATCAGGGAGCCTGGGATGGGGGGGGCGGGCTGCTCCTTCTCTTCTGGGCCTTTGCACGGAGCTGCTTATGAAGCTGCACACGCCGGAGGTTGCCGGCAGAGCTTTTGGCAAGAACACCTCGGGGATAAGTACTTCCTGATGCCGATGAAAGCCCAGATCCTTCCTCTCGCTCTGACACAGCCACGCGCCTCGGGAGCTGATCCAACCTGAGCGCCAGCAAAGCCGCCCCTCTCTGCTCACACCTGCACTGGCTTCCATCTCAATTGGAGCCCGGGAGGGGGAGGGGCCCTGCTGGAGCCGGTCCCAGGTGCGCACACCTTCCCGGCTGCAAAGCTCTCATTATCTTGCGTGGCAAACGCCAACTTCCTCGTGGAGAAGGACCTCTAAATAGACCCTGGCTTCCTCAGGGTGGCAATTTGTTAAGCGGCAGGGCAGGCAGGCGAGTGCCAGGGATTTTGGGGGTGGGGGGGTTAGGGGTAGAGGACAAATGTGAGGCCACTGAGCTCCGCCTAGTCACCCAAATGTAGGCAGCAGCCTCCAAGACAAGGAGACGGACAGGCAGAGATTCCAGGCATTCAGGCTGGACTGATAAACTTTAAGTCTAGGAACCACAGTTGCCGTCTTCACAGAAGGGAAGGTGGCCTTCAGAATCAGAGCAGAGCAGGAAGGGACCTTGGAGGTCCTCTAGCCCAACCTCATGCTCAAGCAGGAGATCCTATGCCATTCCAGACAATTGGTTGTCCAGACCTCCAGCGATGAAGCACCCATGACTTCTAGAGGCAACTTCTGGTTTACTGCAAGCTCCTTCCCTGCATCCCCTCCTAAGCATTCACCAACAGCTTTAGTTCAAGCACACACCTGCCTCCTCCTCCTCCGCCTCCTCCCCCTCCTCCTCCGCCCTGCAGCAGCTCAGCTCCAGAGAAACGGCTTTCCGTCTGCATCTTAAGAGGATGCAAGAGAAGCTCAGTTGATCAGAGCAGCTCCGGGTTGGTTCCTTCTTCTGACTTGAGAGTTTTGGCAACGAGCTGTGCCCTTGTTCCCCTTCTCTCCCTTCCACGCAATACTCCCAAATTTTTATTTGTACACCTTGCATCAGAGAGGTTTCAAATGCAAGGAGATAAAGGCCACTTGCACCACGCCTGCCACACGAAACTCCATCGGTGAGCCTCTCTTTGGGCTGCACCCCCAGCCCATTCCTTAGCCCTGTGCTTGTCCACTGGTTGGAGGGCTTGCAGGCAATCAACCTTCCAGATGCAGGCTTCCAGCACTGATGATGCCCCTTAGTTGCGTAATGAAAGGTTTGCAAGAAAACAGCCAGGTCCACAGACCCAAGGAGCCCACGGTCTCTTCCTCTTCTTTCCTTCTTCCTCTTCCCCTTCTCCTTCCCCTCCTCCTCTACTACTCAAGCCGCATTCCCTTCTAGCACTGATAATGTTCCATAGTTGAGTAATGAAAGGTCTGCAAGGAAAACCACAAGCCCAGAGAGCATCAAGGGTCCCTCAGGTAATCGGCTTTGGATAGCCAAGACAACAGGAACAACCACAGCAGTTTCTGCAAGAACCTGAGCTCTGCCCTTCCTTCCCTTAACCGAGTCTGTGGAAAGGGCAGCTCCTGGACGCACCTGTTGGACTGCAGGCGCTCCCATCACCAAGCGGGGAGGGGGAAGCAGGAATTATCCGATCCCTGCCAGTGACAGGCAAAGACCGCGCCTGGCGACGAATTAATGAGGCAAAGAATGGAAAACACGCTTGAAGAGAAGCCGCTGCTCTCTTGACGTGGGCCAGAAACCCTCTTATCTACTTCCCGCCTGGGGAGGGGGAGATGGGGCAGACCCCCCCCCCCTCAGCTCCCCAGCCTCACACGCAGCCTGTCCAAGCCTTGCTGGTGTTCCCAACCCCAAAGGGGAGGGGGGAGAGGCACCCACAAAGAGTAAATCCCCCAAAGTATGCAGGCCTCGGGGCTGTCACTTTCAAAATGTCAGCAGGACTGGGGAGGTCAAAGGTCAGGGGTCCGAGGGCCTGAGCACCTCGGCCAGCTGTGGCTAAGCGGCCCCCAGCCGGCGGGACGCCTGACCAGAGCGGTCTCCCGTAAGTTGCACCCGCTGAGGCCAAGATAAAGGTTGCCAGCAGGAGAGGAAAGCTGGACAATGACGCCTGGCCGGTGCTCAGGGCTGGAACAAATCTACGGAGGCACCCCCGGACCCTCATTTGTGGAACTAATTGGGCCCCGATAATGGCGGTGGGGGGGGGAAGAGAGGAAGAGGGGCCAGGACGAAGCATCATGCGTGCTGAACCTGCTTCTACAGCTGTTGCCAAACACGAACTAAGTCTGTCCCCCAAAAGAAGATTTGGGTTTTAGCCCAGCTGGAGAGAAGGTGACGGCACCACCCGAGACCATCCAGCTTGCTCGTGGGGAGAGGAGCAGATTCCCAAGATCCACTTCCAAGAGGCAGGGATCCTGTCTTGGCAGGACTGGATCAGTCCCCCTTTTTGTCGGAGGAGGGGGGGGCTGAGGAAGCAAGGTGTCCAGTTGGTGCCCACGGCTGGCCTTTGGAGAGCCCTCCAGTTTGTGGTGGGTGTCCCCACGGACACACCGGGAGAGTAGCTCCCGTATAACCCCGCCCCCTTTTAGAGTAACCCCTTCTCCAGGAAGGCATCCCAGATCCTGATGAGCTGCAGAGTCCCAGCAAGGATGAGAAGTCAAGCCAGGCGATTGTACCCCCTGCTTTGCAAAGGCCAACCATCGTAAGTTATTGCATTCAGACAACGCACAAGCTGGTTCAACAAAGAATCTACACCTTCTGGGTTTGCATGATGCTATGAATCACCTGCCAAAAATGAAAAAAAACCCTACAACTCTAATTTCGCTGCCCCCTACTCCAGAGGAGGGGTGTGGAGCACAGAGAGGAGGGCGGGAAGATAAACAATTCTGGCTATGTGCTCTCCATGGTTGACCTAAAGAAGCGCCTCAGGTTTGGCTACAGAGCAGACAACCAGAGCCATGGGGCTGCCATCCCAAGCGGAAGCTCCCTGAGGCGCCATCACCTTGCAAAAGTTCGTCTGGCCTCGCTCCGTGTCTTCAGCTGCTACTTGGGAGGCTCAGGTGGGCTGAAGGACAGGTGTGAGGCACCTTTTGGGACAGTCTTAGCATCCTTTTCTCGGCAGGAGAAAGAAGAGCCAGGCAAGAGCAGAGAAAGGGATTCTCTTGCCAAAAGGGCTGTTTGGCATCAGGCAAAGACCAACTTGTATTTCCACGGAGTTTGCAGGAAACCTATTTTGTCCCAGATTGCTCTTCATTCCTGGCCACATGGGCAATACCTCACACAAAGTCTTTTGCTCCCACCTAGATAACACTTTTGTTTTCTGTTGCTATAGTTAGTCACTGTCTCAAAACAACAACAACAACAACAACAACCCAAAAGCCTCTGAAAAGACAAACAGTCTGTGTGTCCCCGTATAAATTAAAGATGCTCTCAGTGCATTTAAGCAGAACCGGCTACCTGGATCTGAAACCTCTCCCTCTGCTGCAGAATTTTTCCATCATTTGCGGTGCAGGTGGGGTTTTCTCTGTCAGACCACCGGAGGAAGAGCAGCCAAATCTCTAGGCCATCATTTGGGCCATGGACCCCTTTGAAAGTCTGAGAAAATCTCAGAAATCTTTTTTCAGAAACATGTCTTTAAAGGCATAAGAGGCATAGATATAAGTCATGTTGCAGTCGTGTAAAGTACAGTTACCAACATTTTAACCAATATGCGATATAGGTGCTTCTTTATTAAGCCATGAAAGGAATAGAAAGACCATATCCTTTTTTAGGAGGTAAACATTTTAAAAAGTCAGATTTATCAGAGTTAACCAATATTTCTGGAGTCAAGACAGAGGCTATAAATGAGATCATTCCCTGCATACAATATTGAATGAAAACTTTCAGTTACAGGTTAGTGAAAATAAGAGTTATTACATTTTTTCTCATTCAGGTTCATAGACCCTGAGTCTCCTGCCCAGGACCTGGTCAAAATCTTCCTATTTCTCCCCCATGTTTGAAGAACTGGGAACCATCCAGGACTGGTGAAATAATGGGTGCCTATCACAATGCCTTAAATAAATTAACAATAAATAGCCCCATGGCAAGAATATCTCCATCAACCAAATCTTTTTGGCTGGTACTCTACAGTCATCTTTGTCCCCAAAAGCTTTGCAGGTACGAAGTTCAGCAAGAGCATGCAAATCTTACTTCATTTGCAAAATTTGGTTAGGCTTCCCTGGACGAGTGGGAAGCAGGGCAGCTGGGGGTCTGGTTTTCCAGCAGGCTGGGTGTTAAGAAATGGACAAAGGGCAGCACCATCCTTTCTCTACTCTTTCCTTGTGGCCAACATTGGCAGATGTTCAGCCGAGAGAGAAAGGGGGGGGGAGGGAGGGAGGGAGAGAAGGAGAGAGAGAGACAGAGAGACAGAGAGAGAGAGGCTGAAGGGGTTGGCTGGCACAGGGCCAGGAAATAAAGAGCTTTTTCGGGAGCCAAATCCATGTGTGGAGGTGAGGTTGGGGGGGGGGGGGGTTGACCCTGTTTAGGGCAACTGCCAAGGCTGTTTGTCTTTGGCAGCCTTGCCAACTGCTGGCCCAACACCCTTCACACCATTGTGCCCCCCAGACAGCCGCTCAATCTGCCACGTGGCTGGAGGGGAGGGGGACACACACGCTAATCCCCATAGCCAAATCTATTAATTTTAAAGGGGAAATTAAAAACCCCTCCCTCCCTCCAAAATACATTCATTCCAGACTTGGGACTAAAGCATCAGTGGGCAAAAACGCCCCTGTGGCCACTTTTGTATTTCTACCTTTGTTTTTACCATGCCATTCTCAAGGCCTTTATCTTTCTTTCCGACTATTTCTTCTGCTCCTTGAATTCATTTAGGTTTGTGGCGCTGAGGTTGTTTTCTTTTTAATTCTTCTTCTGATTGGCCTCATTCCCCGACGGAAGCGCCTTTAGTTTGGCCTCCAGGAATCCATTGAGAAGGGGACCGTGGCCAGCAAGTCAAGATGGCAGCTGGAAGAATGCCCTGCCTTGCCTTTGCAGTCACCGTTCTGACTTTGGGGGACTCGGCTGCTTTCATGCTCCAGCCAAAACCTGGAGCCTTTCTCAGGACTTGATGAAATCTTAAGAGGGCGTGCAGAGTGGCTGTCCACTAAAAAAATACTCCTTTGGTCTTTTTAGTTGCCAACAGAAAGGGAGTGGGGGAGAGCAGTGCATTTCTTAAATGCCTCAGATAATCACCTTGGCATCCCGAAGCTGTCGGCATGCAAAACTATTACTGGAGAGCATGATGGATGACTCTTGGCTATGGACATGTCCCATTGGAGAACATACATCCAGGGGGCGAGAGGAAGACCGGGGTCAAGAGGGAAATGAATGGTGTATTTTAGTGTCAGCTGCCCCCAGCTAACGCCAACATGGCCACTCCTAATAAATCGATTTGTTTTTTACTCCGAGAGGTGCGGCTGGAGACTTATGATTTGAATGGGGGTGGATTTGTTGGAGCCCTGACAGTGGCTGTCCCAGATCAGCTCCACCCCCATCTCCTTCTGCCCCCCGCCCAATTTCAGCAAACGTT
This sequence comes from Bungarus multicinctus, assembly GCA_023653725.1. Classification (NCBI taxonomy): domain Eukaryota; kingdom Metazoa; phylum Chordata; class Lepidosauria; order Squamata; family Elapidae; genus Bungarus; species Bungarus multicinctus. The sequence goes on from CM042837.1 coordinate 25,967,705, forward strand.
CCTGTTTTAACGGAACAACAGAGTTAGAAGAGGGACCTTCGAGGTCTTCTAGTCCAGCCCCCCTGGACTGAGGCAGGAAATCCTATACCTTTATCAGACCAAGGGCTGTTTAAACCTCCAGAGTTGGAGCATCCACAAGTTGTTCCACTCATCAATTGTTCTGATGGCCAGGATGCTCTGGCGGTTTATTTTGTTTAAGTTTTTGCAGTCTCCCAAAGCTGTTTGCACATTTCCCCTAAAATAATAATAATCCAGTGCATCCCATTTCATCCACTTGAAGCTACTGGGAGATTCTTTTCACCACCTAATAGAGGCTCTCAAAGGAAGACTAGAAGCCAACGAGGGAGCTGGGATGGACCAAAGCTTTTCAAACTGAGCCAGACTGTAAATCGTGGAGTCCATTTGCACTACATCTCTTTCCAAAGTGTGTGTGTATCTGTATGTGTGTGTGTGTCTGTGTGTGTGTGTGTGTATGTGTGTGTGTTGGGGTGGTGCCAGCCAATTGTTTCTTTTGGGGGGATCTTAAGAACAACCCCTTTTCCATCGCTTGTTCCATCCGGAACTGGACAAAAATGGAACGTTTGTGAAAGTGGCAAATCCTCCTTGTTTTGAAAACACGTTGTGATATTGGAACATTCAGGCGAAGCAAGGAAGGAAAATGGGGAGAGGTCACCCCCAAATAACACCCAGCCCACCCGAGGCATTTTGGGGGGGATTAGAAGAAGGGAGATGCGATCCCAGAAGTGGGAAAGGGGGGTAGACTTATTCATGGGCTTGACATTTTAATGTTTTTCTCCTCCCTTTTCCCTTCTCCAGAAGATGATTACAAATTTAGAGCATTTAAATGCTTTTTACTGTCAACAATTAAAACGGGAGAATATGGATGGGGAAAAGCATTGCGGCCATTCATTTCCACGGTAACGGCGCTATCAGAAAACACCAAGGGGCCTCGGCAGGACTGTACGGCGCACAATAGCCCAAAGAGAGAGAAAAGTATACCATTAATTTTGTAGGACATTCAAAAGCAAATTAAAATATAAAAAGCTCCCAGCACAAAGATAGATATGGAAAGAAGGGGCAGGAGAGGTCAAGCTTGTGGAATTAAAGTCCCCACCACAGCCGAAGAGGCTTAAGGATGGCCCCGTGACGTGGCACTGCAGGGCCACTGGCCTTTCTGGCTTTTGGGGGGAGAGGGGAGGGAGGAAGGGGGAGGGAGATCAAGGGCTGGGGGGGGGGGGGCGGGAGAGAGGAACAAGTGGGGTCAGGCAAACACCCGGATGTGGGCCTGTTTCCTTCAAGACAGCAGCAGGAGCAAACCATAAATGCAACAGACATCAAAGGTGAAAAGAGGCTGGCATCCAATTTGGGGGACGCAACGGAGTCGTTGCAAGAGAGGAAGAGAGGGAGGGAGGGAGAGAGAGAGGGAGAGGGAGGGAGGGAGAGAGAGAAAAAGTGGGGGGAGAGAGAGGGAGGGAGAGAGAGAAAGAGAGAGGGAGAAGGAGAGAGATGCAGGGAACCACGAGCTGATCTGTGCATACAACTGCTTTAAGTATTAGCTGTTTGAAAAGCAGCATTTGTGGAACTGATGCTGTACCAGGAGCTGTTCTTACTCGCAAAGCCCAACTTACTCACTGCTGGATGTTATAAACGCTACTACTGAATCTTTCCTGATTCATCTTTTAAACCCTTCCCTTCCTTCCCTTCCCTCTTCTTCCTTCCCTTTTCTTTCCTTCCTGCCTGCCTGCCTGCCTGCCTCTCTCCCTTCCTTCCTTCCTCCCTCCCCTCCCCTCCCTTCCTCTCCCCTTCCCCTTTCCCAAAACCAGAGGCACCGCTGGCTAAATGCACAGCCGCTCATCCTCCCTCCAGCCGGTCCGGGTGGCTCTGCCGGTGAGGGTGGGGGGAGAGAAATAAATACGTCTGGAGACACACATCCCATTAAAAGTTAAAGCCGGCACCGTTCCTTCTCCCATCCCATCATGTTTAATATGCAGCAGGCAGGCCGAAGGCATAAAAGAGACACGTCCCCTTTAAAAGGAAATATAATTTACAGTGTGCAGCCAGGCGCTCCATAGCTCCAATCTCGTTTACTATAGAGAAAACTCTGCTAGCTGCTCTGTATCCCACAAATCCGATTTAATCAGACAAGCCAGCCAGCGTGGCTTGAAGTAAAAACGGATAATTAGTAAACAGAGAGCTACTTCAGTGCTTCATTGGCATTCGAGCCAGGCTACTGTGTCGCATTTAAAATGCAGTCTGATGAAGTTTACAAAATCAAACCATTTGTTACTCCTATTGAAGAGGCTTCGGGCCACTTGCAATTAAATTGGAATTAGTGCTCGGAATGAGATACAGCAAATTCATACTAAAAAGGGATCTGACTTTGAGACATTTGACTTCAAGTCTTCTTACCCTCCACCCCGGGAAAAAAAAAATACAGAAAAACACACACCGCCGTGGCCCCCCTGGCTGAGTCCACAGGACAGAATTTGGGAAGCTCAGAGGGGTTGGGTGGGCGGGTGGGGTTGCAAGGCAGCGTCTTGCAAGACCTCAGCTCGGGGTGTGTGTGCGTGTGTGTGTGTGTGTGTGTGTGTGTAAATATTGCAGGCATCATGGGTTTACTTTTGGGGGTGCGACCCGTTGTGTGCATAAGGCCATGATGCTTGCTAAGCTAGGTTTAGAGTTTAATGGGTTGGGCGACCATAATTTCTGGCGCTTGTGTGGGTTCAATCTGTTGCGGTGAAGCCTTCCAATGGGTGTCTTTCCAGGAAATGAATGTCTCAGGGGACAAAAAAGTCCCGAAGGAGTCCATATGACCTCTCCATAGAAGCAGAGTCACAACCATTCTCCATCCACGAGTCCCTCACAGAACATGGATACAGCTTCACCTTCTTCTCTTGCTTTGAATTTCACCTTTTCCATGACGTATTTTGACTCAACCCTCCAGGAACTGTCCTGAACTGAAATTACTGGGGCTGTTAGCAATGTCGTTTCTTGCACTCACCCACCAGTCTTCTTAGGGAGTCACTGCTTCAACTCACTAGGCCTTGGTCCACCTAGCTCAATAGCATCCCACCCAACGGGGAGAAGTTCTCTAGGATTTTCTAGCAGTTGTTCCTTCCTATCTGGAGGTGAAACTGAATCTCGGAGAGTTTGCTTGCTTTGAAGTAAAACAGCTTGCCTTCCTCGTTGCTCTCTTCTTCCTGCACAGATGGCTTGGTCATCTTGCCAAGTTCAAAAGTCAACCCTGATGTGGTGCCCATCCACAAGGACAAGCAGGTCAAAAGAAAGCCTGCACTGTTTTGTGAAAGCAAGGTCCACCATCCTGCCTCCTTTTCTCTCCTGACCCCTTATTCCAAGGAGAACAGTTAACACCTTATTCCAAGCTGTTAACTCAACCACAGCAACTTTAAGACAAGTGGACCTCAACTCCCAGAATTCTTTGCTGGCTGGGGAATTCTGAGAGGCGGAAGTCTATTTGTCTTAAAGTTGTGAAACTCTGGTTTAAGCAGCCTCCAATACCCATCAATTGAAATATGCCCAACTGGAGGAATCTCCCATTTCCACAACAATTCTGACCGGTAAGAAATGACCCATTGTGTCTGTACACTTTAGGAATATCAACGATATACTTTGAGAAGCGGCTCACACATTTCTGGAAATAGCCAAAATAAATAAATATTGTGTTATTGGGAAAGCAAAATCAGTTCTTGACCACTAGCTCTGTGGATTAAAAAAAAAGCATGCCTGATACAATGGAAATTCAATATTGCAATACTCAAAGATTATTGATTAAGAAACCAGCACCGCAGAGCGTGGGATCAGCCTTCCTCAGTCAAACGCCCTCCATCATCAACAGGTTGGGAATGATGGGTTATATAGTCCAACGCATCAATAGACTGGCAGCTTGTGGAAAATTGAGGCAGATGGTTTGTTTTTCGGAAGACGTACTCATTGAGTGATGACTATCAAAACTCTGACTGGATCATTAGAGACCTGCTTGGTTGCTAAGACTTTAGAATCCTTTTCTGCCATGCCTTGAACAGGCCAGCTGAAGTTCCACCAGTGAGAGCTCAGTAGACCACTTGGCCTTCATCTGGGATGGGACGGGACAACTTGCCATGGACAACTCAACGTGGCCAACTCTCCAGAGGACAACTTGCTGTGGGACAATTCAACAATTCAATTATTGAAAATAGTTTTTAAAATATTTTAATTGTTGCCATTCACATTTCATTCTTCCTTTTTCATCCTTTCTTTAATGATTCTATTCCACTATTTCTTCCATATTCGTGTAACTCTTGTCCTGCAATGAGTTGTTCCATGGTGAGTTGGCCATGGCAAGTTGGCCATGGTGAGTTGTTATACCTGGGATATATTTCCCAACAGAGGCATAGGGGTGGGGGGTGAAGGATAAACCTTGAACGGAGCCAGCAAAGCCACAGAACAGAGTTCCTTATATAGTTTGGTATTTCAGTGGCCTTTGAAGGAGATGATTTTATTTCAGTATTAAAAGTATGTTGTAAGCCGCCCAGAGTCGGTAAATGTGAAATAAATTTCATAAATAAATAAAATTAAAATCACATTTTTATTGTCAAACTATTGATCTATATCTACCAGAAAAGTACTGTTATAAGGATTCAAATGATCAGGATGTAAACAAGAAGGGGACAGTGTCACAGACCTACCCACAGATCCTCCCAACGAATGCTTGTTGGGGGTGTCTTTGGTTTCTTCTTCAGGCTTCCCTTACTTCCTATTCCTTTCAACTGCCTTCAGATCAATTCCACCTGCTTGAAAACAAGCGAGCTTTCTCCCTGTTGAAGCAATCCCCAACAGATCAAGGGCCGAGGAGTGAAACCTGTCAGAGCAAGGCCAAAATGAAGAGAGCCTCCTTAGAACATGGGCACATGGCTGGGGGACAGGTGGGAGGAGGCTTGTTTTCATCACTGACCATCAGTGAGACTTTGATGTTCTATCTCAAATGTTTGGGGAACAGCAGAAGCAAAGAAACCTATGAGTAATTCTCTAACGGGGATTAAGAAAAGAAAGGCTGCCTCCATCTGGCAGAAGCACTGAACTTCTAGAAGTGTTGATCAAGACCTCTTGCCCTTCCTAACCTGGAGAATGATATATCTCAGATACTTGCTGCCTGAGAATCTTTGAACTGAAGATGCCTCCTAGACCAGAGGTCTCCAACCTTGGCAACTTTAAGTCTGGAGGACTTCAACTCCCAGAATTCCCCAGCCAGCTTTGCTGGGAGTTGAAGTCCTCCAGGCTTAAAATTGCCAAGGTTGGGGACCCCTGCCCTAGACCAACATTTCTCAGCCACATTAATTGGTGTGGACCTCAACTCTTGGAATCCCCCATACAACTGATGAGAAGCACTGCCCCAGGTGGGGCATCCATGGGTAAAACATGAGCTCTGTTCCACTTAAGGACAGGCTCTTCTAACCGTTGTGGAAAATCACAGCACCTTTTAGAGAAGAGGGGAAATAAGATCTTAGAAGACACACAGAAGTCTAAAAAAAGAATTTGGCATGTGTCTTAGAATGGATTTGGCCATTTTCCTAGGTCAACTTCAAAGGCTGTTTTCCAAAATTGAGGATTAACCTAGGCAAGGATCAAGCAAATTCAATTTCTCACACAGGTGATATTGTTTTCCTAAGCATTTACACAGAAGAACTAGTTTTTTTTCCTCCTTTCCCAAACTGTGTGGAACTCATTTGTCTACCAGCAGAATTTCAAAAACTGAGGAAGCAATCGGTTCAACGAGGCCATGTGTGTTTCATCCCTTTTAAGTGTGTATCCCCCACAGGAGAAGAGTTTTCATCTCGCAAAGGAGCATTCCTGCCTCATGCAAATTTCCTTGACCATTAACAACCCTGTCCATTGCTCTCAGCCACTTCCACCACCACCACCACCAACAGCCTCACATATACAAGCTTCATTGCCAATTCAGGACTGACAGGACAAAACGCCCTATGATAACACACATAACAGAAGTCGAGAATTCAACAACACCCCTAAAAGTTGGAGTGTAATAAATCTTTTTTTTTTTTGAGGTCTCAAAATGAAGGGAAATGAATTGGCTGCAGCCTGAGAAGAATTTCCTGGTGTCTAAATGTCCATTTCTCAAGAGCAGATCCTGGGTCTGCCTCCCCATTACACCGCTGAGTTGTGAACAAACTTTCGTGCAGGCTAGAAGGCTGCTCTGGCCTCCGCTGATTTATTCCAAGGGCCATCTGGACTTTGGGAACAATGTGGTCCCATCCTTTGAATGGCTGGCCACGTTAGTCACACCCTCCTCCCTCGACCTCTGCGTCCCTCCTCTTCACACAGCCCCTTTGAGGGCCACCAAATGACGGGATCCCTTTCTCCCCTCTCTTTCGTTGGCTGGCGTTCAGAGGAGACAATAGGGCTTGCCACCCATCGGTGGGACTGGCAAACTAAAAATGAGATATGGGTTGGACTAGAAGATCTCCCAGGTCCCTTCCAGCTTTATTCTGATGGATTGACCTTCCTTGGGATTGAGACCTTCTAAGGCAGGGGTCCCCAAACTTCAACTCCCAGAATTCTCAAAATGTAGGAGGGGCTGTTTTCAGGGAAGGCCACCAGAACTTCGTTCCTGCTAATAGTTGTTCAGTCTGAGATCTGCTGAGATTTACAGGGGTCTCCAAACTTGGCAACTTTAAGACTTGTGGACTTCAACTCCCAGAATTCAGGATAACTGGCCTGGAGAATTCTGGGAGTTGAAGTCCACAAGTCTTAAAGTTGCTATGTTTGGGGATCTCTGCTCTATGTCCTTGTAAGTCCAGAGAGTTGAAAATTTAGTGAAACCTTTAGCACTTTGGTAAAAAAAAAAAAAAAAAACTTGAATATGTGAATAGTTAAGTAGAGTTTTGTTTATAATGTGAAAAGAGAGAGAGAGCTATGCTGGTTGGAGAATTCTGGGAAGTTGAAGTCCACAAGTCATAAAGTTGCCAAGTTTGGGGACCTCTGATCTAAGGTTTCCCAAATCTCTTGAGAGTCCATTATGGATGACGTTATGAGGCCAACAGGTCTCTAATCCATCAAGGATTGATGCAGACTTCATCACATGCCACAAAGAGGGATGACATTGAGGTATAAACATTCATTAGGGGAAAGGCAGTGCCAACCGAGGACCAAGGTGGAAAGCTGGACCGAGTCCCTTCAAAAACCTATCTTCCTTTTGGGGTTGTGGAAAAAAAATGCTTTTTTTCTAGGACAGTGGTGGCTAACCTTTTTGGCACCGAGTGCTGAAATGGGAGCACGGCGCATGCCAGAAACCGGAAGAGCAGCCCCCCAATGCATGCACATGGGAACACCAGAAACTGGAAGCTTAGCTTCCCAGCCAGGCACCCGGTCTTCCAGTTTCTAATGCGCATGCATGCGCAAAGACCAACTGGCTGGCGTGTGCATATGGTCCAGGGAGCTGCTCTTCCGGTTTCCGGTACTCCCATATACATGAAGACCAGATAGCTGGTGTGCATGCGTGCTTCGAACCCGGAAGAGCAACAGGCCATGGCTGGCGTGCCCGTAGAGATGGCTCTGCATGCCCCTTCCGGCACACGTGGCATCGGTTTGTCATCACGGCTGTAGGAGGCTGCACCAGTGCCAAGTCCAGGGTTAGGGACCCTCCTCCTGCTGTCAACCCGTCTCCCTTCGCCATCCTGGCCAGCCGCTAAATCCTGGGTTTATTTTAACTTTATTGCCCTTTTTCCGGCAACCGCCCAAGGAAGCCTGATTATGCCAAGAGTGGAGGCAGAAAGGAAGGGAATCAAGCAGCTATTAGTGGCAGCCGTTTTATTGCAACAGGGACACAAAAAAACCCAACAACCCGCGTTCCTTTCATGTTCGGTGGAATATAAAAGCCCCGGAACATTTTAATTTTAAATTCTTATCACTGAATTTACTGCTTTTCTCTCCCCGTGATTTGTGTGGCTTTTTAATTTTTACAGTCTCTCCAACAGCCAGATGCTCGTGCCTTGGGCCAAAATAATAAAGAGAAAGAAAGAAAGGCTACCGCAGTCAGGAGTTACAAAACTGGCCCTCCCTCCTCCGAAAATGCATGCTTGAAAGAAGTTAATATCTCAATTTAACAGTGCTGCATTGCTAATGACGCTTTGATATGTGGTTGTTTTAAAAGGCCTGATCTCGATCTGGATAGGAAAAGCGAAGCCACAAAAATATTCCTGGGAGGGGGAGGAAGGGAAGGGAAGGGTTTTTTTTTTTTTTTTGCACGATTTTATTTCAATGTTACCTTGTGCATCATCATCATCCTCCAGATGGTGAGACTCTTGGCATGAAAAGTCCCCAAGAATGGAGACGACAAGCCATGTCCGTGAATTGACAGATGCGATGGGGTTTGAAGGAAGATGGAGTTAAGTCCCGGATGGGGAAAAGAGAAAAAAAAAAAGAATACCCAAGACCCAAAGCTTTGAGAATGTGCCGCTCTCATGGGATCTGCTGGGGGCCAAAAATGAACCTGAGTCAAAAGGAAGCGAGCAGAGGAAGAAACGGAGAAACCTATTAGATTTGGGTAATTTTTATATTAAATTTTAGGGTTTTAGGGAGGGGTTTTAATTGTTTTCAGCAAGGGCCTTTAGTTTAATTTAGTTTTAACTTCTATATATTTATTGTTTTAATTGTATGGCTGTGCACCGCTCCGAGTCCTTCGGGAGAGGAGCGGTATATAAATAAATATTATTATTATTATTATTTGGCGGTGAGAGCTGATTTGCTCTAGCGGTGAAGGCACCAGGTTAGAAACTTGGAGACCCTGAGTTCTAGTCCTGCCTTGGGCACAAAGCCAATTGGGCCAGTCACTCTCTCTCTCAGCCCTAGGAAGGAGGCAGGGGCACCCCACTTGGGAAAACCTTGCCAAGAAAACTGCTGGGATTAGTCAAGGCAGCTTCCAAGAATCGGACATAATGGAACAGAAAGGAGGGTTGGGGGGAAATGAAGGAAGATAATGCAACTGGTGGGGTTAATTTATTTAGATTTATTTGTTTGTTTGTTTTCTATGGGATAAAAGTGGTTGGCTGGTTTATGTGAAGACCAGGATAAAATCCATCCATTTCCTGGGTCCTCGAGAAGGTGACCAATCCGTTTTATGACTAAAGGAAGTGCTGTTGGGGAGGACAGGATTCAAGGCAGCCTCCGTAAGCCTACAGACCAGAATCAAATCCTGATTTGCCAATAATTCTCAGGATGGTCTCCTTTTCATGGGCACCAAACACAGCAAATGGAGGACCGGTTCCTTCAGGTGGCTGAAGAGCAGGTGGTTGGCTTCTCAGTCTGTTTTTTTTCCACAGGTTGTGAGATGTCCACACAGAGCAGTAAATGAGTTTAGGATTCTCCTCTGAAAGACTTTCCATCATCACGAGAAATAACACTTCAGACCCCGGGTCGGAGGGATAAAGGGTGTGGATTATGGATCTGGTGGGTGAAAGTGTCTAGGATGGGGCCCCAACGAATCAGCTGGGGAAGGGAGTGAGATGTTCCATAAAACCTGTGAAACAATTAGCTAAATCTAATGAAGGCAAACGCAGAACAGCCACAATGGGAAACAGGAGATTGTAATAATCCAGTCACCTACAGACATCAGAGAGAACGGATTTTGCATACTTTCCCAAGTTCTGCACAGTTGCAAGGCATGCACAGATGTGTGTGTGTGTGTATGTGTGTGTGTATGTGAGAGAGAGAGAGAGAAAGAGAAAGAGGAGAAAGATAGAAAAAGAAAGAGAAAGAAAAAAGGAGAAAAGAAAAAGAGAGAGAAAGAGAGAAAGGGGAGGGAGGGAGAGAGAGATGTAGAAGTTGACTTAGGTTGTTCCTACCAGGAATAAAGATTAGAAAAGGGAGCTGCATCTGGTTAAGCAGCTGAACAGGGAACGTTCAAAGAATCTACTCCATCCCAACCAACAGTTCTAGCACTTAGTTTCACAAAGACGAAGCAGCTGCATTTCAATTTTCAGACGGGCCATTTCAGACCAAGAAGGGCTGTGCGGGGGTCCAATGCCTCTTTTTCCCACCCTGCAGCCCTTCCCACTTCTCAGGACAGGACCAGCCACGAAAGCAGCCTTCCCTTCCAGGCCAACCGTCTACCACTCAGCAGCAAATGATGAATCTTCTCCGTAAAATTTCCTGTTTCCAGATAAAGGCAAATGTGAGGTGGGAACTAATGTAAACCAAAGCATCTTATCACCTCTTTTATCAGATCCTAGTCTAGACTCTGGCTTAATAATAAAAATAAGAAAAGCTTAAGAAGATTTAACACGTTGCCTGTGCCTTCCTCGTCACTTGTTCCCACCGCCCTGCTTACAGTAAAGGTCATTCATTTAAAAAAAAAAAACCACACACACACACAAAACACCTTGGCTGAAATAGGCCAATTCAATTACAAATAATTTCCTTGTCCTCTTGCAAGAATTTCAGAGCAACGCGTCTTCAGAAACGAAGCATTTTAACAAAGGAAGTGATAAAGGGAGACCAAAGACACGGTTGGGCCCCTGAGATACAGGAAATGAAAAGGTGAGGACGTATTAATGACGATCCAAAGTAAGAGGGAGAATTGAACGGATGGGTGATGCAGAAAGGCTGGGGTGACTCTGGACAGGATGGTTCTGGTCCAAGGATATCCAAGATTCTGGACATTTTGGGGTTCTGGGAAAAGGGTAGTTGGCTTGGTCGCCACAGAATCAATATGCACCATCTCAGGAGAAAGCTGACAGATCCAACTAGAGGACTTCCTTGCTTTGACTGAGGCACGAGCTCCTTTTCTGGATGTGTGAGCAGAGAAGAGTATCCACAGAAGAGAGTATTTGCAGCTCAGGGCGGAACTGTGTTCTCTGAGCTTGGTGGTTTTCTTGCAGATGTTTCATGAGGCAACTAGGTAACTAGGGTGGATTCCCTAGTCTGGTCTTTCTAGCACTGATGATGTTACCTAGTTGAGTAATGAAAGAAACAACCAAGAAAGCAACCAAGCTCAGAGAGCACCAAGGACCCCAGAGAAGAGCAGGTGGCTCAGAGAAATAAGGGTGATGGGACTGAAAAAACAGGCTCTTCTTTTTTCAGGGGGTTTATTTTTATTCAAAATAGGGAGATTAAATGTATTCAAAGAGCAGTTAACCCTTTTTTTAATGTCCGGTTGGCTTTCCTCCACCATCTCTCCTAGCTGCTCAAGAAAGTTGGTGGTAAACAATATTTGGGAAGACTCTGAACAAAAGGACAATCTCTCTTTGCAGAAGTTGTTCTTGGATGTTCTCAACATTGTGAGCCATTGCAAAATGAAACAAAAGGTCCCCTCTGTCAAAGGAAAGAGGGAAGACTATACAGGACAAGGGAGGGGACCATCCCTTCCATCCTAGGGAACTCTTTGGAGGTATGATGGGCACGTACACAATATCTTCTCCCACTCCCTAGATTTGGATTCAACCCCCATTTGACAATATTTTCATTGAAACAACTCATGGACCATCTCTGATGGGACAATCAAGGGATCCCAGAAATCATGATGGAACATTTCTGTAAAAGCTATTTAGGAATTTGAATGGATGAAGATCGTCACCTTGGGAGGAAAAAAATTCCTATGTCTCTACCACCACACTGACCCCCCTGCGCAGTCCTGAATCTTACTGTAAGAGCCAAAGAGAAACATGGGAAAATCTCCTCTAGAAGTTGGTCATAGTTCTGAAAACCAGGCGCCTGCAAGCATATCCCACATGGTTACTGGGAGGCTGCAAGACTAATCATGCCATTTGAAGCTGTTCAAAGCAAGTTCTTCTATTTGGTCAATTATCACTGAGCTGCATCAATTAAGAATTTAATGGTTGGGAGGTTTTTTGCATCTCTGGGCTAAAGGGAATCTGATTTTCAAAGCCCACTGGAATTTTTCACAGGTTGCAAGACCCCAAATCCTCCAGCTGAACTGTGAGAAGCGACGAGAGTGACCCCAGTGGGCTTAAAAAAAAACCCAAGACGTACCCAACCCAACTTCTGATTTTATTCCTCTTGTTTGAGACCCAGCTTTAATTAAAACCACACACCAACTCGTTAGTCCTGCTGGGGTGGAGGGGGGGGGTGGTGGAAATCAAGAAACCCTCCCTCCCCCCCTCCCACAAATGTGGGTTTGAAGGTCCCAGGACAGCCCATAAGGTAAGCTAACCCTTGTCAAGATGAACTTTCCCCTGTTACTTTTAATTAAAGTTCTTTAGAATTAAAAAGGACACTATTCAGAGTAGCTGAAGGGAAGAAAAAATCATTGACACTGGCCTGTCCCCCTCCCCTTTTTCCCAAGGAATAGAGAAAGGTGGTTTTTGTGTGCTGCTCCCCCAGCCCTCACTGTACAAAAGGAAACGGATTTTCAGCAGGACACACAAGGTGACCCCTTGACCCGCAACCGCTGAAAACTCCTCAGTGGCATAAATACCAGATAATCAATCACATACCAGGAGGCCTGGGCTGGCTGCCCTTCGCCCAGCGGTGGAGTTTATGAGAGATGAACTGTAAGTGGACACCGGCTTAAGAGAGGCCCCTTCTGGCATTCCACAGGCCCTTCGGAGGATTTTACGGTGGACGGGCAGGGAGGGCCTCTTTATATGTTTCAGGGCTAATTATCCAGAGGAAGGCTTGGGGGGGGGGGCCTCGCCCCGCCAAGGATGCTCCTGCTTCTTCATGGACAAGTCAAGGGAGAAGGAGAAAGAGAAGAAGGAGAAGGAGAAGGGGAAGGGGAAGAGAAGGAGGAGGAGGAGGAGGAGGAGGAGGAGGAGAAGAAGAAGAAGAAGAAGAAGAAGAAGAAGAAGAAGAAGAAGAAGAAGAAGAAGAAGAAGAAGAAGAAGAAGAAGAAGAAGAAGAAGAAGAAGAAGAAGAAGAAGAAGAAGAAGAAGAAGAAGAAGAAGAAGAAGAAGAAGAAGAAGAAGAAGAAGAAGAAGAAGGGACTTTGGAGGTCTTCTAGTCCAACCCCCTGCTCAAGCAAGAGGCCCTCTACCATTTCAGACAACTGGCTGTCCAGTCTCTTCTTAAAAACCTCCAGTGATGGAGCACCCAAAACTTCTGAAGGCAACTTCTGTTCCACTGCTTAATTGTCCTCGCTGTCAGGAAGTTTGCTTGGTGCCCCCTATGAGGGGAAGAGGTGCCCCTGGGTGCCCCAAAGCTCTGATTTGGGCACCACAGAAGAAACATTGATGGAAAAAGGATGCCTAACAACCTCAGCTGAATGGCTGGCTGAAGACCGTGTGGGGTCCTTAGAAAAACCACCCCAGTTTGGCCCATCTCATCAGCTTCTCTACCATTGTTCAGACAAGGTCAACCTTGGCTCTTCTCCTATCTGGACAGGATGAGAACCATTTCAAATGTCATCCTCCGTCCGAAGAAGAGACTTGCAGGAGGGCCTCATCGAAGGATGGATTTTTGAACTTTGCTTTTTTTTGGGGGGGGGGGGAAAGGGAAGAAATAAGGGGGGAAAACCCCAGAAAACAAACACCTCCCCTTCCCCAATGCCAAGATGCCGAACTGGCTCAGTTAAATGGAGTCCCACTTGGCCACTAAATTTGATAATGCTTTTGTCCAAAGGTCAGAGGCTAAATATGTTCACTCTAATCCTGTTCATCTAGAATTAAAGGACAAGAAAGGTTTTCTGTAGCTTAGCAAAAAAGGCTTTTCTCATTGCGCTCTAAATAGTTTTTGCAGAAGGGGAAAATTAAAGCGGGGCTATTCACCCTTCGTTTAAATATAGATTCTGAGGTCTTGCATATTTCTCCTATTCTTTGAAGCAGACTGAGCTGCAGCTTCAAAAAATCAGCAGCCCAGAATTATAACTTTGCTACCAACTTTAAAAAAAAATGAACAGGCTGTTTCAGCCCTCTCCCCTCCTTTCTGGGTTGAAAACTGGGAGAGATTTCCCGGTTTTCAGAATGTGTACTTAGATTCAGATTTCAAATGCTGTCACACAACATTACAGTCACACAAAGAGTCTCTGTGTTTAGATATCTTAGAATTGGGGAGGGGGGATGCTTCCAACCCACAAGAGCCAAGAAACTCTAACCTTAACTAACCCCTGATTCTATGCATTGCAAACACAACTTGTGATATATAGCTATTTTAAGGCTGGAAAACCACGTTGCCAAAAACTCATGAAGATACACTAGAAGGAAACCGAGCCTTGCAAAACACAACTTAGAAGCTTGCCTTGGCACAAACCCCTAATATTTGGCATTCTAGCCACAGAGAGAACTAGGTAGCCAAAAAGGAGAGATGGAATAAATATTAGAGCAAAAAGCTGTTTCAGTGATGTCATCTGCAAATTAACAGCTCGGATTTGGGCCATAGCTCTGAAATACTTTTTAGATTGTTTCATCTAACAGCAATGCTACAAACTACAGAAAGACCGTAGTTCAGTCAAGGGGTAAATACTTGGAAGTTGGATCTCTTGTCTAAAAACTCTAAAGGAGAACCACCACCTATCAATGCAGAAGATACCAACTGAGGTGGAATCATCCCTTGACAGTCAATGTATGAAGAATGTTTCAGGCCAAAGGGAAGAGAGGGAAGATGCTACCAAGGTTGGTTTTGTCCAGCATTTCATTCTTCAAGTCTTAGGGTGGTTTACTCCTGCTTGTATATCAATTTGCCATAAAAACATGAAGGGTCCACATAAAAATCCATTCATTTCCAGATGAATTTCTTCTATAACTCCTCTACTTGTTGCAGAATACCTTATGGCACCAGACTCAAAATTCTAGACCTACAAAACCTAGAATTATGCCACCTTCGGTCTGATCTAAGTATAGTATATAAAATCATACATTGCAATGACTTACCTGTCAATGAATACTTCAGCTTCAACCATAACAACACAAGAGCACACAATAGATACAAATTCAAGGTTAACGGCACCAAACTCGATTGCAGGAAATATGACTTCAGCAACAGAGTGGTCAATGTCTGGAATACTCTACCTGATTCTGTGGTTTCTTCCCCAAACCCCAAAAACTTTAACCTTAGACTGTCTACTATTGACCTCACCCCTTTCCTAAGAGGTCTGTAGGGGGCGTGCATAAGCGCACCAATCATGCCTACCGTCCCTGTCCTATTGTTTCTTTTATTTTTCTTATATGTACCCATTTCATGTATTCATAACTATGTATATACTTATATCTATTATCTTGTAAGTGATTGACAAATCAAATAAATTCTAAAGTCTAACCTAATTCTTCGCTGTATGAAGGTTCACAAGGACCTAGCAGGAATATCCCAATCCAAGCCAGAAGGACCATCCCTGGTTTAGAAACACCTACATCTTCATGATGAGTTGTGTCATTTTGACAAAACTGTCTGATGGAATCAAAGAAAACTTCTCACGCTTCATAATTTCTATGTGATTCCATCCATGTGTTCGTTAGCGTCCCATCCCAGTCTTTCATGACGGAGAAGTGGGAGGTGGATATTCTCTCCTACACTTAAGGAGACCCGAGTCAACCTAGGCAAGACAAGTGCATATAAACAGAGACCAAAACCCCACTCCCTTTTAACACGGATGATGTTACCTAGCTGGATAACGAAGCATCTGCAAGGAAACAACCAGGGGAAGGCTGCTGAGGGTTCAGGAGAGCCCCTAGCTAAGGTTCTGTGCAGTTCAGAGAAACCCCAAATCGCACTCCTGGCTGGCCCCGCCCACCCCTTCTCTCCCCTCTCAGGAGTCTCCATACGGCCCGTTTTGGATGCAGGTAAGTTCAGGGCACCTGCAGAGCCTTGGGGAGGGCGAAGAACGGGAATGGGCCCGTTTCTGGCTTCCAGGGAGTCTCCGGAGCCCAGAGAGGCTGTTTTCACCCCCCCGGAGGCTCGAGGAAAACACCCCTCCCCCTCCCCCACCATGGAGCAGGAGGCCTGAGTGGGCATGGCCCACCATGGCTACGCCCACTCAGCAACTGGGCAAGGGACCTTTTGCTAATTTTTTTGAAGCCCACCCCTGAAAACAACCCAGCTCAGAGACCACCAAGGATCCACAATTCAGAAGAGATTGGAGATAGGAACCAAGATGTCCTCCAGGCCTTTGGGGATCCTTTCCAGGGGTGGGATTCTACCAGTTCTCCTCTATTCACTAGAACTGGTTGTTAACATTCTAAGCAGTTCAGAGAACCGGTTGTTGGAAGAAATTACTGGCCTAATCCTGTAAGGAAGGCAGGAAGGAAACATTCTGGTGTTGCTTACAGAAACTGCCTCTCCGTTAACCCTTTTTACATCCTTGGCAGGACTAGACTTCCTGTCTCAGGAACTTCTCTGGAGTTTTTTTTCCTCCTTTGCTGGTACTTTGCTTGTGTGGAGGGACCATTCAAAGTTACAATGGCACTGAACAAAGGGACTTATGACCTTCCGACTGTTGCAGCATCCCCACAGTCGTGAGAGGCCAGGCGAGGAGATGCGTGCCTCAATGTAAGTGATGTTGAGTTGGCCCCGCCCAGCCAGTCACATGACCACCAAGCCATGCCCACCAACTAAGCCACGCCCACAGAACCGGTTGTTAAAAAATTTGAATCCCATCCCTGATCCTTTCACTCTCAGTCACTGGAGAAATGGCAAGGGCTTATGGGCCTATCCAAAGAGCAGAGCTCCCGTAACCCCCTTGCCACCTCCTGGCGAGAACGAAGTCCCCTGAGGATGGGCTCCAGCACGAGTCCAAACCTCCTGTCCTAGTGACTGACACAGATTGGATCCTGAAGAGCTTTTGGTTTCCACCTCTTTCCTGGTGCCTTTCCCCACCCCCGCTCTGTATTCTTGTGTCGCCAGAACCAGCAGTGGGCTTCAAACATTTTAGCATCGGGTTCTCTGCCCGGTTCCTGTGTGGGCGTGGCCATGGTGGGCGTGGCCTAGTTGGCCTCCTGCACCATGGCGGGAGGGGCGTTTTTGCCCTGCCGAGGCTCCAGAGGCTGTCTGGAAGCCGGAAACAGGCCCATTTCCAGCCTTCCTGAACTTCCAGGAGGCCCGGTTTTGCCCTCCTTGAGCCTCCGTGCATGCCCTGCACTTACCTGCATCCAAAACGGGCCGTTGGGGACTCCTGGGAGGGGAGGGCCAGCCAGGAGTGGGATTTGGGGGGGTTCTCCGAACTGCACAGAATCTTAGCTAGGGGCTCTCCCGAACCTCTGCAAAACCCCAGCAGCCCAGCCCTGGTTACAACCATTCCAGGCATTTTGTCAGGAATGAGTAAAAACTAAAAAAAACCTAAATAAAATAAGGACGACATTTCTCCACCGCAGTTTGAGGTGGTGCACCTGATAAGGGAGACCTCAGAAACCCCAGGAAACTCAGGGGACGTTGGGAGTTTGCCGCCTGAGGATGGCATCCCTCTCCAAAGGAGACCCTTTGGGACCAGCCTCCACACCAGTTCAGAAACCCTGAACTGGGCCAGTGAGGGAGAGAACCTGCCGGCCACCGGCTGATGCTCCCTTGCCGAAGTCAACCTCAAGGTGGGAGGGTTCTGGAAAGTTGTTTTTGTGGGAGGCATTCCGTTTTCAACGCCGGAGCCAAGACTCACAGCAAACTCATTCCAGCTGCGAGTCATAAGGCTCCGATTATAGAAAGCAGCCTTGTCCAAAAAGAGACACCAGCTTCAGGACTTTCTGTCCCTCTTTAAACGTTCGGACGGCCCTTTTTCAAGTACATCAGGCAGATTTGGTTACAAGGAGGCAAAAGCAAAGCTGCGCCTGGCCGGAAGCCAATCCGGGGTGGGTAAAAAAAAAATACGGTCTCAAGCCAGGCTTCCAAATCTGATACTTAGGCACCAAAAATAAGTGGGAGGATTGTTTGAGACTTCCTCACATAGCTCTGACCATCAGCCGCGGATGTTATTGCCAGCGAGAACTTGTTGGGGAAAATGTGGCTGGACTTATTTATTTGTCCTTGTCTTAGACATTCACACCACATCATCTAAAATGAGAGGGAGGGAGGGGGAGAAAGAGAGAGAGAGAGAGAGAAATGGGTTGCTGTTTGCAACTCCAGCTGTCCCATCTCAGAAAAGTTACTAGGGAATACACAAAAGCGTAACTAAAACAATCGTGGAACTAGGACATCTTCTGTAGGAAGACAGAGGGATTCAAACAAAAAGGTCAGCAATAAATTTCTTATTTTCACAAAGGCTAGCAGGATAAGATGGTGGCTCCATCCTCTGCCAGATGTTTATGGAGTCCTTGTAATACAAATAATCTCGCAGCCTTTCCCTTCCTTGTTTGAATCCCACGTGAAAGAGTGGAAGGGAAAGAGGAAGGGGGTGATGACAGAGTCTACCAATCAGCATTGGGGTATGGAGGGAATAGATCCCCCCCTTCTTTCTTGCAACTCTCCTAACTTTTACATAACCCACTGAAAGATTTGGGAAAGCAGGAACAACATGGATGACAGATCCCTATGGTATCCCAACGGTTCGATTCATCAGAACACTTATTGCTTACTTGGACAACTTCCTTGCAAATTTAGGAAGCCATGGCACATATAGGTTAAGAGACATGCCTTGTTTGCAAAAAGGCCCCAGATCCATGAAAATCTTCTACATTACTGAGAAAGGTTCAAAGCTTCTGGGTGGGATTCCAGGGCTTCGGGGGGCTGCATTGCAGATCTCTGCAAAACAGGGCTTATTCCGGGTACATCAGTCAACTTTAGAATGCAGTAGGACAAGGATGTCCAATCTCACCGATTTTAAGACCTGTGGACTTCAACTCCCACAATTCCTGCTGGCTGGGGAATTCTGGGAGTTGCTTTAAAATTGCTAAGGTTGGACACCTCTTCATTAGGGCAAGATGTGGTGATAGCTCCCACTGTGGAGGTTCAACATATGGAAGACTATTCATCCTGAGGTCTACAAGTTGCCTTTGGATCAGAAGAAATACCAGTCACGAGGGAACAACAGGAGAAAGGGAAGGTCTCTACCTCCAACTTGACCACTCCCCAAAGATCGGCCACTATCAGAAACAAAATGCTACACTAAAATGAGCATCAGTCTGTTTCAGAAGGACTTTTCTTAAGCTCCCATAAAATTCTTATGGTCCCAAATATATCAAGCAATTTTGGATTGTAGGTTTCCTACGTTTACTTAATGGAGCTCCTTGGATTTGGGTCAACAAGCACATGGAAGAGTTTGCCCGAGTTTTGATCTTGGGTCATCCATCAATCCATCAACCTCAAGAAAGTCAAGGAGAGATGTTGGCCTTGGGTTGTGCAACAGCTGCTGTGTCTAAAGAGCTTTGTAAAACTGTCCTTGGTTATAAGTCAGAGATCAGCTGGAGACTCAGCCAAAGAACGGTGAGAAGGGAATTTCAAACTGTGTGGTTAGCTGCAGTGGCTAGCTAGGAGAAAAATGGGTTTCCAGCTATTGAAAACTCATAACCATCCTTCCCTCAAAGAAGTTAGGAATCAGCACTTGATAGGTAAAGGGCAAAAACGAAGAGGAGCCTGCATTTCGCCTAAGTCCATTTCTGCCCTCCAGGTGCTCTTTTCACCTGTCCCTGCTGAATGCAGAGTCCGAATTCCAACCCTCCGAATTCCCCCTTCCTTGCGTTTCCTTCCATGTAACCAATATGAAAAGGGGAAAGATAATTACCCTTAAACATACTTAATGCCAACGGTACATTATCCCGGTCTATGGAGTACCAAGCTGATAGTATTTTCCCCACAAGCTTAATCAAGCTGCTATCTTAAAACTCTCTAGAGTACTGTGAAGCAGTAATAGAAACTCATTTGCTTCCCAGGGAAGAATTTTTCATTTATTCAGGCTGGGGAGGGAGTGTGTGTGTGTGTGTGGGGGGTAGAAACAAGTTTCCAAGAGTCAATGGGGGCACTGTCAGAAGAGAAGGGGTTCTGGATTATCCAAAAAGGAATGAAAAGCCAACAAGACTCCACTATCCATTGTTTGCCTTTTTAATGAATTATACACATACACTTGTGGTGACACCAGAGTTCAGGTAGAAATGTTTATTAATAGGACCTGAACTGCTGCCAAAGGAGAAGAGAAAAAGGTCAACTGAAACCAAGAGCCAACTCCAGCATCTTCTCTAAAGAGGAAGAGACACAACAGAGGGTTTATCAACATGAGGTGCAAAGAGGCGGACCGAGAGACCTTCTTCTCTCTTCTATGGGCATTTCCTGGAAGTGGTAGAGGAGTCAAGGTGGAGAAGAAGACTCCAGCCAGAAGAAAAGATGTGGTTGCTTCACCCAGCCTGTTACTAAGTTGTGGAATTATTACTTACAAAATGTAGGCTGACCACTCTCAATAATAAAAGGTCCCAAGAATTAAATAATTTCACTGAAGACAGATCTATTAATGCTTATTAATTCTGATGGCAATCTGGAAATACCATTTCAGAGGCTGTAGAGGAGTTGCTTAGAAGAAGGACTATTGGTTTCCAAACATTCCTTTGGGTGTCCTGGAGACTATCTGAGGAACATGAGAGAGAAACAGGAAGCCAGTCTTTTGATACCACCTTAGCACCCACATTGGGAAGTCAAGAACTTGGTCTAAGGTTCCTCACCTCCCAATGTCTCTAATGGAGGTGGAAATCTCTGGCTAATGGAATAAGATCTTCAACTGGCCCAAGAGAGTGAAGTTTGGTGGGTCAGATCTTTTCCATACATGCCGTAAACATGCAGCCACAGCCATTCTCTCATGGGCTCTTTCCTCGGGATCATTAACCTGATCCCGTCCCCATCCTCCAATTATTTGCAAATTTGGGGTTGCTTCATGTGAATGCAACATGAACACCTATAGGATCCTGGTGGGCCGGGGCTAGAATGCAGAATTGCAGGCAAACTCTGCCCAGAGCCTGGAGTTTGATCCTGAGTCAAGGTTGACTCAGCCTTCCATCCTTTTGAGGTCAGTAAAAACGAGGACCTGGATTGTTGGGGGAATATGCCAACAATACTGACATTGTAAACTGCCTAGAGAGTGCTATAAAGCTCTAAGGGATGGTATACAAGCCTATTGCTATGTCCTCCTCTTGCTGGTCATTTGTTAGTGCACTGTTTGTGCGTGATGCCACAGAAAGCTGGCATCCTTTGTCCACGTGGAATGAAGGAGGCCCCTCGGCTGCCACGATCTGATCTTTCCAGGTAAGACACGCACAAAGGTGACACACATTTTCTCCAGATGGGAAAACTGGCTGGAAAAACAGCCCCTAATTGCAATCCTTCGACAGTTCTGATCGGAGGAGGAAATGACGCTTGTTTTAATGCTTCCTCTGAAGGTGCCGCCAGCCAACTTTTGCTCTTTTTTAAAACACACACACACGCACAAGGCAAGTTGTGAGCTACACACTCCCCTCTGCCTCTTTCTCAGCAATTGCCACCCTTGTGGGAGGCGGCCCCCACTCTCTCCCAGTACCTCCACTTACCACAATACTGTTTTGAATCTCTAAAATAATGTGACAACTTAATGATGGCACAATTATCTAAATGTTTAACAGACATGTTATCTAAGTGAATCCGATCGAGATTCCATCCCGCTGACAATAAACATCAATGGAAGCAGCAAAAGTGATGGGCAAATTATCACAAACCCTGCAATTTCAATGCTATTAAATTTGGAAGAATAACAGCCTCAAGGCCTGGGAGTGCTGGATAAAAAAGACCCTTGTGTTTGTCCAATATTAAATCAAAATGCTACCAACATCCCCGGGAAGGGGGCGGTGGGGGGGCGCGGTGGGGGGGGAGCAAAGCAATTCATCGCTTTTCATGTTTCGGTTACACATTGGGTTTTATTGACTTCTCCCTTCTTTCGGGGTGGGCTGTTGGGGGGGGGGTCTTCTCCAGAGACGCTGGGGGCAACTGGACACCTCACGGCTTTTACCCAGAGATACAAGAAACAGAGGGAGGGGGAAGTCCCTCTTTTTCTCCTCTTGCTGGCTTTGCCAGGAACAGCAGTGGTGTACTAACGTGTTTACTAATGATCTGGAACGAGATGGGGTGGTGGTGGAAGGGAGGGAGGGGGTGTGGCAGAAGCTGCCAATAACCCAAATCAAAATCAGAAAAGGCGTCATGCAGGGTCGAGAGGGAAGGTGTGCAGGAGATGAGGTTGCATCTGGCTGACCCAGGCCAGAAGGAAGATGTCGAAGCAACAGTCAGAAGAGCTGGGGAAGGGGAGGAAGGGGGCTGGGGGCCTTTCCACCCCACAAATGGGAATGTTTTATGTTGAATTAAAGCAGCAGCAAGTAAAAATTGCGGAACGGGATGGAGAGCTCCCTTCTCATTTGGAAACAACTCCTCGAATCACGGAGAGAGGCAACCTAGAACTAAGGAGAAATTTCCCCAGGCATGGGAAAAATTCACCGGTGCCCTCAGAAGTTGTGGGGGCTCCATCATTGGAGGCTTTTAAGAAGAGATTAGACAGTCACTTGTCTGAAATGGTATCAGAGGGTGGCCAAACTCTTCTGCCTTTGCTCTGTTGTGACAAATCAACACCCATGCACCCCTGGGTAGATGTTGGGCTGCACGGAGCAGGACAGGTGGCCTGCAGCAGGTACAGGAGAATCCCTCAGGAGGTCCATCTAGCTCTGAAGAGCAGGACTCAAACTGCGTCATAGCTAAGAAATGATAGGCTCATAAGCAATCCTTGATGTGAGTCACCCTACATATCAGGGTAGTGGGAAAGAGTGAACCGGGGTGAGAGGAGTCCATCCTTTCCAGAGGATGGATGCCCAACGACAAGCTCATTTCCCTAGCAGGACGTCAGACCGTGTTCTGCTCCAAGAACTTTGCTCATGTGAAATATCTTGGCCAGCCTTGAGAAACCTTATACCCATCACCTCTGATATTTTAAAGTCATCTGCTTGGAGAGAAGAAGCGAAAGAATCTCGCTCGCGTATACAACCCCTGGGTAATCTGGGAGGGGTTGAGTTCATTCCTTTTTTTGTTTTCATTTGACAAGAACATGGTTTCACCTTTTCCCTCACTTTTTCCAACTAAGACAGAAACCAGGAGATTCAAATCAGATTCCCTGGAGATTTTGGAAGACTTGTTCTTGAGAAGGAGAAAAATTGAGGAAGGAAGGAAGGAAGGAAGGAAGGAAGGAAGGAAGGAAGGAAGGAACGAAGGAACGAAGGAAGGAAGGAACGAAGGAACGAAGGAAGGAAGGGAGACTCTTTCCACTCCCACTACAACCAAACGGCCACACACACTTTAGTGTGGTCCAGTTTGACCAAATTGTTGGGTCACTATCAACTGTTCCTCACCCTACACCAATTGGTTGCCCCCCAGATTTGGGAAGATGGAATTCTGAAATATCTGGAGATTGAAGAAGGCTAGAAGTGGAGGCATCACAACCAAGACCAGTTAGAAATGTCCAGCTATTCCACAGACTCATGAAGCTGCAAGAATGCAAGTATCCATTTCCCTGAATGTCCTGCCTGCCTCATAGATCCTGCATCAAGCAGAAGGCATCACAACCAGCCTCCAGAACATTTCAGATCTTCTTGATGTTCCTCATAAACCCGGAGCCCAAATGTAACAATACATTCCTGACTCACACCCAAGAATATACCCATGCTCATCCCTTGCCATCCTTGTTTTTAGTGAACAACACAAAACACTTCTTCACTTGACATTTCATTCAAAACAACTTTTTAATCCTTTCCATTCAGCTCAATTCCTGGTAACTGCAGAGACACGTATCTCTGTGGCTTTCTTGGCAAACCAATGAAAGGGCCTACGACCCTGAGACATCTCATTAATTTGTGGGATTTGTTCTGATAAGAATGGACAGTTGGCTTTGAACTAGGATACACCAATCCAGGGATGACAGATGCCTACCAGGGGCTGAGAGGATGGAGATGCCTGATCAGTTCCTTAGAGGGACACTTCACGCATGCCTTGATCTTAACTGTCTTACAGCAACATGATCAGCAGACGTATTCTCCTCTTTATGTCTAAGCCAGCTTTTCCAAATCTGCTAGCAGTAACCACAATTCTTGTACTTTTAGGGAGCCCACATAGATAGAAGGAGAAGGTGGGAAAGACTTGTCTAATCCTTGCTGCCTGTCTGGGAAGCGTAGAAAGAAGATAAGAAATAATCAGCCTTTCTTGCTTGGGCCTGAAAACCTCACTGCTACTACTACACCTAGCAGTCCTGACAGTGGTGGAGGGGGCATACACTGAGCCTCCACAAATCCAACTTGGATCCTGTACAGGCATCCAAATTAAGGCTCCAGACTCTGCTTCAACGCCTCTAGTGAAGGGGGAACCCAGCACCTCTCTGCCTCACTGGTTCCACTGTCGATGGAATCTCAAATAGGTGATTTTGTGTCCTGCTTTCTGGAAGGATGGAGAAAAGGTTGGGGGCTTCCTCTAGGGGACATCCCTTTGGGTAATTTAAAGAGGGTTTTTATATCCCCCCCTTCTGTCTCCTCTGCTCAAGGTTCAGCCCCCCTGCTTAATTCCTAAGATTAAGATAGTTTGCAAGCCACATAGCTCCTTGCATTTGATTTCTATTCTCCGAGATCTTAATTTTGCATTTGGCTCAGGGTTTTTGGAGGGTTAATTTTGGCCCACTGCTCTAATTTCCTTTCCACAGAGGATCCATTCCATTCTACAACCAGAAGCCCTCTTGGCTCTGCAAAGGAACTCCTAGGAAAAAAAGATCTCTTTTTTCTGATCCACCAAGGCCCCTGATATTCCCTGAGACTTAACCGGCGTTTGGGGTCCCTGAAAAAGGCAGCACGAGACAGCCGACCACGTTGAATGTCCCCCCCCCCAACCGTCCTCCATCTGAAAGGGGGGGGGAGCTAAATGAAGGTTCTCTTTCCCCCTCCTTGGGAAACTGGGGAAGCTCCATAGCCTTGCAGGGTTTTGAGAAGGCTCCTTCGCTTGGAGCGCAGGCCGTATATCCCTCCCAGCCTCTCCGAAGTGCAGCCTCATGTCCTGCTCAGCGAGAGGAAGCTATCAATTTTTTGGCAAGGAGGAAGCCAGCTCTGAAAACACAGCCCAGCCCCTCTCTGGCCGGTAACCGAGAAGGCCTTGTTTACAGCTCAAGAAGGCAATGATGAACGTGTCTCATTCGGGTCAGAGTGACCCAGCGCCGCCTATTTTGGTTCCTCTCCATGCTGCCTTGGCACGGAGGCCAATCTCCTTGGCAGCCCCCGACATGTCCTCTCAACGCTTTCAATCAAATATACTTCATGACTCTCTGTGGGCCCCTCCTCCCCCAAGGTGACCGGAGGGGTTGGCAGCTGGCAGCCCTCTCTGACTTTAGTTCCAGGAGGGCGCTTGGGAGAGAGAGAGGCTTCCTAGAAGGAAGCATGATGCAAACAGGTGGGGCTTCTTGTACCCTGGAACAGGGGAGGCGCAGAATGCCCACCTTTCCCTCTGCCTGGGAGCTTAACAGAAAAGACATTTTAGAAATAACAGAATAACAGAGTGGAAGGGACTTGCAGGTCTTCTAATCCAGAGGTCTCCAACCTTGGCCACTTTAAGCCTGGTGGACTTCAACTCCCAGGGAGTTGAAATCCACCAGGCTTAAAGTGGCCAAGGTTGGAGACCTCTGCAGTCTAGTCCAATTCTCTGCTCAAGAAGAGGATTCTTTACCGCTGCAGACAAAGGTTATCCAATCTTTTCTTTCAAAACCTCCATTATTGGAGCCCCCACAAGCTCTGGAAGCAAGCGGCTCTCCCTTCTCACACAGAAATTCCCTAATTGGGGTCCCATCAGAAACGAGGAGTTTCCACAGTTAGACGAGAAGAATGCAGAATTAGATTTCTGCTTTGTTGCTCAAGTTCACACCTGCCACAGCGGACCTTTCGGTCTGGGGCAAACTACAAGGACACCGTCTGTGACCAACATCATTGCATTACTGATATCATTTCGTGGACGAAGGGCCATGATGCATGTGGTGCCTGTTGCCAGACATCCGTGTGCAGAGGCATTGGGGGATCAAAACAGTCAAAATGGCAGCTGCATCTTCATGTTGAAACACACAGAGCCCATCACACACTTCTGGCTCCTATCTTGGCTTGTTTACACAGGCACACAAACAGATTTACACACACACACACTTGTGCTCTTGATTCCGTTGAGTTTGGGGAGAAAGTGTTGAGAGGAAATTGTGGCTGTGCCCCATGTGCTGTTCTGGGCCACCTACATCCATGGAGGTCCTAACTCCCTGTTGGACGTGTTTTATTTCCTCTCCGGCCAAAAGGAAAGAGATGTAAGTGGCATCATGGGCTGTTCCTTTGCAGAAGCTGGGGAGACAGTGCAGATGGGTGGGGATGAGTCTTAGGGACCCACTCCCCTCATGTGCCACTGTGCCTGAGACTGTGGCAAGCAATCAAAGGTGGGAACATCTGCTCAACAAATCATCCCGGTTACTCTTCTCTGCACTCTTTCTAGAGCCACAACGTCTTTTTTATAGTGTGATGACCAAAACTGGATGCGGTATTTTAGTAAGACCACCTACACCTAGAGTACTGCATCCAGTTTTGGTCACCACACTATAAAAAGATGTTGAGACTCTAGAAAGAGTGCAGAGAAGAGCAACTGGGATGATTAGGGGATTAGAACCTGGAAATAAGGAGACATTTTCTGACAGAGAGAACAATCAACCAACAGAACAGAAGTTGCCTTCAGAAGTTGTGGGAGCTTCATCCCTGGAAGCTTTCAAGAAAAGACTGGATTGCCATCAATCAGAAATGGTGTAGGGTCTCCTGCTTGGGCAGGGGGTTGGATTAGATGACCCTTCCAACTCTGTTCATCTGTTCAACTACTCTGCATGAACATGGTCAACCTCCACTGCCCGATCTCTTGGTGGGAGCCCAGGCTCCAAAGCGGCCTTCTCTGATTAGGGCCTGAGTAACAGCCCAATTTATTTGTTGCAAGTGACCACCGACCACCTGGCTGGTCCCTGAAGGAGCAAAGTTATTATTCCTTTTATTTATAAACAGGCTCTTTTGCTCACGGAGTTGCCAGATGAAATGACAAAGCGAACATCCACCGTGCTGAAGCCTTGCTGACCCACCTCGTCCTCGTGTGGAAAAGCCAGGAGCAGCAGACACCCAACGACGTAACGCTTCAGCTCTAAGATGTAAACTTCCCATCCTTAATGACCTGCGTGGCTGGATCAGTACTAAACAGATTTGCTTGCCTTAATACAGTCCAGGAGACAACTAGGGGAATTCCCTCCTGGCTCTCAGAAACTGAGTTCATACGCCATTCAAAGGTGCAGCTTGTTTAATCGGAGGTTCTTGTGAAAGCTACCAGGGGCTAGTTGTTACTCGCACTAAGCCGCATGTTTAGGTTTACATCTCACAGCGTATGGAGCCCCACAATTCTCTAAGCCAGGGGTGAGGAACCGTGATTCTTTTATGACTTGTGGACTTCAACTCACAGAATTCCTGAGCCAGCAGACATCCATGGCTCCCCCATCCCTGCTCTAAGCCAACATCAACCAAGTCCCTCGTGTGTGACTGCAAATGACATGGGTGCTCCCCATAGGTCTATTGGGCTGATAACTTGTTTGAACAGACTATTTGATGCTAGAATGGATCAGCTGGATGGAATCAGTGGCTATAAGGCCAGGATTGGCCTCTCATCTTCCCTAATAGCAATTGATAACCTAACAAAGGATGCCCAATTTCATTTCCCCAAGAACCTTCTCCTACAGCCTCGCTCAAAAAAATCTGGAAAGGGTATCTCTCCTCCTTTTCTGCTTTTGAGTAGTAGAAATCCACCATCATCGTTATTTTCTCTTCCAGGTTCTCAGTTTAGCTCATAGGCTTTTAAGTTGCCTGAATATTAAAGGCAAGATGTCTTCACAATGGAGTAACAGGATCTTCTCCTAATGTTTTGGAAACAACTGTCCCATCCCAGGATGCAGACAGACCAGCTGGGGATTAGAGTCACTGAAAACTTCTAGAAGGATCTCAGTTGCTACGTCTCTCCTGGAGGGGTCAGAGTCTCGCAGACTCTGGGATCTACATGATCCCAGAGTCTGCCAGCCCCAGGCCAGCACCTCAGCTGCCCTCTGGGACACCCGGATCAAAATATCTCTTGTTTCATACTGTATGTAACAACAACTTGATCACTTCTCCTTGCTGTGGAGCAATCGTCCAAGTCTTCTGGTGAGAACACCTCTGAGCAGGCAGATCACAGCTCAGGTGAACCCAATTAAATCAGGCCTTGATCAAATCAGAAATGGGGCAACCAGCGTTGAGCAACAGCTGTTGAGCAAAGTGCTGACTAGCATGGTTCGTAGCCCTCCTCCCCTCGCCCTGCCCCTCCAATGTGGGGCCAAGCAGCCTCACCCAATTGGAAAACTATCGATGATCAACCTGAGTTGACTGTTGCAACATCTCACACAACACCCACACCGATTTCTCTAGTGGTGGAACCAGTCCAGAAAGTTAACTTTTCCAACAGGAGTTTCTACTCCTAGTTGTAGGCTTTGCATTCACTAGGCCTATCTGTTTCTATTTATAGACAGCCTAACCGACCAAGATCAGCCTTCCCAACTGGTATCTTCTACATGATTATCAAACATGGACAATCTGTCCCAGTGCCTTTGGAGCCACCATGAATATAGATCTTCCAGGTCCTTTCCTGGCCAAACGTAACACCATGAAATCTTGAGGAGAAATTAGGCAGGAGAAAGCTAGACTTTCTCTCCAATGTTAAGAACTCTCATTGCCTTCAACGTCAACATCCATAAAACCTAGTAGTGAAAAGTTGGCTGAATAGTCCATTTTACTGACACAGCCAGTTCAAGAAAAAGGCCCAGATTAGGAAGAAGTGCCACCAAACCATCTCTAAGAGACGAGGAATTTGGACAACCCCAACCCCAAAGGACACTTACCAGTGTGGGTCTGCCTGTGACTTTCCAGGGCATCTTCTTTAGAGAATTGTGCACCACAATGATCACAGAGAAAGACTTTGGCACCTGCTGTAAGGAAAGAAAGAGAGAGGGGAGGAAATTATGTTGATATCAAGGAGTTCCAACAAATCATTATAGTGGTCACTAAACTGATTCTGAGACACTAAATTGTGCTCAACATGGCAACCACAAACGGAGGGATCCCCAAAAAGAACAGACTGTTTCCAGGGCAAAGATTAGTTTTTAACTAAACATTGGAATGAATCCACGATCTTCACTCAAATATTATTTATTATTTATTTATTTATTCGATTTATATACCGCCCCCCTCTCCCCGAAGGGACTCGGGGCGGTGAACAGCCAATAAAAACACCCATACAAAGTACAGTACACGAAATAACACAATAATATTAAAATTTAAAAGCTGAAATATAATATGGCTCAATTAAAATGTAAAGTAAGTATTAAAAAGATTAAAACCCGGTTAAAATTTAAAAACCCCTAGGCCAGTCCGGCCTGCCGAAATAAGTGCGTTTTAAGTAACCGACGGAAGGCCATGAGAAATACATACATTTCCTCTTTCAAGGCGTATCACACTCTTATCCCATCAACATTTGGGGACATTATTCACACAAACACCACAACTATCAAATATACAGTCCAGGGAAAACTATACGTAGAGTTGATAAAAGATCTGAATGGTTCTCTGATATGCGAGAAGGTTCTTATTTTTGTACTTTTTCATTTCCGTGGGTTATGGAGATTTGCAAGATGGGTTGTTGTTTCTTTAGCTATCCCAATATTAAACCAACATTTTTAAAAATTATTCAGTGGTTGGGGCTGTGCTTAGAGCAAGGACTACACTGCCATCACCAAACTAACCCCAAATTAGGCTACCAACAAGCTCTGATTTATATGTTTTTCTGGCATGTTATTGGGGTTTGGGGATAAATGAAAATCTAAAGATATAAGCCATATACTGAACATTGGTAGGTAGGTAGGTAGGTAGGTAGGTAGATAGATAGATAGATAGATAGATAGATAGATAGATAGATAGATAGATAGATAGATAGATAGATAGATAGATAGATAGATAGGGATGGATGTATAGAAAGATAGGAAGATAGGAAGTTGTTACAGAGATAGATAAGAGATAAAAAGAGAGAAATAGAATATCTGTATATGACAGATGTTAGGAGTGAATTAGATGGTTTTGTTCTCAGCCAGAAGTCTCCAAACTTGGCAACTTTAAGACTTATGGACTTCAACTTCCAGAATTCTCCAGCCAGCATATCTCTCTCTCTCTCTCTTGTTCACATTATAAACAAAACTCTACTTAACTATTCACATATTCAAGTTTTTTTTTTTTTACCAAAGTGCTAAAGGTTTCACTAAATTTTCAACTCTCTGGACTTACAAGGACATAGAGCAGGGGTCCCCAAATGTGGCAACTTTAAGACTTGTGAACTTCAACTCCCAGAATTCTCCAGGCCAGCTATGCTGAATTCTAGGAGTTGAAGTCCACACGTCTTCAAGTTGCCAAGTTTGGAGACCCCTTTAAATCTCAGCAGATCTCAGACTGAATAACTGTTAGTAGGAATGAAGTTCTGGTGGCCTTCCCTGAAACAGCCCCTCCTACATTTTGACAGATACATGATCTAATTGCATGATGGTTCCAAGGAAGGCTGGGCCACTTGGAACACCTGGAGAAGTTCTAGGATGAAGAAAAGGAGCAGAGATGTTCCTCAGCTGCCTTGTACATCTCCAAAGTGCATCTGGCCCCTCCTTCTCATCTCTCTAGAACTTTTACTTCAAAGAAATGAAATAGGGGAAAAATACAGGATTGGAACTCCACCATGGGCAGATAGGCAGATGCCAGGGGTAAAAAGGAAACTAAAAGGCAGTGCCAGGGGAAAGCATGGAGGGCTTTGGCATGGCTAGCCTGCCAGTCTGCTCCGTGAGAGAGGAATAGAGCTGCCATCCTGGTCTGAGGGGTACCTTAAATATTCCGGCCACGAGGCCCAAAAATGCCCCCCTTTTGTAGAATTCCTGGCACAGCTGCTGGAGAGAACTGGCTGAGCTAGACGGATGGGATCCAGCCAAGCAGATATGGGATTATCTGGGCAGTGTGAATTTCATTGTGGACACAAAGTATTTCTCTTTTGCAAAGCAAAAACCCAAAAAACCAAAAGAGGCGATGAAAAACAAACCCAGCGTTTCCAGGGCTCAGCCTCCTGATTGTGTCAGAGTGGCAAGCAGCCTTGTTTTTCCGTGCCTTCCAACGCTCCCCTAATGATCACAACATCCCGTCAGCACACAAAAGGCTCGAGACAACGGCAACGACACTATCAGATAAGAACGACACACCAGACCGAAAGATAATTTCCACCACTATCGTGAAGGTGTGGCGTTTGTGGGATTTCTTAGAAAAGGCACCGCCAGGCAGGAGGCAACTGTTGGTTGGCAGGGCCCCCGTTGTGACGAAGCGAGCACAGAGGGGGCCTCTGCATGGCCCGTAAGCCCCTTGCGGAGAAAAATGAAGCCCCTTAGAGAGACTCGGCCAAAGTGGTGAACTCCAGGGTTAGGACCTGGAAGTTTTGATTCACTGCTTCCAAGGAGATGCTGAGGCCCAGCCCTGAGGGACAGCCTGGTCTGAAGAAAAGGAAGGAAGGAAGGAAGGAAGGAAGGAAGGAAGGAAGGAAGGAAGGAAGGAAGGAAGAGGGAGGATGAAGAGAAGTGAAAAAAGGAAAAAGAAAAGAAAGAAAGAGAAAGAAAGAGAAAGAGAGAGAAGGAAAGAGAAAGAAAGAAAAGAAAAAGACAGAAAGAGAGAAAGGAAGGAAGGAGAAAAGAAAAAGAAAGAAAGAAAAAAGGAAGGAAGGAAGGAAGGAAGGAAGAAGGAGGATGAAGAGAAAAAAATAAAAAAATAAAAAGAAAGCAGAAAGAAAGAAAGGGAGGAAGGAAGAAGAAAAGAAAAAGAGAGAAAGAAAGAAAAGAGAAGAGAGAAAGAGAAAGGAAGGAAGGAAGGAAGGAAGGAAGGAAGGAAGAAGAAAAAGAAAAAGAGGAAGAGGAAGAAAAGAAAAAAGAAAAAGAGAATGTGGGGATGCTTTTGTCTTTAAGGAAGGGTGGGCTCAGCTTGAGGAAGAGGAAGAGCCCCAGTTGGAGAAAGGGGGGGCTTCTCCTCCCAGCAACAGCTGGAGGCTTCCTACCACTCTGGGGGCCCCTTTTCTTTCCTCACAGAACAGCCCCCCCCCCGTCCCAGGGCTGCCCTTCCAGAAAACCGAAGCCCCGTTGTGCTAGAGCCGCCCCCAGCATCACCCACACCATCCAGGTGCCCTCAGCCCCACCTGGCCAGCCGTGCCACAGGTTGGCCAAGGCTGCTCCAGCAGGCACGATTCCCGCAGGCCTCCAGCCAGGCACTGAGAAGCAGGTGCCATGGCCAGAGTAGAGTGGATGAGCTCGTGGCATGGCTGGGGTCACCATGGAGAATTTGGGGGGCTGCTTTGGGGTGGGGGGGGCCTGACCCATGGCAGAAGGGAACCGAGCAGGGCCTGAGGGGGCTGCCTTATCCTTGGCCCTCCACGCTTCAGTCTTCCCACCCCTCCCAAAGACCCTCCTGGCCCCACGGCAGAGTGGACCCCCAGAAGGGAGGGAAATAAAACAGATGCCCCCCTGCCTCTCCCCTCCCCGCCAGAGAATAATCCCCCTGCCTTTAAATTGCCTCAGTAACGGCTGGCTCAGAGGCAGAAAAATTTGGCAGCAGTGAAATTAAAAGTGATAAATTTTCTCGCCAAGCTTTGATCGATAATAAAGGCCTCATCTGTTAATCAATAAGACAGTCTGCCTGTTTACTGTGCATAAGACGTTCCAGGCTGCTTTTGGGGGGGGGGAGGAAACAAGGGGGGGGAAGATGTCAAGTTTGCATTCAAAGCAACTCAAGTGTACCTAAGCCAAATGGCCCAGCCCTCAAAAGAAAGTAGAATCCAGGGGGCTGGGGGAGTGAGGGGGGGGTGGCTGGGGGGTGGCGGCTGGATCCTGACATCACAGGCTGGGGGTGGGGGGGCGTGGGGGGGAGGGAAGGAGAAGGCAAGGCAGGGCTAGAGGTGCTCCCACTGGGGAAAGAGGTGGGCAGCGGGAGTTTGGTTTGCAAAATTGGGGCCCCGCGAGGCAGCACAGATGCCCCCCCCCCCCGGCTCTCTATCCAAGGAGCAAGAAGAGAGGAGGGGAATCCAAAGGGGCTCTCCCCCGCCAAATCCTCATCCAGCCCTGGGGCTTAAATAATAAACACGGCTTCGTTACTGTCCTAATTAGAAAGGTCAGTTCTACCTGAGAAACCAGAGCTGCCCGTCAGACGGGGGTAGGAAGGGTGGGGTGGGCTCTGTGGGAGAGGTTTTTTGCCAGAAAGTGGCCACCAAAGGGCAGCGCACAGTGCCAGGGTGGGAGGGGAGGGGCAGATGGTTTCTCTTGACCCACCGCCAGCCCCCTTGCACCCCGCAGCTCTGCTCCCCTGCTGGGCTACAGCCAGCAGCTCAGGGAGAAGAGGAAGCAACTCTGCACATGGGCAGGGGCAAGGAAGGGACGGGGCCTGCAAACCGAACTCTGGTCTGGTTTGAAAGCAGCTTCCATAAAAGAGGGTGCAGGCCTTCTTCAGCCCCTTGGGGGGGGGCTGGGCATCTGGGGTCAGGGGCCAAAGGCATGGGCTTTTGTGGGTGTTGGTGTGCATGTGCAAGGGGGGGCAGTTTGTGTAGTAACACTTTCCATCTTCTTTGGCGTTTCTGAAGGGTGGAACCCCAAAATTATCCTGTGCCAACTTCCATTATTTCAGCGATGGCTTTGGGGGTTAAGCCCAACGCAAAACATTTCATTTACTCCACGGGTAGACCTGGTATGTCCTGGGTTTCTGTTCAAGTGACCAGCCACATTTAAACTCCAAAAGATCCATTAAAATTAAGACTGGAGATGAATTAAGCATTATCATGGGCAGATCCAGTGTCCAAGCAACCACTGGCAGCCAAACTGTGCCTTGGAAGTCCCAGGTGCCATGAAGACTTACTTTTATGTAAACATATACAGCACTAAACGTAGCCAGTTACTCATAGATGGCTCTCAAAGGCTAAACAGGGAAGCAAATATTAAAGAAACATGATTTGCATTCATGCTGCTAGTCCTGTGTGGGAACCAGCAGTATTTCAGACCATGGGGAAGGGTCTGGCAAAGCTTCAGGCTCAAGTGAAGTCTTCCAGCCTCCTTTAATGCCCTCTTCACCAAACCAACAACAACAAGCAACAGTGGCCCAAGAGTTTATGAATGTCCTGGCCAAACTTGTCCACTGTCCGGAAGGAAGGAGAAAGGACCATGGAAGAGGAGAAGGCACGAGGCTTGGAGAAACCCAAACGGAGAGCTTCAACATACATGATGCACTTCCAAAAGCCAACTGGACTTGCTTGGTTATTTTCCTTCCAAACATTTTGCTTCTCACCCAGGAAGCTTCTTCAGTTCAGAACTTCTGAAGAATCGAAGAAACTCCTTGGGTGAGAAGCCAAATCAGAGGTGGGTATTCAGTAGGTTCTGACCAGTTCTGGAGAACCGGTAGCAGAAATTTTGAGTAGTTTGGAGAACCGGCAAATCCCATCTCTGGCTGGAGATTTTACAGTATCCTTCCCCTGCCACGCCCACCGAGCCACATCCACAGAACCGGTAGTAAAAAATGTTGAATCCCACCACTGAGCCAAATGTTTTCAGGGGACAACACAAAACAAAAGAAGAATGTCCAGTGGGTTTTTGGAAAAAGCACCTTTGGGACAACCATGACCTGAATTCAGGGGTGGGATTCAAATTTTTTAACAACTGGTTCTGTGGGTGTGGCTTGGTTGGTAGGCATGGCTTGGTGGTCATGTTATTGGCTGAGTGTGACCAACTCAACACCACTCATATCGAGGCACGCAACTCCTCACCTGGTCTCTCATGACTGGGGATGCTGCAATAGTCGTAAGTGTGAAAAATGGTCATAAGTCACTTTTTTCAGTGCCATTGTCACTCCACACAAGCAAAGTACCAGCAAAGGAGGAAAAAAATTCTAGAGAAGTTCCTGAGATAGGAACTCTAGTACTGCCAAAAATGTAATAAGGGTTAACGGAGAGGCAGTTTCAATAAGTAACACCAGAATATTTCCTTCCTGCCTTCCTTACAGGATTAGGCCAGTAATTTCTTCTAACAACCGGTTCTCCGAACTGTTCTAGCAAATAGGTGCGAACATGTAGAAACCCACCCCTGCCTGGATTGATTAGAGAATCTCCACAGACACATGAGATGTGGTGGCTAAAGGGCAGAAATCTCCAGGTCAACTCCCAAACATCAACATCTCACCATCCTCATCCAGTCCCGGAGGCTTCCAAGACCCAACCCAACCCAACCGGGACTTTCAAATAAACATCTTGAATGTTCCACCGAGAGATGCAGAGGCTGGGTTGCATAAGGGAAGTACAGCGCGTACCCAGAGAACTGACCCACAAAACACAGCAGGAACAATGAGGGCAGGCTGGGCCATCTTACGGCAGCCCGTACAGTCTTATTTACAGTACGCCTTATCAGCCAGGGAACAGTGCGCGGCCTGCCAGTTTCCAAAGGCCAGGACTGGGTGTTCTTTCGCTTGCTCAAGTCGATGTGTACTGGAAGCAGAAATTGTTGCCTGCCCGCCAGCACACACACACACACACACGCACACGCACACACACATGCACACAAACACACACACACCCTTTCCTGCCCGCCCCAAGTGCTAAATCAAATCAGAAAAACAAAATGTGAGACCGAGCCAGTAATCTTGCAATCTGCACAGGCATAAAAAGACCAGGGAAGCGTGTATGTGTGTGTGTGTGTTTATGTATACACACACACACACAAACACACACGCAGAGGCAGAGAGAGGAAAAGAGGAGCCAGGGAACACAACGGCTGCATATGCAAATAGTTCAAGGTTAATTTTACTATGTGAGTCACCAGGAAAATGTCAGCCAGCTTCAGTGCTCATCATGACTCCGGGGTTTCAGAAAAACAAGGAGAGAGATTTATTA
Organism: Bungarus multicinctus; assembly: GCA_023653725.1. NCBI lineage: Eukaryota > Metazoa > Chordata > Lepidosauria > Squamata > Elapidae > Bungarus > Bungarus multicinctus. The sequence goes on from CM042837.1 coordinate 26,003,627, forward strand.
AAAGCACAGAACATTGAGGACAGAACGCTCAAAAGTCATGTGTCAGGGAGGGGGGGGGCTGGATTCAAACCCTCCCCCAAAGAACAACAACAACAACACACACACAATCCTAATGAAGCCGAAGCAGGACTTTGCAAAACAAAATAAGAAACCCGGCACCCCTTTGGGGAAGCTGCGGGCAGCTAAGGGAAAAGACAAAAAGAAGTATTTTTAGCAAGCTGCCTACAGTTGCGGCCGATTTCCTGATGGCTGACCCCGGGAGGATGGGACCCCGTGGGCTGCCAAGAATCTCGATGTGTCGGAGGAGATGGATCACCCCGGGCCCCAGATCCTCAGCCGATCCTCCCCTTCAACAAGGTTTCCACACGCCACGAGGATTCAGCAGATAGCCGGCCCTTCGGGACAAGACCGAGTTCTCAAGCTGCCCCTTTACCTTTGGCATGTGTGGCCCGGGGTGGGGGGTGGGGAGGACAGGCCTCTTGAACTCCAGAAAGAAGTTCACAGCACAACGTTTGCATTCCCAAGAGTATCCCCCTCGGCCAGGAAGGTCTGTCCTGGCAGAAGAGAATGTTTATGGAAAGGAGGGGTCCTTGGTGCTCTCTCACCTTGGCGGTTTTCTTGCAGACATTTCGTTACCCAACTAGGTAGTATCATCATTGTAGAAGGGAATAGGCTGTGGGGGGAAGGAATGTGGGGTCCTTGATGCTCTCTGAGCTTGGTTGTTTTCTTGCAGGCATTTCATGACCCAACAAGGTAGCATCATCAGTGCTAGAAGGGAGCGGGGTTTGCGGAGAGGAGGAGGAGGAGGAGGAGGAGAACTATGGGGTCCTTGGTGCTCAGAGCTTGGTTGTTTTCTTGCAGGCATTTCATGACCCAACAAGGTAGCATCATCAGTGCTAGAAGGGAGCGGGTTTGCGGAGAGGAGGAGGAGGAGGAGGAGGAGGAGGAAGAGGAGGAGGAGGAGGAGGAGGAGGAGAACTATGGGGTCCTTGGTGCTCAGAGCTTGGTTGTTTTCTTGCAGGCGTTTCATGACCCAACAAGGTAGCATCATCAGTGCTCAAAGGGAGCATAGGTTACTCTTTGTTTATATACAATGGCTTACACCATCAGTATTGGTGGGTGTGTTCCTGGTTCCTCCCTGATTAGCTGGTTTACTATTTGATTGGTAGAACTAATTCCTATCCTTCCTCTCATCAAAGAAATTCCATTTAGGACAGAAAAGTGGGATTGACATATAAAACTCTCTGGAGCGAGTGGATTTTCTCTCCACCCAAAGACAGTCCCCATCCATTGGAAGGAGGGAGGGAGGGAGGCGATTCCGATTTCAGCGCCCAACAAGGTGCTGGGCAAGGCCTTTCTGCTTTTTCCTGGGGGCAACCTGCCAAAGAAGATGCAGAGGGGGAATAAGACCAGGGCAGGGAGCCACGTTTGAGGCCCAAATCCACCAATCTCCGTCTGCCAAACCTTCCTAGGAAAAGGCTGGCGCTTGGGACCCTCGTAAAACCTTCTCCGGGTGGTTTTGCATTTTGTTTAAAGCGGGGAAAAAAAACAGATTCCCTTCCACCTCCTTTGGGATTTGAGGCTGAAAAATGGAGAGGCAATTGATCAGCTGCTGCCTGTCTGCATCAACTCCTTTGAATAAAAGGTAGCAGCAGCAAGTCTTCTTAAGACCGGTTTATACCTTCTGCAAAACACTCAGCGGGCCCACAAAATATGGCAACCCAGCAGGGCTGTGCCTGGAGAGACCCTCCTCCCCTTCCTAATGCTCTCCCAGCCCCAGTTTGATGGAGGAGGCAAATCTACCGTCCCCAGAACGTTCTACTTCTGATGTTAGGAAGTAGTAAAAACGTTCAAACTGGTTAAAAAGTGACACCTACCCAATTGCCTTTGGTGTGTGTAAGCCTTAACTGTCTCTCTCTCTCTCTCTCTCTCTCTCTCACACACACACACACACACACACAGAGGCGGTTGGATGCAAAGATCCCTCTCGCTGATTTCCCACCCTTTGATTTCTCCTTCCCCTTCCCTCTCTAACTGAAGTGTGACATTGTACAGCGCTACGGTGGATGTTTTGGAAAGGGAGATGTAAGGAGGCACATCCAAACAACAGCCTGCCTGCCTGCACACAAACGGCCCCTCGCTTCTCTCTTCCTCCTTTTAAGCCGCCTGAGAAATCTGTATGCAAAATCTGTCTTTTATCCCCCCCAGCCTCCTTTCCTGAGCATTGTTCAATGGTACCTGCCAGGTACAAAAAATGACATTCAAATTGCCGGCTGAGAAAGTGGAAAGATTTGGGCTGTTAGAGAGGAACTGAAAACAGGGTCAGTGCTGAGCACGCAGGGACAGAGATGAACTTTTGTGCAGCCATTTGCGTTGAGGAAGAGATGGGATCAACCTGCTGAGCAGAACTGCTACCTCGCCACCCTCAGATTTATTTATTTATTTGCAACGGAGGAGTTGAGTGCATGACTAAAATATGTGGAAGACACTGCCAGGAGCAAGAGGCAGCCAAGTGCATCAAACACGTTCTCTTTTCAGCGAAGACTAGCTCTGTGATTTAAAAACAAAAATACTCCATCTAACATCCCCCTTTTTAACCCAGTCAATCCACTGTTATCAAGAATATCAACCAGGAACATCTGTTTAAACACTAAAGTACCCTTGACGCTTTCCTTTCCTTTGCTTAGGTGTACAAATGCCACCATTAAACCTGTTGTCTCTTCCAGAGGGCTGGATAAATGATGGCCTATTAACTTTATAAACCTACTAATTCAATCATTTGCCCATCCCTAACGTTTTATGAGGTAGAAGAAGAAGAAGAAGAGAGAAGGAACACATGAGGAGAAACAGAACTAACTGGAGGAAGAGCTCCCAATGTTGACATGACCAGGAGTTGAGAATTCAACTCTTTCCAGTTTTGTAAAAACAGAAGAATTGGAGCCAAGGACTAAGGGCTGTAATGTGTTCATCATTTATGCTCTGGGACTGTTTCTCATGTATCATGAGACCCTCTCTCTTTAGCCCTAGTATGGTATCTCCACGAAGAAGGGAGTTGGCTAGTCCTTTTTTCTTGGGTGGTGGCAAGCCAGATGCTTAATGTTTCCTGACTTGGTCTGAGATAATCTGACATCCTTCATAACTATTAACTTTACTCATCTCCAATCTCTCATAGGTCATAGACTATAGCAAGGAGAAGCTTCAACTCTCAAGAGGGCTGAGATCAGAATAGGAGACAGACAACACCTAAAGGCCATTTCTCCTTGTTTAAGCATATATCTATCTATCTCCCACTCCCTCCCTCCCTTTTTGCAAGAAATAGATTGCCAAAGGCAGGATATGATCACATTTCCATGCCAACAATGACAGCAGAAATATGTTTTCTGAACTTTTTTTAAAAAAAGGGGTAACTTGGACCAGATGCTGGACAGTTTGTGCATCTGGCATCTCAATTTCAGCTCCAGTATCTTGGAGTTGGGTCATCAACTGGAATGACTGAAATTGTTTTATGGATGTGTGTCCTTGAAGATCTCTCCACATTAAATTGAGCAATCGCCATGAAAATGAGCAAAATTCTGTTGTATGCTGCTTTGGGAGAGGTGGTTAGGATATGATTGGTTAGATGGCAGGTTGGGCTGAAGACACCACGAAACAGGCAGCGAATGCTCCTGTGGTCAGACCCCCTGGATGTTATTGTACCCTCTTCCCTCTCTTTGGTTGGGGCTGATGGGTCTCTTTGTTCAGCAGGCAGCGGTGCAGAACCGAGACCCTCATGCTCTGGCTTTGGAGTCCTGGAAAGATGCAATGCAAGTGGTTGGAACTTATGAGGTCACGTTGTTTGTAAGTGCAACTGGGCTATCCTTACATGATCCTGACGTGTGACATCTCACTTTTTAACACACAACTGGACTCTCGACCAAGGAGGGGGGATCGGATCAGGATGCTGCAGGTTTGGGGAGGGGGCAGATGGCAAGATGTGTGCAACTGGCCTCCTGACCTCACCTCAAATGAAATCTGACCGGGCCCTCAAAGATACACCATGAATATTCCAATGTTTCTTTTCTACTTTCCTAGTTTGGGGTTCCTCTTGGAGGACAGGGTTGATATCTCCTTGGGACTGAGCCCCAAGGAAGCTAGTATTTATTCCCAACAGTTAAGACGCCCCATTATTAATGCATCAGGCAGTTAATTTCGATGGACAATTTTAAAAGATGTTATGAAATCAACAAATTGTCTTCTAACTGATAAGAAGAGAATTGTAGCTCAGGCGTGAACTGTGGAGTCCTAAGTGTCTTCTCACTTTCAGACCATTTATGAGTCTTCAGTTTCCACCCTCTTATCTTTGGCCTAAGTGGGAGATCACTTAAATGAGACTGTTGGTTCGAAAAAGTTGGCCAACTTTTGGGCTCAAGAGCAGGCTGTAGGAATCAACCAAGAAAGGGAGACAGAGAGAAGTCAACCCACCTCTCTCTGGACCAGGTAATACTCAATGCAGATCTGTCAACCTGAACTTTTCCATGGTCTACTGCAGCCAAGCCTGGAGAAGGAAAGGAAGGGACCTTCTGTTTCTTTTCCATGTCTGAAAATAGCCTGCAACTTGGAATAAATGACAGGAGCTTCCTCCATAGATAGGCCAGCTGTGCTGAAGGTTGCTGTTTGGCCCTTCATTCTGGGTCTCTTTCTAGTTGAGACTGGCACTTCCCACACTGGGCCAGATTGGCAGGAGGAGAAATCCTATGCTGAGAGAGACCCAACTGGACACAGACTCTGGCCCCGAATATGCTTTGCTTGGCTCCCCCTTTTTTTGGGGGGGGAGCTGGGATCAAAGGCATGACTTGGGTGTGCAGGGACACATTGCATCCCCTTCTTCTCTTCGTTCCCCCCCCCCCTTCCCTGTCCCTTAACCGAGGGTGGCCGTTTTGTTAACAGAGCCATATAACAGGCTTGGGTGACCAGAGGCGTCTCCATCCTTCCCAGCTTACAAATGTGTTTCGCCTGTTTACATCCAGGGAGACATGAAAGAGCACAGTCAGGTTTTTTGGCAGCCTCTGCCCATTCCTGAGTTATGGCCAGCCATGACTCTCAGCTGCCTTCCCTTTCCAGCCACAGTTTCATAACTTGCATATTTTCTGACGTTGCAATCCTCCAAAATTTCACAGGCGCCCAACCTTCCCTCCCTCCCCCCCCTCTCTCTCCGCTTGCCAGAGGACACAGTGTGCAATCGGTGTGACCCTAAAATACACCCCAGAACATGATTCAGCCGGTGTCCCAAAAAAAAATAAAATGGAGAGGGAAGAAGGCCGGATGGAGGAGAAAAGGTAATGAAGGTAACGAAACATTTGCAAAAAAGAGGAGAATATTTTTTTTTTAAAAAAGAAAACTTTGCAAAGCAAATCTATGCACTGCTGTCACTCTACTACCTAATTAATTCAGTCATTTCAAAAACAATTTTATTTATGTCCCATTTACCACATCAAAAGTGCAAAAAAAGGAAAAGGAAAAAAAAAGAAACATTCTCCACATGCTGATGCTAAAATAATACCTCAAGGCATCTATTTTTAATCAGTCTACACACACAAACATACACATACACAAAATATATCACACAAAGCCCGGGATCTATAGCATCTCTCTCGGGCAGACCACCAAACTCTAAAATGAGCGAGAGAGAGAGAGAGGAATCAGCCAAGTCTTCAGAGCACCCTTGCTTGCTGGCTGCCGAAAAAGACTTGTCCAAAAAGAGGGGTGGGGGGAGGAAAGTGGGGGGAGGAAGCAAGAGAGAGAGAGAGGGGGGGAAAAAAAACCCAAACCCAGAGAAATCCATAATGGCTTGAGGCTCTTCTCCAATCTATTTTCTGCTCAGCTGGTTTTAAATGAAGTTATTATGAGTCATTAAAACACCCGCAAGCTTGTGGAAGTCAGCCAATTACAATTTTAAATTTAGCCTGTTCTCTACCCCATTCCCTCGTTTTCTTCTTTTGCCCAGGAAAAAAAAAAGAAAGAGAGAGAAAAAAAGAAAGCCACTGGGTTTACTCTAGTTTTCTCCCTCCGTTCCCCCCGATAAAGTCTCCCCTCCTCACCGAATCTGGTCCAAGACCCATTTCCTTTGCAGTGGAACCTACAGAAGAGAATAATTCAGCTTCCAAAAGCCACAGACAGAAGCATATTAAGGGTGGGGGGGCGGCTTATGGTTTATTTCGTTCCTCTCTCTCTTTCTTTTTTAAACCGATCACAAGGCAGATTTCTAAATTGAACATCCATGTCAATGTCTTATTTCCTTTTTTAAAACCACAAGGCAACGCTCTCGGCAGGGTTATTTCAGCCACCGCAGGCTCCCACGCTTCGCTTTCTGGGTTACGGCCCCCACCACATCCCCAGCTCTGCCGTTATCGCTCTTACGGGTTAGGGGTGAGGTAGGTTCGGCACAGGTATTTTCATGCAGAGTTTTTTTCTTAGTTTTATCAGTCATCTGACCAGTAAAATCTTAATGTAAAATTTTTAAATAATAGAGAAATAAATAACATTTCCAAAACTAATTCACCAAGGGGAAAACAAGGACAAACTGGGTTTCGTGCTTCTTTGAATTCTCACCGCCAAGCCGGGCCCACCGGTCATGTTCCTTATTTTCATGCGGCTCTTTTAAAGGGAACAGTGTCAAACACATGGAAAGCAGATGGGACAAAGGTAGACTAGAGCAGGGGTGTCCGAACTGTGAAATTTTTAAGACTTGTGGACTTCAACTCCCAGAATCCCCCATGCAGACATGGATTCTGGGAGTTGAAGTCCACAAGCCTTAAAGTTGCCAAATTTGGAGATCCCTATACTAGAGGAAGAGGGAGGGAGGGAGGGAGGGAGAGCGCTTTGGAGAAGACTGAAGACATCTGGGCATCCACAAAGCATCCTGGATCTGTCTCCCCCGCTGAACAGGCCTTATCCACAGAATCCTTTTGTGAAGCCCCTCAAAATCAACTAGGAGTCACTGATGTTCCGAAGGGTTCAGTCTTGTATTCAGTATCATGGAGGCAACATTAGAAGTCTCCGTGGAAGGACCAAAGGCCACAGTAGAACATCTGCATGGCCTACAGAAGCCTTGGTTCAACCTCCAGTATCTCCAGGCTAAATCAGCGTTTCTCCAACTTGGCAACTTGGAAGATGTGTGGACTTCAGCTTCCAGAATTCTCCAAGCTAGCCACTGTCTTCAAGCTGTCAAGGCTGAGAATCCTTGGTCTAAGGGACCAGGCAGCCAGAGATTCCAGATGTGAACCCACCGAAGGACCACTGGGTACATTCGGAAGGTACACCGTTCCTCTCCTATGGCAAGATTATATGGTCCCTGTAACCTGCAGCAAGAATCATAAAGGATGTATCATGAGTTCCCATGCTTGGCCCAGCCTGTGGTTCCTGTGGAAGACTATGGAGGTGAGGAAGGAAAATGCAAACCAGGTTGGATCCCTGATTGTTGGTTCCTTGCACTGCAGACAAAAAGAAGCAGAACCTCCTGACTTCTGGACCACAGGTGGTTGTAGCTTCTGCTCCACACCAGGCCTTGTTTGTTGTGTTCAAGGCTCATTTGACCAGACTCCTAGGTGGGCCTAAACTTCCTCACCAGGGGGCAAGCAGAGTTCCTGTGTGTGCATGTGCTTGAGTGTGTAGAAGGATTTGCACCACGCACCATCACCAACTTCCAGACAAACAAGAGTGGGGGGCACAAATGCCTTTCTCCGTCTTGCATACCAGCCCTCCCTAAGGAAACCTTTAAATCCAACCCCCCCAAAAGTGCCACGCTGCATTGGAAGAGCCCTCAGAGGGCCACACCAACCCCCCCCAAAAAAAAGTGATGGAGAAGAAGCAGAGAAAGAACAAAATCTTGATCTCTCCTTCTCTGATGCCCCCCCATCCTTTGAGACCCCCAAACCCCATCTCTGCCCCCCAAAAAGTGCAAGAGGGAAGCCAAGTTATTACACCATGCCCACTTCCCTGCTCCTGCCCTGGAAAACCATGTTCTCTCTGTGAGCCGGGCGGGAGAGAGCGTGACACCCCTTATCCAAAATCCAACCGCCTGCCTTCCCTATCAGAAGGCACGCCGTGTACTGTACGGCCTATAAAACTCCCCAACAGCCTCCAGACACCCGGCAATCGTCCTCCATCAAAACACTTTGCCTTGCATACAAAAATAAAATACAGTGCTGAACGGAATACACAATCAGCCCATTACAGTACGGAGAACGGCTCCTTAGCAACGCGGGGGCTTTGCAGCGGAGACAATCGACAGGAAGCAGAAATCTGTCGAGCCTGTTGGCAAACGATAAACATTAGCAAGGGGTTGGTTGGGTTGGGTTTTTTTTTTTCCTTGGTGGGCTTGGGTTTGGGGGGTGGGTTTGAGGGGAGGGGGGCACACACAACCGAAGCCACATAGCAAATTGCAGGCAGACACCTGAATGTATTCTGGGAGGCGTCCATAAAAACAGCATCCAGGCTGGATGGAGGCTGGGGATAAATCAACACCACCAACCCCGTCACCAACGGCTCTGGTTTCTGATCCCGAGACCATGTTTCCCATTATGTTTGCTCAACTCTCAGAAGTTCTTGTTCCCCTGCAGAGGACTAGCATCTTGAAAAACAAGAGCTCAACCTGGACATGGAGCAGCAGCAAACAACCTCAAACAAGAAGCACCCAGGGCTGGGTGGCTTTTCAAAGGGGGTGGGGGTTTTTGCAAAAGGCAACGTCTTGAAGAGGAGAAAAATGGGAGGGGGGGCTAGGAGGCCTCTGGGAAGACGAGAGGGGAGGAGTGGCGCCTAGGTCCTCGGGTGGAAGTTGGGGTGTGGTGGGGCAGAAGAGGCTGGCCCTGGCACACCAGTGGCAGCAGCTGGGGAGCCCCTGCCAGAACAGGAGCTAAAAGCAAAAGAAACCGAATTATTCCAATCAGCTTAAGACTCTCGAGGCTGAAAATAAATAAATGAAAAGACAGATAAAAAGAGGTGTGCGCGGGAGGAGGAAGAGAAAGAAATGTATTTTTCATCAGCAAGTGTATAATTTATAAACAGCATTAAACAGTTTGTGTTTTTTTCTCTCTCTCTCTCCTCCCTCTCCTCCCTCTCCCCCCCTCTCCAGCCCGGCCGCCCGCCTTCCTCTCTTGTGTATCGGGGTTGGACTCAACTCAAGCCTGCATTAATTTCTGCTGTGGGTACAGTGTGTTCTTGGCTGCGCATCTGCCAACGATCATAAACTCTCTGGAATGTTGGCAGAACATCCAGCCCTGCCGGCAAGCCGATGACATCACTTGGGGAATAAATTCAGGAGCCCGGCCAAAACCCGAGGAGGCAGAAGGGCGCCCGGCCAGGGAAGAGCAGCAGCAGCCACAGCCGCCGCTGCCACTGAGCCTCCCTGGGCAGCCGTGGGGAGAGGGGCACAAGGAGGTGGAGGGCAGGGAAGGTGGCACGCAAGGGGGCCGAGGGGAAAGGAGGGCCGGCGGCGCAGGAGCCCTTCTCCCTGGGAGGAAGGCGAACTGGATGGTCTCTGGAGCCTCCAGCCCTGCAGGGCTTTCAGGAGAGGTTGGGCAACCACTGCTCTGCAATGGGGCAGGGTTCCAGCTTGACTAGGGGTTGGACTAGTAGACCTCCAAGGTCCCTCCCGATCCTGTTATCCTGTTACAGGTGGGCCTCCACTGACCACGCTAAGTGACTGCTCAAAGTTACAATGGCACTGAAGAAAGGGACTCATCGTCATGGTTCGCACTTATGACCGTTGCAGCAACCCTGCGGTCACGTGGTCAAAATCCAGACGCTTGGCCACTGACTCGTATTTATGACGGTTTTGATGTCCCAGGGTTCCCCTTTTGCGACCTACGTCAATGAAGCCCAATTCACTTGAAAAGCATGTTGCTAACTGAGCAACGGCGGTGAGTCACTAAATGACAATGGCAACAAGGGTCGTAGAATGGGGCAAACCTCACAACGAACGTCTCATTTAACAACAGAAATGTTGGCCTCCACTGTGGTCGTAAGTCAAGGACTACCTGCGTTCGCCTCCCCAGCCAGGGGGGAAGGAAGGAGGGGAAGCAGCAGGTTGTTGGTCTCCAGAAGAATGGACCCAGAGAAGACCCCCAGGGAGGGGACAGGCACTCCCCTAGCCAAGAAAAAAGCCCCCCCCCTGAGCCCAAAGGGGCTACACCAGTAGAGAAACAGCAGCAGCCCCCTCCCCAGAGTTAACACAAGCGAGGTGTATCACACCTCTGTTCCAGGGGCCAGAAAGGCTCAATGAAAACTGGACTGCAAATTCTGATCCTGTAGGCTGGATTCCCCTAATACATCCCCCTAGAAAGTGTGGGCTGCTTTATGAATGTGGGGGTGGGGGGTAGGCCCCTAAGGACCTCTCCCCCCCCCCGGTCCCTTCTCTTTCACACAACCCACCACCTCCTCAACTACCACTCCGGAGGTGACTACCTCTGACGTCCATCCAAGCATGGTGGCCACCTCGGTGCACAAGGTCAGATGCTGTTTCCTGAGGTTGGTGGGGCTCAACAGACCTGCCTTTTGGGAAAAGACCCCAGTGAGTTATGGGCCCCGGAGGATGGTCAGATCTCAGCCCGGGCGCTTTGGGTCCCCTTTCCGTGATTCAGAGGAACAAGTGGAGATGGAGGAGGTTGTGGTTGTTGGCTTTGCAACACCTTAATTTTTTTTTTTCATGGGTAAGTTCAGTTTGCCTCATTCCTGTCCTAGTTTGGGTGGAAGGAACTGAAAAAAAAAAGAAAGTTTGTACTAAAATCTGTGCTGTGCACCTCACTTCAAACTTTCTATTTACGCGTTCTTCTAAACCATATTCTGCAGTTGTGTTTTAATGTGTTTTTGAGAAGACACTTCCCTGCCACACTCTGTTTAAAACTAAACTGACAAATTGCATTACAGTTCAACATTCAGAAAAAGTCAAAAAATTTTACTTGGAGGGTTGGCTTGAAAACATGGAATGAAAGAAGGCCATACTGATCAGACAGACTAAACAAACTTTTCCATCTTCCCTCTTTCCAAGCCATGCGTATTTTTTTTTGGGGGGGGGGTGTCACACACCCAGGTTACCACAGCGGTGTTTGCATGTGCATGTGCTCTACACAGCTATAATTATTCTGCATGTACACGAAACAGTTGCTATAAACACTGCCATGAGAAAACACGCCTACACAATCTTTCAACGTAAACACAACCAGAGAGCAATTTTAATGAAAGGTGGCATTTTTCCAAGGGTAGGCACCATGTTTCTCTACTTTCCAGTTGCTGTAGGGGCATGCTTGAGACCGTTGGGAGTAATGGGGACCCCCCTGTGCTTAGTCCTTCTGACCCAGGGCTCCATACAAAACTGAAATGAATATCTAGAGGAGGCACGTGCCCAAGGGCACCGGTTCACCGAGACCAGTTCTTCTTCCGCTTCACCATTTCTCACCACTGTATTTTCTCAAAGGTTTGAGAGACCGTTTCCCTACATTCTTGATATTGAGAACCTTAGATGGGGTGAAGTCTTCCTGACATCGGGCGGCAATTTTAAGACCAGGAGCAACACATTATATCAAGTCCCAACTGACCAAAGAAAGTGAAGAACCTGCTGTAGATGTTCCCATGACCTCTTCTTTTCCCCTGTTGCTCTTTGCCAATGAAGGACCTAGGAAGGCCTTCTGCTCCACCACTCATTCCTAAGAGGAATGGGGCAAGGGGTTCTAACATATATGAAAAGAGCATCAGGTGGTTCAAAGGAGAGTGATTTGTCCTTGCTGGTCTTTCGGAGTGGAATGCTCCCTCGTGGCCTTCAAAAGACCCAGCCACGAGAGTGCTTGCAGAAGGGAGGGAATTTGAGCATCTGACTGCAGAGGTGTGCTCACCTTGCCTGCTCCTAGGCACAAGGACCTGGCACACTCACCTGATTTCATTCTTGCAAACTTAAAAGTACAGCAGCCACGGGACAACCAAGATTATATCCCTCTGCCTTGTTATTTAAGGGCTGGCTTTATGGCTCGAAAATTAATCTGAAAGTATACCTTACACCTGAAGATTAGCTCTCTTAAATGCCCGCTTAGCTGATGTGCATCCAAAATTGATTGGAATTCCATTCTTTTAACCTCAGGATTTTGCAAACGCTGTACACGCATTCCACCCCCAACAGACCAGAGGCTCCTCCACGCAGGGAGCCCACTTCTAATTAAACAAGTCATGAATTTCTCTGCGTGGACCCCCTCCCGCCCCCCGAAAAAGAAGGCCTCCCCCCCAAAATAACAACCCCATTGTGGGAGCATTAAGAGGCAGCGGCCTCCTCCGGCCCTTTCTGCCTCGGCTTATCTGGCGAGGAGGAGGAGGAGGGGCCGCACAGCTTGGGAGGGGAAGAAAGTCCAAGGTGTAGCTGCTGCTTTTGTCAACAACGTGGCTGGAATTTAACGTGGCTGTTTTCGAGCATCAGGGCGCCTCCCCCTCCCTCCCCCCCGATAGGAAGGGAAGAAAACATAATCATCTTTCATGATGACAAACTTGGCTCAGTGCTGCTTTTACATACTGTACCCTCAGAGCGGGCCGGCTGCCAGCCAGCGCTTGGCATGAGGCCACGGCCACAGCCACAAACAGAAGCCGCGTGTGCGCCAGGAGAGCGGGGGGGTGGGGGAGGATGGGGGGGCAAGAAGGGGAAGGCAGCCGAGAGGCAAACACACTTGACACACAGACAGACAGACAGACAGACGGACACACACACCCTGCCTGGCCCGGGCTGCCCTCCGACAAGGGAAAGGGTGGTTGGGAAACTGCCAGCCCTCCTCACCCCCCACCCACCCACCCCTTTCCTCCCCACCCATCCAGTGGGCCCCAGGAAGGGACACCTGCGGATACCAACACCAATTCTGTACCTGCACAATTCCTCAGAACCTACAAGGACCCCAAAGGGAGGTTTCTGCCCCCCCCGGCTGAAGTTGGCATAGCTCCCCCAGGAGCAAAAGGAAACAAAGGGGGGCTTTTGAGGGGTTTGGAGGGTCCGTGGAAGTTTCCTGAAATGAGACTCCCAAGAGCAAACAGGTCTAAAGGTGTAAAACAGGTGTAAAGAGAAGGACCAGGGGAGACAGGATAGCGGTTTTCCAATATTTGAGGGGCTGCCCCAGAGAGGAGGAAGGGGGTCAAGCTATTCTTCAAAGCCGCCAAAGGCCAAACAAGGAATAATGGATGGAAACTGAACAGGAGAGATTCAACCTGGAAACAAGGAGAAACTTTCTGACAGTGAGAACAATCAACCAATGGAGCAGAAGTTGCTCTCGGAAGTTGTGGGAGCGCCATCACTTGAGACGTTCAAGAAGAGATTGGACTGCCACTTGTCAGAAATGGCGTAGGGTCTCCCGCTTGGGTGGGGGGTTGGACTAGGTGACCTACAAGGTCCCTTCCAACTCTGATGATCTGTTATCTGTCTCCCCAATTTTTCTGCCGGGGCTGATTCTCCAAGACCAGCCCCAAATGTAACGGTGCCCAGATAGCACTGCCCAACTGATGGCCGTTCCATGTCCTGGCAAAATTTACTCTCCCAACAACAGAAGAAATGGAGGAAGAGGGCAGGGAGGGGAGGGGGCTGTCTGCCCATTGTATTATTTGCCCCTCCTCCAAATTCAAACCAAAACCTCTCTTGGGTAAAATGTGAGCTCTTCCCTAACGATTGTGAAGCTTTATGGCAACGTTTCCTCCAGAGGATTCTTCTCTCTACTGACAGAATTCTTAAACTGTCCCAGAATTTGGCTGGAAACAGAAGGCCACAAATCCCATCTTTCTCTCCCCCTATCCGGACTTTTGCACATCTTAGGAATGAGGAGTATAAAGACGCACAACCAGGGGGCTTTCCTTGGGAGGGACAACCAAATGTTGCAGCACAGCAACCCTGTTGAAAACCCTCAATTCCATCCATCGCCTTTATACTCCCATCACCCCACCTCACCCCAGGGTGTGCCTCTCCTCCCAGGAATTAATCTGCATGCCAATTTTGATTGAGGAGCACCAAAGAAGTTTCCAAGTTCCACCACTGATGAAGACGGTGAGGGTGATCTCGAGGTTTTATCCAGGTTCTTGGGCATTAAGAACTAGTTTTCTGTTAGTATGGGTGCCGGTCAATCCTAGAGGAGATCAACCCTGACTACTCTTTAGGAGGCCAGATCCTGAAGATGAAACTCAAAGACTTTGGCCATCTCATGAGAAGGAAGGACTCCCTGGAGAAGAAGAGCCGAATGCTGGAAACGATTGAGGGCAATAGAAGAAGAAGGAGGGGCTGGATAGAGACACTGAAGCAGTTGGTGTGAGCTTCAATGGACTCTGGGGGATGGCACAGGACAGGAAGGCCTGGAGCAACGTTGTCCACGGGTCTGCGATGGTTGGACACAACTTCACAACAACAATAAATGGGTGCCCACAGACACTCTGTGCAGAGAGGTCCATACAGAGAGCTGGGAACTAAATTAGCTTCTAGAGAGGCCAGTATCATCCCCAGCTTAGCATTCTAGTTCCTCCGTGTACATTTAATTAAAGGGCCTGCATCATTTCAACCTAATAGGGAAATTCATTAAACAAGTGCCCAGTTCTTTTGCTAATGAAACTTGGGTGGATGCTCAAATTTGGAGAAGATGAGATTCACAACGTATGTCTGGAAATGCGAAATACATCGGTGCCGAAGGAACAAGGTGGATGGAGTAGAAGAAGGGTCTGTCCAGGTTGGGGGCTGATGGACCAGGCCCCAAACTCACCAAGCAAGAGGGCTTCCTGGTTGCCATTCAGAGCTACCACCCTTGTTACAGCTGGGGAGCCCAGAACAACTTTTGCGAACGAGAAGGTCTCACTCTAACCCTCTCAGACAGGAAGGACACCTGGTCAACCCTCTCAGAAAGAGCTCGGTTTTTGTTCCTCTGCAGGGTAGAATCAAGAGCTGCTGATTTGAATGCCTGGGTGTCTACACAAGCTGAATGCCCAGCCGGCAACCCCTAGTTCTGTTTCTTCAGAAATCGCTGAACCACCAGTGGACACAAATCACATCTTCCTCCCCAGATCAAGAAACCGCAGCAGCAGCTGGGCCCCATCGCCAACCCCCCACCCCCCCTCAACACGGCCAGGGATGGTATATGAAAGACATCAATCCATTTCATGGTTGGCTTTAGTCCCTTCAAAACAGCAACAAGAGTCCCTTGCCTAGATGGGTTTCTTCCCCATGAGAGTCACTCCCAGGTGGTCTTCACCCCAGGAAAGGATCTTTTAAGGGGAGGGAAAATATGCAGGACGAAGGAGAGCTTTCTGGGAAGAGGGAAAAAGGGGAAGGCCAGAGACAGAGGTAGATAAGCCCCTTCTTGTACACTACTATCCAAACAAGGCATCCAACCATTGAACACCACATCTCCTGGGGTCCTAAGCACACCTGTTGGGAACATACCTGCCCTTGTAGGGGACCTGGTTGAATGGTTTTACAACCAAGGGTCTTGGCAAATTGTAACTCCAAGACAAGACCAAAGTTTCCATGGTGGGTAAAGATGGGAGAAAACCCTCCCGTGCGCGCGCACACACACACACACACACACACACACACACATCTAAACTTACCTGAATGAGCCAGTAAGTGCATCCGAAGGCGAAGGCTGTCCAGGAATCTTTTCCCACACAATTCACACCCATAGGTCTTCATTGCACTGTGCAGTTTCCTGGGGGGAGGGGAAATGAAAAGAGGAGATAAAGTCTAGGTCCATCGCTTATGGGGCCTAAGTGGGGAGTGGGAAAACAGCAGCCCTTCTTGAAAACGTCAATCTGCATTAGGGACCCTTCCCCAAATTCTGTCGATGCAGAGATTCTCACCAGCTCAGAAACACCCCATTCCCCAAACAATTGCCTTTTATGCTGCAAGAACCATTATTAAACAAGGGGCACAATTCCTACATAGGAGAGTAAATGCTTACATGGGAGAGTAAACTCTTACATGGGAGAGTAAACTCTTACATGGAATTCTCAAGGAGAAGCAATGACATTAATTTTACAAGAGTAGCTCGTATTTTTTTAATCGATTTGACATCTTGGCGAAGAGCCTGAAGAAGCAAAAACATACACACACCTTACTTGTGATGGGTGTGTAGTCAATGAGTGGAGTTACATTCTATTCCCTGCTTGTCTCCACACTGCCTTGCTCCATCTGGGACAGAACTTTTTCACATTTCCAGGGTGGAAATGACTGGTGAAAAGCAACCACCATGTCTGTACACATGAAATGCAAACAGCATGGTCGGAAGAGGCCAAAAGGCACTAGAACAAGTATGGGAGAATTTAACTTCCCTGCTTCCCACATGGGCTGTGATCTTCCCAAGGCAGGAGCAGAAGCACTCCTCCAAGAAGCCCTGATGGTCTAATGGAGACCCCACAACCTCTTCTATAAGGAGGCAACCTGCTTTTGGGGAGCTCCAATCCCACTGATCAGGTCCCTCAAAATATTGAGTACGCTCAACTCTTTGCCAAGCACAGCAGTCAGCCAACCAAGAGCAGCAATGGCAGCTTTATCACCCCCAAACATCACCATCTCACTAAAGGTGGAGGCACAAGGAGGAAGAACCACACAAACACACACATTTTGGTAGGTCATATGGAGGAGAATCTCCAGCCTTCTGAGGTCAGGCCTCTTCAACTGTGATCTGGGCACTGGCAATGCCTTTAATGTGGACGAAGATTCAGGCAATGTATGAAAAGGCAAGCAAGATTTTTCAACGGTTTAAAGAAAACTACCAATGTTCCCACTTCTTAAAGCCACCTTGCTACATTCTCAACCTTTCTAAAGCAGGATTTTTCCACACACACCCCTGAGATTTATATAGCTAAACCTCTAATCCGGCAGCACAATCAGATACGTGGCACTTCTGAATTTCATCAAAAGCAAACATTTCAAGAGCAGTTTTGAGGTTCTTCTTCTGGTGGAACATTTGAGAAATGTTGAAGCAAACAGCTTTGGTTTTTGTTTTTGTTAAAGGAACAACTTTACTCAAGACAAGTGCCTACTTACACAGGCTCTTCATTTGGTTGTAAATAAGGTGCTGCTTTTGGCATATTTTGGAACTATTCTGAAATACACAATTCAAGCTAGAAGCAGCGAGAGGTTGGCGAAAAGAGGGAAGGGAATACATTTCTATATCAGTTTTGTTTATTTCTGGTTTTGGCTTTCCAGCCTTGTTCACAGTCCAGTTGTGGGCAAAGCAATGGTGGATATTAGAGGTGTGACTATGTGCAAGGAAGACCAGCTGCTGTGGATGGCATTTGCTGAAAAAACAATTCTTCAAATGCACAGTTTCAAGAAAGGGGGGGGGGACCCACTAATTATAACCTTAGAAATTACACAGGGACAGTTGCTGCTATTTGCTATCTAAATGGCTGTTCAATTCATTTCTAGCTGAAAAGGGAAGAAGAAACAAAACTCACTGAGATATTTTGTCTAGGACAGAAAAGGAAGAACACAAAACCTTTTAAAACTTCCTTTATTAAAAGACGACGTGCAACACACTGAAGCCAACTCCGGGGGACTTAAATGTCAGCAACAGCCCCCTCCCCAAAAAAGAACAATTCTCTATATCTCCAAGCCCTGGATGAACAGTAGAAAAATAACACAATAAACTGGTTTTATTTTTGTACTGTGTAAGCAGGTACAAAATGGTTCATTCGGCTAGCTGGACTAATGAAGCACATGCAACCAACATAAAAACAAGAGGCTCTTCTTGGACTGTTTCATAATGTTTCAGATGATGACATTTTTATCAGGCTTCCAATCCGGCACAAATATTTATGAAGACCATGTGCATTTCTGAGAAGAGCTCAAGATGACACAAGTCTGGGCCAGCTACAGTGGAAGAAGAAGCTTCTTTCAAACAAACAACACATGGAGCAGGGAGCCTGCCAAAAGCCACCACAAATCCAGATTTTCTGAAGAAGCTGGGAGGGCTGACTTGTTAGACAAGACACTTCTGAATCCAGAAGCATTTTCTCACCAGCCTTGTATCCTGCCAGGGCATACTCAGAGCAACCTAGAAGCCCGGTGGAATTAAGGGCAAAAGAAGACAATGCTTTCCCAAAGAATCTGCGTGATTTCTCTCTGTGTCATTATCCTTAAGATGCTGCTGGCAACAAGTTAGATGCAATTCTAAAGTTGGCTGGAGCATTGGCAAAACTTTGCAAAACTAAATGTGAAGGAAACAAGGAGAGAGAAAAAGGGGGGTGGGGGGTGGGGATGTATCTATTGGGATTAGGCAGTTGAAATGAGCAAAGAAAGACGCCAAACAAGAATGCCAAGAGAAAGGTTTAATGTAAGGGTGTTTAACTTTGGCAACTTTTAATACTTGTGGACTTCAACTCCCAGAATTCTCCAGCCAGCCATGGTGGTTCTTCGTCCACTGGTTTAATGCATGGGAATCTTAAAACGGTTTGCTAGCTGGAACAAGGCGGGAGGAAGGGGGGAGAGAATGAAACTTACTATAGCGAGAAAAAAAATGAATCACTGAAAAATATCACACCCTGCTGGTTCACAGAAGACAGGAGGTTCTGGTGTGGTTTTTGTGATCTTGGCTTAGCATGTTATTCAATTGAGCCGTTGCGGCATGTAACCTATGATTCAGGGCTGAGAATACCCTGTGGAGTTTAGGCCTAAAACATGGAGAA
Source organism: Bungarus multicinctus (assembly GCA_023653725.1). Lineage (NCBI taxonomy): Eukaryota > Metazoa > Chordata > Lepidosauria > Squamata > Elapidae > Bungarus > Bungarus multicinctus. The sequence goes on from CM042837.1 coordinate 26,022,290, forward strand.
ACAAACACACATTTTAGGACAATGTGAGAGCCCAGGCATTAAACACCATCCCATGAATCAATCTGTCTACCTTTATCACAGACAGAACCAAGTCGCACTGTTTTTGCAAACGGTGTTAAGTAAGGAATACAGAAAATGCTGCAAAATGCAATGTAATATTGTATCATCATCGTATATAATCTCTTCTATGTCAGGAATTCTCAACGTTGGCCCTTTTAAGAGGAGTGGACTTCAACTTCCAGAATCCCCAGCTGGGGAATTCTGGGAATAGAAATCCACACATCTTCAAGGGACCAAAGTTGAGAAACCCTGTTCTGTGAGATAGAGGTAGGAATGTCATATTAATTTAATAGATGGGTGCTGTCTCAGAGAACATTAGATTGATCAGATGGATTTGTCATTGGCTCCCAACCCGCCTCCTGAATTCAAGCAATTGAGGTCACACATGGCCATCTTCATGTGTCCTTGGTCCTTTCCTATCCTTTCCCAGTCCATTTCTCCTGTGTGGGACAATCTTCAACCACCCCTATTAATTCAATACAGGCTTCTCCAAACTGGTGCCTTCGAGACCAGGAGGGAAACTGAGGAGCAGAAACCCAACCCTTCCAATGGAGGACCGCTAGGAGGAAGGAGCCTGGATCATAACTTAGGAAAACACAGATTTGTATGTGTTCAAGGAGTTTGTGCTGCAGGTTCCAACAATGATGTGATGGAGAATTTCAAAGATACCCAAACATCTGCACACTTTCTAAGGGTCGTCATGCCATTTCAGAGCCAGTTCCAGGAGCTTCTTGATGAACACGTACAATAGGATATTATGATATGATACAACTTACAATCATTTGTTGAGCACTGGGAAAAAAAGTACCACCATTCTTCACACTTATGACACTTACAGCATCCCCAGGGTCACAGGGTCAAAATTTGGTTGCTTAGCAACTGGCATGTATTTATGATGATTGTAGCATCACTTCTGCCACCTTCCAGGCATCTTTTGACAACCAAAGTCAGCCGGGAAAGCTGGATTCGCTCAATGGCCGACACTGCAGGGTTTCACTTATCCACCATGACAAAAAAAAAAACGTTGCAAAATTGGCTGTGGCTACTTTTAAGCCCTAAATCAGCACAAATCCTTTGGCATTTTTAAATAATTTTGCAAAGATACACAAGAGCATCTGAGCCTATTAAAAAAAAAAAAAAACACCCCAAAATGTCTCTTCCTCTACTACTACCGGCCCTGCTGCTCCCTCTCACCCATCTCCTCCGACAAAGTTTTCACCGAGTGTCAGAAACGACAAAGGGACAAATTAATCTCACTCTGGCCAACTGCTCACCTAGCGATCTACGCCAGCTTTGCTATTGGTTGCATAAAGCAGGGCCCTTTGTTTTAAAGAAATAAATAAAGAACCCGCCAGCCTTTTGGCAAGTAATTTATTTGAAATATCTCTATCAACAAATTTCAACAGGAACAAAAGTTTTCCATTTGGCACCTGCTTAGAGGATGATGTTATCGCGCCCCGTTTCATAGAGTCTCCTTTCAACAAGGTCTTAAAGCGCGTTATCTCTGGTTTCCGGGTAGCAAAATATGATTGAAATGTTCTATTTATGCTCACTGGATTAAGGCAATGTTGCAGAAAAGGAGGAGAAACCGCAGCAGATGTAAGCAAGGTATTATAGCCTCTTGTGCTGTTAAGATCAGAAAGGGAGAGATCAATAGACAAGCCAGCTATTTCTGCTAAAGTTGTGCTTTTAGGAAGAAAGAAGAATAAAATAAAACAATTCCATAGATATCGATTCTCAATTATAATCTCCACAAGGGCAGGGCACAGAAAAACAAACTGTACTTTAATAATTCAGCACTCGACTGATCTCACTTCCAGATCTCGTGCGCATTCTTAAAAACCGAGTTCCGTGCAAGCAAATTAAGACCTGCAGAGATGGTGCCCAGGGATTAGACTGACTTTCCTATCAGAAAAGACCATCGGGATACACACAACCAACAAATTAACAATCTCAGGCATCTCGGAAGGCATTGTGCTGGGATGATTTTGCCCAAGTGGCAGAAAGTCACTGATTTACAGAGGCATTTTGCAATATTCTTAAAGGGAAAAGAAACATTGGAAGTTTGTGCCACCTCTTGAAAAGAAATGATTAGGGTTTGTGTGTGAACACACACACACGTGTGCATGCAAAAAGTGCCCGTGATGACAAATCCTGGGGAAAGAAGCAAAAAAATAAATCTGCCACAGATTGATAGTGCAACCACATTTGAAATACAGCCTATGGATTTGGGGACTTCATTTTAAAGTGAAGCTTGAAAGAGTTTATAAAGGTGAGGAGGAACCACCAAAAAGATTGGGATTGTCGCTTGCGGACGATAGCTTTAAAAAGGTGTAAAGGGGATGCAAAAAAGTTTGGTGAGATTATGCTCAGCGTGGCAAACGTTGGATGGAAAAGTCCATGGAAGTTCTTAGTCATCCAGGACATGGTTGCTTTCAAAAAGGCAACTGGAGTTTCTGGATTTTTCTCGAAGGTGTTTCACTTCTCATCCAAGCAGCTTCTTCAGGTCTAACTAACTGATGAGCAGTGGGAGGATTTCCACAGTGGTAACAACTGAGTGGCTGCAAAAAGTATAAAAGGAATAAAAAGTATAAAAGGAATAAAAAGTATAAAAGGAATAAAAAGTATGAAAGGAATAAAAAGTATGAAAGGAAGAGCTTCCCACCCTGCGACAAAGCTAGAAGGCTTCACCTGACCCATCCTGATAACTGTGGCAAGGCAAAGAGGGGGCAGTCCTGGGCAACCAATTCTGTTTGCAATCATGTGTGGCAAACATGGTTTTCAAACCCTCATCCTCAAGCCAAGTAGGGGGCCAGAGAAGGCACGTTGGTAAATTGTGGTGTTCTTGTACTTTTCTCTTTGCTGCAATGGGAGTGGGAATTCAGGTGACAATGAGATTGGTGGCATTATCCCTGGCTTCCTCACTTCCATGCAGTCCCAAACGAAAGTCAAGGGGTTAAGGACCTTCCAGGGGGCTATTTTGGGGGCAGCCCAAGAGGCTGTGGCGGCAAAAATGGCAGAATGCTTTATTTAGTTACTGACTTGGCTTGCTGCTCTGGTTACAAAACTGGCCCCGAGTGGCCCACATTAAAGCATCGATTAATGAAACACACAAGAGCCAAGAAACAGCCCAACAATATGCAACTTTCCCCTCCAGGAAGGCGAATTCAACACCTGAAAAAGCCGAGAATACTTTATGAAACCTTCCAAGAATTGGGATTTTGAATTCCAAGGAATACTTTTGCAACATTGAAAAATGTTGCTGAAAAACAGCCAGGTAAAGAAATCAAGACAAGCTTTCAAGTATTTGGGGAATGTGATGGAGAAAAGGAACCTCCTTAGCCCAGGAAAGACAGGAACCAGAACCAGGAAATGTTGGCACAGTAGGAGGAAAGGGAAAGGATGAAGGCAGAGCATCCTGGTTATTGGCCAAAGAATAACCGCCATCTTCATTTCTTTGCCAGGGTCCTTAAGCACCAAGACTTCATTAGCAGACCACGCTTCTCTCCACTGGCCAGAGCTGTAATGCCAATTAGCCTAGAGGGTTGAGCTGGGCAGGCAGATGAAGCATCTGAGCTGCTATCAGAAGGAACAGCATAGTTTAAATTGAAGAAGCTTTTTTGCTGGGTGATTATTTTTTCATATAGATGAGTTATCTGTCTATCTCTGTCATCTATTTGTCTGTCTGTCTGTCTGTCTATCTATCTATCTATCTATCTATCTATCTATCTATCTATCTATCTATCTATCTATCTATCTATCTATCTATCTATCTATCTATCTATCTATCTATCTACATCTATCTACTTACCTACCTACCTACATCTCTCTCTCTCTCCCTACCTACATTATCTATCTATCTATCTATCTATCTATCTATCTATCTATCTATCTATCTATCTATCTATCTATCTATCTACATCTACCTACTTACCTACCTACCTACATCTCTCTCTCTCTCCCTACCTACATTATCTATCTATCTATCTATCTATCTATCTATCTATCTATCTATCTATCTATCTATCTATCTATCTATCTATCTATCTATACCTATCTAGCTATCCAGCTATCTAGCTATCTCTATCTATCTATGTCCATCCATCTCTTTCTCTCGCTCTCTCATTTATATGGTTGCCCATCTTACAAGAGCAAAGAGATTCTGCTTTGTTTGATTTTATTTCCAAACCCAGATGAAGGCTCTTTCTCCGTTTCTTTTTGGAGCGGATTCTTGATCCAGGAGATCAAACAACGAAGCCTCCTTTCTCCAACCAAAGGGTTAAAGTCCACCTCGGCCTTCTGCACGTCTATCTGCCCTGGATCGGACACCTTAACTACTGAACAGCCGTTTAAAATCAATCTAATGTTAAGTCAAGGCTTCTTGCCAATATAGTGTCAGAGGACCCAGCACTCCTTCGTAACCCGGGGCCAACCCTCCATTGGAGAAACAGACAGCCAACCACTTGTGTCATATCAAACCTAACTACATCTCCTTTCTAACCACCAATTAAGAAAAGAGGACCCAACTGCCTGCCACTGGCCAAGAGTTAGTCCTGTCTAATTTCAAAACAAGCAGAGGGCTCTTGGGCCACCAAGATCAATTTTACAAATAGACCATCAACCTCACATTCCTGCTCTATTAGAGACCTTTTGGAAATGTGTCTGTTTTGATTCCTGAGCCCCTGAACTGGATTCTGGTTCTTTTGCCTTGGGCTGCCAATCGCTGGGTAGATTTTTCTTCGGTTGGTTGGCAACTTACCTCTTCCTTGAAGAAACTAGGAAGATGGAGGGCAGAGCTTTTGAAAGAGAATGGTTTCCAGGATGGCCTTTCTCCCTCTCCCAACAGGAAGCAGGACCAGGGCTGCCCAAGGGGGTTTCTTTGAAACTTGGAGGGGGGACGGACACCGGAGTGGTGGCTTAGAGAGGGCTGGGCTGGGCTGGGGGTGGTGGACAATTGCTGCACCTTGGCTTCTGAACAGGCCACGGGAAGAGGACAAATCATCAAAAGCTGGACTGGGCGAGGAGGCCTCTCACAAGCTGTAGGTAATTAAAAAGGCCTGTAAAATCTCCTGCAAAAAGCACTTCAAAGAGACACTCATTCCCACACTGACCAGTCACTGACCGTGTGGTGTAAAAATTATGAGTTTTCCCAATGGGGTGCTTGGTGTGAAAGGGAAGGGAGATTGGTGGCAAGCCATCTCGGCCCCATTGGGGAGAGTTTCAAGTTTGTGTGTGTATAATGGGTGTGCAAGGGCATTTGTCAAAGCAGACGGAATCCACCCGCACACAGGAACAGTAGGGGGGAGGAGGAGGAGGAGGAGACGGGGCCTCGCACACCCGCCCCACAGCTCCTGGGAGAGGGCTCTGTTCCCACAAAGCCAGAGGAATTGCCCTTCATTCATCTTCCTGGTTGGGCAGGGGAGGAAAACACTCAGTACTATTGGTCTAGTATCCTGTCAATTTTTTTGATCTGGATCAGGACTCCCCCCTCAAAAAAATCTGCCTGGTTCCATTCTTGCTTTCCAAAGGGTTCGATTAAATCCTCTGAAAAAGGACCACGAGCTCCAGTTTTGCAAAGTCTACGAAGAGACCTGGTCCTGTCTGCACTTGAGAAACTCAATACCAAGAGCTCTTGAGGGACCAACCTTCTGGTGATGAATACTCTTTGAAAGACCACAGTTCTCCCCACCACTGATGATAGAGGATTCCCAGGAAAAGTAGTCACACCTACTTCCAGATATTGCACCAAGTAATCTAAAAGAGAAGTTTGGAAAGCTGTCTGAGGAAGAGGGAAAGAGTTGAGAACATGGATTTGATGAGCCAATCTTTACTTTAATGAAAACATCCTCGGGCCATCGGAATTCCTGACAAATGACAGTTTGGCTTCTCACAGGATTTAGCATCAACATCTTCACTCTCTAACGTGCAGGTCACACAGGAAATGCACTTCCTTTCTCTAGGTGAGGAACTTCTACAAGTCCTGCTTCCTGTTTGAGAATCCCAACTCATAAAAGCTCACAAAAGCTTTACACTCGTTTATAGTCCCCCTCAAGAAGGGTTCTTATCTCTCTGGCTGGCCTGGGGGTCACTTATTGAAAGATTAAATAGCTGGATCAAAATTTACTGAGGCTCAAAAAAAAAGGCCCTCCAATATTTCTTCCTCCTCTATAGTAATTTGCAGCCATCTATTCAAGGCAGAGCTAAATCTGAATGCAAACAACAGAAATTAATTTTCTACTAGATGTAGGTCAAGCCTGTATTACTGGACAGTGCAGAGATAAAGAGAAAAAATCTGATGTAAGCTATTCAGAACCTACAGTATTTGGGGGAAAGTGTGTGTATCACCTACAAGTCTAAAGCAGGGACCTTTCATCCTCGGCAACTTGAAGGCTTATGGACTTCAAGCCATGCTGGCTGGAGAATTCTGGGAGTTGAAGTCCAAAAAGATTTAAAGTTGCCAAGGGGAGATACCCCTGGTCTAAAACCATCCCTGAAATGGCCAGTTATGCTAATAATAATATGTAGTATTTTTTTCTTTTGTTCCTCAGGCTAACAAAGGAGGGATACCTGCAAACCTGACATTCAGAAAACAAGGGCGAGTGTTATTCCACAGCACCCAAAACAGTGTCTCCTGCTTAGAAATGGTGCCTCCAACCTCCTTGCCAGCTTTAATGGGGTCCCCTTCTACCTCCCCCCCTTTTCCTTACTTAGTGAGAAAGAAAGGGAAGAGGCAGAATGCAACTCCAGGCTACATGAAAGCAAAATAACTTTGCACCCAAATCTTCTTCCTTCTGCAGGTTTGAGGAAACCTCCACCCAACCCAACCCACCCCCTGGACAAATTTTAAGGGAGACATGCCCGATCCCACCCCCTGACTCCTCAAGCAGACTGAGCACAATGGTTAGAGAATTTGACAGAAAACTCTTCCCAGCCATTTATTGCCTTAATACGCACCTTTGTCCAACAGGCAGTTTTGACAAGAGCAATAAATTCCAAATTTATGTCAACAGAGCATATGTTGAACACCTCATTTCTGAGCTAAAACGGCAGGCCGCCCCATAAATCACGGCTCTGTTTGAAATGAAAGTAGATTACGCAGCCGGGTTATTGAGCAGTTAGAGCTACAGTCATATAAATCAGAACTTTTAACTCTGGGCGATCCGTCATGCAATTAACTAAAGGGTGCTTTGTCATCTCAAGGGTCCCTCACAGCCTTGGCAAATTGAACGGTTCAACGGGCAGAGATATTTGGGGACAGGGTGGGGAGAGAGGAAGGGAGGGGAGGGGGGGAAGTTTATTTGTTAAGTGGAAGATTTGGGGCTCAGGGAAACTTGCTACGACCCTGTTGGATCGGCTCACAAGCCAATCCTTTCCAACGCTGGCCATTAAAGAGAGAAGGAAGATAGGTTGAACTGGCTCACCAGCTTTCTATTTAACCGTCACTAAATATCTCAACTACAGAAGAAACCCTAACAAAATAGGAAGTAATTTAGTGCAGCTATTTTCGGTGCAAAATTGGGGCCTTGGAAAATACAAACATAGTCCATCAAAGGCTTGGCTTACGTGTCAGGAAAAAACTTTTATGGACGCATCTTTCTCTCTCAAAGAACCAGGGGCTTCTCTGGGGTGCTGTGAATTCTTTGTTAGAGGGCTTACTTATCCCACAGATGTAGTTACTGCTCCTTGGAATGGAACATGTATGTACGGTAGTTTTGGGTCTATTGTACTTGCTCAACAACCTGAGATTCTTCATGAAGTGGTCCAAAATTCAACACCAGCATCTCCAGGCTTAGCAACAATCTGATGACTTTGACAAAAAGATTTGAAGTTCAACCCCTAGCATCTCCAGGTTTAGATTCAGGTAGGAGGAGATGGGAAAGACTACATCTGAATCTTCCAACCAAGCTACTGAACAACTGTCCTCAGAGGAGAAAATGCTGAGCTAGATGAACAAGGAAACCACCTTCCCCATCTAAGTGTCCTTCAGATTTGTTGAGATGGTAACTCCATAATTTCTATCTGACTGGGGAAGCCTTGAACAGTTGGACAATTTCCTGATTCAGACTTCAGAATGTTATACTGAAAAAGAAACCATGTGAAGGAATCTTGAGTTGGCCAACAGCTATGATGAGAGAAGAGACCACTCCAGATACTATCTTCTTAATCAGATACTTCTAATCAGCTCTATCAAGAAGAAGGGACATATCTATATTTTACCAACCTGCATTTTATACCTAAACAGTTCAGTCTGCACATAGTAATGTCTATGGAACCTCACTTGCAACTCATCCTAGAACTCTCCAAGTGTTTGGATCATACTACAATGGCCAACAGAAGGACAAAATGTTTCCAGAGGTACTAAATGGTCCATAATTCCTCATAAATGTCCTTAATATACTTTGCTACCTTGGCAAATAACAAAAAGAGCCTCTTAGACTAGGAGTGTGAAACTCAATTTCATTGAGGGCCACATCAGGGTTGTGTTTGACCTCAGGGGGGCAGGTTGGGCATGGGCAGGGTGGGTGTGGCCAGCTCAACATCACTTGTGTTGGGATGCCTGTGGTGGCCCAAGCGCTTTGCCAGTGAAAAATGGGCTCCCAAGCTCCGTTTTTGGCTGTGACGGCCTCCTGCAACCCTCTGCCAGTGAAAACGAGTTCCCCGGGGGGCGGTTCTTCACTGTTTCCAGGGCAGCCCTGCAGGCCCGATCTAAGCACAGGCCTTGAGTTTGACCCCCCTGCCTTAGAAGATCAAGCCCTGGCAGAATTGTTTGAAGACAACATAAACCAGGTGGGGATTTGAGCACCCGACACAACGGAGAAGGTCAACAGCAACAGAGTGTAGGGAAGAGATGCCAAACGTATTTGAGTAAATCGGGTTTCCTCACATCTTGCCTTTGAGATGGGTAGGACTGAAAGATGGAATCCTTCCATGCGGGCCAAAGGTAGCCAAGTCCACCTGGAGGGGCTGTGATTGGAGAAGGCTAATGAGCCCTTTTTCAAAAGGGTGAGATCTGGAAGGTGACTAACACACAGCCTCACTATAAAAAGATTCAGGAACACCATGTATTTCCTTCCCCATAAAATATTCATGGGCGCACGCGAGAACCGAAGAGCTAAAACCTGGAGCCTTTTCCAACTTTGCGCTGCCGTAATAACAAGAGTTTTATAGGAAACCTTCTCATTTTATTTATATCAGGCTATAAATATGCGGCTCCATCAGAGACAGAACCGCAGGCCTAGACGGGCTCTGCGTGGACACAAGACCAACAACGGAAGAGAAAGCGGGTTACGCAATCTGACGTTGGGTGCACATTTTAAGATGGATAAATCAATACTACGATGCTCAAAAGAAGGAGGGTTTAAAATAAACTCCAAGCATTGTTGCTGTTTTTAAAAGCACACCCACTTGTAAACAAAGTTTCCACTCCTGCTTTATGGGGAGGGGGAGGGGTTGTGCAACACAATAGTACACAAACAGCCAAACGTTAGCTTAACCTCGCCTATCGTAACCAGAGTTAAATCAGTGGTCAATTTAGACTTTGGACTGAAGCATATGCTTAAGAATATCTTGCTTTGCTTTGCGCTTGGACAGGAGGCCCTGACAAAAATTCTCCAGCAGGCAGGAATTATGCCCCTCCTTTCTTTTACCCATCCTTCTATCTTTTTGTCCCCCCCCCCCAAAAAAAAAAAAAAAAACTGCTTAAGGAGGGTTTAGGAGAAATGGCCACAAACTCAGGAATGTCAGGAAATCAGGAAATCAGGACTGAGCGCCCTTTCTGTGTGGGATGTGACGGGTGCCCTTCTTGCTGTACCCCAAGTGCCTAAAGAGGAAGCTACAAGGGGGCCTGGGGGTGGGGAGGGAACTCTGCCATCATTTGTTACAGAGTAGGAAATGTTCCTTCTGATCATCGCAGGCCCCATTCATGGCTTTTCACAGCCTGCAGAAACTGGGCATGGAAGTGACACCTTCTGGCTTAGAGAAGAGCAAAAAATCTCTAACTGAAGCAAAAATATCCAACAGCTGAATGCATTCCAGCAGTGAAGAGAGCAACAAGCCAACAAGCCTTCCTGGTAGCATGCTGAGTAACCTCTCCGGTTTGGAGGGGCAGCAGCCTGCTGAGGATCAGCCAAGCTACTCGTTACACTTCCTTCTCCATCGTGCTTCTTGTTTTTTCTTTGTTGCCCAGCTGCAGACCAAGGGTGTCAAATTGAGTTTGGGGACAGGGGGATGTTTAAAATATTCACTTCCCTGCTTTTCTGATTGCCCCAAGCCTGTTTTGTCAGCTTTCTTTTGAACACAACTGACTCCACATAAAAGTATACAACTTGAAATTACGTGGATTATATCACAGGGAGGTCAGGAATCAGGGCATGCTCCAGGATTAAGTCTTGGGTCTTGTGAGGAGCAGAGTCCTGTCTCTTTAAGCACGCAGCTTGACATTCTTGTAGATAATGCAGCTTAATGGCAGGGAGGTTTGATTGGATCTGGAGAGATCTTGTCCTGACAATCAGGATGGTAACAATGCAGCTAGATTATTCAAATCAGCATGTTGACTGCACAGCAATGTCTTTGAACTAAATGGTTTGAAAGCTTCAACTGGTGAAGCTGGTTAGCAGGCAGCTGGGCCCAAGTTGCTAACTCTCCCAGGCTGTGATATCAAACCATTCCATCATTCGTTGCTTATTTTAAACTATGCTGGCACCCAATTAGCTCTTCAATTGAGCCCGGTTCAGCTAACTAGCTTTGGGTATTCCGTGTTAGGGAAAGTTGGTCTAAACAAGACATTTATCCATGACTCTATTTGGGACGTGGAGTCCTTGGTGGGGTCTCTGAGACTGGTTATTTGCTTGCAGATATTTCATTGCCCAACTAGATAACATCATCAGTGCTAATGAGTGTGTAGTTTGTTCCCTGTTTATAAGCAGTAGTTGTTCCACTTTTCGTGTGGATATGCTTTCTCCCTGGCATCCATGAACACTAACTTGTAGTCAGAGGGCACAATGAAAACTCCTTAATTGCACAACACGTGTACAGGCTGAACCTTTGTGTTTATTTATAGACACACTGAAATAAACCATATTTACAACCCTTCAAAAGAGACAATAAAAAAACTAAGAAGGAAACAGATCAGAACACACAATCTGAAGATCAAAACACACAGAGATGTATTCCAGACAAACCATCAAGCAGAAACCAGGACCAAGAACGAGCAAGGAGAAAGCCCCAGCCCCAGCAACATCAGGAGGACAAGTTACTGTACATAAACTAAGTGCAAGCCTCACGCTCACTAGCACTGATGATGTTCCCTAGTTGGGTAATGAAAGGTCTGTAAGAACATAACTTAGAGAACACTGAGGAGTCCCCAATTGAACCCTGAGTCGCATATGTTTTCTTCTTTTGGGATCTATTTGAATTTTTAAATTTTTTAGAAAAACTTTGATTTTTTTCCTCATAACCAATCAGCCACGAAAGTGGCCTCGCCTGTCACTAAAACAGGAAGAAGAATCCCGCGGATCTTCTCTTCGCAGACATTACGGGAGGTGCCGCTAATTTCTGCTTTGCCTCTGAATCCATAATAGGGTTGGAATAGGGCACTCCACGGAGGGGGCCGGCTGGGATAGGGCTGCCCACTCTTCCCCACTTGTGTCATTCCGTGCAGCAGTAAATCAATATGAAAATCAATTCATCCACTGATATATTTTATCAAGATACATGAGACAATGCCACATTTCATTTACAGTGCAGATGCTTCAAAAAGCCAAGGTCATCAAGGCAGAAAAACCAGCCGCCAACCAGCAACATTCCACCGCTCCAGATTGCCTGCAAATCAAAAGAGCAAATGGGATGGGTAGAAGTGATGCAGAGGGGACAATTACAAAGCCATGGGGAAGGCTGGGCTCCAGAAGATCTCTTGCAAAGGATTGCATCCATGTGGGGAGCAGAGCATGGCACAGCAGCATGAATGATCTGATTTGAGCCGGTTGACAGGCGCCGTGGTCTGTCACTCAGCGAAGGCATGTTCAAGAATAATTCCCCTCTGCTCTCAAGTTATTTTCTTTCTCAATAACCTCAATAAAAACAAGAACCCAGGAGGCTTTCTGGTAACCTCTCTTGTGGGACCAGAAAACCACAAGGACTCAGAGCGCGGAGTTAACTCAGTGGGAGCTCTGGTTCTTTTCCGTTTTACTTCTTCTCTCTGTTGGAAGCAGACATGAGAGAGGCCCGCCTTGGTTCTTCTCTCTTTTATTTTCAGGCCTTCAACCTCAGGATTTCTGGACGAGGTTCCGAGGCAGCTCACCAATAAAGCCATGCCCACAAAACCATGTTTAGCACTACTGCAAAACACGGAGAGGCAGACCTTCAGTCAAGGTTCCAGGTGAGGAGATGAAGAATCTGAAGCAGCAGAAAGTTAGTAGAAGCTCAAGAGACCGGGATATCCTTAGCCTGGTCAACACACTTCTGACAGGGCCAAAAAAACATGTCCTGTGAAAAGTCTCCCCACTTAAGCCCCAGAAAAGGTCAGGTTCTCTTTGTCTGAGGAGCCTTCTGGTTGAACTGCAGGTATCTTAAAAGAATCGCTGGGCAGGCTGGTGGAAAACAGGGTATCCCCTAAGTATTTTCAGCCTATGGAGCCCCAAACGTGCCTCTTACACAGATAACAGATAATCAGAGTTGGAAGGGACTTTTTAGGTCATCTAGTCCAACCCCCCTACACCATTTCTGACAAATGGCAGTCCAGTCTCTTCTTGAAAGTCTCAAGTGATGGCGCTCCCACAACTTCTGAAGGCAACTTCTGTTCCATTGGTTGATTGTTCTGTCAGAAAATTCCTCCTTATTTCTAGGTTAAATCTCTCCTTGTTTGGTTTCCATCCATTATTTCTTGCCTGGCCTACAGGCGCTTTAGAAAATAGCTTGACCCCTTCCTCCTCTCTGACACTTTGGGAGAAAATGAGGAAGCAGCCACACATCAACATATCATCTGTAACAGTCAAGAGGGTCGAGACCTTCTTTTGAACCAGCCACAATTTCTGAAGCCTCTGTAAAGCCAAGCCTGACCAAGAATAAATCATCACTGCAATTTTATCATAACCAGCATTTCAACTTTTACTGGCTGAGATTAAGATAATGAACACATCTGGGAAAAGCCAGACCATAGCCATTTGGACAGGGATATGCCCAGGACATGCCAACAATCCCTTGATGGTGGGCATACACCAAGGAGAGTTGAAGTCCAACATACTTGGAAGGCACAAAACCAGCACTGATGAGGTTACCCAGTTTGGGTAATGAAAGGTCTACAAGAAAGCCACCAAGAGCACTGAGGACTCCTCGTTTCGACCCCAAACTAGAAATACTCTCCTTTATAAGCACAAAACTGCTTGGTGGAATTCTTTATAGGATTTTTAATATTAATTCCGGCTTTTGTCTACATTTCTCCCTCTTTATGAAGTGAAAGTACCAGCAGCTTCCATTGTAGCTAGAAGCTGGATGGAACGCTGAGGTCACCCAACGTTATCTCAAATATCTGGTGGTTCCTAGGAAGCTTCCTCCGATCTCCTCTTCTTTATGCTAATAATTATTACAATCAAGACAATCCAAGGCTCCTTTACTGACAGTCTTAAACCTACATAGGTTTCAGTACTGGGTTCAGCTCCTGTGAACGTAACTCACAATCTCCTTGAACCTTTAGCCAGGCCAACTTGTGGCTGAGCTGACTGAGAATGACCTGGATCTTATAATCCATAATACTTGGGAGGGACTAGGTTAGAGAAGATTAGCTTACAAAACTATCTGATGCCCTCCGGGCACTTTGGATGATATCTTCCCACCATTAGCTCTGCTGGATGGAGCCCAGAAGAATTGAAATCCCAACCTCTGTTGGCCTGCTCAGGTAAGCTAACTTTCTCAGCTGGACTAAAGCACACCCCAGATCGAAAGAGATTGCTTTGATTTAGTTGCAGGAAAGCAATCAAATATGCAATAGATGCTAATTTTGTGTGCACACCTGAGGTCTTCTGATAACGTCAGTGAGGTCTCCATGCGGCCTGTGGATTAAAATTTCATAGAGCCATGATTTCATCAGTTGCTCAACTACAAAGGATTAATTAACAGCCAGGGAAGAGCTCCTGGGCTGGAAGAACAGTATTATACCGAAATATCTCTATCTTTGCTCTCCAGATGTCACTCTACACAGGAGGGGAGGGGAGGGGGGGCTTTGATGAGAACACACGCTCCCTCGTACTGTGAAAAGGTTCAAACTACGCATTGTTTCCGAAGCCAGGTTTCAAGCGGGAGAACCAGATTCTTCCTAGGTTGAGGGAAGCTGGCTCAAGAGGTAAGCCAAGGGGGCCCTTCCCTTTCCAGAGGAGGCAAGGAAAGAAGGAAGGAAGGAAGGAAGGAAGGAAGGAAGGAAGGAAGGAAGGAAGGAAGGAAGGAAGGAAGGAATTATCTATTTATTTTTAATCACTGTGATTCATTTTAAAGTATGCCAAATTAGTGTACATTCAAAGTGACAATAAAGTTATTCTATTCTATTCTATATTCTATTCTATTCTCTATTTATAAAAGTGAAATACCACTCATGCGTCATCACACAATCTCCAGAACCGTAAAGCCTACAAACTTGAAATTTGGCACATATGTTCCTCTTGGCTTCTAGGTGCTCACTACGAAAGGATTTTTCAAAATGATCATCGGAGCATTAGTATTTCCTATATTATTATTATTAACAAGCTCTGATGCTAAGGAGTTCTTCTCCCCCTCCCACCTGGAAAGAAATCTCTTCCAAATGCAAAACACAAGCAGAGGAGAAGAGTTTCAGTTTCAGTTTCAGAGCACCAAGCAGCTTCAGTACAGAACAGTTCAGCTAAGCCACGCCCAGGCTCCTTGCTGTCTCCCTTCTTGCTCACACAGCAAATACTCTTTCACTTTCCAAACAGCCCTCAACTCTCTCACACACTGATAGGATGCTAGCCAAATGAATACCGATGGATGCTGGTAGGCAGAGGCGGAATTTTTTCCCCCTTATTTTCCTCCCAAAAAACTAAGCCCGACCACATAGTTTTGTAGTGAAGCACAGGTATCCAGCTAGTATTGTGTTGTGTTGTGTTGTGTTGCGTTGCATTATATTATATTAATTCTATTCTATTCTATTCTATTCTATTCTATTCTATTCTATTCTATTCTATTCTACTCTACTTCACTCCACTCTATTCATTATTTCTACTTCCATTCCATTCCATTCTATTCTTTAAAACTCCTTCCTCTTCCTATTTTCTTCGCAACACCAACCCTGTGAGGTGGACTAGGCAGAGAGAGAGAGAGAGAGAGCATGGCTGGCTCAAAGTCACCCAGATGTCTTTTGTGCCTAAGGAAGCACTAGAACTCCTGGCTGCCTGGTTTCCAGCCTCGTGCTTTCCCCCAAACTGGCTCTCATTTATTTTGAATGGCTTCAAACGGCCCACTGCACACACCCTCCAGCCACCTGTGACCGTTGGAGCCTGACTAGACAGGGCAGGCACAGGTCTTCCTGTATGGACCATTAAGCCATTTCCTCAGTGGGTTGTGGGAATGCTGGATTTGCGCAAAGCCTCTGATTTGGATGGAGACTTGGAAGGCAGCCTCGGACCGTGCTCTTCAAGAGTTCTTCTTCCAATCGAGTGAGGCACAGAGTGGAGGTCCTCCAAGGAAGAGTCCTGAGCCTGGCACACTGTCCAGAACGGCTTAAGTTGCATCCCGCCCTGAAGAGAGGTTGGGCTAGACCAGGAGTCTCCAACCTTGGCCATTTTAAGACTTGTGGACTTCAACTCCCAGAGTTCCTCAGCCAGCTTTGCTGAGAGTTGAAGTCCACAAGTCTTAAAGTGGCCAAAGTTGGGGACCCCTGGTCTAGATGGCCTCAAAGGCCAGGCCCAAGGGGATGATCTTAGCTTGCTCTGAAGAGATAGGAGCAAAAACAGTTTTAGAAGCTCCAAGGAGCATTTCAGCACCTATTTTAAGCCCCATGGTCTTCTTCACATTCTCCAGCAGCAGAGAAAGGAGACAGAAGGTCCAACTCTGCTCCCTGGAAAACTAAACCCCTGCACCAGATTTAAATCCCAAGGCGTCCACCATGGCCAATGGCCCCCCTCGCCCCTGGAGAAGCCAGCAGGGCTGAAGTTTGTCTAGCACAAGTGGCTGAGCAAGAGGCTGCCCTTCCCCCCCCTCCTCTCATCATGGGGAAGATAAATGAACAAGCTGTCAGCTGAAGACAAGCCAAGCAGTTGTGTTTCTGTAAAGGGGCAGTGGAAGTGTCTTTGATTAATGAAACCTTAATACTTAGTTGTTCCAAAGCCCCTTTCTTCAGACAGGAATCACTTCCCCAGCAAGCAAGGAAGAAGATGGGTTGCGATTCCCCAGGATTCTGGGCAACGAGAAACAAGAGAGATGAGGAAGGTAGAAGAAGCA
This sequence comes from Bungarus multicinctus, assembly GCA_023653725.1. Lineage (NCBI taxonomy): Eukaryota > Metazoa > Chordata > Lepidosauria > Squamata > Elapidae > Bungarus > Bungarus multicinctus. Next base: position 26,038,793 of record CM042837.1, read on the forward strand.
GCTTTCTCACACCAGCTTGAAGATACCCTTCCCAGCAACCCCTGTCCTTGCCTGGAGGAGGGATGGCAAGCCTCTCTGGTCAAGGGCTTGGCAACCTCTGCCCTGAAGTCTGAATGCTGCATCCTGAGGTGAGGCTTTCAGGAAACCAACCAGCAATAGAGGTCAACCAAACGACCACAGCCAGAAAGCAGCAGGAAAGCAGTCTTAATTCAGGGAGGGCAGCTGGACAGTTCTCCCAGCCCTGAGGCTCCCAGTTGAGGCCAGCAGCAACCTGCTCTTCTGTGCCTTTTGTGGATTCAGTGGGGAATTCAGCACCTTGGAGGGCACCAGGATCTGGTTGAGTCCTGCCTTCCTCTGGGAGAGAGAAGGAGCATCCCGCCAAACCCCATTCCCTGACCTTGAGACTATTTCGGATGCTAAGCAGGGGGCCGACAGGGCTCTCCTCCCCCCTTCCACCAAACCTCTCTGCTGACCATCCCTGGGGGGCACCTTTCCTCCAAGGAGCTGAAGATGGACACAAGGATTGTCTCTTCCTCCACTTTGGCCTTGCAAGGTAATTGGAGGTTCCCCAAACTGGAGACCTCCAGAGAGGTGCCAACTGAAGAGCAAACCTTGCTTCTTGGTGGTCTTTTCCAGAAGAGTCCAGGGTCTTCGGAACACTAATCCTGGCATTTCCTTGTCAAGCACAGGACATCAGCTGGGGGAAGGGGTTACTGAACCACTGCACGAGGCTTTCCACCTAGTAAGGCAAGGGCTCTCTGCTTGGATGCCATCGGGGTTATGAAGCTGGCCTCCCGTGAGAAACAAGTTCGAAACAAGGCAGGCTGTGCAAAAACTAGAGAAGACCTAGACTCCATTTGAGGGAGCCTTGGGAAGGATCTCCAGAGAGCATTTTGGCCCCCAAAGCCGTTCGTGATTTGGACTGACGCTTGTGTGCTTCAAAATATCCTTTTTCTTTAACCAAAGAGCTGCCAGGACCATCACCCTGCAGTGCTGGAACCAACCAGTGCTGGGTTTTGCAAAGTCCTGGACATGCAGGCTCCATTCTTTCAGAAGAAATCAGGTCATTGACTCAGGCAAGTAAACAAGGCCCTTCAGCACTTAATTGTCAATGTCCATCTTGAAAATCTTGGCCCAGCATGCCAGAGGCAGTTGGCAAGGCCGAAGGCTGTGATGCAAGAGCCGCCTCTCTCTCTCTCTCTCTTCCAAAACAAATTCTTGGGCTCCGAAGAATGGAAACAAATTGCTTCTGATGTGTCATGGGGAGAAAGAAGTGACAAAAGAGTTTGCATTGAAATATTGATTGGCAGAAGAGAATGGAGGGCAGCCTCTTTTGATGGTTGCCCTCATATATGGACCTCGGTGTCTGGCACAAAGTCTTTGGACATAACAAGAGTTCTGTGCCTTAAATAAAACATTGTTTAGGCCAGGGGTTTCTAACCTGGACAAGTTTAAGATATGTGGACTTTAACTCCCAGAATTCTCCAGCCAGACGCTGAAGTTGTGGAGTCCACAAGTTTGTGAGCCCATTGTAAAGTTCACAATTCTGGGAGTTGAAGTCCACAAGTCTTAAAGTTGTCCAGGCTGGACACCCATGGTTTAGGCCAAAACTCAAAGCAAAATATTTTTAAAACCCGATCCAATCACACTTGCTTATGTAAAAGGTGTCCCCGAGGACTTTTGGGTATTACACGGCGTGCCGTGGCCTCTGTAAAACTCAACTTCAGTGTTTAGTTTGGCTCTGGTTCCCAAACTACAGCGGCACATATGAAAATGTACACAGAGGCATCTTCAGATAAGAAAGCAACAGGCTTTACATGCCAATAATTCTGGATTAATTTAACAACCGCCCCCCCCCCCCCAAAAAAAAAAAAAAAAAAGGCAATTTCAGGAACGGAATGGTGTCACTAAAGTTTTTGGCTTGGAAGGCCAGGGGCAGTTGGCCTGCTCAAACTTCTCAGCAGCTCCCTAACAAGGGAGTTATGTGGGGGGGGGGGGGGGGTGAGACCATTGAAGAAGTGAGGCCAAGTACACCGGGGTCACTTGGATTCTTAAAGGCTGCTTTTCTTTCTCTCCCCCCACCCCTGTTTTACTGCTCGGCCTGCAGAACGTACCCTGAGCAAACAGAGCTGCTCAGTTTCAAACTTGCTCTGCGAGAAACAATGAGACACGGCAGGAGAGGGGAGGCCCCATGGCAGAAACAAGGGGGGATGCCACACGAGGCAGCCACGGGGGTCCATGTCCCCCAGAAGGGACCAGTTGGTGGCACAAAGCCCCAGTAGAGCTTTAAAAAGAACAGGCAGCTGCTTGGTCACATGCGTCTTCTAGGAACTCAATCAGGTCTTACGAAAAGGTGGACCACTGCGGTGGCTTCCTGACCTGTGGACTTCAGCTCCTAGAATTCCTGAGCCAGCTAATGCAGGCCAAACTAGAAGTAAATCTGGAACCAGGAGCTGTTGTGTTCATACCCTGTGTTGGGCTGTAGCTCACTTAGCCCTGATTCACTGAGTAACTGCCAAGCAGCCGGTTGACTCTGGCTGGCTGGCTCAGGGATTCTGGAAACTGAAGTCCACAGATTGGAAAGAGACGGTCATTACCCACTCCTGGTCTTGGGTGTCCTTGGTGCAAAGACCAGCCAACCCAGGAGGGACTGAAGGCAGCCATTTTCTAGAGATTCCAGGATCAAAGATGGGTTCCCACGAGCTCAGTGGTGCAGAACACCCCAAAACGCATCTACCAAAGACAAGCTTGGACTTAGCTTGAAAGCATTCATCGTCGGCTGTAAAGCCTCCCTTGGAGTTAGAGCCTCACGACAACCAGCTGCTCGGCCGCTACTCAGTTAATCATGGCTAAATGAGCTACTGCCCAACAGAACGTGCGAACACAACCGTTTCTGGTTCTAGGTTCACCACATCTGGCTCCCGTGCCCTGCACCTTCTCAAACGGAGACCTTTCCAGTCCTTTCCAGATGCTGTTGAGGGCAGTGCGAGATGTTCCCTGGCCTTCCTCCCCCCCATGGCCTCTTTTAAAGGCTCTCTGGCTTCTCCTTCCAGCCCTGTTTCATGGACCGACATGGGTGTGCGCAGAACATGCAGCCACGGCCCCTCCCCCCCCAGCACCAGAGACTCCATGCAAATCCAAAAGCTTTTAAATTATACTGTTAATGAAAGCAAATAAAAGCAGTTAAAAGACAATTTGCTCAATTGGTGTTAATATTTAAGCACAGCATGTGCAAAGAGAAGATCACGGAATACGGGGTTATTTATTTATTTATTTATTACCCCTGAAGACAGGGGGTAGGGGGAAAAAACTATATCTGCAACTTTTTCAAGACAGCTTAAAAAACAACCACGAATCAAATCGAATGGGTCTGCATGCATGCGGCCACGGTTTCTCCCCGCCTATCTTGGCTCCAGGTAAGGAGGCTGTTTATTAAATGGGATTTTCTTGCATTCACCTCACCTGTTTCCATCCCTCCACCCCCTCCCCCGCCCACCCCATCACCACCCTAGAGAAAATAAAGTCCACTTGGGTTCTTGGGGGTCCAGGGCCCAGCCTCACTCAGAAGGCTCTTTTCATGCCGTGCTTTGGGGTTGACTTCTTTCCATCCCAAAAAGTCCTTTACTCCTGGAGGGTTTTCCTAAGAAGATCTGGACATCGACTTGCAAGCCACGGAGCGGCTCCTAACCACCTGCCCCCCCCCCCCCCCTGCGATAAGAGCCAAAGGAAGATTCCTGAGTGGTGATTTGCATTCAGTGCGCTCTTGGGCTCCCAGTGGTGGCTTCCCCCTCATGTAGATGGGCTGAGATTTTCTGCGCCACCAAGAAGTGGCTCGAATGCTCAGCTCGGTCGCTCCTGGTGGATTCTTCCTCTCTCCTTCCAGGTGCCTTGTTCCATGGGGCGGGGGGGGGGGGGGGGGGGGCGTTTGAATTGGTTGCAGACTCACGGAAGGCATGTCCATCAAATCATGGTTTGTGAGTAGGAGCTCTTGGGCCACTTGGCTGGGAATTGATGGGAGCTGAAGTCCTTCCTTCTAACCACCATTGCTCATATTTATGCAACATGAACGAGGGGAGGAAAGGATGCAACTTTGCAGAAAATGGTTTAAGTTTGCCCCAAATTTTGGAAGAGTTGACAGAAGAACCTGAGTGATATATTCTCTCTCATTCTCTCTCCCTTACCCCTCTCTCACATACACATTCTCTCTCTCTCATTCTCTCTCTCTTTCCCTCTCCCTGTCTTCTCTCTTTCTCTCACACACATTCTCTCTCCCTTTTTTTTTCTCTTATTCTCTCTCTCTCTTTCCCTCTCTCTGTCTTCTCTCTTTCTCTCACACACATTCTCTCTCTCCCTTTTTTTCTCTCTCTTCTTTCTATCTCTTTCCCTCTCTCTCACACACACACACGCACATTCTCTCTCCCTCATTTCTCTTCTTCTCTCACACATACATATTCCATCTCTCTCCCTCTCTCTCCCCCCTCTCTCTTTCACACACACACTCCTTGATGCAAGAAAGCCAGCTGCATTTTTTTTACTAAAATATCTTTTTGTTATTGTTAAGAGAGACTTTTCCTAATCCACACATACAACACAAATAAACCCTGATTGACAGCAGGCTAACCTAGCATTCTGTCTGCAGAGCCTGCTCCCTGTAGTACCTCGGCCTGGCTTTCTCGTGCTGGGAAATGTTTAGTATGCTCTGCGGTTGCCCTGGTGTATCTTTGTCAGGGTCCCACAAGTTAAAGCAAAAGGCCATCTGTGGCTCCAGCCTTGACGGAGAAGTTTAAATAGAAAGATGAATGAGCGGCCCAATGAATGAATGAATGAATGAGTGAATGAATGAATGACGAAGCCGTATGGTTCTACTCAGCTGCCCATATGGGCATGCGCCATTCAGAAACTCCTAGCCTTCTGCTACAATAAGGGGGCTTTATAAGGTACAAAGAGAGAGAGAGAGAGAGATGGAGGGAGGGGACACACTGATTTAACACATACCCAACAAGGCCAAACCAGCAACTGGTGTCAAAGCTCCCATCCATCTGAACCATTTTAAACAAATCATGTTTCTATCACGGCAAACAGAACCCATAACTGCAAACAGGACCCAAATGTCTACGGAGATTCTCAATCATCCAGGATATAAGACAAAAAAGAAGAAGAAGAAAAAAAAAAACAAGAAAGGCCAATTGCCTTTTGCAAAAGCAATTTTTCCAAAACTTCTCCTGGAACACCCCCAATGCTCCAGGAGAGATGCCCTACCACATGGTGAAGATGGGCTGATTTTTCACACATCTCTCAGAAGAAAATGCTCAGAACAAAAATACAATCCCAGTTAAAAACTGGGGTGGGGAATGAGGCAAGTGACCTAGCTCTACTTCACATTTGTAGAAAGGCAAGGTGTTTCCACCAGAATGTCAAGGCGCTTCTTCCCTAAAAATGACATGTTCTGGCTTATGTTTTGGGGCCCCTTCTTCTTTGAAAAGATGTGCACTCTACCTGGAGTACAGGTAGAGTTCAGGAACTGAAAAGCAACCAATGTCTATAACTCCAGAGAGGCCCAAGTTAAATAAAAGTGACATTCTGAGTAGACATTTTCTTAAGAAGTCCAGAGTATAACAGCGGCTAGGATTGTATTTGCAAAAAATTGGAAAAATGAGAAAATACCAATGCAAGAGCAAGTCATTAAGAAGATAATGGGATGTACTGAAATGAGTGAATTGAAATTAGAGAACAAGAAGATAAACAATTTTATAAGATATAGGATATATTTTATCATTGGTTTGAAAATAAAATATGGTAATGAAATATGTAGAATTTTACAATATAAGGAGAATAGAATTATACAGAACATAATATAAAGATGTATTATGATTGGATGGATTTAGGATGATAATATTGTTATATTATAAATCAATTTAAAACTTTGAATATCTCGCATAACATGAAGGGATAATAGTTTAGTCTAATAAATGGGTAATAATGATATTAATGTATACATATATATTTGATGGACAATATGAGAATTTATACAAACAATTGTAAGCAAGATTATGGAGAAGATGCACAAAAAATTTGTAACCAACCGACACACTCTATGTACGTAATTGGAAGATGGTTTTATGTTTTGTTTGTGTATGTTTGTCCAAAAAAAAAAATAATAATAATAAAAAAAGAAGTCCAGAGCAGAGAAGGCAACCTCCAGAGCAGGGGTCTCCAACCTTGGCAACTTGGCTGAGGAACTTTGGGAGTTGAAGTCCACAAGTCTTAAAGTTGCCAAGGTTGGAGACCCCTGCAAATCCAGAACAATGTTCCTCAGCTTTAGCAGCTTGAAGATGGATGGACTTCAACTCCCAGACTTCTTCAAGCTGTCAAGGTTGAGAACCACAGCTGATGCATCAGCTGATGCATTGAAGCAATCTTTACTCTTGACTCTTGGGTGGCAACCAAGCTTATGAGTGGGCTGGTCTTTCCTGGGACCCTGGCACTTGCTGGGTTTGAGCTCCTGCCTGGCTCTTGATGCCGGCCTCCAGACCAGGCCTCCACCTTGCTTCTTCTCCACCCTTCCCATCCATGAATTCACAGGTTGCCCCCACGGTCAGCTTTTCCAAGTTTGCTTCTTCGTTTGCTGCCGAAGACTCTTAGGGAAGACGAAGAGAAGAGAGGAGCCACGATTGGAAGATTCCCAGCGGTGGCATCCATTTTGGGCCTCGGGAGGCCCCCGGAGCCTGTGGATTGCCTCCCCCCACCCCGACTGCCAAGGAAAGGTTAGTGCAAGATGCAAAGCAGAGCCGTTTCACAATCTAAGGACGCTACTTTTATTTTAAGAGCCATCATGTGTAAAAACGTTAGTGTTTTTGAAATTGCATTCTTGGAGTTAATTAAATGGACAATCTTTTACACATAAAAAGTGAGAGAAAGCAATTAAAAGCTAAACAGAGAGAAATGCTGGTGCAGGGAGGCGTGCTCCCCTAACCCCCCCCCAATCTTCCTGTGTGCGTTTTTTGCAAAAACACAGCCCTCTGTGGTGCAACATGCCCCCCCCCCCCTCAACATAGGTCTTAATGGCAGCTCTGGTGACATTTCAGGAGGGTACAGTACTTATTTTTCCTCCAAGTTGAACTGGTGGACTTGGTCCACTGAATGCAGTCCTGCTCAGGCAGAAAACACTTGCCCACCATCACCACCAAGCTGAAAACCCATTAATTGCCAGAGAATACTCCACACACAGAATCTGAGGCCAAATGCAAAGAGGGTGTGTGTGTGTGAGAGAGAGAGACAGAGAGAGAGAATGAATGAATGAATGAATGAATGAATGAATGAATGAATGAATGAATGAGGATCTTCCATGCCGAGATGGATCCAGCAGGATCCACTGAAAGTTCTCCAGGTTGTCCCAACAGTTTGGTACTACTTGACCTGGCTTTCAGGTGTCAAATAAAAGGGCACAAGAGGAGGGAAAATGCATACCCACACTATAAAAACTCACAACGGAAGAGGTGCCAGTTGTGTTGATGATCTACCAATCTTCTAGAATGCTATTTCCCTGCAACCTCTGATAGCTTCACAGTGAGGTGGTGGCCTACATTGCTTGATCTAAAGATGGGCTACAGTCCCGGAAGGAAGGAACCTTCTTGCGGTACTTCTCCATTGAGAAGCTCCCCAAAGGGCCCTGAACTGAAGATGGAACTCATTCCATGCAAGGCAAGCTTTCTTCTGCCCCCAGATTATCATCAGTGGCCGCCCTCCAAATGTCTTCTCCATCTGTGAACATAGCAAGGCAGATATGCGTGGCCAGCAAGGGAACACCCGTGCAGAGGCCACAATGAATATACATGTCTGGAGAACCAGGTTGAGATTTATTTATTTATTTATTTATTTATTTATTTATTTATTTATTTATTTATTTATTTATTTATTTATTTATTTATTTATTTATTTATTTATTTATTTGATTGATTGATTGATTGATTGATTGATTGATTGATTGATTGATCGATTGATTTGTATACCGCCCCCTCTCCCAAAAAGGGACTCGGGGCGGTGAACAGCCACAGTAAAAACATACAAATAGAAAAGTTAAAAAGAGTTTAAAAATTAATTAAATACATGGCTGAGACCAGTAAAATCTGTAAAAAATTAAAATCGAATTAAAAACCCTACTCATAACGTTACGCCAGACAGGCCTGTTGGAAAAGGTGGGTCTTAAGTGCTCATCAGAAGGCCCGTAGGTCAGTAATGGCTCGCATCTTCCCCAGTAGCTCATTCCGAAGGCCCGCACCCTCGGGGCCGCCAACCGACATCGATCAGCCGGCGGCACCCTGAGGAGGCCAACCCTGTGGGAGCGCACCGGCCGGCGGGAGGCCGATGGTGGCAGCAGGCGGTCCCACAAGTACCCGGGTCCCAAGCCATGGAGCGCTTTAAAGATAATTAGGACTGCAGAAAAAACGATTACTACCAACCTGCCTTCAGTCAAGTTCAACCAAGGTTGAGTTTCATGCCTACAAGCTCTTGATGCCCAGCATTCCTCTGTCACACAACTACAACAGTCCAGAACTGGGGGGCTCCAGACTTGGCAACTTTAAAACTTGTGGATGTCAATGTTGCTGACTGGGGAATTCTGGGAGTTGAAGTCCACAAGTCTTAAAGTTGTCAAGTTTGGAGACTCTTGGTCAAGAATGTGGCCCAAGAAAGCGGTCAAAGTTCTCTTCCCCACAGAAATCTGCCTTGTGTACATTAAACTGCAGAACTAACCCCATCTGGGACGCAGTGTTGGGGGCAAAAAAAAAAAAAGGAATTGATATAAATTATGTCCATTATCTGGCCCAACTTTGGAGACAATGGATTGGATCATTTTTATTTCAACGTGAAGTTGAACTTCAGATTTGACCCAGGGCATCCAAACCTCCGTTACATGGGGATTTGTTAAATTGAGGTCTCACCAGATTCTCTGATTGATGTTGAATGCATTTAACCACAGCAAGTCTTGGTTGTTGGTTTCTTTCTTTCTTCTTTTTTTTTACTTTCCTTCTCCTGATTCAATTTCTGTTTTTAAAAACATGCACAGCCCAAACCACGGTGACTGATAACTAAAAAGTGCTTGATGCTTCCTTCCTCTTTGTATTAGCCAGTTTTGTATGTTAAGCTCATTTTCCAAATAGAGAGTTCTTATCATTTGGGGTGGGGGGAGACTGAGGTGCCCCTCCAAGCTCTTGACAGGTTAGTGAGGTGGATGTGGAAAGCCAGGTGTGTCAGAGCTCTGCATTTCAAGGCAGCTAAAAGGCACACCTGGAAGAGAGCAGAAGGAGGAATGGCCTCTCCTTGCTCCAGGAAGAACCCTTACCCCATCTCTGGCAACGTGTGGATTGACTGGCTGACTGATCTCAATGTTATACCGCCCTGGCTTCTCATAACTCTGGGTTCAGAAAATCTCAGGCAGCCACCAAGAAAAAAGGCAGCTGCAGCATGGGGGGGAAAAAGCAGAGAGATGGCCATGAAGCCGATGAGACAATGAGCCCGGGGTTTCCCCTCCTGCGGTTGCACCGAGTTTGCTCCCTGCTGCCTTTTCTCACCCGTGCAGAGCTCAGCCCTCTGGCTCTCGAGTGGCTCTCGAGAGCAACACCTGCGGGTTTTCACCTTTGCAGTTTCCACAGCCGTGCACCAGGCCACGTTTGGTCTCACGTAGATGTGTCATATCCTTGGTGGCAGAAAAGGCCTCACCTCTGCAAGGCAGCCCTTCGGAGGTGACCTTTTTAGGCGGAGGTTCAGCCCTGAGAAGACAGCCTCTCAGTCCGGGGATTAGGCAGCAGGGGCTCCAAAGAAATCGCCCCTCAATGGTGCATCTCTTCCTTCCTTCCTTCCTTCCTTCCTTCCTTCCTTCCTTCCTTCCTTCCTCCCTCCCTCATTTCCCTCCTCCTTCCTCCTTCCTTCTTCCTTCCTTCCTTCCTCCTCCTCCCTCCTTTTCCCTCCCTCCCTCCCTCCCTCCCTCCCTCCCTCCTTCCCTCCTTCCTTCCTTCCCTTCTCCTTCCTTCCTTCCTCCCTCCTTTCCTTTCCCCTCCTTCCTTCCTTCCTTTCCTTCTTTCCCTCCTCCTTCCTACTTCCTCCCTCCCTCCTCACTCCTTTCCTCCCTCCTTCCTTCCATTCCCTCCTCTCCCTCCTCCTTCCTTCCTTCCTTTCCTCCCTCCCCCGCCTCCTTCCTTCCTTCCCTCCCTTCCTCGCCTTCCTACGTCCTTCCTTCCTCCCTCCCTCCTTCCTTCCTTCCCTCGCCCCTCCTTCCCCTTCCCTCCCTCCCTCCCCTTCCTTCCTTCCTTCCTGCCTTCCTTCCTCCCTCCTCCCTCTTCCCTCCTTCCTTCCTCCTTCCTTCCTTCCTTCCTTCCTTCCGTCCTCCCATCCCTCCCTCCCTCCCTCCTGCCTCCTTCCTTCCCTTCCTCTCCCTACCTCCTTTCCCTCCCCCTTCCTTCCTTCCTTCCTTCCCTTCCTTCCTCCCTTCCTCCCGAACCCTCCCTCCCTCCTTTCCCTCGTCCTTACGTCCTCTTCCTCCCTCCCTACCGCCCTTCCCTTCCTTCCTTCCTTCCTTCTCCCTCCCTCCATCCTTTCCCTCCTTCCTCCTTCCTTTCCTTCCTTCCGCCCATCCTCCCTCCTTTCCCTCCTTTCCCTCCCTTTCCCTTCCTTTCCCTACTTCCTCCGTCCTTCCTTCCTTCCTTCCTTCCTTCCTTCCTTCCTGCTTCTGTCCTTCTGTACACATATGCTAGGTTGCAAACGGTCTCACAATAGAAATGCCTACAATGAGAAGTCTGTTGCCATCCTTGGTAGCCAGAACTGAGCACCTTGGCAAAGAGGAACAAACCAACCTGTGTCACTGCCCATTCAGCCCTTCCTATCCTATAAAGAAGGTTTTTTTTTTTTTTAAAGCAACAACGAAGCCTGTGAAAGGCTCCCGGGCTGTGTCAGAAGCGGAAGGAGAAAAAAACCAAAAAAAACCCCCAGCCCCTGCCAGAAACGGGCTGAATTCCTAGAAGCCAAAAGTGCTTCTCACCATAAGATGCTGCGCTCACGGTTTCCCCTCTGAATCACTGAGAAGGTCTGACTGTGCAAAGGCTCCCGAGGAGAATGGGCCTTTTCACACACAGGGTAAAAAGGACGTTTCCAAGAAAACTCAGGCCGAGGCAGGGCATCAGACCGGGGGCTTCCCCTCTGCAGGGTGAAGTGCATCAGCCTCTGCCAGGGGCCACCAGTTCAAAAGACTCAGCTGAGGGTTCTCAGAATGAAAGAGGAAAAGAAGAAAAAAAACCACACACCTTCCCTCCTTTAAGTGGCTGCAGCACCTTTTCTCTCCGGGAGAGTCTCCGGTATGCAGGAGCAGTCGTGGGGGGGCTCCAAGGGGCATCTGGGCTTGACCCCTGAGTCAAAACAGGGGAAGCTCCTCAATGCTTTGGGGGGGTTCAAACGGGCCAAAGGAGGACCCTCAAGGAAAGAAGATCACTTGCCCTGGCTTCTTACAGTTCATTTGGCACTTTAGTTGTTGGCAGCAATTCAAAGGAGAGAAAGGTGGGTGCTTATCTCGAGGGACTGTTTAGGACTCATTACGGGCTGGGAATGAACATATTTCCCAGCGTTGAAATAAAAAGAGGGTTGTTTGGACTAAGCGTGTGATTAATTATGGTCTCAGGAAGCCTTGGTCAGAACACTGGGCTCATCTCAGCCCCCCACATGAATCCCCCAGGACAGAAAGTCTCCAATTCCAGTTTGAAGGCCAACCCAGCATTAAACCAGGACAGTGTTTAGCTACCTTTCATTAAAAGTAGTCATTGCATCCTGGTTCAAGGCAGCGAGTGAAAGCAGTTGTAGATTTTCTCTGGTTTAGTGCTGGGCGGGAGACGGTCATATCCTTTTATCGACAAGATGGCAGCCCGGCTCATTCTCAGCTAATGCGGCAAGAATCTCCTTGTGTCACATTCCACCCGGGGTACCAGCAGCCACTCTAACCAGGGTGTGAAAATGAGTTTCTGTTATCTTTACCCAATAAAATGTGACCTCTGTTTAGGAGAAAGGTAAAGTTCAGTATTGATTGGCCCCTTCAACAATCTCCTCAGAATTACTATTATCTTGCTGGCTTCGTCTAGCACAGAGGCCAGTGAATTTGCAAAAATCTTGCACACCGGCTTCTTCTTCGCTCGGCCACTTGAAATTTGGGCCAAAGGATCAACGTGGGTCGTTTATTTTCCCATGGGTGGTTTTATTTACATATTTATTTATTGGAGAGGGAGATTAAGAGAGTCATTAAATTTGATTTTACTTTACCACTTGATCCTTCAGTAGATAAAGTGTTGGAGTCAGTGCAAGGACTGCTAAGGACTGCTTGCTCACCCTTGAGTTAATTATAACTAAACCCTGAGTTGTAAATGAGGCTTCAGTTCAACCTCCCTTCATTCTCCTAGGGTGGAACAATGCCATCTCCCTTCACACTCTGCTACATCCACACCTTCCTCATCATTTCAATGGTTAATGGGCGTCACGTGTAAGTTGCAGTGCTGGGCCGGGAGCAAATATCAACCTGGATTTAAGGGGGTCTTTCAGGGGTGCCCCCCAAATAATCCAAGCCTAGATCTGCATGTCACCTAACTCCACCCTTAATGCAGAACCCTGGCAGCGTCACTCCAAAGATCTTCAAAACTAGGTTAATGATTGGCGCTGAACGACCTACAAAAATGTGACTCTTGGGGAGGAATCAAATGCCAGATCTCTCAATGTGACTCATTCGGACTGTAGCATGACTTCTCTGCATGCGCTTATCTCACCTGGATTTATGGCGTGTCCCTATCCAAATCTCAAGCAGGGTAAATACAATGCCTTTCCTTATCTCGCATCTTCTCAATGGCCTTCCACTGGTCACCCAGGATGTTGTCATCTAGGATAACACTGACCTGGTTCTGTTTCAGGCTGTTTAGTTGCACCAACCAGAGATTAAATCTGCGATTCTCAGAGATGCTGATGTATGCATGAATCTGCATCCTCACACCCACATTCCCCCCTATTAATGTCCCGTCGACTCAACCCTCACACCTAACTTGATATCTGACTTGCCAAGGTTCCAGTGGATAAATTCTGAAGATAAGGTGAACATCTATAGACCTTTGAGAAGATATATCCAATTCCTCGGTCAACATGCCAATGCCAAAGGAGAGGGGAAACAAATACTCAGCAAGATAGTGTTCAGAAGAGATTTGCTAGCACCTTTTTAGGCAAACATGTCTTATTACAAGGCACACGTTTTTGTGAGCTACAGATGGCGCCTTCTATTGAAATTTGTTAGTCTGAAAAGCTACTTCCAGATGCCTCCGATTTTGACTACCGTCGATTAACACAATTCTAATCCTATATACTATCTCCACGATAAAGTATTTATGTGGTGACATGAGCCAAGAATCTGGTAACAGAGCTTCTTCCAGATGTTTTGGCCTACAACTTTTACCATCCGGTTGGGGATCATCAAAAACTCCAAAACGTTTGGAGGGAAACCCTTTCGCTGCAAGTTTTCCAAAGGTTGGGCTGAGGCAAAATTGGGTGATGAGGACAGCTCCACCAAAAAGAAAAAGGACAGCAAAGTAATATTCATCTTCTCCGCCATCACCCCTTTATGCTTCCAACCTCCGCTTAATGAGAAAGAATTGCTGCCGAAATTCCTTGCAGGGAGTGTGGGTCCATTTTAAAAACCTTTGGCTCACCTTCTGCACAACTGCTGTGTTATCTGAGGGTCTCCAAATCCCTCCTCACCACAAGTCTGAGGAAGGACTTGGTTGAGTTGAACCTTTCAAGGGACTGTAGTCCACGTAGGCGTGGCAGTCTTTTCCTCTGAATTTTGGGTTTTCGAGCTGAGCCCATCCTTCCTCCCAGCCATCTCAATGACTGGGAAAACAGACCCTAAAAACTCCATCCACCCCAATTGTTCCTGGGTGCCAGCAATCCTACTGAGGGAGAAAAGCCCTGCTCTAAATCAAATGAAGGCCTTCCGCTTGTTCTTCTCCCTGGTGCCTTTTTAAATAAATAGGCTGAAATGTGCCCCCTATCAAACTGACTGGGAAAAGCTGAAATGAACCCAGGGAAGAGAAGATCAAGGTGGCAAATGAGAGAGACATCCAAGCAAGAACAAAATGGAGAAGGAGAAACCAGGACTGTCTTAGATCTTCCATTTAGCTCTAGCCATTGTGTTGCACCCTGGCCTGGTTTGAGCTTTATGCCGACATCTGGCCATGCAAGGGGCTTTTATGGCCGGCCTCTCCTACTCGAAGGGAGCAAGCCAGGCAGCCTCCTGGCTGAAACCCCATGGCATCAGTGTTCAGAGTAGACCCCCACAGTTAGGGAGGGAGAGAAATCGATCACAGTGGCACCTTTTCCCGGTCCGAGCACGGCTCAGTCAACGGAGGCGGCGGCAGACACTTTTCTGAAATGCAGCTTTAACAAACAGAAAGTGCTCCAGCGTTCCAGAAGCGAGTGTCATAAACAAGCAGGCACATGGCAAACATATTGATTTCCTCAACCTTATCGCACAGCAACCCCTGTTCGGTTACCAAGATCCTTTAATATGTAATTTACTGCAAGAGGAGAGAAGGAGAAGGAGGGTGTTTAAAATATTTACTGTAGGAAACCGATGGGCGAATGCTCAGCTCCCCCCCACACACACTCCATCCTTGCCGAGCAGCTGACAGCAGACCAGCAAAAAAGGAAGGAAGCTGCAATTTATTCGGTTTTTGAGGTTGTCAGTGTTGCGGGTCCAAATTGAATCAAGGGGGTGTGGGAACCTAAAGACCGGCTGAGCAAAAAAAGGTCGATATCCCACAGGAGGCACACATTCCCATGTTCGTGGAGAAGACACCAGTGATGAAATGCTACTGGTTTGGCCTGGTTCAGCTGAACCGGTAGCAAAAATTGCTACCGGTTGGGTCGAACCAGTAGTAAAGAAACTCCAATGATCAGTTGAGAGGAGAAAGAAGAGAAAAGAGTAGGATCAGCCCTCCACCAGCCCCTGCGCTTTTCTGTTCTTTATTCTCTCAGCTGATTGGTGCAGCAGAGCCTCAGCTGGTCTTTGGAAAGCTGCGTGGGCGGACGTTAGGTACGTTTGTGTGCACACCCACGAAATGCGCAATCATCGAACCATTAGAGAAACTGGTAGAATCCCACCGCTGGAAGACCCCCCAAATGGGTTGGATCCCAGGTGGCCCTCAAAGGTGCAATTCATCTGAATCTCTTTCCAAAGTTGGGAGGAAACGCAACGGCCCACTTTCTAAATCTGCACTGGGACAGGAGAGGGATTGAGAGGGAAGTTGGTTGGAAATGACTCAGTTGACAAAGAACAGGATTGAAGTCTAGACTGCTGGTACTTCCCCCTCAAAGACCCAAAAGGACAGGAAAGAATGGCAGCTGGGGGACAGGGAGGGAGACAGCATCCTCCCCCATGTTAGCAGTTGAGTTCACATGCCATATTGAACCACACAGTGGAACTTGGTTGACGATGACTTTGTCAGTTGCGTGTGGTTTGTGCCCACCCATGTTTCCAACCCAGCACAATGCGCCAAGCAAGGCAACTGCGGTAATGCAGTAGACCGTACTGAAGGATGACTTGGTGGCCAGGGTCTCATCCAGTGTCCAACCTCAAGAAGGTCAGTGGGTGGATGCAATGCAAGCACTTTTAATAAATAAGAATAATACGGGCCCCGGGACTCGGTGCTGGTGGAGAAAGTGGCAGTGGGAATCCGAGGAGGACCCATGGGGCAGCGGGAGACAATCCAGCAGGCACAACAGCCTGTCAGCAAAGGCTGGTCCTTTCATCTCGGTTTCCAGAAGGCCCCCCTTGGGCTGCTGTCCTTGATTTGAATGATGAGAAGGGTGACTGCCAGGCACACAGGCAGACACCAAGGAAGCTCCCCAGCCATTCATCAGGTGCAGCTCAGCCCGGCCTTCCATGTCCACCGGTCAGAGGAGGCCAAGGAAAACTATAGCAACTCCTGGAAGCCCTTCTCCGGAGAGAAAGAGTTGAGCAGAGTTCAACTTCACAAGCCTGCGGCAATAAATGATTTGTAGCATATGGTAAATCTTCCTGTACGGTTTAATGGGGAAATTAAAGTTTTAACCAAGGAAGCCCTTTGTGAGGCCAATGTGTTAGGAGGCTCGGCCACATTCAACGGCCAAGCACTTCTTCTGGGGCCGAAGAAATAATGTGGATCGAACAGAATAATGGTCCTTCAAGCACCGGATTTTTAAAACTCTGTGATTATTTATTTTGCCCATAAAGCATGTGTTTAATAGAAGTTATGGCTTTCACGCTGGCCTTACAAAGAAAGCTAAGTCACCTTCATGAAAGGAAAGAGGTTGTGACTGATGCATTTCCATGCTTCGGGGGCCACCAGTAATTCTAACCCACCATGGAGATTTGTCATCATCTAGGAAAAGCCATCCTTTTTTTTTTTTTTTTGCAAAGGCTCATTCAGGCTGGGCTCCCTTTCATAAAAATCCAGGGCCGTCTGACCTGGAATGTGGGAATTCACTGGCAAAAAAAAAAGGGCTCCTGGGGGTGTGCAAAGGGCCGACTGAAAACCTTGGGGAAGGCCACAATTTGAGCCCCTGTGCAGAAAGTAGCTGCAGGAAAGGTTCAGCCCTGCAACGGGATATAATTCTGTAATATCCACGCATATTCTTCCGATGCTGAAAGGCAGGAGAGGAGTTTACATTTCATAGCCTAAAATGTGATGTGATGTCCCCTGTCGTAAATCCTTTTTTATATCGCATCTTAAGTAGATCTTCTGGAATTTACAAGATAAATACTGGTAATTTGATTCTTATCTCCTTTAAATCCAATTCTAAGCCAATTCCATGTAAGGGACCCTAATTATAGCCTAGGGAGAGAGTTGGGGGAGGGAGGGGAGAAGGTAACCTATCAGCGCTAACCGTTTGCAACACTTAAAAGGGAGCAGAGTGCTGAAAAGTTAAATGGATTTCAAAGCTGCCCTGGTAAGGCTGTAATTTGTTAACGGAACATTATTTGCTGTGCCTGCTTCCATCAGAGATCACCAGGCTGCCGGGGCTGAGCGGATCAAGCGTGCTCAGAAAATGCGCTCGGCTTTGGCCAAGGAGGAGCCGCTTCGGTGGCGGCAGCATTTGAGCGACTCGCTTCCTTTTGAAGCCCCTCCTGGCCTTCTTGCAGAAGCTTCCCCCGTGATCCAGAAAGGAGACCTTTTCCTCTCTGCAGACATTCTCCATCCTCCATGGTTGTCCCAAAGGTGCTTTTTTTTCCCCAGGAGGCAACTGGACTTCCTTATTTTTTCTTCTGAAGGTGTTTCACTTCTCATCCAAGAAGCTTCTTCAGCTCCAACTGGATGGTGGGGAACGGAAGGACTTATATTCCTTGCAGACAAGCTGGTCATTTGCATCCTTTGTTGAGGTTGTTGAGGCCACTTGGAGGTTTATCTGTCTCCTCAGGGTTCACCTGATAGGGCAAATAGGTCCTGTGGTCTGCAATTTTTCCTCTGGAAATCCATTCCCACACAGTTCAAAAGGAGTTCACCCCAAATTGTGTAGCTAAAAGTCTGTAGAGATTCTCAGTTCTCCGGGTCCTGGTTATCCCAAAGATGCTGGACTTTTTTGTTTCTTTTGAAGAGGTTTCGTTTCTCATCCAGGAAGCCTAAGGAATATGAATCACTGGGCTGAGAGGTGTGTGCAAGGAATATAAATCCGTCCCTTCCCCACCATCCTGTCAGAGCTGAAGAAGCTTCTTGGATGAGAAGAGAAACATCTTCAAAAGAAGGAACAAGAAAGTCCAGTTGTCTCCTGAGGGGGAAAAAAAAAGCACCTTTGGGACAACCTCTCCTCTCGCCTCCCATTCAGGCCTCCTCTCATTCCCCCCCTCCAGGCAGAGGAACTGTCTCTACAAGCAACAAGAATAGATCCTAAGTCCTTTCCCAAGAGCAGTCTATCTTTGTGCCCTGCCATTGGGAGGCTAGACTACGTGACCTCCAAGATCCCCAGCTGGACGTTGATCCACTGGGGTTTCAAATAGGTAGTCCCTGACATATGACCAAGATGGAGCCTGCCCGTTATGGTTGTATGCCGTGAGGGTCGTAAACAGAGGACCTTCTGCCCAATCGCAGCACATGGCCACTTTCCCTCTAGAAAGCAAACCGAGCTGTGTGGCCAGCCTGGTTCAAATGTGGGGGTGGTGCTCATAACACTGCCCAGCTTCCAGAAAGCTGGACCTGGGCAGCTGCCTCCCTCCGCTTAGAGGGAAAGGTGAGGCTGCTGCAAAGCACCACCCTGACTTGCATAACATTATTAGGGGTTTAACGGCATCATCGCATTACAAGGGAACCCAAATTGTGGAGGGGAAGAAAAAGACCCAATTTGCATGACAAAAGGAGGCACCGAAATAGCATGTACACAACAAGGCTGTTGCCCGCACCTGCTCCAAACACCAGGCTGTCGCCTCTTCCAACCAAGGAGCTGGTTGAGCAGGCCATGGAGAAGGCTTGGCTCCTTCAGCAACGACCTTGGGGAGTCCCCAGGAAGTTGGGGTGTTTTCGAAATCCCCTTCGTGCAAAGGAAGGACCCTGGGCGGCCTGGAGTTCCTGCAGGCCTTGAGTTGGGCATCGCTGGCAAGGACAGCTGGAGTTACCAGGTTGACCCGGTAGGGCTAAAATAGGCAGGTGAGAATGCTGGGGATGGACAACTACTGCACAAGGAAAGAGCAGGCAGAGCTTCAGGGGCACCGTGGTGGCTGCCCTCTTTGGCCACACCTGTGGACACTCCTGGACTGGACCTTCAGAGTCTGCCAGGGAAGAGCAAAAGGCCTCTTTCCTTGTTGCAGGCCAGGTGGCCACTGCTGCTTCATTTCGGACGGCAGGAGAAGCTGCACCGTGATGGCTGTGCCCAGCCCTGGGCATTGACGAAAGGCAGAGAGGCAGGAGGCAATGTTGAAGCAAGCTCTGTGTGTGTGTGTGTGTGTGTGTGTGTGTGTGTGTGTGTGTGTGTGTGTGTTTCATCCCACCATCCCTTCTCTTGGCCAATCAGACTCAGACTCAGAAGAGAGTCCTCCTTGGTCTCTAGCCACCTGTGCTTCGGTCCTTGGCCTCCCTTCCCACCGGCCTTTGGGCTCTGCCCTCTCCAGACCCGGAGGAGCCTGGCTGAACAGACACAGAAGCTTTTCACGGTGGTCCCGGGGAGCCACACTGCCCTGAAAGGGAGAACTGTAAATAAATATGCCCATTGTGGCTCACCCTTGACCTCTGGACCCTCTACTGTAAGCTCCCCGACCTTCAGACAAAAGGCCGGCCTTCCAGATGCCTCTGGTGGGGAAGCGGCTCTGCTCCCAGGGTGACCAAGGCAGGGAAGGGAGGGTCCTGAGGGAGAGATGGGGGGGCTCCACTAAACGCATTGGGGAGCAGCTTTGGGTGCTGGACTGAGCAAGGAAGAAGGCAAGCGGTCAGAATATATCTCCTTCAAACAAGAAGTTCAGACAAGCAGTAAACAACAACCTAACCAAGAAACCGCTAAGAAAGGACACACAAAGCCCCCTCCCTTCCAATACTGATGATGCTACCTAGTTGGGTTATGAAATGTCTGCAAGAAAACAGCCAAGCTCAGAGAGCATCAAGGATCCCAAAGTCCTTCCCTCTTCCTCCTCTCTCAAACGAACCCACAGTTGTGCTCCATCTCTTGGGGTCATGGCTGCCCCAAAGGCAGCTGGTTTTTCCTGGGTTTTTTCCCCTCTTGAAAGCCTTGAGAACAAGAGAAGCTTCTTGGTTGAGAAGTGAAATGTTTTCAAGGAAAAAAGGCCCAAGGAAGTCCAGTTGTCATTTGGGAAAGCTGCTTTGGGAGCTGAGAGAGCACCAAGCCCCCCACACGGCTCCTTCTCTGTGCCTGTGTGGATTCCACTTTGATCCTTTGCTGACAGTCCCCCGCCCAGAGACCCCCCCCCTCCAGGCAGACACAAGAGAAAAGGGCAGGACGGCTGAAGAAAACCGCCCATCATTCTGTCTTCTCTAGGAATGAATCGGAGTTTCCTCTTGACTCCTCCCTGGAGCAGGAATCAATAATCTCTTCCTCCCATGAAGGGATTTGGGGGGGATTGGGACCCTCACCCCAAGAAGGCCAACAAAGAAGATGCATCAGAAGCAAACTGAAGCCTTTCTGTTCTTGGAAATAAGTATTTCTGGAGTTTTTTTTTTAAAAAGCACAAAAACACCCCCAGGTTTCTCTCGAAGCCTCCAACTCTTGGACCACAGATGCATTTCCTGCACAGGAGTGGGGGCTGCTATGCCTGGGCCAGACCGGCCCCCAGCTCAGCCACGTCCCTACCCGTCTCTCGATGATCGCCAGGGGAGGCTGCTGTGGCTTTTCCCCCTCTAAATAATGCATTTGCCAGCCCTCATTAATGCCAGCAAGGGGGTTGATCTACCTCTCTGCCTTGCTTTAAGTTACATCTGGGTAGAAGAGCTGCCTCTAGCTAAAGGGCCAGATAAGCTCAGGATCGATACCGGCAAAGGCTTCGAATTCTTTAAATCAGGAGACCCGTTTGCAAAACCTCCCTGGAGCCTCCGGGAAAGATACAGCCGGAGCCGCCAATAGATCAGCCCCCATTATGGGGAAATCTCTGCTTACCCGCCTGGCTGGCCAGCCATCCCAATTGCCAGCTCCAAAGGACTTTGCCCCCTTCCTGCCAGACAGGAGGGGCTGGGGTTGGGGGGCTGGGAGAGGAGGACAAGGAGGAGTTGGGGTCACTCCAAGCAAGACCCTCCAGAAATGGTCAGCGTCCTGGACAAGGAAGCCCAGGCAGATCCTCAACTCCGTCCTTATTATTTGGGGAGCATTTTGGTTTTCTGCTAATTTCTGGCTGTCCCAGTAAGTTGATTCACAGGGTGGATAAAAAGGGAAGGGGTTTCCCACACTTTTGGACCCTTCCTGATACCCCCTTTTCCATGAAGCCCAAACCAAGTTTGCACAACCCCCTTTAAGCTCCAAACCATGTAACACAAACCTGTCCGCACCTTGGAAGACTGTGCAGGGCGACGGCCATTATTAAGCTCCACTGAGGAGGAGGGGGGCTGTCTCATGATTTTAAGACAGCGGCCAGCAACCCTTTCTAGGCACCGGGTGCCATGGAACAATCCGACCCAAATCTCATGAGGCTCCGCCCATTTGGAACCGTCTCACCCCCTGCGACCTTGCAAAATTTCGGCCACTTCTTTAAAATGGGATTGTTTTCCTATTGAATTGGGGGATCCATGAGTGGCCTTTGGGGGTGTCCTAGATGCCTTGGAGCTTAAGAAACGTTCTGCAACTTCTTCCATACGAAAAGCTACTTATCTTGGCCAGGGGGCTGGACTAGAAGATCTCCAAGGTTGATTCTGGACCTAAATTCAAGGGTGGGATTCAAAAATCCCGCCAACCGGTTCACTGCCTGGTTGCTGGGTGGGCGTGGCCTACCAGAACTTCTGGGAGGGGCATTTTTCACCTTCCCCAGGATCTGGAGGCTTCCCTCGAGCCTCTGGGAGGGTGAACGCAGCCTCCCCCGGGGTCCAGAAGCCAGAAACAGGCCCGTTTCTGAACGTCTGGTTCAGCCCATTTTCCACCCCCCCAAAAGCCTCCGCACAGGCCCTGCACTTACCTGCATCCGAAACGGGCTGTGTGGAGACTCCAGGGAGGGGAGGGGCAGGGTGGGCGGGGCCAGCTGGTCGGTTCAACTACTGGTTTGGCGAACCAGGTGTAAATTTAACATCTGGTTCTCTTGAACTGGTCCAACCCAGCTGAATCCCCCCCCCCCCCCAGGCACCAGTATCCCCTGCAATGTCCCTACATCTGTCTCTTTACATCTTTCTCTCTCAGGGTTTCTCATCCTAGGGAATTTGAAGATGGGTGGACTTCAACTCCCAGAATTCCCCAACCAGCATGCTGAGGGAATTATGGACATCGATCCACCCATCTTCAAATTGACAAGGAGGAGAAATGCCACTCCGGAGGATTAAATAGCTTCTATTTGGCTCACGTGTCGCCATTTTGTCGCCAGGGTCTAAGGACCCCATGGAGGGAGAACCAGTCGTCGCCTCAACAAAGGTTGGGAAATGGGTTAGCGCCTCTGCAATAAACCCTGAGCAATGACGACCCAGCCTCCAATACGCCCCCTTTCTTCCTCCTCTCTCTCCCTTAGGCAACAACAGCTCCGTGCACCTTGCAAAGAGTGTGGTGGTACAACCACAAGGACCCTTCAGTCATCGACAGACAAAGTTTTGACACCTCCGGCAGAAGGCCGAACACACGCCTGGCTCCCCCCTCCCCAGCAGTCAATGCAGCCCAGATGAGAACACTTTCTATTTAAAAAGAGAGAAAGAAAAATCAAGATAGACTCATCCGTTCAGTTAGCACTTCCCTCTTTTGGGGTGGGTGAAGCAGCAAAGCCTTTATCCCTGGCGAGGGGGATGTGGTTTGCAGAGTTTGATCTTTAATCGGGCGGGGGGACCAACACACAGCACCTTCAGCCCCGTTTGGAGGGGCTCTGGCAGCCCCCCAGCATTCAAAGCCCAAGCAAGTCTATCTCAAAGGAGGAAGGCCGTCCATGCAGGAAGAGACCGTGGGTCAAGTTTGCAAAAATGGCTCCGGTTCCCCCCAACAACACAAACCTCTGATTTTTGGAAGTGCCAGACGATCTTCGCCTCCTTCCTGTAAGTGGCACCCAATGTCAGAACTTGGGTCCTCGCAAGCTTAATAGCCTCAGGATTTATTTAGCCAATCTTACTCCAGATATGGAGGACACAGGAAGGTCTTGTAAAAAAACATTCTCTGATCCAGCTTAAACATCTCACTAGCTTTTTTTCATCCATACGATGTTGGGGGGAGAGAAATAAAGAATAGGAATAAACCTATTTTTGGCTGTACTGTTTTTGTTTATTGTTATTATTTAAAATAGAACAATTCCTAGGTGTTTTGGATTACTAAATATGTATGCATTCTCCCTTTTTTGCCCCCCCCCCTCTCGTGTGTGTGTGTTTGTGTGTACATGGGTGGGTGAGTGCAGTTGTATTCTGAGGTCTCTAAGAGTTTAAGAACTGACGTAAAAGTCCGTGTGAATCTCAGCCGTGGGGTGCAAATTCACACAGAGAAGCATCCCTTAAAATTTCTTTCTTGCACATTTTTTGGGGCCAAAGAAAGCAAAGGGCACCACACGTTCATCTGCTTTTCCGCGGAAGGAACAGAAAAACCACTCTGGATGAAATGGCTTCTGTTTCCCCAGTGCTTTCCCTCTTGCACCTGTCACCTCTCCAACTTAGCAGAAACTGTCTTTTTTTTTCCCCTTTAAGACACTTTTCAGTTACCCTTCAAAATACATTTATACGAACGGTTACAAGAAGGGTGAATCATATCGCCGCCTTTACACTCTTCTATTATTTACTATAAATCACTGTCAGAACAGGAAGGATGGAAATACAGCCGCTCAGACTAAGAGTGAACCAGATGATCATCTGTAATTTTATGAGGTAAAACCCATAACGCCGATTTGAGCAACAGACAAAGGTCTGTAACCACCCCATTCCTCATTATTCTTTGGTGAAATAAAGGACCTAAAGTGACAGAGTGGCCGCCAGCCACGGCCAAGTATTAAAGTTGCGCTGCTCCTATTTTTAAGTCCACTTTTAAGTGCACTTAAAAGAGAGATTTTGCATTTCTGAATATTTCCACTGCATCAAATAACAACTTTCCTAGACGTCATCTTGGGAACAGGAACATGTGCTGAAGATGCAACATTCATCCACACATCTGCATAAATGAACTCATCATTAAAAAATAATCCAGCTTGGCTCACAAAAAGATGAAGGCAACCTGGAAGTCCTTGGGATGTTCATGTTAACTGAGCAACTGGCCCAACATTTAAAAGTCTCTTTTCAGTTCTATAAGTCCTGGAGGACAACATGTTCTTTATTTTTAAATAGCAATACAGAGAAAATAAAACACTAAGCAAAATCGGCGAACTCAGGAATGATCAAGAACTGGAAAAGCCAGTGTCCCCAACCACCAGGCCAGCAGCACCGATACTCCCAAGAAACATTACACTGGGGTGTTTCAGAAATTTCTAGAAGGTGAAGAACTGGGAGCAGCAGTTTCTCTGTGGCACGGTCTTGTTTTAGTTGCATGTTATTTCTAAATCGCCAATTCTCAGTTATATTTAGCATCTCTTTTAATGAAAAAAGCGACATTTGGCTTGCTTGAGAGGAGAAGCAGCTAAGTAGACCCCACAGAAGTGTGAACTACAATCTAGACAGGATAATGTTGAATGGGAATCTCCATATGTTCCATGGAGACCAGCCCAAATTGTCAAAACATTCATGAGCAGAGAGTGGGGTTGAAAGCTCACTCATTGTGCATGGAGCAATCTTTGTTAACTAGGCTTCCTCCAGACCTCTGAGGTCACAACTATCAGTATTTGCAACCCACCAGAAGTCTGACACTTCTGCTGCCAGCTCAAGAGTGGCTAAATGTAGGACACTCAAGACCTTTAAGATGGAGATCCATGGATCTGGTCTCCATCCCACAGGCTGGTTTACAGCTTTGTGGGATTTTTGAGAAGATTCGCTTATGTTTTGGTGGAGAAATTTGGCTCTGCACAACCTTCTTCCTCAACCTTTTTGGCCATCTTTCAAATTCCTCAAAAAGTCCTTCTCTCCTCCCCCTCCCTTACACCCTGGTACAAAATTGCCCGTGCCTTCTTTGTGATGAAAGCAACAAACAACAAAAGAACGGACTTTGCATTGTTCCTTGTTTGCTTCCTGGGACAATAAACTTTTCGAGGAGATACCGGAGTTCTTGAAATAGTTGGCTAAGTTCTGCAAACACTGGACAGCAAAACCACAGCACCCAATTTAAACAGCTTGGGATTGAAGTCTTGCAGGACATATCACAGGAGTGATTGTGAGGCTGGGAGGAATGAGTGTATTCCATTTATCTAATCCAATCTGAGTTGTACAAATACAAATGCATACATATACTAACACACACTTTATTTCAGAAGGCTCAGCCCACAAATATACTAGTATGCCAACGTGACCCAAAAGAAAGGACAGTAGGAATACATCACACCAGTGTTTTTCAACCTTGGTAATTGTCATTTTAATAAATGTCTGGACTTCAACTCCCAGAATTCTCCAGCTACGCCTTGCACTGTCACAACCACATCTACACACTGCATTTACAGAAAGAAATATGCAGAGTTCCAAAACTCCGCCTGAGTTACAGCATCATCTGCATGCAAAACTAATTTACTTTTTTAGCATGATTTAGTGTGGTGAGCTCAGGCACACAGCAAAATAGAGACAGAGATAGAGATATACGCCCATCAATATATCTACCATCTTCGGTTTAGCATAATAAACTACAAATGACTCAGAAATTGATTGCATGCAACTCCAAACAGCGCAGAGTTATCCAATTCCAAATGTACCAATGCCAGTTTGATGCAACATTTAAAAAAAAAAATGCACCCAAGTGTGCTTAAGGATTATGTACAAGTATGTACAAGACACAAATATGCACACGCCCATTTTGCACAAATGTGTGGTAAGCGTTCGTTTTATTGCTGGTGGTCCATTCCTCCAGCCACGCCTAGATCTCTCCTTTGATCTGAAATTGTCTCTGTTGCTTTTGTATATATAGTACAAAATATTTATATTAGAAAAAACCTGGAGGTTTAAGCACCATCCAACCGAGCACCCAAGGCTAAGAGCATCAGCATAGACTTGGATTACATGCCGAATTGCTGGTACCAAAGTCGCCCAGGAAGGGAACCACACCGTCCACCTTCCCTGCACAATTGGCTACAGACCGTCTCTTTTTCTCCACCCCCCCCCCCATTTTCTTTAATGCAGAGATGGTAGAAAGCATCCTTGGAAAAAGACGGTGCATTTGACCCCAGAGGTTAAACCCCAAGGGATGGGCTTAAGCAACTCCGTTTACAGCCCAAAGGCTCCACTTGGGCCGCTCTGACCCTAAACGAAGGGGGCAGTCTTTGGTGGGGGGGAGCTGGGTTGCCCTTTTCGCCCTCTTAAACCAGGGGTCTCCAACCTTGGCCACTTTAAGACTGGTGGACTTCAACTCCCAGAGTTCCACAGCCCCGATGCCCTCCCACCCCCAAAGAATAACCCCTTCTGGATTATTGGGGGGGGTTGTCCACTAGGGGGAGCAGCTCTGAATATCACCAATGGGGGGCTAGGGTGGGATTGTCCCAGAGCTCCCCCCCCCCATTTACAAGCAAGATGCTTTTTGAGGACGCTGTAATTTAGTAACCAATGGAAGTTACAGTGGCATTGAAAAAAGTGACCCAAGACATTCTTCATACTTATGACCGTCGCAGCCTCCCCTGTGGTTACGTGAGATTAAAATTCAGACGCTTGGCCACTGACTCATATTTATGATGGGGTCATACGATCCCCTTCTGTCCCGGGGTCACACGATCCCCTTCTGTGGCCTTCTGGCAAGCAAAGTCGAGGGGTTTCACTTAACAACTGCAGCAAGGGAGATCATAAAATGGAGCAAGTGGAGAGCTACTTATAAAGGCAGGTATAGGAAGCTCGCCTTTTGCTCCAGCAGCATCAGAAAGTGATGCTTATAGGTCAAAATTACCCTGGGTAAAAGGCAAAGGTTCCCCTTCTTGCGCATCCGTGCCAATCGTTTCTGGCTCTAGGGGGTGCTGCTCATCTCCATTGCAAAGCCGAAGAAGAGCCAGCGCTGTCCGAAGACGTCTCCGTGATCATGTGGCCAGCAAGACTAAACGCCTTCAAAGGCGCACAGAAAGCTCTTCCCTTCCCACCAAAGGGATCCCTGTTTTTCTACTTGCATTTTTCACGCGCTTTCAAACTGCTAGGTTGGCAGAAGCTGCTGGGACAAGGAACGGGAGCTCACTCCGTTATGTGGTGCTGGGGATTCGAACCACCAAACTGCCGGCCTTCCTGATCAACAAGCTCAGCATCTTAGCCACTGAGCCAAAAGTCAAAATGACCCCATATTTTGGGGGGTTGGAGGTCAGTCCGGCCCTTCCGAGATGTAGGGCCCCTTTTTGTTCTAAGCATCCCTTCCCATCCTAAACTGCCTGGGCCCTTGCAACATCTCCTAAAGGCCCAGCATCTCCTGGCCTTCCCTCCAGAGCAGAAGAGCTCTTGCTTCCCAAGACCCCAAGCCTCTGCCGCCTCCAGGGTCTCCTGAGACCCAGTTCCACCACCACCACCTCCTCCCCACTTGGCCTGGCCAAGAGCTGGCACCCAGGCCGTCTCAGCATCTCCCGTCCGGTACCCAGGAGCATCACTTCAAGGAGAGCAAAAAAAGGCACTTTGGGGGCTCTGCCGATTCCAAGTCTTGCAGGCTGCCATCTTACATTTCCCAGCATGCCCCCAAGGCAGTGCCAGCAAAAGGCACTGTGGGGAAGCCAGCCTGGCCATCTGCTTCGGGGAGGTTGCGACCCCTTAACCGGGCATCTCCTGAAAGCCGGACGAGGAGACCCAAGAGAACGGAGGGCGAAGGTGCTTTCTCCTCCCAATGTCAGGCCAGGAGAAGGGGGGCCTTGACCCCCCCCCGTGACACAAGCCAGGTCTGGCCAATATGAATGGGACAGGCTAATTTACACAGGAAGCAAGCACTTACCCGACCCTTCATCCCAACACACAAAAATATCGGCCATATCTGGAAACAATTACGGCCAGTTAACATGATCGGCCTGCCGCTAAAATTAACTGCAAACAGAAATATTTTTTTTCACGTCCTCGGCATCAGGCGGCGGAGCGGCCCCCGGGTTTGACGGATGGGAAATATGCAGTAATTACTCATTTTTAGAAGTCCTTCCTTGAAACCATCAGGGTGGGTAAAACAGTTGCTAATTATGAATGAAAAGGAGCCCCTCGCCAGGGAAGCCAATCAAAACTGCTCGGGCGGGCGCTGGGAGAAGGAAACGATGAATCTGCTCCGCGTTTGAAAAGAGCAGGCAATTACTCAGACGTGGCATTGGGTGTCATTGTGACATTCACAATTATTTGTGGCATCTTTGGGGTAAATGAGGGGGGGCTTCCTTTTCCGTGATGTTTTAGTGGTCTTTGTTTCTTCTCCTAAGGGTGCAACCCAAGGCTGCAGCATTCAGCTGCAAAAGAAAGTTGCATCCCAGGTTTAAGAGAGAGAGAGAGAAGGAGGGAGAGAGAGATGGAGACAGAAAGAGAGAGGGAGGGAGGGAGGGAGGGAGGGAGGGAGAGAGAGGGAGGGAGAGAATGACAATCATAAATTTTAGTTATGGTTAATTCAACTTTGCAAAAGAGGGTTAAAACTGACAGCCGTTGAAATTAAATGGCCAATAACGAGGTTGTGGCTCACTGCTCCTTTCATCCTTCAAGTATTTCTTCCTTCCCTCGAAGATAGTCAAGCCTGTGAGAATTGGCTGGGTTGATGGCCCACAACATCTGTGTGTGTGTGTGAGAGAGAGAGAGAGACAGAGAGACAGAGAGGGAGGGAGGGGGTGAGAGGAAGTGGAAGAGGAAGCAAAAGACTACCATTGCTGGTGCATCAGACGGCCAAGTCAAAGGACACCCAGGATGGCTGTGCTGGTTTAAAGGGGACCATCTTTGATATCCTTTGATCTTACAAGACTGTGGGGTCCTTCCAAGCACCATCAGTCAAAAAGCAGAGGCCATGGGGCCATTTTAAGAGAGAAATTAATTAATTAGGATCAGGATGGTGTCTCCTAATTCAAAGGATTTGTCACTGGACGGATCAGAGCCAGGAAAGTCAAATGTTCGACATGTGAATCCTTGGCCAAAAGCCCTGGGAGACTCTCCCAGATGCTCAGACCCAGCTTTGTGGATCTCCAAAGCTCTGCAGTGATCAACAAGCTATTAACCAGGTTTATACCATCCATCAGGCAGCCGTCGCTGCTGCTGTTGCTACTGAGCCATCATCCTTTTTGCACTGAACCAAGGAAGGAAGGGATTTCCTCTTGCGAAAGGCCCCGATGGCTCCCCGAATCACTTCAGGTCAGTTAATCCTGGGAAGTGACCTCGGCTCTTGAGCCCCGAGAGGGAACCAAGGTCACTTCCCTCCTCTAGACTTCTCCCGCCTTGTCAAGCCAGGCTAAAACGGCCAGCTTGGGGTCCCTTCAGCGAAGTTGCCACGATGTTGTCAATCACCAGTGGTCCATGGGCTTTGTTTGGGAGGGGGGAGGCAGCTCCACTTTTAGGGAAGCCACCCATTTCCCCAAGCTAAGCTGCTTGCAGGAGTTCGACTTGATGCAGTTGTAGAAAGCATTAAACTTCATGTTTGCACCCACCCACCCATCCATCCACCCATCATCCACCCATCTATCCATCCATCCATCCATCATCCATCCATCCATCATCCATCCATCCATCCATCCCTCATCCATCCATCCATCCATCCATCCATCCATCATCCACCCATCCATCCATCCACCCATCATCCACCCATCTATCCATCCATCCATCCATCCATCCATCATCCATCCCTCATTCATCCCTCATCCATCCATCCATCCCTCATCCATCCATCCATCCATTCCCATCCATCCATCCATCCATCCCATCCATCCCTCATCCATCCATCCATCATCTATCCATCCATCTATCCATCATCCATCCATCCACCCACCCATTCATTCATTCCATCCATCCATCCATCCATGACATCAAAGTCACCACCCAAGGGAGGGACTGTCAAAGTCACTCAATATCTTCTCCCTGCTCAAGGTCTCTTGGAAGGACAAGTGGACCTCAGGACCTGTTCTCCACGCCCAGCCTGCATTCCATGGATGGAAACAGTTAGCTGCTGTGGTTCAAGGCCACACGCCGCTCTTCACCTCTGATGAGAAACAGCTCCCCCCTCCCCTCGGCTTCTCTCTGGGGAGGGCTCCTTCCAGGCTCCCAGCTTCCGACCAGGGTCAGGGCCCTGAAGCTGGCCGGCAGCACTCATTTCCAGAGTCCTCTCGGCCATAAAGCAAAGAAGAAGCCCTTCCATGACTTGACCAGGGTTGGCCCACAAAGACCCTCATTGCTGCACTGCTTCCCATTAGCCAGTTGCAATGCCAGGTGCCACTAATAAGGTCCATCAGCCAGAAAGAAATCAAGCCAGCCCAGGCACATTCTGGAAGTTATCACTGTCAAACATTTGGGGGGGAGGGTGCAGACGGAGGGGGGAGAAGCCAGGACTGGGGAGAAGCCACAGGCAATCCATCCCAGAACACAAGAGAGAGAAACATACATAGACTCACTGCCTTCTCCAAGATCCAAAGCTGGAGTTGATCACAGCCTCAGGCCAACATGCTGGAGATGCAACCGTACCACTGTTGATTTTTTTATTACACCCTGAGCACACACACACACACACACACACACACACACACACACCTTATCCAAAGCATGGGACGAGGCTTCCCAAATTCCAAGCACCACTCTGAAATAAAAAATAATTGCTTTTGAAAAAGAGAATGATGCTTCATTTATTTCACTGACTTTAAAAGCAACCCCTGCTATTCTTCCCCTAACTGGCAACTAAAAGCTGCAATCAATGCAAACGTTAAATTAAATCTGACCATCTCTGAACCTTGTTAGAAACTTTCTATTTTGCAGAAGTAGACGGTTGGTTCCACGCTCAACGCCTGTCCCGTGGGTCAGAACCATCAGCCCCATTTGGAAGAAACAGGTGGTAGCAAAGTTACAAGTCTCAAGGGAGAAGGAAGTTTGGCCAATAGGTTCAAGGAGACCAAAACTAAGGGGTCTTCAAAGATCTTTGGGAAGCATTAACAGAATCACAGTCACCAACTCTGAATTTCTTCTGCCCGAATATCTTTTGTTTACACACATTTTGCCCAGAAATATGTTGTCACTGTTTTCTGACACGCAGAATTTAGTAAAAAACAAAACAAAAGCACCATTCAAAAGAATGACAGAAAATCAATTAACGCTGACATTCACTTGCGATTCTAAAAAGTAATGTCATGAATTAGAAAGTCATGTGCAGATTTAGCTAAAATTCCTCAAATTATCCCACATTTTAAATTAAGGCTTATGCAGTTCTGAACGTTAGTTAGCTTTTGAGATGAGATGTAGCACTTTGCATCAAAAAAATGGCGAAAACACAGTAACATGGGTAATTCAAGGTACATGGAAATTCTTCAGATTTCCCAGTAAGTGTGATAAAATATTGTACATCAAACATTATTTAGTATGTGTCAACTTTTTCAGACAAATAAGAATGAAATCTGGTCATAGTCAAAGCTCAAAACAATAGAAACTGACTCTCATTTCCGTAGCATCCCACTGCCCTTTGGAAATCACGATTATTAATAAAACCTCTTTTAATTTTTCTGATCTGGGCCTTAAAAATTGTTTAAGCAAAATGACCTCCAAAGAAGGGGGAGTAACAGAAAATCAAGAAACCACAGGCCCTGGTATCGATGTGTCATGTCTCATAAAAATCCAGGTTGCAATAAATATCACGGACACCAAAATTGTCAGCACCTTCAAGCTGAAATTTTCCAGATTCAATGGCCTGGTTTAAAAATGACCACCAAAGTTTAACTAAATCTGAGGCATATCGTGGGAGGAAACAGCTCATCGGTGGCAATGGATTGTTGAAATGTTAGCTCCACTACTGGGAAGAGAGTGTCGCCAGATAACACAAGTTCACAACTGGTTTAAGCACATTCACAAGCGCCTAGCTCTGCTTTTATTGTTGTCCTAAGCAAAATCCACCAACAGGAGTTGCAGCTATGTCCAGTTCGTGAGAATTAGTCCTCCCATTGTTATCTTCCAAAACAAACCCTTAATTAGCTTCTGCTAGATTATCCCATCCATTTTGACATCATACACATTTAATAATAAAAAAATAAAATACAAATTATCACATCGTTTAGAAAGGATGACACTATCTGGATCTTCCTTTTTGACCCTTGCATTATTCCCCTTCCCTGGGGAAAAAAAACTAGCCAGACTGTGTTAAGAGCATCATAAATAAATAATTCTGCCAACTACAGGTGTTGCTTCAATTACATCTAAAAGAGCACAGAACATGACGCTTTAAAAAAGCAGCTTTTTTTAGACGGAAAAAACTCCCCCAACCAGCCTTTCTATTTCTTTTTTTAAAAGCACCTTTTTAAGACTGGAAAAAACTGCCACCTTACTCATCAATTCACCGGTTCGCGTGGAGTCAAGCAAGCGTTTGACGGGATTAAGGAAATTCAAGGGAGGGAGGATGGGAGAAGCAACCCAGGAGGGACCAACCAGCCCTGGCAATTGCAGAAGGGCTCCGTATTTAAGACCCCTAACTGGGATGCTGGCCAGCTGGCCAAGAGCACCTCGGGGAGAAAGCAAGCGCCTTCCTCATCCTTGAGCCAGAGGTTGGCAAGGGGGGAATCCTTGGACCGCCGCTTCCTAGCATGACCTGGCCTTCAAAAGCCTGCCGTGGTTTGACAGAAGAACCTTTCTTCCTAACTTCCACGATATTTGAAACCCGGCTTCTCGCTCTTTGCTTCCTGGAGAGAGGGGGGGGCCCAGACGTTTCCACAGCCCAGGTGAGGAACAGAAATGGTGACACACACCCAACGTTAAGGAACTGCAGAGAGAAGGCAAGCCAGGTTGTGAGGCTCAGGACTTCCCTGGGGGGCTTCACATCCCTCTGTCCTCACGGGGCATCCAGGAAAGCTGCTCCAAGCACCCTCCGGCTTGCTCTTCTCTTCCCATTATCTTGAGGTCTTCAGGAGGCTCAACGTACCCCAGGAAGCGGTGCCCCTTACTCAGCGTGTTTCAACTCAGAAACAGAAACTGGTCTCTGTCTACAGAAGAGCTCAGTATTCCCAAGGCTAGCTAGCAGGGGCGAGGGGGCTGCTTGCAAAGCCATTTTTGTGGGCGGGGGATCAGCCCTTCCTAGGTGGCCCGATGGCCAAGGGGCTGGCCTCGATGGGCAAAGCGCTTGGGAGGGGCGCCAGAGGCAGCCCACCTGCCCATAAATTGTGGCCCTGCTCAGAAGAGGGAAAGCAAACGTGGCCCTGCCAGCCTAGACGGAGTTTCTGTTTCCAAAAGCCACCGAGCCCAAAGCAGCCAGCTCCTCACCGGTCTTGCCAACGTATATTATGTACATTTTGGACTACAGTAATTAAACTTGTCGGCTCATTAAAACATCTCTGAGCATCTTCTGCATTGTGGCTCGAATCCTATTAGCCGGCTGCCTTGTAATATGTTTACACAGTATTAGAGGCACAAGAAATATGCTTCCCACTGCACCTCCGCTACAAATGTTTGCACAAGACGAAACCACGGGGCTGCTGGGCACATATTTTGTTTTTCTGCATGACAAGTAAGGCCAGGTGCAGCCGAGCAGGCCTGCCAAGCCTTCTCTACCTTCTGGACCCACGCAGACAGACTGAGGGGTGGGGGGCTAATTGGGGCTGAGCAAAGAGAACCCCCAAAAGAATCAACAGCCTGCCCAGGAAACGGAGAAGCCCAGGAGCAAAGCGCAAACCAGCATGCATGAAAACAGGAATAAGTGGGTTATGTCCCCAACAGAAAGAGGCACATCCACAGAATCTCTCAAGAAAACGCTGCCTTTGCAGGAACGGCTGACTGTCAAAATGGATCCTCCCCCCCCCCCTTTCCATGCATTTGACATGATTTTTTTTTAAAAAATAGAGACCTCTTAAGCAGCCGAGTTCAAATGAAAGCAATGCTCAGAACTGCAATTGAGTGAAGGCAGATTCCCACGTATTAACCTCCCTTCAGAGATCAATTTGCTTCTAATGTGCTGCTCCGCTTAAAGCCACCGTGGATGCCAACCACCCACAAGGACGTTTTAAACTTTTTTTTTAAGGCAATCTCTCAGCAGTAGGTCCCCAAAGGAGAGCGTTAAACCACTTCAGGGGAGCAACAACCACACACTCTGAGCCATATGCTTGCTTTTAGCCAACGTGGAGATATTACAAGGATGTACACGGGACCTTTGCAGAAATTCTAACCATATTTAGAACAGATCAATCAATAAAAACAAACTTTGGCAATCACCACAAACGGACCCAGTGCTCGAAACATCAATTTCCGCACAAACCTAAAAATGCGCGTTGGGGTCCAAATTTGCCACCCAGAAGGCCGAGCCTAAGGTGGCATAAGTGAAAGTAGCTACCAGCAAACAACTCAGCTCAGCTCAGCCAAAGTTAGTTGCATTAATAAACTGGAGCCGATTCTACAAGAATAAAGCTGAGTTTAAGGGGGCCAATTAAACTGAGTGAAGAATGGCCATCCAGGTGCCATGGACAGCAAGTCCCATCACCCACTGCTGGCCTTGAGGGAGGGAAAGGGGACACAAGCATTTCACAGCATGCAAGGGGCCAAACGTTTCTCCTTGGATTGCACTCCCATTTATGTCTCAGTGGCATAAAAGGATCTCGTCTTCCTTGGAAAAACACACTTGTGGCTTCCACAGTTTCTGTCCTCCCACCCTCTACTCCCAAAGACAAACTTAAGGGGAGTCCTATGACTGGACCAGACCAAGGGACACGCTTACTCCAGACTTCTGTGGCTGAGTAAATGCAGTCAGGAAGCTTGCGTACCTGGGCAGACCCTGGTCGTCCTCTAACTGTTGCTCCCTAGCATTCCTGCTGCTTGGAAACAATGCTGGTGTGTCCAAGGCGTTAGGAGAAGCCAGCTTCATGGCCAGCCCTTGCAGAAGAAGGGGAAGGGGAAGAAAAAGGGGAAGAAGAAGGAGGAGGAGGAGGAGGAGGAGGAGGAGGAGGAGGAGGAGGAGGAGGAGGAGGAGGAGGAGGAGGAGGAGGAGGAAGAAGAAGAAGAAGAAGAAGAAGAAGAAGAAGAAGAAGAAGAAGAAGAAGAAGAAGAAGAAGAAGAAGAAGAAGAAGAAGAAGAAGAAGAAGAAGAAGAAGAAGAAGAAGAAGAAGAAGAAGAAGAAGAAGAAGAAGAAGAAGAAGAAGAAGAAGAAGAAGAAGAAGGGAAGTTCCCCTTTGAGCCTCCATTTCTATTCTGAAGATCAACTTGCAAAGATGCTGCCTAATCTCCAGAGCCTTTTCTCGGTTTTAAATCATCTTTTTCTTCTCCCTGTTTTATTTTCTCTTCCTAGCAAGAGGCACAGTCTGCAGCGCCTTGCTGGGAATGTCTTAGAAAGAAAGCCCATCCCTCGGGTCCCTGGGACCTGCCTACCAGCTTGCCTGTCGCCCAGGAACGGCCTTTCCAAGCACGAGGGCAAAACCCCGAGAAGGGAGACAAGGGCTACCTGTGCTGTTCCACCGTCTCGTTGTCCGGCAGCTCCGCCCCACAAACGCTGCACTGCTCCCCGACACTCCGGTGTTCGGTTTTGATGCCCACGGCCAGTTCCCCGAGTTTGCTAAAGAGCTCTCTCTGGATGAAGCCTTGCGGGAGCAGCCCTCCGTAGGAGCCGAAGTCCATGGAGACGGCCAGCGCCGGCTGCACGTGCAGCGTGGGGGCCATGGAGACGGGCAGGCCAAGCATGGACTCGCTCTTGTGGTTGGGCAGCACCGAGTAGAGGCCCATCGGCTTCTCCCCATGGGAGGCCAAGAGCTCTGGCCCGGCCGGGGGGCCTTGCACCACCTCGAGGGGCTGCTCCGCGTTGTCATCCCGGGGATAGTGAAGTTCCCGGGCGCTGGTGATGACGCTGCTGCGGGTCGGGGTGCCAGGCCCCTGCTTGCTTTTATCCTCCGCTTTATCCGCCCCGGAAGCGCCCAGCTCCGCTGACCTGGGGCTCTCGTGGCTGGAGGCCTCCTCCACCTGCATGGCTTCGGTCTTCAGCTCGGACACGGCCGGGCACCGGCCATTGGCAGAGTGCAAGTCCTCCAGGGCCTGGCGGGGCAGAGCCCCCTGCAAGAGCGACTGTCCGATGCTCATCAAGCTGTCCACGGCAGTCTTGGTGGGGCTCATGGCCGCCAGGCCGAAGGAGGTGGAGACGGAGGGGCTGTGCTCCACCATCGTCCCCATCAGGGCCTGGCCGGCCAGGCTGGAGTAGCCGCTCTCTTCGCTGGAATGCTTGGAGAGTAGGATGTTCTTAATGTATCTGGACTTCCGGTCCTCCTCCTCCTCGGCCCCGCCGTCCGTCATGCTGACTTCGGCCTCGTTGTCTTCTGACGCCTGGATGGTCTCCAAGATCTTCAAGCACTGCTCCTCCAGGTACTCGATCTCGAGGATCTCTGCCGCATAGAGCAGATCATCCAGGTCCTCAACTTTGGCCTGCAGGGTGGCGGTGTAGGCGTACTCCAGAATCTGCTGGAAGGTCTTTGGTGAGAGAAAATCCAAGGTGTAATGCTGACTGTTGCGGTGGAAAAGGATCTCAAACATCTTGCTGGTGCATGCCAGGACGGTCCGGTGGGCATGGAATTCTTGGCTGTCCACCAGGATCACCACGTCGCACAGGGTGCCGGCCAGGCGCATCTGGTTGGCTTTCTGGAGAAGGCCAGTCGCGTGGCTGGAGTTCTGGAGCTGAATCGTACCCATCTTAGTCAGATCCATAATGCTCCTCCTGGGCTGCAGGCATTAGGGAGTCTTTCTACAGCACTGTCTGGAGCTGTCTTTTGGAGGGGTCAGCAGTCTGGAAGGAGAAGGCAAGAAGGAGGAGAAGTTTTATAGGGGAAGCATAGTTCATCGACATGGAAACCCATGCAAAGAACCCAACTTGAGGGCAGGGAAGGTCTGTTAGTCTAGGTGGGGTGGGAAAGTGAAGGTGAAGGAACATCAGGCTTGGTGGTCTATGGAGATTCTCAGTCAACCCGGGTCCTGGTTGTCCCAAAGGTGCTTTTTTCAAGAGGCAACTGGACTTTTTGGTTTTTCTTTGAAGACGTTTTGCTTCTCATCCAAGAAGCTTCGTCAGTGAGCTGGAGAAACTTCTTGGATGAGAAGCAAAACGTCTTCAAAGAAAAACTAGAAAGTCCAGTTGCCTCTTGAAAAAAGCACCTTTGGGTCAGCCTTGGTCCTTCACTTGGTCTCTGCCCCAAAGAAAAGTGAACCTCATTGGGTGGGCACAGGAAGGGCCTCGGTGGCTCAACAGGAGAAGGACCCAACATCCAACCCCGATGGCCATTCTGAACAGCCTTCTTCCAAGAAGCTCAACTTCTTCAATCCTCCAGGTTGCCCAAACACAGCTGTGTGGTTTCCCTGGCAACACCAAGGAAGCGGCTTGTCCCTCCCTTCTTATGGGATGCTTTTTCCTCTCACTTCCCAGTTTAGTTGTTTATCAAAAAGCTTCATTTCTTAGTGGTGTCCCATCCATAATAGTTATCTACCGGTTTTTCTTTCCGAATTGAATTGAGACAGTAGTATTTGTAGCATCACTGCACACACACACACACACACACACACACACACACACGCACACACACACACCATCGAGAGCCTCCCGAGACAGGAATTTTATGTTGTGTCCACCCCCCCCCCCCCAATAAGTTGTTAAGACTGAGAAAAGAAGAGGAAAAGAGAGGGAAGAAATGGGGGAGACAATTCTAAGCCCCAAATTGGGGCAGCCACGCCCTCGCCCTTCTGCTTCCAGTGGGTCCCAAAATGACATTCCTCCCCCCATCCCAAACTCAAGTGGGAAAGCAGAGCCTGGCCCTCCCTGCCCCCTCCCCTTTGTTAAAGGCTTAAGCCCAACTTCTTCGGAGGGAGCAACTTCTCCCCCCACCCCCCAGCCATCCCCAAGCTTTAGAAGCAGCGGCTCCTCCACCCGACAGAGGGGGGGGGGGATGGTGTTTCCAAGGAGGGAATGGCCTTTAAAAGCTGCCCGTGGTCAGCGCGGATAACTCTGCCTTCTTCGAGGGGAAAGCCCCAGTTCTTACCTTGGGGGGGGCAAGGGGGGAGCTCCCGTGCAAACCCCCAGCTCCCTCATCAGCAGCGGCAGAGCAGCTGGATGACCCCCCTCCCCACAGATTTGGGGCGCCTGATTGAGGAGGGGCAACGGGGGGCGACGGGGAGGGAGATCAATCTAGCAATTCCCACCCACCTCCCGGTTGGACGGGATGAGCCCTTTTCGGGGATCCCCGCAACTCCCTTTTCCTCGATGCCTGAAGCTGGAGCCTTGCAGAGGGACGGTCCGGACGCCCCCCGCCCAGAAAAGGGACTGGAATAACACGGAACCCGTGGCGCGCTCCCCCCCCCTCCCCCCGACTCCCAGCCAAAGGCAGCTGCGCAGCGCGGGACCTGTTGGCCTCGGGCGAGCCTTTCCTCCGGGGCGAGTCCCGCCCGAGGGGAGCAGAGGGTCCAGGGCTGGCCGGCGGAGGAAGAACGGGGGGAGCAGCGTCTGAAAGCGCCCCGCCGCCCGCAGCGCAGCAGCCCCCGGGCAGCCCCGCCTCGGACTCCCTCCCCACGACCGCCGAGACGCGTGTCCCAGGCAAAGCCGCGCTCGCACGAGCGGGGAAGGGGAAGAGGGGGGTCTGACTCCGGGGCAAAGTCGCTCTCCTCGGGCTTCTCGCGCATCTCCGGCGCCCCCCGGACCTCGAAGCCGCCTGCCGTCCCCTCGGCGGGCAGCGGGGAAAAGGGGGCGGCTGCCCCGCCTCGGCTCCCTCCTGAGCGGCCCCCACTTGGAGCGCCCCGAGGGGAACCCGCGGCTCCGCTTCCCCCGGACCGAGCCGACTTCGCCGGGCTGGCCGCTCGCCCGGGTCCCGCTGCAGAGGAGCGAGCCGCGGCGGCAGGAGCCTCGCCGCCCCGTCCCGAGCCCCATGGAGCCCGGTCGGGCGCAAGTTGGCCGCCTCTCCGGCCCCGCCACTCACCGTCGCGCGGCTTTTTCCCGGGCCAGGCGGGCGGGCTGCGAGGGGAGACCCCGCGGCGGCGGCGGCGGCGGCGGCGGCCGAGGGCAGAGCATCGCCGGCGGCGCGGCAGGCGAGTTCGCAGCGCCCGCTTCCAGCCTCTCTAGCGGGGCTCGGCGGCGCGGCCAGCAAATCACCAGCCGCTGCCTGACGTTGCCGGGCTGGCGAGGCGCGTCGGCCCCGCCCCCGCCCCCCCCCCCCCGCGAAGCCCCAGCCGGAAACCATCTTGACTGCTGGCACCGGCCGGCGCCGCCCGCCCCGCCGCCCCCGCCGCTCCACGCCTGGCCGAGGCTGCCCTGACCCCTAGTGCCCGGCCCCGAGGAGCACAGCCGGACCGCGGCGCCTCCGCTGCCCCGGCCGGCCTCGACCTGAGGGGAGGCGCGGACCCCCATCCTCCGCCGCCCCCTCAAGGTGTGCGGGGGGGGGGGCGTACAAGCGCGCCCGTCGGCGGAGCGGCACTCTGCACATGCTCTGGCACCTCGGGGCTGGCGTCCCGGGACAGCGTTCGCCGCTTGGGCCCTTCTCTCTCTCCCCCCCCCCCCCACGCAGCCCAGGGGGCAGGGGCGGAAAGGGGGCGCCGAGGCCGAAGGTGCCCCCCCCACGCCTTAGGGCGGGATGGAAAGTTCCAGTCCTGACTGCTGGGGGGGGGGCGGTAGAAGAGGCAAGAGCACTGCGGGGAGGGGGGAGGAGAGGGCGGGGCCAGCCCGGTTGCGACCCCGCCCTCGCAAGTGCCCCCCACCCTCAGTCGCCCAGGGAGCGAGCGGGCGCCGGTGCTGGACAGCGATCGCCGCTTGCCCGCTTCCAACATGGAGGCGGCGGCTGCAGCTGGCGAGGGCGGGCGGAGGAGGGAGACGCCCCTTTCGGCCCCGCCTCCGCGCACCTGCTGCTGCCGCTGCCCGGCTTGCCCGCGCCCCGTCTTGGAACGTGGGGTGGGGGGAGCCCCTCCGCCCCCGGCATCCTGGACGCCGCTGGTCGCCCCAAGAGCGCCCGTGCAGGGGCTTCCTCGGCCGGCCCGCAGCGCTCGCCCCCTCCAGGAGGAGCCCGGAGGCGGCTGGGAAGCGCGGCGTTGGCCATTCTGGGCCCGTTTGGGGGAGCCTGGAGTCGCCTGGATCCCCGCCGGACTTGCGGCGCTTCAGGCAGAGAGGATGGGGAGCAGCTGGAGGGCGCCCGTTGGGGAAGAACAAGGATTGGCATGGCTGGTCTAGGGAAGAGAAGGATCAGGGGAGACATGATAGCGGTCTTCCAATATTTGAGGGGCTGCCACAGAGAGGAGGAGGGGGTCAAGCTATTTTCCTAGGCACCCGAAGGCCAGACAAGGAATAATGGATGGAAGCTGATCAAGGAGAGATTCAACCTGGAAATAAGGAGAAATTTCCCCACAGTGAGAGCAATCAACCCATGGAACAGAAGTTGTTCTCAGAAGTTGTGGGAGCTTCATCCCTGGAAGCTTTCAAGGAGAGACTGGACTGTCAGAAATGGTGTGGGGTCCCCTGCTTGGGTGGGGGGTTGGACTAGATGACCTACAAGGTCCCTTCCAACTCTGTTCATCTGTTATCTGTTAACTTGGTGGGATGCCAGTGAGTGGCTGCAAGCAAGGAAAGGAACCGAGTCCACATCAACCCCCTGGGCTGCCCTGCCCTAAGAAGGACCCAGGAGTGATGGGGGAGGGGACCCTACCAGAGGTGGGTTTTCAGCAGGTTCTGACCAGTTCTGGAGAACCGGTAGCAGAAATTTTGAGTACTTCGCAGAACTGTCAAATCCTTCCTCTAACTGGAGATTTTGCAGTATCCTTCCCTGCCACGCCCACCAAGCCACGCCCACAGAACCAGTAGTAAAAAAATCCTTCGTTTCCCTGTGCTTTAGAAGCAAAGTCCAAAAGGTGCTTTTTTTCAAGAGGCAACTGGGCTTTCTTCTTTGAAGATGTTTCGCTTCTCATCCAAGAGGCTTCTTCAGCTCTGACTGGATGATGGGAAAGTCAGAACTGAAGAAGCTTCTTGGATGAGAAGCGAAATGTCTTCAAGGAAAAACCAGAAAGTCCAGTTGCCTCCTGCACAAAGCACCTTTGCGACAGCCATGACCTGAATGACGGAGATGCTCCATAGACATTTAGAAGCAAATGTTTTTTGAAAAGCACATTCAATTCGGCTTCCAGAGACTCGGGTTCTTTAGAAGCAGGGCTGTCGTTCCATGTCCAGCTGACGCTCCTTGCAATTTTAGTTAAAAACCAAGAAAGCGAGCTGGCCAGGGTGGTGGGAGATCCTTTGCAGAGCAGAGCTCTAGAGGCCATTTAGGTTTCCCAATCTCTGTCACTCGGGAAGGCAGTGCCTGGCCTGGCCCTGAGATGCTACAAATAGGCCGTGACCCAATATTGTTGCCAGTTAAATAGCAAAATAAGAAATGCATTAAGGACAGAGGCGCCCCAAGGCTCATGCCAGGGCGAATGTAATTTGCAGAAGGGAAAAATGCGGATCATTATAATGGTGTTTAATGTATGCAGGGAGCAGATAAGAGCACCTACTTAGCTGGAACCGCCTGGGAGCGAAGGGCAGGGATGGCCAGGAGGGCAGGACTCTCTCCCAAGCGCTGAGCTGCAAAGAAGCACCAGGACGCCTCTGGGCTGAGCTTATGCCTTGCAGCCGAAGGAAAGATCCAGCCGGTTGCTCTGCAGGCAAATGGAAAATACTGGGGTGGACCAATGGTCTCCTAGGTAAAGCTGGTGTTAAGGTCTGGCCTTTTGGCGGGTGCCAAAGACCTCAGGGGGCCCTCAGGAGTGGTGGATTCTGGTAGAAAATCCCGTTCTGTCCAAACACACCTGGAACCTGCAAGAGCCACAAAATGTGGCCTGATTGCCTGTTGTGTGGACCATCACAACTTTTCAGAGCATGACCGGCCACACTTGGTGCCAAGTCCCGAGAAAGCAAAGTGTCTTTCAGGTAGGAATCGGCAAAGGACTGCGTAGAGGAGACAGCTGGGAATTCAGAGTGGGAGCCGGAATGGGCCACATTCTCACTTCTCTACTGATTAAGGAGACTCTTTGAAGCTCAGGATTGAGATGAGGGCTCCTCTGAGCTCGGTGGTTTTCTTGTAGATGTTTCAGGACCCAACTAGAGAACATCATCAGTGCTACAAGGGAATGGAGGATGAGGACTATGGAGTCCTTGGTGCTCTCTCAGCTTGGTGGTTTTCTTGCAGCACTGCTAGTTAGAACAAATGCAATAAGTTGCTTTTTTTGCTGGCACTGATGATGTTACCTAGTTTGGGTAATGAAACATCTGCAAGGAAACCACCAAGCTCAGAGAGCAACCACGACCCCTCTGCCTTCTCTATCTGAAATCAAGTCCGTGCAAATGCAGAATAGAAAACTTGGAACTCTACCAAAAAGGAGCAGAAACGAGACTTACAATATCTCCTTCTCTACACCGGGAATTGTTGCAGGCAGAGCAGAGGTCAGAAGGAATCCTGTCACATGCTTGCTCCTATTTTTAACCTCTGAGACCCTGGAGGGAGGGATCTGGCCACATCCCCAAGGGAAGAAGGGCAGGGATGGGATTCAAATTTTTTAACAACCGGTTCTGTGGGCGTGGCTAAGTTGGTGAGCATGGCTTGGTGGTCATGTGACTGGCTGGGCATGGCCAACTCAACATCACTCACATTGAGGCATGCATCTCCTCGCCTGGCCTCTCGTGACTGTGGGGATGCTGCAACAGTCGTAAGTGTGAAAAATGGTCATAGGTCACTTTTTTCAGTGCCATTGTAACTTTGAATGGTCCCTCCACACAAGCAAAGTACCAGCAAAGGAGGGGAAAAAAACTCCAGAGAAGTTCCTGAGACAAGAAGTCTAGTCCTGCCAAGAATGTAATCAGGGTTAACGGAGAGGCAGTTTCTGTAAGCAACACCAGAATGTTTCCTTCCTGCCTTCCTTACAGGATTAGGCCAGTAATTTCTTCTAACAACCGGTTCTCCCAACTGCTTAGAATGTTAACAACCGGTTCTAGCGAATAAGTGAGAACTGGTAGAATCCCACCCCTGAAGAAGGGCTCACCTGGGAGCTTAAGCCTGCAAACACTTGGAGATTTTAGTCAGCTGTGGGCCAGGACGTTCGGCTAGGCAGCAGCCCACATTCCAGAATTTCATTCTCCGATTTCCCTGAACCAGCTAAAGAAAAAGGAAGATTATTTTCAAGAGTGACTCAGCAAGAGAGGGGAGCTTCCATTGCATGGCAAAATGGGCCTGCCCCTTTTCTCTCTCTGGCAGTGCAATTCAGCTCATAATTGCCGTAAAATGCTTCTTGGAGCACCCCTGAATTAATCATTTTTAATAACCCTTACATAAGATAAAGGTTCCCCTTGCACATGCGTGTTAGTCGTTTCTGGCTCTCAGGAGTGGTGTTCATCTCCGTTACAAAGCTGAAGAGCCAGCGCTGTCCAAAGACGTCTCTGTGGTCATATGGCCAGCAGGACTGAACACCTTCAAAGGCGCACAGAATGCTGTTTCCTTCCCATCAAAGTGCTCCCTATTTTCCTACTTCCATTTTTACCTGCTTTCGAACTGCTAGGTTGGCGGAAGCTGGGACAAGTAATGGGAGCTCACTCCGTTATGCGGTGCTGAGGATTCGACCTGTTGGACTGCCGACCTTCCTGATTGACAAGCCACTGAGCCACCATGTCCCTGTCCTTCGTTTTCCGTAGAGTTAATGTTGGAAGGAGCGACCCAGGTTGAGTGGGTAGGTGTGTGTTTCACCAAATTGACTGCACAAGGGTATATTTTCTTTGCCCTCTCTCGATACATCCATCTCCTCCCTTCGAAATGGGACAGGATCACTTAGCCTATCATCTTCAAGGCAACCCACCAGACTTTGCTGTCTCAGTGCAGTTATCAATTTTTATTACTTTGAAATATAAAATACAAAAATGCAAAGAAAAATGATAGGAAAATAGGAAGGAAAGGGGGAAAAGAAAGAAAATCATTGACCTCCAACTCTTTTGGGCACAATAGAATAAGGTAATAAC
Organism: Bungarus multicinctus; assembly: GCA_023653725.1. Lineage (NCBI taxonomy): Eukaryota > Metazoa > Chordata > Lepidosauria > Squamata > Elapidae > Bungarus > Bungarus multicinctus. Next base: position 26,082,623 of record CM042837.1, read on the forward strand.
GTACAATCTCAACTTTTAACTTTTACATCATAATATAGATTAGCGTCTTCTGTAACAACAAACCTATCTAATCAGCAAAACCCAAAATCAAAGATTGATTTTTTTTCCACCTCAAGCACAAAGTCCAGAAGCGGTTTCCAAGGGGAAAAAATTAATTATATTTCTTAATCAAGGCTGTCAATTTAGCCATCCTTGCTAACTCCATCAACTTTTGCGGCCATTCATCCTCCAAAAAATGGCCAGACTCAGGCAAAGTTAAAGCAGAAAATGCCCCCTTTAGAAGGATTTAAAAGGATCCCTTGTCAGTAGTCTTAATGGTCTTCTGATTAGCCTTCCAAGGACGGGATGGACAAGATAGGACATTGCCCAAAAAGAGAAGGGAGATTAACATATATCAAAAGTTTTGTGCAAGAGGGAGAATTTGAGTTAAGATCTTCTTGTCTCATCAGATACACTGGCCACTATAAATGCCGCTTCTTGTGAAATTATGAAGATTGTAAAAATCATTTATAAGTCCATTTAATTTTATTTCATTGGGAGGGAAGATTTCAAGAGGGATTCAAATGGTGAATCTTCAAAAAAACATTCTTGTCAAAATTCCCAAGATCTTCTCCATTACCTCCCCCATTCTTGAGGAAATGAAATAATTTTGCATAATTTCCTGGGAATACCATCCATTTATTTTTTTTTTTGGGGGGGGGGGGGGGGCATTCATGGTTTTCAAAGAAAAGCAGACTCTGCATTTGTGGGAATATGCTAGGAAGGAGGAGGAGGAGGAGGATATTCCAAGATGATAAAGAGCACCATGGAGGCTTCCTTCTCAGCTTCTTAGACCTTCCCTGACAGAGAGGTGAGACGGCTTCTTCTGAGGTTTACAAGGAGTGTCCCTCTCAGGTAGGGCCACCCATGAAGGAAGCCAATGCTGAGGAACATGGACTTCCATCTCTTATGGCTTCAGTTGAAAGACCCACATGATTCTTCCTCCTTTTGACCTAGATGGCTGCAGCGCAGGAGCATCTTCTACTATCAGAGAACTGGTTTTTGATCTCCTCCCAGAGAGCTAGAGCCTCATCAAGCAGCTACACCCAACGGTTACTTGCAAGTTGCCAAGTTATCTATTAACCCCTTTTATTCCTTTAATATATTTGCAGGAGATACAGCAGCCCTTGGTCTCTTATCCTGCTAGAAATTCCAACGCCCCTGAGACCTCTGATAGTTTTGTCCACCAAGACAATTGACAAAGGTCTTTTGGCTTGAAGCAGTTACAGAAACCTTCATATCTAAACAATGAGAAACTTCCGGAGATGACTGCATACCTTTGCTAGTTGGTGGATACTGAGGTTTTTCTCGGTTGCATTTCCATTCTGCTCGACTCTAAAGAATTCAGGTTGATAAAACTAGGGGGGCAACTTTGCATCAAGAATACTTCCTGCAACTTTCATGGCGGAGAGCCCCCTTCCCATTCCTTTCAAGGCCCAGTCGATATCATGGAGAGAAGGGCTCTCCACACAGATCCCAAATCCTTGTCTGGACACATCGTTGCTCACAATGCTTCTTCACAGGGTTCGGATCAGATGCTGTCAGATGCTTCTTAAAAACCCAACTACAGTTTTGCACTTGACCTGGACTTCTTATGCATCCACACAGCCCCCTCCCCATCCAAAAACAACAAATCTAAACCATAATTCTAACTACAGCCAGATTGGGTTCTCAGCCATTGCCCTTATTTCCTTGTATGATAAGCTTTTGGCCCTCTCATAATATATATATAAAAGAGAACAGTACCTAGGATTAACTGTGCACAGTTAAATGCATGCTACATTTCTGTCTGGTGCAGAATTGAAGGAATAATGGGCTTTGCAGGTCTCAAGGGGCTGTTTCCCAAGAAATTTATGTCCAAGGGGTTGAGCATGAAGAATTCCTAAGGGCAGAAACCGAGCAACTCAAGAGCAACAGCAAAGCAATTGAGCTGAAATCAGGCATGGCTCCAGCCAGTCAATAAGATCAATTGCAGGAGGGTTTATAATAAGAGGTCTTGGTCGAGGGACAGAGCAGCAGCCGCAGCCTGGGGGCAGAGGCTGAAGTTTCACAGGTAGCCCATCAGAGTTTGGCAACAGCAGTCCTGGTTAATCGAGACCCAGCCTCGGTGGTGCAATTCCCTCGGAATAAATGAACGGATCTGTTCCATTTTGTTAAAAATGGGAGGCAGGTTTTGAAGCTGTTGAGGGCCATTGATTTAGAAGAAGGTGGCCAGAATCATGGAAGGCATTGCTATCATCTTGACCAGAGGTGGTATTCAACCGGTTCTGGCCAGTTCTGGAGAACCGGCAGTGGAAATTTTGAGTAGTTTGGAGAAACGGCAAATCTCACCTCTGACTGGCCCCACCAACCCTATTTATTCTCTGCCTTCCATTGAGTCCCAGCTGATCGGCTGAGAGAACGGAGCTGGAAAGCAGGTTAGTGGGGTGGGGAGGGAATGGAGATTTTGCAGTATCCTTCCTCTGCCACGCCTACAAGCCACGCCCACAGAACCGGTAGTAAAAAACATTGAATCCCACCACTGCTCAGAATAGGCCGGGCAAAGGACAGCCCATGCACAGAGACTCCACGTACATAGAAAACAGACAAACACAACACAAAGAAAGCACAAACCAACACACAAATACAGAGGCAAGACACTACTTTATTACACACAGAGTCATTTCCTGTGCACCACTTCCTATGCGCCTTCTAGGAAAGACATGGGAAGGATCCCAGGAGGCATGTGCCATGTGTTTTCCCTAACTTGTGTAACAAAATCGTAACAATGGTTGGAGAAGTCTGGGTGTAAGAGACTAACTTTCATGGACTGCATTTCTGGGCAAGAAGGATGCACCGGCCTTTTGCATCCGCCTCAGATGGGGGGGAGTTGATCCTTGTCTCTTCAATCCATTTAATGACAAAGCCAGCCTGTCTCACTGCCTCTTGGATCACCTCCTTCTCCAGGTAGAGGGCAGAAAACTTGTGTTGGCCCACCATGTAGTAGTGCGCTTCAAGGGTTGAATAAAATAGGAGGTGCCCCCCTGGTTTCAGGAGGGAACTGATGTTCCTGAAAGCTGATTGGTAGGTGGGGATGTCCTTGCAAGCCCCATCAAAGCACAGAGTGGAGAGCAGGCAATCTGCAGGAGGAAGAACCAGTGGGGCCAAAGGGTTGGGTTGGGTCACATCACATTTCAGGTACTGCTTGACGGTTCTTCGGACTTTCTCTTCCTTCTCTGGCCATTTTTCCCTGGGAGGAAAGATAGGAAGAATGTGACTTGCCTGCTTCCAAACCTTTGTCACTCTGGAGTTGCCCTTCTTTTTATGCATGGAGATAAGTCAGCTCTCCCAGGTCTGCTGTCCTTCAAGAACAGGAAAGCCCTTCTCTCTAGAAAATACCCTTCTTGCCTAGGTTCAAATATCAGTGTACCTCCACTTTGGCAGCTCTTAAGATGTTTGGGGTTTCAACTCCCAAAATTCTCTGACAACATGAGGAATTCCAGTCTTGAGTGTTCCCTATGGAAAGCTATAGATATGTAGCTTCTATGGCAGTCACCAAAAGCCAAGGGCGGGATCCCTCAGTCTTGGCAACTCCTAAGACATACGGGCTTCAGATCCCAAAATTTCCTGACCAGCACAGGAAAGTCCTCCTCTTTGCACAAATTCCTTCTTACCTGGGTTCAAATATCACCCTGGGACCTGGAAGGTCTAGAAGAGTGTGTCTCAACCTTGGCAACTCTCAACTGTCTGGACTTCCTCTCTCAGAATAATCATCTTTCTAAGTCCAACGAAAGAAGATACAGAGATGGAAACTCTACTAAGATAGAAGTCCCTCCAGGAGAGAGAGCTTGGGAAGGGAGGCCCAAAGAAGACATGGACCATTGAGGAGGAGATGACCCTGCAGATCCTTCTGAAGCCCTGCACAAGAATTGAAACAGAGACCAAGTCTGGAACAACTGGTCCAGCCCTTCCCATCAGCTCAGAAGAACTGGATTTGTTGCCACTTTGCTTTGCAAGCACAATGGGCACAATGGGCAGCTAGCAAAGCTTTCTGAAAGAGAGTGAGTTCCCTTTCCTCCTTCGGTGTGGACTCTTCTGGTCTGCACAATTACTCTCCTGTAAAGCTCCTGATTGCAAAATCTCTTCTGCTGCATTTTCATACATGGACAGATAAGTCAAAGTTGAAGGAAAAGGATCTGCTTGCCTTCTTTAATTCAGTTTAAATTAATCTTAGTCTTGAAAGGTATGAAAGCAAAGGCTACATTCTTCCTCTACCTACCTGTCTCCCTCCAATTCACAGACGTATTTTAAGATGGGAGTCCAGTCGAAAGCCCCCGGCTCCTTCTTCAGCCATCGCTGCATCTCCTCCTGGTTCTGGTCAGCGTAATCGGTGGCTATGATCTCCCGGAAGGACTCGCATGCGGAGAGGAACTGGTGGATGGATGCGCCACTGCCATTGTCGATGAGGGTGTCTCCCTTGATGCCATCTGGAGCCCATCAAGCCAACCAGAGAGTTTTTCAAACTGAGTTTGCTTTGGGTCTTTTGTATCTGCTGCAGAACCCTGTATGGTTTCCCCATCTACGCTGCCTCAGAAGAACCAGAGGCCCTTCAAAGTCCATCCTGTAGACCACCTTACCGTCTAGCAATTCCTTCTTAGCATTCCCATGAACCTTTTCCCAACCCACCTTTTCTCTCTTATCTCAAGAAGAAATAAATGTGAAAGAGATTGGGGGAACCTCTTCCTTGGGTTTCATTTCTAGATCACTCTAGCAATGAAAAGGTCAAGTAATAGAAAATAGAATAACAGGGTTGGAAGCAGTGGTGGTATTCAGCCAGTTCACACCAGATTGGGCATACCGGTAGCAAGGATTTGGCGTTGGTTGTCAAGCCAGTAGTACGTTCTGGATGGCCAGTGCCCGCAACCTGGTCGCCCTCCCACCCAATGCTCGGTCACCCTGCCCACCTGAGGTTCGCCTAAGGTATTTCTTTCTTTTTTTCCCTCCCGACAGTCAGCTGTACGTAGATCAGCTGTGCAGGATTCTCCTTGCTGAGGCCCCGGAAGGCAAAAAATGGCTCACACACCCCCTCCATTTTTTGCCTTCCTGAGCCTCAGAGGAGCCTCATGGGAGCAAAAATGCCCTCCCTAGAGGCTCCTCTAAGGCCCAGAAGGCCCCGCAAAATGGGGAGGGAGGTGGCTGCAAAAAAGCAAAAAAAAAAAAAAACACGCCCAACAAATCACATGGCCACGCCCACCAAGCCACACACACAGAACCGGTACTAAAAATTTTAAATCATACCACTGGTTGGAAGGGATGTTTGTGACCATTTTGGCATCTGCCTTGTGAAAGCGACTTTCATTCCTTGGCTGTTTGTACCCTGAAGAGGACATCTAAGTGCGGCAGGTTACAATCCGCAGAATTATGAAGACCGAAAGCATGACTTTGGGATCTGCCTCTTGGCTCCTCCTGACCATCTCAGATCAACAAGGGTCCCTCACCTTGAGGTTAAAGTTGGGAAAGCCAACACTTATCCAGGGTGAAGGCCCTGTGGGCCCCTTTCAGGAAGAAGGTTACAAACTGACCCAGTCCATCATGCCACAAGGCTAACTTTGTAGTACTTTTCCAGATGGTCTCTGGGATCGAAATGCTCAATGTAGAAATCTTTCCCCGTGTGAGACACTTCCATCATCCCAAAAATACTTTTACCAACTGCTGGTTTCTCCTCTCCTGAACTGAGGATTATTATATTTTGGTCTTTGCTGGCTCCACCTCCTTATGTCCCTTACAGATTGCTTTCTCAACAAAGCTCACCTTTGCACATTGCAATCTGAGTATCTTGCCAATAATTTGAAGCCAGGGCCTCATCTGACCTAATCTAACAAAACAAGATATTCTCCTTTGAAAAGGAAGCATAGGATTGGTGGATCCCCAATAAGGAATAACACACCCCCTGCCCCGGGAGGGATGATAAATTAGAAGAATGTGGTTGCCTAATGTGTCAATTGGAAATGGAGGAAATGGGATATGACCAACCCAAAATCTGAATAGGAAGTCAGGAGGTTTGGCAACAGAGGTAGAATAACCAAATATGGATCAATTGCAGAAACTGCAATTGAATCAGAGATGTTATTCAGCCAGTTCTGCAGTTCTGGAGAACCGGTAGTGAGAATTTTGAGTAGTTTGGAGAACCGGCAAGGCCCACCTCTGGCTGGTCCTGCCAACCCCATTCTTCTCTACCTCCCATCGAGTCCCAGCTGATCAGCTGGCTATCCTTTGGTTGCCCTGCACAGGAGAACGGAGCTGGAAAGCAGGCTAGTGGGGTGGGGAGGGGAAGGATTTTGCCGTAGCCTTCCCCACCACGCCCACCAAGCCATGCCCACAGAACCGGTAGTAACAAGTTTTGAATCCTACCACTGCTCAGAATAGGCAGGGCTGAGGACCACCCAGGGCAACATGTGCACAGAGACTCCATGTACATAGAAAACACACACAACACAAAGAAAGCACAAACCAACACACAAACACAGAGGCAAGACATTCCTTTATTACACACAGAGCTATTTCCTGTGCACCACTTCCTATGTGCCTTCTAGGAAAGGCATGGGAAGGATCCCAGGAGGCATGTGCCATGTGTTTTCCCTAACTTGTGTAACAAAATCAAAACAATGGTTGGAGAAGTCTGGGTGTAACAGACTAATTTTCGTGGACTGCATTTCTGGGCAAGAAAGATGCAGCGCCCCTTCCCATCTGCTTTGGATGGGGGGCACTTGATCCTGGTCTCCTCATTCCATTTAATGACAAAGCCAGCTTCTCTCACTGCCTCTTCTATCATCTCCTTCTCCCAGTAGAGGGTGGAGAACTTGCATTGGTCAACTGTGTAGTAATGCTCCTCAAGCGTTGAGTGAAAGAGAAGGTAGCCCCCTGGTTTCAGGAGGGCACTGATGTTCCTGAAGGCCGATCGGTAGGTGGGGATGTCCTTGCAAGCGACATCTAAGCACAAACTGGAGAGCAGGCAATCTGCAGGAGGAAGAACCAGTGGGGCCAAAGGGTTGGGTTGGGTCACATCACATCTCAGGTACCGCTTGATGGTTCTACGGATTTTCCCTTCCTTCTCTGGCCATTTTTCCCTAGGGGGAAAGACAGGTAGAATATGACCTGCCTACCTCCAAATCTTGATCTCTCTGGAGTTGCCCTTCTTTTTATGCATGGAGATAGGTCAGGTCTCCCAGGTCTGCTGTCCTTCAAGAACAGGAAAGCCCTTCTCTCTAGAAATATCCTTCTTGCCAAGGTTCAAGTATCAGTCTGCAAAAGCCAAGGGCAGGATTCCTCAGCCTTGGCAGCTCTTAACATGTTTGGGTTTCAACTCTCAGAATCCCCCAGAAACATGAGGAATACCAGTCTTGAGTGTTCCCCATGGAAAGCTACAGACATGTAGCTACTACGGCAGTCACCAATCTCTGTCTTGGTACCATTACCTCACAGATGGGGAAGGGGATATAAATAATTTCAATAAACTAATTATGAGCCAGGAATAACTATGTCATCATAAACATTTCATGACTTCTGTCCCTGGATAAAATATCAAGATGGAAATAGGTGATGGCAGCCCTTGTGATGATGTCTCCAATCGGGCATCTTAGGGTTGGTGTGGAAATGGTCAATTTATATGTTCAGTTCCTTCAACCCTGAGCAGAACATGGATTCTCACTGCTTTTCATCAGTAGGAAGGGGCAGGAGAAGAATTACCGGTGTCCTTATCAGGTGAATGGGCAAGAGTAATGGGTGAGCCCATCGGGCAGATGGGCCAATTAAAACAAGGAGGAGAATATCAAATTTGTAGAGTTGAATAGCTGCAAAGTTTGATTATTCATCCGAGTCCAATGCAAGAAGAAATAGAGATGGAAACCAATGGAGAGCTTTGGCTAGAGAAACCCTACTAAGATACAGGTCCCTCCAGGAGAGAAGGCTTGGGAAGGGGAGGCCCAAAGAAGACATGGACCATTGAGGAGGAGATGACCCTGCAGATCCTTCTGAAGCCCTGCAGAAGAATTGAAGTCTGGAACAACTGGTCCAGCCCTTCCATCAGCTCAGAAGAAAGTGGATATGTTGCCACTTTGTTTTGCAAGGACAATGGGCACAATGGGCAGCTAGCAAAGCTTTCTGAAAGAAAGTGAATTCCCTTTCCTCCTTCAGTGTGGACTCTTCTGGTCTGCATAATTATTTTCCTGTTATTCTCCTAGTTGCAAAATCTCTCCTGCTGCATTTCCATCCATGGACAGATTAAAGTTGAAAGAAAAGGATCTGGTTTCCTTTTCTAGTTGAACCTAAATTAATCTTATAGTCTTAAAGACTTTCAAAGCAAAGGCTACGTTTTTCCTCTACCTACCTGTCTCCCTCCAACTCACAGACGTATTTCACGATGGGGGTCCAGTCAAAAGCCCCCGGCTCCTTCCTCAGCCATTGCTGAATCTCCTCCTGGTTCTGGTCAGTGTAATCGGTGGCTATGATCTCCCGGAAGAACTCGCTGACGGAAAGGAACTGGTGGATGGATGCGCCACTGCCAATGTCGATGAGGGTGTCTCCCTTGATGCCATCTGGAGGCCATCAACCCAACCACAGAGTTTTTAAAGCTCATTCTGTTCACATCTGCTATTCTGGCTACTGATGCCAATTCCTCCCATCTGAGCTGCCCCAGAAACACCAGAAGCCCTTCAAAGAGCATCCTGGAGGCCCCCTGATCACCTGGCAACCCCTTTCCTTCTCAGCATTCCCATGAACCTGTTCGCAACCCACCTGTTTCCCCCCTCTTAGGAAGAAATAAACACAGTGAAAGAGATTGTGGAAACCTTTCTGCTTGTGTTTCATTTCCAGATTACTCTGCAGAAAAATTCAAGTAAAAGAACATAGAATCACAGGGTTGGAAAGGATGTTTGTGACCATTTTGGCATCTGCCTTTTGAGAGCTAGTTTCATTCCTTGGCTGGTCAGGAATCCAAAGCCTGGATTCTCCACCAGGGCCAGAACTTATGACCTTAGGAGAAACTTAGCATCCAGCGTCACTAACCAAGCAAGGCTCCCTTCAGTGCCCACTTTCTCCCAATGCAGTTGTACCACATGAGCAGCTCATTTTTAATCAAAAGGGTGGCTTATTTATGTTTAGGCCCATTTCTCCCCCGAGAAGCTATGGCTAATTTTTGTCTTCCTCTTTTGGATTCCTGCCCAGTTTTTCCTGGGGGGGGGTGTCTCTTGCCCGACTGGCAGCTCTGAAGTGCCAGCCAGGTGGGAATCAAGAGGACGGGACAGGTCAGGCCCAGGTCACTCGCTGCCAGCTTCAACCTGCAGGGACTTCAGTTGGGCAGCACTCTACTTTCTGGGGACGGTGCCTGATCTCTAGTGGCTTCAGAGGAGAACTTGGTGGACCTCTTCCAACTTGAGTGGAATGCCAAGGCTTTCCACTCCCACCATGGCATGGCCACCTTCCAAGGCTTCTAGAAAGCAAAAGGGCCATGTTTGTTTTTTTAAAAAGTGGATTCTGGTCATTGCAGGCTATTAGAGCCTCTGTGGTGCAGTGGTTAGAGTGCAGAACTGCAAGCTACTTCTGCTGACTGCCGGCTGCCTGCAATTTGGCAGTTCAAATCTCACCAGGCTTCAGGTTGACTCAGCCTTCTGTCCTTCCGAGGTGGGTAAATTGAAGAATGTTGGGGGCAAGAGGCTGACTCTGTAAACCTCTTAGGGAGGGCTGTAAAAGCACTGTGAAGTGGGATATAAGTCTAAGTGCTATTGCTATTCCTTCCTTCCTTCCCTTCCCTTCCTTTCCTTCCCTTCCCTTCCCTTCCCTTCCTTCCTTCCTTCCTTCCTTCCTTCCTTCCTTCCTTCCTTCCTTCCTTCCTTCCTTCCTTCCTTCCTTCTAAAGGTCGACTCTGCCTTCCGTCCTTCCGAGGTGGGTAAAATGAGGACCCAGATTGTTGTGGACAAGAGGCTGACTCTGTAAACTGCTTAGAGAGGGCTGTGAAGCCCTGTGAAAGTGGTATATAAGTCTAGGTGCTATTGCTATTGCTATCTCTGCTGCTGTTACACCCCACATGCTATGAGGAAGGGCTAAAGGGAGCCCTTGGCAGGATCCAGCTGGGCTAAGATCTAGGCGCATGCTAGAAATCCCTTTTTCTTGTGGACATCGCTCTGTGGGAAAGATGAGATTCTGGAAGGTTTTCAAATCCCGGTGAATCCATTCTGCCAGCCTTCCTGGGCCAATTCTTTTACCTTCCTCATTCCAGGGGGAAAAAGAAAGAAATATGCCCCCGTATCCCCCCCCCCGTCCCTGACCCCCGCAACCTAGGGCGCTCTTTTCCCCCGAGAGCTGTAACATTATTTGTGAACATTTTTATGACACCAAACGGTTCCTGCCGGAGCGGGTGCCATTCTTTAGCTGGGAAACCATATGGCACGCCGCGTAATAAATAAGGTATTGTGATAGTTAATGAACCTAATTGCCAGCGAAGACTTTAATACAAAGCCGAGGCTGCTGAGAATTTAGCGTGGCATCAGGGAGCTCCCCCGACTTCTGTGGCTTAATTTAAGTTCTATATTGCAAACTCCAGAAAATAATTCTAAACCCTCCTGCTGGAAAAGCAACCTGCTGCTAGACTGTGATTATACCGCATTGCTAAAAAAAAAAAAAACCCACACAAAAAACAATAACCCCAAACCCTAAAAAGCAGAGCTGCGTTTATTTTATATCTTCCGTTTAACCCTTGCTAGGATGGCCATGCCAGCTGCTTATGCCCAAGCCGAGAAGCCAAAATAAGACAAGATCTTGAAAGCAGAGTTCCTTCTTCTCCAGGCCATTCTTTCCACTTTAATGGCAAAATTAACAGCTTGCAATGTGGTGATTTTGGGAGTCCAAGCAGAGAGACACTGAGTAGTAGTCAAACTGCCATGGGTTGCCCATCCAGCAACTTCCGACAGCCCTTCACAGAAGAAGAAGGCTCCATTCAATGTAACCACTGCTATTTTAAACATTTCTTAAATATTGTCACTCCTGTTGCTGACCATCTGTGCTCCAGAGCAATGCTGCAAGAAAATCCTTTGGGCCTCAGAGGAGGACAGGTGGTGGAGGGTATAACAGATTGGAAGGGACCTTGGAGGTCTTCTAGTCCAACCCCTCTGCTCAAGCAGGAAACCCTATATCCATTTTAGATAGATGGTAGTCCAGTCTCTTTCTAGAAACCTCCAGTGATGGAGCAACCACAACTTCTGCAGGGAAGCTGTTCCATTGATTCAGTGTTCTCACTGTCAAGAAAGTTCTCCTTCATTTTAAGTTGCTTCTCCCCTTGATTAGTTTAGTTAATGTCTAGGTTAATGCAAACAAGGACTAGGGGAGACATGATAGCAATGTTCCACGATTTGAAGGGTTGCCACAAAGTAGAGGGAGTCAAGCTATTCTGCAGAGCACCTGAAGGCAGGACAAGAAGCAACAGATGGAAACTGGTCAAGAAGAGAAGCAACGTGGAAGAAAGGATAAATTTCCTGACAGAACAATTAATGAGTGGAACGACTTGCCTCCAGAAGTTGTGGATGCTCCAACATGGGAAGTTTTAAAGAAGACAATTAACAACCATTTGTCTGAAATGATGTAAGGCTTCCTGCCTGAGCAAAGGGTTAGACTAGAAGACCTCCAAGGTCCCTTCCAACTCTGTTATTCTGATCAGTTTCCCTCCATTTAATGCAGATAATTGCTTTTATTTGCAAGATTCTGTCTATAAGTGAGGAACAATAAAGGACGCTGCTTAAAAGTAACTCCATGTGCTTTGGGTTTCGGGGGCCTGATGGGACAGGAGGAACCTACAGGTTTTAAGTTCTTCAATCTCTTGCCAAGTGAACAATCCATAGATCAGGACATGCTAAGACAGGAACTCCAATGTGAGCCTCCAACTTCCCTTCAGAAGATCTCCTCTACACAGGACACAACCTTCTAAAGTGGACTCTATGTCACATATCATGTGCAGAGTGCAAAGGAGCCCATAATGGGCTCGCTCTCAGGATATTCTTGTGATGGGACTTTCACAGGCTTTCAGCTGATGGTTTCATCAAATACTTTCGAAGAAAGCTTTTTTGGCTTCCAGGATCAGGTCCCAGAAGAGCCACCACTCCAAGCTGGATCTCGGGGATGCCGTATGATGCTGGTTGGGTGACATCCATTCCCGTTGAGCCCAGGAGGACAGAATTGGTTTTAGGGAGACCCACGAAAGCACCACAGATCCTGTGGTAGGGAAGCTCTCACAGGTGACTTTGGCTTTCACGCACCAACCGTGATCCTTGCAAGCCTCCTGATGTGATGGAAGCAGCCAAGACAAACTTATGGAGGCAGGAAGGCATCCACAGAGGGAAAATGCCAAGATGGAGGCCCTGCCTCGAGTGGACTTAATATCGGACATAAATACCCTTTTTACACTCACCAAAAGGCTGGGAGCTGCTGAGTGGGACCCCCACCTCCCCGAGAGTGGAATATTTTACAGCGATGCAGATCGAATGAAAGAGGCTGAGAATATATATTAAAAAAAACAGAGGAGGAGGAGGGAGATAATTATTTGATGGAGCTCTCTTAGGATACGCCACAGCAGGGAACACTTACAGAGAATACATATTACCGAGCAGCCACAGCTATTCAAGCTTCAAACCCGCCTATAAATTGTCACTGGAGAAAATTGGAGGAGAGAAATGGAGAAGGGCTGAAGTGCCGGCCACATTATTAACGTTCGGGTTCCGCTTCCCACCTCGCTGGCTGGCTGGCGCTGTCGGGAGACGCACAGCCCTGCAAGTAAAGAGGAGGAGGAGGGGCAGCGGGGGGGAGAAACTGCATCTCATAAATGTCGAGGAGGAATTATAGCCCGAAAGCTACAGTAAAAAAATGGCACCATTTATCTCGCTACCATCTGTGCATGATCGTTTGGCCCGGTGGCGGTATCCTGCGCCTGGAAAAGTTTTATTTCTCTGGTCGCATCGCTCCTTTCATCAAGGGAAATCAGGGCAGGGTTGGAAAGGAGCCTTCCGTCCTCGGCCCAGGGGTTGCAAAGGCATGACGCGTCTGGTAGCAGGGAGTTCCACTGGCGTCACAAGGAGTCCTCGGCTGCAATGGGGACCAGAATTTCCACTGCAGCGCAGGATTAAGTCAGCAGGATTAATTTTTGTGGTCTTTTTCGCCATGGTTGTTAAGTGAAACACTGCATCTGTTAAGTGAATCAGACAGTCATTAAGGGGCCGTCTCTTGCCTGTCACATCTAGCTGACCCATTATAGCAGGGAGGCAAGGAATGTTGCAGATCCCGTCCCCTATGGAGATACATCTGGTGGGACCCAGAAGGTGGGACCTTCTCCGTGGTGGCTCCCTCTCTCTGAAACTCATCCCCTCCTCAGAGATTAGACTGCCCCCCTGCCCACTCTGACACTCTTTCAGAAGGCCCTGAAGATGTGGTTCTGCCAAGGGGCCTGGGGAACTCAGAGTGGGATGGAGCCCATTAAATATCTGGTATCAGTGGTAGGATTCAAATTTTTTTTACTACTGGTTCTGTGGGCGTGGCTTGGTGGGTGTGGCTTGGTGGGTGTGGTGTGGCTTGGTGGGTGTGGCTTGGTGGGTGTGTTGTGGCTTGGTGGGCATGGCAGGGGAAGGATTGCAAAATCTCTCTTCCCTCCCCACCCCACTAACCTGCTTTCCAACTCCGTTCTCCTGTGTAGCGCAATGAAAGGAGACCCAGCCGATCAGCTGGGACTCAGGAGGCAGAGAATAGGGAGGGTTGGCAGGGCCAGTCAGGGGTGGTATTTGCTGGTTCTCCAAACTACTCAAATTTTCCGCTACCGGTTCTTTAGAACTGGTATAAACTGTCTGAATATCACCTCTGGCTAATATGGATGTGTGTCATCAGGATGAGAAGGTGGGGCTTATTATTTTATTATTTTTCTTTTTATTCTTTTTATCTCTTTTACATAGTGTTTTTATATCCTTATAAACCGCCTTGAGTCGCCATGTGTTTGTAGGAAGCAATATAAATTTTCTAGATTAATAAATAAACCATGGCTGGCTGGAGAGTTCTGTGGGTTGACGTCCACAGGTCTTGTCTGAAATGGCATAGAGTCTCCTGCTTGAGCAGGGGGTTGGGCTAGATGACCTCCTAGATCCCTTCTAACTAATTCTGTTAAGGTTGGACACCCCTGTCCCTTCCAAGCCATGAATGGGTCATCAGGTCACCTTCACCCATCAACATCTCACAAATTCATGGGAAAAAGGCCAGAGGTTGGGCAGAACCTGGCACAAAGTCCAGCTACCACAAGATTGGCACAAACTATGCTGGTCTCACAGGCACCCCAACAAATGAGGTAAAAAATTAGGTAATTCACAGGAACTAGTTGCAGAACTCAAGTCATTTATACAATATTTATACTCATCTTCCCTTTGGATCCCAAGCCAGGATTCAAACTAAGTTGAGTTTGCCTGTAACAGGGGTATGCCAATGCTGGTTTTGTTTTTATTTTATTTATTCAATTTATATGCCACCTGTCTCCCAGAGACACTCTCCAAACACATGGCGCTTGTCAAAGGTAGATAATACTTACAAATTCTGAGCTGTGCCCCGCCGGACCCCCGAAGAACACCCAGAGTTAAGAGGGTGTTAACTAAGGATATTTTGCTTGCTCAGAGATTCCAAAGGCTGCAGATCTTTTTAAGGAAAGTTTCTACGGAAAGCCTTCCTCAAGGTGGCCGTGGGATTTTTGATCCCTGATAGGCTCAGCCATAAATATTTCTATAGGGCCTCCTTGTAAAATTAGTTCTTTTATAAATACCATGTACAATCATGTTTTTACTGTAAATGTAACCATGCAAAATATTTATGCCTATAAAATATAGTCTCTATTCTAAAGAGGGTTTTGAAACCAGCCTGTGGATATTTTCAGCATGGTGGGGGAAGAAAGACACACACACACATACACACACACACACACAGAAGGGAGCATTGCTCATCACCCCGAATGAGACAGTAACGGAGAGGAACACAGGAAGGCCCATCTCTTTTGGTGTTCCTCCTCCCTGTGAAGGATGGGAGTTGTAGTCCTACCTATTTCCCAGAGGACTAGAAGGCAGGACAAGAAATAATGGATGGAAACTAACCAAGGAGAGAAGCAACCTGGAACTAAGGAGAAACTTCCTAACAGCGAAGACAATTAACCAGTGGAACTATTGGCCTCCAGACGTTTTGGATGCTTCATCACTGGAGGTTTTTAAGAAGAGACTGGATAGCCACCTGTCTGAAATGGTAGAGAGTTTCTTGCTAGAGCAAGGGGTTGGACTAGAAGACCTCCAAGGTCCCTTCCAGCTCTATTCTGATCGAGCTGAGGGCAGAGGTTGGGAGGAAGAGCCCTGATCCACAGATGTTTAACCTGCCCTTCAGCTGCAATGGATTCCTGCTTATGGGGAGCCCCGATACCTCCCCATTTGGGTGGTGCATTTCCTAAGCACTTTCAGCCTAGCAAGAAGGGGCGGAGAGAGACGGAAGCCTCCTTTACGAGCGAGATATCTATGCAAAGGGAGCCATAAATGGCAAAGCAAAGTGGCAGGTTTGCCAAAAACGCCATCAAGTTTTATATTCCTGAAAGCAAGAAATAAAAGACAGAAGAGTTTTAAACAAAGAGGATAAAAGGAGCCGTGTGTGTGTGTGTGTGCGTGTATACGGTAAAGCTATTTCCAGGCTGCAATTACTGGCTTTTTTGTGACTGCACAAGAAAGACAAAATCTTAGCCCTTAAAAAACAAAAAGGCCTGAGGAATCTTCTCACAGGAGGCAAGAAACCAGCGAGCCAAAAGGCCGGCGGTGGACTTTCTCCTACATTTGACCTACATCCCTTCGTGCATCCCGAGTTACGAGTTGCGATGAACTTGGTTATAAAAAGAGCCCAACCCCAGCGAAATGGACAGCTGCCTCCGGAAGAGGAGTCCAGGAGGATCAGGCAGGATGCAAAATGCAATTTGGCATGCCAGGTAATTAGCCAGTTAATGGTGAGAGACCATTGCATCTCTGGGTCTGCAGTGGTTCTGCACATCTGCCCACTGGAACGCGAGGCAAGGCAAGACTTGGCCAACTCAATAGCCTAGAATGAAGACTTTAGATGTCAGATAGAAAAGGGATGCTTCACATTCATATCTTTGATGTTTTTAATCAGGATTCCTAACACACAAACACAAACACACTCATCCAAATCATGATTTTAATTCCTGCTCTTTAAGCACCCACCACAGATTGCACGCTTAATAAAGGGCACGATTCAATATTACTCTCCCAGTGTGTGCAAACAAGCTCCCAGAAATGCACTTTTCCACTGAGTTAGAAATGGAAAGGGGGTCTGTGGCTTTTTTTAGCCCAGTCATATTGTGAGATGCCCAGAAGCTTTTGCTCGATCCCAGAAGAGTAATTGGAGAACAGTGCTTGAGAAAATAAAGTGGATGTTATTATCCCTTAAAAGCTCTGTTGTTTCTCTCCCTTTTATAACAAGGAAGGTTGAGGGCTGAGTGCCCAAGCCGTTTGATCTTCTCTCCCGCCCCCCCAAAGCACAATTAATAAGAATTTGGGGTTTTATGGAAGAGTTAGCTGTGCTTAGCATTACCAACCCTGGACTGCATTAATTTTGGCTTTACTTGGGAAGGTGGTTGCATGCAAATTGACGTCGGTTTGTATCTGCCTACCTGCTTCCAGTGTGAGGGGATGGAAAATGCAGTAAGTGGCTCAAAAAACGATTGTGAAGCCTCAGTTTTGAGCATGAGCCCAAGGAGATCCCTGGAGGGAACACAGCCCATAGCAAAGACAAGGGGAATTTAACTAAGATGTGGATTAGCAAAGCTAGGCTGGGGTTCACACACCCTGTGGAAGTGCCAGAGCCCAGTTGGCACCAGGCATAAGGGGAAAAGATGGTTAGCTGAGGAATTATGGGAGTTGAAGTCCACAAGTCTTAAAAGTTGTGAAGGTTAGAGACCAGAGGAGGGTATTCAGCAGGTTCTGACCAGTTCTGGAGAACCGGTAGCGGAAATTTTGAGTAGTTTGGAGAACCAGCAAATCCCACCTCTGACTGGAGATTTTACAGTCTCCTTCCCCTGCCACGCCCACCAAGACATGCCCACTGAACCAGTAATAAAAGAGTTTGAATCCCACCACTGTTGGAGACCCCTGCTCGAGTTCACCGTGTGGTGCAACCACAGGCAGGGCTTCCAGCTCTGGACCTGCAAGATCTTAAGCTAAACCAGGGCTGTCCAACCTTGGCAGCTTTTAAGACTTGTGGACGTCATCTCCCTGCAGAGCTGGCTGGGGGAATTCAGGCAGTTGAAGTCCCCAAGTCTTAAAAGTTGCCAAGGATGGATAGCCCTGAGCTGAGTGGTTTCAGTCCCATGCAAGTCTCAGCTGGAGACCTTCCCTTTGCCCAAAACCTCCCTGGGACCAGCTCACGCCCTCCACCTGGGAGCTCAATTCCCGTGGGATCACTCCTTGTCTGCCCACAGAACCCTCAGCATCTCTGCCTGGGCACCTCCTGGCTGCCCTCTGCCAGTAGATCAGGTGCTGGGTTGAGGGCCTTCCCCTTTACTTGCCCCCAGCCTTGGCTCACCCCTCTCCCTCTCAGCTTCGCCAGGCTCTGCTCTCTGCTGGGCACTCTCCTTTTCCCAGGCCTTCCCTGACATCTAGTGAGAAGCGCCTGGAACTGCAACTCTGCAAACTGGAACTCCTTCTGAAGGAAGTCATTCTCCTCTCACAAATACCAGATATTCAGGCTTGGGACCTTCGTGGTGACTGCAGTAACTTAGTGCAATGTTTTAAATCCTTTTGACTGTCTGGTGTGGGTTGTGCTATTTGGGGCAAAGTTGTTAAATTGTGAAGATTCCATGGTTGTGTGTACTGTCCAGGAGAGGAGCATAAGTGCACTAGCGTGCCCATTATCCCTGCCCAACTGTTCCCATTTATTCGCATTCATTTATTATATCTATACTTATACCTGTTTATACTTATATGTTTATATGTTATGTTCATACTTACACTTGTTTTCTCATACATGCTTGACAAACTAAACTAAATAAAAGTAAATAAACAAATAAATAATTGGTGGGTATTTTTCAAAATACCCACTTTATGAACAAGAATTCCATGTTTTTACTGCCTGGTGTACATCCAGCCAAAAACATTGAGGTTGCTGGAGACTAGCATGGACTGAGTACAGGATTAACACTAGGCTGAAGACCAGATCAACTATCAAGCAATGAACAATACCCCAGAGAACAACCAACTCAGACAAACAATCAAGCAGTATTTAACAGTTTAATCAAGAAGAAATAATACTCCTGCCAACACTGACAGGGCAAGCCACTCATATATAAGCAGCAAAACCCAGCCCCTACTGGCACTGATGATGATACCTAATTAGTTCATGAAACTTTGCAAGAAAACCTCCAAGCTCATAGAGCACCAAGGATTCTCCAGCAAATGAACGAATGAATGAGTGAGTGAGTGAGTGAGTGAGTGAGTGAATGGATGAATAGCCATCTTCCCCATCAATACCAACAGGGTAAAGCCACTGTATATAAACAGAAAGCAAACCTCTCTCCTTTGTAGCACTGATAATGTTCCCTAGTTGGGTCATGAAATGTCTGCATGAAAACCACCAATCTCAGAGAGCACTAAAGGCCCCACTGGGATCTGTGGACGAACCAGGTCAATTTATGCTTCAGAGCAGAAGCAATCCAGCCCCTGGGATGCCTTCCCTCCCAATTCCCACCAGGAAGCAAGTCCTTCATTTTATCAAACCTCACGCTCACTAGCACTGCTGATGTTACCTAGTCGGATAATTAAATATTTGCACATAATCAAATATTTGCAAGCCCAAAGAGTACCAAGGACTCGGCAGTTCAACCCTGAGCTACATTCATTCTCCTCTATTGGTGGCACATGAAAGCCAACAGATCCTTGATCCTGAAGGAAACTTTTTTTTTGTTATAAACTTTATTCAGTTTTTTCCAACAATTTAAAAACATAAAAGAAAACAATTATAACAATGTTGAAGACATCATTAACATTTCTTAAGCATATTCCTATACTTAATTTTCTATCGCACTACGATTATTACATATTAATTTTTCTGTTAATTCTCTATTCCTTACTCCTTACCTATATCACTTGTTACATAGTACATTTTCTATTAATTCTACACTCAGTACATGTAGTTTCATATTCTTTAATCTTTCTCTCTGCTTTATAAGCAGCAGCCAAGCAAGAAATCTTTGGAAGCTTCTTCACTTCCTGCATTAGGCAGAGGGACACCAGGAGAGGGAGCCAAAGGCTTAATAAAGTGAGAACTCCTTGAGTTTTTAAGGGCAGCACAACATCAGTGTGAATTACTCTTATTCGATTTTTATTCTATCTGCCTGCCTGCCTGCTCCCTCTTGTCTCTATCTCTGTCTCTCTGTCTCTCTCTTTCTCTCTCTTTCTCTCTCTGTCTCTCTCTCTCCCTACCTCCCTACCTATCTATCTATCTATCTATCTATCTATCTATCTATCTATCTATCTATCTATCTATCTATCTATCTATCTATCTATCTATCTATCTATCTATCTATCGTGTTTCCACCCAAGGGAGTTTCCAGGCAACCCAAGTGGTCGTTCAGTCCAGCAGAGAAATAGTCCATGGCCACAGGCCAGGCCCTTGAATTTCAATTTTCATGTTTTGACCATTTGCGTGGGAGCAACTCCTTTGGGAGGAACAAGCATTCCTTTCTACAGAAAGAAAAACAAAGGCCTTATTGAGATTTCACAATATTTCAACATCACAGCCTCCACTGTTTGTCAAGGGATTGGCCCCCACCAACACCAAGCAAGCAGCTCAGTCTGGACGCAGTTTTGTTTCGTTGTTCATGTGCAACCACAGCCAACTCTTCTGAGACTTAGAAATGGAGTCCCAGCAGGATAAACCAGGAAGGCCTTTGCTTTATGAAATAGCCAGATTTAAATCTGGTTGAATTCAGTGGATAAGGAAAGCTTATGGAAGCTTGTATAATAAAGGGTAGAAAACATAATAAAATGAAATAAATCTGAAAATATGGTGCTTTTATGTGTAAATAAAACATGAGACTGAAAAAAAAAATCAAAGTCAAGGGACTCTAACAGACCCAAAGCCCAGGCTGAAATTTCATAGGAAGAACCCCAACAAAATTTATCTGTGTACTTTAGCTAATGGTTGCAATCCTTTCTGGTTTGTTTGCTCTTAAACTTCTGAAAGGGGTCTTGGAATAGTTTGTGCCTTGCTTCATGATTTGTAGCATCTTGTTACAGACACGACCAGTGAAGAGAGACATTGTGGAGCTCCTGAAAGATGCTATGAGTCCCACACTGAAACATCAATGTTAAAAATAAAATCTCATTTTCTCCCTTTTTAAAAACACATCGTTCTGGAAACACCAGCTCTTGATTTCATATTTGCTTCAGGCATTTTTTAAAAAAATTAAAATATAAACTTTATTAGATACAAAAAATCAAAATATACAAATATACAAACTCAAAAGACAAAGATTCATACAAACAGATGTCACAATAATCTCTGTGCTAAAACTAATTAAACTTTCCTTTAATATTTATTTTTATTTATTTTTATTTATTTTCAAGATTTATATACCACCCCCTCTCCTTGGGGGACTCAGGACGGTGTACAAATATTAAAAATATGTTGAAGATACAATAGTTGGAATAATCAAATAATTAAATAAATAATTAAATAAATAAATAATTAATACATTTGACAGTGAGTTAAATATTTCCTAAATTATATTATGTGGCAGTTATTTCTTGTTTCCTATAGGTTCTCTGTTATTTATATTCTATCAACCATAATGTTCTGTTATTAATGTTTATTGTTGGATTATTTTTATTTATTTTTGCCGATGAATTCCTTCTATTGAATGTTTAAAGAACAAGGGAATCTAAGACTATCATTAACAATTCCTGTCTGTTATTGTATGTGTCATAATCTGTTACATAAATTTGTTTTCCTCTCTTGGTTCCCCTTTTCGTTTTTTTTATGTTCTAGCCAATCGTACCACTTATTCCAGATCGAGTAAAATTCCACCTCCTCTTTTCCTTTTAGTTTTAATGTGAGTTTTTCCATTTCTGCACATTCACAGATTTTTTGAAAAATAAATTGTATTGGTGGTATATTAGGCGATTTCCAGAATTGAGCCAGTGAAATATGTGCCACTGTTAGAATATGGATAATCAAATATTTTACTTTGGAGGGGTAACCTTCTTTAATAATACCCAGAAGATATAATTTAGGTTCCACTCCAATCCACCTGGACGATTTCTTCTAACCAAGTTTTAATTCTAATCCAAAAATGTTTGACTACTGGGCATGTCCACCAGAGATGGTAGAAGGTACCATGATTCCCTTTGCATTTCCAACAAGTTGGATTGGATGTTGGATATATTTTTGCTAATCTGGATGGTGCTAGATGCCATCTATATATCATTTTATATAGGTTCTCTTTATAAGACACAAATTTAGTTATTGTAAGATTTCTCTGCCAGATTTCTTTCCAGTCTTGTAAGTCTATATTATGGCCAAAATTTCTTGCCCATGCTATTATTGGTCCTTTCACAATTTCCTCAGCTAATTCATATTCCAATAGATAGTTATATAATTTAGATATCATATTTTTATCTGGGCCCAGAAGTATTTTAACTAATTTAGTACTCTTTGTTTCTATTCCGAATTCTTTTAAATCTTTTTCATATCTTATTGTTATTTGGAAATAGGACTAATGAGTTTTGTTTCTTCCACTTTTCTTTTATTTCTGTTGGCTGTATAGGCTATCGATACGCCCCTTAGGTACACCTTCATTGTGTCCCAAAGAGTTTGCAATGAGGTATCTTGTTTTTTATTAAATTTAAAAAATACCTCTAATTCTTCCTTGATTTTTTGAGTGTTTCCTTCTTCTTTCAATAGTTGTGAGTTAAGTATTCACCTAGTTTTCTTGTAAGTTTGAATTTTCCAAGTTATTTGCAATGGGTTATGATCTGCCAAGTGTTGGTTAATATTTCTATATTTTTATATCCTTGAGTAAATCATTATTCATCCATGCCATATCGAACTTTGACCAGGATTTATGTGGATTAGAGTAGAAAGTAAACTGGGTCACTCCTGGATTTAATTTCCTCCATGCATCTATTAAATCTAGTTCCAAATGTTTCGAAAAAACATTTGGGCAATGTATTTCGTTTTTTTAAATATTTTTGGTCACTGGCGTAATCCTGTTTATTGTTAGAAATTGCATTAAAGTCACCAATTATGCAGATCATAGGGTTGCCTAATTCTATTAGTTTTGCATATAACGTTTTATAGAACTCATTGATCTTTTTGTTTTGTATAACCACCTCTACAATTAATATTCTTCCAACCTTATCATTATAAATCAGTTTTGATTCTAATTCTTCTTTGATATATAATGCTACTCCTCTGGTTTTTTCCTTTGCTAGCAATGTGTATAGTTTCCCTAACTTTTTGTTTTGTAAATAATTCTGATCTTGTGGTTTGAATCTCTTGAAGAATATTATATCCAGTTTCAGCTTTTCAAGTTTCAAAAGTACTGTTTTCCTTTTTGATGAATTATTTAAACCATTAATATTTATAGAAGTCAATGTTAATCCTTTCCCCATTCTTTCTTATTTTAGCTGTTACATCTCATTGGTTTTGGCTATTGTTTGGCTTCTGGTTTTGATTCCTGTTTCTTCTCGGGTGGGTCTTTCACTTCTATCTTCTTTGTTTTGGTTTTCCTCTCGTTCTTTAGTTCTTTGTTGTATTTCTTTTTGACTTGGCGTTTCCAGTTCGTCTCTGCTACTTGTTTCCTCCTCGGATCCACCCAGCTGTTCAAAGAAATCTTGTGCTTTATTTAGGTTATCAATTTTCACTCTTTTTTCATTCCAGGATGTCAGAATACCATCCAGGGTAATCCATCTAAAAGATTTTTTTTAATTTAAATAATTAGTAAGGAATGGATAATCCTTCCTCTGTTCCCGGACTCTTCTTGGTATTTGTTTCAGTACTATTATTTCTTTATCCTTATATTTTATTGTCTCTTCTCTTGAAATCTTGTAAATAATATCTCTGACTTTCCTTCTGGCAAATCTAATATGGACCTCTCGAGGGAGTCTGTGCCGTCTTGCATAACTCGTATACACTCTGTAGATATCATCAACTTCATTTATCATCTCTTCTTTATCTCTTTGAAGGAAATGTGATAGACGTTTAGCCATCTTAAGTCCTCCTCTCTGGTTTCCTCTACATTCTGAAATCTCAAATAATAAGAGGCTCTATCCATCTCAAGGTGGATTAAGGCCTCTACAGTTTCCAGTCATAATTTTATGGTCCATAAGTTCTAGCTTTTTCTCATTTTGTTCGGATTGTTGTTCAATTATGTTGATTTTTTTCTTCATTTTTCTTAGTTGATTCCTAGATCAAGCCTATTTTTTCATC
Source organism: Bungarus multicinctus (assembly GCA_023653725.1). Taxonomy (NCBI): domain Eukaryota; kingdom Metazoa; phylum Chordata; class Lepidosauria; order Squamata; family Elapidae; genus Bungarus; species Bungarus multicinctus. Next base: position 26,106,182 of record CM042837.1, read on the forward strand.
CAGATTTCTGATTTCAGTTTTCATTTCCCCTATTTCTGATTTCAGCTCAGTTTTCATTGCTTCCCGGTCTGCTTTACTTTCAATGTGATTTTTGGCCTTAGATTCTTGTAGCATTAGCATCCTATTCTGGATTGCTAATAGAGAGGTTTGCACTGATTGGGGGTTAGTTGTGGTAGTCGATTTCTCAGGGGCCAGCATTCCTTCAATTGTTCATTGGGTTGAAACTGCTGGACTTGGTGGTGCCATCGTTGGCACAGGTTTTTCCCTGTCTTAGTAGTGGTGACACTTGTCATATCTTTTATAATTTTAGTCTGTTCATCTATTATCCTGTATATACTATCCCAAATTACCATCAATTCTATGATTTTCTAATATTTAGAATCTCTTAATTATTAGTGCTGAAGTTTTCCTAATCAATATCAACCACTATTTTTCAATACAAACACGTATCAGACAATATACCTTTGATTAATTACTCACCAAATTCCATCACAATCAGTATACACTTAATCACTTTTTAACTCTTAGCAAGCTATATTAGAGAAAAAATACCTATGGCGCTGTTATAATAAATACTATAATAATTTCATTCCATCACAATAAATCACTGGGAGAACAGTCAAATAGGACAATTAATTACCACCTTCCTTTTATCAAAATCAATTAAGGTTATCCAAACACATTACTATATGATATCTTCAATATATAACTCTTAATTATACCAGCACTTCAATACTTAAAATAAGAATTAGTGTATTATAAGAGTACCAAAGAAAGGAATCTATATAAGAAAAATAGGAAACCTAAAGTAATCAACTACTAAGTAAATCAGTAAATAGAATTATATAAGTTATCTGATACAATGTACCTTCTATCTATACTATAACAATAAACTAGTTAAATATATACCAACGTTCCTGTAATTCGAAACAATATTTTTCCAGTTACAAGTTTCTAAGTGTCTTCATTCATAATGAAACAGATTGCCAGAGTTTCGGTTTCTCAATGGCTGTCTTTAAGAATTGCACAGTCACTGTTGTTTCCATTTGGGTTCTTATCAGATCGTTTTTTCAGTTCACTTGATTTTAACAAATTTGTTTCAAGTTGTCAGAAAGAACTGGGACCTTCCGAAAATGACTTCTCAACTCTCACACCACACTCCAATTTTCCGTCAAGATTCCTCTTATTTCTTGTTTTCACTATTCATTTCATTATTGTCCCAGCATTAGGGGTGGTAGGTTAGAATGCTGCTGCCGATTTCCACTCTCCCCCCTTTCACTCTGGGTTTCCTTAGTCCACTTATTTGTCCATTCAAACAATTGTCTACCTTAATTGTAATCCAAATACAGCTTCCAAGCTCATATGATCGCCACCCCTTCATCCACTGCCATCTAGCTGCTTACTGCTAGATAGTTTGTCGCGTCTCCGGGTCTGGCCACATAGGCTGACTTCTTTCGCCTTGGATTTCGGGCTCTCTTCTTCAACGTTTTGGGATCGCAACCTCCCAAACTGCCTTCAAGAGTTTCTCCTTGCCTTGTCGATCCCTCCAGGATTGGACACCGCCATGAATGGCTGTCCAGAGGCAAAAATCCTGGTTCAGGAGATCAGAGCAGATTTCTCCTGAACCACCACGGCACAATGTCACTGGAAGTCTCCTGTTTCAGGCATTTTTAATCCATGTCTCAGCTGACCATCTCTCTGGAACAGTTTCAATGAGGTCTGCAAAAGAACTTCATCTGCTGGTTTTCAAGATCTGCCCTGCAATTTGCCAATGACACTTCTCAGCATGTTGGACCCAGTTATTATAAACACATTTAGTCATTATTAATGGTCCTTTTTAGGGATGTGTCTTTATTGACCTTATTTTAAAGTTCACTCAAATATTTTGCAAATGTTTTTATTTGTTGGGAAATGTATTTTGAAGGAGTTTAATTTTTCAGTCCGAATGTCCTGCTGCATTTGCCGCTGATAGGCTGAGGGGAACTGCTGGCCAAGGCCATCTGGCACAGGAACTGCTCTTCTGGGTTATATCTGGAAACTTCTGTCAGGGAGAGTCTGCATTTGATATTTGCAAACCCAGAGACCACGTCGTGATGGAATTCACTGGAGGGGACTTTTATCAGAAGGAATTCGATCCCAAAGTTTACCTGGAATATTTTCATTTTGGGAAAGGGTCCGTCGAAGATGAATTCCTGGAGTTTATTTTGAAATGCTTTTGCAAAATCTTTACTTCAGGTAGGTGATCCAGTCACTGCTGCAACTTTGAAGGGGAAGAATGTTCATTGAAAAAAGAGGCAAACTGTAGCTCCAGGGAAAAGGTCTTTGAAAGTTTTCTGCATCATTAGATAGGACTTTACTGGAAATGCTGAGTCAGGGACTGACTTATTTTTAAGCAACTTTTCATGCCTCTGACAGGTGGTTTTCTTCAAGCTGCGTTAAGCTCGTGGCCTTGCTGATTGAATGATCCTGTGGGCTTCTTATGCTTTATTTCATGTGTCGTTGCCGCATCCCTGCATACAGACATCTGTAATTGGTGAACATAAAACCTAATAAAACACAAGGGGAGAGGGATAAGATTCCAGCAAATGAATTTACAATGCATTGGAAGCATTCCACATAAATGTGTAGAAGTTTTTTAAAAAAATCAAAGCAGGAAAAAGTGGAGGAGTTAAACTGCATTCAAGGACACAGTGTAGGGTGGAATCTTCCAAATATTATCAGGTATTCTCTGGGCTTTTAACATTTGGGCTGTAAAAATGGTTTCAGTCTTCCCAAGGATGTTTTTTAAAAAAAAAAAATACTACAGTTGAATCGTTGTAGGGAAATCAAAAGTTATCTTGATCCCATCAGTTCAATATCAACAGAGAATCCACATATGACTCTCCTGGGCAGAAGAGATTGGAGGGGATAAGCCTGAATTTTTCCCCCTTCTCTCCTCCCCTCCCCAAATCTTCCTCTCGTTTATGCCAGGGGTCCTGAAGGGTGGCACCCTGATCGATATTGGCAGTGGCCCCACCATCTACCAGCTGCTTCCTGCCTGTGGGTCCTTCGAGAACATCATAGCCACCGATTATCTGGAACAGAACTGTCAGGAAATTACAAAATGGGTGAAGAAGGAGCCGGGCGCTTTTGATTGGTCCTCGGTGGTGCAGTATGTTTGCCAGCTGGAGGGGAACAGGTAGGGAGGATGTATCCATGGATAAAAAACTAGGGGCTTAATCTTACAACTGATCAGGTCAAAGTCCCAGGGAAAGTTCATTATTGGCTAATGGCAGGAATGGCGAAAGGCCAGCCAAGCAACATTGAAACTCTCTGTGTGGGAAAGGAAAGGCCATGCTGATTAGAGACAAAAGGGACAGAGGGAAGGGATCAAGCAGGTCAAGAAAAATAGAGCAAGGGCAAAAAGAGGGTGTGGTGGGAGGAAATATTCAGCCAGGGGAGTGAGGAGCTGCTATGCCAGCTCATTGGTGAAGCTTAGATGTTAACGATAGGTGAGAATATTTGTAGCTCAGGGTTGAATTGTGGGGTCCTTGGTGCTCTCTGAGCTTGGTTGTTTGCTTGTAGATGTTTCATGACCCAACTAGGGAAATTCTTCAGTGCTAGAAGGGGGGGGGGATTTGCAGGGAGGAGGAAGAGGAGGAGGAAAACGAAGAGGAGGTCTGTGGGGTCCTTGGTGCTCTCTGAGCTTGGTTGTTTGCTTACAGACATTTCATGTCCCAACTAGGGAACATCATCAGTGTTAAAAGGGAATGGGGATTGCTCTCATTTTATATACTAGTGGTTACTTAGCTGGATAATGAAACATCTGCAAGCAAACAACCAAACTCAGAGAGCTTCAAGGACCCCACAATCTTCATGCACATTTAACACATTTCCCTCTCAAAATTCTATATTTTTTGAGTCTCTATAATGAGAGGAATGTTGCTTTGGCAGTTGAAGGCGTCTATCTCAGGCTGCACATACCAGCCAAAGAGACGTCAATCATTCTCCTTCTCCTCATACTTGGCTTGTACTGGAGAGCTACTTCAAGCCACCACTTCTCAGCTGGTCCCGCTGCATTCCAGAGAGGTCTCAGAGCTGTCTGTTTATTGGCTTTTCGATGTCCCTGCAGGGAGACGTGTGCAGAGAAGGAGGCCAAGCTGCGAAGAAGCATCAAGCAGGTTCTCAGGTGTGATGTCCACCAAGGCAACCCTCTGGCTCCCATCTCTCTGGCCCAGGCTGACTGCCTTCTGTCCACGGAGTGCCTGGAATCCGCCTGCAAAGACCAGGCGAGTTTCCAGGCCGCCTTGAAGAATCTCAGTTCTCTGCTGAAACTCGGGGGGCACTTGGTACTCGGTGGGGTTTTAGGGTGCACGTTCTACAGGTTGGGCCCTCATAAATTCTCCAGCATGCTCTTCACGAAAGAAATCCTGAAAAAAGGCCTGAGCGCCGCTGGGTTTGCCATTGTAGAGTTCAATGCAGAGCCCAGAGTTTTTAAGACCAATATGGGGGATTGTGATTTCTCCGGGAAGTACGTCATTCTTGCCCGCAAGGACAAGGAAGTGTAAACCCTGTGGCTTCATTGTATCCTAAAAGTCACACGCACACACACAAAAAAGCTTTGGATCTGGAAAGTGTTTGTTCCAAGCCCATCTCTACCACAGTTTTAGCTTTCTAAATGTTGCATGAAGGCCACCATAACCCATTGTATAGGCCTGTTGGGAGGTCACACCCCAATAAAGATGGAAGGGGTTAAAATAAAGCACTTTCTAAAACAAGCATGCCTCGTCTTGTTATGTTATGTTAATATTTATTTATATACCGCTCCTCTCCCGAAGGACTCGGAACGGTGTATAGCCATACAATTAAAACAATAAATATATAGAAGTTAAAACTAAACTAAAGGCCCTGGCTGAAAACAATTAAAACCCCTCCCTAAAACCCTAAAATTTAATATAAAATTGATCTTGATCTACGTTCAGTGAACATTGAGTGAAAAATAAACAAATCATGCAGCAAACAATGAAAATGTCAGCATTCACCTGGGTTTTCACAAACGGGCCAGTTTTATTTATTTATTAGCAATAGCAATAGCCTTATATACTGCTTCACAGTGCTTTAAAGCCCTCTCTAAGTGGTTTACAAAGTCAGCCTCTTGACCCCAACAATCTGGGTCCTCATTTTACCAACCTGGGAAGGATGGAAGGCTGATTCAACCTTGAACTGGTCAGGATCAAACTCCTGGCAGTTGGCAGAGTTAGCCTGCAATACTGCATTCAACAGGAAGGAAGGAAGGAAGGAAGGAAGGAAGGGGAAGGGAAGGGAAGGGAAGGGAAGGGAAGGAAGAAAAATAGCAATAGCACTTAGACTACCACTTTACAGTGCTTTACAGCCTCTCTAAGCAGTTTACAGAGCCAGCATTTTGCCCCCAACAATCTGGGTCCTAATTTTACCCACCTCAGAAGGATGGAAGGTTAAGTCAACCTTGAGTCTGGTGGGATTCGATCTACCAAATTGCAGGCAGCCGGCAGTCAGCAGAAGTAGCCTGCAGTACTGCACTTTAACCACTGCACCACCAAGGCTCATATTAATGGAAAGTGTTGACTTTTCAGGGAGATTAAAAAGTTTGGCCACCGAGATTAGCCAAAGTTTCTCTCAGGCTGTGATCAATATACACAATATACTCCATTAAAACAGAACTTCTACATTTGGGTAAAGGAAGAGGAGGAAGTCCTTCGATCCACTTGTGTTTTTATGGCACAATTTCTACCTGATGGTTCTGAGACGTGATCTGCATTTGTCAAACACAAGCCAGAGCCTTTTCAGCCTTGGCCACGTCTGTCAAGATTCAAGGGGGAACAGAGAACAGGGCAGCCCCCAGGAAAACCCACCTCTGCCTTTTGTAGACTCAGAGACCTCATGGAGGAGGGCAGAGGAGCCAAGGGCCCTGGGTTCCAGACTGGATGATTCCTGAATTTCAGACAGCGGAGTGGAAAACAACAGCTTTCCTCTGAAAATGCCACCAACGAAATTTCTACTGCAGAGAAATAACCAGTTTCTAATCCAGCACCTCTACCTTTACACCAAAGTAACTCATTTTCTGAGTTTGCAAAGTGCACCGAGTTACAAACTAACAAAGCAGATCAGAGAAGGTCACCTGCTCAGCGATAGGTCACAGGTGAGGGTTCTTGTGGGGCAGGTTGTAGGCAGGACAGCATTCCTGGAAGGTTTCAAGAGACATTTCTTAGAGCCTGTGCGTCTGACGGGCTGTGGTTCATGAAGGTTTTTTGCAGATTGGCAAATTGCCCAGATAACTTATTTACTTATTATTCATTTACTTTAAAATGTTGTTATCCTGCCTTTATAAACAACTAGCTCGATCCCCGTGTTCATTACAAAACTATGTGATCAGGCTTAATGTTTGGGGAGGAAAAGAAGGTGTGGGGAATTCCGCCTCTGCCTACAGCATCCATTGGTATTCATCTGGCTAGTGTCCTGTCAGTGTGTGAGAGAGTTGAGAGCTATTTGGAAACTGAAAGAGTATTTGCTGTGTGAGCAAGAAAGGAGACAGCAAGGAGCCTGAGTGTGGCTTAGCTCAACTGTTCTGTACTAAAGCTGCTTGGTGGTGCTGTGAAACTGAAACTGAAACTCCTCTCCTCTGCTTGTGTTTTGCCTTTGGAAGAGATTTCTTTTCAGATGGGGAGGGGAAGTAAAACTCTTTAGCATATTAATAATAATATAGGAAATACTCTAAATGCTCTGATGGTCATTTCGAAAAATCCTTTCTTAGCATTTAGAAGCCAATGTGCCAAATTTCAAGTTTGTAGACTTTACGGTTCTGGAGATTTTGTGATGATGCATGAGTGGTATTTTGCTTTTATATATAGATAGATAGATTCACAGCATCAAAAACATCTACTCCTGCCTCCTCCTAGTTTCTGGCAATGACAATGTGAGATGAATTGGACTGAGAAAGATGGACGACGCCTAGTCACCCAGCTTCCACGCCTAAGGTGGGACTAGAACTCCCCTCCTACTGGTGATTGGTCTAAAGCCCCCCAGACAGCTTATGAGCCTAAGGTGAAACTAGAACTCACTGTTTCCTGGTTACTAAAATGGTGTCTTCACCAGTAGGCCAAGCTGGCTAAGGTAATGTAGACATATGCAACAAAATGTGTCCCATGATCAACAGTAACCATGGATTAAAAACCCAGCTGTTGTCTTGCGTCAATCAGTGATGGTGTTCCTCATTCGAATATGACTTCTGCTTTCTTGAAACAAGCCTCACAATTCTGCCATGCTGTAAAATCACAGCATGATCACAGGTGAGCTTGGAATCAAAAAAAACAACAACCCACCACACACCGGGAAAGTTGCATCTTTCTTAAATCTAGTGTGTCTTCTCTATGGACATAAAACCACGGAGAACCATGGGGATCAGGAGCCCTTAGTCTTGATGCTGGAGGCAAGTTAATTTTCGACCCAGCCACGAGTGAGTGGGGTGGACATCAGCATGAGAGAAATCCTTCAGCCTCACCATAAAAGCTGCTTTCCAAAGAATGTCCTCCTTGCAACCATCTGATCAACTGTTGGGCCTTTCAGGCATCCTCTCCCCTCTGAAAAATGTCAGATAGTGAGATAGAGTGATAAAGGCTTTGGCCAAAAAGAATGAGGAAGAAGGAACCATAAAGAGGACAGACTTTGTACTGGAGTATTCTGGGCATCAGGATTCGGAGGCATCCAGTAGACACTTGAAAATCTTCAAAGCAATCCAACTAAAAAGTGAAGACAGGGCAAGGTTTCTGGGGGAAATGGAGCCAACTTTCACAGAAAAGGAATTCTATGCTAAGCACTTTGTTCCAAAAGATTTTTTGGAATCGTATTACATCCTGAGCTCTGGAAATAACGCAGAGAGTGACTTTTTAATATTCTTCCTGAAAAATCTCCACAAGATATTCACTTCAGGTAAGTGTTTTTAACAGGTGGAAGTGGGTGGAGATAAATAGGCTCCCATTTTAAGAGGAATTGATGATCTCAGACTAATATGCAGACTAGAACATAAGATTAATGTGCTTTTTGCAAACATGTGAACTATGCAAAAGAACTGGCTCAAAAATAAATTTTATGGCCACGCGTGTGTAAATATTTTGCTCAGGTAATCTTCTAGATGTTAAAATATGGGTGGTATGACACATTTACAAAAATTCATTTATTGATTAAAAATGCAGGCCAGGGGAATACAAATGGTTGTGTCTATGAAAATTGCATAGCATTTATAGTCTGAAAAAGGTGTTTAGAAACGGAAGTAGACACACACACACACACACGGCATCCAGTTGAAGTATGTGAAAAAGAAGGCTGTATTTATTCTGTAAAGAGGCAATTTTTATTCCAAAGATATTGTTGAATTTGTTTCCCTGACGTGAAGGATCACCACCACAAATCAGGCTTCAGTTAATGGAGCACAGACTTCAGTGGTGGGGTTTCTAACTGTGCCTGGAGCTCCTACACTGTAGTAAAACGCAACCCTGTACAAAACAAGCCAGAAGGTTAGCCACATTAAGGGCACATAGCCAAGGAAATGTTGCCCAGCATCTTGAAAAATTGCATTTGGGTCGATATGCTCCAGGTGACATCAAGGGAGACACCCTGATTGACATTGGCAGCGGCCCATCCATCTACCACTTCCTCTTCGCCTGCGAGTCCTTCCGGGAGATCATAGCCACCGACTACACGGACCAGAACCGGGAGGAGGTGCAGCGATGGCTGAGGAAGGAGCCGGGGGCTTTCGACTGGACCCCCATCATAAAATACGTCTGTGAGCTGGAGGGAGACAGGTATGGAGAAAGAAGTCACATTGGCCATCTAGCTAACCTTCACGTAACAACTTCCTGACTTCTTCTTTGTTTGTTTGTTTATTTTGTCCTACTTTCTAGAAGGGCTCATATAATTTACAGGCCAGAGGAAAGAAAAGCCTTTACATATATTGAATAAAATAGTACAGTTCACACATAAACCAGAGAAGCCCCAAATAAGCCAATGGGATCTCCCGTGGAAACCACAGAAGGCTCCTAAAACAGTCAACTGACCAGATGTCTCACTCCAGGCCAATGATGGTCAAACACATCAAGAGTGCACCTCCTTAAGGAAGGTCATATTAACCTAATGTAATAATGGGTGTTTGTTCTCGAACCAATTCTCCCAATGAAGGTTTGAGGAGAAGGGCTTTTGACCTCACATTGTGTCTTCCCACAGGGAAAAATGGCCAGAGAAAGAAGAGAAAGTCCGAAGAGCCATCAAACAAGTCTTAAAATGCGATGTGACCAAATCAAAGCCTTTGGCTCCGGTGGTTCTTCCTTCCTGCAGATTGTTTGATGTCTTCTCTGTGCTTGGAAACGGCTTGCAAAGACCTTCCCACCTACCAATCTTCCCTGAAGCATATCAGCTCCCTGGTAAAACCAGGAGGGCATTTCATCTTATCCACTGTCCTTGAGGAAAACTTCTACATCGTTGGATGCCATACATTCTCCAACCTCTACTTGGAGAGGCAGGTGGTGGAAGAGGCCGTAAGAGAGGCTGGCTTTGTTATTAATTGGGTTGAAGAGATCAGGTTCAAATTGCACTCCACAATAACTGATTCTAAGGGGGCATGCATAATCCTCGCTCAGAAGAGCAGTATCTGAGATGAAATAGCAACTAGAAGCTATCAAGGTTTATAGTTGCCGTGTTATAAGCATATAAAATGGAAACAACAGACTTTTGATAATCTGATCCATAGGATGCTTTATTAGGGAAAATATTGTAGTATGGACTCCTCCCCAGGAAAAAAAAAAACATTTTCTAAGAGGAAGGAGACACCTTCCATTTAGTGAATACAGCTTATATAGGTTTATTAAATCACATGGTTACATAACACTTCCTTTTTCCATATATGGATGTTATACAACCTTCCATAGAAAACTTCCAACATTTTCAGATTTCCTGTTTTTCAAATTCCAGAAAATTATAAGAAAACATTAATATTCCTTAATGTGACATTTATAATGTCAGAACACCCCAGTACAAATGTCCTCTAACTTATGCCAAATACACAATTTTGCAATCTAACATATTTGTCTCACAAAAACACATTTCATAACTGTTCTGAGCTTTAAAAGTTCAAACTGCGAACACAAAATGGCTTCAGTTCGGCTCTTTATATTCTCAAGTATAATAACCAAATTTCACTCATAACATGCCATTATTATCGTTAGCAATTACAAATTAAAAGTATTCTTGGAAGCTGTTCAAAATCAATTGGGTTGCACTGAGAAAAGCACAAATGCATATTTTGTACCAAAAAAAGCTAATATTTGTAACTCGGGGTTGAAACGGGGTCCTTGATGCTCTTTGAACTTGGTGGTATTCTTGCAGATGTTTCATGACTCAACAAGGTATAACAGCATCAGTGCAAATTCTACTCCCTTTTAGCACTGATGATGTTACCTAGTTGGGTAATGAAATGTCTACAACAAAGCAACCAAGCATAGAGAGCACAAAGGAATCCATATTTTGTCTCCAAACTGCAGTTGTCTTTGTCAGGAATTTCCCAGATGTCAGATTACAATTCCCATAATTCTTCTGCCAGTTTCCTGGAAATGATGAAGATTGCATTGCAACACAAAGTAAACACAATGCAATGTCAACTCACCAAACTGGGACTCATTTTAAAATGCTGTTGCACCAGTATGCAGACACAAACAAACACACTCACAGAGAGAGTCATAACTAAGAAAGAAACAGGTAGTGGCAGACTGGAGGGTGGAAATGAGTTTGGTTGAGATTTCTGGCTGCATAATTTTAAATTCCCATTTGTCTCTGCTTACCTGAGTCCTATAGAAAATCTACATGGATGTTTTAAAAATATATATCAAATTCTAGCTGTCACAAAATGTTTTATGAATATGTACCTGTCCTCATTTTGCCTTCAGAAAATGGAGTGAAAATAAATGGATTTCCATTCTGTCTTGTTTGAAGTTATTTAAGGGCTGATTAAAGACAATCTTCTGATTCTTTGATATCTTTCATACATGAAGTCTTTTTCATCGGTTCTCAGGAATATGGCACACTGCATCATATGAAGATCTAGGCCCTCAGATGCACCTGCTTTGATTGAAGGATATTTGGGGAATTGAATGATATTTTATGAGTTGGGAAAAAAGGCAAGCATAAAACAAAAAATGATAAATAGCCCTTGATATTTAGTTGAAGTGAAATCTACTTCCTGCCCCTTAAAAAACTCAATCTACTACTCAAAAACAGCAATTTCACAGCAAAATGGATAGAAGAATAGAAGCCTGGCAGTCTGCATTCTGTCACTATTCAGAAATATTGCTTCTGTGGTAGCGCAGTGGTTAGAGTGCAATACTGCAAGCTAGTTCTGCTGACTGCTGGCTGCCAGCCCTTCGGCAGTTCGAATCTCACCAGGCTCCAGGTTGACTCAGCCTTCCATCCTTCCAAGGTGGGTAAAATGAGGGCCCAGATTGTTGGGGGCAAGAGGCTGACTCTGTAAACCGCTTAGAGAGGTCTGGAAAGCACTGTGAAGCAGTATATAACTCTAAATGCTATTGCTAGCCTAAAGCCAGCACTTCATTTCCTGAGATTGGAGGGCTAATCTAGAGATTTTCAGGTATACCAAGAGTCATGGCTCTTTGTAGAAACCATCAAAATTATGGGTTCAGAAACTCCCAGGGAAATCTGTTTTGGGGGGATAAGTCCAAAGAGCCCTTGTCCTCATTCTGGACCAGCCAGGATTCATCACATCAATAATTGCCCCAGAACTGATAGCAATTCTTAAAAGAAGCACAAACAGAGAGTCTAAAATGTAACAAAAGTGAAGGTGGAAGTCCACCAGGGATGAAAGGCCAGTTGCATACTGGACTGTTCCTGTGTCTTTATTTCCTTAGTTTGCAAAGAGAAGAATAACGTTGAGCAATGTTCCACCAGCTCATCTGGAAAATGCTGGTCAGGTATCTCTGATGAATCATGCAGCTTGGACCTCAAGTGAAGAATTGCTTCTGCGTCTTGGTGGAATTCCTGAAGGGATTTAGCAGGCCACCTGTAGAGGTTCTGAAGATATGTCCAAAGGTGCCCTGCATGCCTTCAGAGCCCAAAAGAGTTTTGTCAGCTTGGAAGCCATTTTTCTCTGAGGATTCTGGGCTGCCACATTCAGTGCCTGGGAATTTGGGAGGGGGATTTCAAGGAGTGATGGAAGAATAGCCACAACAACATACTTTTCTCAGAAAGTCAAGGAGGTGTTACTCTGCACCTGGAGGGGAGTGCCTGGGGACAGTCTCCAGTTGGAATGAAGTAATAATTGTACCATGGGATGGACTATGGGGTGCAGGGGTTGGGTTTTGGATTCTCTTTGGGCTAAGGAAAACCCAGAAATCTGAGATTAGGGTTTTCCTCAAATGTGAATTAAATATTTCCTAAATTATATTATGTGGCAGTTATTTCTTGTTTCCTATGGGTTCTCTGTTATTTATATTCTATCAACCATAATGTTCTGTTATTAATATTTATTGTTGGATTATACTTATTTATTTTTGCCGATGAATTCCTTCTATTGAATGTTTAAAGAACAAGGGAATCTAAGACTATCATTAACAATTCCTGTCTGTTATTGTATGTGTCATAATCTGTTACATAAATTTGTTTTCCTCTCTTGGTTCCCCTTTTCGTTTTTTTTATGTTCTAGCCAATCGTACCACTTATTCCAGATCGAGTAAAATTCCACCTCCTCTTTTCCTTTTAGTTTTAATGTGAGTTTTTCCATTTCTGCACATTCACAGATTTTTTGAAAAATAAATTGTATTGGTGGTATATTAGGCGATTTCCAGAATTGAGCCAGTGAAATATGTGCCGCTGTTAGAATATGGATAATCAAATATTTTACTTTGGAGGGGTAACCTTCTTTAATAATACCCAGAAGATATAATTTAGGTTCCACTCCAATCGACCTGGACGATTTCTTCTAACCAAGTTTTAATTCTAATCCAAAAATGTTTGACCACTGGGCATGTCCACCAGAGATGGTAGAAGGTACCATGATTCCCTTTGCATTTCCAACAAGTTGGATTGGATGTTGGATATATTTTTGCTAATCTGGATGGTGCTAGATGCCATCGATATATCATTTTATATAGGTCCTCTTTATAAGACACAGATTTAGTTATTGTAAGATTTCTCTGCCAGATTTCTTTCCAGTCTTGTAAGTCTATATTATGGCCAAAATTTCTTGCCCACGCTATCATTGCTCCTTTCACAATTTCTTCAGCTAATTCATATTCCAATAGATAGTTATATAATTTAGATATCATATTTTTATCTGGGCCCAGAAGTATCTTATCAAATTTAGTGCTCTTTGTTTCTATTCCAAATTCTTTTAAATCTTTTTCATATCTTATTGTTATTTGGAAATAGGACTAATGATCAATCATTATTTTTTGGTTTTCTAACTCTTAGGTCGATTTGAGCTTTCCTTCTTTGTCTAAAATTTGGTGATATTTAAGCTTTTTACTGATGTCGATTGTATGAGGGTGGAACATTGCCTCCATTGTTGACAACCATAATGGAACTTTAATATAATGGTTTTTCCTAATATCAGACCAGGTTTTTATCAAAGATTTGCATAAAGTATGTCTCTGAAAGTATGAGTGACTTTTACTACTTGGGTTCCACAAGAAGGCATGCCACCCTATTTGTAAATCATATCCTTCTAATGTTAGAATTCTTTTGTTTTCCAATTTAATCCAATCCTTTATCCACATTAACATTGCTGCTTTAGGTCTCCCAGGCAGGGAGACTAAAGCCGCCTCTGCTTTTATTGTCTTGTAAATAGATTTTCTTGAGTCTTGGCTTCTTGCCCGCCCAAATGAATTTCATAGTAATTTTACCCAATTCTTTGAAAAACAATTTATCCAATAATATAGGGATCATTTGGAATAAGTGAAGCAATTTGGGTAGAACATTCATTTTAATTGTGGCAATTCTGCCTAATAATGAAACCTGCATTTTGCTCCATATCTCCAAATCTCTTTCTATTTGTTGTAATCGTTTAACATAATTGTCTTCTTTCAAAGTTATTGTTTTGGGTCTTAACCATATACCTAAATATTTAATCTTATTGACAATTTGTAGTCCCATTGTATCTTCCAGCTCTTTTTGTTTATTATTTGTTATATTTTTAACTAACATTTTGGTTTTTTCTGTATTGATTTTCAACCCTGCTAGTTTACTGAATTTATCAATTTCTTTTAATAACGTTGGTCCTGACTCTATTGGATCCTCTATAATAATGACCATATCATCAGCAAATGCCTGTAATTTATATTCTTGTCTTTTAATCTTAGTGCTTTTAATTTCCTCATTCGTTGTAATTCTGTCCAGTAATGTTTCTAATATTGTAATGAAAAGCAGAAGTGACAATGAGCATCCCTGCCTGATGCCCCTTTTTATTTCAAAAGGATTGGTAAGATCTCCATTTATCATTACCCTTGCTTTCTGAGTTAAATAGATTGAATCTAATATCTTTACGAAGTTATCCCAAAATTTTATCAAGTTTCTCTGGCGTTTCATAAATTCCCAGTTTAGGTTGTCAAATGCCTTTTGTTCTGTCTCTTGCACAGAGGTAGATTTATAGTTGTGCAGATGCAGATAGATAACTCAACAAAGCTTCCATAACAAAGATCATTTATTGGTACATCAGGTATCTTCATAATTCACATTTGTGACAAAGTTCTTCTTTAATGACCAATCCTTTGTATATCTGCCTTGTACGTGAAAGATGGTTATCTCCTAACCCATCTTGTAGCGATAGAAGGAAGATGCCATGAGGTAGAGAGTTCAGACAAAGAATGAGGAAAACTCCCTTAACCCACCAAGGTTCAATTCAGTGACCAATCAGGATTACAGATGTAGCCATGTGACATGAACTACATTTCCCAGGATACCTTCCCTTAAGAGGACAGCTCATAATTCCTAAGTAACTATCCCATTCCCATAGACTGGCTGGGACAGCACACTCCCCGCCTGGAATTGTAAATTCCACTATTAAAAGAAGAGAAGAAAAAAATTTACTATAAACTAAGGTAAGCAGTAGACAGTAATACTAACTGAATAGTGTATAACTATATAACTAAGATAATCAGTAAGCTATATCACTAAGAGAAAAACAGTAAACATTAATAAAGCATCAAACAAAGCAAAGCATGCAAAGCTTGAGGTTCAACCTTCAAGTTCGGCCTCTTGGTGCAAATCTGCTGGTCACCTCTGGCAGACTTTTAGGGTGTACAGGAACTCTTGGTGGCAAAAGTGAAAGTCTGGTGGTCACTTCTGGTGGCCTTTTAGGATTGGACTGGTACTCTTGCTTCCACAAAGGGTGTCGGGAAGCTGTGGGAAAGGGTGTTGTGGAGGCATATGTAGAGTGTCTTAGTGGACGTCTGGTTGTTGGCATTGTTTGGGGTGTTCTAACGAAAGTGTACTGATTGGCAGTGGCCTTTGAGGCTGGAACTTCATTCTTGTTTTCGGTGGTGTTAAAGGGCATCGGAAGGCGGTTGGAATGGATGATGCTAAGGCATTTGCCAGGATTGGAGCCTGCATCTGGTCATCACTGACAATTCCTATGATCCCCCATCCTAGTGGAGATTTGATGGCCACAGGGCTATCTACAGGGCTGCTGACTGACTCGGAGAAGAGAAAGGCGCATGGGGCATTATTCCCCAGCAAGAGTAGAATATCAGCCTCCGTATCTAGAGTGTGAAAGTGATGAGCCAGGTGCTGTAGGTGAGACATGCTACTTATGACCTCAGGTGTTGCAATCTGACTGTGGTCGTTCGGTATCCCATAACTTGCTGCTTTGGAAGCCTGAGATGTACCACTATGACAGGAGGATGTTCTGGAAGGATGGTGAGAGCTGGCAGCAGAGAATTGGCACAAGACACTAGAACCTGCCTGCAATCTAGCTGGTTTAGAATGGAGGGAGGAGGCTTTCTTAGAATGGTGGGAAGAAGCTGCTTGTGATTGAAGACCTATGTCGGATGTGGACTTCTCCCTTGCCCCTTGTTCCTTTTGAAGCACATTGAAGATCTCGGTCTGGAGGGAGTTACTGCCTTCCCGAATGCTGTCTTCGCATTCTTTCCTGGAACTCTGGGTCTTCCCGGTTCAACTGGGTGTATTTAAGCTTATTTTCACTGTCTCTCCACTGTTTGAGGTACTCCTCTAACTCCTTCTGCATCAGGAAGAGGGTCTTGAGGGGCAACTTGCTTTTGGGGGTGTCACAGATCTTGAACAGCTCCATCCATGCCTCTACATGACAGAGATACTTCCTTTCCCAATCCTCTCTGAAGCGTTTCACCACGGGTGAGGTAAGCTTCCTATGCAGTCTGAGGACATAGACCTTCTGAGGTATCACAGCTTCTCCAGAGGGTTGGACATTTAAAGGTGGTTGTTGGGAACCAGGCTCCATGTTTACATCAAGGGTGAGTGGAGGATTCGGGTCTTCTGGTACATCAGAGACATCTGTCATGGCTGAGGAAGTTGCCATGCTTCAAATTGGCAAAGGAAAATTTTTGGAAAAGTTTAGTGTTTTTTTGTGCAATTCCTTTTGTAATAGGGTATGCTGCAAGCAGTTGGCAGAAGGTAGAATTGCTGCTGAATTTAATACTTGAGCACGTAGGTGGCACTGCTGAGTCTGGGTGATGCTAGCACAGCACACAGTATGGCCGCTTCTAGGGTGCGTTGTGAGCTTGTGACAGAACGAGGCACCAGAGGTTGTGTCGCAAAGCCTGAGGACTAGAAAGCAGAATGCAGAAATATGTGCAGCATATCCTGAAGACTTGAGGGCAGAACACAAAAATATGCCTATAAGGGTCACTTGCTTCACAAGGTGGCAGCAGAGGGTCTGGAAGATGCTGTTGCTATGCCTATATCAGGTTGCAGTTGCTCCTGGGACCTTTGAATTAAGTTGATTAAATGATGCACAATAGTTTCATAATCGCTCTGGTCAGTATTTGAGAAATTGTGAAAAAAAAATTACATAAGGCGAAAAAAATATTTTTTGTTGACCACCAGAAGGGGGCAGTGGGCTGTAGAGAAAAGGAAGGGGGGGATTCCCTTGCCCACTCTTGAAAATAAAATAAAATAACTTCACTGTAAATTTCTCCTTGACCACCAGATGGAGCTGTAAGCTGCTTTACTTGAGTCTGGTAGGTTGCAGGTAATCTTGGAATATTTGAAATAAATTGATTAAATGTTCACAATAGTTTCAAAAGGGGGGGGGGAGTTAAAATTGGAGAAACACTCTGGTCAATCTTGATAGAATTTGTAAAAAAATCATAGCAAAGGGCAAAATGCTGACTTTGTTTAAAGCATTGCTAGATTAAGTATCTCTCTTCAGTGGGGGACAAACTGTTGGTGTTGAGATTACTCTGGCAGAAGGAATTTTTACAACCTTGTTGTTTGGAAATCAGGTTGGAGACTGGCTGGAGACCTCTTTTACCAAAGAAAGGCAGAAGCCTTTCCAGCTTGAACCATCAGATTCAAAGGGCTTTAAACATTGACTTCTTTAAAACACATGCAGTGAGGCAACACTCTCTTTTCTTGTTATGCTAATGGAGTCTCTGAGGGAGCAGGCAGACAAATTGAGCAGGGGAGGGGGGGGGGTTCCTGTAATTCAAACTGGTTTTGCAGCTCTGTTTGTCTCTAGCAAGTGGGGGAAATCCAGCCCCTCCCACCATGCAAACAGCATGTAGAGAGTTTAAGGCAAAGGGGTCTGTCTCATGGCAGGCCATTTTTATGGCTAGATGCAGTCTTTGTCTCAGAAGGAAAAGGGAAGGGAGCAAATTGTTTACAGTTGCTAAGAATTGAAAATTCAACTGCGTTTGAAAGAAGAAATCTGTTGGTAGTAACTGGGGAGAAGCAGGGCAGATGGGTAAACTCTGGCTCCTCCCTTTGTTTTACAAATTGACTCTTCTCAGTTAGGAGGTGTAATTTGAGACACAGCAAACCTTTCGCTGATGAGGAAGGAGGGGAAGTTGCCCTTTCCTGGCTTGATGCAGAGACAAAGGAATCCTGCCTCAGTAACAAACTTGATAGACTTTGAAAGCCAGAGCGTAGGATATTTGGCAAGTCTCTTGCGTAAATGGAGAAGTGGGGTGGGGGGTTGCTGGTTCTCTTTATTTGTAATATGTAGGGGAATTCCAACCCCTCCCATCTTCCAAACAGCATGCAGAGAGTTCCATTGCTCACAAAGAGAGAGAGAGAAAGGATGAGAGATGCAGGTTCACTCCTGGCTTCAATTTCACTTTGCTTATCATAAATTCAAAATTAATAATTTTACTTTTCTGATGAGTTAGGATTCATCTTTCACTGTTCTGTCTCTTGCACAGAGGTAGATTTATAGCTGTGCAGATGCAGATAGATAACTCAACAAAGTTCATTTATTCGTACATCAGGTATCTTCATAACTCACATTTGTGACAAAGTTCTTTTTTAATGACCAATCCTTTGTACATCTGCCTTGTACATGAAAGATGGTTATCTCCTAACCCATCTTGTAGCGATAGAAGGAAGATGCCATGAGGTAGAGAGTTCAGACAAAGAATGAGGAAAACTCCCTTAACCCACCAAGGTTCAATTCAGTGACCAATCAGGATTACAGATGTAGCAATGTGACATGAACTACATTCCCCATGATGCATTCCCTTAAGGGGACAGCTCATAATTCCTAAGTAATTATTCCCATAGACTGGCTGGGACAGCACACCTTTTGTGCATCTAGGAAGACAAGAGCAACTTGGCTTCTTGGATGTGTTTCATAGTATTCTAATATATCAATTATCATTCTTGTATTATTTCTAATCTGTCTCATGGGAAGGAATCCATTCTGGTCAGGGTGAATTCTTTCATTAAGAGTTGGCTTCAGACTTTCTGCCATCACACTCATAAAAATTTTGTAATCTGTGTTTTAAAGAGATATTGGTCTATATTCTGTCCTGTCTCATGCACAGAGGTGGATTTGTGGCTGTGCAGATGCAGATAGATAATTCCACAAAACATCCATAACAAAGCACATTTATTGGTACATCAGGTATCTTCATAACTCACATTTGTGATGAAGCTCTTCTATAATGATTAATACTTTGTATATCAGCATTGCAGGTAAAAGATGGTTATTTTCCTAACCCATCATGTAGCGATAAACTGCTTATCAGTTCATGAGTCCAGGCAAGAATGGAGGAAACTTCCCCCAACCCATCGAGGGTCAATTTAGTGACCAATCGGGATTATAGATGTGGCCACGTAACATGAACTACATTTCCCAGGATACCTTTAACTACATTTCCCATGATGCATTCCCTTAAGGGGACAGCTCACAATTCCTAAGTAACTATCCATTTCCCATAGACTGGCTGGGACAGCACAGTCTATAATTCTTTACCTGAGTGGCATCTTCACCCTCTTTAGGGATCAATATAATATGGGCCTCCTTCCATGATTCCGGGACTCTTGCCTCTAATAACACCTCATTACACATTTCTAGGAACAAATTTTTTAGTGGTTCTCCAATCTTTTTGTATAATTCGCTTGGCAACCCATCTGGGCCTGGAGTTTTATTACTTTTTTGTCTTTTAATCGCTTCTTTTAACTCCTCTAAAGTTATTTCCTTATTTAATATCTCTCTTTTATCTTCCGTTAATGGCTGTAATGTGCTTTCTTTCAAATATTCCTCTAATTTGTTTGCATCTATTTCTTCTTGGTTATATAAATTCTCAAAATAGTCTCTTGCAATTGTTTTCTTTTTCTCCAATTCCGTCTCTAATATCCCATTATTATCTTGCAATTGGTATATAGTTCTTTTTTGATTTTCTTTTTTCAATTTATATGCTAGCCATCTTCCAGGTTTGTTTACGTGTTCAAAGTAATTTTGTTTTGTGTATAGCATTGTCTTAATTAAATCTTCCTGGTCTAATATATTCAATTCATGTTTAAGTAATATCAAGTCATTTTTAATTTGTTCGTCCCCTGGGGTTTTCATTAATCTATCTTCTAAACCCTTTAGTCTTTTTATTAACAAGTTTTGTTTCTTCCACTTTTCTTTTATTTCTGTTGGCTGTATAGGCTATCGATATGCCCCTTAGGTACACCTTCATTGTGTCCCAAAGAGTTTGCAATGAGGTATCTTGTTTTTTATTAAATTTAAAAAATACCTCTAATTCTTCCTTGATTTTTTGAGTGTTTCCTTCTTCTTTCAATAGTTGTGAGTTAAGTGTCCACCTAGTTTTCTTGTAAGTTTGAATTTTCCAAGTTACTTGCTATGGGTTATGATCTGCCCAAGTGTTGGTTAATATTTCTATATTTTTATATCCTTGAGTAAATCATTATTCATCCATGCCATATCGAACTTTGACAAGGATTTATGTGGATTAGAGTACAAAGTAAACTGGGTCACTCCTGGATTCAATTTCCTCCATGCATCTACTAAATCTAGTTCCTCAGCCATATTGAAAAAACATTTGAGCAATGTATTTCATTTTTTTATATATTTTTGGTCACTGGTGTAATCCTGTTTATTGTTAAAAATTGCATTAAAGTCACCAATTATGCAGATCATAGGGTTGCCTAATTCTATTAGTTTTGCATATAACATTTTATAGAACTCATTGATCTTTTTGTTTTGTATAACCACCTCTACAATTAATCTTTTTCCAATCTTATCATTATAAATCAGTTTCAATTCTAATTCTTCTTTGATATATAATGCTACTCCTCTGGTTTTTTCCTCTGCTAGCAATGTGTATAGTTTCCCTAACTTTTTGTTTTGTAAATAATTCTGATCTTGTGGTTTGAATCTCTCGAAGAATATTATATCCAGTTTCAGCTTTTCAAGTTTCAAAAGTACTGTTTTCCTTTTTGATGAATTATTTAAACCATTAATATTTATAGAAGTCAGTGTTAATCCTTTCCCCATTCTTTCTTATTTTAGCTGTTACATCTCATTGGTTTTGGCTATTGTTTGGCTTCTGGTTTTGATTCCTGTTTCTTCTCGGGTGGGTCTTTCACTTCTATCTTCTTTGTTTTGGTTTTCCTCTCGTTCTTTAGTTCTTTGTTGTATTTCTTTTTGACTTGGCGTTTCCAGTTCGTCTCTGCTGCTTGTTTCCTCCTCGGATCCACCCAGCTGTTCAAAGAAATCTTGTGCTTTATTTAGGTTATCAATTTTCACTCTTTTTTCATTCCAGGATGTCAGAATACCGTCCAGGGTAATCCATCTAAAAGAAATATTTTTTTATTTAAATAGTTAGTGAGGAATCGATAATCCTTCCTCTGTTCCTGGACTCTTCTTGGTATTTGTTTCAGTACTATTATTTCTTTATCCTTATATTTTATTGTCTCTTCTCTCGAAATCTTGTAAATAATATCTCTGACTTTCCTTCTGGCAAATCTAATATGGACCTCTCGAGGGAGTCTGTGCCGTCTTGCATAACTCGTATACACTCTGTAGATATCATCAAATTCATTTATCATCTCCTCTTTATCTCTTTGAAGAAAATCTGCTAGATGTTTAGCCATCACCGATCTTAAGTCCTCCTCTCTGGTTTCCTCTACATTCTGAAATCTCAAATAATAAGAGGCTCTATCCATCTCAAGGTGGATTAAGGCCTCTACAGTTTCCTTGTTTTGAGTCATAGTTTTATGGTCCATAAGTTCTAGCTTTTTCTCATTTTGTTTGGATTGTTGTTCAATTATCTTGATTTTTTTCTTCATTTTTCTTAGTTGATTCCTGGATCAAGTCTATTTTTTCATCCAGATTTCTGATTTCAGTTTTCATTTCCCCTATTTCTGATTTCAGCTCAGTTTTCATTGCTTCCCGGTCTGCTTTACTTTCAATGTGATTTTTGGCCTTAGATTCTTGTAGCATTAGCATCCTATTCTGGATTGCTAATAGAGAGGTTTGCACTGATTGGGGGTTAGTTGTGGTAGTCGATTTCTCAGGGGCCAGCATTCCTTCAATTGTTCATTGGGTTGAAACTGCTGGACTTGGTGGTGCCATCGTTGGCACAGGTTTTTCCCTGTCTTAGTAGTGGTGACACTTGTCATATCTTTTATAATTTTAGTCTGTTCATCTATTATCCTGTATATACTATCCCAAATTACCATCAATTCTATGATTTTCTAATATTTAGAATCTCTTAATTATTAGTGCTGAAGTTTTCCTAATCAATATCAACCACTATTTTTCAGTATAAACACGTATCAGACAATATACCTTTGATTAATTACTCACCAAATTCCATCACAATCAGTATACACTTAATCACTTTTTAACTCTTAGCAAGCTATATTAGAGAAAAAATACCTATGGTGCTGTTATAATAAATACTATAATAATTTCATTCCATTAAAATAAATCACTGGGAGAAGGGTCAAATAGGACAATTAATTACCACCTTCCTTTTATCAAAATCAATTAAGGTTATCCAAACACATTACTATATGATATCTTCAATATATAACTCTTAATTATACCAGCACTTCAATACTTAAAATAAGAATTGTGTATTATAAGGGTACCAAAGAAAGGAATCTATATAAGAAAAATAGGAAACCTAAAGTAATCAATTACTAAGTAAATCAATAAATAGAATTATATAAGTTATCTGATACAATGTTCCTTCTATCTATAATATAACAATAAACTAGTTAAATATATACCAACGTTCCTGTAGTTCGAAACAATATTTTTCCAGTTACAAGTTTCTAAGTCTCTTCATTCATAATGAAACAGATTACCAGAGTTTCGGTTTCTCAATGGCTGTCTTTAAGAATTGCACAGTCACTGTTCTTTCCATTTGGGTTCTTATCAGATTGTTTTTTCAGTTCACTTGATTTTAACAAATTTGTTTCAAGTTGTCAAAAGGAACCGGAACTTTGGGTCTGGCCACACAGGCTGACTTCTTTCGCCTCGGACTTCAGGCTTATTTCTTCGTCATGTCGGGATCGCAACCTCCCAAAATGCCTCCAAGAGTTTCTCCTCGCCTTGTCGATCCCTCCAAGACTGGACACAGCCATGAACGGCCATTTAGAGGTGAAAATCCCGGCTCAGGAGATCAGAGCAGATTTCTCCTGAGCTGCCATGATGCGACGTCACCGTGTCTCTCTGTTTTCTATGTACATGGATTCTCTGTGCACGTGTTGCCCTGGGCTGCCCTCAGATCAGAGGTGGTATTCAGCCGGTGCTGACCAATTCTGGAAAACCGGTAGTGGACATTTTGAGTGGTTCAGATAACTGGCCAATCCCACCTCTGACTGGCCCCACCGCCCCCATCTCTTCTCTGCCTCCCATTGAGTCCCAGCTGATTGGCTGGGTCTCCTTTGGTTGCCCTGCACAGGAGAATGGAGCTGGAAAGCAGGTTAGTGGGGTGGGGAGGGAAGGGGGATTTTGCAGTAACCTTTCCCTGCCACGCCCGCCAAGCCACACCCAGAGAACCAGTAGTAAAAAAAATTGTTAAATCCCACCACTGCCTCATCCCTGCCATTTTTGAGGTGTCATTCCATTCTACCTGGCTACCCTGCCACTGGCTGAGGAGTGAATCTTGCTTCGATGAGATCAGATAATATTAGATTTTGCATTCTCACATCAGGGGCAAATTCTGAGACCTGAAGTCCACTCTTCTTAAAGTTGCCAGGGTTGAGAAAGGTTCATCTACCTGTCCTGGACTGAAGTGCTGGAGAGCAATCAAGCAGAAGCTGATAGAGATGTTTCTCCCTACTTGCTATAATTAGCAGCTCTTTTGGCACCAATAAGGAGGAAACAAGGGGTAGGTTGATTAGGGCAACGATTAGGATGGGAACTTGGAATTCAGTTCAGTTCCCCCTCTCTGTGTGAACATCTCTCCCTCACTCCCTGCAAAAGAGGGAAAGGAAGGCAGCTGGACAGGAATCCAAAAAATACAAGGCTCGACTGCCTGGAAGAATTGTAATGTTGCTGTCCAGTACAGGAGTTAGCATGAAAAGGAGAACAGAAAAAACTTTTATTCAGAGAAAACCTTCAAGCTCCCACAAACCCCCTTCAACCTCCCCGCCCCCCAATTTCACAGAGGAGCCAAAAAGACACTCTGCTCCACAGGGAGATCAGAGCAGGGGGTTAGAGCTGGCTCTTGGAAGACCTGGCCCCAAAGACCCTCTTCTCTCCCATGTTCTCTCCTGCCCTCTGGCAAGAGGAGCCACCTCCTCCTTCCCCCTCACTTTCCTTGATGGGAGAGGAAGGAGGCCTTCTACTACCTGCCCCTTTTCCTGGGAAAACCATCCAATTGCATAAGAGGAAGAGGAAATAGTCACATCCTGGCTTCAAATCTCTTGGCAGGTGCTGGGCAAATCGATCACGCTGCACCTTGCAACACCAGCCTTTGTTGAGAAACCAATCCTTAAGAGAAACCATGGGGTGGAGCTACCAAGATAAAAATATGATAAAGCTCAGAACTTGAGACTAGCAACCAGCCAAAGAGTTTCTGGGGTGATGGAGGAGACTTTCACAGAAGGAGAGTTCTATGTCGAGAATTTTCTTCCCAAAATTTATCTGGAAACTTATTATAAAGATAACGTGGATGATGATGACCAGATTCTAACCTTTCTCCTGAAAGGGGCCCACAGGGCATTCACCATAGGTAAGTGCTGACTTCCTCAATTTTAACCCCAAGGTGAGGGAGGCTTCTTGATAAATGATGGTCAGGAGGGGCCAAGCGGCAGATCTCAGTCATGCTTTCGTCGTCATAATTCTGCTGACCATAATCTGCATCACTTAGACTTCCTCTTCAGGGTACAAACAGCCATGAAGTGGAGGTAGCTTACAAAAAGTAGATGCCAATATGGTCACAAACATTACTTGATCTTTTCTGCAGACTATTGTGAAAATGAAATGCAAAGAAGTTTCCCCAAACTCTTTTAGATGTCTTTATTTCATCCTGAGAGAAGGGCAAATGAATGGGTTGGGAACAGGTTCATGGCAATGCTAAGAAGGAAAGGGCTTGCCAGGTGATCAAGTGGCACCCAGGATGTTCTTCGAAGGGCTTCTGGTGCTTCTGGGGCACTTCAGATGGGAAAATGGGCACTAGTGTGTAGAATAGCAGATACAAAGGACTCAAAGCAGCTTCAAAAACCCTGTTTCTGGCTTGATGGGCTCCAGATGGCATCAAGGGAGACACCCTGATTGATCTTGGCACCGGCCCAACCATCTACCAGTTCCTCTCCGCCAGTGAATCCTTCCGGGAGATCATAGCCAGTGACTACACTGACCAGAACCGGGAGGAGGTGCAGCGATGGCTGAGGAAGGAGCCGGGAGCTTTCGACTGGACCCCCATTGTGAAATATGTCTGTGAGCTGGAGGGAGACAGGTAGGTAGTGGAAGAACATAGCCTTTGCTTTGAAAGTCTTTAAGACTATAAGATTAAATTAGGTTCAACTAGAGAAGGAAACCCAAAATCCGGCACTCTTCTTTCAACTTTGGCTAATCTGTCCATGTATGAAAATGCAGCAGGAGAGATTTTGTAACCAGGAGCTTAATAGGAGAATAACCGTGCAGACCAGGAGAGTCAACGCTGAAGAAACAAAGGGGACTCTCTTTCAGAGACCATGGCCGCCTGCTGCTGAGATAGATGTGCCCATTGTGGTAGTGAAGCAAATTGGCAATGTTCACTGTCTCTCCTGGGCAAATGGGAAGTGGAGAATCAATGGGTCAGTCTCTGTTTGAAGTCTTCTGCAGTGCTTCAGAAGGACCAGCAAGGTCATCTCCTCCTCAATGGTCCATGTCTTCTTTGGGTCCCGGTAGTTCTTCTTCTCCTGCCAGTTGCTCCTGGAGAAAGGCAGTGGGAATCCATGTGCTGCTCAGGAGGGAATTCACTGAACACACACATTGACCATTTCCATAGCAACCCTTGGATGCCAGACAGGAGACTTCATTACGGAGAGTCTGCCATCACCTCTTTCCATTCTCACCCTAAATCATGGAATTTTGGTGATGACATAGTCACACAGGGCTCATTATTAATTTATTGAAATAATTTATAGGGTCTTCTCCACCTGTGAAGTAGGGGATGCCAAGACAAAGAGATTGGTGACCACCAACTCTAATCCAGGGTTCCTTGTGCTGGTTGGGAAATTTGGGGACCTGAAGCCCATATATCTTAAGAGCTGCCAAGGTTGAGGAATCCTGCCCTTGGCTTTTGCAGGCTGATACTTGAATCTAGGCAAGAAGGAGATTTTCTAGAGAGAAGGGCTTGCCTGTTCTTGAAGGACAGCAGACCTGGGAGACCTGACCTATCTCCATGCATAAAAAGAAGGGCAACTCCAGAGTGACCAAGTTTGGAGGTAGGCAGATCATATTCTTCCTCTCTTTTCCCCCAGGGAAAAATGGCCAGAGAAGGAAGAGAAAGTCCGAAGAGCTGTCAAGCGGTACTTGAAATGCGATGTGACCCAACCCAACCCTTTGGCCCCACTGGTTCTTCCTCCTGCAGATTGCCTGCTCTCCAATTTTTGCTTCAATATGGCTTGCAAGGACATCCCTACCTACCGATCAGCCTTCAGGAACATCAGTGCCCTCCTGAAACCAGGGGGGCACCTCTTGTTTTCTTCAACTCTTGAGGAGCGTTACTACATGGTGGGCAAATGCAAGTTCTCAGCCCTCTACCTGGAGAAGGAGGTGGTAGAAGAGGCAGTGAGACAGGCTGGCTTTGTCATCAAGTGGATTGAGGAGATCAGGGTGAACATTGCCCCTTCTCTATCTGATGGGAAGAAGATGTGCATCTTTCTTGCCCAGAAATGTAGCCCATGAAAATCAGGCAGTTGCCACCGTTAACACCCAGAGGCTTCCCCAGCTATTGTAATGAACCTGTTATATCAGTTAGGGAAAGCACACACCACGTGGCTTCTCTGCTCTTCTCCATGCCTTTCCTTGTAGGCATGGAATAAAGTGATTGTGTGTTGATTTCTACTTTCCTTGTGTTGTGTCTCTCTGTTTTCTATGTACATGGATTCTCTGTGCAGGTGTTGCCCTGGGTTGCCCTCTGACCAGAGGTGGTATTCAGCCAGTTCTGACCAGTTCTGAAGAACCAGTAGGGGGAAATTTTGAGTAGTTCAGAGAACCAGCAAATACCACCTCTGACTGGCCCAACTGCCATCTCTTCTTTGCCTCCCGAGTCCCAGCTGATGGGCTGGGTCTCCTTTGGTTGCCCTGCACAGGAGAACAGAGCTGGAAAGTGGGGTGGGCAGTGAATGGGGATTTTGCAGTAACCTTTCCCTGCCACGCCCACCAAGCTACGCCCACAGAACAATAGTAAATTTTTTTGAATCCCACCACTGCCTCAACCCTGCCGTTTTTGAGATGGCACTCCATTCTTCCTGGCTACTCTGCCACTAGCTGAGGGGTGAATTTCACTTCAATCAGATCAGATAATATTAGATTTTGCATTCTCACATCAGGGGCAAATTCTGAGACCTGAAGTCCACTCTTCTTAAAGTTGCCAGGGTTGAGAAAGGTTCATCTACCTGTCCTGGACTGAAATGCTGGAGAGCAATCAAGCAGAAGCTGAAATAGATGCTTCTCCCTAGTTGCTATAATTAGCAGCTCTTTTGGCACCAATAAGCAGGAATCAATTGGTAGGTTGATTAGGGCAAAGATTAGGATGGGAGCTGTTTTAAGAAATCAACTAGGAATTCAGAATTCACAAAAGAAAGAGAAGAGAGGTTGACCCAAAGGAGCAAGGTGGAATTTGGAGTAGAAGGGAAGACTGGATGAAAGGGGGCCATGGCAAGAGAATTAGCTTAAGGGGTGGGGGGAAATAAAGCAAAAGTCCCCCCCCTCTGTCTGTGAACCTCTCTCCCTCACTCCCTGCAAAAGAGGGAAAGGAAGGCAGCTGGACAGGAATCCAAAAAATACAAGGCTCGACTGCCTGGAAGAATTATAATGTTGATGTCCAGCACAGGAGTTAGCATGAAAAGGAGAACAGAAAAAACTTTTATTCAGAGAAAACCTTCAAGCTCCCACAAACCCCCTTCAACCTCCACGCCCCCCAATTTCACAGAGGAGCCAAAAAGACACTCTGCTCCACAGGGAGATCAGAGCAGGGGGTTAGAGCTGGCTCTTGGAAGACCTGGCCCCAAAGACCCTCTTCTCTCCCATGTTCTCTCCTGCCCTCTGGCAAGAGGAGCCAGCTCCTCCTTCCCCCTCACTTTCCTTGATGGGAGAGGAAGGGGGCCTTCTACTGTCTCTTTTCCTGGAAAAACCATCCGATTGCATAAGAGAAGAGGACAAGTCAGGTCCTGGCTTCAAATCAGTTGGCATTTGGCAGGGCAAATCGGTTACGCTGCAGCCTCCAACACCGCCCTTTGTTGAGAAACCAATCCATAAGAGAAACCAAAGGGGGTGGAGCTACCAAGATAAAAATATGATAAAGCTCAGAACTTGGAAGGAGCAACCAGCCAAAGAGTTTCTGGGGTGATGGAGGAGCCTTTCACAGAAGGAGAGTTCTATGCCGAAAATTTTATTCCCAAAGATTATCTGGAAACCTATTATAAAGATAACTTGGATGGTGATGACCAGATTCTAACCTTTTTCCTGAAAGGGGCCCACAGGGCATTCACCATAGGTAAGTGCTGACTTCCTCAATTTTAACCCCAAGGTGAGGGAGGCTTCTTGATCAGAGATGATCAGAGATTAGGTGTTCAGCAGAGTGATGGCACAAGGGCAAAAACTATCTTTGGGTCTATTGTTTTGGTGTGCAATGCCTTATAACAGCATCCAGATTTATTCATTTATTTATTTTGTCAATTGCTTACAAGATAACACGTATAAGTATAAAAATAGTTATGAATTCATGAAATGGATACGAATAAGAAAAAAAACAAAGAATAGGACAGGGACGGTAGGCACGTTGGTGCGCTTATGCAGGCCCCCTACAGGCCTCTTAGGAAAGGGGTGAGGTCAATAGTAGAAAGTCTAAGGTTAAAGTTTTTGGGGTTTGGGGAAGAAACCACAGAGTCAGGTAGACTATTCCAGACATTGACCACTCTGTTGCTGAAGTCGTATTTCCTGCAATCAAGTTTGGTGCGGTTTACCTTGAGTTTGTATCTATTGTTTGCTCTTCTGTTGTTATGGTTGAAGCTGAAGTATTCATTGACAGGCAGGACATTGCAATGTATGATTTTATATACTATACTTAGATCGGACCGAAGGCGGCGTAGTTTTAGGTTTTCTAGGTCTAGAATTTCAAGTCTAGTGGCATAAGGTATTCTGCAACGAGTAGAGGAGTGGAGAGCTCTTCTTGTGAAACATTTCTGGATGGGAGAAACCTAAACAGTTTACAGGCTGATGTGGAAATGAAGCCCAAGCAATTGGCTTGTGGACAAAAGTTTTTGCCTGTGTGTACTTCTTCTTGAGGAATGAGCAAATGATTGGGTTGGAAACAGGTTCATGGGAATGCTGAGAAGGAAAGGGGTTGCCAGGTGATCAGGGGGCTCCCAGGGGGCTTTTCAAAGGGCTTCTGGTACTTCTGGGGCAGTTCAGACGGGAGAAAATGGGTATCAATATGCAGAATAGCAGATAGGAGGGACCCAAAGCAATCTGAGCTTGAAAAACTCTGTATTTGGCTTGATGGGCTCCAGATGGCATCAAGGGAGACACTCTGATCGACATTGGCACCGGCCCAACCATTCACCAGTTTCTCTCCGCATGCGAATCCTTCCGGGAGATCATAGCCACCGATTACACTGACCAGAACCGGGAGGAGGTGCAGCGATGGCTGAGGAAGGAGCCGGGGGCTTTCGACTGGAGCCCCATCGTGAAATATGTCTGTGAGCTGGAGGGAGACAGGTAGGTAGAGGAAGAACGCAGCTTTTGCTTTGAAAGTCTTTAAGATAAATTAATGAAATAATCTAAATGAATTAGATTAATTTAGCCTTAGACAAAGAGCGAAATCCATGCTCTTCTTTATTTTTGGCTAATCTGTCCATGCAGCAGGAGAGATTTTGCAACCAGGTGTTTAACAGGAGAATAACCGTGCACACTGAAGAACCAAAGGGGACTCTCTTTCAGAGACCATGGCTGCCTGCTGCTGAGATAGATGTGCCCATTGTGGTAGTGAAGCAAATTGGCAATGTTCACTGTCTCTCCTGGGCAAATGGGAAGTGGAGAATCAATGGGTCAGTCTCTGTTTGAAGTCTTCTGCAGTGCTTCAGAAGGACCAGCAAGGTCATCTCCTCAATGGTCCATGTCTTCTTTGGGTCCAGGGTCCAGGGTTCCTTGTGTTGGTTGGGAAAATTTTGGCATCTGAAGCTGATAGATCTTAGGAGCTGCCAAGGCTGAGGAATACTGCCCTTGGCTTTTGCAGGCTGATACTTGAATCTAGGCAAGAAGGAGATTTTCTAGAGAGAAGGGCTTGCCTGTTCTTGAAGGACAGCAGACCTGGGAGACCTGACCTATCTCCATGCATAAAAAGAAGGGCACTCCAGAGAGACCAAGTTTGGAGGTAGGCAGGTCATATTCTTCCTCTCTTTTCCCCCCAGGGAAAAATGGCCAGAAAAGGAAGAGAAAGTCCGAAAAGTCATCAAGCAGTACCTGAAATGCGATGTGACCCAACCCAACCCTTTGGCCCCACTGGTTCTTCCTCCTGCAGATTGTTTGCTCTCCACCCTGTGCTTCGATGGGGCTTGCAAGGACATGCCCACCTACCGATCGGCCTTCAGGAATATCAGTTCCCTCCTGAAACCAGGAGGACACCTCCTGTTTTGTTCAACTCTTGAGGAGCATTACTACATGGTTGGCCAATGCAAGTTCTCAGCCCTCTACCTGGAGAAGGAGGTGGTAGAAGAAACAGTGAGACAGGCTGGCTTTGTCATCAAGTGGATTGAGGAGACCAGGATGAACATTGCCCCTTCTCTATGTGATGGGAAGAAGCTGTGCATCCTTCTTGCCCAGAAATGTAGCCCATGAAAATCAGCAGTTGCCAACATAACACTGAGGCTTTCCCAGTTATTGAAATGAATCTATTACACCAGTTAGGGAAAGCACACACCACGTGGCTTCTCTGCTCTTCTCCATGCCTTTGGTTGTAGGCATGCAATAAAATGACACCTTCCCTCTGTGTTTGCGTGTTGGTTTCTGCTTTCCTTGTGTTGTGTCTCTCTGTTTTCTATGCACATGGATTCTCTGTGCATGTGTTGCCCTGGGCTGCCCTCAGCCTAGACGTGGTATTCAGCCGGTTCTGACCAGTTCTTGAGAAGCAGTAGCCCTGCACAGGAGAACGGAGCTGGAAAGCAGGTTAGTGGGGTGGGCAGGGAATGGGGATTTTGCAGTAAACGTCCCTTGCCACGCCCACCAAGCCACGCCCACAGAACTAGTAGTAAAAAAAAATTGTTGAATCCCACCACTGCCTCAACCCTGCCGTTTTTGAGATGGCACTCCATTCTTCCTGGCTACCCTGCCACTAGCTGAGGGGTGAATTTCACTTCAATCAGATCAGGTAATATTAGATTTTGCATTCTCACATCAGGGGCAAATTCTGAGACCTGAAGTCCACTCTTCTTGAAGTTGCCAGGGTTGAGAAAGGTTCATCTACCTGTCCTGGACTGAAATGCTGGAGAGCAATCAAGCAGAAGCTGAAATAGATGCTTCTCTCTAGTTGCTATAATTAGCAGCTCTGTTGGCTCCATGCTGCAGCCTGCAACACCGGCCTTTGTTGAGAAACCAAATCCATAAGAGAAACCAGGGGGTGGAGCTACCAAGATAAAAATATGATAAAGCTCAGAACTTGAGACAAGCAACCAGCCAAAGAATTTCTGGGGTGATGGAGGAGACTTTCACAGAAGGAGAGTTCTATAACGAGAATTTTCTTCCCAAAGATTATCTGGAAAGCTATTATAAAGTTAACTTGGATGATGATGATGACCAGGTTTTAATCTCATTCCTGAAAGGGGCCCACAGGGCATTCACCCTAGGTAAGTACTGACTTTCTCAATTTTAACCCCAAGGTGAGGGAGGCTTCTTTTCCTTTTCTTTTTTTTCATAAAAAAATTATTTTTTAAGAGAAACATATACAGACAAAACAAAAAAACATAAAACCATCTTCCAGTTATACACATGCAGTGTGTCAGTTGGTTCTTTTGTGCTATCTTTTCATAGTCCTTACTCACAGGTTGTATAGGTTCTCACATTGTCAGTCTAACATATGCTTATATATTTATCAGTTATTAATCATCCATTTGATTAAACTATTATTCCATCATTTTATATGAGATATTCTAGATTTTATTATACATTTACATTATATTATGCATTCATCCAATGGTTATATATTTTTGTATTATGTTCTATATCAATCTATTAGTCTTCTATTATAAAATTTCCTAGTCTATTTCATTACCATGTCTTTTTATCTAACCATTGATAAAATAAGTCCCATATCATATAAAATTGTTTATCTTCTTGTTCTCTAATTTCAAATGTCAATTTACTCATTTCAACACAGTCCATAATTTTCTGAATAACTTCCTCTTGCATAGGTATTTTTTTTCATTTTTCCAATTCTTAGCAAATACAATTCTAGCCACTGTGAAAACATTTACAATCAAATATTTCAATTCTTTATTGTATATTTCCGGTATAATTCCCAATAAAAATATCTCTGGTTTAAAGTCTATGTGTTGTTTTATCATGTGAGGGATGCTTCTTGATCAGAGATGGTTAGGAGAAGCCAAGAGACACAACGCAAGCTCAGTTGTTCATATTCATGCTGGGAAATATTGCATCCAGTTTTGGTCACCATGATATAAAATAGGTGTTGGGATTCTAGAAAGAGAGCATAGAAGAGCAGCAAAGATGATTGAGGGTTGGAGGCTAAAACATATGACGAATGGTTGCAGGAATTGGGTAGGTCTAATGTAGTGACAAGGAAGGCTAGAAGTGACATGATAGAAGTATTCCAATAGGTGAGGGGCCACCACAAGGAATAAGGGTCAGGCTATTTTCCACTGTACCGAAAAGCAGAGCAAGAAACAATGGATGGGAATTAATCAAGGAGAGACGCAACCGGGAATCAAGGAGGAATTCCCTAGCAGTTCATCAGTGGAACAGCTTGCCTTCAGAAGTTATCAGTGCTCCATCACTGGAGGTTTTTAGGAAGAGATTGGTCAGCCATTGATCCAGAATGATATAGGGGGATGAGAAGACCAGCAAGATGTTTCCAAATCTTTTATTCTGTTATATTCACAATTCTGCTGGTTATAACTTGCACCATTTAGATGTTCTCTTCAGGGTAGAAACAACTATCAGGTGGAAATAGCTTACAACGGGCAGATGCCAAAACATGACTTGACCTTTTATGGAATGGAACAGAACAGAAGAGAACAGAATTCTTTATTGGTTAAGTGTAATTGGACACACAAAGAATTGGTCCCTGGTGCATAAGCTCTCAGTGTATATATAAAAAACAAGATAATGGGTCATATATCATAGATTGTAGTTACAATCATTAATCATAAGATACAACAAGTGATAAATCATAGATACCAGTAGGAGAAGGTATTAGGGAAGATGAGAAAGATGAGAAGAAGAAAATCAATACAGCCTACAACATGGGTAAATATCTTTAGGCCTAAGGCAGTATCGTAGAAATTAAGCATTCAGCAGAGTGACGGCACAGGGGCAAAAACTATCTTGGGGTCTATTGTTTTGGGGTGCAATGCCCTATAGCAGCGTCCAGATTGGAGACGTCGAAATAGTTTACAGACTGATGTGGAAATGACACCCAAGCAATTGGCTTGTGGACAAAAGTTTTGCCTGTGTGTACTTCTTCTTGAGGAATGAGCAAATGATTGGGTTGGGAACAGATTCATGGGAATGCTGAGAAGGAAAGGGGTTGCCAGGTGATCAGGGGGCTCCCAGGGGGCTTTTCAAAGGGCTTCTGGTGCTTTTGGGGCAGTTCAGACGGGGGAAAATGGGTATCAATATGCAGAATAGCAGATAGGAGGGACCCAAAGCAAACTGAGCTTGAAAAACTCTGTATTTGGCTTGATGGGCTCCAGATGGCATCAAGGGAGACACTCTGATCGACATTGGCACCGGCCCAACCATCCACCAGTTTCTCTCCGCATGCGAATCCTTCCGGGAGATCATAGCCACCGATTACACTGACCAGAACCGGGAGGAGGTGCAGCGATGGCTGAGGAAGGAGCCGGGGGCTTTCGACTGGACCCCCATCGTGAAATATGTCTGTGAGCTGGAGGGAGACAGGTAGGTAGAGGAAGAACGCAGCTTTTGCTTTGAAAGTCTTTAAGATAAATTAATGAAATAATCTAAATGAATTAGATTAATTTAGCCTTAGACAAAGAGCGAAATCCACGCTCTTCTTTATTTTTGGCTAATCTGTCCATGCAGCAGGAGAGATTTTGCAACCAGGAGTTTAACAGGAGAATAACCGTGCACACTGAAGAACCAAAGGGGACTCTCTTTCAGAGACCATGGCCGCCTGCTGCTGAGATAGATGTGCCCATTGTGGGAGTGAAGCAAATTGGCAATGTTCACTGTCTCTCCAGGGCAAATGGGAAGTGGAGAATCAATGGCTCAGTCTCTGTTTGAAGTCTTCTGCAGTGCTTCAGAAGGACCAGCAAGGTCATCTCCTACTCAATGGTCCATGCCTTCTTTGGGTCCCGGTGGTTCTTCTTCTCCTGCCAGTTGCTCCTGGAGAAAGGCAGTGGGAATCCATGTGCTGCTCAGGAGGGAATTCACTGAACACACACATTGACCATTTCCATAGCAACCCTAGGATGCCAGACAGGAGACTTCATTATGGAGAGTCTGCCATCACCTTTTTCCATTCTCACCCTAAATCATGGAATTTTGGTGATGACATAGTCACACAGGGCTCATTATTAATGTATTGAAATAATTTATAGGGTCTTCTCCACCTGTGAAGTAGGGGATGCCAAGACAAAGAGATTGGTGACCACCAACTCTAATCCAGGGTTCCTTGTGCTGGTTGGGAAATTTGGGGACCTGAAGCCGATATATCTTAAGAGCTGCCAAGGTTGAGGAATCCTGCCCTTGGCTTTTGCAGGCTGATACTTGAATCTAGGCAAGAAGGAGATTTTCTAGAGAGAAGGGCTTGCCTGTTCTTGAAGGACAGCAGACCTGGGAGACCTGACCTATCTCCATGCATAAAAAGAAGGGCAACTCCAGAGTGACCAAGTTTGGAGGTAGGTAGATCATATTCTTCCTCTCTTTTTCCCCAGGGAAAAATGGCCAGAGAAAGAAGAGAAAGTCCGAAGAGCTGTCAAGCGGTATCTGAAATGCGATGTGACCCAACCCAACCCTTTGGCCCCACTGATTCTTCCTCCTGCAGATTGTTTGCTCTCCACCCTGTGCTTTGATGGGGCTTGCAAGGACATCCCCACCTACCGATCGGCCTTCAGGAACATCAGTT
The DNA here is from genome assembly GCA_023653725.1 of Bungarus multicinctus. Lineage (NCBI taxonomy): Eukaryota > Metazoa > Chordata > Lepidosauria > Squamata > Elapidae > Bungarus > Bungarus multicinctus. The sequence goes on from CM042837.1 coordinate 26,141,668, forward strand.
CCCTTCTGAAACCAGGGGGCTACCTTCTCTTCCATTCAACGATTGAGGAGCATTACTACATGGTGGGCCAACACAAATTCTCCACCCTGTACCTGGAGAAGGAGGTGGTAGAAGAGGCAGTGAGACAGGCTGGCTTTGTCATCAAGTGGATTGAGGAGATCAGGGTGAACATCCCCCCTTCTCTAGCTGATGGGAAGAAGCTGTGCATCTTTCTTGCCCAGAAATGTAGCCCATGAAAATCAGGCAGTTGTCACCATAACACGCAGAGGTTACCCCAGCTATTGTAATGAACCTGTTATATCAGTTAGGGAAAGCACACACCACGTGGCTTCTCTGCTCTTCTCCATGACTTTCCTTGTAGGCATGGAATAAAGTGACATCTTCCCTTTGTGTTTTCATGTTGGTTTCTGCTTTCCTTGTGTTGTGTCTCTCTGTTTTCTATGTACATGGATTCTCTGTGCACATTTTGCCTTGGGCTGCCCTCAGCCTTGCCCTTTCTGAGATGGCACTCTGTTCTTCCTTGCTACCTTGCTTCTGGCTGAGGGGCGAATCCTCAGTGCCTCTGGCAGCTGCTCTTCTGCCAGTCAGAGCTTCCCATCCCTCTCTCTCTGCTTCCCCAATGAGCAGCAAGGTGGAGCCAGTTCAAACCCAAGGGGCTACCTCTGGTGGCTGGGAGGTCAGGGAGCAGCTTCCTTCAGCCCCCTTGATCTTATCCCTTTCTTATCTGTTCAGTTTTCCACTTCTAAATGTCCTCCCACCCACATCTGGATCTTGAGGAGTTGGGTAAAACGTATTGCAGGTACTTTGTCAGAGTTTGTCTGGTTGTGGAGTCTTTCCAGGATACAGGGGAGGCTGATTTGGAAAGCAGCTGCATACCAGAGCTGTTTTAAGCTGGTGAACCAATCCCTTGCTCCACTTTGATAGTAGGTCTCTTTGGGACAGGTCAGGCTGCCCACAAAATCGTGGCACAAGTGAGGACAAGGAACCACAGCTGGCAAAGTGGCAGAAGGTAGCACTTGTGCCCAGAAGAGGCGCCTGGTCGGCAAGCACTTTGGTGAGCATGGAAGAAAAACAATGGGTTGGTACAGAGCTGATCTGTCTGGGCATATCTGAGCAGCTACGCACTTTGCTCCTCACATAAAGATTTGCTTCTGCATGTTAGTAGCATTCCTGAATGGACTTAGCAGCTCATTCTTAGTAGAGGTTCTGAAGGCACATCCAAAAGTCACCTCCATGCCTTCAGGGCCCGAAAGAGTCTTCTGCAAAATGGTGTCTTCAGAATGTGGGAAGGGTGGCATCCTGTGCACTATTTGAAGGATCAGGTTGGGAAGAAGAGGTCTGAATCTCTCTTGAGGCTAAATGGGAGAGATGAACCTGCAGAAGTTTGCCTTCCATTTGTTTGCTAGAGGCTCATTGGGGTCATTCAGCTTTCTTGATGCAACTTTAGGGACTATATGAGCCAGTATAAGGAAATCAAGAAAGAGATGATCAACACTGCCAAGTTCGTGCCCTGCCATTATTGTGCTTCTAGCAGGAAGAAGACATGGAGTGGGCGGGTGGTAGAAGTGGTCACAGAAGAAGAAGCACCACTATCACAAGATCCATTTTTGCTGGATTTCCCTTAACTGGGACACAAGAGATGGTTTAATGCCCTTGGAACCCAAAATGTTTCCGAGAACAGAGAAGGCATTCAGGAGAACAGAGGACATTCTTCAGATTTTTCAGGGAAAAATTCCACCCAGAATTTGTCCTATTTGATCAGTTTAGAGTGTTGGCTTTGAAGAACAGTTCAAACAGGGTCAGGGCAGCCCAGGACACGAACTATTTTGGCTCGGGAGTGTATCTCTAAGGATCAGTTAATATCGGACTTTAAGTTCTAATTGTGGAGGGGTGGGGGGGAATTCCTGGAGTTGAAATCTGCTCCTCTTAAAGTTGCCAAGGTTGAGAAATGCTGCCCTACTTGTAACGGGCTCAGCTCCAGGAGACTAATAAACCAGGAGGCGAAATAGATGCTACTCCCCAGCTGCTATCAATAGCAACCCTTTGGACCCAACAAGGGGGAAGTAAGGGATGAATAGATTAGAGCAAAAGCTAGGAGGGGAGCTGGGCATTTAGGAAACAGAGTTGGAATTCAGAAATGAAAGGGAAAAGAGGTTGTCCCAAAGGGGTGTTGGACTCTGGAGTTGAACTGAAGCCCTGATGAAACAGGTACTTGGCAAGAGAAAGAGCTTAAAGGGGGAAATAAGAGAACGAGAGAAGTGCATGGTGTCTTTCATTGTGTGTGTATGTGTGTCCGTCTCTCTGTGTCACTCTCTGCAAAGGAGAGAAAGGAAGATGGCTGGAGATAACTCCAAAAAACACAAGGCTGGATTGCATTGTAAAATTATAATGCTACTTCCCAGTGCAGGAATTAGGAGGAAAAACAAAAGACAGAAGCCTTTTCTTGAAGATAAAACCTTCAAGCCTCACCAAGTGCCCTTCCACCTCCTCCTCTGTCTCACAGAGGAGCAACACAACTGCCAGAAAAGCTGACGCAGTCCTAGGCTGCACCAAGAGAAGCACAGCTTCAAGACAAGAAGTGAAAGTACCGCTTTATACCGCACTGGGATTCTGCACCGAGCTTTGATCACCACAATTCAAAAACGACGTGGAGGCTCTGCAAAGTGTGTAGAGTAGAGCAACAAAGGTGATAAAGGGTGTGGAGGCTAAATCGTATGATGAACGGTGGAGGGAGCGAGATATGTCTAGCCCAGAGGTCTCCAAACTTGGCAACTGTAAGACTTGTGGACTTCAACTTCCAGAATTCTCCAGAATTCTCATAGCTGGCTGGAGAATTCTGAGAGTTGAAGTCCACAAGTCTTACAGTTGCCAAGTTTGGAGACCTCTGGGCTAGCCTATTGAACAGAAGGATTAGGGAAGATAGCTGACTTCCAATACTGAACACAGAATACAGAAGAATAAAATCAGAAGGGACTTTGGAGGTCTTCTAGACCCACACCCTGCTCAAGCAGGAGACCCTACACGTTTTCAGAAAAATGGCTGTCCAATCTCTTCCAGAAAACCTTCAGTGATGGAGCACTTGCAACTTATGAAAGCAAATTGTTCCACTGATCCATTATTTTCACTGTCATGAAATTTCTCCTTAGTTCTAGGATGGTTCTCTCCTTGATTAGTTTCTATCTATTGCTTCTTGCCTGGATTTCTGGTGCTTTGGAGAATTGATTGACCCCACTCCACTCTGTGACAGCCCCTCAAACATTGGAAGACTCTTATCATGTCATCCTTAGTCCTTCTCTTCATTACAGACATATCCAATCACCACTCTTTATATGTTTTAGCCTCCAGTCCCCTAAGCATCTTGGTTCTCTTCTCTGGACTCTTTCTAAAGTCTCAGCAACTCTTTTGTATTGTGGTGACCAAAACTGGTTGTGGTATTCCAAGCATGGCCTTACCAAACTACTACTTCAAGTGGTACTTGAGGGGTTGTCACAAAGAGGGGATTGACTTATTCTCTAGGGCACCAGAGATCAGGACAAGAAGTAATGGGTGGAAGCTTGTCAAAGAGACATACAACCTAGAAATAAGGAGAAATTTCTGACAGTGAGAACAATCAGTCAATGAAATAGCTTGCCTTCTTGGGTTGTGAGTGCTCCAACACTGGAGGGTTTCAAAAATAAACTGGCTGGCCATTTGATTGGGATGGAATAGGACTCATGCCTTGAGCAGGTGGTGGGACTAGAAGATCTTTGAGGTCCCTTCCAGCCCTATGATTCTGGGCCAGAGGTAGGGCAGTAAGAAAGGGGAGGTGGAGCCTGATGGTTTGGCTATCTGGCCCTGAAGGCACCCTTCTCTGGCCTGCCTCTCCTCTTTCTCTGGCTCTTCCACAATAAAATCCACCCCTTCCTTTCCCCCTTCCTTTCTTTGGCCCAGGGGGAAGGGAACTTCTTGTGCCTCTTTTCCAAGGGAGAACATCTGATTATGTAAAATGGACAGGTCAGATTCTTGCTTAAATCAGGAAATGGGCAAAATGCTTGTGCTGTGAGATGCAACAACAGTGTGTTTTGTTGAGGAATGTATATTTAAGGGAAATCAAGAGGTGGAGCCAGCAAAGACCAAAGTATAATAATCCTCAGAGCGTGAAAGGAACAACCAGAAGTAGTTAAGAGTGTTTCTGGAATGATGGAAGTGCCTTATACAGGGAAAGATTTCTACATTGAGCATTTCGATCCCAGAGACCATCTGGAAAAGTACTACAAAGTTAGCCTTGCGGATGATGGACTGGGTCAGTTTGTAACCTTCTTCCTGAAAGGGGCCCACAGGGCCTTCACCCTAGGTAAGTGTTGACTTTCCCAACTTTAACCTCAAGGTGGGGGACGCTTGTTGATCAGAAATGGTCAGGAGGAGCCAAGAGGCAGATCTCAAAGTCATGCTTTGGTCTTCATAATTCTGCGGATTGTAACCTGCCCCACTTAGACGTCCTCTTCAGGGTACAAACAGACAAGGAATGAAAGTCGCTTTCACAAGGCAGATGCCAAAATGGTCACAAATAAAATGGTCCAACCCTGTGATTCTATGTTCTTTTACTTGAACTTTCTGCAGATTGATCTGGAAATGAAACACAAGAAAGAAGTTCCCCCAATCTCTTTCACATTTATTTCTTCTTGAGATAGGGGAGAAAAGGTGGGTTGGGAAAAGGTTCTTGGGAATGCTAAGAAGGAATTGCTAGATGGTAAGGTGGTCTACAGGATGGACTTTGAAGGGCCTCTGGTTCTTCTGAGGCAGCGTAGATGGGGAAACCATACAGGGTCCTGCAGCAGATACAAAAGACCCAAAGCAAACTCAGTTTGAAAAACTCTCTGGTTGGCTTGATGGGCTCCAGATGGCATCAAGGGAGACACCCTCATCGACATTGGCAGTGGCGCATCCATCCACCAGTTCCTCTCCGCATGCGAGTCCTTCCGGGAGATCATAGCCACCGATTACGCTGACCAGAACCAGGAGGAGATGCAGCGATGGCTGAAGAAGGAGCCGGGGGCTTTCGACTGGACTCCCATCGTAAAATACGTCTGTGAGTTGGAGGGAGACAGGTAGGTAGAGGAAGAATGTAGCCTTTGCTTTCATACCTTTCAAGACTAAGATTAATTTAAACTGAATTAAAGAAGGCAAGCAGATCCTTTTCCTTCAACTTTGACTTATCTGTCCATGTATGAAAATGCAGCAGCAGAGATTTTGCAATCAGGAGCTTTACAGGAGAGTAATTGTGCAGACCAGAAGAGTCCACACCGAAGGAGGAAAGGGAACTCACTCTCTTTCAGAAAGCTTTGCTAGCTGCCCATTGTGCCCATTGTGCTTGAAAAGCAAAGTGGCAACAAATCCAGTTTCTTCTGAGCTGATGGGAAGGGCTGGACCAGTTGTTCCAGACTTGGTCTCTGTTTCAATTCTTCTGCAGGGCTTCAGAAGGATCTGCAGGGTCATCTCCTCCTCAGTGGTCCATGTCTTCTTTGGGCCTCCTTTCCCAAGCTCTCTCTCCTGGAGGGACTTCTATCTTAGTAGAGTTTCCATCTCTGTATCTTCTTTCGTTGGACTTAGAAAGATGATTATTCTGAGACAGGAAGTCCACACAGTTGAGAGTTGCCAAGGTTGAGACACACTCTTCTAGACCTTCCAGGTCCCAGGGTGATATTTGAACCCAGGTAAGAAGGAATTTGTGCAGAGAGAAGGACTTTCCTGTGCTGGTCAGGAAATTTTGGGATCTGAAGCCCGTATGTTTTAGGAGTTGCCAAGACTGAGGAATCCTGCCCTTGGCTTTGGCAGACTGATACTTGAACCTTGGCAAGAAGGATATTTCTAGAGAGAAGGGCTTTCCGGTTCTTGAAGGACAGCAGACCTGGGAGACCTGACCTATCTCCATGCATAAAAAGAAGGGCAACTCCAGAGTGACCAATGTTTGGAAGTAGGCAAGTCACATTCTTCCTCTCTTTTCCCCCCAGGGAGAAATGGCCAGAGAAGGAAGAGAAAGTCCGGAGAACCATCAAGCGGTACCTGAAATGTGATGTGACTCAACCCAACCCTTTGGCCCCACTGGTTCTGCCTCCTGCAGATTGCCTGCTCTCCACTCTGTGCTTTGATGGGGCTTGCAAAGATATCCCCACCTACCAATCAGCTTTCAGGAACATCAGTTCCCTCCTGAAACCAGGGGGCACCTCCTATTTTATTCAACCCTTGAAGGGCACTACTACACGGTGGGCCAACATAGATTCTCTAACATTTACCTGGAGAAGGAGATGGTAGAAGAGGCAGTGAGACAGGCTGGCTTTGTCATTAAGTGGATTGAAGAGACCAGGATCAAGTGCCCCCCATCCAAAGCAGATGGGAAGGGGCGCTGCATCCTTCTTGCCCAGAAATGCAGTCCATGAAAATTAGTCTGTTACACCCAGACTTCTCCAACCATTGTTATGATTTTGTTACATAAGTTAAGGAAAACACATATCACATACCTCCTGGGATCTTTCCCATGCCTTTCCTAGAAAGCGCATAGGAAGTGGTGCACAGGAAATGACTCTGTGTGTAATAAAGTAGTGTCTTGCCTCTGTGTTTGTGTGTTGGTTTGTGCTTTCTTTGTATTGTGTCTCTCTGTTTTCTATGTACGTGGAGTCTCTCTGTATGTGTTGCCCTGGGCTGTCCTTGGCCCTGCCCATTTTGAGGCTGCCCTCCTCAGCTATCACCCAGTGGCCAAGGGGTGACCCCCTCTGTGGCTTCTCTCCTCCAAATCAGAGCCACCCATCCCTCCCTCTCTGCTGCCCCAAGTGACTGGCAATGCTGAGCCACTTCAAAAGCAGAGTCAGCTCAGCCACGGGGCCACCACCGGCCACTGGGAGAGGAGAAGACAGCCTCCTTCAGCCCCTTTGGTCTTACCCACTTTGCCTCTGCCCAGTGCCCCGCCCCTAAATGTCCCCCACCCACATCTGGCTCTCTCAGCATTGGGGAACACATATTGCTCTCTGGTTCTTTGGCCAGGCAGGGCCAGCTGTGTTTCCAGCTGAGAGTACCTGCCAGACTTTGTCTGCAGGACACGGAGGGGGGGGGGCTGTTTTGCAAAGCAGCTGCATGCCAGAGCTGGTTTAGGCTGATGAACCAATCCCCTCCTCCACCTTGATAAGTCCTATGCCCCTCTTGGCACGGCTCAGGCTGCCCAGAATGCTGCAATCTGCAGAAGCAGAAATTATGGAGGAAGTCAGGATGAGGAACCGCAGCTGCAAAGAGACAGGACAAGGCAGGGGTCTTCCTGCCCTCGTGCCCAGAAGCGACGGCTGGTGGGCGAGCACTTTGGTGCCAAAGGAGAAAAATGATGGGTTAGTGCAGAGCTGAGCTGCCTTGACAATCAGTGTCTGCCAAGCTGATTTTGTGCCCCATCGGACGAGTGGGGCAGCAGGCGTTTCTTTGGTGCCAAAGTTGCATGCTCTTCCTGGGCACAAACGCTTCTTCTGAACCCCAGGCAGCCCCAGGTTCCGCTGGGAATTTCAGCTGGTTTTTACGACTCTGGAAGTTGCTTTGGTTCCTTGGCTCAAAGCTCAAAGATGGGTAGACTTCAATTCCTGGAATCCCCCTTTGAAAATAAGCTATAAAAATAATTGATTTATTCCCAGGGAACTGAGAAATGCTCTTTTTCTAGGAGTTCCTCATTTCAGCTCCCCCGGAGGCCCCTTTGGCATGGCATCCAGACTTGCAACCCCAAATGCCCCCGAATGTGTTTCTCTCTGCTCTGCAGCCTTCCAGGTCTCTCACTGGACCCAGACAGGATGCCACAGCCAGGAGACACTGAAGGCATTCTGCTGCCCACTGCAAAGCTACATTCCAGGGAACCTGGCCCCTTGCGTTGGCATCCGGTCCCAAAATAGAAAGGCTGTTACTTTCCCTGGTCCTACGTGCCAAGGAAGAGTTGGGCAGGCGTGGAATTGGCTTTCATCTCCCATGAGGCGTCGGAGGGAACCTGACTGTCGACACACCACCCTGGGCCAGGAGACAGGAGACAGGGTGATTCGCTGGAGCAGTGGGGCAGCCGGCTGCAACACAAGAAAAGCATCAAGCCCAGAACAGGTGTTTTCTGCCCCAGAAGTAGGACGGTCAGAAAAGGGAAGCAGACTTGGCTTTTTGGACATCTGGCCCTGAAGGCTCTTCTCTGGCCTGCCTCTTCTACTTCTCCTAACTCCTGACAAGAGGACCCAGCACTCCTTCCTATCCCTCTTTCTTTCTTTCTTTCTTTCTTTCTTTCTTTCTTTCTTTCTTTCTTTCTTTCTTTCTTTCTTTCTTTCTTTCTTTCTTTCTTTCTTTCTTTCTTTCTTTCTTTCTTTCTTTCTTTCTTTCTTTCCCCAGAGAGGGATGGGGTCTTCTGAGGTCTCTGTTCCAAGAGAGAATATCAGGTTGCATGACAGTAGGAGGCCCAAGGTCCCGTCTAGTGTTATGATTCTATGTTCTGTTGTCCCAAAAACAGACCAGCTTGGTGCAATCAGAGCCAGACACGAGTGATGGACTTTTGCAAAACTTTAACTGAAGCTCTTCAGCAAAAGGGTCCCAGCTGCTAAAGGAACTGAGACCTTGAATAACAACAAAGCACGGACTTTTATACAATTGAATACCAGAAATAGGAGTGTAAAAATGTCACAAAGCAACGACCTTTTATGGAGTTGTGCTATGCTTTAGTCTATGTGTCCTTTGCCCTTGCTTGCAGTTTCTGCGATTGATCCATATTTGGTTATTCTACCTCTGTTGCCAAACCTCCTGACTTCCCATTCAGATTTTGGGTAGGTCGTATGCAATTTGCTCAATTTCCAATTGACACATAGTGCAACCACACATTCTTCTAATTTATCATCCTTCCCGGGGCTGGGGGTGTGTTATTCCTTATTGGGGATCCACCAATCCTATGCTTCCTTTTCAAAGGAGAACATCTTGTTTTGTTAGATTAGGTCAGATGAGGCCCGGGCTTCAAATTATTGGCAAGATACTCACACTGCAATGTGCAAAGGTGAGCTTTGTTGAGAAAGCAATCTGTAAGGGACATAAGGAGGTGGAGCCAGCAAAGGCCAAAATATAATAATCCTTAGTTCAGGAGAGGAGAAACCAGCAGTTGGTAAAAGTATTTTTGGGATGATGGAAGAGTCTTGTACAGGGAAAGATTTCTACATTGAGCATTTCGATCCCAGAGACCATCTGGAAAAGTACTACAAAGTTAGCCTTGTGCATGATGGACTGGGTCAGTTTGTAACCTTCTTCCTGAAAGGGGCCCACAGGGCCTTCACCCTAGGTAAGTGTTGGCTTTCCCAACTTTAACCTCAAGTTGAGGGACCCTTGTTGATCTGAGATGGTCAGGAGGAGCCAAGAGGCAGATCCCAAAGTCATGCTTTCGTCTTCATAATTCTGCGGATTGTAACCTGCCGCACTTAGATGTCCTCTTCAGGGTACAAACAGCCAAGGAATGAAAGTCGCTTTCACAAGGCAGATGCCAAAATGGTCACAAACATCCTTTCCAACCAGTGGTATGATTTAAAATTTTTAGTACCGGTTCTGTGTGTGTGGCTTGGTGGGCGTGGCCATGTGATTTGTTGGGCGTGGCTTTTTTTTTTTTTTTTGCTTTTTTGCAGCCACCTCCCTCCCCATTTTGGGGGGCCTTCTGGGCCTCAGAGGAGCCTCTGGGGAGGGCATTTTTGCTCCCATAAGGCTCCTCTGAGGCTCAGGAAGGCAAAAAATGGAGGGGGTGTGTGAGCCATTTTTTGCCTTCCGGGGCCTCAGCAAGGAGAATCCTGCACAGCTGATCTACGTACAGCTAGCTGTCGGGAGGGAAAAAAAGAAAGAAATACCTTAGGCGAACCTCAGGTGGGCAGGGTGACCGAGCATTGGGTGGGAGGGCGACCAGGTTGCGGGCACGGCCATCCAGAACGTACTACTGGCTTGACAACCAACGCCAAATCCTTGCTACCGGTATGCCCAATCTGGTGTGAACTGGCTGAATACCACCACTGCTTCCAACCCTGTTATTCTATTTTCTATTACTTGACCTTTTCATTGCTAGAGTGATCTAGAAATGAAACCCAAGGAAGAGGTTCCCCCAATCTCTTTCACATTTATTTCTTCTTGAGATAAGAGAGAAAAGGTGGGTTGGGAAAAGGTTCATGGGAATGCTAAGAAGGAATTGCTAGATGGTAAGGTGGTCTACAGGATGGACTTTGAAGGGCCTCTGGTTCTTCTGAGGCAGCGTAGATGGGGAAACCATACAGGGTCCTGCAGCAGATACAAAAGACCCAAAGCAAACTCAGTTTGAAAAACTCTCTGGTTGGCTTGATGGGCTCCAGATGGCATCAAGGGAGACACCCTCATCGACATTGGCAGTGGCGCATCCATCCACCAGTTCCTCTCTGCATGCGAGTCCTTCCGGGAGATCATAGCCACCGATTACGCTGACCAGAACCAGGAGGAGATGCAGCGATGGCTGAAGAAGGAGCCGGGGGCTTTCGACTGGACTCCCATCGTAAAATACGTCTGTGAGTTGGAGGGAGACAGGTAGGTAAAGGAAGAATGTAGCCTTTGCTTTCATACCTTTCAAGACTAAGATTAATTTATACTGAATTAAAGAAGGCAAGCAGATCCTTTTCCTTCAACTTTGACTTATTTGTCCATGTATGAAAATGCAGCAGGAGAGATTTTGCAATCAGGAGCTTTACAGGAGAGTAATTGTGCAGACCAGAAGAGTCCACACTGAAGGAGGAAAGGGAATTCACTTTCTTTCAGAAAGTGGCAAAGCAAAGCAAAGTGGCAACAAATCCAGTTTCTTCTGAGCTGATGGGAAGGGCTGGACCAGTTGTTCCAGACTTGGTCTCTGTTTCAATTCTTCTGCAGGGCTTCAGAAGGATCTGCAGGGTCATCTCCTCCTCAGTGGTCCATGTCTTCTTTGGGCCTCCCTTCCCAAGCTCTCTCTCCTGGAGGGACTTCTATCTTAGTAGAGTTTCCATCTCTGTATCTTCTTTCGTTGGACTTAGAAAGATGATTATTCTGAGAGAGGAAGTCCAGACAGTTGAGAGTTGCCAAGGTTGAGACACACTCTTCTAGACCTTCCAGGTCCCAGGGTGATATTTGAACCCAGGTAAGAAGGAATTTGTGCAGAGAGAAGGACTTTCCTGTGCTGGTCAGGAAATTTTGGGATCTGAAGCCCGTATGTCTTAGGAGTTGCCAAGACTGAGGGATCCTGCCCTTGGCTTTTGGTGACTGCCATAGAAGCTACATATCTGTAGCTTTCCATGGGGAACACTCAAGACTGGAATTCCTCATGTTGTCAGAGAATTTTGGAAGTTGAAACCCCAAACATCTTAAGAGCTGCCAAGGTGGAGGTGCACTGATATTTGAACCTAGGCAAGAAGGATATTTTCTAGAGAGAAGGGCTTTCCTGTTCTTGAAGGACAGCAGACCCAGGAGAGCTGACTTATCTCCATGCATAAAAAGAAGGGCAACTCCAGAGTGACAAAGGTTTGGAAGCAGGCAAGTCACATTCTTCCTATCTTTCCTCCCAGGGAAAAATGGCCAGAGAAGGAAGAGAAAGTCCGAAGAGCTGTCAAGCGGTATCTGAAATGCGATGTGACCCAACCCAACCCTTTGGCCCCACTGGTTCTTCCTCCTGCAGATTGCCTGCTCTCCACTCTGTGCTTTGATGGGGCTTGCAAGGACATCCACACCTACCAATCAGCTTTCAGGAACATCAGTTCCCTCCTGAAACCAGGGGGGCACCTCCTATTTTATTCAACCCTTGAAGGGCACTACTACACGGTGGGCCAACACCGTTTCTCTATCCTTTACCTAGAAAAAGAGGTGATCCAAGAGGCAGTGAGACAGGCTGGCTTTGTCATTAAATGGATTGAAGAGACAAGGATCAACTCCCCCCCATCCGAGGCGGATGCAAAAGGCCGGTGCATCCTTCTTGCCCAGAAATGCAGTCCATGAAAATTAGTCTGTTACACCAGACTTCTCCAACCATTGTTATGATTTTGTTACACAAGTTAGGGAAAACACATGGCACATGCCTCCTGGGATCCTTCCCATGCCTTTCCTAGAAGGCGCATAGGAAGTGGTGCACAGGAAATGACTCTGTGTGTAATAAAGTAGTGTCTTGCCTCTGTGTTTGTGTGTTGGTTTGTGCTTTCTTTGTATTGTGTCTCTCTGTTTTCTATGTATGTGGAGTCTCTGTGCACGTGTTGCCCTGGGCGGTCCTCAGCCCTGCCTATTCTGAGCAGTGGTAGGATTCAAAACTTGTTACTACCGGTTCTGTGGGCATGGCTTGGTGGGCGTGGTGGGGAAGGCTATGGCAAAATCCTTCCCCTCCCCACCCCATTAGCCTGCTTTCCAGCTCCGTTCTTCTGTGCAGGGCAACCAAAGGATAGCCAGCTGATCAGTTGGGACTCGATGGGAGGTAGAGAAGAATGGGGTTGGCAGGACCAGCCAGTGGTGGTCCTTGCCGGTTCTTCAAACTACTCACAATTTCCACTACCGGTTCTCCAGAACTGCAGAACTGGCTGAATAACATCTCTGATTCAATTGCAGTTTCTGCAATTGATCCATATTTGGTTATTCTACCTCTATTGCCCAGCCTCCTGACTTCCCATTCAGATTTTGGGTTGGTTATATCCCATTTTCTCCATTTCCAATTGACACATTAGGCAACCACATTCTTCTAATTTATCATTCTTCCCGGGGCTGGGGGTATGTTGTTTCTTAGTGGGGGATCCACCAGTCCTATGCCTCCTTTTCAAAGGAGAACATCTTGTTTTGTTAGGTCGAGATACTCAGACTGCAATGTGCAAATGTGAGCTTTGTTGAGAAAGCAATCTATAAGGGACATAAGGAGGTGGAGCCAGCAAAGACCAAAGATATAATAATCCTCAGATCAGGGAAGGAGAAACCAGCAGTTGGTAAAAGTATTTTTGGGATGATGGAAGTGTCTCACACGGGGAAAGATTTTTACACTGAGCATTTTGATCCCAGAGACCATCTGGAAAAGTACTACAAAGTTAGCCTCATGGATGATGGACTGGGTCAGTTTGTAACCTTCTTCCTGAAAGGGGCCCACAGGGCTTTCACCCTAGGTAAGTGTTGGCTTTCCCAACTTTAACCTCAAGGTGAGGGACGCTTGTTGATCTGAGATGGTCAGGAGGAGCCAAGAGGCAGATCTCAAAGTCATGCTTTCGTCTTCATAATTCTGCGGATTGTAACCTGCCGCACTTAGACGTCCTCTTCAGGGTACAAACAGACAAGGAATGAAAGTCGCTTTCACAAGGCAGATGCCAAAATGGTCATAAATAAAATGGTCCAACCCTGTGATTCTATGTTCTTTTATTTGAACTTTTCTGCAGATTGATCTGGAAATGAAACACAAGAAAGAAGTTCCCCCAATCTCTTTCACATTTCTTGAGAGGGGAGAAAAGGTGGGTTGGGAAAAGGTTCTTGGGAATGCTAAGAAGGAATTGCTAGATAGTAAGGTGGTCTACAGGGTGGTCTTTGGAGGGTCTCTGGTTCTTCTGAAGCAGCGTAGATGGGGAAGTCATACAGGGGCATGCAGTTTGAAAAACTCTCTGGTTGGCTTGATGGGCTCCAGATGGCATCAAGGGAGACACCCTCATCGACAATGGCAGTGGCGCATCCATCCACCAGTTCCTCTCCGCATGCGAGTCCTTCCGGGAGATCATAGCCACCGATTACGCTGACCAGAACCAAGAGGAGATGCAGCGATGGCTGAAGAAGGAGCCGGGGGCTTTCGACTGGACTCCCATCGTGAAATACATCTGTGAGCTGGAAGGAGACAGATAGGTAGATTAATTTAAACTGAGTTAAAGAAGGCAACCAGGTCCTTTTCTTTCAACTTTGGCTAATCTGTCCATGTATGAAAATGTTGCAGGAGAGATTTTGCAATCAGGAGTTTTACAGAAGAGTCCACACTGAAGGAGGAAAGGGAATTCACTCTCTTTCAGAAAGCTTTGCTAGCTGCTGCTGAGTTAGATGTGCTCATTGTGCTTGCAAAGCAAAGTGGCAACAAATCCAGTTTCTTCTGAGCTGATGGGAAGGGCTGCAGTCCCCAAACAGAAGCACCCCGTTTGTTGAACCCATTCTCGGTTTTGCAGGCTTCTTTCCACGGCTTTAATTTGGTCGCCTCTTGTGAAGTTTTTGGAGAGTTACCCTGCCGGCCATCAGGCAGATTCCCCTCGACCTGGTCGCTTTCCAAGATTCCTGTTGGCTGGAATGAATCGAAAGGCGGCTGCTTTAGGAAACTCCTGAGGAAGCTCTTGTGCAAGAAGCGGTGCTTCTCAAGCTCAGGGCAAGTAGCTCTTCTTCCAGTCTCTCCAGATGGTTACACAACTCCTGTTCTCCCATGCCACACCAGGGCTGAAGGCTTATGTTGAATATTGCTACTATCCTTTATGTGGCTTCTTGGTGGGTAGTATTTCAGGAGTGGGGCAGTTTTAGTTCCTTTTTTGGGATAATCAATGACCAAAACTGGGGTTAGGGATGCTTAAAATCTTCTGTGGCGGTTTATATCAGGGGTCTCCAACCTTGGTAACTTTAAGCCTGGCAGATTTTAACTCACAGAATTCTGGGAGCTAAAGTCCTCCAGGCTTAAAGTTGTCAAGGTTGGAGACCCCTGATTTATATAATTAAGAAGTGTCAATGATTAAAGTACTAGTTTGGAGAAATATTAATTTTTTTTTGTTCTGGTTTGCTCAAAAGAAAATCATTTTCAGAAAGGGTGTTGCCTTTTTTTAAAATGCAAAACAGCGGGGACTCCCGCAGAGAGGGCGGAAACACGCATTCAAATCGGGCCACCCCTTTCGGGGCGGGGCTTCCTTTTCCGCGCGCTGCTCTGACAGAGCTTTTGACTCTCGTCGCTCGCCGTCCTTCTCCGGCTGTCTGGAAAGTGAAACGTTGTTCTGCGCCCGCGCAGTTCACGCGTTCCGGGAGGGGCGCAGAGGTTCCGCTCTTCTACTTCTTATAGCGCATGCGCCCCGGAGCAAGCGGCCAGCTGAGGCAATGGGGGCGGCGGAGGCGGACCGGACGCTCTTCGTGGGCAACCTCGACCCGCGCGTGACCGAGGAGCTGGTGTTCGAGCTCTTCCACCAGGTACGGAGGCCGGAGTGTGCGGGGGGAGAGTCGCCGGGGATCGGAGGGTCGCCAGGGGTCTCTCCTCCTTCTCTCCTCACGGCCCGCCGCTCAGCTAGGCCGCGAGGGGAGAGAGAGCGCTTCCTCCGAGGCCTCCCCCCCGCACCCTCCGATACCCCTGTGAGGTAGGCCGGCTGGCTGAGGAAGAGCGCTGCTGGAGGGAGGGAGGGAGGGGGGACGCTTTAAGGATGGCGCCTCGTCCGTCGCGCCCCCCCCCCACGCCCAAGGCCGCTGAGGGCATCCTGGGATCCAACCGGGGGGCGGGGCTGGCCCCGGAGATTGTGGAGGGGGCTTCGTGGTGGGAGCAGCTCTGCGCGGGGAGGCCAAATGCAGCGAGAGTCCTGGTGGAAAAGAGCCGTCCGAGGACGGGGGGACGAGAAGGAGTTGGGGGGGCGAAACCTCCCCCATCTTGGATCTCCCCCCTCTGCGCCTTCCAGGCCAGGACTGTGAAGGGGCATAAGAGGCCGGGAGGGGGGGGGAGTCTTCTAACTTGGCAAGTTTAAAGAAACGCCACAATGAGGTCTCATATGATAGGCTTTGCAGGGAGGCTCCTTTCAGCTTCATTGCCCGCATGTTGGGAGTTGACAATAAACGATTGATTGATTGATTGATGAAGAAGAAGAAAAAAAGACTTGTGGACTTCCGCTCCCAGAATCCCTCCACCAGTCATGGCAGCTCAGGAATTCTGGGAGTGGAAGTCCATGAGCCTTAAATAGCACTTAGACACAGACTGATATGTCGCTTTATAGTGCTTTCCAGCCCTCTCTAAGTGGTTTACAGAGCCAGCATATTAAGGCTGCCCACAAACTTGCTTTGGTGATAGTAGAAGAGGTAGGATGAAGGGGCATCCTAATAACTTGCTATTCCGCTTCTGTAATAATTGGCTTTGCTCCTGTAAGAATTAGAATTGCTTCTGCCATTCACTTCTGCCAGGGATCCAATTCCTGTTACCTTGGGGTGGGTTTTTTGTTGTTGTTGTTGTCTTGGTATAACTGGGTGCCTGGAGCAGAATATGTCCTAGTTTGGCAAGGTTTGGCAAATACCTGTGTTGCTAAGCCCCACAGAGCCCCTCCTGTTTCTTGCTGCATGGCCGGCCATGCAGGGCTACAAGGAAGGCCAGGGGCCTAGAACTGGGTACTGAGCTGATGTCTCTGAAGGTATTAAAAGGATGCCATACCTTCCCCCAGGTGGGGCTTCCTCATCTGTCTCCTTTTGTATAGGTTTGGAACGGTCTACCCAGCTCTTTGCTTTGATCAAAATAAACAATTTCTTTCTCAAGCCTCCACCTTAAGTTCTTCTTTTGGGCTTATTGTTGGCTTAAGCACATCGCCAAACCTTACCATTGTTAATAATAATAATAAATTATTGGTCACTACCGGGGACTTTGGGTGGCATCTGAATTTAATGAATAATTTGATGTTGATTGTACCCTATGACTATCATTAAGTGTTGTACATTATGATTCTTGATTCTTAACGAATGTTCCTTCTTTATGTATACTGAGAGCATTTGCACCAAGACAAATTCCTTGTGTGTCCAATCACACTTGGCCAATAAAGTATTCTATTCTATTCTATTCTATTCTATTCTATTCTATTCTATTCTATTCTATTCTATTCTATTCTATTCTATTCTATAACAATTAGACCCTCCCCCTTCCAAGGTCTGGAGAGAGCTCCAGGCAACTCTGGGGGGAAACTGACCACCATCACCCTGCAGCCTCCCAGTCGTTTTTGGGCTGGGGCTTCCTCACTCGAGGCCAGGGGGAGAAGCAGGCAGGGGAGGATTGGGGGGGGATAATGGCTGCTGCCCATTAGCACTGGGACATCCCACCCCCACTGGCCCCGGGGAGGAGGTGAGGGTGCCCCCTCTGCCCGCCTTTCAGCCCCACTAGATGTGTCCGGGAAGGAGCAGCGAGTGGCAAAGCCGGGTGGATGGACTGCATACACCAGGGCTCCTTTTAAAATTGGGGCTCAAGTCGAAACTTGAAATGGGGGTCTGCCCAACCTTGATAGCTTTGTGGACTTCAGCTCCCAGAATCCCCCAGGCAGCCCGGGAGACCCTTGAGTTAAAATGCCTGATTTCCCTTGGCCTGCAAAGAAAGGGTGGTTGATTTCGGCTGCTTTATTTGGGGGTGTATGGTTTCCCCCCCACCTTTGTGGGTTGGTGCGTTTTTTCCTGTGCAGGGTCACTGGAGGCATCCTGAAGAAACTTGGCCGCTTTCCTGCCCATGAGACTAACCTGAGCATTACTCCAGTGGGACTTTTTCGGTAACTCTTTCAGTGATGGTGTTTCCCTTCTCACTTAGGGAAGTCTGGCTGCTCCTAACTGTTGGAACTTCTTTCCATCCATGTTTGTGAAAGTGAAAGATTTTGACTCCTTCTTTCGTTTTCAGGATGTTTTTAAAATCTAAGTGTAAGAGCATTTGATGTTGAGGAAATGTTTGCACCATAACAATATCCTCTGCTTGATTGGCAAGTGCTGCCCCTCATTGAAGGTTTATTTGAAGTGTGGGCGTGTTAAGTGACTTACATGCCAGGAAAGAGATGGTTTGTTTTTTTAATGTAACATTTTCTTTTGTTTCTTGGTTTGCAGGCAGGCCCAGTCATTAAAGTAAAGATCCCAAAGGACAGAGATGGGAAACCAAAACAGTTCGCATTTGTGAATTTCAAACATGAAGAATCTGTTCCCTATGGCATGAGTTTGCTTCATGGGATCAAACTTTTTGGGAGACCACTCAAAATTCAGTTCCGATCAGGTATCCCTAAAATGTTTCAAGCAGCTTAGATGATCTTGGCAAAGTAGAAAGATTTTATCACTTCCCTTAGAGCTAGTGTGTAAACTGTTAGGGCAAAGTGCTTTGTGTAACCATGCTGGATTAAACAGTTGCCAAACCTATAAGTAGAAGATACGATAATAGTGACACCGCATTGTCTGTGTATTAACATGAACTAACTTTGAGAAGAGGCTGCTTTGTCAGTCTTGAGGAACCATCGCGAGGATCATCTTAAATTCTAGTTAATTTTACATTTAAATACATGATGAATCTAAAGTATAAAGATCCTAAAATCATTGCCCTACAAACAACTATTCTGTTTCACTGAATGCTGTATGCACTTTGAGTTGTTCAGTTGTGAAATATAATCTTCTGTTACCACAAAACATTCTACTTAAATTTATTCCCAATTCAGCCCCATTGTTGAAGTGAATTCTGGATTCTTGGTTTCAGTGTGTCAGTATACTTTAAATCTCACTCTGCTTTAAACAAAATATGCGAAATTAACTTTTGCAGAATGGGGCTGATGTATTTGTTTGAAAGAATGTCCTTAGTTCTTTTTTCAGCTCAGGACGGCTCGTTTCCATCTGACATGGGATTGCAATTAACTTGGGCTTTGGTGTCTTTAGTGTTGCATTGCGATTGCATTGTCACCTACTGGGTATTTCAGAAGGTTGCAACATTTGTTTTGGAAATCTGTTTGTGTGCTGCTGTAGTTCTCTGGTGTGATACTTCAGAGCCAGTTAATTGCTCCATCTTGGCTGCTAGCATCTCGCAGTTTGTCTCTCTCCAGAGTCCTGTTTTAATTCATCTTCCAAAATGTGTTCCAGGGAGCAGTCATGCATCTCAAGAGGTCACCTCACCCTGTGCCCCACATGGATTTGCAAATGGAAACCCCTCCAGTCCACAGCTTCTGGCAGCAGCACACAGCAACAGGTAGCCTTGTGAGGACTTCTCTGCTGGCTTTTAAACTGGCCTAATTTGCGGGGTCTAGTTGGGGTGGAAAATGAAATTCATGAAATGATAGCACTAAAATGCAGAAGCTGTGTGTTATTTAAAAGTATTTCAAAACCACTTACTAAAATGTTCTGATACTTTTAAGAACACTGAATTATGATCCATGATTTGAAATAATTACTAGGTCTCCAGAGGGCATTTGACAAATGTGCCTGTTATAAAACTGGCTAATTATAATTTTCTTTAAAGAAGTGCTCTATATATGGTAAGTTTACAAATATATGGAATGTGGTTCCTTGGTGAAAATAAAATTAAAATTGAATGTCAACTTTATTAAGATTAGTACAGCTGATTTCTGGTTTTGGCTTAAACAGGTTCGAGAGGAACACTGAGAACATGTCAGCTGGCCAGAGATCCTTCTCCTCTCTGGATAACCATCAATCAAAGGCTATGGTGAGTGGGCCTCCCCAGTGTAATTTGGAAGAGGAACAGTGCAGATCCCTTGAGTGTTCACAGATGGAATGTGAACCTGTATTTTCCTCGGGGGAATGGGTGGGGGTGCAGCGTTCTTTCCTTGCATGCAGAATTCCTGCAACACCAGCCATATTTATTTCGTGCTGCAGTTACCTGAAGTAACATTAAACTTGACAATTCCACCACCTTTTCTGCATTCTTCCCTGCATGATAACTGCTCCCACCAAATTTTATGAATGGCTCCAGAGGAAATCTTTGTACATGTTGATACGCAAATGCAGTAAAAAAAAAAAAAACCACCAAAAGTGTTACATTGATGGCCCATATTGTCTCTTCACAGTGCTTGCTGCAACTTTATCTTTCTCAGGCCTCCTCCTCCTCGTTGGTTCCCTCTAGAGCGGGGGTGGGTGGTGGGGAAGGTCTCCAAACTTGGCAACTTTTAAGACTTTTGTGGACTTCCATTCCCAGAATTCCTCCGCCAGCCAAGCCCCAATGTGGAGACTCCTGCTCTAGATCTCTGTTCAAGAGGTTTTCTCCTGCCCTCTTTGGCTTAGCAGACATACTCCCACCTCTGCCCTTCCCCAACAGGGCTGCAGTTGAGGGCCAGAGCCTTCCTCGGACACTGGGGTTGTGGGGATTGTTCTTGGCAGCAGGGCCCACCTTTCCTCACCCCTCTTGCTGAAGGTGACCCAAGCCTCTTGCCTCCCCACCCAGATGACTTCGGCATGGCAGCAGGTCCCATCGTACGGCGGAAGGCACAACGCCTCGCTTCCCGAGTCTTTGCCTGGAGGCCAGCAGGGTTACTCCTTCCCCCGGTCCTCAGCCTCCCCAGCACACTGGCGCTCAGAGCCTCCCCGCAAGAGCAGAGCCAGCTCCCACCCGTACCAGTCTGGCCACAGGCACCACGGCCAGGAGCAGAGGTGGCTTGCGGACTGTGGCTCCAATTACACCTTCCGGGGGAGCCGGGAAGACCACTACCACGACGACAGGAACTATGGAGGCTGGAGTTGAATCACGGCAGCCGGAGTTACCGCGATGGGGGACGGCACTCCGCCCGTCACTCGCAAGTATTCAGAGTGGATTTTACAAACGTTTCTTCCTGTTGGTTCTTCCCCTTTTTAAAGCTTCCTTTCTTCCCTTTACGGAGAGCTTGTAGGCGGTAACTTTACAAGTTATCTTTTTAAAAAGAAAAAGAAAAAGTTTTATATATCTATCTATCATCTGCAGTATGTATTTTGAGAGAAAAGAATTTTTGAATTGTATTAACTTCCCCTCAGGGTTTAGGCAAAGAGAGAGAAAAAAGAAGTGCCACATTTTTAAAACAGGTAAAGAAAAGAAGACATTGTGTTTATTTTATAAGGAAAAAAAAAGTTCTGCTGCTTTGGTTTCATTTTAAAACCAACGTTGGTATTTTTATAGCAAGAGCCCCTGAGGTGGTTCTGGTGTTGCTCGGAAAAGGGCTGGGAAGGAAGGTTTGGTGACCGTTGATAATTTGGGTAACAGTGTTTTGCTACGGGAATGAAGTTCTTGAATATTCGTTGTATTAAGCGCTTCGCCTTGCGAGATCTACAAAGAGAGCAGACTTGCCCAAGAATTTGATAACCTGCAATGAAGGAAGGATGTGTTCTTTATACTGACAGGCTCATTGGGGTTTTTTAGCTGATCTGATCTGGTGGTTTTTATATCAAGGAGACCCTGCAGTATCTTAAGTGATTACCACTTCTCAGGAAATTATTGCATGCTTCTGCCTCATACGTCATAGGGAGAAAAATTCAGATTGTTTCGCAAACACTTCGAAAATTAGAAATTTCTGATTTAAGTTAAATTAGAAAACCAATATTCAAATGACATGAGAAAGAGGTAAGTATTGATGAGAATATGCACCCATTGCAAGCTTGTAATGAAACATTTCATCATAAAATGACTGGTTCCTGATGAGATGTCAAAATGCTCCGTAATTGGAGAGTGAAATCTTGCTTTTCAGTCCCCTGGGTGGGCTACGATTTTCACGCTCCCTCCCTCCCCCCCCCCCAGGCTAAAATGCCATCACTGCATGCAACTCTTACTTCTTTGTATTCTGAAAAATCTTGATTTGGCACTTGGGGAAAAGTGTTTGCCTGGGAGCCCTTTTAATGGTAAGAAAGTACCAGGCCTAGGTTTCCCTTGGCTTCCGCGTGGATCTCCGGTGCTTCCTTCCTTCCATTAGCAGTTGGGAATGGTAATTAAGTGTTTGTGTTTTCTGGGCCCACGTGAAACACACGGATTGTGTTTCAAAATGGCTGCTTTGAGTGAAATTAGTGCCCAGCATTTGCGATTGGTGTACGTTTCACTTGGAGCCATGTGATTTTAGGGAAGAAGCAGCCGTTGTAGCCCGGTTCACCCTCATCGCTTCCCCACTTCTTCTGCAGTCCCAAGATGACTATTATTCTTTCTACCAAACAGAATTCCTGAAGGAACAGAACTAGGGTTTTATTTTGCTGCTGTTGCTGCTTGCTTTTTCTTTTTTTCTGAGAAGAAGGCCTTTTAAGCGTTGGTTATACTGCATGTCTGAAGGGGTTTTGATAATAGTAATGTTGACAACATTATTCATATACAAGAAACATTTTCTACTAGTATTTCAGTGACCCTGCTTTTGATGATGCCATAAATTTAAAAAACCCCTAAAATTCATTTCTAAAATTTTCCCAAGAAATATCGTTGAGAGTATTAAACATGCCCTTCCTTAGGCTTATGTACATGTATATAATGGCAAGAAATAAATAAATTCCTTTCTTGTAAAAATTGTTCTGTGTGTGCAAACAAAATTTCCTGAGGTCCAAATTCAAAGCGAGTGGTTCTTTTCAGTTTTCCAAAAGTATTTGCCCCTCGTGTAGATTCGGCTGCGTGCACCTGCCTGAAAATGCCTGCCTGGTTTGTATACCTTACTCTCCCTGTTCCCCTAAAATCTAAATTCCCGGAGAGGCTCTGACAGAATTGCTCTGCCCCCAAGAAAGGCTGCATGCTCTGGATGTCCAAGTCTTGCCTGGGGTGGACATTAACCTGCCCCTCTGTTCTTTCTCTTCATGATGCTATATTGCTTTCTTTGTGTTCCTGCCATTATTTCAGGAATTCATCCTAAAAAAAAAAGAAAAGGATTTATTAAGATTGCTAATGACCATCTGAGAAGGGCGGGCTGTCTTCCCAAGCGAGGCCCATCGGGGCTTTTGGCATCTGGGCTGCACCGATTTACTGGAGTGAAATGCTGCTTCCTTCATGAGCAAGGCACCCTTCCCTGGGGCAGGGAAAGCAGCTCCACAGAGCCCCCACCCCCCCAAGGGCTCTGTGGAGCTTCCCTGCCCGTCCTGTCCTTTGACCTGCAGCCTCTGGTCCCCACTGCCTCCCCGCTTGGCCCCTCTGCCTTCCTCTCCTGCCCCTGCAGGGAAAACAGGATGCAGTTGAGCTGCAAGCACTTTTTTTAAAAAGCTGGTCAGCCATAGAGGGGCGGGCTGCAGGGCAAAGGTTGACCTTTGATATTGACCACCCTGCCCATTTCCTGGCCGCAGCTGCAGGCTGTCTCCCCCTCCAAACCCAATCCTTGGCCGGCAGATCGCCTTGCCCCGGAGCAGCCCATTGGGGGGGGAACTGCTGCCCATTCCCTCCTTCCCCAGCAGGGTGGAGCAGCCGGGCGTCTGGGGCCGGTGCCCAGGGCCCTCGGAGGCCAGTCCCGGGTGACCCTCGAACCTCCAACGAGATGCTTCCGCCTTCGTTTAGGGGAGGAAGGGTGGGGGGGGGGGACTACGTTTCCCAGCATGCTAAGCGTGGCGCGGCCACTTGGCGTCGGGGCTCTTTTGAGGACTCCGTCTCCCGGCAGCCCTTGCGGCAGGACGGGAGCTGGCGTCGGGCGGGGAAAGGGGGGAAATTCGGTGGCGCGCTGCCTGCCGGGAACCGTAGTCCCGTTCTGCGGGGATGCGTGGCGTCGGCGGAAGCGCCCGCGGCTGGCTGCGGCTCTGCGGCGGAGGCGTCCCGGGGCGCGGCGGAAGGCGAGCCATGGCCGAGGCGGCCGGCCTGATGGGCCAGAGGATCGTCTGGGTGGACCTGGAGGTAGGGAGGGGGCAGGAAGCGGGGACAGCCCCCCATCCCACGGGAGATCCCCCTGCCTGCCTGCCTATTTGGGGTGCGGGGGGGCTGGGAGGTGGCCAGCCTCCCCCCCCCCACCAGTGGGCAGGCAGCGGGGATCTCCTGTACGGGGGGCTTCCCCCCTCCTAAAGCCCTCGACTCCCCCCTTCTAAGATGCGACGCAGCATCTCCCTCCACAATTTGGGGGGGTCTTGGATCTGGAGATGCTCTTGCTAGGGCATCTGTGCCTCCTTCCTGGGCTTCTGCTGAAGGGAGAATTCCCCCCTCCTATCCCCCTTCCTATCATAACAGGCAGAAGCCAATGGGGGTGGGGTGGGGGGTAGCATTCAAGGGGTCTGCCCCATGCATTCAAGACCCCTCCCTCCCCCTCCTCCTTTGCTCCCCATTTGATGGGCAGTTGGTGTTTTCCTTTGGGGTCGGGATTCCCTCCGTCTGTGGGGAGACCCCAGAGCTGCATTGGGGTCTCCGCCCTCAATGACTCCTCCATGGCCCGCTGGTCCAGAGCTGGTCTGGCTTGACCTGGCGAGGAGCTCTCGGCCCTCCCGATGCTCAGCTCAGCTGCGAGCATCCTCCCACCGAGGAGAGCCCTCCACGGATGGCCCTTAGACTTGCAGGGGTCTCCAACCTTGGCCACTTTAAGACGGGTGGACTTCAACTCCCATTCCCCCCTCTTAAAGTGGCCAAGGTTGGAGACCCCTGATCTAGATCAAGGGTCTTCAAACTTGGCAAGTTTAAGAGTTGTGGTCTTCAACTCCCAGAATTCCTGAGCTAACATGACCGGAGGAGGAGGAATTCTGGGAGTTGAAGTCCACCTGTCTTAAAGTGGCCAAGGTTGGGGACGCCTGAAGTTCTCCCTCCTGAGTGTTGCCTTCTTCCCTTGAATGCAGGATGGTGAATTTCTCCTCCTTTCTCCTGACCACCCTCCACACACCCCACTCTCCCCTTCAATTAGTGAGTCCCTGCTTAAGGCCAGGTCTAATTCCCATGCTCTTCCCCTGGCCGCCTTTGCTTCTTGGACACAGATGACCGGCCTCGACGTTGAGAAGGACCAGATCCTGGAGATGGCCTGCCTGGTCACGGATTCAGGGCTGAACATCCTGGCCGAAGTAAGTTGCTATCCTGACGGTTAGTTCAAGGTCTGCCCCTGACCGAGGGACCCTGGGGGGAATGTCTGGGGGCGCCCAGTTCCCCTTTCCCCACCTGCCATGCCCAGATGTTCGCAGCCTGGGGAGCGGCTGCTGCCAAGGGGGCAAAGGTAAGATTAACCTGGAAGGCGGGCTGGCTTACAGCTGTTCTCTTTCCCTGTGGCTTCTGAGGAGACATGGATCCCTCCGCAGCCTAAATGGCTCACTGAAGGATGGGCTGCCTTTTCCTCTCTCCACCAGAGAGACGTATTGCGTGCGGAAGGAACAATGATGAAACCTTCCCTGAAAAGGGGAGGGGGGGGGGTCTTCTGACTGCTGTGTTTTTAAGTGGTTTTATTGTTGTTGTACTGGGCTCATTACTATTGCTATTAATCCTCCCATCCTTCCTCCCACTTAGGACTGTAGGACTGTAACCTTGTCGCTTGTATCCTAGTGATTTATATGGAGTGTTTCCTAGTATGATTTGATTGCTTACTTGTAGCTCATGACTATCATTAAGTGTTGTACCTGATGATTCTTGACTCTTGACGAATGTATCTCTTCTTTTATGTATACTGAGAGCATTTGCACCAAGACAAATTCCTTGTATGTCCAACCACACTTGGCCAATAAAGAATTCTATTCTATTCTATTTCTACTCTATTCTACTCTACACTCTATTCTTTCTTATTCTATTCTATTCTTTCCTATTTGTTCCTATTCTATTCTCTTCTATCCTTCCTCCCTCCCTTCTCTATTCTGTTCTGTTCTATTCTATTCTATTCCATTCCATTCCATTCCATTCCATTCCATTCCATTCTATTCTAATATCCTTGTGAGCTGCCCGGAGTTAGGGATGGCCAGTTGGATGGTCATATAAATATTCATTCATTCATTCATCCATAAATGTCCTCTCTTGGTTGGTAGGGTCCTAACCTGATCATCAACCAGCCCAATGAGTTGCTTGACAGCATGTCAGACTGGTGCAAAGAGCATCATGGGAAGGTAAGACCTCCAATTTCTTAGAATTTTGTGCTCAAATGGCTTCTTCTCGGTTTCACCATCCCTCCTCCTCCTTTCTAGGGTCCCCTTCTGCCCCTCCTGAGGAAGGGACCCTTTTCCGTGAGGGACAGCTCAGTAGCTTTGTAGCCCGGAGGGGGGGGGGGGCAACCCAGAACCGCCCTGATGTCAGCACCGAAGCTGCAGCCCAGCAGAACAAAAGTTGGGGATTCTGAGATTGCCTGTTCCTGCTGGAACCCGATATTTGAATTTAACTCTTTTTCTCAACCCTCCCTCTCTTTATGAGGGGAACTGTGACAGGAGCTCATGTATGGGAAGGCCAGTGATGCTTGTGTTGCAAAGGAATATCCCCCCGCCCCCAACCATGGGGCCACCAAGGTCTTGTCCTGCTCTGAATAATTGGAAGGGCGCCTTGTTTTGGGTCAGAGGTCATGAACCTACACAGGTAGAGACAATTCCGGGCCCTTCGTTGAGGAACATCAACAAGGAGACAGTCGCTCTCTGGGAATGCAGATAATTATGAAAACGAAGTAGTTAGACCAGTTGGATTTCTCTATGACAGAGGTCTTCAAACTAGACAGCTTTAAGAGTTGTGGTCTTCAACTCCCAGAATTCCTCCTCCAGTCATGTTACCTCAGGAATTTTGGGAGTTGAAGACCACAACTCTTAAACTTGCCAAGTTTGAAGACCCTTGCTCTATGACCTTCTGTATCACTGCAACTTTCTCAGTGGTGTGCCCCCCCCCCCCCCCGGAATGGGGGTCTCTAGAGATCCTCCAGATGCTCCGGAATAATAGAGCTCACTGAGCCTTCCTCAGACCCCTTCTGGCCTCTTCAGGGGTGTCCTTATTCCAAAACTCCTCCATCAGCCCTACTCAAGGCCTGGCCTTGTTACTCCGAGTCCCCGTCTTGGGCAACAGCCTTCAGACATGAGTTCCTTGAAGCCTGTGGTGGTTGGGTCTGAGCAACTCTCTTGACGATGCAGCTTCACCTGTGTGCTCTCTTCTCTCCCAGTCCGGTCTTACCAAGGCGGTGAAGGAGAGCAGGATCTCCCTGCGCCAAGCGGAGTATGAATTCCTGTCTTTCATCCGACAACAGACTCCGCCGGGGCTCTGCCCTCTTGCAGGTTGGAGCGGTGAACTTGGCCTCTTTCGTTCGTTTCAGTCGGGGTTTCCCAAGCTGGGCAAGGTTAAAAGATCGGGTGGACTGCAACTCCCAGAAGTCCCCAACCAGCAGGCTGCCTGGAGGAATTCTGGGAGTTCATGCAGCTTAGAGTGGGAAAGAACCACACTACGGTGGTTGGCTTAAGGGACTTTGGTGTTAATGGAGAAGGTCCCTGGAAGAGAATCCCATGGTGCTGGGACATGGGCCCTGACACCTAGATGGGGGGGCAGGCCAATGGGGGGTGGGCAGGCAGGGGCTGCTGTGGGGTAAAGAGGGCAGCCAGGATTTGTTTAACTTGTTCCTTTGGTATTTGGGAAATCCCTCCATTTAATGGACATTTGGCTTTAAGGGACGTTTAGTTTGTTAAACCCAGAGTCGACTGTATTCGATAGAGATGAAATGTTGGCCTTTGCATTTTTCTCCGTCTCCTGGCTGAGAATCCTGGTTTGACTGGGTGCTTTTGCTCCTGGACAGGAAACTCTGTTCATGCCGACAAGAAGTTTCTTGACAAATACATGCCGCAGTTCATGAAGCATCTCCATTATCGGATCATCGACGTCAGCACCGTGAAGGAACTCTGCAGGTTAATAGGAACGTCCAACTTTGGACCCTGGGCATGGGGGGGCTTCTTCAAGCAGGCGCCCTCCAGAATTCCAGGGTTCCAGTTGGCGGAAGGGTGGGATTGGGAGACTCCCGTGAGATAAGCAGAGGTTGGGAAGGGGAGCTCAACAAGGCAGGGAGCTCCCTTCAGGAAAATAATACACATTTTCAGTAAAAAAGCAGGCCTGAAATGGTCTTCGGTGAAGCTGATTTCTGGCCCAGGATTTGACTCTTGTTCTTGGACCCTCCTTTAGTGTGGCTTCTGCGTGGGGGGGGGGGGGGGGCAGGCTGCTTTGGCTTCCTCAGCATGGAGACCCTCTTTTCGTTTCAGGCGCTGGTACCCTGAGGACTACGAGTTCGCTCCCAAGAAGTCTGCTTCTCACAGGTGAGGCTGTCCAGCGGGGGCCTGCCTGCTCTTAAACGTTCAGTGTTTCATCCCTGCTTCTTCTGCACAGCCTAATTGAGGCAAAGGTTTAAGGGCAGCTGGCGGAGTTATCCCTGCGTGCAGCACCTAAGGAAGAACTCCGCAGTCTGCAAGCAGGGATGGTCTCCTTCCCCTTCAGCAAAGGCCTTCAGGGATGTTGGGATTTCAATTTCCAGAAAGCCCAACTGATAGGAAGCGCCACTTTTCGTATCGCCACAGGCCATGGGGCAGGGGGGAGGCTGGGTCAAGTTATCCCATCCCAGCCCCTCCTGCAGGCTTCCCAGCCTCTAAAGCTGTGAGTTGGTAAGGGGAGTTTCCACAAAGTGTCAGTTGGCAGGGAACCATTGGAAAAGCTGCTCCATTGCTGGGAGACCTGAGTCGGGGTCTCCTCTGAGCCCACCTGGTTGCATTTCCGGGAATAACATGGAGAATGAAACTGACCCCCTGTGCTGCCCAGACAGTATATAGTTAGTAGGGAATGGGGATAGGTAGTTAGGAATTGGGAGCTATCCCTTTAAGGGAAGGCATCCTGGGAAATGTAGTCCATATCATGTGGTCACCGAATAGATCCTTGGTGGGTTGGGGGAGGTTCCTTCACTCTTGCTTGGACTCCAGCATCATGCTGACGTCTCTCCCCTCTGCTCCACTACCATGGGATGAAAGATCACTATCCTTTTACACCATAAAGTCAGCTATGCAGAGAATTGGATATTGAGAGGAATCTCAACATAACTGTGAGTTATATTTGAGGATGCCTGATGATCCAATAAAGAGACTTTGCATGGATGCCTTTGTGGGGTTTAAATCTGTCTGCCTTTAACAAAGGGCAGAACACCCCACTCCCCTCCCCCCAATTCCCCTGGGTGGCACCGTTCCCAGATATTCGAGCAGGGGACTCAGCTTGGACAACAGATCAAAAGGCTTTGAGATGTAGCCGGGTTAGAAACAGGCGTGGTGCTGGCGTTCCAAAATGCAGGCTGGACGCTGAAGATGGGGGTGAAGGACTCGCCTGCAGCTGGAGTTGGTCGAAACAAGCCAGTTTTTCCCACCCTGGTTTTTCGCTAGTTGCTTGTCTGTCTGGGCGCAGGGCAAGGGAGCAGCGTGACAGGAAGGGCTTCGAAGTTGTGGCGAACATTTTTGCTGCCTCAGAATTGTTTTCATTCTCAGGCATTCATTGCATAGAAAAGATGAATTTCAATAGAATTTCCTCTCCCTGTTAAAGAGTGCAAAACCTGCAGTGGTGTTCCTTATTTGTTTCTTAAATTTCTACACTGCTCATCTCACCCAAGTGACTGGACGGTTTGCTAACCCCATCGTAAAAGAATATAAAAACCTGTTTCCTTATCCGCAAAATATATTTTTCCTGGATTGTTTTATTTTTAGAGCCCTGGATGACATCCGGGAGAGCATCAAAGAGCTGCAGTTCTACAGAAATAACATCTTCAAGAGGAAAACGGACGAAAAGAAAAGAAAACTGCTGGAAAACGGAGAAAGCGAACAGTCTATCAGTTGATCCCGCATCCCCGTCCTTCAGGAAAACCTCCAGAGTCCAGGGCAGTCTTCCTGCGGAAGAGAAGACCCTCCTTTCAGCTCTGTCGCTTTCTCAGAACGGCGACGTGAGAGGGTCCCAGAGGGGAGAGGCGTTTCAAGGCCTGCCTCTGCCACTCGCTGGTTCTTCAGAAGTACAGAATGCTTGCGGTCCTTGGAGAAGGGCCTGCATTGGCCGCGAACACCCTCAATTTCTTTTAGAATTAAAATCGACCTCCCTGCAAAATGGTTGCCTTTTTCCTTGTCTTCCGTGGCTCAGTTCTGGTTCAGGAGGAGGAGGAGGAGGAGGAGGAGGCTTAACATAGCCCTTAAAAATTGTTTTAACAAAAACAAAACCCCAAAAGCAATTCCAGGTTAATGTTAAACTTGAGATAGAAACTCAGCAATTATTTTGAATGGCATCTGTGATCCTTAATGGTGTTTTTGCTGCGAGGGATCTTCGTTCTCTAGTTTTTGTTTTGTTTAAAACCAACGTCCCCTTTCAAATATTGTTTAAGTTGGGCAGGCTGCACAGTTTTCCATGTTCAGTACTGGGCCCCCTTCTCACCCTCTCTCTGCCCCACGGCTAAGCCTGCAGCCAGGAATGGCCTTCCTCTGGTTTAAACAGCTCCTCGGAAAATGACCCTCCAAAGCTTTTAATTTTGTCCTTTAAAGCTTTTCGCTCTCTGGCTTACCTGAATTTCAGCTTCCAGAGCTGCTTCCCCAAAGATGCCGACTGACAGTGCTGCTAAAGGTGCCCAGATGTGCAGGAATTAAAAGCGGAAGGAGACAGACCTGGCAAACGAGT
This sequence comes from Bungarus multicinctus, assembly GCA_023653725.1. Lineage (NCBI taxonomy): Eukaryota > Metazoa > Chordata > Lepidosauria > Squamata > Elapidae > Bungarus > Bungarus multicinctus. Next base: position 26,171,849 of record CM042837.1, read on the forward strand.
CGTCTTCTTCCTTGTTAAAGCCCCGGTCAATTCATTAACTCGGCCTGCACAGCATCGTTTCAAGAACAACTCTTGCTGAACTTAATTCATGTGGGCTTCCAGCTGGAGGGTCTTGTTGGGATTAGAGAAGGAGACTGGCATGGAAAGAAAGGGCCTTATGAATATCTCATGTGAACTGGCTGGATCTGCACTGTTGTCACAAATCCCACAAATTAGTTGTCATTTTTGAAACGGCCACTGAAAATTTCATCTTGTTCCAATAGTGGGGTTTTTGTTGTTGCTTTTTTTGACACCATTTTACATGGGCATTTACGAAAAGTTTGCTAGAAGTATGAAGCAAAACATTCAGTCTCCCTCCCTCCCTCTCTCTCTGTGTCTGTGTGTGTGTGGTTTTTGCATTAGCTGGATTATCCTGGGTCCTATACATGGTTTGTAAGTTATATAGATTCTAGATATTTACAATGTAGAATGATAAAAAGTGCAGTTTCCAAAGGAAAACTCTGTTCATTTCTTGCAGTAAGAACCTCAAAGGCTCTAATATCACCTCAAAGGACAACAATATTTTTATTTATCAAAATAGATGAAGGAAAGGGAAGGAAGGAAATGGGCTTCAACCTAATAATTACAATTTGGGAATTATTTGGGAACTGCACCCAAGATCTGGACCTCAAGGCCTGCCCCTCTGCTTTACAAAACCTCGGTTGGTCCACTTAAAGTGAAAACCTGCCACTCAGATGTTTTAGTGGCTGGATCAGTATAGCAACTCTTTAACATAATTGCCTAAAAATGGTCAACCAAACTGCTAGCATCTCATCCTTAATGCCATCCCTGAGACCGTTAAAATCTTACGATAACGATTAACAAATGATGGATTACATTGTTAAAGGCAGTTGGACTGTTTAAAGTCTAGGCAGAAACGCCTTTATCGTCCTCGTCCTCCCCTGAAAAAAAGAAATATAACTTTATTGTTTGAATATTTAAAAGCCACAGCAACTGATGAGTTCTGGCATTCAGAACATTCAAAACGGCAGCCTTCATTTGGAACATCTCCAGAAGGTCTTTCCTGCAAGATAAAAGCCCAGGTGGACATTTTTTATTTATATGTTGTGAATTTTGCTGTTCAAACAGAACATTTGGAAACTTTGCTGCTGGCAGAACCGCATCTTTCCTTCAACTGATTAATTTGGGAGTGGGGAGAGCTGATTGTTGCTCAGTTGGTGGGGGATAGGTGTTCAAATGAATAGAGAATGAGATTACCTTTACCTGATTGAACAAATACACCTGCAAGCAGGAGAAAAGTCCACTGGGTTTCCCCCTCCCCTTCTCTGGTTTTCCTGCTGTCAGTCCTCAGGTATGTTCATCTAATGAAGAGCCTGTCAAAGTAGCTAAAAGACCCAGGTAGTTCGTGGAGAAGCTGAACCATCAGGTCTTCTTCATTGCAGTTTACTGACAGGTGGACTCAGATAATGATGGGAAAGCTTTTGAAATGATGTAACCAGGTGGGAATTCTTACTCATTCCACATTTTCAAGGAGCTCCATGAAATGCTTTGTTCAAACTACTCAGAGATAACGGGGCAAAACTTCCCTTCTGTCAGTCACTGCTGAGCTTTGGCTGCCCATCGCGATGAGGGAGCTGAGCTCTCTTTCTGTAAAGAGAACAATGCCCATCTTTCAGAAGGGGGTGACCCCTGGCACCCTTTTGGGTAGGAAAGAGGAGGCTGGTTGGGAGCCCGGTTGGCTGGGAAGATGGCCCTGATGATGTCCCTCAGAGCCTTCTCAATAGGACTTAGAAGAATCTGAGAAGGAGGGCCGATGGCAGCAAGGTCTAATGGGCACAGGGGGCACTTGGCATGGAAGCAATTGATGCTGGCTGGGGGTTTTGGAGGTTGTAGTCCCAACATCTTAGGAGGACCTTTGTTGAGTCAATGTGGTTTACAGCCAAGATATATACATTGTTTTGGCCAGCATAATGTACAAGTAATTATGAAATAAACAACAAGGTTTTCCCTAAACCTTATGGGTGCTAGAACCACGAAGAATGGCAAAGAGGAGAATTTCCAGGGCAAAGGAAGGCAAATGGGGACTCCAAGGAGAGCACAACCTCAGCAAATAACCTTGGGTGTTAATGTACCAGAGATAACCTCAACAACGGAAACGGGAGAATCTTGGATATGGGGCTGGTGGCATCTCCGTCGTTTCTCCTGGGTATTTCTCCCCTGTCCTCTAGCCCGGTGGACTTCAACTCCCAGAATTCCCCAGCCAGCTTTTCTACAAGCTTTGCTGGCTGGGGAATCTGGGAGTTGAAGTCCGCCAGGCTTAAAGTTGCCAAGTTTGGAGACCCCTGCAAAGTCTAGCTACAAGCTTTCTATCAGCCTGCCCAAACTGACCTTATATGATTGCCCCTGAAATTTCAAGGATCTGAATAGCACCAGGATGGAGAACCTGCCTTTAAAGTGCATGACTCTCTTTGACTACGGAAACCAGCTCGGTTGGCTCTAATGGCAGCCCCTCCCTGTTGGTTTCAGGCTGAGCTGAGTCTTTCATGGCTCTGCAGCCTTTGACCCAGGCAAAGCTGGGAAATGAGCTGGGGATTCTCCAAAGTGGCACATTCCCACAGACCGATTGCCGGTGCCCAACCTTGGGACTGTTAGCGCTGGCTTGTCACGCAAACCTCCGGCATCCAAGGTTGTCTGGCAGCCTCCAAAGAAAGCAGCCTTTTCTGAGTTAATTGATTGGAAATATGTGCCAGCGAACTAATTGCCATCGTGCCATCGCACACCGAAGATGGAAGTCAGCAGTGGGGAGTCACAAACCTTGTTGAGTGTGCCAAGCCTCCCAGATGGAGAAACCAGGAAGAGAGAGGCTGCCTTGAGGCAGGAATCCCCCTTTCTCTCTTCTAAGGTCTCCCAGCCCACTCCCCTGCAGCTGAGACAGAAGGGGGGGGGGGCTTCTGAGGCGGTTTATGGCATTTCCAGGCAGGCGGCAAATTCTCCCTTTCTTCAATTGATTCGGGTGACTCAACTGCCTTTCTGGAGCAACTGAGGGAGGAGAAGGCAGTCTAATCAGCATCCAGGACATCATTGGGAAGTCTTCTAAATTCTGGTGGAATTCCTAATGGAGGTGCCCCCATTCCTCACCCTTCCCTCAACTCTCTTCCAGCCACCGGAATAGCCAAATGAGGGGCTTGGAATTCCCCAGAGCAGAGCAACGTGTGAGGTTTGTAGGGGTGCAAACTTCTGCGGAGGCATCTGATGTAGGACTTTTTCAGACAAAGTATCTGAGATTCTCAGCCATCCAGGTCATGGTTATCCCAGAGGCTGTTTCAAAAAGCAGCTGGACTTTGCTTTTCCTTCTCATCCAAGCAAAACTGAAGAAGCTTCTTGGATGAGAAGTGAAACATCTTCAAGGAAAAACGAAGTCCAGCTGCCTTTTGAAAAGCACTTCTGCTAGTCCATCCTCCTGCTCAAACAGGAAACCCTGCCATCCCAGGCAAATGGTTAACAATCCCTTCTTTAAAATCTCCACTGTTGGAGCAACCACAACTTCTGGTGACAAGCTGTTCCACTGGTTAATTATCCTCACTGTCAGGAAATTTCTCCTTAGTTGCCTCTCTCCTTGACTAGTTTCCATCCGTTGCTTCTTGTCCTGCCTTCTTGGTGCTTTGCAGAATAGTTTGACACACACACCCCTTCTTTGTGGCAGCCCCTCAAATATTGGAGCACCGCTATCATTAAGGTGACCAACCATCCTCCTTTAGGGAGGACAGTCCTCCTTTTGTAAGTTCTGTCCTCTCTTGAAAAGTATCCTTCTACATGTCCTCCTTTTTGATATTTGAAGACTAATCTGTAAATCTCCGTATTTTTATTTGTTTATTTTATTTTGTCAAAAGCTTACAATACAATAGAAATAAGAATAAACATAAATTTAAATATAAGAAATAGGAACTAATAATTGGGGACATTTGATATATTTGATAATATTTGATAAATGCCGATCCGATCCGTTGCATGTGATGTGACATATTTGTATTTGACATGACAATTCGTCAAGGCTCGGTACAGTGCAGCGAGACGCGATTATGAGATGCCTGCGCTCTGCACGGGAGAATTGTTTTGAGAGAGTGTGCTGCATGCAAGAATGCGCTGCCCACAAGTGGCTTTGTTTTTTTTCTTCAATTTATTTGTGTCCTCCTTCTCATTGTAAAAAAGTTGGTCACCTTACTATCATGTCACCCTAGTTCTAGTTCTTCTTTTCTTTAAACTAGACATACCCAATTCCTGCAACTGTTCTTCTTAACTGCCCAGACCAAAATTAAAATAGGAATGGGGAGAGGGAAGGAGGGAGGGAGGGAAGAGAGAGAGAGAGAGCACTGCCAAGGGGCTTTAAGTTGTACAGAGGCAATTAGTGAGTGTGGGGCCTGAATTTCAGCTAATAGCCACCCGGTTCCACTTACCAGCTTTTTAAAAAGTATATAAGACAAATTCGCCTATTGTAGAAGCATGCATTATTCACTAAGGTGGAATATTTTGTGCTGCCAGCAGGTGGCACCCTTTCCATTTACTATTTTGCTGCAGAAGGCCAGGTGGGCTGGGCAGGATCTTTGAGCAAAACTCAAATTTGTGAGCTTCTTTCCTTCTCCAGGAGTGGATTTTCCCAGAAGGAAATTGGAGCTTTGTGTCTGAGAAGATGAGGTGCCAGATAGAATCATCCAGGAGTGGTGTGTTTTGGGGGCTGCTCTGGCCCCCTGGACTTTGGTGACGGTTCCTCTGAGCTTTTTGGGAAGCCAACAGCAGTGCTGCTCCCCTGATTTAGGGCGCAGGTGACACAGCAAAATTGCTTGTGTGACTGCCAACCTCCTCCATCCGGTCATCTGTCCAGGTGCATTAGCCATGCCTCCTCGTGCCAAAGATTTGTCACTAATTATGAATGTTCTCATCAGGGCTTCTCAAGCCTGTCATGCAACCTAGAACGGCTGGAGTTTCCCCAAGGAGCCCAAGTCCATCAGACACAGTTTTCCAGGGAAGGCCAACGTCCAACTTCTGAGGGCTGTTTCAACCCTGCCCACCCCCCCCCCCTTCTGTTGCTGCCCACTCACTCATTTTAGGAAGTAGCCCAGGATTCTGCACTCAGCACCTGCCCTTTGTGTGACCCCTTAATTTTTAACTAAGATAAATGGATAGGTAGTCGCCACATGTAAGCAAAGGGCCAGTTCCTGGAATTTGCAAGAACCATCTTTGGAGCCCAGCTAGGCCCTCCTGGCATCCTTAGAAAAGAAAAGAAATGGGAGCTGCAACCTACAACACGGTTCACAAATTGCCCCGACTGGGCAGGAGAGAGACCCAAAGCTCCTCTTGGATGGGCAGGAAACTGCCGAAATGTACTATATGATTGTTTACTCAGGAAATATTGGGTCACATTTTAACAGATCGTGGAAGGTTGTTGAGATGGAGTTTGCAGGACCCAGCAAAACTTGGAATAACAGTTTTGCTTGGTGACCTCGGAGGGTTTATTTTCTGGGGAAAGGTCACCTTCAAGACATTGTTTTCCATGGGCTGGAAAAGCTTGCAGGAGAGACTCAGACAGGGAGTCAAAAAATCCCATGGGAATGGAGCGCACTGGGTTTGATTCCCTGTGTGAATGTGGCCACTGGGATTCGCAAATCAGATTTAGAAGGTGCCTAGTTGTAGTTTACTCAACAGAGTTAGCTGGACAAACCAGGGTTTTTCATGATGTCTGAGCCATGTGGCCAGCCTGGTTCTCGCAACTGGCTGACACCAAATGAGATTTCTTTGGTTTCTGACTGCTATTTCGTGTCAGTCAGTAAGGGTCAAGCTATTACAGGTTGTAAACTGAGGCTTCTTGTGGTGGATGAATTGGAGATTATTGCCATTATCCCACTAACCATGGCTTAGCATTGTTCATTAACTCAAATTGTCCCAAATATGCTTTTTTTTCAAGAGGCAACTGGACTTTTGTTTTAATTTAAAAAAGAATAAATTTAAAAAAAGAGGTAACTGGACTTTCTGTTTTTTCTTTGAAGACATTTCGCTTTTCATGCAAGAAGCTTCCTCCGCTTCCACAGACATGAACTCAAACGTTGTGGCTTGTAAATTGTGATTGAGACCCAAACTTTAGCTTTAAAACAGGGTTGGGCAGAGGGGCTTATCCCCCAGAGGGGCTTATCAACCTGCCTAACCCCCTCCCCCTTGCAAAGGGAGGGCCCACAGCCTGAGGTGGGCTACTTGGCAAGCGCAGGGCTGAGGGGCTCATGCGAAGCTAGAGATGGCCGGCCCCTCTCTTCCTCGGGTGGCCCAGCAGCAACTGTGCCAGCCTGGTGTGAGGCGCCCTTGTGTGCTGTTGCTGCACAAGGGAATAAAAAGCCAGAGAGTGATTGAAGAAGCCACCCTAGGGCAAACAAGGAGAGAGATTAAGTGGAGAGTTTTACTAGAAAGTAATTGTTTTGTATATCTTCTAATTGCAGTGCACTTGTAAAAACTGCCCTCATAAGCTAATCTGCTGTTAGATTTTTCTTTATGTGTTTTTAATGAATTAGCAATAAAGATGTCTCTCTTTGCAGTTCCCATAAATGGTTCCAGAGAAGGAGCAGATATGGAGAGATGAGAGTCTCGCCCAGCCAGCACTCTGAGGAAGGAGACTTCCCAAACTGGACATCTGTGGTTCTTTGGTTGGAGGGGAGAGGATGGGTGGGTGGGTGGGCCACACCTGATGGCCTTCTCCCTCTCCCTTGGGGTGGAAGGCTCCCCTGGGCTCTTTCTGTCCTTCTAGTCATCCCTGCAGAGACAGAAGGCAGCCTGGAAAGGAGGAGGGGGACCAGTTAGCCATGCACCCTCTTGATCCAATCCTTAGAAGGCTGCTTCTCAACCTTGCCAACCTTCAGAAAGGTGGACCTCAACTCCCAGAATTAACTCTTGCCTCTCCATGTCAACTGAACTCCTCCAAAAGTGGGATTCCGACTTTACTGAGGCTTGAGCAAGGTGGGAAGGTTGGATGGGTTGATTCCTGCTCTCCCAGAGGGCCCTCCGAGGTAGACAAGCCCTCAAACACCCAGAAAATCAGGAAATCCAGGCTCTCTGCAATCAGCTGAACTACTAATGGTCAAAGCAAATGGGTGATAGAGAAGAGTCAAGGGAACTCAAGGTGGGCTGGACTTAGATCTCTGGTGAGTGCAGAGGGACTCAAGGCTGATGACATGCTTGACTCCCTCCCTGCTTATTTCCTACAGCTCCTGGGGCAAATGGATCAAGCGAGTCTACAAAAAGATCCGATGGGCAGCTCAAAGATTTGAAGAGCAGGGCAGAGCAGGGAGTCCAGAAAGTGATGGGCTAGAAGGGCCGACTCCCCACTGGCTTTAGAGGACCCAAATGTGTTTAGACAAGGGGACAAAAGGTGTTTGCAAGAAGGGCAGGTAGCCACTGTGTGCCTTGGAAGAAAAGGAAATAGATTCCAGTTGACTGAGAGTTTCAAATGCTACTCGAATGCTTTTTTATCTGAGTTTGCCCTACATTATGTTACCCCGCTCTCCACTCTGCTGGGCTGTTTTATTCATTCCAGGGCTTGTAACCAATATTTGATGCATGCTGAAACAATTGTGTTTATTTGTTTGTGACCTGAGTCACCACCAAGTGCCTTGTGTAAATGAAACATGACATGGCAGCCTTGTTGTCGGCTGACAGGCATTTAAGATGCATGCAAATCTATCTCCTGGGCAGAGGCCACCCAAGTGTTGGGAACAGGAGGGTCTGCTCAGCAGACTCGGGTTTCTTCAGGTAGACTTTAGCCAAAGGCCGCCTCGGGCTCCGGACAAGGAGCTCTGATGGCGATGAGGCCCATCTTCTTGAAGAGACCCGGCCCAGCAGTGCAAAGAAAGAATTTGAAAGATGGCGTTTCCAGCCACTGAGATCTGAGGAAAGGCCACTTGTTACCACTGCCTTCTCTTTCAGAAGTCAAAGGGAGAAAAACCTCCTTTGGCCAAAGCCTTGTAGAAGAAGACAGCCAGGGTCCTTCAGATAGCTTAGATCTCACTTCCCATTAATCTTGGCCAACATGCCCATTAGCAAGAGCATGGCCATTGTCATCCCAACCATTGTGAAGATATCAACCCTGAGGGAGGAGAACAAACGGTCTCCCCTTGCAGATCCAGGCGGGCGAATTCTGCTTTGGACCAAGGAGGTTGAACAATTCTGCCTCCCTCTTTCCTCCAACTTTCTCTCTGTTTCGTCAGTTAGTCTCCCAGGGACTCAGCAGTTTGCCTGCCGCAGGAGAAGAGGTTCAACTGTGCACCCCCTGCTCCAATAAGTAGAAGTGAAGGCCTTCTTCCATGGAGGAGAATGACCAAGTATCCATTGGCCAAACACAGAGGCTCTACGGAGAGCATAGAACGGTTTCTCCTCACTGACCCGGGTGGCTGAGGCACCTGCCCTTCCAGAGGTGATGGAGTCTGCCTGGAACGAATGAAGATCACGCAATTGGACACCTCAGACACATTTTGTTTTCCACTATGGCTGTGATGATACCCTTTCACTGAAATAACTTGCCCAGCTGACAGATGCTAAGCTTTTAGAGTGGCGAAATCTTGGTGATACTTTAAGTGCCCCAAATGATAATGCAAAATTATCCTGCAGATACACCAGGCAAAGGCGCTTGTCAGAAATGTTGCTGCCCCTCGAGGACTGAGGTTCCTGCTGCTGATGGGCAAGTTCTCCTCCCACTTGATGGTCCCGTCCCAGAGAGTCCTGTCAGCCCTGAGAAGGCACCACCTGCACGATTGCTTGGGAAGTCCAGGCAAGCTCACTCAGAGGTGACTTTCAGACGGGGGAGGGAGGGCATCTTCCTTCTCTCTTGCAAGCACTACAACGTATTCCCTCATCCGTCCATCCATCCATCTCATTTCCAAAATATACTTAAGACTAATGGGAACACTTTTTTTTCTCTCTCTTTCTTTCTTTGGCATAAGCATAGTAAAGACAGGGAAGGCAACACCTATGCCCCATAGACCCAAGTCATCCAATAAGGCTATTCACTCTTCATCTCATTTTTTAATAAACCTGAATAAATGTGGGATTTGAATAGGAACTATACCAAAGAAGGGAAGGAGGGAGGGGGGAGGAAGGAAGGAAGGAAGGAAGGAAGGAGAAAGAGATCTATCATCTCTTCATCCTACCCTACCCTACCCTATCTATCATCCATCCATCCATCCATCTGCTCAAAATGCAGCTCTAGAAATTATTTAGAGAAGCTTACAGAGGAAATGGAATAACGGCCTGATCTTGTTCACACAACAGATTCCCTGAAGGTCCTTATTCAAAATCCTCAATTTATCTGGTCATTAGATCTAATTAAATTCCAAAGACCTGGAGGCCCAATGACGGATATTGCTTTTTCTCACCAATTAAAATGGAAGAGATTTTTAAAAAACCACCCTGGTTGCGTTGTCCTTGCATGGATAATTGGGGAGGGGGAGGCTGGCCATGTGCTGTGAAGGAAGAGAGAAGGAGCCTCTTCAACCAAAGCTGGATGTCTCAGGCCAAAGCACCAGCCTAACCAATCCTCACAAGGCTTGGTGGTCATTCCACATCCCAAGAAATAGGAAGCCATCCCTCATTGCTGACATGCTGAGGTTCCCTCCCCTCCATCCCTGAATGGGGCTCAATACAACCCCTCCCCCCAACCCCCTTTGGCAAAACCAGCCTGTCTCTGTTTTGACTTGCTCCCTAATGGTGCCATCCTGATCATGGGGGGCAAAGTGTGATAGGCACAGGCAGGAACTGAGCCCTTAAGTGCTGCCACCCAGCCTCTTTGGTGCGCCATCAGCTGACAGGAAAGCCTTTCGCCACTGGTGGATGGAGGTCCTGTGTCCAGTTTGATGCCTCCATTCTGTCCTCTTCCATATTTTAAGAGGTAGAAGTCACCAGGAGCTCTTTTATTTAGGATAGCTCTCCCCTTCTTCCCTTCCCTTTCCCTTCCCTTCCCTCCTTTCCTTTCCTTTCCTTTCCTTTCCTTTCCTTTCCTTTCCTTTCCTTTCCTTTCCTTTCCTTTCCTTTCCTTCCTTCCTTCCTTCCTTCCTTCCTTCCTTCCTTCCTTCCTTCCTTCCTTCCTTCCTTCCTTCCTTCCTTCCTTCTTTTTCTTCCTTCCTTCCTTCCTCCCTTCCCTTCCCCTTCCCCATTTTGTTCTTGATATCACTCACCTGTGTGGGGAGACAGCAGCAGTGGGTCAAGGGTCCCATCTATCAAGAGACTGGGAGGAGGGCAGGTCACTCTGCTCAAAGGCTAGAAACCCCCGTGGGTCTTTAATCCTGCCTGGCTTTGCCCCCAACATGATGGGTGGCTGATCTCACACACTCTTTGCAGCCACTCTGGGACGCTGTCAGTTGAATGCTACCTCCGCACAGGGCTTCAGCTTGTCTCACTCCTGAGCTGGGAGCAGGTGGGATGACCTCCCCCCCCCGGGATGCAGAAGGGGGGGATGCTTTCTGGGGTGTGTTTGTGCCACGGGTGGACCAAGGGGGGGAAGGTCCACGAAGGGTCCATTGGAAGGTGGCATTTTGTGAACTCATTCAACATGATGCTCTTACAGCAACTGCTAATTATCCCCAAGTGACGCTGCATGCTTTGGTTTTGAAGGGAATTATGGGACGCTCTCAGTTTACAGAGTGCACTTCAGTGTGTTTGTGTGTGTGTGTGTGTGTGTGTGTGTGCCCATCCGTATGCTTCCATTGGTCTCCCCGTTATCACAGTATTTGTGTTTCTCTGACAGGCTCAATTATCCTTGTGATAGTGAGACCAATTAAATTCTTTTGCAACGATGAATCAGAACATTTTAGAGCAACATGTTCCATTATGCTAAATAAAATATGCATTGAAACTGGACCTACATCAATTTCATGGAACTAATCATCTGAAAAACTTGGACATTAACACCATTAAAAAAAATGTATTGATTCAAATTACCAGCAACACAAAGTTTGTACCGGGGCCTGAAAGGATCCTGGAAGTTGCTCCTAGGCAGGCAGAGTCCGGATGTGCTACTACTGAGGAAGGGCGGGGGAGGGAACGAGGAAGGAAGCAATGAAGGGAGGAAGGTATAGAGAGGGAGGGAGGGAGGGAGGGAGGGAGGGAGGAATAGAGCAGGAAGGAAAGAGAGAGAAGGAGGGTAGGTGGGAAGAAAGAAGCAATGATGGGAGGAAGGTATAGAGCAGGAGGGAGGGAGCAGGGGTGGGATTCTACCAGTTTGCACTTATTCGCTAGAACCGGTTGTTAACATTCTAAGCAGTTGGGAGAACTGGTTGTTAGGAGAAATTCCTGGCCTAATCCTGTAAGGAAGGCAGGAAGGAAACATTCTGGTGTTGCTTACAGAAACTGTCTCTCCGTTAACCCTTTTTACATTCTTGGCAGGACTAGACTTCCTGTCTCAGGAACTTCTCTGGAGTTATTTTCCCTCCTTTGCTGGCACTTTGCTTGTGTGGAGGGACCATTCCAAGTTACAATGGCACTGAACAAAGTGACTTATGACCGTTTTTCACACTTATGACTGTTGCAGCATCCCCACAGTCACAAGAGGCCAGGCGAGAAGATGCGTGTCTCGATGTGAATGATATTGAGTTAGCCATGCCCAGCCAATAACATGACCACCAAGATACGTCCATCCAGTCACATGACCACCAAGCCACGCCCACCAACTAAGCCACACCCACAGAACAGGTTGTTTAAAAAATTGAATCCCACCCCTGGGAGGGAGGGAGGGAGGAAAGAAGGAAAGGGAAGGAGGGAGGGAGGAATAGAGCAGGAGGGAGGGAGGGAGGGAGGAAGGGAGGGTGGGAGGAAGGAAGGAAGGAAGCATGGGTTCATCCATGGGTTTGTTGGCAAGGTTGTTCTCTCCTAAGGTGAGGGCAGCCATGGCCAGAACATGGGCTCCCCCTACTATACCATCCTTATGTCTTTGGGCCTCTTCTGAGTGACACACCAGGAGGAGATGGGGATAAATTGCCAAATGTCAGAGCCGTGTTTTATCTGTTCTGCTGAAGGACATTTTGGTGTGTGGAGTGAACAGCGCCAGGTGACAATCAGGTGTCAAGCAACACTGGGGAGGGAAGGCTGGGCAGCTTCCATAGCCAGCCAGACACGGGGCAGCTCCGCCTGAGGCACAAAGCAAGAGGAATACCTATCCAGAGAGCGAGGAGGCCCATGTTCTGCATGAACCCGGCTTGGTTTGTACATGTAAGACTGAATTTCTCTGCCCTTGACTCCCATGCAGGATTACTCACTCACACAGTGGAGATGTTGCTTGGCGACGGCCACATTAGGTACAGTTCTGTGGGCAAGAAATGTTAAATATGCCCCAACCGATACTCCTCACATTCAGGGTGGAGGAAACCCTGGTGGGCCTCCAGCCACATGGTTCCTCCCTGTGTGTCAAAGGGAGGAGATGTGGTGACAAGCTCCCACCCCACACACAAACCTCCTAATCACATGTTTGGGACCTTGTGGAAACATCCAACAGCATCTGACCACACCCTGCCTGGCCAGGATGGTCATTTCCACACTGAAGATGGTCCCATGCAGAGATGGGATTCTACAGGTTTGTACCTATTTGCTAGAACTGGTTGTTAACATTCTAAGCAGTTCAGAGAACCGGTTGTTAGAAGAAATTACTGGCCTAATCCTGTAAGGAAAGCAGGAAGGAAACATTCTGGGGTTGCTTACAGAAACTGCCTCTCCGTTAACCCTTTTTACATTCTTGGCAGTACTAGACTTCCTGTCTCAGGAACCTCTCTGGAGTTTTTTTTCCCTCCTTGGCTAGTACTTGGCTTGTATGGAGTGACCATTCCAAGTTACAATGGCACTGAAAAAAGTGACTTATGACCATTTTTCACACTTACGACTGTTGCAGCATCCCCACAGTCATGAGAGGCCAGGCGAGGAGATGCGTGCCTTGATGTGAGTGATGTTGAGTTGGCCACACCCAGCTAATCACATGACCACCAAGCCACGCCCACCAACTAAGCCACACCCACAGAACAAGTTGTTAAAAAATTTGAATCCCACCAAACATCCACACCTCACCTCCAGGGCTTTAGTCTCTCTAGAGCACACAATAGGTTTGTGGTTCTGGGCTCTCCTGAGATAAATGGAAAGAGCTGCTTTTTCATTTTCTCTTACGGTCTTCAGGATAGTTCAATGCCCATAACGTCCCTGGGGGCGGAATAACTTTGATTCACAAGGGCTGCCAGCGTCTGCTTTGCTGGTAGGGTGGGAGCAGCTCTTGAAGGAAGGACACGCTCTCCAATAAAGCAGCATTTTAGTGGAATGTGGACTGGCAAGACACATAACAAAGGCATCCCATGGTATTAATTTGTTAAACGACACAACTACAATGTGCTTGGAGAAACCTCCTTCCCCCTTTTCCTCCCCCCCCCCCCAAGCTGTGATTTTCAAGTGTTTGTGAGCCATCCTGGGAAGGTCGGCTCCATACTTGCAAATAAATACGCTGCCTTGTCTCTGAGCAGGAGCTCCTGTCAGACACATCCCAGAAGCTCCTCGCAGGTGGGAAAGTGGTGCAATTTTACACTACCCTTTTTGTGTGTTTCTCGCCTCCAAATGGAGAGAAACTGTGTCACTGGATTTCAGCGGGAGAGGTCAGCCAGTACTAAAAAAAGGTGTGTGGGAATCCGGTGATCCTCAGGCTGGCTGGAGAATTCAGGGTCGCACAAACTTTTAATGGAAAAAGTTCAGTTGTGTTTTGAGAACAAGGAACTGTTATGTAGAACTCTGGAAAACAACCCAGTGAGGCAGAGAATTCCCTGAAAAATAACCCTAAAGGGCCTCTAATCAGCAAGAATTTATCAATTCTCAGAAATCAATTGGTTCATGTGCTGTACGGCATCTGTTTAATATGGCCCTCAAAATTCAGCTTAGTTGACAAAAGTAACTTTAAAAGATCCCCTCGCTACCAAATCTTGTTCTTCTCATGATGGATAGGAAGGTCTCACAGAGGGATCAACTTTTGGGGTTTATGTTGGTTGGCATGAACCTTTTCTGATCTTCCTCAGCTTAATGTGCTGTGATTTTTTTTTAAAGTCTACAAAAATACTCACATGCATTTAACATACATCTGCTGGCCAAAGGTGCATGTACAGTAAAACAAACATTTCCTGGCATTGCAAATTGGGGAGGTTAGATTGGGTTTCTTTCTGAAACCCCAAAAACTTTAACCTTAGACTTTCTACTATTGACCTCCCCCCTTTCCTAAGAGGCCTGTAGGGGGCCTGCATAAGCGCACCAACGTGCCTACCGTCCCTATCCTATTGTTTCTTTTTTATTTTTCTTATACATATCCATGTATTCATAACTATGTTTTTATTTATACCTATTATCTGGTAAGCAATTGACAAACCAAATAAAATAAATAAATAAAAATAAAAAAAATAAAAAAAAAATATCCTGGGGCGAACAGAAAGCCTACTTGATGATGGTGGGGGGAACTGATTTTTCTCAGCCCCCCTGGAAGCTGAAGGTGGCGCTCTAAGATTGTGAGACCTTCTCAACAAGGCAGTTGGAGAACTCTGAAAATGACTTTTATCCATAGTAGAGACTCTCTCTTTTTTCAGATGCACTTTCTGTATCTGTCTGGAGAACTGTGTGGAATTGCAGTCAGCACCACAGCTTGGCGTATCATTGTATGTTGTACACACACTCGCACACACAATGTAAGTAGAGAAGTGAGGAGCACAACTCTCTCTAGGCTTCGCTTCTCTGCTCCCTGGCTGTAGAGGTCTTCTCAAGAGGGGTCCTTCATGAGCTGATGTCCCAGGGGGGGCCCCAGAGGTTCTTTTCTGCATGGATGTGTTTCATATCAAATTTCAGCCCTTGGTGAGCCCTGTGCGCCCCCACTCGCCTCCTTCTCTAGTGGCCATCCAGAAATCTTAGGGGAGCAGAGAAGACACACAACTGAAGACAAGCACAAGCCCTCTGGATTTTCCCCAGCAGCTGGTAGCTGGGTTTGTGTGTGTTTTCAAGAGCCACTGTGACTAACACAATAACACAGATTTCTCCACGAATTAATTCCATTTTTAGCCTTGTGGTGGAATTTGAGATGAATCCAAGAAGTGATGCAAACCTGGCTTAAGTGTAGAAGAAGAGGGCCTGGACCCCCAAGAAAATGGCTGCGTGCAAGGTTTACCCACCCACACAGCTCCCTTAAACTATCAAATCTGAAGATAATTACCTACATACTGTACTTACCACATGGACATTAAGGTGATGCTTTTACATCCTGGGTCACAGACACACACAAAGTGACCGGAGGACCCTGAGTTCTAAGTGCAGTTCATGGTCTTTTCAGAGAAGTCAGTCCAAAAATGTTTTGACAGAAGCCACACAATTCCCTTCTGTTTTGGAAGTCCACCTGTACCAGGCAGGGCCAATTAGGGACCTCCAGAAACATGGAAGACACTTTTCTCAGACTTCTCCTAAGGGTTTCTTCAGGTCTTTCACCTGAATTTAGGTGAGGGGAAGCAGGGAGAGGACCTGAGTGGAGAGCCTGTTCCATTCTGGCTTATTTTCACAAAATTTTGCTCTTGTGACATTATGGCTGTGCTTATACACATTGAGGGACTGGATTTGTCCAATGTGCAAAGTCCAGCTCAGTTGTGGGATTCAATTTTTTTACTACCGGTTCTGTGGGCATGGCTTGGTGGGCGTGGAAGGGGAAAGGTATACTGCAAAATCCCCCTTCCCTCCCCACCCCACTAACCTGCTTCCCAGCTCCGTTCTCCTGTGCAGGGCAACCAAAGACCCAGCTGATCAGCTGCGACTTAATGGGAGGCCAAGAAGAGATGGGATTGGCGGGGCCAGTCAGACGTGGTTCTTTTGCCAGTTCTCTGAACTAATCATCATTTCTGCTCCAGTTCTCTAGAACCGGTCAGAACCTGATGGACTACAAAAAAGTCCCAGGTGGTCCAGTTCTGCATTTCTTCTCCTGGCTGGCCAGCCAGGTGCCTCATGGAAGCTTGAGGGGAGAGGCGGGGAGAGTAATGCAACCCTCTCTTTCCCCTGGAAAGTTCATTCAGAAGCAAACTATCTCTTGGGGTCTGAAAGCAAGCCAGATGGAGGGATTTCCCCCCTGTCACTGTATTTGCTGGCCAGATGCTATTCCACCCTCCCAGACAGGCAGGGCTCCTGTTACTTACATATTTATCTATATATTGTTTTAGGTTGCATTTATCTGCGTGCCAATTTCCTGCATGTTGAATAGTTGGTGTTAATTGTTCTTTTATGGTTCAGTTGTTCTATTGATGTGATGCCGCTTTTCCTATGTTGCATTTTGCTTTACCTTCAAACATTACTGTGCTGTTTTATTCTTTTAACTGTGAAACTCCCTGGATGCTCATAAACCTTACAAACAATTAATAAAATTGATCCCAATCGGGAGAAATTCCACAAAAAACTTCCTTTCAATGTTACTGACTGACACCAACACCCGGAAGGAGGCACAGTGATGTCACAGGCATCACAATGTTGTTGCCTCAAGGATGCAAATTCACTGATGCAAATTGTACAATTCCTCTCGTTTTCATACCTTGTGCCCCGTTCTTACCCTGCAGATGCCCTGATTAAACAAAAACTCCAAGGAGCCACTGAGACAGCTTTCGTTAAAACTCAGAACTCTTTCCAAAACCTGATCTTCTTGACAGTGTTTAAGGCAGTCGTGGGCAACTATGGCCCCTGTACGATATGTGGACTTCAACTCCCAGAATTCCTGAGCATGGCTAGCCCAGGAATTCTGGGAGTTGAAGTCCACAGTACCATAATTGACCACGTTGATTTAAGGGTTCAGTCCTGCAGTGTCTTCACAGAACAGATGGATCTTCGTCAAAAGTTTCTATAGCACTTAGATTTATATCTTGCTTCACAGTGCTTTACAGCCCTCTCTCGGCAGTTTACAGAGTCAGCCTCTTGCCCCTCCTCCCAACAATCTGGGTCCTCATTCCATCCTCCCTTGGAAGGGTTAGTTAATCTTGAGCTGGTCAAGATTGAACTGCTGGCTGTGGGAGAGTCAGCCTGTAATACTGCATTCTAACCACTATGCCCCCATGGCTCTGATCTATTCTAGCAGTACTCAGGCCCTGAACATGGCAACTGAACGTGAGACAATATATCTCAAAGCAGCTTCAAAATTCTACACAAACAGGAGGGAAGATAACAGTCCCACAATGGGTCGCAGGACAAAGAACCAGAGTTCACCTTCCACTGACCAGTGAGTCATTTCATGTTTGCTCTCCTTGATACCCCTTTCCTTCCACAGGATGTTCATTCCTGGTGTTGAGCCTAAATAAATAAATAAATAAAAAGAAGAGTTTAAGGTGGGCTGTAGGACTCCTAAAACCACCCCTGGCAACTGAGAACGATTGAAGCTTCTCCTGGAACACAGTCTAGCAGAACGTCAATCTTTCTGGATTTCCTCGTCACTTTTAGAAGATGCCAATGGGCATTCTGCAGAAGAGCCTCTGAGTTGAAAGAGGCTCTGATACCAATTCTGTAAACCTCCCAGAAGAATTGGCAGGGCTAAGGGCCCAGGACTCAGCATAAAGGCAATGGTGAAATCCAATGAATTGCAACCAGCCCCAAAAGCAGCAGAGTCCCACCCTTCCTGTCTATAGGCAGGTCCAATCCAAGGGCTTCCAATCCTTCCTTGCTGGTAAGCTGTTCCAACTCAACCTCTGGAACACCGAGGTTGACTCCTGCCTATCAGGCTGTTGGGGCTCTTGGTCTGATCCAGGGAAGATATCCTAATAGCTGATAATGGTGTGTGATTGCCATCCAAGCTTCTGCTGCCATGATACAAGAGTTGGGGCAGGCCAGACAAAGTCCTGCACCTACCTCACTCTATTTCTCTTGTATGCACAAGCCTTCAATATTTCATGAGACCCAGGTACTTAATAATGGATGGGAAACATGTTTACTGAGAGATATTTCTCACTGTAGATATAATAGAGCACCTCCCAGGACCTGTTCTCCGCTTCTACTTACACCTCCCTACTGATCATCAGCTTGCCAAACAATCTACCTGCCCATCTGTGGAAACACCAGGAGAAGCTTGGCATGCAGAGAATAGGGAGGGAGGGGCCTGGATTTGCATGAGGATGGGAGAGGTGGGTGTGGTGAGTCTTGGAAGGTGACCTCCCCAGGAGAAAGGTTTCCCAGACTTGTTCAAGCTGAGCTTCCCACTCTTGCAGCTTGTGCATTTCTCAGTCCAGGGTCCCTCATCTCCCTCTTCCTCACATATGTCCAACTTGCAAGGAAAGGGGTCAGATTTATAGGGGCTGAGAGTTCCAGCTGATCCAAACTTTCACAGGTTCCTGGTTCTTCAAGACATGCTAAAAGTCTACTGTATGTGGTCCAAAGTCACCTCTGGAGAAAATTCCTGGTTTTATAGCCTGATCTCAATGGGGAGTCCAGACTTTCTATGCTAAAGCTGGAGATAGTTTTAAAAACTTTTCACTTTTCACCCTTCATGTCTAGCTTGTCCTTGTTCTCTTCTCCAAATTCCCAAACCGGATAGAAACAGCAGAAAAAAACCATCTGAATTCTGAATTCGTAACAAGTTTCCTGATATTAAAAGCAAAAAAGAAACATAATTAAAAATCTTTTCCCCTAAGTGTTTTGATATGAAAATGTCTAGGGTTCACTTGAGATGAGAGCTAGTCTATCCAGGGAAAGCACGGCGGTGGGAACTGAATGGGCTGGGCTTCAAAATTGTAGCAATCAGTTCTCTGTCTGGGTGCTGGGTGGGCATGGCCATGGTGGGCATGGCCTAGTTGGCCTCCTGCACCATGGTGGGGGGGTGTTTTTGCCCTCCCCGGGCTGTGGAGGCCCTCTGGAAATGGGCCCACTTCCGGCCTTCCAGAGCCTCCAGGGGGGCTGTTTTTCACCCTCCTAGAGCTTTCACACAGGCCCTGTACTTACCTGGGATCCAAAATGGGCCTGTGGGGACTCCTGGGAGGGGCAGGGTGGGATGGACAGGGCCAGCCAGGGGCGGGATTTGCCGGTTCACTGAACTGGCTGTAAAATTAGCTGCTGGTTTGGTACCAGTTCGTCCAAACCAGGGCAAACCAGTCGCAGCCCATCCCGGAACTGAATATGAGACAGTGTCTTTGCAGCAGCTCTTTCTTTCTCCCTCTCCTGCTGCCTTCGCAGAGGCGACAAACTTGGAGAGCAGCAGGAAGAAAAACCGCAGAGCAGAGGCTATCCATTTAAGGTGCAGCACCTCTCAGGACCTCGTCATTTGTCTTCCTGCCTTCCTGAGATGAATGTCTCCTCTGTGCTCTGCTCTCGGAGGTACCTCTTGGTGCCTTTTAGAGTCCCACCTTCCGAGGCAGCATAAAACAGTTGTGGACAGATCCTGGTGGAAGAATCACTCTGATTCTGCTTCATTCATCAAGAATCCTTGGTGGATCTTCAGCTTTGGATTGCGTGATGGAGATAAGTCCATCCCCTTGGCCACCTTAAAATCAAATCTCAACCTGACCTTGTTTGTCCTTGTCATTCACTTGCCACTGCAATAGTGGTGAATATTTGCCATTATTTTTCTCTTGTGAGTTGAAGATCCATCGAGAGTTTCACCTTCAGCAAATTTCCCATTACAAGCTGAAGACTGAGGAGGCCAGCCTTCCTCCATTGCTCTTCGTGTGTTGGGTTTAGGTATGCACCAAGGAGTGCAATCCTAGGCTGCATTAAAGAATTGTAGAGTGAGCTTCCTCCATTAGGATGATGGGCTCATCCCACAGATGGCAAACCAGGGGAAGGGCAAGGTGAACCCAAGCCATGGGCGCTTTAAGCCAGGTGACTGGCCTCCAGACTCTGGAGGGAATGTCCTATTGTTGAAGGGAAGTATAATTTTCTATCGGCTTGACTTCTTTCCAGAAGAAAAAGGTGCTTTGGAGAACAAAAGATTTTAGATCAACCTTCTTTAAAACAAAAACAGAAATCATGCAGGTAAAGCCAATGAATAATTCGTTGTGGATCTATCAAGTTTTGATGTTTCAAGGCAAACATTGAAAAATACTAATGGGTGAGTGAATGAAGGCACCCTTGATGTTCTCTTTTCATTTCTTCTGCTTTTCTTTTATTTATGACTTTCCCATTGAAAGCATCCATTTGGTCCCAGAAAGAGGAAGCTGGACTTAATGTAAGGCTTTTGCTTTGATCCATGGATCTCCTGGATTTTTGTTAGCTCATCTTGGCACATCCTTCAGAAACTCCCCACCATCCAGGCAGCCCAGAAAGGATGGCTGGGAGGCAATTATTTCCTTTCCCAGATACACAAAAATCCCTTGCCCTTGTGCCATTATTGCACCATGTGCGGTGTGCTTAAATTGCCCTGCAATGCCTTACCTGGAGTGAGCCTTAATGCATAATTATGGGGTTTTGGTGCAGAGAAAGGTGAGACAACTGCTTTGGATAACCACACAGAGCAAAAGATAATAGACACGTTAGCTCTGCTCTTATTTCCAGCCCCCAAAAATCTTGTTTATGCCTCCCGTGGCATCTGCAGGTTAATAGAGGCTTAGGGGTGTTTCTCTGAGCCCTTCTGTAGCCAGCCAGGTCCCCTGGGATATCCTGAGGCCATCTGCTTTTGCAAATAGGTTACGGCTAGAATGATACACGCAGCAAAGTCAAAAGTGAAACTCAGAAAATGCTTCAGAAAATGCATAGGATGGAAACATACACACACACAAACAGAGATGAATGTAGAAAGTGATTAGGTCTGGACCAAATGGCTCAGTTCCACCTGGAGGCCTCAAGCGAGACCACTGCAGCAATCCAACTGGAGTCAGTGCTCAAGTCATGAAACTGAGCCACGCCATCTCAATGAGTTGAATCCAAGCATAGAAGTTGACATGTTCAGAAGCCCCTTTTGATGTCCAGATGGGGCAGCTGTTCCAATCTGGCGCTTCAGAGGTTGAGCACCTGTTTAATTCCGTGCTTCCTTTCACCGCTTTCACATTCAAACCCTCCTTTGAAGGCTCAAGTGGCTGTGGACTTCTTTGGGAAGATTAAAAAAAAAAAAAGACTTTCCAGTCAACCACACAACTCTTGGGATTCCTTGCTTAACTTCCTGGGTTAAAAAAAAGGGGGGGGGGTAACAATGGAAAGAAGACTGTGGGCCGGAGATGGTTGGATCCTGCAAGGTGCTCCTGAACTTTTCATTCCTTGCTTATTGTCAGCCTGGATCCCTTCTGCATTTCTTCCTCAGGTTCCAAACAAGGTTTCTGTCCTTCAGAGACTTCACAGATTGTGGCTTTGCAGAACAGAGTTTGTCTTTTGGCCAAATGGAGTTTTCAAAGACGAGGAGGACATGCTCTGAATTCAGAGTGCTTGGGAAAGCCTTCCTGTTCAAGAAAAAGCCTTCCTTTTGCTGCAATAGGATGACCGAAAGATACAAGCCAGCAGTCTCAGCAGCATTGCTGGAACATTTCTGGCTTACTGACTGTCACAGCGAAGGAAGGGAACCGCGTAAAGATGTACCTTTGTTTCTTCTTTGCTCAAGAAGCGTAGTTAAGAGAAAATCCAGCCATTCAAAAGAGGTTGCACTGAAGTGTCTCATACAATATATTTTTTATCCTCAGAGTCACAGCCATTGCACAAACAAAACGGTTTCCTCCAAAGGCAGGAGAGGCGCCCCTTGACAATCCAAAGCCCTTTCCGAAGGCATGTAGTGGACAGGCACACCACAACACCTCCCCCTCCCCCCCCAGTGCCACTGTGAAAAAGTCAATAAATCCATCAATAAATTCAACCCCAAGAAAAGCAGTGCAGCTCGGCTCCTGGCTGCGGCCGGAACAAAATGTTTCAAGCTGTTTTGCAACATGCCAGCTGCACGAACGCCTCGTCCCGATGGATCCAAATGAAGACAAAGGCGGACTGACCCACAAGAGAGACAGTGTTGGTGGAGAACTGCCCAGGAGGTAAGTGGGCACACTGGTGCCCGGTCACATCCTGGGAGCCTGGGTCAAAATACCACAGGACTGGGAGATGGTGTTTTGGGGATGTTGGTAGATGGAGACAGAAGGTGGCAAGGCTGAGCTCCAAAATGCCAGGTTTTGTGGGCCTGGGGAGCATTTTACAAGGGATGCTTTGCGAATGGCTTCTTCTTGGATACAGTTATGGCACCGAAAGGATGACTTCTTGCTTCTGGGCATGAAAACCTAGCTCAGTCTAGGCCCAACTGCCCAGCAACAATTGCTGCTGCCCCAAATGTCCGTGTCTAAAGCTGGCTTCCCTGACTTCCAGTGGAAACCCCATGGAGAAACCATCCAGTCACAGGGAGGAGCCTTTTCACATTCCTGGAATTGAAACTTTTGGCTCTTTTCATTCGACCCAGCGAAGCTGAGAGCAGGAAGGAGAGTCCTGCTGCTTCTGCAGCATTTGGCTGCAAGCACCTCAATCAGAAAAGAGGATCAAACAGATTCCCACCTAGGAAGGATGGAAAACACCAGAACTGCCAGGTGACTCAAAGTGACCTTCAATCCTTTGGTCTTCAAGAAATCACCTGCCAAGTTCTGGTGTTCCTCAAGAATGCCATGGGCAGCAACTCTCAATGGGCTCCTTTGACAATCTGTGGAGCAGGAGGTTCTCAGGAAGGGTAGCAAGGCATGTGGACCCTGCCTGGGGAGGGTCCCTGGAGGACCACAGCTGCTGAAAGGGGTTCTTGAAGTCATTGTGTCTCACCCTTGCTCAGCACAGAATCTGGTAGGGAGGATGGCTCCCCAGAAATTGGACACTGTCTTCTACCAATGCCATTCCTGCAACTATGTTGCACAGTTGAGTATGGTTGACCCCACCCCAAGGTCCTTTCACAGGGACAATGCCCACCTCAGTTCAGAACTAGCCTATATCTGGGGACCTGGCTTTTCCAAGGGAAGAAGACCTGTTTGTTTTGCCAATGTCATTTCCTTGTCTCCCCAGCTTCCCTCCTCCTTCTGACCGGCCAACGGAAGCCTATCTGAGCTTGCTCCATTATCTCTCTGTGAGCTGAGAGGCAGGAGGCTGAGGCTACAGGAGGAGTCAACCTGGCAGCTCCGTGAGGGGCTGCTCAGCAAGCACCAGTGATCAAAGCCGCTGATACGGCCGGCACCTCTCTGAGGGCTGACTAGCTCATCAGCGCAGCCCTGGCTGCCTCCTCCTTGCTGCTGCCACTGCTGTCCTCCATCCACGACTTGATCAAAATCCTGGCTGAAACTTATCTGACCAGACATGTGTGTGAGCGAAGAGGCTCAGGAGCTGCTCATTGTGTTGCCTCGTGAAATGTTTGCACACAGCAGTGACAGAGAAGATGGCTGGGCGAGGGAAGAGGCAGCCCTGCAGGAAGACATGCGGCCTGGACCGAAGAGTCGGGCTGCTGGTGCAGATGGCATGGCTGGGCCTGGGAGGAGTGGAAGGCCTGCCCCTCTTGTCCACCCCATCTGACCCATATGGAGGGCACAGCCTTGGCAGAGAGAAGACCAGGCTAACCAAGAGCCTCTGGAGCCTTCCCCTCCTTGCCTGTTGTATGGAGAGAGCCAGTTTGGTGGGGTGGTTAAGGCACCAGACTAGAAAACGGTTGACTGTGAGTTCTAGTCCCACCTTAGCTGTAAAATCTAGCCAGATGGCCTTGGGCCAGTCCTTCCCCTCTCAGCCCTCACAGGGTTGTTATTGTGGGGCAAATAGGAAGAAAAAGGTGTGTTACATTATGTTCACTGCCTTGAGTTTATTTTTTCAAAATAATAAAGGCAGGATACAAATAAACCAAATAAGCAAAGAGACCACAACGTTGGCCATTGTATTCTGGGAGTTGATTGTCTTAAACATCTTAAACCTGCCAAGGCCGAGAAACCCCAAGACAGACAAGGACATTCAATGCCCCTTAAACTCCCAGGTTCCCCTGCAGCTCCTCATCCAGTCCGTCAGTAAATGAAATGCAACTCATGAGTGCCTCCTGCAGTCCAGACAGGTTGGGGCCCCTCCAAGTCCACAAAAGCCGAGTCTTTATTTCTCAGCTCCTTGTGCACCCTGGTTGCATATTTGTCGTGACTGTGCAGGTTGGTGGCTTGGATATAATCCTTCCATCTCGCCCTCCATCCTCGAGAATCAGATTTATCCTCTTTGAGGAAGAATTAACTTGTTGGCGCTGATTTATGAAGAGTGGCAGGTGGTGATGGCAGAACAGAGCTCTAATACGTTCATCATAAAAGTCCTGTAGTTATTCCTAAAAGAGTTCATGTTAATGGCTCCCATTAAAATTCATATTTTATTTCTACATAACGAATGTCTCCCTGCAATCTCTCAGATATGTCCTTCAAAAGCAGAGCAGCCTCTTGCTTCTTGGTCGTTGGGGCTGGTGCTGCTCGGGTGACAGTTTCAGACAAACAAGAGACGATGAAGGCAGGCCGTGCATATGCCGCCTGTTCGGGAGACGTGACTTGACTGACAGCTGGGACTTTTCTTGTCACATTACGTCTTCACTCAAATATGACGAATGTTCATTCACGCCGATCAAGGGACAATTTCTCCCTTTTAAAAGAGAGAGAGAGATGGAGCGCTCCCTCGCCCAACTCCTATTAAGAGGAGCCACATTGTGTTAAGGAAACAATGGCTTCCGTCCGGGGGCTTTTTAGGCAACTGTTCAATTGGCCAAATCGCTCCCTTTCCCCATAAAGAAGAGATTGTCAACGAAGGAACCACCCCGGAGGCAGCTGTCACTCAGGTGGCCGACTCCATTGTGTCTTCAGCAGTTGCAGAGAACGGTTTTGCAACCTTCAGTGTTGATTCTGCAGGTCAAAGAGAAATGACTACACAGCTATGAAATGGCAGCTACATGAAGAGCTGATCTGTGACTGATATGGGTCTGGATTGCAGGAAACACGCTCGACCAGATCTTGCTTAAGGTGGATTTAGGCCGGGTGTTGTGTGAATTCAATGAACATGGCTTGCAGATTTTGGTTTGGAGTTTTAGGACACAATATGAAGTCCTACCTACGTCCATGCTTGCTGAAGCACAGTCAGAGGTCAAAGATGATCCCAAAGGAATACTTATTAATCCTCAGTGGGGTGATACACTCTCCCACTAATCCTTAGGGGCAAAGGAAGGCCAACGACGGAAATATCATTTTTTCAGAAAGATACCATGAGGCAATAGCCATGGTACATTGTTTTCATAGTAAGATAGTGCTGCGTATGGCAAAATCTTCACAGCCCTGTTTGTGCATGTCTGGTTTTCTCAAGATGCTCAGAAGAATCAATGATGGCAGCACGTGGTCTGGGCTTCTGGCCTCCCCTCTCCTCCCTCCTGGCCTAGCAGGCAAGATCTAAGCCAACATTTGGCAGCCCCGTACAGAACCCAAGCGCAGCCTCATCTGAGGATCTGCAGCTGCAGATGAAATGGGGGAACGGGCTGAACTCTTTACCTTCTGGTGGGGGTTCTAGCCTAAATTTCAGGTGGCTGAACAAGAGGCTCCTCCGACTAGCTTGATCAGGTCTTTAGCTTCCTGTTCTGATCCTCTGCTTTCAAATGGTCCAAGAGGAAGAAGAGGAGAAAGAGGAGAACGAGGAAGAAGAGGAGCAAGAAAATAAGGAAAAGGAAGAAGCCAAGGAAAAGGATGTTGATGATAATGAGGAGGAGGAGGAGAAAGAAGAGAAAGAGGAAGAAGAGGAAGAGCAAAAAGACAAGGAAGAAGACAAGGAAAAGGAGGAGGAGGAGGAGGAGAAAGAGGAGGAGGAAGAGAATATTCTTTCCTTAGCCCTTTCTCTTGGCTGTTGATGCTTCCTGGCCAACAGCCTGCTAACCTTTTGCAGGAAGTTTTCAATCAACCCAACAAAAAACGATCAGAAGGAGCTTCCAGCCAGTCATCCATTTAAAGCCTTGTGGGTGAGGGGGTTGGCTAATAACGAGCCACTTAGAAGAGGGTTTAATTGGGTAGCCCTGTAATCAATGGCACTTTCTGGTCTCGGCACCTGAGGAGGAGTAGCCAAAGGCAGAAGTTAATGATGGCCTCTGGTCCATCAGCAGGACCCCGAGAGGGAGGGCCACCCTCTCCTCCGCATCCATCATTCTGACGTTCCTGCTATTTCTTTCCGTGGCAGGCTCATACACAACACCCAGGGTGGGATACAAATGCATGAGCGGTGCCCCCCCTTCGCCTGTTCCTCCAACACACCCACCCACCCACGCACGGCCAGCCTGCATCCAAGGGCTGCTGCCCGAATCAAATCCCCTGCTTGTCCTCCGCAACTGATTTATCTATCAAGTGTATAGATACACACACACACACACACACACGCACAAACACATGAACGCACGGACGTAAGAACAGAACTCTGGGTGGTGAACAAGAGGCAAAACATAATACAGGACCACTGATTATGCCACCAGCCAATAAAGCAGCATGTTGGTCTTGGACCATACTGCAGGGGTTGGCTGAGCTTCCCCCAATCCATCAGGTGACTTCTCACCTCAAGGGAGGTTTGAACTGATCCACCTTGCCCCACTCAAGAAATGAAAGGCTAGTTGGCACCCCATAACTGTCTCTTGCCAGTCACATCTCCCCGACCCACCAGAGCAGGGAGGTAGGGAACGTTGCGGGTCCCATCCCCTAGAGAGATACACCTGGTGGGACCCAGAAGAAGGGCCTTCTCTGTGATGGCTCCCTCTCTCTGGAACATCCTCCACCCAGCGATTAGAACAGCTCCCACTCTAATGCTCTTCCGGAAGGTGCTGAGGACCTGGTTCTGCCAGTGGGCCTGGGAACTCAGAGCGGGATGGAGCCTATTCAATGGCTCGTGGGATGTGTTGTTGCCGGGGCAGGGAGCAGGGGGGTTATTCTATTATTAATTGATTATGTGATTCTCTCTTTTATTAGTTTTATTGTTTTTTATATGAGGTTTTTATATTCTTGTAAGCTGCCTTGAGCCACCTTGTGCAAATAGGCAGCAATATAAATGTCCTAAAATAAAAATAGATGAAATAAATAACTGCGATGGGATTTCTGCTTGCAGGGGGATGTAACATGCTGTGAATCGGGGTAGGAAAGTTCATGTTATACGAATGCTTCACGAGTTGGACACATTCCTCTCCTTTTTCACCTATGATCAAACATAAACAGTTGGAAACTCAGCCCTGCTCAGACTGTGGCTGCAGCAGTGTATCGAACCTGCCAGTGGCTGACAGGACCATATAATTGTGCTGTCCGTGTTGACACTCCTTGGGTCAGAGGACACCTGCTATCTTGACTGACTGTCATAGGCTGGGAAGACAGGGAGCTGAGGAGGAAGGAGCCATCTGTGGGAAGTTGGCAAGGTAGGAGGGCTTTTCATAGAACAAGGATGAGGCCCATATTACTGAAAAGAAGCATTTCATTTCATCGTGGGTTGATCAGAGCTCTTCAGTTCTGGGGACAGTTCAGTTCTGTCCTTTTTAAGGACTCGACAAGACTTAGGACTTGTCTTGACAAGAGAAAGCTGAGAAGGTTATGAAAGACCTGAGAAGAAAGCCACTCCCTTCTCTAGGTGGCTCACAAGAAAGTTGATTCCAACAGACCTTCAGGGGAAAAGCCCACCGCTTTGCTAGCAGTTGTCCAAAGTGGAACCAGTGATGACCAGTGGACTCCCGCTTCATGGTTGTGACTAAGCAGCAATGCTTTAATTTGGATTCCTGCACAGAATGGAGAGTTGGATCCAATGTCTCCTTCTCTCCCTCTGTTCATACTGGCCTCCTTCAGATATTGGGAGGTGGGCCTCCCCCTTGTCTTCCCAAAATCATGGTGGAAGCAACCCATAAAGAAACCAGTAGGACCATCTCGAGCTGTTTCTGGAAATAATCCTTTGGGTTCCTGTGCCCACTTTTGTGGTGTCTCCAAATCTGGAAGTTTGGAGCTGAAACTCAACCTTGTTGGCTTCCTGCCCCCTCTTGAAATGGCCAGTTTTTAAGGGCCTCTTCTATTATGTCTCCCTTCAGTAAGAAATAAAGCTCATTGTCTTTGATTCATTCATTCATTTGTTTGCAGATAATGGCAATTCGATATCTCATCTCTGACCAGACGTCTGGGGTCTGCTCCCTAATAACTCTGCTCTCTTTGGGGGCTTTGCACGCCCTTAGCGATCATGCCCCTCACACCTTGGTGTGGCCAGCAAACAGAGATGAGGAGGGAAGCAGCCCCCACCCCCTCAATAACAGGAGACACAAACAACAATAGGAAACAAGGCAGCTAATTAAACTGCCTCAGAACCCATTTCCAGCTTTCCTGTGTTATGATGGCGCAGGCAGCCCAGTCCAAAGGCAGCCATGAAGGACGGGCCAGCAGATAAATTGATGGATGAGTTGGCTTTGCCATCGGGATGGAGGCTGAGTGGGGAACGTCAAAGCCAATCCGAGGTGTCTGGTTTCATTCGGGGGTTTTTCCTCCAAACTCCAAGGGCTCTGCTGGAACCGTTCCACATCTGTGGCTAAAATGGTCCTACTGCTAAGCAAGGCGGTCCTTAAGGGAGTCATGTTCGATCTTATGACCTTTTCTTGGCCAGGATTGTTAAGCCAAAGCTCGTTAAGTGAACCTGGCTTCCCACGCTGACTTTGCTGGCTGGGAAGGGCGCGAATGTCACCACGTGATTCTGGGATGCTACAAAAGAAGTGAATGCATGTTGGATGCCAAGCACTCGGATTTTGATCACGTGACTTCAAGGACCGGTCCGCAAATCACCTTTTTTAAGTACAGTTGTAACTTTGAACAGTCACTAAACGAAGGGCTACCAGTGTAGCCTTTCTATGCTGAGCAGGGAGTGGTGGGTAAACTGCTGGGATTACCTGCATTCCGGTTAGGATGCATCGCAGTTCACACTGCAGACTGGAAGGGCTCTCCAAACCTCTTGTGAGTCATCCTAAAAACCGGTCAGCTCCTGGAAAGGCTTTGGGGGGGGGGGGGGCTGCCATTTCCTCTGGGAGGCTTGCAGAAAGCGTGTCAAGGCCCTTCACATGTGCAGCTGCTGAGCACCAAGAACTCATGGGGACATGAAGCCCTTTAGGCCCCATCCAGAGAGAAGCTTCTTCTATCACCTTGGAGTCGGTCCACTTCTCTTCCTCAGCCCTGCCATTCAAGAGAAGGAGGCCCATCGACTCCATTCCCAAGGCTTGGCCTCTGCCTCTAGGGCTCCCACCTTCTAGGTCTCTGTTTCTCCTCCTTGAGGTGCTTGGAACCTTCTCTGCCATATGATCAGGTTGAGAGGAGGAGGAGGAGGAGAAGAGAAGGAGGAGGCCTTCCTTTCATTGAAAACCACAAAACCTATAATTAGTTTGCACCATGTTATTTCCACAAAGCAGATCTCATATTTAAAATTTGAAAGGTAATCATCAAAAAATCAAGATGGGAGCTATAAATAGCTGTGTATGAGGCAGGCTGACGTCCCACCCCTTGGCTGCAAAGAAAGCTCTCCAATTTGCCACAGCCATTAGAGAAGAGCCGGGGTGCAAGGATGGCCTCTTGATCCTTCACCCATTCCCTGGCATGGCGGTAATTGCTGGCCTGTTCCTGGAAAAAAACTCCAAGCCTGAGGCCAACCTCCACCCCCGGGGATCACCTGGGCCAGCCTCTGAGAGGTGTAATCAATGCTTTGATCTCTTATCTGCCAGTGACACCCCAGCCTTGCAATAATTCTGGCAAGGTGCTCCTTCAGCACAGAGATTAGAGGCTGTAGCTGGGAGCTTCTTGTCAGTAAATCAGCAGAGCTGTTCCAGCCTGCCTGCCGATTGCTGAGGGCCAGGAGAAAATGGGCAGGCGTGGTTGGAAGATGAGGATGGCAAAGCAGTAAACAGGTGTGATTTACGCAGCACTGGGCAGTTCACAAAGCTTTTATGGACTCTGGGCAAGCACTGGAGCGACTCCCAGCTGGCCAACTCCATAGCCACCCCTCTCGCTTTGAAAACCTCCCCAACAGATGGGATTGGGAAGCAAGGTTGACTCCAGCTTCAGAGTCAGAGAGTTTTGGAAGCCTCAGAGTGGACCAGAAGTTGGAAAGCTCTCCTCAGTTTCTGCAGCTGGAGAACCTCTTGGTGCCACCTCAGAGGATCCAGAAGGTTGAAAACAGCAGATAAAATGCTCAAGGAATGCGTCCCCCACCAGGAGCCACATCTCTTCCCAGCAGAAGGTCTGCAGAAGTCTCTACATCTAAGTAAATCAGCAAACCTGTGTATACAGAGCCCAGTTTCCCCATGCACAATTTCTGGCCCTTGCAGGCAAAAGATCAAGAGCCTCATCAGAGTTGCGGACAGGAAGGGGCTGCTGAGGTTTAGCAAGGACAGGGGAATTTACAGAGCTGTTGAGTCAATGAGATTGAGATGTTGACCACCATTTGCAACCATAAGCCTAATGAACTGCTAGTGCCTCTCTGGACATTTTGTGTTTGAGTATCAAATAAGATCTGAAAAAACCTTATCTGTATTTTCAGTTCAGGAGGGCCTGAATTCAGAGCCTGATGGGGGTATGTTTGGGGGTCTAGTTTTGTCAAATTTGAGCAGGTGGAAGCATGTCAGAAGCATGAAGAATTCATCTGCAGCCTGGAACATGGTGGATGCAGCTGCCGCAGCTCCTGGACAGAAACAAGGTTGCTTCTCCAGCCATGAAAAACCTACTCTTCTTGCACCTCTTTACTTCACTCCTCACTGGCCTAACTGCTCTCTGCTTGATTTATCACTTTATTTCTATCCCCTCTTTCCAGGTAAAAATCCTCCAAAGGGAAATGATAGCAGCAGAAACAACGCAACCTAAAAATGCAAACAGCAGCATTTACAAACAAACCCTCAGCAAATGTCCGTCTGGGATTTTCTGGTGAGGAGGGAAGAGTCCACCTGAGCAGAGTGTTGGGTGTGGAGGTTGCTGGCTGTCTTATCTCCTTCCCTCCCTGCCCCTCTTTTCAAGGGCTCCTTTGTGGAATTAGACCTGAAAGTCAACCCCATTCTTGATATGGAGCAAATCAAGGGTTACCCACCAGCCCTGTCCATGGTCCTGAAACTAAGGTGCCGCTTGCAGCCCCATTGGGAGGGTGTGGTGCGCTGCTCCTCCCTTCCAGCTTCTTCTCATCTGGGCCCTTTGCTCTCCCCACCCCAGCCTTCCTTTTAACAAATAAATTTCAAATGACCTACAAGTAGAGCTCAAAATCAAGAGAGGAATAGATTAAGAAATCAAAGCCCATTTTGGCTATGGTTTACCAAATTGACTAATTTTCCATATCGACCCAACATTTCACCAAAGTTGCAGAGTTTCCACCACTGGCTCAGCCAGAAACCAACCCACCAAGGTCAATGTCAGACTAGCTTGGCTTCTTGAGCAAATGGAGCAAGTCTAACTGACCAGGTTAACTGTGTTGAATGAACCTGGCCTTAGGGTCACTTGAGCGTGGTTTAAGGAATGAATGGATCAGAGGATTTTAGCAAAGGTCTAGAAAAAGACACCAGCTGCAGGAGCTGAAGTCTCATCTGCACGGACACTGCATTAAGGTTGCCTGTTTGGATCCACAGATGTTCTTCTCACCTAGTTTTTTGCTCAGTGGAACCTGACTTTCACATTAAATTCTGAGATCAAGAGCTTCACACCTGTATCACAGAAAGGAATCACTTCAGTCAACTGAAATACTTAATATAGCCTTTTGGATTTTTCCAAAGCAGACCTCTTCCTTCTTCTTGCCTTCCTTCCTCCTTCCTCCCTTCTCCCTTCTCCCCATCCTGTTTGCTGTACAGTTCAAAACAAAAGCAATGATAGATTATAAAACATCCTCGGAAGGGGAAACAAGGCTGCCTGGTTTAGATCTTTGCACTGTAATGTTTGCTAAATGTAATAGTTACTGAGCAGCCTCCAATGTGTGGAATGACAAAATATGACATTTTTGAATATCAGAAAAGGGGAGAGGGGAGGGGGGCTTCATCCGCTTTGGCTCTGATCTAAAGAGGATCTTTGGGATTGAAGATTTTAATTGAAACCTGACTTGAAAGGACTTGCAAGGACAAGCAAGAGGAAAGAGAGAAAATATTACAAGACAGGAAGGAGCCTCCAAGAATAAAGGAAGGAGTGGTGGGCGAAAGGTGGTGGGGAG
This sequence comes from Bungarus multicinctus, assembly GCA_023653725.1. Classification (NCBI taxonomy): domain Eukaryota; kingdom Metazoa; phylum Chordata; class Lepidosauria; order Squamata; family Elapidae; genus Bungarus; species Bungarus multicinctus. The sequence continues at coordinate 26,203,976 of CM042837.1, forward strand.
ATGTGTTTCATTGTGCGTGTCCTCATTTAAAAACAAACACCCCACAACCTATTATGCAGAGTGGCAAGACGATTAGATCTTGTGGCTTCGTTGGCAGAGGGAAGCATACGTGTCGCTGTGATTTTTGTCCTCTCAACAACAGACAAGAGCAAGCAGGAGATATGCCAGATACCAAAGCTGTATCAGACACTGAACATGTCAGCCTGGAAGAGGAATAATGCTGGAATCTCCTTTAATTGGTATCTTTTCCCTGCCTCCATGGGAGGAGGTGGGGAACCGGCGGGAGGCTTGTGCACAAAGCAGCCCTTAAGGCTGGGATCCATCTGCCCACCTCACTCCGATCAGAGGGGATTCTTTTTGCCCGAAACAGCACTGATTTCCACTGGGGCCACGAGGTTGGGGTTAAGGGCAAGAGGAAATAGAGCCCCCTTCCCCCCAATTACTCGAGGTCTCTTTCCTCATTGCATTCTCTGGTTTGATCAATGGTTGTTTTCCAAGGGCAGGCGGGATTTTTGGAGACTGAGGCAGATGCTGGATATTTGATCAGAAATGCATGATATAGATTAGAGCAGGTTTTTTTCCCCAACCTTGGTGACTTTAAGACACGTGGATTTCAACTCCCAGAATTCTTGAGCCAGCGGAGAAAGCAGAGAGAAGTAAACTTTTTCAGGTCTTTCCATTTGTCCTTGTCTTACACTTTTCTGATGTGTGATACGCATCGCACATTGAGAAGGAGAGAAGGAGAGAAAAGGAAGCCCAGGTAGAAGAAGATAAAAATCGGTTTGGGCAAGAAGGGAGGTTCTGGGTCTCCCCCTATCCAGCCAACATGCCGGTCTGGGATTAAAATCAAAGTGCCAGTGGCTGCGTGGCAGGGAGTATTGGAGCGAACCTGTTGCCAATGCGCAGGGTGGGTGAGTGAGATCGGCAGGAAAGGAGCTCCAGAACATTCCCTCCTGGGGAGGGGATACATTCTGCTGTCACTGATGGCTGTGGTGGCATTTCATTTTTGGATGATCAAAAGACACATTGAGCTGGGCATGGAATTGAGAGAAGGCTCAGCTAATATGGGCCTTTCTGGGAACTTTCCCTGCGTGGTTGGATGGGCTGGCTGGCCAGCCCCTTCCCAGTCTGAGAGCCGCATCTCCAGCTGATACCAGCTGCTGCTTTTGCTCAGTTTCCCTTCTACTCTCCTACCCACCTTCTCCTGGAAGCACAGGTTCGCGGGGTTCGTTGTGTGTTTTATTTCTGGGTCACATTCTTCCTTTGGTTGGGAACAACTGATGCCCTGAATGACTTCAGTAGATTAGCCATCAGTCCAAGTCAAAGGGAACCAGTTGGGATTACCAGCTATAATCTGAACTTCCAATTTTGGGAGGTCAACTATAATTTCCTTGTTTCTTTTCCTCCAGAAAGGTTTGGAACAACACTTAACAACATCTAAGACACTTCTGGACCCAAGAGCACCCGATGTGTGTGCGTCTTTCATTTTCCCCATTATTTATGTCTGAAAGGTGGTGTAGACATCAACATAAAATCATCCACTCTTCTTTCATCCACTCCATCTTGTCTGACGATGAAGAGTTCTTGGCAACTGGCAGTGCTTCTGAAAATCTTCATTTCTTCTAATGAAATTATTCTGGTTTGCTTGCTTGTTTGGAACATTTATATGGCCAACTCAAGCAAGAGAACTCTGAATTCCTGCACACCTGAGCTAACTATGCAGATAATCAGAGTTGGAATGGACCTCTTAGGTCATCTAGTCCAACCCTCCACCCAAGCAGGAGATCCTACACCATTTCTGACAGACAGAAGTCCAGTCTCTTCCTGAAAACCTCTGGTGAAACTCCCACAACTTCCAAGGGCAACTTCTGTTCCATTGGTTGATTGTTCTCACTGTCAGAAAATTCCTCCTTATTTCCAGGTTGAATCTCTCCTTGATCAATTTCCATCCATTATTCCTTGTCTGGCCTTTGGGTGCTTTAGAAAATAGCTTGACCTCTTCCTCTCTCGGGCAGCCCTGTTAGACTTTAGGATGGCTCCCTAGTTTATTATTGCTATTGTACATTCATGTGGCTCTCCTTCAGCCAATGAATGCTATGGTTATCTCATTCTAGACTGATGACAGCGGGAATGAAATTTGGCCATTCTAACAAAGGCTGAAAGAAATTGTCTATGAATCTGCTCTCGCTTGTTTTTCTCAAGGCAGGTTTACTCTGCCATCAGTCTCAGAAAGACAGAACTTGAATTGTAACAAACAAACAAACAAACATATAAATCTTCAATGCAGAATTGAATCATGTAACATTTTGCCATGAAAGCAGACACAAGTGGGAAGAAGAGAGGAGGATCCATTCTCTCCCCTGTTTCTTCTCTTCGTTAGGGACATCCAATGTTGCTTAGAGCTGCTTCCGTTTCTCCTCATTAGCTGATGGCTTCATGATCTCTACTTAGCCAAGAGATAGTTGCCTGTGAAGATTGCATGAATTCTTGTGGCTATTTTTAAGTCTCGATGCAAGGAAAATCCAGAACTGATTATCTGTTAATTATTTTTCAGAACATCTGCTATTTGGGAGCATTTGTTTAATTCTTTCTATTTTAGAATTGTGAGCTGTGCTGAGTTTTGCACCTTCTGGAGCTGTTGAAGTAGTTAAATGTCTAGAGCAAATTCGGAACATGGAGGAAGAGACTTGAGCATCAGCTGGCAACTACCCATCCTGGAGAAAAGTTGGGCCAGCCCAAGACATTTGTTGACGTATGAGGGGAGCAAATGGCACCTCCTCAAATTATGTTATCGGATTTAGTTAAGCTGTTTTGGCACATGCGACAGAAAATTCCACGTGTGTCCCTTTTCTGTCTCTCACAATAAAAATTCCATAAGAACCAATTAATTAGCAAATGATTTTGCTGTCTTTTCATGACTAATAATATTTCCCGCCTGAGACAACCTTCTCAACGACCATGTTGGTAAAACTGGCACCACCCAAGACTCCGTCAGACCTTCCTCAGGCCTGTGAAACAAAGTTGACTTCTGGCATCTGCTAAATTACCAGGCATGATTTGAATTAAGACCCAGTGGGGGAAAATAGACATTAGAGCTGAATGTATTGAACCTGTTTGGGAATGCTCTTAAATTTTTAATCAAGACAGATTTTACTCAAAGGTCTAATTTTGTCCATTTCCCAAAACCTCAACTGCAGTTTCATTGGCTTGTTCGGTTTTAAGAAATGTTTAAGGAAACCAAGAGGGTCATAATTCATGGGGAAAGTCTCCTGGCCAATGTCCCTGGAAGAGAAAGATCAGGGCTCTAGTTGGGTACAAAGACAACTCTTTGTGATTCTCATCAAACTAGTTATTGTTGAGAATCAGGCGGTTTCACCGAGGGAACTTCTCCTGTTGACTGACTTCTTTCTGCTCCATGGAGGTTGAGGAGAGCCCCAGGTGTTTGGCAGAGACCAAGGAGAAGTCCCATGGACACCAACCTTGCCTTGACGCGAGGTTTTGAAACCGACGAGGTATTAAATGAAGGGGATGGAATGCAAGTTCTTACGTGCAAGAAGACAGAAGAAAATGATGGTGTAGATAGGAACAACTGTTCTTTGGAGGCAGGAATCAGAGTACTTTTGTTCTTCCCCTTACTTTTATATGGAGGCCAACCAACCAGTTAGCTCCTGAGGGACAGTCACCTTCTAATTTCTTTTTCTGATTGGGGAGCGGGGCGAGATCCAGAATGTCATCTTATTGATCAGGCTTATCGTGAGAAATGAGAGCCACCAACAAAGAAACCTCATTTCGTACCTGTGTCATTCTGAGCAAAACACCAAGGAGGTTGAAAGAGGAGGGCATGGACATCAAAATGCAATCTGCTTGCAAGGCTCTGTGGTTGCCATCTCCATGGGAGCAAGCACAATTAGCTTGAGGAAAGTGGTTTCTTGCAGCAGTCAATACACCCCCAGGAAACATCTAACAGCAATCCTTTGCTGATGGGTTTTCAGCCATAACTGGCTTTCTAGCCTTCACAACTGTGTGGAAGTGGCCTCTCAGCCCCATCTCTCTAGGCCAGTTCCAGCAATTTTTCAGAAGGTATGGAGGTCTCCACAGATGATGGTCCAATAAATGTCTATTTTCCTCCTCCTCCCCCCTTCTCTCTTTCTCTGTCTCTCTGCTCTATCTCTCTATCTCTATCATTATCTCTGATTTTTTTCTTAGCATCAGATATAAAATTCTATGCCAATATGAAATTAGATGTTTAAAAAATGCCCCAAATATCACCAATCTCATGTATTCTCCTTTGAAATCTTCTGAGGCCACCCTCCAGGAAGAATCTCCTCCATGAGAGGCTTAAGCGGTTCCTTCAGGATCCTGAATCCTCAAAAGGCACCTGGAGCTAACAGAGCAGTTTGCCAGACCATGGAAACTCTTCCTTTCCCTCCCTCCCTCCCTCTCTCTTTCACCATCTTTGACGCCTCCCCCCTTCTCTCTCCCTCTCTCTCTCTCCCTCCCCCCCTTTCTCTCCCCTCCCTGTCTCTCTTTCCCTCTCTCTCCCTCCCTCCCTCCCTCTCTTACCATCTTTGATGCCTCCCTCCCATCAGGACAGCTGCTCTCTTTCCAAGCTCATCCCTGACCTGAAACCAGCAGAGTTACTGATATGCTAGAAGGAGCCTTCTGAGTGCCTAATGGCTTCTGCATGTGGGTCTGCTCTTCCCTGCTGCTTCAGCTGCCCCCCCTCTTTCAGGGTTTCCCCTCAGGAAGGGACTTTGGGAACTCAGGGAAGGAACCAGGACTTCACACACCCTCCTGCCTCCTTCCCACCTGCCCAGCAAGGCCTCTTCCTCCTGCCCTGGCCTGCCTGCTCTTCTTTCCACAAGCTGTGACAACAGGCTTCCTCAGGAGGGACCCAGGCCCAGCCCAGCCTTGGACTCACCTTTCTTTCCCAATAACAATATATTTTCAGTGTAAACAAGCCCTTTGAAAGCCGGCCTCCTTATGCAAAGCTGCAGAGAGCCATACTGTTTGGCTCAAGGCATTGGCTTTTAGAAGGAAAATGCTCGTCTTTCATCTGTCCATAGAAATCTCCCCCCACCCCTGCTGCACTTGTAAATCCGATGGCTGCCAATTTGGCAACAGCCACCGCCATTTGGGAAGTTAGGCATTAGCAAGTTAAAGATACTCATAACATTTAAAGCAAATCTCTCTCTTTTTTCTTCCTTTCCACCCTGGGCTGTGTATTTTTCAGGGATTTGCAAGCGCTTCTCTCAGCCAGAGAAGAATGCACACAGTGCGTGGTTTAAGCCCCGTGTTTTCCTTTCTCTACCCAGACATGAAAGATGCAGGGGGTGTGTGTGCTTCAAGGGGCACTGCAACTTTCTCACTGGTGTGTGTTTGCATGTGTGTACTTGCTGTGTTATTCACACCCAACTTTATTCTTGTAGGTTTAATGCCCAGGAGGAAAAGATAATGGTTTTTCTTCCTTCCTTTCTTTGCTTAAAGCGCAGAAGAATGAGTAAATAAGAAGATGCCACTGTCCTTAGAAAAGCTTTGTGGTAGCAGACGGAGAGCATCTTAAATTAATGGGTGTCCCTTTGTTGCAACTTTAGACTGGTTTGTGTAGAGAAGCCCCATTGGTTGGCGAAGCAGTGGCCCTGACTGACCCTGAACCACAGAATATTTGTAGCTCAGTGTTGAACTCTGGAGTCCTTGGTGCTCTCTGAGCTGGGTGGTTTTCTTGCAGACATTTCATGACCCAATTAGGGACCATCATCAGTGCTAGAAGGGAGCAGGGTTTGTTAATATACAAGAGGTTTTTCCAATCACTGTTGGTGGGAATGAACACCAAGAGTGGCATGGCTAGCTGGGGAATTCTGAGAGTTGAAGTCCACATATCTCAAAGTTGCCAAAGTTGAGAAACTCTTCACTCATGTCTGTCATTATGCCCTAAAATAACCCTGCATACAAATATATGCAGAAACATCTTGGCTTCTATGCCAATCAGTGTATGATTTCAGATAATCATAGAGGGATCTTTTTCAACTACCTTGAGTAAATCATATGCCAATGGCAATATCCCAACTCTAGACTCTGCTCCCCATAGAAATATGACTGGTTCCAGTTTTGCAATCTGCTGCTGACAGCTGAAAACTCTGTTGTTTATCCAGGATTTTTAATTGACTGATTTTTCCTGTTCTATGCATTTGCTGTCATTTTTAATTATAATAAGGGGACATAATGTAATATTCATATGGAGTCCACTTGGATAAAGTGCAATTTTAAAAAATGGATGTTCAGCATTGGGTTTCTTACAGAATGTACTCCATACAAAAAGTGTTTGAAATATGGTATGATGGATGCAGTGGTTAGAATGCAGTATTGCAGGTGGACTCTGCCCGCTGCTAAAAGTTCGATCCTGATCGATTCAAGGTTGACTCAGCTTTCCATCCTTCTGAGGCCAGTAAAATGAGGACCCAGATTGTTGGGGGCAAGAGGCTGATATTGTAAATTGCCTGGAAAGTGCTGTAAAGCACTATGGAATGGTAGTCTAAGTGCTATTGTTATGTTAGCTGTACCAAATTGCTACCACAGAGAAACACACAGTAGGAAATCTACACCCACTCGACAGAAATGAAGGCAAAAAGGAAACTCCCTATCATTTTTCTTGAATGGAACCTTTGGTAATGGTTACTCTGGTCAAAGAGGTAACTCTGCGTGGCTTAAAGCCAAGGAAAAAATCAACAACCTAAAACATTGAAACTATTAAAGTAATAAATATTTACATTAAAATTGACTAATAATCATCAAAGTGAGAAGGAAGAGCCCAAGATACACACGGGGAAGAAATGGGGTCTTAACCATCTCCATAATGACCCCCATCAGAGCCACAGGACAGTGTGTAGAGTCTGGACTTCAGGCCCTTTCCGAAGAGGTTGGGTGCAGATCTCCCTGGGGCAGGGTGGGCACGATGTTCCAGAGTCCAGGACCCACAAGAGAAAAGGCCCTTCTCTTGGATCTCACCATCTGGAGCTCTTTGGCCAATGAGGTATGCAACATGGATCTCCTGCCAGCGCAGGTGGGGCAGGTCAATCCCATTGGGGTGAGACAGGTAAGCTGCATGCTGGTTCCCAAAACCGATTTGCTTGATTATAAACAAGCTAAACAACTTCATTGCAGTTATATGCAGTTACTCAGGGGTTGCCACAAAAAGGAGGAAGTCAAGCTGTTCTTCAAAGCCCCTGAAGGCAGGACAAGAAGCAACGGATGGAAATTAACCAAGGAGAGAAGCAACTTAGAACTAAGGAGAAATTTCCTGACAGTTAGAACAATTAACCAGTGGAATAATTTGCCTCCAGAAGTTTTAAATGCTCCAACACTGGAGGTTTTAAGAAGAGATTGGATAACCATTTGTCTGAAATGATATAGGGTTTCCTGCCTAAGCAGGGGGTTAGTCTAGAAGACTTCCAAGGCCCCTTCCAACGCTGTTATTCTATCCTTGAGAAAAGTGGGTGGCTGGAGAAGAAGAAGAAGAAGAAGAAGAAGAAGAAGAAGAAGAAGAAGAAGAAGAAGAAGAAGAAGAAGAAGAAGAAGAAGAAGAAGAAGAAGAAGAAGAAGAAGAAGAAGAAGAAGAAGAAGAAGAAGAAGAGGAAGAGGAAGAGGAAGAGGAAGAAGAAGAAGAAGAAGAGGAAGAAGAAGAAGCAACAGCAACAGGACTGTTCATTCCAATTCCTTCTCTGATCTCTTTCCATCACCTGCAGGAGGCTCTGTATCAGAGAAGTGACATCTGCTGCAGAGTCACACCGGCCTCTGGATTCTCTTGGATGTAATTAGACCCAAAAACAGAGTGGAGGGGGGATGCCGGACCCTTCAGGGACGGCGATGGTCTTTGAAAGGAATTATGCTAATCAGGCCCGGCTTCTCTGCCACATCTGCTCCGCTCTTTTTCTAAGTGAAATTAATCGGGCTAAGGAAGAGCTGATCACCATAACAATCTGGTCTTTGTAGCAAGGGATTCCTTTCTCTTTTTTTTTTCAGGAGAGGAAAATATGCAAGAGCTGAGCCAAGACTTGTTGAAAACACTTAAAATAATTAGTCACAGGGCTACTCACTTTTGTTCCCTTTTAATAATAATAATGGTTATTAATGTTTACAAATTATGGCGCCTCCATCAGAAGGAAAGGACAGCAGGAGCAGAAATCCAAGGAGGTTCCCAGAACTGGGGGAGGTTGGCTGTGCAGCTCCCAGCTTCTGGCCTTCCCTGCCAAATGTCAGAGAAAATAAGAAGGCTAGATGACTCAGACGGGTTCTAAGGCACTGTCTTCGGCCTGGGACGTTGGAAATAGGCAGAAATAGGTTTAGCATTAAGGCAGAAAAAGAATGTATAAATCAGGCTTACAGTGACCAAGATAGTAGGTGAACTACAACACTTTTAAGGTTCTTTTAGGGGTTTTTCCTTCCTTCCTTCCTTCCTTCCTTCCTTCCTTCCTTCCTTCCTTCCTTCCTTCCTTCCTTCCTTCCTTCCTTCCTTCCTTCCTTCCTTCCCCCCTCATTTTCTATTTCTTCCTTCCCTATTCCTTCCTTCTTTCCTTCTTTCCTACTTTCCTACCTTCTTTCCTTCCAGAAATTCAGCGCAATCCTGGATGGGACAGCCTCCTCAAAAGATAAGGAGGAAATTTTAAAAAAGGAAGGCCTGTCCATTCACTATCATACTCCAAAATTACTGAAAGCTAAATGGTTTCACAGAGATGTCCAGGCTCACCCAACGCAAGAAGCTACATTCCATCTTAGTGCAATATGTGAATGCAGTGATGGCCTCTAACAGGTCTTACACTTCAACAGTCTCCATTGGATGAGCCCCAACTTGGCTTGCTTCATGTTAGACAAACATGTTATATGAACATGTGAAGGGGATCTCCTGGGACCCTTCTTGGTGGTTTGCTCTGTAATTGGGATTTGACCCAAGAAAGCTGCCAAGCTGCATCTGAACGATCATGCAGTTTTCTTCTTCCAACAACAACGTTTTCTTTTCCTCTTAATATTTGTCTTCCTGATGGGTTCAGACCCTATCTTGGTCCTCAGTGTCCACCGGAGAACATCTGCCACATTCAGACAGAACAGCCTGCCTTTCGGTGGGATCATCAGCTGGAGCACCTTCAGAAATTTGGTTATTATTAATTTCTGGATCTTAATCATAAGGCTTCAACAGTCTGGTGCAGTGAACAAAACTTCCACTTGTGAAAATAAATGAACCGACCGGAGCTGCTTCACTACACCGCTAGTATAAACATTCAAGAGTAATGTTTGTTGAAAATGGGTAAAAATCTGATTAAAATGTATAAAGGATGCTTGGCTACACATTTAATTTAGCTTTAATGAGGCCTTTAAGGTATTTTAATTCAAATCCAAATTATTATTTAAAGGAAGAGAAATTTGACAGGTTTGTCTCCCTAGGTGGTAACGATTGCCCGAGTCTAAAAGTCTGTTAGGAAACGGAGGGTAAATACATGGCAAAAGGTTAAGCGGGAAAGAAAAATAGCTCATCCTACAACTGTAAAACCTGACGGACAAATTGGGTGCCTCACGCATCTGAATTGAAATCACCAGCCCTCTTTTTCCACCTTCCTTGGCATCTCTGTCATCTGCCTCTTTTTCTTTCTATCTCTCTCTCTCTCTTATCTCTCTCTCATCTCTGTCTATCATCTTCCATCTGTCTATCCACCCATCCATCTCTCTCAATAAGATTATAATCCCAATTTTGTACTTCTGCAAAGATAACAAGCACTAGCCACTTCTTAATCTTTGGAACCCAAAGATCACCTCGATTTCTTAGCAACCAGAATCCATCCACATTTCCCCCCTTCCTCTGCATTGCTTTCCCCACCTTCGCCAGCCCACCTGCTCTCTTTCCCAAAGGGGCCCAAACCGGCTTATCTCCCAGTGCAGTTCTGGTTCCCTTGGTGACCCACGTAGGAAAGGAGGCTAAGCACAGAAGGAGGCAGCTGCATAAATTGGTGTAAAGTCTACTGAACATGATGAGATGAATGTCTGAGCAAATATGAATCAAATAGAGCCATGACTGTCCCCACCCCCAGTGCTCCCCAGGGACTGGATGAGTGTCCATCAGGAAAGGAAGCTTGTTTTTTTTTGCAATTTCAAGGAGAAGACGCTGATCTTTAGGCAAATATTCCATTCCTTCACTTAAGCTCCTCATTTAAGGGAGGCCCAATTCTCAGAGTGGGAGACAATAGCTTAAAGTCGAATATATGTAAGACGGGGCTTAAGTGATGGCACCTCCCGGTGAATTGGGAGGGCCCGGCTCAACTGAAAGTAGTGTACAAATGTAAAAATCAATTTAAAAGTGGCAAACTCCAGGGCAGAAGAAGAATGAAGAGAGCTACTGCAGGCCAGCAGGTCAGTCCCTTGCCCGGAACAGTTTCCACACGGATGAACTGCTAAGTGCCCCGACCCTTGGCACTGCTTTTCTGGAGCACCAAGCAGGTTGTGGACTTCACTGCCCAGAATGCCTGACCTGCCCTTCAGCCTCCTTGCCAAGGCCTACATTTCCTGCTCTCCTGTGCCAGCTGTGAAGCAGAGGCACTTCTGCAGCATTGTGGTTTATTTTAACAGCAACATGGTAGGAAAAAGATGTTAACTGTAAGGTCGGGCAAGGTCAGGTCACCAGGCTTGGATCCTGGGTTGCCATGGAGCTTGTGGAATAAGAGGCAGAATAAGGCAAAACTGGTTAAAACAGCTGAGTCTGGCTAATTCAGGGCCCTGAATCGCTTGATAGTGAGATGGGCGGTGTATCATTTTAATAAATAAACAACTAGGCCTTGTGCTCTCTGAGCAAAGGGCACCTGAGGAAGCACCATCAATGCTAGAGTCTGGCATGCAGCAACCTCATTTCCCCTTCTGGAGCAGGCCAGCTTCTCTCAAGGGCCACGTGGAGGGAAGGAGAGCTCTCCATGGTGTTGAAAAAAAGGCTTGTAAGCTAAAGATGCTTCAGGTGGGTCTGAGGTGGAAAGCAGCCTCTGGGACTAGAAGAGGACCTTCTCCCCAGATGCAGAAGCTCATTCCTTTGCCCCTGGGATGGAAAGGGCTAACGGGGAAAAGCCTGCCAGTTCTCTGCTCAACTCAGTTCCCTGAGTAGACTGCAGCAAAGACAGAAAACCCTCTTGCTGTTTCAAAGGCCTCATCACTTATTTATGGCGCTGCGTTTGCTAGGAGTTTGGGCTGGTTCCCTTCCTCTGCCCTTTGGAATAAGGGATCAGAGCGCGCTTTGCCAAGCGGCAACTTTAAAAGGCGAGTTCAGCTCAGGGAAGAGCAAATAGTTTTGCAGACTTCAGACAGCTTATCGTGGTTGCTGTCCCCTGTGTCTCACAGGGATGCTGATTTGCTCTCTGAAGAGGAGCAAATAAAAGAAGAGCAGGTCCTGCTTTCTCCTTCCTGTGCCTTGCAAACCTGCCTAATGGCCCTTTCCGTGAGCAAGGACAGAGGGCCTCCAACTCCTACCAGGTCCTCCATGTCGCCTCCTCTTTGAGGGTCTGCTTTTCATGTTGTCTTTCATGCGTGAAAAGCTCCCAATTGGAATCTTCCTCTGTATGGAAAGGAGGCCAGGCAGCGGGAGGGAGGTTTTCCCCATTGCAGGGCTGGAGATCCCAGAACTGTTTTGTCACATCAACCCAAAGGAAGGAGACCAAGGGACGTTTCTTCTTCACTGGTTTCCGAGACCTGCAGGATAACAATAATGTCTCAGATAGCTGGCATTTGGCTTTTTGTATTCTTTCTGAGGAGCTGATAGTCAGCCCTCAAATGCTGTTTGTTAGAATGGAAGCAAAATTCTGAGACAGCTCTAGTCCAGCCTTTGGGTCAAGACAGGCAGACCAGAAGACAAAGTTGCCTCCTCTGCTGCCAAGGATCCAGAGGGGAGGATGTTGTATGGCTTTCAGATTTCAACAAACTGATAATCCAGACTTTTGTTAGTCTATTTTTCCTGGCCAAAGAAGTTTGGAAGTTGTTTGCCCTTCTTCCTAGGGAGATTGGCCCTCTTTTGCCTAAGACAGGACTAGAACGAATTCTCTCCTGCTTTCTAATCTGCTGCCTTAATCCGATGGGCTCTCGGTCCCTACTTAAAACTACCTGAGCTTGTTTGTTTGTTTACTTGCCGTGTTTCATTACTGGTGTTACCTGGTCAGGTAATGAAATCTCTGCAAGCAAACAGCTCAGCTCAGAGATCACCAAGGATTCTGCAATGCAACCCTGAGCTACATATATTCTCTTCTGTTAAAACTGCCTAAATTAAAGGCCAGCACTGATGGCAGTGAATTCATTTGCTTGACTATGTATTGTTTTCCTTGCTTACTCTCTGCTCTTATTCAAAAGTCCATTTCCTCTGAACATAGAAGTTCACCGAATAACTTTGAACTCAATCATCTGAAATGTATCCTTTCCATCAAGCAAGTTTTTCTTGAGATACCCGGAGATAATAACTTCACGATCAGCCGAGCAACTTCACCCTATATTTTTTTACCCAAATTACACATGCATCACCTTTCCTGTCTCCTCTTTTTGGATCGGATATGTTAAGGCTTCTGAGGCCACTGAGAGGAAAAGAAATCAACTTTTGCCAGCCCCAATGATTTTGATTTTAACCTCCAGAATGCTTGCTGGGTTTCTCAAAACCATCCAAGTGTGGTCAGGAAAGGGACTATCACAAAGCTCACAAATCTATTGGATGTACGGGGGCAAAAATAGGCTTCCTTCCTGGGGAATGGAAGGGCTGCTTAGAGAATGCATAGAAAAGCACAAGTCGGCCTACCTTAAAAAATTCTGATGAGTTTTCTAGGAAAAAATCCATGTCAAGTATTTTGAGGACCTTAAAATGGAACATGATGGATAGGAAAGGGGGTGAGGGTTTTTTCCAAACAATGTCCCAATCCCTCCCCCCACATTTCTGTAAAGGAGACCCAGGAGATTTGCCACTGCAATTCTGGCAGCATTGGAAGGAAGAGAGAGAAAAGAAACTACCCGCATGCATATTAAAGAATGACATTATCAAGTTGAGCAGACAAGACATGTATATAATGCAGAAGCGGGATTTGCTTCTTCTCCAAACAGCTCGTACATCACCAACAGGCTCCCTTCCACAAAGGGAGGCATTTGGCAGAATCACCTCAAGGCAGCAAGAAGATTTCTTCTCCAAGGCTGCCGTCAGGCTGGACCAGGAACCGCATGGAGGGACAGGACTGCGCCTGGTGGAGAGACATGCCCAAGAAAGCATATAAGCTTATAAGGGAGATTCTGCCAAGTGGGATGGAGAGTTTCTGCGATGGTTTTGCATTTGGAGACACTCCGGGAGATTCTTTGTGCTAAGAGCAAAGAAGAGGAATGTTGTTCCTGTTTGCACAACTGGCTAAGAAGACGGTGTAGGAAGGCAGTTGTCCGTGGGCAGCCCTGGGCTCCTATCAGGAGAAGCTGTCTCTGGGCTGGAGACCTTTGGTGGATCTTGAGAACAGAATTAGCACTGGGAAGGGGGACACCCGGGAGATAAGGTAGACTGGAAAGGGCAACAATAAAGAGACAAGGCAAGATTCAACAGGAGGTGCTGGGATACCAGAACTCTTTTCTTGCCAGAGAAATGAAAGTCCCCAAAGTCAGCAGGACTCAATCTGCAGGCAAAAGGGTCCTTACCATTTCTTAAGAGTGGGAGGGAGAGTTTAGGAAGCCTGAGCAGACATTCTTCACTGTCTGGGAATAATTGCAGTCAGTCACTGACCCCGACCATCTGGCATGACCCATTCTGGGCTTTGTAGTTATATCTGGAGACCTTCTCTGTGGTAACCCTCAACTCTGGATGCTATCAGGAAGAAGCACAGATTGGCACCGACCCCTGACTTCATTCATTTATTTTTATTTATATTTGGAAACTTTCCTCAGGTACCAGCTGAAGATGATTTTGTTACTTCCACAGGCATTTAACATCCTTGTTCACTGAATATTATTTACAATGTGGTCATTGTGAGAATGCTTTCTAAAGCACTGTTGCAAAATTGTACTTGATTTTACATTCCATCCACTGCAACCTCTTTTCCCAACCAAAGTGAGGCTTGTAAGTGTTAGAAAATATTAAATTGCTATTGTTGTCTTGAGTGAGATTTATCATTTGCTCAATGTGCTACAGGGAGAAAACTGTACTCTGGCATTCTTAATTCATGTTCCCTCTTCATGCAAGATGATAAATAGGAAACCTCTCTGACTTAAGGGAGTAGCAGAAGAAGAGATGCCTTCCCACTCCCTATCTCACATGGCTTTATCCACGCCCGATCTGAACTAATGGTCCAGGTGATCTGGAGGAGCCCTTCCATTCTTTGCCTAGGCTGTTACTCTTGAGACATACCTGGCCAACATAGTAGAAAATGACCCTCTTTGAACCAACTTCAGGCTTCTGAGCCGACATTAGGGGGCCTCACTGCCGTTTGTCTGTTGTCAGCATCCAATTCTAGTACTACTGAGACCATTGCTTTCACCAGCAAAATTACAACCCATAATCAGCTGCTGGGGTTGCCATCCTGAGGGCCAAAAGAAGATGCCACATAGAAATAGGTTTACCTTTGTGTGCTTCCAGACAAAGGTGGGATATCAGTCTTATGAATGAGATGAGTTTTGCAGCTCCCAGGAGATCAAGTGACAGAGCTGGTGGGTTGCAGTTCTCATAAATTCCGATTGTTCTTGTTCTTTCTGTCAAAAGGGAGGAAGCTGATGGTTGATTTTCCTGAATTGGAAATGTAGCCCTTCCTTGCTTTGAAGGGGAATAATCTGTGGATCCTCCTTCCTTGCCAGGCATCTTGGTTTGGCAGGGGAGCCAAATGCAGGCATCCCAGTATTTTTAAGACAAGAGAGATACAGGATAAAAAATCCTTTTCATTCCCTCCTCCTTTAAAAACTTTACCTAGGGAGAAGGAGTGCATATTTCAGCATGAGCCTGGAAGAGTGGAGGTCAATCAGCTTGTGACCACCCACAGGGTCTTCTCTGACGGGCAGATTTCTCTGCTCAGGCCTTGGATTGACTTCCTGGCAGAAGTGTCAACATGCCTCATGACGTTTTCAGAGCCAGAAAGATCAAGAACCAGTTTTCTCAGTTAGGATCCATCCCAAGTAATTTTTCAAGCTGGCTTAGAAGGGAAGCTCAGTTCCTGGGAGGGGGGGGGGGGGCTTTAGATATCCATCCTCAAGATTGTAGGGTGGTGCAAGTGGGTAAGGGGTTGCAATGAAGCTGCCTACTAGGTTATTTGCCCAAGGGCAGGGGGACATCAAATCTTTAAGTACAGCCAGGTTGAAAAAAAGTCGGTCAAAAGTATAGAGGTAGACTTCCCACCCCACCCCACCCCTCTCTCTCTCTCTCACTCACACACACACACCTCCCAGCAAGTCATTGCAATGACTTTCTAATACCTGAAGATCAGCCCATCAGCCTTGACTCCTGGATGATTGCTGTCCAAGAATTGCTCATAAATCTGTTGGAAGTGTGATCTTCATCCAGAAATTTAAAAGAAAAAGAAAGAAAGAAAAAAAAAGAAAGGTTTCCTTGGGGAGCAGTAGAGTCATATGCTTTCTCATCTACCATATTAAAAATCTATTATTGCTCTAAAAAAAGAACTCTGAATGAGGTGATCCTCTTGGAAGCCCAGAAGAAGACTTTGGGTTACAGGTAGAGGAGGCAGCATGAAGCGCTTGGGTTAAATAAATGGTTTATTGGGAGTAAAAAAAAAGGAAGAGTAGGATATATGATCACTTGGGATAAGCCATGAGACACCCTCCACCCCCTTCACAGAGCCTCCTGGGCACAAAACGAAGGACACCCGGGAGAAGGAAGGAAGATGGCTTGCTTATAATTCAGCCGCACAAGGTCCTCCTTGAAGCTAAATCACAACTTCCTTCACTTTTCTGAGACATTAGGGAGAAATTCAACTCTGCAGCTCATCATCAGGCAGCATCTACAAATGACTGAGCTGGATTTAAATTATCTGTCGTGCATTTGAAGTTGCCGAGAGGGTGAAGGCAGAACCATTTGAGGTAATATATGCCTGTGTACCTTCCACCCAGACTTGATCATCCTTTCAACAGCTGTGGCATCCAACGAGGAGGACGGTCAGTGGTGCTCATGGCCAATCTAACACAGCCCTGATTAGTTGCCACAGATTTGGCCAAGATTCCAAGGCCATCTCTGGCTAATGATGGAAGATCTTGCATCAACATGTAAAACAACTCAACATTCAGAACAAAAATCTTATCATGGAAGTTTCAACCACCAAAAATGTTTTCATACCAAGTTCAGCATCTCGATTGGGAAATTGGAATGTGAAATTTCAACAGCACGAATTTTTATCCACGCTGGAACAGTTGCGTTGTAATCTTCGTTCAGGTCCAGAGTGATCCGTTGGTCCACAACCCCAAACATTCAGTGAGGCATTTCTGAACCTTATTTTTATCTTCAGAGTCAGGGATTCCCTGCAACCTTTCATGTTTGCTGGGCTCCACCTTCTTGGCAAGCCTTATTTGTACAACTTCTGTGTCTCACTTTCAAAATAGATTTGTCAGCTGACTCAACAGCCGTGACAGCACTAAAGCTAACTCCTTGGATTTAGAAAAGTACGAAAACAGCTCAAGGCAAATGCTCACAAGTCAGCTTAGAGTTGTGAATCTCTGCTCTGCTCCTGCCCTCGTTTTCAAATGTGGTTTTTGTAGTAGGAAAAAAAGTGAAATTTCTGAGAAAGAGCAAGCCTGCAAAGGGCACAGGTGGAAATGTGGAAGCAGGAGGCAGAACCACACACCCAATGGCTGTGCAAAAACACTCCTGATTCACAAAATAATTTTTGTTAGGTACGGAGTTGGAAGGGACCTTGTAGATCATCTAGTCCAACCCCCCATCCAAGCAGGAGACCCTACCCCATTTCTGACACATGGCAGTGCAGCCTCTTCTTGAAAGCTTCCGGTGATGAAGCTCCCACAACTTCCGAAGGCAACTTCTGTTCCATGAATTGATTGATCTCACCATCAGAAACGTTCTCTTTATTTCCAGGTTGAATCAATTTCCATCCATTATTCCTTGTCTGGCCTTCAGGTGCTTTGGAAAATATTTTGACCCTTTCCTCCTCTCTGTGGCAGCCCCTCAAATATTGGAGCACTGCTATCATTAATGTAGTGAGTGGGATTCACCTAGAAACCTTTGTTTTCCTGCAAAATGCACCAGCCCAGTGAGAGTTTTGTGGAGCCCAGAAAGAGGTGGATACATAAGACCCAACACTCCTCCTTCCTAACCATTTATTGCAAGAATCTTTGCTTAGAGGGATGTTTTCCTATAGGAAACCAAGCTGTCTAGATCCATAGTCTGGCTTTGGAGCCAAAGTCCATTACTGGTACCCTTCGCCCAATTGAATTTCTCAGCCCTTTGGAGGACTTGCCAACTGTGTGCCAATATGTCTGATCTCCCTGAGTTTGAAGACAAGAGTCTCAGCCAAAGCAGGTAGACCTTGATGTTCTGATAAATCAATCAGTCCTCCCCCATGAGATTTAGCTGAATGAAAGCACGGCAGCTCCCTTGCTGGAATCTTCTAAGAGGAGCAGAGCAGGACAGGGGTTATCCAGGGGGCTGGTTATCCTTTCCACCAGAGAAATGGCAGTGTCAACTGGGGAGAAGGCGCTTCCTGATATTAGACTTGGTTTTTAGAGTTTATCTATACTGATCTTAAAGCAGAGACATCCCCCTGCCAACAAAAGTGCGCAGAGTCAAGGCGATGGTTTTCCTAGTTGCAACGTATGGCTGTGAAAGTTGAACCATAAGGAAGGCTGAGCGCCAAAGAATGGAGGCCTTTGAACTCTGGTGCTGGAGGAGATTCCTGCGAGCCCCTTGGTCTGCAAAGCAATCCAACCAGTCAGTCCTAGAGGAGATCCACCCTGGCTGCTCTTTAGAAGGCCAGATCCTGAAGATGAAACTCAAAGACTTTGGCCACCTCATGCGAAGGAAGGAGAAGAGGCTAATGCCAAGAACAATGGAGGGCAAAAGAAGAAGGGGACAGCAGAGAAGGAGGTGGCTGGAGGGAGTCCCTGAAGCCGTCGGCGTGAGCTTAAATGGACTCCAGAAAATGGTAGAGGACAGGAAGGCCTGGAGGAACGTTGTCCATGAGGTTGCGGTGAATCGGACACGACTTCACAAGTAACAACAACAATACTGATCTTGAAAAGATGAAGGAGCAAACATGAGATGGGCTTCAGGCACAGGAAAGAGATCCGTTTTTGAGATGAGTCCCTATTTTCCTGCTTGCCCTTCTCCAAGATCAAAGTTTAGGTGGGGGGAAAGGAGGCCCTGTTTTTGGACTAAAGATGAAGGTTCCTCTGTCCCAGGCCTGTCCCCAGACAGATCTTCTCAGCAACCAGACCATGAACGTAGCCAGGTTGGGACAGCCTCTAAAACTCCTTTGGAAACTCCAGCTAGTGCCAAGCGCTGCCTCCACGTTCTCTCAACATTTCCTGCTCACATGTCAGGTTTCACCACCTCAGCAATTGTGACCTGCTGGCTGGGGAATTCTGGGAACTGAAGTCCACCTATCTCACAGTTGCTGAAATTGAGACCTGCTGCTCTAATGGCTGTACTACTCGGACATTAGTACAACTTGCTTCCTTCTGAGTTGAGGAACATTCAGTCTCTGATCCTACCTGAAAGCTGGCAGCACAGTTTCACTTGGGGAGGGGGGGAAGAAAGAGATAAGAAAAGGAGTGGAGTTTCTAAAATTGGCAGAACATAGTTTAAAACCAGACAAAGGGTTCCCCTCTCCAAAGCCATTCCTGATCATTCGGCTGCCCTCCAGAACTCCCACCAAGGGCGAGGAGGGGACACTGGGCACCAAGGGGCTTCTCCGTCCATCTTGGCTTGTCTCAGTCAAGCCTGGATGTCTTCTGCAATTGGAACGGTGCCCCCATGAATTGCAGGGCAGCAAGAATGAAGGTCTTGCGTGGGTAGCCTTTCGAAATAAGCCTATTAGGAGGGTTTTATTCATTAGAGCACAGGCATGGAGGACAGCTAGAGCGAGGAAGGAAAGGAGGAGGAGGAAGAGGAGGAGGAATGAAGTGGAAAAATCTTCCCAATATGCAACTCCTGATGCAATTCTTACACACACACATACATACACAAATCCTGAAATTGGGCAGGAGTCCCTGAGGTTTTGCAGCTGGCCTGGAGACACACACACACACACACACACACACACACATGCATGTACACATTCGTCATTCTTTCCCTGCTGGCTGCAGAGCAACTCCGCGAGTGACAAGGCGAGATGTGAGGAGAAAACAGGCACCGGGAACCACGGAAGACAAGCAAGGGCAGGAAAGGGCAGCCTGGCGCTTTGCCCGGGATCCCCAGAGCCTCCAGCAGCTCCTGCACCCCCAGCCCCTTTCTCCGAAGATGTTGGGCTCTGTAACTGACCCCAATTACAGGAGTCAGGCTCCAGAGGAAAGGCAGGGGGGTTGGATCATCCGGGCAGCTGCTTGGCCCCAGGAAAGGTGGTGTGGGCCGCAAAGGGCACCACAGGGCAGGGGAACTTGTGTGTGTGTGTGTGTGTGTTGCCATCACAAGGGGTGGAGTCTGTGAACTGCAGGTGGGACTTAGTCAGGCACCTGCATCTGGAAAGCGGTGTTTGTGTGTCTGTCTCTCAGTCTTTCTCCCAGAGAAGCTGCTGCCTTCTGTGTTTGGTGACCCAAAGCAGTTGCAGAGGGGGCAGGAGAAGCCGGTGGGTGTAATGGGGGCAGATGCAGATGAGGCCAAATGTAGAGCTTAAAAGGCTGACCAGGGCAGGCGGTCAGATCTACAAAGTCTTCTGCTCGTTACACAGTTACATTAAGCCAGGAGCCTCCTTTATGGACGAGGCTTGTTCCTGGGCAGGAACAAGCACCCCGTCCGTTATCAATCGGTTTTCACATTTTACAATTGTTTTCATATCTGCATGTTTTATTACATTGCAAACCGCCCAGGGCATCATATCAATCCAACGAACAATCAAACAAACAAATAAACTCTCTCTCTCCTTGGGACCTGCTCTTTTCAGGCTTCTCCTCCCCTGCCAAGCCCCCAACTTTCTGCCGGTTGCGTTTGAGTCGCTTCCATTCACTCCGTCCCTTCTGGGGGAATTTGAAGGCAAAAGGCTGAAGTGGACAGCTAAGCTCAAAGGGAATGAGGGAATAAAACAGGGCCTTTTTATTTTTATTTTAAATCACGGGGCTCTTATTAATACCGATTTGTTTCCATTTGGTTCCATTCTGCAACTTGTCTCCTGTAATTGACTATACCTGGAAAACAATTTTATCCGCCCAGGCAAGGCCCTTTATAAATACCTTCTGTATTGCACATTGTATTTTAAGCAAGTTTGAGACTTTTGTATCAGGGAGATAATTGCCTCCAGGCTACCTGCTTGCTATCGTTTCTCTTTCAGCCTTCTCCTGAAACAGGTAAAGCTGTAATCTTGCACCAGATATTACCCCCCTCCTCAAAATAACCTCTCCAGAAGAAATCTAATTTACTTTTTAATCTGGTTTGAAAATTTGCTAGCAAAAAATTTCCAGAGACAAGCATGACCATTTATTATTGTTTATCATGGTGTCTGGGTTGCTATCCCCATTCAGGTAATATAGCAAAGGATGGGGCAGGGAGTGGGGAGGAGAAGGGGGGGGATCTTTTGATGCATTATTTATTTGATATCTTCTTCTCCCTCATAAAATCAGGAAGCAGAGGACAAAGCAAACGACCTTATCCATTTCGGCTGCATAATGTGAGATATATTGTGCATCTATTTCTCTCTCATTATAATATGCTCTGCTTATTTGGTAATAGAGGGGATATATGAAGGGACAGGCAAGTGACCTGCTCAAGCAAGAGTCATGAGACGAACCGGCAGCTCTCTGGGAGAGAATCACACCATTGAGATTGTCACCCCCTTCCACCTGCCGTGGGCTTGAGATGAAAGCCATGGGAGGGGGGCTGTCTCAGAGAAATTGTGGGCTTCCAAAGAGGACCCTCTTCCATTCATGACCCCATGATTTGCACCAACAGCTAAGGGGAATGGCAAGTGACTTTGGCTGAACCTTTGGAGAACCTCAACAAGCAAAAGAAGGCATGTTGGGTTGAAGGGTCTCTTTGTATGATGAAGCCAAGTCCTCATTGGCTTCAAGTGAGAACTGGTGGGACCATAAAAAGAGACAAAGTCGTAGAAGCTATAAAATGCTCTGGGACTTCAGGAGTCAAACGGACAAGCACTGGCCACATGACATCCATCCACAGATGTAACAACTGTGGATGAGAAGGTCAAAAAAGTCTGGCTAGCGAACATGGCAGTGTCTGGAGACAACAGAAGAGGAAGAGGAAGAAGAAGGACTGGAGAAAATCATCAAATACAAAGACCTGCAAGTAGAAATAGAACTACTGTGGCAAACGAAAGCAAAGATAGTACCAATAGTGATAGGTGCCTTGGATGCAATCCCAAAATATCTGGAAGAACCACTTGAACACCACTGGCATTGACAAAGACACCCCCAGTCAATTGCAAAAGGCAGCTTCACTCCCAACAGCTTACATCATGCAATGATGTAACATCCATCAACGGAAGGACTCGATAGGTAGATAAAAATGCCAAAATCCAATCCAAACACCTGGCTGAATGTAGCAAGGAAGCACAATACTAGGTGCCTGGGGAGTCCAGCCCTTGGATACTCCGTGGGCACATTCTTGGTTACTTGCTGGTGCTCTACCGGCATCACAGAAAGACGCCTCAGTGGTTTAGCTATCGGGGCACAATAATGTTGCTTTACCCTGCAGAGATGTTGAAGAGAGTTCTACTACACACCCACACCCAAAGTGTCTTAAGCACATATAAGCGCAGCCAGTATTGATGGTTGTAGTTTATAAACAAAAGCAGAGACGTTGTGGAGTGGAATTCCAGGGACACTTTTCCTTCCCACAAAAATACACACTCGCTTGTTGCTCTTATGGGTTTACTCTCTTTGGGAACCCTGGTTGCCCATTCAAAACGGTGGAGTTTACATAGCAAAACTTTCTCTCTCCCTCTCTCTCTCTTCCCTTTTCAGGCTGATGCCTCCTGCGGGAAGTGTAAATATAGAAAAAATGACAACATGTGCATTAATGCTCGTTAGAATGTCATCATTATATTCTACAAAGTGTCTGCTGAGGGGGTCCCTAAAGGGCACTTAGAAGCCAAGCAGCTGCTCTGCATTTGTTCCAGCTCACATCTTGGAGAAAATGACATTGAGAGAAATTGAAAGTGGCCGCATCTTGTGGGAGGGAAGGGAAGAGGAGAAAGGGAGAGAAATCCTAAATAACAGTACTCCTCCTGGCGACTTCTACCTCTTAAAATTAAAATATGGATGAAGACAGAATGGAGGCTTTAAACAGGACAGATGAAAGAGACCATTGAAGGAGATTGACTCCTTTCAATCATCCATATCAAATATCTATGAGATTTTGGCCTCATTGTAACTCAGTGGTATGATGTTAGTAGGTGTCACATTGAATTGGCTGCATCTGCATATACATGTGCATGTGGATATACACATACATATGTTTGCATGCATACTGCATGTGCAATTTGCATATGCAAATATATATGTGTGTGTGCATCCACATGCACATATATGTACAGGATGCTTAATGCCTGCTTTGGGTTTATCTGGGCAGCCCGTGTGGTGTGTGATTTTATCTACCTGTTACATCTTGAGTTTTAAGGCTTGACTGTTCATCGCTGGTTGCATTAAGCAACTGCTTTATTTTTAAGGTTGTTAGGCAGCCCTGGGGAAGGCAAGAGGAGGATTTAAAGGCATCTAATAATAAGCATGCAAAATCCATTGGATTAATTGGTAGCCATCCTTTTCAAGAGACTAAAAATACCTTAGATTAATTGGGAAGCTTTTGTTATAAAAAAGACTTCATTATTAATATAAATATGATGAATAATACAAATATGGTGACACTGTTGATTAAAAACTGTAGGGTAATCTTTATTCTTAAAGGCTTTATCCCTTCTTTTTCTTATACAGAAGAAAAACACTTTCCCAATCGCATTGAGAAAACGAGTGTTTCATTTGCATGCAAATGCATGCGCCCTTAATCAATGAATAAGATTGACCAAGTTATTCAATAGAGTTTTCTTTAATCACTTTATAGCTGTTCTGAATGGAAGAAAGCTCAGGAGCTTAAGATTTGTTGGGGCAATTCTCTTAAGAATGCCACCCACTCCATTTTTTTTGAAACAGGTCCATTGAACTGTTGTAAACCAAAATCATGTAGCATTTCAAATCCAACTTTGGCAGAAACAAAACCGTTCCTGTGGAGTGAAAATTAGGATTTGCTGTAAGCGGATTGGCAACTCTTGATCTAAAAGATATTCTAGTGACAAACATAACCTCTATGACAAAGGACAATCAGAAAAGCTGGGGGATGGAGGAGGAAGAGGAGGAAAAGGGAGGGAGGGAGAGAGAGAAGGAAAAGGAGAATTTTCTTTCATTTGGAGGGCTCTGAGCTTAGAGGGTTCTGCCTGAAGCAGTTTTCCTGCTTGAGGTGATCTCTCATTGGCCACAGAAGGGGGAAAAATGGAGACAAACAGGTGTGAGAGGAACTGTGGGTTGCTAGGTTGGTGAATGGATGATGCATTGGGATGGCCGTGGTGTGCCTAATGATCCATCCTCCAGAACACACCTGGAGAGTAAATTCACCTTACAAGCAAGTTCACTGGAGAAGTTCCCCATGTTTTCCACCTGCAATTCGTTCCAGTGCACACCATCCAAGCTGCCTTCCCAAGGTGGGGAGAAGGAGATGTCAAGAAGTTACCTCACATTTATCTTATGTTTACGTATTCGTTCAATTTATATCCGGCTTTCCTCCTGGATCTCATAGCAGAGTTTCCATTCATTTAATTCCCTCACCCTCTGCTCAGTGAGTTGAGCTGAGAAAGAGAATGACTGTTTGAGTTTCAGTGGGCAAGGAGAGACTTAAATGAGAGTGCCCCAATGCCAGCCACTAGCCCACCAGAGGAAGGATGGGATACTCCTGTACCATCAAGGGGAAGCCACCCAGTGGTGGGATTCAATTTTTTTTACTACCGGTTCTATGGGTGTGGCTTGGTGGGCGTGGCAGGGGAAGGATACTGTAAAATCTCCAGTCAGTGGGGGTATTTGCCAATTCTCTGAACTACTCAAAATTTCTGCTACTGGTTCTCCAGAACTGATCAGAACCTGCTGAATATTATCTCTGAAGCCACTCATTAACCAGCTTTTGAAGCCAAAAGACAAGTCTTTATTCCAGCAGCCCTTTCTGGAGACTTCAACCTTGGCAAACACAATTCTGGGTTTGAACTGAATTCTCAACTGAACATTGAGAAGGCTGTGACTCTCGAGTTACACCTGCCACCCACCCATTCAACCAAAGTGAAGTTCCTTTGTTTGGGATTAGGACATGCTGGAGACCAGCTAAGGAAGGGTTTGGAGAAAGGCAATCTAGGCAGTTGTGTAGCTGCAGAAGACCGAGGAGGTGCCTGGGGACTGGGCTTCTGCAGAGATTGATATGGGCTTAGTAGTCTTTGTTGGTTCAAGTGATGGGAATGGACAGCACTTAATTCATTTATTTTGAAAGCAATATTTGGGTGTATACATCCATGTGTGCTCTGGTGTGTATACGACAATCTCCCTTCCCCCCAAAAAAGAGACACAAAGAGAAGAAAGGCCTTTGAGCAAAAAGGAAGAGCCACTCCAAGGGGGTTCTGTGAAAGACATGGGCAGAAACACAGAGACCGCCACTGGTGGCCCACAAGAGATGCTCCAAACAATGTTTGCTCCCAAACTCTCCCATATCTCCTCTCCGTTTAATTAGAGAGAATGGTTTTGCTCTGCGTAATTCCTCTGGAGATGCAACTGGCTCCAAATTAAAGAACAGCAAAACACGCACACACAAAAGGAGAGGACAATATCATGAGAAAATAAACCATGCAGGAATAATGCAGCTGCCCCAAGTCCAGGATGCCACTGGCCACAACTTCAAGCTGCTGCCAACTCATCCATCATCAAGACAAGGGAGGGGGCAGCTAATGTGAAGGCCACATGGACTCCAGAAGGGGAAGGGGAGGGGGCTCCAGAATGTGCCCGTGAGCTGCTTCACATCTCCAGATGAAACAGATCTGCACGGAACGGGTGAGGGGAGCAGGATCCTTATGAACAGGGGTGGGCTTCAAATTTTTTAACGAACAGTTCTGTGGGTGTGGCTTAATTGGTGGATGTGGCTTGGTGGTCATGTGACTGGCAGGGCGTGGCCAACTCAATATCACTCACATCAAGGCACGCATCTCCTCGCCTGGCCTCTCATGATGTGGGGATGCTGCAACAGTTGTAAGTGTGAAAAATGGTCATAAGTCACATTTTTCAATGATCACTCCACACAAGCAAAGTACCAGCAAAGAAGGGGAAAAAAACTCTAGAGAAGTTCCTGAGACAGGAAGTCTAGTCCTGCCAAGAATATAATAAGGATGAGGCAGTTTCTGTAAGCAACACCAGAATGTTTCCTTCCTGCCTTCCTTACAGGATTAGGCCAGTAATTTCTTCTAACAACCGGTTCTCTGAACTGCTTAGAATGTTAACAACCGGTTCTAGTGAATAGGTGCGAACTGGTAGAATCCCACCCCTGCTTATGAGGAGCTGCAACTTTACAGCCAACGCAGAATGATTTACAACAAAGAATAACAGAGGGCAGTGAGCCTTTAGATGGTTGCATATATTATCATCATCATCTCTGTCTATGCTTTTGGGAGCAAAGAAATTCAGCTCCTCAAAATATCAGTGTGAGAAAGAAGGTAGCTCTGACAGCAGCACAAATGTGCCTCGACAATGTTTGCTTTACCCCTGGCCCTCATAACTTTGTCTTTTGGTCTTCTCCATTTCCAAAGTGAAGCAGCCTCAGATCATTCTGAGCCTGTCTCCTTTCTCCACAATTTTTGGGTTCCAATGTCTCCCCAGCTTTCTGGCTTCAGAATATGTGCAGATTTTGGACCAATAAATTTCTCATTCAGCTTGGTCCCAAATTTGTCTCCATCAACCTGCAGGTAAAGCCCATCAACACAAGCCAAGAAACCCATGAAGGTGGAGAAGATGTCTATCTGATGCTCTCCTAGAATCTGAAGATCTCTCTTTGTGTTTGATGGATTTGTCTGTTTGTTTTTTAAGACCCATGAGACCTGGAAAATAAGGAATAAATCCATTCTCCGCTGCATTTAGAGATCCTTACCTCCAAACGAGTGGGAAATAAGGAAGTAGAGACCCTGATCTACAGTTTCCTGGGTAGGAATGTGCTGTACAATGCCCCTTGGCAGGAGCACCCCGAATAAATGTTCCAAGGCAGTGGAGATCAGATCTTAATCCTGCCTTACACAAATCTTCCCCAGGTATGTTGATTTTAGCCTAATCCTTTAATATTTAAAGCAATTCCATTCTTGTTTGAAGAGACTTCCTGGCCTCCGGAGAGACAGAGAGAGAGTGTGGAGGGGGAGTGTGGCAGAGGAACTGACAGATGCCAGGCAGTGTGCGCTCTTTGAATCTCTCTGGGGGAGGAAGGAACAGTGTCTCCCCTCCCTTGCATCCTGGAAGTGGGGGGGTATGCCCTGACCCCCACCTTTCTTCCTTCACTTACAAATCTGGAAACCACAACTGAGAAGGAAGCACCAGCAAGAAGTGAGGTAAAATGACTTTATTCCTGTGGCTAATGTGTGTGTGTGTGTGTGTGAGAGAGAGAGAGAGAGAGAGAGGGTGGGTGGGGGAGAGAGGGAGGGAGAGAGACTGAACCAGGTGATCCAGTTTGGCCACCACATTACAAAAAAGATGTTGAGACTTTGGGGGAAAGTGCAGAGAAGAGCAACTAAGATGATCGAAGGTCTGGAGACTAAAAGATAGGAAGAACATTTGCAGGATTTGGGTTTGGCTAGTCATGAGACAAGAAGGACTAGGAATGACATGATAGCAGTCTTCCAGTGTTTGAGGAGCTGCCGTAAGAGAAGAGGGGGACAATCTATTCTCCAGAGCCCCTGAAGGCAGGGCAAGAAGCAATGGATGGAAATTAACCAAGGAGAGAAGCAACTAAGAACTAAAGAGAAATTTCCTGACAGTGAGAACAACGAACCAGTGGAACATCTTGCCTTCAGAAGTTGTGGAGGCTCCAACAGTGGACGTTTTTAAGAAGAGATTGGACAGGCATTTGTCTCCAATTGTGTAAGGTCTCCTGCTTGAGCAGGTGGTTGGTCCCTTGCAGCTCTATTCTGAATTGGAATTGAAAATTGAGACCAGCTGCCTTGCATCAGGATCAGGTCAAAACTCCCAGAAACCTCAGCGAGATCCATTTTGACCAGAAACTGGACTCCAGTCATCAACGCAAAGGTGGTTGGGCATGGGGATAGAAGCTAAGGGCTCAACCTTTTTATTCCATTTAATCCTTTCTCAACCATCGCTTGTAGATTCTGTCTGTCAAGAAGGCCAGTCTCAAGAGTCCCTGGCTCAAGGAAATTCGGAGAAGATGCCTCTAGAAGATCATGTCTCAGAAAGATGCAGCTCCATGGGGGAACAGGGCAGACGAAGACCCTCCCCCGCCTACCCAAAGGCTCAGGAATCCATGGGGAAGGGCAGGGTTGGGGCCAGTTGCTTGAAGGATTTGGGCAGTAGATGAAGCAGACTCAGAAGGTCCCCCTTCCCTGAGCTTGAGCTGACTTCTTTTGTCTGGGCTGTGATGATCAAGGCAAGATTTCTCTCCTTCGGAGGCTGTAAACAGTCTGGCAGACTCACACCTCATTATTTGGCAACAGGTGCAAAGCAATAAATCAAGCCGAGAAAATGTCACTCAGCAGGGACTCTTCATCTTGGGAGACTCAATATTTCCCTTGATTCCTGTGGCTGGGATGGCAGAGAAGAAGCCAGCGAGAAGGTCCTGCTGTCCACCATCCATCAGAAGGCTGGTCTGCTCCCTCCTGGAAGTGAAGAAGGAACTGAGCTGCTGCACAGGGGTCTTGCTTAGGGAAAAGCCCACACGGGGGTCAGCAGGGATGGGCCTTCCAAGCTGCCTTGAAGCCCTGCTCGGAGGGGGGCGCCACTCCTTCCCAATGCAGGAGCAGCTCCAGTTTCCTCCCTCCAAAGAGTCCCAGCCACAACTCTGCCTTCTGCCCTCAGTTCCCTATTGTGGGATTGCGGATGGCAGGCAAAATGTGTTTGTTTGGGCAAGATGCGTCCTCCTCCCCTTTGCTGTGCTTTTCTCCTTGCCTCTTGTAACCCCCAGACTCCGAGCTGTGACTGAATGCAAACCCTCTTTATTAGCGTGGTTGCAAATTGTCTCGTGGCCAATTGCAACAACCCACACAGGAGGCACCGTCTTGCTTTCATTTTTCATGTTGCTTCTGACGCAGAAATAGACAAGCCCACCACCGGGTCACTGGAAGAGGATCTACCCCCGTGAAGGTGGTTGCGTTAATTAAGGGTGACAGCAAGAGGGGAAACTTGGAGGGCATCCTTTCAAAGCCGCCTCCTTGCAAGTCTCGGGAATATTTTGGGGTTCTTTCCAAACAGAGCGGATGGTTCTGCAGACCCCTCAAAGGAGCCTCCCCTGCACACTCTCCCTCTGGCTTTCTCCTTCGCGGCCTCCCCCTCCCCAGCCCCCAGACACGGATCCCTCGCTCAAAACGCAATAAATCTTTCACCTCCAAATCACAGTTTCATTAAAAGCAGCCCAGAAGGAAGGAATAATAAGGTGCCATTTTACAGCCCAAATAAAACATGGAAGGAGGCAGTCCATAATATGAATTTCAGGCTCCGACTGGAGATAATTCATGCATCATTTTCAGATAAGAAACAATAAGGAAGCTGCGTCAGCACATTGGCTGAAAAATACCTTTCCTGCATTACTTTATGCCTTTCCGTAATGGGCCCGGCTTCATATACATCACCTGCAGGCAATTCAACCTTTCTGCCTCCCTCCCTTTCCTCCCCCCCCACCCCCCCACCCCCGTCACTGTAATATCCTTGGTGAACTGCTTCACCCTCAGCAAAAGGATGGGGGCACCTTTGGAGGAGAGGGGTGTCAGCAGTGGAAGCCGAAATAAAGTTGCAATTTCCCAAAGCTTCACATAAAGGTCAAGATTCATCAGTTATAAATAAAGGAGGTGGAACTGGGCCCCCCTTGATGCCATGGGAATTTTGAAAGGTCTTTTCTGTTTCCATATCACAGCTGTTTTCACGCTTACTTCCCCGGCTCCTTTCCTGCATGGGGACGATGCCGCCTCAGCCGAGATCTTTGGCACTGTAGGAACTCTTGGCCATCGAGACATTGCTGTTGGGTGCGCACACCGGTTGCGGTGACCGACGGGCTAGGCAGAGAGTGAGTGTGGGGATCAGGTTATCCTTAGATATGCTCTCCTAGGGAAGGGGCAGAGGTGGGATTCAGCTGGTTCTGACCAGTTCTGGAGAACCGGTGGCGGAAATTTTGAGTAGTTGGGAGAACCGACCAATGCCACCTTTGAATGGCTCCACCAATCCTGTCTCTTTTCTGCCTCCCATTGAGTCCCAGCTGATCGGCTGGGTCTCCTTTGGTTGCCCTGTAGAGGAGAATGGAGCTGGAAAGCAGGTTAGTGGGGTGGGGAGGGAATGGGGATTTTGCAGTATATCCTTCCCTTGCCACGCCCACCAAGCCACACCATGCCCACCAAGCCACGCCCACAGAACTGGTAGTAAAATAATTTGAATCCCACCAATGGGAAGGGGGTAGAGGCACAACTGAGGCACAACTGAGGACTTTGGGAAGCTGCTTCTCTTAGCCAGAAAGTCCAACTCAGCTCCTGAGAGTCCATATAGAGCTTCGGATTGATCTGCCATCACTCCATTTCTTTGATGGCAGCCTGCTATAAAACATGGGGAGGGGCAAAGGAAGGATACAGGGAGGGCAGGAAATGACAGGAACCAGAAATGCCAACCAGAGACAATGGTGGAATGATCCAAGAATGCAGGCCTGGAAACGAATGCGAACACCCACTGAAGATGTGCCAAACCTTAGAACGGTTCCCAAAACAACTAATTTGAACATTATGGGATGCTAGCAAGCTGACCCGAGGGGAGGCCCTGGGAGAAGGGAAAAATTGCCAGCTTTATGTGGGAACTTTCAGAGCTGGATTTTCCTATGCTGGAACCACTTGGATTTAATAAAAGTATAGTAGAACCTCTGGTCACAAACGCTTCTGATCACGACCATATTGGGTTTTGACCAAAAAATTCTCAATTTTTTTGAATCTGGTCATGAACACATACTCGGATGGCGATCAAACATGACCCTTGACCCAGAAATTCCTGAAGACGAAACATTAGAAGGCAAAGAAATTGCCAAAGTTATGGAATGAATTACAATCGTGACTAGAGGTTCTACTGCATACCTTTTGTTACAACTGGAGTTGAGGGTCTTTCTTTCCCAAACTCCCAAGCTGGGGCAGGTCTGACAGCCTCAAATTCCATGGAAAACCATACCGGTGGAGCCTTTTCTTACTTGACTTCCATTGAGGTCCTGGTCCAAAAGCCACCAAGGCAGCCTCCTGAAGGTAAGCCCTTGTTTGCTGTTCATCTGAAGCTATTTAATATGTTATAAAGAAATCTTCAAGGACTGGGGGCTGATGCCATTTTATTGAGGGTTATTGTTGTGCTTGCTTTCATTTGCAAGGCAACGTATCTTCCTCCACTTCCAGGCAACTGTAGGAGAATGGTGATACCTCGTGGAAAGATCCAGAACTTGGAAATCTTGCAAAAGATTATCAAGGGAAACCACCCAGCCAGACAACCCAGTAAAAAAAAAATTGCCTCTCCCAGAAAAAGCAAGAGTTAGAGCCAGCTTTATCTAGTCCCTCTGTCTTTCTGAGGCAATGAGTAACAGAACTCAAGAGGCAGGACAAGAAGCAACAGACAGGAACTAATCAAGGAAAGTACCAACCTAGAAGTAGGGAGAAATTTCCTAACAGTGAGAACAATTAATCAGCAGAGTGGTTTGTCTTCAATAGTTGTGGCTGCTCCAACACTGGAGGTTGCTAAGAAGAGATTGGACAACCATTTGTCTGGAATGGTATTGGTTTTCCTGTCTGGGCAAGGGGTTGGACTAGAAGACCTCAAAGGCCCTTTCCAACTCTATTATTCTCCTTCCTGCCCTTTGCCAATCCTGCAGGGGCTGCTGCATATTCCATGGAACCAGAAAGGTGGTGTGACAGCCTTCCCAGATGGATAAGACAGGTTATTTTCCATCTCTCTTTAAACAGAATTGCAGTTGAACTTCTCTGGGTATCACATTTGCCCAGACTTCTTAAAGATGTGTAAATTTTGGAGGGGGGGGAGGGAAGCTATTTTGAGCCATCTTGAGCATACCTATCTATTCATCTTCCTTGTGTACTGGAGGATATGCTAATTAATGCATATCATAACACTCATTTATATGCAAACCAAAGTGGACAGAAAAGAGGCAAAGCTGTCTCCACAGCCCTCAGTCAGAGAAATATTAATTCATTAAGGAAGGAATCTGTGCTGTGTGGTGTAGCAGGAACAAAAGTGTGTGTGTGTGTGTGTGCATGCGTGCATTTGTGAGGGGGTGCAAGATGAAAAGAGATTGAGTTGTTGTTTTCTTCAACAGGTCACATTTACTGGAAAAAAAACCATTTTTCTGGTGGAATTCCAAAACCCAGGAAAGACTGTTCTCCAACTTCAACTCCTTTCCCTCCTCCATGCCCCCCGCACCCGCCGCCGTTTGTGACAAACAGGGAGCTGCTTGTTTAAATTTTTAAAAAATGCAAATGTTTTGGGTGGGAGGCTTCATTATGTAGCAATGTGTTAAGCGAGCTTGCCTCTAACAGCATTATTATTCTTAGCAGCAAGCTTGTAGTACGAGGTAATGTGTGGCTAACCATATATAGACGTAGCAGCTGATGAATTCTTTTGAGTTTCAGCCAACTTCACTTTAAATGGCTGCCGATCAGAATTCATGTCCTACTCTAAGGCTAAGGAGGTTTCCCAGGGGTTTGCAGAAGACAGAATCTCCATCACTGGACAGTGAAATCGGTCAAAGCATCCAAATTGGAAATTAAAGTCAGTCCAATCAAACTCAGTTCTCAGTACAAATTAAGAACTGGTTGTGAATCCACAAGTCAGGAAGGACCTTGTGAGCCAGTGGGGTGATTAGGAGCAGGAAGATCCAGGATCAGGGACATCCCTTGATTCTGAGTTTGTGGCATCCTTTTGAAAGCTGCAAAAGAAGAGCAACCAAATAGCATTAGACCCTGGACTTTATATAATTTAATTGCTGCTGGGTCATCCTTGTTAGTATGTTGGGCTTTTGTGTATTTAATGCTTGCTGGGGATGATCTTTGAGCTCTTGCATTTGCTCAGTTAGTCCAGCAGGTAGAAGATTGAAAACGGACACCTAGATACTTAAAAGCTTTGACCTCTCAGTAAGTCTCCCATTGATCTTTCAACTGTTTGGAGATTTGAAGGCCTTTCTTGAGAAGACCAAGAGCTCCTGCTTAGAATAGTTGTTGGTCTGTTACAATGGAAGCCTCTGGCATTTCTGCCCACACAACCCAGCTTTATAGTGGAAGCGCACAACTTAACTTGATTTTGGATGAAGGAGGGGTACACTCAAAGAAAAGCAGGGTGACAACTGAATGTTGGCACTGAAATGAAAGTAACACAATTCATATGGCTCCTCCTCTTGTGTTTAAATGTCTTCCCCTTCCTATAACATTAAACATTACAATTTGAAGTCAATTTTTGGAAAGTCTCTGGAGTTTTCAAAATCTTTGGGCAAACATTCAGCTCTGCTTTGTTGCTTAGCTGGATACTCAGGGATCTGGGTTTCCTTTTGAGCAAACCTTTGTCCTGAAGAAGCTTAAAGAAAGGGAAAACAGAGTGAGTTATAATGTGGCCATTTATTTATTCAATTTATATACCGCCCTTCTCCCAAAAGACTTAGGGCGGTGCACAGCCAACTAAAACAATACATATAAAAAGTTAAAACAGAATTAAATATGGGCTGCTCCCAGATTTAAAACCCCCAATACTAAAACCATAATTAAAACCCAATTTAAAATCAATTTAAAATCAGCCCAGGCCGGCCTGCTCAAAGAGCCAGGTCTTCAAATCACGCCTGAACACCCTCAGGTCGGTGGTCGTTCTCAACTCAGGGGGAGCCCATTCCAGAGGGTGGGTGCCCCCACAGAGAAGGCCCTATTCCTTGGGGTCACCAGGCGGCACATAGATGCCATCGGTACCCGGAGGAGACCCTCCCTGTGGGAGCGCACAGGTCGGTGGGAGACTACTGGCAGAATATGGTCTTGCAGATAACCTGGTCCAATGCCATGGAGCGCTTTAAAGGTCAAAACCAGAACTTTAAAGTGCACCCGGAAGGCCACTGGCAACTAATGAGCTCGCGCAGGAGAGACGTCACATGAGAGCTTCTAGACGCCCCCATAACCACCCGCGCGGCCGCATTTTGCACCAGTTGAAGCCTCCGGGTGCTCTCCACAGGGAGCCCCATGTAGAGGCCATTACAGTAATCCAGGCAGCAGGTGACCAGGGCATGAGTGACCGTGAGTAAGGTATCCCGATCAAGAAAGGGCTGCAACTGGCGCATCAGGCGATGTTCAAAAAATAAAATATAGAAATGCAACATCGGCTAGCAGGCATTTGAGTCTAAGTCCACTTCTGACGTTAAGGACGAGTCTTCACACCAGCTCCATTCATCTGGCCATGTTCTTAAGCCCCCCCAGCAGAATTTCTGGGCTCAAGGCAATGGCTACATGTGTGATGCAACAGGGCCCTCCCATTGTGGAAAGCTGAAAGCCTTCCATCTTTTCAGGCAGTTGAAGGCCTTTCCTTGCATGGTGAGCCTTTGCGCTTTGGAGACGAGGCCCAAATGGTCCTGCAGATGAGCTCTCATCCTTGAGCACATCCTCGCTGTACTTCAGAGCCAGTCCCTGCTGAAATTCCACCATCCTGGATCTGGATGGCTGAAGCTTCTATTTTTATACATATTATATCAGGACGCCTACAATTTACCTGCAAAAGGCAATTCTCATTTAATTTCACATTTATTTTGATGTTATTTATTCTCTGGATATCTTTTCCACCCTTAAAGTTTAACTGGGCTTTTGTGTTTCCTGTTTCCCCTCACAGCCTGGCAGGAACGAAGCAAAGTTCTTGGGGTCAACAGCTCTTCATCTGGAAAGAGGAAAAGATTTATTCCTAGCTTTTAATCACATTAATTATGGCCATTATTCATTTGACCTGATCGTGAACTGAGTCACATCATTATCATGTGTTACAGGGGGATGGAGAACTGCAGCTAAGATGTGCTCGGATCAGGAGACCAGTCGTTTGGTAGGCAGGCATACCTTTGGGGGGGTGGGCCATGTATTTTAGGCAAGCTGCTTAGATTATGGTTGAAATAGTTCATCCTCCTGGTTTGAGACCATGATTGGGAAAATCAGAGCATGCTGTCCCTGGGTTTTCACATGGAGTGATTGGCAACTGACAAGAAATCATGAGCATCATTTTTCGTGAAGCATACAATCTTAGCATCCACTTTATTCTGTATTGTTAATAGTGACTGTGTGAATTGTTTGCAGTTCATGAAGCATTTCAACATCTAGCCAACACATAGAATACTCACATTTATTTCTTGGGTTCTCCCCAAGACCACCCTTGATGTAGGGAAACAATTATTTCATTTAATGAGCACATAGTTAGCCTTCATTACTTTTTAAAGCGGTTGGTTGGTTGGTTGTTTTCTGCCTGCTGCAATTTACTTGGACTCTCAGCTGCTTACAAATAAGATGAAAATACATGGAGAATAAAGCAACAAAGTACAATCCCAAAGCATGAAACACGTGAACCTTCAAACATTCTTGCATCTCAACTTAAAATGAATGTTCAGCTTCTTCCAGAAGGTAACCAAGAAAAGAGCTAATGGGATCTCAAGCTGAAGGCCATTCCTGAGCCAGGGCTGCCCCCTTCAAACAGCACCCTTGAAGATCATCCAGCTTGACCTCCAGAAACAGGATAGCTGTCTGTTGCTCACCTCAATATGGCGGCAGAGGTCGAGCCAGTTAAAATGGGAAGATGCAGCCTTGTAGGCAATCTGGACCCAACCCATAAATACTCAACACTATCCCTTAACATTTCTCCTGGAACCCCACGAAAAGCAACTCAGGGCCCACAATGACAGGCGCCGCCTGTTCCCCTATTCCTGCTATGGCTGTTGTGTGCTTCGAGAGCAACGGGACTCTCTTCTCTGAGATAAGAGTCTTTTATTCTGTACATAAAAGGCACCTTTCATTCAATGGCAAATGTAAAAGACGGAATGATGAAGCCCGCACATCAATTCAACCCATCGCATCCCTCTTCATGCAGGAAAAAGCAAAGCAGGCTGGTGGCTGACTTCAGAACAACACCTGGGGTTGATACTCGCATACTTTGAGCTAATCCAGCACTCCATTATTTATGTATAGGCTAATTAAAGTGGTGATCTGTGTTTACTTAAGTCTATTGCTGAAAAGTGCCAAGGCTAAATGAAATTATCTCCATGCGGGAGCAGGGCCTGCCAGGGAGAGCCACTTTGGGAAGGCAGAGCAGCTGGGGAGGGGGTGAGGTGGGAGGGGGGCTGGTGCTCCTTTGGATGGCACTCACGGTTGCACCCTTCCATCTCAGCCGCCCCCCTCCCCCCCCCAGCACCACACGGCCAATTCAAGCTTATCTAATCAAGATCCAGATCGAGCAGGCCAAATGAAAAAGGCACTGGAGTCTGAAAGCAACTAATCGAATTGGATTAGCTCTTTTCAACAGCTAATTTTATCTTTCACTTGTAAAAAGCTGTAGACTCCATTCTTGTCTGGGTTCTGAATTTGTTTGTCTAATGAAACACAGGGATGGGGAGGGGGGGTGAATTTTCCCCCATCTCCTGAGAAATAGCCGTGGAAGCTACTTGAAAAATAGACATTGTTTTTTGCAGCGATGGGCCCACTCCTCTTTGGGGCACAGGGACCTGGGCAAGGAAGAATCACTGCTCTGATCTCTGGGATATAATAGCCAGACCTTCCATTCCAGGAAACTGCCAGGAGGAGGAGGAAGAGGAGGAGGAAAAGGAGGAGGAGGGAGAAGAGGAGAAGGAGGAAGAGAAGGAGAAGGAGGAAGAGAAGGGGGAAGAGGACGGGGAAGAGGAGAAGGAGGAAGAAGAGGAGGAGGAGGAGAAGGAAGAGAAAGAGGAAGAGAAGGAGAAGGAGAAGGAGAAGGAGGAAGAGAAGGGGGAAGAGGAGGGGGAAGAGGAGAAGGAGAAAGAGGAGGAGAAGGAAGAGAAGGAGTAAGAGAAAGAGGAGGAGAAGGAGAAAAAGGAGGTGAAGGAGGAAAAGGAGGTGAAGGAGGAAAAGGAGGAGGAAGAGGAGGAAAAGGAAGAAGAGAAAGAGGGGGAGAACAAGGAAAAGGAGGAGAAGGAGGAGGAGAAGGAGGAAGAGGAGGAGAAAGAGGAGGAGGACTGTGAAATATTTGGTTTTTTCTCAACATCATCGGTGTTAGAGAGGAGTGGGGATTTCGGGGGGAGGAGGAGGAGGTGGTGGCAGGGAGGTGGGTTGAGAATCCCTGGAGGAAGCCTAGCCAAACAGAGCCAAATGCTGCATTGAATATCAAGGGCGTTTCTCCTTTAAAAACCCCTTCTAGATTTGATAAAGGAAGCATCCTTTTTAATCTATATTTCCTTTAGGGAACTACCTTTGTTGAGGGGAGGGGAGGTGTTGAAGAGCAGCACATCTCGAATTTGCAGGGTGGAGACAGCCTGGACATTACAGGGGTGATCAAACAGACAGAGGGCACTTGTTGAAGTAGCAAGTCATGGTATAATTTGAATAAATGAATAGAAACACAGCCAGAGTTTAAAAGCAACAATACACAACAAAACACAGATTTATCAACCCTTCTTCCAAGGCTGATCCCTTCCTCTTCCATGCATTCCTTCTAACTTTATTTCAAGTTTAATTTTGATTTCCCAAACATCAGCTCAAGGGAGACTTCTGATGGTTCCTTCTAAAGTTTAAACTGGATTTGCTCTGAAATTGCCTTGTGTCTTCCTAATTCTGTCTGCGCCCCCTTAGCCCTCCCCTCCCCTCCCCTGCCCCAATCCAGGGATAACGACACTGCTTTGACAGAGTGTCTGTGTGTGTGTGGGTGGGGGGTCCTTTCACAGTATCTCCCCGATACATGAGGCGATTAGGAGGCTGGGGTCCTAGGAATTATTTATGTATGTATTAAATAGGTTTATAGTACTTAGCATACCCAACACACATATGGTAACTCTTGACAGTGGGCAACGTTTTAAAGACAGGTGACTTACAGGTGTCCAATTGCAACTTATGACCCATGGGTGTCCACTTGCAAACAGGCCCAGAGAAATTCTGCCTCCTGGGTTTCCAAACTGGGCGAGGAGGATTGAAGACAGGAGATAAGCCCTCGTGTGATGCTTCCTGGCCACAGACAGCCTCACTTGTGCATCCCGGTTTTAAGGAGAAGCAGCATCAAAGACGGCTCTGATGCCCGTCAGAAGGACAATTCTGCCAGTTCTTCTCTATCTTTTTTAAAAATAAAAAAAAATCTCAGGATGTAAATCTTTCCCCCTGTACGGTGACAACTTGGGACTGCATCTTTCGTCGTCAAAGAAAGCTCTCTCGTCCTCTGGGTTCTAAAAACCCCCCAAAAACGATTGGTTTATGTCTCTTTTAAATATAAATATTGCTACTGTGTAATTTGGTTGTTGTTTTTAAGACAAGTATCTACGGTGGCACATTTCATGGAAGCCGTAATGAATTCAGGGGAGAGGAATCTGTGTTTTTCATGTGGGATGCTTGAAAGAAAAGCATTTATGAATAATAGATTCTTCTAATTTTGCCTTTTCTTTCTTTTTTCCCAATCCCTCTTTGCTTTTTTGCTGGGGGAGGGGGACAAATTATTCAGGGTGAAGACAAATATTTTATCAAAGAGTTATGGAAATAAACATGATTGTAGCTCAAGGGCATCAGTGGATTTCTGGAATACTTTACAGTAGTCCAATTAATACAGGATATTGGGAGGAATTGCAGCGCACCACAGCTGGGAAATCTGGCTGCATTTTGCAAAGCTATCCTGAGAATCCAACAGTTACATAAAGCAGAAAGCAGGTTGAGGTGATAAAGGAAGGAAGAACTTGGTCAGGGAAGAATCAATGCTCTGCCATAGTAGCCGAATTATGCATTCAAAGAAACTTGGAGAAGAAGGTAAGGAAAACCAGCTCAGAACTGGAGGCTAAGAAGAGATCTTATGATGTATGATAGATGCCACGTGAAAGATGGAACCACACATAGGTCCCAAATACTTTGTGACATGGAGGAAAGGCCAACTGAAGTCTGCCATCAGCTCCAGGAGGTCTCCCTGCAAACCTTGACCAACTTTGCTGGTCAACTGGCATTTTCTGCCATGTTGGGTGTGTTTAGCAGGAAAAGTCTAAATTGAAACAAGTTAATTGGCACCGGGCCCTTAAATCCTTGGGCAGCTGGTAATTTAGCAACTTTCCAAACTTTCCAAATAGAAGGAAACATCTGGAGGAGTCCACCATTTGTTCTGGATGTTGCTTCTATGAATGATGCACTAAGACAATTTTCTGCCTTATCATAAATTCTGCAAGCTCATGAACTTTGCAATCTCCCAAGCTCGACAATATCTGGGAACTACTTATCTTGTGCTGAAAGCAATATAAAAACAGATGGCAAAGATGGCACGAGGAGATAAATCAGTGGCAGTCCTGCCCCACGTTCTGCGGACACGCTGAAGACTCCGAGGCTGAGACAAAACCTTTGGCTGGTAAGAAGGTGGAATGGATGGGGAAAGAAAAGAGGCAGCAGAACCTCAAAAGAATCAAACTATTGTAGTTTTATGGGTGCAATTCGTATAAAAAGTGGGACCACAGACGGTGGCCTTGGCAGCAGAGATGCTTCTTGCAGAAGAGAGAAATGCTGCAGAATGAGTCCTCAAACCCTTAGCTTTTATAGTTAAGCATTGAAATAATTCCTTAGCATCACTAGAATATAGAACTTAAGATCATAGAATAACAGAGTTGGGAGGTACCTTGGAGATCTTCTAGTCCAACCCCTTGCTCAAGTGGAGGGGAACAAATTTCTCCCTGAAAGCCTCGTGCAGCTGAAGACTCGAATGTTACCTGTAAAAGAATGGAAGCCATCAAAGCCAGTCGGGGAATCCACTGAAAAGGGGATGTGGTCTGTGTTCAAATAGCTTGGGAGGGGAAAAACACTGGGATTTCCAATCCCGGAAATTTTATTTTTTTCTTTATTAAATTTATATGTTGCTCGTCATAAAATGTCATAAAAGCAGAGGTAGAAGCCCTTAAATATTAAATAGAAATTAAATAATTTAAAAGCCAGAATGCATCTATTTGCCTCTTTGTCAGATCTTAGAGCATGACCTCCGCTGAATACCAATAACTAAGGTTTGTACAGCTTTATTATGTGCCTTAAAAAACCCCAAGAGTTTGCAAGAGGAGAATGCTGTAGAAGGAATCCTCCTGCTGGGCAAGGGAGCAGGGAGAGATCCGGTAACCAGATCCTCAAGGATCCATCCCAAACATGAGAATCAGACTTGGGTTAAAATGGTGCCAGTGGAGACACGGATAGACTGGAGGTTTCAGGCGGGAACCATAAAAGGATAACAGTTCCCTTTGGAGTCCCAGCCTATCCGTTGAGCACAGGAATGTGAAAAATAAAATCTATTCTGTTCCTGCTGGTTGGCGTCTCTCATTAATAACCTGCAAACATTCTGCCATATGTTGTGTTTTTATCTCTTGACTCGAATCATTATGACTTCATTTCAGAGGGGGCCAAGTAAATGAAAAACCGTTCTGAAGGTTATTTAACTATTAAAACAGCTATTAATTAAAGTTTGCCAAGTTTTAGGAGCTTGGAGGATAAAGAGACAGTAAGTAAATATCAGTTATTATTTAATAAAGAGGCTGTGATTGAAATGTTCCACATCTGAGCCCTCTCCGAGAGCAGCACGGGGAGGCGGGGGTCGGTTTCCAGTCTAAATATTTTGCGGGATGGAGGATGCGGAGCTCTGAGCTTCTACAGAGCATCTTGACACCACCGTGGAAGAATCAGCGTCTCTTGTCTTTCTCATTAACGGGATGAGTTTGGTTGGGGAATTAAGACCAGACTTACTAATTTGGCTCTTCTAATGTTCCTTCCGCCATGGAGTGATGCAGCTCACTTCCAACTTCTTGCTTCAGAAGCATGAAGCCTTTGCCAGAACCTGCCTCTAAGCCAAAGCAGCCCCTGAAGATCAAGAGTCGCTTCTGAGGTGGAGAAGAAGGTCCATCTCATGGGTTTTCTTAGTCTCTAGTGGTGGGGAATGGAGGAACGAAGGAAGATGCCACTGCCTGACCCCCAACTGAATCCGCAGCCTGAAGTCACAGCAGAAGATGTTTGTGGAAGGTTCAGGAAATTAACATCAGGACTTTATTGCCTTCTGGGGGAGTATAATGGAATCCAAAGTGGCATGGAAACACATTGGCTGTTCTCCAGGTTTAGCACTGCACAAATATTGGGTTCAGCTTGTTCTGGAATCTACCTTATGCTTTGAATGCAGTCAGGCAGGGAGGTGGCTGCCATCCTTGCAGTTTGCCTATGTCTCCTTTTGACCAATAAAACAAACAAGGTGTCTAATGATGGATAACATCCAGATCTAGAGTTTGGAAGAGAAAGAGAAAGAAAAAGAGAGAAAGCAAAACAGAGGGGGGGGAGGGAGAGAGCGATCCCTCCAGTCCCAAAGATCCAACTCAGAATGGGATGGGAAGCTCCTCCACTGGAAATAAACATCCAGCTGTTGTTTACAAAATCTTTTATACTGGGACAAGAAGGAAAACTCTGATCATGGCAGGAGATGAGTGATTACTATTTTCCAAGCGATTTCAGTCCTTCTAATCATGACTAGCTCCCCCATTCCACTCAACATAACCCTAACATGTAAATAAAACAGCACTTTGAGTGGGCTTAGCAGTTATCTTCAGCTAATTAGGAATAATGAGTATCACCTTTCTTGAAATACACATGTAACATTGTTATATTTTCTGCATCAGCTCCCTCAGAGGTAAGACGGAAGGTATGCTGCATTTAAAAAACAACAACTCAAGCAGCAAGGCAAAACACGGGAGCCAAAAACAGAAACCTAAAGGCTTAATTTCTATCTGATGAGATTAACCATAAAACTTTTCTGCAAAGTATGTGTAAAGTTTTGTTGATGCCCTGGAGAAGGAAAAGAAAGGCTGCAATGATGCCAGCTTTGCTTCTGGAAAAAAAAAGCAAAGAAAAGGAAGAAAAACAACACAAATGAATATGGAACAGAGAATCTGAGCTGTAAATCAGTGGACGCGATGCCTGGCACGTTAAGAAACAAAGGCTGAAAATGAGGGCCTCCATGCACCCATCATGCAGAGACAATAATCACTAATCAAGTCAAAGTTTCATTCTAATCAGTTCAGTTGTTAAGGATGGGGGGGAGGGAGAACAGCAAATGTCTAACTTGGGAGATTTGCGATTCATTGCTGGTTTGCACTTGGGGTGGCATAGTTATGGCTGGACTGCCAGCCTCTTGTGTGCCTTGGCACTCTTGAGTTTCAAGAGATGGGACTGCTTTGAGGAACCATCCTGGCTCTCGGCTGGATGTAAGCTGGATATAAGCAAGCATTCACCAGGACTTCTGTTATCCAAGGCAGTGGTCACAAACCAATGGGCCGGGAACCACCGGTGGTCCATGAGAAAATGTTGGTGGTCCGCAGAGAAATGCCCCCCCCCAAAGCAATTAATCCAAGCTGCGCGGGAACACAAGGCTGCACCACCCACATGGCCTGTGGGAACACAAGGCTTGCGTCGCTTGCATTGAGAACAACATGAGGTAGTGAGAGGAGGGGATAAAGGGCGGAGGGGGGGAACTTGCCCCGCTTGCCCCACACGCCTGGCCTGGCCACCAGGCTGCGTCTTTCCACTTCTTTCTTCTGCTGCTTTTGGCTGCACACAAGGAAAGCAGCAAAAGTCTTTCTTTCTCTCCCCCAAACTCCACCAGAAATGAGTCTTTGGGACCCTGCAAGGCCTCCTTGCTCCAAGAGGCTGTACCGGCAAAGACTCATTTCTGGCAGAGTTTGGGGGAGAGAAAGACAGACTTCTGCGGCTTTTGCTGCTTTCCTTGCATGAAACCAAAAGTCTCTCTCTCTCTCTCTCCCCCTGAGAACAGAGCTGGAGACAGTGTCCTGCGATCCCAAATAAAGAACGATCGATTGGTAGGAAAACGGGGTGGGAGATTTTCCTGCAGACTTTTTTGGGGATTTTCCCAGGGTCTCTGGTCTGTGGGATTTAAAATTATGAGTTTAGTGGTCCCTGAGGTCCAAAAGGTTGGCGACCCCCTGATCCAAGGCACTAAAAGCTAGAATGCAAGAAGGTGATTTTAAAAGACAAAGAAAAGCAGGGCTTCAGAACTCTGGATAGCTCCTAGAAAGCTCTGCAAGACTGCCTTTGAACTTTTCAAAAGTTCAACTTTTCAACAATAAAAGTTAAACTACCCAGGAGTAATCTGATTTCCCAAATCGTGAACAAGGTGCAGTGACTGAATTCGCATATCATACAAAACCTGATATTCAAACTATCAAAACTGGGTCTGCACAATGCCCTAATCACAATATGTGGAAATTTAACCAAAGTAGGATACCCAACATTTTCAGCTGAATTCATTTGTTTTGTTGCTTTGAACCTGTCCCATCTCTGAAATGCACCCTCAACAAAATAAAGGAGCTCTCGGAGGGGGAGAAGGGAAGCGCCCATTTTCAGACTTTCCCACTAGAGTTGGGCAGTGTAGCTGTCCAGTCTTGATTAATCAATGATTGATAAATGATTAATCAATGGAACAGTTTTCTTCCCGGGTGCTTCATTGCTGGAGATTTTCAAGAAAAGATTGGACAACCATTTGCCTGGGACGGTGTAAGGATTCCTGTCTTGCTCAGAGATTGGACCAGAAGATCTCCAGGGTCTCATCCAGTCCTGGATGAATCCCCTGAAGCTTTCCAAGCAAACTTTTCTGAAGCTGATTGCCTTCTTCTTCTTCTTCTTCTTCTTCTTCTTCTTCTTCTTCTTCTTCTTCTTCTTCTTCTTCTTCTTCTTCTTCTTCTTCTTCTTCTTCTTCTTCTTCTTCTTCTTCTTCTTCTTCTTCTTCTTCTTCTTCTTCTTCTTCTTCTTCTTCTTCTTCTTCTTCTTCTTCTTCTTCTTCTTCTTCTTCTTCTTCTTCTTCTTCTTCTTCTTCTTCTTCTTCTTCTTCTTCTTCTTCTTCTTCTCTGGCAAGTTTCCAGCAACTGGTTCACTGCATGTAAGATCTGGGCCAGAGACATCCCTTGAGCCCAGAGAAACGCAAGGCAGAAGTCTTTGAATCCACCCAGAAGGTCCTTTTATGATGCATTCTCCCTAACTATGAGGATTCTCAATCGTCCAGGTATTTTTTTTTTCTTTTTCTTTCTCCCCCCCCCCCCCCCCCAACAGGCAATGGACTGTGTTTTTTTCCCTTGAGGAAGAAGACATCTCCCCCAAGAAGCTCCATCAGTTCTGACTGGATGGTGGAGGGAGATGGAAGGATTAGTTCTGACAGGATGGTGACATTCTCCCTGTGATGATGGGGGATCCTGATTCTTGCCAAGATCCATAATTTCAGGACCTGCAAAAGAGAGGAGGGAGGGAGGGAGGAAGGGAAGGAGGGGGGAGAGGGAGAGAGAAAGAGAGAGGGGGAGGCGTCGGAGTTCGTTACTTTCTTTCTCGAGAAGACTTGCTCCTAGGACAGATATGGGTCGTAACAGGCTTCGTCTCAACCCGACTAAAACCGAGTGGCTGTGGTTTCCTGCGCCCAGATACAGCCGGCTTGTTCCTTCGCTGGCCGTGGGGGGAGAGGTTCTGACCCCCGTGGAAAGGGCGCGCAATCTGGGCGTCCTTCTGGATGTATGGCTGTCCTTGGAAGAACATATTGCAGCCGTCACCAGGGGGGCTTTCTATCAGATTCGTCTGATTCACCAGTTGCGGCCCTTTCTGGATCTGGGCGCACTTCGCACAGTCACTTCCGCCCTCATTATCTCCCGCTTGGACTATTGCAATGCTCTCTACATGGGGCTCCCCTTGAAGAGTCTCCGGAGGTTGCAGCTGGTCCAGAATGCAGCCGCACGGGTGATCGTGGGTGCCCCTCGGAGCTCCCACGTAACACTGTTTCTCCGCAGGCTGCACTGGCTTCCTGTGGCCTTCTGGATTCGATTCAAGGTGGTACTGATGGTATTTAAAGTGCTCCATGGCTCGGGACCTGGGTATTTACGGGACCGCCTACTGCCATCATCAACCTCCCGCCGCCCAGTACGGCTCTCACAGGGTTGCCCTGCTTGGGGTGCCGCCGCCTGATCGCTGGCGGCTGGCGGCCCCAAGGGTGCGGGCTTTCTCTGTGGGAGCCCCCTCCCTGTGGAATGATCTCCCCCCGGAGATACGGGCCA
Source organism: Bungarus multicinctus (assembly GCA_023653725.1). Classification (NCBI taxonomy): domain Eukaryota; kingdom Metazoa; phylum Chordata; class Lepidosauria; order Squamata; family Elapidae; genus Bungarus; species Bungarus multicinctus. The sequence continues at coordinate 26,248,653 of CM042837.1, forward strand.
TGACGGATATCCTGACCTTCCAGCGCGCAGTTAAAACCCTATTTTTCAAACAGGCCGGCCTGGCCCAGTAATGGGTTCTTGGGTTTTAGATTTAAATTGGGTTTTAATCGCTAAATTTTATATTTTTAATTTTTAATTAATCCCTGATTTTAAATGTTTAAATTTCTTAATTGGATGGGATGCAGCTGGACTCGTTTATTTAATATATTTTTAAATTGTATTTAAATTGTATTTATTCTAGATGTATGTTATGTGTTTTTAGTAGGCTGTACACCGCCCCGAGTCCCTTTTTGGGAGAGGGAGCGGTATAGAAGTTTGAATAATAATAATAATAATAATAATAATAATAATAATAATAATAAGAAGAAGAAGAAGAAGAAGAAGAAGGAGCAAAACTACAGGACAGAGAAGGGAATTGGCTGCTGAGCCCTGAGGAAGTTGCTCAGCTCACTTGCCCCAGCTGCAAAGCAAGGAGAGGGCGGGGTGGGGGGCTCTCCAGGGGCCTCTTTGCAGGTGCCGACCTGCCCTGGACTTTTAATCAAATCGGTGCTTTTGCGTTTGGGCAAAGTACGGGCCCTCCTCCCGCTTCTCCAGTCTTGCCAAGAAAGTACAAAATGCAGATGCCGGCATGTAAAGAAAGCACTCATTTCTCAAACCTGGCATGATTTACAAGAAAGAAAAGAAGTGATTATCCCCATTGTGATTTACCTTCTCGATGTTTTACTAGTGGAATAAATTGCAATTCGGGAAGTTGCTTGGGAATTATTACTTTATCGGGCGGGGGGGGGGGGGAGCCCAGCACTCTGAATCTTAGTCCCTGATAACTAATCCCATTGGCACAATTTGCAAGCTTCGCATTGGAAATTTAATGGAGGGGGAGGGGAGAATCTCCTCTTTGGGGGAAGAGGGAGTCGGACTCCCAGGTAGCCTGGATGCTAGAACTTGGCCTGGGAATAGGTCAGGTCAGGATAAGCTGCTTCGAAAATTCTGCGGCCTTCAAAAAAGGTCATTCTTCCCCCATCTCTTCCACCTCTCACCCCCAAATTTATTTTGCTGTACATCTGAGATTAACTGAAAGACCATTGAGGAAAATTTGTAGTCTGGCAGAGAGCAGATACCGCTTCTTAGGTGACTATGGCAAAGGCCACGTGGAAAGCAGACACCATATCTCTTTCCTTCTTTAGTTTCACCTGATTATGAAGAATGTTGATAATCTAGAGAGAAGAAGGACTACGAGTGACATAATGCTTGTGTTCTGATATTTGAAGGACTTCCACACAGAAGAGGAGGCCAACCTATTCTCCGAAGCACCTGAAGGCAGGACAAGAAGCAACAGATGGAAACTAATCAAGGAGAGAAGCAACCTAGAACTAAGGAGGAATTTTTTGACAGTCAGAACAGCTTCCTCCCAGAAGTTGTGGGTACTCCAACACTGGAGATCTGTAGAGATTCTCCATCATCCAGGTCTCCTGGTTGTCCCAAAGGTGCTTTTTCAGGAGGCAACTGGACCTCTTTATTTTTTCTTTGAAGACATTTCACTTTTCATCCAAGAAGCTTCTTCAGCTCTGACTGGATGGTGGGGAAGGGAAGGATTTATATTTCTTGCAGACAGCTGGTCATTTGCATCCTTTTAGAGGGTCGTTAAGGCCACTTGGAGGTTTATCTGTGTCCTCAGGATCACCTGAGTGGTGCTCCTAGTTCCTGTCATCTTCTACTAGTGCTCTGGTTAGTTCCAGTATTCAAAATCTGACCTCAGTGCTTGCAAGAGTTATATCTGATCAACTTTGGGGTACTTCTGTAACAGTTCTTGGCGATAAAGGGGACATTGATGGTGGCAGCCAGTAAAAGCCATTAAAGCTCCAAATACATTGGCAGTGTGTATGTGTGTATCACTACCATAGCAACTGAACAACTTCACATATTCACCTGTGAATCACCAAGGTTTGAATAATAGAACACACACACACACACGGAGTGTCTTCCCAGGAGTGTGACTGGGACTAGTATTACATTAAAACAGAAACCCCAGTTGCTGAATAAACCTGGATTTGAATGGCTCTTTTTTAGACTGCTTTATCTCTTTGGCAACCTGCTGGTTTAAAAGCTGCTTCAAACCTCCTGTGGAGATTGTAGTTGAATCTTGAATGACAAACACTCCTGAGAATTGTTCTCCAATGTATCAGGTGGGCTGGACCTCAGGACTTGACCCACTGTTCCCCTGGCCTGGCTTCTGGACAGAGGATGGTCCAGTCCAAAGATCCTGCCCAGTCAAGATGGAAGGGCAACCACCTTTGCTTTGTACATTTAGGGAAAATAGCATTCTGTCCCCCCTATGAGAGGGGAATCTTCCTCCTCTTCTGTTTCTGATCTGCTGAATGATGGCACGCATCACATGGAGCAGTGTTTGTCTCTTCCCTGACCAAGTCAAAGGTGTCCCCTCTTCTGATATTGATCACCATCAGGAAAGGAATTATTAGAACTTCGGGAACAGGGAATGCTGCCAGCATGACGCAAGTGCCCTGCCACCTTTTGCTAATCCAACATTCTCATTGTGTTTAGAAATAATGGCTATGTTGATGGTCAATTGCTCATCACAACTGCACTCGCAGACAGCTGGCCAAAAATAAAATTCTGGTGTCATCAAGGGAGTGTTTGGAAGGTGGCAGTACTGGTTCGCAATCAGCAGCATTTTTACTGTATTGGACAAAACGTTGAGGGCAGATTGCGGAAGTAGCACTGATAAATCGGAGATGGGAAAGTGAGAGATAGGAAGTTTCCTTCCCCAACTCGGAAGCTCTACTACTTGGTTTCAGACTGCAATTCCCAGAATTCCCAGTTCTGGTAGGCTCAGTCCTAGAAGTTCTGGAGTTCACTGAGTTGAGGAACTCTGCATTGTGCCTTCCTATATTTGTCAGTGTGGGGTGACCGTGTATGTTTCAAAGGAAAAAGATGTGAAGCACAGTTCTAATGTTGAGTAGGAAGACTGAAACCTAGATCTCCACCTCCCCTTAAGTACATGGGGAAAATTCAACAGGGATCTAGAATTTCCTCTTTAGTCAAAACCTTCAAGAAACTTCAGAAGGAACCCGAGGGAAAGACATCCAAGATATTCTCAAGGTGGATAAGTGTTAATGAACCTCAGAGTTAGCATTTGAGGGGGGAAGGGTGGTTTAGATAAAATCTTGACTATTGTACATCATTACTGCACTTTTTATTTTCTCTATCTCATGGTTGCCCTCTGTAGCCACATGTGATCTTGGGAAAATATATATTCAAGGTAAGGATACCCTGACAGATGTGATGAAGACCACAGCTTCTGCACCCCTGAACCATCCTTACAGGTTGATCTTCCCTAGAAGAGGAATTTCAAATCTGCTGAGAAAAGATTCTGAAAGGGGTGCTGGCAACTTGCTAAGAAATTGAGGGGTGGTTTCTCACCTGTTCCACTTATGTCTACAAGTGACTTGTTGAAGAGCTTGTTTGTTGCCTGGAGTATTGTCTCCATCTGTACAAAAGCTTGACTCCTTTTCTAGTGATATTGCAAGTGATATTATTGGCATTTCCTCCAGTAGTGGAAAAAACAGCTGCCCTTTAGCTGCTGAGCTTTCTGTTCCAGAAGGAAACCCCAAGCTTGGTTGTTTTCTTACACATGTTTCATTATTCAAACTAGGTCACATCATCAGGACTAGCACTGATTATGTTACCTAGTTTGGTTCATAAGACACGTGCAAGAAAACAACCAAGCTCAGAGAGCACTAAGGATCCCTCAGTTGTCCTCCTCTTCCTCCTTTCCACAAATCTCACTCCCTTCTAGCACTGATGATGTTGCCTAGTTGGGTCATGAAACATCTAGATAACAACTGGGCTCAGAGAGCACCAAGGATTCCTCATTTCAACCATGAGCTACATATGCTGGATTCATGGAACCACCTGAACTACCACAATCAAGTCTAGGACTTTCTTGAGCTCCATCAGGTATTAAAAAAAGAGGATGTCCCTGGTAGATCCTCATTTTAGACACTCACACAAAAAGTGACCTGCTTTATCCAAACCAGTGTTTGAGTTGCATGTTCTAATTTGCAAGGGCCATCTGGACGGGCCTTCCTTGCCTCTTTCTTCTGAAGTGTTTAAATTAATAGAATCTAATTCATCCTGGGATTGGTCAAGTCCTCCCCAAAGATACACAATAAAGTTACAGGTGTTTCCACAGGAATTAAACTTATCATATAATAGTTGGAAATAAGCAAGCTTTGTACATGCTATTACAGGCAAACCTCTCTTTGCATACAATTGAATAAATTACCTTTTGTAATGAAACATTAATCCTCTTTGCTAAATGGAATAAGTCCCATCTCATATCCGTTCCTGAGCATAGATGCCCTTGGAGTGCATTCATAGGCATCTATCTACTCAAGATAATTATCCAAGGAACCTGAGAACATGCCACTCTGCTTGGGGCTCAACCAGAGGTCAAGGGGTTCCCAACAACATCCAAAGATCTTCAAAGGTCACCGAGTCAGAAGCACCAGAGGTGGAAACTCAGCCAGGATGAAAAGCTGCCAAGCATATACAAAGCATTCATTAAAATAAAGATAATTATATATAACATTAAGATAATGTAATAATCAAATAATGGCAGGCTTATTCCTAGGGACATCAGTCCAAAATCTACCGCTTGCATTCAAATAATCTGGCTAAATTGAATTTATAATTGCAAATGATGGAAGTCAGTGTGGAGTTCCTGGATCTCCGTAGTTTAATTTCTTGCAGATTTAATAGTCTGTCATTTAGAGTTTTTTGTGTTAATGATATGTGGGTTTCATTTGAAGTGTGATATAAACATATAGGAAGACCTTTGGTGTAGCATCAATGTAATAAATAAATTTAAAGAATATTTTAAACCCTGTCATAGTAAAAAAAAAAAAAACCACACACACATATACAATTCACAGAAGTAGGAAAAGAGAAAATGTGGGTTTTGCAGAAGCAATCAATGTTGTTAAGGCAGAACACCTGGATGCCCTGCTAGGCCAACCCAAAGAGAGGGGGCAGAAGATCTCCCCATTTTCACTGAGCACACTCAACAAATTAATCCATTTACTCAAAGAGGATTAACGTTTCCTAATAACAAAAAGGCAATTTAGTCAGGCATGTGCTCTTGTGAACTTTTGACTTCCAAGTGAGTTAATCCTATAGACTTCTGGAATTCCAATCCCCTAAACATGCCTCAGTGCCTCGTGTGATGCCTGCCTCTGATAAGATGCACTTGATTTGAGACAAAGCCACAGGCCATCTTGATTGGAGCCCCAACATGCTTTGCAAAGCCGTGATGTTCTTCTCACATTCGGCTTTTCGAGCGTCCACTCCCAAAATGTTCTGTTTCTGCCTCCCCTGACACCACTTTAATCCCAGGTGAGCGTTAAAAGGTGGGTTAAACACACATTTAACCTCAGCAGAAGAGAAAGAGCCAAGGGAAGGGTAGCAGGAGAGTTGTGACTTTCAGAATGGACAACTTCTCCAGTTGGGTTTTGAAGGTTACACCTGGCCTGCTCTCCTAGGTTCAAATTCCAGAAATGCTTTTCTCCATTTGTAAAAGTTGATGTTTCCTCTCCATGTTTCTTGAAAACAACATTCATTTCTTCAATTCATTTGTGTTCTGTCCCAGCAAGATGAGAATTTCTCCTTCATGAGATAAGGGGGCCATTTGGCTGTAAGGTTGATTTGTTGTTGTTACTATTGTTTTGCTCCCTGGATGAATGCTGAGGTTGATTTCAGTCTTGATGTTGACCTCTAAGAATCTAAAAAGCTTGTAGATAAACCACCTGTTGCCGGCACCAATGGCCATGGGTAAAAGTTCTGGGAGGGGTAATCCCAGTGCATAGGACCCTTTCAAGGAGTAAAGGTGGATTACCCTTGTTGGCCAAGCTTTTCAGAAGATGATTCCCACTTGTTGAAGTGACGCCCTTCTCTTTACCCTCCAGCTTCTGAAAGACTTCTCCCCAAGCCATGTGGCAGATAGATCTTGCCAAACTTCTGTGAGGTCTTCCCACCACCCGGGCTGTTTCTTGGCTGCCCAAACCCTGCCAAAGGCCTTTGCAAGTTCCACTCCTGTCTCTAACTCTGAGCCAGATTCTTACAGAAAGGTCCCCCTCCCTTCTGGCCTCCCTGTACAGCTCTCCGGTGCCTTTGACAAATGCACAACAGGGCCGCGCACCAAACCAGAACTGAATCTATTAGAACAAATCCTCCAAAAAACCCTGTAGGAAATGACAGTTCCTGACAAAATGAAAGGAAGTATCTTGTTCAGATCTTCACTTAAAACAATCCAGAGGGCCATTAGCATTCATCCCACATGATCTGGATGGAGTAATAGCAGTTCTATGAATAAAATTAAAATCAGGGAGCTTATATTTAAAGAGAGAGAGAGAGAAAGAGAGAGAGAGAGGAGAGGGAGGAAAGGATGGAGCTGCACCAGAGTCCAAGCAACTTTACAGTGGTTAATGATGATTGAAGAAGTGCCTGAGTGGTGGAACTATCAGAGGAAGCTGCCAGAGGGCCTGCACCCCCCAGCATTGGGGAAGTTGGTCCAGCCCTGGCTGGGCATTTATTGAGGAAGGGAGGGTGAGGATAGTTGAGGCCCAGCCCACCCCCTGGATTAAAGACTAAAGGAGGGAAGAAATGTGACTTGAAAAACACTGCCTGGTTGCCATGCTCTCAGCTAGGAGTGCCCCATGGGAGCAGAGAAGAAAGGCACTCTGCACATCTTCTTCCTTTTCCAATAAAACAAAGAAAAGGAAAGAGTTGGATAGAATGGGAGGGGGAGGAGGAGGGGGAGGAGGAGGAGGAGGAGGGGGAGGAAGAATGCAGATTTGAGGCTAGACAAGTTTTCTATTTTAAGGGATTTCTGGTGCCCCACAGGATGTTCAAATTTATGCAGAACTCCCTCTTGCTTTGTGAATGGGGTGCATTGGAGCTAATGATCTGGCAACATGGGCAATCTCCCTTCATTGGAAGTCTTCAGGAGGAGGCTAGATTGCCAACCTCTGGGGATACCTGCACATTTCAGAACCAGGTCTTGTCCCCGTATGACATTATGGAGGCAAAGAATCATACATCTGAGTCCAGATGCGGTCATCGTAAGAGTTTTTGCCAGGAACAGACCAAGGCTGGGATGGCATCTGGATTAGTCCAGGATCTGAAGGGACACCACAGCTCGGTCCTTGTCTCACAATCCAAAGTTGAGCAAAGCACATTCTGTAGAACAGTGTTTTTCATTCTCGACAAGTTTAAGATGGATGGACTTCAACTCCCAGAATTCCCCAGCTGGCATGAGTTGAAGTCCACCTATGTAATATCGATGTAGGAAGAGGCTTTCGCTCAGCATGCCGGCTCTGCCTTTAATCCCTTTGCTACCTCTCTGTCCAGGCCGTGTGTTTGCTGTTGCTTATTTCCAATTATTATTTATTTTCCTTGTTCTGTCACTTGCTGTACGTTGCTTTGAAGGAACATAGCTGCAAGATTCACAAAGAGGGTAGGCATCTTGTAAACATTTTGAAGAAGAAACTCTCCTTGTGTATGACAACTACCTAAGTCCTGGTCTAGAGTGGAGCGTTTGCTCATCCATCAACAGGTGGAATCGTATTTTGTACTCCAGCCAAACCTGTTCAACAAGAGATACAGAATCCTGCCTTACTTAGCACTCCATAATAAATAGTCCTTTTTTTTCCTTCCCTGGCGGATGTGAGAAATGAGGCAGAAATGGGGAGGATATTATGTCGTTGGTTTTGTTTTGCTAACAATAGCAGTTTTTGCTCCTGATGACTGTAGCTTGCTAAATGCCTCCCATTCACCAGAGTGGTTAAATCTGACAATATAATAGTCCCGCCATCTCTGTCAAAAGGTCCAGCTTCCAACCAGAAAAACAGGCGGGTGTTTCTGTTGTGAAAGAATTGTGTCTATAAAGAAAATCACACACACACACACACACACACACACACACACACACACACACCATGAGCTTCCCCTAATAGCAACGGAGAGCAATCTCTCCCTGTAGAGATGGGGTGGGTGGGTGAACTGATGCTGCCTTCTTCCCTTCTTGCAGCAAAGAAGATGGAGGGCCTTCCAATCTGCATTCAGGAGAAAATGCAAGCTAAGGTAGATCTCCAAGCCATCACTAGGATCCTGTTTCTTTTTGTCCAAGGAAAGAACCTTCTCCAGCATACCGAGAGCCTCCATTTCTGCAAAGCAGACATGACATATGGAAGCATGGAGAGTCCCTCTAGAGGAAGACTTTGCTGCCTTCAGAACAAAGCAGTAGCAGACATCATTGTGTGTTGTTAGATTTGATGGGAGGGAAGATTGGGTGTGTGTGGAAAGGGGGAGAAAAATGTCTCATGGGAGTGGAGGGGTCATCATCCTGTTGATTTGGTCTCCCTCTTTCATCCCTTCTTGTTGCAAAGGAAGGAAGGAATGACTAAGCTTAAGACAGCCATGTTAATATTGCAATAGTGTTAATATTGGATCCCCAGGCAGTGCCTTTCTTAAGCAGAAGATGGTGAAATTACACCTAGGATGTTGCTCGGTGGCACTTCAACCCACAGGTACCAGGACAGGGTAGGGCGGGGCCGCCTGTCCTTTTCAACATGTTCCTCTTTCTTTAAGGCCCAACCTCTGCTCCCTTCCCCCAGTTCTCCAGTTCCAGAAAGGCCAAGAAAGAAGAATTTCTATGGGGAAGACATGTGTATTCAAATCCCCTCAAAAGCAGCAGCCCTGAAGCCATTCCTGGAGCTTTGGGGGTGTCACTCGCCATTGACGCGCTTCGTGTTCTGCAAGGATATTGACAAACAAGGCACAATCGTCTGCAGAAAACAGCGTCAAGGGAGACGGCTTCAAAACAGGTGAATCCTCTCATATTCGGGTTTTCTTTGTGTGGAAGGCAGCCTGCCTGCTCCTCTGAACCCATTAACGTTGACCCATAAATCAAAACTGAAGTTTGTTCACCGTGGTCCTAGAGAATAACAGGATCTCTCTCTTTTTTTAAAAAGGCTGTTTGCATTGTTTGGTTTGAGGTTTTTTTTACCATCAATCGAAACCACATTAATAGAACCACGTTCTTTGAAGCTCCTTCTCTTGCCTGGGATTTAGTTGTATTACCAGTCTGGGGGGCCCTGGCTTTGTCTGGCTTCCCCAAGCCTCTTTTTATGCCGCTCTTGCTGGAGGAGGAAGGAAAACACATTAACTGCAGCTAATGCGTCCGATACTCATGCAAACCACAATGCACAACTGTCGCTGGGAAAAAGGAAACGAAGCCAGCAGGCAAGATAGTGATTAGACCTAAGGCTGTAAAAGAAAAAAAAACATGCACATTACGGCACCTGCAAGGGATGTTTGCCAGGCATTTGCTGCCCAACAGGGAGAGAGGACTTGGGAAGGAAGAAGCCTTGTCAACGTGGAGGCTCCTTTCAGACTGAAGTAAGATGTCATCGTATTTGTGTATTAAAGCTGGCAGTTCTCTTAACTGGCAGAAGCTAAAGCAACCTCTAAAAATAAAACCCTTGGCATCAACAGAATGGGATCCTTCCAGTTATTTCCTTACAACTTAGCAAAAGACGCCCAAGAGATAAAAAGATCAGCAGCTCGAGGACTTAAAGTATTGAGGGGATTAAGAGGGTGAAAGCATCTTTGGGTCAGTTGCTGCTCTACTCCTCAGAAGGTACTTTAACTTCAGTCTTCCACATAGTTTGGATCAAGGGGATGCCATTAGGTCCACCAACGTCTCCCTGGGTAGCTCCGGGTTCCGTTCTCTGAACTGAAGAAGCTTCTTGGATGAGAAGCGAAACGTCTTCAAGGAAAAAACAACGCCCAGTTGCCTTCTGAAAAAGCACCTTTGGTCCAATTCAAGTAGATGAATAAACAATGGATGCTATAAAGTCCCATGACTTTAGTAGATCCATTCAGTAGGATGGAGGCTGCAGATGAAGCCAGTTACTTAGTGAAAGTTCAACTTCTGAGAAGCTCATCTTTAGGTGGAAACTGGCTAGCCACAATGACATGAATCCGTGACTCCCCATCCCTCCAAACTTCTCCCCTTCTGCATTGCCTGCAGCCACACTGAGAAGTTGGCACCTGAAAGAATGGGTAGAATAGCTGACTTCAGACTAACCTAGGAAGACGCCAGCTCAGGTGAGCAACTCTTTCCTTCCACAATCCCGAGGAAAGTTCCTTCACTCAGCCCTTTCACAACCCGGTTAAGCACTGCAAACTGAGAGGGCATAGAAAAAGTCTTGATTAATTCAGCCCTAATAAGGACTCTAATGCCAGAAAAACCATGGCATTAATATTTAACAGATCACCGTTAGTGAGTCTTGTTCATTCAGCAGTGACTAAAACTGTCTTTCTATTGTGTTTCCTATGTTAATTGGAAGAACTGGATCTCTTTCAAGACTTACATGGACTCACCTGCTAACGTAGCCATGGTCCGTCCCAAGGAAAACTATATCTGACCTACATCGCCCTCCATTAACCCTTTGAGGAGGGCACAAAGGAAACTGGCATGGATTCTTCTAGTGCATTTGGGTGTTTCTTATGCTTTCTTTTCATGCTCCATTGGTAGAAATAGGGCATTTCCATGCTGGCATGGCTTCCCGCTTATCCATGATTCAAGCTCTTTCACATACTCCAAGCCAAATTTAATTTTAATGGTGAAAAAGCAGAAGATACATCCATAAAGAAAGCTAATATGATTTTAAACTCAGAAGGTCCCCTTTTATCTAGGCAGATTTTGCTATGGCTGAATAAAACAAACTGAAACATTTAAGGATCCTGTCCTGCAAATCACCAGATGTCAGCCCACTACAATGAAGTAGTTAACTTAGAAAAATGAACCCAGACTATAGCTCATCCCTTCATGGTAGAATTTGAAATAGTGGATCTGGACTGAGAGCGGACGAGCTTCTGGGTCAGTGGCTGGAACTGGAACCAGATGTGGATCACAGCCTCCTGCTCTCCAAACGTTGCTAGTTTCCAACCCCACCAGTTTTTATCTAATGAAAAGGTTTGTACAGCTGCCCACTTGGGACAGCTGGCAGCAGCCCAGCTGGGGGAGGGGAACCAGTTCTGCCAAGGTTAAACTGAGATTGCAAAGGCCTGCAGTGGCTCAGCCAAATTATGTTGCCTCCTCCCAACCAAAGGACTGATGCCCCTCCCTGGGCAGTCTGCATCATGAGAGCATGTGGACCTTCTCTGAAGTCAGGTGTTTTATGGTTTGTTTCGGTTTCTTGTCCGTTCACTGTAAGATCCAGAGCTGAAAGGCAGTTTGTTTGCCCAAATGCTTGGGAGAAGGTCTGTTGATTAAAAGCAGACATGGTGAATTCAGCCAGTTTTGGCCGGTTCTGGAGAACCGGTAGCAGAAATTTGGAGTAGTTTGGAGAATCGGCCAATCCCGCCTCTGACTGGCCCCACCAACCCCATCTCTTCTCTGCCTCCCATTGAGTCCCAGCTGATTGGCTGGGTCTCCTTTGGTTGCCCTGCACAGGAGAACGGAGCTGGAAAGCAGGTGGGGAAGGAAGGGAGATTTTTCAGTATCCTTCCCCTGCCACACCAAGCCACACCCACCAAGCCACGCCCACAGAACTGGTAGTAAAAAAATTTGAATCCCAACACTGACTAAAAGGCCCTGGAAATTCCCTGCAAAATAAATGATGGCTCTCAGTCTGTGGCTTAGAGTGGGGGACCTCCCTCCTGCTCTTCTGAACATGGCAACGGTGCAGAATTCAGGAGATTTTCCTTTGTGCAGGAGGGCCATGGATACACATCTCTCTCTCTCTGCAAAACAAGGACTAGAGTGGGCTCTCTCGGCTTACCAGTGAAGACCTGCAGACTGAAAAGAGATGGCAGCATCTGTGACCTGTTGGACCCTGTAATTTTGGTTTATTGTGCATGCACTATTCAGCAGAGGCAGCACTTATTCTCTCCTTCCGCTGTGAGCTAAGTAGGGATAATGAGAAGGTGACGGCGTGGCTTTGTTTATCAAGATGCTCCATCTAGCAAGAGAGCTGTTGGGTCTGAGACTAACCGAGGAGTTCTAAGGCCGCCTGATCAGGTTACAGCATGCCATTAAGCAAAGTAGAAACCATTTCATCTTGGAGTTTGACCATCAAGATTCTCTGGAGGACAGTCTGGGCTTTGCTGGCCTTTCTTTTATGAGGCTTAATTAACTCTTCTTCTCAAAGAAATACAAAAAGACACTTATCAAGGTGTAAAATGCAGAGCAGGGTCTGCCAAAGGGTCTCACTCCAATTTTGTTCCAGCTAAGGGGCTTTAAAGGAGGGAGAAGAGAGGACAGACAGGCAGAACCTTAGAAGAAACTCTAGCAAGAGAGCAACTGGATCTGGGTCTCCAGTCAGGCAACCAAGATCCACTCAACTAAGGCACTTCCTTGTTGTCATCATGACAACAGAATGGCCAGGAATAAAAATGCAGGTGTTCAGGAAAGGAGGGCCCCCGATGGGCCTCCTGAAAGAAATAGTCATCATCATCAACATCAACATCATCAACTTCATCCAGGCAGACGCGAGCGGGCGTGGCGCTTGTTGGCTGAGAGCCAGGAGATGGGGTCCCACCGCCCTCCTCATGAGAAATCCACCAACAGGTGCAATGTCTTCAGCTTTGCCCCGGGAAGGAGAACTGACCGGGTCCTGGCATGCAAAGAGCTTTGCACTTCAAGGCGGAAGGGCTGCATCTCCTTAAGTGTGTTTTTAATTAACACAAAAATGTGTCATCATAAAAACTTAGCTCTGAACTGTGGCTCTCGGTTACCCGAAACCCAGATTTATGGTCTTGATGTGAAGTGGTTAGGAAAGACATTTAAAAACAATTAGGCTCTTGGAGAGACTGACTCAAGCAGCTCCGACGGCACTCATTATGCTGAAGAATGGAAAAATAAGGCCATTAGGCTCACCAGATAACTAGGCTATTTGTACTTTTTTGGGGGGAAATGATTAGTTTCTTTTAATAAAGCTTTCTGCCAGCAGCGAGAGGGTGGCGACACACTCCTCGCCACACCATCCTGTGCACAGGGTGTACACAAAGCCACCGATGCAGGGTCCCATGTGATCCATCAAATCCAATTTTTAATGTTTCATGATGCTATCAAAATGAATAAAAGGCAATTACTGCTTTCCTTCACCACAGCGTCAGATGCCGCTGCCTGTTAAGGAATCAGCAGGAGGAGAAGGCTGGAAGGACTGGTGGGGGGGAGAAGGGGATGAAACACACGAGCGTTTTCAGCCTCACCATCTGCTTCCTCGTGTTTCCGGGCAGCCAGTCGGAAGACTCATCATTCATGGGAAAGTGGCTTCAGCAGAGGTTTTTCCACAGGATCAATTCGGTCATCCAAGCGTCCCTGGATGAAGATCTCTGGCTGGTTCTTGAATAATTCCATTCGCCCAATGAAACCTGGAGGCTACAGCCATCTTCTCGCAGAGCCCTCCAAGTCAACATCAAAGGGGAAGGGATGAGGTTCTGGAGGAATGGGCTGTTGCCTTCTGCAAGGAGGACTTGAAGGAGAGAAATGTCCCAGCAACTATGATTTTACTCAACCCTAGAAAGGGATTCTGCAAGGCAGAGGCGGAAGGAAGCTGACAGAGAAGAGTTGGGCAAGGTAAACTCTTCATCCACATGTGTGTATATAGAGAGCAGAATTTCTCAAGGTTGGCCACTGCTGGCTGGGGATTCTGGGAGTTGAAGTCCACATGTCTTTCAAAGTGGCCAAGCTTGGGAAACACTGATATAGAGAGAAGCACAAGTGTGATGAATATGAAAAGGGCCTAGTGTGTCATAGAACAGGAGTCTCCAACCTTGGCAACTTTAAGATTTGTGGACCTCAACTCCCAGAATTCCCCAGCAGGCTGAGTCCACAAGTCTTTACGTTGCCAAGGTTGGAGGCTCCTGTTGTAGAGAAGCCAAACATCTAGAAGATATCGGTTCTTGCTTGTGTGGTTGACTCACACCGGTTCTAGAAGAAGTAGGCATCTCTGAATGTGCTCTGTCTTCTTCCAGGCTGTTGACCGATCAACACAATTTCCATCAGAAGCAGCGAGATGGAGTGGAAGACCCACTCGTGGCTGCATTGCTGACTTGATGGAGTCTGGTGGGGATTGGAGATGGTGCAGCTGAGCCCAAAGCATCTCAGAATGTCTAAGAGTCCAAAGCCATGTGTCAAGGAAAGGAACGAGGCAAGGCACCCAGAAGGAGAGAGGAGCCCCGCTGAGTCAGCTGCATGCAAACCACAGAGGAAACAGACTGCAATAAAAGGTGAATCTCACTTCTGAGTCACTCCCCCATCTGGAGTCTTCAAGAAGCAGACTTTCCAATCGTGAGCCAACAGCAAAGAGAGGAGACTCTGAAAGCAGAAGCACTTTGAACAGAGAGGAAAAACAAAACTTGACAGCTTTTCAAGGAGCAGAGCAGATATGAAAGCAGAGATTGTGGGTGAGATAAGCCCAAACCTACTGAAGGAGGATGGGGGCTGGAGGGGATGGGAAGGGCAGCCGAGAGAGGTGTGGAAGAGAGAGGGGGGAAAAAACCCTCCATTAAATGTTGCAGTTGTAGATTAATCATAACTACAAGTTACATACTAATCATTAGACAATTACACAAACACAAAAGAACAATAGGCCATTGTAGTTGGAAGCAGTGGAAAAGGCCAAGGGCTCAGCCCAAAAGGTTCTTCTTGCAAAATGAGTCCCATTTTGATAAGTCACAGCTGCTGTGACCACCCGGTCAAAGCCTATGGAAACTCCCACCAAGCAGTTCTATTAGTGCTTGTGAAGGTCATTCTGATCCAGTTTTTAGGGTGCTATTCTTGGCTTGGGGCTAATTTCACAAGGTTGGCCTAGAACAGGGGTCTCCAGCCTTGGCAACTTTAAGACTTGTGGACTTCAACTCCCAAAGTTCCTCAGCCAGCTGGCTGAGGAACTTTGGGAGTTGAAGTCCACAAGCCTTAAAGTTGCCACGGTTGGGGACCCCTGTCATCTAGCATGTTCAGAACTCCAATCTCCATAAATGAAGAAACTCCATGTCATTCACAAAATCGAGCTGGCTGAGGGACTCTGGGAGTTGAAGTCCACAAGCCTTAAAGTTGCCACGGTTGGGGACCCCTGTCATCTAGCATGTTCAGAACTCCAATCTCCATAAATGAAGAAACTCCATGTCAATTCACAAAATGGAGCTGGCTGAGGGACTCTGGGAGTTGAAGTCCACAAGCCTTAAAGTTGCCACGGTTGGGGACCCCTGTCATCTAGCATGTTCAGAACTCCAATCTCCATAAATGAAGAAACTCCATGTCATTCACAAAATCGAGCTGGCTGAGGGACTCTGGGAGTTGAAGTCCACAAGCCTTAAAGTTGCCACGGTTGGGGACCCCTGTCATCTAGCATGTTCAGAACTCCAATCTCCATAAATGAAGAAACTCCATGTCATTCACAAAATCGAGCTGGCTGAGGGACTCTGGGAGTTGAAGTCCACAAGCCTTAAAGTTGCCACGGTTGGAGACTCCTGGCCTAGAAGACCTCCAAGGTCCCTTCCAACTCCATTATTCTGTTATTCTTCTATGACTAAAAAGTTGACGGTTATGTAAACCGGCTTCTGGATATCCCAACTTGACTGACCATCAGAGATTAGCAACCCGATTCCACTCTTGCCTCCCAGTCAGAGGTGGTATTCAGCAGGTTCTGACCGGTTCTGGAGAACCGATGGCGGAAATTTTGAGTCATTTGGAGAACTGGCCAATCCCACCTCTGACTGGCTTCGCCAACCCCGTCTCTTCTCCGCCTCCCATTGAGTCCCAGCTGATTGGCTGGGTCTCTTTGGTTGCCTTGCCCAGGAGAACGGAGCTGGAAAGCAGGTTGGTGGGGTGGGGAGGGAAGGGGGATTTTGCAATATATTCTTCCCCTGCCAAGCCCAGGAAACCACGCCCACCAAGCCACGCCCACAGAACTGGTAGTAAACAAATTGAATCCCGGTGCTGTTCTGCTCCAGGCGTGGAAGTGCACCTGGAACTTCCTGCCTTTGGTGGTTAGAAGTGACCCGACCCGTTGCTGCTCCAGGGATCGCAGCCAAAACGGTTGGAACCACTTCAGCAGCAATCACCTCCCCTCACGCTATCTGCTCTCCATTGTGTGGAAGTAAATATTTCTGTAGGGAAAAATTACTTTGTAAATTGCAAAAGTAAATCCATGTGGAATGAACCAATAAATAGCAATTGTAGCACCCTGGGACGATTAGGATCCAAATCCGTCCAGAGGAAAAAGTTTGTGTAATGAAGAAAATTAAGAACTCCCTGTTAATTTTGGATTATATGTCAGCTGGTGAAGCTTTGGGGATGAAGGCCACTGTAAAGATTAGACGAGGAGAAGGAAAAGAAATCGCATTACTGCAAGACATACAGCAGAGAAAAAGTTGGGGATGGCAGTGGCATGGCTGGGAATGTACACCTGTGTGGGTGTGTTAGTGTGAAAGTAAGGAGATCCATGGGGTGTTTAGGCGAAAACAACCACAGCCACCCCTGCTCCATCCTTCTTTTCACCAGGGCTGCCTCTAGTTACGCGGTTTCAATCGGCAATTTTTCCTCCTCTAAAGCTGCCATTCCCAACTAATCAGATGTTTTAAAAGGGCGATTAAGTCAAAATACAAACAGGGAACAAAATATCTGTGTACAGGGGGAGACATTTTAGAGGAGGCATTTTCTTTCCTGTATAAAAGCAGACTTCTTCTGCCATGGAACACACAGTCTCTCTCTCTCTCTCTCTCTCTCTAACTCCTCTTTCCTGCAAAATTAAGCTTTAACAAATGTGCAAATTGCAAGGACATTTAACGAATTAATTAAAACTCTCTCATTGAGTAGACAAAGAATTGCAAGAATGTTCCAATTGCCAGGAACCGGGTACTGGGTGCTCCAGCCTGCAGGGCCCCCTTTCAAACACCATTGAGTGGCACCAACCCCCACCCCCATCGCCCACTGCCCACCCCTGGTGCCTTTCAGGGCTTCTTTCCCCACAATGGGGCCCTGGCACTGGTCTGCCCCTCCCACGGGGCTGCACATTGCCCCACTGGTGCCACAGGAAGCAGCGAACGAGTTCAACATCTCATTTATTTCCCACACGATGAGAAAGTAATTCCCCTTCTGAATGATGGTCCTGGACCAGCAGTTCAGAAAGCAAGAATTTACTGGGGCTGTCAGAGAACAGCGAGTGCAGCCATGCTCAAGTCTTTCTCCTCCCCCTCCTGTTAGCCTGAAGTGAAAAGCCATTAAATATGATTAAGGTTAAGAGATTGCTAAAATTACGAACAGCCGCCATTCAATTATTTTGCTCTATAAAATGCAACACAAATTGGTGTTATTCCTCTGAAATGTGTTTTTAGGAAAATAATGTAACCCAAACTAATGTGGTTCATGGAGCGGATCCTGCTTTGGAGAAAGAAAGGGGAAACCTTCGTCATTGAATTCGCAAGTTCAGGAGTTCAGTGTCATTGGGGGTCCTCCCTGAATGAGGAGGGGGAAGGAGGGGACCTTGCCGAAGGTTCTGTAAAGTTATCCAGAGCTTTGTGAATTTATCTGTTTTATTATCCATTTAAGAAGAAAGGAAAAGATGCATGGTGAGGCTGATGGGTTTTTAGTGGCGGATAAATCATTGGGAGTTCTGCTATGGTTTCCCATCCTGACCCATAGGCTGTGGTGGGAAAGGATTTATGGGCCATGGCGGGTCGAGAGGAAACCAAATACAGGGAGCTAATGAAGAAAATGGGGGCAAAGGGTTGGGGGAAGCCGATGCCAAACACCCCCTTTCAGGCAGTTGGAACTGGCCTGGCGCATTGGTTAGCATGTCTCCGCTTATGTTTAATGTGCTGCGGGAGGCTTCGTTGTGCACGCAGCAAGCCTTGCTGAGCTGAATTGCATTTTCCGACAGTTTTGCTCCGAAAGCTACAAGGCCTAGGAAATTCAGGGGGAAAAAATAATCTTGGTATGGATTTACTACTGTCATGAGACGTGCGGTTATTATGGTTAATAAAATATGAAGGATTGCATTATTCTACAGAAAACAGTAAAAGCTCTCTCTCCTGTGATGGGCTTCGGAGTTGCTTCTGTGAACAAACAATTGGAGAGTTAAAACCCCGAATAACTCGAGGGAAGGGATCAATCAGCGGGAACAGGCAGGCGCCGTGGAAGCCATTGCTGGAGGGTGGAGGGGGCGCTGTGGCAGAGAGGCCAGCAGGGGGTGAGTGGAAATGTTTATATACCCGGGTCATATTTGGGCAGGCGGATGCCCAGGAGGGCATTTCCTGAACCCACTTTTGGAAAGAGCCTGCTGTACTAACAACGGTGGCCAATTCTGCACTCAAACCCTATTTATTTATTTAGCACATGGCAACTCAAACCCTAAGAACACCAAGGAGAGCTTTCTCAAAAGCTTGTAGCATCCTTTTGCAATGTTCCTTTTCCCTTCTCTCCTCTTTCCTGGCCTGCTAACATTCAATATGGTGCCTCCAATTGCGTGACCTTGGTGGGTGGGAGGGGAAGCCACCTTGGTTTGCTTTGACACATATTCCTAACTCTGCTAATCGAGGACGGAACCTGGAGCTGAATTGGGCTACCTGATCCTCCATTCTAGTCCACCTATCAGCCCTACCAGGTGGACCAGGCAGGAAACACAACTATATGAGCTTATATGGCTTTATTGTGTGGCTACTTTAACAGAATCTTGCAAGCCCAAAAATACAATTCTCCCACTGCCTCCTTTACGCAGCAAGGAATCGGGCAGGGTCTCTTTGGAACTTCTCGCCCTGCCCACTCTCCAGCTGAGGGCTTAACTAAAAACTGCAGAAAAAACAACTACCACCAACCTGCCTTCCATGGAGGATCTGTATCCTGCACGCATCAAAAAGAGGGCTGTGAAAATATCTATAGACCCCTCACATACCGGACATAAACTGTTTCAACTCCTACCCCTAAAATGATGCTATAGAACACTGCACACCAGAACAACTAGACAGTTTTTTCCCAAACACTATCACTCTGCTAAACAAATAATCCCCTCAATACTGTCCAACTGTTTACAAGTCTGCACTGTTACTGTTAATCTTCTCACCACTCCTTATCACCCATCTTCTCCCACTTGTGACTGTATGACCGTAACTTTGTCGCTTGTATCCTTACGATGATTTCATTCTTTATTGTTCCCTATGACTATTATTAAGTGTTGTACCTTATGATTCTTGACTCTTGACAAATGTATCTTTTCTTTTATGGACACTGAAAGAATTTGCACCAAGACAAATTCCTTGTGTATCCAGTCACACTTGGCCAATAAAGAATTCAATTATTATTATTATTATTATTATTATTATTATTATTATTATTATTATTATTATCATCATCATCATCATCATCATCATCATCATCATCATCATCATCATCATCATCATCATCATCATCTGAATAGTGTCTTGGCAGTCTCCCTTGCCCAGTCTTCCCAAGGTCATTCTCACATACCCTTACATCAACACACCCAGTCCAAGTCTCCTGGGAAACCCACAGCTAAGACTGGAGTGACCATAATCTGTTTGTGCCACTCATATTTGCCCCTGTAACATCGTTTGGTAACTCTCAGTCAAGACACTGGCTCTAAACATCAGCAATCTGTGCTTTTCATGCTCTCCCGAAGGATGTAATTCCTGTAGTGTGGTTCTGAATGAGATGAATGCTTTCTCATTTATAAATAAGCAATAATATTCAATGAGATAAATGCATACCACACAATACACACACACAAGTAATGTGATCTAGAAATGCTCAATAACTGTGAGAGAGAAGATCCCAAATTAAAAGCAAAGCTTGCATTAAGAAAGGTGTACAAGCTGCCCAACTTGATACATGAGGCTATATAAGAGTAAAAGTAAGAGTTAAAATTAGGGCCATTCCAAACAGACTTCAGCATTGAACTGACAGCTCCATTTTTGCAATGCTGACATTACAACTTAGCTATCTTGGAAAGAATGAGTAGAAAAATCAACCAAGTAGAAAAATTGAAACTCCCACCCATGTAGATATAGTATATATAATCCCTCTCCCCTTCCCATTAAGCTATAGAACAGGAGGAGGAGGAGGAGGAGGAGGAGGAGGAGGAGGAGGAGGAGGAGGAGAAGGAGAAGAAGAAGAAGAAGAAGAAGAAGAAGAAGAAGAAGAAGAAGAAGAAGAAGAAGAAGAAGAAGAAGAAGAAGAAGAAGAAGAAGAAGGGTGCACAGCCACTATGTTCTTTAGTTATCTGATTTCCTTTTATCTCTAACTCTTCCAAAAATAACTGCCATCTCCAGTGAATTCCCCCTCATGAATTGGATCAGGTAGGATCCATATCAAAGAGGAGGAATGACAAATAATGACTTGTGGCCTATGATGGAGTTTGAAATCCTTGTAGATCTTGTAGACTCCAAGAAACCTTTCACATCTAAGAATCCACTCCAGTTATTCCGGCCTCTGGTGGCAGAAGGATCACTTTGGTTGATGGCAGCCAACCAACACAGCCAACCAACATTCCCGGGCAACAAACTCCACTTTCCTTTTCTGGCATGTTTGAAGATTTTTCAAAACCGGAAAAGAAATTTAAGATCTGGGTTAAGCTGCCACCACTGGAGGCAGAAGAGCAAACAAGACTTGCCAACGTTGTGCCTTTAAAGACCATCCCCAGGAAATAATAATAATTTTAAAAACTCTCTGCAGACAGAACTGTCACGTCCACCTCTCTAACTCGCAGGTGCCTTGGGCCAGCTCCCCTCCCCCATTTATCCTGGGGCACCGGCAGGCTTACGGCAAAAGCCATTACCACAGGATTAGAGTTCAGTTTGATTCTCATCAAAAACTCTGGTCACTGTGTATTTGCTTAACACCAGACCTTTCAGGCCCCATCAAATATAACAAGCCTTGACAGATTTGGGATTAAACACAAATGCCAGACAAATCCACACTTTCTTGAAGGAAGGCTCTGGTGAATAGGCTGGGATTTTGAAAAGGGGGAAAGTGAGAACAAAAGAGCTAAAATTAGCTCCCTTGCACACATGGGGGGAGGTTTTGTCACCTCCAAGCCAAACCCAGGCCAAATCTTATTGCAAAAAGCTGCAAATATTCAGACTTAATGTCCTCACCCTGGTGTTAAGCCTTGTAGGCACAGCTCCCTTCTTTCCCATCTTACCTGCTAATGATCTGCCCTCCAGTTCAGCAAAGACAGGGGTGGGATTCAATTTTTTTTAACAACCGGTTCTGTGGGTGCAGCTTGTTGGTGGGTGTGGCCAACTCAATATCACTCACATCGAGACATGCATCTCCTTGCCTGGCCTCTCATGACTGTGGGGATGCTGCAAAGTCATAAGTGTGAAAAATGGTCATAAGTCACTTTTTTCAATGGTCACTCCACACAAGCAAAGTACCAGCAAAGGAGGGGAAAAAAACTCCAGAGAAGTTACAGAGACAGGAAGTCTAGTCCTGTCAAGAATGTAATAAGGGCTAACGGAGAGGCAGTTTCTGTAAGCAACACCAGAATGTTTCCTTCCTGCCTTCCTTACAGGATTAGGCCAGTAATTTCTTCTAACAACTGGTTCTCTGAACTGCTTAGAATGTTAACAACCGGTTCTAGCAAATAGGTGTGAACTGGTAGAATCCCACCCCAAACAAAGGTGCTTCTGAAGCAGCAGGAAAAGGTGAGAACCTAATCTAGACCCCAGGAAGAAAAGGTGGAGCCTCAGCTTGGTGGAAAACAGTAGTGGGATTCAAAATTTTTTACTACCAGTTCTGTGGGCGTGGCAGGGGAAGGATAGTGCAAAATCCCCATTCCCTCCCCACCCCACTAACCTGCTTTCCAGCTCCGTTCTCCTGTGCAGGGAAACCAAAGAAGACCCAGCCAATCAGCTGGGACTCAATGGGAGGCAGAACAGAGATCGGTTGGCGGGGCCAGTCAGAGGTGGTATTTGGCAGTTCTCTGAACTACTCAGAGTTTCTGCTACCGGTTCTCCAGAACTGGTCAGAACCTGCTGAATGCCACCTCTGCTGGAGAATCTTCTGGTGGATGATTGCTAAAATAAAAGACATTTGGAAGTTTGAGTTAAAGCCAGAGTAGATGGGCCTGGCACAGTCTTTCCTCATATGTCCCATGCCTTCATTTTACAGCCTTTAAAGGGCCTATATAATTGGGGGAAAACCTGATTTTGATCCCATAATCTTACCTTGGAAGCTGCAACTTAAAGGAACAGAAGTCCAACAAAGAAACAGCATAGTTAAAGAAAGCCATGCTTTTAAATGGAATTGTTTTTGGAGAGGTCAGGATACATGTTAATCTGGATATCTTGGCTACAAATGGATTGGTTGAATTGACAAAACAAACTGATTCAGGAGGCATTAAATTGCTTGATATTCGTGCCCAGCTAGCCCAGCGCTTATGGCCATCAGGGCTGATTCCAGCGGAGAGTTTTCCTAGGCCAAGCTGGGATTCTTGAAACACAATCTGGAACTTTCTGTACTCCTCTGAGGTCTCCTTGGGAGACAGGAGGAAGACCCGCAACCAGGACAAAAGGAGGACAAGGGTCAGCTCATCCCACAGAAGAGGCAGGGAGTGGGAAACGTTTCAGAAGAGACACTCCCACCCCTTCATTTTCTGGAGACCAGAATGAGAGGATGGGAGGAATTCTTTCAGTCTTGCAAAATTTGGCATAAGGTAACCTTATAAAAGGTTATATATAAAAAAGACGTGGTGGCTGAGTGGCTAAGACGCTGAGCTTGTCTATCAGAAAGGTCAGCAGTTCGGCGGTTCGAATCCCTAGCGCCACATAACGGAGTGAGCTCCCGTTACTTGTCCCAGCTTCTGCCAACCTAGCAGTTTGAAAGTACGTAAAAATGCAAGTAGAAAAACAGGGACCACTTTAGTGGGAAGGTAACAGCGTTCCGTGCACTTTCAGCATTTAGTCATGCCGGCCACATGACCATGGAGACATCTTCGGACAGTGCTGGCTCTTCTTTGGCTTTGTAACAGAGATGAGCACCGACCCATAGAGTTGAGAATGACTAGCACGTGTGAGGGGAACCTTACCTTTATCTTTAACCTGATAATATAGTATTGATGCTCCTGGTTATCTTGTCTCAACCACCTCAAGGGGCTAACAACAACACCTTGGGGTCTGTTTGAGTGTTATGGTGACTCCTCATTATGATGTGGGGTGTGGACTCATTGAGAAACTTCCCTATTCCTGTTTCAGGTCAAATTTGTTCTCCACAGTGGTGATTGCCACCCCCCTTTCCCCCTCCCCCAATAAAAAAGCAGGAGCAATCATATCTCATCTCCTGCTGTGCTGAAACCATGTTGAACCATTGAAGGCTAAATAGCATTCTTATTGTATTTATTTATTTTACACCTCACCTTTCCGTTTATAGCAACAGCCAAGGCAGTTTGCTACAATGGAATACACAGAGCATTAATATATATTTCAGAGACAACTTAGTATGATTAGCAAAGGAAAGAAGGAAACAAGCCCAAATTAAAGCCCAGAGCTTAGGATTTTCGCAGTGGCTTGATCTTCTGAGTGAATTGCCAATATCTACTTCCCAAGGCCTGCAGGCACGTAAGACTCAGTGGCTCAATGGAAAACATCAATGCCATCTTTGAACCAGAAGAGATGCACGAGGCTCCGAACCTCCACCCCAAATCACTGCATTAACGAAGTGACCACACACCCATCTTTGATGGAATGACTGTGTTAAAGGTTGCTCTGCTCCCAGGTAAGAAGGCCATTTATTATATTTTAAAGTTTTCGAGGCTAATGGGAAGGTTGCTCCTTCAAGGAAATTTCAAAGTTGTGCAGCCGTATTTAAGAGTAAATCAATTAATGAGCCGAAAAACTCGGGTGTTAAATCTCTTCTGAACATAAGGAGGGATTGCTTCCTCTCGCTGCTATGAGTAAAGGCCAAGTGGTCACAGGTCAGAAAAACCACAAGGCAGACAGGTTGCCAGAAAGATTTGATGCTGGGTAGAGAATCCAGACATCCCTCCCTTCTACAACACACACACACATACACAGCCACACATCCCCAGCTTGCTTCACTGATATTGGCCCAGCTTCCTTCCACTAGAGGTTGGACATCTTGGGAGCAGGAGCAATGATTTACCTGAGTGGTTTATCCTGAATTACTGAGACTAGAGCTGAATGAATCATGTCATTGAGGTCATTGGTCTTCTGCCTTCCTGGGGACTCAGCCCCGCCTCCAACTCACAGGTGATATGGGAAAGAGACCCATAAATCTGTCTTCTGCTCCGACGGCTTTTCTATGGATATTTGCACAAGAGCAATTTGGAAAGAAGGCAAAGGATCACCATTCCATCTTCCCCAGAGATGTGCACCATTGACCAAGAACATGCAGCCATTGGAATCCATGCCCCCATCTCCCCAGGGGTCATCACCAGGATGTGTTTCCCAGGAAGAGATTGGGGATGATGCGGGAGGCAAGCTTCTGTGAAACAATGCCTTCTGATGCAGGCCATGGGGTTCCCTTTCCCAATGAATGCCATCTGAAATTACATCCCTCTGCTTGACATATATCGGACACCAACCTTGTTGCTTTCAGAAAGGTAATGAAAGCTTGACTTTTCCCTGGAATATCAGGGATTGGCGTTCCCATCTGAAGAGAGACGGTATGAATGTGAATCAGTGGTGGGATTCAATGTTTTTTACTACTGGTTCTGTGGGCGGGGCTTGGTGGGCATAGCAGGGGAAGGATACTGCAAAATCCCCATTCCTTCCCCACTCCTCTAACCTGCTTTCCAGCTCCATTCTCCTATGCAGGGCAACCAAAGGAGACCCAGCCGATCAGCTGGGACTCGATGGGAGGCAGAGAAGAGATGGGGTTGGCGGGGCCAGTCAGAGGTGGGATTTGCCAGTTCTCCGAACTACTCAAGATTTTTGCTACCGGTTCTCGAGAACCGGTCAGAACCGACTGAATACCACCTCATATGTGAATCCCTGATCATTCGGTATTTGGATTTTAGTATAAATTGTTTACCCTGTTCTGTTTTTTTTTTTGGGGGGGGGGGGTTATTTATAGCTCTCCAGGGTTGCATTGTTTGAAAAGCGGGCAACCATCTACATTCTTTACAGAAATGAATAAATCCTGAGAAGTTACTCCTAGTTTTCAGCTGAAGGGGGTTTCCCAGGGGGTGGGCATGTGTGTAAGTCAGGCAGAGAACAGAGTCCATGATGGGAGGACTTGGGTGGCCTCTCCGTGGCAGGGCAGACAAGGTGAGCCAAAGACCTCCTGCTCTGAAAACAGCCACCTTTGGCAGAGATGAGCAACACTGAACAATTTAGGAAAGACGATGCTTAATGGTTCACGCAAACATTTCTGGACATTTTCCATCTTGGGAAGCTGATGGCCCCATCTTTGGCCTTTGGGACCAAAGAGAAGCTAGCTGATTTGGGCTCCTCTGGTTCCTCTTTCAACAACAGAGAGGAGGGGGAGGTGGTAGAGTCCCATTCAGCACAGCTGCTCTGCCTCCTGCAGGAGACACATTTTCCTGCATGAAGCAGTTGGCAAGCAAGCAGCCCCCTCCCACTTTCTGGACAGCCAACCCTCCACCCCATTAGCCCCAGCTTGTCTCAAGCCTCCTCCATCTCTTTCGCACATTCAAAGCCTAGGGAGGTTTTGGCCCTTTGGAAATAAAGGGAGGGGTGGGTTTTTTTTTTCCTTTTTCCAAAGAGGGGGGCATGCGATGTTTTATGCATGCATCTGTTATGCTAAAATAACCATCATTCCTCCCAGCAAGGCCCACCTGCTGCCTTTTTCAATTTTAAGTATTTCCAAGTAGCAATCAAAATCAGTTTAATTTGTTCTTTATCTCAGGAAAAAAAAAACCTTGGAGAAGAAAAATGTGACCATTACGATACATCAGGGAAAAATACAAGCCCTGTATTTTCAGCCCTCCATATTTTATCTGATCATGGAGTTATCATTATGCCGGTTATATTTAATGTCGCTCATATGAGGGGAACTGGATTTAATCATTTCAGATCTTCACCCCTCCTTCCCACCCAGGTTACCAGATATTCTCCCTTTCTCCTTTCTCACAGATAAATACATAAACACCAACCTTATGAACCCCTTAAGAGACACAGGAGGTGGCTTTGGATACTGGAGCAAAGAGAAGCCCTGATTTCCGACCCTCTTCATCAGTGAGCGTTACTTGGGGAGGAAGTTTCATGGCTGTTTGATGAAGAAGCAAAACAATGACGGCTAGATACAGATGATAGGAGAGATGGACATAGATGGATAGATAGATGGATAGATAGATGGATAGATAGATGGGTGGGTGGATAGATAGATAAAGATACTGATAGTTGGAAGAGATGACAGAGAGAGAGATGTGTGTGTGTGTGAGAGAGAGAGAGAGAGGGGGAGAGAGAGAGAGGGAGAGAGAGAGAGATACATAGACAGACAGAGATATGAATAAATAATAATGACTTGTAAAGAATCCAGCCATTTCAGGGAAAATTCACCTAAACTGTAAGAAGATCCTGTCTGCTACCTTCTACCAGAAAGAGTTGATGACAAAATTGTCCAGGAGTTTGAAGAGTCCTGCAGCTAAGGGCAAAATGCCTTTTCTTTCCAGCCAAGAAAATGCTCTGTGGAGCTCTGGCAGCCCCAGTGCCTGTTCCCAAGAGATAATTAGTGGACCAGCAGGAAGGATCTGCTCTGCAACAGGCTGGCTAATTGATAGACTTTGGGGATGAACTTGGAAAAGGCCATTAATCAGGCTTGTTTGGCAGGTTAGCATGTAGTCCCCTGCCCCTGTATGGGACATCCAGCTTGATTATGGGGGAAATTCACAGAGTTTGACCATTGGACAAGTTGGGTCCCAGAATATTCTACATTGCAGCAGCCTCATGCAGTGGTTAAAAAAAAACCCAAATCCTTCTGGTGTGTCCAAGAGCCCACGGATTGGATGACCAATTGCCCAGGAGCACAAGGGAGAGAGATAATGACTCTCCTGCCCTGGATGAATCTCTGGAGGCATCTGGTTGACCTTGATGGGAGCCTCAGTGCTGGACAGAGGAAGTCTATCAAAGCAGAGAAAGCGTCAGTGGAGGTTTCAGGGCCACTTTGTCAGACAGAGGAAGGAAGAACTTGAGCAGAAGAGTTCCCTGCCCCTTCCCACCTTTGTGAGGCACAGTCAGATCAACATGCACATGTTTGCCTCCACTTTGGGGGCTACAAGAAAGATGCTTGGGGATCTTTCTTTGTGGAACAAAGGGAGAGCTGTCATTCCCCATGAGCTTCGGTTAGGGTGGAGCCCCCTGCGGTCTGGGACCTCTCTAAAGCAGCTTCGGTCTTCAGCTTCTGCTTGATCAGAACTCGGCTGCTAAGTGACAGAAGCCCCTCAAAAGACAGAATTCTAAAATGTATTTGAAGGAAATCTCACCCCTACTGACTTTGGTGCTTCAGTGCGGCCTGGAGATGTTTAATTCCCCCACCGTTTCAGTTATACTTTAAACAGGTGCAGAGGAAAGCAACCACCCAGAGAATTTCACTCATGGGATGGATCTAAAATATAACAAACAGCAATAATACTAATCCCTCCTTTAATCAGCTTGAATGTCACCTGCTGCCAAAGATCAAGGTGGCTTCTTCCTGCATCAACCATGTTGTGTCTCTTGCACAGCCTTTCCCACAAGATCTCCTTGGTTGGAGTCCTTGGTGTTCTCGTTTGCTTGCAGATGTTTCATTACTGAACTAGGTAACCTCACCACTGCTAGTGAATGTGAAGTTTGCTCCCTGTTTATATACAATAGTTTGTCCCTCCAGTGTTGGTGGGCTGTGTTTTTCATCTTGATAATTTCTTGATTAGGGGTTTTGTTCCCTTTGCTTGATTGTTTGTCTGGTGTTAATTCCTGCTTATCTGGAGGCCGGCTGATGGAGAGGATGCGTTCTGGTCTTTTGGTTTCTCTCGTAGCTTTTTTGTTGTCTCTTTTGAATGGTATGTAAATGTGATTGATTTCTGTGTGTCTGTTGATGGCTGATTTGTCTGAATGCCAAGCTTCCAGGAATTTCCTAGCATTTTTTGGGGATCTAGTTAGGATTTTCAGTTTCCCAGTTGAAATTATGATTGAGTCTGTTAAGCATGTTATATGATTAAGGAGTTTTAATGGTATCTTCCAACCAGATGCTTTCTGTCCAATCTGTCCTACAGAGTGGCTGTTATGGTCCTCCTCACAGTGTATGTTGTAGAGCAATGGGTCCCAAACTTTTGGACACCAGGGATTGGTTCTGTGGAGGGTGGTTTTCCCACAGACTGCTGTATGTGTGTGTGTGTGGTGGCGAAACATGGTTTCATGTGCTGTCTGGATCTCATGCATGCCTAGATGGGCTTTGCTCAGTTGTGCAGTCCAGTTCCTGGTAGGCCACGGACTGGTGCCACAGAGCAAGGATTGGGGATCTCTCTTGTACATGAATCTTTTTTTTCTCCTTGAGCTGCTGGGTCTTTTGGTGTACTTCAGATGTTTTGGAGGGCTTTAATTGGTTTGTGACTACAGTAATGCCCTGTGGTTTTTAGTTGTTTCTGAGATTGTTTTTGATATATGGCAGTGTTATCCTTTTCATATCTTTTCATATCTTTTTTTTTTGCTAGAAGCTCTCCAGGAGAAGAATACCTGGAAAGATGATAAAACATGTTGTTTGAAACGAAGAAACCCAGAAGCTATTGGAGTGGAAGTTATTGGTGATTGTCGCTGGCAGGCATCCAAAATTATTGCTTGAGAGACAAGAGTTTGCAGGGCTGGGAATAGTACCCACCTAGAGGGGGGGAGGGAGTCAGACTGTGCCCATTGTCTTTAGTTGCATTATTGGAGAGGGGTGTTGGTGGAAAATCTGTTGACATTGTGGCTTGATACACATCTGGAACAGAGGTGGTATTCATCCGGTTCTGACTGGTTCTAGAGAACTGGTAGCAGAAATTTTGAGTAGTTGGGAGAACTGGCCAATCTCACCTCTGACTGTCCCCACCAACCCCATCTATTCTCTGCCTCCCATTGAGTCCCGGCTGAGTGGCTGGGTCTCCTTTGGTTGCCCTACACAGGAGAACGGAGCTGAAAAGCAGGTTAGTGGGGTGGGGAGGGAAGGGGGATTTTGCAGTATCCTTCCACTGCAATGCTCACCAAGCCAGGCCCACCAAGCCATGCCACACCCACAGGACCAGTAGTAAAAAATTTTGAATCCCACCACTGATCTGGAAGCCTCCAGGCTGGAGTCCCAGAGTGGCTCCTGCAAAGGCCTCCCTGGAGACTCTTTCAATACCCTTGAAGTCCCTCCTTCCATCACAGGAATTGGGTGTTTCAGTTCTACCTGCTCCACCTCAGTTTGAAGGAACTCTAACATGGGTGTTGGCTTAAGGTCCTGTGTTGAAACCATCAAAGGACAGATCCAGCATTGGGGAAAACAGCATCGGTGCAGGTGCCCCACATTAACACAAGAAAAGAAGCTGCCCAGAAAGTTAATTATTTAGGCATTTGTTTATTAACGGAGGAGCAGCTTTTCAAAACAAACAACTCTGCAGTTTTTTGAAAATCCACCCTTGGAGGAAGTTCTTTTGATCCATCCAACTTGTTATAAGAGAAGTGGTGTCAGGAGAGGAAAGTATCAAGAACAGCAAGTGAGGAGGCTGTTCAATTTTTGTTCCTTTGCCAAAATTATCTACCACCAGCCCTCATATTTTAGGAAGCTGGAAGCACTGGAGGTGTCGCAAAATGCCCTTTTATCATTAGAGTGTGAAAAGCCTAATGGGAAATGTCATATAACAAGTTTATTTTTCCATCTCTTCTAAGAGGGGTTGGGGCACAGAAGGCTGCTATTCAATATCAGTCCAATCCAATCATGAATTCTGGGAGTTGAAGTCCTCCAGGCTTAAGGTTGCCATGGTTGGAGACTCCTGCTTTTTAAAGAATCTTCAGTTCTGTCCTTCTTTTTCACTTCCCATGTGTTTCACTCACTGCGGAGTGGGTTGTGTAGTCCTAGTTTGTTCCACTTCTGTACCACAAGAGGAATATCTCAAAATGAAGCTCTTTTTCTTACAAAGATATATGAAGCACTTATACTCATTTATCAACATGGATGATTTTTTTCTATTTCTGTTGTTGTTGTTCCATTTATTTTATTTTATTACTATAAACCAGTGGTTCTCAATCTTTTCTTCACCCCCCCCCCCTTTAAATTACTTTTGTGGCCGTAGATTACGGCCATGCCCCCCCAAGACTTAACTCAAGATTGAATCATAATATTCCCCCAAGCCTTCTGGATCCCCTGTGATGACATTGCAGCCCCTCCTGGGGGTCCAGAACCACTGCTATAAACCACAATTTTTCTTTTTCATCGCCACACTTTAAAAAAAGAAAAGAAAGAAAGAAAGTTTAAAATGTTGCACCTACTCCGGTTTATTCCCAGGCTATTCTCTTGAGACAAGCAGAAGAAGCTCAACCCACCAAAGGGTTAAATTATGGCAGGTACAGAAAATAAATATACCATGCTATAGGAGACCATGCATTGCGAAGACAAGAGAAACAAATGCAACGTATTCTGAATAGAGGGGTGGATGGATGAACGCGTTCCCAGAATCAATAGAAAATGACCTATTTTTGTTAAGTGGTTCCCGATTCGTATTCAGGAGGGAATATTGGGTAGGGGGAGATGGCAAGTTAATACAGGCTTCAAGTTAAATTCCTCCTTTTAGAAAATGACATGGGAATCCTCATTTTTGTTCGCCTTTTGGATAATGGGGTTGGGGCATTTGAAAAGGTCCTCCCTGAGCTCAGTCATGGAAGATGGCTTCGTGGCACCACAGAGTCAAAAAAAAACTCGAGGCTGCTGGGAAGAAGATTTGCACTCTACACCAAGCTTCTTCTCTGTTTCGTTTCTCAAGCTCAGCTCAATATCTGCCAAACTAAACTATGGTTTACCAGCTGGCAAGCTGGAGAAAGAGGGATGTGTGTGAGGTGGACCATAGTCAGGCAGAATCCTGCAGAAGGAAGAGCTGAAAGTTCCCAACCACCAGGTGTCCAAAGTGACTCAGCCTTCCATCCTTCCGAGGTTGGTAAAAGGAGGAGCCACAGATTGTTGGGGGCAAGAGGTTGACTCTGTAAATTGCCCAGAGAAAGCTGGAAAGCACTGTGAAGCGGTATGTAAGGCTAAGTGCTATTACTATTCCCTCCCTCCCTCCCTCCCTCACTTCCCTCCATGAGCCGTTGTGGCCCAATGGTTAGAATGCAGTAATGCAGGCTAATTCTGCTGACTGCCAGAGGTTGGATCTTGACCGGCTCACGGTTGGCTCAGCCTTCCATCTTTCCAAGGTGGGTAAAATGAGGACCCAGATTGTTGAGGGCAAGAGGTTGACTCTGTAAACCACTTAGAGAGGGCTGGAAAGCACTGTGAAGCGGCATATAAGGCTAAGTGCTATTATTATATAGACATCCCTGCTTAGAATGTTTCTCTCCATTTCCCTGGGGGGGAAAAGCTCAGAGAACGGGGAGAGACCCATCTCCTTTTACTAAGCAGATGAATGCAGCCCCACCCTGGTGCACACACACAGTCACACTCACTCACTCACTCACTCACTCACTCACTCACACGCACACACACACACACAAACAGTCACCTCTCTGAGAAAGTGTGTGTCACCGACAGTGGACATTCTGGAGTCTGCTTAATATTTAAGAGAGAAGGGGAAGAAGATAAGGAGTCAGCTCAAACTGCATCACTAATCAGGTGGCTTTTATTTTTCTGTTCTCCTCTTTCCTTCAGCTGGGAGGGAAGGGAGACGCCACACCAGAGAGAGAGAGAGAGAGAGAGATAAAAGAGAGGGGCAGATAATGAGCAAAGGCAGCCATAGGTAGCGCTGGCAGCTGCCAGTGAAGCTGGAAGGGGAGGTGGCTGGTGGAGCTGACCTTTGGAAAATGTGGGAAGGGAGTTTGGGGGAAAGGGGTGATGTTTAATTCAATGCTCTGCTTTTAAATACCAGCACACCCGCTGGGGAATGGCTGGTATTTTTATAACATTTTCCCATTCCCGATCCCACCTTTCATCCTGAAGGCTCTCCAAAGGCTCGTCAAAGGGGCTGCTTCCGTTTCTTCTCCAGTATCTTCCAAGCCCACTGTGTCAGGTTGGAGAGCCCAAGTGAAAGGGGCATGGTATGGCGCTGACCATCAAACCCAGGCTGTGAGGCTGACCTACACCTGTTGAGAAGGGCCTTACAGAAGAGCAGCTGGCCAAACCCTTGACAGGGCAAACAAGGTCCAGCTTTCCTGAGTCGACAGAGCAATTCCTCAAATCTGGTTGCCCTTCCTTAAGTTCCCATGAGCCCTGCTCCCTTAAAGCCCAGCTCCAAAGCTCAGGGCTGTTCTTATCACTTCAGCAGCTTAGCCGACCTTTTACAGTAGGCATATTAGTAGCAAACTCATCCCTGTAGGGATTTGAACATCAAGTGGACTCAGCTGCCTACAATTGAACAATGAGCAAGCTGGTGGATTAAGCTGCTGATCTGTTGGGAATCTGTTATCTTCCTCTCGCTTTCTTCTTCAGTACTTTCTCCTCAGCTCCATTTATCAGGTTCTCGTTTCCAAAAATAAAAATTAAACTCCCCCTAATGAACTCCATGCATATTAATCATCTCTAGCCGAAGGTTAGCCAGCCGAAGAAGTGATTATGGCCAATTCACCCTTTGATTAGACTGACTTTAAAAATAATAATACCAAACACCAAAGTAGGAGGGGTGGGAGGAATCCACTCAAAGCCCTTCCAAGCTTGGAGGGAGCTACTGGGCACATTGTAATTCTTTGACCTCGATGGGTCTTCTCTTGTAGCTTCTGCCTGCTGATTTCTGCAAATGCATTTTGCCCTACCCTGCAAAAAAGCAAGACCAACGGTGAGAAATTGGTCCTCATTTGTGTCTGTGTGAGAGAGAGAAAGACCGAGAAAGAAGGGAGACAGCCCATTCCTTTCGCCCTTCCAGGCAACAGCTGTTTTTCTTGCATGGCTCTGGTGTAAGAAATCCTGCTTTTTTACCCAACCACCTAATAAGAAGGTCTTGGGAAAATGAGAGGCATAATGAGTCTCTCTTCCACAATAAGTCCCTCTTCCAGAAAATGTGAAGCTATTAAAGAAGGGGAAGGCCCAGAGCTGTCTTCTTGAACAAATCAGAAGATGCTTTGTTTTTAACTCTCTGTCAGAGCACAGCTGGTGAGTGAGAGACAGTATGTAGAGAGTCAAGGTATCAATAAAGATTCCTGTTTCTGTCCTGGACAATGTCAACCTGCAGAACCAAAGAGGAGTCTGGTGAACATCAGGTCTTGTTCTGCAATGAACAAAAAGCCATTAAATTACACAGAAACAATTACCTAAGTCTCTGTGGAAATTTTCAATCATCCAGGTCATGGCTGTTACACAGGTCTCTTTTTCTCTCCAAGTAGCAATTGGACTTCCTTGATTTTTTTCTTGAAGACATCATCCAAGAAGCTTCTTCCGGTCTAACTAACTGAACCTTTAACCTTTCCAATTCCCCACCAGTTAGTTAGAACTGAAGAAGTTTCTGGCATGAGAAGTCTTCAAGAGAAATCAGGAAAGTCCAATTGCTGTTTGGAGAAAAAGCACCAGTGGGACAAGTACTTGAGTTTTTCAAATTGATTTGTCCTCCAGAGGCATTCTCTGGAGATTATGGATGTGCCCAATGTAAGAAAGTCACATTCGTTTTCAGGAGAGGTCAAATAAATTGCAGTTTTTCTCCTTCGAAATCCCAATTGACTAGAATCATGCTTAGCATTTAGAAGAAGACTTAGCTGTGCAATCTTCTCTTTCTGTCCCCTTCCCCTTCTCCTCCTCCTCCTCCGCCACTGTTTTGCAGCTTCTGAGGTTATCAAGATGTTTGTCAGCTCCCCTGGGAGCAGCTAAGAGCTCTGTGTTTAGACTAAAAAGGTGTGGAATCAACAGAAGCCATCCATCCCCTTTGCTCACCAAGACGCAAAGGCTTCTCTCAGCATCAACAGTGCACCTGCAGGGAATTCTAACATCTGTTAAGCATCTACACCCAAGCTCCATATTTGGAGACCCTGAGAAATTTTGCTGTGTCCTGGGACAAAGGATAAGGTGGCGCATCCTCCCCCTCTTCTCTGACAGGCGGTAGAGTAGCACTGAATCTTTGCTCAATCCTTGCAATGAAGGAGGGTCTCCCATGGCATCAGGTCAGCTTAAGGAAGGGGTGTTCAACCGTGGCAACTTTAAAACCTGTGGACTTAAGGCCGGGGAATTCTGGAAGATGAAGCATTAAAGTTGCCAAGGTTGGACACCCCTGGGTTAGTCAGATTGAGGTGGTCCACTCAGCACTGCCTAGGTTGCTCCTTTCTTCTCCCCCTGGAAGTCCCAGCTGCTCCTTAAGGACAAGATGGCGTAGCTCTTGAAGGTCTGAGCATCCAAACAGAAATGCCACTTTCTTCCAGAGTCAAAAACAAGTTGTGGGGGCCCGATAGCCCAGCAAAGGGGGAAAGGTCAATAAATGGCGAATACGTCGCTAACAAAAGGCTTGTGGGGGGGGCAAGCAGTGAGCCCCACAGAGCAAACCCCAGCAGGCCTCCTGTTTGGCTTTTGTGCAAAAGAGCTGGTTGCTATGGAAACTCAGGTAGCATTTTTTTAAGTTGGCAGGTGGTTATTCTCTGCCTTCGCCCCACTTGGCGGTAATTAGCAGTTGAAACAATGGCGGCTCTCTTGGTCACCCTGGCTTCAACAGACTCTTTGCTTGAGCTGTACGCCACAGGCCCCTCCAGGCCCTCCCTGCTGAAGATGTCCTGTGGGAGTGGCAAAGGGCCAGCAGTGCCATCCAGGGCTGGCAAGGAAGCTGCCGGAAAGGTGAAAGGGCTTCAGCCAAAAGGACAAGAACCAAGGAGTTCCTTGGAGGTGGTATGGAGGGTTAGAAAAAGAGGGAGGGAAGTCCCTCTGGCACCCCCCCTAAGAATGTTTAACCTGTCCCAGATGCTGAAAGTCAGCAGAGCAAGAATGGGAGCAGAACAGGCTAGTTGGGGGAGGCAGCCAGGTCCAAGACAGATCCAGGACCTGTTTTAAGGGTGGCTGAGGAGGAGAGGAGAGGAGAAGGAAGAAAAAAGAAAGGCACAGAGAAGGGAAGGAGGAAGAATGGAAGCATTTGGGCCCAGCAGAGAGGTTACTCTTCTCTGTTGGCAGAAAGTCATGAAGCACGAAGGGGCAAGAATTAGAGGAGAAAAACACGGGGCAAAGGATTCGAGGCATCTCTTGGCACTCAGGAAAGGTGGAGTTTGTGAAGCTGGACTTTACTCCCACGAGTGAGTTCTCCAGTGGACCAGAAGAGAATGGAAAGCCAAGAGATGAAGATGCCAGCAGCATGAGAGGGCAAGGCAAGCAGCTCCATAGGATCCTATGCAGAGATCGGAGACATCTGTAAGGCAGGGGGCTCAGCTGGTGAATTCCAAGATGTTCTGGGCTTTAGAACCTTAAAAGTTGAGCACGTGTCTTGCGTGTGAGTTAGCTCAGTTGGCTTAGCTGGGAAATTAAGCTTTATCATTTTGCGTGGCTGGCATGTCCAGCTCCCTGGGGGCCTATTCAAGTCACCCCGTTTAAACAAACCAGAGTTTATTGGATGAACCTAGACATAGCCTGGACCTATTGGATTCCCATTCAGAATTGGCCAGTTTGTCCATGGTTGCAATATTTCACCATTTCTGGTTGACAAAATGATCACAGCCCCTGTGTAGTCCAAAAAGATGCTTCCGTCTTTCCCCCATAAAGTCCCAAGCCATGAGAAGCATCAAATGGAAAAGTCAGAAGAGAACCAGGAGGTCATCCAGTCAGATCCCTGCCCACTGCAGGAGTTCCCTGGCCAGCATTCTTAGAATAACTGATTGATGAGCCTCAGGTGAAACAGAAAGAAAAGACATGAGAAGCTTTGATGAAATTGACACAATACAGTTGAAGTTGCAACTGACTAGACCGGTTTTCTCACCCATGTATCGAAGTAAAGCTTTGAAAATGTACTTTATAAAACACAAAGTCAAGCCTCTTGGTCAATGTTCTCTTGTCATTCCCCAACAATGGCCAAGAGACCAATTCCAGAGCTGTCTACACAGCCTCCTGTGGCTGAACAACAAGGCTTTGCAACCATCATCACACCAGCTTCTCTGCTCTGTAAAAGTTCCAGGGAGAACAACTCTCTGCCCGAAATGTGGAGTGGCAGGTTTGTACAGCTGGGAACCAGCTTCATTAAAAATAAGTGCATCCTGTGGCCCTGGGAATACAGGAAATTAACTGTCACGGAAGTGTGTACGGGAGAATAAAATCGGAGCTGAATCCAATTCAGACTCGGTGAGCTGGGATTTTCTTTCAAAAGCGGAACACTTCAGCCAAACCCGCCCTTCCTTCAGAGTTATTTTTCCTGTGACATTTCAGTCCCACAGTAGTCCCAACACCCGCAGGCTATTTTTAATGTTTTTATATCAATCAACCATCATCGATACTTTCATCCAGGACCTTGCCAGAATCCCATCACCCCAAGTGGTCTCGTTTTAAAGGGCAAAGCTCTAAGTGCCTTTCCGTTTAACTTTTTTTTAATTCCGGATCCTGAAGATTAGAAACCAAACATTTATGCAAGAAAACTATGTACACAGAGACCTAGACAAACACACAAATGCATTATGGCTGAAAGGCTGGAGATTCCTCCATTGGGACTCCTCGGAGAAGTACTCAGGCAGCAGCAGGTGCCATTGGAAGACGGCAGAGGTAAGATGGAAGCTGTTTCCCAAAGGTGATTTTTTTTTTCCCAAAAGGCAACTGAACTTTCTTGGATTTTTTTCCTTTGAGAATGTTTTGCTTCTCATCCAAGAAGCTTCTTCCCTGCTTCTGAAGACGCTTCTTGGATCAGAAGCAAAACATTCTCAAAGAAAAACCCAAGAAAGTCCAGTTGCCTTTTGGGAAAGCACTTTTCCAAAACAATCCTAACCTGAATGGTTGAGAATCTCCAGGGACGATTGAAGCTGTTTTGCTAAGTTTGGAAAATGAAAACCATGACAATATTCCTCCTTATTTATTTACTTGGTTCAACTTCAGATGTTCTAGCATTTTTCTGAAATAAGAAAATGTGTAAAACTCAAATAATGTTCAGCACAAAGGAGCTTCCAGTCTGGGTTAGAATCCTGTCAAAAGCAGATCAGCTGCCCCAGGAAAGCATCCATCTCTCTTTCCGTCTCTTTTCTCTCTTTCTAGTTCCACTATGACTCTCTTGATGGCCCGGTGGAGTTTTCCCCTTCGTCCTAAAACTTGCTTATTTGTGAAGTTGTGCATCAATAACTCCCAAGGGAAACTCCCGGCATGGACACGGGGACAATGCTCCAGCTAATTCCACGCAAGGTGATGGCAGCTTCCCAGATGCAGCTACCTTGGAAATGTCTCGTGTTTTTGAGCTGAACTGATGATAGCAACAAAGTTGTTGTGAAGCCAGTTGAAAATGTCAACGGATTAAGGACATTTGCCAGCACCCGGCAGCTACCGAACGTTGATGATGCATACTTGAGATAATAGTGCACCCTGGAGTATTATGTTCATCAGGTTCAATGATAAGTCAAATTAAAGGGGTGGGAGTGGGTGCGTGGATGAGGAGATGAGAGGTAAATCCAGAGCTCCAAGGAATCCTTCCTCCCCTATCACAGACCCCAGGCACTTGCTAGTGTTGGAAGTTGATTGCTCCCTTCAGTGGCAATCCATGCCCCAGGACTTCCCTCTGTCTGACTGACCCACAGTCTGTTCCAGAGCGAAAGAAGGACATAGATGGAGGTGGCCATATGTATATTAAGTGGGCACATGCAGTCCCAGTACTCAGGTAACTAGCATTATTGACCCTACGCATATTAGAGGCACTGGTCTACTCAGTTGCTTAGCAACCATTCATCTGGTTTTGTCAACTCAAGTATCATATTATTTGAAATCAAGTCAGCTGCGATTGTGTGTGAGATGATTGGGAGCCTCTAATAATATCTCCTCTCCTGGAAAAAGGGCTGTGGCCAGTTGCTAGGGTGGATCAAAAGATCCAAAGCTCATTCCTGGCCTCCCTCCTCAGTTATCAAAATTTCATTCTGAAAATCCCCAAATCTGCTACTGGTATCAGTGTGGAGGATTCTGAGCTAAGAGACCAAGGTTTCATTTCTTGTCCTTGTGAGGCTTCTTCAAATTTGATATCAACTTTGGAGCTTGCAAGACAACAGATGATGGTATAAAAATAGTTCTTCATATGTCGAGAATTTCTGAGAAAGCCATTAGATGTCTAAAAGAATTTATCAAGCAGGGTGCGATGATAAAGCCATCTGTGGTCAACCATGTTTCTGGACAAACTGGCTTTGCTTTCATTCACTTTGTTGAATTAAGAAGCAGTTGCTTTCCTTTAACCAAGTCTGCTGAATTACAACAGTTGGGTACAAAAGTCTTGGCCTTCAAAATTAAAGCCCCCAGGGTTGTTTTTTTTTGGTAAGAAAATGAGACAACTATATATGACAGATGAGCACAGGCAATATCTAATTTTTTCTAAATTACGAGCTGTAGGAACTCAAAGGAGGAGAGTCAGCAATGTTCATAAAGGCTCTGTCCCGCCCCATCATACAAGGCAGCATTGCAAACAGATTTGCTCCCAGAAGCATAGGAATACCTTTTTAAATAGCTGAGGTGGTTGCCTTGCTTCTAAGTGTCATAATTCCACCGTTAAATATTTCCTAAAAGTAACATACCCAAGACAGAAGTGATGTGTTCTGTAAAAACAGAGAAGCAGGTTAGATTCCATCTCTCTATAAATCCTTGTATTCTACCAGGATGATTCAATTCATGACTCACTTTTTCATGATTCATATTTTCTAAGAGCAGACGCATCGGCCCACAAGGTGGTTACTTCACAACAGTACATGTGAAAATGGACCTCCAACAACCTTGGTCCAGCTCACCTGCTGCAGAGATGGACAATCTCCCAAGGTGACTCCTGTGAGATCACATAGCCACAGATTTCCTGTGGGAAAGATGGGCCAGAATTAGGCAGGAAGCTGCGCCTTTCTCAGCGGGAGCAGGCAGCAGCAGTCTGGAAATTCATATTTGCAGGTTCTTGCACGAGGTGCAATTTCCTGAAGCTCATCTGCAGCCCCCCCTCCCACTCTCCATCACCCCAATCAGGTGTCCTGCTGGCAATGCTTGCCCAAACTGGTTTGCAAGCCTGTTTCATCTCAGGAAAGGAAAGCCAGCTGTGGAGAGTGGAGGAAAATCAGACCCCATCACCGACAGACTTTGATCTGCCCGTGCATTTTCACAGCTGAAATTAAAGGAGCTGCTTCCCTGAGAAGGAAGGAAAAACAGCAACATGGCAGAATCAATGTGGAAAGTGTGAGCTCCTTCTAGGGAAGGCCTAGAGTCTTTTGGAGGGGGTTGGGTGCTTTTGTTCTCTTTCTAGTACAGCCAGAGGTGCTTCGTGCTTGCTCTGCCACAGCTGGGCCTCTGGAATATATTGGCAACTCCTCTCAGCCCCAACCAGCTACTCGTGGCTACTATGAACCCCTTCCTCCAACAATGACTTGAATGCCAGGACTAGGTCTTGCAACAAAGCAAGATGCCCACCCTGACCTCATTCTTTTGTTGACTTATGGACCTGACCCATAGACCTTGTCCCACCAGAACAAAAAAAGTCCTGCTGGGCTCCTCCCAAGAGGTGGGCAAAGGCCCCAAAAGTGGATGGCTTCTTGGGAATTTTGTTGGAGGTGAAAGGAAACCTTCCTCTCAGAACAAGACAAATGATTCTGCTTTGGATGACACACTAAGAAGCCACGGCTGGACTGACGGGTCTGCTGGCTACTTGCATTCCTGGGGAGAGCCAAGCAGGGTGCTTGTCAAGAAGCCATCTGGTCTGGTGGCCTGTTGGATGAGGGCAACCTGTTCATGAGGCCTCAAAAATGTCACCCATTCCATTTCCTCTTCCAAGGCAAACTAGATCTTCTTCTTCCTGCCAACACCTTCCTCAGAGGACCAACAAACCATCTTTTACCAGGCTTGCCAATGACAGAACTTCTTTTGCATTGCAATTAAGCTTCCATCATGTTTTCTCCACCCAACTCACTCCTCCCCAATCTACACATTCACACCTACCCAAACACGCACCCTGATACAAGACCCCCCCCAAAAAAACCCCAATTTCTGCTGCTGACTATTCTCCCCTCTGGCTTCAATAGATTTCTTTTCTTCCCCAATAAGTTCAGCAACTCCTTTTTTCATTAGCCAAAGTCGTACAAAAGGACAGGTTTGGGTTTTTTAAAATATGGTTTTAAAAAGGAAGCACACTCCTATTTAATTAAAAGTATCTGCATCTGCGTAAAATTAATTAATTCTCCCCCCACCCCAGAGTCCTCTCTTTGTATTAGCTTAAATGAGGTTTCTAAATGTGGTCTTCAGTTTGGGTCTCTCCAGACGACACTTGAGCTGGTTCGCAGGAAGGAAGATTCATTTCACCACAAAATGAAACCCCTCCGCTGGCCTTCTCGCTTGGGGGGGAGTGGAGGGGAGGGGAGGGGGATGCTGAGAAGGGAGAGGGATTGCAATAGCCCTTTTAGTGAAGCAATTCTGCAGGAAATTTGGGAGCCATTGCAGGGTTTGGAGCTATCGCTTTAGAAGAGATCAGGCCAAGTTAGTAAATAAAATAGATGCAAAATAACTAGCGGATTGCAGCCTCAGAAGTTGTGGCACAAAGGAGGCGGGACAAAAAAGGGAAGAGGGGTTTTCAATCCTAACCCTAATGCAAGAGGGGACAAAGAAGAGAACTTGTGTCTACTTCCTGTCCTGAAGTGCAGCTGGCAGACAGCAGAGTGAAGTTAGCAATAGCCCTTAGATTTTTAGGCTGCTTCACAGTGCTTCACGGCTCTTTCTAAGCGGTTTATAGAGTCAGCCTCTTGCCCCCATCAATCTAGGTCCTCATAGTACCCATGATGATGATGATGATGATGGTGGTGGTGGTGTTATCCATTCAGTCAAGTCCAACTCTTGGTGGTTCTATGGGCTAGGACTCTCCATGTCTTCCGATCTTGCAGCGATTGGCTCTCAATAATGCTTAGCCCAGAGATACAGGATTCTGATAAATGTTTTGACTGATTTTCCCAGTCGAGGGAGAAACTCCTTGACGCTTCCCAGCATTCAATTACATTGAAAAGCATAAAATATTCATTCCCCCACCCAGCACTGCCTTCCAGAAATCCACCTTAGCTATGCTCCCAGAGAGGCAAAAGCATTTTGTATGACTAAGAAAAAAAACACAGCCCTGCCTTTTCCAAGCATCTGAGCCTTTTGCTAATAGCGTGAGCCGTTGCATAGACCTTACACGCTTATTTTTGTCTTGTTTTTGAAAATTATTTTGAAGGGACCGTCGTCACCAAGAGCTCTGCCAGCAATACAGAATCACTAATTAAGAAAGGAAGGTAGGAAGAGACTCGCCCAGCAGAAGCTCTCTGGGTGTCACGTTGGAGTAGCTGAGAGAGGAACTGACAGGCTCTTTGGAGGTCTGCATGTGCAGGCAAGATAGACAATGCTGTGTTCAGAAGAAAGCGAATGCTGGGAATCGATAGGCTGGTGGTGCAGTGTTTCCTTTTTGCAGGAGGTGTCTATAGAGAGAGATGTTGACCTCCCATACATTCAACGAAGACAGCATGGACATATATTTGATCTTCTGAGGTTCTTCCATCCAGAGGGGCCTGGCTGATTTATGAGCCACCCAATTTTGGCCAGCGAGGGTGTTGCCCTCTTGGTAGCAAAGGGTCAGGGGGTGCTATCCAGTGAACCAAAGTCTGGCCCTGCCCAAGAGCCACAACCTGATGATTTGAGTCCCCTGCCAGGGTCTCTGGGCTTGAGCTTGAATGTTGGGGTCCTTCTCATCCATGTCCCAAGACTTCCCTTTTAGGTTCTTCTGTCTAAGCAGCACTAAAACTTCCTTGCTGTGGTTGGCAGCCACAAGAGCTGCCTCTGCATCCTCCCTTCTTGCAACTCCCATGTTTCCCCCTCAATGAAACTTTGCTGAGCCCCCCCACGGTCTTTGGACAAGCCCCTTCCGGGCACTCCTTTTTTCCATCCTGCTGTTCTAAAACTTCCGGATGGACACCTTCCTTTCCTTGTCACCTCACCCTCTTTCTGCCTGAGACAGGCAAAATTATGCAGGCTGATCCTGGCCCTCTGTGACAAGGGATGACAATCTTCTTGTCTTCCTCAGAAGCAGGATTTGCAATGCCCCTTCATAAGGTTGCCACTTGAGCCCTGATGGATTTATCTTCCCGTTATTAGCCTTCAGAGTGTGCATTTGCTTGGCTGTCATTTGGACAAAGTTGATGGGCAGAAACAAGCAGTTGGGGACCCCCTCCTCTTGGACTCCTCACCTCAAGTGGACAGTGGACCTGTGTGTTTGTGTGTGTGTGTGTGTGTGTGTTGGTATGGGCAGACAAACACTTGACCCAGAAACTGAAGACATGACTTTACCATTTCTGATTTGAGCTAAACATTGTAAGAATCCTTTCAAACAAGGCAAGAGCTGGGAGGGAGATGCTCCAGACCCCCAGCCAGAAGGAACAGAAGGGCAGCATGGCAAAGCAGATGGCTTCAAAGTTGGCCTTTGACGTTCAGAATATGCTCGGTTTGAAAGACGTTGGCCTCGGCTGCTCAGTCCCAGGCGAGGTGAGAAAAAGCACGAGAGATGCAAAAGGGCCTCTTCCAGGAACCTGAACTTGAAGAGACACCTTGAGTTTTCACCAAAATGGCCCCTGCGAGCACCTCTCTCCCCCTCCCACACCCCGTGATGTTTGGGGCATGAGAGACAGCAC
This sequence comes from Bungarus multicinctus, assembly GCA_023653725.1. Classification (NCBI taxonomy): domain Eukaryota; kingdom Metazoa; phylum Chordata; class Lepidosauria; order Squamata; family Elapidae; genus Bungarus; species Bungarus multicinctus. The sequence goes on from CM042837.1 coordinate 26,291,619, forward strand.
TTCCCTGCCCTCCCAGAAGGTGCTGTGACATGGAACTGAGTTGTAGTGTTAGGACAGGGTGATTCGGTGGGACTCACTTTGAGAAGAGAGCAGATGGAGCTCTTGGTTTCCTGGCCAAAGGAATATTCCATTTTTCCACTACTGTAACGGAGTTTTCTGCTTCTTTAGCTCCACTAGTTATAGGGCTTGGACATAATATTTGAGTCATTCCTGGTTTCTTTTCCTGGGAGCAGCCTTCCCTAGCCCAGTTTCAGTGCTTTGGGAAGCTCTCCTTCATTTCTGGGCCTGGCCAGAGTCCCCGGTTCTTCTCTTCAGGACCAGCCAAGTGAGCCCCAGGTCTTTCTCTCTGAAAGGAGGCATTGTCTGGGCGAGCCTCGTGGTGCCAGCCCTGGATCATTTCTGAAGCAGCCTCTCTCGTCCCTGCTCTGGGAAACCTCTTATTTGCAAAAGAATAAGCATGTGCATTAGGGCCGTGCCATTCTTAAAAGGGGGCTTTGATCAAAGGCTCATCCAGGAGCCTTTTGAAGCCACTCTGTGAAGTGTATTGGCACTCTGCCGCTAAAAGGAGGCATGCAGCTGGATCTTCAGCAGCCCCCACCCAACCTGCTTTGCAGAGACAGGATCTTTTTCTTCCAAGGAATCAAATCAAGGGCAATCAGCGCAGCCCTGAGATGTGGTACTGTGGTGATAGGGAAGAAGGGGAAGAAAGAGGGTGGGTCCTTTGGATCTGATTTACCAAATCTGTCTCTGGTTCTAGATTTTTTTTTCCCTTCTCCACCTCGCAATGGGGAGAAGAACCTCCGAAGGGCGAACTATGGATGCTGCTGGTTCGAATGCTTTTCTAAGGTTGCACACATGCCGTGAGCAACTGATTGGATTGGCTCAACATACTAGGATGGTTTCAAGACTTGAAATAGATTCCAGATACATTTAAAATATACATAAATCAGAGAATCACAATGTCCTTGAGATGATCCCTCAAGAGCTTCTCCTGGGGCTTAGGGTGGAGTAGATGGCCGGCCCCAAACGACTGGTCTGATTTGGAAGATGGGGCTTGCTCTGGTCTGGATCTTCTTTGGTGCCATGTGAATGGCTCAAAGTTGTGTGTATTGTTTGCCACCTGGAGACACGATGGGAGTTGGATTTACAAAATAATATAGGCCAACTAATGAACACCTGACATTCATCAGAAGGTCAAAGGTCATCAGAAGGCAAGAGTCCAGAGCCCTCAATCTGTTGCCAGATCACAAGAGATCTTGTGACACATTGCAGGCCGACAGGGAGAAGTTTTTTGACTTCTGGAAGAGTGGAGGGCCTTTGCCAGGAGAGTGATGGGGCTTCATGGGAAGTGGGGGCTGGGAGAGGCAGGTCCAGGTGGAAGAGGGCAGGGGGTAAGGAGGGGCAGCCTGATGGGGGAAGGAAGAGCCCTGTGTGGATGAGAGGCACGTGGCAGCCTTGTATCTGAGGAGGGGGCTTCCCAGGGGATTCAGGGGAGCCAAGCACAGAGCAGACAGAGGGCTTGTGATCAAAAATTCCTTTTAGAGCCAGCTGCTTCTCTGTTTCTCTGTTTGTTTCATGTCTCCTTGAATGTGGTTTGTTCCAGCAGCAGCTCTGAAGACTTGGGGACCCCAGTGACAGTAAAGGGAGGGCAGGCAATGGGGGCAAAGGAATTTCAGATGCTCGCTTTGCAACATGTAGGAGGTGCTGGGATCAAGGACTCCTGGGAGGCATTGCTGAGCTTCTCGTTAACTCTTACCAAAAAGGAAGGATCCTGTCATCACTGGAGGCAGGATCAGATCTTCTTCTGCCCTCTAGGTGCCCTCCAGATGGGCTAAAAACTTCCAGAAGTCTCGTCTAGTGCAGCCAAAGAGAAACTGGGGTTCAAGTGACTTGGAAGGGTCCCCTGTTGGGAAGGTGCCTTTTTGGTGGCTGGGCTCATCTTGTCCAGGTTGAGCAAGCTATTATGCAGAAGTCACAAGTCAACCTAACCAATGGAGAAGGTCAGCCCCCACTCCCAATCCTGACTCCCAGGTGCAATAACTTAGAAGCCGCCAAATGAGTCTAGATGCTTTAGGTAGTAAAAAAATCACATACAGTGTAACAAAAGAAAAAGACCATGAACATCAAAGGTAACACAACCCAATGCCATCAAAATGGAAAGACACAATGCCTCCACTTCAAAGTGCCTGAGCTCAGCTGCCATTGCCTCCCAGTCCTGGGAGTAAAGACAGGTTTGGATAGACTTATGAGTCACTCTTTGGGCATGGTGGGCAGGTGGGAACCACACTGACCTCAAGGGGTTTCTTTTTTTTTATGTAAGTTTACATGGTGCTGCCATGGCTTTAGCCTAGGGAGACTTTAATCAGTGATGCTCTTAATCTGTCATTTAGTATTAACTATGGGCACAGTCATATCAACTAGAACATTTACAGAGAGCTGATTCACTAGGATGTTGCTGGGTTGGTCACTGCTGTAAATCGGTCTCCTAAATTAAAGTTTCACAGAACAGAGTAGGCGATGCCAACATATGTAAGAGAAGGCGTTTGGTGGCCAGTGGGGAGAAAATTGGAAGGAACGCCATCTGTCCTGGAGCCCCCAAATGCAACTCCATGGAGGGGTAGTTCCATACTGTGGGCACAATCCGTTCCCCACCAGATGCTCCCAGGGCAGTTGCCAATGCAATGTTCTTGGGAGATCTGGAGTTGGGGAGATGGGGGGGGGAGGGAATGATAGTCACCCTTCCATGTTCAAGACATGGTAGACAGGACAGAGAAAGGGAAAAGATAAGCCCTTCCACAAGGAAGAGCATTAACATGTTGTGAAACCCTGTTCTGAATCTGGAAGGGATCCAGCCACTTTGTAATGCCAGAGAATTTCAGCACTCTATTTGGTGTCTATAACTCCCTTCCTTTGTTCAGACTACTTTGGGGGGTTGGGAGGGGCTCAAAGGAACCACCCCTCTTATGCTGGAGGGTTTGTAGAAGTGAGCCTGCATTTTGCTGCCTGTTCAAACTTGCTCACAGAGACCAAGGGCGTGCCTTTTTTTTTGATTGGTCATCTTTGAGAAAGAAGGCTGGTGGACAACCAGAGTGGCCAGTGGCTGATTTTTCCTTCTCAAGAGCCAAAAGTCAGGGATGTGTCCAGCAATCAGGTAATTTGTGTGGGTCTGGAGAAGAAATTGGAGGCTCTTTTTGGAGGCTTTGCACATTTCACGACGGAGCAAAGTCCCAGGGAACTCCTCTAAAGAAACAGAAGGAAGTGTGGGGTGTTGTAGACCTGTCTTCATTTGGAGTTTGTTGGTTCTGTATGGTTTTAAGGAGATGTTTTCATGTCAAGAGACAGTGGGGGGGGGGGGAGGGATGGGACCAGGTGCCTTGAATGAATCAGTTAGTTTTCATTAATGTAGGAGACATCTGTAACAGTAGGATCAAATGTAAGGTTTGACTTGGGAGTTACCTGGACTAACTCCCTTCTCCATGCAAACCACCATAACAGCATCTTCGGCACATCATCCTCCAGCTTCTGTTTAAATACTTCTCATGAAGGACACTCATTGTCTCCCAAGGCAAAGCGGCTCATTGTTGAACAGCTCTTTCTGTGTTTTTCTGATGTCCAGCTGTTCTCTGACTCCTTTGTAATTTCAATGCCTTGTTTCTTGCCTTGTTTCTGGAACACTCGAAACAATTCTGCCCCATCATTTACATGTCAGCCCTACAGATCTTGGAGGACAGTTATTATGTCTTCTACAAGCCTGTCTTCTCCATACACAACACCTCCAATCCATCCCTCATCGGGTTTTCCTTCCAATCGCCCTGTCACCTTGGTTGCTCTTTTGGTGGTCTTCTCAGTCTATCAATCTCCTCCCTAAAACACAGTGTCAGAGCTGGAAGCCACTTCCAGGAACAGTGATTCTTCTGAGGCATTTGTGTGCTATAAAGTCACATCTAGTTATCCTGAGAACCACAATGAATGCCGAATAAATAGAAGCTCTCTAGCCATATCAAGAAACTCTCTAACTTATCTCATGAGTTTTCCATAAATAATATTTCAGCATTACGTTTCTGCCTTGTTTTTTCATCCAGAATTCATGGTGGCCTCTGTAGGGAATTCCCATTCTCATAGAAGCCTTTAGCTTTTCACCAGCTTATCTAGTCAAGTGAAATTTTGTTCCTCCCTTCAATGTGAGTAGCAGGAGTTCCACACTCACATGAGCCAAGAACTTTCTGGGAAAGTTGAGTGAACTAGTAGGCTACGTTAAGCTGATAGATAGATAGATAGATAGATAGATAGATAGATAGATAGATAGATAGATAGATAGATAGATAGATAGATAGATATAACAGATAGATGATAATAGATAATAAGATAGATGATAATAGATAATAGATGATAATAATAGATAACAGATAAATGATAATAGATGATAGATGATAGATAATAGATAATGATAGATAATAGATAGATGTCTATATGAAGATGATGCTCATCCCAATTCTTCGAACCTTTCAAGGGCTTCCTGTTTCTGACCCTTCTATTTTCCATTCATTACTGGCAGCTCAATGCACATTATGGGATTTGCTTGCTTTTAAAAAAAAAACATTTCATCTGTTGCTTTGATGTCTTTTGTGGATTTTCCTGTTTTTGTATTTCTTTAACACATCATTCAAGTTGGGTTTTGAGGCTTTGGAATTAAGACCCTATGGAAAAACTATAAATAGAACCATTCTTTTCTTTTTTCTCCTCTATATAAATGCTTGCTTTTGAATAACTCACATCATACTGCCATAGAAGAAAAATGTAGGGTCAAGAAAATGCTTCTGAATAAAGTCCATTTTGGCCTGGGCTGATTGCTGCTTAGAAGAGTAACACAAATAAAAACTTGCATTTAGCCTGTGACAAGGAGGATGACCTGAACTCTGTAATTGTTCCCTGCAAAAGATGATTTGATTGAGGCAAAGGCCATGTTGCAAGTTGCAATCTGGGTCGGTCACTGGGATCTGAAGTTTACTCTTCCGAGCTTTCAGACTCGTGCTGAGGCCATCTTCAGGAAACTCCTTCATGACCAACCCAGATTGGATCTTCCAATGTTATCCTGGGACATGTACATTTGCCTTCATTCGTGAAGAACCCAAGTATTCAATTTCTTGGAAAGGTGAGTTTTAAGAATCAAAAGATAGCTCTGCAACTAATTTGTGAAACTCTAAATTATAGCTGGAGGGGGGGGGGGGGAAACTTGATGAGATTAAAAGAGTACACCTTATTTTTAAGAAGGACAGATTTTACAGATCCCCAACTTTCTTCTTTGGGCAGAATGACAGGGAAAGGCAAGGCTGGGGTGGGGAAGGTCATGATGGCCAAAAGGGGATATAATGTGGAAGGTGTGAAGTCTACTTGATCAGAGTTTCAAAGGAAAATTGAAGAAGATGCCAACTTCCCGGTGACCTTTGGGGTCCTGGAACCCAAGACTCTTCCCCCACCACGGAGCTGCTGGGATAAACATAGAGACCAGCCTCCATTTTTTGAAAATGAGAGAGTCCACAGATGTCTCCATCCTTAAAGGTAACAAGCGGTGATCCCTGAGGTGGAAAACAGGGTGGAAGGCAGCGTGGCCCACCCCAAACCCATTCCCATTTTCTGCTGTCTCTAACACACCAGCTGATACAGCAGAGGGCTGCATCCTGCAAAGGTTTGCTCAACTCTAAAAGTGGAGTTTCTCTTAAGGCAATGGAGGGGAGGGGCTCTAGAGGGAAGGACCCTGGATCCTGCAATAATATCCTTAAAAAAAGAAACTCTTCTTCTAGCCCAACTGTATGTATTTTGCCTGAGTGAAGGCTACCCAGATGACAAATGGGAAGTTGGAGGCACTGAACTCAAGGACTTTCAAATCAATACAGTAATGTTGGAGGATAGGAGGGGAGAGGAGAACCGATGCATTGTGCGGCATCACAAACCAATATCTAGGAGTTGTGACTGAAGCATCAGAAAACCTATTAGCCTGCTGTCAAGCCCTTTTCTCAATCAATGACGAGTTATCTCAGATCCGTGCTTTGAGGTGGCATCGTCTCCCGATTCCTCTCCGTGACATCTCTAACGTGTGCATTCAATATGACGGCCCTCCCTGCTTTTGTTCCTTAACATGCCACAAGTCAAAGCAACATTTATCACTAATTGCACAATTACTTTATGCAGCACTAGAGATGAAAGCCTTGACTTTTAGTAGCATTAAGTTTTCAGAAAAGTCAAGGCAGTAATTATCAGAAGCAAAACTATTTATTAATTAAAGTAATATCTCATTCGATGTAGCTGAGCTTCCACGGATCTGAAGACTACAAAATAAAATAATTGTGCAATTAGGGGGAAATTTTTCATTCTTTTAGAAATGCTCAACTTACTACTGCAAACAAGGTACTTTAAATCAAAGTTCACAGGTTTCCAGAAGACCAGAGACCTGCTAGAATCCCTCCATGTTGTGGGCAGGATGAAAAACGATCACCAAGCACCAGGAAAGAGTTTGGAGATCAACCCTGAATGTGGGGGAGGGGCAGACTATGATCATTTCCTCACCTTAATATTCTTCCCTGCCATCCTTAGTTTCCAGGAGCAGAACTTTGCTCTTTTTGAAGGCTGTTGTGACTGTGCAATTCTTGGATTTAAAGACAAATGACACTTCAGAACAAAGAGACGCACCTAAGGAATCCTTGCTCTTTAAAGCAGCTGCATCCTTTCCTGATTCTGCAGTTGAGATATGGCATGGGGTAAGATGCATTTGGCTGAAGGAAGGACAGAGAAGCCTGGAGCGGGCTGCAAAGCATCTTTTGCCCTCGCAGGTGGGGGGAAACCCTGCAAGCTCTCAAGTTGATGTTCTCCAATGCCTCATTCTGGGCCATCCCAATAACAATCCCACTCTTGTGCACTTCCAAAGACAATTGCTCAAGTATCAATTTGATTTGGCCTTTAACAAAACCTCCTCAATGCTACGCATTTTCTGAAGTCCTTTTGCTTAAATAATCTGCCAAGTATTTTTTGAATTCTCAGTTTTATTTTCTTCATCTCCAACCATTTCTGCAATTCACCCTCTGATTAAAAAGTAGAAAGCAGTTCCAGATGGACAAAGGGGTACAATTTACAAACTGTGGCACTAGCGCATGTGCAACACATTCATTCACGTGTCCCAGCTAGCAAGCACCTTGCATAAGCACTCATCCAACCCAAGAAAGTTTTCCTGTCTTGTGAGCTTCTCTCAAAACTAGCCCATTAGATAGTGGTCCACTTCCAAATTTGGATTTCCATGGAGGCTCCCCAGAGCTCCACAAACTTGGGCAACCAGTGTGCATTGTCACTTCCCCCTCCAAATGGTGCAAAGCAGATGGTGTGCTCAGGGCAAAACTGCTCGGCACAAGAGAGTTCACTTGGGGAGACTGATCAAAATGTTGGCCGAGACCCAGAGTTCTGCAATTCTGGCTCAATATGCAGACTATAATTCATCCTTAGTAAGAACAATTGGCAAAGGGAAAAGAGCACCGTGGCCCAGAAATAGATTGAAAATCTCTATTATGCCCTTCTGTTTTCACCACATGAGATACAAATAGCAGCATTTTTTTTCTGGCCAATATTAGGTTCTTGCAAGAATGGTTAACACACCAAAATTCAACTGTGGCCATGATTGCTGTGGCATAGTTTAAGATACTGCCTGCATCCCTCATTTGACTAAACAAGCAAGAAAGCAAACAAAATGGTCTCCTACACTTCTGCCACTCCAAACAAGGAGCATTTTTACAGTTTGAAAAGCAGCAGGACAACTGTGCAGATGGAGAAATGGTCATGCTAACTGAGGCTCTCTAGCTGATCCAGGCTTTGAGGAGCTTAAATGGCATTTGGTACCCAACACTTGATTGCATCTCTGAGTCCCACTTATGGGTACACTGAAGTAGGAAGGGCCCCAAAGTTTCCTTGGGACCTGGAACAGGTTGCAGAGGCTTTCCTGGCAACAAGGGGGCCAGAGTTGTTGAACAAACTTAGCTTCAGACTCATGACTTCAGTTCTGCCCTTGCCAGAGGACAAAAAAGGATGTCTCTAATGGATAACAGCAAATCATACCTTTGGCCAGGTTGCTTTGCCTATAGAGCCTTTCAGATAATGGAAATCTTGCATTTAAGCCTCCTCCTTTCATTCTGGATGTAGAATATTTATGGTATGTCCAGAAACACAGACATGGCACCCTAGTTGGTTTGAAGCTCTAGCTCTGTGGTGGAAAGCAAAGGAATGATTTAACCTTGTTGTCTCTGGCAACAGTTCTCTCAATGCACACAGTTGTAACACCCCAAAAATGGAGCTGTGCTTTCTCTCTCCCTCTCTCTGTTCTTCCACCCCCATGCAGTATGTGGGAAGCTGTAATGGAATTGTAGCCTCTCTTGGAAGTCATCCAAAGATGCATTGCAGGCAGATTAGGTTACAAAAGATTTCACTGGTCCTAGCCGGGCAGCCACATAAACTTCAGGTATTTCTAAGAGGATGTGCCCAGAGTAAGAATAATGGCTCAGCCCAGCCAAAGAACAATACTGTACACAGTATCCAGAGCAGACACGCAGCTCTTGTGGTTTCTGGAAACCAAGGGTAGGCCATGAAATAGCTCTGGAAAACACCTGAAGACAGGAAGTTCTAATTCAGCTCAGTTTCTCAAATGGTTTTGTGGTTATCTGTATATTCTTATGCAGATTTGGATCAGAAATTGTAAAACGTCCAACCTTCCTCCTTTTCTGATAAGAAAGCAGTATTTTTGTGCAATATAATTCTGAACATATCTCAGTAAACGGTTCAAAATAAATATGTCCAGGATTAGGTTTAGCTGGGGGAGGGGCAGTAAAAGCAGAGGAAAACTGGAGGTAGGAGCAGCAGAGAACCTCAGACTAGCTTGAGACGTTTTTACAAAGAGGGCTGTAAGGGTTCAACTAGGAATTGTATGAGCTAAAATGCAAAGAGAATTCTCTGATTACCCAAGACTCACATGGAAAACTGAATGAATTCTGAGTAGGCTACATCTAGGCAGGGGGAGTTGAACATTGAAAACATACTTATTTCATCAAGCTGGACTGGCCTAGGGTTTTATAGGGTTTAAATTGGTTTTAATTGGTTTTAGTCTTTTATACTCTTGATTGAGTTTTATCTTTGAGCCACCATATTTAATCTTTATAAATTGTTTTTTAAATATTGTATTTGTACTATTTTTTAACTTTGGCTGTACACCGCCCCGAGTCCCTGCAGGGAGAGGGGCGGTATAGAAAACTAATAAATAAATAAATAAATAAATAAACAAACAAACAAACAAACAAACACACTTGCATGGAGCAAGTTTAGACCAGGTGGTGGCTTAAGAAGCCAGGAAGCAGCCCTGTCAGGCACAGCAGCAATTCGGTGTGGAGCAGGCAGCCAAATCAGGACCAAGGAGAGCTCCAAGGAGCCCTGCAGGCTAAAACCCGGAAGAGAAACTCCAGTCTTCTCTGCGGTGGGCTAAAACTCCTCCGTGGGCACAGGGCACTGGGGCATCGGCTTGGCATGTGCTCAGGATCTTGATGGATATACTCAGACCACCCCAGGAAAATGACCAAAGTCCAAACCTTTGCTAAAGACCATCCCAGCAGCCGAGCTGCCAAACAGCTTCATGCTGCAATTCTCATGCAGAGAAACTTCCTCCTTATTTCAAATTTGGAATTCTATGAAGTGCCACCTGTTGGCTTTTGCCCAACCACAGGCACCACTCAGAATAAATGCCCTGCCCCCCTTCAATGTCCAAGCATGGGAAAACTGCTGCCAACCGCTCGCTCAGACTTCTCTTCTTTAGGCTGTAGGCACCCCCTTCCTTTAGCAGCTTTTCCTTGGGATTTCATTGCTGCTTTCTTCTGTACCCTCCAATTTTTCAAGAGCCTTCCTGGATGTATCTTGGCACCAAAAACAGAGATCATGTTCCAGATGCAGCTTGATCAGGGAAGCAATGAGTAGAATCATCATTTCCAGAGTGACTTTGATTGTTGTTTTCTTGAGCAAAGCTGACATTTCCCCAACCTATGACTTTTTTGAGGGACAGAATATTCTTCACAAGGCAATCGTTCTTGAAGAGGCCACTGCTGGGGGCCCAAAAAGCCACTTCTGACATTTTATCAAGCAATGCAGCAGAGGATCAAGCAGGAGGGGAGGGAGGGGAGCAGAAAACCTTGCATGGTTGCATCAAGAGGAGCCTTCAGTCAAAAGAGCACAGAAAACACTCATCAGGTTGCAAGTGGAAAGGCAGCACCCAGCAAGCAGGGCCTGGGAGGGCAGCTTTAGCTCCAACTTGTACTTTTGGCATTAATATGGGACAGGCAGAGTAGAGGCGAGATGGACATGCAAATTTTTCTGTGTTGCTAAAGTCTGCTCTTTTAGTCTCTCCCCACATCAGCTCTGGAAGATTGAAATATCAATTACAGATCAATTTTCTCCTTAAGTAAACACTAATGCAGGATAAACAGCATTAGGAGATGCAATCGTAGCATTGCTGACTTCAGGACCAACTGCCTGCTGCTCACAGCAAGTTTAAGCTTGGAGATTAATTAACCTGAGGAGATACCACTTAAGGAAGATTTAAGGCGATCAGGTTTGGGAAAATGAAGCAACCAGGCATATTAAGGAGAAGGCAGCAAGTTTCTAGAAAGGAGCAGCAAACTTTGATTTCTTCTCCTGTGGTTGAGGCTCTTGTTTTCCCTGGCTTTAAAGATTAGCTTCAGAAACAAGGGCATTCCCCTTTCCTAGATAAGCCATGGTAAAGCCACAGGCTCTTAAAATAATTCTGGTCCACAGTCCGAAGAACTAGGAAAGTGTTTGAAAGAACTCCATATCAGGACAACCTCTTCTAAAAGAGACATCCGAAGGCTTTGTGGTTTGTTCCCTATTGAGGACCTGTGTCAATAAGTTTAGCCAAACAGCTAAGTTTCCTTATTGATATAAACAAATATCAACCAGGGAAGAGAAACTAGCAGTTAGCTTTTGGAGTTTAAATGTTGCTATATTGTGGTAGGTTACCATCAGCCTGGTTTTTGCTATTTTATTGTCCTATTTGCGAACTCTGGAATCCCTTCGTAGCCCTTAGAGCTGCAGGAAAGCAGACCCTCGGGTTTTGTGGAACAGACTGCAAACGGTCAATTGCTTGAATATCAGCCACACAGGAGGCTGCCTCAGTTTCCCCAAACAAATAGTGACTTTCATGGTCAAGTTGACAATGTCACGTATGGGACTGGAGTCCACAGGAGTTATATTACGGTTGATGTAGCTCCTTAGAATGCACTCAATTATTCTAAAACCCAAAGCTAAAGATGACCCATTTTAAGAAAACTGGGAATGTTGGGATGACGTTTAACCAAAAGGCAGCTCAATTCTATAGGAATTGACTGGGAAAATAGGCTGATCAGTTAATTCTAGATTTTGATCCAATTCAAGCCAGCATTTATTCAAGAAAAACCTCTTCTTCTGGAACAAATGAGCCAAGGGACAGCAACACACATCTTGGAGCAGACCCAAAACTCGCTTAACCATCTAGTTTAAAAAGGAAAGAGAATTAGCAACTATCCAGCTTCAGATCAGATAGTCCAACTGTTTCTGGCCAAATAAATATAGCCAGTTGCCTCTTCTTGCCACCTTTTCTATTAGGGCTCAGCCAATGAGAAGAAAGGGACTGTGACAGTATTAATGTGCTCAGATAGTAGATCAAACCAGATAGCAGATCAAGGGAAAGAACCAAATCCTGAGAGGTAAGTCCAGATCCCCTTCCCCTTCAGCCTGACACTCAAAAAACATAATAAGATGAAGCTTCCTTTTGACAAAGGACAAGATGTTGAGAAAGGCAGGCTGGTTTGCCAGCAGAAAAAAGCACGATTTCTCCAGTGGGAGAACTAATTCTCTTCTATTGAGTAGAGTTTTCCTTTTATGGTGTTCATAGGACAATGAATGATGGGGCACCATTTCGCGTTCCTACCAACACCAATGTCCGGGGAAATGTCATTTGCCAACTCCGATGCCCGCCCTCAAGGAATCAGGCTTCCCTTGATCTTCTTTTGAAATCAGACAAGAAACCACTAAGACTTGTCAGTGAAAAAAATCTCCCCTACAGCTCCATTGGAGAGAATTTCTTCACAAATAATTTAATGGCAAGCTTGAAAATACTACAGCACACCCTTGAAGGAGGAACAATAAGAAAGACCAGAATTCACTACCTGTTGGCATGACTGGGCTGTCTTGAACGCCACTGTGGGAGCCTTGAAGAGGCAAACCCATTGGAGGAAAGGTCTTTTGGACCATTGTTGGCCAAGATCCTAGACAGGTCAAGGAAGCAAAGAGGCCGAACTTTGGCTATTCATGAGGTTTTTCGGTGCTGTTGGATCAGGGGAGGCCCTCAGCCTGACCTTCTGGCTAACGGAAGGTGTCAAAGAAAGTTCTGGTGTCAGCAGGGCCACCCATGACCATTCAGAAGCAGTTCTGAATTCTGGGGGTTGAGCTCCACTTGGTCTTAAAGTTGCACTTGGAAGGGGGCCCATGGGTAACACCACCTCAGCTTCAGGAAACGAGCCACGGGGAACAGAGCCAGGAGACTCAAGGAGGCGGAAGTGAGAAATAAGCACCAACTGAGGACATAACTACTTTTGTAACATTAATTTGTTTTTATTAAGAAGACAGATACTTTATAGTACTTCTTTCTCTTTGTAAAAATGGTATACATGAACCAATACAAAATGTGAATGGGAAGAGATGGTTATGAGTTTTCTTACACTGTAACATCATCCATGGACACCTTAAACAGAATCGGCCTAAGGGGGCGAAATTAAAACAGGTCAAAGGGCGAGTCAAGAACAAGCTTATTTGGCATTAGCTACGCACCCTTCATTTTCCTCCTCAACTTTCCTTTTTGTTCTGTCTTAAGGAAAAGGAAAAGGGGGAAAAAATAAAACCACATCCGAATGACCAAAGCCCAAAAAACAAGTTTGTTCTTTCTCAACTCCTAACTCTTGGAATCTAAACCTGCACAAATCAATAGCTAACAATACATTTCAAACAGTGCACGGAACACTTGCAGGAACAACTGCCCCTCCCCCCTCCTCAAAAGAGCCTCCTTCTCGGGCGATGGCGGAAGACCCACCGCCCATCCTTTCCTGGTGGGGGTTGCTCCCTGCGGTCTCTTCCAAGGTGTGGGATCCAAAAAGTTTGCAATCTACCTGAGACGGAAACACCAATCAAAACACGTGAACCTGAGACATCTCAACAGTATTAAGTCAAAGTTACATCGGGAACACGGCACTACTGTACACTTTCCAAAACAAAGATGAGCCGCTCAGCGCAGAGGATGTGCCAGTTCTGGGATCGGTGGTGGTTAAAAAAAGGCCCCCTCCCTCTTGAAAATCGTTCAGAAGCTGTCCATGGCCTGCCTGCCAGTGTGGCCCCCGACTGGGGTCTCCGGTGGTTCCGAAGGCTGAGAAACAAGATGGCGCGGTACAAAATTGGGTAGGGGGCAGTCAAAGGCCAAGGGTTTGGGTTCATGGCTTAAGGATGGCAAGGTGGGGGGGGGAGTTGTCGGGGGAGGCAAGATGGGAAGGTTCTTTTAAAAAGGACGGGTTTCGCGTGCCAAATTCTTCAGCGAAAGGTTAACGTCTAAATGTTTCTGCCAATAATTTAAAAATAAATATTTTCAAAAGCCTTTCTTTTTTCTTTTTCTTTTAAAAAAAATGTTGACGTAAAGAGATGATAGTCTCTCTCCCTCCCCCCTCCCCGCAATAAATCTTTGCAAGTATATAACAGGACAGCCATACAAATCTATCAGCCAGTATCCTTTAAGTGCTTCCCTGTAAGTCAACCCTGCTTCCAACGTGGATCCTCCCCGGAGAGACCCAATTTTCCTAGGGCGGTTTTTCCCCACCTTAGCAACTTTAAGACAAGTGGACTTCGACCCCCAGAAGACCCCAGCCAGCATTGTGTTGCTGCTGAGGAATTCTGGGAGTTGAAGTTCACTCGTCTTAAAGTTGCTAAGGTGGGAAAAACCGCCCTAGGTGACTCTGGAGCTCCGAGATGCTCCCTCCTCCTCCGTCTCCTCCCCCACTTCCAGCCTTGGGGAAGAGAGGGAAGCTGCTCTGTTATTGGTAGCTGGAGGTTGAGCCTGGGAAAGGGAACCAAGGCTCCGTTTGGAAGCTGAAGTCAAGGAAAAGGAAAAAGAAAACAATCTTTCTTTCTTTCTCTCTCTCTCTCTCTGTCTTGCACACCCACTCAGCCTGAAAAAATTTGGATCAAGTAAATGAAACGTTTCTGCGCCAGCCACTGTGCTGACTTCCTGGGGACAGAGAGCAAAGCTTGCTTCTCTTCCATTCCCTGCTGCCTTTTGTCCGACAGCCACATCCCGAAGGCGTGGCAGGCTTCTCCCAGCCTCTGCCTTGGGGACTTCGGGGTGCCCAATATGGGTCATAGGCAGGGCTTGCAGGCCGAGATCATGCCGTGACCTCTGTCACCAAGCACCAAAGGGAAGAAGAGGTCAAACAAGGCCAAAAGAATATGCAGAACGAAAAGAGGGAGGAAAATTTTTAAAAAAGCAAAAGGGGACAAGTTTGGCCGATTCACAGAGTTTTCTGTCTCCAGCAAATTACAGCGACGCCGGGCCAAATTGGGAGCCACCAACGGGACCTTTGGGAACCAAAATAATCGGAGCCAAACTCAACCTTTCCTCCCCCTCCTACGACTCGACTTCGCCTGCTGTCCCCGAAGGACCTGCCCCCCCATTCGTGGCAACCGTTTTGGGGAAGATCTTGGACACGGTAACTGCAGGCTGATCGCGCCGGTCCAGACTCTCCAGAGTGTGGAAAAGCACGGAAGGAAAGGAGGTTTGGCTCCCTAGGCACACACTTTGCTTGCAGGTGCTCAAGTCAGCGCACTTCTGGCTCTCGGTGAGAAGCAGAGCCAGCCCAGGTGCTCGTCTTTGCTGCACTGGAAACTGAGGCAGCGGCTGCCCCTTCTCCTACAAAGCCTATTGGTCCAAGCTCTCACAACAAGGGATTATGATGGATGATGGATACACTCAGTTTCAAACAATGAAATCTAAGGTGTGCTGGTTCTCCTTTGATGACACGGTTTCAAACAACAACAACAAAACAGAACCCAGAATCTCAAAAAAAAAAAGAAGAAGAAGAAGAAGAAATAGTAGAAGAGAAAACTAACAAAACCAAACGAGATTTTTTTAAAAAAACATCAATAACCAACCAGCCCAAATCTCTTCTCAAGGGATTCCAGCAGACAATTCCAAGAAAGGCTAGGAAGAAAAAAAAAGTAAGAACTGTATGAAACTGTAGGTTCTCTCCCCCTCCCTCCTCCCCTCCCTCCAATGAAATAAAAAATAAAACAAGGCACAGAATTTTCTGTAAATGATGGAACTAAACTAAATCCAAGCTGAACTTGGCCATAGAATTAACAACCCAATGATACAGAAGTGTCACACAGCAGAGTGTACTTTACAAAGAACACCTTTTTTTTTAACGTTGGGACTCCTCAACTCCCACACATTTTGCCAGCCATAAATTTAGAAAATAAAAAGAAAGAAAAGGAAAGGAAAGGAAAGGAAAGAAAGGAAAAAAGAAAGAAAAAGAAAGACACACAAAAGAGACAAATTAAAAAAGCTGTAAGCTGGTAGCAACTTCCAACATCATTGTCTTTATCTTCTAGGAAGGGCTGGGCCTTCCTCAGCCCGGCCGTTGGACGCCTCCCGGAACAAGGGGGCTCTAAATGAAGTACTCCTTCTTCTCTTCAGAATTGTTCTGTCCTCCCTCGGCGTTGATGATGGCGGTGTCGGCGTCGGCTGCGTCGTCAGCTCCTTTGGCTTCGTGAGTGAAGTATGTACCTGCACCGAGGAGAGAGGCCTCAGGATCCCTGCCACGCCAGGCGGGAGACTCCAGCTCCTCCCCCCCCCCCGTCTCTTCCTCCCAGGCCTCCCCCTCCCTGCTGCCAAAGGCTTTTGGCTAAGACCTTTTCTGCTCCGCCATGCGAGCCCTTCTTCACCCCCCTACCCCACCCCCGCCTTGGGGAGTGGGCTGCATGGAATACAGCCTTCCCTAATTCTGGGTCTTCCTGATGTGAGGAGGACAGCTTCCAAAATCCCCAGGCAGGAGGCTGATCAAAGTCAGCTCAAAGTCAAATCAGTCTTCCCTGAGATTCGGAGGGAGGGGGTGTCTGAGGATTTACACAAATTTGGACCGAATTGCACCAGGAGACACACTAGTGACTGCTGTCCTAGGCCATTAGGCACTGGACTTTGATCACTGGCAACCGAGCAATCTCTCCTCACCCCACTTTGAGGGTTATTCTAAGGAAAAGTTGGCCTTGCAGGTCTTTATGCATCCGTTCTGGTAGGCTGCCCTCCCAGAGGTTCGGCTCTAGTCCCGGTGTACTTGGCCGTTGCCCCCCACATCCAACAACCACTCCCCAACCAGCCTATTGGTGAGAGATGTTGGCAACCGGCTGCATGAGTTAAAAGGGAGCATCCATGGTGAGATCCAAGCAACACAGGTGAATGCAGCCCCCCTGCATCTTTCAAAGGGGCCTGCCCAATTTATGATGCAAGGCAGTTGACCTTCTGACGGTCTTGAAAAATGTTCTTTGCTTGTACAGACTGAACTCTAGGAAGAGACTGTGTAGGGCCTGCCTGATGTATGAACTATGCAGAAGGCCCTCCGTTTCTTGGAGGGGGGGAAAGCATTTTGAAAAGCTCTTAGCTCTACAAAGCTCACACACACATTTTAAGAAATATCTAATATGCAGGGCAACATATGTCCATCTGATCAGAGTGAGACCTCCAAGCCAACTGGCTTTGTAGCCTCCATGATTCTTGATTAAATCCCCAGAAAAAATTGGACCAATGGCATAGTTGCTTCTGGCATCTTTAACTCTCTAGAAGTCCTGCGAGGGAGGACTAGGAGAGCCTTCTAGCGCAGAGGTCCCCAAACTTGGCAATGTTAAGACTTGGGGACTTCAACTCCCAGAATTCTCCAGCCAGCATAATTCTGGGAGTTGAGGTTCACAAGTCATAACGTTGCCAAGTTTGGGGACCCTGTTCTAGTGAGGAGACACTTTTTGCTTCTGGCTGCATGGACTTCTGTCCAGCCCGGGAAGGGCTCTGCTTGATTGGGTGGAAAAGCGGGGAAGAAGATGGGCCTATGAGACAGACTCCCTCCCCCTCAAGCCGATAGAACAGGCAGGGAGAGGGCAGGGGATGTCCAAGACCCCTTCTGCAACGACCCCACCTTTGTCAACAAGCGTCCCCTTTGCACTGACCTTTGTGTCTTGCAAAGTACCGCCCCAGGATGATCAGGAGACAGAGCATAGCAAAGACCACCACGGCCACCACTCCGCCGATCACCGCATGGTCCACCGCCGTGATGGCACTCTCTTCTCCTGCTCGAGAATCTGCCACAATTAGAAGACGGTCAGGATGGACCCTGGGGAACTTGGTCACCTTTCCTCGCGCAGGTGTGACTTATTTTAGGCCAGGGGTGTCCAACCTTGGCAATCCTGGGGCTTGTGGGCTTCAACTCCCAGAGTTGGGAATTGAAGTCCACAAGACTTAAGAGTTGCCAAGTTTGGATGCCTGTTTTAGACCGAGAGTCCTGAATGGGACCCAGGAAGTGATTCAGGCTGCTGGGCACTACTGGAATGCATTGGGGGAGGGGAAGCGACTGGAAGCATGGATACATTGCTTGGGGGGGGGGAGGGGGGCATTCCGATATAGGGAATCCACACCTTGTAGCTGCAGCCCCATGAAAAAATGTCCTCCCCCCCTCAAAGAAAGACCAAATTTCTCTGAAGGAGCAACAGGGAGGCAGGATCTGCTACCTTCTCCCCTGTGAACTGCGGTTCAACTGGGGATTGTGGTGGATCAACCCTGAACTTCTCTCTGCCCCCCTCCTTTTTCTGGGAAATTTCAAAAGCATGCCACCAACCTCTTCTGAAGACAAAAAGCAATCATTGCCTATTGCTTTTATTTATTTAACATCTTGCCTTGCAATTAGTTTGCTTTTACGAGTTGCTCGCTCTCTTCTACTCCGCCCCCCAATGCTTTCTGTCAGAAGAGGAATGACTTGCTCAGTTGGGGAGAAACCGCAGTGAACCCCGAGTGAGGGATGGCCACGTAAAATTAATGTATAGCAATGTAAACAATTTTAATTTAGGGACGCGGCTCCAGCAGCCCTCCTTGCAACTCTAATGGCAACCGAGATTTATAAGGGAGCAAAAGACAATTATTCTCCTGTTGATTAATACATTAACATTTTGGAAAGGAAGCTCAGCCACGGTTGCCTTTCCCCACCTCTCTCTCTCTCTCTCTCTTTTTTTTATTTTTTTGATCGAGTTTAACTGTGACACCTCCATTAAAATGATTTACTGGCCGTCCCTTACAATTTAAGCACAGCAGCAACTGAAATGGTAAAATTCTTTTAACTTTACATGATTTGTGAAGTCCAATGTGAAGGATTTGCCATTTAAATCTTTCACTACAAGAAGCGCCTGGCCAATAAAGCCCCCCTGCCCGCCCGGGTGCCAGAGAGAAATGCGTTTCAGCAGGAAGAGCTGGTTGTGCAAATTTCAGCCCATTTTTAAGAAAGATTGATCTCTCCCCTGAGAGGGTCCTCTCTCGGAGGCCCCCGCCTCTAATAATATTTGAAGTTTATCGATCAAGTGTGCAGCTCCATGACAGCTCCAGGTAGCGGGGCTTCTTGGAGGAGGAGGAGGAGGAGCAGGGAGGCCAGATAGGAGGCTCTCAGTCAGGGAGAAGGATTTACGATCCCCACAGAGAGCATCAAATCTGCGCCATGATTAAACATTCAGAGGTAAGTAAATAACTCCTGGCCGAAAATTGCTGCAAAATGAAGTTTAATTAAAAAAATATATAGTTCCAATTAAGAGTCTTCCAGAGGCCCCGTTAGATGCTGTCCAAGCAAACTGCCTCACTGGAATGTGAAGAGCAAAATCCTAATTTCCACCAGGGAAGAGGAGGAGACAGGCAAGGAGGGTGCCAGAAGGAACAAGGCTGCCATTGCTGCGGGTCAATCTACAATCTTCCACCTGCGGTGAGGGAAGAGGATCAGGCAGGGTGAGGCGCATTGATTTGAGCAGGGCACGTAAGAGGGCACCTAGGAGGGCCAGAAAGTCTCTTTTTCACATGCCTTAATGAACCCTTGGCGTGACTTTCGTCACATCTATGTACTTTGACACGGTTTACAATGGTCCTTCTTTATTTATTTATTTGTAGGATTTCTATACCGCCCTTCTCCCTAGGGACTCAGGGCGGTGTACAGCCAAATCCAAACCCCAAAAAACAATACAAAAATTAAAAAGCAATTAAATAATGGCTGATTACATTAATTAGACCCACCCCCCAACTTTAAAACCCAATTTAAAATCAAAAATTCGGAGACAATTTAAAACTACCTCAGCCCAGGCCAGCCTGCTCAAAGAGCCAGGTCTTCAACGCACACCTGAAGTCCCTCAGGTCCGTGCTGGTACGAAGTTCAGGTGGCAGAGTATTCCAGAGGGCAGGGCCCCCCACAGAGGTAAGGCCCTACTCCTCGGGGCCGCCAGACGACACATAGCGGCCAACGGCACCCGGAGAAGGCCCTCCCTGTGAGAACGCACCGGCCTGCTGGAGATCACCGGTAGAATGCGGTCCTGCAGATAACCTGGCCCAATGCCATGGATCGCCTTAAAGGTCAAAACTAGAACCTTAAAGCGAACCCGGAGAGCCACTGGCAGCCAATGCAGCTCGCGCAGGAGAGGCGTCACATGGGTGCTATGTGATGCCCCCATGATCACCTGCGCGGCCGCATTTTGCACCAGTTGGAGTCTCCGAGTGCTCCCCGCAGGGAGCCCCATGTAAAGAGCATTACAATAGTCCAGGCGAGAGGTGACAAGGGCCTGAGTGATCGTGCGCAGGGCGCCCCGATCCAGAAAGGGCCGCAACCGATAGATCCGACGAATCTGATAAAACGCCCCCCTGGAGACGGCCGCAATATGATGTTCAAGCGACAGCCGTACATCCAGGAGGACGCCCAGATTGCGAGCCCTCTCTGTGGGGGGCAAAATTTCCCTCCCAATAGCCAGCGAAGGTATCAGCTGGCCATATCGGGGCACCAGGAACCACAGCCACTCGGTCTTGGATGGGTTGAGCTGGAGCCTGTTCCCGCCCATCCAATCCCGCACGGCCTCCAGGCACCGGGACATAGCCTCCACAGCATCGTTGGGGTGGTCCGGGGTGGTGATGTACAGTTGGGTGTCATCTGCGTACAGATGACACTGCACCCCAAGACCACGGATGATCTCACCCAGCGGCTTCACATAAATGTTGAACAAGAGAGGGGAGAGGACCGACCCCTGAGGCACTCCACAAACCAGAGGTCTAGAGGTGGACCTCTCCCCTCCCGCCAACACAAATTGCGAACGGTCGGAGAGGAAGGAGGAGAACCATCGAAGGACAGTTCCCCCAATCCCCAACCCCTCCAACCGTCGCAATAGGATACTATGGTCGATAGTATCAAAAGCCGCCGAGAGATCTAATAGGACCAGGACAGAGGAGAACCCTCTGTCACGGGCCCTCCAGAGATCATCAACCAACGCGACCAATGCTGTTGCAGTGCTATGCCCAGGCCTGAAACCCGATTGGAATGGATCGAGGTAAGTACTCCAGAGAGAGTAGCAGTGGTGAAATGCTGCCGGTTTGGCCCGGTTCAATTGAACCGGTATTAAAAAAAAGCTCCGACGATCAGCTAAGAGAAGAATAGAAAAGCGCAGGATCGGCCCTCCCATCCACTCCTGTGCTTTTCTGTTCTTTATCTTCTCAGCTGGTTGGCATGGCAGAGCCTCAGCTGGTGTTTGGAAAGCTGCACATACATTTGTTAGGTGCACATATGTGCAAAGTGCGTGGTCACTGAACCGTTAGGGAAACTGGTAGAATCCCACCACTGGTGAGTAGGGGTGTGTGTCTAAACCAGCATTTCTCAACCTTCACAACTCTGAGTTGGGTGGACTTCAACTTTCAGAATTCCCCATCTAGCAGCATTCCTCCCCACTCCCCAATTCTGCCTGTGAGCTTTGGTTCAGGTGGGAGGACCAGCTGGGACAGACCAATTGGTTCCCTCTTGGCTGCTTTGGGGAGCTCTGTGCTTTGCTGGGGGTTGCTGCCTCTGCCGAGTGCCCAGAGCCAAGTGATGGTTGGTCCCCAAGGTGCTTTTTCCAAAAGGCAGCTGGATTTTCTGGGGGATTTTTTTCCTTTCAGAACATTTCAGTTGATGTTAGTTGAGATCTTAAGGCTTCCATCAGCTTCTCCCAATTCAATGTCTTAACTCTCATTTGCGAGTGAGGGTCTATGGAAGAGGACAGGCTTCAAGGAACTGTTCCTCACCGAGACCCTGGCCAATTTAAGGCCCCCTGGGCACATCCGAGGCTGGGCAGTATCTATCTAGGTGGACATCACCTCCAGGATTCACAGGCAGGCATGGACAGGTGGGTGGATGGAATTCTGGGAGCCAAAGTCCAGCTTTTAAATGGAAAAATGCCAAGAGGATACTCAGATGATTTATGGACAGTTTCGGCTATTTCATTTTATACATAAATTTCTGTTGAGGGTATTTTGAGTGTCAAAGAAGATTTATCTGCTGATCAACCTGGCAATTTAGCAGTTGGAGTCTAGTTGTCCAGCTGCCTGTTGACATGTCTAACAAAGCAAAAAATGGGAGCCATTCCCCCTTAGAGGGGACCGTCACCGACTGATAAAATCAAAGCGCCTCCACTGAACAGTTGGGGGAAATCCCAGAGTTACCTGGGTGGAAAACTATTATTTGACCTTAAAAATAAGGGTCAGCTGAAAAGTTCACCTGCTCTCATCCCAGTTCACCTGCTCTCTTAAGAGGAAGCTCAAAGGTGCCAGTTCAGAGCTGAGCAGGGGGACTTTCACTGGCAAATTCTGAGAAAACGCCACATTTCTTGCTAATCCTAATGTGTTATTCTTTCTTCCTTAAGGTTTGCTTTTCTCAGCACCAATTCAATTACAGATGCTACAAATCCTTCTGACATTTAATTCCTTCTTGTCAGACCGAGCAGTAAACGTAGATCCATGCACGGCGTTTTCATTAAGATGTTAATATACATCTTAGCCTGCTAGCATTTCTGCCCAGGTGCCTCCCAGGAAGAGGGATGGGGAACTGGGGGTAGATCCGTGCCCAGCGCTCTCTGCCCAGGGGCAACAGGGCAACCAGGGAGGGGGCGTCTACTCTGTGGGGCAGCAGCCTATGCCATTCACCAACCCCCCACATCATGGAATTTAAACTTCTGCTGTGCAATGGGCAGAAAACAAAGCTATCATCGGCATCAGAGCCTTGACTTTTGGAGGACAAGCCAGGAGGCCCCCCGAGAACCCCACCGCAAGCTTACTCCACGACCTCTGACTTGGGAGCAGGACCATCGGTGGCGATGCTGCTGCCTGGTCCTAAGCTGCGGCTCAGAGAAGCCTTGTGCAAAGCAAGGAGATGCTCCTCAAAACTGGAGAGCGGCAACACAACCACTGCTTTGGGGCTACGAGAACTCTGAAAAATGTTCTCCTATTTAACTGAGGATCATTTAAGATCTTGGCTTTGCTTGGTACACGTTTTTTATCTTCTGTATTATGGGCATGTCTAGTGTAGAGAAAAGGCACACTCAGGGAACTGTCTTCTGCCAGTACAATGGTAGTTTTAACAGAAGACCATTTCTGTCACTCAAGGCTGAACTGTGGGGGTCTTTGGTGCTCTCTGAGCTCGGTCGTTCACTTGCTGGTGTTCCTTTCCCTAACTAAGAAACACCATCAGTGCGAAGCAGGGTGGTGGGAGTGAGGAGCATGAAATGAAAACCCCCACACTCACTAGCATGGAAGATGATATCCTAGTTGGGTAATGAAATGTCTGCAAGCAAATAAGTAAGCTCAGAGAGAACTCACCAAGGATGCCACAATTGTGACCTGGCCTAATTAAAAGGTTAATTGGACAACATTTTAGGGGCAAGATTTCCATTACAAAGTGAAATATAGTTTTTGAAAGAGAATATTCGTTGTTTTCACACAGATATTCACAAACTCCTGCTGAATTTCAAAAACTGACATAATTGTAATGACCCAGCCACAAATTTGTACAATCTTAACTACACACCTCCAAACTTCAGATGTTTATCAACAATAGGAACCCATTTGCACCCAGAATTTAAGCTGAGATCTCAGAAACATGTTAGCTCTTCTATGATTTCAACTTAGCTAGCTCCATTTTCTTCACATTCTACTCCCAAAATTTAGCCCACAAAATTCTGCAAATAAGGATGGGCGAGAGGCAGTGCTTTCAAGAAGGCCCATTCCCAGCAGGTGAAATAATCTCAAAATATGTCAACTTTTAAAGAAATCAGCGTTGTTTGCCCAGCTGAATGACGGGTTGCAAAGATTCACCTTTCTGCTTGGGAATGGGGAACTTTTTTCCTTGAGGAAAAAAGTAACTTCAGCTGAATTAATGCTGTTTCCCCCCATTGGGACCAATTCCTCCGTCTACATCTAGGACATTCCCCAAAGCTCGAGAGCCTCATCCTCCTCGGAATGAAACTAGCCACGTTCTGAGCCCGAGGAAAATGGAGGAGGGCAGGACCTCGAGGTTTTATGATCACAGGAGACAGAGAAGGTCCTCCTAATAGAGAATATGAAGAGCAGGCCGGGACCCTGGAGATCCAAGCTGCCTGGGACCGTACTGGCATCTCTAGTACTGGCTGTGTCAGTGACTGGGAATGCTGGGAGAGGAAGAACAAGGGTGCCCACAAACTGGGTGCAAATTGCACGGAGGGCTTCCAACCATGTTTCCTCCTCTTGCTGTCCACCTTGGCATTGCTGTTGATATGCTGAATACCCAGGGCACAATAGAAGCCGAGCACTTAAGGAGCCCAGGATGTTTTATTGCTGTGATTTAGCTCCTATGCTCCGCGGGGTCTCATTTTCTCCTGCTAAGTTATGTAGACCCAGGTATTAAAGGGTTCTCTTTAGGGAGAGGGAGGGGCAGTGCCAGACCAACCAGCCCGGAGCTCCTCCCAACTGCATTTGTGCTGTAAAAGCAAAGGGCTGATGGATGATTACTGAGTGGGCTCAGCATGGCTGTTAATTGTGGCAAATTTAGATTTAAGGCTCCCTCTTACAGAAGTTTTAACAGCTCCTGTTGCAAAGGAATGTTCCAAACTGCCGTTCTATTGCACATGGGCCCCCTCCCCGCTCTCCTCTCTCTCCAGACTGCAGGGCCATCCATCAGCATCACAGCAAGGGCCCATCCAGGAGTGATGCTGCGGGGATGGTGCAGCTGCCTCCTTCACCTCTGCAGAAATACTTCCGTTTCCCACCACTGGAAATGCCCAAAGGCAGACGAGGCCTCTCTGACTCTCTTTTGCCCCCCAGCAAAGTCAATGGAAGCTGGTGGCAAATCAAACTTTCCAGGAAAGGCTGCCTTTGAGACCGGAAGGATTTCTTCCTACCCCAGAATCCGGAGAGAATGGGGGGGCCAAGACCCACCCCAACTGCAGCCCTGGTGTTTGTCCCCCCAGCGTGACCCAAACCCAAACTGCCTCACCCACACAGCACCAACCCCACCCCAACTAAAGGAAGGGCAGCCTTGATTCAGGCAAGGCTAAATCTACATCCTTCCCTTCCTCTAAGGGGTGCAGCTCCCAGATTCTGCCCTGATGGGAACCCTTGCGAAAACTGTGAGGGATGCCCACGGCCACCTTCCTGCTGCAGATTAATCCAAATTCTCTGGGTTTCTTCTGCAGCCTGGCAAAAGGAGACCTAATTCAACCTCTCCCTCTCCCTGGAATTTAGAGATGGGCTTCCTGAGATCAACTACGGGGCTTGGAGAAGAAACTTATGCAGCAGCTCAGGGCAGGTGTGGGCCTCCAGCGGAAAGCCTTGTTTTCTGGAGTGGCTCAATGCTTGAGTGATGGCCCTCATTTATGGCGACAACTCAGGAATGTTTATTCCCATGATAGCAATCCAGAAAGGGGGATGCCGACCCTCTTGGCTGCCTGGCATTATTCATTAGCCCAGCTTATCCCCTCACCTTCTCTAATTTAGTGATGGGCTATTTAAACCCAGAGTTTGTCTTGTAATATAATTGAATTTGGTCTCTAATTTAAGCGAGTGAAATTCAAGGAGTTCATCCTTCCCCAATCAATACGTTCCCCTTCAGTGACCCATTTCAAGATAGCTTCATAAAAAATAATGTATTTTGTTTTAATAAATTTAATCGCTATGACAGGTGCTCAATTTTTATTGGCTGCTTCTCCAGACATCTCTTTTCCAAGCCATGCTTGCAATCAATAGTAATTGATTAATCAGCATCCCCTATGAACAAAGGTGCTAATCAGTTTTTGATTAGTTAATCAAACTACACAGGTCCCTTTTGATTGTGCCATGCTCTACAACCTGCAGAAAAGGGAAGGAAGCTCTCGGGGCTGCATAAACAGGAGCTGCTCAGTCCCTACAGAAACGGGAAAAGAAGGGAAGGATAACCATCTACAAGGCAGGAGAGACGGGAGGCCTTCTTAGCCTGGATTTGCAGCTGCTGATTAGGAGATAAAGCACAAAGCAGAACACGCTGCTGCTGCTGCTGCAGAGGGAGGGCCGACCCCCGCCCTCTGCCCTACGGGCTCAGGGCAGCGTCCTGTGCAAAGCAAAGGGCAGGCATTAAGGTGGGAGGGGCGGGCTTCTCGCCCACCCCCTTTCCTGGCAGGCAGGCCATTTGCTGTAAAGGAATAAAGCCGGGATAGGCAATTAATGTGCAGGCTGGGTGGGCAGGCGAGGAACCCCCCTCCTCCTCCTCTCCACTGATGGGTCAGGCGGCCATGCCAAGCCCAGCCCCGCCCCCCAGGTGCAGCAACCTCAGGCTCCCCCCTCCTCCCTTTGACAAAACGATCCACATTTCAAGGGGAAAAGGGCTTTCCAATGAGGAGTCAGAATCTCCTCCCCCCCAACAACAACAACAACCCCTGCAAATCCCATTTGTTAGGCAATTTCTCCCTGGCCCTTAAACCTTCTGGCCACTGGGGCTGATGCCCCCATCTTGGGCAACCGAGGCTGCTCGGCTTCTGGGAAGAGGGAAGGGTCGGCTCGGGGTAAGGGGGGAAGATGGCCCCTCCAAAGAGTCCAAAGGGCCGGGAGGGTCACAACTGCGGGGGCTGCTGGGAGAAGCGGCCAAATGCAAAGGAGGCATGGAGGAGAGGCAGAAGACAACCGCCAGCCCTTACCTGAGAGATCCCCATAGTCCAGCTCTTCGGCAGTATTGGGCAACTGAGTAAAGCCTTACAAATAAAAACAAACTCAGGTTTCTCTGGGTTCCACAGGGCAAGAAAAACAAAACACTTAAGAACAAGAGGAGGACGGTCTCCTAGAAGCCATTGGCCACCTGACTCAAGTTGGCCTTCCAAGGAGGCTCCTCGGCCAATTTCTATCAGAGATGCATGCGTGTGTGTGTGTACATCCACACAGATAAACACACATGCAGGCAGATCTCTCGTGTCTTTTGAATCTACAAGAAGACCAATACAGTGTCAGGAGAGGGGAAAAAAACTTGGGTCTGCTCTATTGGAAAAGCACAAAACACAAAGGGGAACATTCAAAGCCACTCGCCCATAAATACATGCAAAAGGCATTTCCCCAACTTATGTCACTGCAAAATTTCCCAGGATGAAGGGGGGTTGGTTCTTCTAATGAACCACTTCTGTTTAGATGCTTAAGGTGTGGCATGTTTTTTTTCCAGGTTTCTGTATACGTGTCCGTCTTGTGGCCAGGCCAGTTAGAATATTCTCTTATCAATATATATATGGAGCTCTGCTGGGCTGTATTTTCAAAACAACAGGCTTATAATTGGGACGAGTTGGGTGTTTTTATGGGAAAGGTTTTGGAAAAATCACCGAGGGTCTGTTGCTTAGAAAGTCACCTCAAAGCTGATAAAGTATGTGTGCATGGGGTTTTTGGGTGGGGGTGGGGGTCAGAAACCTCCTCCAGCTTTCCTGAAACTACCTTGTTATCGAAACCTGAAGTGTGTCTGTTTAGACAGGTGACCCTTCCCTAGTTTTGAAATGGCTGTTTGATGGGATGCATTTCAGCTCAAGGTTATGGAAGGGAGAAGGGCGTCAAGGTCTGTGGATCTCCCACAAAGACAATGTGTCTGTTTGGAGACAGAGACAAGGCCAGGGGAAGAAAAAACAAGGGAGAAGAGAAGGTGGACGATGGAGTCGGTCACCTCCACCTTGGCCTCTCTTGCCTCTGAGAAAGAGGAACATTTTGAGGGCATGTTATGAGTTGACAAATGACAGGCGACTCTTTTCTGTTTCCTTCCACTTCCCAACTCTGCAATGTTCAAGTTGATCCTAGGAGACCTCCCCCCTGAACTGAGGCTGGCGTTGACAAAGGCAGAGGCATCTCTGCTGCACAAGGTAGGCTGTCGGTTGGTTAGCTCTTTTTTTTTTAATTTTAGTGCTTTGCTGAATTGAAGAGTTAACTTCAAGAAGGAGGCTACCTCCTGGCCACTGAACATGGCAAGACTAGAGGAGGTCGGCTATCAATGATGCCACCAGTTTAGCTGCATCTATAGCCTTGTTTACAGCCAAATGATTCTTCTTCTGGGCAAACAAGGAGATCTTAGACTTCTTATGGCTTTGTGCACTGTGGCCAGGGAAAAGGTTTACATCTAGGAACTCCTGTTGGCTTCGACATTGACCTGTCATCTTGGAGAGCAGCTTCATAGACGGATACTCTAGTCTAAATTGTGATTGTGAAGCGCTCTAGAATGGTAACCCATTCCTGTACACCCCAAATTCTAAGGAGACGCATCAGCCCCGACTGACAAGTGGCCTTCCACACCCATTTCTCTTACCGGTGAAATCAGGCCATCTTACAGTTCAGGGGTTTGGAGAAAGATCTTTGTAACTTCAGCCTTCGGCACTCCTGTGAACGAGAAGGTCTCCCTCCCTGCTGAAGATTATTGTCAGCCCTTACAATGCTGAAGGTCTTGGAATGGTTGAGGAGTTACTCGCTTGGCACAACTTAGGGGTAACATCGCCACGTTCCAACATCAGAATCAGGCAGACTTGTGATAAAGATGTCAGTAAAAAGAGAACAGAAGCACTGAAGACTCATGTGCTTCTGCCTACACATGGGTCACTTCATTGGCAAGGGCAGAGTTGCACTAAACACATGATATGTTTCTGTTCATCTGTAGGGGTTGGGCCGGCTTGGATCTTAGATGGTCCATTTCAATCAGTAATCCCAGTGTTGTCTATCTTACTGGTTCTGGCTTCTAACTAGCTTCTGGGAGAGGATCTAGTTTGGCTGACTGAGCATCCAGACTTGATCAATTCCCTGCTTAAAGGGAGAAAGCTTTAAGACTAATGAGCTATTTAAATCTATGGATTTGGAGCAAACTGACTTAAGATCACATTATTTTCAGGTTGTTTTCACTGTCAGAATTTTTTTTCTGAGTCATAAAAAACAGGCTAAGCTGCATCTTTTACAAAGCAAAGGAAATTGAATAGTTCAAGTTTTTTTCCGCATGTCAACAAATGTTTGGAGAAATAGTCAAGAGGGATCTTAAAAACATATCACACCAATGCCTTGGCTTCTTTTTTTAATTCGCTTGACTATTTAAAGTCTTTGCGCTTCGTTTTTATAAGAAAGCATTTGGATATTCTTGCAATCTTTCTGGATAAATGAAAACTAAGGGTTCTCCTGCTTATAGTCCTTTCACCATATGGATTTAAAGAAGTGAAAATCAACCGAAGAGGGAAGGCTACACTGAAGCGTTTGGACTGAAATGAGAGAGCCGTTTTCCTTCTGCAGATATGTATTTGCCCAACATGATTCCTCTTGCTTCCAGAATTGATCTGAGAGCAGCAATCAATTTTCCTTCCTTTAAAAATTTAAAAGAAAAATTAAGAAAATATTATCCTGAAATGTGATTATGGCATGAGTCTGCAGAGCTATTAAATAATGCAAATACACTTATTCAAGTTTCCAGACAGGATATAAAACAGCTGGTTAACATCTAAATAAGAAAGTGGCCTTGATGGGACTCCATGGCAGAGAAGCCATACATTCAAACATAAAGGTACCCCCGCTTAGCCTGGATGGCAATTAGCAGAGGGGACCCTTCTGAACAGCTCTGATAGGAAAAAATGAAAATTTTATGGAGCTGGAGGATTTGAGTGGCAGAAATCAGGGGATCACCAAAAAATGATAAATAGAAAATCACTTCTGAGATTTAAAACCAGGACTTTGGGGCAGCTTATAACTGTATAAAATGCAATGCAAATCAGTGTAACAATCAATTAAAGGAGTAATCTATGTCTTGATTTAAACAGGTACTAAAAGTAGTGAGTTAAATTTATGGAGTATGGTACCTCTGTTGCTTCTTAATTCTCAAAGGCCAGTTGGAAGACCCGCCTGATTCCAGATGGCCCTGCGGATGGCAGTCTGAAGTAGAGGAGCTGCTATGGAGAAGACCTGCTGGTGGGCTTCCTAGCAGACATTCCTTCCCCAAGCCATTAGGGGCTTTCCAGGTAGTGAGTGGCACCTGGGATTGCACTCAAAAGCCTCCTACAATAGTGTGACTGAACACCATGAAATGTCTTGGACTAGCTGAAGGGTTGTTGTTGTTGTTTTGATGCGGGAGGCCTTCAAGGGCAGCCTCACGTAGAACAAGTTCCATCACCCTCATCTAGAGATAACAAGGCCATCTCTCTTTTCAGGTAAGGCCAAGGCTGGTGATCCAGCTAAGGCTCTACCAAAGCTCCACATGCTCTTCAAACCAAGCCATGAAATCAGGAGGAAGGCAGACCTGCACAACACATTAAGGGCCAGAGGTGGTCCAATGGGCAGCCTCCACATTGCAACAATGGCTCCCTTTTCTTTGGGTTGAGTTATGACCAAGCAAACTGGGTGCTTGACATTATAGGTCTAAGACACTGCAGAGCCGTGGCTGCACTTAATCTCCACCCCCAGGTGGCCCTAGACGGAGTACGGAAAAATGTCATCTTCATTTCTGCGTGAACTTGCCCAAGTGAAGGGCAGGAAGCCAGGTCTAAGCCATCGCCTTCTAAGCTGCTCTGGAAGTTTTTGCTATAAACAAGGGCCACATATAACCACCTCAACCCAGACTCCAGCTACAGGTCTGATGAATTAATTATGCTGAAGGCATAATTAATTATGTGAATTAATTATTCACAGAAGGTCACTGTGAATTGTTTCAGCTTATACCCGTTTCAATTTGCCAGCTCATAAACTTGGCTAAGTCTAGGCAGTGTTTCTCAACCTTGTCGACTTTAAGATGTGTGGGTTGCAGTCCATACATTTTACAAGTCACCAAGTTTGGGAAACATTGCTCTAAAGCAGGGGTCTCCAACCTTGGCAAGTTTAACACCTGTGGACTTCAACTCCCAGAATTCTAACTGGCTATGCTGGCTGAAGAATTCTGGGAGTAGATGTCCACAAGTCTTAAAGTTGCCAAGGCTGGAGACCCCTGCTCTAAAGGATCTTCCTGTGTGGTTGGTTGCTTGATCCTGCTGCAAATGATTACTATTTAATCATATTTGATTTGGACAGAGCATTATTTCATTTTTTGTCTCCCTCCTCTTTTTTTGCATGGACTTTTTTTAAAGGATGGTCTATGACATTATTATGGCCTATTGTAGCTGTTGAAATTTAATGGGTTTACACACAAACAATCCACAGCACAAACTTCATTTCTCTGCCTTCTGCTCCTAGTTGGTTTCATCGGCTTTGAGAATGACATGGAGTTTCTTCACTTATGGAGATTGGAGTTCTGAACATGCTAGCTGACCCTGTGCTAGAACGCTAAATTTTAAGTGGAGTGAATTTATAGGCTATGGAGTTTAGGACAATTAGGAGAGGAGGAAGAAGTTTTGAGGGATGCCAGGTTCTCCTAAAGGCCACAGTTAATGGGAGCAGTTGAGGGACAAGATCACATGGCCCTCCAGCACCGCTAACAGGGTTTCTCCACTTTTATGGGGGAGGGGGGGCTGCACAGATGCTGCCTGCCTGGGTGGGTGGGGGGCTACACCTGGCCTCGCCACAGGGAGCTCTCGAGAGCTCCGGGTGTATTTCCTCTCTTTGTCAAGGGTCTCATTGAAATGCAGATTGGGTTTTAAAAGGGCGCTCCAGTTTTCATTGCAGGCACCGAGGGGTCGCTGAGGATAAAGGGCACAGGAGCTCCGTGTGCAGAAGGGAGAAAAGCATTCCAGAGCGAGAAAGTCTCCCTGGACCTTTCCGAGAATACTAAGTATGTTCTGGGAAGCGGCTGGATAAACAAGCCTTTCTCCTCGTTCAACCGATCTGGAGGAGTGAATCGGTCCAAAAAAGGCATCTGAAAAGATGAGGGAGAGTGAAGCGGAGAGTTCGGAAGGGCAGCGGAGTCCGGGCATGTTTGGACCAGAGTTCTGGGTCAAGGAAGGCAGCCGGGAAAGGGCAGAGACACATACAGAAATCTGGAAGCATGGAGTCCTTGGCACTAGGGAGAGGAAAGCATTACGTTTCTGTGCTTTAAACTTGCCATGCATTGCTGTGGGTCAGCCCCGTGTTGTGAGAGAGGGTCTGGCGGTGGGGGCTGCAGTCCTGCATGCACAAACTCGTCTCTTCTCTGGGACAGGTTCCCCAAAGAGGAAGGGAAGAGGTGGGAGGGAGGGAGGGGCAGGGCCAAGCAGCTTGCTCCCTTCCAGGCACCCTGGAGCAGGCGCCTTCTGGGGCTGTCCTCTGACCTGGGCTGCTTTGGGAGGAGCTCCCTGGGTTCCATGGGAGGGGGGGGCATGCCCATCATGCATTTCTCCCCATCCACAGACATGCTGATGCTTATTTGGACACTGGTCAGAACAGAATGGCCAACACACACGAGATACACCCGATCAACTCCAGACACACTCCGGCAATGCAAGCTTGGAAGGAGACAGCGAGGAGCTGAGGGCGGGGAAAGAACCACCTTGCTAAAGAGGGTCTCAAGGGATCCCCCTCCCCCCCTTTTAAGGCAGAAAGTGCAGGGTGAGTAAGTTTGCAAATTGGAGAGTGAGGGAACGTTGGCCAATGATACTCGGAAATGACTGACTGCACCTCAACACAAAGGCAACCTTTTCTGCTCCTTTTCCTTGGATCCGATCTTTCTTTTCTAGGACAACGATTTGCTTCTCAGGATGGAAGTCTCCTAAGGAGGCTTCCAAACAGAGCAAATGACTGCAAACCAATGTATATTTTAAAACCAACAAAGATGATTTCTAGAATCCTTGCCATGGGACAGTTGGTGGTCATGGTGGGGTAAAGGAGTCCCTGTGGATTTTACTCTGCTAGTCCTTGCCGGCTATAAGGGAGGGGTGCTCATCTCAATATCAAGGCCATTGAGCTAGCGGTGTCTGAAGACCTTTCTGCAGTCATGTGGCCAGCATGACATCACAGAGCACTGTGGTACCTATTTATCTACTTGCATTTGCATGCTTTCAAACTGCTAGATTGGCAGGAGCTGGGGTGAGGATGGGAGCTCACCCCGTTGTGTGGTGCCTGGGTCTCGAACCTGGACTGCCAGCTTTCCAACTGACAAGCCCAGGATCTTAACCGCTAAGCCATCGCACCGTCTTTGGTGATCATAGATCCATCCATTTATTTATTAAATTTATGTGCGGCCTATCTTGCTATCCAAAATGATTCATGACACAGACTGAAAATCCCAATACTGAGATTTTTCAGGTTAGGGCCTCTCTAACTTGCTATGTTTTATTCTCTTCTTTAACTTGATCTGAAATATTTCTTTGCCACGGCTGAAAAATCGAAGTTGGAAGATTTGATGGTGGAAGCACAGAAATGGCCCCAGGGATCTGGTGCCAAGGCTTCTCAACTATTCTGGACCCCCCTGTGTCTCACATTACAAGGCACCGTCAAATGAGAGGTAATCACAATGGCACAATTTGTGCTGCTATACATAATGGCAACTCTTCAAGAAATAATGGCTTTCTCTGGAGCAGGCAGTTATTGGGCAAGCTAAAATAACTCCAAAAAGGAATGGACAATGAATCATCCTACTTTATCCATAATACCGAGATGGTCGCAAGAGACAGTTGCAGATTCTGACGGAATTTTGCTTTCTGTTGATAAACTTTGAAAAACGGTCCAACAGTAGATAATTTGCTACTTTTCTGGATTTCCACTCAAACTGTCCAATGCAAACAACCTTTCATGAATAAGGAAAGTCAGTAACTTCACTGTCTAGCACCTACATTACAAGAATCCCACTAGACTGCTTGTCTTCCCCTGGGAAGGGCAAGACAAGGCTTCATGGATCTTGGGGGAGTTAAAAGTTTATGGTGCTTGTCCCTGTGCAAGGAGTCCAAGCTAGATCCTCGCTTGACCTCTCCTACCAGCCTAGCCGGCAGTTTCCCAACACAAAGCCAGGCTAGTTAATTGGAAAAGACTGCTTAAGACTCCTGGCAATCTTCATGAATTTTCAATCTTTCAACTGAATGATCACAGAACATGTATCTTTCCTGGTAAAATAAAATTGGGAACAGACATCATTTAGAAGCAGAGCATAGCTTTGCTGTGGAACAAGGCTAAATTTCATGATTTCTAACAGCAAATGTACTACTCAGAGGAGTACAGCCGCCCTCCTCTGACGAGCCTCCTGTATTAAGGCAGCTTCTGATGAAGTCAACAATGCAATTCCGCTGGACCAGCTGAGGCACAAACTCCACCAAGTCTGATCAGGATTCTTAACCTGTACATATACAACCAATGTTCTCTTTTATTCTTCCCGACAGTTATTCTAATGACCTGCCAAGCTAAGTGTCTCTTAAGACAGAAGGGGAGCATTTTAAGCCATAAATGCAGGGAGGCCTATTTTAACCGAAGCACAGTCATCTTAATGAATTAAAATCGTTTCTCCGGTATTTTTTTCACTCTGGCTAAGACCCCCAATAGTCTTCCCACCTGGAAAATTGACACTCGGGTGAGGAAGCTGTCCAAGGATCCGAGTAGCAACTTTGGAAAGAGGAAGAGAGGCGTGAGGGAGCCTGCTTCACTCATCGGTCCTGAACCAGGGATGGCAGCCTATGTGGGAGCCAGCCTGCGGCTGAAAGATTTGGATCATGTCCCTGCCTGGGGGATATAGAAGTTTCACTCTTCTCTGGCACACCTCAGGAAATCACTTGAGATGTGCAGGGAGGATATTAAAAATAAAAGTGGGGCCCTGGTTCCTTTTCTGATGTATCCTGACACTTCTGCAGGTGTAGGGAAGTGGTTGTGTGGAGTGCAATGAAACGCCTGCAGAAGAGACCAAGTTGGGTCCGTGTCAGGCCTTAAAAACCAATAGGGGTTCTGAGACCAGCCCTTTCGGGAAGGTGGCTCTCCCCTGCCCCAATTTCCTCTCGGCCCCTCCCCGCTCCTCGGCCCCCCCTTTTCTCCCAGGCTTGCCTTGCCCCCTCAGCTCAACCCAGCAAAAAGAGAAAACAGGAATGCAATACCAACCGTGAACTGCTGGTTCTGTCGCCGCCGTTGTGTCTACACACGGGAACAGAGTTTGGAGGAAGGGAAGAAACAGGAGGTACAGCATGCAAAAAAGGGAAATGGGAAAAAAATGGAACAGATCATATATGAGAGCAAGCTTTCCAAGAACATTGCGTGACAAGCAATCATAAAATGAAAGGCCAAAGCATTTGAAGTGAGTTGCACTGTTTTAAGAGGCATGCCTTGCGCTTTTAAGCCGGGAGCCTAGAGGGGGGAGGGGGGGAGCCCCCTTGGCTGCCTGGCATCCAGAGGTTGGCAACAGCGTTGCTTTCTGGCGGGGGCGCATGCAAAGCTGAAGAGACCCCTGCCCCCCCACCACCCAGGGAAGCCGAAAGCAGCTCCAGGTTGAGACAGGAGAGGGTGGGGCGGGGGGAGTCCTCTGAAAGCTTCAAACATTCAAACATTGCCTCTGCAGTGGGCTTGGCTGCTGGAGGGTCCACGGCCTCCGCCCCCTTCCCCAGGCACAGGAGGGGCAGGAAGGCCCCCACTGCTGCCTTCTGGCTGCTGGAAATCCCAGGCTGTGGTGGGAGAGCAGCTTTTCCTCCAGCAAGCCAGGCAAAGAGGATGGATGGGGCAGCCGAACGAGCAGGCGCCATCTTGGCAGGGGGGGAGGGGGTGTGTGAAAACTCCCCCCTCCACACTCCAACCTTTTGCCATCTCCCCGTTGCTGTGGTTGGCACAATGGAGCAGGGCCAGAGTTCTACGCCTGCTTGTTAAAAAGGACAGGTCCGTTTGGACACCAACACATATGTCCTTTTCCCAGAGTGGGTGTGGGCGAGCGGAGACATTTCGGAGAGCCAGGCGGAAGGGGATCAGATAACCGTGAGGGTCTCTTGGGGTGTCAAGATCACAATACAGTCCTTCGCAGGGGTTTTTGTTCCCCAGGGACCCCCCCCTCCCCAATACACACCAGATAGTCATGTATCTTTTGGGGGTTCAACAGAGCAACCCCAAAGGTTGCCTGGAGCTTGCTCTGTACCAGACTTTTTGAAGAGTTACAGCTTACGCCGGAGGTACTGCTGGCTTGACCTGCCTTGTTGACTGCTCAGCCCATCCTTCTGCTCTCTGAAGCCCGGTCTTAAAACATCACACAGAAGCTGGACATGGCAGGGGCTGTTTTGGCAGCACCAAACCACGACGGGGGTCTTCAGCAGCTTCTCTGCTTTCTCGGTGCGGCTCTGTTGGGTGACATTGTCACCCAACACAATCCTAATCCCCTGGTGCAGATCCAAAGACCTGCTGAGGGACCCCCAGAGGCTTTCTCGACTCAGCAGAAGCAATGTTGAAAGGGAAAAAGCGTGTCTTTGTGCAATGTGCTGCAACACACAACTGAGCCTACAAAGAACCTCCCACTTTGGAAAACGAGGAGGGCAGGGTGGCTTTTCTCCACGGTCAGCTTTCCGAGAGTGGGCTGACCTTCCCACTTGGCTGCAAGTCCGGGCTCCTTTCCTCTTGCAGCTGGGCTGGGCTTCCCAGAACCAATACCTGCACTACCCCAGTGCTGGTGGGGCAGGGGCAGTAGGCATCATACTTACAGATGGAACCTTCTAATATGTTTGATGTTGACTGAAAACCACCTCTTCTGCACAACTAAAAGAGGCACCTGGCTCAAAGTGATATGCCTGCAATTCACCTACAAATTGTCTGAGACTCCCTTCCGCCACAGACACCTTTTGAAGAGTTCCAGGATATCAGGAGATCTTCTTATGCGGTAAGCTCTAGCCAAGCCACAGCAACAAAACTACCCCAGGGCAGCGCAAACCACACAGGAAGCTTGAGGTTGGCCCTCTCTTACCACCATGGCCTGGCCAAGGTGGTCTCCCTAGGAAAGGCACCCCGAGGGTTGTGTGCAGGTGTAGGGTGGGGGTCAAGACAGAGGGGTTGGCCCAGCTGAGTCAGCTGGAGATGGGCCTTCTGTTCTGCAATTTGGAGGCGTCTCCGTAAGGAACCCGGCGTGCCTCCTGGGGGGCTGCAGGAGACGCCAAACCCTGCAGGAATCAGGACCCCTGTCCGTGCGCTGGAGAAAGAGGATGGGTTAAAGAGCACGGTTCCGCGCCCACAGTGCAGCTCGCTTTTCCCATCCAGGGACAGAGGAGGAGACAAACAAACGGAAGTGGGACACAAAAGTTTCAAGCGGTTAAGGTGAACAAACACTCCAAGTCAAACAACGTCATGTTGGCTGCAGCTGGAATGGCAAAGTTGCGATTAGATTGTGGGGAGGGGAGATGGATGAGCCACAGCGAGCAGCGGAGTCGATAGGAGGGGCCTCGGCCTCTCCGGGCAAGGCAGCCCCTCCTACAGCCTTCCTACTTCAACGCTGCTTCTGCCTGGCGAAAGAGGGAGAGGAGCTGAGGGAGAAACCCGCATAAGGCACTTTCCAGCAACGCAAAGGCAACACACCGCACAACCCAGAACTCCCACCCACCGGCTGCTTCTGAAGTGCGAAACCCAGCACCCATTTCAGTCTTTGGAAAGAGCAGCAAGAAGCAGCTCGAATTCCAGAGTAATTGCTGGGACCCTCCCTAAGGGGGTGGGTGGTTTCTGCCTCCTCCACCCAACTATGCAGGACCGAAGTGGAAAATGCTAGAAGGGTCCAGGCCTTTCAGATCATTATTTTTAACTAGATTGGGAAGAGGAAATCACTAACAAGCCCCCCACCCCCGCCATTCCCCACCCCCACCCCGAGACAGCTTAGCCATATTCATGGGGAACCGTGGAGCTGAACCTGCTTTGCGGCAGAGTTTGTTCTGTTCAGATGGCTTCTCTCCAACTTAAAATTGTTCACTGAATGTGACAGACTGAGGGTTTAAAAACTAATCCATAAAATTAGTCCACAGTCTCTCGCAGAATGGATTTTTAAAATGAAAACCTAGGGACACATTTTTAAGTAAATGCCCTAAACATTTGCACAGGCAAAGCCTGGCCTCTGGAAATCGGGCAGAAGGAGTCGGAGGCAGCCTTGAAAAACTGCCTGGCCTTCGGTAGCCCACCCCTGTTTTCACCCACCAGCCCCAGGATGAGGCATCGGTCGGATCCCACAGAAGGTCCAGGCTGATGGGCATGGGAGCACACAGCAGACACGGAGCCAAGTCTCCTTCTCAAAATCTGGGACCAATGCCACGGGAAGGTCACCATGACAGAACAAAATGACTTTCGGCAGAGATAACTTGGCTTGGATCTGAACCTTATTGAATAATTCAGTATGTATTAAGTTTTATTTATCTTACTGGATTTCGGATCTAAGGATCTTGCAATATACCGTTGTTTTGTATCGAACTGGGCAGCCCCCCTTCTAGGCACCTCACCCAAGATGGAAAATCTGGAGCCCATCCAAGTGTCTTAGAAGCAGAACAAGGTGGAACCAGTTTTCTGGGATTGTGAAGGGTGGTTGGAAACCTACATTCCTGTTTTGCCTTTGTTCTGGGTTACAGTTCAGGGAAACTCAAGAATGGCTCAGTTCATACCGGAAGGTGGAAAGAAAAGAGCCATGCAAGAGACGGAGAGTGGAAGAAGGATGGAGACCAGCAGGACTGCAGTCCAAGAGCGCGTTGAGAGACTGGATGTTTTGTAAAAAAAATAATCAGGATCTGTTTAGGTATTTTGTGTAGCGTGGAAAATTATTATTCTTATTATTATTTGAAGCACGGCAAGTGCACAGGGGGCTGTGATTTAATGCTTCACCCTTCTCCGCTCTCCTCACCAGCTTCCTTCCCTAGCAAAATGGGAATCGTCTTGCATCAGCAAGAAACACACCTTGGAAGAGTTGTTTAATCAAAGGTCTCCTGCATAAGCACCCGTGCACTGAAGCCTTGCTCAGCTCTTTGTTCCACCGCCCCTCAAAGTCCTAAATGGATGTCAGGGCAATTTGCATTTGCTGCGCTAAGCAGGGCTTCCTGGGGGGATCCAGGTGGGCTCCCTTTTGCTGACGGAGCACTGGAGGCCCCTGAAGGCGGAGAGCCTCCTTAGATACACGGGAGCATCTAGGGATGCTGGAGAGAGCCACAGGAAGGTCAGGCCAACTGGGGTGCAAAAGAAGGAGAGCAGCGCTCAGTTGAGGCCAACATGGAATAGTTGGGTTTGGGGTGGCCTTTGTAGGTGCTGAAATGTGTGGTTTGGATGTGGGGTTCCTACACAGAAGGCAAAGGTGGACCAAGCTGGGGTTCTTCTGGGCAGGAGGAGCTGGGGAGCAGCTTACTGTGGAGAAATGATGAGGGCTTCCTTGGAGAAGAACATCGGAGGCTGAGAGGGAAGGCAGAGAAGGACTGGGAAGACCCAGGCAGAGGTCAGTGCATGGGCTGTGCAAGGGAGAGAAGGCTTGTTCCAGTTTTACTAACTTCTCCCACCAAAATCCCTCCAGATTTCTAAAACCTTCTGGGTTTTGCTTCTGATGAACTTCGGCTGACACAAACTGTTGGCAGCACTTCTCAGGTGCAGCAGCCGATTTCAGGTTGGGCGCAAAACCTGCGCACGTGTCAGCGGAAGAAGACAAGACGTCAGCCAAGCTCAGCGGCAGAAACGTTGCCGCTTCGGGAGGGAGCTCCCCCCCGAACCCCTCCCTTTTAATGTGGTTGCAAGAGAGGCTGGAAAGGTCAGGCAATCGCAGGGGCCACGCTAAATTAACTTGACATTTTACCAGAGGCACAAGAAGCCAAAGAAGAGAATAAATAACTGGCGAGAACTACATCTTTTTCCCTCAATCTGGGAAATGGTGCTGGCGACTTCGCTCCATTGTGCACGACGCAATAACAGGAAGTGATGCGCCTTATCCAAGGATCTGGGCTGGGGCAGGAGGGGTGGGGGATGGGCTGGTTGGCATTTGGTTGTTTCTGAAGTCCTAAAAAAGGGGTCGCTTCCTGGAGAGAATGCAGGACATTAAAAGGTAATCCTTGGCTAACGACTACAACTGGGACTGGATCTTTCGCTGTGGTTGTTAAGTGACCTGTATCCAATGCTACGATTGCATTTTGCCCCAGCTGTTAAGTGAATCAGCATGCTTGTTTGCCCCCTTGGGATGATGACCTGGACAACTGGGAGCCTGTGGAGTGAAAGGGAAACCCCTAAGATCCCTCCTGTGGCAGACCGGCCCCCGTGCAGCGCCTGAGAAAATCCACGGTTCAGCCTTACTGGAATGGGTGCAGGCGGGTTCCTACTGAGGCCTTTAGACAATACGCCTTTTGCTTAAAGGGGAGGGGGCTGCACGGGAAGGTAAGAGTGGCAGGCTTTTAGGCAGGCGTTCTTCCTAGCGAGCCCTGCATAAAATGTGGGTAATTATGCTAATTTCATTTGGAGAATGGTTTCCGTTATATAAACCTTTAGCACAAGAGAAGAAAATAGACTCCCGGAGTTTTATGCTGGCACTTAATCACCGGTGTTTGCCTGTGGAGGCTTTTAAGGCTAATGGGTGGCTCCGAGTTCCACAGAAATTCATTTCTGTACCATTTGACAGGAGATAATACATCCAAGCAAATTTAAGCAGGCCACCCACTCCCTGGCAGAAAAAAAGGAGGTGGTCAGGATTTGGTCCCCTCACCTTTCCTCTATTTGGAGAGAGAGAGAGAGAGAGCCCAAGTTAAATTCCAGGCAGGTAATATCAAGGCTTCCCGATAAGATAAATACATACACAGTTTGTCTACTAAGACACAGCAACGCGGCAAGATCCTATCCATCAAAAGAGAGGATTTGACAACATCACTCGAGTGGCAATCTCAGCTTAACTGCACCTCGGCACCAGATGGTGGGTTGCAACAAGAGTGTTTTGGGGCCGAAAGGAGGAAGGGCGAAGACAGACAAATCCTTGAGATGGGAGCCACATGGGCCGAAGACGAAGGGGCCTTTTGGGAACGCTCATGGGGACATATTTTTGGGGGAAGGGGGAGTGGGTGGGTGAGTGTTTAAAAGGGAATTCCATGACCAATTACCAATAGAAGAGAGAATTTGTATCTCAGGGTTGAACTGTGGGGTCCTTGGTGCTCTTTGAGCTTGGTTGGTTTTTTTGCAGACGTTTCATGACCCAACTAGGGAACATCATCAGTTGTAAAAGTGGGATTTGCTTTCTTCTATATAGAAATAGCTTGCCCTGTCAGTTGGTGGGGGTGATCTTGGGGGTTCCTTCACAGCCTAATCAAGGAACCCACAAGAACACCCCCCACCAACACCAACAGGCGAGCCGTGATACATCAAGAGAGAGTAAACCCCACTCCTTCTAGCCCTGAGGTTGTTACCTAGTTGGGGAATGAAACAATGGCAAGAAAACAACCAAGCTCAGAGAGCACCGAGGCCTCCATACAATGAGGTGACCATAACCGGTGGTGCAACTGGTCTCGTGCTCTCTTGTCTGTGTTGCCAGAAGAGCCGTGTCAATTATCAGTTCCAAATCAACAAGATCGATTTGTATTTCCCCGCCTTTCCCAATGCGGGCACTTCAAATATGTCTACTGGGAAGAACACGAAGGATGGGCCACCCTCCGGCTCCTTCACCCAGGCTACTTGGGCACCACAGTCCCCGTTCTTCTGGAGTCTTCCAAGGTAGGAAAGGAAACGAGCTGGCGAGCAGGAGCAGATCTTGGGAAAGGCATTCATGCACGTTCTGCAGAGCAGGAGTCTCCGACCTGGGCAACGTCGCTGGCTGAGGAATTCTGGGAGTTGAAGTCCACACGTTGTAAAGTTGCCAAAGTGGGAGACCCCTGTTCTAGAACAGCATCTCCTCATTCTTCCTGCGGGAGGAAGGCCTCTTCCATGCTATCTGGGGAAGGCATCTTCTGAAGAGGAAAACAGGCTTCTTGATTCAGGGCTAGTGCTTCCCACCAAGGACAAATTTATGCCAAACCAATTAGCTTAAACCCACTGAATTAATCCTTTCTTCCCCCTTGAGAGCCAAACCCCTGGGCGCACACACAAACATCAAAGCCCAGGGGAACCTGTAAGAGGAATCTGGATTCCACAA
Source organism: Bungarus multicinctus (assembly GCA_023653725.1). NCBI lineage: Eukaryota > Metazoa > Chordata > Lepidosauria > Squamata > Elapidae > Bungarus > Bungarus multicinctus. The sequence continues at coordinate 26,333,207 of CM042837.1, forward strand.
AGATATGAAAGATGCCCAAATCACGCGACGCAAAAGGGCCTGTTTGTCTCGTATCTCTGGCTGCAGGTGACACACAGCAGGAAGAGAAACATAAAAACGAGGAGAAGGAAGAAGACCCCCCAACCCTCTACAAAGAAGATCAGCGTCTGTCAGCAGCAATCTGGCAACAAAATTAAGCAACATACCAGCTCAGGAGGCATTGAGCTTAGAAGGTGGGAGGGAAGGCCTATCTTCATTGCACGCAGAAAGGCAGAGGTGAAACTAACATCTTGGCCTGGAAGAGGGATTTCAGGGGAGAAGCAAATAGAGCAGGTTAAAAAAGAGGGTATATCTTTCATCTTACGGCCCATTTGGAAAAGAGGATTTTGGCTGGGGTCTGCAAAGCCTTCTACAACAGATCTTGAATCCCGTAAATGAGCCTTTCAGGAAAGAGGCTGGGGTTGAGAGCACCACAGCTGGAAGGGCTCTTCACCTTCTGGGATGACCAGGTTGGGACTCTGCTCTGGGACTGGGGGGACACCAGAGGCGTCAAGGGAGTAGAGAGTCTGGCCCAAAGTAGGATCCATGAAATCCTGAGTACGAGAAAAAGAGGCAGGGGCTGTCCAGTCCATGTTCTCCCCAACCCCAACTGGCCCAAGAGGCCGGAGGTGGTCTTGAGTCAACCCTCTTGCTCTTCTCTGAGTGCAGCTGAGTTCAACTATTCCTAATCCCATCATCCCCTGAGATTAGCACCCCTGATTTACTAGCCAACCCCAACCCACCTATGTTACTTTCCGAAACATCCGAGATTTTGTTTTCAGCAGTCAGTCCAAATGCCTGACAAGTCTCACGGATGATCAGTGGGACTGGAAAAGGGACCCGTCTCCTCCTGCCACTCAGGGAGCCCAATGAAGAGCAATGAGCCACGGAGCCATCAGGAAGGAGAGCGACCGGTGCATGGCGGGGCACTGGGACCCAACCCGAGGCAGGGTCCTTGCGTTGCTTTCAGGAGGAGCACACGGAGGCTGCAGGTGTTCCCACACTTGCAATTTCTCCCAGTCATCAAATGAGCACCCCGAGACACCAAAAGGCACACGGCATTAGTTCAAATTAATGAAGCTCTTTTACATGGTCAGAGGTGATTGTAAGGAGAGGAAGGTTGGCTTTATGGGGCCCCCCTTGGCTTGCCCTCAATCTGCTCCTTGGAGGGGGTGAAGGTCACCTGGAATCGACAGCACTGAGCAACCCACCGAGTAGGCGAGGCCCTATGATTCCACAACGGTGGAAATAAATAAGCCACACAAACGAGGACTTTCTCAAGGTATCGGCTTCCTTAAGAGCCTGGAAGGAGAAAATTGTAACGAGGCAAACACTCGATGGTCAACACAAGAAAAAAGGAGGGTTAAGGCACATGGAGAGGAAAGGTTTTGTTATTTCAGTAGAGCCAACATTTCTGAGCGTCCTCAGAGAAAGCAGAGCCTGTGTGTTCTAGGAGAGGGATGAGAGAGTCACGACAGACGGACAGAAAGCCCAAGACGGCCAGGTGAAGCAAGGTGGAAGTCACGTGGGCGGCTTCTGAAGTGGGAGGAGCACAATCTCGCCTCCCGTGCTGGACTCGACCCACAAGTCCACTTCGGCCCAGGAGCCCAAGAGGGAAGAAGAAGAGAAACCCCTGCAAAGAAGAGCCCGGGGCACGACGACGAGCGAGACGGGGTGTGGCTACTCTCAGGTGATCGGCTGGAGCTGAGACTCGTGCCCTGGGAACGGCAGGTAGGGAGCGGCCAAAGGCTGGCTCAGGGTGATGCGTGGGAAGGGCCAGGGAGGGGCTTCAAGGTGCCAAGCGAAGGGGTGAGGCAGCAGCCATCTCGGGTGCAATGGGGCTGGCAGCTGCAGAGGCCGAGGTAGTTGCATGGAAACCAAAAATCCAATTAATTGTCTTTATGAAAGGCGATGCCTGTGGACCAGAGCTGGAAAGGAGAACCGGTTCTCTGTATTTTAAAGAAAGAAAAGCAGACCTCGGGTTGAGCCAAAGTTGGTCACACCTACTCATAGACTACGGTACCCTAAAGAGCCCAGCCACATTTGCCTCTGTTGGGGAGGATGGTTCAGGCGTCAAGGAGCCCTTTGCCAGGCCAACAACCCAAACCCTTTCGGATCACATCACCCAGGCGAGTGGGAGGCAACGAACAACACCAAAATAAATCAGGAAGAAACAGGATTGGAAAGAAGCCCTTTTCCTCTCCCCTCCCCCCCTTCCCCCCCCCCCCCCGTCCCCCATTAGGTACAGTATGGCAACCCCTGTAGGCTTCAACCCGAAGGGCTGCGGGAGGTACTATACCTGCGGCGATGTTGGTGGTGGTGGTGATGATGATGGTGGTGGGAAGTGTGGTAGTGGGAGGAGGGAGAGTTGTGGGAAGATCTAGATAAAAAACACATAAACAAAAAAAAAAAGAAAACGGGGGAAAAAGAGCAAATTAAAAAGAAATGAGCAGAACACAAAAATGATCAACAAATCAGCAAAGAAGCCAAATAAAAGGATGGCGGTTAGCGGCTGGGCTCGGTCCGGCCGTTACGGGTGGCGGCCAGAGGGTGAGGGACGATGATGCAGCTCTTGCTTGGCTTGGGGTGGGTGAGATCCGGCAGCAGTCAGCCCTCCCCCCTCCCACCCAGGATAGGGAGATTGGGGGTGGCGGGAGATGGAGAGGAGATGGAACACAAAAATTAGTCACAGATGCAAAACCGCATGGGATGGCCCCCCTCCAGACCCCAGCAGAACGCCCCCCCCCCCGAGGCTGCATGCCCCCCAGAGGAAGGAGGGCTGCGTGCCCCATTTAGGAAGTCTATTAAAGCCTGGCTTGTTTTTGATTTCTTCGGTTGATGCTTTGGCATCTGAAAAAGAGGGGCCACCCCACCATCACCCGCTGGCTTTAGCAGCCCAAATACCAACACCAAATAAGTCTGCCCCTCTTCCTCTTGGCTTTCTCCAGAGCAGTTAACTCCATTATCCCCCTCCTCCATCAACCCATCCCAGCAGGATATAAAACTACTTCTAAGCCAGTAATAAATACAAAAGGGAACGAGAATGTCACGGCTGAATATCAAGTCGGATGCATGGAAGAGTTGAGTGAGATTTCTTTTAACATAAAGTCAATGTCTTTGGGACTTATAAATATTCATACCCAGCCCAGGATCCGTGCATTTTTCTTCTGGTTAGTAGATTTCACCCTCCAGTGGATGGAAATAAAGGGGGATTCTCCCCTTTTCCTTTCTGACCACAAAAGGGAAGAAAAGGCCCTTTGGTCTAGAAGGTGGTTGGCCTGTAAATGCCAGCCACAATCCCTCCTAAGGGCACCCAACCTTTGCCAAGAACTGGTGGCCTCTTGACTTCCTACCGTTTCCTCTGGAGGGAGGACAGAAGGGAGGAGAGGGGGAGGAGACACTGGGGGAGAGGGAGGGGGAGGGGAAAGAGAGAGGAAGCGCCACATGTATCGCTGCCCAAATGATCAAACTGAATGTGTTAAGCACAACACCCGACTTTGAACTTGGGAATGAATCGTCAGTAATGGAGCTTGAAATGGTTCAAAGGCTTTTGATTTCAAGTTTCATCTTAAGCACGTCAAACTTCTCATCACTGACACATCTACCCCCCTTTTATCTTCAAGAGAGCTCTTGGATTGTCTAATTAATAAATCCAAACTTGAACTATGCACTTCACCTTTATTGTGCGCGCTTGGGGGTAGGGATGGCCAGGAGGCAGGGCTGCTGAGGGAGGGACGCTCGGCTGCCCAACCATCTGGAGATCCCTTCAGCGGGTGCCAGGCGAGAGAGAGGCCTGTTGGGCACCCAATTAAAGGACTGGACGCTCTGGGAAGGCGATGGCAGCCGAGCAAATCGCTTCGTTCCTGGAGTCCAGTTTCAGAGAGGTTGCCCTGCTTGATCTGACTCCAGCAATCAGCCTGCAAAGCCTCTGGGACTCCCAGCAGTGGGACACAACACAGGTGGGCCCTCTTGTGTTGGATCTTGGGTCAATAAAGCTCCCACCCAAATGTGCCACATTCGTCCACAGCAAGAACTCCAAAGCCATGCTGTTGCTGCTCCAGGTCACAGCTGCTTTCCATAGAAACATCTGGATGGTTTATGGTGGAGGGTGAATTTGGAAACGGCAGGGCTGCTATTGATTTCACTGGGATCTGTACACCAGGACCAGATTCTCCGTCTCTTCCGTGATGAAGGAGGCCACGATTTTCCAGAATGGAAAGGAGGCCAGGAAAATGGACCCCCTGGGTGTGAGTCACCAGCTTGTTGCCTCTCATAGGCACCTGGCAGCAGCAGCATAAAAGGCCATAGGGACCATCCTTGTTTGATGCACAAGGTTCTCTGCTGCCTTTCTGTTGCTTGGGGCCATTTTGATCCATGGTTTGATGTAGGAGATCATCAAGGAAATCATATCCTCTCGCAAGATTATCTGCAAAGGAGGATCCTTTTATGATTTCTTCCAGGAAAGGGGTGTTTGGAGAAACACCATTTTCCGACTCAAAAAGTAGTGAAATATATTTATTCTAGACAACTGATCAAGCATAAGAAGGAGATCAAAGGGAAAAGGTACTGAAATGTCTTGAGGTCCAGGATCTCTGACTTTTCCACGCAAGAACAAAGTTGGCCAGCAGCAGCCAAGTTGGCTGGAAACTCTAGAGAACTCAACTTCCAGCCCTGCGAAAAGTGCCAGTTTGGGGTGGCTGACCTGGCCTGTCATTGGTTGGAAAGAGTAGGGATGCTGATCGTCCTTCAGCTAAGCCAGACATGTCAGCTTCTGGCCAGCTGATCCTCAACCAGGAAGGGTTCTACTAAAAACTAAGCCAAGCAAGAGAAGATTTGGGTTTGGAGTTCAAGCTTGACTTCTAGTGCTGTTCTACCATGTTTTAGATGCAGGAGAGCAGACCAGGAGGCTGTTGTGGAAATCTAAGTATGGCTTCGTTCGGTTACCAATTCCTCTGGGATTCAACAACTGCTCTACTATTAGGCTTGCTTGGTTTTTCCAGAGGAACCACAGGAAGGACAGCACCTGGTCACTCCTATGAGAGGCATCAACTTGGGCAGGAATGAAGATGATTCCATTTGTGTTTTAAAGAAGAGGGGCCCCCAATCCTATAAGGAGAGCCTCTCATCCAACTTGTGCCTCCTCTTGATTTTCCTAGCCCAACCAGTGTCCACTCCTGAACGCTGACTGTGGATCAGCCAATACCCTTTGTTTCATTGGGAAACAAGTTAGAGAACACCTGTAAGCTCACTCATACAGGAAAAAGAGATTAAAAAAATAAATAAATTGTAAAAAGAGAAACCAGAGACCTGACTAGGTTAAAATGCTGTCCGCTTTCCAAAACTAGCGAAAATGTCTACCTGTCCACACCTGCACTTGTGTAACTTTTCTCTCTAAAGTGGCGACTCTACATTTCTCACCCATTTTCTATAAATACATACTTATTCTGAATAAAAGCAATAATTAATGACTGACCCTATTTAGTCTGGGAGGAAAAGGCTCAGCACTTGGTTGACTGATGATGGAAGCTTTCTACTGGTCCCACAAGAGGAACAACTAGGCTCCTGGGCTTGGAGCACAGAGGAAGCTTCCGTATGAATCACTACAAAGATGAATACTTGCAGGGAATGCCACTGGGGGCCAGGGCAGGTGTGGGGAGGGAAGAGTTCAATGGGGGAGGGGGGAATGGGTGGAGAGGAAGGATGCTCGTAATGCCTCCACTCAATTACCTAAGCTTTCACATTTCCTGCTGAGCTGGCTCGGTCAACTAATTCCCTGAGTTTCCACTGTCATATTTCACTGAATGGGACTTTCAACAACAGCCGCTGCTGATCGGGACTGCAGGGGCTGCTTTCATTTGGGGGCTCAGCCTGCCCTCTCTGGCACCGAGTGACCCACCAGGCTCTCGACAGGGTTGAACCCATTTGCAAGCAGATCCATGGTTCTGCTCAAGGGCCCGAGTTTATTGCGGTTGATGCCTGATGCGAAGGCCTGGTCAAAGGGAAGGAAATAGTGTAGTGCAGTTGGAAGTGCAGTTTTCAGTTGCGGAAGATTGACAGGATGGTGTGGTGTTCCCTTAGATTGTGTACCAGTGGCATTCTCAGTGGCCAAGTTTGGAGATCCCTGGTTTACACTTAAATAAAATATGTTTGGAGACATGGCTGAACCCATCCTGCCAGGCGGCAGTGGGCGTTTATCACCTCCAGCCCAAGCATTTTCCCTTCTCGGTTTGGGACTGCTCCTTCCACTAACAAAACCGTAAGGACAGGGCTGCTCTACTCGGTGCAAGGAGAAGGTGAGTCAGGAGGAGGAAGGACGGAAGGAAGGGAGGAGGGAGGGAGGGAAGGAGAAGCTAACCGGCTTCGTTTCAGTGACGCTGCCTTTACCGTATGCTCATGCTGGGCCTGGGCCCAAGGAAGGCAGCTGACCCCAGCCAAAACGGCGGCTTATTTGCCGACACCACGCCCCCTCCCCAAAGACCTCGGGAGCAATTCGGCATCAAGGCAGCTGGAAGAAAGACGTGCTGGTCTCACGTACCGTATACATAAAGCGTGTAATCAGAATAGGCCGTCCCCACTTGGTTTGAAGCCTCACAACGGTATGTGCCGTTATCGCTTTTGTTTAGGCTGTCAATGTGGAGGTTTGACCCCGACACCAAAACGTGCTGGGGCATCTCATCGTCGACTCTTAACCACGTCACATCAACAGGCCTGAGAAGAAGACCCAAAGAAGAACATCGTGAAAGAGCTTCCCGGGCCACATGGCTCCCCCCATCCCTGCGAGCATAAACTCCAGCCCCAATGAGTCTGTCTGAGAAAAAGAGAGAGAGAGAGAGAAAGAAGGAAGGAAGAGAAAAGGAAAGGAGGGGGGAAGGGAGGGAGGGAGGGAGAGAGCAAGAGAACGAGAGAGAGAGCGCTGGGTGGTGAAAACTCTCTCTGCACGGAGGAATCGGCTAATCATAAGCAGAGAAGCATCCGTGGGTGGGGGTGGGAGGTTGAAATGACTTCCCAATCCCCGATCTGTCCAAGCCAGAAGCTGAGCATTTTCTTTCAAGTCAGACATAGCCCAACCACTACATAAATCAGTGATAAATCTTATGGCTTTCTGAATTACTCTGGGCACCTGGAATGTAATTGCCAAGATAGCAATCTGTTTCTCTCTTATTCCTTCATAGGAAGAGTAAACATTAATGTTAAGCCACAAAGTGTGATGGGTTCCACACAATGAATAAATTAGAATATATCACAGAGAACAGGAAAGACAACACCGCAAAATACAACACTCAAAAGCAAAACCCAGAAACATGCAACCAAGCCAAGCCAACAGGAGGAGGAAATAAATAAATTTTAAAAAAGAAATAAAAAAGAAAGAGAAGATGCCGAAAGACGTTACCTAGCGAAACGTGTCTCTTCTGTCCAATGCACCTTTCCTTTCAAGAGAGCTCCACTGAACAGAATCGCTGTGTGTCAGCCTTAGACTAGGAGGCATGGTGGAAAATAGGGGATTGACGTGTGTGTGTGTGTGTGTGTGTGTGTGTGTGTGAGAGAGAGAGAGAGAGAGAGAGAGAGAGACCTCTAACTGAATTGGCCCAACCAGGAATGTATCGATTTGAGCAGTCAGTCTCTTAACCTTGGCACCTTTAAGATGTGCACCCTTCAAGTCCAGACATCTTAAAGGTGCAAAGGGTGAGAAACGCTGGATTAGAGTTATCTCTGTTCTGGTTAATTCATTTGAGAGACCGAAAAAAGGGAAGGCTCAGATGCAAAAGCTGTGAGTTATAAAGAATTAAGAGTAAGTAAAACCCAGCCTACAAAGAACCCTTTCCTTGCTCGAAATATTTGTCATTTCTTCTGCACTAACGCTCTGCAAAAAAGATTTCATCACACTCCTGCTCAGAAATGGCTCTTAAGAGCCTGGATATAAAAAGCTACCGAAAAACTGCTATAATGCTTCAATTTTTGCAACAGCTTATTAGCACCTTCCATTTAGGGATTTGGGGGCTTAGGGAAATGAAAACCTGACAAATATGAAGTACTTAGCCTTGGTGAGAAGGGATCTTTGCTCTCCTATAATTCCATCCCTACCGTGTTCAACTAGGAGGCCTCGCCCAGTCCTTCTACTTAGTTCACCCCTGCAGCCCAACAGAGGTCCAGGGACGTCCTCTGGTGACATCCCCTCTTTCTGGAGACCACACGGAGCCCCTTTCTCTGCTCTAGAATGACTGGAGGCCACCAGATGCCTCAGGCGGGATGGTTGGGGGCACCTACTCCCGCAGACGCCACCCTGGTGCCTCCTCCACTGCCTGATGGCCACAAAGAGGACAAGGAGCAGGACAGAGAAGGTGCCGAAAGACACGGGGGTTCGAGAGGGGGACGGCCACCACAGGGGTGGCAAGCCAGAAGGGAGGTTTTGCCACACAGCAACTCACGAGAGGCCCTGCTCTGTCGCAGCAAGCCAACCCCCGTGTGAGAGGCTCACTTACTCTGGTTTCCCTTTGACTTGGCAGAGGAGTTCGAGCAGGTCTCCTTCCCTTGTGAGCGGCTGCGGAGGAGAATTCTGCAAAACTTGTACTTCAGGCTTATCTGCACATCAAAGACACAACACAGACAATGAAAAAGAGAGGAAAAAAAATAAGAATGAATGAACGAATGAATGAATGAATCACCCCATTACAAAAAGACACCAGGCAAATGGCTCATTTGGTTAATTCTTTAAAAAGACAGGTCCTGCAGAAGAAAACGGTCAAGGGCTTCCCGTCCGGTTGGACCTTTTGATCTGTAAATTATCCTGGCGTTTCCCCCAAATTAAGTTGACTAATAAGCTCCAAACCTAACATGTTGATAAGAAACCTGCACGCCAAGGCAGCGGCTCCCCCTGGTTCTTGCAAAAAGAAATTTTGTTAAATTGAAGTTTATCTCTGAACTCATTTGAGCTAAAGGAAACTCATTTGCCTTCACGCTGTGGTGAAACGGCAGATTTGCGGTGTTCAGAATTGATACCTTTTATCATGCATCATATTTTATGGGCTGGCATTCCTTTGTGAGGTGGCAAATTAATAGGCCGGGCTCTAGTGGGGGCATTTGATGAGAAGGAGCAGCCCAAGCCACACACTGGTTTCTGCAAGAGCCAAGGAAATTCTCCAATGCCCCCAAAGCCGCCAGGGGAGGAAAGCATTTCACACCCAGGGAGAGAATCTGGGAATCCTTTGGAAAGACCCTGCAGGAGAAGAGCAGTTACAGAGAAGGTTGTCCTAAACCACAACCATGGCACAGACACAATACCCAACGTCACCTTTAGAGCAAGACCATCTCTTCCTTGCCATGGACATTTTGGGCCAAACCAGTAGGAGGAGTCAAGCAGGGAATAAGTCTGGAATCCTTGTGTAGGCACAAAAGGGTAACGGACTCCCCTTGAATGTCATTGAGCCTTATCTAGTGTGGCCGGGTGCAAACCCCCAGACTGAGAGGATTCCTGTGTTACAGGCATGAACAATAACGTGGCTAAGTGAACTCTTCACATGTGGATCGGGTTGTTCGCACCTGACAGCGCCTGCTGTAATTTTAGGAATGGCCAATAATAAAGAAACATGTTAGATTCTGGTTATTCCCCCCCCGAATCCTGGGATACAAGCCAGGTTAGGAATAGACATGTACAGATTAAAAGACAAACACAAGACGTTTAAGACAATTAAATGCAAAAAACTTTTAGCAACCACGTTTTCTGTCCCGGCGAGAGTGTCAGTGAAGTTGGACCCCTTTGCAAAACCTAAAGGCAGAGAGTTGGAGCTGATCCTGGCCCTTTACTTGATCAGATAAGGAGCCTTCAACTCAATCCTCGTAATGAGAGGACGATACAAAGGAACACTGTAAGTAACAGTCAACACCATGACTGAGTTATAACCAAGGGTAAGGTTTCCAATTATCCTATAAGAAAATAGCTTAATAAGGTGTCTGAGGCATCACAGCTTGCAAATTCTATAGTACGACACACACAAGATTTAAAAAAAGCTAGAGGAGAGGAGAACATGCTACACCTTAAAAGAGTCACACAATTAATACTGCATCAACATCTTGTGCCACAAAATTCATTTTTTCTGTAACAGACTCACACAGCCTGCCCCTCCTGCCCCCCCCAGTCAGTGGTTATAATTTGAAAATGCTATTATGGAATTGACGGTATCGTTTAAGACAGATAAGTAAAAACACAACTGTAATGCAAAGCAGGCACGCAATGCACATGCACCAATACGACACAACCCACAGCTTTTCCAGGAGCAAGGAGGCGGCTGCCCTTTTGACACTATTGGAAGGCAAGTGTTGGACTCCACTGATGCAACTACACAAAGTTGTGCAACAATCTCCAGGTCAGAATAAGAGATGAGGAAAGTATCTGGACCTCTCATCATAAGATAACCCAAGTTTGAAATTCTGAAATTCCCGTCAGCCCCACTTCCCTCCTCATCTTTTCACCTGGGACCCAGAGTTTCCCATTGGCCCCATTGCAAGTCACACACACACACACACACACACACACACAGAAAAAGACTTGGAAAGAAGGAGAACCCAGGAGTAGCTCTGAAATACTCAAGGATCACCTCGTTCTGTTCAAGAAGAATAGGCTTTGATACACTTGGATTGAGAAAGAAAGTCAATTTTTAAGAAAATCCTAAAACTGAAGGAGGAAGAAAGCAAATTGGAGTAAGTGACTCTTTAGACATTTGTGGGAAAAAGGAAGGGAATCAATTAAATACAGATCAGCTAGGACAGAGTTTCACGGATAAGAAAAGAAAAGTGGGAGATCCACGCTGGCTTAATGAGCAATCAGTTCTCCCCCCAAAACAAGAAAGACTGACAAGGAAACCAGAGAGAAATCAGAAATAAAAGGCACCAGGAGGAGAGGAACAGGATCTTAAACTGGACATGAAAAGCAGAAAGGCAACTAGCAAAGGAGAAAAAAACAAAACAAAACAGAGAGGCATGATTATTGTTGCACACTGAGTATCTAGAAACAAGGGATTGAAAGTGGGAAAAGGAAAACTGGATAAAGCTATTTTAACAGACAAGAATGAAATAAGGGAAGAGAGGCTACTATAGACAGAATTAATGGGAATAGCATAGTTTGGCATAGCTTATTAATGGAAAAAATGGGTCAAGATGCAATTAATAATAAAAAATGAAGAGCAGAAATATAATTTAAATAGTAGCTGTACTGCATTGTTGACTGACATTGGGCTATCATTAACCACTCAGCGTCTGTGGATAACAGCAAGTATAAATTTAGCAAACCTAATAAATCAATAGTTTTGATTTTGAGATTAAAACCACACACATTCTACATAATAGGAAGAGCAGGAAGGGAAGCGGGGTGGGGGGTGGGGGGAGGATGACAAGACATCCTGTCCCTGAAAGGTTGGTTTGTTTTTACAAAAGTGTAGGATCAATAGCAACAAAATCAAGGTTTTTTTAAAAAGAACATTGACCAGAGATAGTAAAGATGAAGCCAGTCGCCTCCTCCTCCTCCTCCTCCTCCTGCTGCTGCTGCTGCAATAACAGAATTTTTAGCAAGAAACAAAATCAGAAACTGAAGAATCTCCCAGCATGAAAGGCAGACCACGGAGGAACTCAGAGCTGTAAAAAAAAAAGGGCTCATGAAAAGCACAATCAACAACAGAACTGAAAGTGGAGGATACAGCAAGCAAAACTGAGCACCAGTGCCATCTTCCCATAAGAGAAAATCACTCTGAGCAACGCAGGTCACAGAACAAAAGAATTCAAGATTTCAAGCATCCTCTGGTCCAGTGATGGGATTCCAATTGTTTTACTACCGGTTCTGTGGATGTGGCTCGGTGGGCGTGGCAGGGGAAGGATGCTGTAAAATCTCCAGCCAGAGGTGGGATTTGCCGGTTCTCCAAACTACTCAAAATTTCCGCTACCGGTTCTCCAGAACTGGTCAGAACCTGCTGAATATGCCACCTCTGCTGTGGTCCAACCTCTGAAACATGGAAGGAAACAAAGTCAACCCTCCGTGGCATCCAACCTCTTCTTTGAAACGCCTCCAGAGATGGAGAACTCAAAACCTCCGTAGAGAGACATTCAATTATTGCACAGACCTTTCTGACAAGAATATGTTCGTTAGAGTTAAATGCAACCCAGGTAGCTGTCATTTGCATTCATTGTCTCTGGTCTTACTTTTGCAACAGTGAAAAATAACATCTCACTCTCCTCCCTTTGGCATCCTCATGCCACCCCAGGACACCCCTGTAGACCTCTCTTCTCCAGGCTGAACCTCTCCGGGGCCCTCAGCCTTCCTCGCAGGCCACGTCCGCCAGTCCTTGACTCCCTGGTTGCATTCAGCCAGCCAGGCACGGAGCCACATTAATGCTGTGCCATCCAAACCAGACTGTAGCAGCCTGTCAATGAGAATGTCATGTGGAAACTTTGCTGATATTGAGGTAGATTATCCCACTGCCTTCCCCCTTTTTCCAATAAAGTAGCTCCCTTGTCAAAGGAGGAGACAAGATTTGTCTCACATGACCTGTTTTTCACAAAGCCTTGCTGACTCTCAGCAATAATGGCATTAACTTCAAGATGCTTACAAATGGCCTGCTTTATTGTTTGCGCTAACATCTTTCTAGCTATTGATGTTAAGTTCACTGGTTGATAATTACAGGGTTTTCTATCTTTCTTGAAGAGGGGGTTGCGTTGGCTCTTTCCCAGCTGTCTGGAGCATCCCAATTCTCCAGGTTTCCTCAAAGTTTAACAGACAGAGGTCCTAAGAGCGCCTCGGTATTCCAGGGTATATTTCAACAGGGCTTGGAGGAATACTGTTTCCTAGTATGATTTGATTACTTGTTATACCCTATGACTATTATTAAGGGTTGTACCTTTATCCTTGGTCTTTGACTCTTGACAAATGTATCTTTTCTTTTTATGTACACCGAAAGCATTTGCACCAAGACAAATTCCTTGTGTGTCCAATCACACTTGGCCAATAAAAAGAATTATAATTCTAATTCTAAACATTGATCTACTCAAAAAGACCAAGGCCCATCGTGATCCCATGCCTTTGGATCTCTAGTAGTTTTGGATCAAATGCACAACGCTGTATCTTCCACCGGGATTGGGGTGCTCCAAGCTCATGTGGGCTCCCTTGTAGTTGGGACATGGAACAAGCCCAATAACTAGAAAGTCTCTCCCCATCTAGCAAATCAGCTTCCCACAACGTAGGAACTTCTGTCCCCACCCAGAGATGGTCACTTGACCTCACTTGGGCTTCCCAACTACTCTTCAATGAATTAACCTATTTCTCTTGTCAGGGTCTGAGAACTAGACAGTTGTTTTTCAGAGGGATGGAAATGACACACTTAAGCAGCTTCGTCAGGAAACAGAACAACCCCAAACAAGATTCCCCCACAACTGGAAACATCTGGGAGAACATCCGTGGCCAAGTACCCTTGTATGAGCAGATGGCATGTTTTACAACTCATACCCTTGCTTGCAAGTGTCACCCCACGCAGAAGGTCTGTACATGTCCTCTGAAATCAGGGAGAAGACTGCAATGTTTATTTCCAGGGACCTCTGGAAATTCAGCCAACCTACCTTTCTGGGCTCCAAAGGCAGCTTGTTTGCATCTAGACACTTTGTCCAATGTTTTCTTCTCTGCAACACTCAGAAGTCATGATACACAATCACTTAGCAATGATAAATCAGGTTGAAGAAAACATTTGGCTGTGACACCGAAGCTTGACTAACCCTTCCCGCCTATCTTGACAGCAGAAGCCACTGAACTCCTAGGCCACAACCCTTGCATCTGGCATGGCACTTCCAGCCCTTGTGGGTGGCAGTCCCAGAGCTACAACTCATGGAAGAGATGAGGCAGGAAATGGTGGGCCAGAGAAGCGATCCAAGCAGGGCAGGAGAACAAGCAGAGCAGCTGGAGCTCAACCAGACCAAATGGGTCAATGATGATGGAGGGGATGATGATGATGATTAGAGCCACTTCAGGCACATAAATGCTTTGGGGCAGACTTGAGCCCATCATTCCCAGAAGGATACTGAGGAGCAGTGAAGGTCAAGGAAGACAGAGAAAGCAAAGCAAATAGTTTGGCATTATTCACAGAGTTCAGATCAAACTAAAAATTGAATCCTCTTCACTTCCAGGCACAAATCTGTACCGATTCCCTTATTCCCTCGCAAAGTAATAGATATTTCAGTCTGGAGATTAGGCCTGGATTTGCTAAATAACCTTCAAAATGCATTCGCTTCCTTGTTCTCGTGGAAAAGAAAAACCCTGCCGACTTCTTGTTAAATTAGCTGGTTAAAGACTGCAAACCCTTCGGCATTTGCCACCAATTGCAAGTTGCACACACAATTTGCCTCCGCCCGAGGAAGAGAAAGCCCTCAGATCAGAGGATGAGGCATCCGCAAGGAACAAGGCACGGTCTATTTTGGTGTCAAGGATGGTAGGGCCCCCCAAACACATGCATTTTATTCCAATTAATGTGGATTTAAGATCCCAGGCCTTTGGGCTCAGAATCAGGTATCTCTCTTCCCACCTCAGCCCCCACTCAATTGCCCCCTTGCCAGGCGTGGGAGCTGCTCCAGCCTTCGCTCTTCGCTCTCCACCAAATTCCTCTGAGAAAGGCTTATAATGAGCTCGCAAACGAGCACCCAACTGGGAAATGTCACAAACAAGAGAGGCTAATGCTCCAGAAAAATCAAATAAAGGTAGTCAGTTGATTGGGGGAGGGGGAGCTTTCATATTTACAATAACGCTACTACTAATATAGGCCCCCCTTTAAATCAGATATTCTGAAAGGATCAACACCTCCCCGAACAAAACAGCTCATTTATTTATGTTCAGAAATCTCCAGATGATAAATTATATTGAAGTTAATCACTTCACTGCATACTGGTGCAATTAATATCTGCACTCACCAGAAGCATTCCGATTAACAGAAACACGAGGCGCCTACATTGGTTGGCGTCTTCCTTTCTTTGTTAGACATAATTGGGCACCGGGTATTCTCTTGGTATAAACAAACAGCAGAGGTTACAGCGGTTTCCCTGGGTGTATGTTTTCCTAAGCATACAAGCAGGCATTACAAATATCTGGGTTCTATTAATTATGGCTCTCTTCTGCGTTTCTTCTCCTGTGGCTTTGAGGCTCTGCTGCCTCCCCCTCAACATGGCTTCACCCAAGGAGGGGAAACACAGGGGAGACCCTGGCACATCAAACACAGGCAGGAAGGCAGTCCCTCCCTCCCCTTCGCTTCTTTAGCTCAAGACCTCAAGGAGGTCTTCATTGGCTTCAAGGCTCCATTTCTGTTTTTAGAAGTGAATTTGCACACCATCATCTCCTCAACTGTGAACATACGCAAGTCAACCAATGCACCTCAAAATGGCCTATGGTCAAGCCCTACACCAGCAGCTAAAAAACCCCACAGCAAGACTCTCAAATAATCCTTATCCAGACTTATTGAAAGGGGAGAAAGCATTGGTTTGCAACATCTTAGCAACCGGAGTGTTGTACTTCAAAAAAACCAGATTTATCTCTACATTTTTATCGCGGACATTTCTTGATTGTCTTCCCAACCTCTCTTTGGGGATCTAGCTTTCAGGTAGCTACCAGGCAAAGCTACCTGGTACAGAACGTGCAGCTCCTCTGCACTTACAATACTTTGCAACTTGCCCACCTTTTCCCCAACTTCTGAAAAGCCCTTTATCTCTACCTTGGATGAACTTCACAAAATGATGGCTTGGCTGGTGAGAAATGTAAGTCAGCCGTGGCACCGTAATTTTGCCCCTGGAAGTGTTAATGAAATACTCTGATGGGTGTTAAAGGAAGAATAGAGATTGTGGCCCTCAACGTCTAAATCAAGCAAGATATCCAATGCTTGAACCTAGTTGGTCCTCTGGAGACTTCTGAAGGACAAGGGAAGGCCAAAACTGTTCCCACCCTTCTGCTTGTAGAGGAGGAAACCCTCCTGAAGTGCTTCTGGGCTTAAGACAGCAGATCCCCAAATGCCACAGAATCCACACATTGATACTTGGCCTCCTCAGGAAAACATCTTGGTTTAGGAACACCTGAAGCAGGTCAATTTCAGACTCTCATGGACGGCAACAACATGAAGAGGAGAGTTTGGGACTCATATTTAGTTGTAGCTCTCCCACTCTAATCCTTTTCTTAGACAGACCAAATTTCTCATCCAGAGGTCCTGCATGATGAATTCTTGAATTTGTAAAGCAGTAAGGTTACTTCCAATGAAGCCAGTCATGGCTTGGACCAAACTCACAGAAATGCTAACATATGAAAAGGGCTCTGCCAGATGCTAAGTGTAGTTTCCTGCCTGAAAGATCTCTGCACTTAATTTAAAAGCTCCTTTCTCTCTCCTCTTGTGTATATGAGTTACAAATACCTTTAACAACTTGCACCAAACTTCAAAATGTTAACTATGAGGAAGAGGAACCATACACTGTTCAACTATTTACATAGTGTACACTACTATTACTGTTAATCTTCTCATTACTCCTTATCACTCATCCCCTCCCACTTGTGACTGTAACTTTGTTGCTTGTATCCTCTGTTTCCTAGTATGATTTGATGTTGATTGTACCCTATGACTATCATTAAGTGTTGTACATTATGATTCTTGATTCTTAACGAATGTTCCTTCTTTATGTATACTGAGAGTATTTACACCAAGACAAATTCCTTGTGTGTCCAATCACATTTGGGCAATAAAGTATTCTATTCTATTCTATTGTCCAAAATGCCTCTCACTTTGCCTCCTGTTTTGATTATTGTCCTCATCACCCCAATATTCCAGCAACTCTTAGCCAGAAGAGGTAGGAGAAGGCATGAGTGCACCATCCCTATTCATTCAAACATCTTTATAGCTGCAGGGCAGAAGAGAGACAACATAGGCTCCACGGAGGAATATTCTTTGGCCCAACAGAGGCTTCCTACATGCATAGACATGAGCCGATCACACTTCTTCTAGACACGAGGAGAGATTCCAGTTGTTATGTGCCAGAAGCCATCTTACTAGGATGTGTGGCAATGGTGTTTGTGCAAATCACAGTTCACCACATTGTAGCTAATTGCCCAGGAAGCTTCCAGTATTCTTCATTCATGCGTGAAAAGTTGCCTTTTGCTCATTCTCATATCAAACTCTTCTTCTATAGCTTTATGTGGATTTCCAGCGAATGTTCTCCTTTTAAGAACTTGTCCAGAATCCTTTACTCAAGGTGAAGGGCTCCCAAACAGAAGCCACATCTTCCTTGCGACCATTCTCGAAGACTTCTTTCTCATTTTCACTCTTCCTTCCATTCCTGAGCTAATGCTAACATGCAGCTGCCTATTCGAGCCTTTGAGCAAACACGAATTAGCTCACAGCCTTGAAAAAGCTCCACAGATAATTTGAATCTCACCTAATACCTTCCTTTTTATTACAAGCTGCTACCTTCTGACTTTGATCGCCTACTAAGAATGCCCAAGTGAAAAACAATAACGGGCTGTGACGGTGCATTCATTGGTTCAGGGAAAGAGGATGGCTGGATCAGCTCACACCTGGGCCAGGCGGGAGAACCGAGATCCAGGACCTTCCGACTTCTCTTCCACCAGGTCTCTCTCTCCAGCTGCCAAGTGGGGAGCAGAAGTTTGGATGTAGCCCTGCAGTCCAACGTTAAGACCCTCCTGGATTGGCAGTTTGGGCTCCCCATGCATGGCAACAACAAGCTGGTCACCTAACAGATATGAAGTGGTAACACTGAGCCCAGCTCTAGGCTCTGGTTGCAAATCCCAGACCCCAACAAGCCTCTGAGAATGGACAGTCATTGAGCCTGGTGCTTCCAAGGTGTTATTTTTCTAAGCAGCTGCCAGGGGGTGTAGTAATCTGGACTTCAAGTAACAAGACATGTGGGGTCTGCTGCTCTCTAAGCTGCTGTGGCATCAGGATGCCAAGAGAGAAGCAGGTAAGGTTTGGTTTAGGTAAGAGAGGCACAATTAGACAGAAGATACGACACCCTTTGGATACCAGAGTTTCTCCACTGACAGAACTAATCTGAGACCTCTTTGACCCCAGAAATGTTCTGATTAGACCCCTGTAAATAAACAAGTGCATGGCCACGACACTTTTGCTCATTACTCTCTGAGATGAAGTCCCTGGAGTTCTCCTGCATGGTTCTCCCTGGTGCTGGAAGGACGGAGGTCCTGACCATTTTCCAAGGAAGCTGCACTATGAGTAGTGACACCTGTATGTAAGTACCTGGGAAAGCTCCTCCGATCAGACCTAGCAAAGGTGCTAATACGTTATTAAAGCTAATGGGGCTCTACTAGAAATGCTAATGGACAGAACATTTGCATAAATGAATTACACATTAGCATAGTGACTAGGCTGCCACAACCTGTCAATTTAGGTAATATCTGATGGGGTTTTTTTGTTTTCCCATTATAGGGATGTTCCTTCCCCAACACTTTTGGGTGATATGAAAATTGTAAGCAAAATGCTCATAATGGAACAACATAATGAAGCAGAAGAAATAAATTAACACGGGGGAGGGTTCTTTGTGTAACGTTACGGTTGAGTTGCAAACACAAAAGGCAGGCATCGCCCTGCTGTAGCCCTGGCTCCGCGATGAGAGTGGCTGGCTGCTTAAGCCACGGATCCTCCCATGCTTCGTATGGCACTGCGTCTGAATGGCATTCGGACGGGATGGGCGCATGCCAACCCCCAGGATGCCGCTCACGGCTGCCACAGTCCTGGGCAATATTTCAAGGCAAGCAGCAGAAGGAGCCACGGGCAGGGCCCAGATCTTTTCTGCCACCCTCTGCTCCTCTAGCTGCCTGAAAGAGGAAGCCACAGCTTAGTGCCAAGCCTGGAATTTAACTTTGTGGGTTTACGGGAAGTTATCCTCTAATGACAATATTGATAAGATATGTGGTTGTGCAGCATTTCAGCACCAAACAACAGTGGCAGCCAAAAATTCGGGGAGGGAAACAGCCTCAATGGGGAAAGCAGTTGGTTGGAGAAGCGTGGACCCCCAAGGAGCCATGCCAATGCTGACAGGGTCTCTGGAAGGGCGGCTGCTGATATTTCAATGTAATTTGTTGGTGAACCTGAATTCGCTGCTGCTTGATCTCTGAAGTGGCCCAGAACGGCCAGCTCAAAGGCTGCTGGCCACTGTTAAGGTGGGAATTGAACTTCAGGAGCTCATTCAACACAGAACTTTGACGGAGCCCGAGGCCAAAACTGTTAACTTGAGATATAACGAGGAACTGAGAAGACACCATGGCCAGAAGACACAGGCATCACATTCCAACTCAACTGGAAGACCTCGACTGCAGGAAGACTCCTCTTCAACACATACTGCAAAGTTTGTTCAGGATTTTGGGGCTTTGGGGAAAACCATAACTACGATGAACCTCTGGACTTCCTTAAGCTGACATCCTCCAGATGTTGCTGGACTGAACCTCCCATAGATTCTAGCCAATGTGGACCTATGGCTGGGATTTATGGAAAGTGTAGTCCCAAATTATCTGGAAGGCACCAGCTCATGAAAGTCAGATGTCCGCACTAAAATGACAGGCAGATTTGTGTGGTTTGTCCAAGGGTGAACAGCAGAACATTTTCAAAAGAAACATGAAAGAAAGTGCAGGAAAAGCTTTAAGTTAACATTCAATGCTCCAAATATCCAATTTCAGAAAGCCAGACATAAACAGCATAGGCATAGAATGAAGAGCTTGTGATCTTGGTACTCACACATTACATCAAGGTAGTACTTGGTCTGCAAGTCTTTAACGGCAGGATGGTCTACCTGACAGACAACTGGGACCCCATCATCCTCCCGCTTGACCTTCAGCAAGAGCTGGCTGGTCACCGTGTACATGTCTGACCACTGCTCCACTTCTGTTTTGCCTGCAGGACAGGAGAGACCAGGGAGACAAGAGAGAAGGTCAGCCACGAAGGACCACGTGGCCACCTCACTGCCTGCTGTGCTCCTCTGCAACCTAATTGCATCTCACAACTATTTATTTATTTATTTATTTATTTATTTATTTATTTATATACCACCCTTCTCCCTAGGGACTCAGGGCGGTGTACAGCCGAATCAACCCAGAACAATACAAAAGTTAAAAAAAAATTAAATAATGGCTGTTTAGATTAACATAACCCTCCCCCAAAAATTTAAAACCCAAGTTAAGTTAAGTTAAAAACGAAGTAAGGAGACAATTAAAACTATCTCAGCCTAGGCCAGCCTGCTCAAAGAGCCAGGTCTTCAGCGCGCGCCTGAAGGCCCTCGGGTCCGTGCTGGTACGTAACTCAGGTGGCAGAGTATTCCAGAGGGCAGGGGCCCCCACAGAGAAGGCCCTACTCTTGGGGACCGCCAGATGACACATAGAGGCCGACGGCACCCGGAGAAGGCCTTCCCTGTGGGAACGCACCGGTCTGCTGGAGATCACCGGCAGAATGCGGTCCTGTAGATAACCTGGCCCAATGCCATGGATCGCTTTAAAGGTCAAAACTAGAACCTTAAAGCGAACCCGGAAAGCCACCGGCAACCAATGCAGCTCGCGCAGGAGAGGTGTCACATGGGAGCTACGTGACACCCCCATGATCACCCGCGCGGCCGCATTTTGCACCAGTTGGAGTCTCTGGGTGCTCCCCACAGGGAACCCCATGTAGAGAGCATTACAATAATCCAGGCGAGAGGTGACAAGGGCGTGAGTGACCGTGCGCAGGGCGTCCCGATCCAGGAAGGGCCGCAACCGGTAAATCCGGCGGACCTGGTAAAACGCCCCCCTGGAGACGGCCGCAATATGATGTTCCAGAGACAGCCGTACATCCAGGAGGACGCCCAGATTGCAAGCCCTCTCTGTGGGGGACAAAGTCTCCCCCCCAATAGACAGCGAAGGTGTCAGCTGGCTATATCGGGGCGCCGGAAACCACAGCCACTCGGTCTTGGATGGGTTGAGCTGGAGCCTGTTCCCGCCCATCCAATTCCGCACGGCCTCCAGGCACCGGGACATAGCCTCCACAGCATCGTTGGGGTGGTCCGGGGTGGAGATGTACAACTGGGTGTTATCTGCATACAGGTGATACCGCTCCCCAAGACCACGGATGATCTCACCCAACGGCTTCATATAGATGTTGAACAGGAGAGGGGAGAGGACCGACCCCTGAGGCACCCCACAAACCAGGGGCCTAGAGGTGGACCTCCCCCCCCCCGCCAACACAAATTGCAAACGGTCGGAGATGAAGGAGGAGAACCATCGAAGGACAGTTCCCCCAATCCCCAACCCCTCCAACCGCCGCAATAGGATACTATGGTCGATAGTATCAAAAACCGCCGAGAGATCTAATAGGACCAGGACAGAGGAAAACCCTCTGTCACGGGCCCTCCAGAGATCATCAACCAACGCGACCAATGCTGTTTCAGTGCCATGCCCAGGCCTGAAGCCCGATTGGAACGGATCGAGGTGAGTAGCTTCCTCCAGATACTGAGGGAGCTGACGTGCCACCACACTCTCAACAACCTTCGCTATAAAAGGAAGGTTGGAGACTGCACGATAGTTGTTTAAAACAGCTGGGTCCAGGGAAGGCTTCTTGAGGAGGGGCCGCACCACCGCCATCTTCAAGGCGGTAGGAAACGACCCCTCTCTCAAAGAAGCGTTGATAATCCCCTGGAGCCAGCCTCGTGTCGTCTCCCTGGCGGCCGAAACCAACCAGGAAGGACACGGGTCCAATAAACAAGTGGTGGCATTCAGACCCTCCAGCAATCTGTCCACACCCTCAGCGGTCACAGGGTCAAGATAACACTCACAAGACCTTCCCCGGACACCTCCCCCGGGATCACCCAATTGGAGTCCAGCCCATCCCGAATCTGAGCGATTTTGTCGTGCAGAAATTGGGAAAACTCCTCTGCCCTACCCTGCAAGAGGTCATCCCGCGCTCTCGGTTCAAGCAGAGAGCGGGTCACTCTAAACAGGGCGGCAGGCCGATTTTCTGCCGACGCAATAAGGGCGGAGAAATGCGAACACTTCGCCGCCTCTATCGCCACAAGGTAAGTCTTAATATAAGATCTTACCTGTGTTCGGTCAGACTCAGAGCGGCTCGCCCTCCAAATGCTCTCTAGACGTCTTTTCCAGCACTTCATCTCCCGTAGCTCCCCCGTATACCACGGAGCCAAATGGGATCTGTGCCGGGTCAGAGGTCGCAGAGGCGCAACTCGATCCAGAGCCCCGGCGGCCAACCTATCCCAGGTGGCCACCAGGTCTCCAGGCGAGTTGTGAGCCAGAGACTCAGGAAATGGCCCAAGCTCCCTCTGGAACCGCTCCGGGTCCATCAGGCGCCTGGGGCGGAACAATCTACGTGGCTCCGCTTCCCTGCGGTGGGGGGTGGCAGAACAGAAGTCCAATCTAAGAAGGGAATGATCTGTCCATGACAAGGGTGTAATAACTAAATCCCCGAAATTACAGTCACTCAACCACTGACCCGAGATAAAAACCAGGTCCAGCATGTGTCCTCCTATGTGAGTGGGAGCAGAAACTAATTGGGTCAGGTCCATGGCCGTCATGGAAGCCATGAACTCCCGGGCAGTCCCCGAGGTTTCACCGAGCAATGGCAGGTTGAAATCCCCCATGACCAGAAGCCTAGGGGTCTCAACCGCCAGCCCGGCTATCACCTCAAGGAGTCCGGGCAGGGCCGATGAGACGTGGCAGGGAGCCAGGTACGCCATCAAAAGGCCCATCTGAACCCCTTGTCCCCACTTCACAAAAAGAGATTCACAGCCAGCCGTCTGAGGGACAGTGGCCTCCCTAGGACAAAGGACCTCTTTAATACGCACCGCCACTCCACCACCCCTTCCCTGAGACCTAGGCTGATGAAATGCAAGGAAACCTGGTGGGCACATCTCAACCAGAGGGACGCCGCCCTCTGGGCCCAACCAGGTTTCGGTAATACCTACCAGGTCCGCGGCCTCCTCCTGCACTAGATCACAAATCAGGGGAGCCTTGTTAACCACGGACCTGGCATTGCACAACAACAGCCGGGTATTCAGGGCCTGAGGCTCCGGACAGCCAGGACTGCAGGTTGGGTAAGGAGGGTCGGAGCACGCTACCGCTTGCAAATATCGGCAGCGCGATCCCTTAACCGGATATGACTACCCTGGAGTTGCCCACAGGCTTGCAATGGGGGGGAAGAACCCCCCTGGGGCATGTGTTCCTTCTGTTTCTGGAGCCCTCAAGCCACATAACATTTCCACATCTTGTGCTGACACCCATTCTGGCCCATCCCAAGGATGTAGATGGCCCAAACAGTTGCCTAGGGGTAGACCCGACTCCCATGGAAGCTTTTTGCCCACCTGCCTGGGCGGAGACTTAAATGAAGGGGAGGGAAATGACTGGATTCCGAGGTCATGAAGCTCCCCTACCAGCAAAATGAAGCCTTGCTCTTCCTGGCTCCCGGATTCCAAGGGAAGGGGGACCCCACCTTCGCCTTGTGTTATTAAACATAAGATCTACAACCCTCAACTGCCAGGATTAGGATTCCAGGATGTCTTCCAAACACTCAAGTCAATGGAGCCAAAAATCCTCTACCCTCTTCCTCTGATGCCACTGCCAAAAGCCATCATCAATAATTAAGAGGGAAAGTGACTCCATGGATTTACATAATTAAAAGTAGTAATTAAAATATTTAAGCACGGGTACTATTGAAGACCAGAAAAATGTGGTGGCAGCGGGTGGAAACAGAGACATCCCACAGGGCTCCCTGCCAAAAGGAAGGGGAAGGAGAAGGGCAGAACACCGGGAGGGCTGCGATGAAGGGAGGGATGTGGAAAGTGCCACCGGCTGCCTTAGAGCTTCCTGGTCTGGAAGGGGCCGTCGCACTGTCTCAGCAGGCAAAATCAACAGAAAAGTCTAGTTAGGAAATCTGCACCCCTTGCATTACAATCATGGGCTGCTACGCTCGCTTGGTAAAGATTTAGGGGGAGACCAGTGAAGGCCATGTCCAGTAGATGTTTTCCTGGAAGTCAGAGCGTGTTTTGCTTGATGGGCACGGGAGCATCGGCTTGGTCCTGGGTGCCACTCTCGTAGTGAAGACCTTGCTTCAGGGGTGAAGTGGCTCTTCTCAACTACAATGCTGGCAGGAAGGGTGAGGTGCCCCACTGAGACAGCCAGGCCTTTGAAGCAAGGCATGGTAATCTTGGCCCAGCTATACAGCTGAAACATTTGGGAAGTCTTCTCTTGACTAAGAAGAACGGGATGGAAGACAATGCCAACAGGTACAATGTGTGGGAATCGAATTCTGAAGGACCAGGTGATGGCAAGGATTGTACTTCGCTTCCCAGTGCTGGCGGACCATCTATAAGAAACGGCAAATGTGGCCAGGGCTTCAGAAGGAGATGGGTCAGAGAGCAAGGAATGGGGTGTCCTCTGCCAAGGGTCAAGGGGTCTATAATACAGACACATCAGCACCCCATCTTTTTTCCTAGGAGGAACTTTTTGCTGGTTCTGGATTGGGTTGTATTAGTGGTTCAAGAACATATTGGGAGAGCTGCCTAATTTCAGGTTCTGAGGTTGTCCTCAGATACTTTGATTGTTGGCTCTCAGGTAGGAAGCTCATAATATGAGTCAATCCTGTATTCCCTGGAGAATAGAACCAAGGTGACCAGCAGAAGCCACACCAGGCCCGGTCTCCACCTGAGATCAGATCACTTTTCATCCTCATCCTCCCATGGCACCTCTAAATCTACATTATTAAGCTGATGAGGGGAGGAGAGGGTGGATCTACCAAAGAGCTCCTTGCTGCCTTTAAACCATTTGATCATCGTAGCTGGCCGGCTGGCCATGGACGTGCAATTGAGCTCGATCTCCTCTCCTTCCACCGCAGTGTCCTTCTGGGATTCAATCCTCAGGTTACGTGGCGGGACTGGAAAGAAACAGGTCAAAAACACAAAAGGGGACAATCTCAGTGACGTGGAATCCAACAAGGCACCATCAAGAAACCTTACCAGGTTTTTAACACCAAAGCAGTTCTTACCTGCATCTTCAGAGCTCCGCCCTGTTCTCTGACTTTATCTGGAGCACCAATGCTCCCTTCTTACTACCCCCAAGTAATGAACGACATTATATATTCCAGTGGGATGAAGAAGGCTGGCTAAGAAGAAAAACATGGTCTCTCTCCTAAAACCCCCCAAACCCGAATGAACCCAGAAGTTAAGTTTAATTTTGTGTCTGCCTCTATGGAAGCCTCTATGATGTCATGTCTTCATAATTAAAAGGAGTAGACAAAAAACAAACCAAAAGACTGACCTGGATAACTTTCCTCTATTGGATTCAGAAAAGCGACTTGTTAAAGCTTTGAAGAATTTTGTGAGAAGGGACAAAGAAGAAATGAAAAGAAATCAAACTCTAGGACGTTTATTTGAAGAGGCTAAAGATCAAGATTGTTAAAAGTAAAACGAAGCACTTTAAAGTTGGAGTTTTTGATCAAAGTTAAAATAGGTATGTTGTTATCTTTGGTAGCCTTAATGGACTTTGCTGATCAGGACGGCAGATGAGGCTTTAAGGACTTATTTACAGATAAGAGGTGAGATTTGGGGAGCAAGAGATCATTTGTTGTATGTTTTTTTAGAGAAGGTGGTAAATTTTTATACTTGTGATGAAGAGAAAAGTCATTTCTTTATATATTTCTTTTGTTTTTCTTTGCTGTATTCTCATTTCTCTTCTGTTTTTTTCCTCCTTTTTGGCACTTCCTACTTTTTGTTCCTTTAATTTTTTTATACTAGTTTTATCTCTTTAATAATAAATCTTAATAGAGTGGCTATTAAATAAAACACCAGAACTTCAGAAATGACCCCCCCCACCTTGCAAATTGCAAAGAGAGAGCATATATATGCCCAGAGGAGCCGTTATGACATCGGAAAACAGTTTTTTTAGAGGGAGGGAGTTTCTGCATTCTGTGCAGGCTTGTCATATTAGTGATTCTCAAAGTTGAAGGGATGAAACAAATCCAGCCGCGTCTTGAACTGAGGATAATCTGAGCCATAACTAGAGAACCGTGAACCAACTAAAACATCTGCAAGAGGCCTCCCAATCCCTTAGAGAGAGAGAGAGAGAGAGAGAAAGGGCGGGACGGAAGAGCTGTGCGGCTTCTACTTTTTAATCAGCAATCCTGGCATTAGGAGATGATTGCTGGCATTTAACAAAGCTCTGAAACAAAGATTTAAATTCATGTTGTTGCGAATAAGTGGCCTTTTTGGTTCTGATTTGTTCTGAGGATGCGTTGAGTGATTCAGCTAGGAAAAAACAGGGCGGGGTTGTAGTTTCTCAGCTGAGGAGCAAGGATATTCCGAAAATCATCTGGGGGTTCAAAAAAGCGAAAGAAGAAGAAAAAAAGTTGGTGCCTGACACCTTCCAGGTTGGGCAAGGATGCATCTCTCATAGCAGCCAGAAGGAAATGGCCGTTTCTCCCCAGCTCTCCCAAGAAATGCCAGTGCTATTCATGGTGTGTGTGTGTGTGTGTGTCTTCAGCATGGAGGTAGGTATCCCCGGAGATGCCCTGCACCAAGGCAGAAGGCAATCTTGTTGGGCCCAGGAAGGGAAAGGAGCGCTGGAGGAAAAGCGCAGCCCTTCCCAGGTCTCCAGTCTGAGCAAGGTAGGAAAAGGAAGGTGGCCATGAAGCCACACCTGGAAGCGAATCTCAAAGCTGAAGGCAGCCCAACTTGAAATTCACACTGCAGGCTAATTTTAAACTCTCATAAAATGCTATCAAATGAAGAACGGAACCTCGTGGAATGCAGAAGGAGCGGAGAACCCCAGTAACTAATCAATGAGAGCAATCTCACTTGGAGATGTCTTGCTGCAATTCAAGCTCTCTCATTACCAGGAGCCTCAGAAGTGGCCCTAATCAGAAACCGGGGCTCTTGCGGAATTCGTGAACCAGTATTGACGGATCTTTTGGGAATGATGCGTAACCAGAGGACAGCCTGGGAGGAGCCCCTCCCCAGCTGGCTTGGTGGCAAAAGTAGGGCTAGGCTTACGTAGCCCACCAGAAAAGAAGGGGGGATGGGCAAAGGCCTGAAGGCAGATGGGCTCCTTCAGAGAAGACTTGGCAGAATTGACTACTCTGCTCAAAGAAAAGAACGTAGATGCTTTTGTTTCCACATGGAAAACGCTTCTGAACTTCGTGCTTGATGTGGAAAAGAATGAAACTTTGATTTTGGGTTTCACAGACTGACTGGCAGATTTTTGTAGAAATGACTGGTCCATAATATTGTGGTAAAACAGAAAGTTGTGTTTGGTTGTTAATGCCTTATTCTACTGCAGCAGATAAGAGCCAGAAGTCAATGTTTCTGTTTCTTTCCCTACCCTTCCTCACTCTTCTTCCTCTTTCCGTTCCCCTAACCTCTTATTTGCTTTCATATTTCATAATACTTTATAACCTAATAAAAATGGTAGAGGCAAGAGAAGGCTTGGTGTGCGTCATTCAATGTAGCAGGCTTTCAGGGTGGAGGAGAAAGCATTTCGTCTTCATGTTCTCTAGATCCTGGCCCTAAATGACACTTCAGTTGCTTCTTCCAGTTTCAACTTTCGTCACATCCATCCTAACCCACAGATAATGGAGACACGGATGCCAGAGTCTGGTGTAAACCGTGAGGATTTATTCCAAAGCTGTGGAATGGGTGCAAAGGAAGCCCTGAACCTGCCCAGCTTTCTCCAACCTGCCTCCAGATGCCTCCAGAGGAGCTGGAGGTGGAGGTGGGATGCTTACCCAGCACCGTAATGGTCATGTAGTACTCTTGAGGGGGGTCCGTGTAGAGCTGGCAGAAGTATCTTCCCTCATCCGAAATGGAGACGTTGGTCAGTGACACTCTGAGCTCGCTGCTCGAGAAATTCACTAACTGAAACCTGCTGTCCTTCAAGGCTGCAGAAGGAAGAGACAATGGGAATCAGGCCGAGGGTGCACAAAAGAACCACAGAGCTCAAAGGGTTTTGACTGCCGAAAGCAACTGGTCCCCTTCCCCAACTCCTCTCATTTTCTATTGTTGCAATTTGGATTGAACCAGCAGGCTTTCCTGCCAGTCAAGACAAATAAACAAATGCCCCTTAACAAGTACTTGTAATTACTTCCTCCAACTTATCCCCCCCTCACTCTGCTTGTTTAGCACACAAATAGGTTAGTAAAATGGCTGCCCATAATGGGGTGGGGGGTGGGGGTCCTTTGCTGGCTGGGCCACCTAGAGGCTGCAAGCAAGGGCACAAAAGCACTTTGACTTACTCACATGTTCCATAGTGCTTTGCGGCACCCTCCGAACAGTTTACATCAGGGGTCCCTAAACTTGGCAACTTTAAGACTTGTGGACTTCAACTCCCAGAATTTAAAGTTGCCAGGTTTGGAGACCTCTGGTTTACACAGTCAGCATATTGCCCCCAACAATCTGGGTCCTCATTTTACCAACCTCAAAAGGATGGGAGGCTGATTCAACCTTCAGAATCAGAATAGAGCTGGAAGGGACCTTGGAGGTCTTCTAGTCCAACCCCTTGCTCTAGCAAGAAACCCTCTACCATTTCAGACAGGTGGCTGTCCAGTTTCTTCTTAAAAACCTCCAGTGATGGAGCATCCAAAACTTCTGGAGGCCAGTAGTTCCACTGGTTAATTGTCCTCGCTGTTAGGAAGTTTCTCCTTAGTTCCAGCTTGCTTCTCTCCTTGATGAGTTTCCATCCACTGTTTATCGTCCTGCCTTCTGTTGCCCTTAGTCCTTTTTTTTTGTAGACTAGCCATGGAGCTTACCTTGAGCCGGTCAGGACTGAACTCCAGGCTGTGGGCAGAGTCAGCCTGCCCTACTGCCTTCTAACCACTGTGCCACCAAGAACATGTGGCATCTAAGCAATCAACATCAGCAAAAGAACACGGGTGCCGATCGCCCCAGAAGGCTGATCCTGGCAGCCAAAGGGGTGAGAGAAACACCTTGGGGCTCCCAAATCTCCGCCCCCCAATACTGAGATCAAAAGGCTGGCCGCTGGCCTCGAACTCACGTCTGAAGTCTCTGAAATAAATAGTTTGCCTGTTGGGATTCAAGAGCTGAATCACGGAGTCGTCACTGTTTTTGACTCTGCAGCTGATGGTGGCCACTTCTCCCTCGACTACTGTCACGTCCTCTGTTACCAAGTTCTGTCCGTCCCCTGAAGAGGTGGAAGAGAAAGAAAAGCAGGTGTCAACTTTGGTAGGTTTGGCTTTCTTGCCCAGCCCCTCACAGAGAGCAGGGCCGGCTTAGGGTCTTGGCTGAGCCAGCTGTTCCAGCCGTGGGCGTCCCAAGACTGAGGCTCAGCACAAGGGGCACACCTGGCCAAGGGAGGGACCGTCGGAAGATTGTCAATGAGATTCCCAGGAAAGTGGCACGTTAACTGTGAACTGAAGGTTGGCGCACAAAGTCCCGTGGCTCACCAAATTGACGTCCTCACTCAGGATACTTCACCTTAAGGAAGATTTGTCCCTGATTTGCTGGTTCAGGTGGGCAGCACCTGTCCTACCTCTGGGCCGCTAATCCCCCCTGCCCGTCCACTGAAAGATCTCCTCAAGCGAAATCCAGAGAATCAGTGCGGCAAATGAGGCTCTTTGGTTAAGATTTGTCCAAGCTCACGCTGAAGATGGCTGGCAGTACAGGCATAATTATGTAATTATATTCTTAAAAATTTATATTTCACATCACTCCCTCTGCAAATCCATTTCAAACAAACACCAGCGTGCAATCAATAAAAAACACACAGATTAAGTCCATGTTCATGAAAAAGAGTGGAGGGCAAGGGAGGAAAACAAGACGAAAACCGTTTAATGCAGATTTTGTGGGGTGGAGGGTTGGGTTAAAAGAGGAATCGAAAACACATCACTGTAACACACACACATAGAGAGAGAGAGAGACTCCATGCAGCATTTACATTACATGCTGCATGGGTACAAATGCTGTGTGTGTATGTGTGTGTGCGCGTGTGTGTTGTTGGGTGCCAGAGCAGAGCATCTTACTGTTCCGAGTTTTCACAATTAAGCAGCAAGACGGGCTGTTGCTTAAAAACAACCATTCCAGCTGCACAAACGGGACCCCTTTCAAGCCTGATGCAGGGAGGTCCAGAGGGAGGTGAGAGAAGTGAAGCCCTTCGGCAGGAGCCTTCCATTCCCTTCCCGGTTTAGCCCTCAAGGGCCATTGCAGGATCAGAAACAAGCCAGGATTTGGGGTTGGCTTTCTTGTGCACAAGGAACGCCTTTGTTTTCTATGCCTCCTGACTGCCTTTTCTGCACAGGGAACCCAGAGGCCCTCCTGGAAGTGCCTTTCCCCATTCCATCCCTTCCTTCTGGTGTCCCTCCAGCTCTGACCATTTGCTCCTTCGCTGGCCCTTCCCTTCCTCCAGCAAAGCCCTCCCCACTCTGCCAAGAAGTGCAGCAAGTCCACCCTTGCCCCCCCCCCCCAGTGGAAGGACCTGGGGGAAATCCAGCATCACTGTCCCCCCCCCACTGGCAGGAGGGGGTGGCAAGGGGGCTGCAGGGAGCCACAAGAAGTGGGCAGGTCAACCACTGCCCAACTCTAGCCACAAAGCTGGCAAGTGGTTGCCCCAGGACCCCTCTGTGTCAAAGCCCCTCCTCCCCCCCTCCCCCCCCCCCCAATAAAGCCACCATCAAACCAAGTTCCATTCCTGGCTGTTTACCCATCTGTGTTGTTTCCTTGGCATCCTATGGTTGTCACTTACGGCCTTTTTCTGAGACAATGATTGATGGATGGGAGACCCTCCCCCCAGTCCACCTGCAGCTCAGAAGCGCTCAGGTGGTCTCTCCCTCCAGCTTAGCTGATCTCAGATCAGAAACGGTCCAGGGAGTCCCTCCCCCCACAAGCCGAGTCTATGCCAAACCCACCCAGTGCACAAATCCGAATTAATGTTGTCCTTTGATAGCAGCAGGCAGCTGCAGAGCAGCCGAGGGAAAAATTTGCACAAGAGATTTGCCTAAAAAGCCACAGAGAGGGGCTTCTTTGGAAGGCATTTGTTTCCAGGCCTGGCTTTCCCTTATTACATTGAAAAGAGGAGGGGATGTTGCTGAAACCCAAAGGCCCAGAACAAAGGAAACCAGCATTCATGGTGTCTCAGGCACCGGCTGGCTGGGCAGCCTTTCGCTGTTTCTCTTCCTTGTTAGAAATAAAACACCCGTAGAATTTGAGGCAGGTTTTACTGAGTTAGTCAAGGGGACCAGGAACATCTGCATGCTTGTTCTTGACCCCAGGAATTCAAAGTTCATTTCGCCAGAACAAACACAGGAGCGAGCTAAAACAGCGAGCTCCAAAATGATTTTCAGGTTCACTCCAGAATTATTGATTTAGACCCAATTCCTTGTTTTACCTGCTAGGGATCCTTCTGCAGCCTTTGTTTGCAAAGTCTGATTTAGTGGGTATATAAATAGAACTAACCACAACAATATCCATTTAATCCCCAGGTTTATGTCTAATTTGATGGGGATTTCTGGATTCTAAACCATCCTGGTTAATAAGCATCCAAAGTCTTACTCCTTACACCTTTGTAATAGTTGGGGAAATGTTTGTTTTAACTTTTGTGTTATTGTGTTGTGTTATTATTGTTATTGAGCAATGCCAAAGTCCTATGAGAAGGAATGGACGGGCATTTCTTCCTTCCTTTACCAATCCTACCCTGGAATTCTCCTCTAGACAAGCAGTTGCCCATTCTCAGCCTTTAAGCTGCACTGCACTCTGGATCTGTCCACAGTTAACAATAATAACACAGCACAATAACACAAAAGTTAAAACAAACATTTCCCCAACTATTACAAAGGTCTAAGGAGTAAGATTTTGGATGCCTATTAACCAGGAAACCCATCAAATTAGACGCTTGCAAAAACTCTACCTCTCCAATAACAGTATGCCAAAAATATCTGGACCTCAAGAACCTGTTATACACAGGCATCAATTTAATGACCGTAATTAAGCCTGGCCATTAGGTCGTAAGTTGTGATGGTCCTAAAGCAAGTCATCATGTGACTGACCCAATTTTACGACCTCTGTTTGGAGCCATCGATAAGCAAAGCCATTGGAGCAAATACTGGTTTGAATCAGTCACGTGATTGTGGGACGCGGCAAAGAATTTTAAATGTGGGCTGGTTGCCAAGTGCCCAAAATCTGGTTAGGTGACCTTGGGGGGTGGAGGGGTGGTGGTCAGAACTTCAGAACTGGGTCTTTGGTACCTTTGGAGGAGTCTGTCCTAACTTTCACTGGTCAGTAAGTGAACAGCCATAAGTCAAGGACTACCTGTAGGGAAAGGAGGAGATAGCTGGTGAATCTCTGGGCGGAACTCGCTGGCCCATGTTAGCCTGCTGGTCTGCAGTTTTGATCCCAATCTATTGCAAGTTGTTGTGTTGCTAATTTGTGTTGCTAACTGCTCACAAACAAAGGGAAAATAATTTATCCAGCGCAAGCCTGCAGAGCCAATAGTCCAATCTTTCATAATACTATCAAACCAAAACTAATGAGTACTGCAGGGAGGGGGGGAAATCTGCAGGAAACTTCCTCCCTATTTTTTTCATAAATCCAGAGCTCACAGCAAATTAAAGTCATTAAGATTTGATTTTCATCTCAGCCATTATCAGCATATTCTTTTAAACATTTACTTGAAGACAATCCTATCTTTCAATTAATTAATCTCATCCCCCCCATTTACCCAGTCTTATATCAAATCAAAATCCTATACGAATTAATAAGAATTTATGGGGGAAACTAATTTGGGAATAGATAATCTGAGGTTCAGGGCAGCGAAGCTGTTGATTTAAGAAATACCGTTCTCTGTGTTGGAAATGGCCAAAGGATTTCCAGGAGAAGAAGAAGAGGCAAAGCGCTTTCAGGAGGCCATTCTTTATGCCCAAACATTCTTCTCAGAGATATATCCAACCACCAAATACTCCCCAAGGGTTAGAATTTGGACTGTTCCCATAATATCTGTTGCCCTCAACTTCACAGGAAGCATCCTTTTGGGAACTTGGGAGACTGTTTCCTGCCAGGACCCCATGAGATGGAAATACCCTCCTTTAGGCTACTGGGAAAGGCATCCATACAGAATAACAGAATTGGAAAGGACCTTGGAGGTCATCTAGTCCAACCCCCTGCTCAAACAGGAGACCCTGGACTAGACCATTCCAGACGAGTGGCTGTCCAGTCTCTTCTTAAAAACCTCCAGTGATGGAGCACCCACGACTGTTGAAGGTAAGCAATTCCACTGGTCAATTGTTCTCACTGTTAGGAAAGTTCTCCTTTCTTCTAGGTTGCGTCTCTCCTTGATTCGTTTCCATCCGTTGCTTCTGATGTCCTGCCTTCTGATGCTTTAGAGAATAGGTTGACCCCCTTTTCTTTGGGGCAGCCCCTCAGCTATTGGAAGACTGCTCTCATGTTGCCCCTAGTCCTGCTTTTCACTAGACATCCCCATTTCCTGCAATGTTCTTCGTATGTTTTAGCCTCCAGCCCCCTAATCATCTTTCTTGCTCTTCTCTGCACTCAATATCTTTTTTTAATATTGTGGTGACCAAAACATCTGCAGAGGCCTTCTAGTTCAAAAGGGGAGGCTGAACTAAGATATGGGCTGGAGGCCCCGATGGTTTAAAGTCCCCCTAAAAGTCCCGCCTGCCTCTTTCTCTCTTTCAAATTTTTTTTCAAATGAAATCAGCAATGCAAAAGAAAATTCTTTGGTAAATCATATCCGAGAAAAAACCTTGCATGAGCAGTACATTTTGGACTAAGCATGGGGGTAGAGAAGTGGAATATTTCTGGCAGATATTCACAATGCACATTTTCCCCCCAATTAAAGTTAATTATGCCCAAATGGAACACATGGAAATCTGTATGCTTTCTTTTTCACTCTTTCTTTCGTTTAATTAATCTGCTATTGTAATTTTTAATGTTAAGTTAGAATCCTATCTTCCCAGCTTGGATATTCACCATAGAAGCTTCTTGATGAGTTTTAAATTCCAAAAGGTTTTTAACTACGCCGTTTAAAGATGTAAGCCACATAACGGTTCATAATAGCTCCTTTGGAATCATTAGAACTCAGAGTAAATACAAGATTCCCTGGCAATAGTGGAAAATGCGCGTGGAGGGCGGTTCTGTCACACAAGTGGGGCACCCTTCTGCCTTCTATCAGCTCCATGGGGCTCCCCTGTACTTCCTCATAGTATCTTCCTGACGACAATTAAAGACTACTGTCTCGACTGAGATGCTCCTGGCTTGATATGGTGTGGCAACAAAGTAAACCCATTAAGGCAAAAGCAAAGAGGTTCAAACAAATGCAGGAAAACAGCCAATTTTGGGAAAAGTCACTTGTCAAGCACCGGAAAATCAGGAAGTCCAGGCCGTTGTAATGAATAAAGAGGTTTACTACAAGTTTATGCTCCCTACAAGAATCTAAACTACGAATGGTGAAAACAAATAGGCAGCCAATAAGAGTCAATGGGATTCAAGGTGGGCTGGACTCTTCTGTGCATGAATGATTCAAGACTGATGACATACTTGACCCCTCTCTTGCACTCAGCCCTGATGTGTGGAAGGCTCTTTCTACCCTGCTTCCACACTTCCAATTTTTGGTTGGGCTTAAAAAGCAAATGTTTGCATAAAGAAATTCATCTCTTTATAAGAAGAGACATGATTACTCAATCAGTCACTGAGGGCATTGAATATGTGGTCCAACTGACCAGCTTTGAAAATGGCTTCCCACCATCTGATGGTGGCATCTAGTCTATCCTGGCTGGTGTTTATGTTCTGGTGGGGAGGGAGAGAATAACCCAAAGGCCATTTTTTCTCCTCTATGACCCCACACAAATATCAGGGGGGGGGGTCCAGAAGAGCCTCTTGGGTGGCACAGATCCACCCTGGGCTGGTGCTCTTTCTCTCCCTGCTCCAAAGAACGACAGTGAAGCACCTCTGAATCCTAAATGAAGAACATCCCTTGCTTATTGGCTTCCTTGCTCTGGTCTTTAAGGTCTTCTGCTTCTTAATGTGTGTGTTTCAATTCTGATATGATGCTCATTAGCTTTTAATGTCATTTTATGCTGTTTTGATGCTTTGGGGGTGGTATTCTTTTATTGCTGCTCAATGAAAGTTAGCTGATGGGATTGCACTTTGGCCAAAAGAAAAAGCAATGCAGATCAGCCAGCATTCTCCTCAAAAGCAGAACGTCTCAGGCAGATGGCTCATGTGTGATTTTTTTTTTAATGATTTAGATTTTGGCATAAATAAAATACTGCAAGCATTTTAGAACTCACCCACTCCCCGAAAGGGATATATTTGGGGGTCTTAATTGTTCTACCAAATGCTGAATTGGGTGCAACTGTAAAGCCTTTCCTTCATCTACAAGGATGCCCTTTTAATCTCATCGCATGGCTCTCAAAGGAAACAATCCCTTTCCCAGAGTCCGCTTTCTTTAGCTTACATTCCAGAAAGCTCTAATCATTAAATGAAATCCACGAATGTAAATGGCTGTCAAACATAATATAGTTGCTATGCTTTAAAAGAGCCCACACTTATCATGCCTGAAATATTATGACTGAGATGCGCTGGTGAGTTTAACAAATTGGAGAAATGCAAGGCTTGGTTGATGTAGCAACAGGGGGGAGAGAGAGGGAGACCAATTCCGTTTGCACCTTCTCTTCATTGGCTCTGCGAGAGAAAGAAAACGGGAGGAGGTTTCTCAGCTGTGATGGAGATTAAAAAAACAAAAACCCATCTGAGCAGCAGCTCTAAGACTGGACGGACATCTCACAACGACTGGTTGCAAGTTGCCTGCCTTTGCAATGAGTGGAATGGGGACATCACTTTTCCTAACGTTGGTCTCTTTCCTAATTGTATTTCTTCCAGGATAATGACCGACTAGCGTTTCTTCTCTGAGGCTGCTTGATTGATGCTCCAGCCAAATACAGATAGGCTACGCAGGGAGAGCAAAGGTGAATCAACAAAGAGGAAATTACTTCTGGAATTTCTTGAATCCCAGCTCATAAATGAGGATGGGTCTTTTGCTTCCAAAATGAGATCAATGGAGGCTTTGCGATGGGCAGACCTGCAAAATAACACAATTTGTTTGAGTCTATCTATGGAAGTAAATTGTGCAGCAATTCAGCTGGCAGTGCGGCAATATTTCTAAGCGTGTTCAAAAAACACCCCCTCCCTTTGTCTCAAAGGGCTGAATCTGCCTGAGGGAAGGGGGCTGAGTATTTGCTGTTGTTGTTCAGCTCCCCACAACTCTTTGTGATTTGACAGATGTCACTTGACTGGGATTGGCTGTCAGCAGCTTCTCCCAGGAGTTCTTGTAAGCTCCTGCTTGTGTCCTTGTTGATGGTATCTTCTCTGGTGGCCTCTGTTTGATTGCCTTCATTTTTTCCTAGTATTAGAATCTGCTCTTATGACTCTCGTCTTCATGCTATCTGTCCAAATTATTTAACCTCAACTTCATTATTAGTATTTCAGTGAGCACGCTGGTTTTACTTCTGGTAGCACTGAACAATCTGTTCTTTTTGCAATCCAAGGGGGATCTCAACAAATTTCTCCCACACCAAAATCCAAAGTCATTTTCTTCATTCGCCCTTTCTGGTTTCACAACCCTATAACTGTGACCCCAGCAACATGTAGAAGGTTTCAGAAAAGCTAAGTGGGACCAAATCCCTCCAGAACTAAGAAATCTTAGGGATGTCCATCCCAGTTAAGACTGGGAAGCTAAAGAAATATCCCCAAACCAGGGAACAGTGATTGGCTTCCATGGTGTTATCTAAAAACTTACATGAGGTCTTCGGGCATGGAGCTCAAGTGAGTTTTCATGGGCTGATAGATGGCAATAAAACATAAGCAAAGTATTGCATCCCTTCCTCAAGGTCCAATAAGGAAGCCCCTCAGCCTTTCACATAACTAACTATAACCTTGGTCTCCCCTCTGCCTTAGATCACACCCAGCTTTATCTTGGGCCATACTTAGGTTCTCTGCAAAGCCTAGTGTTACTCCTACCCTTTCCCACCTCTGTACATGCAGGGACAGATGTTCCTTTCAGAGGAAGCCATGAGGAGTTTTGCCAAAAAGTGAAGCACTCCAGCTGCCCTCCAGTTTGACATCTGGTCCAAAGAGCATCCAGGGAAATGAAGGTGGCAACTGGCGGAGCATTCTCGCTCGTGAACACCCTCAGAAAGGATTCAGTTGGACAATAAAGTGAAATTAAAAAGTACATCCAGGTTACTGGTAAGAAAACCAGTCTCAATCTTGAGCAGGTCCCTCCTGGATTCGTGCCTGAGGCACACATTGCAGGAACCAAGCCCAGCTTCTCCAACCTCGTCTGGTCTACAGTGGGACCATCACACTCTGAGATGCAGAGGGCTGAAATAGGGAGCTGGCTGTGAAAAGTTGGGGAAGGAAGCGCTGCCTCTGAGCCACCCCTTGTGGGCTTTGTTAGACAGTCACCACAAGTTGCTACATCTGGGTGGGAAATCGTCAGACTATTTTAAAAAATGATGCTCGATTATAAAAACTGACAATTTTTGAGAAGAATGGACAATGTATGTTAATTATGCTGACAATATAAAACATTCTCTTTCAATGGAGTTAATTTAGTGACATCTGTTCAAGTCCAAGAGAATACAAGGGGCGATTAAAGACGAAGCTGTCGGGAAGAAAATATCAACATTATATGCCTTCCTTTCACTTTTTCCGGCCAGAATTATTGCAAGAAAATAAGGAATGACAAACCCGCCTGATGCATTTTAGCCTTTTCAAATATGCAGCAGCAGCAGGACTAACAGGCCACGTGGGTTTCGTGGAGGAAAAATGCAGCCACTGTTCCCTAGCTATGGTGCACATCATCTACATGGATCATCTTCATGCGAGACAGGGCTTTTGGGCAGGAGCCTCAATGAGGGCAGATAAGGAAGAAGGGGGCTTTGGGGAGGAAGAGGATGGTGCCTGAAACCAGGATGAGACTGACTGACTTGTGCCAGAGCTCCTCCCCCCTGGCCATTCATTGCTGGGCTTTCCGAAGCTTCTGGTTGGCTTCCCAAGAACAGAATCCTGAACAAGAAGTAGAGAGTTGGTACGTTCTTGAGAACTTCCCTCAATGTGATATATTCCGGATCTGCTGGGACTGTCCTGCCCAGACTTTCTAATCATGGTCCTTGTACTTAAGTCATTTTGGAATTTTGTCAATTGTGATTCCAAAACATTTGGAAAGCATCATGTTAGGAAAATCGTTTTTAACTATAACTTCTCATACCCCGAATGATTGTTCAGCCCAGGATGAATTCCACAGCAGGCACCAGAAACAAGTGCTTCACAAAATGTCCGCTTCATGATGCCCAATTGCTCTCCATAAAGAAGCACTCATTTCTTTCACAAAACACGTTTTGCTTCTTAAACACCCTGATGAGGACACTTAAAGCAGAAGGTGCTTTTGATGGCCTGGCGCATTTTATGAAATCTCTTCTACCTTCATTATCTGAACAAGGCCTTCTCTTTCCTGAACTCGAAGCTTCAAGTTCAAAACACTTGAGAGGGTAACAAAAGATAAGCTACGATTCCCTTCTCAAGTGGAAGGGTAATGTTTATTTTGCTTACAGAACACATCGAAATTAAGAGCTCCTTTTCGTGCCACCACAAAGCTGGTGCATCTTTCAATTAAAAATACTCGTCTACAATGCTTCTTAAGCGATATTATGTGAAATGTCATTTAGCTGAGCTACCTGAAGATCTGAGATAACATTTTCTGTTGATTTGACATCTACTCAATTTCATTCACTACCTTATTGACAAATAAAGAGGAGACGTTGCTCGTCTCTCCTCAAATGTCACACTGAAACTAGGGGAGGAAATCACTTCTGGTGAAAGGTTACAAAGAATACAAGCATTTAAGTGAAAAGGCACCGGAGATTTTATTGGCTTTTCCATATCTATATCTATATCTATTTGTAAAGGTGGATTCTCAACATTCACAACTACCTCAGCCAAATACCAAATTAGGCAAACTATCAGACAAATTCTATAATTTTAGTACATTCCATTAATGAAATATGCTGTTATAGGCATGTTCACATAATCTATTGACCATCATTTATATGTTAAAGATAAAAAATTGTTAAAGCATACTGTATTCTTCTCTTTATCCCTTTTTAAGAAAAAAATTGGCATTGCCTAGTCTGAAAAGGCTATCATCCCAATGATTCCTCCCCCCCAAATTACCTCTTCCAGCCATTTCATGCAAATGTTGAGCGAAATGGGAAGAGAAAGCAGCTATGCAATATCCCAGATGGAGCAACTATGGGCTGAGCCTTCTTCCTCACAAATAACTAACTGGAGTTAGAGAAAACTGGAAAAAAATAAAAATCAAGGACCTCTAAGCAAGGAATCATATCTATCCACCAATATATTAGGGCCACCTAGTCTTTTTTCGAGATGACGTGGGGGCCAGTCCCCAGCAGTCCCCGTGGGGGCCAGTCCCCAGCAGTCCCCGGGTCAAAACCTCATTGGAGGCTGCAGCTGCTTCGCCCAGATGCCCCTTTGAGCTACCAGTGAAGACAGAGCTAAGAAGTCCCTCATGGAAATAACCGCTGGGGGCCCCAGACTTCCTTGAAACTCGTGAAGCTTTCACACGGCATGGAAATCTAGGCTAAGCAGAGACTTTGCAGTGGCCCCACTGAACAGTCTCTGAAGAAGTTTGGAAGAGAGCAGATGGAACTATGGTATCCAATGTTACCCTAAGCAGAAATCATCTGATGGAGACAGGGACATTTATGGAAGACACGGCCGCTATTTTTGACTCCAAACTCTACAGTACTGAAATCGAAGAAGACGTTGCTCCTCAGACCCCCAACAATGTAGTCTAGGGACTCCAATGCAAGGGGCCAACGGTTTTTGCAGACAGAGCTTGGGGCAGCTGCAGTCACCCAGGTAGTTTTGCTCCTCTTAAAAAGCAGTAAAGCTCTGGACTCAGCTGTTCACCATACCTGCTTCAAGGGCATTTTTAAGCAGGTCTGAAATCTGACTGAGAGAAAAACCTATCTGCGTCTCCCAAGCCACTTCTCCTGCCAACCAGAGGCCCTGAAAGAACCCCAAACCCAATCTGGACATGCAGAAGAGCGAGAAGGATTTGTGTGGAACACTACTGGAGTCGGGGGTCACCACCCACTGACATCACCCCAAAACTGAATGAAATGTGGGCAGGGTGGGGAGCAAAGGGGAGGGAGAAAGTGGGGCTCCCGTGAGCAGAGGGAAAACAGGACATTTTGTTCATGAGACAGGTGTAAACAGATGATAATGATCAGGCTGAACAATACCGCAAGGTGAAAATTGCGTTTCTCACAAAAGGAGCCAAATGGGTCTGGATTATTATGTGAAAGGGGCAATTTCTTAGTGGAAAATTAGGTTTCGGTGACTCATGCCTGCAAGCCTATTGTGATGGGTTCTCATCCGCATCGGAGGCCATTCAGAAATGGAGAAGCTGCCAGAGTGAAAACTGTTCCCACAAACTTCTCCTTTTCAGTTCTGACCTGAAACCAGAGGCAATTAAACCAATAACTGTGAGGTTCAAAGAAACACTTGGATCTCCGAGTCGGAGAACATGACGGCTCACCTGTGTCCACAACTTACACACAACGTGCTTTGGTAACAGCAGTGATGAGTGGGGAGAGTTTAACCAAGTTCACCAGGCATGTTTGTCCCACCGGTTCAAGAGACACCCAGCACAGCACAGACGTACAACTCTGACTTCTGTAAAAACGCCTATAATCACCGCACTCATAATTACCCCAGGAAATGTTTTCCAAATGCTGAATGGCCACTCAGGACAATCAATAAGAAAAAGTCCTTTTGATCTTTTTTGAAAGTCTCAAACCAAAATCTGGTTTATAAGCAAGTGCTTGGTTGAAGAGTGAGGCAGTGGCTGATGGTGGTGACGATTCACACATTATCCTGGCAGTGAGTCATGAATATGCCAGGACCTGTCATACACACACGGCCATCTCCCACACTTGACACAAAGGGTATTAGGTTGGAATGAAAATAATTAATCAAAGGGGTACACTTTTTTTAGAGAGACCTTTCACTTCCTAAAGCAGAGTTTCCCTTTAAGACCCATGGACTTCAACTCCCAGAATTCCCCTAGTTAGCTGGGAATTCTGGGAGATAAAGTCCACAGGTCTTCAAGAGGCCAAGGGTGAGAAACCCTGTCCTTAAGGCATAAAAATACATCCAAGCTTTGAAAAAAAATCCACCTGCATGTTTCAAGACTTTCTTTCAGTGGATCCACTTCTCAGCAGATGATTCTCCAGGTTAACTGCTGGAAGGAACAAACGTGGTTCTCTGGTTTCGGGGCCACCCCTCGGTTCCCCTCCAATTCACGTGACTGCAGCATTTCCCACCTTCCTGACCACAGGTCTCCATTACCTGAATCCAGCCACATCAAGTTTAGATTTATGACTTGCCAACTGTGTTGTGATTAGGTGTCATCCCTGTCTCTATGCTCCCCCTGATATTGATAGATAATATTCTATGGCAGTGCATTGTCTGACCTTTCAAAGGTTACTGCCAGTAGATACTCCAAAATCAATATGGATCTTATCTGTCACAACCCGCAAGAAAAACATTACCAATGAGATGGGCCACTATGGATTCAGGCAGAATGAAGAAAACACTTGGTGTGGAACCGTTTCCCCCCCCATCCCCAGCCTAATTCTGCTCTGAAGACCCAGTTTTTCATTGTTAATCCTTGCTGGAAGAAGAGAAATACATTTTATAGTGAAGAGAAAATTTGTCTTTTATACTAGCTGACAAGCTCATGTTCTTGGATAACATTAAAAAATATGAACTGTGGGCTTCAACCGAGTATACATAACCATGGCGGTAATGTCAGGAAGGTTAAGAAAAGAAGAAGCGATAGGTATGTAAGTACATATATTCCTACTAGGTCAAGGGAGGGGGGAATCCACTGACCTACAGACTTTTCCAAAATAAATATTTCAGTTTTTTCAGGTGACTAAAGAGGAAGGAAGAAGACAAACAAAGAAAGCTGTCCCTTCTTTAGCTGAAGGACCATCAGGAAGTTGTCCTCTCTCTCCTGCAAGAGCCTTGCTTACACATTTGCACACCCATACTTGTGCCTTCAGGGAGAACAAATACTTGACCAAGGCAGGAACGATCTACCATTTGCCAGGAACAGAAAGAGATGGGCCGTAGCTTCCCTGAAATAGGCCATGATTCTGCCAGGAGAACAGATGAACCAGAAACCAAACTACCTTTAAGCCACGAGAGACTAAGTGGAGAAAAGGAATGGCAGCCATTGGGGGTGGTTTGCTTCTATGCATCAGAAAGAGCAACTGATTAAAAATCATGCCGCTTCCAAGCTCAGGGTTAGCAGAATTTGCTCCAATGCTTTTCTGTTTCTGGGAGGGGGCGGGGAAGGAGCCAGTGGCGGAAAAGACAAGATTAAATATCCACTTATATTTTCACAGAGGCAAGTATGCTTGCCTGCAAGACTTCCCACCGGCAAACATAATTGCAAGTCACAGGAGGACTCCCGCGTGATAGTAGTCTTATGCCTGCAAGTAAGTTCTTGAGAATTCAGTTGAAGAACCTGAAGAGCACAGAGGAACAGCTGAGCACCAACGTGCCACTGAAATTTTCCAGTGAAACAGTCAGCAATGCACGCCGAGGTCATCAGCTAGGATCCAAAGTCAAGTGCAGTCAGAAAAGACTAAGTCATTTTCATTTAAGGTTCTCATTTTGCTCTTTTCTCACCCAAAAAAGCACCCAGATGAAAGGGTGAGGCGGAGATTACAGGTCCTGGTCCCAAGGAAAAAAACATTGTAGTCAAGGACTCCATCCCTGGAAGGCTACTGCTACCTCACACTTTTCTGCCTCATCTATGACTTTACAATATTGGTATCTGAGGACATTGCATTCCCCTGAAATATAGTATTGGGTTGGAAATACCAACTGGATTATATTTAAAATTCAACTGAGAAACCTGAACAAAGGATCAGTCAGCATCAATTCTGGCCAGAAACGGTTCTTGTTGCCTAAAGAAAATCACAAGCCCCAAGCAACCCCAAAGGGTTGGTCTTCAGTGGACCCAGCTGGCAGGACTGTTCAGCAGAGGGGAAATGGGTGAGAAGAGAGTATCCTTAAACTTGGCTGGCTGGCATCCTGAACACACCCAGCATTTTACCATAGACCCTCATTGGTGCACATCTGTACAGGAAAGGAGGAGGACTGTGTGGGTAGCTCCAGAACCACGACAAAGTGGCTCTTTTGTGGTTCATGCACTGGATGTTATCTGAGGTGACCTGGGGAGTGTTGTCTTTAAAGCACCACCAGAAATAGGCAACTCAAAATAGAGGATCTACCAAAGGGGAGAGAGAGGAAGAGAGGTCACCCCAAGAAAGCAGCACATGTGGCCGAAAAACAGCTTCCCTCTCTTTAGCCTATCATGACCAAGGCATGTTTTTAATCTTCATTAGACTCCGTCTTTCACCCATCTGAACTAATCCAGACTTTCTGCATTTCACCCTGGCGTAGAAGGTAAAATATGGAGGTGACCATGGAGCCCACCCGCCATGCCCCACCCTGTCTCTTCCTCGTGTTTTTTTAAAGCAGCCCTCAGAGAATCCCTTGTTAGGGGTTCCAGCACAGGACTGGTGATCCAACGCCCCGGAGGGCAAATAAAGGAGAAAAAGAATTCAACACAAACATCCACAGGCTGGATGCCCAGCCCCCACCCTGAGGCCCCTGCAGATAAGGAGAAGCGGCACTTTTCGGACAAATACCCAGAGGGCTGACATCGGTAGACAAAGCAGTTTGACTCCACATCTTATCTATCCCAGCATGTATGTTTTTGTGCTTTCTTCCAATGCTTGGTTAACATAGGACAGAAAGCATTGTGTGTGTTTGTGGGAGGGGGGGCAGAGAGCGGGGGAGGCAGGGGCAGGAGGCTGGCATCTCTGCAATGTCCGATTCGGGTTTTTTTTTCTCCGGAATTTAAAGCTCTGTCAGGCTCCCCCTGGCAGGGATACAACTTAATGAGAGATCCTGTCAGGCCGGCTCCTTTGTCAGCCAGGATGAATCCCTAAGTTGGCTTTGTCAAGGAAGTCGCCAGAACTACAGAAACCTGTCGAATTGCTGGATGTCTCTTCCAAAGGTCAGAATGAATATTGATGCTGCACAGCCAGAAGAAAGAAAGAGGACGCTATTTGACTGCTCTCCCTTTCCATTTGGAGAAGGGGAGGGGGCAGGGCCTTCAAAGGACCCCCTCCCCCTCCTCCTGGAAGCTCAATTGGGCTTTTAAGATAAAAGACCCTCTATCAGCCACAGGTACCAATCAATCAATCAACTTTATTACAGTCATTGATCAATTCTAAAAAGGAGACCAATTCCGAGACAGCAGATAAAAATCGAAATAAAACCAAATAATAGAAAATTGATGTGGTCAAAAGGGTTGCGTATTTTACAAAAATAGTAAG
This sequence comes from Bungarus multicinctus, assembly GCA_023653725.1. NCBI lineage: Eukaryota > Metazoa > Chordata > Lepidosauria > Squamata > Elapidae > Bungarus > Bungarus multicinctus. Next base: position 26,377,741 of record CM042837.1, read on the forward strand.
AGCAAAATTTGGATGCCTTCTATGAAATGCAATCCCAGCTCAAGGCTACAATCAGGGAGGCCAGCCTTTTAACATGGTTACGGCTGATGAATGGGGCCGGTCTAAAACCTCCTGCTCTTTCCCCATCTTTCAAAGCCAAAACATCTTTATTTCAGGCGGCAGCACAAGACAGGAACGTTGGTAAAAATGCAGTTTTTCTTTAGGAAACCTTCCATTCTGTCAATACTTTATTATATCTGCTTTAAAAATGATTAAACCGCGCCATCCAAAGCACGGGGGGAAAATACAATTAAGGTGCAATATGGCCTGTCAAAGTAATGCAGGAGCCTCATCATAGGAAATTAATGGGAGAAGATTCCCACATGAAGGGCTGCCTCGTTATGTTTCTCGTGTGTTTTTAATTGATTCGCTTATTGTGATTTTTGTATCCTTTTCCGCTGTTGCGTTAGCCACCCCGGGCATCCCTGAAGTGGAATGGCAGGATGTAAATTCTATCAAACCAACATAGCATTAAGCCTGTTTCACCACCAAGCAGGGTGCACTCAACCAATTTGGGTGCCTCTTTCTGTCGATTCAAAACTGTTCAGCTTCGGGAAATGATCAGCTCTTCCCAAGAACGATTCAGAAAGCTGAATAGAGTTGCACAGCCCTGTCTGGAGGATTAAAACCAAACAGTTACCAGGATTGATGGGCAAGAGGCTGGTTATTATTTGGGGAGGTGGTTAAAGTCCCTGGCTGGGCGGGCCAACTGAGTTAAATTTAATACAGGCGGCTGACCCCCAATGGCTGTGGCTTCCCTGGCGGATGGGAGAGGTGAAGAGAAAGCTGGAGGAGAAATCAGCTTCTCGGTCCGAGCCCTTGGCCACCAGAAGGTGGACAAGCCGCATATATACGTTCTCCTGCGGGGCTCCTCACACTCCAAGTAAGACCCTAACAGCCCCATATATGTGGTGGCCGCTCCTCTCCCAAAACCAGCTGAGCAAATGAACTTGTTAAGATTCTGCAGTTCTGGGGCTCGGCTGAATAGCGAGAGGGGGAGTAGACACCGTGCCAATCAAACAGCCATGATTAAAACCTACTAATTTAAATTTTTAATGAACCAAACACCAAAAGCGCAGGAGAACATCTTATACTAGATTAACTGAAATTCATTTGCATTCCACTGGCCTGCGAGGCCCTCGGAGCTTCCTTAGAATACAGATGGGTACAACGACTTCCAAGGCGAGGCTCCACAGATTGGCTGGCTTCCCCACCACATTTCTTCTGCAAGTAAATACCGTGTGGGACACATCCACAAGCACACAAACGGGATCTGAGCCAGATACAACTGACAAAGGTGTCGCCTTTTCTGGTTTTCAAAGAGCAACCGATCAATGGCCTCAGGATGGAAAGGGTTCGCAAGAAGAAGCAGGGACAGGGACAAAGGAAGGCAACGTTGGACATTTTTCACCACCAAGGAAAAGCCACAGAAAGGAAGAGAAGGGATGGGGCTTCCCTGCCTCTTCTAAAAGCAGCAACTGAGAAGTCACGTGGGTGGAAAGACTCATCTGGAAGATTCATCTTGAAGACCTCAATGGTTCAGAGGAACCTGCCCAATACTGTAGATCAGGGGCCCCCAAACTTGGCAACTTTAAGACTTGTGGACTTCAACTCCCAGATTTTGCTGTAGATCATGTCCTCTACTTCCACATTACAGATCCCTGGATTTACCTCAATCGCTCTATTCTTAATTCTTAGGAACAGAACCAAGCCAAGCTTTATTCTCTGCGCCCTTAAGCTAAGAATAATTTGCAACCTGTATACTAACCGGCAATCAATGTCTTCTAATGCCTGGTGTAGATGCCTCCCAATGTTCAAAACCAGATGCACGCTATGGGTTGCAATGCCCCGTGTTGGGGATAACGCCCCTGAACAGGGCCACAAAAGGGGCCGTACACCTTGTGTGTGACTTGGCAGGCTTACAGATGCCGAGTTCTCTTTGGCAGAGGCCAGGAAGAAGGCAAGTGCAAAGAAACAAGAGCACTTTAAATATCGAATCAGGCTCGGCGGCGATGAACGGAAGCTCCAAAGTCCATCCATTCATAAGTTTTAAGCTCCTGTTGTGATTTGATTTATTCTTATGATAAAGGCTACATAAAGCTACTTTGCTGTATTTATTATTTGAGAGAGGATGGGGAAATGTTGATTTAGTCCTCCACCTGACAGTGCTGAAGTTATAAATATAGGGAGGGGGAATTGGTGCAGAGGTCTTACATATTAATGTACTCACAATACAATTCGGTTTTTTCACTACACAGAGGACACAAAAAGAGCTGTTCTCTGCTGGGAGGGAGGGAGGGAGGGAGGGAGGGAGGAAGGAAGGAAGGAAGGAAGGAAGGAAGGAAGGAAGGAAGGAAGGAAGGAAGGAAGGAAGGAAGGAAGGAAGGAAGGAAGGAAGGTGGGGAAGGAAGGAAGACTGAAAGGAAGGAAGATGGGAGGAAGGAAGGAAGGAAGATGGGGAGGGAGGGAAGACTGGAAGGAAGGAAGGAGATGGGAAAGGAAGGAAGGGAGGGAGGGAAGGAAGATGGGGACGAAGGAAGATGGGGATGAAGGAAGGAAGATGGGGAGGGAGGGAAGGAAGACAGTATAAGGAAGGAAAAAAGGAAGGAAGGGGTTGAGAAAGGAAGGAAGGGGATGGGAAAGGAAGGAAGGAAGAAGGAAGGAAGGAAGGAAGGAAGGAAGGAAGGAAGGAAGGAAGGAAGGAAGGAAGGAAGGAAGGAAGGAAGGAAGGAAGGAAGGAAGGAAGGGAAGCTTGGGGTTTTTCAAATGCAGCAGATGTCAACTCCTATAATCCCTGAAATATCAGCATGCGGTTAACTGGAGATAGCAGTTGATGCATCAGAAGAACAGAATTCTAGTCAACCAAAGAAAAAAACCCACAAGAATTATTAAACCTTTGAGAGAAATCTGCCATTTCATTGGGCACAATCTGGATGTGTCCAGAGCAGCAGCACCCAACCTTTTGGGCACCAGGGTTCTTCCGTGGATCGGAGGGGGCATCGTTTTGCAGGCTGCCTGCACCCCTTGGATGGGGCTTCGCTTGTTTGCGTGGCCCAGTTTCTAGGATGCCGCGGTCCGTAGCCAGTCTGTGGAGCAGGGGTTGAGGACCTCTGGCCTACAGGTGCACTCGGCCAAGGGCAGAGAACTGCCCCAAGGAGGGTTTTTAGACACTGTCATGTGGCTCATGTCCTCATGCTCACGAACAGCAGGGTGATCCTGGGCAAGCCAGCTTTGTCCAGTAGTGTTAAACTTCGCAACTAGAAAGGGGACGCAGATAAAACAGCCAGCTCTGGTCCTCTCAGCACAGGAGCCAGGAGGAGAAGCTAGAAGGGGAAAGAAGCTTTCTATCTTACCAGGAATGGCCATCTAGGGTGCCAACCATGGACTGGTGGGGGATTCTGGGAGCTGAAGCCCACAGGTCTTAAAGTTGCCAAGGTTTGGAGATCCCTGGTCTAGATGGCCATTCCTGGCGAGAGAGACCAGCACCAGGTCTTAGTCCAGCACCACGCAGCATTGTGGAGCAGAACCTGGTGGCTTCCACGCCCATCTTCAACCACTGAAAGCCCATTTGGGAGAGAGGCAAACTCCGCCGGAAGATGGGCGCATCCTGCTCCAACCGCCGCCAGAAGCGATGTCTGCAGCCTGTGCTCTGCCAATCCTTACGACGGGCAGAACTTCCAGGGCAGCGTCTTTCTAATCCAGTTTTCCAGCACAGGGCAACAATTTGCACGTTGCCCCCATTGCCCCCTGTGGGAAGGGCATTGCTGCTCCTCCTCCTGCAGAAAACCTCCCGGGAAGAAACACGCGGCTGCTCCTGTTAACGTGGGAGAGAGAACATTCGGCCCACGGAAGAGGGAAGGCCAGATGCGGAAAGGCCTGCAGGAAGGAAACGCACCTTCTGCGTTTCAAAGCATCTGGGGGCTCTGGAGCCACCCACTACGAAGAGAAGCGACAGGCAGTCTTTGACTTACGACCACAATTGAGCTCAAACGTTTGGTCGCTAAGGGAGACAGTTGTTAAGTGAGATATGAGACGGTTCCCAAGCGGCCACGTTTTGTTCGCCTGACCATGGGGATGGTGCAACAGCCCCGAGAATGAACAACGGTAGCAAATCCCCTTTTTCCATGCCATTGTAAGTCCAAATGGAGTGGTGCAGCAGCGGCCAAGAGATTGAACTCTCCCCTCACCGTCGGGAGGCTGTGAGTTCGATCCTAGGCAGAGGCAGATATATTTCTCTCTCTGGACACACGGAGAATCGATCTGCTGAACAAAACTCTGCATTGGCAACAGGAAGGGCATCCGGCCATTAAAACACTCAGCTCCATTCAGTTGCTCAGACTCCATCCCACAAGGGATTATGTGAATTATTATTGTGAGCTCAATCCTAGGCAGATATTTCTCTCTCTGGGCACATGGAGAATGTATCTGCCGAACAAAGCTCCACCCTGGTGACAGGAAGGGCATCCGGCCATGAAAACACTCTGCTAGCTCTGTTCAGTTGCCCAGACTCCACCCTGCAAGGGATTATGGGCTTGTTAAAAGATTATGATGATGATGGTTGTAACTACCCATGTTCACTAAGCAGACTGTTGTAAATCAAGGACTATCTGTATTCCAAAGAAAACGGTCAAAGGGAAGGCCCACATTATTTTGGAGCTAACCCTGTACAAAAATAAGAGCGCCCACTTCAAGCTGCAACTCCGGTGGTGCTGATGCATTTCTGGATTGAGGTAGACCCTGGCATTTGTAATTTTATTTTATTTTATTTTACTTTACTTTAATTTTATCTGCACTGCAAAACCAAGTAACACTTCCCTTTGGTAAACCTGATATGCTAAACTGTGTTTAGTTTTTAATTAAGCCTTTTTGCTCGTATTCGAAGAAATGTGGAGGCCTTGGGGTTTAAATGGTGGTTTTAAGCCAAGTATATGGTAAATGCCTTTTTGCATGCACCACCATTAAATATAATTACGCAGTGGGTAAAAACACGTGCCACTCCAGAAATGTCATTTGGTTTTACAGTTATAAACTCATCAACATTTATCAAAACAGCGCCCGGAGACAAGAAGAAGAGAGAGGAAAAGAACTGACGACAGCAAGAGACTTACATTCTCGGCCGTCTTTGAAAAAGCAGGCTTTAAGGCAAAACAAGGCAGCAAAAGGGGGGAGAAAGGCTTCCCGTTTCATATTCTCATCTCCTTGACTGAAATGTTAATTTCCTGCTACAGGTCTGATGCAGCAAAGGAAAGGAATATTAAACGGATGACACCTGGGGAAGAGAGCGGCACCCTCATTCGAAGAACGGAGGGGCCGGCAGAAGAGCCCAGCCCAACCCACAAAAGAAAGATCGAGACCCAGTTCCGAAAGAAAGCTGGGCGCAACCGCTTCCCACGACCAGAAACTTCACCGGGTGGACCTCTGCCCCCTGGACCTGGGCTCCACAGCGGAACCAGGCTTGCTCTTAGTTCGAGGCACATGGACTGGACCAGCCACAGCACACGCCCTCCTTGTCCATTCAGGACTACAGAATTCAGAGAGGGGCAAGGGATTTTGGAGGTCTTCTAGACCAACCCCCTCCTCTCAGTCAGGAAACCCTATCTCCATTTTAGACAGGGGGTAGTCCAACCTCTTTTCAGAAATGGAGCACTTCCGGAGGCATGTCCCTCTGGTTAATGGTTCTCATTGGCAGGAAATTCCTCCTTAGTTGCTCCTTTCCTTGATTAGGTTCCACCCATTGCGTCTCATCTCGCCTTCTGATGCTTTGGGGAAGAGGTTGACACACACACCCTCCTCTCTGTGGCAGCCCCTCAAACATTGGAAGACTTCAGTCATGTCATTCCCCAATCCTTCTTTTCATTAAACGAAACGAATCCAACTCCTACAACTGTAAGTTTTAACCTCCAGTGATTCAAAAACTTTTACTACTCATTCTGTGGGCGTGGCTTGGTGAGTGTGGCAGGGGAAGGATATACTGCAAAATCCTCCTTCCCTCCCCACCCCCCCAACCTGCTTTCCAGCTCCATTCTCCTGTGCAGGGCAACCAAAGAAGACCCAGCCGATCAGCTAAGACTCAATGGGAGGCAGAGAAGAGATGGGGTTGGTGGGGCCAGTCAGAGGTGGGATTTTCTGGTTCTCTGAACTACTCAAAATTTCCGCTATTGGTTCTCCAGAACAGGTCAGAACCGGCTGAAGACCATGTCTGCTCCAGTCCATATTCTAACAACAAAGTCAGGAGCCAAGGAGATGTCAGTTTGGAACTTCGGGGTCATCCCTGGGCCCCAAACACAACCAGGATTGGCAACTCAGTCATTAAGCGAAATGGCCGCCAAGTGAACCCACACCTGTGCTTACAATCTTCAGCTTTCCTTGGCTTTACAGACTTACAAAAAGTTTTCAATGACAGGAAATTGCTTCTTCATCAATGACGTAACTGTGAATGATCGCTAAATGAGGCAGTTGCTAAAAGAGGACCACCTGTAAAATTAGGGCCTTGTGAGCTGCTAGAAGTCATGGGGTATGTTTATAGTTCCTTCTAGAGCAGGGGTCTGCAATCTGTGGCTCTAGAGCCACATGCGGCTCTTTCTGCCCTCTGCTGTGGCTCCGTTGGCTGATCTCAGCCCTGGCTGGCCTCTCCCCTCCCCATCACTCCTCGCCTGGCCTGAGGAGGGAAGAGGGAGGGTGGAGGATGGAGACTCGCTCCATATTCCAGAGCAGGAGGTGGCTGAGTGGGAGGGAGTGGCATCGTGAGTGAGCCACACCCACCCAGTCACACTGGTTGTTCAATTATTGGCTCCCGGTGTTTTTTTTTTCTGTGGGAAACAGGTCCAGATGGCTCTCTGGGTGTTTAAGGTTGCAGACCCTTGTTCTAGAGGAATGTGGAAAACCAGGGGGCCATGGTGGCAACCCCCTGAAGTGTGTCTCACTCTTTTCACACACAAATGTTAGTCTGGTGAAGAGAAGGACCAGGGGAGACAGGAGAGCAGTCTTCTAATATTTGAGGAGCTGCCCCAGAGAGGAGGAAGGGGTCAAGCTATTCTCCAAAGCCCCCGAAGGCCAGACAAGGAACAATGGATGGAAACTGAACATGGAGAGATTCAACCTGGAAATCAGGAGAAAGTTTCTGACAGTGAGAACAACCAACCCATGGAACAGAAGTTGCCTTCAGAAGTTGTGGGAGCTTCATCCCTGGAAGCTTTCAAGAAGAAACTGGACTGCCACCTGTCAGAAATGGTGTATGGTCTCCTGCTTGGGTGGGTGGGTGTGGTTGGACTAGATGGCTTACAATGTTCCTTCCAGCTCTGTTCATCTGCTAAGACCCCATCCTCACTAGCCAGAGCTATTCAGCTATTTTTAAATACTAAGAGAAAAATACCCAGTGGTCGAGGCCATGGATCTGCTCCATGGACATCTGTGCAAAGCATCTGAAGGAATATTTTGCAAAGCAGGTTGGCACGAGCCAGAAAGGGGTGTGCAGCTTATGCCCATCTGCTTGGCATCCCTTTGGATTGTTGCAGAGCTCCGGGGCTTAATAACTGTCTGGTTCTCTTTGTTTAGTGGCTAAGCTGCATCCTCAAGACTCCAGCGGTGAATCCGAAATCAGGAGCTTTTAAAGGGTGATGCCAACGGGAGCCTTTCCCTTTTTAGAGGGTCCTGGTTCACCCAAGTGAGATTCGTTGCCCAGAAGAAGAAAACAGCTGGTGGAGAGAAGCAGGATGTACTTCTTGGCTGGGAACTCATTGTGAATATTTGTGGGTTAATACAGAAATAAAAATAATCATGATTCATATGTAGCATCCCATCTCCAGAACATCTGGCCATGGAATCTTCTGCTAAAGCTGCTGCAGGCTGACAGGGGAGAGATTTCAGACAGAAAGAGTCTCTTTGCTGGACTCTGAGAGGGGAGAGGAAGGATCAGTGGAAATCCAACAATTACCTTCATTCATCTCCATTTCACTCGTTTGGCTGCCAAGCATTTTCTTTCTTAGAAGGAACATCTACCCAGAGGCACCCAGCTCACCAAGAAAGTTAGCAGACATCACGAAGCCAGGAGTTTTCTCTCACTGAACGTGTCTTCCACTGCTACTTTAACTCTCTCGACAAATGAATAAAATTAAAAAATGGAAGAGAAAGGAAAACAAGAATTCGTGTTTGGATAGCCAGACTTCATGTCCCGTCGTGGCTACACTGTTCTACTAATGGCATCGCCCGTCTAGAAATGCCACTCAATTCACAGAATCAGAGCTAGACCAGGCCTTGGAAGCCCCCTAGAAACACATCTAGAGCAATTTCCTTCTGGATGCAAGAGATGCAGAAGAGAGGGACAAGAAATGGACTGTCCCATCTCTTCTTGAAGATTAATCCCTACAGATGAGGATTACAGTTCAGCCTAGGAACTGGGGAGGGAAGCTGCTCTGGAAAATTGGATTTATTGTCCAGATATTTTTTCCTAAGAACTGGTTCCAAACATGGTCATTGATCCATTCACTAAATCTGGGCCACTTGGTAGTTAATTAAACTCTTGATGGTTCTGGGTGAGTCCTGGTTTATCTATCATTTACTCTCCTTTTAGACTTCTTTGGTTGTTCTGCAACTGCAGCAACCCTGATCTTTTTGTTTTCCCCAACTTCCCTTCCTCTGGAGAGCTCCCGGTATCTTCTTAGTAGAGTCTATCTAGGCTCTAAACCTTTTGGAGAAGCCATCCATTCTTGGGAAAAGGGGCGCAACTGAGATGCTCTGAAGCATTTTCTCCTCCTGCAGAAACTGTTCAATGGCACCCTCCCTGGCCCTCACTGAGTGTCTCCTGAAATTGTCACTGTGCTTGGAGTATATTCACGTCTGAACCACGACTGGGCCTCCGAAACAAAACATACATCATGGCTTGTACAATAAATGAGGCATCAAGGTTTCCCTTTTGCTTTGCTTCTTTTATTTATTGGAGTTTACCTTGGAGAGTTCCTCTTTGGAGGGAGCCAAGCAGAAGAACCCTCCACCAGAAGAAAACAGAGACAGCCCCATTTAAAGGGCAACGTTCCTTGTTTTTATCCAGCTGGAAGCCATATTATTATTTTATTTTTAAAAAAAGCCCTCACTGAGCTTATTAGAGGCAATTTTCAATTTATTCTATTTCTCGGAGCTATGCAGCATTTTAAACACAGGCAGTTATCCATTTCACGAACAAAAGTGAGAGAAGATTACTTATCTGCATTAACTGTATTTAATTTCAGGGCTTTCTGACTCGTAACTTTAAAATGAAGAAAAAAGAGAAAAGAAATATATCACCATTCTTCCTTTGGAAAAAAACAGAAAGCGTCTCTGCAGAGATTGTATAATGTGTCCAAGTGTGCTTTAATTCTCGCTCTGAGAGGTTGAGAGACGGCTGTGATGGGGAGGCAGAGACATTCTCGCTCAATCCATTTGGCATTTCAGGTGTAGCGTTTTGCTTGCTTAAAATACCTTCAATACTTATTAAGCAAGAGATTGGCAAGGCAGCGGCGGAATTAGGGGATCAGCTGGCCAGCACCCCTCGGCAAGGCTGTTTGGCAGCAAAGGGGTGACCAGGGCAGAGAAATCAGCTTCATTTCGGTTGCTACACCTTTGCAAGGGCATCGCAGAACTGAAAACTTCAGAAAAGGAGGCACCCAACCAACCCACCCTAAGCTCCAGCCGATGACACACTGGCGGACGTATCTAAACTCATGCATGATTCAGAGAAACGGAGGGGGAAGGGTTTGGTTCCTTGGCTGATTGTGCCAGAACCCAGCGGAAGTCAAATGGGAAGGACTTCTTCCCACAGCACCAGTCTCACCATGACACTGGTTTCTAGTCTGCTACAATCACCGCCTACCTGGATGGCTTGAAAAGGGGGACAGACTCACAAATGGAGGAAGAAAGCCAAGGCTACTCTCTTTCGTGTTGCCATGTTGTGTTCATTGGCCTCAACCCACCAACACGAAGAAAGTTGCATCGGCCTCACATCCTGCTTGTGAGCTTCTCCAGGCAAGTTTGGTCTGCAAAAAGAGGATTTGGGGCCAGCCAGGTCTCAACTGCATCAACCGCTCCAAAAAGACCATCATGTAGACAGTCAACATCTCCTAGCAGACCAGTGAGGAGAAGTCAATGTGAAACTGCCCTAGATGGCACGTCTTTGCCTTCCAGTAAATTCACAGTTGTGAAGGAGGTCTTACTTGAGGGCGCATTATTACAACAGACTCATGGGTTTTGAGGTTTTCTGGGCCTGCTGCTTTTTTATGGATTGTGCTGTGGGAAGGCCAGTTGCTGACCCAGAGCATCTTCAGGAGCAGCTGCACATGCGGATGCAGCACCCAGAGAGAGGAAAGGGTTACTGCAGACGGGGAGACCAGCCAAAACGAAGGCCAGGCCTTGGAAGCGAGAAGAAGATTCTGCGTAACGTACAGAATTAAAGTGGCCACTCGTGACATCTGCAAGCTGCCAGCAGCCACTTAATGTAATCAACGTTCAGATGGAACGATGAATCAGGACAAGCCCACTTTCAATAAAGGGACAGGAAATGCCAGCTGCTTTTTGCTGTATTACAGTCGCAGAAACGGCGCCTGGCAGTTCAGCCCAAGGGCAGCGTGGAGCAGGAGCTTCCAAATTACGAAACCCTTCGAGGCACCAATGGAGGACGGTCTGCCCAGTTTCTTCAGGAGCAAAGACTGGAACTTGGAAGAAGTTTGAGGGAGGAAGGATGAGAGGTTTCACACGCTTTTTAAAAATAATGTTGCTGCAAATTATTTTTAAAAGGAGACAAAAACGATGTAAAGAAAAGGGTGGGGAGAGAAAGAGGTCAAAGCTAAAAATGCAAGAATGAGGGAGAGGAAGAAGCAAGGCTGGCGGGGGGGATTCTGGGAGTTGACGTCCACATATCTTAACACTGTCACTGGTCTAGACAATTTCTCTACTGGCAAATGCCAACAATACATCATTTTCACCCACTTCAGAGGAATGTATGATGTTGCACTTTTTAAGCAAGTTCTCCCCAGTCTCCCCAAGCCTCCTCAGGGCTACACATTCCAGAATTCCCCTTCCTCCTCCGGTGGCTACAGGGAATTCTTGAGCTAATCCCAGCAGGGCTGGAGGTGATCAATGGCTCGTCCTCCCCAGAGGCCTCCAATTCATGACCCCGCAATAGTTTTCTGAGCTCCACAAACAGTAGTGTGTAGGGCTGAAAACGCAGACCAGAAAGTCACACTGCTGAATGTTAGGTCCACCTGCAGGCTGGAAGGGTCAGCCTGCCCAGTGAGGCCCCAGCTAGAGGGGGGACAGCCCTCGTGCCAAGCACCCCCTTTCTTCCCCCATGGTGGGCACTGCTTCTGAGGCAGCATTGCGTCCTCTAGGCAAGGGAGAGGGGCAGGAGAGAGATGGCTAGGGAACCAGCAGAGCGAGACAAGACAGGGGCAGTTTACGCTATTTCACGGGAAAGGGGCCTCCTCCCCTTGGCACTAAATATGGGGGAGAAAATGGTCTAGGCATTGACTCCTGACTTTCAGTTTCTCAGCTAAATGTAGAGAGCCTGAAGGATGCTTGATACCCTCTGAGCTTAGTTGTTTTCTTGCAGACATTTCATTACCCAACTACAGTAGGTAACCTCATCAGTGCTAGCCAGGACCTGTGAGGCAGCTTCTGTCTTAACCTTAACTGTAACCTTAACCAATCCGTACAATGACCAAGAGCTCCAAGAGGCTTTCTTGCTGGATTATCAGTGGCTACAGGTGGCTAAGGGATGCTACAGAAGGCTGAGGCTGCCCAGGAGGGAGGAGATGTGGACCTCCAGGCCAGACTCCCCCCCGCTGGGCAACGAGCAAGGAAGAGGACCAGGAAAAGTTAGAGCTGAGCAAGGAAGGAAGGAAGAACAAGAGCAGCCGCTCTTCATGGGATGGTTTTCCTAGATTAAATCCTCCTGCACATGATCTTGGAACAAATGTTACACAACAACCCAGGAACAAAGCCAAAGATTGGTGTTCTGCCTAATGGAAAACACGGCCACTGAAGCGGCCAGAGTAAAATGGCTGTTCAGCATCTCGGCTTCCCAATAAAGATAATAAATGCATGTTCGTTGACAGAGCCTGGTTTTTTCCTCGGTTTCATCATTTTTCACTCACTGGAAACTTTCCTGTCAATACTGTGGCTCTCAGGCTAATTCTTGGGCAGCCTTCTCGGCGTTTCAGGCCCTGCGATCTGTGGGTGAGAGCATCACACCCAGGAAGAGAGAGAGAAATGGGGACCCCTGGCCTTTTTCTGCCCCCTTGAAAGGAACCGCCCAAAGACAGGGCCTCACATCCCGGGGAGGGTGATTCGTTTAATGGCTGAACGGGAAGGACACATTTGGGACACATCTAGGGGGCCTGGCTGTACTGGTACACCTCAGTCTCAACAGCCAAGGGGTGGCCGGCCTGTTATTTTGCAGGTTGCCTATATTTCGACTCCATCGATCCATCCTGCAGGGCTATTTTTAAGCATTTATTATTTCTTCCTCAGTGCTGAGGCAGGGGCTAGTAATTCCTTTGCAAAGTTTCACCCTAATGAAAAATCCATGCCAACTTCTCATTGCCTGAACTAACAGGAAGGATCACAGGAGAAAGAAAGAACACCAGAGTGGAATCCCTGATCTCAGCAAGAGATCAGCCCCTCATCCCACATCCCTGCAGGCAGGGGAAGGGAAGCCAACCGCCTCTGGAACCAGCTGGTTCCTCATTGTTCATCTTTTTCTGGGAGAGCCAATTTCCCGTAATGTTAAGCCAAAATCTCCTCCTGCCATTTTCTTTCAAGACAAAATCCTGCCTACTGTGTCCCAAGGAACATGAGTTCGCTCTACCTCTGGCCCAGCTGCAAAACACCCCCTTTGAAGGTAGGGATCTTGATGCCCTTCGTCTTCTCTTCTCCAGGGGCAACCTAACTTGGTCTCTTTCCTCTCAGGACGCAGTTTCCTGCCACTTCACCCACCTAGTTGTCTTCTAAATCCTTCTCCAGATTTGGTTCATGCTATTATATTTCCATTTTAAAACAGCAATTATTCGTGCTGAGGACCGTAGATTAGAAGTGGCACCCACCTCACTGCTGGGAGAGGAAAGATGGAATCCCAGTTGTTCCCCACACAATTCAGCGGTCTCCATTCTGTGTGCCAGTCACCCGCTAGGGCCCAAACCAGGGGTCTTTATAGTAAGTGGGGACCAGACTGGCTCCATTCACAATTATCACTTTCCCATCTCTGGGCTGGTTGAAAGAAGGTTGAAGCCAGGAAGGTGTCTGCACCACCAACAGTCAGTGCTCAGATGATGAAGAGGAGGCTAAACAGATGGACAAAATCGAAACATCTCTTTCAGGAAGAGCCTCCAATTCTGTGCAGTCTATTTAAATGAAAAACTAATTCTAATTGAACTGCTTTTGCCAATGCCAAACAGTCATTCTACAATCTCCATCACAGAATCAGTAAAGAAAGGCCCAGCTACGGGGACCCTCCATTTCCAATGGGTCAAGGTGAAGTATCCTTCAGCAAAAGGTTGAGGCCCTTGGTCCAATTTTGGATGTGCAGCCAGCTGATGGAAGAGTGGGCTGGGCTGGTGGTGAGGATGGGCTCCCTTGATTATGAAACAAGCACCTGAGGGCCTAAGATTGCTGAGTTTTCTGAAAAATGCGGTCCTGCCCAGCTGTGAACTCTTCACCTGGTCCTCTTGCTTCCTCTCCTTATACCGAGCAAGGACAATGTTCTCTGCTGTGCCACCTGCCAATTCTGATCCACTGATAAAATAAATTGGGAAATAACAATTTTGTTGTGCAAATTGAAGTGGGGGGGAAACCCCAGAACTGAATGCAAATACCCGAAAAGCTGTTCTGAGTGCTATAATTGCTCTGAAGAGAGGATTTTTTTTACACCCATAATTTAACTTACAGTAGTCTCCGATATTTCCTCCTCCTTTTCTCCTGCAACAGATAAGCTAATCATTATATTCTTTCCTCCAGAGTTTTGCCGAAAGAGAAATCTTTTTCTGCAAGCAATATCAGTTTGCGTTTGAAAAGATACAAAAAAGACTAATGCATGAAATAAAATTTGGATTCAGTTACTAAAAGCACCAACCTGCTTATCAATCTAAAAGCAGCATCTTTAAAGGTCAGGAGAGAAAGAAAATCAGATACTCATTCTCATTCCCAGCAAACAGGGGGTCCCTGCGCAGAAAGCCTCACTAACGTGACCTTTCCCTTACAAAGAGAGCCGGTCTCTCTCTCACACACTCACTCCCACCCCCTTCACAAAGTAAATGCACCCAAATGGCACTATTGCACACTTGCTAGCACTGCCCGCCCCCCTTGAGGCACAAGTTGTCATTGGGGTAGCAAACGCAGCTCTGTCTGGAGCATTCCGAATATTAACATCTACCTCTGAGGGAAGTGCTTGCCGCAATTCATTTCTTCCTTACGGATTGGCCACAATATCCTCCTCCGCTTCTTCCCAAAACGTAGGGACCCACGGATGTGGCAGAAGGTGGGGGCCACAAGGAAAGGGGCTGATGAAGAGCTGAAGGGATGTCAGGCCCCAAACCAAGAATGACACGTGGTGATTCTTCCAAGCCCCGTTCTCTATCGTCTCACACATCTTGCCAGACTGTACTATCTGCATCTACGGTATACTTTAAGAATTATAGGGAAGGGGCTGTCCCCCACCCCCTTTCTCTTACATGCAATATCCTGCCTGAGTTGCCTCTTACTGCTAATGCACCCCTCATCTCCCCGGAATCGACCATCCCATCTGAGAACATTCACCGCTGGAGCACCACCTGGACCCTCAGAAGTTGTCTGTCCCCAACTCCACATCCCATCCTGAGCACACCTGGGTTGGACGGCCTCCATAGATGCATGCACCATCCTTCCCTGCCTATTCCCAGACCACAGCAGCCACAGCAGAAAAGAAAAACAGACACAGAACGAAGGGAGGGAGGGAGGGAGGGAGGGAGAGAGGGAGGGAGGGAGGAAGCAAGGAAGGAAGGAAGGAAGGAAGGAAGGAAGGAAGGAAGGAAGGAAGGAAGGAAGGAAGGAAGGAAGGAAGGAAGGAAGGAAGGAAGGAAGGAAGGTGTTGACTGTGTCTCCTCAACCCTGGAATCAGGGACTTGCAAAGGAGGAGAAGTTGAGCCCCTTCCCAAGGCAACTCCAGGACCTCTTTTCTTACCAAACCTGCCCAAAGAGCAGTCCCTCCCAGGGGCAGGAAATGCAGAGCTAACTACAAAACACGAGGAATCTGGCAGTCCATGCATTGGAGCCTGGGTGTGCCTCGCCCCAGCACGGACTCTTCCAGAAGGTGGGCAGCAGGACAGCAGTCGGGCTCCACCTAGCAAAATCTCCCCACTTTTGGGGAGAAGAGATGGGCTGTCTGGCTTAATTACTGTTTCCAAGACAGATGGCCACTCTTGCTCAGAAAACTTTCCTTCTGGAGTCAACAAGTCGCCTCATCTTGTGTGCAAATTGAGCTCCATATGTTCGTGAATAATTGACTGCAAGATCAGTCGTCCCAACCGACTGCATACATTCACACATCGGGGCGAAAAAAGGCCTGGCAAGGAATGGAAATTTTGCAAAAAAAGCCCCAGAGCTTTCTTATGTTGTGGCTTCGCTTCTCTCAGAACCAGCTGCATTGTTATCCACTTCTGCCAAGTCTTGGCGGCTACATTTGGGTCTTTCAATCCACCTTGGCAACCCGTTACAAGTCAGGTTGGCCAGCTCTCCTGGCCTCGGCCTGTGGGCAGGTTTTCCTGGAGGAGGCCCCTGGGGTAGAGACCTTCTCTCTTTCAGTGATGGAGGCTGTTCCTGGCACTGGGTCTGCAGGACGGTGTCATGCTTGGAATCCTTTGTGAAGGTTGGGGAGGGCCGCTTCCATCTCAAGAGGGGAGACCAAGAACCAAAACCTCCTGGACTTCACTGTCACCAGCGCCATCTAAAAAGGGGGACGTTTTCTTCAGAAAAGGAATTATGGTGCTTGAGGAAAGAACTGATGCTATCCCAGAAATGTGATCTTAAACTTCTCAAGAGCTGCCTCTCCCCAGGTGTCTGGAGAGATGCTTTTGAAAAGTCTATCCCAACATTGAATTGTGTTAAGTATTTTGAAAGTAGGTCAACAGTGCCTCAGTGGCAAAGACAAAACTGGGAGATGTGATATCCCTGAACTAGGAAACCTCCAAAACTCAGGAGGGTAAAGCATCATAAAACTGTAAGGTTGGAGGCATCATGTTTGGTCTTCTCCATGTTTCTGTTTACGGCAAAGATCACAGAGACTTCAAAGCATCTTTTTGTGATTTCTGCTTTAGCAATGTTTTCAATTCAGTATGATAAATTTGGCATGGTTCTTGCTGGAGTTGGTGTGCCTCATGGAGCAAAGCTTCAGAAGAAAAGATACCTTCAGAAAAAAACCCATCAGCTTTCTCATCAGTCCCACTGATGGACGTGAGAAAGACCCTGGAGACATGTCTATGGAGATTCTCAGTCATCCAAGGTCACAGCTGTCCCAATGATGTTTTTCAAGATGCAACTGGACTTCCTTTGTTTTCCTTTGAAGATATTTCACTTCTCATCCAAGAAGCTTCTTCAGCTCTGATTCTTCTGACCCACCATCCAGTCAGAGCTGAAGGAGCTTCCTGGATGAGAAGCAAAACATCTTCAAAGGAAAACCAGAAAGTCCAGTTGCCTCCTGAAAAAGCACCTTTGAGACAGCCGTGGAGAAATGGACTCTTCTGCTTAAGTTGTTGGAAGTGAGAAGACACAACAAATCTCAACAACACCAACAACTCTTCAGTCATACAGAAGTGGAAGCTTTCTTGCTTGGGTTGGGAAATGCTATACCAACCCTGGAACGAAATAACATTTGGCTTAATATTTAAACACTTACAGGCAAAAAAAGAGACACGTTTAGGAATAATCTGTTGCATAAAACCCCTCATAATTCTCTTCTGATTGAAAATGAGAATTTCACATTAGCTACTTTAACGGCACTTCTTTTGGCAAATGTAGCCATTTTTCATTTCACCCAAGTTAAAATTAAGCTATAAATAGAGAAGGAAAAACATGCCAGATGATTTAAATGGGCAAAAATAACTGGCTGTTCATATTGTGTGAATACTTTTTAGAGTGAATTATTGCTGGCTTCAACCTCTCTTCCGCAGGATCTTAAAAATAAATCGGTGCATGGCCCACGTTGGCACACCTTTTCCTTGGAGGGGAGGTAGAAAGAGACTGGACGCCTCTTCAACTGAGGACCACGGATGGGTTACTCAGCTGATCCTTCTCAAGTGTTGGGTCCCAGGAAGAGATGGCGCAGGGGTCCCGATGCTTCGGCCATTCCCACCCAAGGTTTCTCCTTGGAAGCTGCCCAAGAAACCCTTCTGCCTTTCAAAAGATGAAGAGCCTTTGCAAGAGTGGCTAATTAACTCTCTTTTCAAAAGGGTGCAGGAAGTGACACCCACTCTTTCCTTCTACTCCAGGTAAACTAGTGGAAAGTAGCCTTAGCAACAAGAGTTAGTCCTTGCCATGAGAAATCTTCCTGGGGAAAGAATCAAGGCTGGCTGTGAGGAAAGTCACCCTAGCACACCAAG
Organism: Bungarus multicinctus; assembly: GCA_023653725.1. NCBI lineage: Eukaryota > Metazoa > Chordata > Lepidosauria > Squamata > Elapidae > Bungarus > Bungarus multicinctus. The sequence goes on from CM042837.1 coordinate 26,395,374, forward strand.
CTTGGGCACTGCCAACCCAATCCCACTGGGTTCAAAGGCTGCCATTTTTTGAAGGAACTCTACTGTCACATTGGGGTTGCTGGAACCAATAAAGGGTATTTGTAGCCCGGGGCTGAATGGAGGGGCCCTTGATGCCCTTTGAGCTTCGTCATTTTCTTGCTGATGTTTCATTACCCAAAGTAGGTAGCATCATCAGTGGCAATGTTGATGTTATTGCACTGAAGTTGTTGGACATCAGTTGCACTGATGATGTTACCTAGGTTGGGTAATGAAACGTCCGCAAGAAAACCACCAAGCTCAGAGAGCACCCCGAGTTGCTAGAAGCCAGGCTAGGTGAGAACCAGGAAAACATTTCCTAGCTCTACTCCAAACTCCACAGACGTTCAAGGGCTCCAATCAGCATCCACCACACATGGCAAGCGTGCGCTGCAGCCAGTACAATGTTAGACCAACCTACACATAGCCAGCAGTCATGGGACGGAAGCTCCAAGGAGAAAGTCAAAGCCTCCCGTGTTACAAACCACAGAAATATGACTGATGCTAAAGCCAAATGTGTCCAAGATGCAAGGAGGTGTCCATCCAGCCCACCCTATTATTTGAGGGACCTCAACCCATGCCAGGCCCACCCATTTCCTCTCCTGGCATCTGAGGGGAAGAAACCCTGTGCAGCGTGAGTGCCCTCCTCCAGGCTGGCTTGGTGGTGAAGGGCACTGTCAGGCAGCAGAGGGAGGGGGGGTCACAAAAGCTTTTCCCCCGTTTGATTTGCAAGAAAAAGCTGTTGGTTTCTTAGTAGGCATCGCTGCTTAGAAGAATATTATGTACAAATTGTCTGATTAGAATAATAAATATGGGGTTCACATCATGTCAAACATGCCCAATCCAGGGATCTGCACCCCATCTCGAAGAATCTTTTCCTGCCAGGAGATAAACTTAAGTAAATAATGTTTGCCATCAACTCCAAATGAAGAATGACAGTTAAATTTTATAATCATTCTCGCAGCTTCAGGCCTCACTTTATTTTCTCGGGCTCATGACCCGGAGGTTACTATAGCAACTAGGAAATCCTACCTTATCAGACTCCTGCATTTACATTCCATGTGGCTGGTTTTTTAAAGGAATTAAACCCATCACGGTCCTCTATTCTCCAACTAAGAATTTAGGATTATCTTACAGAAACAAGGATCAAAAGGCTTTATCTGAAACACGCAATACAAACCTAATTTGACAGTGCATTAAAAAAAACAAACAGCACTCACCATGGAGCAAATAAGCTGCTACTTCCTGTCCAGCTCTGCAATGGTGGCACTTTGGCCAAAGTGACTCACTCCGCAGAACCGAACCTGGACAGTTTCTCCCTAAATTGATGGTTTTCTAAGGCTGATGGTTGAGCGAGGAGAAGCATGGCAAGAGTTCCAGAAAAGATGGAGAACTCATGGAACTCAGTGAATTGCCCCTAAGACATGCTGGGGCATTTTTCTTACACCGGGAGCCATAACTTCACAAATACCCTTACACAGGAAACCATAAGCTACCAAGCGGGAACCTTTTGATCACAGAAGCCGCCTGATGAAGATCAAAAGACATGCCAAGTCCCTGTGCAACTTGAAACCCTCGTTGCTTCTAGAGATGCCAAGGAGTTCTGGGCTGCTTAAACTTCTTAATTTCCCTCCAATGTTGGTTCCCCACCCTACAAGCTCCTTGTGTCCCTTGAGGCACGTGGATAGATAAACTAAGCATCCATCAACAGGCCTGAGTTCCTGAGAAACAGACGCTCGTCTTTCCAACCGCTTCCTGAAGGATGGCGCTGCTTCACTCCTGTCCCCAAGAGAATTGGCCCACAAGAGTGACTCCATTTCTTCTGGGCACAGAATGATAAGAGTGTCCTCATACACACACACCCCACTTCAAACATGAAACCGCACTGAACTAGCGATCGGGGACCCTCAAGAAATTCCCTTCTCTCCTTGCTGTTTTTCTGACCCTTCACTATCTTGAAGTGCACAACGTCTGACCTACTTGCTGGGTTCAACTGGTTGTGTCAAAGGCAACAGGGCCTTGCCTGAGTTATTTTTGGGAGAATGGGCTCTCGACCCATCTCTTTGACTGCACGTGCGCCTTAGAGAAAGCAGGGGGCAAAGCTAGAAATGCTGGGAAAAGCAGGATTCTTTGCCCCAGTTTTGGACTTTTGTGATTGTTGGTCTTCTGGAGAGGTTGTGTCCTGCACCTGCATTCCCTGGCTTCTTTTTTTCCTTGTTTTAAAAAAAGGGACCAAATGAGCTGCTTCTCTATCAGCTGCCATGATATTTATATCCTCCCAAAGTCCAATCATCAGTCAGAGGAGCATCTTAAATCCACTGACATTTCCTGTTGCAGCCTTTGATGAACAGAGCCTGGTCTCTAGGAATGAAATTCATAAAGCTGAACCCATCATTACTGAGCTGGAGGCATGCAAGAGTTTAATTTAGTTAATGCACTTTTTATTCATTATGGGTTCTTTATGAAAGACACCCAGCCTCACTTGCAGAGTGCATGGCTTAATTACCCATGCTTCACTTAAAAAGGGAGAGGGAGGGAGGGAGGGAGGGAGACAGAGAGAGTATTTAAGTTGTCCATCAATACTCCATGCAGGGCAGAACTATGATCGATTGATGTAGTGAGTAATGCACAGTTAGAATGTCAAAGGAAGTTAGCATCATGCTGTTGCATTAGAAAGACTTAAAGAGTATATATTAAGCGAGACAATCAAACTCATTTCAACACACTCTACATTCTCTCTCTCTTCCTATTGATTTGTGCTGGGTTCCGTACAAGGGGACAGGAGGGGCTAGGTGGCATAAATCTATTGGCTGAGTGTGGAGAAGCATTTCCCAGGCCCTGGGACTCAACTCCCCTGTTGCACACAAGAGAGAGAGGGGCGGGGCGCAGAAGATAAACAAACAGGCAACTAGCGATGCAGCCAATCACCGACTACTCCAGGTAGATAGTTCTGTTCAAATAAGAAAGCACTCGTGCCCTGGACCGCAGCGGCATGTAGGATGGAAGAGATCAGCAGAAAGGATCCTGCCATTTAAATGACGAAAGAAAATATATTCAAAGGACGTAACAACTGCAAAACCACACTCATAAACTAAGCCAAAAGATGCTTAAGTCTTGATATGCTCCATCATCAGCCAGGAGCAAAGATTAAGAGCTTCGATGAAGAAAGGCTTCATACACGCCCCAGGATAGTATTTCAGGCTCCAATCTGGGCTGGTCACCAGGGACCAGAGGTTTATCCTTCCAAGCTTTCGGTCTCGTGCTGGAGCTCATCCTCATGACCTGTCAGCCTCTGGTCCCAGTGACCGACTCCAGATTGGATCCTGTAAGAACTTTGCATTGAAACAGTTCAGAAGCACAAACTGAATAAGTAAACCAACTTCAGCCCTGAGGTTGGCCTTAGTAGAACCTGCCCAACGGAGGACCAACGGGACTGATGGAACTCTTCCCAAATCAAGGAGGCTTGTGAAGCTGCACTGAAGCTGGAAGCACCGAGGGAGCTGAAGGTCCCCATCCTTTACCACAAGCGCACCCAACCTTTCCTAGCAAGTATCATATCACCTTGAAGGCCTGGAAATAAAAACCAGGCAGCATAAGTGGGACTCAGAAGACATTCTCCTTAAGTTTCTTTGCTTTTGTGTATTTTCCAAACAGGATGGATTTTCATGGTTGATGAACAAGCTCTCCAAATTGAACCAACTGGATGGCATTGCCCCACCCAGGGAAAGGAAGCAATCACACCTGCCAATCAGGCAGAGAGAGACTGCTTCTTGAAGAAGATGGACCCCTGGTCTCCTGAGGATGGAGATGGTGGTGGTTGCCGTGGTCCTCCGAGACAGACTTGACTTCAGGGGCTTTATGAATGACTCCCCCGTTTTAGCCAGGCCCTGATCGAGGGAACTTAAAAGGCTGCTGCCACTTCATGCTACGAGAGCAAAGCAGAAATTGGGGACATCTTGTACTTCCAATCTGGCCCTCCAGGTATGCTACCTGCAAAGCTCACCTGGAACAAGATTGAACCAGGTGAGAGGACACCAGGCAGTCCAAAGACGGGATGGAGAGGAAGGAAGGGATTCATTTCATAGGCAAACACCAAGCCTTTTTCGACAGGGAACTCGAGAGACGTGAGCGGAATCCTTGGGCGGATTCCAGCAAAATGGTTGCTAAGGGGAAGGCTGGGGACAGTCAATTAAGGAAAGTGTCAACCACAACAAGCAAATAAATAAATAAATATTCAACCTAGCAACTAATCTGTAAATCTTCCTCCAACTTAAGACATCACTCACGGAGAAGGTGAAGACGGGGGTCCTTCTCTTTTCTAGTGCCGACAGCGACTTGCTATCTCTCCGCTAATCTCCCAAATAAAGAGAGGAAATTAAATCAATAGCTCCCCTACAATTGGGGGGGCCCCTGCATTTTTGTGAGCTCATCTGTCTCTGTGGGTGCGCTTGTGTATGCATAGGTATCTACGTGGGCCCGCCTGGGTCTAAATTGATGGGGGAGGGGGGGAAGGTTCCACGTGCACATTCTTATTTTTCATTCCAAAACAACAACCACAACAACCAAATGCTTTGACAGAACTAGCTGGAGAGACTGACCTGCCCTGCTGCCCCTAATCCTCTCCGCAACCTCCAAGTGCCCCTCCCCCTTCCTTTGTTTGAGGGTCTCCTGCTTAATTTAAGTCAGACATCTAAACCCACGGAACAGAAGCCCGAGAAAGGTCACTCAACCTCCCCACCGTCTCCTGAACAAACCCAAACCCACCAGGGACTCCAATCGTTCACACTCCCCGAGTTTATTTAAGCAGCTCCGGCACATCACAGCCTTTCCATTTGTTTTCCCGTCCAGCAAGAGGAAAAAAGAAAGCCAGTGCATTAGGTAGGGCAGCTGTAAGGAAAAATAGTTAACCTCTATGAAACAAATATTCAGCTACCACTTTCTGGACTACAAATAGAGAGCTGAGTGATGCTACAAGGTTTATAACAGATTCTTCCGGTTTCTACTATGGAATCTGACATAAACAAAAAGACAAAAATAGCCACTTAGCTATTTAAATATCAAGGAATTCCTAAGAATATTTTCAATAAATAAAAACCACCATTCAGCCACTTAAAGGAAACATGAACGGAACAAAGGAGAAGGTAGGAAAGGAATCCACGTCAATCAAAAATAGAACCCAGGGCATCTTCCAAAATTCTTGAATGAACTATAAAACTAGGTCATTAAGATGATGTTCTTCAAAGGTTTCTCCCAAATTATTTTCAAAAATCACCCCTCTGACCAGGAATTTACCACTGTTTTCAAATCAAGGGCCACATTTAATCCCTCAGTGAAACCTCTGAAACAAAACAGAAACCAAAATAATAATAATAACAACAACAACAGGTGGAGAAGATAAAAACCAAACACATGGATATTGACATCATATTTAAGCAAATAAATACACTTCAGATCCATCACTTTCCATGTTGGCTTTTTCCCTTCTATCGCAGTAAAGCCACCCATTTAGGAGGGGCTCCTCCTCAGCTCCTGTTCAAAAGCATGCAAGTGTGAGTAGATAAACAGGTACCGCTTCAGTAGGAAGGTAAGAAGGCATTCCATGTGCCTTTGGCATACAGCCATGCTGGGCACATGACCACGGAAGCGTCTTCGGACAACGCTGGTTCCCTTGGCCAAGAAACAGAGATGAGCTTTGTGCCCTAGAGCCGGACACGACTGGAGAGTGATACCTCTACCTTCCCAAACCTTTCAGGTTACCCTTGAGATTTGGGCTGTATATCTTCAGAGAGGCCATGAGAAAGTGGGGGTGGGGGGAATCAAGGCCACCAAATGTGGGGGATCTTGGCACAAAGTGAGGTTAAGGTGTCCCCGTGGTTTGCTTAGAGGCAGTAACAACCATCTTGCTTTGGGCCTGCATCGTAACGCACACCTGGGGGCCTCCATCTCCGCCTTTCCGTGCTAAGTGAGAAACAGACTGACCCCAACAGAACTGGCAGAGCTGGGGGCAAGGGGGTTGGCAAGGAGAGGCAGAGGAGAACTTGTGGTGGGCAGGAAGCCTCGATTCTTGGCTCAGCTCCACTGCCTGCTTTCCTAACAGTCCTATTTGGTGTAAGGATTTGCCTCTTGGTTACCTGACCCACAAGTCAAAGCTGCCGAAAGCGAAGAGCAAAAGGAGAAACACCCACGGATCAGCGCTGTGACATCCCCGCCACGAAAGGATTGTCACAACATTTGCCCATCCAGATGTGATGAGTGACAACCCTGGGCTGGGAGGCCCAGAGCAACTATTATCCGTGGCAGGGTTTTTTTTTTCCCCCAGCTCTGCAGTCTCTCCCCATTAATGAAGCACCGCTGGGTGTGGAGCCTCAGGAGACCCCCGGGAGGAAAACCCCACACCCTCTCAAGGAGGGCGGAGAGAGAGAGAGCAGGCAGAGGGGAAATCAAGTCCCGGCAAATGATGGCTGAGCAGGGCTTCATAGGGATGCCTGGGTCAATAAAACGGAACTTACATAAATGTTTCATCGTTTCTGGGAGGAATTTTTTTTAAAAAAATCACAAGGTCTCTCAAATGTGCTTTTCAAAGCCCAGCAGGTTTTTATGTCTCCTGTACAAGGCTGGAACTGTGGTTTCATGCCAATATATAATAATTGTAAAGAATTATTAAGACATTTAACCCTCCTCTGTGTACCTCCGGGCTAGATCAAAGCCCACAACACCGCAATATAAAATTGCTTCTTGACGTCTTTGAGGCCAAAAGGATTCAAGTAGACAGAGGAAGTAAAATATGAGACCGTAAGATGGGGGTTTAGCAGTCTATAAAGGCCCCGGCATTGCAAACTCTCACGAACAGACATTTCCAAAGTTTGAGCCTCTATACTTTACGCATTCATGTTTGAAATTTTTAAAAAGCCGTAATCTTAAAAAGAGGTTCTTACTGCCAGAAGGAAACATTGGGATGCCTGGAGTCACCAGCCATTTATGTCAGCTTTAAACTTCAGCAGAGGTTAACAAAGCTCATCGGCAGCTTGTCAAATCTGATCTATCGCAGAATTCTGACTGTCTACAGTCAGCCAATGGGTGAGAAAGCTGGAGGTGATAAGGATCCACATTTCTTACCTGCAAATTAAAAGAAAACGAAAAACGGTGAGACTTAAAATGTTTTTCCAAAGACCTCGGCTGCTATTCTGCCAAAGCATCCACAGCAAAACTGTACAAAAAAATATTGCAGGCCTTATCAGAGGCCAGACTTTCATAAAACGGAAGGGGGGGAAACCCAGAGACTCAATTAGCTCTTTCTCTCTCATGGGCAGCGACCAGGATTTGGCCAGGACTTTCAACCAGCCAATTTTATAATTAGGTTCTCTCAGCAGCCCTCAGTCCTTGAATATGGATTCCTGTCGCCATGGGTGCAAACCTTCCTTTTAGGGAGTGTTGCCTCCTGTGGCCAAAGGCCAACAGTTACGGTAGTAACAATACCACCACAGGCACATTGCAAATTCTCTTTGGTTAAATGTTTTATGTGCCGTCATTTGTGATTCTCCTTTCTGGATGGATGACATTGTGGAGATGCCACGCCCTGCTTCCTTCTCTTTGGTCCAGGGATGTGCCCGTGGGCACCAAGGTTTTATTAGTGGGGGGTCTCCGACTTATCCCCCCCTTGATTTCCTCTGACTGCACACAGAGCTTACTTGGGAAGGTTCCTCGCGGCACAGCTCAACAACCCCCAACAATAAGAAGTTCCTGAAGATCTTGGCCTGACACGGACTATGCTTTAAAGCCCATCAAATCGGGGGCTTCGGCATGCCCGGATGTGTCCAGTGTTTTCATCCGAGGCTCCCGCGGCCAGGCTTTGTCCTGCTCCCAGGGTGGGAAGCTCTCGGTGGTCCCTCCGAGGCCACTGTTGCTGTGGTTGTGTTGCCATAACAGCTGTGCTGCTAATTCCCCACCCGCTTCCATCACGCCAACCCCGGGCTCTGCGTGGAGCTGCCCTGCAGTCATTATTCACCAAGCACTCCCATTAACAAACTGCCCTTAATTACAGAGCTAATTGCAAAATTATTTCATAGTAGCAATTATTCCCCTCGGCTCATCCCCAGCTACTTGAAGTAGGAGAGTACCTACAAAGGTGGCACTGAGCCAACTCATCAATGACCAGAGACTACCTTTAAAGTGGGCTTTCCAGAAAAATACACCAATGACCACATCCTGGACTATCATCCCAAGCTTTTCCTTGAGTCAAATTCTTTCTTTCTTTCTTTCTTTCTTCTTTCTTTCTTTCTTTCTTTCTTTCTTTCTTTCTTTCTTTCTTTCTTTCTTTTCTTCTTTCTTTCTTCCTTCCTCTCTCCCTTTCTTTTTTCTTTCTTTTTTCCTTCCTTCCTTCCTTCCTTCCTTCCTTCCCTTTTCTTTCTTTCTTTCCCATCTCTTCCAGCTGAGATTCCCAGTTAAAGAGGCATGTTTGCAACTGGTTTCCCCCCCTAGTGCTAGCAATTGCCTCTGTACTTAAGATCACTATTTACCAGAGGCAGCTCTGCGGCTGAACAGATTTGTTTTGTTTCTCTCAAGGCTGGAATAGCTACTCCCTCTTCCTCTAGGAAGGAATCCTTCACAGTGACAACTAAAGGTGAGCATTTGAGGAGGGAAGCCTTGGTAGCCCCTTGTTCCTGCCCAGGAAGGCATGGGAACTCACTCCTGCTCCCAAACACTTCCTCCCTCAACCATCATCAGATGCATCAGAACCAAACAAATCAGAGCAGACCAATCACTTCCCCGTGCAAAAATGCACCAGAGCTGGTGTGTGCTCTAAAAATCTCGGTGGGGAGGGAGAAGGAACACCAAATGATCACAATTCACCAGCTTAGGTTCCAAGCTAAATAGGTGCAGATGAAGCCACCTGCTTCTATTTTTCTCTGTACTTTTCCATTTACCTACTTCAATCCCCTCAACTTCTGCTATGCCCCAATTTCTACCCACACTCCCCAGCCTGCAATATTTGAAAGATGTACCCCATAAAGTGGGGGCCTTAGTGCTCATTTTTAGTGCCGAGTCAGACCCACAGCATGTCTGCTAGTTGTGTCCTGCAGAATCCCTTTTCCTCTAAGGAAAAGGCAGATCTTACTAAAGGGAAGCATTTTAGCTGGGCTCAAATCCGCCAGCTTCACACCCCAGGAGAGCATTTCAACTGCCAAAAAGGACAGTCCCCAAGTGGGAGCCAGATGCAAATTCAGCCAGGCTACGTTCAAGGAGGAACACCTGGAAGTAATCTTTAACATCTGGTTTAAATGTTGACATCTGCTGTTGCTGATGGGTTTCCAACTTTCCTGCCTTGGGTGGGGGGGTTTAGATTAGATTAACAGAGTTGGAAGAGACCTTGTAGGTCATCTAGTCCAACCCCCCACCCAAGAAGGAGACCCTACACTATTTCCGAAAATGTAGGGTGGGCTACATTTCTTTCCCTGAGGGGGGTGGCCAGAGACTGTCCTCATCTGAAGGGGGTCCTGGGCTCTGCAAGAACACGATGGTAGAACACGTGTCAAGGAAAGAGAGAAAAAAATAAGTTATACCCTACAAGCAATCTGAACTTTGCAGAATTCCTAGAATCGAATAAGATGCTATGGAAATTTCCGTAATAAGAGATTTAACAAGGCCTTGAACAGTTTTCCTCCTTGGTACGCCAAAACAAAGTTTGAGGACTGCCACCGATTCCCAGAATGAAGTTTACACTAAATGGTTTTGTTCCAGCGTTTCTTCCTGGGCTCAGATTTAATATCAAACTCCCACAAACACAGCCACCCCCAAGACAAATGAGGCTCACATGTGCAAGGCAACCACAGTTAGATTAAAAACTCCTCATAGATCAACGTGAGGAGCCAGTAAGTGAGTGTATTTCATTTTGATTATTGCGCATATGGCACTGATGAGAAAAGCCGAGGTAGATTAATCTGCATGCTCATGTGGTGTGGGAGGCATCTTAGAGGGTCCTTCTTGGAAAAAACAGAAATGCGAGATGCTTGGACCATCTGAGCAAGGATTGTGATTTGGGCCGAGGATGCCAACTTCTTCCTTAAGGAAGTCCATCTGGTGAGACCGTCTTGATGGATTCCGTGTAAATTCTCTGCCTGAATGTTTTTATCATTCTCCCGCTCGCAAATATGTTAGCTACGAGAGCAATTCCTGGAAAAAGATCTCTTCTGAAACTCAAGGGCTTTCCACAGTCAGAGAAAGCCAATATCATAAGCCATAAATTGACATTTCTCTGTTATTGTCATTTTTTCTCTCTTAAAACAGCCATCATAGTCTAAAGCACCTTGAATATCAAGCTACGAGATCAAAAAGGAAATGCACACCAGAGTAAAAGGTTGTTTAAATCAACCAGTAAAAGGAAATGCGCAGATATGAAAACAGAATTATCCCTGCAGTGTTTGATAAATTTGGTTAGCCCTGAGAAGGAGAGAATGAGGCTGGATATGATATCCCCTCTTCACCTGGGAAAGGATGCTTCACTGAAGGTTGAGCGCTGCTTGCCATCACAATGTCTTTGAAATACGGGAGGAAAATGCCAGAGGAGTCTTGCTGACAAGGGGAACTCTTCGGCTATGGGACCAACCAAGGACCCAGGACAGTGGTGGGCTGTTCTGCATCTTTCCAGGAGGCCCTCACTGAAGTCCTGCACTGTCCAGGGGGTTGGGTTCAGAAAGTTAGGGTACTGCCTTCTCCGTGATGCCAGGGCAAGGAAGAAAAGCCCGGACCACAAGCAATGACACAGGCCATGGTCTAAATCAGGGCTCTCCAACCTTGGCAACTTTAAGCCTGGAGGACTTCAACTCCCAGAATTCTTTGGTTCTTAATAAGTTGACTAAGTTGAAGTCCTCCAGGCTTAAAGTTGCCAAGGTTGGAGAGCCCTGCTCTAAATCCCTTCTGCTAGACAATGCCATCCTGAAACAGCCTCCGGGCCACCCCAGAAATTCAGAGGAACCCAACCCTGTCAAGCCTTCGACAAGGCACTGAAGGCCTGCCTGTTCCCTCGGGGATCTGGGCCAGAGTGGAGATGAGCTCTGCTACCCTGGTGCAGAGTTGACCATCCTCAGGTAGTCATGTTTGGGGATGTTCAAAGGTGGTCTTCAGCCGGTTCTGACCGGTTCTACAAAACCGGTAGCGGAAATGTTGAGTAGTTGAGAGAACCAGCCAATCCCACCTCTGATTGGCCCCGCCACCCCATCTCTTCTCTGCCTCCCATCGAGTCCCAGCTGATTGGCTGGGTCTCCTTTGGTTGTCCTGCACAGGAGAATGGAGCTGGAAAGCAGGTTAGTGGGGTGGGGCTGGAAAGGGGATTTTGCAGTATACCCTTCCCCTGCCTACCAAGCCACACCCAACAAGCCACACCCATAGAATGCCACGCCAACCAAGCCACGCCCACAGCTGATTGGCTGGGTCTCCTTTGGTTGCCCTGCACAGGAGAAGGGAGCTGGAAAGCAGGTTAGTGGGGTGGTGAGGGAAGGGGGGATTTTGCAGTATATCCTTCCCCTGCCACGCCCACCAAGCCACGTCCACAGAACCGGTAGTAAAAAAAATTGAATCCCACCACTGGCCTGGATGTTGCTTGTTTTTAATCTTGCAGCCCACCTGGCGTCCCTCAGGTGAGAAGGATAGCTACGTAAATGATAGGAATGAAATAAATAAATGTCGTCTGGGAGAAGGGCAGGTTTGTTTTTATGAATTCCTGTCAGCCAACAAGAATGAGCCAAATGGCCGTCAAAGTCCTGGAGGCAAGCAGATGAGTTTGTCTCAGAGCTAGGCAGGGCTGGAGGAAGGTGGTGGGTTTTAAGGATGAGCAGCCCCACCCACTCGCTCTTGTTCCAAAACATTCTCTTTTCAAAGCCGCACATTTATTCTCAGGGAGGCCAGCTGCGCGCCAAGCAAATTGCAGGTCATGTCAATATGCCGCTGGCCCTGCCTGCTTTCTTTCCTCAAAGAGGGGTTGGCAGAGGGGAGGGGGTCCACCAGCAGCCCACCGCAGGATATGCTGGAAGCGCACGGGCTTTTGATGGCCCTGAAAGGCCCGCTTTCCCTCCCGCTTCCTGTAGGTGGAAGCAAACACCTGGCAGAGAAGATGAGGCTACTGAATGCTTTGGCCCGGAGCGTTGAGATGGGCACGCTCCTTCCTTTCCCGGCGTTGGCTGACTGAGCTGTACCGGAGCGCTTTGCAGGGGCCAGCAAGCCCACAGGAAAGCCACCTGGGCCTCTGAAACAGGCCCGGTTGCCAGGGGTGTCCTGGCAAGTCAAAAAAACAGCTGGGTCTTCAAGATGAGCACAACCGTTTCCCCTCTAAAAGTGCACCCTGTATTTCCGAGAGAGCGACCCCCTGATTTGTTTCCTGCTATAGGACACATGTGGAGTTTCCAAAGGCCTCAGGGCTCAATTCTGGGACGCTCTAATCCAAGGCTCTCCAATCTTGGCAACTTGAAGTCTTGTAGACTTCACCTCCCAGAGTTCCTCAGCCAGCAAAGCTAAGGAACTCTGGGAGAACTCTGTTTGAGGAACTCTGAGAGTTGAAGTCCACATGTCTTCAAGTTGCCAAGGTTGGAGACCTCTGCTCTAACCAACTCGCTTCCAACACAGGCCTCAGTAATTTGGGGACAACTGGGGGGTGGATACCTTGATATGCTCGAGATAAAGGTTCAAGGTCAGAGAGAAGCCGATAAAGAAGGTGCCAGGGTAACTTTCTTAACAGGGCAGAGATCACTGGGAGAAGCAAGATGTCCCACTCCTTAAGCCAACAGTTCTCGATTCCACTGGCTAATCTAGTGGAATTTCACCAGGGAAAGCAGAAGGAACTCTACGTGGATATATGAATTAAAAATGCTTTAACTAACTATGATGACACCAAACCTTAGGACTGTTGCTATGTCACACGTTCACTGTGTGCCACTGAAATGTGCCAGGTAAAGAACTGGTCTGGCTTCATCCTTGGCAAGCCACTCTTCCCTTCTCACAAGCAGAAGGATTCCTGCAACACAATGCATTTCCTTAGACCTACCCCTGGCAAAAAGAGATGCAACCATGTCAGAAGCATAGATTGATTGCCTATCAGAGCATCCTACCACCAGTCAGTCCTCATTTATTTCCATCGATGATCATAACTAGGAATATACTCCAACCAGACATTGGGGAGACCCAACTGGGATGGACTGCACCCTCCCAGAGCCTTTTCTCCCCCTCAAAACATACTTCCTTCTGCTCATTTGACCATGGTGGTCAGAACTTCCTAAATCATGTCGGGTTTTCTCACCAGCTGTAATAAGCCCCATAAACAGATATTTGAATCTATATTCTTTGGGTTGAAAAATGTAATTCTCTACTTTTTAGTATATGCTGCCAGGACAAGATGGCTTAAAGGTCTAACAAGTGTAAAAATGTGAGCACCCCTAATATGAGTTGTTTACTTTTCCTAGGTGAAAAAAAATCAATTTGCCTGAAAACTGCCATTTTTCCAACAATCCATTCTGCATTTTTGTTCTCTCCTCTAGCAAAATAATAACCTAAAATTATTTTCAAAAATAAGTTGAGGAAAAATGGGGAAGAGGAAAAGAGACTCAAAATATTCATTTTTTAAATTAGCCCAATTTTCTGAAACCAAAGAACACTTTCTTGCAGCAATTTCTACTCAAATTATTTAATTTTGTATCATCTTCATCAGATCTAAAAACAGAAGGTTTCCTGGCATTGAAGAGAAGCTTTTCTATCCTTTCACACATCTATTTCTTGATTTGGTGTATTTCTAAACACATCTTTATGTCTGCAACATTTTAGGTACCAATTTAAAAACCAGGAAATATTCCAGAAACTTTTTTTTAAGAAAGAAAGAAGCTGGACAAAAATAAAAGGAGCATCTGGAACACCAACACCCACTTCTCCCCATCCAGAGACATCACCTGTTTTCCCAAAGTTGAGTTGCTCCCAAGGCAGTATATTATTTATTACTTTATTTCTTTGTAATTAAATGCTGCTGGAAGAACTCCAAAGAGCTTACATTCAATCAATAAAAGTGACAGAGTTTCTGCTTGCAGACTTGAGGTCTACAAAGCACAACACAAAGACAGAAAAGGATGGGAAGGGAAATGCCAAGTCAGATGCTAATTCTTCAAATTAAATCATCCTTCCCTTGGGAAATGATGGTGGAGGGCAGGCTCTGTTGGAGATGTCTATCTTAGCAACACGGAAGGGGCTTGGCTTTCCTCTCCCATCTCTGTCTGATGAAATAGGGGGGGGGGGGTTCCAGAAACAAAAATGCGACTCTCGTCTTCTTCTTTTCCCTGAAATGTTTCACAGGGCAGTAAAACTGAATCCAGAAGGAGGTGGCTTTAACAGAAGACCTGCGAGCAGGAAGCGGGTTGGGGTGAGAGGAGGAGGCTGGGACCACAGCAGGCCCAGGAGCTGCCTTGCTTAAGCCCTGCGGAGACTCAGCTTTTCTTCCAGCTATGGTAGCTCATCTCAGGACAGGGAATCCACACTGAATCCAGCAAAACAATAAAATATAATAAAATAATCAAGATTAATTGATTCATCCATGCATGCAAAAGAATGCCCATGCAAGAGTAAACCAGACAACTCCCCTCTCCGTTTTCTCAGCTCCATCACCAAGCTTGATTATGAACAAAATTGAATTACACAAATATTTCACTAAATATCTTTTTAAGCCTCATTAATATTAATATCAAATCTCTCTCCTTGGCGCTTGGCATTTAAAACCCCATTTCAAAAAAAAAGTATCTCTAATTTAAAGCAGACTTCCAGCATGAGAATGAGAAAAGGCCCTTGCCCGGGCCGTCTCCTTCGGCTCCTGGAGGGGCCCACCTTCTGCCTGGGGCCCTCCTCCACGTCACTCCAGAAGGAGGAAGCTCAAAAACCAACCTTGGGTGCCTCAGATATCCCAGCTCTGAGCTGTGAAGGCAATTCCAGTGGCTCTGAAGAAGACCTGAGCACCTTCCCAACATCTGTGGCTCTCAATGGAGTTTCAGCCAAGATGGGGCACTGGAAATGGGATAGCCAAGGCAGAGAGGTGGATCTGAAGTGCAGGCAGCCCAGCCTCGGCTGCTTCCATCTCTCCTCGCTAAATTCAGCACAAACGTTACTGCCATCTAGTTGCTACCATCTCTCATGATTTACTTCTTTGTGTTGTGGTGATGGTGCTTATCCTTTGTTGGAGCTGTGGCTCTCTTGAGAAAGGATTTGCCTTCGCAACTAACCTTCCCAACCAGAACCTCAATTGTCAACCAACAACTGAAAGATAAACAAATGGGGAGGTTTTTTTAGAGGGGGGAATGAGGAGTGGTCTGACAAGCAGGGCGCAGCCAGTTACCTAAATTACTCAACCACCACCACAAGACCACTTTCTCTCAAGGGCAACATTGCACGGTGTGGAGCACACACAACGAACACCCGGAAATTCATCCTTTTCTTTTATAGGAGACAAAAACCTCACAATTTTCTCCAAGAACTCTTGATCGCGCAAACTAGCTAGAGAATCTGGGTCAAAGGAGGAACCAGATGAAGAAGTGGGTTTTATTTCATTTAATTTTTTACTCAGACAGCAAGGGACAGGCCACTAAACTGTGCCTTATCAGACGTCATCTTGTGACATCGCCAGGACTACTTGGCAACTCCTAAGCTCCAGAGACTCGAAAAGACTCTGCAGCCTCCAAATTCCTTGGAGAATCCAGGCCAGGAAAAGCACCAGTGGCCATTGCAGAGGTCACTCTGGCTTTCTAGGGATATCATCAATTGGGAGTATCAAAAATTCCATCATCAGATCGGTCCCAGGAATACAATCCAGTGGGATGACTGATCAAGAGAAATAAGACCCAGAAGAGAAGAGGGAAGGGGGTAGGGCTAGGGTCAACTGGCTGGGGAATTCTGGGACTTGAAATCCATAAGTCTTAAAGTTGCCATGGTTGGAGACCTCTGAGTTAAAGAAGAACGAGGCACTCAAGAGGCTTGGTCTCTTTCCCATCATACCACCCACTCCACCCCAGAAACTCTGCTAGCTCCCTCCTCCTGGGTCTTCATTATTAGTACCCTTATTGTCAGAGTATAACAGGTGTACAATGAGATCGGCCGAGCATCCCTTCGTGCACCCCCCTTCAACACAACTCACAGGGAGGACAGAAGTCCCTAACCCAGTCATGGGAGGTTTTCCATGGGGGAGGAAGCAAGTGCTTTCAGAGAGTCTTTGAAGAAGGATTCTTCCTCCCTCCACCCACCCACCCCCGTCAATTGGTAACTGTTTTTTGCTAGGGATTATGCTATTTATTGAACTGCTGTTTCTGTTTATTAGGTAATGGGATTGGAGGTTCATTTTCTACCTGAACATTTTATCCCGCGTATTGCTATTGTAAGCTGTGGTGAGTCCAGAAGGAGTTCTGGCACAAGGATTTCAATAATGTAATATAATTGCAGTCCTGCTACTAAATACCTAAGGACTTCCAACGGTTTCAAGTAGCCAGCACTCCCTTTTGTTGATTAACCGGGGCCCCTCCCAATAAAATATTTGGTTTGAAGGACGTTTGCAGGATAAAACTCCTGATATTCCTGGGACTTGTTTGCCGGAGCGTTCTCCTCATCCTAATAGGACCTCAGCTCCCCGGTGCTCTTTCATAGGTTCCCCCGCCCTCCTATGACTACAACTCCAGGACTTTTAGCCTCACATGAGATTAATTAGCACAGCAGTTGCCTCCCTTTCCAATGCACAGTGAAGCCCTGTTAATGACTGAGGAGTCTCAGCACTTTGGTGGCCCTTTCTCAAACAAGGACCAATTACTAACCGTCTTTAGTCTCTTCTCCCCAGTTAGTTTTTGTCCCCATGAGATGGCCTCTCATAGCCAATACCTGCTCCATGCCAGGCACTTGAATGAACATCCAGAGGGTGCCCCCCCCAGATGGGGTCTGCTGCCTGCAGTTCTGTGCCCCCCTGCATCTCCTGATGCAAGAGTGTGCCATGTGTCATGGACAGGCCTCCAGGCAGGTGGCCGAGAGAAGCAATGAGGAGGCACCATTGATGACTTGTTCACCTTTGCCTGGCATTATATATTGCAAATGTGCAGGGTTGTGGCTGCCACTCTTGGATCCCATTGGACACAGCAGACAAACCAGGGCCCACATTAAAGCAAACCAAAGCGGGAAGGAAGTAGGAGAAAGAAGAAGAGGACAGCCAGTGGCAAGAGGGAGGGACCCAAATTATGGGTACAATGGGGCCCCCTGGAAGACCAGGGAGAGAATGTCTACATGGACCACTAGAAATTGAAAACAGCTTGAAGGCACATGGATTATGTGGCCTTCTCCATCATGGGAAGAGCTATCAAAGTTCCCTTCAGGATGCAGAGCTGCTTCTTGTTAGATAGTTTGAAGGTGTCAGATGCCATTTCACTCTTGTTTGTGCTTCGATACATGCGATGACAACTTGCCATGAATTATGGGGAGGATGGATGGGGGGGCTGCTTGGGGGAAAGCGAGAGGAGCTGTATCCCCTCCCCCCTCTTCCAAGACTACTTGCTGTATCTCCCCACAAGGCTGTTTCAAGGTCAGCTTTTGGGGAGAAGAAGGCAGCTGCATACCAACCTCTGCTTGAAGTGACTGTTCTCAAAACATCTTAATTGAAGCTGATTGGTCAGAGACGGGGGCAGTGATGGGAGGCAGCTAAGAGAGAGAAAAGTTGAACTTGGGGATTTGGGCATGCGATTCTCTGTTCTGACCAAGGTACTTGGCTTCGAATAAAACCATATACCTTTCTCAACAAATGGAGCCAAGGATGGTTTCCATTTAGAGGTTTAAGCTGCAGCAGGTCTGACAGAAGGAGATGTTGAGCCTCACAACAAAGGCTTAAGTTTGCCATCAGGTGAGCCCACCCTTGAATCCTGAAAGGCAACCTGGAGACGCGGCCACGGAAAAGTTCAGTCCAGCACCCAGAAACAAGCCTTTGGCAGCTGGTCAAAGTAATTCCACATTCCCTTGACCTCCTGTTTCTTTTCTTCCTTTCCTTTTTCAGACAAGATTCCCTTGCCATCTGGATCGGCTCACATCCAGGGCTGAATGGGTCCAGATGGGTCTGGAAACAAGGAGTTCAGCATTCAATGTAGTGGTTAAGACCACATATTGCACATTTTTCAGCTTGATAATGGCACAAAAATGGATGCTGAGGTCCAGAAACTGAGCTGATTTCCATAACTGCAACTCTCTTGTCGTTTCCCGGAATGATCTGTCCTTGAAGAGAGAATCATTGCTGGATGAAAGGAGAACACCCTGCAATAATGATTCCTGGGGAGTTTATGGCCCAACCAGACATTAAATAACCATCCTGACCTCCATGCGCATTAACTAATCTGGCAATGGAAAGTTACCACGACGGCATTTCAAAAATTGAATTTTACGTTACTATAACAAGCTAGAGCTGAAATCAGTGCAATGTACATTTGGCTTGTCAGCTTTAAACACTCCAGTACCTAATGCAATGTTCCTCAACAAAAATTTGATGAATTTCAGGAAGAGTTTCGTTTCATGCTGATCAGCCACCTCAAAGGAATTATGTCAGTTATTTGTCATGTTTGTCATTCCTAAGATAAATAAAAAACTGAAATAACTTTAACTTACCTGGAGAACTATGGTGACAATACAACATTTCTGTGAGCAAATTCTATCCTACTCTGGTAAGAGATTACTTTAATCTGATCCCTTAGAAGTTAATTATTAGATATCCTGAAAAGTCTCTCTAAATGAAGAGATGCATAACATGGTTTTAAGCATGACAACATGATCAAAGCGCACATTATTTTGAAACTACAGAAGTCAAAAATAATAACGCTTTCTGTGGAAAGTAAGGCTGGAAAACTCAAGATTCTGTTAATCAGATGGGGGACAGGAGGATAAGAGCTGAACCCAAGAGACCTCACTTATTAAAGACAATGGATAAGGGGAGAAATGGTCTGCCATATCAGAAGCGTGATTAACAACGGGGAGATTTTAAGCACAAGATCTGTCTCCCTGATAAACAGATTCAATTCTGTCCATTCTGTCGTCTTTGGGATCCAGCACACCCATATCTGCCCACTGACCAGAGGGAAGACACAACCATTGTCCAGCATCTCCAGAGGCTCCTCACTAGGCAGCTGGTTCATTACCAGCTATCTTTCTTTCAAGGGAGACTGACAGGTCATGTCTGTGGTCTCAGAAGAGCCCTGGATGAGAATGGTGGCCGTGGGAATCTGTATGGTGCAACAGCTACTAAATTTCATAGTAGAAACTTTTCTTTGGACAAAATAGAACTCCCTGGCCCTCCCTTCATTAGCGCATAAAGCAGAAGAAATGGAGTAGTGCAAAGGGACAAGGATGCCAGAGAGTGTTGCTTTTCCCTGTCTGACCTCTCTTGTAGGACAGCTGTAGGCTTGGCTGGAGAACAAACAAGTCCCATTGTCTTGAGGCACTGGGTTATCCAGGAAGAAGGTAAGAAGGAGAGAAAGGGGAAGGGAAACAGAGCTTGGCTGGGAGCCCCCTAAAAGTTAGGAACTTGGCCACATTCCGGTAATAACCACGGCAAACCATCATTTAGGCAGCGCCACGTAGATCAAAGAGTCCCACATAAGACACTGGGAGAGTCTAAGATTGTAGGGGGGGTGGAGGCATGTGGTGTGCTTAAATAGTAGGCATGTTCTGAGGCAGCCGTGACTTTGTACTCTTTCCAAAGAGATGGGCCAGCTGACAGTCCCCTGTGCAAATTCACTTTAAGACTATACTATCTCAACCGCTGAGTAAGAGAGAGGAGCTTTAGCAGAGCATGGATGCCTTTTGCAGTTTTAGCCCTGAGAAAGACCTCCAAGCATACAAGGCTCACTGCTCCCTGTACAATAATTCTAAATAGTGTAGGGCAATCCCATTAAAAACCATTTCCCGGTTTTTTCTTGCTCACTTTGGATTCAATCCGTCTTGCACACAATGAAAGAAATCATTGTGCGTTTAAAAAAAAAACTAAGAACAACAATTTGCATTGGCTGGTTTCCTAATTTTAGTCTGCAGCTGATTCAAATATTTAATTACTTTTTAACTTTTGTATTTGTGGGGTTTTTAGACGAGCTGTTCACCGCCCTGAGTCCCTAGGGAGAAGGGTGGTATATAAATGTAATTAATAAATAAATAAAATAAATAAATAAATAAATAAAGATAGAATCTTATTTATTAAACTATGTGGATTGAAAAGAAAAGCGGGAGGGAAGCAGGACTCCGCTGACGTTTAAATAAACCCGGTGGGATGTCCACAAAATGAGCGGAGAGGGCTGGGTGTCCACCCGGATTCCTCGGATGGCATTTGTTCTCCAAGTTGGTCTTTGCTCTCTAACCGGAAGGCAAGAAGGATCCCTGCTTTTTAATAGTAACAAAATAATGTGGTATCAGAGAAACATGTATGCCAGAGCACTAAATGCCCTGAGTAAAGTTAATTTGCCAATAACCTATTTCAAGATCCCTATCTGAGCAATCCAACCAAATACGTGTGTTTTGTGTCGATGTAAGTGCTATTGGGCTGGCAGGGAAAAGACACCTTGGATGGTCTCCATGTGTGAAGGAGATCCACGGTGTGCTAAGGAGGGGCACTGGGGTGGGGCAAATTCGGGTGATGTCCACATGAATGTGAACTCCCACCAAAACCCAACCAAGCTGCAGATGCGCCCCATCCATCCTTCCATTCTTTTGGAGGCATTTGCTCAAAACAGCTTAAAATGAGTTCCATTCTCTGAACTTCCAACCTCTGCACTAGTCCTTCTGCAGGGACAGCTTGTTGACACCTGCCATTTTTCCACAAACAGACCACAAAACATAAAGATACAAGCATGGTTTCCACCCCCACTATTTTTGGAAACCTCACACATTTATTAATTCAGCCAAGAAATAAAGTAGATTTGATCATTTTTCTTTGAGGGGAGCGGGGGGGAGGGGGGAATCTGTCTGAAATGCATCATTTCTCATTCTTCATAAAGTCTTGAAAACATTAACCAACTCTATTAAACACAAGGTCAGGCTGATAGCCCAAGTGAAATCTGGAGATATTTGAATCACTCCAAAATATTATCTGAAATCAAATGCCTACTGGACCATGAAGGCTGTGAATATCCCTATTAACAGACCACTGCTGCAAATATTAAAGCTACTGTTGTCCAAGAGGGAGGGAGGGAGGGAGGGAGGGAGGGAGGGAGGAAGGAAGGAAGGAAGGAAGGAAGGAAGGAAGGCGGGCAGGAGGATGGGAGGGAAGGAGGGAAGGAAGGAGGGAAGGAGGGAGGGAGGGAGGAAAGGCAGGCAGGCAAACAAAAGAGGAGAGATGACTAACTCTTTAAATGGGTCCAACAGAGTAGTCCTGATGTCTTTTCGTGAACCAACTGACCACGAGTCAATTGGACGGTGGCTGCAGTGACCCACTCAGTCTCTAACACCTGCAATGTAACCTGTTTGTTAAGTCCAGCTCTGTCTGTGATGGGAACACAAAGTCAACAGAAGATAGATAGAGTTGATCTCTGCTGCAGACTCAACACAAGCATGTGTTTTCTCTGGAACTCTATTATATTAAAAAGAGAGATGCTAATGTGACATTTTAGCAGCACAAAAGGAGATTCTGTTCTAAAATTAGGGCATAAATCAAACACAGATATTCTCTCAGACATACAATCAACCCCAATTTTACTCCTCCTCTTTCTACATCGAGGGTTGTATTAAATTCCAACCAGCATGTTTCAACAGGAGATGCTACACTTTGAAGTTCACAAGAGGGCCAAGAAGAGAAGCAGCTCGGCAAGTCAACGTGAGCTTCCCCTAAACACCAAAGTAGCTGGAGAAGGGAGGGAGGGAGGGAGGGAGGGAGGGAGGAAGGAAGGAAGGAAGGAAGGAAGAAAGGAAGGAAGGAAGGAAGGAAGGAAGGAAGGAAGGAAGGAAGGAAGGAAGGAAGGAAGGAAGGAAGGAAGGAAGGAAGGAAGGAAGGAAAAGAAAAGAAATGGAAAGGGAGACTTGGGAGGGGTCCCATGTGACCTTCTGAGATCTCGCGGGTCGTTTTCCACCTATGGCAACTCAACCGTTGTGCTTCCAAAGCATTTTCCTGCAGGTCAAGGGTATCAGCTGAGGATTGCACACTACAATATGTTGTGGGTGGATGGTTCCAAGACAAGCACTAGATTTGATTTCATTTACCTCTCAATGTAATTAAAATTAAATTAATCAAAATTAATATGATCACTCCCCAGTTAAATATTTTCCCCTTCTATCTGATTAACTACAATCTGGGAGCAACTTCTGGTGATCTCTGGGGAGACCACCAGGTTTTCGGAGGCTGCTCCAGAGTTTCAGGTCACACCCTTCTGGCTTATTCCATGAACCACGGCCTGGCATGGTCTCTTCAGAGAGGTCAGGAGCCATGGAAGGAGGGGGTGGCTTGCAACCCAAGGCCTCCCTGCAGCCAATGCTGAGCCCCCGAGGAGGCCACATTCACCAGTCATGCTCCCCCTGCAGGGACCAGGAGCAGAAAGCCCCGTGGAAGGAAGCCCACCGCCTTCCCGCCTCCTGCTGAACCCGAGGCTCCGGAGGGCTCTTTTTTGCTCTGGGAGAGGGATTTTGCTTCCATTGTTGAGGGAAGAAAAGGCAGCTTTTTTCTTCTATTTGCCTCACTTAGGCCTATTTAAATAACTTTGACTATAATTTGCCATTCTGTTAATATGCTAATGTTAATGGCTATTTTCTCCACTTCTTTGTACATGATGCCTTCAGTTTCCTCCACTCAGTATTTCTTTCAGTACATAAAGTTTGGGAGGAGAAGGAGCAGGAGCAGGAGGAGGAGGAGGAGAAGGAGGAGAAGGAAAAAGAGAAAGAGAAAGAGAAGACATCCTCATCATGAAGGAAGTCTGAGAGTAAAGGCCCAACTTTTCAACCATGTTCAGAATCCTGAAGGTAAGAGGAGAAATTAATTGATATTGTAAACAAGCATGGATGAAATTTGGAGGACTGGTTAAAAAGACAGAAAGAGAGAGAGAAAAGTGAAGTGTTTTACTGAGCTTAATGCATTAGAAAAACATCTCCCAACCATCCAGAAACACAATAACTAGATTTAAATAGGCCACAGGGGTTTTTTTTTTCAAAGAGGAAAAAAATATCCAAAGCTTTATAGTACAGGGGTAAAAAAAAACCACAGTGCATAAATTAGCATCCCCTTTGTTTTGAACTCAATGAATTTATATCATCCTTCAACACTGTTTAGGCAAAGCAAATACAAACAAGAAAATCACATTATTCTTTCCCAACCACACACAAAAATGATCTGGATATTCACATTTAAAATTGCTATCATGGATTAGCTTAAGGCAATTATTTCTCCTGCTGCATTCTTTTTTACAATAATTTTAAAAAGAATTCATGTCTCTCGCCTAACAAGAAAAATGAAATCCCATTAGTTGAGTCTCCAGTGGATATTAACGTTCCTTTTGTTTACAAAGGTTAATATCTCCCAAATAAAGGAACACACACTGCCTGTTAAAATAATTACATCATGACATTTCAGAAAGGTTGGCAGATAGACATGGTTTCAAGCAAAGAAACAAAGAAAGTAAGTAGGATACTTTTTTTAAAAAAAACCCCTGTGATTTAAACAAACAGAAGCCATTGGCTCTTCTTCCCCAATGCTCCTGGGGGGTTTGTCTTAATATTTTCCCCATCCCACAGGACCTCCTCTTTTCAGAGTTAGTATTCAGAAGGCCACACTGATGACCACCGAAAACCAATCTTCTGAACCCAACAGGCTGTTGACTTATAAGGGCTAAGCACTTTCTTCATCACAAATGAATGGACTGCCCCTCCCATCTCATGCCAAGAGGGTCTTCCAATTATTTGTGGTGACAACTGGAGCGCTCCAGGGCTGCACCAGAAGACCCTCTGGGGTTCTTGGTAGCCTTTCCAGCCTTGTTGTTGGTTTACATTGAGTCCAACTACAAGGATACTGACATGAGTGTGTAGATGAGTTTTTTTGGGAAAGGATGTTGGTCCTTTGAGGCTGACAAGCACAGGAGAAAGCTATAATGGTGACCTCTACTTTGTAGACTGCATTGTTATTTCCTTCCTTCCTTCCTTCCTCCCTCCCTCCCTCAATTCCTCCCTTCCTCTCTCTCTCTCTTTTTCTTTCTTGAGGCTCTTGGGCCACAGTGCAGCTCAACATGAGAAGCATGGTCTGAAGGAAGGCAGGGTGGCGCCTTTAGTACCTCCAAGGTAATGAGGCACTGCAGCCAACTCCTCGGAACCTTAATGTAACATTAGCATATTAACCGAAAGGCAAATTATAGTCAAAGCTATTTAAACAGGCCTAAGTGCACCCAGCCAAATAAAAGGGAGCCCACCTCTTCTTCGCCCAACAATGGAACAAACCTCCAGAGCTTGTCAGGGCCTTGTCCAATTCCGCAGCCCCTCACCTGCGCATTGCCTCAGCAACAAAGTGGCGCCCACGCCAGCAGCATTATGCACTGGCGGGGGGCTCCCGGGCTCTGCGGGGCGCGAGGAATTAGGGACTTGCAAGGAGCTCAGCGGAATGCCAAACAACTTGCCCTTTGCCTTTTGTAAGCATGTTAACACAACGCTACGCGTCAAAGTAAATATTCTGAGACAAAAGCCCACCAGCCCTGCTTGGGGGGGGGGAGGCGTGCTATGCAGCACTCGCATGACTAATGGGGAAGTGCTCAGGGGTTTACTTTCAGGCAAATCTTTAGAATGAGTTTAGAATAGAGCTGGAAGGGACCTTGGAGGTCTTCTAGTCCAGCCCCCTGCTCAATCAGGAGAACCTATGCCATCTCGGACAAGGGACTGTCCAGTCTCTTCTTAAAAACCTCCAGTGATGGAAGCATCCACATCTTCCATCTTCCCTGGAAACAGGCGCTGCGCTCAAAACACGGAATGCCCAACTGACGCTGATGCAACTGAGGTGGGACCTGCCCCATTGCACCATCCAATGACCAGCAAGGAGGCTTCCCCACAACCGGCCACTTGGGCAAATTGTGATGCCCCTTGACCCAGAGGGCCATCCCAAAGCCCAGCAGAGTCTGGGGGGGAGAGATCACTCGTGTTTTCATCAGCCCAAGGTCATCTCAAGAGCCTCCCCTTTGCACTGGATCCAGCATAAAAGATTCCCCCCCCCCCCCCAAGGTGGAGTGCAATTACAATTCTAGCAGATCCTGGGAGCACCTGCTGCAGGTGGGTCCATGTCATGAATCAGAGTGAGAGAGGGAGAGGAGGTCAACGTGAAGGTGTACAGCACCCAAGTAACAGCCCTGATAAACTGATTTCACCCTCTGTCCTCCCTGGGGTCCAATTCAAGAGGGAGATGGCCAGTTCTTTCCTTCCAGGCTACCATAACACACAATTGCTGTTCATAAGCTCCTCTTGTGCTTTATCATCCTGGGATTTCATCCACGCATCATGTCTCCTCTGGAGAGGTCGCTGGTCTCCTCATTTTTCATGCAGAAGAGAAGTTTCTCCAAGAAAATCCCCTTATTTGTTCCAACGACAGATCACCATTGTTGGTTTTTTTTTTATCATTATTATTTCATACATACTGCAAGAATAGTGTCACATCTGCCTTACCCATCAAATGACGACAAATTTTGAGGAGAGCAGTGTTCTACAGATGTTCCTCTCAACTAAAATATAATTTCCATGTCAGGCTGACAATTTTCCAGCTGACTGGTTGAACATGCAGCTCGGAGGCTCTGCCCTGCCGACCGAGATTGGATGCAGATGGCAAGGTTAGCAATCCTTTTCTTCTCCTATTAAAACTTCTCTTTGCCACCATAATATTTTGTAAATGTACATCACAAATGGCGTCCCGTAGCAGTGAGGAGAGGAGAGAAAGCAAGCGATCCGCTGCAATAATCTATTTTTAATGCCCTTGTTATACAGAGCTACCTTCCAGACAGATGTGGCTTCTTTCACAGATGAGCTATTGGTCATATCTGCCTGGTAAAGAATTGCAAAGGGTCACTGGATCTCTAACAACCGGCATCCACAGTTTGTTCCTGTCTGACACGGCCTACAATATTTGCTTTATATATATATATATATATTATATATATATTTTAAAAAGTCCATCTAGAAACAACAGCCTTAAAATTAGCTGCAGTCTTTTTCCGGATCCTGTTTGGCTCAGGAGAGGTTCAAGAGATTATAATATCGAGGCCAAATGGCATTAGAATCAAAGCAGCTCTTAGCCGATCTTGGCTGATCTTGAAAAGGCGAGGTCAGGCTACATTAGTTATTGGATGAGAAACCCCAAAGCTGAAGAAGCAAAACAAAATCCCCAAACATGAAAACAAACAGACAAACAAACATCCTAGCAGCAAAGCTACGGCAGCTTCCGTGAGCTCAACACAAGGATGATTTCTCTCCTGCAGGAAAGTCACTAGGGAATAACCTCACTGGCAGCCACTTGTCTGAAATGGTATAGGGCAGGGCTCTTCAAACTCGGCAGCTTTAAGACTTGTGGCCTTCAACTCCCAGAATTCCTCCTCCAGTCGTATAAGTTCAGGAATTCTGGGAGTTGAAGTCCACAAGTCTTAAAGTTGCCACGGTTGGAGGCCCTTGGTCTAGGGTCTGGGGCTGGACCAGAAAACCTCCAAGGTTTCCTCCAACTGTGTGGATTCTGTTCACACGAAAGGCAATTGCTTCTATATTAATGGGCAGAAGCCTCAGATAAAGCAGATAAACACTTCTTGGCAACTGCATTGCTGGATTACTGGCAGAATCAGCAGAGGACATTTGAAGGATCAGAAATGGATATTGGAAGATACTCTGGTTCACATTTGTAACCTGCTTTCTATGGCATGGATATATTATATGACCACAGTGGGCACCAAGAACCGATCCCTTATATTCTCTTCAAATTCAGTAGCCCCCTCTGATTTCTCCTCCGTGCTGAAGCCACTCATGTGCCCCTTCTTGGGGGGGGTGGGGGGGGGGTGAAGGAGACCTATTTCCTTGCTTTGCTGTGGATTATTGTTAGGACACCCACATCATCACTCTTCAATCCCAGACTTGAAACTGCCAAGAGGCTGTGCCAAAAATATGGATTTGGAAAGATATTACAAAAATATATTTTGGGAACGAGGCTGTTAGAAGCATCTAGAGCAGTGGTGGTATTCTACCGGTTTGGCCCAGTTCTGCAGAGCCGGTAGCAGCAATGAGCAGCACAGACCGAACCGGTTCTCTCTGCCGCTCTGCTGTTGGGCCCGCCTGCCCCCCTGGGCTCCCAGACTCACCTGTATCCTCTGAGTTTGAAGCACAGCTGCTTTGCGTGGCACAGAAGAGGGCCGTGCAGCAGCTGCTCAAGTGACCGGGATCGTGCAGGCTTGCAGGAGGCGAGTTGGAACACCTCAGCGCCAGCGCAAAGTGTGTGCACGCACGCAAAGCATGCCCATCAAGCCACTCCCACCGAACTGGTGGTAAAAATATTTGAATCCCACTGTTGATCTAGAGAGATTTTACGATGGATGGATACAGACAAAGAACAAAGCATCATGCAAACATCCGCTATTAAATTATGGGAATTAACGATGTCACCGGAAGAGTATGGAAGATAAAAAATTTACAAAAGACAGAAGTCCTTCAAAATTTCATATTCCACTTGTTGCGAATGTTGCACATTCTCTGATTAAATCATTGACGCAATGCAAAAGCAACATTTCTACCTCTACTTCTGCTGATACTCTCACAGGAAATATGGGCCTTGGATGGTTGATGTTGTCAGGATAGCCCCAAAACATCCTCCATTTGGGGGCAGCCCCCCTCAGTGCCTGGAAAACAACTAGCCAGACCTTGGAGAAGCAACATGGATGAGCTCCAATCCTTGAGAAAATGCTTTTCTTCTCCAGAACCTTCAGAAGAAACGAGGGGCAGAGGAAGGGGGAGGACTCCATGCCCAGCTACTCTTTATCCATCCAAACAGCTCTGCTTTGATGCTCTTGCCACGCTCCAGTCTGAACATATCCATTCACCGAAAGATCCTTCCCATCCAACAAGCATCCCCGTCTTTCAACTTCCCAGCTTTTTTTTAAAGCTCAGCCAGATTCTTCCGGGAGCCAAGTCTCAGTATTGAATATGAACACTTTAAGTCCATCCAAGATTTGAGTGTGGCTCTTTGGGCATCCAAAATACAAGATTAAATCCCTCAAGCCCCTTTGAATGGAGACATAAAGGTCCACCAAGGCCCAAGATCTGCTGGGAAGCCCACGTTGATGGGCTGCTTCTCCCAGCTTATCTTCAGCAAGCGGAGACACGGCCCAAGCTGGTAATCCAGGGGCTCGGGCTGACCCCGGCCATCTCCACAAGCCTCAGCTTGTCCAAGCGGCTTTCAGAAACGAGGAAGCCCCTCCCCGGCACGTGCCGAAGAGCTGCACAAAATCCGCTACTGCAGACACAGCCATAAATAAATATTTGAGCGAAGAAGAGGATTTTCTTTTTCTTTTCTTTCTTTTTTTTTGCAAAATTGCAATACACATGTTGCATCTAAATCCTTGCAGAGACAGATGGTTCAGACTTCTATTAGCAATGAATAATGAGATGTGTCGTGAAAGGTGTGAGCTTTCTATTTAACCTTGTTTTGCTTGCTATTTTCCCCAATAAGTGTCGGATGCACAGCAGTCTCCAATTTTTGCAACGGTGGAGGGGTGGAGGGGGGAGGACTCCAGTTACTGCAATAATCCGATAGAGCAGCCTGGGCTGGCACCCTTTCCCTCCAAGAAACTGAGCAGCGCTTAGTAAAAACTGAACCGCCCCTTTGTAGCCGCCCCTGTCCCTTGGGAGAGTGCTTCCCTCCACCCTCCCCAATGCCAGTTGGGCATCGGCTTCTCTGGCACGGAGGAAAGCCACGAAGCTGCTTCAGAAAGCTTTTGAAGACGCCTAATGGGTTGAGTTTCCATTCCGCAGGAGTTAGTTGTTACGGAGAATGAGTTTCCTCGGTGTGATGATGGATAGAAAAAGATTTATTGTGGTGGCTGCTATTGGTTTTCTATTTTGTGATATAATTTTTATGTTACCTTTTTTTATTGTGTTCTTTCTGCGTTGCTTTTAGGAGAGAGACTGAGTGGCATATAAACGCAGTAAATAAATAGCGTGATCATAAGCAGGCTATCTGGCACCAGCCCCGTTCTGGCTTCTTACACACTATTACAGCCCCTTAAAGTGGTACGTTTCTGCATCACGCAACAACACAGAGGCTGCTGCTTGAAAACGGGTGGAACTCCAAATGTAAATACAAAAGGCAGACAGCATCACAAAACACTGAAAGAGGTGATAGACTTCTCCTGCTTAGATCACTTCCCCAGATGGCTGCACATATCTAAAAAGGCTAGATAAGACACACCAACAGTTCAAAACTTATTAGGAAACAAACAACTTGGTATCCTTCAAATGTTTTGGGTTCCAATTCCCATCAACCACAGCTAACATACCAGTCTAGAGGGTAAGCGGTGGTTGCTATGCAACGGGAAAGCTTAAAAGAAAGAAAGGGAGGTTGAGTAAATCTGTATGGATCGTCAGTAAAAACACAAAGCCCTTTTCCACCCTGGAAATCAGTGACCTAATCATTCTTGCTATCCCGACCGTTACATGGTTCCTGATCTAACTTGAGTGATTATTTTAAAACCCACAATCACTGGCTTCTCCCCCACTGAAGTATTTCAGGCTCTTTCTTGCTAACTTAGTAAGATGAGGAGCTACTAAAAAACTGAGTCTGGTTGTACATACGACACGACCCATCGTCCCCAAATGGATGGTTACTAAAAGCAGCTCTCTCTGCTTCTACCCTTTCCATTCCCAAGCTTCGTTTCCCACCTTGGCAGCTCCAGCCCCCACATTGCGAAGCCAAAGAGTGAGCAAGACGGACACCTGCTGCAATGACCACACTTTACTGGTCACAGGTTGGTTAACTCAGATGAAGTGATGAAAAATGCAAGACGGGAGAAGGGACAGGGAAGTCTGTTCAGTCAATGAAACAGAAATTCACCCTCAAAGCCTTCAAGCAAAGGTGGTGCTGAGATCAAATTGACAGAAGGGCTGGTGAAGGTGGGCTGATGTTGCCAGCACATCACCCCATCCCCTTCACCGACAGTCAGTGGGCAGCCTTGAGAAGGACGAATGATGGAGAATACCACAAAGTGAAGAGCATCGCAATCGATTTACATGCAAGGAAACACCCTTTTTTCTCCAAATAAGTTGCTTTTAAAATGGCACCTTAACTTCCTGCAGAAAGCAGGGGTGGGAGCAATGTAGAGTCTGGGCTTTCTTTGAAGGGGTGGGGAGGAGGTTCTTTGCTTGGTTGCAATGCCATCCCCATCTTCATCCTAGCCATGGTCCATCCACTGCAGGGTGGAGGCCTCTTCCGCTTGTTTCCAACCAAGATGGTCCTGGGCTTTCTTTTCCCAATTGGGCCCGCCATATTTGCTGATGTCGTCCACCCATCTTGTTTCACGCCTCTTTCATGGACACTTTTTATCAATGTATGGAGGTCTAGTATAGCAAGGAATCGCTCAATGAGCCTTGAAGCAAAGACTCAAGCAGACCTTCCTCAGATGTTCAGGCCAAGGAACTTACAAGAGACAAGGGATGGGGTTGCAAAGCAGCCTTTCAACAAATATTGTATGTAGTTTAAGCATGCAACATTTTCAGGATAGGCAGATAAGTACATCCCTGTCCACCTACAGGAGCATCATGGCTGTCTAAAAGGATGTTGGGCCTCAAGGGCTGTGGGTGGAAGGCAGGTTGAATTGGGCTGAACCTCAGTCAGCTGGAAGGGGCAATGAGCTGTTGGTCTGGCTGGCAGGTGGGAACCGACACACAGGAAGTGAAGGCTGAGGAATGGCCTCATAATCACAAGGAGCCTCCGAATCCTCCCCCAAAGAGAGTGAAATTGAGCATTTCGGTCCAGGAATCAGATTTGCATCATTTACAGATAGAGTTCCCCTTCACTCCCTTGACGCTGAAGGAAACTATATATGCATAAGCAAGTATTTTCGGCTAAATGAGTCCCGAAATGTAGACTCGGGTAGAGCCTCAACTACTATGTTCATTAGAGTAAAAATGAGTCACCAGACTCACGGAAGGCGAGCAGATTCTCTGAAGCCGGAGTTTAGTTACAAATGTTCCGTTAATGCCCTTTGAGAAAAAGGGCCATCTTAGCGCAAAACCCCAATTACAATGAAAAATTGCAGGGGAAAAAGAAATGTACAGCAGACAATGGAAGAGAGGGAGGAAAACACAGCTACTGTTACTGCAGCTTCTACTAATGCCTCCATCTTGCTGGAAAGCTACAATCCACCAGAGGAAATCAACCAACTACAACACCTCCAGGGGCACCATAACCAACATCGCCATTAGGGGGAGGGGGGAGTTTGTTTATCGGTTTCGTTTCCGTAGCACCACCGACTTGAACACAAATGACCCCCATGTACTTACCTGGAGCCAAGCTTGTCTTGCCCCAAGGAAAGAATGGATTCTTGCTCACAATCGAGCCTCTCAATCCGTACACTCAAATCCTACCAGTGACAACGCAGAGAAGGGGTCAAAACCTTTTCAGCTCTTGATTCATTCATTCTCCGTGTTAGAAATAAACGAGGGTCTCAGCCAGCTGCATAGCGGCGCATTCACACATCGACTGAGAAGGTTGGAAAAGGAGCGGGTGCTTCACTTTCTTTTTCTGTCATTTCTCTCTATTTTGATATGACGAAATGCAATCACAAATATTCCATTTTTCTGATCAGGGCCACAGATATACAGTGAGCAGGGAGATGCTTCTTGCCAGAATAAAGCTACACATGTTTGGGATGAGCATGTTGGTTTCATTAACCTGTCCCCCAAAGGAGCCCTATTCAGCTGGCAAACAGCCCAAATTTATTCTATATTTTCAAAGGAGGAACTGCTCAGACCTGTTCCATTGCCCAACTGCCTGACATCCCATAGTAAGTCATTACTATCAGACACATCTCTTTTAGCGTTGTCCTTACAAAAGGCATTTTCTTTTGGCAGAGAATTCGCTGCTGCCAGTTTCTTTCTCTCTAAGATAATTTTTACTCTCTAATCCCAGCTTCAGTGGAAAAGCAAATTAACTTCTCACTGCAGGCAGGACTGAATCCTGCAAGTTTTAGGTTCCATCAGGTTTTCAGCAGGTGACAACAAGAGGCAGCCAGCAAACCCTGAGTGGTGAGAAAGAAAAGGATGTGATCAGCCCCAATTTGCCAGAAATCTCTATCTGCTCCCTTGCTTCAGACACACACATACACACACACAGAGAGAGAACACTGTTGTTTTGACTCTAGGCAAAAACAGTTTGCATTGAAGGACTGCAGCAAGAATGAAATGGCTTTCAGAGAGCTTCCCCTGGTGGACCCAAACTCATGGCCCAAAAGCAGATGTTTTCTTGGGCAGGACGAGCTCTTCAGGATTAGGGCCCTTTACACCCCGAAAAGCTTGGGCTGAGAAACGGCTTTGGAGAAGGCAGGGAGGGGCCAATGAAAAGGCCCCCCCAAGGCTAAGGCAGGCCAAGGCAGACGCATCTCGGTTTGCGCAGCGCATGTGCGTGTCACTCCCTTGCTAATTAAAACCATTCATGCACATTTGTCAGGGAAGGAATAAGTCTCCATCTCCTTGTATGAAGTCCCCCTTTTCAATTTAATCCGGCATGTTTTGACAAAAGCACTTTGGAGAGGCATTTGTCACTAGCCAACTTTAGACAAGGTTAATGAAAGTTCTGTCACAAGAAGGCCCGGCCTGCTTTAAATTACAGATGTCACACGCCACGACGAAAGAAAGGGCACGCAGTTACAGTCCCATAAACTATCCTCTCCAGGGACACACAGGTAATTGCATAGCTCATTAAAAACTGTTTTAATTATTAATTGACCGTATCAGAGTTGTCCTTTAATGTCAATTTTAATTCTTCTCTCTTTTTGGGAAGCAGAATGGCAGCTGACCTAGAGAACCTGGTGTACCAGCACAAAGGACCAGCAGGAAAGGTGTGGAAGGCAGAAGATGCCATGGCGACCACTGTCACCTGGCAACCTGGCCAAGGGAGAGTCTCTTTTCCACACTCAAAGGCTAGGGGAGATACTTCCGTAGGGGTGGGAGGGTCCATTTTATGTGTCAGGAGAATGTGCGTTTGTGGAAGTTCTGAAGTGGGAAGGAAGGAACAGCTTGACCGAAGACGGTTGTTTCTGTGTTAGTTTTCATTCCCTCACTTCTGTTAGCAACTACCTCAACTGGTGGCAAACCAGAGTCAACCCCACAGGGGCTTGGAAGCTAAGAAGAATGGGGGTGGCTAGTTCTGGGTTGGGAGCCTACAAGAATCCAGGCTGGTGGCAACTCAAAAACATCTCTCAAAAGACTAGGGGAACTCAAAAACATCTCTCAAAAGACTAGGGGAACTTTGCATTTATGAGCCTGGGAATTCATGGGCATTCTGTCTTCTGGGCATCCTAAGGCACACAAAAAACATGAACTGATGGGGGCTGCAGATCTCCTAGGACCACCTATTTGAAGAAGGGAGAACCCTGGATTTATTAACTAGCCACATAGGTGGCTCTTCAAGAAAGTGGGGGAGAAAGGAGCTGTAGAAGTAGGAGGAGGCCCTTCTGCTGGAGACAACGGTGGTGAGCTTCAAGGAGTACGTTCATATTGTTAAGGGAAGAACCACCCGTAATGTCAGATGAAAAAGTGCTAGAGGATTGATGAGCAAGCTGGACCTTTGAGGGAGGGGAAGGAGCACCCCCAGCTCAGCCCCTCAGGAATTAATGGAGAGGGTCCCACCACAAAGTTCTGCCCATCATTCATCTCCAAGCCTCGAGGAACCCTTCGCCCCTCCCCACAGGCCACAGGGACACTTTCCACCTCGTGCTTTGTGTCAATCCAAGGCAGGTGGCCAAAGTCAAGAGAACAGCAACATTTTTATCCTGGATGCTGAAGTTGGGTTTAGCATTTGTACACAAAAGCATAGGATGCTTTTCCAGGATGTGGCACTGGGAGCAGAACCTTTGCAAGGGAGGCTGACTGGAAAAGCTGTAAGGCCAGAGGTGCACCATCAGCAAATGAGATCAGTGATGTGCCTTGTTATTTATGACTGCTGATGGGTTGGGGGGAGGGGGAAGACATAATGATGCTTCACTGTCTTTGTGGGGGGGGGGGGATTTGGAATTACTAAAGTAGGTCTTCCTTAAAGGCTCCTTGCTCCTGCTGTGGAGGGAGGCAGCTTCCCCAGACACCCATTCCCACCCTAAGACGGTAACTCATGGCTGACAGCTAAATATTCCTTGTCGTGCCCATGGGTGACACATGAATGCCGCATGCTATGCCACCCGAGAACTAGGCATGCCCTTCCTCTTGGGTTCTGGAGCTTCGCTCGAGCCTGGAGAATTTGCACTAGGCATTATCCAGTGATGGAGCCCAGAGGACGCATTAGAAGCAGGGATGTTGGGGCCCAAGGCTTGAATCGCACATCTCAGCTGCACAGCAGGCACCTGGATAATTCAACTCCAACAAGCAACTGATTACTCCAATTTGAGTAATACCCAAATTACTTTAATTGGAAAGAACCTACAATTTCGGCTTTTGCTGAAATGAAGCCTGCAGATCAGATGAAAATGGTGGAACCAAACAAGGATCTAAAAGAGGTCACTCCGGGCGGATGGAGATGCCCAGCACAGCTCCCTCTGGGTCTTTAGCAACACAGGTTTATTATGGTGAAATTGGAAAAGGACTCAATTGAAAAGGAGCCGGGTAACTGAAGAACCATTTGAGAGAAGGACTGAAAAGGAATGACTAATGCATTAGTCATGTGCCCATAAATATGCACCTATCAAGAAAAGAAGTTTACTATATCCCACCATCCTAAGGGGGAGAGAAGAATGGAGGAGGAATATAAGGTTCAATTATTCTAACTGGAAAATTGAGCAGGCAATGACTTCATCCCCCTGAAATAGACAAATAGTGAAAGTTGATTTCTGAGCCGTTTGTGGGATCGGGTACTCAGTGCACTTGGGGGACGGAGAACAGAGGGAAGCGTATCGAATTATAAGCAGGGCTAGGAGCTCCCATGTATGGGAAGCATCCTTCTCAGGCTAGGCTAGGCTAGGCTATCCAAAGTTGTGCAGGGGTTGCCCTTCATTGCGCCTGGGAAGAACAAACAGACATTTAGCCCAGCAGAGCTGGAAGATAAGGAAAGGCAGAGCCAAACAAAGACTGGGTTTTCACGAAAAACCAGAATGTAACACATTCGCAAAGAGCGGTGTGCAAAGTATAATTAAAATATTATCTGCCTGATAGAAGTGCAATATTCTATATTCATCTTCACTCAAGCCAAGATTAGCTCCCATTCAATTCAGAGACACTCAAAAGAACAGATTGTTCTTTAGAAATGGATAACGTAGATCAGGTACTACACAGATCTGTGGCTGCGCAGACACCTGAGAACAAAGCATGCAAATAGAGATAAGGGGGATGATGCAAGCCATCAGATGCGTTGCCCCTGATAGAACCTGCATTTGGCTCCAAGTGCTCTGGAATTTCTCAAATAGAGGCAGCCACAAAAACAGGCTCCGTTTTGACCAAGAAACATGACACCGACCCATAAAGCAATCAAGGTTTTGGCCAAGGAAGATTTTATTAGTGGATAATTTGTACTGAGGAATGGATGGAGAGAATGCAAACATCTTAGTTTCCTAGACTGACTGACTGATTAGATGTATAAAGCTGCCCAACTCAAACACTGATTGAGTAGCCTCAGTGATAGTCAACACCATTGATGGTCAACCAACAACCACCTGACGCTCTTGGATTCTTCTTAAAGAGAGTTACCTGGAGGCTCCGTGGTGCTGTTTACCTGTGGTTGTCCTAAAAGGTGGTCTTTCAAATCAGAGAGAAATGGAATTGTCCTCCTTGCCTTCCGCAGGGGCTGTTTTGCTAATTCCTTTCTAATCCTAATAGGAAGATGCTGCTATTCCTTTTAAACTTCTAAACGTGTGAGGTTCTTGGTGCTCCATGGCCTTGGTTGTTTTCTTGCAGATGTTTCATTACCCAGAAGAGAGAAGGGCTTCTAGCACTGATGATGTTCCCTAGTTGGGTCGTGAAACATCTGCAACAAAAGCACCAAACTCAGAGAGCACCCCTCAATTCAACCCTGGGCTAAAAAAATTCTCTTGTATCAGTACCAAAAATGCTTTGCAGCTACTCACATCTACTTCCCCAAGCCGTTAATGTCATTAGGAGAGGGTCTTTTTTTTTTGGCTCTCTGGAGACAGAGATACTAAGACAATGAAGACCCCGTTGCTGTGATCACACATAAATGGAGCCACTGTAACAAGCTTCGCCATGATATTAATTGTGCATAATTCATAACAGTGCTGTCTGCTGATATGTTTTTCTTAAATGGTTTAATTTTTGAAGCCGACCTTTGGAAAGTGGGTATCCCCAGAAGGCAGCAGAGAAAGGAATCCAAAATTGGCCATTTTGCTTTCTATTAAAAAAAAATAACAATTTAATTAATAGCTTTTGATCACGGTTGGAAACTGATGGATCGTGAAGTGCTCCTCTTGCTCAGGTAAATGAAGAGATGGGGGGGGGGATACTTTTTATGCTGAAGATCACCTCTATAAGAAATATGATCACAATGACAGCAGAAGATGACAAGTATTAAAGATACTCAATTAGTTTTATTAGACCACCACTGAGCACCAATTAGGTGGATACAACCAAGCTTTGTGTCATTGAGTCTAGTCCTCCATAGCTTCTGGAAACTAGACACGCACACAACTTTCTCATCACATCTGATGCTAACACAACAGTCTTTGTCTAAATGTGCGCCAGGCTCCTGGGTGCCAAATGAGAATCTTATTTTCCTGATATAGACTGGTGACTGTTGCCCTATTTTAACCCATTGTGGCTTTGCACTCTAGATATTTAGTTATCAGATCTCCACAATAGCTGATGGATTTACAACCTCAAGACTCAGAGGCAACCACCTCTTGGTCTGTTATCCTCTGATTTAAGAAGAAGGAAGAGCTTCAGGCTTGACTTGACCTCCCTCAGTTTATTCAAACCACAACTGGATCCTCAAATGTACAAACCAACCATCAAAAATCTTAGAAGCCACTAAAAACTGAAGATGGAATGACAGCCACCCAAAAATGGCAGGAGGACAACCAACCAAAGGAAGAGATGCATTTTTTAAAAAAGGTCTCATAAATGTGAGACTTGCCCCTGGGAGGAATGTGGGGGCAAGATGACGGCTTGTCCATTCCCTCACGAGGGACCTCAGAAGCACCCCAGATGCCTCCAGGGTTACCACAAATCATCACCACAAATCATCACAAAGAGGAGGAACATCTACAAACCTTACACCTAGCTGTCTGCATCAGCCAACAGCTGAAGGGACCTCAACATTTCATCCTAATGAGTCCATCCCTCTGTGTCTCCCCCTTTCCCAGATCTGTGAAAGAGGGAAATGAAATAGGTTTAATCCCCAAGTGGTAGAGCTGCGTTGAGAAGCACTCGGTGAGCAGGCAAATCCGAGCCCACATTTAAAAGTAAAAGTAGTGCAAAGGTGAGCTGCAAGGACCTTGTTTGGCACAGGAGGCGAGCGTGCCTGTGTGGTTGGGCGAGTGCAAAGGGAAAAGCATCTTAATGGCTAATTAGGCTCTTCTATTAGCTAAGCAGCAAAAAGCAGAGAGATTTGGAGTATTATTGAATCACTGTCATATTGATGTTAATTCCAGCGGCTGATACACTATTGATTTTTTTTTTAAAAGAACCTTTGCAAATGAATAGTTCTTGCAACTCATTTCAAAGCACCCACCTAGCATTAGTGGTTAATTAACATGCATATTCAGTAATGAAAGAAAGCAAGACACAGCCCTTTTACACACACACACACACACACACACACACACACACCACACACACACACACACACACACATGCGCGCGCAATGACAACTTGCCTGAAGGCAACCAAATATAACAGACTGAATTACATCATTCAAGCCAAAGCAGAGTTTGGGGCTGACATCCTTCCCCTAAACTAACAAGCTGCTCTGCAGAAGAGCAAATCTTCCCTTGTTAACTTGTACTACCAGTTGCCTAATAATTGGCTGTATTTCTGCACCGTCCCCTGGACCAACATCTCTGGGAGTTGCTGGTCCAGGGACTGAGGGCTGGACTTCAGCTTTTAAGAGTTGTGTGACCAAGTGAATGAAAACATGCATTTATCACATCTTCCTAGTACTGTTTAGAAGCACCCATCCCTTTTTCATTTGGGGCGTTCCCTTCCTAAGTGCCCTCTTTCCCAGGTGAAGGTGTTGGTGTCACCAGAGATCATGGGTCCTTCAAAAACCACCAACAATACGCTTGGACCCTGCTTGGGTTTTTAGAGCACATCATATCGGCAAAGGGAAGGAAAGAGCTACCCAAAGAAAACCCAAATCCCAGACTGTAAAAGGACAGCCAGCCGACCTAGGAAAGATCACTCTTCAATAGCAGCAGCTTGAAAAGGGGGTGGAAGCTAATCAAAATAATGTCTTCATTTTAACCTGTAGAAATCAGCAATTGATATCCCTGTGTCCCACCCCACCCCCTCTCCATTCTCCAGTAGCTGATCAAGCTATTTGCCAACATAATTGAAGGTTTTCTGCGAGGGAGTCTTTAGATTCCATTTCGTGTTTGGGGTACAAGGTGCCGGGAAGAAGTCTCCCATCATCTTTCTTTGTGTGCCGCAATCTGAGCTGAAGATGCAAAGGCTCGTGCTGGTGATGGATGGCTCTCCTCCTTGCTACGGTGGGGCTTAAGTCAGGCTCTCCAGGCCCCTTATTAAAAGAAGCGGCATTCAGACTTATTGTAGCCTTCTCAACAGTCCTGGGTATCATATATACTTATTATAGTTCTGAGTAACGAAAATGGATTTTGCAAGCGGCTAATATGGGAAGAAGGGTAGAGAATGGATCAAGGGCAAAGGAGCAGAAGAGAAGACAACTCTTTAATATAGATGCAGGCCTGGCAAGGGGAGGGGGCTTCCAGGCTAGCCCAACAAAAGCCTTTCCCCCCACCCACTCACAAATAAACAAGCGTGTAAGCCAGAACATGTCAGAGCAGTGAGAATTCCACACTTGAGTCCTGTAAATGCGAAAAGATTCAAAGCAGCGGGGGGGGGGGGGGGGGGGGAACACCCTGGCCTCCCACAGACTGCAGGTTTAATCTAAATCAATCCTGTCAAAAGCAAAAACAAACAAACCAACAGGCAGCCAGCAAGTAGTAAACAAAAGTTGTTGTTTTCACAGTTAACATTGTTTTCACATGTCTCCAAAGGACACCGTTGGAACAACGTGGAAGAAAGCTCTTTTAGCGGAAGCACTGCAAAAACTCTGGTTCCGTTGAGTGAATCCAAGCTCTGGAACGTACTGGAGGGCCAGACAAGACCGAAGCTTTGGCCCTCGTCCCCCTCCTCCCTTAAAGATGGCCAAGAGAAAGGGAATCAAGAGAAGATGCCTCCCCCCTCAGGTCTCTCAGACCACACAAGATGAATGAGGTCCTCTTGAAGGAACCTCATCCAATGTGGTTGCTCCTGGGGTCTGTCTTTCTCTGTGTCTCTCTCTCTCTCTCACTCTCACTCTTCCCCCTCTCCCCCCCTCTCTCTTCCTGTGCCCCAACCAAAGTCAAGGGGACCTGCTTGGTGAGGCTTATTCCAGAAACAGGAGAGCTACTTCTCCCTCAGAGTCTATTCCTCGCAAGCAAACAGGATGCATACCAAAAAAAAATCAGTCACCTGGATCTTCCAAGGAAACACGCCAGTAAATAAATTCTTTTTTCCACTGAAGACAGTTGAAAGTGTCTGAATTAGCCAAATTTATTTCTCCAGATCAGCCCAAAATTCAGCAGTGTTTTTTTACACACACACACACACACACACACACACACACACACACACACACATATACACACTGCGCATATTGAGTGTTGGGACTCATTACAATGAGAATTGCTTTACCAATATAACTTGCAATGCATTTTTCCTGCTGCTCAAAAAAAAACCAAACAAAACACCCAACAACAACCAGCAAACAATTTGCTTTTATAATCAAATGCTGGCTGGGATTTTATACAGCAGAATTTATGTAGCCTTGGTGGATAATGACAGAAGTATTACATTACTGCAGCATGAATATATGTGCACATAACCGCCCATCATAGGCTTCCCAGACACTCTTTTTAGAGACCTCTTCCCATCAGGCAGCTGGAATAGTGGCATTGGAGCTTTGGGCCATGCAATGGCTCATAGTGGGTCATGCAAAGGTTGTCTAAATGCTACATGGCCTGGAAGATATGAATCTCTATTGCATGATCATCAACTTCAACCACATCTGTCTCCTGAAGCGCATAAGAAAACTCCCAACTTCTGTTATGGGAAATGAAGTGTGGCTTGTCCTCTTTTTCATCCTAGACAACCCACAGATATAAAGGCCTAGAAGGGGAACTTGCAAGGCTGTTGGTTTTATTAGAAGTTTCACAGATTAATATTTAATCCAAATAACCACTCAGAAGAGCCAGGGAGTGGATAATCAGTAATTTGTACCCAAATCTTGGCAGTTGAAATCTGAAAACAAACACAGCTTGCATTAAGAGTTAGTTTCAAAGTTCTGCCCTTAAACCCCCAAACCTTGTGAATCCAACACATTTGCGAACAGGCTGCCTGCCCCTTTCTATTCAGTGAAGTAGCTGAAAGTTGATGTGATCAAAACAACACCTTAACCATTCAGGTAACTCAGATCCACATCAGATACTCTAGTCTAGGCCAAGGATGGAGACCCTCCACCCGGAGAGCCTACTAGGAGCCATAGTATTCCTCTCCGTTGGCCTTAGTGGTTGGGGCCACTAGGGATTGTTTCAACAGCTTCCAGAGGGGCCACTGGGGGTCCCCTGCTGCACAGAAGGCAGCCGTTTGGTGTCAGATATGTTTGCCAGCAATCAATTAAACCCAGCTTCCAAGGAGAACCATCCCAGTCCTACCCATCTCCATTTCGCATTTGCCCAGAGCAGAGTTGAAATAAATGGTCATTCATGAGGAGAAGAATGCACATGCCTTATGCCTTGCAACCAGTAATCTATCTGCAACAGATAGTAACAATTGGGCACAACTAGATGTATGGTTTAGATCAGGGGTCTCCAAGCTTGGCAAGCTTAAAGACTTCTGGAGTTGAAGCCTCCAACTCCAGCAGTTGCCAAGTTTGGAGAGCCCTGATTTAGATCATTCATCAAGTGAACAAAACAAAGCACTCCGCCCTTAGAATATCCTCATTTTCGAAAAGGATGCAGCTTTTGCTGTAACCCTAACCCTCGCGATGGTGGGGATGAAGCGTTTATCCGTAAATCGATTGCAAAGAAGGCTCCAAACTAAGCCGCCCATGGCGGAGTTCCCATCTTAAGACGCGTTATTGTCACCAGTCACACAAAGGATAAGCCAGAGAGGCTTGGTTCAGGCCAACAATAGGCTATGAACGTGTCAAATAGAGGAAGAGTCAAAGATGGCTTTGCATAAATGCACAATTGTGATCATGCCTCAATGAATAATTCAGAATACTTTGTAGAGCTTCCGACGGGAGTCATACAAAGCCATCAAATGGAACCCGAAATTCTACCTTAAAGAGTATTAAAGAAATCTCAGTCAACCAGAAAACCTGGATTGATCAGCTCCTGTTTTAAACCAAGTGGCAAGATTGATCGGCTCTGCAAGGCCTTCCCTGGTTGGCTTTCTCTTGTCCTGCTCTCTCCAGCCCACCCTGATGGCTGCCAATAATGGTGTGCGTGGTTGTTGAAGGAAAACAAAAAAAAGGGAGGTTGCCTGGAAATGTAGCACTCAACACACAGAGACACACAGACACACACTCCTCATAGGGAGACATTT
This sequence comes from Bungarus multicinctus, assembly GCA_023653725.1. NCBI lineage: Eukaryota > Metazoa > Chordata > Lepidosauria > Squamata > Elapidae > Bungarus > Bungarus multicinctus. Next base: position 26,437,392 of record CM042837.1, read on the forward strand.
GATACACCTCCCTTCCCCACCAAGAGAAAACAGATTCCTGGCCTCCATTTCCTGGCCCCTCTTTCATCCTGGACTATTTGTACAAAGGAGCCCTGTAAATCTCTAGTTGTTGTTATCAATCCTAAATAATAGAAATGCTAAACCTTGTCCCTGGGATTACCAGCGTTTTCACTTCCAGCAGCGCCTACTTCCCTCTCCCAAATCTGACCAAGGGTATCCAGGGAATGTGACCAAGAATCTCAAAATGGCGTCCACAACGGTACAACAATGATAAAGAATGGACAGCACTTCAATGCCTTGCATTGCAATACGCGGCCACCTTGACTGTGGGCATCCTTATCCAAACTTCGATGAATGGGAATAGGGCTCTTAGGGCTAAAAAGCCCCCGCCTTTCAGTGAGGGCCACCCAGGAGCCTACTTATGGGTGGTTTTCCTTTAAGGAAAGGATACCGTCACCTTTTTTTTTAAAGCTACATCTGAACAAGTAAAGAAATGAAATGAAAGTTAAAGTCACCATAAAAATATTCATTGCTTCCATGTTCACATTTCATTTTCTCTGGCTTCCATCATAAAAAGCTTAGTGTGTGCTCATTGTTAATCTTTTCCAAGACAAGGATTTTTTTAAAGAGTTTAACAGCAATCCCAGGGCATCTGCGTTATTTTCCCTTAAGGATGTGACAGGAGTTAAATTCACTATTTCAAATCCTAACCTCCCTGAACACCAACAATGCCGCTGCTCAAACAGGAACAGATCACCAGCAAACCTGTCACAGAAGCAGGGAGAACATCCAAAGCGATTCCGTCCTTCACTGCAGGAGATCACTTCTCCTAATAGAATGAAAAACCTAAATGGACCCGGCAATATATCACCCAATGCTGCATTCTAGAGCTGTAGCTATAGCTGTAAATGAGGGAAATGGCTTCTCACCTTCAGCAGGAAGGCTGGAATGCTGAGGGGCCACCCCCCCACCCCAGCCCTCCTTAACTAGCAAAGGTAGGTAGCTTTCTGAAACGGGCCAGGAAGAAACTCTGAGGAACATGGCTCTTGGCTGGAGATACAGGTCTGGAGGTAGAAGATCTCTGCCCTCAATCCCTGTCAACTGGCTGCACATCACCTGAAAAGCCCATGCTCCACTCCAAACAGAGACAGGCCTCCCAACGAGAGCCAAGCAGCCCCCAAAACTTGCTGGTGGCTCAAGGCACCCGTCCAGCCTGTCCTCCCCTGGCATCAAACGCTTCCCAGAGGCCACCAAGATCTGCTCAGCAAGGCCTCTCTTCTAGCTTCTGATCCACAGGCCCTACCTAGCAACATCTCTGAAGGCCTTCCTTCTCCCCCACCGGACACACAGGCTCCAGGCCTCTTTGGGATGCGGCTGTTTCCATGGCAACAAACTGGCCATTTGAAACCCCACCACGAGTCTTCTCCCCAAGCCGCAGCCAGTCGCTCTGGCTCTGGCTCTGGCTCTGGCTCGGCTGGGGAGGGGAGGGGACGGGTGCCGAGCGGCTGCCTCTGTTGGAGTTGTGGCAGCTTGAAAAAGAAAATGGTTTGTAGACATAGTGCGCAATCCTGCCGGAACGTGAACCTCTGAACGCCAGGCCTGTAACATTATATTTTAATGCACTCTTGCCATTTAATCATCCTCGGCTGCAGGCAACGGTCGGTTACCATGGGAATGATCGCAGCGCTTACACATGCGATGAGCTACCGGAAAGCAGGCGAGGCATCATGGCTAACTCACTCGCGGCATAATTAGGAGCCGCATCGGAGTCAGAGAGGAGCTCCGGGCAAACTCACGTCCCGCTCCTGACCCGCCTCCTTCCCTGCGAGGAAGAGCCATGGATGCCCACAAAGCCTGTTTGATGGGGAGCCTGCTCCAAAGCCCACTCAGGCACTCACATCCACACAAAGGGGCTTTTGTGGTCTGTGTTCCTGCGCTCGCTGCTACATAGAGTGGCTTAACAGACAGGTCCACGGAAGAGGTCCACGCAGGGAGACCGGCTGCCTTCCCTGAAGCTCCCTTTGCCCTTCTTATCCCACAAAGGAAGCATCGCTTGGAAGGGTGTGCCCTGCACGCAAAATCTTTGTGCCCAACTCTCTGCACGCTGCTATTTGCACAACGGTCCCACTGCACCAAACGGCAGGCAGAAAGAACTCGCCTCTGATTCGCCTCTTGGGCTTTTTTTTTCCTGGGGTGGCTTGGCCAAGGCTCCCCAAATTGGGCTCGTCTAATGGCGAACCTTTCCATGCTTCATTCAACCTCCTTCTCCCGAACCTCCAGAGCTGCTGCCCTTGATGGCCCTCAGCAAAACGCTGCAGAGAAAGGGATGGTGGTTGTGGGGAAAGCTTGGGCAGCCGTGCTCCATTTCACAGAAGAAGAATGATGGGTCGGTGAGATTAAACAGGGCAGCTGCCAACTTGGAAGGAGGGAAAAGTGAACTTCCCTGGATGAGCGGATCCCATCTTCAGGATCCGGGATTATTTTGCACAGGACAACCAAGGAGTCTGCCGCATCTCCTACCCCGACTGGTGGGGTTCAGACAAGGGGCTTCTCTGTGGCAGCCCCTTGATTGGGGAGCTCCCTGTCCCCAAAGAGGGCTCCTTCCCCAGGTCTGAAGGTCTTCTGTTGCTGCCAGGAGAAAATGAGCTCCTTCTAGTCTTCCCTTTTAATTCCTGCTGTGCATCTTAGTTCCGCCGTTTGCTTTCGCGGAATGGCCTGAAGGGACTTTGGACTTTTAGGGGACTGCAGTCTGCCTTGGGTGGGAAACTGTTCTTTCACCAGGTCAATAGATGAAGAATCCATCCTTACGGTTGGCTCAGAATCATGTTCAGCAAAAGCCAACCGAGATACTATCAGGCCGTTGCCCATGTAGGGGCAGACAGAAAGGCCCACCTCAAAGCAGGTGTGTTTAAAATGCCAGCATCAGAGGAACGTCTTCTCTGGAATGCATAAAGAACCTATGAAACAATGCACACCTTGTGCACACAGGGACCCACGGGTATTCCTTTCCAGCTTCCCTGGTGCAGGATTTTTCTATCACTTCTTTCCATCCACTTCTACATGGCTACATGCAGCAGAACAGGCCCAGAACAATTGGCACACCCACAAATTATTCATTTATCTAAGGGAGGGAGGGGGGAGGGAAATGAACTATTAGTGCAAAATATGTGTCTGATTGCAAAAGCTTGCAGCAGGACTGAACATTTTCAGCTCTGGATAATAAGTAGGCAGCATTAAGAGGCCTTAATGGGTCCCTGGACAGAGTTCACACCACTTTCCTTCTGGGCTCTTTCAGGTGGTAATGGATGGGGCTCATTAAATCCCCAGCAAACCTGCAAAGAGCTACAGGCACACAGGTGCTGTACGGCTGTCTCTGGCTCCTGAAATGGGGGACATTCCCAAAGTGACCCCAATAAGAAGCCACAGAGAGGGGTGCTCATTTTTCACGGTCCCTCGGCTCCTTTTTCTGCAGGTGGGGACTGTCCCTCATAGGCCATTGAGTGAGGAGGAGGGGATTCATGTCCTTTAGACTGAAAAAAATATATCTTTGGCTTCCTCTACTAAATCCAACAGGGCATGCCTCCATGGAGTTCACAGTTGTAGGAAACACATATTTGCCTGGGGAGAAAGATGTTTATTGCAAGCGAGAAAGAAAGAGAGAGAGAGAGAGAAACGATCTTGAACCTTCTGGAAAAGGTGGGTTTCAAAATGCTTTCACATACTGCTTTTTTCAAACCTAAGGTAGGCATAATCCGGCGGAAAACACGTGTGGGAAGCTTCATCTGCAGAAGCCTTTCAGACTGCAAAGATGAGGCCAAAGGTTTCTCTGGAAGCTGATGGGTCTTCGGGTTAAGTCCCGGGACAAGGTCTTCCTTGCCTTCGTCATTCACCTTCTGGTATGTGTCTATCCAGGTGGGAGCTCATCTACGTCATCTGGTGGGGTTTGGGAGAGGGACCCTGCAGGATGACCCCTCATCGACAGCTGCTTCTTGGGGAACAGGATGCTCCCTGAGGCCCCCCCCCCCCATCACTTCAAAGGGCAGTGAAGAAAGTGGATATATCTGAAAAGGTGAGAGGAAAAAGGCTTTGGACTTCAGTGTTGACTTCTACACTGGAGTTCTTTTAATGATCAATATTTCAATTTGCCAAGAGCCTGGTGACCTGCATTATACTCACCCTGAGAGGCTCTAGCAGCAGAATTTACACTTCTTGCTAAACCAACACCCCAAAGCCCCATTTCAGCTGAGCAGAAGGCATGCCCATCTCTGCCGCCTCACCCTCCAACACAGCAGGCCTTATGCCGGTTTGCCAAAAGAGGCACCAAGCTCCTTCGGGGTCCAGTTTCAATATGAATCAAACCTCATCTGTACTTCTCAAAACAACTGGCAAATCGGAATATAATTATCCTTTGGCTATCACATTGATCTACTTTTGGTGATGTGGTTTCCAATCCAATAGTGGGCATCACTGGAAAGGTGTGTTAGAGAAACCTGCTTGCTTGCAGAAAAAGAAAGTGTGTAAGAAAATCAGCATGAAAATGAGAACAAATGTTCAATGGGTACTGATTTTCAGGGAGACCCTCCCCCCAGTGGAAAGAAATCCAGGCATGGAATGACCTTGGGAAAAGGCGTGTGGCTCACACAGGAAGCAAAGTCCCCTCATCTGCTAATCTTGACTGTTTGGTCCTCTGGAACCGACCATTTATGTTGCTCACATGCCTATCGAAGATTTATTGGAGGCAAAAACATACCAAACATGAAATCAGAATAATTTCTTGTAAGGGCAAAACGGGGCCATCAATCAAGAAGGATGACAGGAACTCTAATATCCCCCTTTAAGGCCCTGGTTACACTTATTAATTGCACATCTAATTGCCACTCATTAATATCAAATGCCACTTTCTCATACATCTCTCTGACTCATTGCTTTCCTTGATTAGGTTTACATGAGTAAGCAAATATCCCTGATAAAACCCGGTACATTTTTTTCTGACAAAATACAAAAAGGAATCTGTATCTGACATGAATGCATTGTTCTAATAAGATCTTTTTTTCCCCTCCTGGGCTTTTAGCACAATCTCCACAACCTCCAGCAGGACAATGCCATCCCTTCAGTTACATACGTCGTATATGTTGGAATCCAGATCAAACATCATGGTCAGGTTCACTCTGAAATGCAAACCTGGCTCAACTCTCCCTCCCCCGGCCTTTAAATCAAATGACCTATCAGGTGGCAGTAGATAAACTGGTTCTTTTCTGCATGGGCTCCTTTTCCACCATTAACGGCGTTCAGAACTAGTATTGCTACCAATCATGGTTGCTCTGAGAGATCAAGGCCAAGGCTGCTTAATCGTGAACTAAAAGGGTGGGGAGAAATGCTGCCGAGCCTCCAGTCCACTGGGCCACAGAGGCTCTGTAGCATCAATGCTCCTGGACCATCCTGAACAAGGGCTGCCCAGAGTCTTCTTCGGGCCCTTTGTGGAAGGAACACGTTCTTCGTTGAAGACCTTTGTCCTCTGCCAAACACCTTTCGTCTACCGGAAGGTCCTCTTAGGCAAAACACACACACAAACCCCCTCGCCTTGCCCTCTGAAGCCGCCAGAGATCAAGTCAGCAGGGCACTTTTTCAAATATTTTGAGGGCTGTATTTATGCCCTGCATTGATTTCCTCTTCCACCGTCTGCCATAGGATTTGCTTTCCAATCCCCTGAGCTTCCTGACTGCTCATTGCTGGACACAGCCAGGGAGGCTACAACTGAGGCCTTGGGCTCTGCGGGTCAGGTGAGCCAGCTGAAGATTTGCTTGATCTGCTGGATTATCAGTTTGCTATTCTGTAGGATCCTTGCAGCATCCTAAACCAAGCCTTTTCTCATCCTCTCCCTCATCGATTTCGCCTTGTTCCTTCTGGTCCGATCCATCTAAAGTGACTCTATCTCGATTAAGTCTTACCATGAAGGCAAATCCTCCTAGCATTTTCTCATCGTTCCCTTCCAGAACATCCCACTGGAGAACATGGAGGGTCTGTATCTAGTTCAGCATCCAGAATGGAATGGAACAGAGTAACAGAGCTGGAAGGGACCCTGGAGGTCTTCTAGTCCAACCCCCTGCCCAAGTAGGAATCCCTATTCCAGACAAGGGGCTGCCCAGTCTCTTCTTAAAATCCAGCTTCCAATTAGGACAAGGCAAATGTCTCCAAGAAATCCACAGGCAAGACCTGAGGACACAAATACACCCACCCTTTGGTGACTGTGGCAACCGGGATTTTGACTCCAGCAACTGAGTTTCACTGCAACACACGTTGTCAGCAAAAACGCACCTATCTCCCCTCCTAACCTCTGTCAAATCTCTCCAATAAAGACACCTGGGTTAATGACCACAGTCACATGTGGCAACCATTTCCCTGGACTGCAGAGTGCCTAAAGGGCAGATTTTCCTTCAGTCTAATTAGACGGACTTGAATTAGGCTTAGCAGTTGCAGACTTCTCTCTCCCTGCTGAACAGGCTAATCGTGTTTCCACCACAAATCAAATCAGCAGATAAAACAGGCCACGGAGTTGTGAAGCCCCAGCGAGTCCACGTTAATCATTCATGGCAACCTGGGCCTGATCCCTCCTCAACGTCTCAAGGTCCTGGGTAACCCCAGTTTTTCATAGATTCTTTTTGAAGTGAAAATGAAAGCATTCAACATTAATATCCCAACCATTTTCTCACCATGTGTTGTCTCGTTTTTAGTGCTGTTGGGTTGGTTCTGGCATTAAAGACGTTTTCTGAACCCAAGGAAGGCAAAGTCAGTGCGGGCCGCTGTGAAGCAGAAGCCACACACAGGCACCCATTTTCTTGCTATCTTGAAGCTTTAAGCAGAAGAAAACAGAGGTCCTGTCAAGCATCATTTTCATGTAGCAAGAAATAGATCACCCCTGGGTCCTTTGCCTCTTTGATCGAGGCAGGCAGATTGGGTGGGGGGGCGGGAGGGAGCGAACCCTACAATCCACAGGAAGACGAGGCAGAGGCCACTGCAGGCAGAAGAGAAATGATTATTTCAGGAGTTCTTCTGCAGCCACAATTAGCTTTTAGCGAGATATGCTTTATAAATGCAATGAGCCAGTTTCAAGTTGATCTCCAATTCATTGCTGGATTTATACATATTAATGTCAAAAAGATTGTGTGGACCAAATGCCAAAGTTTATCAGCGACCCCCAAATTAATTAGAAACTCCAGAGCTAAGCATCCCATTGAGCATTACAGGCCTTAAATCCAAGTCAAGAGAGACCCTGACAACACATCTTGGAAGATTGGGCTTCGGCTGAAACAAAGGCAGCGCAGGCAGCATTGGGCTCCAACGTGGCGTTTTCTGGGAAGGAAGACTCCAAGAGGAATCTCTGCAAATTCAAACAATGGAAATTACCAAGGAGTTCAAAAACTGAACTCCAAGAGTCAGAGAGAGAGAAGCAGAAAGCCACTCCTCCTTGAACAGGATTATTGTTTCAGGAGTTCAGAAATATTTACAGACTATTTGGATAGCATGCGATGGTTATCATGGCCCCTGAGAGTTTGTGGAGGGAATTTGTAGGCATTCTTCTGAGAGAACTAACAAGCCCACCCCCCTGTGTTCACTGAGCTCTGGGCTGCCCTCCGAATAGCTATCAGTTTTCCAGGATTTCAAAGAAACAATTTTTGCAGAATTGGGACATTTCCCTCAACACATGTCCCAACAGGAATATAAGACTCATTCTTCTCCTTAAACACTATGTATTCAGAGACCAAACTAAACTGGACCAACAAACATTTTATCTAATCCCTAATTAACCAAAAAATATTAAATTTATTTTTTAAAAGGTGGGTGGTTTTTTTTTTAGCCTAATTTCTAGAAAAAGCTGCCCTAACACCTGATTACAAAATTATAACCAATTCAGGTAGTAGGTGTTCTTCTATAAACTCTCAGGGTTATAAAATTCCATTAATGATATGCTCTAAATGTTATGAGGAGATAACAGAGATCAATCTTTTCATGTCTTTTCATGTCTTTAACATCAAACCGTCAGATTCCACAATTAAAACATAGCTTGAATTCTATATTTAGTATTTGCAAGGGTTGCCTCTCAGTGTGAATGTCTACCACTCTTTCCATCGGAGTGATAGGCAGAAGTGTGGCATCTGTAACAGCTTGTTAAACTACAATTCCCATCAGCCTCAGCACAAATACAGCCAATTATGACCAGGTTATTCTTCAGCAACATTGGTTTCTCAATTTTGACTGATGGAACTCAAAGCCATGTTTGAAAAGAGAAAAACAACTATGACTATGTTTTCTCTGATGACCGGCAAGGTTTAGGAAGAGCCATGGAAGTTGAGAGAAGGCAAGAGATCCCTGAAACTGTTTGCAGTAAGAAGCTCAAACCCACCTGCCCATCATCTCTTCCAAAGCTACATTCATGGAGGACCCATGATTGCAAGCTTTAAACCAGCAAACCCTTAGTGCCCACTCAACCTCAAGTGGTAGATATTTAAGGGCTCCATCAGCCCAACCCTTTTCCCTAGAATGTATCTTCCACAAAGCCTCCCTTTCTAAGTCCTGGAAGCCAGGCCCAGGTACCCATTGCATGGATCCAAAGCCAGCCATGCCCACGGAGAGCCAGAGCCTCCCATTCCCTCAAGCCATTTCCTCGTGAGGCAGAGGGAAACGGCTGGTCAACCGGCACAGATTATTTTTCCTGTGGTTACAAAGGCTGAGAGATCAGGCGCGATGCATTTTCAAACAATAATAAAAGTTTTAAGGCTTGCCAAACCGGTTAAACAACCGAGCTTCAAATAAGCGATATGTGTGTTGGTTGAAGGATCAGAGGGAACATGAGCCTCCACAGCAGATGCGGCCCACGTCTAACAGGCAAAAGGCAGACTTTAGAAAATGAAGCTGCATTTAAATTTAAAGGCTGGAGAACATCACAGGAAGCGGTTCGTGGGTTCAAACTTTTCTTCAGAAGCAGCTCACATTCAACTTTTGCAAAGCGTGTTTCGGTCTGAGCTCCTGGGGACCATCTCCTCTCCTTCATGTCTTTCCCAGCTCTGCTCCCCAACCCTTGGAAAGCATGATGGAAAAGGGAAGCTGCTAAAAGGAAACCAACCTCCTGGTTGGTTTCGGCCGCCAGGGAGATGACACGAGGCTGGCTCCAGGGGATTATCAACGCTTCGTTGAGAGAGGGGTCGCTTCCTACTGCCCTGAAAATGGCGGGGGTGCGGCCCCTCCTCAAGAAGCCTTCCCTGGACCCGGCTGTTTTAAATAATTATCGTCCAGTCTCCAACCTTCCTTTTTTAGCGAAGGTTGTTGAGAGTGTGGTGGCACGTCAGCTCCCTCAGTACCTGGAGGAAGCGACTTACCTCGATCCATTCCAATCAGGCTTCAGGCCCGGGCATAGTACCAAAACAGCATTGGTCGCATTGGTCGATGATCTCTGGAGGGCCCGTGACAGGGGGTTTTCTTCTGTCCTGGTCCTATTAGACCTCTCGGCGGCTTTTGATACTATCGACCATAGTATCTTATTGCGGCGGTTGGAGGGGTTGGATATTGGGGGAACTGTCCTGCAATGGTTCTCCTGCTTCCTCTCCAACCGCTTGCAATTTGTGTTGGTGGGGGGGGAGAGGTCCACCTCTAGGCCCCTTATTTGTGGGGTGCCTCAGGAGTCGGTCCTCTCCCCTCTCTTGTTCAACATTTATGTGAAGCCGCTGGGCGAGATCATCCGTGGTCTTGGGGTACGGTGCCATCTGTACGCAGATGACACCCAGCTTTACATCTCCACCCCAGACCACCCCAACGATGCTGTGGAGGCTATGTCCCGGTGCCTGGAGGCCGTGCGGAATTGGATGGGCGGGAACAGGCTCCGACTCAACCCATCCAAGGCTGAGTGGCTGTGGTTTCCAGCGCCCCGATATAGCCAGCTGACATCTTCGCTGGCTATTGGGGGAGAGATTCTGCCCCCTACAGGGAGGGCTCGCAATTTGGGTGTCCTCCTGGATGCACGGCTGTCTTTAGAAGACCATATTGTGGCCGTCTCCAGGGGGGCTTTTTATCAGGTCCGCCTGATTTACCAGTTGCGGCCCTTCCTGGATCGGGACGCCTTACGCACAGTCACTCACGCCCTTGTCACCTCTCGCCTGGATTACTGTAACGCTCTCTACATGGGGCTCCCTGTGGGGAGCACCCGGAGACTCCAACTGGTGTAAAATGCGGCCTCGCGGGTGATTATGGGGGTGTCGCGAAGCTCCCATGTGACGCCTCTCCTGCGCGAGCTGCATTGGTTGCCGGTGGCTTTCCGGGTTCGCTTTAAGGTTCTGGTTCTGACCTTTAAAGCGATCCATGGCATTGGGCCAGGCTACCTGCAGGACCGCGTTCTGCCGGTGATCTCCAACAGACCTGTGCGTTCCCACAGGGAGGGCCTTCTCCGGGTGCCATCGGCTTCTATGTGTCGTCTGGCGGCCCCCAAGAATAGGGCCTTCTCTGTGGGGGGCCCTGCCCTCTGGAATAGTCTGCCCCCAGAGATACGTACCAGTACGGACCTGAGAGCCTTCAGACGTGTGTTAAAAACCTGGCTCTTCGAGCAGGCTGGCCTGGGCTGATATGAGATTTTAACCGTCTCCCGTTTTAATTTGGTTTTAATTTGGATTTTAATTTGGGGTTTTTAAATACTTATGGGGAGGGTTGTCTTTTAATTTAACAGTCTAAATTATTTAATTCATTTTAATTTTTGTATTCATGTGTTGGGGTAGAATTGGCTGTGCACCGCCCTGAGTCCTTCGGGAGAAGGGCGGTATATAAATGTTTGATAAATAAAATAAATAAAGAGGGGAGAAGTTGGAGGCAGCCCACCAGAAGCCCCTCGCTCCCTGCTTCCTGTATCTGCCTGCATCTCTCTGCTTTTCCTTTCAGCTTCTCTACATTTTGCTATTTCAAACCTTCCTTTCTGCTCCCTTGTCCACACCTTCTGTTTGTACCCCCAACCGACTTACGAGCAGGTAACTGGAAGAGGGGGGAGGCAGAAAGTACTCTTATGGGGTTTTCTACAGAGAAAGGGACAATCCAGTATTTGGGCTACTGTCATCCTGACACTGAGAGGGCTCTGTGCCACTGTCTAATCCCCAAGGACTGTCTAATCACCTTCCAGGACCATCCCTGCATTTCAAAGGATCTCTGTCTACAGTTAAAAAAGGCAGAATGGAACTTGCATGACCAACCTCTCTTCCAACTTGGACCAATGGACTCCCAGTCATTACATTTGAAATGAGAGAGAAAATAAGCTTTTTTCTCCATTTCATCCTTTATGCTGTTAGGTGTTCCCAAAAGTTTAGGCTGATTTGGGTTGCGCCTCTCCCAGTTTTGGGGGGTGTGGCACTTGGTATGATTCTTCAAGATCAATGTGGTCCCTGAACTGACCCATCACTCTCCTGCAATATGGCAAAACCAGTGACTGGGTCAAAGGCCCAATTTCATTCAGAAGGTGGGAATCAAGAAAGAATCTCCTGCTCTTGGTAACCACAAAACGCCTTGTGTGAAGAAACATACCCCGATATTTGTCCAAATCAGAGTTCAGATCCCAATACCCGGCATCCATAATGTGACTTTTCCATGGCAACCCCGGCCCTCCGGAACTTCCTTTCCCTTGGGATCCAGCAGGCCCCCACCTCTTCCCCTTCTGGAAAGCCCCACAAGGAAGTTCAGGCTGGAGGATGGTCGGGTTGGTTGCATCCAGGGAGATTGATGGTGGCATTAAGGTTCTTTGTTTCTGCTTTTCCTTTTTTTTCTTTTGGCTTTATCTTTTTAGGCTGTTTGGTTCTCTAGAACTGTTGTGAGCCACCCAGAGTTGTGGTTTTTTGAGAGGCGGCCATAAAAGTTTTTGAAATAAATGAAATCTCAAATACGCTGTGTGGTTCTTCTCCCTCCACTAGTGAATTATTTCAGCTCATCTTTGTTCTTGGCAACCCTGTTTTGCATTTTTCCACCTCATTTACCGTAGTCTGGGGTCCACCAGCGACAGTCCACCAAAAGGTGCTGCCTCTGCCAGGGGAAGAGGGTTGTGCCAACTGGAGAAGCGCTGGGGAAAAGGGGAGGCCATCAAATCTCCTCATGTGGTAATTTTCCTTTCGACTTCGTTTCTGAACTGCAGGCACTATAAACTTGGGGGCTTCTGATCTTTTCTTTCTTTTTATGTTCCCATCTTTTTCAGCTACTCCTTACAAGTTAACCATTTGGTCTGGCCAGGTCCAAGCCAGAATTCAAAAGATGTCAAAGTCAAGGATGTGCCCACTGGCATTTAAATTGCTTCTTTTGATCTCTTCTTTCTACCAGCTGCTTATTTTCTTTGTTTGCTTACTGTGATATCAAGGACAACGGAGTTCCTTATCTTAATGAAGAATGCAGTGTTCTTTTTATGGCTCTCTCATGCTGGCAGATTGTAAGTTTCCCAACTTCTTGTTACTATACTATCCTTAGAAAAAAGCCAACAGAAAGAGAAGGAAGGTCACGAAAGCAAAATAAAGTTGGGAAATTGTAACAAGATCCAGGTTTTTAGAAGCCCAAAGCAAGACTTCTCTGGAACAGAGACTGGCCTGTGACATGTCTTCCCATCAACATTACAGCAGGAGTCCCCAACACACACACACACACACACACACACACACACACGGTTCCTGGTCCATTTGGAACTGGGCCGTGCAAATGGTGAGCAGCTCCATTGGTGCGAACGATGGGCACATGTGAGGCTCCATTGGCATGAGCTGCAGGCATGCCCACCATTGCACCAATGGAGCTTCACATATATGTGCAAATTGAGCTGGGCGTACGAGTCTGCCGCTCCCACACAACCATTTCTTTCCCTCCCGTCAATCCGCAAAGCTGCAAAGGGACCACTGAATTACAGAAAGCAGAGAAAGACAAGGATGGACCCAAGTTTAGTCAAAAGATCACAAATACCAGCATGGATTTTTAAGAACACTTTTTATCTATGAGTTTGGAAGAAGCACATCATCAGATGGTCCCACAATGCCGCAAGGCTCACTTAAATCACAAACATTTATTATTTGTTTATTTACTACAGTTTGGGGCATGTCTACTGAACTGGACATACGGAATTGGCAAAAGAGACTGTTTTTAATCCTGAGAGACACAGGCTCATTGCGTCTATTCCATCAAGATTGTAAATTACATACGCGAAGAGCCATTGAATGCATAAAAATCCCTTTTTGGGGGGAACATAATGGTGTGAAAATCTGATTAGGCGTCCTTTCAATTAGCAGCTGCAGTCAGTTCCGAGTCTTGCCGGAGCCTCTTTTTCCCCAGAGTCTTAGAGATGACCACGCTCACCTCTTTCATGGCAGCCTCCAATTTCAAATGATAAATCAAGTCAACTCCAAGGAGGAGGAGGGGCAAACCTGCAAAGTAAAACCTTCCAGTGAGGCAGAAGCTTCGGGGCATTAAAGCCTCCAGGAAAGCACAGAGCAGCAGGGATTCAGAAGGCAATCCCAGCCCTGGCAGGCAGGGAACAGAGGCAGGAAGGTCAGTTTGGGGCTGTGGCCACCCGTTTCCATCAGAGATTATTGCTGGAAAATGTATTTGATAACTTCAGAGAATGTTGAATGGATGATGGGTTTCAGAAGCTCCCATAACCACAAAAAAAGGTCTTCTGATTCAAAATGATCAAACATCACTTAAACATTTCTATACAAAATATTTGATGTCAGAGGTTCAGAATTAATGCATTTATACATGTCTCCTCTTAGGCAAATGCCCGGAGGTTATTCTCTCAATCCATTCATCTACAGCTGTCTTCTTGTAATGCTTCATCTTGCTTGCCATCTACATCTGGGCAATTAAACTTCAAAATCTTGCTACAGGCATTCGTTACTTCCCAAATAAAAACAAATGTGAGTTTTGAAGAAATCTCCCTATGTCGCTTAGTGCTTCTGAGCCGCATTAACACAACTTCACGAAATACGCGTCTTTAAGTCATCGCTTCGTATTATGGATTCCGTCTTTATTCTTGGACAGATCCCCGGGAATTCGGGAGATGAAAGGTCAGCTTGGCCTGCATAGCCAAAGGGTTGCCTACCTGCTGGCAACCACAGCATCCTGGCCCTGGAATAACATAGGCAACCCCAAGAAAATTCCTCACAGTTTCCAGCCCCTCCGAAGAAAATAGACGCGGTGGATCTTCTCACAGAGAAGGAGGTGAAGAGCTAGAAACAATCACAACATTCCTAACACGCATTCCTTTGCTTTACTCACAGGTTCCTCCTTCAGCTTTACCTGGAGCCCTTGGCTGCCTTCAGAGCAAAATCCCCCCTTGCACATTTAATAGTTTTATTATTGTTTTATTGCTTAGCTGTAAGCCAGCTCGTGGGTCTGTTGTGATGCATAGGCAAGGCATAAATATTTTAACTGCTGCCCTTTAATTTAGCGCTGGCTTCTTGTGGGTTGCAACCCCTTCTTGCATGAAAGAAAGCGCCTTAAAATAGTCATAAGCCATGTTCTTGATGAAACGGACTAGCCATTCCACCTTCTCCAGCCTCTCAGTGCTAGGTTTGGTGTTCGGGTCAGGTGCCGTTCAGCTTGAACAGGTTTCAAGGGCCAAGCAACCCAACAGTCTGGAGCCCTGCCCCTACAAAGTCCCCACTCAGGAAATAGGCCTGTATAAATGATCCATTACATCAACTATGGACCCTTTTATGAAGGACCCCACAGGAGTGGAGGACCATGGCCCTTTTATGACCTGAGGGTTTCAAGTCCCAGGGTTCCTGAGTAGCATGGAATTCTGGGAGTTGAAGTCCACAAGGTCAGAAAGGGGCCGTAGTTCCCCATCCATGGACTTCCTGGATGTGCCTACAAAACCACACAATGCTGTACTACAAACATCCACCCATTTGCACACTCCTCTTTTGAAATGGAAAGTAACAGGGATCTAGAAACTGGATTTCGGAATTTGCTGCTTGGGAAGCAGAGAACATACTGTGGCCCCCTCCCACACAAAACGGGCCTCCAGTGTGATTCCATGAGCAGAGATGCTCTTCCGAGAACAGTCCCTGTGGCAGATATTGGCACATGAGACTGAAGGAGCAGAACTAGGAACGCCCGAGAAGATCATGAAGCCCCACAAGAGCTCTTATGAAAGAGACTCCCCCCCAAAGACCCATGTCCTGGCACATGACTCGGCGTTTGGCCCGCTTCCCCGGCTGGCACAAGATGGCATCTCTGTTCCTCACTGCAGCAAATCCTTTCTGGCTTCTTTATGACTGTTTTTCATTTGCCCTACACCGTACATCACCTGAATTGCTCGGGTGATTGAGGTGGTTTATAAATTGAACAAATAAATAAATACATTTTTTTAAAAAAGGAAAATAAATCTCAGCGCAGGCATTTCTCTGCAGTTCAGCTAAAAACTACCTTTGGTCTGCTTTACAAGACTGTACATGTTCCTCCTACTGCGAAAGCAGAGGCCATAAATTGCGAGACAAATTGAATCCAGCTTTTGCGAGACCAAATAAATGAATATATAAAATTCCCGAGCGTCAACTACCTTTATTAAGAGAGGCGTCAATGTTTGCTATGTCAAAAGCTACAGTGAAGAAGAATTTTCTGTTTGAGCAAAACTGGTGGTAGTGATATTATTGGTATTGCTATCGGTATTTCAGTTTTCATCCTGCCAGTTTTCTATCCCACAGACACACAATTAAAGAGGGAGAAAAGATTTCCTTGCTCATTTATGATCGACATGTAGAGTCTCCTGTGTGGAGCCCCTCAACCAGCTATCATGGCAACCCTGGGAGGCGCCCAACTCGTAAAGGTCAGCTCTGGGCAATGAACAGCGAAGGCCAGATCCTGCTGGGGAATGTCTGAGCAGGCCAAGGGCTGGCATGGAGCCCCCTCTGCTGAAGAGGGAGAAAAACCTGCTCACTTCAGCAAAAAGATCCACTTTCCACCTCAGCTTCTCCAGCCTTGGAGCAGGAGTAGGACATCTCCCACTCCACTCAGTGGCTCGTGTTGAAGTCCCGCTCAACAAAAATAGAAGTTCTCAGATAAAAATCATTGACTAGAAACACCATTAACCTATATTGATTTCTGCGCCCTCCCCCCAAAATTACTTCCAACTCATTTAAAATATAACTGGCCTATATATTTAACAGGGCTCGTTCTATGTATTAATCTCCGTTGTGGTGTGTTCCTTCAAGCGTGACTGGAGTCAGTTAGGAGAGATGCTGATGGAGTCAGTTCAACGCAGCAATAAGAGGGAGGCAGCCATGAAGCCGTGGGGGCTCCTGTGCGTCTCCTTGTGGGGGGGGCAACGTTCAATGGCCACAGAAACTCTGCACATGGATGCCCAGCAGCCGCCATCCGCCCCGTTCCTCCCGTCTCCCTCTCTTTGCCTCGGAGCGCTTGAAGCTCCCTGGGGTGCTGGCACTCCCTGGAACGACCCTCACACACACACACACACACACACACACACACACACCCAGTGTGGTTCTTCTAGTGCAGTATCCAGGCTGCAGCGATTAATCATTCCCGCTTCCCGAGCTGACATATCGAGGTGGGGAAACGGCAACCTAAATGAGCTTGGCTGATTACCTGGGAAAGCAATTCTTCAAGATAGCACAGCTCCCTAATAGCTCCATCTGCTACACAGAAGCATCCTACGGCATCAGGATACGGGGAGCGAAAGTCTGGGGGTGCCTGCCAAGTTCAGAATCCCCCTGATGCCCAAGACAAAGGGAGTGGAGAAGCAATCATGGAAATGGCACAGGCACGCCTGGGGAAGCTTCCTTAGCCGCCGCCCCACTTCTGAACTGAACTGACAGACGACATGCAGGGTCGCTAACCAGCATAGAAGGAATGAGCTGAATTCTACGGCATTTCTGAAAGGAACCAAGGGAGGACAAAGTGGAGAAGCACAGACGAGGATCCTCAGGTGGCCAGGCAGAAAAGGTTTGCCAAAGTGGGCTTCTATCGAATCCCTAATGGAAGGCTGCTTTCCACAAATGAAGGTTCCAGGTTCAACAGCCAGCCGCCTAGCGAGGTAAAATGTTAAAAATTCTCATCTGCAGCTTCGGAGGCACCTCCCAGTGGCATTAACCATCATGGCTAAAACTAGCCAAGCTCAGAGCTCGCTCGCTCCGTCTGAGCCTGTGGCTTAGCATAGCTATGTGTGGGTTGGTGACTTCGGAGGACTTATTGGCAAGGCGGCACTTAGCAATTAAACAAGCCATTAAGAAGCTTACCTGCTGTTTTTGCCAGGCAAAATGTCTCCCTGTGGATGGACACTTCCAACTACACACACAGCGAGAATCAATAATATGGCATTGCAATACCACAAATGCTCTGAGCTCACATCCTTCATCCTGATGTTTTGAGAGACTCTTTTTATTGACACCTGAGCTACGTAGAACTTTGTCCTCAACTTTTCATAATACAAATTGTCTTGTGTAGTTAAAGCTGTTTTTTTTTCCTTTCCAAGAAGGTGCCAAATGCAATAGCCACAGAAACACTTAGAACAGCAGGAGGGCACTCCAATGCTTCTAGTGATATCTGCTTATCAGGCAATTATTTACATGGCATCTGGAGAGCAGAACTGGGAGGAAGAAATAGGTAAACAGAGAAAGAGTGATGGCCCCTTGGTAGAAAGAGAAGAGCGTTTTACTCAAAAGAACCCTGAAAAGGGAGAAGATAAGAGGCAGGATTTCTTCTAGAGAGAGGCTTATTCTAAATGTAACTGTGGAGGAAGTATGTTTACACGGCTCTGCACAACAACACATACCAACGATGCCTTGAATAGGAATTTGAGGCTCTTGTGGTTGATGCCATTCAATTGAGTCACCCATGGTGGGCGGAGGAAGGGGCTTGCTGTGGAAGAAAGACCCCATTGAAGGGAGTGGCTTTCTCAATGCTCCCAAAAGAGCTTTAAAACATGATCCTCGCTGGGTTCTATCCCAAGGTTGCCTACACGGACTCCCCTTTCCAGAAAAGACTTACACAGACAATGCTCAGAATGCAAGCAGCCCATTCTAAGTTGGGAGTGTCCAGAATGGGAATAGTGTTTCTTCAAAGAGCAAGAAACTCAGAACCTCCAAAAAAGACCCCATCGTGTCTTCTTGGTTGATGTTTATCAAAGCCAAAATGGGTTTCTCCCCTCCTTGCCAAAAGCCCTCGGTGAGATGGGCGTGTGGGAACATGTAAACAGCCTTGCAATTCAGAAGAACGAGAGGACTTGTTGACCTGCAACCAACCATTGCTTTTCTCTAGTAGATGGGTAGTAGATGGATAGTGAGGAATCAACTGGCTAGAAAGGGAATAAACACACATGTACAGACACACCCAGATGGCACTGCACAAAACCCCCATTTTCTCTTTGATTTTTCAGAGAAGGTAGGCAAAGCCAGCCAGCCGCACACGATATCTTTCACCCACTTCAACGAGACATGCGCGCCTTCTTCTCTCGTTATGCTCCCACCTGTTGCTAGGTAACCGCGAGTGTGACTTCAGCAGTTGGAGCTATTATGCAGCAAATGCGCCTCTCTTTGAAATGGGGGGAGCCCCTCAGAGCAGCAAGCGAAGGATTTCCCCCCAGAATCATCCCCCCGTTTGGCATTGGGCGGCTTCTCGTTCTCTGAAGCCTTTTACCATATTTTCCAATACTGCAGATTTTAATTCTTACCAGATAAAAGCAGCTCCTTCCCTATCATTTCCATAACAATCATTTCGTGGGCTCTTAACAAAACAAACAGGAGCAGGAACGGCTGTCTTTGTTAACTGGGGCTGTTAATGTGACTGAAATTGTCCCTGCCTCTTTGTCAAGTCATGTCCCACCAACCCTGCATCTGGAAGGACCTCCTGGCCAGCCACACAGGGGCCACCAACAGACAGGTCTTCTCCTGTGGATTTGTGCTGCTGAAGCCCATCTCTCTCTCTCTCTCTCTCTCTCTCTCCCTCTCTCTCTTTCTAGGGTTCAAATACAGAAGCAGGGAGTGCCTTCTGGGCTGCCTATGGGGGAACCATCAACTGTTGCGTTCTCCCTTCAGAAGCAGAAAAGAGAGACCAGGGGGCGTTCCTCTCTACCTGTGGTTTTCTCACCTGTGGTTACACAGATTTGTGTTTAACCAAGACCACAATTAAAGACTTTTTGTAGCTGTAGATTTGGTCTTGGGTTTTTTTTCCCCCTTTCCTTTAAGCATGAGGAAAATAGCAGATGCATAATTTCTAAGAGTCAGAGTTGGGTCATCTACACAATACACACTTTCCTGTTCTCCATATTCAATTACACCAAATCTCACCGTGCCACCATGGGATCCCTATAGCTTCCTTGGGACACCTGGTGATCATCTTCTCTACCCCCCCCCCCCCCGGTCACTTGGCTGGTGATGGAGAGGAGACCCCCTTCTGTCCAGTCATGTTGATCTCTCCACTCCCAACAGCTCCTTGGCCATCTCTGAGACGTCTTCCAGCAAGACTACTGGATGGCAGCACAGCCAATGGAGCTCTTGGATGCACCAAGATGGCTGTAGGGATTCCTGAGATTGGGCAGACCTCTTACCTCTGACCAGGACTCTGGCAACTATGGCTGCTGCAGTCTCTATGGGAGGAAGAGGACGGCCATAAACTCCTTCACCCTTTCATGCCAGAACAGAAGCCCACATCTAGTAAGGGCCACCTGCTCAACAAGCAATGGATTGCAGACACCGTGGAAATGAAAATTCAAGCACTGTAGCCTGGCAAACTTATTATGAAGTCAAACATTTCTCCAATCTAAGCTATGTCGACATTTATTTATTTCTCAGAGGCAAACATTCCTCTCAGAGTAAGCTCTCTTAATCTAAATTGGGCAAATCTCTGACTTCGCACCTTATAAAAGGGAATCGTCTTGGATTTGTGTTTTACAGTGAGAAAGCTATTCACAGTTTACTGAAGTGATGGCAGCACAGTGTTATTTATGGAGAGAAGGAGGTGAATTATGGAGAAAAGCTGCAACGAAAAGCGGAATGCTAGTTCAGGTACAATGCACACACCGTTTCCACCGCCCGAGAGAGAAGACTCAGCCCAGACCTGAAATGCGGTGGAAGAGATGCCAGGCCCGGATGCAGAAAAAGGGGTGCTAGGAAGGATAAGCTGTAGGGCTGGAAACTCCACGGGACAAAGCCTCCGCCTTCCTTTGGGTGCTGACTCCCCCACAGTTGACCAGAAGCTCCTCTGGGCAGACAGGAAAGGGCTGAGCCCAGCAGAGACCTGGTCCCTTCTCAAAGGCTTTGAGATGCACATCAAAGGCATTTGTGCTTGCTGAAAAGGTGAACCACCAAATGCCATTGTGATGGGACATACAATATTGAGGTTATCACACCAGTCCTGAGAAGAGACGCTATCTAAGGACCGCACAGCCAGACTCTTCCCGTGCTTTGTGCATCCAGGAGGCGGCACACGCTGTCCTCTTTGGAGATGGGGAAACCTCATTCCATTCTCACACTTTCACCACTTTGAGCTCCAACCTGCAGTTAAAACGCAGCAGCATTAATATTACTGAGTAAATTTCCAAGACTATTTTCCAGCGTCGCTGTTGGGCTATTTAACAACAAGTGATTCTTCTCAAACACCATCTTGCTATCATTTCCCAAGACTCCAAATGGCAGAAAGTCTCAGGTTGGTCAAAGCTTTGGGACGCTCTGCTTTTCTCTGAGATTCTGGAGCAGCGTCTTCCCCAGGGCCGTCCTGGCAGCTAAGAATGTGGAGGTCGAAACAGCTCGCACCTTCTCACCCGAGAAGCCCAGGGGCCGGCACAATCATCACCGTTGGGGGTGAGGATAGGCCGCAGGATGAAGCTCATTCAGTGGGAATGGGTCTTGACTGCCCACTCCTCATTCATTAACCCAAGGGTTTTCCCTCTCCTCCTTCCACCTGGACACGGGTCCAGGAGACGCCTGGATTTCTAAAGATTCCAGAAGCTACTTGGATTCAGGTTCTTCCCTTCCTTAGAACTTCTGATCAGAAGCAGCTTGTCCCTGCTTCTCACCTTTTGGGTCCTCTTGAAGGAGAATAAGAGGGAGGTTTCATCGATCCACCAACTCTGGCCATCTATCTTCCTGCCGCAACCAGCAGGTGTTTCCCTGGCTATCAAGGTCGTGTGAACAATGCAGCAGCAATACTATGCCTTTATTTTATTTTTTTTAATTTCATGACAAAATATAAAGACAAAATATTAATGAAGGAAGAAATAAAGGAAGGGTAGAATGTGCAA
This sequence comes from Bungarus multicinctus, assembly GCA_023653725.1. Taxonomy (NCBI): domain Eukaryota; kingdom Metazoa; phylum Chordata; class Lepidosauria; order Squamata; family Elapidae; genus Bungarus; species Bungarus multicinctus. Next base: position 26,458,648 of record CM042837.1, read on the forward strand.
AGACTCTCCGGAAGAGGCCGAAAGGACAATCTGCATGTCTGATCCAGCTCAGCCTCCAGGATCATCCCCAACATAGGCAAACAGAATAAAATAAATTGCCAAATGAGAGTGTTTGACTTGTGAGACAAGACTTTTACATGCAGGAGTTTATTTTATTATGTTTAAAGCATGCAAGCCAAAAATCGTCAGGGGCTGCATTTGAAAATGGCCAGCTCTCAAAACAGAATTGAGTAGCTGAACGCAACATTTACCACCGACCATTATAAATTTGTCTCTAATCACAGAGACAGTGTCACTTCTGACGTTTCATATAAATGAATTTTATTACTTAACATTGTGCGTGTGATTTAATTACGGGAATGGCAGGAATTATGATTTGGTGTTTAGTGCTGGGCTGGGAGGGACCAGAAATCAGTTATTTACATTTTGCTCTGTCTGTTTTCGTCCTCATTGCAGGCTTCACAGGAGTTGTGGGAGAGAATCCGACAGTGCTGTGTTTTCTCAAATTAACCTTGAAGACTCTAATCGAAAGTCCTGCTATGGGGAGCAACCTCCATATCTCAGGAAGAGGCCAGGGACTCACTCAAGGCAAGCTGCCCCTGGAGAAGACAACCAACAGCCCATTCCAGAACCTTTGATCCAGACACCAAAGGATGAAAAGAGGAAGAGAACATCAATCCTTGCAGAGGCCATGAGAGTTTTGGGAAGAGGAAGGAGGAGCTGGGTTCCTGAACTGGCAGGATGGCCTTCCTGCTCATATTAGTCCTCATCTCCTCTTTTCTTTGGTCAACACAGTCATCACCATCATGGCTTTGCCAAAGCAGCTCCTAACAAAGCACAAACACTTTGGTCAAATGCAATACTCTCACAAAGCCTCTGCAAAAGGGTCCAGAAGTGGCATATCAGCTCACCAGGGCATGCTTTGCATGCAGTTGGCCCCACACCCAACCCATAGCATCTCCAGATGCAACTCAGGAGAAACTCCAGCCTGGAATCCATGGGAGAAGCATTGCTATTTTGCATGGGCAACCCCAAGTCTGCTTCTTCTAACTCAATGGAAGGAGGCATGTTGTGACCAAATGACTCCTTTTCCGGAAAGGACTCAAGGAAGTGGGGGAGGAAAGGGCTGGAGAAGCTCTTCTCCTGAGCAGACAGAGTGGCGGAGGAGGTAATGTTCACCAAGTGCAACTGAATGACATTGTGCAGGACGTTGCGACAGGAAGGATTGCCTTTCTCCTTTCAGCCAGGATGTAGCAAGCATTTGTTCTACGCCCAAGAAAATCCAATTTGGATTGGCTGGTAAATAGTATCAGAGTAAAGTAAAAAATCAAAGTAAAGAATTTTGCAATTCTTCAATGATATGGAAGCCTAGAGAAAATGGCTGCCAATTCTCAGGTTTATTTAATGAACAACAGTGTAATAACATTCTTCAAGCAATGATGGTTCAAGATGATGCACAATTTTTCTAAAATGAAACCTGCTCATTAAAATGCTGAGGTGCTGTCTACATTTAAAATATCTGGTGAAATATGAGTCCCAGCCAGATGCCCCAAAGCTTGTGAGATGGTTGCCCAGGGCACTTTTTGGAAGGAGGTTCCAGACAAAGAGTTCCAGCTTCTATCCCTTAAGAGAGGCATATAAAGGAGGAGCTCCCAGGAAGACCTCACGACCCAGGCAGAATGGATGCACCTGCACTGGAGATCCTTTGAAGGAAATCAGCTGGACACACATTGAAGGATAAGATGTAGGCCGAAACGTTTGGAGCCCCCATGCATGCCTTTGGGATGGTTAATCTCTTCATAATTGGCAGTTCCCTTTGCTATCGCAAACCCCAATGTAGAAAAGTTTCTAAAGAGAAGAAGAATCCTCCAAGGCTCCTTAAGCTGTTCTTTGGCCTCACGATGAATTTCTAGAAAGCTAGAAAGTCTCCCAACTTGGCAACTTTAAGACTTGTGGGTTTCAACACCCAGAACTCCTCAGCCAGCCAGGTGGTGTTGAAGTTGCCAAGTTGGGATACCCCTGGTTTAGGGATTGGCCATTGGCTCCGACATTCCTCAAAGGCCAAGAGGCCTTCCATAGAAGAACAAGCATCAGAAGAGTGCAACGCATTAGACATAACATGTAGATGGCGTATATTATAGCAAACATATACGGTCATTATAAGCCACAACTCCAATGAAGCCCCAAGGCCCTGCTCAGCAACAGTGCACAAGCAAATCCAAACAACCACAGCTCACCCGAAGGAGACACCACTCCCTCCCTCCAGGTTGCATGGCCCACATCTCCATCCTGGCCATGCAGCACAATGTTGAGATGGCAAGTGCAGTTCAAGTACTTTCCTATCACAGCTTAATTGATATACCTCAATCTGACACATGGCCCTAATCTTGTGTTTCTTAAAACTTCAGCAAACTCACAGCTTACTATCATCTAAGTCAATTCGATTGGTGAGGGTGCCAAAGAGTCAACCATTCAAATGGCTTCTCAAATCAGTTCAGAACATGGGCCGAAAGAACCAAGGCCTTTGTGAGGGTACTGAGATTTATTTATGTATTGCTTATTTCTATCCCACTTATACTATTTTTATAAATAACTCAAGCAGGAAAACATACTCAATATTCCTTCCTTCTCCTATCTGTCCCTTCTCCCAACAGCTCCCTGCCAGGTGGATTGAGCAGAGAAAGAGAGACTGGCCCAAAGTCCCCCAGCTGGATTTTGGTGAAGCCTTCCTGGATTGGCTCTAGCCGATCTGTGGCCACTACTGCAGCCCTTCTGCTGTGGGGCCCGGATGGAGATGCTGCCTCTGCAATGCTTCCATGATTGCCCTGGACAGCCTTTGACAGAGCAGAATTGCCTTTCTGTCCAGCCAAATGACTGTGTTTTGTACGCTCTAATCCTGGCATGACCCAGTTCCCAACTACCCAGGCCCACCCCCAGCGGCTCGCATCCTTGGCAGCCTCTGCCAACGAGAGCTGAAAGATGGGTTAATAACCGAGCGGAAGGGAGACTCGGCTGGGGGACTCAGGAGGGGCACACAAGGCTGAATAGAAAGAAGCCGCTTGCTGCAGGGGCCTCCCCCTCCTCCAGCCGCTCTTCGCAGAAGACCTTATTATGCTGAAAAACAAGCTGGGCTAGAAGCAATGTTTACAAGAAGTAAAACAACAAATCTGGAGGAAAAGGGGCTGTGGGGAAAACGTGGAAGTCCCATTTATCAGATAGAAATTCACTTCACTGCTTGGAGAGCAGAAGTGAACAATGAGCAGTTTAGGGTTAAGCCCAAAGGCCCCAGGAAGCAACAGATCACGTGAACAGCTGCCATCCCAACTCTCTTGGAGGAGATGACCCAGCTGAGCCCGAGGGAGGGAAGAGTCAAGCATGTCATCTGTCTCAAGACCCTTTGCACCCACAAGAGATCTACATCCAGCCCACCTTGAATTCCACTGACTCTTATCTGTCACCTTTTGACTATTAGTAGCTCAGATTATTGTAGACAGCTTGAGCATACAATACATTTATAAATTCTCCCCACCCTTAACTCACAGCATGCCAATCAATGTTGTTGAGATTCCCTCTGACTAACAGGTTTAACCCCACATAGCCAAACCATAAAACCAATCATTCTGCCACAGAGTTGTTCAATGTGCACTGGCAGACCACATACTCCTTCAGCAGAGAAGGTCAGCACCATCTCTGGCCCCTCAAGAAAGCTCTCCATGCTTTCCCATCACTCCTATCTGGAAAACCAAGAGAGGAAAACCTTCTGTGGCCATGATGCTAGCAGCATGACACCTGCGATTTCCAAAACCACAAGCAGGAGAACGTCTCTCCACAGGAGGTAAGCCTCTGTGGCACAAGCCAGGATCAAACCTACATGAGACCCCAAGCATGGGTGAGAGGGCCTCATATGAGGAGCTGAAGAGGGGCAGCTTCACCAGGTGGACTCTGGTCTGACATTGCCCAATTCAGCTCCTTGAGAGTCATCAGCCTCCCAGTCTTTCATGAAACTGGTACCAGTCCTAATACTTTGGACTCTGGACCATGCAGTTTGGCCAGAAAGGTTCAAAACAATAGGTTTACATTTATAGTCTTAAGCTTGGTTTTGCCTAGGTTTATACATGGTTCCCTCCTGTGTGAGGAACCCATGTTAAATTGCCATGAAGCCAAGAGAAGGGGATGGCACCACTCTGTGAAGAATCCGGCATGGCCCCATGTCAGGCACCCCCACTAGGGTTCCTCAGCCCCCTCCCCTGGTTTTCAACTTGGCTAACTGTCGCGGTGAAGCATGTGTGAAAACTGAGGGTTACCAAATTTCTGAAATGAGTGCAGAAAAACACAATCTAGGCTGAAACACACTTGGAGTAGTGTGACCACTATCTTAACGTTCTGTTTTGCTCCCACCCCACCTGCGTTAATCACAGAAGACGGATGAAAAATGCTTTGGGAAGAACAATTTGGTAATTCTATTCAAAAGTCACCATTCACCTGTGCAGCATGGCTGACAGCTAATTTAATGCTTCTAAGATAAAATAAATTACTGTTACTTTTTTAAGGAAAAGTCTAGCGCTTTACATATGCATTAGGAAAAAATAATTAAAATAAATATGTGCGCGTTATGAAGATAGCCTAATAAAAGGAATAGAGTTGCAATTTCAGAAATCTAAATTCCGCAGCCAAGATGCCAGCAGCCGTCCTAGCCAAGCCACTGCTCCTAATTCAGATCCTGGCTCAGTTCCCCTCTTTCCTTGGCATTTGTAGCTGCCAATCTGCCCATGAGAACTTCTCTGTCCACAATTACAATGATTAGAAATGAAATTCCATCTTCCAAGCAGGAATAAAGGGCAAGAAAAGCTGAACAAACAAGATATGAAACTCGGAAGTGTCCAGGCCAGCTTGGCGATTTTGTTCCCATGAGGGATTTCATCCAGCCAAGCAGCAGCAACTTGTAAATACCTACTTTCTAACAAGAACCGCAAAACAAACACTAAGCTGTGGTTTTCACTGGCTGGCAAGGACAGGATTAAGTACAGAATGCCACAGTAGATGAATCAACATGATTTTCTTTTTTGCTGCTCTTAATAGCTAAATATGATTCCATTCTTGCTGGCTCTGGAAACACAACGAAAATGCCGCTGAAAATACACACAGAGAGTCTTTCCATCCGGCAAAGAAAAACTCGCCCCTCGAAGCCAAGTATAAGGGAATGACTAAGATACAGGTGCCTGTTCTCCAGGGAGCTCTTTCTCCAGCAAAACCAGGCTTAGGAAGGTGGGGACACCACCAGGCTCTCTCACCCACCATCGCCTGATGGCCGCCGTGGAAGATCTGAAACGTTTCTGCCCCAGTGAGGCAGGCATTATCTAGGACTCCCTGGAAGATTCAATCAACTACAAAGTCAGCTGACTCAACCAAGCACCTTATCTAGATTTCAGGTGCTGAAAATCATCCCAACCTTCCAGGGCAGCTGCGACGCTTGGCATTTTGAGTATAAGGATGCCACATTAATCACAGAAACCAAGTCACGGCAGACATGACCGTTTCACCTTAGAGGGAACATCATGGGAAACAGCTGCTCCATCACTTCCATCAGATTGAGCCCTGTAAACAGGTTTTGTGCTTCTCTGCTCTTCCTTGCTTTGCTGGTTTCAGCTCCCAGATGACACTCAGGCAGGATGGAAGTTATGCCCGTCATTCCTCTATTCAGGGCTGGGGGGCAACTGTTGTGGCTGGGAAATCCCTGAGACTTCAGGAATCCTTCACAGCCTCTGCAGGTGGAATCCTTCAGATGTGGCTCCATTCACCTCAAGCTCAACCAGGAATGGTCTATTCTTGGCGAGAAGGAAGGGCATCAATCCCCCTCTTTCCAGAGATCAAGCCATAAGCATTTCTCCCCCTCGCCCATAAGACAGTGGGCCCCTCCTGTGCATCCTCCTCCAGACAGGATTATCCTGCCTCAAGGAGAGCGGGCCTTGGCTTGCCTCCCCCATGTTGGCCCAGACCTCTGTGGTAACAACCCATCTGCCTTTCTACTGGCCCAGTGGGACGCCTGTCTCCAGGCAGGAGGGGAGCCTGAAGACCCCGCACTCCTGACTTCCCTTCTGTGATGCTCCGTTCGAATCCTGCATCGTAAGCAGCCTGGAAGCAGAATCAAAGTGTGGCAAGGATGCATTTCAAGCCACCGTTCCCAGGCAGGAGAGGGATGCACACCAAGCACAACGCCATGTTCTCTTCCCAGTGTGAGGCTTTTAAACGTGTGCGTAATAAGAAGATGCTATCAAGCCACCTTTCCAGATACAAACCAAGCCATGATGGCACTGCAACGTTTGACACATATCACTTCATCTCCCCAAAATACACACCAGGAAGAATTCAACAATCCCCGCTCTCTTTCTCCCTGCAGCAGATATACAGTGGGGGAAAACGTCTTTTGCTCTCGGGAATGCCGAACAGCCCCATGTTCTGGATCCGGTCCCAGAGGAGAGCCAGCTCCATCAGGCTGTGCAGCTTATCACCCAACGTGACCAAAGGACCCCTGAGCCATCGCTTCGGACCTGCACGATGCCACCCTGACAGCTTTAGAGAATGCCCTGGCACCCCGCCAATTGAGGGAATTCAAGGATGGGTGGAGGACACTTAACCCCCCCCCCAAAAAAAAAGATGGGAGCCCCTTATGGGCTTGGCACAAAACCTTGGATCCCACAAGGATCTTCCCCGACAAGAAGTCCTCTTCTCAGCCTACTGACAATGGGTACACTCATTCTCAGGCAGCCATTTCCTTAAAAATAGAACCACACACACCATAAATGGCACCACTGCTCTCCTTCACGTATTTTGTGGACAGTTAATTGTTCAAGGGAAAGAAAAGCCCATTCTTTGGAAGTAGGACCAATGTAAGAAAGCCCCCCTCCCCCCCCCGGAGGATCAAAGCCTCTCATTTCTTTTCAAGTGCTTGTTAGAGCAAATGGGATGGTGACTTTCCTAATTAAATGGGGAAAACCAACACATCTATTTCCACTTGGGTGATCTAACAACCCCCACGTTACTGGCCACAACATTCATTTTCTGCACCAATCTGCAGCAGAAAAAAGAGTTGCCTTCTCAGTTGATCTTATGTCCAAAATACAAAAAATGGAGTTGTTACTTCCATGTAGGGGTAGCACTTTGGGGCAGTAACAAACTACCCCCCATCAGTGAAATGTCAAAAGATGCGTAGTTTCCTCTCTGAACTTCCACATCATGAAAAAGCAAAGTTCTTGCCTTCTGCACAAGATGGAGGTTCAAACGGGAAGCCACCTCCTGCCCTGAAATGCTACGCTTGCATGGAAATAAGGGCTCAGCTCAACTCAAGTAAGATAACCTGAGATCCGGTCCCTCAATGCAGCAGCATGTTATGACTTCCAAGCTGCCCTGTTGATTGACAGTTCCCAGAAGGAATGCACGAACACCCAAACCAGCCCAAGGTCATCCAGAGGATGGGCCAGCCAGCTTTTTATGACTCCCCAACTCCCTGGTGGACAGGCGGATGAGGGAATTCTCTGCTCTGGAAGTACTCAATTATTTTAATAGGATTACATTTTACACCAAGAGGGTTTAAAACAGCCCCTTGAATTCATTATCCTGCCAGTACTCAAGATAAGTTGTTTCAGGGCAAACATCTATATATTTAAGTAAGCAACTGGCAGCTAGCCAATTCCTCCCACCCCCAGAGAGGTCATCAAATATGACACTACATATCCAACAGGGAAAAGGCTCAAGGAAGGGATTCAAACCCCTCAACCCGCCCTACAATTCCTCATCCGAGCAATGCTTTTAAATCAGGCCCTCCCATGAGGATCCACACAGGAAGATCACGAGAGGCTTCGCGTAATCAGGGTGACTTACAAGAGGCTGAGCACAGCTGCCTAGGGTTGGCCACAAAAGGGGATTGGGTGGCCTTTGGTATCCTTCTTGGCCTGGTCATCTCCAGGAAGGCCCTTCATGGGACGCAGTGTGCCTGCAGGCACAAGCAACCAACTCACAAGAAAACGGAGGAAAGGTCCTTCCATGTGTAATAGGGGAATAGGTTAAACATTAGGATCAGCCCCTCCCTAAGAGACTTAAGGTATCCGTCCTCCACCAAGGAACCTACCAATTTGATGGGCGAGTCACTTCCTATAATGCACCTTAGAAGTCTAAGGGAAGAGAATGCCTGCAATTAGAAAGGGAAGAATATGCTCCTTTCCCACATATATTTGGCACCCAAGGATACCCTCAAGAGCAACGAGAAGGGACTGGGCAGGCCTACCACTCCAAGCTAGAGGTTCAGCTCAATGGCCTTCTGAGACGGGGCTCCAAAACAAGGGTGTTGCAACATGTATTGTAGATGAGCAGACCAAGGTATCACTCAAAGCAGGAACATGTTCAATTGTTTCAAGTCTACCCTCAGTCACTGAGTGCTGTGGTCTCACAGCCCACAGATCAACCTCCCCACAAGGGTGACCGTTGTGGATAATATGAAGGCATGAGTGGCAAGTTTTCTGCTTGATTTATAGGGGACGCTTCTAAATTATACATAAATGCATAGACAGAAAGCATGGGGGATGCGTTGTGTATGTAAATACACTGTACAACATGCTTGCCACTCCAACAAATTCCCTTTTCTCTCAAAAACAGTATCCGTTCTTTCTCTGCGCACGCTCGTGTCCAGCATTAGCTTCGTTCTGTCTAGATCTATCAAAAATAGATTTCTATTTTTTATCTATCAAAATAGATTTCCAGAGCTTTTTGCTTTAGCTCCATCTAAGATAGGTTGATTTCTTCTTTGATTCCAATCAACACATTTTTTAAGCAGATCAAAGCATAAATCCGTCTACTAAATACATAAAGTAGGAGAAAGGGGGCTTTTAATGGCCTTGCAAAATTCTCTGAAGCCAAGTCCAGCATGAAAAGCAGGACTGGAGGCCATCCTCCTCTGTGCCAAATTCTGTTCTCCTGCCTGCTGCCACCCAGCCCTCCCAGACATAGTCAGGACCATGCCCTTTCTTGCATCCTGAAGAACCACAAGATGATGCACCAAGAGAAATGGCAAAGAGATGCATGAAATTGAGGGGGGGAGGGTTGGGGAGAAGGGGTTGATGAAAAGACTTTTAGCAGAACAGGCACTGTAGCAGAAGGGAAATACGGCATTTATAATTGGATCGTTGCTGGCAAAACAACTCTGCCCATCAACTCTTCGGCACGTTTGACTTTGGGGTCACGGACATTTTTATAAAATATATTTCATTTGTAGTGCATCATTTCCCTTTTTCTCTCCAACCGTGACATCTTTTATGGCCTCCCTAATAGAAAGATAGGCTACTGCCGAGAGCCTGCCTGGGAGGAAGCCCTGCCACACCATATGTTGTTGGCGCAAACAAACAACAAAAACAGGATTTATGAAACTACGTTCGTTATGAAGAGTCTGTCACATTCATCTAATGGCTTCTATGTGCAAACAGAGGGTCAAAGACCAGCCAAGATTAACCAACATCCTCCTCTCCTCTGTCCAGCAAGCATCTCCCCCCTGGACATTCTAGAACCATCTATGCCTCTCCTTCCAGATTCTTTACGATGATCTTAAAAAGGAGGAAGACACAGCACAGCCTATAGGTTTTCTAGAGACTAGTCAGAATTCCACCAAATGGATTTAGAAACTTAGTTGGAGATTTAACAAGCTATTCTGGTAAGTTATAGCAGGAATTTAACTGGAAGAGTAGAGTTCTGCATCCAGTTTTGGTGACCACATTATAAAAAAGGTGTTGAGACTCTAGAAAAAGTACAGAGAAGAGCAACCAGGATGATTAGGGGACTGGAGGCTAAAACATACAACGAACGGTTGCAGGAACTGGGCTTGGCTAGTCTAGTAAAGAGAAGGACCAGGGGAGACAGGAGAGCAGCCTTCCAATATTTGAGGGGCTGCCACAGGGAGGAAGGGGTCAAGCTGTTTTTCAAAGCAGCCGAAGGCCAAACAAGGAATAATGGAGGAAACTGAACAAGGAGAGATTCAACCTGCAAATAAGGAAAAACTTTCTGACAGTGAGAACAATCAACCAATGGAACAGCTTGCCCTTGGAAGTTGTGGGAGCGCCATCACTTGAGACTTTCAAGAAGAGATTGGACTGCCATTTGTCAGAAATGGTGTAGGGTCTCCCGCTTAGGCGTGGGGTTGGACTAGATGACCTACAAGGTCCCTTCCAACTTTGATTATCTGTTATCTGTTATCTGGAACAGATAGAAGGATTTATGGCACCAGAACATCTGGAAATTGATGAATCTCAAGAGACCTCATAGTTAAAGGAGGCCAGTTAATAAACATGTTTTGGGCCAACGCTGGGGATTCTCTGGGTGTTCTAAAGATGCTGAGGCCTCAGCAGGTACAACACAGGATCGCAGGTAGAAAAGGACAGGTGGGCTTACTGGTTCCACTGGGGAAAACAGGAAACAGGGCAGAGAGTTTTAAATTCTGCCCCTCGCCGGTACAAAATAATGGTATTACTTGTGCCAAATAGAAGAATAATTCCACCACATACCTCACTGGCATGTTAACTTGATTAGATTCAGCTTGCAAATTCAGTGATATCATTCTGCCCGCATAAGCCCTCTCTTACTTTGGAAAGAATATAATCTCCCAGTTACAGAGTAGATTAGAATGTGAATACGCTAAGACTGTTCACTGAAACGGGGGTATTTTTCCTTTCCTCCTTTACATCTGGGAGTAATGATTCACACCAGTTACCCAGTAAATCAAATCAAAATATTCGCCCATTGTTTCCTATGGAGACTTTTTTTAATGTTTAAAAAATCATTCCCTTGGCCAACCTTATTGTAGGGTTGGGTGTCGGGTAGCAGTAAGAATGGAGACTCAACTACTTTGGAGATTCTGGGCTGAGGAAATCAAGAGGTGAGGAAATTGTTCCCAGTTTCTTGTGTTATTAGGACTGGAACCCTGTAGAAATGTAAGTGTTCTTCTGTCAGATTTTTCCAACAGAGCATTTTAAATGGTGCCGTATTTTTTTCCTAATGTGAAACGAAGCATTTTTCCAATGTTGTGCATACCCCGGCCTCCTGAAGCCTCTTTTGCATAAACCAGGAGTCTGCTATTGTAGGGATTTTATAAGATGGCCTTTCTAAACCTCGTTAGGTCCAAAGGTGATGGTAGGTTGCAGCCTGCAGATTTTTAGTGTACAAAGAAACCAGGCAGGGAACCAAAAAGTCTCCTCGGAGGAGCCACATTCAAGTACCAAGCAAGGGGCTGCTCCTTGCTATTGTGTCTGGCCAACAAACCAGAGACGAACAAAGGAAGGACCGAGCACCATATAATTTCACTCACACATAATACAAAACAAAAGTGTCAGTGGGATGTTTCTAACAGCTGCCAAAAGAAGCTCTCCATCAGCCAAAAAGGGGAAAAAACCCAGAAACAAGAATCTACGCATAATTGAACATACAAGAATGTAGATTTTTATCTTCCGATACTACAAAAGTAGAATTTTAATAAACAGGATCAGGTTCAAAAAGCTATTTCATCCTCCAGTATTGTATATGTCACAAACACAAGTCTGTAACTTATAAGCTTTCCTTGATAAATAAGAGGGAAATGTCTAAGAGATATTTCTTCAGCAAGAATTTCTTTCAATAAAACAGCTTTCTCGGCACTATTAAAATTGAATTGTTTTCCAAACCAGTCAAGGAGATCTGCTGTAAACTCAACTTCTTGCGCAGCCTCCGAGTCTGGATCCACCCTGACCCATCTTATTATTTATTATTATTTATTAATCAAATTTATATACCGCCCTTCTCCCAGGGGACTCAGGGCGGTGTACAGCCTATCTAAAAACCCACAAATATACAAAAATTAAAAAAGTATTAAACCAATTTGGCTGATAAATAAAAACTAAACAGGTCCCACCCCCCCACCTTAAAACCCCAATTTAAAATTTAAATACCATGGAGACCAAAATTAAAACCATTATCTCAGCCCAGGCCGGCCAGCTCAAAGAGCCAGGTCTTCAACGATACCCCAGAAGGGTCCATCTGTGGGCAGAAGGCACCATCTATGAATCTGAAGACAAGGAGGTTTGTCTCCATCTAAGTAGAGAGAGACAGACAGACAGAAAGAAAGACAGACACGGAGCTATGTTCTCGCCTTTAGATTCTTGCCTCCACAGAAGACAATAGGGAGTTAAAACAGGGGAAGCCAACAGAAAAATATCTATATAAAAACGAACTTGTAATAAGGGTACAGACCATTGGGCAGCTGCCAGAAAATGATGGAATGCGGTATAGTTTACTTATTTCTTTTTAATGGCTCCAACATTCCACCTGAAAAATTGGTCCCGGAGCTGTATAATTGGGGATAAAAATGAAATGACAGTTTCCATTTGTCAGCATGAGAGCTGATCACTTTCATTTTCCATAGAGATGTGGAGGGGTCCTAAGAAGACTTGCCTATGCAGACTTGACATCTCGGATGGTGCAGATGATTAGAAACGGGGTGCAGGAAAGTGTTCCAGCACACACACACCCCACATGTCCAAGGCTGACATCAGCAAAAATTCTATTGTCCAGCTATATGTAGGTACAGCTTGGACAAGCCCAGCACTGCAGATGGGAAGATTACTGCAGGACCAAATATGGCCTCTCCTTGCTTATAAATACAACAGCCTGGCTCTTCCACCTCTTGGATGAAGACGCAAGGAACTGAATGAAAAATTCATGCCATCTTCTGGGCATGTGTGTGTGTGCGCGCACACTCTACTCCTGATAGATACAAGCAAGGTTTATTTACTCCCTACGCTGCTAGGAGATCTTTTTTTCACCATTCACGATTAAAAGAGAAGGGAACGTGGCTGATTCTGCCATTTCCACCCACACTTTTCATCTCGCCTCACGTTGCTTGGTTGATTTGTGAGCGTTCTCTGTAGGCTTTGAAACAAAAGTTAAGGTTGTGCCTAAGAGCCACGTGGCAGGGAGGCATGACTGACATCTACAGAATGTTCCCACAGCTCAGGACAGCCTTCTGCCAAAGGTTTATCAGAAGGGATGTTCACTCCTTCCTTTCATCCCTGGCCACGGAGAAAATTTGTCTGCAATTTCCTCGATTGGCATCAAGGTGGACAATGGCTGCAAAAATCAGAAGCAGTTCTTGTTCCCCTTGCCAACCACAGCCCACCAGGACTTCTGCCCCATCAATCTCACTCACTTGAGGAATTTGGAACAGGAAGCCAATAACCTTTCCAATTCCCATTAGAAGCCACCACTGTCACCAAAAGAGAAGCAATAACCATACCTCACCATGTAGAGTTTTCTTAGACCGAGGGCTAGGAATTGAAATTCTTCAGGTTGCATTTCAACATGCAGTTATAATAAACGTTGCTTTTCAACTTAAAAAGCTGCTTGCAATTCAGATCCATAGGAGAGATCCTTGGTGCTCTCAGAGTATTATGTTTTCCTCTTAAAATGACACAGTTTCTTTTTCCCAGATGCCACTCCATGCTCTAAGGTTGGCATTAGGGATCAGTCACAAAGTCCTAGAGCCAGCTTTCATGAAATTCAAAAGAGAGGCCTCCCAGAACTGGAGGAGCACAGCCCAGGCCTTAAGAACCTGAGGGACTCACCCAGTGAAGGCCACAAATAGGTTCTTGTTAGCTGACAAACTTGCAATGTTTGTGGTGGCTTTCATAAAACCAAAGGAACAGGAAAATGAGACAATAAACCAACACCAATTACAGTATCCAAGACAGATAAACAAATAATAAAACTGCAATACTAAAACCCTTGAAGGTTCATACTAACTTAACTAAGAATAAGAACCTTATTAATGCATTGCATAAAGCCAAAAAAAAAAAAAGCTTTATGTTTGTTGATGCAATCATAAAACAACTTCCCTTAATCGGCAAAAGGAAGTGTTTCAATGAGACAATGATGTTACTGGGTTTTACTGGGTGGAAAGCCACAAAATGGTTGAGTTTTATTCAACTTAGCTTTATTTTATATCTTAAAACCTTACTTCTAGACTCAGGAACATTTTGGTTCCATGAGGAAATACAGCTGTCCTCCGTCAATCAATAAAGGGTGACAGGATGCCCATTCTGCAGTTGCTGTGGTACCTTCCAGCTCAGCAAAGCCATTGCACGAGTCAAGTCCCTGCCAGCTGCGAATTTCCCATGATTTTACCTGCAAGCCATGCTAATTGATTTTAGCATCTTCCCCCCTATAATCGAGCAACTGAAAAACCAGGCCTTGCCCAAGCAAGACTCGCCACTTGTCAACATCTGGACAGGTTAATTATGAGATGTCAATGGCAGAAAAACTGCCAACAATATAGATCAAAGCCTGGGATAGAGAATCAACCAGCTCATCCACTCAGTCACTGCAGAGGGGAAATGCTGTGAGCAGGTAATGGCTTAGCCTGATCTTTCTTGCCAGAAATGAGGCCATCCAAGAGCCATTTATTACTGCAAAGTGTTAAAAATGGGTGTTTAGGGCAGAAAGTGCTTTGTTAAACCCACAAAGCAGAAGCAGGCATCAACACTGGGCCATGTCTCTTCCAGTTTCCCTTCTCAATTCTTCTTTTGCCAAAGCTCTGAACGCAGCCCATAACTTATCTGGAAACATTATTAGTGAAGTGAAAATTATATGCAAAGTTTAGACACTCCTGAAACTTTGAGTCAACACAAGAAAACCACAAATATGGCAAGTGAAGATGTTTAGGTCATCTTTTTTTAAGTCAAAGCAACAGCTCTGGGACATGTCTCCTCTTCTTGCTATTGGAATTGTCTTCCATTTTTCCCTGAAGGACTTAGCTAGCTCAGAAAGTCTTAGCATCACCTTGGATCCACTGAAGGTGTGAGATCCCTTCAACGGGAGTCAACTGGAAGGGTGTTCAAACTTCTGCACTTGCCACAATTCAATGATGATATGATGATGATGACGACGAATGAATGAGCAAATGACAAATGAATAATAAGGTATGTTCAAACCGGTACAAAGTTTTGGGCCATGCAGAGGTTATGTCAGTTTCTATTCACTTCAAGAGTCACTGAATCACACCCTTTGGCCTACACCTTTGTCGACAACACAGCTGCCATGCTAGCTCACAGCAGTCTTTTCTAGGCCTGGAGGCTAACTAGGTTGCCCCTGGTTAATCCTGGAACAGTACTTCACTAACAGAATCCCTGAGCTTCAACTGGACTATTGAAAAACATCCCAAAACCCAGCAACAAAGTAAGTCTCTATAATCACCAGAAGACAAGAGTGAAAGACATCTGAAGCTGACTTTTCATGTGAGAGAAACCTCAACTGCAGAAGGTCTCTCATGGCCAAAGGCCAAGAAGCGAAGACAAAAAATGGTAAAAGTGACTGTATTTGCTTTTTGCCCCCAAGGGAATGGGATAAATACAGCTTTTGCTTTACTTTGAGAGAACAGAAAGCATTAACCCACCAAGGGAAGGGGTCAGACCTCAGTGCAACCAAAAGGTCCGTGGTGGTCAGACCCATCTCCCCAGTGGGCAATTTGCATTTCCATTGCTGTTGCTGTGGGCAGGTTCTTAGTGGGACTCTTATCTCAGCCTGTCAAAACTAGGTCAGTATTTACAGTTGGGCATGCTGAAAGCATCTGAATTACTACAATACTTTGGGTAGAGAATGTTGCAAATGGAAGAATTCTGCTGCCCCATTTGATGCTTTCATGGAGTTATGGGCACTAAGGAGAACTCCAAGTCCAAGCTGGCAGAACCCAGGCCCAGGCCCAATAAGATGCATTCAGACAATGCATTTTGTTTAAAGAAAGGGAAAGAGGCAGGGGGAAACAGATGATTAGGAATAACATCCGAGTGACTGTCTAAGGCCCTTTTCTCCAGCTCTCTGTGAGATCAACCCACTTAAAAATTGAATGTGTGGACACAGGTGGGAAATCCTTTGAAACACTTAATGGTCACATTTCATGAAGTTGTAGAAAGTCATTTCATCTGTAGTTCTTCTAAGTTTTGATTCATGATTGTACAACCTTTTTTTAAAAAAAGGAGCACGTGACGAGGAGGAGGAGGAAGAGGAGGAAAACGAGAAGAGAAGGAGAATGAGAAGAAGAGGAGGAGGGGGAGGGGGAGGGGGAGGAGGAGGAGGAAGGAGAAGGAGAAGAAGGAGAAGGAGGAGAGGGATTTCAGGAAGAATGATGGACTGAGAGCGTGGAGAATGTTTCCGTTAACACTTGGCAAGCAAAGCCCACAGAACACAGATGAAGAGAGATAAGCTATAAAAACACCATTTGGGCTCACTTGCTAGAATAGCAGCTTGTAATCCAATTCCAAGTCTCGCTGCCAAGTGTTACACACAATATATCTGCCTATCATATTCTCTTCGCCCACTCTGCTGCAAAGATTAACCAACAGACGAACGAGCTACAGCTCCAAAAACTGGCTGGGGATGGATGGGGACAATCGTTGAGAATTTATGCCCCAGAAAAAATGGTGCATCCCTTTAGTGATTTCATTTCCTTCTGCATTGGGGGATCACGGTGCCTTATTCGAGGACTCATAACTTTTAAAAATGGCTTCTTTATGGTCAGCTCCAAAATACAAAGCCCCAAAGAAAGGCTGCAGTAGGCACTTGAAATGACTAGCCTGGGGATACGGTCACCATCTGTCACTGAACACTTACGGGGAGAGCTGGTGTTTTTTTTCAAACCTCTGCTAACTTTCATCTTATAATTAATTAGGAATTAATTATAACCAGATCCAAAAAGATATGCAGAGCCATCTACTTTACTAGACCTGGAACAGCGAAAACATAAACATCTAAAATTATTTTGGCTTTTGCAGCACTGAATTATTCATGCAACATGTCCAGAGTACAGAAAGGGTTTAAAAAGCAGCCCCAATGATGAAGGGCTGGGCAGGCTATCATTGTGCACCCTGAAGCCACCTTGGGCGGATGCAGCCCCCAGCCTGCTCTGAAGTGTGAAGAGCTCGTTTTCCTCTGATTTTGTATTGCGTTTCTCTCTCTCCCCGTTCCTCCTCCACACCCACCCAAATTGCTATGTAAGCTGCAAATATCACTTTTGGGCTCACACTGGCAATGATTCCCAAATGGGTTGTCAGTCAAGTTTCACTGCTTTTACGCTTCTCCTCCGAGGCTTGAATTTGAAGCAAACATGACTTCAGTTACCAGAACTTTCTTTAATGTTTTCCCTGCGAATGGGGAGGAGAACGTTCTCTCTGCAACGACTCATGGGCAGTCAGAATAAGGAGGCCCGAGGCCCAAGGCCAAGTGAATCTGAAACCAATTTGTGCCCAGATCTAGCAAGCAGGAACGCATCTTCTGCATAGCCGGCCTCCGTGTTCTACTGCTCAGGCTTTCTCCTGCCATCAGAACCGCCTTCTGAGCCCCACTAAATGAGGCTTAGCAGTCATCTGGGTCTAGGCAAGCCCTCATTCTGCCTCTCTTCTACTCCGGAGTGCACTGACATAGGGAGTTGGGGAGATCATGGTATTTGGGGTATCGCCATCACCATGAGCTTATCCGTCTTGTCCAACCCTTGGCCACTCTATGGATCAAGCACTCTCCATGCCTCTCTGCCTGGCACTGCCTCCTTCAGACCAACCGATCATGGTATCTTGGAATAATTTACAGATGCATGAAGGAAGGTTGTGCTGCAGAAGAAACCCCTTTGCTCCTCACTCTGTGGGTGAACCTAGAAATCTCAAATCAGAGTTTTCTGTTTTGGTCTTGCCAGTGAAATAAATCTGGGTCCAATTATAGGATCTGCAACAGGTGCCATCCCGAAGGCAACCTTCTGGGGCCAAAATGCTCAATTTTCTGTTGTGATTTTTGAGGCTTTCTCAAAAAAAAGAGTGAGTGTGGAGAGGGAAAAGGAGCTAGAAGCCCCTATGAAGCCATCCTCTATTTCCTCACCCACAAAAAGAGGCACATTTGGGGCCACCTGGACTGCAGGATGTGAAGGGGAGAACAGGGGCACTAACCCACCCCCACCCCCCAAAAAATCACCTTCTGAGGGTTCAAGAAGCTCAGCAGCAGCTCCCAACACCTGAAGGCCAAGGGAGGAGGACACCATGTTCCAAGAAAGAGCCAAGCGCTGTCCTTGGTCTGGATTCAAGGCTGGCTTCATTCCTTTTCAGAAGCCCAAAGTCTCCTTTATGGACTAAAATAAGGACACCTTAATCCCCACATTTTTCTTGTTATTATTTCGGGTGACACAGCAGGCACAGAATCCTCTCAAGAAGGCCTGGGAACCAGCTCCTGCTCAGGATGATGACAAGCGATCCTGTTATTACTAAGGGTGGAACAAGGAGAGCTAAATTCTATTTTATCAAGATGTGCCTGACCTTGGGGAGAGAGAAAATTAAAGAATAGGATTCCTTCTGCAGAGTCTTGGCTCCAACTGCTCTTGAGCCAGGCATGTCACTCCAAGGACAAAAACCGTATTTTTATGACACGTTGACACAGGAGGCAGCTCCAGGGGTTACCCCCAGATTAGAAAGCAGCGTTAGCTTCCCTCCTCCATCCATCAGGAGGTCTAAGAACGAACTTCGTGGATGTCCTCTTGGGATGGCATAAGGCAAGCAGCGCTGAGCTTCACCTTTCTCCTGGGTGGGGGCGGGATGTGTCCTTCCTTGAACAGGAAGCAGCCAGTAATGGGTAGCCATGGTTTCTAGCCCTTCACAACAGCCCAGGGCAGGAGGGCAATTGTTCATGATTCACACAAGGTCCGAGCAGCAGCTGTGCAACTGGGCTCCTCAATTGCTCAGCAATTCCGTTAAGGACTTCATGACCTACAGCAACTGCTGGACTTAGCCTGCCTCCCCCCCTCCCCCCCCCCATTTATAAGGGTGACAACAGCATCAAACCACACTGGGGGAGAGGTAGAGGAGAGCCACGCTCCAGCGAGACGAGGCCTTCTCCTGCACCAGGATCTTCTTGCTTCCAGAAAATGAAGTTAACTAACTAGAAAAGCAGAAAAGACGGAAGGCATTGAATCCTCTTTTGCAAATCACAGCCTCCTCCCTCTCCCCATCCCTCTCTCTCTCCCCTCCCTCCCTTGCTGGGACGCTGTGAAGCAGCAGCAAGTGGCTGAAACAGGCTCTGCTGAACACAACAGATTGAAAGATCACTTGGAGGCACAAAACTTTTCACACTGTTCCTTAATTGTGGCCCACCCTCCATGTTGTGACTTAGCCGTGGCATGCAATTAATGCAAATGTACAACAGTGTGCAAGAAAGCAGAACGCTAGTAAAGCCCAGAGAGTTCGAAACACAAAGGGTTGGCCAGGCTTTGAGAGCTCCCGAGGAAACTCCTTCCTAAGGTCTTCTTACTAAAAAGGCCCTAAAGCGAGGACTGCGGGGCTACTTGATGTTCTTCCCTACACGGGAAAGGGCCTATGGGGCCTATTTGATGTTCTTCCCTACATGTTTTTTTTTTATTTTCCAGAGCAACTTGAAATTGCCATCTTAGGTCCTTCTGCTGATTTCATTTAGAGTTTTACTATAGAACAGGGGTCTCCAACCTTGGCAACTTTAAGACTTGTGGACTTCAACTCCCAGAATTCTAGGAATTGAAGTCTACAAGTCTTAAAGTTGACAAGGTTGGAGACCCCTGCTGTAGAAGACAATTCCAGTCAGTGATCAAGATCCCTTCAGAGGAAAGCTTTCGTACGCCCAACTCCTGACTCGAATCAGCTCATTTGGCTTGAAGATGTTCTGTTTCTAAGTATCCAAAGCTTCTAAGTATTCCTAATAGCCTTAGGCAAATCTACTATTAATCTTTGCGGTGGCTTTACACATCTAATTTATGCTCCAGACTAGAAGCCTCCACTCCATCAAGTGAGGTCACAAAACCACCATGGTGGAAACTGTGAGTAGGAATTTTAAAGGATTAAAATTACTGTTTATTTATTTATACCCATCTTTATATACAGCCAAGCTGTTTACCCATGGACAAATAAAATGAAAAATAAATAAATAAAAGCATACAATTAAATAAAATTAGATAAGCTATTCAAGATAGTTATAGATTTCCCAATTTCCACAGGCTGGAAACTTTTCCAGATGGTGGTAAACCTTATACTATCCCTGTATATACATTACTTTATGCATTTGTTGTTGTTGTTATTATTCCTAATAAAAGATATATCTATTTATTATAGTAAAGTATTGACAAACGGGATCAATTAAATTCAGACCAAATCTTAAACTGTTGAAAATGAACCATTTCAGGTTTTATTTCGAAGGAGCAAACATGTCCGGTTTCTGCCCTATTGTGTCTCTGCTATATCAAATGCCCTTCAACATTTTCTAAAACTTTGCAGGAACATACTTTTTATTCCATCAAGTGCAATTGTTCTGGAAAGTTATATGCCTTTGAAAAGAGAACAGTGAAATGAAAGTGCCACCTCAACCATAACGCTAATATAAAAAAAGAATAAAAATCTAATGAATAAGCACGAACCGGCAAGGATAAATAAAAAATTGCAAAGACTTGATGTGGACGGTGAAGAATACAGGGAGGTATCCGAGTGACTACACATCAAACGAGGAATTATCCGTATTTGTGAGGAATTCATTCCAGCAAGAAATTGAACCAGGAACCCTCGGCATCTGGCGGCACTGAGCTGAGGAAAGAAGATTCCCCTGGACTGTGACCGGGCGAAGGCTGGCGTCCCAGATAGCCTCCAACAGGCTTAACCGCCAATGGAAAACACACTGACCACCGATTGCAATAGGAAACAAGGAGCACCCATGGCCAATGAATGCTAAGTCAACCCTGCCTTTCTGCTTACAGGCCAAAGCCTTCCCATTAGCCCAATGGTGCTTTCTGGCACCCGCTTCAAAACCCACCCGTAGCAACGAGAGCCCAAAGGCTCCTTAGCTACCCAAGAAGGTCCAGGCAGTACAGATTCCCTTTCAGTTTGCAATAAGAAGCCAGTACAATAGATGGTGGGACATCAAGTTTGTGTTGACTCTAAGCAACCGCGTTAATAGATTTTTCTCTACAACAATCTGCCCCTAACCTGGTTTCCTAACAGTGCACCCATCGCCACTGTAACTAGTCCACCCCTCTTGTTGCTGGCTGTTCTCTTCTTCTCTTTCCTTCCAGCTTTCTCGGCTCTGTAGCCCTTCTCCCGGGAGCTGGGTCATCCCATTATGCATCCGATGTAGAATAATTTGGGACTGTAACTCGAGTATGAACTCTGGACTGATTTCTCCTTCCATCCGTTTGTGTATTTCTTGGCTATCCATGGTATTTTCGGAACATCTAACATCCACATTCAAAATGGTCAATATCCTTTCTATTTTTGCTTCTTCAAAGTTAAAATGTTGCATCCTTAAAGGGTCACGGGGGAAAACATGGGCTGCCTAATCCTGATCTTTGTAGATGGAGACACATCATTGCACCTGAATATCTTTTCCTACACCTTCATTGCTCCCAGCCTAGTTTATGGCATATTTCTTATTATCAGTCAATAGATATTCCTACAAAGCAGAAGCTACCTGACTTTTCAGTATCTTCATTACCAGTTCTAAGGCTGGTTACTCTACCTGTTATCAACAATTTGGTCTTCTTTATATTTAATCTTACTTCTATTATGTACTTTTGTTGCTAGAATTCCCAATACCCAGAGTAGTGTTATCAGCACAGCAACTGGAGCCAGCCAAATTCGCCCTCTTCTCTCTAGACTGCGGCTTCCTGTCCTGGGTACAACTCTCCCATAAGGAAGAGGGAGGTATTCTGGGATGCCCATTTTCCCAAAGATATCCCACAGCCTCGCATGCCTGACACAATCAAAGCCTTCTTATAATTGATGAGGCACATATTGACTTCTTTTTGATATGCTTTGGCTGCCTCAATTATCAGCAGGCATCAGCAATGCTGTCTTGTGTTCCTCATCTTTTTTCAAAACAAGCCTGAACATCTGGCATCTCCTTGCACGATTCTAATCTGCAGTGGGTGAGCTTAAGCACTTCTGACAGCATGTAAATTAAGAGTATTGTGCAACAGCGTGAATATTCTGTTGATATCCTCCTTTCTTTGTATTGGTATGTAGCCTGACCTTTTCCAATGTGTGGGCCGCTCTGTTGTCCCCCAGATTTGCTGGCCTAGTTTGATTAGAACCATTATTGATTCTTATTCTGTTATTTGTCCTAATCCAGTAGATATTCTATCAACCCCTGTAGCCAACTGACCCGATCATGACCAAACAGTACCATCCTCATCATCATCTAATCCTAGAGGTTCTTGTTAAGAGAATCTTGGATGCTGAGTTACCTCCTACACAGAATTTCAACAGAACCCTTCCATCTTTCCTTGATCTTCTTTGAACGAGTTCCTATTTACCACTGATACCAGTCTGGAGTTATAACCTCCTTCTGAGTTCACAGGCCTTTTACTTTGCTGGGTCTTTTTCCATATTTGATGCCTTTATGGATTTTTGTCATAATCATGCTTCCTGTCTCTTCTTACAGGCCTTTGAAAAAAGACTTACTGAAAATTAATGACACTTAATTTGCAATGTTCTAGTATATAGAGAAATTGGTGTATTTGACTACCAAGAGTACCCATCAATTGATAGCCAAAATGTTAAAGAACTTATGATACCATTAAACTGAGAATTTATTTTTAGAATTGTATCTACCATGACTTCATTCAACCCCATAGGATGCTTTTATGCCCGGTAATGCTGCCACTAACAATGCAAAGAGAGAACTTCTCTTAATGACAATCCCTAATTTGCTCCTCACTGGTTTATTGTACATCTCAGACAGAGACATTCCTCTCCTTCTAAGCTGCTGAAAGTGGAAAAAAGTTGTGTACAGTGAGGCAGAAAAAGCATTTGGGGGATTAGCAACAGAACCTCGGAGGTTCTAGATGGCATTACGTGAAACCTAATCAAAAGGCCACCAGTTCTTGGATTCCTCACTGGTCTTTATTTGCCCTTCTTGGTTGCTTATCTCCAAAATCTCCAAGTGGGCTAAATAGCATATGGTCCCCAAAAGCTATTCCTTATCCAGCACAAAGAACACCCCAGAGTGGACTCTTCATTTGGAGAAGACCCGGTGACACAGTTTTCCTCCGCTTATCTGGAATCTCACGAACACCTCCAGGTCTGCTGAGACACTCAAATCAGGATGAATGTGACTGCTCCACAAAGCTTTTCTTTGAAAAGGAAGGACCAAAGGAGCTTCCCTTCCCTTGATCTGTGCTGCCAATCCTACCTTACAAGAATCATAATTCTATTAATCTCTTCCAGGTAAACAAAGGGGCTCTTGAGTACACGAGAGATGCACACACGCCATGGAGAAGCCGAAAGGGGGTGGGTGTTTTCCCCAGAGAAAACAATGAGACCTATTCAGGGTAAAAAAATATCTTATGCCAATTAAATACGTTTGAGTCGCGTAATTATAATTGCGGTAATGAATGGCAAAGAGCAATGTTGCTTGCACAATACCAGTTTTCTATTCAGTTTGATGCTTTAGTTCCCATCTTCGTTCAACTAACCTTTTGTGCATCTTCATATCAGATCTCTCTGCAGATTACTTTCAAAGCTCAGTGAGGAATGTTGCATTACCTGCGTTGAGAAATGTTAAACACCCTTAAATTGTGCCTCCACGTATATCTCTTCAAAGAGTTCTGCAGCAGAAGCACTATTTTCGAAATATATTTGATTAATCCGTGGCCCTCAATGAATGCCATACAGTAGCTCCAGAATCTGTATTTTGTGCCAAGGCGAGGGCAAGAGGAGACCCAGGCCAATCCGGGACTCTGGGTTTTTTTGACTTTCTGAGGTGGGAAAAATAGGGCTGTGTTTCCTCCTTGACAGCCCACAAGAAGGCCTGACCAGAAACCAAATTGGAAGAGGAACCCCAAAAGTTACTCAACGTAGTTGCACGGATGTGGAGGCAACAAGAATCCACAATCCGCCCAGCATGGAGTGGATCGCTCGGCTGCTTAAGATAAAATGCTGACCGCAGCTTTGAGCAATTTCCAGATCTTCATTTTCCCCCTTTCTATTGAATCAATTAACAGTGTTAAATATTTAACACATTAGTCTTGTGCCACTGAACAGCCGAGAAAAGTGCAAGGCAGGAAATGGACCGGAAGTGGAGCAAACAAAATGAACTCAGGCAAAATAAACACGTTAAGTTGAACACATAAACAAACAGAAGGACTCAAGGGACTGAAGTAATAATGTCGGTTCCACTCCCAACAGCCTCTAAATCTTCACAGGCCCCGTGCTAAAAGCAGGGCAGATCCTACCAGAATCTTCCACCTTTGGGGTTTGCAATATTTTTTGTCTAGCTGTGGCTGGGGGCTGAGTGTTGCACCCCCCACTCCAGCATCAAAGACTGAGCCGAAGGAGGCCAGGGACCACCGCGTTTCCTCTGAAGTTGCAACCTGAGTTTTCAGATGAATCATTTGAGTGGTGTGTAAGCCCAGGACAGAAGGCACCCTGCACAAACAAGCTGTGTTTTACCACCTCTGGTGCATTCACATGGAGGGAGAAAACCTGGCTAGCCCAAGAGTGCGAATGGTCCAGGCACCAATCCAAGCAACGATGAATCAAACCGGCTAAGGGACCAAGCAGAGATTTTTCATTGCATGCATGTCAGACCCAGTGGAGAACTATGAAGATTCCCTCGGTGGGTGAGTGGGATGGCAGAAAAATGAATGAATGAATGAATGAATGAATGAATGAATGAATGAATGAATGAATGAATGATCGATCCAAAACACAGCAGGGAACAGACTGCCTCTCACCCTTCCCTTTCGTGTACGCAAATAGACGCCAGCCCATAATGATACCAGAAACCACAAAGGCAGCAGCCATTTTGCCAGACCCAACTTGGGAGGGGAGAGGAGAGTTGCATGAAGCTGCCCTCCAGCTGCCTGTTCAGAAGACCTGGACTGAGGTGGCAGGAAAGCACGGAGGCTCGCCACTGAAAGAGCCTCTTGCCCGAGCAGCCAAGCATCCCCTCGATAGATTCCTGACAGTCGGGAGCAAAGACTTGGACACCCTCGGGCTCACCTCTGCCCCTGTAATGAGGACGGC
Source organism: Bungarus multicinctus (assembly GCA_023653725.1). Classification (NCBI taxonomy): domain Eukaryota; kingdom Metazoa; phylum Chordata; class Lepidosauria; order Squamata; family Elapidae; genus Bungarus; species Bungarus multicinctus. The sequence goes on from CM042837.1 coordinate 26,483,724, forward strand.
TCCTCTGCAGCCCCTCTCAAGTGCCGTTTACCTCTTGCCTCCACTGATCAGTCGACTGTTTCAAAACGCATCTTTGCCACAGGAGGGAGAACCTGTCACAATATGCATACCAAAGAGGGTTTATCAGAAACCAATGGTTGTACTGATGGTAGATGTGGACAATCAGATGACACAGTGCAGTCATTTCTTAGCCGGCTGAAACTGTCCCCCTCATATCTAAATGTCCCAACTCTGCTGGACACCAGAGAAGCGAGAAGAGATCCATTCCTTCTTCCTAGGCGCTCTTCACCTGCAGCCCTCAGAGAATGCGTCTCCCACCTCGTGGTCTCCTGCAGACGGTCAGTCCTGCTCAAAGCACTGGTGGCCTTCAGCAGGGTCAAAGGCCCTCAGAACTAGGAAAGCACAGCCTCCAGATGCCCACTTACTCCTCCCCTTTGACCAGGATGCTCCGAACTCATCCTGAGACCGAAGGGCCTTAAGCCATGGGAACTAACTCAGCAGAACAACAGTGCTGCCCAATTACACACAGAACTGCGCTGAGGAGTAACTCGCCATCCAGCTGGGGCCCTTCCATGTAGAGTGCTCAACCCAGGTCTTCATCTTGATCTCCGCCCCATTTGTTCGCCTTCAGTTCTGTAGCACAACTCACTTTCTACTGGATTGCTTTATAATTGAGCAAGGCCCCGACAGAAAGCCTAAAAACACAGCGGCCGCAGGTCGCCAGTTCCAAGTCACTGCATACAATCTCCTGAAAGCGCAGAGGAATTGGATTCAAGGCTTCTCTCCACACCCCATGCCCCCATCACCTATTTTCCACTCTCTTTTTTAAAAAAAGTATTAGTGGTTTCTTTCCGCCAAGAAGAAAGAAGGTGATTACCAACTCAGTCCATTTTGAAAGGAGACCTGACTGGGCCACCAGGCTGTTTCTAATCCCTTGGTTCCCAGGCAGGAGACCCAAAATCCAGCTGTGGAGGACTGGTGTGGAAGGAGAGCATCTCATTCAGGCCTCAGTGGTTTTCCCAGGTGTAACAGGTGGCAGTTCTGGGCCAGAGACCGAGAATGAGATGCATCAAAGAGGACTCTTTCGGTGTCCCTATGACGGGTTTCAGTTCTACCTGGAATTTAAATTTCCTTCCCTGACCTGACAGCACCATGTTGAAGCTAATTCAATAAAGAATTGTGTTTAGCAAATCTTGAAGCGTAACACTGCTGCTGACTCACATAGGGATTTATTATAGTACTCGGACTTCCAGATTCTTCTGCATCGCACGTATTCATTCGCAGCAGCTGAATGTTTTGTGACACAATATGCTCCACACAATAACGTCTCACAGGTATCAACTATTAATGTCAAATGTGCAATCTTAAGGCATCCACAGGTTTCCAGGTGTTTCATCAGGGGCGCAGCATGAAGAGGACATTCCAAGCAGGAGTACCTGTCCATGGTCCGTCCAGAGTAGAAGAGCTGAGCACACTGCACTTCAGCCCTTCTGCCAAAGCCTTTGGAACTGGTCCACAGAAGCAGAAGCCACAGGGGCACCAGGGTCTTTTACAGAGCCAGTCAGGCTGGCTGGTGTCTCTTGCACCCAACTCCCTGAGCCATCTCCATAGCTCATCTGGCAGCCAATGGATTTCCCACCCCTTCCGTGCTTCACCTCAACCTCACCTGCCACCACTGACCTTCCAGCTGTTCCTTCCTCCTGGAAGACTTCTGGACAAAACAACCACGTTTCACCCTCAATCCAGAATCACAATACCTTATTTTGGTTCCCCTTCAGACCAAATACGCAGGTCTCCATTTTTGCATGAACCGCCACAAACCAGAAACAATTCTGTCCTTTCCTACGTTAGAATAGCCCTATTGGGTTAATGGCACACATCCCTTCCAGCAAGACAGGGTGATAAGGTTTGCTTTGAGCCACTTGCCAAGATGAAGAGGGTACCAGCATTACACTGTCTGGTCCTTAGGAGCAAGAGGAGGCATAATGGTTGACATTTCTTGTTGACTCTGAATTAGAGCATCTTCTAATGAAGCTCACTTCAAAATCATTTTAAATCCATTTGCTCATGTCAACATCAATGTACTGAGCATTAGCTACCAATTAGTAAACCAGAAAATATTCTTTAGATAATCTGAAATTGTGGTAAAATATTCAACATGCCATTCATTTACAACCAACCGCTCTATAAAAGCAAATTACTGGAACCAGCTGTCACACACCAACGCAGCTAAGGATACCAAGCTATTTAAGTCGCTCTCTTTTTTTTCCTCCAGAAAACATTCTAGTACCTGACTGTGGCTGAGTTGATGAATATTTTGAGGTGTTGACTGCTTTATCTGCATTCTCCCTCCCTCCATGCAGCTAAACAGCCATCTCGCCTTTATTGATGTACAAGGCAAGGAAAGCAGTTGTAAGAATGTTTAAATCATTAGTTCAAACCAAGCATCACCAGCCCACAAGTCCTGCACATCAAAACATTGGAGCTGAGCTCTGAAGGTGTTGCAGGGGCAGATTGATATTAAAATTCCATACGCTTTAAAGGCTGAGTTCTCAGGGAATGGAACAAAACACCGAGAAGGTCCTTTACATGTCGATTATCTTCTAGACAACACATTTCCACCTCTCCCGCCCACCTCATCTCCAGGAGCAACATAGCTTAATCCACAAGAACTGTGCTTAACCGTCTTTCCCTCAAAAAAGGTCAGGAGGAGCCTTTGCAGACCAGTGACAACCCCTGAATGACATTTCTTGAGCGAGAGGGTCCAGGAAGGGCAGAAACACGCTTTCGGCAGAAGGAACTCAAAACAGGTGAGAGATCAGCTCTGTATGAAGAAGGAAAAGAGCATTCCCTGCAAACAGAGATGCACCTGATGCCCTCTCGACATGAAGGAGGGAAGCCTTAGTGGAGAAAAAGAACATTTCCTTCCTCTGCTTGGAGGTCCATCGAGCCATTTAATCCACCCAGAATGGACCCGAGCAGCTTTTTGATGCAAGGCCCTATTTTTAATTTCTGCCATTAAAAAAATCCCCACAGGTACTTCAGCCAACTAGTGGGAAGGACTGAGGTACCACCATCCTTACGTGCCGAGGGAAACTTTAATGGTACCCTCCACACTTCCTCTGCACCACTAGGCCAAAATTCAACCCCCTTCCACCCAATTCAGCTACAGGATTTGGGCTCCCAAGGCCCGAGCCACCATTCAGAACCTGCTACGCATCTTCTGCCTTGGGTTGTGGTCATTGTGTTCCACCTCCTCACCTCTGATATCTCCAAAGGCACAACTTTGTGCAGAGGGACCAATCTGTCAGAGAAAGGCTGGGGGAACATTCAGCCCCTTGGTTCCCCCCCACCTCCTGCAATTTCCCTCAACCCTTCCACTCCCTTGCTTTTAAGCACATCTTTTGATTTCTCCTCCCAACAAATCAGTCTGAGTAATTCTGTTATTTAAACAAAGCAATATTTCAAGGGAGCCTGCCACTTAAGACCTCTCCTGTACTTTTTCACTTTAATGCACAGGCTATAAATAAACTACCTCAGACAGCATTCCAGGGATATATATATATTTTTTTTAAAAAAAATGTTTCCTGATTATGAAAGACTGTTTTGAAACTCTTTTTTTCCCCGGCGTAGGCATTTATCATTTTCAGATCATTTTCACTACGAGTGGGAGCATGTTTAATTCTTTAGCGGAGCCTGCCAGATTAAGCTTTAGCCAAAAAGTATTTTCTGCCTTGGCTTTATCAGAATTTGAAATGGGAAAAAAGAGAACTCACGTTTATGCCAAAGGAACCAACCCCTCTTGGAATCCATGGAGCTCTTTGTGCTCAGAAACCCATTAATCTCAAAATCCCCAAGGCACTTCCAAAAACCAGGAGACGCAAGACTGATCTACCAATACTAGCAGCCTCTGTTTTGCTCATCTTTCAATTACCGAAGGTCCATTACACGCTCAGCCTTATAAAGAGAGCCGATTCTGGAAGGCAACCCAAGGTCTTCAAAGCCCATAACCGCATGATGTAACGCAATCCAGAATTACCAAAGCCCAGCCCCCTTTCTGCGGCTTCTAAGACTGGACACTGCAACCATCAGACTTATCATCATCTAACTGGGATGAGGAAAAGTAAGAACCGGTATACTGAGCCTCAGGCAAGCATTAAGAATTAGAGCTGACTGTGTCGCGCAGAAGGTATGCAAATCCCATTTGCATGGACAGGACGTCTTCTATGCCTGTTAGAAGAAATCTATGGGGTGGACTGGGGAGGCTGGGTTAGAAAAAGAGATTTATTGTGCTGTAAGTAGATGCTCTACAACATAGCATTGTTTGGCTTATACACAGGGAAAAATTATTGTAACAGGTTAAAATATGTGGTCTGTACACTCACATTGTCTTCCATTTTCCTCCAGGATGTTTTGGAATAGCAGCCATACATATAAACACTCAAATTAGTAGGCTGCTCAAGAATATTTTCATAAAATCATCTCCACTCTACCGCTACTTGCTCTTGTCATCCTATTAAACCACGAGATACTCTCCAAATGGTTGCCTTTAATGGTTGTCTGCCTGGCAGCCCACAAAAATGAAATTCATCTTCAAGGAACCCCCCACCCCCCAAAAAAAAAAAAATTCACTGTACTTCCAACACAAAACACTGCATACTTCCAGTCTCAGCTAGACCTTGCAAAACCATCCATACTGGGAACTCTTTTAAGTGATGTGAAAGAATAAGCATCTTTGGTGAAAACCAAAACAGAAGCCTCCGAAGAACAAAGAGATCCTGAGGATTAGATGCAGCAGCTGTTGCCTTTCTCATAACAGAACCAAATTCAGGCCATTAAACCTCTTAGGAACCCTTCTGAGTCCAGGTCACACGTCCGTGAGATCTCTGAAGGGCAAGGATCTGCAGTGCTGCAGTGCAGAATTTTCACCCCAAAGTATTATTGTGCTTCATAGGTGTCCTCAGTCTGGACAACTGAATGGACCTACTCGAGAGGGGTTTGGAGACTAAATAGGAAACTCAAGCCAGGGTGCTGGGGGTACAACCAGGATCCGAGATTCAGAACAGGAAGCAGAGTGGACCATCAGCACTGCAATCACAGCAGCTTTTCTCAACCTTGGCAATTTTAAGACATGTGGACCTCAATGTCCAGAATTCTCCAGCCAGCATGGCTCCTGGGAGTTCAAGTCCACACCTCTTAAAAGTTGCTATGGCTGAAGAACACTAAACTACAGCAACCACCTACACAATGTAGCCACCTATTCTTGAGGGTCACGGGGTTGCATTCCACAGGGGAAAGAAGGCAGATCATTCGCAACATGTTCTTCTGATTCCTTAACCTTGTTTAAAACAAAACAAAAAACAAAATAGAAAAGACATATGCATAGAAAGCCTCCTAGAAAACTTGTCCTGGACATCCCACTGCTGTCCGTTGATTTTCTTCTCCTTTCTTCCTTACAGTGAGGAACATATGCAGCAGCTTTTAAAAGAAGGGACCGGGGGCCCTTTCCCCACCCAACCATTGAGTGACACCTATCCACGTTTCTTGGACCCATCCACGTTTCTTGGACCCCTCAGGAGCAGAAACTGTATTTGGGGAGAATCTTCAGAAGAAGGAGGGGACGGAGAAAGGACAGGAATGGTACGGTATCCCTCCCTTCCCACTGCCCTCCTTTTCTTCTTGTCTGCTTTGAAAGGAAGGTTCTGCTCTTTGCTTTGGGCTGCTATTAAATCCTCCTCAGATCTAAATCCTACACGGACACAGTCAGATCTAATTAAAAGCCATTCTAAAAAAAGATGGCATTTTACATATGCAAAAGAAAAAAAGAAACCTGCCTAAATTGGATTGCACTGAAGTAATGTGATCTATTAACGTCTCAAATTATAGTATGCAAATTTTGATAATTCACTGATATTTATAAGATTCGACTCAGGAAACTCGCCCAGGCCGAGACCACGGTGAAATGGCAAGTTCAAAGATAGGAAGGGAATGGACTTCAGCCCTTCAGTCCCATAAAATGCCGTGTCTACCATCAATTTTTTAATTACCAGTTGATCAGCACGCAGGTGGTGTAATAGCTTTTAGCTTTCAATTACCAAACTTATCAAACTCCCCACCCAAAATGGCATCTCCAGAGATGAAACAGTAAGGCTTGATTATTCATCACTGCATAATGAATTACTTGTTTTTAAACAAGATGTCCAATTCCTTATGTAATCCGTCTGGAAAAGTCAGTTCACGGGATCAATTTTACGCAGGCACGTGTGGGTTTACCATCTTTTTTTCTTCGTTGCATTTCTGAAGTTCTGAATGAAACTCTTTACAGATCTTTCCAAGATGACGAAAACTCCAGACTTTTGCTACGGACAGGAAATGTCTTGCATTTGCCTCCTAAAGATCCAATTCAGCTGAAAGGAAGGTGGTCCTGATTTAAGACCCCCGCTACTTGCCAAACACTACAAGCAGATACGGAACACAAATAGGGACTGAAGTCCTGGCAGCCCCCAGCTGAAGAAGACTGCTGATCCTGGACAGCCCTTGGCCAGCATTTTGTCTCTTCCACCGCTTCAGGAAATCGTTCCACTTCCCCTTGAAAATTAGGAGAAAGTCTTCTTCTCAGTGTCTTAGGATCCCTCTGAACAATCTTCAGAATTTCCCATTTTGTCCCACAGTCATGTGAAACTGGCTTACCCGGGTCATGAAGCAAAGAGCCGCTTCTCTGCAATTCCTGCCCAAACCCTTCACTGCTCTCTGCACTACTGGGCTCTTCCCAACGTCAGCCCACCTCCTACCATTTTGGTGTGGCTCATTCTGGCGGAGGCTGCTACGCCATTATTCTCTGCAGGTAGCAGGGGCAACTTTCTAACCTCTCGGTTGTAATTAATTCTTTCTGGAATAGCAAACACACCTCTCGAAATATTCACACAAAGTTGGATGAAATATTGTCACCATTAGGAAAATTATCCAAGAAGAGAACAAGACAAACCGTTAACAGACCAGCAAACGGGCAAGGGCCTTGTCATAATAAAGAATAATCAAAATTAGAGCGTAAATTCTTCATCAAACGTTTGAAATAAGCCTTATTGCAGGTTGCTGTGCAGTCTTTTCATTGGGCCTCAAGAGGCTCACCTGATCCCTGTAAAACCAATGTTACAAAATCCCATGAATCCTGGATGATCTAGCTTTGGGGTTGTTCAGTGAAAGCCCTCATGGATCCTGGCAGATCTTGGGGTGATCTCCAAAGAAGCGAAGCATAGCTCGGCCTGACCCTTCCTTGGACAGGGGACTGGGAAACTGGGACACCCAAGAGCCACTCTTGTCCCTCCAAAACCTCCTAAGGCAGGGGTCTCCAACTTTGGCAACTTTAAGCCTTGGCAAACTTCAGTTCCAAGAATTCCCAACCAGAATTCTGGGAATTGAAGTCCACCAAGGCTTAAAGTTGCCACAGTTGGAGACCCCGTCCTAAGAGGCAACACAGGAAAACAACACCAACGTGGACATGCAGCCACCAGGAGCCAAGCTCAGTCGGAGAACGTCTTCAGCTCTCTTGGGGGACATACTATGCCAAGAGCCACCCTGTACAGCCACCCCCTATGACAAACGAGCCCCAAATTCCACACGGGAGCAGCTGCATCATCATGTCTGAAACTCTTGAGAGATGCTCTGGCAAATGGAGCCTGGCCAAGCAGACCGATCCGAGTTGCTGGGACAGTCTAACCTGTTCCGTGCAGCTGTTTGTGATATTACTTTTTCTTTCCAAGTGCCCCAAACCATAAATTAGTTTAATACTCTATAAGCAGACCGGGGCCACCTTATATCTCTAAGGCAGTTTCAGGGCCTCGCTAATTTCAAGGCCTCGCTAATCCTCCGAAAAGGCATTTATGGCAAGGGTTTCACCTCTAAGCTCCAAGAACGGCAGAAATAGGAGCTGCAGGAGAGATGCTTCTCCCACCATGTTTAATACGAAGGCCAAAAACCAGCACTCGGCTTCAGCCCGTCCCCATCTGTTCCTCCCACTTAAACTGATGTGGGCTCCCTTCCTGTTCTCAGAGACGTTCACCACGGAAATCCTCCCCACATGAGGTTTCGGATGCAACATGGAAAAGCATCCTTGGCCTCCAGCTGTTTTCATGCCCTTCAACACTCAGGCCAACCGCTCTGGATGCCTGGCTAGAATTATTCCACCTGCTGCCCTTACAGCTGCCCAGCCCTTGCGAGGTTAAAACAAGGAGGGGGGCGTGAAATGCAGCCCTGGTATTCTAGGGGCTCATAGGAAGCAATTTTGGGGATCTACGAACTCAGCACAATTTCTGTGCGCCGGACTGGGGGACCTTCTATCAGCCTCCCAGTAACAAGCAAGGGCAGCTCTTAAAGGTGTTTAGGCCACAGTGAAATGAGCTAAGGGCCGAAGGGGTGAGGAGCACCAGATGCATCCAAAGACCCCTTCTCTTGGTGCAGCGTCCGTAGGATGCCAGAATAGGGGCAGCTGGTCACCCATAAAGGGTCTCCCAAAGGGACTGGAGAGGCCTAGGACATAATGAATCAGTGCAAGTCAGGTGCACAAGGGGTCTCTTTGGTCTAAAGGCCTTTTCACAGGAGGTCCTTTGCACCAACTCAGATCCGAGTCTTCTTTCTTCTCTCCTAGTGCCACACCTGAGCAGAGCTCATCTTTCTTCTACAATGGCTTGTTTTCTATAGGAAAGGTCTCCTCAATTTGTCTCCTGGATTTGCCCGTCACTTCCTTGTAAAGATAAAGGTTCCCCTCGCACGTACACGCTAGTCGTTTCCGGCTCTAGGGGGTGCTGCTCATCTCCGTTACAAAGCCGAAGAAGAGCCAGCGCTGTCCAAAGACGTCTCCATGGACATGTGGCTGGCAGGACTAAATGCCTTTGAAGGGCCAAGGAACATTGTTTCCTTCCCACCAAAGGGATCCCTATTTTTCTACTTGCATTTTTTATGTGCTTCGAACTGCTAGGTTGGCAGAAGCTGGGACAAGGAACAGGAGCTCAGTCCATTACACGGCGCTAGGGATTTGAACCGTGGAAGTGCCGATCAGCAAGCTCAGCTTGTCACTACCTGAGTTGTCTCCAATGGTCCAGATGGAGTTGTGTTGCCAGGACAGCGGCATGAGTTGAAAAGGAGAGGTGGTCCATGGAAAAATCCAGGGCTTCTGAGCTGGGTGACAATGACTCAACCCAAGGAAACTCCACCCACCCACCCCCCTCCTGATCACCCTCTAGGCTCAGGGATAAGAGTTGCCACCTTCCACCTGTTCTTTCCTGCAAGTGAGGTAGAAACATTCGGAATGGGTCTCCTGCATTAAAACGCACTCCCACTTTCTTCTCTCTCAACGGGGAGAGATACTAGGAGGCAACGGACCTTCACTATGGAGCCAAGTATCACAAATCAATTTAATTCCAGAATCCTGCTGACTAGTAGATACTGAAGGACGAGGTTGGGTCTCCTTGAATAGCCTGTTTCAAAAGCAGGGCAACCAGGAGACAGTCAGGTCAGTTGCAGCTGAACTGGTCTCGGTTCTTCTGCTTCCCTTTAGAGCAAGGGCCTCCAACCTTGGCAACTTTAAGAATGACACTTGGCCAATAAAGAATTCTATTCTATTCTATTGTATTTGTGGACTTCAATTCCCAGAATTGAAGTTGAAGTCCACAAGTCTTTAAGTTGCCAAGTTGGAGAGCCCTGATCCAGTCCCTGGATGATCACCCCACACCATCTGACCCAGGGGTGGGATTCAAATGTCTTAACTGGTTCTGTGGATGTGGCCTAATTTGTGGGTGTGGCTTGATGATCATGTGACTGGGTGTGGCTTGGTGGTCACGTGACTGGCTGGGTATGGCTTGTATGTAAATAGTCAGGGTTCCGGCAGATACTCCAATTAAATCATGAGCCTTGAGCCACCCTTTGTATACACATTTTGTATATATGTTTTATAGTTTTATAATTTTATATGTATTTTATATACATGTTTTATAGTTGACATAAATGTTGTAAATATTTATGTAAATATTGGGGTTTTTTTATTAAAAAAGAGCAACTTTTACCCAAAAGTAGGCAAAGCAGGCAAGCAGATTGAGTTGCTCGCAGAATCATAGATTCATTCAGAGATCTATTTTTCTGCTATCAGCTACCTGAGTCTGCACTGAATAATAGAAACTTCAGTCCTAAAGGAAGTTCAGCTGTGCTTAAAAGAAGAGCCAAAGATCTAAAGATTAGCTAGAAAGCATGAAATCCAACCATTTCCTGCTTTCTAACTAATCTAAATCTCCCGATACAGCAGAACAGTTGATGGTTGGGGGGGAAAAAGGGAAAAACAGCAACTTGGCAAGCAAGTTTGATGGCGCGCATGCCAGGTAAGGAGTGAGTGGGCGGGGAGGGGAAGGGCCAACCAGTTTCACAATTTGCCAGTTCTCTGAATTGGGCAGAATCATAACAACTGGTTCTATAGAACTGGTCTGACCGGATAGAATCCCAACCCTGACCAAGAGTGTAGTTTAGACCCCTTCTCTCCCAGGCAAACTGGGCACAAAGAATAGAATTAGAATTCTTTTTTTTATTGGCCAAGTGTGACTGGACACACAAGAAATTGTCTTAGTGCAAATGCTCTCAGTGTACATAAAAGAAAAGATACATCTGTCAAGAGTCAAGAATCATGAGGTACAACCCGTAATAACAGTCATAGGGTACAACAAGCCATCAAATCACACTAGGAAACAGCCAATAAGAACTTCAGCAGTTTTCACAAGTCTGGAGAAGTTTCCAGCTTGGCTTTCTAACTAGGAACTATGTCCCTGCAGCATTCAAAATATTAGTGTTAAAACAGCTGTACAAAATAGTTTTCCTTTCCCCCAGTCCTGGCCAATCCAAACCATTATTTTTCTTACTTAAAATGCAGGGCTTAAATGCTGAGTGTTTCCAATAAAAGCCGGCATCCAATCCCCCCCCCCGCTCCGCCCCCCAAAGCTGCCTGCATTTTAACCGGAAAACAGCATGTCCACTTTACTTATTTCCATCTCAGTACCCAAAAAGAATCAGCCACTCCAAGGGAACAAGGGATGGAGCCCTGAGTTGGAAAAAAACGAACCATCCTGGAGACAAAAGCTTCCTTGCCACCATTAAGGCCATTATTTTTGCAAAGTGCTGCATTTTGGGTGGGCCTGTGCATTTCATAGGTTTTACCTTCCTGCGTTTTCACAGAAAAGCAGCTGGCACAGAAAGGCTGGAAGAGGAAAAGCTGAAAAGAACGATTGAATAATACTTGGAGGGGGGACCCACAAAAGGTTTAACTACACACACACACACACACACACACACACTCACTCACACACACACAGACACACAGACACACACACACACACACTCCCGAGGTAGGCGGCATGTGCATAAACAGAGCAGCAATGTTTCCACCCACCCCAGCATGGGACATGTTGTCGTGACTAAGACTAAGCTCCACTTTTCTCCCTTCTGCCAAGGGTATCCGAGGCCTTTAACCTTCACCGAAATTGACTGCCTTCAAATATGGAAGGCAGTTTCTGTGCTCTGAACACAATTCTGTAGCTCTCGACTTCCTTACTTCAGAGCGTCAGCCTAGAAGAGGCAAAGCAGAAGGGAAAGCTACCTAGAGAGGCAGCAGGGAATTGTCTCTGCAGAATGGAGGGCTCTGCTGCGGAGCAACTATCCCTTCTAACCAGCTTGATTTGCTCTGCTTCTGGTTAATTTGTCGGCCGCAAAGCCTGCGAAGGGAGGCTCTGACAAGCGCTTCATAGGCCTCTGTGATTCATCCTGCTCCTCTGGCACATGTTCAACGGGGGATATTGATCTGGAAATAGCAAGGGATGTCTGTCTCTTGGTGCTTCAGGAAAGCTGCAGGAAAACCCAGTCTTCTCCAAACAGCAAAACGGTCCAGGTGAGCTCCGCAAGACTTTAGGAGAAATGCAGATGTGGAACCCAAGATGACTCACTGTGCAGCTGCAAGGGTGGTAGCTAAGAAAACAGCGGACTGGCGGTCTGCTCCAGGGGAACCGGGGAGGTCAAATCAGCAGAAGACATTCAAGAATGGAGAAGCTATGAAATGCCTGCAAGCAGTCAAGAGCTTCCCTCCCTCAGTCATATCTAGCAGTTGTTCAGCTGTTTTCCCAAATTACGTTATGAGGCTGAGATCCAGGAAATTCAATTTTAGCAGAAAGAGTGCCATCAACACATGCAAACAAACAGGATCAACACCAACCACCGGCTGTATCTGGTGGCCTGCTCCCCTGGAGTTCATCTGGAAGCAAAACCGCCCACACTGCCAAGGGATCTTGAGAGGAAAAACAACATCCTGCAACCTGAGACTAGGCAGGATTGCTCTGCAAACCAATTTACTCCCTCTGCCAGGCCAAGCCCTTGGCGTCCTCCTTTCGTGGGCACAAACTGGAGTATAAAATTCCTTCCCTGCAACTTCAACACCAGAGCCCAAGGATGGGCAGACGGGGGTTCAGCTGGCATGAGATGGCAAAGAGTCCAGGATGCAGGGTGAGAAGCTGGTCCTTAAAACCCCAGGAGACCCATCTAGATCAGGGGTCTCCAACCAGCTGGCTGGGGGATTCTGGGAGTTGAAGTCCACCCGTCTTAAAGTGGCCAAGGTTGGAGACCTCTGATCTAGTTCACCAAAGCTCACAAACTGAGATAGTGCCGGAATCCAAAAAACATTATGAAGGAGACACAGGAGCCAACAGCAGGCCATAAGGATGTCCAATGTACACACCACAAAGGAGGCACACAATGGTTGCAATTATGCTCTTACGTCAAAAAGCCCTTCCTTTCCCACAGCCTCCCCAGATGGGCACCAACGTGCCACCCTGTCACACAATGCACAAAGTCAGCCACGTTGGTTTTATTCTGACTTCTTCTATGGCACCAGCCCAATGCACCTTCCACGATGACGGCTGAGTGGCATACGGGGGAGGTCCTCCACTTACAACCCTAATTGGGGCAAGGTAGTCATTGAACTTCAGCAGATTTTATGACCATTTTTGCCATAGTCATTAAGCAAATCAGGCAGGCATGGTGATGCTGTAACCCTCCTAAATGCAGCTGCCAAACGTCCAAATTTTGATCCCAGGACTGCAGATCAGCTGCACAAGTTGTAGGCGCAAGAACTGGCCATAAGCCACCTTTTCCCAGGCTATCATAACTTCGAACAGTCGTTAAATGAATGGTCACAAGTCAAGGACTACCTGCAATACTTTAAGGAGTTGGAAAGACTGACATGTTACAGCAACTAAGAGAGTCCATAAAATTTGCAACGCCCAAAGTTTCTCCCCTGGAATGAGATTTTTATCTCAGAGGGTCCATCTGTAACCTTTTCACCTTAGAGGTATATATATATATATATATATATAAAAAAATAGCAACCGTTTGAGGACAATTTATTTTCCACTCAATTTTTCAGAGAAAGTCCTGTAACTGCTAACAGAAAGCAACCTCAGAGATTAATAGAGCAAATATTTTAAAGTGTCCTCACACGGCAAGGGAGCTGCAGAGCAAGCTCATTTACAAGACAGAATTGCAAAAACAAGCAGTTTCTCATGGGTAATCCGATAACTCTGATCTATCTTTTGAGATGGTCGACACCAACTCATATTTCTGTTCCTGAAAGGGGAGAAGAAGCAGCTGCTTTCAAGCCCCTTGACTGTAAATTCCTCCCAAGCTCCTCGGCATGATAACAATAGGACTCCTCGGCATGATAACAATAGGACTCAAATCAGTATTTAAAGGCTAGAATTCTGGGGCCCACATCCCAATAATATTTTTTCTTACATCCCAACCTCTGGGAGAGCACCCAGAAGAAGAGCTGCCTGGGGAACTCCTGGGAATCTTCCTGGAATCTCAACGCCTCTTGACCTTCCAACAAGTCTGTCTATTGGAGAAAATTCTGATTGGGACTAGGAATTAGATTTTTAAAAAACAGAAATAAATTACATTCAGGGGAGAAAAACATGAAACAATGACAAATGTTTCCTTCATCCCTTAAATTCCCCTTAATTCCAGCTTTCTGTGGTTTGTTGGGAGTCCTCCAAGGCAGGGGTCTCCAATCTTGGCCACTTCAAGACTTGTGGACTTCAACTCCCAGAATGCAAAGCTGGCTGAGGGACTCTCGGAGTTGAAATCCACAAGTCTTAAAGTGACCAAGATTGGAGACCCCTGCTCCAAGGGAAAGACCAGACTGCTCCACCAAATTGGGGGGTCCTTGGAGGGTGTAGCTTCTTAACGAGTTCAACCATTTTCATTGGGGTGTAGCATGTTCCTGGACAAAGCCCCCTCTCCCCTCTCCCACTGGGCAAATGCATACACCCTGATGCATCCATCATCTCTTACAAAGGCAAGCAGGGCTCCAGGTAAGTGACAGGACCAAGAATAGGGAGGCCCGAATTGTGTGCCAATCAGTGTTGTGAGGGGGATGACACTCAGCACGAGAACTTTGACACAAAAGATGATAGGCGCATGTAAACTTTGATCCCTCATTTCAAGCCAATCCGGTCTGTTTAAGGGCAGGGACACCCGCCTTGGTTGGGCATTTCAAACTGTTTTGGGTTTGGATGCTGCCAGGGTGGCACAGAGGTTCAGTGTGGGTCTGCTTTGGAGCTCACCCCAATTTTTCATTCCTGGATTCACTTTGGACAACCAACAAAAGATTAACAAGAAGGTTCCGACCTCCGTCAGGCTATTGCCAACCTAAGACAAAACGTCTTTCCATTCTGTTGAAGAGTCTCTTCACCCAGAACCCTCCAATTCTGGATGTTTTTAAATACAAGTTTGGAAATTACACCAACATCCAGCTGGCCAGCATACATTTGCTGCCGGTGGGTTCCATCTTTAATCTACATTCCAAAAGGATACAATCAGGCATTGTAATAAAGGAAAGGAAAGTCCCTGGGTGACCAAAAAAGCCCTTCCCCAAATCACTCTTGGAATGACTGCCGTGCTAAGCTTCCAACTACAATTCTGTCACTTCCAAGCAAAAAGCACAGCCAACAAGTCTTAAAACATTTCATTTTGGAACAGCCAGACAACAATTTAGTCCGGCAGAAAATGAAACTAAGGAAGTAGGGCTGGAATAAAATGGATCTAAAATATCACTCATCATAGTTCATGTGGCTACTATTTCTGAGCTCTTCCTGTAAAAAGAGCAAGAGGTTTTCCAAATTTTAAGTGAAAAAGCAACGTCAATTGTTGAGCTTCTCGACCACAAAGGACGCTTCCTCTCATACGAAAGCTGAATCAAAAGTAAGGCATTTAAGGAACTTGCCACACAGACTCATCGCATGGCTCCCCTTTGGCCCAGAGAAGGAGTAAGAAATACTAAAGCAAAGACATCAAAGCCTGGAGGTGAGATAAAGGAAAGGAGTCGTAGCAAAAACAAGGTCTGCCCAGCATTTTTGCTAGTCAATGACCGGAATAAAAATGACTGACTGACTATCACCACCTCTCCCCCTTCTGCCCCTTTTCTTTCCTTGCAAAACATCGTTGCTCCCACCAGCTATGAATTCCTCTTCTTCTGAGGATCTCATCAACTCCATCCAGCCCCCCTCCTCAGCCTTCTCCTTCCTCTTGGCTGCTCTGCTGTTTCTTCATCTATTTGTTTTGCATTTGACTCTCATTCCTTTTCTTCAGATGACCAAGCTGCTGCCATGTCCCTTTTCTCCCATATTGATCATCCCATTGACATGCGATGTGCACATGGGCCTCAGGTAAACACTTGCTGGTGTATTAATGCATCGCTGGTTCACTTGGAAAACACACCAAGTATTGTCCTTCATTACAGCAGTGTATGAATTAGCCAGGTTTAGTTAGTTCTCTGATTAAAGAGCAGTGCTGAGGTTGACTCCAGGGCCTTCCGGGTGAGGCTCCCACAATGGCCTTATTTTGCTTCATTCATGAAATGAGAAGGTATCCTAGATGTTCTCCCCACTCAGAAGCAACAATGTTGGCCTACAAACTGTCAGGATGCCTGGAAACCATCCATCTGGAAGCCCCCTCGTGGGAGGAAATAATTACAAAGCCAGTTGGTTCTGAACTAACACTGGGAGACCAAAAAAAAAAGGATTCATAGGCAATAATGCAGGGAAAGTTATCTTCACAAGCCCAGGTCCCATCCTACTGTGGGATTAATCTCAGACACTAAACCAAGGATTTTTAAACCGTCGCTATTAAAAACAGTCTCTTATAAACTCTAAAAGAAATCCTCCGTCCTGTGAAGGCTTAAGAAGTTATTAATGTTGACACGCCCTTTGATATTCTCTTTCATCACCCAATGCAGGTACTGGCAAGAGACCAACTATTTCTGGAGAAGACCAGCCCAGGAACCGGATTTCATGGAGAAGCCGCATCTCCAGGCTCACGTGGATCTCTCCTGGAGCACGACAAGTCCTGCCAGGGCAAAAGGGTCCCACCAACACCATGACTGACCTTCACTCCTCTTAGGAGGAAAATGAAGCGACACCTGCATGAAGAAGGAAGGGCATCTGATGCCCAGTTCGGAGCCAAGGCTATAATTAAGACAACCACTAAAGCAACTCAGGAGTTCTGGAAGGGCGAAGGGCTTGTCCGCAGGTGGAGGAATGACTGACTCACTGCGGTAATTCCCAACTTAAAAACAGGATCGATCAGAATGGTTTTTGTTGAAGGCCCTCTACAATCGGGGTGGCAGGTAATTACCACAATGGGAGGAGGAGGAGGAGGAGGAGGAGGAGGAGGAGGAGGAGGAGGAGGAGGAACGGTCTTTTCCCATTTTCACTAATGGCCCATGCAAAGCAAGTGAGACGGCTACTCCAAAGGGAAGTTGTACCAAGGGAGTTTTAGGAGGGGAGTTCCACCTTGCCAGAGCTCCTCAGCTACACGCAAAGCTCGGGCGCATGTTGAGGGAGGGTGTGGGGCACAGCACCAATGCCTTAAAATACTCAGGAGCAGGATGAGCAACACTCACAATTCCTCCAGCTGGGTCAGAATTCCAACCCAGAAGGAAGATGTCTGAGTATAAATCTTAGGGAAGCTAAATGTCTGTGGAGATTCTCAGCCATCCAGGTCATGATTGTCCCAAAGGCTATTTTCAAAAGGCAGCTGGACTTTGTTTTTCCTTGAAGATGTTTTGCTTCTCATCCAAGAAGCTTCTTCAGTTCTTCAGGCCAGCTGCCTTTTGACAAAGCCCCTTTGGGACTCAATGAAGCGAATGAGACCTTCTGAGATGGTCCTCATTGAGAGGCCCAGGGCAGAGCAATTGATGAGACTGCCTCCTTCCTACAGGACCTTGAACCCACATGGTGCTGGGCTGGCTCAGGAGTTCCAACGTGACCCCCCAGACAGGGGATTCTCTCTCTCTCTGCCAACCAGCCAGCCTTGTTGAACCAACCCTGCTCAGTCAGAAATGTGAAGAAGATGCAGCTCCACATTCTCATCACGTCGTCCAAGGGAATCGATCTTAATGAGTTCAGTAGAACTTCCAAACAGGCACGGACGCTATTGCAATTTTTATTTTTAGTTCCCATCGTAAGATTTCAAGGCGAGCATTAATATTCACACCAAAATTCAACCACCATAAATAATGCACATAATAATGCTAGAATAAATATTGGAATAACCACCCCATGTCAGTTTAACCTTAATTATCCCAATTTGTGCACTAATTTCTATGGTCTTTCTGATAGGAGCTGGCCTTCCACCAGCCGGGCTGATTTTCTGCCTGACAAAAGGTTCTTGAGCTTCTTAAAGAGCTTGAAATACTTCTCCAAACTGGGAGGAAACAAAACAGAGCTAAAATTGAACTGGTCCAGCAGCATGAAACCGTGCCAGCCTCGTCCTCAACGCTTCATGCCCGCTGGAAGCAGAGCTCTCTGGAACCAAGGAAGGAAAAGGCTCCGGTTACATTGGCTCAACATGCTGCAAATTCAGGAGCCGTCAGAATCTGCGCCCGTCTGCTGGGTGTGGCACCTTCGCAGAACACAAATGACAATCCGGGTTCATGGCAATCCCAACAACCACGTGAGCAACAGCGCAGACGGTCCCGAACCTTCAGAAAATGGTTCTCCATATTAAAAAGAGCAAAACTCTGTTTGTGTTCCGAGCAAAACCAGACAACGTGGTGACGGGGAGCCAAGAGGTGTGACTGCCAATCCAGGTCTTCCTCTTCTTCTCTGCCACATCAGGCCTTCCACTCGCCCAGCCTGGTTGTCAGTCTTTTTCTACTTCATTATTTCCCCCAGCAGAGCTACCCGCCCTTCCAAAGACGCCATTAGAGAGAGCGCTGACACATAACAAATCCTGTCTTATGGCTTGTAGAATTAGTTCAGTACCAAAGGTAGAAAATATCATTTCAGTAGGAATGCTGCCAAATGCCATGATCTGAGCCCTTCCTTCCACTCGGGAGACGTGTTTCCATGGGTGTCGTGGAAGACAATAAACCCCACGGGGCCCCAGGAAGCAGCAGCAGACCCCTTGACAAACTGTTGCTTCTCACCGAGCCATGCAAGCTTATTTTTTAAAAAATACATTTAATTTAGAAAATGACCGAGGAGCAAGCGTGTTTTAAAGCCAAGCACCTCCCTCCAAAGCATCCTCTGTATTTCCAGAACTGCTTTTGAGCCATGGATAGAAACTAAAATAGCTGGTGGGTGCAGAATATCATTGTTTTGCTTTACCACTATATGGATACTTTGCAAGACATCACACTCACCACACTGAAGGCATGCCCTAAAGACCCTCCACCTTTCCAAAGCTCCCTATGTGCTGTCCAAGAGAGACTCTCCTCCCCCCCCCCCATCTATTTTGAAGCACAAGAAGAAAAGTGCAAAGTTATGCTGCAACGGTACACAATACACCCACAAAAAACAAAGCCGCACACTGCTGTGTCATTTTACTTATTGCTTGGAAAAAAGCAGGAAGAGACACTAACGGCCTCGTTTTGTGCTCTGGGCAGGCCAGCTTTTCCCTCTTAATATGCAAGGTGTGCGAGTCAAATCCTGGCAACTGACTTCCGCCAAAGAAATGGTCTCTCGGCTTAATCAATCAATCACACACACACATGCACACACAGCCCAAAATAGGAAGACTGTCCCAGCAGTAACAGGTGAGGACCCGGCATCCATCACGCATCCTGCTCCTTCTGTGAATGATGGGGAGGGAGTGGGGGAGGGGGAGGAGGAGGAGGAATTAGAAATGAGGAGCACCCAAGAGTTGGTAATGGAGGTTCTGTTCCAGAAGGAGGGGATTAAAAAACTCCAGAACAAAAGAGAGAAAGAGAGATGTAAAAAGGCAGCAGCAGCACTTGGTGCATTGAGCAAAAGGGCCTCAAAGAGGGAAGGGCCGCCTTTTCAAACAAGGACTTCATGCAGAGGGAAGCAGCACAACCCACAACCCACCTAGACATGGTTGACTTGGGTGGGTTATCTACCCTGGCCAGTTCCATGCTCAAGAAAGAGCAGCCCTCTAGCTCCTTCGGTTCTCTAGGGCCTCCTTACCAGCCTTCCAGGCAGGCCCAGAGGCTCTGGGATGACCGGGGGTTGCTCCGGGGTTGGGAGGAACCCATCTAGAAAGAGAGACCTCAAAGGTGAAGCCCTTGCCTCACCCTCTTCCGAGGAGAGCTGCTCCAACAGCTTAGACACCCAACTTATTTGTACCTGCCCACACGCCTCCTCCACGCAACGGAAAGAGATGCCGACTCACAAAGCCTTTAAGGTATCATTCACATCCCTAGCACTGAAGGGTGGAGAAGGGGCCTCTGGAAATGGATGCCACGGTGCTCCCACCTATTTTGTGCAAAACGCAAGATGCAGTCAAAGAAAAGGCACTTTAGAGAGGTAAAATTATTGTGTTTCTACCGTCAAGTCAGCCCAAAGCCCATCAACAAATGCACACTATATGCATAACCCTGAGGAAATTACTAGGTAAGTCATTTCTGGTGCACACAAACAGAATGGTAATGGCATTTAAATGGGCCCTCTTTGATGTGGAATGAAACAGCACGCATGATCCAAAGCAAAATACATTTTATTAACTCTGACCAGGCACACGCACCGGGTTAGAAGCTGACACTTCTCACGAGCAGCACTGTCCTTTAGTAACAAGGCACAGGCCGTGTCTATTGTCTGCTGCCCAGGCAGAACATATTATTAAGCCAGCTCTGCCCTGGGGGCAAAGGGCAAGACACAATTGCCAGTCAAGGAAAGCAAAGAGACAAGGAAGCAGAGGCCCACAGAGGCAAGCGGCAAGGCCAGGAAGCAAGGCGGCAACCGAGGCTGCCAAAGATGCCTTGCAACGCCGCCCACACCGTCCCCTTCATCCATCACTTCAAGGGCTTTGGGCATCCGAATCCCTCCTGCAAGCAAGCAGCCTCCGTTCTGTGCATTGCCTAGATTTCCTCTCCCTCTCGAAGGGAGGCTCCCCATTAGATGCCCATCCCAACAAAGCCAGGCCCAGGAGATGGGGGTCCTTGATCCAGACTCATGCACGGAGGCTCAGAGCCTCTGGGTCGGTCTGTCTCTCATGCCTCCATGCATGAGGCTGGATCAAGGACCCCCATCTCCTGGGCTTCCATTTGACGACTGCCACACCAACTCACTGGCTCTTCTGCAACTGCACCACTATCACAAATATTGAAGCACGGATTTTTGAATTCCAGATTCCAGGAGGAAAACAGTAAAACTGCACTCTAAACAATGATGCAACCAACATCGATTCTGGGTGGGAAGCAAGAGAGGGAGACAACTGGCCACAATAAAACCAGCCAAATTCACCTCATCGTATCTGTGCAAAATACCAGAATGAACTCATCACTGATCTGGAGATTGGTAGTTTTGCAGAAACACCATGGTTATACACAATATTGCCCTTCCAGCTTTAAATTACAGGTGTTATGACAGCTGTCCTCAACATGGTTGCCTCCAGATGTGGATTCTGGGCATTGAACCATAAAAGAGAAATGGGCAGGGAAGGGAGGTAGCAAGTTGAAGAAAGCTGCCTAAGCAATTCGTTGCCTCTGAATGATAAAAAAGCACTCAACACAAGTAGGAGACAAACCACAGAGAAGCTTAAGGATGATGATGATGCTGTTGTCCCAACTGTTTGAATACATTTCCCATATTTATTTTTGTTTGTATTATTGAAAGCATCCAGCCATCTTCTTCACTGAGTTCTCTCCTGGGAAGAGGGATCCTTAACCAGCAAGGTGGGCTTGCTAGGCAGGAATGCCGATCGCAAGGCTTCTGCAGGGCCAGCCAGGGATGGCCGCTCTGGGCCCAAAACACCCCCAAGATCCAGTCACCGTCGCGTCAGTCTGCACCACAGCCTTGTTATGCTGTGGTTGTTTTGAGGAGAGGCTTGCTACACGGTATCCGCTCTCTGTTCACAGCCTGTTGCAGCTCAAGAGTAGATTTAAATAACCCTTGGAATCCTGGCCCTTTTTCCAGCTTCTAAGCTCAATTAACTGTAAAGCAAGCGTGATCTTCAGATGAAAGGCGCCATAGGAACGCAGAAATTAAAGTACCAGCTTTTTTTTAAAACTGAATTTTAATATTACCTAGCTCCATTACAATGATCGAAGCCAGAATTGGCTTTTCTGCTACAATTACTACATGCTCCATAACACACCCCGATTAGCATATCATATCGAGAACTTTATCGTGGGAATTCAACCTTTTTCAGAGAGAGCTTCCAAGACCCCCATTAACCAAAGAGAATGCAGATCCACTGGCTTGAGAAGCCCACCGGACTCTGGGAGAAACAGTCCTAGGGGCCAAATACTATATATATATATATATATATAGTATTTGGCCCCTAGGACTGTTTCTCCCAGGGTATATATATATAATTATCAGCTTAAAAACCTTACACATATATATATATATATATATATATACCCAAGGACACCACGTACCCCAATTGTCTGTTCCCACAAGAGCCGTTTCCTCCAGAGGCCTGTCCTTTGACTCGCAAACGATACGGACGACCCTGCCAAGTGCAGAATCCCAGGCCCTTGCCAGACCAGGAATGAAGAAACCAGAATATCTCCAATTCTGACTAACATATTTAAGCAGTATTACCAGCAGCAGCAGCTAGGCGCACACTCTGTCTCTCGGTTAAGGAAAAACAAAGACAAATACATTGTATCAGTCAGGAAAAGCGAAATGAATACTACAAGGGTATATGACAGTTAGCAGACAAGGGTCAATGGAAACTATCTTAGCCCTGGGAAAGGTCGGGGCATGAGGAACCCTGCTGGATCCTGCCTGGTATAATGGGGGCATAGGGCACCCCCAGCTAGATTCGGTTATTCAACCCAACAACTATGAAGGGGCTGGCCCTCCAATCCTGCTTACAGGCTCTGTTTCCTTAAAGAGTGAGAGTAGCCCTGAAGTAAGAAGGACTTTCGATTTGACCAACATTTCTTTGCCCATTTGAGGCTTCCATGCTCAACAAACGAAGCTTCCTTGCCTCTCTGTGCCCAGCATGCCAGCTGATCAATGCCCAGGGCAACAACCAGCCCACCAGAGTCTCTGCTCTGCACCCCTTCAAATCCTTTCCACTCGGCTGAAGAGGGCTCCTTTGGAGCGACACGCAGGCTCCCAGATGGACGGTTTCAGGGAGGCAGCCAAACTCCCGCCCGCTCGCTCTTCCTGCCCGGCTTTGAAAGGGCCAGGGATGCTGCTGCTGCTGCTGCTAGCTGAGCTCACCCTCTACGGCGCCTTGGCCAGATTTCCCGGGAAAGAGGCCGGCTGGCTTCTCCTACGCAACAAAGAGGCTTCTCTTTGCTCGTCCGAGGAGCTTTCAATAGCGCTCGGGTGAAATCCCAGATGTCCCTGTCCAGGTGAGAGAACCGGCGGCCATTCCGCCCCCCACCGCCCCCCACCAGAAAGCCTCTGCTCGACGTCTGGATGCTCCCGCGGGCCAAAAAAGGCTCGAAGAGACCGAAGCCCTTCCCCGGGCTGCCCAACCACGACCCTCTTCCAGGATGCCCGAATCCCCCGAACAGAATCGGTCCCGCTCCGGTGGAAAGCTGCTCCGGAAAAGCTGAAGGGGGACGCAGAATTGGGCCGAGTCGAGGCATGCCGGGTCTCTGGATACTGCGGGCAGCCGCGCCCCCCGCCGCCCCTCTCTCCCTCCCCAACCTCCATCGAACGGAGGAGCTTCCCCCCTCCATCGTCCAAGGGTGCCGCTTCCCCGCCAACCCCCCCCACCCGCCCCAAAGGAGCCTCCGGCACCGGAGGAGGAGGGGGGCATGCCCGGAACAGTCAGCCTCGGGATCGCGGCAGCCGCAGTGCCAGCCTGGAGGACGCGGAGCTCCCGGGGACGGTGGCGCAGCCTGCGAGGCTCCCCTCCGCGGCCGCCCCCCCCCTCCCCGGGGCCCTTCGGCAGAACTTGTTAAAAGTCCGGGCAATCGCCCCCCCCCCCGCCGGCCCCATGAATGTCACTCTTTGTTCCCCGCGGAGCTGCCCGGCTCTGCTTCCCCGCCGGGCTCGCTCAACGGCGCGGCTGCTCCTCCCCGACAAATCGGTCCCGGGCCAAGCGGGCAGGGGGCTCCGGCGGGCCCGGCGACCCTCCCCCGCCCCAGGCGGCGACCGCTACAAGGCGGCCGTCGCGCTGCCTGCGGATCGGCCCCCGGGGACGGCTTCTCCCGCGCGCCCCTGCCCCCCGTCCGCATCGCCCCCCGCGGCCTCCCCGAAGCCCCCGGGAAGCGGCCCGAAGTTCCCGCCGCAGGGCTGGAGCGCGGATGGAGAAGCGGGGGGGGGGGCTGCGCGCTGCCAGGCGGGCGCCGCAGGGCGAGTCGCCGCCCGGAAATCTCCCGCCGGAGGCTGGCGGGGGCAGCTAGGCGCCCGCAGCGCTTCCATGGCAACGGCGGCAGCCCCTTCCCGCCGCCCGCCCGGCGCGGCTCCGGAGGGTCCCCGTGGCGGGGCTGCTCCCGGAGGGTCCCGGCCAGCCCCACTTGTGGCTGTGGCCGGAGCAGCGCGGGGGCCCCGGGAGAGTCCGCGGGGCGAGGAGGGGGCGCCTCTATCGGGCGCTGCGGGACTGCCGGGCGCGGCGCTGGCGGGGACTGCGCGGCCCATCCTCCGCGGCGGCGGCGCTCCTTCCTACCTGTGGGCAGCAGCGAGGCGGCGGCGGCGGCGGCCAGAAGGAGCACCACGAGCGCGGGCGGCGGCGGCGGGGCGGGCCGGGGCTGCGGCGGGGGCGGCTGCTGCTGCTGGGGTGGCTGGTGCGGCTGCGGCCGCCGCCTCTGCGGCGCGCTCGTCCGGCTGCGGCTCGCCATCCTCGGGCACCTGCTCGGCTCTGGCAGCGCCGCCCGAACCCGCCGCGCCAGCGAGCCGGCGCCTCACGAGACGCGCGACGTCACGGGGCGGGGCCTCCCAATCCGCCAGCCAGCGCGCCCCGCGCACGCCCCGCCCACACTCCGCCAGCCAGTGACAGCTGGGGCCGGGGCGCGCCCGCTCGGCCCCGCCCCCTACGCAAATGAGCGCCCACCGCCCGCCCGCCCCCGCAGCGTTCGGACTTGCAGCCCCATCGATCCGCGCCTGACTGGGGATGATGGGAGCGAGCGCTGCAGGAATCGGCTCCGAAAGGAGGGGGCGGTGTTCGGAAACACCCCCCCTCCGCTTCCTCCCACCCAGGAAATGCCCCGCCATCGGGGGTAGGGCGAAGGCAGAGAGGGCCAGTGCGGCTGGAAGGAGGCGCAGGCTGCGCTCGATCCTAAGGAGGCGCAGATGGTCCTCAGGGCTCTCCCATCCGGGATGTGAGTCAGCGCGGGGCGCGGAGGGGAGAAGCAGCGGCGGGCTCCGGCCCCGCCACCTTCCGAGCGCTCCGGGCGCTGCTGGGCCGGAGGGAGAAACCCCGTGCAGACCCTGAGCTTGGCGGGATCTCCCGCGAGACAGGGGGGGCGAGTGCTCCTTGCCCGGCTGCTGGTGGGACGGGGCTTGGGCAGGAGAGCCCCCCCCTGGCCGGGTCAAGGCCCGGCAGTCTGTCCGCGGAGGGGAGGGGGTGCTGTGCCGGATGGAGCCTTTGGTTCCGCGCAGGTCGAAACTCTTTTTCAGAAGAAAACGGCGAATCTGGAGATTTCCGCGGAGCTACCAGCGCTTTCATCCAACGCCAGCCAGGCGGATGAGTAATCGCAGCGCGCGCCTCCACCTGATAGTAGCTGCAAGAGAGATTGCACGAGGGTCGAAATGGCACCTGATCCCCCAGGAAGCCGTTTAGTTAGGCGGCCAATGCCTAACAGGCTTTTCTCCCCAGCCGGCGGGGGTGCCCTGGGCCCCTCTGAACAGCCCCAAGGGGAACCGGTCCCACAGCCCCCTCCCCATACCCTGTTCTCTGCAGGAAGCGGGAGAGCCCCCCTTGCCTGCCAGCTGGGAGGGGCACCAAGGCGTCCAATCCCTCTGCTCTGCTCCTGGCACCTGGAAGGGCAGGTGGGGACCCTCTCTCTCCAAAGTCTGCAGCAAACCTCCACTGACGGGGTGCAGGGGAAAAGCAGCCAAGATGAGGCCTGGAGGAGCAGGCAGCAGGAGAGAGACACACACCCCCATAGCCACAAAAACTCTGCCCTGACGGACTGGCATCCACCTCCTGGGTAGCAACAGGGCTTGTGTGGGGGGGAGGTACCTGCTTTGGCCATGCTGGGCACACAGCGAAGCAACAGGATTGGAGGGGAGGATGTTTGTGGCATCTCCTCCTGGTGCTTCCAGTCAGTGGGTGGAAGTTGAGGAAACCAAGGCCGCCGCTTCCTTGGGGAAGGAAACTCCACTGTGAAGCTGCGGCTCCCCACCTGGCAGCCGTTCCCCTCTTGAGGGGCTTCCTTTCCAGGTGGAGCCACCTTGGCTGACCCATCCCCACCCTGGAAGAGTTGGATGCAAGCTGCAGCTTCCTTCCTTCCTTCCTTCCTTTCTTCCTTCCTTCTTTCCTTCCTTCCTTCCTTCGGTGTTTTAGGAGCCACGAGGCCTCCCAGCCAAAGGAGCCAGCAAGCGGCCCTGAATAGCTCTCCTATTTCAAGGCTCCATACAGAGCCGTAGGGCGCCTGGGGCCCCCAGCCTCATGACTGGGCAGGGCCCTCCAAGGGCCCAAAGCCTCGAAGTGTAATTTGGAAGGAGCTTCTTACTTGCCTCCAAGCCCGCTCCTCCCTCCGCTGGGCACTGGCCTGGTCATCCCCTCCCACTCTCTGCAGAGGGACGCTGGCCTTTGGGGGCTGCCGGGAAGTGAGCCCAGAGGTGCCAGGGGGTTGAGTCCCTTGTGGGTGCTGTGGCGAAGGGCAGCTGAGACTCCCCCTTGGGCTCCCCCCCTTCATTTCCTCCCTTTCATCCTCTATGCCAAGCTGAGGCCAGGAGTTTTGCTTGGCCCAGTTTTCCCCTCTGGCAAGAGCCCCAGAGCAGCGTCCCATTGCCAGGCCATCCATCTCCTGATTAGAGGAGCTTTCTCTCTCTCTCTGCTGGGGAGGGGGGGGTGCTGGAGGTTCTCCTGGCCTCTCTAAGGAGGCTGTTTGAAAGGGGGTGCTATCTGGGAAGGCTGGAGGCAATGCATGGACGTTGCACCAGGGCCAGCAAAATGTGCTGGCCGGGGCCCCTTCCTGAGTCCAAGGAGGCCTTTCCCCTCACCTGCATTGCAGCAGAGCAAAGATGGAGCCTCCCTCCTGCTGAAAGAAGAGGCTGTTCTTTGGTCAAATCCCTCCTTCTGGATCTCCAGGAAGGAAGGCAGGAAGGCAGGTTTGACTTTCACCCGTAGTTTTGATAAAGGAGCCTCGAACAAGGATGCCTCTGCAAGATCAAAGCTGCTGGAGCCGTTTACAAGTCAGCAACTAAGCCAAGCATATCCCCCAAGAGAAGCACCTGGGCTCCCTGCAGGAGCCAGAAAACAAGCAAAGATTTCAAGATTTCGTGTCTGAACTCATTTGGCTTTGGAAAAGGAGGTCCAGAACACACACACACACACACACATATTCTCTCTCTCTGTCTCTCTCCTTTAATTACTTCCTTCATTCCTCTCCGTGACCAGCTGCATGTTCTGCTCAAGCATCAAATTGAAGGACAACTCACGTTAAGGATAAAGGTGTACAATAATTTAAGTATTCAGAGGACGCCAAACAATCGGATGTCAGGGAATTCATTTGCATAATAAATATCAATATTGCGACCATTAAAGCGAACCCCAGCGACGTATCCATGGCTAAGTGACCAAAAGATTACAGGAGGCAGACTTCACATGCGGGAAGTCTTGAGAAAATCCCCTCAGGGGTCTCCCTGCACCAGGCAGACCCCGCCCCAGAAAAAGCGAAGGGCGAAAGGTTTGGGAAGCGCAAAGGAGGACGACTCCTGGCCTGCCCAAGGGAGGGGAAGCTTCGCCTGGCCTGAGTTTATCAGGGTGATTTCACAGGCCCTGAACTGAAGCTGGCCTGCCTGGCGCTGATGGGAAGCAGCAAAGTTGTGTGTTGTGGCCTGCAATGGGAACAAGTTGCTTTACTCACAGGGAGAACTGTGTGATGTTGAGCATGTGGCCTTCCTTCCTTTAGAACCAGCCTTGTGTCACGGGGGCCACAAAGCTCCTCAGTGCCCAGGCATAGCAGAGGGTCGTGCAATGGCAGGACATGGAAAGACCCAGGAGCAAAACCACCTGCCCTCCCCCCTCAAACCCCAGCAACGCTCTCCAGTTGCAGGGTGAGCTGCAGTCTTAACTACAGAGATTTCAACCTGCTTTCAGCTGGTGGGACCTCGGAGACTGCTCAGGAGTTCTTGGCTTCCATGACAGCCTTGGGCCTGACCCAACTAATTAGGGATCCCACTCACACGGGGTCACATCTTGGATCTAGTTTTTATCTCGGGACAGTGGCAGGATGATCTTGGTATAGGGGATGTTGTTATTGAACCCTTGTCATGGTCAGATCATTCGCTCCTTAGACTGCACTTCCAGACTGCACTCCCTCGTCGCAGGGAGGCGGGACCAATATGATGGTTCCGCCCCAGGCGCCTGATAGACCCGGATAGGTTCCTGATGGAGCTTGGGCCATTTCCCGGTGTTCGAACACATGACTCGGTTGAGGACCTGGTGGCCACATGGGATAGGGTGGCAGGCTAGGGCCCTTGACCGAGTTGTGCCCTTGCGGCCTCTGACCTGATGCAACTCTCACTCGGCTCCTTGGTTTTCTGAGGAGCGGAGGGAGATGAAGCGTCGGAAAAGACGCCTAGAGAGTGGTTGGAGGGCCACCCGCTCCGGATCTGACCGAACACTATTGTGGTCCTATATTAGGACCTATCTAGTGGCGATAGAGGCGGCAAAGCGTTCTTACTTTTCTGCCCTAATCGCGGCCGCAGGAAACTGCCCAGCCGCCCTCTTTAGGGTGACACGCTCCCTTTTAGAAGTGGGAGCACGGGAGGATCCTCTGCAGGGATGGGCTGGGGACTTTTCAAATTTCCTGCTGGACAAAATCACTCAGATCCGGAATGGGTTGAACTCTGACTGGGCAACTCTGGACGGGAGGTCGGGAGCGGAATTGGGGGAGGTCATCTGGGAAGAATTTGACCCTGTGACCCCCGAAGATGTTGACAGGATGCTGGGTAAGCTTAATGCTACCACCTGTTTATTGGATCTGTGTCCCTCCTGGCTGGTATTAGAGGTGACACGAGGTTGGTTCCAGGGTATTATTAACGCTTCCTTGAGCGAGGGATTTCTGCCTGCCGCCTTGAAAGAGGCGGTAGTCGGACCCCTCCTCAAGAAACCAATCAGGCTTCAGGCCCGGATACAGCACGGAGACGGCATTGGTCGCGTTGGTGGATGAACTCTGGAATGGCCCGTGACAGAGGTTATTCCTCTGTCCTGGTCCTATTAGACCTCTCGGCAGCTTTCAATACTGTCGACCACAATATCTTATTGTGGCGGCTGGAGGGGTTGGGAGTGGGGGGCACTGTTTTTGCGGTGGTTCTCCTCCTTCCTCTCTGACCGTTCGCAATTTGTGTTGACGGGGCAGAAATCGACCCCGAGGCCCTTGATTTGCGGGGTTCCTCAGGGGTCGGTGCTTTCGCCCCTGCTGTTCAACATTTATATGAAGCCGCTGGGTGAAATCATCCGTGGCTTTGGGGTAGAGTTTCATCAGTACGCTGATGATACTCAGCTGTACATTTCTACCCCAGGCCACCCCAACGAAGCCGTTGAAGTGATGACCCGGTGCCTGGAGGCTGTGCGGAGTTGGATGGGACAGAACAGACTTCAGCTCAACCCAGCTAAGACCGAATGGCTGTGCTTTCCAGCACTCCGATACAGCCAGCTAGTTCCATCGCTAGGGGGAGGAAATTCTTGCCCGCACAGACAGGGCGTGCAATGTAGGTGTCCTCCTGGACGTACGGCTGTCGTTAGAAGAACATATGACAGCCGTCGCCAGGGGGGCTTTTTATCAGTTCCGTAGGATCTACCAGTTGCGGCCCTTTCTGGATCAGGATGCGCTTCGCACGTCCGCCCTCGTTATCTCCCGCCTAGATTATGCCAATGCTCTCTACATGGGGCTCCCCTTGAAGAGCACCCAAAGACTCCAGCTAGTGCAGAATGCGGCTGCACGGGTGGTTTGGGGAGCTTCTCGGAGCTCTTATGTTACACCGCTGTTGCGCGAGCTGCATTGGCTCCCGGTGGTCTTTTGGGTGCGTTTCAAGGTGTCAGTTACCATCTTTAAAGCGCTCCATGGCTTGGGACCTGGGTATTTACAGGACCGCCTACTGCCACCATCAACCTCCTGTCGACCAGTATGCTCCCATAGACTGGGTCTCCTCGGGGTGCCACCAGCTGGACAGCTGGTGACCCCAAGGGTACGGGCCTTCTCTTTGGGGGCACCCTCCCTCTGGAACAAATTACTCCGGGAGATAAGGATCATCCCTGACCTCTTGACCTTCCGACGCACGTTAAAAACTTAATTATTTCATCAAGCCGGTCTGGCCTAGGGTTTTATGGGGTTTTAAATTTGATCTTAAATTGGTCTTAATTCCTTATTTATAAATCCTTATCTCATTTTTATTTTTATTTATTCAATCACCTAATATTATTGTATTTTTTTAATGACTGTAACCGCCCCGAGTCCCGCAGGGAGAGGGGGCGGTATATAAATCTTGTAAATAAATAAACTACCTGGAGGGCTCTTGAGTCCTGTTGACCAGCCTCTTCTGTGCATCTCCTGCACAGGCATTGTGGGTCAAGGGATGGGCGTAGCCTTTTATGAAAGCAAGAACCCAGCCAAAAGGAAAACCTTCCAACAAAACAGTTTGGCTGCCCAGAACTCCCACTGTTTGAATCATTAGAAAACATACCTGCATCTTTCCGGATTCGTCCCCATGCAACCCAGATGCAGAGCCAAGAAGCAGAAATGGGGCAGAGCGTGCAGGACACGCACACACACACACAATAGGAGTTGGGCAACTCTGAGTGCCATGCTGTGAGTGTACAAACGGTGGTTGCAGCCCCCAAGGAATGGGCACTGGGACTGGAGGACCTACTTCAAGCTGAGCCTTGGCCAAGATTAGGCAAGGCTGCTCCTCTGAACTGCTCATGACTTGCCTCCAGAAGCTGTGGGGGCTCCAACACTGGAGGCTGTTAAGAAGAGATTGAAGAGCCATTTGTCTGGAATGGTTTACGGTTTCTTGCTTGAGCAGGGGGTTGGACTAGATGACCTCCAAGTTCCCTTCCAACTCTAGTATTCTGTTATTCTGCTTTCCTTAGCTCCCGACTGTTGCCTTTCGCTATTATTTACAAGAGGAAGAAAGCAAACTTGGATTTGGAAGCCTTTGACTCAGCCCCACTAGCCACACCCTGATTCTTGCGGTCAGATCCAGGACCAGGCGAGGTGTTTGAGGCTCAGTTCCCCAAATGCCTGAGCCTCCAGTCAGGCACGGAAGGCTAGGGAAAGGAAGGGGAGGAGGGCCATCTTGCCAGACGCCTGGGCAGGATGCCAGTTGGGTGTTTGAACCACAAAGCAAAATGCCAGCAGCGCCACTGATGAAGTGTGGTGTAAAGCCCGCCTCTGCCCGCCTTCTCTCCCTCGCAGCCGCCGCCTTCAGCAGAACACGGAGGGCAGGATAGCTCTGCCTAGAAAGATGCTATCGCAACTCTAGTTGGGTGAGTAACGTGCCAAGTTGCCATAGCTACTTAATAAAAAAGAAAGTTACAAATACAAGGAACTGCCTGACAGTAACACATTTTTTTCTCCCTCTCACAAAATGCCACTACCTACTGAATATTCTTCAAAGAGGGAGGCATTTGTTAATATCTTCGTATTTTAATGCGGCTAACTTCATGAGCCAGATGGTGCTTTCCCAGTTTATAACTTACAATTGACGTTTGCTAAGTCTGAGTTTAAGAGAAGAAATGAAAAACAAAAAAAGACATTCTACTTGTGTGATCCATGAGTCCAATGCATTCGCTCATGGGGTTTGGGGTTTGGGTGTGAGGTGTGTTCAAAGGTCTTCATTACAAAAATTAGGCCCTCCAGATATCTATGCAAGACTAGCAGATGCATAGAAATTCTGGGAGAGAAAAAAGAAGGAAAAAAACTTCAGAGGAAAACAAAGCCAACTAGCAAGCTGGGAAGGTGCGGTAACACATTCTTTCACTTTTAAATTGCCAAATGAAAAGAAGCATTTTTAGATAGCAGTTTAAATGCATGCTCTAAAAACAACACTGCATTTTACTACATTCTTAAAATGTTAGTCTGAGCCTGTAGGCCTCTGGACCATTCAACAATTCACAAGGGCGCTTCTTCTACACACTGGCCTCTTGTGAGTCATGAGGGGCTCAGCCTGGTTTGCACATGGCGATAAGCCCAAAGTCAGCTTCGTGGGTATTCTCAAGACAATGGACAAGAGCATGCAGGCTCTGCAGTTTTCACATATTTCCTTATTCTGGCATTCACAAGATTGGAGAGACAATTAAATGGTAGATGGATGGGTGGGTGGATTAGATAGATAGATAGGTAGGTAGGTAGGTAGGTAGGTAGGTAGGTAGGCAGGCAGGCAGGCAGGCAGGCAGGCAGGCAGGCAGGCAGCGAGTGAGCATAAAACTGGTGTTTTGTTTTCTTAGACCAGGAGAAATAAAATAGGAAGATTAAAGGTCTTAAAAGACCTTTGTCTGCTAGGACCTTTTAAGAGCTCTTTAATCTTCCCATTTTATTTTCAACAGTAGTCTCTAGGGCTCCTGAGGCAGCTAGATGCAGTTCAGGTACCTGTTTCAGTTACCTTAGGCAAATTCTGTGTCCCGTCTTCCCTTGAAATGCTACATGAGTTTGCTCCAGGTTTTCCCAGGCCCTGTTTCATTCCGGTATGTATAGAGATGTTTGAGCCTTTGGCAACTGTAGAGTCAAGTTTTAATCATGCAAACAGGAGGCAATGACGACAGGTGACTGCATGCAAACAGTTGCCACAATGAGGACCACACAATGACCTTATTTATTAGTGATGTTCTGTTTACAGCTTGCTTCCCTTCGCAGTTTACAATTAGAGCATCATTTAAATACAGTCATAAAATGGTACAGTAAATCAATAGAAAAACACACTCATTAAAACAATGGTCAAAGAAAGAGAAGGCATTCACCCTATATTTATCAAGGGAAGCCCTGGATAAAGTCTCCAAGGGCACCCAGAAGACATCATCATAAGCAGCACTGCCCTGATTCAAGCAGAAGAGCTTTTCAAAAGGAGGTGAGGTGGCTTTCTGGAGCCTGTGGCACCCGTAGCATAGCCATAGAGGATCTCAACCATCGGCAAGTGGACAGGGAAGGTCATTTAGCAGATACCCTCAAAGCAGGTTTCTACTGCTGCTGGGTCTAATAAACTAAATGGTGCCATGGGTAAAGGGCTGGGGTTAAACTCTGGCAGAGGTGCACCAGCCCTTTGGGATGATGAGCCAGACCAAGTCCCAGGTTCTGCCTTCCCATCGGGATGACGGTCAAAATGCCTGGACTCTGGAGATGGAGTGTCCCTTGCCTCTCAGGCCTGCCATGCTGAAGCCATTTGTCTCCTTCTTCCTGCATTTGAACCCTTCAGGATGTCCGTGGAAAGGTTTGTAAACACGGAGAGGTCCATCAGAGCCATGGTAGAGGATGGCCATCTGCCATGAGGAACTCCGGCCACCTTGGTGAAAAGGGAGGCCTCTCACCAGGAGTCAGGAGGTAGTCCTCAAAACAAACATGGCAGCTGCAGCCACCCACACAGCCCCACCTGCCACGTTGACATCTCCCCTCCCATAGCCACTCCGTGCCAGGGGTTCTGACGAGACCAGATGTCCCAGCTCTTCAAAGCTCTCCCTTTGTATGTTCATGACACCAATTTGTCACTTCCAAGCCAGGCGGTTAAACCTGCCCAAATATTTCAGACAGCTGATGGCTTGGAGACTCTGCATTCTTGGACCAGGTGACCTTTCTGTACTCTCTATGACAAAGTACCCATTCAGAGAAACGCCGGTGCATAATCCTCCCCCAAACTCAAGTGGAAAGCTCAACTCTTCTCTGATATCTCTTTTAGAAGAAATACCCTTCCCATCACAAGATTTTTGTACAGCTGGATTGCTCCAAATATATCAAGGGAAACCTCTCCTTTTCCAGCCTTCCGAAATGGCCGATTCCTGCCGTAAGTGAGATTGTGTCTTTGGGGAACTGGTGAATTGGTTCTGAGTTTCTGGGAGTTGGATTCCTCCCCTCCCCGAGCACCACGATGGAGGAGTTGCTCGCATCCTCTGAACTCGGCCAAGTGAAAAGAGACGGTTGCTCATCTAAGACTCCATTTGAACGTTCAAAGCCTTTGGTGGCATCTAAGCTCTGTGACTGCCATTCAAAGGAGGGTCTGGCTGCAGTTCATGTCCCTGTTTGAAAATTTCAGAGTTTATTCCGGCAACCCAGAGAAAGGAATAATCAATTGAAAGCCGTTCAGATTTAACAGCTTTTTCTGAAAGAAATTGGAGAGCTCCGAGGATGGCTTTCCCTTCCCGCCGTGAGGCTCTGAAGTTGAGCTTTTGTGGGCCTCCTATTTCCCTGCCATCAAATGGAAGAACAGAGATAGGGACTGCTCAAATGACGGGAAAAGAGAAAAGCAAACTTTAATTTCCTCGCGTACATGCACTGCGACAGGATTTCACTGGACAAAGCTCCCTCCTGCCTAGACAGTCGCAACTTCACGCAGACCGTAATGCAACTTTCCCCGTGATGAATACCATATTTGTTCCTAATTTAAGTGGCATATTAGTCAAAAACAGGATTGGCAAACTCTCTGATGTGACATGTAAAGGAAGATGGAACATGCTGCTATCTTTTCACTGCAATTGATGCAAAAGGGCTGGGATCTTTCAAGGAAGATCTTGGAGCTTCAGTAGAAACTGCTGGAAGTCTTCCTGGGTTGGAGGAGGGGTCTTCTTTCTCTCAGATGGGCAAGGAGAGAATGGCTGGCTTGGGAGATGTGGAAGCTGTGTGTTATCAGCCTCCTTCCACAGCCCAGGCAAGGGCACCTGCAACATTTGCTGTCTACCCAGAACCATGGGTGGACTCAGGGCTCAAGACAGAGGCAGCACAAGGACCGGCCAGTTGTTCTTAGGTGAGGAATGGCACACGGGCCGGCCGTGCCTGTTCAGAACAGCTGAAGAAGAGGTCAAAAGCTCACACCACCTCTGCCTTCAGCTGCTCCACAAGGCTTACAAAGCCAGAATTAACCCAACCTTTCAAGAGAAAGCATTCCAAAGTCACAGGTCAACAAGACATTTCTCAATATTTTTCCATGCCTCTTAAGGACCAATCCCCCACACACACACATACAAGAGGACGGGTCCTAGAAGAGAGCTCGTGCAAGGTTTTCTGAAGCCCCATGGAGCTCAGTGAAGCTTCCTGTCCCAGAGAGGTCCACCAGACCAAGTTTGCAATGTGTTTAGAGGCCATTTTGGTCAAGTGGATATTTATATCAGGACCAATATTTACAGATTCCCCCCCTCCATTTGTCTTCTCTTCAAACTCTAGGATCTCGCCTTCCAATTGTCAGAGTTGGCACCACCTGCCAGGTGGAATATGGCTGGCTGGATTGCGGTTCAGAGTATCATGCAGATGCAACCCTTTCATTCTGGGTTCACGTGTTAAGATGAAGCATTCAGCAATTCCGTGAAGGCTTTGTATGGTAGGCAAGCAAGATCACACCCACATCGTGGTGTGGTTCTGGCTTCTGTCAGCTGGCCCATATTCCAGCCTGAATGATCACCTATTTAGTCTTTTACTTGGAAATTAAATGGAAATGAAAAACAAAACTTCAGAGCAATGTTGAGAAGAAAATGAGATGAGCAAATAAATATTGGGCTCAAACCTCCAGCTACCTTCCTCTTCTTCTTTTATCAGATGTGTGGCTTGCCTGCCTTTGCTCCCTGCGTGGCAGTGGTTGCTGATACGCTAGCTGTGAACATCCCAATTTATAGCGACAAAGGTCTTCTCCAATAGGATCATGGCAGACAGTTCTTGCCTGGGGTAAAACCCTAAAGAGACCCTGGAGGATTCTTCTCCAGCAGAGCCCCGGCTTCCCCCTGTCAAGCATCACCTGCCAGGATCCCCTAAAGGTCCAGACCCTCTCCAGAAGCCCCTCATCGGGGACCTTCTTCTGAACACAAGGCCCACGGAGAGGGATCTTTCTGGGGAGACATCAAAACTCATCTCTTGCAGCTCCGGTGGCCTCCGTGCTTTGCGTCTCCTGCCCACATGCCAGTCAAGGATCCTGGACAGGAAGAACAACCAGGGAGGGTTGCCCTCCCAGCCTGAGTCGGGAGCTGCAGAGAGGCCTGGAAAGAGCCAAATGGATCCCCAAGCCAAGAAGGGAGGCGTCCCTGCAGCCAGCCTGTCTGCCCTGCCGTGGTAATCTCTTTAGGGCTGAAGAACGAGCGAGCGTCACTTCGAGGGCGGCTGGCCGAGAGGACCAAGGCCGGCAATTGCCTTGCTTCATCTCTTTGGCCAGCTCGTCTCCCCCTCCCCCCCTCCAGGATCTCATCCACGGAGCTGTGCCCTCTGGGTCTTGTTGTGACAGATTCCAAATCAAGAGCGTGCTTGAATTGGATTTATTACAATTGGAAAGACAAGAAATGGTAATCTTTACAAGCCAATGGCATGGCTCCCTATAATAAGAGAATGAAGTATCCTTTTAAATTTAAAGCAAATTAGATTAGGAAGGTCAAATCCTTCTGTAGGGACATCGCCTCTTCCTCTCGGCTCTGACAGTCCTTTTGGAGGCTCCATATGAGCTGTTCAGCCACTTTCCACGTATTCCCACCCACCCCCCACAAAGAAGGGAAAGGGTCAGGGGGAGCCAAGCCAAGGAAATGGGTCTGGGGGAGGGAAGGATGCCATCAAATCGGCATTCGAGGAAGGCCTGGATGCCTGGTGGGATGAAGGCTTTCAACAGAGGGGCCTTCAGCCACCCCATCCTGCTGTGCCTGACCTTGGAGACCACCAAAAGCCTTGGTTGCTTTTGAACTGACTTCAGCTGCGGCTACCTCCTTGGGTGAAGAAAACCTCCTCGCTGAACTTCAGAGACTTTATTTTAGTTTACCTCTTTTCCCCCAAAGAGAAAAAGAAATCAAACACATCCAGACTTTAATGTAAGACCAATTTTCCTGCTGGTGGATGGGAGGTTGGCCCTCTGATCTCCCGTGGCTCCTCTGCCATCTCATCTTGCCCTACTTTCAACTTTTTCTTGGAAACTTTCCTGCTGACTACCCAGCAGCTCTTCTCTAACAGCACCTGGCTGGCCGAGAGACAGCCTTGGACTCCATGAGGAGGACAACAGAAGAGGGGGCCAAGACTGCTTTGGGGGCTGCTGGGGAGGTGTATGGAGAACTACCTCCATCTCTCCTACATCTGCGAGGAGGAACCCAGTGGCCACTTCTACATATCCCAACTTTCCTAAATGAATAGCTCCGGTAGGTTGGCTTGGAGAGACCCCGTTGGCTCTTCCCTGGCATCACGTCTTCCCAGTAAGGAAATTCTTGTCTCACAAATGGGGCCAGGATTTTCAGAGATTTGGATGGATTTCAGTTTTCCATGCAGAGGTCCTGCTCTCCATCCTTGCCATCCTCGCTTTTTTAAAAGGGGGTGGGGGGGGAGTGTTAGGAAGATGGTGGTGGGGAAGAGCTCTCGTGACCTGAGACTGAGGTGGTCCTTGGGGGACTTGGCTGCACAGTCTTAATGCCTGCAGGCTCAGGAGTTGATGCTCTCTACTCGAAAGGGCTGTCCAAGATACAGAGCAGGTCTGGTTCTAGCTACTCATTGGTGGAAGTAACAGTGCTGGGACTTGGGTAGCATTTAGGGAAACGCTCTCCAAGGTGGCCTTCATGGGTGAAAAGGAGTTGTATCTGTGAATGGCCAGTGAACCCCACATTGAAGACCCAAATTGTTGGGGGCAATATGCTGACTTTGTAAACCTCTTAGAGAGGGCTATAAAGCACTATAAAGTGGGCTAAGTGCTATTGCTATTTGTTCCCTGTACTTTTGTTGCAACCTCTGAGGCTCATCACATTGTAAGCAACTTTTGGAGCTCCTGGTGCAATTCCTGCAGCTGCTAATAAGCATCATGAGCCCCCTCCTCCTGCCCTCCCCCTCTTCCCCCTCCCTGAAACAACAGCTGCTTGGTGGGGGGGAGAAGGTTCTCTGAAGGTTCTTGATTGCCTGGGAAGAGGCTAGTGGTACAAAGTCAAATAAGAGATCCAGAGCTTTTCAACTGGCCAGACAAGATTTGGGGACACTGCCAGTCCTCTAGTGCAGTGGAGACTTATGCCATTGCCCCCTGTCATCTGACCAAAATGGGCCAGGGCACTCTCTCGCATCAGCAGAAGCATCTTAGGAAGGGATGTGAGTTTTGGGGGCGCGGGAGAGGCAAAAAGCCCAAAGCCCCACCATAATTAATCCTGGGTTTTGAAAACTGCCAGATGGAATGCCACAGGAAAAAAAAAGTCAGCATAATCTACATTGCTAAGTAATGTACATTTTCTGAGTGCCAACACCGAATGGGCTGCGATCCAGCTACCCCAAAGCCGGGCACCTGTTTCTGTGGATCATGTCAAAATTCAGCTGTTTCAAGATATGTCGGTGTCTCTGGCCGCTCTGTATGAGGAACGAGGCACACCAAGAATCATAAAGGCATTTCTTCTTATTCTTCCTCAGTGTTTTTCTTTTAAATACGCTGCTTTCTTTCCTAATAACTGGCTTAGTTAAGCTTCTGTTTCAACATGCCAATAGCTGAGAAGCTAAAACACAGCAGTTCACCCTCTCTGTGCATCCAAGACCAGAACTCCCTCCCAATTACAGGGTACCTCGGAGGAAGGAGGAGTTGTTAGATATTAGCAAGGGGTGGTGGAATAAAAAGGATCCATTAGCAGGGGTTCATTAAGCCACATTCTCTGAGTCAGGAAGATCAATGCGTTCATGCATCATGGATTAGGCTGCATTGCTGGTCTGTCTGGAAATGCCCCAGAATCTCTTGCAGCGACACATGGGCAGCAACGTGGCATCCCATGTTTGCAACCCAGCTGAGGTTTCCATCAGTTGGGAGAGCTTAGGGGGGAAGGCAAAAGAGGGAAAAATGGGTCCCTCTCAAGGCTGCAGCTGTTAGGCCACCACCTGTTCCTGGGCATCCCCAAACTGAGCCAAGGATGAGGAGCTTCAACTTTTCCAAGAGAGCTTTTTTCCCATAACCGCACAACTCATCTTTTGACTTCCCTGGAAAACGGCTCTTCAAGATAAATGTGATTGTGTGTATGTGAGAAAGAAGGCAAGTCTTTGACTCTGGAAAAGCACATGCAGTTTCTGGGGGCTTCTTAGCCACATTGAAGGCCATTCAGAATTGTCCCTTAAAGTCAGTTGTGGCCAGTCAGCTCAGGGAGCATAAAGGAAGCTTCCTCTGCCCTCTTTCTGGCACTCCTTAAGGCCCAGACTGGCTACTTCCAGACCAGCAAGAAGGCCTTGGCCGTAGCTAGAGGGGGGTCTCCAGCAGCCTCCCTTCCCATAAAGCCCTTCTGCTCCAGGACCATCTTCCAGGACATCAGGGGGCTCTTGATTGGGATGGCATCTCTGCACGTCCCTCTCCAGAGTGGCCTGCCCAGCCCCCTCCCCACTATGGCTAACCTCCACCTTTGCTGATTGCTGACTTCAGCTGGTCGCTGCTTTCTCCCTAAGCCCGAGTCTCCTCCCGCAACCCCCAGGCCCTTTTGGGAACCGTTTGGCCTCTGCCTTCCCTTCAGCTCCTTGGGCCTTTCAGTTAGGAGGGTGATTTGCTATCTCCTTGGGAAGCCGCTGTCAGGGGGGACCCGGAGATGCAGCTCAGCAGCCGCGGGGTGGGTGGGTTGCGTTGCCTGGCTCCGCTGCGCCGCATGACTGCTGTGCGGCCGTGCCACTCGCCCCATTCAGGCTCCACCTGTTGTCTGAGGCTGGCAGCTGCCTTTTCAATACGACCGGGGACCTTGTCTTGGCACCAACGCAGCGCAGAACACGCTGGGATAACAGCCATTGCTGTCCTCCAGCCTCTTTGCCTCTTGTTGTTCTGTTTGTTTTCTGCGCAGGGATCACAACCCCTGGTGAAGAAGACTTTTGTCATCCCAGATTGCGAACCTGTCGGCTGACAACACAGTAATGAAACTCCGAGAAGGAGGCAGAGCCCTTTTCTCTGCAGCACAATAGCCGGGCTTGTCCACCAGGGAGGCAGGGGACGGGGCTCTGTTGTAGAGGAGCCGGGCACCGGAGCGGTTTGGCTGGGAGGGGGAGGGTGGGCTGGAATTCGGCCTCCGGGCAGATGGGGGTCGCCTGGAGGAGGGAGGCAGAGGCACGGGGCTGGGGCTGGCAAGGCTGACTGTCCATTCCAAGAGAGGGAAGCCTCTTCAGAGAGCAGATTTGGGGGTGTGGAACAAATGTTGGGCTGAGCAGCCAGCCTGAGGAGGGGCTTCTGGGACTTTCAGTCAGAAAGGCCCAGCTCTCCACGTTTCCTGACCAGACTCTGATGAGAGGTGGGATCCAGGGTGGCTGGGCCTAATGCTACTGAAGCCCCTTCTCCTGTCCCTCCTTTGCCGGATGAGATCCCTGGGTGAAGGCTAAATATATATAAATATAAATATATAAAATCATACGTTGCAATGACTTACCTGTCAATGACTACTTCACTTTCAACCACAACAATACATGAGTATGCAATAGATACAAACTCAAGGTTAACCACACCAAACTTGATTGCAGTAAATACAACTTCAGCCACAGAGTGGTCAATGTCTGGAATACTCTACCTGACTCTGTGGTTTCTTCCCCAAACCCCAAAAACTTTAACCTTAGACTGTCTACTCTTGACCTCACCCCTTTCCTAAGAGGTCTGGAGGGGACGTGCATAAACGCACCAACATGCCTACCGTCCCTGTCCTATTGTTTCTATTCATTTTTCTTATATGTACCCATTTCATGTATTCCTAACTATGTTGATGCTTATACTTGTTATCTTGTAAGCGATTGACAAATCAAATAAAAAAACTGCCCTCTGGCATCAAGCCAAACACAAAGCCACCCAGCTCTGAATGCCAGTTAGACAATGGCCAGCATGAAGCAAAGGTCAAGAGGGAACTGGCACCCCTGGGAGTTAGCAGGCAGCTCCATTTCTCTGGGAGAAATCCACCTGGCCTAAGGGAAGGACTTTGGGTGGACGCCAAGCACTTAGGGCCAGTTAGCACCATTAAGCAGTGAAACTCAACCCTCGGCTGAGCTACCAATATTCAGCGTTTCTCTCCTGGGGAGGCTGCCCAGAATGGGAGCGGTCGCCTGCGGCTCTCTTCCCTGCCAGAGGACGCAGCAAAGCCCTCCTGATGGAGCAGAGGAAGCAAGCTGTCTTGGAAGGCATGCAAGGGGGCAGCTGAACTTCTGGGCAGGGCCAAACCGGCGTCTCCCAGGCGGGACTCAAACGGCCTTGCAACTCTTTGCTTCCAGGCTCGACTTTCTGTGGAGCAGAATGATGGGGAGGATGGTGGGTAGAAAATGACAACATCTGGAATAAGAGAAAACGGGTGCTAGGGTGCAAAGCAGAAAGGGGGCAGAGATGGGACGGCTGCCAGCTGTTCAATGTAAGATGGGCAGCTAGGTAAATGTTCTAAATAAATAAATAAATGTGATTATCCAGAGGTGGGTGGGGAACATCCATCTCTTGGCCTTTGCATCTGGGGGGACCCCGGGATGGGGGGTTGCTCAGCCTTAGTTCTGCCCTCCCCCTCAGCTCAATCACCACCCCATGGTCAGATAAGGTGTTTGCTGGAAGATTCAGCCTGGGGGCATGTTAGATTCCACACCCCCGCAGGGGCATTGATTGGTAGCATTGTCTGAAACATAGCAAGGTGCCAATACTTCCCTTATCCTATGACAGATCGCCAGGCCAGTGCCGGCTAATGCTGTTATTTCTCCTTATTATACATTAATGCTTACAAAACAGCTGACAGTTGGCCCAGCTCATTAGGGCAAATCTTTGTTTTGCTAGCCTCAGAAGTATCCATGGTGATGATCTGAACTAGGCTGGGGAGACTCGGGGGGGGCAATGGAAGGAAATCCAGAAGCCCCCCTTTCCCACGGCTGTCTGGCTGCAGAATATCCCTGCATCCTCAGTCTCCGAGGGGGGGAGTTTCCTGGCTGCTTCCTTCCTGGACCCTTGGCACAAGCGCTCCTCCCTCCATGCTCTTGTTGCTGTCCATCTTCTGGGTCAGCAGAAGAGGAAGTCGTGCCTCAAGCGATGATGAAGAGGTTGGCCAATGCTGGGAGCTGCTTTCCATGACTTGCGTTTCTGCTCTCCCAGCTGCCATATTGATTTATTGGGGGGGGGGGGGGGGCAGAGAAACAACACTTCTACAAAAAGGAGAGGCGAATAAAGGGAAAGATCCCCCTGGCAGGTGTTGCAGGGATGGCAACTGGTTTGAGGGACACCAAATTCCTCAAATTCAAAGGCGTTGGCAGAGAGAACTGAGGCGGAAGCCCAGGCTGGTTCATCAAACAGTCTCCATTTTCAGAGCTGGAACCCAAGAATTGTTTTATTTAGGGGCATCTCCGAATCATCTACTCAGAAGCTGCTCAGGGGCCTTAGACAGAGGCTCCCCTGGGGTCCCAAGGGGAGTCTGCTTTTGGGCTTATTACTGTTTTTCCACCAAGGAACAGTTTGGAGGAGATATGAAAAGCAGAAGTCGCGCAGGTAGAAGCAGACTTAACCCCCTTCTCATGACACGCGTAAGAGGGTCTCATAAGTGGGGCAGTTGGGAGGGAAGGGGATCAGTTAGTGTTGAGAACACAAAAATAGAATTAATGGAGGATCCCATCCATTAACCTGGAAAAGAGTTCCAAGCAGGCCCAGTCATGCAGAAGGTTAAACTAACCATGTCACAGGAAGCCCAAACCCCAGGCAAGGACCCACCGTATCGGGCTGGAGAGAAAGGGGGCTTGGAAAGGGTTCACCATCCTAGCGCAGCCCCCAAAGGCATGGGCTGGGAGGAGAGGAGATCCTGGCCGTTGGATAGTGGGGCTTTGGGGCTGAAGCGTTTTTCAGGACCTCGGCTGCCTGTTACTACGGCATCTATTTTTAAATTTTGAGGGGGTGGGGATTGCTTTGGTTTTGATTTAATGTTAGCCTTCTCGAGTTGTGGGAGTGAGGTGGGGGCAGGACATAGAAACCATTTAAATAAATAAGAATGGATGGATGAGAATCATGCTAAGCGGGGTTTCTGGAGAGATTTGAGTGGGTTGGTGGCTAATCTGGTCAAACATCTTGTAGGAGCAGGATGAACGCAAAACCTTCTCAAGTCCATTAAAAACTCAGCTATCAA
Organism: Bungarus multicinctus; assembly: GCA_023653725.1. NCBI lineage: Eukaryota > Metazoa > Chordata > Lepidosauria > Squamata > Elapidae > Bungarus > Bungarus multicinctus. Next base: position 26,526,555 of record CM042837.1, read on the forward strand.
GATGGAAGACAGAACCGGTCATCTCCCACTGCAGGATTTGCATTGTTTGCACTTAGTTACAAAAGGCTGGCTGGGAAGAGGGAGAGGCAGCTCTGGGTTTCACTGGGACAGGTAGTTCCACTGCTGAGAAAAGCCCCCTCCCTCTATTCCCCCCGGGGGAGGGAATGGAGAGCTGAGATTGAGGGGGGCATCTTCTCAATGGTGGCTCATACCAAGCCTGGGACTTTTCTTCTGCTCAGCTAGAAATTAACCAGTGGTTTGTGCTGAAATGAGGCCCCGGAGACCCCGGGGGTGCTGAAGGCGGCCTCTCTTTCTCCGCAAAGCCCCTTGCCTGGGCACCCACTCAAGGGTGTGAGAAGGGGTGCAAAATGCTGGGGTCCCTCTGCAGCCTCAAGAAGGCTAGCAGAGCCCAGCTCCTTGGGCAAGCCTCCAAGCAGGGAGGGGGTCATCAGTGCTGAGCATCCCACCCACCTCTCAGGCAGGAATGGGCCAGGCAGGCAGGGGCCAGCTCAGCCTGTGGGGAGAAAGGGGGTCCGTCCCTCCTCTGGGGAGGGAGAAGCAGCTGCGGGGGTGCTGGGCAAAAGATTTCTAGGAGCAGCTACCCTCCATTGCCAGGCAAAGTGCCTTCTTTCGTGGTCTCCCATGGAAGGAGGAGCCATGCGGGGGGCCCAGCTCCATTCTTGGGCACAATTCAAACCCTCGGAAGGGGACTGAAGGGGTCGGGAGGGTGGGAGACACACATCTCCTGCACTCGGCTCCCCTCACCCCAACAGGGAGGTGCATCTCACACAGCCCGCAGACAGAATGCCCACATCGAGCCTGGGCATGGCAAGGGGTCCCTGACAGAGGCCAGTGCCTGCAGCAACTCTGGTGCACCCGCTTGGTCCATCTGAAGCCCTCGCTGGTCACAAAAAGGCCCTCTGGAGGCTCCAGGCCCCCCTCCTGGCCCCCTGAGGTCATTCTGGTGGACTCTGCTCCATGGCTGTTTCTCTTTAGTGCTCCCTTCAGAATGGCTGCCTGATTGGGATGATCCAAAGGCTGCGATGAGGTTTCGCTCCCTGTGAGTTCTGCCTGCAGACAGGTGAGCGGCACTGACTTTTCAGAGCTGGGGAGAAGAACCGCTTCCCAGCTCCTGAACGCCAGGCGTGGCTTGATACCTAACAGTGCTCTCCAACTGCAGCCTCCATCTCGAGAGATGGGCTTTGAGGGGAAAGGCACCCAGCCTCTTCTGAATCTGCTTGGTTGGTTGCTCTTTTTCCTTCTTCTTCTTCTTCTTCTTCTTCTTCTGCATCTCCATTCCTTCTCTGAGAAAATCCTGGACCCTTTAAACCCTCCTCGGTCGGTGTGATGCTTGGTGCTACCCACCTAAGGATGTGCTCCAAAGAGGCTTCAACATCCTCTCAGCCTCGCTGCCTCTGCCATCCCCACCAGGTCAGAATGGAGCCGCTGTGAGGGAGGAGAGACTGCAAGAGGTGGAGGGCTGCCGTGCCAGAACCCAGTCTTGGCTTCCTGATAGAGGCCAACACAGAGAGTCCTGCCCTTGAGAATGGAAGGATAGGAGGATGGATATGAGAGACACCTTTCCTAGCTGCATCAGCTCTTTGTCTGAAGTGATACAGGGTCTCAAGCTTGAGCAGGGGGTGGACTAGAAGACCTCCAAGCTCCCTTCCAACCCTGTTATTCCGTTAGCTCAGGGTAGCCTTATTTTATCAGGAGGTCCTATTTGCTTCTTGGAGACGGACAATAGGAACCCTCAACATGGGGACAAGGTTGTTAAAGGACAGGAAAGGAACCTTCAGTTAGTGGCACATTGAAGAGGACATGTTGGTTGTCCCATTCTTGACTTGATTTCTTGATTTGCTTCTGATGACGAGAAGGTGGAAGTCTCTAGGGCTGCTCTCTTCCCAGCTGAAAGGAAGCCGGGAAGAGAGCCCATCAGAGCTGATTATTCTGGCTGACAGCAGCTCTGGGGGTTTCAGGCAGTGAAGACCCTTTTTGTCACCCTACATTTCTCCCCCCAGCCTCTCCCACCGTTTCCAAAAGAATTCTCCTCCTCCTTGTCTTCCTTTGTGCGGCACCATTGCTCCCTTCCAAGTCTCCCCTTCCCACTGAGAGGGAGCGAGAAAGCATCTTCTCCAGAGATGACACCACAAGACACAACTGGCTTCAGGTTTGCATTCCCCAGCTATGCTTCTCAAACAGGAGGGCAAGGCGAGCTCTAAGAGGCTCTTCAGGAGGTGGTGAGAAGCAGGGGGCCAAATCGAGGTCTGGAAATGGACAGTCAATCTCTTGCCCAATGCACAGAGAGAGAGAGAAAGAAAGAGAAAGGGAGAGAGAGCAATCAAGGATTATCAGGGTTTTCATCCTGCCTGAAAAAAACTGAGAAGACATGGTCCTAATGAGGCTTAATGCAAGAGGAAATAGCAGGTCCTAAAAATACTGTGGGAGGATAATGACATCATTAGGGAGATTTCAGGCTGCTTTGATGAGACCTTTTCTGTCCATGCAAAATGGACCCTCCAACATTGCTCAGCCCTTCAGAGGCAGGCCATGTGTCCACCCTGCTCACCAAGACATCTTGGGGAGGGGGGTGTCGTATCAGAACAGCTCAGATAACCTCCTGGAGGCCTGCAAACTGATCTCAGAGGGATCTGAGAGAGGCAATTATTTATTTTAAGCATGTTTACTCCAAAGCTCTCCCAAAGGGGCAGAGAGGTGGCAGGCTTGCCATTAACAGACAAGACACAAGGAGGAAGGAGGGAGGAGGAGGAGGAGGAGGAGGAGGAAGGAGAAGAAGAAGAAGAAGAAGAAGAAGAAGAAGAAGAAGAAGAAGAAGAAGAAGAAGAAGAAGAAGAAGAAGAAGAAGAAGAAGAAGAAGAAGAAGGCCTTTTGTTGATATTTTCATGTTGATATCTTCATGCTAAACTCTAAACTTGCATTAGATTCCTGGTTCTTCTTGGCTTTATTTACTGGGACACCAGAAAGGAGTGGGATGGTATTCTGTTACCTCAAAATAAGAGCAACCCTGTGCCCCTCCGACTCAGCAGGACAGATGGCCTCCCGGGAGCAGCCTTCTGGGCAGCAGCCTCTGGCAGTGCAAGCAGGCTGAGAAAACAGGCTGGACTTGAACACATGCTGGGTCTTCATCTGGAACAACCCTTCTTGGTTTCCACCGAGGACCTTCTGGGAGAAATCATCGGAGGACACATGTGGGATGTGCTGGCACCCATGTGCAGACGATGCGCACTTCTGCTTCTCTAGATGCAAGGAAATGACTGGTCCCCTTCTGAGTTTCTGAGGACAGGGGTGACTGCCCAAGGGGAAACCAAAGGAGCCTTCCTTTGGTGTAGGGGTCAGAGAGTTTGGACCTTCCAGGGGATCCTTCGCTTAGCTCTGCCTGAAGGATCCGTTGCAAGGAGCCGCTCTCCGCCCCTTGTTTTTAAACAGCGGAGAAGACCGTTCAGTTTTGCTTCCCATGAAAAAGGGGTGCAGGAAGTAGCCAGTTTTTCCTTGCATTGCAGAGGACTCTATGCAGAAGACGACTCCGGGGGGACTCGGCCCCTCTAGAGGGAAGTCTGGGATGAGTGTGCAGCTTCCAAGGAGTGGGAAGGCAGTTGGGGGTGGGGGGGGTGGGGGAGTTGGATAGGACCAGTTCCGTTCTGTGCCTTCACATACCAGCTGTAAACCATAATGCAGTAATGTATTATGTATGCAATAAATAATTCATAGGAAAGGGGTAAGAAATACTTTTAAAGTAACAGAAAGATTTTAAAATGTCAAAAAAAGCTAAAACCACAGCAATCCAGTCCAATCACTTGACACCGGTAAGAAGCCCGACTGAAGTGATAGGATTTCCAGGGCTCTTCAAGGTCATCAGATCAGCCTCCCCGGGAGGGCCAGAAACGGCCTGGGGGCAATTGGGGAGAGCAGCTTGCGAGGTGGCCCCACTCTTTCCACAGCCGCTCTCTCTGTCACGGACAAGGCCACCCCCAAAAGAGCCTTCTCTGTCGGTCTTTGGCCAGTCCAGGCAGTGGCGCAGCCCAACCTCTCAGGGAGGTGGGCCCACCGCAATGTCCCCAATTCAGACACGGCTGGGGCTGCACTCAACTCGGGTTTGGAAAGAAATGGCCCAGGTTTCCAGGTTTCCTCTGCCCTGTGGACCGGCCACCCCAGCTATCCTGCCTTCCAGCAGCCTGGGTTGGGCATCCTTCTTTGGCTTGGGGGCTTAGAGGTCTGGCTTAGGGGCCACCAGGGAAAGGGCCCTGTTGCAGAGGCCTCCCCTTTCCAGCATGCATCACTCTCCAGGCTTCTTCTAACACCAGAAGAGCTTGTTGGATCAAGGGTGGTGGGTGTGTTTGGCCAGGACAAATTCCTTCCCTTCCCTCGTGATTCCTTTGATCTGGGGAGACAAAGGATCTGGATGCTCAATCCATGGTCTGCAGATTCCTTGGTCTGCCCAAGTCTTTAGCCTGACCTGGAAGAGAGAACCACAGCCCCTCCCTCCTTCTCTCAGGACTTCCTTCTCCACCCCACACCGTCCCCCTACCTGCCTCCAACCTGAAGACCCCACTCAATCTTCTCTCTCCATCCCAGCCATCTCCTTCCAAGGTGGGCCAGGGAGAGGGCCCAGTGTGAGCCCTCAAGGGCCACCTCCTGAAGGAGGCCCTGGTGCAGTCCCAGAGCAAAGGTGTAATGAGCCAGAGTGGGCTTTGCCCAGAGAGAGCTCTTGGCCCATGAGGCATTATTCCTCCTCCTTCTGTCGGCCTCTCTCTGGTGTTTTTAAAAGGCTCTCATTGACCGCAGTCAGTTTCAGAGGCAGGCATCGCTGTACATACTGGCCAAGGAGGGGGGAATGACAGAGATTTGGTTTTGTTTTTTTAAAGGACCCTTTAAAAAGAGGCTCTCCTGCTTTCCTTCCTCTCCTTCCTCCTCTCTCCATCTCCTGCATCGACACCTGGGAGCCAAGAAGAGAAAATGCTGCATTCCGACTTCCTAGCTTGATTTCCGAGGCTCAGCCCTTCTCCGTTCCCCTTTTCCCTTGGCTAATAAGTAATTATGAGACGAAGGTTTGTGTGTTGTTTTGTTATATTTGGCCTGGAAAATACAGTCCCCCTTTCCCTGCTGCTTCCCCCCCTTTCCCAGCAAAATGCTTTCTGAGATTTATTTGCAAGCCTGTAAATACAGAGTAAATAGCTTTAATTTAATTTACAGTGCTACTGAAGAAACCGCATCTGCAAAACACAAATTCCATCAGCCATGATTGAACTGGGAAGAAAGAAAAAAAGAAAGAAAGAGAGGGGGGGAGGGAAGGAGGAAGGAAGGAAGGAAGGAAGGTTTCTTTCCATCATCTCTGCAGACCAGAGCATTTCAGGCATTTGTGATGGCTTTTTTCTCCCCTTCCAGCCTCAAGAAAGAAGAGGGAAAATACATTGCTTTTTAAGCCCAAATTTAGTGGAGATGAGGATGGTTTCAAAGGCTGGGGAGGCCTCAGTGCCACTGGCCAACTGTCAGTTGGGCTGCTGCCTGCCTTCTCTTCGGGTTTAAGGTAACATCGGGGGACCCTCAAGACCACAACCAGAGTCCTCTTGGACTGGGGAAACCACTTGGAGCTCAGCAAAGAGCTGCAGATGAGGCTCCACTCCCCCACCCAAAAAAAGCCAGCCAGCAGGGTCTCTCCAGGGACACCCAGTTCCCAATGCTGGAACGTGGCTAGGACAAGGGGCAGCTCGTGCCCTGGCTGGCAGCAGTGCCTTCCAGGCTAGCCAGGAGTTTCCTCAGCCTTCCAACCCGAGATGGTTGGCTCTTGGAGAAGCACCAGGATAACTCCTGAGCCACCAGGGCTGTGTGTTTGCATGGAAAGGCAGCGGCAGGAGATGTGGCCACCAGTGCAGAGAGCAGGATTCTCAGTCAAAGACAACTTCCTGGCCCGGGACAGTCTATCTATGAGCCCCATTGACTGTGGTCCATGTTTATGGTGGACGCTTGTGCCCTTCATGCAGAAAGCAGCAGCTGAAGCTCACGGAGACAAGAACCAATTTCTTTGTATTTTGCCATGAATGGTGCACAGAGATGTTGCCACAGTAACAACAAGAGAAAGTGACTCTCGATGGATGTTTGTTCTGCTCCAGCAAGACTGTTCTGATTGGAAAGAGATTTGAGTCACTGCTGGATTTATCCTCCCTGCAGCCTTCTGGGCACCCTGGAGAGGAGGACAGGTTGGCCTGAGAAGTTCTCCAGTGCTCCTCACCTGAGCTTCTTCCCTTGAGGAAAGCACCCTTTTCCTAGCCAGCCCAGGCCACAGACTGGCCGCCTCTGGGACCTTCTGCAGGCAAAGCAAGGACTCCCCCAGAAAGCAAGAGATGAACCACAGTGCATCCCTGTTGCCAACAGGCCCAATTGATGGGACGAGGCCACATTTGCCCAAAGGAGTGTCCTGCAGAAGAGACTTCCAGGTTCTCTGGAGGCTGTGGCCATAATAATCCAGCTTTTTCCATCCTTTGCCAGGCAACCGGCACAAGGACCCACAGAAGCTCCGTGGTTAACCATGACAAGCCATCAGAAAGTCCTGCCTGGGGTGGACCAACAGCGGTGCAGAAGATGTTCTGGCCAGGAGTTTCCATCCTGCAAAGCTCCCTCCCTCCAATTCAGGGGCTTCCTCCCTCTTTGTTTGGTCCTTGACTGCAAGCTCCAGGCTCAGCTCAAGACAATGTTTTGTTCTCCAATTGTCAGCCCAAAATAATGAAGCTTTATGCAAATTTTGTAGTTGTTTTATATCTTGATACCAGGCGTTAAATATGCTCAGTTTACAACCGCATAACAAATACAACATTGGTTGCCATTTTATGAAAAAGTTGCTTCTCGCTCAAGGAATATAATTCAGGGGGAGGATACACAAGGAACGTCTAAACTCCCTCCTTCTGTACGATTGTAAATCAAGCGATCCACTCTCAAAAAAACAAAACAAACAAAACTAGGTTGGGAAAATAAGTAATGATTGCACCTGAGCATTTCATGGGGAAACTGTGAATTCCTCCCACTTTTAGGCTAGAACAGCTTTTCAAGCTGTGGAGAGGGAAGCGTTTCTGACTCCCTAATAAATCTGACAAGTTATTACAAATCAGTGAGTGCTCAGAAACAAAGGTTGCCTAATAAAACCTGGCCTCCTCCTGTGACTTTAGGTGGAATAAATGGCAGGAGAGCAAGAACCCTCCCTGTCCTCAGGTTGTGTTCCCTGACAGGACGGGGCTCACCAGCACTGCCGTCAGGAGGTCTTCAGCACCCTTGGGCCCCAGATGACCCTCCCTCCCTCACCCAGGGCGGGCATGGGGGATGCCCTCTGCTCTGCAGCTTCTGGAACGCAAGCACCCTGCCTCCAGAGCTGGGACCAGGCCCCTGGGCTTCCCCTTTCAAATCTGGCTGAGCTTTGGAGAGGACAGAGGTGCCTTCAGATGAAGGGACTCCGAGAATAGTCAATCAATTGGTCCTGACCCATATAAGGATTGACTGCTCCCTTGAGGTGACGATTAAGAAGTGAAACTCGCATCGTTTTGGCAAGTGATGTGAAAGGTTGATGGATTAGGAAAAACAACAACTATGCTTGGCAAGTTTTAGGGTTAGGGGGAAAAAAGAGGAAGGCAGCATCTGAATGCTGAGTAGACCACCGTAGAAGAGCTACATATTACTTCCGGGAAGAGGTCAAAGTGATGGACGTTTGTCCTTCCAATTGCTAGTTGCTGGGACTGACTCAGTGGCAAGTAACCAACCGACCTCTGTCCCTGTGAAACGACATCTTCTAAGTAAGAACACTGCAAAGCTGCCGTGTTGGGTCTTCCTGAGTCACCCCAATTTAACCACTCCTGGACTGTTTCCTTCTTCCAAAGTAGGACCCTAGCAAGCTCCACAGCAAATGTTAATTAGGAAGCACTTTGCAGTCCAAAAGTGCTCTATACATTTTAATTCACTGTAATTCAGTAGACTTTTCCCCAGCCCAATCTCATTAGTGGTCCCCCAAACTGCCAGGGCGTCTCTCACTGAAAGATGGCAAATTTGGGAGTTGTGTAACTGCTGTTGCTGTTCTTGGCAAGTCCTGATGTGTCTGAAGGCTGCTCTGGGGGAAAGGTCCTCATCTGGAACTCTGGTCCTCTTCTGCTTTCCAAATCCCATTTGATCTCGAGAGCAATCAGGAAGCCTCTGGAGGGTTGCCAAGAAGGTTGACAGAATCATTCTATGAAACAAACCGTCTCCTGGTCTGGGGGCAGGAAGGCCCCATCTTCCCTGATGAGTTATGATGGCTTGCCCATCACCAGAATAAGTAACAAATGGGCAAAGACGAGATGCCAAGGGGAGAAATATTTGTAGCTCAGGACTGAACTGTGGAGGCCCTGGTGCCTCTGAGCTTGGTGCTTTTCTTGCAGATGTTTCATTACCCAACTAGGTAACATCCTCGATGCTAGAAGGGAGGGTGAGGTTTGCCCCCTTTTATGTACAGTTCCCCCCCCCCGTCATCGATGCTGTTATACAGAGTTGAGTAATGAAAGATCTGCAAGAGAACCACCAAGCTCAGAGAGCACTAAGGACTCCACAAAGATGAGACGGTCGATTTATTGCCATTGTGAGTAAAAGCTTGACAGGTGGAACATCAAGAATAATTAGGAAAGATGAAGCCCTCTGCATTTCTTTGCAAGTCAGGGCAGGGCCTGATGCTAACGGGTGGATTGTGAAATTCAGCTGGGTGAGGCAGGGCAAGGCACTCCAGGAAGCCTCATGGGGAGTGAAGGATCCATACAGTGTCCAGTCGATCATTTGAGGAAGACCATCCATCCTGGAGGTAATCCTATTTGGGTGGAACTTTCTGAGCTCTTCAGCAAAGGCTTTGTCCTTCTTTCTTTCCCAAGCCTTGATGTACAAGAGCTCTTCGTCTTTGAAGGAGATCCATTGAACCAGTCCATGGAGATGCAGTTGTGGCAGAAAACACCTGTGCTTCATGCAGGCAGTTCGGGTCAACTTGTACTCTGGCTGCATAAATCTCGGAAGTGAAAATGTGCAGAAGTTGAAAAGAAGACCTACCCAGCAGGTGGGTGTGCAGATGACAGTGGTGGTGGAAGAGGAGGACTTGTGTCTCATTCTGGAAGGAGGAGACCCCCAGAAATTCTCCATGGGCCAAGAGTGGACCCACTCTAAGTGAAACACTGTTGAGTGGGTTTGTCATCAAACACACACCTTTCCTCCTCCTCCTCCTCCTCCTCCTCCTCCTCCTCCTCCCCACAAACCCGACACTCCGGTTTAGCACTGATAATGTTCCCCAGTTGGGTCATGAAACATCTGCAAGAAAACAACCAGATTTAGAGACTACCAAGGACCCCACAGGTCTCCTGCTCCTCCTGCTCCTCCTGCTCTTCCTCCATATTACAAAATACTGATCCTACATGGAAACAAAGCAGCAGCTAATCTTTGTGGATGCCAATTGCTGCCAAGGAAACCCAGACTTTCTCACTCGCCTCTTTCTTGACTCCCTGCTTCCAACTCCTTCCCAGGTTGGGATCTGTTGAAAGGAGGGCTGTTTTGAAGGGCAGGACAAAGCCTGTGCCAGCAGGAATTGTATTTGCAGCTTAAGGGAGGCCAGCAAAGGCAGCCTCTCTAGGAAGGGAGCAAGACGCAGAGCCTTCCTTGGACGAGGCGAGTGTGTGGAAAGTGCAGCTCCCTGCTCACATGCACCTGCTGCAGCACAGCCAGTTCTTGTGCTGCCTGATATAATTTGTTGGCCTTGCTGATGACAATCGTCCTGATTTCACCCACCAGGAATCACATCCCGCTCAGCTTGAATCTCCCTGCAGATCAAGCCCTGACTATGATGCCAGACAGCAGCAATTGGCAGTAAAAAGGGGGCAGGAGGTTGGCACAAAACACTGCACAGTGACGTTGGCACCCAGGAGAGATTGGTGCTGGGGTGGGTGAGCATGGGGAGGGAATAGGCTGCTTTGAGTTGACTGCAGAGAGAGCATCAGGCTGCTGGGAGGGAGGACAAGGCAGGTGGAGATGGAGGCTGGTCAAGCCCAGAAGCTCACCGAATGGAGGAGAAATGGAAACGCAGCAGGAACCTTGCAAGATGATGGTGGAGGCAGATGTTGATGAGAAATACTAGACTAAAAAATGAGCTCTTTGAATTCTGACTTTTTCTTTAGGCTTCTTGCTTGATTGTTGAGAAGGATTCAAGTCCTTTCCTGACCATGGCATGACAGGCAGCAGAGCTGCAGGACATTTTAATAGAGAACAATGGCCATATTTGAGCAAGGAAGGAAAGTATTGAATGCCAGTTGCTGAGGAACACTTGTAGACAAGTGCCACTGACTACCCACCCTCTGGAGAGTCTGTCAGGACAACTGGCATTCTCTCTGGTGCCTTCAAATACTCCTCAGACATAGCAGGAGCTGGCCATGAGTGTCCTCCCTGATTGACAGCAGCAAGAACAGAATGGGGCATTGTCATCTCGGACATGGCTCCCTTTGAATGGTCCATCAAAAGAGCAAAGGTCATGCTTCAGAGATTTTGGAGTAGAGCGTCCCCCATAACTCTCTTTCTCCTTTTATCACATCCAGGTTGGGCTATAGTTGGTTTGCAGAAGACGGGAGAGATAGAGGCAAAGGAGCAGTTTGGTGGGCAGGCCAAGAGTGAGGGATTCAAGGAGTAAAGAGAGCAGGCAGAAAGGAAAAGTAGGTTTAAATTAAGCTGTGTTTTTTTAAACAAGCCACGACCAGCTTTTTCTGAGCTACACGTTAGGCTTTAAACCTCCCCTTACCAGCCGCAATGGCAAGACTACTGCCAAAAGTCAACCGAGCAAACCACCTCCTGACCTGGTACAAGGTGTGTCCCCAGGGGTGAGATTCAAATTTTTTAACAACCGGTTCTATGGGCGTGGTTTAGTTGGTGGGCATGGCTTGGTGGTCAAGTGACTGGGTGGACATGGCTTGGCAGTCATGTTATTGGCTGGGCATGGCCAACTCAATATCACTCACATCAAGGCACGCATCTCCTCGCCTGGCCTCTCATGACTGTGGGGATGCTGCAACAGTCGTAAGTGTGAAAAATGGTCATAAGTCACATTTTTCAATGGTCACTCCACACAAGCAAAGTACCAGCAAAGGAGGGGAAAAATACTCCAGAGAAGTTCCTGAGACAGGAAGTCTAGTCCTGCCAAGAATGTAATAAGGGTTAACGGAGAGGCAGTTTCTGTAAGCAACACCAGAATGTTTCCTTCCTGCCTTCCTTACAGGATTAGGCCCGTAATTTCTTCTAACAACCGGTTCTCCGAACTGCTTAGAATGTTAACAACCGGTTCCAGCGAATAGGTACCAACTGGTAGAACCCCACCCCTGTGTGTCCCCTTATGACCCCGAGGGAGGCCCTCCCTCCTGCTTGTCTCCCGGAAGGCGACGTTGGCTCGTGGGGAGCGCAACCTTTTCTGCCACCCTGGGCAGGCAGAGTGCCTCTCACTCTCTGTTGTCCTTAAGCAGATGTAAATGTTTAAAGGCAGACTTTACCCTCCGAAAGAGGAGAATAGCGTCTCCCCCAAGGCATTTGCGGCTATAACACGCATGCAGGCAGCGTCTCCTCCATAATTGGAAACATTTGTCCTTGCAGGCCCTTGTAGGCAGACTCTGCCCGGTGTGGTTTTTTCCCTGCCGTGCAGCCTTTTCAGGCAGGATCCTGGCTGGAAGAATTTTTAGCTAAGTTCGCGACCTCCAGTCTTGGGAACAGCTCTTGGTTTAATGCAGTGTCATGAGCCAAGCAGCCTCTCTATTTCGCTCTCTTTTCAATCACAGGGCAGGAAATTGTGGTTTCACAGCCACAAAAGATCCTTGCGCTATCAGGCAAAGAAGGGGCAGATTCAGTGAATGTTCGGTGCCAGCATTTCTACAAATAAAGACATCTGGACTGAATTTGGCCCCAGCGTGGGACTGACTGGTCAAATAAAGGTCACTCTTTCGGTGTTCCTGGCTTTCTTCTCATGCAATTTGCCACGTGCCAGGCTCTCTGGAGGGGCAAGGCCAGGGGCTCTTGAGATTTATGTCAGGGAACAGAATCCGGGACCCTAAGTCCATCTGGGGTCTCCTTTCCTTGGTACTATTCTTTGAGTCAAAGTAAGAGGGTAAGACAACATGGTCAATTGGTCAATTAACTCTGAATGTTCACCCAGAGGGGTTTAATTGAACCCCAAATAACTCTGGGTTTAACCCAGCTCTGCCTTGTTGTATGAACAGAGGGTTCTTTTCTATTCCTGACAAATCTCCAAAACATACCGCAGAAGAAGGAGGATTATTTTAAGAATTGTGCTTTGGCCTCCCTTTATTTTCCATTCCTTTGGGCAAACAAAGAGGCAGAAAAGGGGCAGGAGAGGAGGGGTGGATAATCTCCCCCACACCATAAATCTAAATTGGCAGCATTGGTTGCAATAATACCAATGAGGGTTTCAGAAATGTTTTTCCAGCTGGAAACAACGCCCCCCCCCCCCAAAAAAAAAAAAAAAAAAACCAGAAAATTATAACCTACCAGCCTGCATTGAGGGTTTAGGAAATGCCACTCCTTGGATGATTGTTCCACAAGCCATGTACTGACAATGCTGGGCAGAGGCAGGTGGGGGCCAATTACTCATGGATAGAATTACATATCTGGGATTATTGGCCAGCCAAGGCAGAGCTCTGTCTCCTTGCTAGTATCTAGTGGTCTCTGGATTTTTGCAACACAGGTAGGATAGCATCAATTACAGGCTGCCTCCTTCAGCTGCATGCATGGGTCAGTTGTAGATGCTTTTGTGGGATTGAATTAGGAAAACAGCCACCTGGGAAGGGGATGAAATGCCTGCATCAAGGGGGAGGCCTAAGCCTAAGCCAAAGCATTCAACCTCCATGCCAGAAAGGAGGCCGACGTGAAAAGAGGTTTGTTCTCCAAGCAAAGATCAAAGGTATTCTAAGATTGCCTCCGAAGCTTGGCTTGAGAAGGGTTTAGATATGCCAAGGTGGCCAATTGCCACATGCACAGCAAGCCTTCTAGGGGACCTTGAATGCTTATGCAGGAGGAGGGCTTTGTATTGTCCAAATATGGGTACGTACGTGGGTGTGTTCAGTCAGCTGTTCAGAAGGGAAACATAGACTGGCCTTCTGCCCAGGAATGGGCAGGGAAGCAAGGGAGCTCCAGGAAGCACCCTGGAGCCCCTCCGAAGGGACCCTTCCGGTAGCCTTCCAGGGATCCCTGACAGGCTGCAAAACAGCCACCAGAGAAGGGCAGCTGCTGTCTTAGAGATTATCGCTGTCGTTGGGCCTGCTGGGGGGCTGATCAGCTCAGGAGAGGAAAACCGAGAGGGTGCATTTCAGCTGCACCTGAAGACGGACCCTCCAAGGTTAAACAGAGCTTTAAAATTGAAACGAAATGAAAAAGGAGCTAGGAAAAAAAATACAGCCAGGCAGAAGAAGGAAAATAGACTAAAGGGAATCTCTCAACAACCGCAGTAGCACATCCTACTCCAGAACAGGCATGCAAACAGGCTTTGCTATGGAAGGGGATTCTGGACCATTATGCTCAGGAGATGCTCCATAAATCTGCACGCCGAGGACAGGTGGAGCCTTTTCCTCCAGCATGGTGGATCAAGTCCCCTTTGTGAGGCATGTCCATCCGGCGCCTGGGCAACTCAAGCGAGGAAGGTGGGCATGGGGCAGGCAGACAGCAGAGTCTCCTCTGCAGCTGCCTCGGGCACTTCCCGAGCTTGGCAGTGGGCAAGGAAAGCCAAGGAAAGGAAGATCCCCGGTTCCACCGACCAGAGGGAGAAGAGCTACAAGGCACGATGTGCTGCATCGATGGCTCCCTAAGCCCCCAAGGGAGGGGAGGCAGGAGAAAAGGACAGTGCCCTGCAGATGGGGCCAGGCCAGGAATGGGAGTGGCTCTTTAAGAGGATGTTGGCTTAGCTGGGGCTTAGCTGTGATCTGCCCCCCACCCCATTTGCGTGGAGAGGAAAGGGAGGCCGTGTTGATGCAGCCGCTTCCTGCTCTCCTCCACTTGCAGATAATGAGATTGCATCCCGCTAAAGGGCTCTGAAGAACCTGGATTATCGAAGAAGCTGTCTATAGAGAAGCACAATCTGGCTTTGTGAGGGTGAGCGGAAATGTCACCCCCTGGAGGAGCGCGTGGCATCCGCTGGATGACAAGGACTCTTCTGGGAAAGCAGGCGCAGAGAGAACCTGAAGCCTGTGGCCACCTGGGGCAACTCTGAGTGGGGGGCATAGACAGAAAGTCAGGGTTTTCACCCACACTTTGAGTGGGAAGACCAGAGGCTGAAGCTGGGATGATAAGTGAGAATGGCAGGGGTCCTCCCCCCCTCTGGACACGGGTTCAAGGCCAGCATATGCTGGAGAATCAGGCATCCCCAAGGGAGGGACTGTCCATTCAGGGGCAATGCCCGCCATCAGCTGAGCTCAGCTCTGAGAAAACCCTCAGAAAGACAAGCTGGTCTCTTTGACCGGGACTGAACAGGTCTCCTGAACCAATATCAGGCTCCGAAGACAGAAGATGAGGTCCTCCTTAGATTAGGAAAAGGGTTGGTCAGTTAGGAGGGAGAATGAAATAATTTCTTCTGAGAACAAAGTAAATGCTTCCTGGAACGTCCGGAACCCAGAAGGAGTCGCCCAATAAAGATGAATGATGGGAGGAGGGTCAGTGGATTTTGTGCACAGCATGTAGTGAGCAACAACCAGCTTGGACAGTTTTAGAAGGAAAAGGGAGGGAGGAAAAGGTTAGTTGGCTCTGGGTGACCTCCCGTGCTGGGAACCAGTCTGCCGGGAGGGAAAGCTGTCCTGGGGCAGATTTTCGGGGGTTATGTGGCCGGCCATTGTGGGAACAGGACGCTACACTAGAGAAGTTCTTGGAGTTCCCAAATCCTCCCAGCAAACGTCCTGGCTGCATGCAACCCACTTGTCCCGAAAACAGCCTGCTAATCAGGCAGGCATCAGGCCAGCAGGCGCACCGCAGCCAGCAGGGTGACTCTTTACATCCTAAAGTGTTCCAAATATACATAATGCTGCACTTAATTCTGATTTAGTAGGACAGATTGGTTATAATGACTGCTGGAGACCGTTATCCTGTGACAATGTCCTGAACCTCTGATGCTATCTCCTCATTAATTAAACACCAATTGGCCATTAATTGCACCAGATATTTATCACGCTTAGGATCGGTTACAGAAGCAGTTAAAGGACCGGCTAAACAGGGTTTTGTTACAGGCAGCCAGAAGGGGTCCTGGTAACTCGCAGGCTTTCCGCCTTCTCTGACACATGCAACTGAACTCTATTTCACTCTTTTAAGGACAAAGAATCTGCCCAGGGCCCAGGCAGAGGCAGAGGAATGCAGGGAGGGTATCTTATGTGGATTTCTCCTGCCTCGGTTGGTACAGATATTGCTCAATAAAAGATGCTTCTAAGCTCTTGCAGTATTGGATTTACTTCCTTCCTTCCCGGCAGGAAGAGACCATAATTCAGAGCTCAGAAGACATGCTTGTGGGAGACCACAAAAGAGAGAGAGAGGAGGAGAGCTTCTATCAGGTACAGGAGGTGCCACACAGCCTAATGCACCTGTGCCCTTTTAATGGCACCTCCTGCAGGCCTTCACTTGCATGCCCAACAAAGACTGGCATTGCTGGCCAAGATCACAGCACAATGAAGCAGGAACAAGGACACACTAGGACAGACTTGGAGTCCACGTACTGGCAGAATTTCAGGATTGAACATGGATAGAGATGCTAGTGGAGCGCTTCTAAAAAGTAGGGCTTGAAGAGAGTGATCCCTTTGGAGTTATGTTCATTACTTGCCTGCCTTCAAAGGCCAAAGTAAGAAGAAACAGATGATTATTGACAACATAATGTAACTGTTCTCCTTCTCTTTTTCCTCCATTAAAGGGTTTTGGCAGAAACCCAACACTTCCTGGAGTCAACGTGAGTTTCTCTATTGACTTCCAATGGATCTGGATGAAATCTTACACCTCTCTGTGCCACAGGGCAGAGTTGTCTCCAAGGGCCTCATCATACCCTGCATTCTCCGGAGGCATCGTCTGAATGATGCTAACCTATGCACCATCTAAGGCCCATTCGCTGACAGGTGGCTTGTAGTAACCCCAAGTAATGTGTGAAGCAGCTCCTCAAAAGTTTCACAGAACTACTCCTTTTATAAGGGCAGGGAGCATTTCTAGGTCCCATATCAGGATCAACATAATCCATAATGGCTTTTAAAAGAGTAGATAATTATATGTAACATGCCTTCTCATTGGGAGCACCCCCTCTCTGGAATGAATTACCCCCGGAGGTAAGGGCCGCCCCCGATCTCATGGCCTTCCGTCGGTTGCTCAAAACGCATTTATTTCGGCAGGCCGGACTGGCCTAGGGGTTTTTTAATTTTAATCGGGTTTTAATCTTTTTAATACTTGCTTATATTTTATTAGAGCCATATTGTATTTCAGTTTTTAAATTTTAATATTTTATGTTGTCTCATACTTTGTACCTTGTATATGTGTTTTTATTGGCTGTTCACCGCCCCGAGTCCCTTCGGGGAGAGGGGGCGGTATATAAATCAAATAAATAAATAAATAAATAAATAAACATACTGCTTTGTTTTCTAACTTGGAGATCAGTACAGTGGAGGAAGGTAGGCGGGTCAGCCCTCTTCATTCTTAGGGAAGCTGGAAAAGCAATCCCAAAGGCAGGCAGCAGTAGATCGGTTCTGCCTTGCTGCTAAAAGTGGCCTTCGGGCTGAGCTGCCTCTCTTCTTGAGGCCACATCAGTGTTACTTCTAGGGTGCAAATGGAGAATGTGAACATAATTGCTTCCATAACCAATGTCAAGCCAAGCCCATTTCCTTGTTGGAAAAGTTCATTTGAGTCCATTTTCTGTGGCCAGGCAGCTACTAATACACTGCAGAAGCTGAGCCATGTGCAAATGGAACCCTTTTGGGTGACCAAAGTATTGTATAGCATTTTTGTCCATGTTTCTGTATTGGGCAGGCATCTGTGCCTTCAATGTCCTCAGGCAAAAGCACTCCAGTGAGTAGTTTCTGGAAATGCCTATGGGTCAGAGCCGCATGGCTCCTGGGTTGGTCATCTGTTGGATGAACTTTTTGGTGGAGACAGAGCCCAAATGACCCCCTTCTCAAGGAATAATTACCTTCCCCCAATGACCCTTCAGAGACGTTTCCTAGGTGTCCATCCTGCCTTCTGTGTGGGACCCCTGAGCATCCTTGTAACCAATAAATGTTCCTGGCATAAAACACGGGTGGTACACTCAAGGACCGGGTGACAAAGGAGGACATTTGGCATCCAAAGGTGCCAGTGTGACACTCTCCTGTTCTGCTACCTGGTGACTTTTCTCCTTCGTTTTATAGTCTAAAGACATTGGGGAGAAATCATCACTCAGAGATATTTTTACCTGCTTTCAAACTATCAATCATTCCTCATGTCACCACGGTGTCTCCCAGCTCTCTCCCTCTCTTTCTCTCCCTGCAGAGCTGCACCCAGTTACAGCAAATGGAAAATATCATGTCACTTTTAAAAGTTCAACAAAAATGCCTTCAGTCACCAATTTTGAAGATCACTGTCATCTAGAAGAGAAAATAATAACATGTCATTGCATGCAAATATCAATTACTTTATCAGGGGTGGGGACTGTAGGAGAAATACATGGGAAGCTCAATTTCAAAAGAAATACGTCTTTAGGGAATCTCTTTCTTTATTGGTGGTGGGGATTGAAGACTTTGCGTAACATTATTTGACAGATTAAAAAAAATTAGCATTCTGGGAAAGGGCAGGATTCTCTGGCCTTGGCATCTAAATTGTGAGTTACCTTCATATCCCATTCTCTCGCTAATTTAAACACGTGTCCCATTATGTGAGCGCATAAGCTTTGTTCTGATGCAGCACAGAAGAAAAGCAGTTAAAAGAGCAAACCAGTTTGTAGCCCTTAGAAATGGAGAAGATTGGTTGAAAATTTGATGGCAGGAGGACGGGAAATCCCAAATAAATCTTCAATGGGTAGCAATAGACATGGCGGTCCTGTGTGTTCCTCCACCCCTTCCCTGGCCTGGGTCCCTCTTATGAGAAACAGCAAAACGGCCAAATAAGTTGAGAAAAACAGTGGTAATTACGCATTTCTGCAAAATTTGCCTCCTGTTTTGTGCCTGGATGGCACAGGCAGGAAATTTCCTAACATAGAACAGAGTCAGCAGCCTGTGGTTTATGGTAAGGCCATGCATAATTTAAGAGCAGCATAATATTGCTTTCCCACAAATAAACAAACTAAGGCAGCCAGAGAGAGAGAGAGGCAGAGAGAGATGATAAGGTTCAGATGTTTGTTTATTCCAATGGCTCTTGTATTTTGCAAGTGGCTGTGCATGATCGTGGCTAGCCTAGTTCCAGGGTCCGCTCATCCCACGTTGCTCCAAGTAGATTAGGAGCTGTATCCTAAACCAGCGGATGGCAGCCCCAAGCCAACAATCATCCTGCTGGACTGACAGTGACCAACGTCCCTTGGGCTGCCCAGGCCCAGCATCCTGGGACGCCTCCTTTACCCGTGTGCAGAGTTTCTCAAGCTAATCACAGCACCTGCTGCAACTTCCAACCTTTTCTGCTCATTTGCATCTTAGCAGCCGAGAGAGACCTCATTATTGAGCTGCATGGCAGTGCAACCCAATGCAAACAAACTATCCAGGAAATAGGCCGACTCCAAGGACCAGGCTATCAACAGCTCTTTTTTCACATGCCCTTCGAAAGCACGGAGCGGGCAGCTGGGCCAGTCACCTGGCAGGGAAGAAAAGCTTTGGCTGGAGCACCAGAGCTCATATCGGAGAGGATGACCCTCCTGCGTTCTGCCCTTTGCCCTCTGCTGATGTCGGTGCCAGAGACGTCCAGCAGCAGCATGGCGGACTGGAGCTGTTGAGTGTCTGGATGTGCACTAGAGATACTGCATTGATTTTCTTGGGGCGAGATCCCAGGAAGTTTCCTGTTGTGTGACTGGCAACCTTGAATGTGGCACACACCCAAACCAGCAGCCTGGACCTGCTGAAATAGCGTGTGTGTGATGGTGGTGGTGAATTGGGAAATGTGCCCAGCCATGGGAGATCCCCATACACAGCTCCTGTGTCAGTCAACCTGTAAAGCATTCCTGGCTCGAGGCTCATGGTTTAATCAGGGCATCCGTCGGAACCCTGGCATCCTGCACCAGACACAGTGCACAGAATCACAAGCCCCGTGTCCTGCCCAGTGTTGGCCCACGGGATGCAATGAAGATGCTCACCCAGATTTCGTTTCAGCACCTTGATTGTACAAGGGCTGTTTTTAATGGCTACAGAGGAAAAGATCTCCCTGCTGTGCCTCTCCCTCTCTTTGCAAGTGGGATCCAGTTACACTCTCCAGGAATAAGCAGTCTCATCTCTGAACAACAATAGCAAGATATTTTCAGAATATGGTCTGTGATGAGGCCATACCCAACGGTGCATGTATACCATTTAATCAAAGAACTGCAGCCACTTTTAAGTACTCGAGTTCCGCCAATTCCACCAGCAGTCATTCTTGTCATTCAGAAGAGACTAAGATCCGTCAAAAATTCCCTTTTCAATTTATTTTTCAGTGAAGATTGCTCTTTTGAACTCCAGTGGCAAAAATCTGTATGTACAAAATTCCTCTGAGTAGCTTCCCTCTTCTGGGGTCCCTGCCTTCAGCCCCTCCAGCCCACCCCAGTCTTGGGAGGCTTGACTTGAGGTCACTGGTGAGAAAGCTGGCAGCACCATGATGTTTCTGCAGATATCCAGGCCACGGACATGGACATCATCATCTCCAGAGCTATTTAGTTCCAGGGCAGCGTCTCCTGTATGGGACCCACCAGAAGAAAAGGGATCTTGCAAGAATTAAGTTCCCTCAGATGGAACAAGGTCTGTTTTGCACAGATAAGCTGAGCTTCCCTACGTAGCAAGGAGGGAGTCAGGCGCTCTACTTGTAGAAGGAACACAAAGTGAATGTAAAAGCCATGCAACAATGGAAACTCTTGATGAGATGCAAATATTTTAGGTTTTGGAAAGGCCAAAGCCCTGGAGATCTTTGGGATTGTGGAGAAAAAGAGCATTTGAAAGAACATCAACACCAGCCTTTGTGGTGATCATCTACAAGCCCATCTAGCATGGGAAGGTGACCCCCTTCACGGTCAGCCATAAGGCTGCACCAGGTCCCCAAGGGGAAGCCGGGATTCATGGCCACCCGTTCCTTGCTTCCTTTGAGCGTCCTTCCCTCGAATGCAGAGGAGGTCTATGTGGTCCTCATATGCCAGAGGTAGTTCAATGTTGCCTGCGAAGTATTTTGATCTCCCTTGTTACCTGTCCTAGGAAAATCAGCATCTTTAAAGTTAGGATAAATGGGAATTACAAACTCACGAAGCATAGACCAATCCTCTAGCCTTTGTAAGTAGAGCACTTATATACGGTTATCTTTTAATTTGTCTGATCCACTTTTAGTTTCATCAATGAATTATGCATTGCGTGAGGAAACCCTGGTCTGCCCTGAATGGCTCATGAGCTTCTCCGGGGAACTTGGGAGCTCCAGGATTTTGAAGGGTTTGGAAACAACCATTCTTTTTTCTTCCTGGGAGTTCATTTACGGAGGCGCTCAGAGGCCCAAGCAAAGCAAAACTCAGGCTCCCCACCTTGGTGTAACTCCAAATGAATCTCTGCTCCAAACCTCCTCCTCCTCTTCTTCCTCCTCACTCACTCCTGCCTGGCACCCTGCCCTGGAATGTGGTTGGAAATAGGGATGGAGGGACCCTAGGTGGCCACTGACCCCAACGTGTTAGGTAAGGATTAAGGCATTTACTTTAATAGCTGAGACAGATGGAGTGTGGGAGGGTGCGGATTCCTGCACCAGGCAATTTACGTTATGATTGATTGCTGGGGGAGAAGGGGGGCGTTTCCCATTTCTTCCCGCCTTTTTCTTCTTCTTGGGTGCTCGGTATGATGTTCTGGGCATGGTGTGGCTTGGTGGGCGTGGCTTGGTGGGCGTGGCTTAGTGGGCGTGGCAGGGGAAGGTTACTGCAAAATCCCCCTTCCTTCCCCACCTGCTTTCCAGCTCCGTTCTCCTGTGCAGGGCAACCAGAGAAGACCCAGCCAATCAGCTGGGACTCAATGGGAGGCCGAGAAGAGATGGGGCTGGCTGGTTCTCTGAACTACTCAAAATTTCTGCTACTGGTTCTCCAGAACTGTTCAGAACCTGCTGGATACCATCTCTGGGGGGAGGGGGGCTTCCCATCCCTGCCCACCCCCGTCTGCCAAACGGCCTGAGCATTAAGGAAGATCCACAGCAGGGAGGAAGGCAGAGAACAGAGTCAATTAAAGGCGCACAAAACAACATATCCCAGTTTAAGTTTGCCTGACATTTAAGGCTACTCTGTTAACAGTTTGCGTTGGATAATTGGCTTGCAGGAATCGCGTCCCCACACACCTGAATGTGCTTCAATGCGACACTTCACAGAGCATTGCCTCACTTGGGGGACGCAAGGCAAGCGTATGGTGGGTTTGGGGTGCCATCTGTGGGGAGGGGGCGGGCAAGGAGGAGGGGCTGGCACCCTTCCCAGGGGAGGGTTGTAGAATAGGGTCTGGTGGGTTCTTTAAGACTCTGCCAGGGTTGCAAGGAAGTTTTATTTGTGTTGGGATTGCAAATCCCCCTTGAGAGGATTTGTGAGGCTTCCGATGACTGTCCGTGATGGGAGCAGATCCTCTCCCTGCTCCGGCCTGTCTCCAGCAGAGCCCAAAGGATTCCCTCCGGCTTTCCCCTGTGGCCGGGAAGGAAGGAAGGAAGGACGGAAGGACGGAAGGAAGGAAGGAAGGAAGGAAGGAAGGAAGGAAGGAAGGAAGGAAGGAAGGAAGGAAGGAAGGAAGGAAGGAAAAATTTTTAAATTTCTGGAAAGAGTCATTCCTAAAAAATTGTCAAGTTCCTGGCCACAGCTTTTTTTTTTTTTTGGTCTTAACGTCCAACTTAAAGCTGCTTGGCAGACTTTGAACTCATAATTAGGTTCCTGTCCAGTCATTCATGGGAGCAATTATCCCCTCCAACCTTTTCAAAACAAAGCTTTGTATATTTGAAGCCAGTCTGCTGCCAAATCCCTCCTTGGTCTTCTTTCTTTCTTCCCAGATTAAAAAAAAAAATCACAGACTCTTTTCATCTCTCTTCATATGTCATATTCAAAGACCTGGAGGGGTTCACCACCAGCCCAAATTGAGATGGTGTGGACTACTAATTACCTTCACCAGGGACTCATTTTTACATAACTTTCTATTCTCTTATTTTTGTTATTGATGTTTCATTTTAGTTTGTACATGGCTTAGATGATATCATTATTTATTATTTATCATTTATGAAGCATTTACAAAGCACTTTATGCATTTTTAACTGAACATCATTTCCATCTCCAAACTTCACATCAAAAGAGCCCAACCAGAGGAAGCAGTGAGGGTGAGGGAAGAGGAAAACTCTGAGACTGACCCTCAGTGCAATACCCATGATTATGATGATGGCCAACGTCAAGACCAAGACTTGGGGAGGGGAGGAGATAAAGAGGAAGAGGTCTTTCAGCTAGGTCCAGGGAGGGGGCCTGCCTCCATGACTTCTTGGGAGAGGGGGCACCTGGGTGAAAAGAGACACCTGGGTGAAAGGAAGAACCAGGTAAATGAGCTACTGAAGAATTTCCATAGAAGAGAAACAATGTGGTGAGATCCAAGGCCCGTTGCCTTCTGAAAGGATGCATGAACTGGAGCCTCCCTATCAGAGCTGGCTCTCAGGATCTCTGGCACAGCCTACCTACTTCCCATGGAAGCAGGGATGGCCCGGATGTGTCAGGGCCCAGGATGACCAGTCACCGCAATGTTCCACCCCAAGAACCTGGAAAGAGCTTCCCCCAGCTCAGCATCAGATGATGGCAACCCTCCAGGAAGACTTGTGGGGCCTCTGGTCCTTGGGGGTTCCAGGGGCGTCCTGGCCTTTAATAACAATTCTCCTGCTTGATCAGAATGCTTCCCATTTCCTCCCTTTCTGCCCCTGAAAAATATCTAAGTCCTATTCAAGTTAATGCCCTTCATTTTCATTTATAAAGACAGATACAAAATAATTATTTCCTATCTCCACTGTTTCCTTATCTTTGGTCCTCATAATTCCTCGTGGTTCCTTTTTCATCCCCATCTCCTGCTCACCAAACAGGGGTGGGGGGAGACGTTTATTGTTAGTTAAAATATTCTTATGCTCATTGCCTTTCCTGGTGCTTTTAATCTCTGCTTTCCACCCCTCTTTTGGAGACTCTCCAAGAGACCCTTCCTTTCTCCCCACTGCACAAGGGCGTGGCCCTGCCAGCTGGCCACCAGCTCTCCTGCCTTTGATGTCCACGGCACCCTCCATTTCGGAAACGTTTCTCTCTCCTCTGCAAAGGACCCTTCCCGCCTTCCCCTCACATGAAAGGGGCTCCGGCAGATGCCTCTCCTGGCAATCATTTGAAGTGTCTGATTAAAAGCAAGTGGGGCGAGGTGGGGGGGGGGAGGGAGAGGAGCAGGCGAGGCCGTTCTGAAGAGAACTGGCCAACTTGAACTTGGAGCCACTTTTTGACTGCAGCAGAAATCAAGTTAAGCAGGCACAGTTGCAGCAGGGAGTGGGGAGGAGGAGGAGAGGGATCCAGCTCCTTGCCTCCCCCAAGGCACCCCACGTTTAACCAGGATAACTTCATTGCTAGATGGTGTTGGGGGCAGAAATCAGTGCAGGGGCTCTAGGCAGAAAAACAGGGTCCAATTTCACAGAACACAACACCGGAGACATTTCTGTCTTGCAGTTGCATCTGACTCGGGGCCCTTGATCCCCAATAATTCCATCTTCATATGCGTGTATTTCTTACAACCTGTTCAGTTCTCCAAGGAAGCAACATAAAGAAGCAGCTGGGATAACCCATCCAAACCCTAAAGTTCATTTAGTCCGCTGTGTGGGGCTGAGCTGGTCTCCCAGACCAAGACCCCAGGAGGGAGGGAGACCAGGAACCCCATCCTCCCTTTCTTCTGGCTCCAGCAGAGAGCATGATAGGAAGAATCTGCCGTCCAAGGCGAGAAATGGACAGACCCTTCGCAAGAAATGGCTGTCCAACACCTCTTGAATGCGTTCGAGGGCGGGATGTGGGCTTCTGGATCATGTACTGTTAGAAAGGTTTTTCCTAACACTCAGTCAGCTCAGGTGCCCAGGAAGCAGGACCAACCAGGCTAGAATAAACTGCAGGAAGGGCTCGTCTGCAGCCCATTGTCAGGATGCAGCCACACAGATTAAAAGAAAGAAAGAAATCTTCCTGCAAGGAATTATACCCCTGCCCTGCCCACATGGTGACAGAAAGCAGGTCTTCCATGTGTAGAGAGTCATCACGTCCTTCAACATCACCCTTTCTGCAGGACTAACATCTCCAGAGTTCTCTGGGTCTCCTTGGAAGACCCAGTTTTGGTCCCCTGAACATTATGGAGCACAATCCCAGCTCTTTGGCCCTAAAACCTGTTTTTGCTCCCAGGTGGTGAGCTTAAAAATAGGCATGGCCTCAGTGGGAGGCCTCCTGTCACCCACCTGTTTCCTGTAGGTACCTGCAGGAGAAGAGCAAGGGGGAGACGAGATCAGGGTAGCCTTGTTGACTGTGGCTGACTGAAAAACCAGCTAGCAGAAGCTGGTTGCAGATCCATTGAAATGGGTCTGTCCTTCAATTGGGGCACAGCCGGGGGGAGGGTTGAGGGCCTGGAAACACCCCCCCCTTGCCTGCCCAGAGACGGACGCCTTCTTTTTTCCATCTTCACTCATGGCCACATGCAGCCCTCCTGGATGAAAAAACTCACAAAGGCTACAGGCAAGCAAGCTATTAGACTTGGGAGTTGTGTGGTTTCTAAATAATCAGGAGCATCTTCTGCTGGAATCCCAGACCTCTCGTGAGCAAGCATTTTTTCCCCACAATAAAGAGATTCCCCAGAAAAGGCTCCAATGCAAACAGAAAGTCTAAAATAGCCAGATGGAAATCTCAACAAACTCACAACGAAGAATGGCAGGTTCCAATGGAAGTCCGTGGCAAGTGGGCCTGTTGGAAGAGTGGGCATCTCTGCCCTTCAGGAAGAAATGGGCACATCTAGTCTTGGGCCCCAACAGCCTCGGCCTGAAGGCTCCAATTTGCCACCCATAAATCCATGGTTTATGGACACACGGGTGGAAGACAGAGGGGGCCTGGAATGGAAAGGTCCTTGGCTGGCTTGACTCCCAGAGGAAAATCAAGGTTGCAAGCACAGAGAACGGTGCGGTGGGAGGGACTCTCCCCCACTGCAGAAACAGTTGGAGGCAACAACCGCTTTAGGGGGGATCCACATTTGGACCAAATGCAATTCAGTTCAAATGAAATTCATAAATGTGACCCCACACAAGATCCTCCAGAGGGGGGAGGGGGCACTGCTGAGCCCTGGCTTGGTGGCAGCATGAGATCTCCCGCAGAGAGGCTAGGAATAACCAGGCTAGGAATAAGCAGCAAGAAAGGCTGGTCTGCTCGCCCATTCCCAGGATGCAGCCACAGAAATACACAGGATTAAAAAAAGAAATAGAATCAGGAGCTCACTCTAATTAAAGGCTAATGAGGAGAGCAGCGTAACAGAATTAAAACAAATCAACCTGGAAGCTCCGAGTCGAATCCTCCTTTGCAGGCTTGGGGTTGCTGAGGCAACGGCTTTTGCTGAAGCCGCCCTGGCCTGGAGGGCTTTTGGACAGGCCCCCATTCCACCACATCCTTGCACGAAAGCCCCCTTAGCTTCCCCTCTCCCCCAGACTGGCTGGTGCCAGGTTCCAGCTCCTTCAGGAGTTTGCCTTGGCAGCCACTCTCCTCCATAACTCAGCCCTGGCCTTGGGCAACAGGGGGCAAGGGAGGCCGCCTGCCTTACAGCTGCCTGGCTCAATGCCTGGGCAGAAAGGGCCAGGAACGGCTGCTGAGGACAGAAGGAACCAATGGCTGGATCTCTCTTCCCCAAATCGGGTGGGGGATTCCCCCAGGGCTGGTCCTGGATCCTGCCAGGCAAAGACCAAAAGCCATGGCCTGGCTGCCCTCTGCCCCTCAGTGCCATGGCTTGGTCCGGGCAGGGCATGGAGACCCCCGGCATGGCCACTGGCCTTCGGAGGAGAGCGGGTGCCGGATTCTTCTCTGCCCTTTGTCAAGCAGTGCAGGAGGTCTCCGTGGGGGTCCTCTGAGGGTGTTTGGGGGGGGGGGAGGACCTTCGGGAAAGTGAGATGAGACGATTGCTGGCAGGACTCCTGGAGAGCCTCGGAAGGGCTTCCTCCTTCCCTTCCTCCAGACCAGAGTTCCCTCCTCCATCCAGGCTTGGGCTGCTCCACTGAATCCCAGGCTGGGTGGCTTGCAAAGGGCCCCTCTCCAGCCATCCGAAAGGGGTCTCTCCAAGGAGCCGTTAGCCTGACAGCAACTCGGGTGCCTCTGGGAAGGCTCCAACTAGCCTTGTTTACACCTCACTGCTCCAGGCGGTTGTTTGCTTGTTTACCTGGCCTGCATTATCTGATCTGTCACCCTGTGAAAGGGGGCGAGAGGGAGCAGTGGCCTTATGCTGCCTCAGGTCAAACGTGCCGTTTGTGTGACCGTTGATGCCCTCCCCTCCTTGCCCCTCCCCGGCAGAGAGCAGGAGAAGGCGCTGGTGCAGCCGGTCGGGCCCTGAACTCCAGGGACAGGCCAGCGATGAGAGGCAGCTCAGTGGAAGCCCTTCCCAACCTCCAGACGGAGTAAAGCGGCATCACGTTAACAGGAGTGGACAGGCGAAGGGAGGCGTCAGTGGCACAGGGTGGCACGCGGGCATTTTTCTCTGATGGCCAAAGCAGGAGAGAGTCTTTTGACTGAAAAGGGAGGCAAAGAGATCTACAGGGTTTGGTTTAAAAAAAGAAAAGAAAAGCAGGGGTGACTTTAACCCAGGTTTCTATAATCCCAGCTGACAATAGTACAAACTTCAGGAAAACTCCCACATTTTAAAAGATGCCCAGCATTAATGGGGACTGCAAGATGCCATCAGTGTCCAAGAAGAATCGCCCTTTATTTAATTAATTTTGCACATGTAGGTGGAGCATTCATTAATTTGCTATTAATCGCTGCATTATTGGTGTCTTCATTGAGGCCCGCGGCTGCTATTGGATCTGGATTGATCTTAGCTTTAGTTTAATCCTTCTTGCAACCCAACTAAACTCTTGGCTTTAGGATTATTTGAGCAATAAACACTGCACTGTGTCCAAATCAGATACTTTCCCTCCATCCTTTACAAAAAATGCAGCATGGGGAGGGAAGAGGCCAGCTGTGCAATGCCAAGCGACAGCAGAAAAGGGAGAGAGCAGCAGAACATCTGCAGAGGCTATCCTGATGTTCACAGCTCAGCCCTGAATCTGCCACGTGCATCAGCTCTTCTGTGGCTGTACTTGATTTAGGCACTGCTCAAAAGGGGCTGCCGTGTGAGCAGGATGGAGGAGGGTGTAATGCTTCATCCTTTGGGGATCAGCTGGGACCTGCAGGATCTGAGCCTTCAGGAAAGAGCCAGCGTATACCAGTTATCCAATGCAAGAGACATATAAGCCCCCTTCACCTTCACTTCACTGTTGTAACCATTGCGCAGGCCCAAATCACATACTACCTATATGCTACATATATGATACATGCTATGCCATTCCAAATATGGTAATATTATACCAATGTAACCAATAGAACTTGCTTTCCGCATTCACCAGGTAAGCTGACGTGTAATCTCAATAAAAAGGGGTTTGAGACTGCCTCTCGAGGTCACTCTGCCCATGACTGAAGCTGGTCTCCATGTCTGATCTTTTCCCATGAGTGACCCACCGGGAGGGGGATATCAAGGCCCTAACCACAGAATTCCCACATCTGGTGACCCTCGACGTGATCTCTACTGCCTTGACGAGAGGTCAGTCTCTGACCGTCCTTCTTACCCGCCTGGAAGAGGCCGTGCACCCCGACCCGCCTGAAACACGGTTGGGTTTTTCGTAAGTATGGGCGGAAAGTTCTCTCAGCAGCAGGTTGGTCATCTGCAAGAGCTGAAAGAACTAACCGAAACTTCCTGTAAGATGTTACCCAGATAGTCTGACTTGTGGCTTAGTCTCTTGGGTAAACAGTAATAAATTAGGCTTGGGGTACTTTGATCTGAGGGGGCATCGGATCAACAGTTCGGTTCCTTTCCCCTCCCAACCTCTGAATTGTTGCTTGAGGTTCCCTCATACTAGGAATCCACAGTTCCTGGGATCCTTTCCTCCAAGACCCCCTCTCATTTTTGGAGGGAGTGGTATTGAATCCTGACTGCCTGCAGTTAGCTCCACTTCTTCCCTTTCAAATTGTGACTGTCCTTGTGTGCCACAAAGAGCTGCTCGCATTCATGAGACCAAATGAGAAAGGCAGAAGAAACCAAGAACATATTTCAAAGTTTCTCTTTCTCTCTCTCTCTCTGCTTCTGAAGCCATAACCTTGGAGGCTCCATCAATTAAGAGAAATAAGAATTAAAAATGAAAAATTGTAGACCTTGAAGTGTCTAATGTATTTCTATTGGATTAAACAGGCTGAGGAATTTTTGAAAATAAAACCAATACTTAGGATAATTAAACATCCTAACCATTCGATTAAGATGCTCAGCAACGGCACATAAAAAGGATAGCTGGGGAGGCAGGGAAATAGACCTCCTACAGCTGGGCATTTTTAGCTTATGCTCTTCATCACAGTGGGATAAAATGCTCTTTGTAAAGGTTAACAAAAGTAGTAAGTATAAGTGGAGGATACCAGCAGGAACTGTCAGGTGCTGAGGAAATTAGCAGAGCCACCTTGGTCAGGAGGCAATGATCAGGAGACAAGCCAACCGGTGGCATTTGCCCACCTCCTCCATCAGTCCTAGTAGGGAGATGGAACCTAGTTACTCAGTAAAGACAGAAAGATGGTACTTTCCCTAATCAGCCGGGATCGGTTCATCTTCTCTAGCCAAGATCTAGGACCACATTGAAGCTCGAGAAAATGGAAAGCCAACTAGAGAAGGTGAGAACCAACCATCCCTTTCAGACCAGATTGCTGCTGAATGGCGTATTCTGGTTTGAACATTCACCTACTGCAAAAGAACAATAAAAACGGCCCATTTTGCTAAGTCACATTTTAGAGACTTCCCTAACAGTGGATTGCTTGCTGCTTCTCTCCAGGGAAGTAGCAAGCACACCATTGTAACTCCGCCTGTCTCTTCCTTGCTTCCAGGACCACAGCAAGTAGACAAAAGTAGCAACATGAGCCATCAAATGAATGTGCAATAATCACAGAGCAGCCTGGACCTTTGGAGGTTGCATGATACAGGGTGTCTTCCAACAGATGAGAATATAAGTAGCTCAGAGTTGAACTGTGGAGTCCTTGGGCTCTAGGAGTTTGGAGAGCAACAAGGAGTCCAGTATGGGTCTTCTTCAGAAAGATTCAAGACCAAACTCTCCGGTGAGATATGACATGCAGCTGTCCTTTGAAGCCATTAGCAGCTATAAGTCCACTTCAGGAAAAGTCCCTGAGATGTTGCTGTCCAGCCACTAACCCTGCCATAATATTTTCCATCCTCCAAGACCATTCTCAACCTCCATCCCTACCACCACATTCTCTTCTGTTTTTATCTGCACTGGTTAGATGGCAAAGGGTGCAGCTGTTTCCATCTGAATGACATGCCTCCGAAGGAAGCTGTCTTGTGCAGCTGTGTGTCATGTGCAGGCTTGTTTATTCTGCTTTCCTGCTAGGAACTGTCCAAGGTCTCAGGCAGAGGAAATTCCTTACATCAGTTGCATTCCTTGCACCCCTCCCCCCTAAGACAGGAGTCTCCAACCATGGCAATTTTAAAACTTATGCACTTCAACTTGTAGAATTCCCCCATGGCTGGCTGAAGAATTCTGGGAGTTGAAGTCCACAGGTTTTAAAGTTGCCAAGGTTGGAGAACCCTGTTCCAAGAGTCCTGAAGTTGCAGATGCTGGCCCCTTTTCAGCCAAAACCTTGGCCCTACATTTCAGAGACAGGCCAACTACCCTACAGGCTCTTCCAGAGAGATTGCAAAGGCTCAGTCACCTTCTCTAAGTGGAGGGAATCCAAGGTGCAGCCTTAGTCAAACAGAGATGCAAGTAGCTGGATAGGTCCATTGCAAAAATTCTATCAAGGGATACTGGAACCAGCATTAATCATCATGATTGCTGCCAGTATAGGGGATGACTTTTAACATTTTTCCAGAAATCTTGTCCCAGATGGTCATGAAGCAATAAAGAAATTAAAAAAAAAAAACCTAGTGAGAGAAGATGGTACAACAGAAATCCCAACTTGCAATTTGAAACAACACAATGAGCTTTGAAGACTTAGGAAGGTTCACTAAGAAGCCATCTTATGGTGTTAGGCCCGTGCTAAATTTATTTACCAGGGAACAACTCCATTCAACTTAGTGAGACTCCCTTCCAAGAATTAGTCACACCGATTGCATTGTTATTGGGTTATGTGAGTGTTTGGAGAAAAAAATTCCCGTGTTGCCACGATCCTTGCCAGGGTGAATGAGGAGTGGTCCCTTTCCCTTCCATCAATAAATAAAGTTCAACCCTTTCTCCATCAGTTGGTAAAGCACCACTGAAGGATCTCACTCCATGGAAGAAGAAGCACCATCACTGCATGTAACTGAAAGACATATTGAAAAGGAAACACACACTCACAGATGAATGCATTAAATAAAATTTGGCATTATTCACCCAAATGCTGAGCTCTGGGTTTGGAGTGTTACTGTGGAAACACTGGCATATAAAAAGAAAACAACTCATTAATTAAAGGAATTAAAAACTGATATGGAACGCTGGAAGCAAAGCGTGATAGGTTGCTCCCATCTTTAACCCACAATGTTTTTTAGGAGTGCTGGATGAGATGTGCTCCATTAAAAGCTCTTGGTCTGGAGTTGAATGAGAAGATTAACATCTACTCATCATACTCTAGAATCCAAGATGTTGAGATTCAAGGACTTGGGCAGCCCTGGAGGTCTTGTGCACTTTCTTGCCCTCAACTCCACCCAGGTTCAACTGTCACGCAGGAGGAGACAAGCTCTACTCTTCAAGGAAAAAGCACAAAAGCAAAACACAACCATACCTACCCACACCCACACACCAGTCAAGAACCAGATCCTCCTTTGACTTGTTCAGAAAGCAAGAATGAACCTCATATGATACCCCCAAAACTGTCACCACTCACATACAATTTGGTGGAATGATTGAACTTTAATTCACTGGCTAAATTCAACAAGTATTATCCTTCCCCATTTCATTTAAAAATAACATTACCAGCTAAGGCAATATTCCCAGGTAAGGAATATTATGTATACCTAAAGATAGATGCTCTGTGGTCAAACTCATTTAACTAGGCTGAGGCAGGTGAAGGGAGAAATTGACGTGTTGTGGAAGAAGCAAAAAATGACCCAATGAACTGATTCCAAGATGTGAAATTTGCCCCTAAGAATGTCAGCCATTGTGGAGACCCAGCAACCTGAAGCAGAAACTATGATGTAAACTAAGAGGAGAGCACTCTTTGGGCCAATCCCGAGGTGACCTTGAGGCATGTATCTCTCAAATGTGGTTGCACTCAGACTGAGAAGAAAGCAGCCCACAACTGTGGTGTGTAATTGTGAAAGGAAATACTGGATACATTCCTCATATCTTTTCTTCATCTGCAAGAGAAATTATGGCTCTAGGTCTGAGGAAATTAGCAGACAAATGAAGTGCATCTGATCAGGCTACACTTAGGACTTCATCAGCATTCAAGGCAGATTTATCACAGCAAGTACAAGAGAAAGAAGAATGGAGACCAGGAAGAACAGGAGAGAACTCAGAGGAAATGCTGATCCGCTAATTCTCCCACCTTATTTTGTCATTGCAGGAAAGTGTTGGCCAATTATAATTATTCTGTGAGACGATCTTGAGCTGTGCTGAAGAAGACCCCCCAACTTCCAAGCTTCTTCGTCCTGACCACAACGCCTCCTTTCTCTGGCACTCTCAACTCAGCTCTAGCAAAATGCATTTGGGGGGCCTGGAGGCGGTGCCTGAAGGAAGGATTTCAAGGGGGGGACACGACAAAAGTTCAGGATGGTGGGACACATAGAAGCAGAACTGGGGAGTAGAAGGAACAGAACAGACACAAAATTGGAAGAAAAAAAGCCTTCTCCAAAGTAATCTTATGGGTGCCATTTTTGATCAGAATGCACCAGGATCTTGGAGGTGAACAGGAGAAACATTCCATTCCTCCTTTCAACCTCTCTCTTTCACACAAAGATCAGGGGAAATGGTTTTTTACTGACTAGTTACCTAGAAGCAAATGCTTGTCGAGACTTCTCTAAAGATTGCAGGGGCTTCCTGACAGCTTCTGTAACATCCGTTGTCGTTTCCTCCACCACTTTTCCAGCAGTGGATATTTTTCTGCTTTAGGACATGCATGGCCACTGAAAGGGAGCTGACTGGTCATTCCCCATTTCCCTGGACTGTATTAATGCCAGCGTGTTCTGAATCAGGGGGACAGGAGCCCTGTCTAAGTTGTGGAGGGCTGGCTGATGGTTTCAAGGTGACAGTTGTTCTCTAATAACAGGGTGGAATGAGCAAACTACAGTAATTGGGAACACCAAAGCCTTTTGCCTTTCCTCCTAAGAGCCTCACAATTGCCTCTCTCACCTAATCAAGGCCAACTTTGGCATCACGATGTCTTTCCAATAAGTGTCTGGAGAATAAAATCCAATCTTTTTGGTTGTTTCCTTCCTTCCAGGAGGTCATATTTTCAGATTTGCATTATTCTGAGATGACCGCTCTTGTTGACATGGGGATGGAATTTTAGGATTCAGCAGGTGCCTTCAGTCTAGTGACCCAGGCAAGGCCCCTTCAACCAAGAGATGATGGTTGCCATAGCCTGGCGATGCTCAGAAGCAAGATATTTGTTCCATGGGAAGCATCTGACTCCCTTTGAAGTCCAGAAAGTCCATCTGGCCATTCAGGTAGCTGGGGTGGGAGGACCAAGTGGGGTGGGAATGGGGGGCCAGGTTTGCTTCATCAGATCCAGCCCCTTCCTCTAAGACAAGGGGTTCCTCTACCCAGCACTAAATAGAGGCTGCAATCTGTCCGTCTTTCTGTCTTTTCGCCAAAGGGCCACTCTTGCGATGGAATTGTTCTTCCCCATGGCGGCTGCCCCCATGCTTAGGCGTGCACAAGAAACTCTCAGCCAAGATTTCTCCCTTTTTTTTTAATTGAATAATGTAAACATGATTGATTTTTCTTGCTGGTTGGAAATGAAGCCCAAATCTCAGTCAGCTCATAAATGATTAGGAGAAAATAGGCTTCCTGGGCAGAGACCGATAGGTGCCAGCAGCAGCTTCCTCCAAAAGGATAGATGAGAGCCTGCGCCCTGGAAGAGCCAAAAGGCAGAGTGATGGAAGAGCTATGCTAATGAGGTAGATAATTGTTGGATTATTTACTGGAGAGCTAGCTCAAAAATTTCCGTTTCTGCCTTTGAAATCTGCAATGTGGCCAGGCAGACAGCAGAACCAGAACTGCTACTTATTTAATCCCTTTTCACGGCGTAGAAAACACTCCCTTCCTCATCTCAGGTCTTCCAGGTGTTAGGAAAGAAACCCAACACTTCTCTGGACCTCAGCTGAGACATTGGCTTTGGTTCCCACCATCAGCCCAAGGCGGCGGCTCACTGGAGAGGACCAAGTTGGAGTGGCTGTTCTGGGCCCATCCAAGCTCTCACCTCCTAAGAAAACCCCCTTGGCCCCCCAGCCTTCCCAAGACTTCTCCCTAGGGGCAGCCCCCTCCCTAGGAGTGCTTGAAAAACAAATTGCGGCTCCAAACAGAAACAACAACAAAAACAAAATTAAAATCCAGAGAAGCAATCTCTGGTTAAGAGCTATTTGCATAATTTGACATAATTTGTTAGGCAGCATTGGGGGGGTGAGAACAAGAGTTCTGCTGGGGGGAGGGTTGCACAATGCTTAATGCAGCAATTAGGTGATTACATTTGTCAGTGTTTTTTTTTAATTAGAATAAATATGAGTCAGGTGAAGAAAGGATTTTGTGGACTCTATCCCTTTCTTTCTCTGACTTACTTTTTCCCTTGAAGAAAGCAAAATAAATAAGCTGTAAAAAAAAATTGATAATTCTTCTTTCCCTTAATATCGGGAAGGAGATTTGGAATTAAAAAGGAGGGCCAGAAAAGGGTAGGTCTTTTCTCTCTCTCTCTTTAAAAACATAAATGTAAGTATTGAAGGGTCAGATGGTGGAATGTATGTACAGAGGAGGCCTGGAGATCAGAGGAAGAGTTGTATGTGGAGATAGGACCCAGGTATGGATGGAATGGGCATGAGAGTGATGAGTATGAATTCTGAGAAAGCATTTTCTCTCGTCTTCATTTTTGTGCCTTAAGCAGCCTTGCTCCTTCCTGTCCCTCTCTCTCTACAGGAGGGGTGGGTGGGTCACAGTGGGATGGGGTGCTGCCTCGGACAAAGATTTAAATTGCTTTTACTTTTCTCTGCGGAAGGAGTGGGCTTGCTGAGGGGGCAGCTGCCTTGAGCTGCTCTGCAATAGGAAAGGGGTTGGAACCACTAGCCAGGATATTAGGGACAAGAATAGCTTGCTTCTATGAAAAACCCCAAAACCACATAGCTGACACATGAAACCAGGACACTTTGCAAGAGACCTGGGGTGAAACACAGGTGATGCGACATTTAGCCATGTAGGGGGCTGAGATCCAAATAACCAATCAATATTATCTGCTGTGCATGCATTATTAGGGGAAGGGCAAAGGGCTGGATGTGATCACCCCTTGACTATAAAAATTGCTGTAAGATTCTCATCGAGGCCCTTGATTAGCTTTTGAGCCCTCAGGGTCCTTATATCTTGGTACCCAAATAAAAGTATATCACACCTTGTGTCTGGTGACTTATCGACTTCGACACCAAGCAAGAGCCCAGTTTTGGGGACAACAATATCAATTTTAATTTTTAATTGTTCAGTCTAATTCTCTAAGGCAGTCTAACTCTTCCTCAAAGTATTTAATAAGGAGCACCTTGAGAACTTGGGACTTTGAACTTGGGCCAAGAGAATCCTTGGCCCACAAATCAGGGTGCTTTCTTCTTCCCTATTCTGAGGAGCTGGGAGAAGGAACCAGCCTGGTGCTATGGCATGGCCATGACCCGTCTAAGCTCATGTACTTTATGGGTTGTCCAGGTGAAAGGTGTACTCCTGTTCCACCAACAATGTGTCCCATTCAAGGTTGGCTGCTTTTCTTCTTCATTATATCAGCACGCTCAAAAAGATAGGACAACTGTAAAGGTAGCATCTGATTGTCGAAGAGATGCTCAGCAGTGCTGCTGCTGTTTGTAGCTGGGCTGTGATAAGATGTTCCACAGAAGAGTAGCCCCCAGTCCTTTCCAAACCCATATGGCATTGCACCAAGCACTCCAGTGACGATGCCGATTTGATCCAGGGTCCCAACCAATCCATGGGATCATTGATCAATGACTTTTGGGTTTTTGTAATCCCTATTTACAAATCTCAGTGCTTGTAATCTTTTCCAATTCCTGGCCTTCACAATTATTGTATCTCAGAACGACTGCATCAATAAACTAAACGCAGCTCTTTTCAATGACAATATTAGTTTCCGATGTGTTACGTGTCAGGTGTCTCTCGGTCTGAATTTAGAAATCCCATAAAACGTTTCCTCTGTCATTTTCAATAACATTATCTGCGCTTTCAGTAATACTTATTGACAATTAATCCGAACCTTTGCATAAATGCCAAAGTAATACCTTCCCAGCGTGATTGAGCCTTTTTTTCTTTCTTTTTTTGAGTAATCAGTCTGTGATTTTGCCGCATCCAGTTATTATACGGTCAACAGTTTCATCCTTATATCTCAGCGCAATCGGCATTTATTATCCAAACTGGTATTTTCTATTTTTGCCCCGATGACATTTGTGCTCAGGGCTTGTTGCCTTTTTAAATGTTCCATTCTTAAACCGCTGCCATGTTCCGACGTCCAATTTTCAGTGCCTTTCAAAAAAAATGCCCATGGAGTGCTTTGGTTTTCCAATTTCCTAATCTCATTTCAAGCTGTTGCTTTTTATAGTCGTATTAAATTCCATTTTTTAGCAAATGGCCCTTCTCTCTAAATTTCTTTCAAGAAACTTTCTTTACCTACATATTATGATGATGGTGATTCTTTAACAACAATGGGAAGCCACAGCTGCCAGTTGTTTAACTTTTCTTGGTCTTACTTTCAGATTAAGTTCTTCCCAAGAATCAGCGATGGCGTAATGTGAGGATCCAAGCAGTGTGGCCTTTTGCAATTGACAGGTGGCAATTTCATCAACATACAGATTTTCTAACTGTTGTCCAAGATTTTTTGGTTTGGCACCCAGGGTGCTGATAACCGCTGAGACGGTTGTGACCAGTTTACGCCATAACCTTTCAACTTTGATTTTCCAATCTTGGTACTTTCTGATCTTTTCCGATTCTTTATCTTCTGTTTGGCTATCCCCTGGCATTACCTATTGCATCAATTATCCACGCTTTCTTCTTTTCAAACCACGGTTGAATCTGGTGTGTTATGAGCCATGACTTTTATCAGTTTGTATTTGGAAAATCCACAATCTTTAAACTTGCTCATTTTCAACTCTAGGTTCTCACCAATTTGTCATTACTGACACTTGATAATTGTTTACAGATGTTCCAGCAAAACATTTTGGTGACTAGTTATGTCTTGTTTATTATAATTATTATGCCATTAGTATTTAAAATGTGATCTATGATCCTAAGAGAAGGTTGCACATAATGAAGGGTTTCCATTTGAAGGATGGCTTTACATTGGAAAGAAGGAAGAAGAAAGAAGAGCAGGGTTGGGTTTGATGCAGCTCCTTCCTTGATTAAGCATAAAAGCAGAGGAGATACAAAATCACGGTACCTGTTTCAACCTGAAGCTTTGAGAAGCCTGCACTATTTGCATTCCTGCAGTGTCCCCGTGTGCCTGCTGTGGAGGTTACTGGCATCTCCTGGCAGCAGTCTCAGACAGCCTGCCAACAGCAGCTCACTTGTCTGGGAAACGGACCACAGCACATCTGGCATGGCCTCACGGTTTCATCTGACACAATGCTCTCGGAGGTGGAACTCACAATTGTGTCTCGTAAGCTTTGTGTGGGAACTCGGATCAGACAGAAAGCAGAACCCCAGGTCCACTGCCTTTCTGAATGTGATTGCAGGGAGGGTAGTCTTTGGGTTGCAATTTTGGGTCTCATGTGGGACTCATCTTCCCTACAATCTAAGAGATTTGGGGTTCTAGCCATATGGACTTGGAGAGCCTCTGCTTTCTCAATAGTTTTGCTTCCAGTTCACGTCTCTGACCCTGAACGCTCTTGCTACAAGTCGGGGTTCCCCATACAAACCTTAAGGCATCCATTCACCTTTACTGGAAGTAGCCAGGAAATAAAGCTTTCCATCTTGTGGAAAAGAAAGAGGACTCCCAAGAGGACAATTATTATTTATTACATTAAACTCTTCTGGAAAGGTAAGTTAGAAACGCATACACAACAATGACAATGTGGCTCTTTCTTGTCCCCCTCCCCTTTTGCACCCCTAGTGGAGTTACTTGCTCATTTTAGGATACACTAAAAGGGAGTGACTGCCCACTCTTCCTCCTGCCCCTTTTCACAGTCGGTGGTGGCTTTTGAAGAGAAAATGTCTTGCCTTCCCCTCAGGAACGTGACAGTCCTGGTTCTGCCATCAATGCCTCTCTAAGGATTGTGGGAGGCCCACCAGGGTCTTTGTCCCCTAGTTTCTGGACCCTGAGAAGGAAGGAGAAGACCATGATGCCCTGGGACTGGCTGATGGAGACAAGGCTGAGCAGCATCTGGGCTGCTTGGTCCTCCTTGAGGTGGGAGTGGGTGGCATCTCTCTTCAAAGATGGAGCAGCCCAGGGGACCCACCCCTCACTTCTCTTTGCCTGTTCAGAGATATCTTTTCTCCCACTCCTCTTCCCTCACCCATCCCAGGAAGCCGCCCCTCCCTCAACCTCGCTGTCACTCTGCAATTCTAATTTCTTTAAACATTGGAAAAGCTTATTAACCTGTGATGAGTTTAACATATGGCAGAGCCCGACTTCCTTTCTGCACCGTAATTATGAGGCACACAGTAATAAGCCTGTCTTTTAAGCTACAACATCTTGCTTTTTGCTAACATTACAACCTATTAAGAAGCTACATTAAATGCATGTAAAGTGTGTGTGCGCATACATGCGCTAGGATACACATACACGACACCACTACCCCGGAGCTCCCAACTAATCTGGAGAGCATATTTAAGTCACAGTTGTGATATTTGGGGGTCAGGCTCCCCCTGCTGTGCAAGCTGGCCAGTGGCCAAGCCATCCATCAAGCTGTACTCATTCATCCATGAATTCACTACATACATACAGGTACACATATATTGGCGTATCTGCTGAGTTCTGGATCCAGCCAACATTTTTCCAGGTGCGCTCGCCTTGCAGGAAGGAGCACCCCACAGCCAGATGCCCCAGATGGGGCCTGGAACTACTTCTCCACCCACCCTTGTCAAACCTCTCCTGATCCTGGCAGCCTCTTTGTGTCTCCCTTCTCTGGATGGGGGCAGAACACTCGCAGCCTGGGGGGAGCCCTTTTTTCTCCTAAAACCAGGCACTTGCTCTGACAGTTTAACCAGTAACTCTAGTCAATACTGGCAGAAGAGCTTGTCCAGGACAGCGGGAGATTTGTACTTGCGAGATTCTGTTACAATAATGTGGAAATAGCTCACCTGGCCTGTTTCCTGTCTGGTCTACCTGGCTTTACATACTTCGAAGGATTTCTAAAATGCAGGATCCACCTCCATTTGATCCACCTCAGAGACATTTCGATTGTTCCCTTCCCTCTGATTCAGGCCTCCAGATCCCTCTCCACCCTCCAAGGAATGGGCACATCCTACCAAGCACTCTAAAATGGGCCATGCTGGGCTAATGTTGGTTAAGAGTCACCTTGGATTTGGTTTCAGCTCCCCAAAGAATGAGCACCACCTCCTAGCTCAGCAGCGCAGGCTGTAATACTGGAAATGATTTTAAATTTGAGAAATTGGCACGTTGTGATCCAACGAGGCAATTTCTGAATTGCTCCATGCAGCTGCAAGGCCCCTGAGAAGACATTCCTTGCATCCTAAACAACAGGGAGGAGAGCCTGTTGCTGTCACAGAGCCGGGGGTGGCAGCCAGGCACCCCAGATACGTAACCTCCTGCAGGTGCTGGCAGAAAGTACGTCAACCTGCTCTGTTGGAGAGGAAAAGGCCTCCCCTGATCCAATGCAACCTGGACGAGAAGACCAGGGTTTGTAAAGTCCTCTAGAGAGTCTTTTTGTGGTCAAGAGCAACTCCGTCCTTCACGGAGCCTACAGAGGAGCAGCAATGCAGAACTTGGCCACTTTGGGGGAGGGGCTTTCACTGTTCCATTTCCAGCCCTTTGGGGTACTGTGAGGCTCCTTGCGTGGGGTCCCCCAGAAACTGTGCTCTGCCTTTTCCCTGGGACCATCTTGCACAAGGGGGAGGCAGCAACGGAGAAATGATCCTGTCCTGTGCCTGACCCTGGCTCCTGGACACATCCCACCAAGCAACAGGGAAAGCACTTTGGGCAGGGAGGATAGTTGTGGGTGGAGGCTTTGCAAAAGAACATCAGGAGACTTGGCTGGATCAGAGCTGAGGACCATCCACCCCCTGGTAGTCAGCAGGATGCTTCCTTGAAGTCCATATGCAGCATAGAAAATCATCGCCCCCTTTGCAGTTCCCCTGCGGTGGAAGAAGACATCCATAGGGGACATCAGTGCTCCACCTCCGGAGGGTTTTCGGAGGTGAGATGCTGCCTCTTCAAAATGTGTGATTGGGGTAGAAGATTGGAGTAGATGTACTTTGTGACCTTTTCCAACTCCCCCTTTCTGTGAGTCTACACTGCAGAGTCATTGTAGAGGCTGCATCGTAATGGGAAGGTCCCCAGATCTCTCGAGTCAGAACCATCGCCCAAGGGTTAGCCTTCCCTTAGAGCCATGAAGGCAAACAGGGCCAGGAGCCATCATCTTGGGTATGGTGGCAGTTTTTAAAGGTTGCTGTGGCAGAGTCAGAAAAAAAAGGCAGATGTGATTGGCCCTGCTTTCCTTCCTTCCTTCCACCCCAAAAGCCCAACTGCGCTTCCCCTGTGTGTTTCTCAATTAGATTCATCTGCAGAAACCAGCTGAATTTTGTTGCATGGCAATAGCATTGATTGCTGTTTACTAATGTCTGCACAGTTAAAGCCATGGCGACAGCCAAACCGGCAGCCTGAATTCTTCTTCCACGGCTCTGATTTGTTCTTTGGGACACCTTTCTGAAAGCTTATTGGGAAAGATGTGGACTCGGGAGCACTGGGCAAGGGTCCCTACCTGTCACCAGGCCCTGTTTCCTACCTTTGGGGAAACACTCAGTCAGGCAAGGAGGAGGTATCTAGAGGGGAATTAGCCTCGAATCTTTGCCCAGAAGTAGGAGATCCAGAACTGACACTCAACCCCTCACCCCAAGATCCATGGAACCTCATCTATCTGTCCCCAAGGGAAGGCTAGCAATATGGGGAGATTCCTGTATTGCAGGCAGAGTACAATAAAGTAGTTAGCTTGAATTCTACATATGTGGATCTGGTCTCTTACACCTGACACACCCACCCAATTAAGCAGCCTCCCACAAGGCCTCTGGAGGTCCTAGAACAGAATCCTTCCTTCCTTCTGCTCTGTCAATGGGCAGAGTCTTCTGAGAACCAAGTTGTCTTTACCTCTTCTTGGATGTTGTCCAAGAATTCCACCTTTGTCTGCCCCACATAGTTTCCAGCACTCATTGCTTGCTTGATGAAGGGGGCGGGGGGGGCTCAGAAGATGGACTTGAACTTCCCAGCTTCCACTAAGCCATCCATCATCGTGAGACTTTGGGGGGAAAAGTGCAGAGAAAAGCAGCTAAGACGATTAAAAGCATGGAGACTAAAACATATGAAGAACGGTTGCAGGAATTGGTCATGGCAGGTCTAGAGAAAAGAAGGATTCCAGGTGACAAGATAGCAGTGTTCCAGTATTTGAGGGGCTGCCACAAAGAAGAGAGGGTCAGCGTATTTTCCAAAGCCCCTGAAGGCAGACAAGAAGCAACAGATGGAAATGAATCCAGGAGAGAAGCAACCTGGATCTAAGGGGAAATTTCCTAACAGCGAGAACAATTTGCCAGTGGAACTGCTTGCCTTCAGAGGTTGCAGGTGCTCCAAGACTGGAGTCTTTTAAGAAGAGACTGGACAGCCACTTGTTTGAAATAGTATAGGGTTTTCTGCTTGAGCAGGGAGATGGACTAGAAGGCCTCCAAGGTCCCTTCCAGCTCTACTCTGGATTAATTATCCCTCCATGTTTCATGGGTTGCAACCCTGGAATCAGTTACAAAAAAGAGGGCCAGTTCCAAAGCTTGGAGAAGCGGCCAGACAGGTGACATTTGGTGGAGGTAATGCAATGCTGGAGAAAAGAACTGATTGAGGATCCTGGGCAGCAGCAGCCTCACTCAGGCCAGGGATCCAAGAGCTTGGCAGAGGTCCTGGAAGGATCAGCATCTCTGGAAGTCTCTGGGAGGTGGCGTTGGTGGTTAAGAGAACGTGCCCTTTGGAAAAGGTTCTTAAAGAGCTCAGCCGATAAGCCCGTAATCTTCCTTCACTGCGTTTACATGCACCCCCAGAGACCCGCTACACAAGCTAAGCTCAGGGCGGAGGGGCAAGGGGCCTGTAGTTGATACAGGTGATGTTCCTTCTCTTCCGACCCTTCCAACACTGAACAGAAGTCGCACAGCTTGGCAGAGG
Organism: Bungarus multicinctus; assembly: GCA_023653725.1. NCBI lineage: Eukaryota > Metazoa > Chordata > Lepidosauria > Squamata > Elapidae > Bungarus > Bungarus multicinctus. The sequence goes on from CM042837.1 coordinate 26,568,565, forward strand.
AGCTGTGGTGTGCCTGCCTGCCTGCCTCTCTTTCGACTGTTCTCCCACACACCCACCTCCGCCTTGGCCCCCTGCCATGGCCCTGGTCAGCCCCCCCAGCAGCCCAAGAGGCTGCCCACCCCCTGCAAGGCTCAAGGTGGCAACTGATGGCGATCAGGAGATTGCAGCTTGGGACGGCCGTAATCACACCAGACTGAGCAGCTTAAATACCACCAGACAGAATATTACTCAAATTAAAACGAGGCTTTAAAATGTCGTTATTTGTGTCATTATTAATAGCTCTTAATTGTGTTCTCTAATTATCATGAAATTATGTTGGTATTAATAACCACGTCAAAGCTGCCTTGGGAACGACAAGAACCTCCTCAAACGTTGTGCCATATGTCAGTTCCCGGGACGTGAAATGCAAAGGTAGACAGGGATGGGGCTTCCAGTAGAGAAACATGGAGCGGATGAGCAGGATCCGTGGCAAAGAATGCAGGCCCCCAAAGCAAAGGGGAGGTGGGCTCCCCGCATCGCCTCTCCATGTGGGTTGGTGGACGTAGAGGCCACCTGGGCAGCTTCTCCAAGAGGGGCTGAGTGCAAGCAGATGCCTCCGAGTGGATGGCTCCACAACCCTTGTGCAGCTCCAAGTGGCAATGGAAAGGATAAGCAGGGAATCCTTGCTGGCCAAGGGTCCTTCGTTCTCTTGGAAGGGCCAAAGGGCAGCCACACTTCTGCCTTTCCCAGCTCCCTTGTTACCCCTGGTGCCAAAGAAAATGTCTGTTTCCAAATATTTTGGCAGCAGCTGTTACTTTTCCTGACAAGCAGGCTGCTCCAGACTGGGATGGGAGCAGAGCAGGCTCCGAAGCTGTGGCTGTCACATTCACTTTGCTCTGCCCAAGTGTCCAGAAGAGACAGTGGCCAAAATTGCAAAATGAATGCAGGACACCAAGTGGAGTCACCAGAGTGAAGAAATGGTGGTGAAGGGAGAAAATGTTTCACATAACAAACTGTTTTGCTCTTCAACACCATTCCCCAATTTTCTGGCGATGAGTCAGACTCAGTCTGTCGATGTTAAGGACCCCTCCTGCTTCTCCTCCGAAGTCAAGAAGAGTGCAAGCTCTTAATGATGACTGTTCCCAAGGTGGGAAGTTCAGATCTGGGGATCTGGGTGAAGAAAGAGCTTGTTGAGCTGGAAAAGAGAGGTCTGCTGTCACGTTTCCCCTCCTACCTCACTCCCACTCTGCCCTGTAAGCCGGTTCGGCTGGTGTTGCTCGGAACTCAATAAAAGAGGAAGTTTAATTGGGTTAGAACGAGAGTTGGCAAGGCAGGCGCAGAGAATAGCCTTTAATAAGATCAAACTGGGGAAACTTTTAACAATGAAAGACAAGGGCCAAGGGTGCCCTGAGCCATCTCCCTCTCTCTGTGTGTCTCTCTCTCAGCTTAAAGGCCTCCAAGGTTTGCAGATAGACTTATTATTTATTTATTATTTATCTCCAAGATTTGCAGAAAGGCTTATTCATTTATTTATTATTACATGAAGTTCAGCTTTGGAAAGTAAAGAGGAGATGCTGTAAACAATTGAAGAGTTTATGGAAGCAGGCTATCTGGGCCTTTGTGTCATGATTTTCCGATATTCTATTTTGGGGGGCTTCTCCAAAGTCACAGAGGGCTCATGGTTAAGAAATATCATAGTCTTGTATGAGATCTACCAAAAAAATAATAATACACAAGGCAAAAGTTCCAGAAAGTTAACTGAATGTGCACAGTCAACCCAGGAGTTTGTCTCGTCCTTCAATTTTCTGAAACTAATCAGCCAATGTTCTCTGTAATACGATGGAACTCCTTGCAACATGAAGAGTTAAGAACATATCCAAAGATCTGCAGAACTCTCCAGAAACTTGGGAAAACTTCCTTCTCTTCTTCCTCCTCTTCCTCCACCTTCATTCATCCCTTTAACTCTAGAGTGCTGGTCATTTCCAGCCCAGCCCAGCCCAATTCAAGCCATCGACTCAATTCAGATTGTGAAATCAATCTGTGTAACCAAAACATAAAGTGAATCAGTTTGTTAGTTCTAATCATTTCACAAAAAGACCCCAAAGCTTTTCTGGGCTATTGAATCTACTCGATTTCATAGCATGCGATTTGAAGCAGTCCAAATTGTTGATTTCATTTTGGAGAGGATTCTTGATCTGGAGACTTGGAATCTCTTCTGAATGAAATCCTTGGCCTGGCTCTTTGTGCAGCCCATCCCACCCCCCTCCCCCTTCTCTCCCTCGTTAGCTCTTCATCCCCATCTGTTCGGAGGAGGAAGAAAAACCAGGGTGGCATTCAGAGGCCTGCCCATAATCCCTTGATGAGAAGCAAAGGAGAACTTCCTAAGCAGCTTAGGAGGGCTTGTTTCAACAGAGAGATGCTCTGAGAGGGAAAACAGGAGGAAACCCTCTGCAGCAGGCAAATTTTCGGGAAGCGCAGTTAAAATGAATTTCATTCTCGCTCGCTCTTTTTTATTAGAGTTGCCTGCTCCAAAGTGGAAAAGCAACAGCCTGAATGGAGGTTGAAGTTTTTCATTTCTTGCCTCTCAGAAAGTGCCAGAAAAAGTCTTGCAGTCATTCTTTGTTTCAGAAGAATTCCAGAGATTAGGAGGACCTGATCAGGCTTTTATCCTGCCCTCCTGCTGCAGCCACAGATGGTCTGGGGATCCGGGTGCCACCGTACCTTTCCTTCTTTTCTTCCAACCCAAAATCCACTATGGAAGACACAACAGCTGTTGGCTCCTTTTGCACTGACAGCACAAACTAGTCCAATTAGGGAGAAATTAAAAAAATAAATAAATTTGATTTTGATTCTGTTACAATTCTAGACCATCCGAAAGCTGCAATTCCTTGCTTGGAGTGCAAATGAGTTAAAATACGTAACATAAAATGAAGGAATGTAAAATTATTAAGAAAAATAGCTTAATAGTGATCATGAAGCCAAACAACGTCTAGCATAAGAGTTCATTGTCTTCTGCCTTCTTCCATGCCAACCCTCTCCTGCATTTTTCACCACCTTCGATGTGGCACAGGGCAGGTACCTGGTTGGAAGCCAGGTGGGAGCAATGGGGAGGGGTGGGAGTAAGGCAAGGAGGAGCTCACCTTGTCTTCCTTTTCCCCAGGTGGAGATGGTAAACAAAGGGACAGGAGGGGGAATATAATCAGACTTTAAAAGCAAGGCCCCAAACTGAGCAGGGGGAGGAGATGTACCCAGAGAAGGTGGTGTTCCATCAAGCCCTGAACTACCGAGGGGAGTTGGGATTCCTAACCACTTGGAATGCGCTTCTTGCAAATGGGCCCGTGGAACCAGCAAGGGGGGGTCCTTTGCGATGGCTGTGGGCGAGGCAGCTTTTGTTGCCTGTCCTCCAACACCCCAGGCGGTAAAAGGAGGGGGCGATTTGGCATGGGTAGGAGGCTTCCTGGAGAGTCTCCGGCCTTTCTAAGGTGGGCGCCGTTTGCACACACAAGAAAGGAGCAGAACTGGTGAGAAAGCACAATCCAAGGCTGTTCACGCTGTTCAGTCTGCACCCAGGCTGTCTCCATCCTTTCTTGGCAGAAAGGAAGCGGGTCCGGTTTCAGCCCCCCCCCCGTGAAGGTGGCTGAAGGAGGAAGTTGGCAGTGCTGGGCACTGCAAAAGGCTCCAGTTTGAAAACTGCTGAGAGGCCCAGACTTCCTTCTCCGGCAGATTGGAGGTCTCAGAAGGTTGCCCCAACTCTCCTTGCCACCCCTGTATTTTGCAATGGGGGAGGGGAATTCTCTGCCAGAAGTGCCTCCTCCTGCCCACTTTCTGCCATTCTCTGAAGGACCCTGGTGGGGGCCTTGCCTGTTGGGTATCAGCCAAAGTCAGTGTGAGTGAGGATCCAAGTTGGGGGCCCATGTGCCACCCCCTGATCACTAACAGCCTCCTCAGATTGGGAGAAAAGGACCAATGGTTAAATCAATACTTCGGTGGGAGAGGGGAGAGTGATGCTCAGCCTCAGCAGCCACGTTGGACGGGTCAGGGCAGGGCACACCTGCCCTCCCAGGAGGTGATGCCCAAGTCACCCTTCCCTTTCAGTTTGCTTTCCTTCAGGAAGGCTGGCCCTCCTGCGAGGCAGGGTACGATGGCTATCCAAGCCAGAGATCTGGGCCCAAAGGGAGCAGGAAACCTCCTCCTGCAAAACAGGGGTGAGGCCAGGCAGAGAAGGGGGAGATCAACCTGGTTTACGTCCATTCAACTCCCATTCCATTACAGAGAAGTGGCCTGTTGTCCACAGGAATAGACAGGGAAGGATCCCGTCCCTCCGGACAGCAGGACCAGTGGAATTGCTCAGAGCTTTGGGATCTTCCACTGACCGCCCTCTGGTTGCTTTTCTGTTTGTTTGCAGGACCTGGGGAAAATCCCTCTTGCTGCCCAGGAGGTTTCTGCCTGGCACCGACGGCTCGAGAAGCCAAGCAGACCCTCGGCAGACCCCGATCCTCTCAAAGTGCATTTCCAGTGGGTTTAATGTGGATCCCCCTGCTTGAAAAAGAGGTGAAATTGATTGGAAGTGGGGAGATTGAGAGGCAGCCCGAAGGCTGGCAGAGACAGCCCATCCTGCCTGTGCTCTTCCTTCTCTCCTGATGGCGGAGGGTCTTCTCCCCCTCCGTCCTCTCTCTTTCCCTCAAAGCCCCCCGTGCCAAAGCTCCCTCTCGGAAGCCCCACTTTCTTTCTTTCCCGATGCGGCTCCATCTCTCACTTTCCAGCCTCTTTTTCTGCTTTTTAATCTCTCTCTCCTAGTCCCCCCATCCCCAGTACACTTCTCTTCTTCCCCTTATAAATTTGGTCTTTCTTGCCTGCTTATCATATTTCCTACCGGATTGGGTGTTTAATTAAAATCATAATTAAAATTGATCTCCTCATTAGCATGCACCTGCTCCTGCGCTCACATGCCCGCATCCCATTATCTGCCAAAGATGTCGGTGACTCTGAAAGGCAAAGAGGAGACCTCCTGGTCCATCCGTCCATCCATCCCTCCATCCATTGTGGGCAGGAGATGTAGCCATAGGGGGAGGGAGGGAAGGGGGAGGCCAGCAGCGTCCCCTGGCACTAGGGCAATGGAGCCCAGAAGGCCAGGGTGCTTGGTGTACCCAGACCCCTCCCCCAAATGCTTCTGTCCTCTTGTTGTCCCCTGCAGCAGCCCCCTCTCTCCTCCCCCAAGGGTGAAGTGATTGTGGAGGGTAGCTGAGTCCCCAGGGTCTACAAGAAAGTGCCACTTCCATGAAAACTTCACCCTGCGCAGAAGGTAGAAAATAAAACAGCTGAATCAGAAGAAACAATATGCTTTATGGCGTTATTCCAATGAAGCATTTATGACTGCTGAAACAGGTACACTGCGCATATGCATTGAATTAACCAGGGGGTCTTTGAGCATCATGCAGATACGTGTGGCTCATGCTGTCCTTCCGGTGTCCTTGAGACCCATTCGGCAATTGGGCAGAACCCAAGTCTAGAGAGGGCCGGAGGGGTTCCCTAAGACCCCAGAGTTGTGCAGGTGCTGAGGATTGCTCCTTCGGTCTCAGGATCAAGTCTCCAGCTCAGAGCAGCCAGAAGAAGCAAATCTGGTCAGTGGCCAAAGTCCCTGTCCTGCCACATCTGAGGTTCGCCTGGAAGTGGGCAATGATTGAATTGACTCCCTGGAAGCACATTTTCAAGGTTGCTGAAGAAACGGTGTAAGTCGAAGGGGACCAGGCAGGTCTGCAAAAGGGATGAGTCAAGAACCCCACGATTCTTCTCCTGGAGCAGAAGGTCGGGCTGAGCTGAGTGCCTGCGGATAGGCTGTTTCTGAACATAACCAAGGTAGATGCCTCCAGATCCTCATACTTGCAGCCATTGGTGATCCCTGGCTTCCCAGTTATGCTGCCATTGAAGATGGAGGCTCTGCTTCCCCTGTGCGGAATTAAGCAAACTCTCCTCAACAAGAAGCCGGCAAGCAAGAAACAGGGAGATATGAAGAAGCTCCTGAGATGTTGGTTCCTGACAGGACGACCTTCGCCCAGGTGCAGAAGCCAGCCAAAGTACCTGCACTAGGATTCTGGCTCATTTCCCATTACGCCCAGGCCCTGCCACCTGCCCTACATGGAGACAACACAATGGTACATTTATGTTCCATTGTCTTTATTGCCTTGAACACAGCCTGTTAATAATAAAACAAAGTGGCTGTCAGGTATTCTACACAGAGATGCATCGTGCTTTTCATAATGAGACATAAACCCAGTGTCCCATCGTGAAACATAATTTAGGTGCCTTTATAGTTCGCCATCCAACTAGAAATGATGTTATTGTCAGACAGGAGACCTGGCTTCCTCTACTGGGGGAATTTCTGTATGCATGAATTGCAACAGGGAAGTCGTGTGAAGTGTAGCGTTAACTCTATCCCTTAAGCCCTGCTCATCCAGGCAAGAGGACCAGCAGTCCTACCAGCTTCTACTGACTCTAATGGGATTTTTCATGAGTAGTTATGGATGGGGATCACTTTAAGGGAAGGAAAGGGAGGTAAGGAAGCAACTGCGGTGCTGTCAGCTGGGCAGTTGAAGGGCAGAACCTGTTGCAGACCTGAGGCTGGATCCTGGCTTGTGATCTTCCATGAAAAAGCCTGTTCACGCTTCATTGTCTGATGTCAGGCTAGTCGTTCCATTCCTAATTATAATGTTGCATAAATGTGTTGTATTAGTCAACAGGCATCTAAAGGCACTTTGTAAAGATTCACCTGAGCAAATTAATATCAAAAAACAATTATATTTCTGAATACAAAGTTGAGAAAGACTTAGCTTTCCTGCATTGTGTTTTTGCAGAAAAAACGCTCACACAGAAAGCACAAAAGGCCTCGGGTAGTGTAACAAAAGACTATAGAAGGTGGAGAAAGGAATAAATAAAAACAAAATCTATCATTTGCTTTGCTAAAAATCCCATGGGAAGCAAGAATTAGAAAAACCCAGGAAGTGACACACAACAACATTTTTCCTCGTGCTTGTTGTTTTGAAAAATGCAAATTTCCTCATGAAAATGGTCCCTGTGTGCTTTCCCTTGTGTGGCCAACAATAGCCTTAGGCTGGTTGTTGAATAGAGATTTAAGACCAGGAATTATGCAGGAATAAACAAGTTAAGCCTCCTCCCTGCATTGTGGATCATGTTTTGGTGCTTCAGACCAGTGAGAGGCCATATTGAGAGAGCCAACAGGCAGCCGTTTCTCCCAGAGCTGCTAAGAAGGATCAGGCAAAAGACCACTCATGGTGGGCCGTGGTTATGGAGAAGATGACCCTGGGAACAGCAAATCCATTTGCACTTTAGGCGGTTGGGAAGAAGTTTCACCTCTGTCAAACTGGTCATGGTGAGGGAAGATGGAAGGGCTTAGGATTGGAGTGGTGGACAGCTACATCTGGTGTGCTGAGGTCTTTGAAGGAAATCAAGGCAAGACATGGGATGGATGAGTAAGAGAAAGAGAGACCGTGCTGAAGGGTTTTCAGACCAAGTGAGCTCTAGAGGGGTTGCTCAGCGGAGAGAAAAAACACTGCCGAGTCAGATCAACTAGAAAATCCTGCGAGCCCACAAGAGCTCCTGCCACCTCAGGAAGAGTTTGGACTTCTTCTCCACCACCACAAGCCCCATTGCTTGGCAGGTCTTCACCAGTAAGCCAACAGCAAAGAGCATTTGTGCCCCTGGAAAGAGCAGGCTCTGCAAGTTTACAACGACTGTAAGACTCACTGGCCATGCCTTGATGTGGCCTCCACCTCCAAGCCAAGCGGGACCTCCTCCTTCCCCATCCAGGCTCAGCCACAATGTGAGAACTCTCAGCAACCCTGCCACAGACCTAGAGGAAGCCAGGGGAAGGAGAGCTGCCCAGGGAGACATCCAGACCCCATCTTGGAAAGGGCCTCGGGGTGCAGAAGGAAGCAGAGATATGGAGCAGACCAGCAGGAGACCAGTCCTGCCCCCTGCATAGGTGCTGCTTCCCTCTGCAGGGAAGGGCCTGGCGTGGTCCATGAGTGGAGCCTTTTGGGAACTAGGCATCTATGCCCGATGTTTCCTTGGCCAAATGCTAAACATTCCTTCAGAAATTACCCCGTTTGGGTTAGCAGGATGAAACAATCATTCCTCCCACTGTTGTAAGACGCCACACGAGTTTGCCAGTTATTGCGAGGGATCGAATCAGCATATACAAGTGTGGGTGTGCAGACACTGACACGCACACACACGAACACACATATCCCCTTTTGTCTAAATGAAATAAAAGAAACCCCAAAAGCTGCCTGCTGAAATCCCCTAACACAATTACTTTCGATAATTAAATATTTATCACAGCTGAAGAAATAAGCCATTTAATGTTTTAGGCAAGTCCCCAAAAAGCTCTCTCTCTCTCTCTTCATTCGTTTTGCTTTAATTGCCTTCCTCTCACCTGACACACACCCTCTTTTCTTTTTTGCATCTAGGCATCTGCTGTAGGAAGGTGTCACCTGTCTGGCTGCTCCTTCAGGCTGCCCTCCTTGCTTTCTGGAGGGATGGGAGGGTGAACAGGTGAGACTTGCTTTTAGCTTTCATTGAGAAGAAGGTGCTTAAGTCTTCCTGAGATTTCTGTTCACGGAACGGAATATTAAATCCCACCAACAGTCGTGCAGAAATGCAAATCCCGGATGACTTTTTCAAAATGAAAAACTGTAACCTGGGAGAGGAAACTTGACTAAGTACACTTCCACTTAGAGGGTTTGAGACACCACCAACTTTCGTTCCCCAGAGATGCCCCTTCCAAACTCCGCCAAACTCCATCCAGGGACCAGGGGCTTCCAGGGTCTTTCCAAACCAAGCTCCAGAACACGGACCTTGCATCACCGAGGAAGACCTTCCCCAACTCACTGGGTGGGGGGAACCACTCCCTCAGTTCCCAGGATGCTGGAGGATCAGGCCTGGTCCAGCAGGGCAAGGGGGAACCACTGCTCCCTCTGGGTCTGGAAGCAGGGCAGCTGCCCCGAGGGTAGCCATGGAGTAGCTGGGCCCCTCTTAACCTCTGGAGAGGGAAGCAGAGAAAGTACGCATGAGTGTGGCAGAACTGCTCTTCTCCTGGTCTGCTCCACATCAATCTTGACCCACTCTTTTCTGCACACTGAGGCCTTTTCCGGGGGTGGGGATCCCACCGTCCCCCTGGGAAACTCTCTTTTGCAACCCTCAAATCGTCTATCATGCCAGAAACCCCTGAGAAAGGAGGCATGGGACAGCCATGGTGGACAAGGCACAGGGATGGACACCTCTGGGCGTGGGAGACCTCCGCTCACCTGTCTCTGGAGTCAGAAGAAGAGCGGATCCCTGCATGCCAGCACGTAGCAAAGGCTTGGTGACCTGCCAGCCTGGAAAAGTCAGTTTATAAATAGCTGCAGAGAGGACGCTCTTGTCACTCTGTGAATAATGAGCCCACTCTTCCTTCACCGTCTGCAGTGGGACGTGTTGCTGGACTTAGCATGGGTGACGGTGGGAGCTTTGTGGAGGGTTCCCCACCCATTTAGGAGGAGGAGCTCTGCGGAAGGCAGAGGGGGAAGTGCTGAGACATTTTCCCCATCCCTGTCAATCTCTGTCCCTGGGAAAAGAGGAATGGCAGAGAAGACGGGATTTCTGTGGCAGCCTTGGCAAAGTAGGACATCTCCTGGTAGACTGACTTGTGGAGATTGTTCTTGGCAGGGACGATTCCTCTCCTCCCCACGGATTCACAGTTTCCTCCAAAGGAGTCATGGAAGGGGAGAAATCTCACCCCCATCCATTTGCTGCCGGAGGTTATGAAGTCTGGAATCCCAGCCATCTACGCATTGCCAAGGCCTCCTGGGTTAACTGCTTCTTGGTCTGCTCTGCTCTGCATCCCCTGCTAGAACAGGGTTCCCGTGCAAGCAGCTGCTAGCAGATGTGTGTCGAACTGTGTGAATGGTTGGGATTGATGCCATTTGGCCCCAGTATCCTTAATTTAACCCAAGGAAATCCATCCTTAAGCCAAGCGATGCAACAGGAGGTGAGGGCTGATATGGCAACTAAGATGGCAGTAGGTCTACCAAGGACGCTTCTATGGATTTTGTGGCCTGTGAAAATGGAAACTTTTTCCCCAGTAAATCACTCAGAAGACTAACTGTGCCTTGTTGGCATTTACCCTGAACTACAGAAAAACCTCCATTCCCACCCAGACTGCCCATTTAGCTGCCATTCCTAGGACAGCATCCATGTTGTTTTATGTCAATGCGATATCTTGATGGGTCTCAGCATTCTGGTTTAGCAATGGTTGGACGTGTGTGCACACACAAGCACACTACTCATTCACATTCCCCTGCCTAGTCCAGGTGCTTTGGCTCTGGGGGCCCAGCTTCCATTGCAGGTTCCAGAAAAGTGTCACACTTGAACTAAATTCAAGGCATACAGGTCCACCCCACGTTGAAAACCTCTGGGGCAGTGAGATGTTCAAGAAGATCTGGAGAGAAGCTTACTGACCAGCATTGTCAAGAGCTGGGTCTCCTCTGGGGATGGAGTGATTTTGCTAATTCATGGATTTAAGAGCGTGAGAGCCTTATAGCATCCAAAGGCAGAGCTTCAGGAAGGCAGCTCTACCGAGAGAACCCGGGGGACTCCTTTCTTAGGTAATCCTCCTCAAAGTTGCAGAAGGTCTGTGTGTGATTCAGATAATGCAGTGGAAGCTGGTGGGCTCTTATTTATTAATTAAAAGGTTCGCATTTGCATTTTCTTTGTTCAGCATCGGAGTGTTTATCTGTATTTTTTGCCTAGCAAACCCCAAAGGCCTCCTTTTCTAATGGCTCAGGTGAAGTATTCATCATCACATAATTCTGCTCTCCTTGCAGGGTAGGGTGTTGGTGACTTATGGGCATTGGGGTGAATTGAAGTCAGACCTGTGTTAGTTGCCTGGATAGACATGCATAATATTTGACTAGTTTTGGATTGTTCTTTTGCTTCTAGCACTATGTTGAGTCTGTTTCTTGAGTTCACATTAAGCATTTCTGCACCCCAGAAAAGTAGAAAAGGGCTCCACCAGGGTTCTGTATGAGAGTTTCCTAGAATGGAACCATATTTTCTGCCCACATCAGTTTCTATCTGTGCACCATGCCCCAAGGAACCCAACGAGCCATGCCTGATGGACACCCCTTTACCTTTACCTTCATTTCATCCTAGCTGTGCCCAAAAAGCCCTCCAGATTCATGTTCTTTTGATGTTTTTTAGAATCCCTGACATGGGTGGCCGTGATCCTGGATCCTTCCCAAAACTGCCGCTGGGGAGCCCCTGCAGGGAGGCAGAAGAACACAGGACATCTTCTATGACAGGGGCCTCCAACCTTGGTGACTTTAAGCCTGGTAGACTCCAACTCCCACACTCAGCTCCCCATCTGCAAGTTCTTAAGGAAAATGACTCGGCTGAGCTGAATCTACACAGGAAATGGTTGCCTGAATCCTTTGGATGGCAGCCATTCCTTCCCACATTCTTCCCAGCCGCTTCCCCTTTCCTCATTTGAGAATCCTTCTGCATGTGAACAGGCGCCACTGCGCAATATTACAGGCCCCCATGGGGCATAACAAAGTGATGATTATAGCTGCTGGGAGAAGAAAGGGAGCCGTGCATCTGGAGATGATTTGATAATGAACAGGCCTGGCTTCTGTTGGGAGAGAAGCTTATTAGCTCCTGGCTTCAGCTGTAAATACAATCCACATGATATGGCCTGGAAAGAGGTTTAGTTCCAGCAGAATGGGAGAATGGATGGGTGGACACCTGAGACAGGCTTAAGTCAATTCATCCACATAGAGAGAAATTAGCAGAAGGTATAGAGGAGGAAGAGATGATTCCCAGGGGAAAAAAATCTCTCACTGCTGTCTGTAGTCAAGAGGAGGCCACACATGACCTGTAGGAGATGCTCCACAGAGGACTAGATTTGGACCAGGGAACAAATGGTTCAGCTGTGATATGTGCCCTAGACAATCTTGGTCCATGTGCTTATCTTTCACCTTAACCAAGCACATTGGCAGCTGTGAGGTTGAGAAGGAAGAAGACTCTGAGCTCCTTGGAGGGGAAATAGACTTTGATTTTATTTAGTTAATCAGGAATGAAATGAATCCTTTGATACTTAAGTCACCCAATCATTAAAACATTCTTTCCTGTCTGGTGCCTTCCTACTAGGTGGGATTCTCACTGCTGGTGGGTACAGTGGTTTTATATCCACTGGAAGACAATGGAAAACGTGGGTTGTGTCATGTGGAGGAGCCACCAGATAACTATTTCAGGAAGGGCTGAAAGCCAGAAAGCAGCCCGGAGCCCTCCTTGTTCCAAATGTGGTCCATTGCTCAGCTGCTCTCAAAACAGCGGCCCTTGGGATCCTTCCTTTGCTCTGGAAAACCACCTGTTCTGCACACCTGCCTGGGCTTAAGCACCACAAGCACCATTGCTTCCCCATCGTTTTTTCTTCCTGTTCTGGTGATAGCAGCTGGCCTGATTCTTGAAAGTAGGCATTCAATAAAGGACTTTCAACTCCTGTAAATAGGTTTGTTTTCACCTACTTTGGCAATTGGTTATTGGCTGGTCTTTCCTTGCTTCCAAATGTTATGACTTAGTTATATTTTAGAAATTCTGCACTTGAAGAAGAGAGGGCCAGTTTGCTGTACTTTCCAGGTTGTGTCTTTGATATGATGTTGTTTCTCTGAATCATAATATACATTTATTTGTATTTGCTATACACAGTTAAGACTTAAAGTTTCAACATGACAGTAGCGCGAGATGCACTAAAGGAAGGCAATTCAGCATTTGGGAAGATTGAGCACAACTGCAATAACTGGAGTTTTGTCCCCATCCTGACTAGTTTGACATTGAAAAAAATAGCTCTGGCTTTGAATCATGGCCAAAGGTTGCAGCTCTGGAATATTACTGGTTCCAGACACATATCAATTGGACAAGGGTACCACGCAGTTGATTTTCATCAGTGGAACGAAATTCCTGCCTGAGACGTTTGAACTGGTGACCTGATAAAAACAAATTGTTTGGAGTCTAGTTTTTAAATGATTTGAAAAGTTATTCTATGTGCTTGTACTTCAAGAAAACTTTTAGCTAATGCTCTATTGAGATTTACTCTACCAAATGAATTTGGCCACAGAATGAAAACTGAAAACTCTAAATTTATGTGCTTGTGACTTGCCAATGAAATAGGCTCAGGTAATGTGAAGAAAAGAGAGTTTTGCTCTGTGGGGAAGCTTTGTTGGTGATCCACCAGTTGAAATAATTGTTCAAACCTATTTTCCCTTCGAAAAACAGATTCACAATGCAATGCATTGAGGACTCTCAAACCTGCATGTCTGTAAATCATGTGCATATAAGCAGGGCCTCTTTAGAGAAAGAAAGGGATGAATCCAACTTTTCCAGCAAGCAAATAGCCCTTTAGTTAGTCAGCATGGGGCTGTGTTTCCCATTGAACTATTATTTTATGAGTAACTGAAACATTGCTTTAAAAAAATGAAGACCAGTGCTGGGAATGGAATATGGGCAGGGTCTCCTGCATGACTGATAGATTGCGCGCCATTCAAGTTGGTGTTGACCCACAGCAATCACATGTTCCTCAGCATCATCTGTCCCTAATCTGGTCTTTCCACAGTGCACCTATCACCACGGTGACTGACTTTCCACCTACCCAGCACTGGAGCTTCTCCAGAGAGTTGGGTCCACAGGGGAGAAATTGACCCTGGTCATTTGTGCCTGTTAGGTCCTTTGTGTCTCCGGGTTCATTTGTCTGATGAGCCACTATTTTGCTTCCATGGCTGTCCATGGTGTTCTCAGGAGTCTTCTCCAGCACCAAAGTTCAATAGCATTGATGCTCTTCCTAACCTGCTTCTTCCAAGTCCAACTTTCATTTCCATCGAGTGTCATAGGGAAGGCAATGACTTGCCAATTCTGATCACTGTAGGTAACAGACATGTCTCTGCATTTGGATATATTTTCCTAAGCCTATATCTATATTCATTAATTATGGAGGCTATATCTACATAGGTATAAATATGGGCTCCATAATTAATGAAAATCTCATTGTCTAGCCTTTCTTCTACATGGCAGGAAAGTAAATGAGACCAAAAGGATCTTCTAAATCTTCTCCTCATGGTTGTTACTACTCTAATGATTTGCAGAGCGCAAGTGCCCGAGAGAGTTGCAGATTCAGATTTTCAGGGGCTGATTGACTCTGTTACTTTCTGAGAAAGTAAGAAGGACTCTGATTGTGAGACAAAGGTCCCCTTACTGTCTCCCAAGAGGAACCATTCAGATACTGTCAAAAGGCCCTTAATGAAGGGAAATCATTCTAACTCATTTTCTCTACCAATTATTTACTTAATGCAATAATCTGGGTTATTTGGGCACATTATAATAAAAATAATTACAGAAAGATGCAACAAACAGCACAAAAGGGATATGAAACAGAAAACCCACAATGTCATTGTAATACTGGCACTTATGTCTGCTCTGAATGCATCTGGCATTCAGAGGTAGAATGCCTCTGACTATGGAATCTCTCTACAACTCTTACAACAGATTGTTACTGCCCAACCTTACTTCATGCTCTGGCAATTTGAACCAAACTATAATCCTTTCCATGAGTGACGTGGTGGCCTAGTGGTGAAGATGCTTGCCTCCCACTCAGAAGGTTGAGAGTTCAATCCTAGATAGTGGCAGATGTTTCTCTCTCAGGGTGAAAAGAAAAAAAAAATCTGCTGTGAACTCCATGTGGCATCAGGAAGGGCATCCGGCTAGTAAATTCTCAGCTCCATCCAGTCATCTCAACTCTACCCCCAAATTAATGGATTACAGGGTTGTAAAATGAGGGCTTTAATGTAATCCTTTCCACGTCCTATGACAATGAAATTTTAGTGGTTTAATTAATTATGGAGCCTGTGTTGCTATCGATGTTGATATCCATCTTTGGAATGCTCTGTCTTGGATCTCCTTGAGTAGGCAGCTTAGCCCTCCCTCCCCGCCCCAGCTCAGGATCTGCAGCCAAAGCGCTAACCACATATTTTACAGATTCCGATGAAGTTTCTTCCCTTGTTCCCTCTGGGCAAAGTGCCGATCCTATCACTTACTCTGACGGGTATCTGAAAATGAAAGCCGAGGAGGCATGAAAGCAAAGCTTTTCTCTTTGCAAGGCCAGTAATCGAAAACTCCTGACACTAAACACAGATGAAAACATTAATGGACAATATTCAGAGCAAACGTTTTCCATATGCAGAGCACAGCTCTGGGCTGAAGAATACAAATTTTGGCAGAGACTTTGGATTTTGGTGGGGAGAGGAATGATGAGAGAATGTGGAAAGAAGGTAGATGTGTCTGAGACCTATCTTGAAAGTTTTAATTGGTTGGTTTTCTTCCATCAGCTGGTAATCAATAACTGCTTCATAGCACTTGGACACTACTTGTGTGGAAGGGAAAACTGGATGATCACATGGGGTGAAATAGGTGACAGACATCATTGCTGTAACCAGATACTTCACAGGGAAGAGTCCCCATTTACATGGGGCTCCCTGCGGGGAGCACCCGGAGACTCCAACTGGTACAGAATGCGGCCGCGCGGGTGATTATGGGGGCGTCACGTAGCGCCCACGTGACGCCTCTCCTGCGCGAGCTGCATTGGCTGCCAGTGGCTTTCCGGGTTCGCTTTAAGGTTCTGGTTCTGACCTTTAAGGCGATCCATGGCATTGGACCAGGTTACCTACAGGACCGCATCCCACCGGTGATCTCCAGCAGGCCAGTGCGTGCACACAGGGAGGGCCTTCTCCGGGTTCCGTCGGCTGCCATGTGTCGCCTGGCGGTCCCAAGGGGTAGGGCCTTCTCTGTGGCGGCCCCTGCCCTCTGGAATACTCTGCCACCGGAACTGCGTACCGGCATGGACCTGAGGTCCTTCAGGCGCGCGTTGAAGACCTGGCTTTTCGAGCAGGCCGGCCTGGGCTGAGAGAGGGTTTTAATGTGTCTCCAGTAATTTTAATTTGGGGGTTTTAAGGGGGTGGGGTGGGCTTTTTATCCGGCCAAATATCCAATTTAATCTTTTTTAACTTTTGTATTATTGTTGGGGTTTTAGATTGGCTGTACACCGCCCTGAGTCCCCAGGGAGAAGGGCGGTATAAAAATTAAATAAAATAATAAAAATAAATAAAATAATAAAATTTAGTGTCCTCTAAGAAGATGGTCCCACATCCGGTCACTAGCATTCCCTATGAAAGGATTGCAGATCCTGTATGGTGGAAAGACCATCATAAAATAAACTTTAGGGCAGGTGTGAGCTCTTTACTGCTACATGGGCATCTCCCAGGCAAGAGTAGTGTGATGAATGAGGCTTGATGGGTTTGTTGAAGAACCTCTTCGGTTGAAGAAGATGAAGAAGACTTGCTTGGCAAGACCCACTCTCATAGTTGGCATGGAGGGAACAGCTTCTCAATCAGCCAAGCCTGGCATTAGTACTTGGCATCTGGCCCTCTGAAAGTCTTGGGTCAGTTCCAGCTCCTGATTTCCCCAGTCCAAGCTCAACCAAGACCAGGTTTGGACCAGACTTGGAGAGTTGAAGACCAACAGTTATGTAGACCTGATTCAAGGCATTCTGAGCAGGAGGAAATGCTCCCATTCTCTGGTCCTTAGAAGTAGCTCTTCAGCAGGACAGATGTTCCTTTCAGCACCCACAGAGGAACTTGAGGGATTTGCAACCATTCCTGGCTGGGAAGCTTCTGGAATAAAAGAATTTTCATGATGTGGTGTTTACTATTTTGTTTGCACTGCGCTTAGGCGGAACTGCAGAGCAAATAAACATACTGCTAAACGACTACATGACAGTCATTAAATATTCAACAGCCTTTTCTTATGACATGATTTCAGACCCAACTGGGAGTTGTCACTTGCGTGGCCATTAATTCATCCTGGAGGGACTTGTTGCCATCTGGGAGCAAAAGGTGTCCTACATTCTCCTTGCTCAGTTGAGAGGAGCCAGTTTTACCTGATAATAAATCCAGGAAGACCAGCTAGAAAAAGGGCAGCAAGGATGGAGAAAGCTGAGAATGAAAGCAGCATCCATTAGCTCAAAGCCTTCAACACCACCATGGTTTATTGTCTTGATTAGAGGAGACAGGCCATCAATTCCTCTTATTAAACTTCTTGACTCACAATATGAGACAGAGACTAATGACTTAAAAATAATATGCACAACTGTAGCAGGAATACAGATTGTCTCTTTCAGTTGGCCTGGGGGAAATCAGTATAGTGTTCAGCCAAGGGTGGGCCCAGAAGGAACTTGTGGGGAGGGGCTTGATTGGTGTTTTGATCCTTCCAGCATCCCTTCAACAAGGATACCTGAGAGAGTGTAGCCCTCTTACCTTTTGCTCCTGGAAGGTTCATACGACTATTTCTTCCTCTCTCCAACCAGCCAATATTTCAGCTGTTTCCTGGTCAGAGAGGGGAAAATCCCAGGCAATCCAGACTGCACCAGTCCAGCTCTCCATTCCTCCCAGCTGCCTGTTTCCAGGGTTGGCTGACCAGCTGCCTCTAGAAAGCCACAGGTCAGGGAAGCAACATGTCAAAACTATTGTTTACCTGCTGAACAAATATCTTGACTCCCATTTCAAAGCCATCTCAGCCTGCAGGCACCTGTGGGTTTTATTTATTGTGTGGTTTTTACAACTTGCCCAAATCAAAAGACTCTGATCAGGTTACAACTTACTGTATGTTTTGTGACAGCAACTTCCACCAATTAATTATCCGTAGCATGAATGCAGAAATTCTCCCTGACATCATTCTAACCTGAAGGAGAGAGAGAGAGGCCTTAAAATTAATCCTGTGCATAGCAAAATGATTTTGTTTCTTGTCCTAAATCATCCTAAATCTCTAGGCAGGGAGTTTGTGAGTTATTTTCCCCACAATTCAAGAGGGGGCCAAGCCACGGGTGTTGGAGGCCTGGAGGACTCCTGGCTCAGAAGCTGCACTGAGTCAGGGTTGGTTTGCTCTGCAGTTGCTCCTGGAGACGGTCACCCGGGGATCTTGCATTTGGCCACCCCTGGTCTTCTGCTAAGAGTGATGCCAACTCTTCTCAGGTTATATGAATTTGGGGTGGAGGTATATCAGCTTTGTGCTATTGATTTTTCTTTGAGTTGCTGGTTTTATACACTGTATTACATTCTATGGTTCCATTTTCTGTTATTTCGTTGTATTTATTTTTTGTGCTTTTATGGTTTTATTCTGTATTGGTCCCTTTTTGCTTTTTCTGCAAGCCAGCCAGAGGACTCCTGACTAGCATTCTTGATGCCTCTTGGAGGCCCTTCTTGGCTGCCCAGTGCTGGAGGCAGAACCTGGGGCAGGGCCCAACCGGAGGGGCCCACTTCTGAACTCGAGGATCGGGTCAGGTGTCAGGTGGGGCTCCACCTGGTTCACCTGATGTGGGGCTCTGGAAGGAGAGGAGGGCGGGCACCTCAGTGGGGAAGTTCCATGGGATGAGAAAAAAGGAGGAGGATCTTCTTTCTTCTATTTTTCTTACTATTAACTGGAATTAAAGTTTAAATGTGAGCTCAAAACAATAAAGGCATGAAAAATCTGAGAAATAACTTAATTAAGTTTTTAAAGATTTCCATGCTTGAATAAATTAGCCTTCCTGAAAATGTCACAACAGTCAGAAAAAAAATTGCAATCAATGGAGTGTAATGCGATTCTGCTCTTTATTTAAATGAAAACTCCAGCCGTGCAGTTCTTTTGGGGGGGGGGGGGCAGAGGAGAGAGAGAAAGAGAGAGAGAGAGACATAAAAACCCAAAACATCAGCAGGTTCCTTTTTTCCTGTTACTGAAATAAATCTATAGAGATTTTGCTGCTGCTTCTGAACATGCTTGTTTAACAAACCCAGATGCTCTGCAAGCAAAACTCCCCAGCAGAGAAGAGGGGCAGAGGATAGAAAAGGGTCCAGAGCAAGCCTATTATATAGAACCAAACAGTTGGGGAATGATCAATAGAGGGACATTTTTATTTTCCATTTTTTTAAAGAAAAAAAAAAGAAAGTTACCCACTGTTTTTCAGTAAGAAATTATCTGAACAGAGACGAGGAGAGCATTCTAACCCCTCTGAATCGTTAGCACATTCTCTCTCTCACCCAAACCCCCTCCCCAAATACTAATAGCATTGTGCTGGCACACTCTGGATAGACGTAGCTTTAATTGTGTTGGATGTCATGAAAGGGCTAGCCATAAACCGTGCTGTGAAAAACAGAGGAGAACAGCACAGAAATCCCTGGAATATCAAGAGTGGGTGGTTTTGTCCTCTGGACGCTTCACTTAAGAGTTAATGAAAAGAGGACAGTGCTGGGTCTAATACCTCTCCCTTCACAGTTATAGGCCTGGGTCCCTCCACCCTACAAGACGCTCCTCCATCTGTTTCTATCTGCCGTAGTAGCGCAGTGGTTAAAGTGCAGTACTGCAGGCTACTTCTGCTGCCTGCTGCCTGCCTGCAATTTGGCAGTTCGAATCTCACCAGGCTCAAGGTTGATTCAGTCTTCTGTCCTTCTAAGGTCGGTAAAAGGAGGACCCAGATTGTTGGGGGCAAAGAGGCTGACTCTGTAAACCTCTGTAAACCAGGGCTGGAAAAGTATATAATCTAAGTGCTGGTGCTATTGCTATCTATCTATCTATCTATCTATCTATCTGTCTATCTATCTATCTATCTATCTATCTATCTATCTATCTATCTATCTATCTATCTATCTATCTATGTCTGTCCATCTATCCACTCCTCCATCCATCCACCTTCCTTCCCTCTCTCCCTCCCACCCACTCTCCCTCCCACCCACCCACCCACCCACCCGTCTGTCTGTCTATCTATCTATCTATCTATCTATCTATCTATCTATCTATCTATCTATCTATCTATCTATCTATCTCAATTGTCTGTCTCTATGTATCTATCAATTCTCTGCCTGCCTGCCTGCCTGCCTGCCTGCCTGCCTGCCTGCCTGCCTGCCTGCCTGCCTGCCTGCCTGCCTGCCTGCCTGCCTGCCTGCCTATCTATCTATCTATCTATCTATCTATCTATCTATCTATCTATCTATCTATCTATCTATCTAATCTGCATGTCAGATGAACTCCATCATGCCTCTGGGCAGTGCAGAGTAGTAAAAGAAAGTAAGAGCAACATGGTCCCCACCACAGAGAAGGGCCACTTCCTGGGTCACTCAGATGACACTGTTTGATTGATGGGACCTGAAGCATGCCAACTCTATCAGCTGCAAGAGGGAGGGCAGACCCTCCATCCCAGGTGATCACCAGCACCTTGAATTGCATTGGGAAACTTACTGGTAGTCAGTGCAGTTGACAGAGCAGCTGTATTACGTGGGCATAGCATTGATTGCCCATAACAGCCCATGCCACTGCATTCTACACCAGCTGTAGCTTCAAGGGCAGCCCTGCATAGAGTGCCTTGCAGTAGTCCACAAGTAGAGACCAAAGCATGACTGACTTCCGGGGCTCTGAGAGAGTTTGTTCATCTTTACCCGGCCAGCATCCAGGCAGAGACTCTACTATCTGCACTGACCCTATACTCTGAGAACTATTAGGGCGGGGCTGTCTTCACCCTCATACATTCTCTTCTGAACTGAGCTGCCTCTGGATTCAACCATCCCACTGCAGTCCATCACAGAAGTGGGGATATAAGGGGAATTCCATAAACCATATTTGGCTTCAAGAGGACGGAGAGAGACCTTCCTTCCTTCCCTCCTTCCCTCCCGCAGGTGCATTCACAGCCAGACCTGGCCATGCCTTGCATACCAATGGTGATCCTTATCCAACAGAAGGGGTCACCTGTAAAGCTCTAATATCGATCTTGTCCTGATGACAAAGGCTTCGGATGCCCAGCAGGAGAGGTTTGTTGTGTACAGAGCTTACAATAAGACAGCTGCTTCTGTAGCCATAACCCTGATAATCAGCAGAGAGAACATTTATCCAGGGTCGTTCGGAGCGCCCCACAGAAATCTGGGGCTGGAGCCGGAAGCCCCTCTTGGAATCGACCCTGGAAACAGCTCCCAAAAAGAAAAATGGGGAGCAGTGATTTCTTCTGAGAATCAACCCATCAGGTTTTTCAGGCCAATAAAAGGGAAGGACGAACCCTGTGACTAATGGTTCTTGTCACCGATCCTATTACTGAGGCTGGTAGGATGGAGACGTTTCATGGGGAGAAAAGTCTGAACAGAATAAAAGATCCAAGAAAATCAAAGTGGAAGAGACCCAGACAGGTGATGTCCTCTGGAGAGACCAGCTTCCTTCTTTTTCCAACTGGGTCCTGCATTCTTTAGAGTTGGCATCGCTTTTTTGAAAAGTATGGGTGTCTACACACTTCTAGCCAGGGCAGCTCAAAGTTACTATCTGTGCAAGTTGGGTGCCAAGACCGAGTCTCGTTGCCTGGAAGTGTTAAACTAAAAAGCAAAGAGAAACTCGGTCACCCAATCTTGACAGAGAAAAAAAGTATAAATTTAAACAGCATCAACTGTACAGGATCAGAAAGGGTGAATCAGCGTGGGCAGTTTTGTTGCTGGCTTCTCATCGCCAAGATCACAACTTTCAGTCCCATTTTGCCACTCAAGTTATTATTTAGCCACCGAGGAAAACTGTGGTCTCTGAGAAAAAGGAGCCGTGGGAAGAGAATACTTACAAGGGATTCAATCAGGTCAATGGAATTAAAATTGAGATGTAATTTCTAGCATGTGGGATATTTTTTTCAGCCATTCTCAATTGTGGATTTGTGGTCTTCAAGAATTTATTTTGTTGTTTTATTTTTAAAAGAATTATTAAATCTCACTTTTCATTTCCTTATCCAGTCGTAGCACAATGGATGAGGAACATAAAGATTTTAAGTACATTTCTACATCGCAACTTGATGGTGTGATTTGTTCCCTTGGTGGACAAAGAGAAAAGATGGTGTGGCTATTGGCAGGATGAGCCCTTTTTCCTGGCCAAACCCTGCTTGGCTGGAATGTGCGGTCACCCTTAGCAACCAGGCCGTCAATCAGAGTTGAATCAAATGCGCCATCATAGCAAGCGTTCCAAATTTCATTTGGACCCTTCCAGCTATTTTCAAACTTTTGATGACTTTCTTGTCTATAAGATTGAACAGTCCACACAAACTATTGTGTGTGTGTGTGTGTGTGTGTGTGTGTGTGTGTGTGTGTGTGTGTATCTATAGAGACCAACACTTGGGAAATAAGAACTAGGTTTATTTAAGCCTTTCTTTCATTTTGCAAAAGCCAAACTAACTTCTACAACAATAAAAACAAACATCAGTTATGAAATTCATTCTGGTTGTTTTGGATCTGCTCCCAGATACTACGATATCTTCTTCAGAAGGAGGGGGTTGCTGATCCTGAACAAATGGGGAAATGATTTAATGATTATTTGGTAAATAAGGTAGTGATTATTTGATAAGTTCCTCCAGGTGCGTGGAAGCCCAAGATTGTTTTAGAAACATCTTAACTCAACTTTTGAGGCTACAAGCTGCTGACACTGAGGCCTTAACTTATCACCCAGCATTAAGGTGATGGAGAGGGAAAGGATGATGGGACCACCTTGACCAACTCCCCATTCCACTTTGGGGCAGGGCCATACAACACACTCTGGAGGTATGGCTTCCACAGTATATTTATAGCTGGGAATCTCAGTTAAAGTAGGTTTAAGTCCTGCCAAGAATGTAATAAGGGTTAATGGAGAGGCAGTTTCTGTAAGCAACACCAGAACGTTTCCTTCCTGCCTTCCTTACAGGATTAGGCCAGTAATTTCTTCTAACAACTGGTTCTCCAAACTGCTTAGAATGTTAACAACCGGTTCTAGCGAATAGGTATGAACTGGTAGAATCCCACCCCTGCATACCTTCCTTCCCCCTTGTGGTTCACCAGCCAGGAAGTCTTTTCCAGTGTGTGGCTTGTCTCCCCTGTCCCTGGGAGGCAGAGCCACTGCTAACTGCTTCTCCCCCTCTCTGCTTCAAAGCCATCTATGCCAATCACCGTCATGGTTCTCCAATAAATTCACAACAGGCCATATTTGCATTCTTGTTGACTCACGCTCATTCTGGCCACAGGGCGAAGCAAAGTCTCTAATGCCCATGCATGTCTTTCCTCATTTCTGCAATCCTGCTCCAGGCATGGCAAACCAATTTATTTATATACTGTCTGTTCCTGGGGAATTTCAAGTGACACAGATTCAGGGAGCTCCCCTCCTTTTATCCCCACCAAAAACATTCCTAAAAGAGAGATGCCACTAACAAATCTTGACTAGCCCAAAAGCATCAGGGAGTTCCTTGACCCACCGTAGGATTTGAACCCCATCAAAGGGGCTGAACTCTGCACTCTAATTGCAAATCACCGCAATCATAATTTGTCTTTTCATTTACATTTGCATTTTGGAAGAATGTGAATTAAGGTGGTAACATTTTGTAGACTCATAAATTGGATGCTTGTGATTAAAGGGAAAAATATCAACATCTCGTATTTGAAACCATGGAAATTTGAGTTCTCTTCTGAACTCGGGGGGAAAAATGAACTGCGTGGATTTGATGATTAGGGAGGGTAGATCATGGGGAAAAGGCCCTTATGATGTAACCTTGGAGGGGTTAAAATATAAATGTATTTATAACTGCTGTTAAGAAGATCAGAAGCTATTTCTTTATTCTTTTTATTTCTTTTCGATGTCTTTTGCTTTAGTTACTTCCTTATTACTTTTCCCTATTCTTTTTCTCTGCAATTCAAAATTTGCTTTGTTGCATTCTGTTAAAAACTTCTTTAATAAAAGGTATGCACTGTACTAAGTATGTGTTTATTATGGAAATTATGGCTGTTAGCAGAGGAATAGATTTTGTCAACCGGAGGATCGATATATCTCTGGGGTAAATCTTGGTAGGGCTACATGCACTTTTTTCATTTCCTGCTCTGGGTTCTCCCTAAAGAGTTGGCTTTTCCTAGATATAAAGTTGCCATCTGATGCCACAGCTCTGGGAGTCGCACCCTTCCTGGCAATCCTGTTCAAACCATGTATCCATTTATCCCATCTTTCATGTTCTTCATTAAATTGCATCAAAAAAAGAGGCAGAAATTAGAAGTAAAGCTTTCAGTTTAAGAAACCTAAGCAAAAGAATCCATTCTTTCACCTTGTCTGGCTACCCTTGGCCTGACAGGCAGTGTGTCCAAATTTTTTTTTTTTTTTAAATCTGTAGTTTAAAATGTTATTCAGAAAATGCACTAAAATCAGTTGAAGTTCATGCATTAAACATGACATGTAGATTAATGCTGAATTACAGACATGAAAGTAAATCTATTAAAATTATTTCCAGTGGCACAAGCTTGGCATTTATTGGGACTCCTTGCAATGCAGTCGACGAAAAGTTGCAAGGTTTCTGCACTTTTGTGTTGTGTAGTGCTTTGGTTCCTACCCGAGAAGAGTGACCCAGTAATATAAAGGTTGGGAAATCTTGCTTCCATGGAGACCATATCAAGATGTTCAGACACTCCTCCCTCAAATGGCGACAAATCTACCTTCCCAAAGGAGACGTTAGAAGAACAAAGTTTCTATCAGGGAAATCAGAACAAGGCAGGGCTTGTAAGTTTCTAGGTAGGATCTACTCTTGTAGCTCAAAATATTGGATGACAGCTGCACAGGCTGAAGGTATCTTGAATGTTGACAGATAGGGGGATCTTCAGCTTCTCGGCTTCATCTCTTTTAATAGTCACATTAGGTCATTTTCCCTGGTGGCATTCCAGCTTTGGATTTCTGCATCCTAATCCTGAATGGTACTTTGTCTGTTCCCCACACAAATATCCTTCCAGTAGCAGAAGAAAATATTTATTTTAATTCTTGTTGATCTGCTTTGTTTGGATGCTCCTGTTCTCCAATTTTTCTGTCAAACTTATTTTAATGCATATCGTATTCTGCTGCTTTCAATATTTATTACAAACAATTGAATATAGCTGAAAAGCAAGATATAAATCTAGATCTAAATAAATAACCAGGCAAATAAAACTTCCATGACAACACATAAAATAAATTATGCAAAATATACAAATGTTCTTGATTTGCATAATGCTCAGTACTTGTAGCTGTTCTTGGTCTGTTCTCTGAAGAACAAAGTCCGTCCGCTGGACAACATCAGAGATAGTTCGGGAAGGTCCTTATTTGCGCTATTCTTGAGTGTGACTCCCTGTTATGTAGCTTTTGCCAGACTATTATTACTATTAAAATATATACGCCACCCGATTCTCAGTGGCTCTGGGCAGCACATCCCCTCCCTTCTGAAACTTCAAAAGAAAAGACCCAAATAAAATTGTGGCAGATCTCGATGCTGCTCTTCTTTCTTCATCAACTTTCTTTAGTGTGGCCCAAGGCCCAAGACCACACAGGCATAAACTAGAGATGCCACGTTTTAGACTTTGCACTACAATCTGACAATCAGTTTCTAAAAGGAGGGCAGCATCCAGAGTGGCAAGATAAACTTTTCAAAGCAGCAACATCAAATATTCTCTAAGGCTTGGAATGTGCCTTATTTCAGAGAAAACAAAGTGGGTGGGGCAGGACAATTGTCCCCAAACAGCCCTTCAATGAAGTGACCTTCCCAAGCCAATGGGCATAATTCATCTCAGTTTAGGTAGCAAGTTCTTAAACATGGTTTTAGTTCAGAATCATACTGAAAGTTGTCACAATTTGCCCTTTGCTATTAGCTTAATAATATTAAGAGGCACCATCTTGCAGTGGGAGTGTAAGGCTGAAGTCCTGGGAGAACACCTAGCCAGTGGGAGGAAGATTAGCACTGCAGCCAAATGCCAGGAGATCTTTCAGAATTAAAAGGGAGGGGGGAGGATTCTCTGGGCATCCACAATTTGCAAGTTGTCATTCTTAACATCACTGTTCTAATCAGGTTTGACAGAGTCCCTTCTTTCCCTATCTCTTCTTCAGCCCAAATAGGAAGCAGAATCTTAGAAATCTTCAGATGATCCACCATTCAGGAAACTCATCTCCAGGACATCCCCAAGCAGTTAACTGAGCTCCAGGTTCCTTAGAAGAACTCTTCATCTGACCTAGAGGAGCATCATATTGAAACTGAAAATATAATAGCACCATCACTTGGACTTATATACCACTTCGCAGTGCTTCACAGCTCTCTCTGAGGGGTTCACAGAGTCAGCCTGTTGCCTTCAACAGTCTGAGTCCTCATTTTACCAACCTGAGAATGATGGAAGAATGAGTCCGCCTTGAGCTGGTGAGAATCAAATTGGTGGCAGTAGGCAGAGTTAGTCTGCAATACTGCATTCTAACCATTGAGCCACCATGGTTCAGTCAAAGCTTAAGCTATGGCTTAGAGTCCCACCTTATGCTTCACTGAACCAAATTTATTCAATAATTATGCCATAAACTGGATGAATCCAAACAATGAACTAAACAAAGGCCAACAAGCCATATTATGGCTTAGGACGATGAACCCAACGTTTGGGTGTGATCATGGAACTGTTAATGCCCGTCCAAGTGAGAGTTTCAGAATTGGCTGTGGGGATGAAGCCCTCAGTGAGCCAAAGTGGGGAAGCCGAGAATGGTTCTGGGTGACTCTTAATGCTTGGCTGCTGGGCAGGAAGAGACCAGGATTGGCAGGCAGGTCTCTTGGCCAAGGAATCACCCACCTATTTCAGCTTAGTACGCTGAGATGTCCAACTCAACAACTTATTCATTTGGATGCCATAAACCAAAATTAAAAATCCCAATGGTGGTGGAGGATGGGATAAAATAAACATTCTGAGAGTATAAAAGGACAAGTTTTCTGTAATACTGTAAATTGTAATAGGGGCAGATATTTATCTGCTGTGCTTAAGAAATTTACCTGCATTTGAGAATGAACATCAACACAACACTCCCCTGGTTTGTTCCTTCTGCCTTCCTCCACCCCTTTTGCAAAACTCCTGGCTCTGTTGGTGGAGCTTTAACCTAGTTTATGTTTCAAACCTTTCCAGCATTTATTTTCCAAGTATAAATATTGGGCTGGATGGATGTGTTGACGTCTGTCCTTAAGCACTGTCAATTTATGATAACGGCACTTCAGCTGGATTGATTTTTAAACACCAATGTGGACAGGAGAAGCCCAGGCTGGTAGCATTTCCAGCATTTTTCTCTCCAGCATTTTATTTTTCATCTGTAATGGACACAGGCACACTCTTGCACTGGAATGTTTGCAGTCTTCTGCGCTTGGTGGCTGCAGGGCCTGCCAAGACAGGAAAAGAATGATTAGTTATAAAACGGAGTGCGCTGTTCATGCTGTGCGTTAGGCAAGCAGCCCCTGAGCTGGTGGGATTCATGATAAAATATTACCTTAATAATGTACTTGGGGAAACCAACATGTAAATGGGAACAGCTGCTTCTGCGATGACCAGATTACAAATGGCTGCAACTGGCATCATTAATATTGCATTGGGACAATAATATCTTGATTTGCCGAAAGAGCCACAGCCAGGCGTTATCCCTCCAAATGGGAATGCTGCCTTTGTCCTTTTGCTCCTTTTTGAGGGGAATTGCTCACGTGGCTGCTTTGTTACTCCCATCACACGTTCAGTGGCAAAGGGAAGTGAACCCCCCCCCCAAAAAAGCAGGAGGAGAACCTGCAAGTGCCTCGGGGTCAGGCTCAGTGGGGGAGGAAGGCAGGACCAGGTGCTTCCTCCTTCTGAGACCAGAGACCGTCGTCATTGGCTGGACCCAACAAGCCTGAGCTGCACTGGAAGACGCTGTGGAAACTCCAACCCTGGCTTTTGAAAGGGTGGCCTTCTGCGGAGGACCAGGCCTGGCCAAGGGGGTGGCTGCTGCCCACCTTACAGTCCCTGGGAGTTAAGACAAAAGATTAGAAGGGGGCTAAGTGGCGAAGAAGGCATTAAGCTGAAACCATTGGGACTCTATGGAGGGCTGGGTCAGCCTTCAAGGAGATGGCTAGCATTCTATTGATTCAAAGAGGTGGAGAGAGAAACAGAGGATTTAAATCCTGCTTCTTGTACACACACAGAGAGAAAGAAATATCATGTGGTAGTAGTGGTGGTGGTGGTGGTGGTAGTAGTAGTGTTTCACTTTTATTACAGTCAACCTCCTCCAAAGGATTCTGGGCAGAATGCAAAAGCAAAAAGTCATAATATAAAACCACACAGGCAGACCAGACTAAAATGCTCTCAAAAACAATGCCAATCAAACCAAACAGCCCCTCTACATTACTGTAAAACCTTACCCCCAAGGCTGATAGGTGATAATATCACATAAAATCCTTGTGCTCTACAGGAGGCTGATTGTCTGATCACTCCCAACTTTCGTACCTGCAAGGAAAACCGCTTAGCTCTCAAGATTGGGTCCTTGAAGCTCTGGCCATCGGGCAGCAGCAGGCCAGTCTCTGGGAAGGGGGGTCTGGGTGAAGCCTGGTGGGTCCAGCCTGCTCACCTCTCATGTCATCCCACCATCTCTCCCCTTGGCTGGTCGGACCTTGTTGACAAGCTGGCTGAAGCCAAGAGGATGCTGGCCTTTCCCTGCTCTGGGAAGAGACGGAAAGACATCTGCTGAGCCCGATTGCCCTTCCTCTCGGCTCCCCAGCCTGCCTTGGAGACGCCGAATGAGCCCCTCCAAGCACGTTTAGAGGCACCACTAAGAGTTCCTCCAAAATGACAACAGCTGCTAAACTGTCATTTTTTAATGAGAGAGAAAAGGGAAAGTATTAGCGTATGGGGACTAATTATTTTGCTCTACTCGGTTAATTTAACTTATTTTAAAAGTAGCAACCAACTCTCTGAGTTACACTTGACTCCCAGTGACCTTAAAGGCACCCCGGTTAATTTTCTTGGGAAGAATATGGAAGAGTTTTGGACTTGTCTTCTTTAGAAATGGAACAATTTTCCCATCTTGGCCTGCAGTTCAGTTCTCTGGAACTTGTCCATCCAAGGGCTGGAAGGAGCAACGCCTATTTCGCTTCACAGGCCAGGAATGGTCACCCAATATTAACCTGTGGAGATACATTAAGCATTACAATTATTAAATTATATTTTCATCCTCGTTCTTCTCTCTTCTCCTCTCCTGTCTCTCTTTTTTCTCACAGGTCACTCAGCAGTGAAGGACAGCCCTGAATCCATCTAGAGCTGGTCTAGCCTGCCTGGAAACAGCTCTCCAAGATTAAAGACAGGAGCCGCTTCTGACCCTCCCTGGAATCCCCAAGGACTGGATTTCTCTACAAGATGCATAAATATAGCAACTCCTCAATATTGTCCACCCCAAAAGGGCAGATTGTAAACCAGTTCAAATATTGTAAACATATTTAGTTCAAGTAAACTAAACATCAACCTCAAAAGATAGCCATCTTCTAGAGGGTCAAACTTTAGCCCATCAAAGCCATTTGAGTGGAAGCTGCTGCCCAGCACTTCAGGCAGCGATTTTTCTAGTGCCTGCACCCAACTGGAAATGCTGCCAGAAATAATGGAGCCAGCTAAAGATCTTCTGCAGGCCCAGCAGGGGCTTAGAGCCATTATCTATAGTCAGAGGTGGGCTGGGTGGTTGTTGTTTGTTTGTTCCTCAACAGATGCTGGTTTAATTCTTGCCTTCTTGATGGAAGGTCTTGACTTTCAGAAATCTGGATCCACATATTAAAGGGGGGGAGGGGGAGGGACCCAAAACCAATTCACTTTGAATCCTTTTTCTGTTCCAAAAACATCTTTCCCTTCCTGCGGCAATTCCAGCATGGACAAAATGGATCCAGCCACGGCGTTGGCCATCAGACGCATCGCATCGGGCTCTTCCCAAGAACCTGAAATGTCGTCATATATCAGTGCCGTACATGAGCGAATCAAACCGTGCGGCCTTTTGCAATTGACAGATGGCAATTTTGTCAATGCACAGATTTTCTAAGAGCTGTCCAAGAATTTTTGGGATGGCACCCAGTGTGCCCATGTTATTATTACTATTACTTTACTAAGGGCACTCAGCTACCTGCGCTCCTCAGCCTTTGAGCTCATGAAACGCCTTAAAAGCATTTCTGCCAGCTGGCTGGGTAATGTTTTGTTTTTCAGGAGTGTGACTGGCAGAGAGGTGGGGGAGGGCAGAGGCAGCTAAACTCCTTGCTGGTTTGTTTATTTGCTTTTGTATTTTCCCTTAATGAACAGTGGTATTCATTATCAATGGCGTTGGTTCCTCTGAGCGATACATGCAGGGAATTTGGTCTCCAGCCTGCTGTTTTCCTGGGTTCCACCAATGCTTTGTAATTGAAGCCCATAAATGCCTTGGAGAGGATTGCCATGGAAAATAACTCCTGGCTGTAAATCTTCATAATAAAAACCACCAGACCTTTTCTTTTCTACTTGGACACAGCAGCAGCCCTGGAGAAAACAGCCGAGAGAAGGCCTGACTTTTAGCGCCGCTCCAGCCCAGTCCAAAATGCAGGGTGCTGCGGGCTGGGGAGATGGCCCAAGGAAGGGGAGGAGATGCTGCTGCTGCTGGACACCGAGAGCTTCCCAAGGACCTTCCCCTGGACCAAAAGCCCACCTGTGGCCATCAGGTCACTCTACCGTTCCCGCTTGAGGAAGCATCTCCTGAGCTGGGCGTCGGATTTTGGAAGCTGGAGGGATGCAGTTTGGCGAGAGAGATGAGAGGCTGTGGCTGTTCCAGTCTTTCAACCCGCCTCGTTTGAGCTCCAGTATGGGTCTCAAACCAACTTTGCTCCTCTTCTACTTCTCAGGACACGGAAGGATAGTCAGTTCTCCTGTGTCCAGGGTTCTACCTCTGGCCCCAAGAGCCATGGCGGTGCAGCGGTTAGAGTGCAGTGCTGCATCTGCTGCTGGCTGCCTGCAGATCCTGACCAAGGATGAAGGAGAGAGGGAGAGGGAGACTTAATCTGCCATGCTAGCTCAGTCCCACCACTTGGTGTTACACTGCTAAGTGACTCTAAGCATGGAGGGTCCCCCTAGCTCAAGGGGGTCTGGAACAAACAGGCAGGAGGAGAGCTGCTCCTAGGTGGACCCTGCCCACAGAGCCCTTCAACCGGGCTCCCTCAAGCATATGGGGCATCTTCCACGGCTCCCAGCAGCCCTTGCTAGAATCCTTCTCTCTCTTCTTCTTTCCTGACTGACAGTTTGTCCTACTAAAATATGTAGATGTTGGAAAGGCAAAAAGCGGAAAATGTCCACCAAGGCAGGTAGAAGGAAGCTCCTGATCAAAGGAGTCCCTCCCGCCCGAAATGACAGACTGCCAGGCATCCAGGGTGCCTCTTCTGATTATATGCAACGTGGCGCAGAACTAATGTTGTCGTGATGATCCCAGAGTACTGGGGCGGGGTGGGGCTGAAGGGGAGATTGTCACGGCCTGGATGAATGATGACTTGACAATGGGCATCTTATCACCTATACAGGTGCACTTTCTCAAATTCCCATAGAAGATTACAGGGGTCTAAGAATGTAATGGCAAAAGCAGTCAATAATTCAAGGGTTATTGATTGAAGCCAGCTCCATTCTTCTTTTTTAATTTATATTTTATCCAATTTTTTTCTCCATGTGTTTTATTTTTTTTATTCATCTGAAGACTTGAGAGTTTTCTGCCCTGACAAAGGCAGCTGCTGGAGAAGATTGGATCCTATTCAACTTATTATTTTTTTCTCTTTTCTTTAAATTGCCAGAGTAATTTATATAGTGGTTATGAAAGTGCAGGAGGGAAGGTGACAGCAAGAAAAAGAAAAAAGTAGAAGGGAGAAGAGAAGTTCTGTAAAGTGGCCGCAGCTGATGCCTCTCACCCTCATCCTTCAAACACTTGAGTAGTTCCCGGGATGGGAGCAGAGTTTTCTGGATGCCTGTTCTGCCCAAAGTCATCAGAGTGAGATGGAGCATTCTGGAGGATTGGTGTCCAGGAATCTAGACATCCTGTTCGGAGTGCAATTTTTCTCCTGAAGGGCCTTGTCATGCCCCTGATGGAGACTGACTCTGAGGGGGAGGAGGAACAGCTGACAGAGAGTGGAAGTGTGGCTCCGAAGGTTGTGGAGGAGGCTGGGGAAGGGCAGAGGCCGGCTGAGCAATCAGAGGAGGACCCAGGCCCATCTCCTCTCCACTCTAGGGCACGCAGGAAGGAGAGGATAAGGGAGAGACGTGGTCTCTTTGGGAGGAAAGGGCCTTGATCCACTTCATGGGCTGCAGCTGTGACAACTGAATAAGAGTTTGGAGCTGCGTACTGGTAAACACCGGAAACAAAGTGTGTTTTAGTTTGGTCTGAAGTTATCTTGGTTGGCGTCCTTCCAACAGACTGTGCCTTGTTATCTCCTTGAATTTGGTAAATACTTCTCCTGTTCCATTGTGGAAATTTCATCATTGTAATTTGTTTGGTTTTTTTATTTCACCTCTACCTGCTCATTAAGTTCAGACTGTATTGCTTTCTTTTGAAGACTATTTTTGAGTACATTTTATCTCCAACTGAGAATTATTGAGCAGTGGGGCCAACTCGGAGGCATTAAAGGACATTTATTTGTGTTTTGGATTTTGTTACATTTGTGGTACACTCTGGGTCATCACAGGCCTTCCTCTTCCCACATCCTTCAAAACAGGAATCATTCTGAGCAGATGACTGGCATTCAATGATGTCCCTTATAGCTTAAATATATTGGGGAAGATTCAGAAAGCTGCAGCAAATTCTTTGGAGCAACCCTGAATCAGGAGCTATGGAGATTCTCTGTCAACCAGGTCACGGTTGTCCCAAAGGTGCTTTTTCAAAAGGCAACCAGACTTTGTTTTTCCTTGAAGATATTTTGCATCTCATCCAAGAAGCTTCTTCAGTGACAAATCTTCTTGGATAAGAAGCAAAACATCTTGAAGAAAAAACAAAGTCCATCTACCTTTTGAAAAAGCACCTTTTGGACGCCAAAATCAGGGTGTTTTGAAGCTTGGGCATCACTGGAGGGACCGACTGGATTTCCACTTCAACTGGAGAAGACTCTTCTCAAAAGGATCCAGGCAAGCAGGAATATGGACAAGAGACTCTCATCTCTCCTTCAA
This sequence comes from Bungarus multicinctus, assembly GCA_023653725.1. Taxonomy (NCBI): domain Eukaryota; kingdom Metazoa; phylum Chordata; class Lepidosauria; order Squamata; family Elapidae; genus Bungarus; species Bungarus multicinctus. Next base: position 26,601,624 of record CM042837.1, read on the forward strand.
AATAATTAAAGCTGTAAAGATCGAGAGGGGGAAAAATTGGATGCAGATTTTAACAGATGGTAAATATTGGTGTTTCACAGGAAAGACAAGTTCCACTGAATACGAAACAGTCCCAATATTTAATTCCAGCAGGAACCAAATGACTGTTTTAATCGGTTTCTCTTTCTTCATGTATCTAGTAACCCTAAGCTCTTCTATGGCAGAAATGGTCGATTTAATACTTTTCCAGGGATTAACCCTGAGGTTTCTCATACCAGAAGCAGATGCTTTGCCCCTCGGCCCTTTGTCATCACTCAGAAGCCACGTTGCTATGGAAGCACTCTTTAGAGAGTGAGGGTAGGCAGAAGGGCTCACCTGAGCATCGCGTCCATGGCCAGGTGGGCTTGTAGCCTCAGCATGCATGGAGTGGTCATCCGCCACTGAGTCTTCCTTGCCTTTGGAGCCCTACAGACTCCTCTGAGAAATAGATTAGAGGAGGGGCTCCTTGTTTTCCCAAAGCCCTGATGGACAAATAGCAGACTTCTAAAAACTTGGTCCTGTTTTATTCCTGTTGGCCCACACAACCTAGAATCACCAAGGTTGAAAAGCATCACTCCAGAACCTAGGAGAAGGCTTCCTCTGCACTGCCTGGGTGGTCAAGTGTATCAAAGCCAATTAAAACTAGGACAAAGTGTGTTGAAGTGCGTCAAGGCATAATGCGTGTCAAAGCCAACCATGGGCCTTTTCTGCTGTGGCTCCCACATTGTGGAATCTTCTCACTGTGTGATAAAGTTGGCCTCACCCCTTCTGGGCTTCCAAAGATCTCTCAAGGCCTGGTGATGCCTGGGGGCCCTCAGGGGATGGGCACACTAGTCAGATGGTTCTGTTATTAATAACAACCCTTCACCTGCTATTTCACTGTTTCCCCTCTTTTTGTAATGTTTTTGGAAATTAATATTGATAATGGTTTTAGGTGTCTATCAATTGTTTTACTACCCAAAATTGCCTCTTTTGTGAGATGGGCAGCTGTAAAAATTAGACAAAGAAATAAAAACAATGTCGTAATAGGAAAAAGGCTGGATTTAATGTAACTGGGACTCAGAAATCTTTCCTGCTCCAGGTCCCCCAATCCCAGAGGCAGGGTTTATTGACTTCTTACTGACTTTCAGGCTGCAACTGGGGCCACTGTCTGCCTGCCACTTGCCCAAGGAGCTCTCTTGGCCCAGCACTCCCCCGGTTTCTCCTGCTGTTTCCAGCCAAAATTGCAAAACCCGCCTTCAAGTGCCAACCTTTTTTCCTCCTCTGGATACTGATTCTCAAGTTTTATTTCACAGAATCCTGGCTCTCTGTATTGTGCATTGGGGGAGGTGGTGGCCAACCAGCGTAGAGTAGCCTTCCTTGTGCCCAGACTCTGCCAGCTGGCTCCTTCCCCGATCGACTCGCCGCTCCAATCCGATGGGCAATGAGGTTGGCGGCAGGTTGAGCCAAGCCTTTGCTTGCCTCCGAGACTGGCTGCGTTGTTGGAATTCCTGCCGAACACTTTTCCTTCTTGTTCCTTTTGTGGCATTTAATTAAATATCTGTTTGTCTAGAGTCAGACACTGACAGCTCTGAAACCTCCAATGATTTATCAATAAACACAATGAGATAATTGCTCCAATGCTCAGCTGACCTTTCCACAGTGCAGAGAAAATGGAAGAGGACCATTCTCTCCAGCTTTCCTCTTTCTTCTGAAGCTTCTTAGCTCTGATTGATGCCTTCTCATTAAGTATATTAAAAGATGGTGAAATATCACTGGGCACTTCAACAGCTTTTAAAAGACAGCACTCTGCACGCTCCCTCTCTGGGTACCTGCAATGGCGGAAGAGAGAGGAGGTCAAGGTTTAATGACCTGGTGAGGATTAAAGAGAGAAGTCAAACTCCTCAGTCTGTTTTCCTCGGCGTGACCTTGGAACAGGGAGACCAGGGGTGTTGTTAGCTTTTCCACTGATTGATTTTACTGCCACTCCCAGGTGTTTCTCTGTTCTGCAAAAGGGTTTCAGTCAAGACCTGTGTAAAGGCCATTTTGCTGCCCAGGCCTGGATTTCACCATTAGACGAACAACTGGTCAGAGGTCAAGAGCTTCAGTTAGATATCTGGCCCACCATGTCCCAGAGATCCAAGGCCTGTAACACCTGTTCAATCAATAAACTTACAACCAGTGTGGACAGAAGGCTAAAAAGTTGTTCCATACCAGTGTTATTCAACCTTGGCCACTTTAAGAGGTGTGGACTTTAACTCCCAGAATTCCCCAGGCGGCCACTGCTCCATACCATACTGACATTCTGAATGTAAATATTTATGCAAAGGATCTATTGGCTATTATTTCAGCATCCTATACAAGCAGAGAATAGGGTCTGTCACAGAGAAGCATTGAGGGATGGACTTCAACATCAAGACACCCTATTCATCCCTGCCTTTCTAACCCTTCAAGCATTTAACCCTAGTTTAGACCCAAAAACACTAATTAATATGTACAAATTAGATTTCCAGGGTATAATTTAGTATGTTGGTCTCTGCACGTTTTGATTTTGTTATGCAACTGAGTTACCCCCAGAAGCTGACCCATCCCAGTTCTTGTGCACTGAAACAATTGTGTTCATGTGGACCATTTGTAGTCCAGGGTTATTCTGGGCCTGGCTTACATAAGAAGCTGCTCTCAGAAACTACCCCAGGACTGCAGAAAGAAAGATCTGAATATATGAAATTACTTACCGAATGAAAGTACTAATGAAGATGAGTGGAACATCGTTCCCAACACGGGAACTCCGAGAGCTTTATTACTTATAAATAAATAATTTATCACCTCTCTTACTGGCTCTTCTCCTGCGGTGCCTGCTGCATGAGAGGCACAGGAGGGGCCTAAAAGTACTTAGCAGACTCCTGGATTATAAACAATTAAAACTTTATTGATTTATTGATGTATTGGCTTGCTTGTTTACATTACTTACAACCCACCCAAATCCTGAGGGAGACTCAGTAACATATCAAGGGGGTGGGGGGTGGGGAGAGAACTGCGGCAATAAATAGCTAAATCAAAATCACACTGCACAAACAAATAATGTCGGCTACACAAGTTGTGTCTGATTAGAAGGTACAAAATCCCATGCTTATTTAAAGGAAGGCAGTTCAGTTTGCACAAACTCCTTTCTTTTTTCCTTCTTTCTTGTATTTCCTGCATCCACTGACTTTCTCCTCTACTTGCTTCTCTGTGGGTCTTCTTTCATTTTTCTGCCCCACCTGCCTTCTAAGAAAATGCCTGTGAATCTTTCTCTCACTGCAGTCAAACATGGGTTATCTCCACTTCCCATTTCCAGTGAAGGTCCCACCACATCTTTGTCTGGACTGGTGACTTTTGAAGGGATGGGGCCAAGGTCAGCCCACCATCAGGGGGGAAATAGCCAGGCACAGGACTCTTCCTGCATGGAGAGTGAGGTGCACAGCTTTGCTTCCTGGGAGACGGAGGAACGGGGCAGGCACAACCCCAGGATCGGCCGCAGACATTGCAAGGAAGCCCGGCTTAATGGAATTATCCATTTCACTTCCTCCTTTAATGGAGTTCTGCCCCACCAATTAGCGCAGGGCTGGCTCTCCTCATTAATTCCATCCATGGAACCAAAGACTTTGCTGACAGTTACGTGCACCTTCCAAGGCAAAGGATCTGCAAAAGATCCGTGCACCTTGTTGTGTCTCATGTCTGGAGAAGGGATAGAAAATAAAGAAACAGCCCAAGAAAAAGGCTGCTCTTCCATTTCAAATCATGACACCATCTTCATTTCTTAAAATTATTTCAGCTCTGGTGGCGACAAAGCCGGAAAAGCATACATTTGATCAATTGTTGTTTATTGTAAATCTAAATAGTCTTTAAAGTAGGAGAGGGAACAAAGAGAGGACATCTTGTGAAGTTGGAATTCATCCAGTTCAAACTGCAGGGCTGTCCTTTGTTATCAGGAGTGTTCTCCACTTCAATCATCTGAATGTTGAAAAACACTTTACAAGTCAGAAATGCCTTTTGATGCATGTTAGATTTCAAAAGCCTCCATTCACAACTGGAGTTTGGCAGAAATGTTGACTAGGAGGTGTGGAAGCCTTTGTGTCTTCTGTTATTTCCCGCTTTCCACAGAAACTTCAACCCGAGGGATTTCATGCAAAACTCAGTTAGCATAAACAAAAATAACCATCCTCTGAAGCAGCAGGGAGAGATGAGCTCAAGACCATGCATGGAGACGGGTCACCTCCCATCCGTTGGTCCCCTCAGAGACCATGAAAATGGACCATGAAGAAGATTGCAGGTGAGACACACCCGAGATGCCCCAAACGTCTCTGGAAAACTTTCTCTTTTCCTTGGATTGTTAATCTTTTCTTTCCCTCCTAGGATAGCGTCTGCCTCTGTTAATTGTTTCTAGGTTCATAATATAATGAAAAACAGTCTTCTGTGCCCAAGGCACCTTTTAATTATACAACAGAGCAGGTGAAACCACTTGATACGTCCCCTCTCCCTCTTACCATACCTAGTAATTAAGGACGGCCAAGCTTTCTCTCTAGGGGATGCGGTCAAATTCACTGTTGCCAAACAATCAAGCGGAGCCTGGATGTGACATCCCCATCGTTTCTCGAAGGGACAACAGGAAGGAGGGCTAATTCAAGTGACAGGGACCCAGAGGAAGTCAGAAAGCAAGATAACTGAACGGGATCATTCCTGAAAGGAACATCACTGAAGGAATGCAGAAAGTGAGGGGGAGAGAGATTAGAGGACTAGGTCAAGGGGTGATCATTTTGGATCCAGGAAAGAGCCCAAAGCAGTGGTGGGATTCAATTTTATTTACTGCCGGTTCTGTGGGCGTGGCTCGGTGGGCGTGGCAGGGGACGGATACTGTAAAATCTCCAGTCAGAGGTGGGATTTGCTGGTTCTCCGAACTACTCAAAATTTCCACTACCGGTTCTGCACAACTGGTCAGAACCTGCTGAATCCCACCTCTGGCCCAAAGGATCTCTAACATCTCCTTGACCAAATGTCTCCTTCCCCTGCGCAAAATGCTGAAGGTTGTCTCGTGTTCTCCAGCCACCTGGAATGAGCAACAGGGACATCTGTCGTGGCTGCATCTGTGAAATGTTGTTGTGTTGCTCCTGTTATTTACTGATTATTACTATCAAAATACTGTCTCTTGGCACTGATTACAATTACATTTTGAAATGTACATTTTACATTTCTAAAAAAAGCCTCCTCCTTTGCTAGCTTCTCTGGTTCCTTTCAACCAGTTGGTCCACTGCTGGTATTGTTTCAAGTTTACAAACATGGTGTGCGGAGGGCATGAATAAAGGAGATAGGAAATCAAAGTGGGAAGGACCAAACCTGCCAAGCGCATTAGAGCAGAGTCCCTGCTCGACAGAGCCCAGCAAAAGAGCCTCCTGGAGAGAGCCCTGCCTGGAATCTCAGGAGCCACGGGGCCCCACATTGGTGGGCTGACCAGCTCTGGGCTGAAGGGGCAGCCATCTTGTTCTGCAGGAGGAGCCATCCCAACTGCCTCCTGCCTGCGGGAAAAGCTGCTGAGAGGGATTCCGTGCCAGAGAGCAAGTGGACCAAGGTGGCCACAAGAAATCTCTTGATCCCATGGCATCGGTGGCACGAGAAGCCTCCTCCCACTGAACCCCCTTTTGGTGGCCCTGCAGGCACCGTTCTGGCAAGCATCCCTCAGAACTGATGGCCGACTTTTTTGTCTTGTAGATACAAGCACAGGAACTGAAAACCTCCTTCTGGAGCTTAGTTAGTAGAAAGCTGGCAAGATGCTTCCCCTGCCCGACCTGGCACCTCTTTCCCAACCTGTCTTATTGATATAAATCCTCCAAGAAGAAAAACAGGAAAGGGATTCCTCTTTTTTTCTCCCCACTCTGCAGATGGCAAAGGTGGGTCTGTACAGGCCTATCCAGAGCCCTTATAGAACGTATTTTTGGATGATGATGGTGGTGGTGATGATGATGATGATGATGACGACACTAGCAGTATTACTGACAAGGTGTAGTGTCACCATCTCCCTGCCTGATCATCACCAGCTGTTGATTTCTGTTTCATCTTCCACCCTGGCCAAATCAATAATCAAATCTATTCCAAGCGCTTGGCTTTTGCTTCAAAATTTCCATTTGGCTTGTACGTTCGTTCAAAATGAAATATTTAGAGGACAGAAGACCCGCAGAGCTCAACTTGTGTATTTTGAGTTTTGTGCGAATAATTAGACATCACATCCCTTCTCTGGGCTCTAGTTAGAGCCGCTCCTGGCTTCCCCCCTCCCCCATCACAGCTCCATTGGGAAGGGAGCCCCATTTACGGAAATAATGAAGCTAACCATGTCTTACAAATTGTCTGTGCTGCACTCTGAAGTTGCTGGTGTTCAAAGAAATTTTTCCCAGAAGATCTTGCGGGGGAAGAAGGGGTTAATCCCTGCATTCCCATTTTCTTCCAGACTTGAAATCCATAATGCAAAGATGGAGCCATGCACAATAACACCCACAGAAAGCAAGAGCCCATTTTTTAACAGTTGCTGGAATGAGGGTCATTAAGAGCTCATATCCCCCTTTTGTGGTGAACTGAGCACTGAGAAGCTGCCCATGTTTGTTAGACCTGTCCCAGTCTGAACCCTTAGGGAAGACAAACCCTGACTCCATTGGGTGGAAGCAAAGATACTTTTACTGAGAGATGCTGGCTGCAGTAAAGCCAAGACACAAACTATTTCCTTCAGTCCCGTCCCTCCCCCCTTGACCAGTCCAAACCCAGCCAATGCAATATCACCAGGATGTTTTGGGAACACTGAGGAGTTTTGGCTGGTAACTTTCCACACTCAGGGCAAACAGCCTTGAAGATGCCTTGGCATCACCAGTCCCAGGGGTTGGATTCAATTTTTTTAACAACCGGTTCTGTGGGCATGGCTTAGTTGGTGGACATGGCTTGGTGGTCATGTGACTGGCTGGGCATGGCCAACTCAACATCATTCACATCAAGGCATGCATCTCCTCACCTGACCTCTCATGATTGTGAGGATGCTGCAAAGTTGTAAGCATGAAAAATGGTCATAAGTCACCTTTTTCAATGCCATTGTAACTTTGAATAGTCACTCCATACAAGCAAAGTACCAGCAAAGAAGGGGAAAAAAAACTCCAGAGAGGTTCCTGAGACAGGAAGTCTAGTCCTGCCAAGAACGCAATAAGGGTTAATGGAGAGGCAGTTTCTGTAAGCAACACCAGAATGTTTCCTTCCTGCCTTCCTTACAGGAGTAGGCCAGGAATTTCTTCTAACAATCGGTTCTCCGAACTGCTTAGAATGTTAACAATCAGTTCTCGCGAATAGATGCGAGCCTGTAGAATCTCACCCCTGACCAGTCCCCCAGTGATCTGTTTTTCCTCAGCTGTCACCACCCCTCCTGAATCCCCACCCCCACAAAAATGCATACAGGTTAATTGCTCTCCATTTGGTTCTCCCCACTCCCAGCCCGTTGATGGCAGGACACCAGCTCAGCGCCAAGCCAAAGATGGTGGATCTGACAGTGTCCCTCCCCAAAATTAGCTAGCTCCACCAGATCGCATATTTATCATGAGATGGTTGTTCTTTTCTGTCTTAACTTGATGCCTGATTTATGATGATGCATGAACATGGTGGATTACACAGTGGCGTAGTCCACTAGTTCAGCAAAGCATGGCTTAGTGCAGGCATCTCCAAACTCGGCATCTTTAAGACTGCTGGACTGCAACATGCTGGCTGGGGAATTCTGGGAATTGAAGTCCACAAATTTTAAAGTTGCCAAGCTGAGAGAGCCCTGCCTTGGTACAAAGTAGGCGCCTCACCCACTGGGCCTTCTCACCCAAGTAGTTCCAGGTCCACCAATTTTCCTGGCCTCATAAGATCATAGGAGAAGCAACCTCAACAAGTGAAGGGAGGGAACCTTCTCCTCTGTCCTCAGGATGTGCTGCCTTTACTGACTTCTCCGGCGGGAGTTTCCCCACTCAAAGATAGAATCTCAGCATGGTTCCAGTGGAACACCTGGCTGTTTATTGTGCAGAAATCCCCTGGGAACCTGGCAGCTTTTCCAGGTGCATCATTCTTCCTCCACCCACAGGCAGGCTAAACCTGGACCTGCAATCACCTGGGCCTCCCTTTCTCCTTCTCTGACGTGCTTCTTTCTGATGCCCAATAGATTTGCATGGGTGCCAGGAAGCATTTTCTGCCCATAATAGAGATGGGGACAAACTCTTCCCCACAAGCCACTTAATCAGTGCATCAGTTCCATAAAGATGTGATTAAAATAATAATAAATTAACTAAAAAAGCCACCAACAACACCCCATTTCAGGTGTGAAACAGCTTTAAGATAACTAATTATTTACACAGCTTGGTGCTGCATCTGTGGCTGTATTTTTGATAAATATTTTGAGCATGTTTGAGCTTGAAAATTAACAGAAACCTGAGCGATGCCACTTTAGAATTCTACATCGATATTCGCTTCTCAGGATTGTTGCCCTGCCAGCTCCGGATGGCTGCAAGTGGCAGCGGAGGGCAGAAGAGGAACAAATGCAGTTCTGACACACGGTGAGTTCGTTGCTGAATGGCCTGTTTTCACACTGAGACACACGCAAGGCTAACCCTTCTTTGCAGTAAAGCCTTAACCTTGCTGCTTGGCTGGATCACCTGTTGGCCTGGCACTAATAAAAAATCCAGAGAGATCCTCTTCCACGTGGCTCAATTTCAGATTTCCCACAAATGTCAAGTGCAGGAAATCAGGAGTTCAAATGAATATGTGGGCTTATTGTGTGTTCTCTACAAGAATCTGAACCACTAGTGGTCAAGGCAAATTGACCACTAGTCAATAAGAGTCAGCGGAACTCAAGGTGGGCTGGACTTAGATCACTTGTGGCCATGAGGGGGACTCAAGACTGATGACATACTTGATTCCTCCCTCACCCTGGCCATTTCCTACACAAATTTGGAATTGTGTCAGTAGGTCCACCATCAATTTTCAAACAATTTGCATTGGTCTCCTGAGCTTTGAGCCACATCTGTTTTTTTGGGAGCTCACTAACGCGGTCAGGATTATCTCCACAACCACAACCGCATGAAATAGGTGAGAATGACTGTGGCTGAGGATGCATCTGAACCTGGTTCTCCTCAGTCCAGGTTCGACATGTTAAGTCTTACCACACCCCTTCACTGTCCCTTCCTTCCATCCTTATAAAAGAATCTAAGATTTTTAAGAAGGTGCAGGGAAAAAAATGTTTTTTCCTCCATGGCTGAAGGATAGACTTTTTAAGCTTTTCTCTGCTACCAAACCAGGAAAGGCTCAACATAACAGATCAATTCTCCCATCGCTTGCTGGGGGAGTGAGGCTAAAGACAAGCTCTGAGGCATCTCCTTGCCAAATAAATGTTGTGTGCAAGAACTTTGCCCTTCTTTGGCCTTCGGCTTTCCTTCTTGCTAACGCCTGGCTCAACCAGCAGTCCCAAGCCCTTCGCTAGACCGAGCGAGGCTAGAGGTAAAGGCTCTGGATCTCCAATGCTTAATCACTGCAGCAGTGAGCGAGCCTCTCACTTGGCTCTTTCTTGGCTGCTCAGAACCATCCTTCTCCCATTGTTAATGCAACTGCCATACCCTGCCTCTGCACTGAGTGAAAGCTAATTATAATAATTAACAGAGAACTCGTGAACTTGTCAAACTGGTAATTATAAACCGCAGGGACTTTTATCATTAATAGACAGTGCTCAGAGTAAAACAATGAAATGGAACCAAGGCGTAAATGTTGCTTTTGATCAAAACTGCACTGAATGGGATTGTCAGCTCTGCCCATTGGTCATCATGTAGTGGGGTCATCCTAGCCATTGTCTCTGGGCCCAGCGGGAGGCAAAGCAGCCAGGCAAAAAGAGCCATTGTAGAAAGGAGAGGGCAGGTGGCTGCACTTCTTGGTGGTGACCAACCTGTAGTTTGACCGGCTCTGGATTGGCACCCTTCCCCACACAGAGAGGTCTGGCCAGGTGAAGTGAGTCTCTGGGCTGGGCGAGGCACAGCGAGAGTGGCACCCTCAAACCAAGCCTGGGAAGTGGAACATCTTAGTTCATCAAGTCCATGCAGAGGAGGCGGCGATGGAGTCTCCTGAGATGCCAAAATGGATGTCCTAGATCAGTTTGGAGAGACCAGATAGCATTGATGGGAGCCATTCCACATGAAAAGGGGCGGGGGGGGGGGCGAATATAACTCTCCTATTTGTCCATGTCCACACTGGGAGGAGGTAATTCCTTCCCCCTTTCTCCCTTTCCCTGAGAAGGTCCCCTCCTCCGCAGGCATGTAGAGACCCAGAGCAAGGAAGCTCTCAGGTGGAACCAGGCACCTGCACTGGACAGCCCAGTGATGAGAGGAGACCTCTGCCTCCCTCCTTGGAGGACAGAGGCAGTTAAGGATGGAGGACAGTCACCAACTTCCACGCTTGTACTCCTGCCACCTTCTGCATATGGCAAAGGAAGGAAAGGTCCACGGCCGTGTTTGTTTCAGGCAGGAAACACCCACGAAGGTGTTTATTTGCGGCAACGCTGTCCAAAATGCATCCATTCCACCTCTGAAAAGAACGCAGTCCCACCCAGCCCCTACGAGGGTGGGAGGGTGGCAGTGAAGCCCCCAGGATCCAGGAGCTTTCTGAAAACCAAGCGCCAACCCCTCAGGTTCCTGCAGGGCCTCTTTCCGCTCGCTGTGAAAGGGAAACCTCTGATTTTTCTCAGGGATATGGAGGCATTTCTTTTCAAAAACCCCCCATCAGCAGAGATGTCATTATTCCTCAACTTTCCCTGCTTGTATTGTAAGCTTTCTCTCCTGGACGGTAAACAACAAATGGTTCTTTTCACCCAAGAGATAAGATTGTTTGTCTTCCAAAGTCACCGCAGTGTGTATGTGAGGCCTGGGATTGTTTGAATAATGAGTCTCCCGTAGAACGTATGTTTCTTTTTGTGTGTCCTTCTGGTAACAAAGATCTGAGATTTCCCAAGGCAGCTGCGGCTTCACCTACCAAGGAGGCTGTTTCTGAAGGGCAGGCGACGGCCATGCCGGAGGACGGGAGCTCGAGGCGGAGAGGCTGAAAGCAAATCCGTTCTGTCCAGATCCCCACCAGGAGCAGAGCAAACCACACAGGCCACCTTCCTGCCTTCACTCCAACCGCTGCAGCCGATGAGCTATTGATTTGCAAGCTTAAAAAGAAGAAATGTGAATCTCGGAGCTGCTATTTTAAGCTTTCTCCAGGTTCAGGTTGAACTTTCATAAACAGGGGTTGATGTTATGGTAAGCTAAAAGCATGAAGCTGAAATTAAGCCAGGCCCTCTGCCCAAGATTAGACAAACTTTGAACTTTAGTGTGTAAAAGTGTAGAAATATTCCAAGAGCTACAAAATCAACTGCCGTCTAGTTTCAGACTTGAGAAGAGATGCTGGCATCTGACAATGCTCAGCTTGGACTGACAGTGGAGCAGGAAGCCACCTTATGACTCACCCCAAGGCCTCTACAGGGAAGTTGAAGAGGAGGTCTCCATAGGACAGCCACCTGTCTGTAAGCCACCCAAGGGAGGAAGTGAGAAGGTACTGATGGGCCAGAAGGTTCTGGGTTGAAGGTTGAGGGCTCCTGTTTCTTCTTCTGAGACCACTTAAAGGAGCAAAAATAACCCACAAAAGGGGCACCCACCCCTTCCACATCATAGCAGTAGAAAGCCATCATTCTCACCACCCCTTAGTCAACATTTTGCACAGAACAAAACCATCAAAATGGCAACTGTCTTAATTTTTTAAATAGGGCAGAGGCAAACACACGTATAATTAATAATTTAGAAACAAATGTGAAAGAGCCCATATAATGTGGTGTCCCATTGAACAAAAGAGCTAAGGACTTCCTGAAATGCAGCCATCTGTTTCATCACTGCAATTAATCCCACCGATTTTGTCCTTTCAGCTGTCCTGAAACTTTAGCCAGCCCCTCTTTTAAGGCAGGAGGTCTGTTGCATCACCATTTGTTCCCCCACAAGGCTTACTTATCTTAGTTATGTTCAAAATATGCAGGGATATTTCTTGACCGGCAGCCCAAGCAACGGAGCACATTGAGCAATGAGCTTTGTCATGCAGCAAATTCAGCCATGAGTTGAGATTAGTAAGAACTTCCTTCCAAAGAAAACACAATCTTAGGTTAGCAACAAAAGAAGGAGATGCTTGAGATCGTAACTGTGCCAACCTCAGAAAAAATCCAGGTCTTGAGATGTCAGCATGAGAGGTTTCCAGATCAGAATGTTTCAACCTCAAAACATTTATTTCATTTAAAGCAAGTTGCTCTGTTTTTTAGTGCAAATGATCCTACAGCAGTTTATAAGGATCAGAGATGTGCGCACCCACACCCACACATAGGCACATACCAGGCGCTTCAATTGGAGGTGGAATGTAATATCAGAGAAAAAATTATTCTTGGACTTGGATATTTACCTCCCATTCTTCCTATCCACCAAACTCTAAACTGAAAAAAGTTGGATAGGGAAGAAAGATTTCATCTAGAATTTTTTTGGGGGAAGGTCATCCTGCACAGGTGATCTAGGACTAGGAGGAACAGATCCAGGAATCTATTTTGGTAGCTGAAAGAATACTAGGTTTAAATAAAGAATATACTTATTGGTAGAGCTATGTAATAATTTCTAAACGGCAACAGATGGTTTTGCCACTGGAAACTCTTTTTATCCTTGTAAGCTTTTGGAATGCCCAGGAGATCTTTTGCTTCCCCTTCGGTCCTAGCTTGAAACTGCTGGAGACTAGAGGGGTGGGATCCTTCACATGGTGCTCCATCACACACTGGGGTTCATTGGCTTTCTCTGCTCTGTTGCAGCCCCCTAAGCCCTGGATGGTGGGATGCTTGTGAGCCAACAGAAGTGGCTGCGTTTTGGAAGCCCCTGCAGGTTGGGTGGAGAGGGCTACTTTCCTACACAAGAGCATCAGGACATTTAAAATGCATTAAAGGAGTCCAGCTTTGAAGTGGAAAACATTCTGGCTAATCAGAGAAACAACTTTTCAAAGGATTTGTGGGAAGGGTCTTTACCTTCAAGCTGGCTGGTTTCTCCCGTGGATAGTTCCATGAATAAAACATCCATCTCCCAATTAAATCTTGATTTAATTTCTTTCTCTTTTTTTTCCTAAAACTGATGAACTTGACTGGTTTCACAAAAGACAATGAACATTAGTATTCTTTTGTGTCGCAAAATCCTGGAGGAACAAGAGACTTTGCATAATCGCTTGGTCCTCTCACCCAAACCTCCTGAACTCTCTGATGATTTGGAGGATTAAAGTGGGGGTGGAGACTATTCTTCCTGGCGACAGACGGTCTCTTGGCCCTCAACCCGTGACTCTGGCCAGCCTCTCGGCCTCAGAGAGATGGAAGCATCATGGAGAAGAACGAGCAAAGAAGACATCTGGATAGAAATGCCCCCATGATTAGCCAGAAGAATAGCACAGATTGTTCTCGCTGTCCAACTGGTCCATATCAAGTTGCTGCCTATCAAGAGCCACAGCCGCTCTCGTTCCGAGGGCTCTGATGATATATTCAGAAGGGCAACTCGTAACCATCCATCAAGAGATTTCTCTTCATGTCACAGCTGTGAAATGAGTCCAACCAGGAAAGCTCTCTTTGGCCAAAATCAAGGACCATCAAAGCAACTTTCTTTGGCAGCACCATCAAGTTCTGCGGTTCATTTCATTTTCCACAAAAGTGATTTTACCAAACAAAGAGTTACACTTTTAGTTGCTTAACTGGCCAAAGCAGCTGGCCAAATTGTTAGAAACCTATGTTGTTAAATGAGGCAAAGTTACTTACTCAAGGTGTAATTAGATCTAGCAAGACTGAAGCTAAGCTGAAGGAATTTAAACTGTATCTTTTTTAAAAAAATACAGAATTTAAAATGAAGATTTATCTACAGTAATGTTTCAATTACCGTTTATGACAAAAATAATATTTTGAAAGGAAGGATGTGTCATTGCACTTCCCAACACTTCTATAATGGTGAAGCTTACCATTACTAATTTTATGCAGTTTACTTTGTTTTTATTTGTTTACTTAACAAATTTATATGGGCACCCATCTCATAAGAAGTAATTATTAGTCTCAATAATCACCACATTACCAAATTGCAGTGGTAGAATTCTTTCACACTTTGTAAGAGTTCAGGCATAACCAATTCTTCTTTAAGAGAAGAACTAACTGGAAGCCATCCTTCCTCATCTCTTTTGTGGTTCCCCCCAAACCAGTAAATGAGAGGCTGGCCTTTCATTGCAATTGTCTTCCAGAGCAGTCTATTGACCTATGCAGACACATCCAGCAGAAGAAGACTCTTGCTGCATTAACCAAGAATGCTCTCCTATTGCTGGCAATGGTCTTCCAGGGACACAAGCCATGTTCTCTCTTGCTCGCTCCCTCGCTCACTCCATCCCCTTACTGCCAGAAAGGCAAGGGATGAAGACAACTTCTTCTCATGTGATCGCAAGTACAGTAGACTTCCAAAGCTTCATCCACAGATCATACCTCCACAAGGACATTGCTTCTTCAAGCCTTCCTTATAGGAACCTACAGTAGGAGAAGGACTGGCAGAGCCAGGGGGAGGAATGAAAAGAGGGATCATTTTAGAGTTGTTTATGTAGCCACAAGTTCACACCACCCCCCTTGAATGCCATTGATCCTTATCTAACTCTATAACCAGGCGCTGACCATTCGTTGAGAAGATGCCTGTATGAAGGCTTTTAGCAATAAATCCATTAATTTGAACCTTCAGGTGTGGACTTGGTCCACCCCCTATGAAGCAGATCCTTGGTCTGTTTTATTAGCTTGATTGGCAACGGCCTTCAGGGATCTCAAGCAGATTGAGAGTCATCCATGAACAGGAGATTTGAGTCACACCTTCTGCAGTCACTCATTCTTGGGGACCAGTTCAAAACCGGTTAATTTTTCTGCTGCCAGAAGGAAGACATTCATGGTGCGAGGTGCCCTGTGATAGGTTTGCCTGCCTCACTCACTTAGATGTTAAGCCACCAGCTGTTTCTGTAGGATGGAAGTGCTGTGGAATTTAAAAATGAAAGCCTCTGATCTGGGATCAAACATTTTATTCCTTTCCCCTTAACTTCACACCCATCCTTTTCCCAGATTCCCCAGTGTTAGGTATAAACCTTTCGCTTGTTTCCAATTTTACCTCCATCTGTCTGGCATAAAAGGACTGGAAGATTTACAATCTGGCATGATTGATAAGCATTTCGGATGCCTGATTTATAAGAGGTAGCTGGTGATTTCAGATGGAAAGATTTAGATGTGATTTGATTTTGATTGATGGAATTTGCTCTTATGAACACAGAATCTCATCAGTGCCCAATTTGAAGTTAACGGCCATGTGATGGTCCTAAAAATGTGCAAAGCTTTGGCAGCTTCAGATTAGAAAACTAGATTGTTCTAATGTTTGGCAACAATCATGTTGCATCCAAAATAAAAAAATAAAACCGCAAACCTGGAGGGAGGGAGGATAAATGGAGCCAATCTTTAATCATAATTGGGAGACTTCAAATGTAATTTCCTTTTCTTTGAGCCAGCAGAAAAGTCTCTTGTTACAAATAAAGTCAAGAGCTAAAGCAGGTATCGTATGCAAATACATGTCACCTCCTTCTGAGATATCCAAAATGAGAAACAGCCTTGGAGACTCCAAAATTTGCCTCGGAGGAGGTCTACGTGACCTGCTAAAGTGTGCAGCACTGGGGCTTCATTTGCAAGGTTGTGTTTGTGCAAAGCGTTGTTTCCTGTTGAATCACACCAGTTTGCAAAGTTGCGTGGCACAAAGGCAACACAATCAGATACTCAATAAGAGTCCCTTTATTATCTCCAACTTTGCCCCCAATGTCCAGGTTCCTTCTGGCTGGAGAAAAACTCTCCCAGGAACAGCCTTTGACTTCAGAAAATTAAGTCCAAAACAGGGTAAACAGATTTCATATAACTTAAAGTCCAAACAAGCCAATCTTGTCTGGCAAGGCAGGAGCAAGAATTTCAGACTTGAAAACACGGCAAAACTTACATGGTTGGGAAGATGCCAGGAACACAGATAAGCCATGACAACACAAGATAAAGTCACATTTGCTCCCAACAGCCTGCTGCCCGCAGCTTGCCTTTTTTATACACTGTGTTCCCAGCTGCAGCTAATGAAGGGAATCAGGGCCCTTTCCTCCTCCATAAGCCACATCAGCCACATTGCTCTCTTCTCCCTTTCTCCATGCGTGCTCTAGGATGAAGAGGGGGTGGGCCTGGGTCTTCCTCTGAACCCACTCTCCCTTGTTCTACCTCTCTCCTGCTCTGCCCAGCCGGACTTTGCTCTTCCCCAGTTTCCAACATAGCCAATGGAGCCACATTCCCACACCCTGTCAGCTGTTGGTCTTCCTCCTCAGATTCAGACTCTGACAGGGGTCTGACAGGTAGAAGCCAAAACTCAAAGGCTGCACTCTGCCACCCACCACGGTCTCAGAGGCAGAATCCACCATACTTTGCCACCTACCGATTTTGGCTACGGTGGAAATTAAACTCCCCTTTTGCCGAGCCCTAATGAGAATCCGGTTTATCTTGCCCAAGTCCCTTAAAAGGCCGTTTCTATTATTTCAGTCTGGACGTGAAAGTGTCTGTTAAGCAGAGGAAGCCAACCTAGGAAAAGAAGGGGGCGGGTGTTTTTCCTCCCTGTTTAGTCCTGGGAGTGATGAGATTTGGAGGGGGAGGGACTCCTTCACCAACACAAGAGTCATTCTCAAAAGGTGGTAATTATGTGGAATATAGAAATGGCCTCCGGTGAACAGGCCACCAATGGCTGCCTCCAATCTTCCACTGGATCCATTCTGGATGAGATATTTCAAGTGGGCTTGCAAATAGAGGCAGAACATTCACTGACCTCTTTGCTCCCCGACACTCCAGAATAAAATGAGGTCTGCAAATGGTATAAATTGCCATGTGGGAAATGCCTCTTAAACTTTCCCCTCTTTTCTGCACCAACATTCAGAGAAAATTCTGCCCAAAATATTGTGTAATCAAAATTACCAGCCCGGGAGTCCACAGGCCCCTCCTTTACTTTGTAGCCGAATTCCATTTGTAATAAATGAGATTAATTTTCTAGATCAGGAATGAAATCTGGGTTGGCTTGAGCTCCGCCTGCTGTCTGTTTGCAATGAAGCTCCTATTCCATTCAAACAGAACGATGCCCCATTTTCCTAACACAAAGAGTCTGTGATGGGGCAGCCCCTCTAGTTTCATTTCCACCCAGGTGATATTGTCCCTGAGGTTCCTTAAGGGAGGGAGAAGAAAAGATGGCATCCCTTTTAGGGCCATCCAGAAGAGAGCAACGTCTGCTATTCTTCTTTCAAGGTGCACTGAAGTTCCATTAAGGTGAACTTCTCAGTGAACTCCAACTGAGTTTGTGCTGGAAAAATACACCAAGGTGTCAGTGAAGAAGCCACCAAGGAGACCAACTGTTCCAAGGAGCTCTCTCTTTAGCAGCCCACCAATTGTTTTCGATGAGAAGGGCTCTGACGGAGGACATTTGAACATCAGAGAAGCTCAGCCTGCCCAGAACATGCTGGGAATATCATGTCTCCAGCACCTTTTTTAGAATGGTCATGTTAAAAATCCATTGCTCTCGAGGCACTACAGCAGGATAACAATCTAGATCAATTCAACTCAACCATACGGCAGAGTTGGGAGGGACCTTCACCTTGATCAATCCCTGCCCCATTGCATTATATTTTGCCCAATACATATGCCACTTTGGCACACCTGGCCAGCAAGCATCCCTTTGTGAGACACTTTCGCCGGAGAATACCCATCTTTTGAAAGGTTTCCACTGAGTTGCTGAAAGAAGTTCACGAAAGAGTGCTGGGTTTTCTGTCTAGCTCGATCTAAATATTTATAAGCAACTTTTGAGGGTACGTGACCCCCTTGGACCTCTTTTGATGAGCTGCCACTAGAAATAGTGCAAAAGCAGGCCGGGTTCACCAGCAACTGCCACACTTGTCTCAGAGGTAGAAGCGAGGAAGAGCCCCCCGGAATTTAAACGAGAAGACGACTCGGCAATTAGGATGCTAGATGCAAATCCGTCCTATAACCGAGAAGGGGGAAGCATCCAGCCAGCAAAGTTAAATGCAGATTCAATTAGAAATTTCACTGAAATTTCAAATTACAGCTATTTTTTTCAAGCGACAGAATTACGTTGTATTACAGAAAAAGTGACAGGTAATTTGGGACCCTAAAGATTTCTTGGACTCTCTAGTTAATGGGGAGTTTAGCACCAATTCCACTGTAATTTGCACTTCTGAGAAACCGTGTTATTATAAAGTCAGAAATCTCCGACACTTTCAACTCCAGGATCTGCCAGGCTTAAGATGACCAGGAATTGAGAAGGCCTGAGTTCAAAGGTCAATAATTTCAATATCTGAGCCTGTGCAGCTTCCAAGAGCTGGCATTCCAATTGAAGACTTGAAAATTGGAGGTGACATTCAGAAGTCTCTGAAAATTATAACCCTGACTTTCTCCTTGAAAAGCTTATCTGAATCCTAGCTCATCCCTTGATGAGGTTACTGAAAACGCATTCTTTTCGGAAGACTTGAGAAACGCCAGGTGGTACACAAAACACTTTGTTGCTACACAAAAGGAGAAAACATGGACGGGACCAACAGAAGCAAGGGTGATATTGGCTGAAATTTGCCAGGCCTCGGCTGCATTGCAATCTGCATTCTCCCACTGGGTCTTCACCCAACATCTGTTCAAAAAGTCACCCAGATGTTCCACATCCTCAGCTTTAAAACTCAGTAGACACTCAACACTGATTAACTTTTACATCTTCTGAGTTTGACTCAGAATGAGACACAGGTGGAGTTTTCCTTCTTCACCAGCTTTCAGGAAATAGTTTGGTGTAAGACTTCAAGCATGGAACAGGCTCAGCCATTCTATTTTGCAAGCAGGTTGTAAAATCCCATCAATGGTGGTGCACTCAACAGATCATGGCTAAGCAGGTTGTAAGTATTGGGTGCAAACCCACTTCTACTTTCACTGGGAATCAGATGGTCCTGTTTCATGGCAATTGAAGACTTGGAAACCCTAAGCCTGGAAGAGACCTGAGGTTGGATTCTTGCAATTGCATTGCCAAGTGGAGAGTGGAAAAAGACACACTCCCTGGCAGTTCTGTGAGTGCCAACAGACAGATGCCCATAAACTAATTCTGCTCAGGAAGGGTCTGCATTCAGAGGGCTGAGCCTCCTGCCCCCCAGGCCTCCATCCACATTAGCAGCTGTCCTGCAGCTCCTCATTGGAGAGGAGAAGGGCTGGGTTGCAGGACTGAAGTCCAGCCTAAAGTCACTCTATTTCTTCCTGGGATGTGACTGGAAACTCTACAAGCCGAGAGACCCCCCCCCCCTCCCAGCCCTGCCCGAGCACACAGCTTGCCATCCTGTTTGAAAAGGGCCTCCCACGTTTTCCATTTTCTCATTGCTTGAGCTCACACAATGCACTGCATACTACAGGCTCCAGCCCAGCAGGTTCTGTAACTTCAGGCTTGTAATATCAAACCTCAGCAAATGCCGGCTACAGAGGCAGGTTGGCTCTTTCACCCAGAACACACTTTTCCTGCTCAGGATCCATTGAAATGAACCAGACTGAAACAGGCCATTTCGGGCAGACAAGGCCCCATCATCCCATGTGGGCAAAAATGGTCATGCTGGGCACCTGAGTGCCTTCAGGAAGAGTAGTCAACCTTCTCCTTTCACAAACTATTATGAGAGGTCAGGGGAGAAACCTGATATTTTACACTTTAAAAGATATTAGAGTAAAATCAGTGTTAATTACTAGGGGCGGAGAGGACTCCCCTCGAGGCAATAAGGCCATTAATATTGCACAAGGAAACAACTCTTGCCTTGTTTCCTCACTTGGCTCTTGTCCCACAACACCCTCCTTGGCAAGAGGCAGGCACTCCCTGCCCCTTTCTGCACAAACCACCAGCAGCCGTGCCCATGGGGACTTGGTCCCCCAGAAGGGAGAAGGGCCAAATTGCTTCATTGCTCCTGGCAACAAAGCTTCTCTCACAGAAAAGGCACTTTGTCGACCTTGCCAAAGCCACCTGCCCTCCCTCTTCCTTTTCTCCTTCTCCTGCTCATCTTTTCATTGGTTTCCTTCGAGCAGAATGAAGCCAGAAGCTCTTTGTTGGCTAAGCAAGAAGTCTTCAGGCCCACAATTAAGTTAATAATGGAAGCAGCCCTGTGAGGCACTGATTGGAAATTTAAAATCACTTCGATCCATGGTCTGTGGAGCCCTCCCAGCGTTGTGAGAAGGAGAGGCCTATCAAGAGCTACGCCTGAAGCTTCCACGGAAGAGAAGAACGCAATTCCCCAGTGGTGCCCACAAGCAGGATGGAGGCACTGCCCTTCTGCCCATTTCATGGGGTTTCCCAAGACGTGGGGGGATTCCTGGGTCTCTCTCAGCAGGGAAGCACCCCCCCCCCCCCCGCACAATTCAGCAGAAACTCTGCTGGCACAAAACCTGCTGCCTCTTTTGCCACCCCAAACTCTCCTCCATGTCCGTCTCTGCAGTCACCAGGCGTCGCTTCAAAGTAATGAGTGAAAAAGCCCAAAGTGAGCCTCATTCTGGCCCTGCTGGGAGAAAAGGGGAAAGGCTGCTGTAAAAGTGGGATGGCCCAGGTGACTTAAGCCAGCCCCACCCGAGGTGCGGAGACCATCTGAAAGGGCACAACGGAACAGACCCAGCCAGCTCTGTTGGCACCTTGACAAGGGAAGAAAGGCCCCCTGGCAAGAAGGGAAGATTTCCCCCCCCCCGCCCACCCTTGTGAGTCTCCCCCTCAAAAGCCTAAGAGGCCAAGAAGCGGCGAGTTGGGCAGGATCGATGAAGCAGAGCTTCTCTGCAAATGGCAAGGACTCCACTGAGGGCTTCAGGTGCACCTGAGCTCCTGTGGGAGACGGAGAAGGTCCTCCTTGTGAGTCGGCACCAATGCCTAAGGAGTTCTCCCGTGGCTCCCCTGGTGGGCTTCCTTCTCCACGCTGCTAATTGGGTTTATGAAAGACTCTTCTTCAAAGCCCAGCAAAAGCCGAGAGTTTTACTCCTGCAAGGTTTTGCCTTTGGGCATTCTCAGTCTACGGGGCTTTGCCTAGCTGGCCAGGGAAGCATCTGGCTCCTTCATACCACAACCACAAAAGGTATTTGATCCCACATCCATCACTTTAAGTGAAACTCTGCAGTCAAATCACTGTTTCTCGTGATCAGCCAAACTCAAGGCTATCCTATCTGGGCTGCAGAACCAAAGCAACCACTAGATGGCAGCAAGAGATACAGATCACTCCACCTCATTGCTGCCACCTATTGGCCACAAAGAGCTTTCACAGCTCAAATATGATGGCCCTGGGCAATCTGATGGGGTGGAAGTGCCCATGAGGTAAAGTGAGAGCCTTGAGAAATGAAAAGGGAGAAAGCACATCACAGAAAACTTGAGAATCCTGGATATGATTAAATTTGTCCAGCATATCCAGCCTGCTAGGAGGTGGTAGGAAGATGGAATATGCAAACATAAGAGAGGCCATGTTTGTTTGCTTGCTTGTCTGGCTGCTCCCTGCACAGCCCCCTCAGTTGCCAAGCTGACTTGTTTATCTCCCTGAGCAAATGCTGGGGAAGCTCATAATAGAAGCCCTTGTATGTTGAAGAGGCAGGTCTGCCTGCCAAATCCTTTTATTTCATGCCCACCTGTTGTTGACTCCCCACTTCCGTTGCCCCACAACTAAACCACGGTAATTGTTCCTTGGCGCCCAGTCCATTCTTCCCCAGCCCCTTCAGCCTTCCACTCCTGGACAGAGGAAAAGGGTAGCTGCTCAGGTGGCTTGAGTGCTTTACATGAAAGGGATTGTAACGGCATCAAATTAATCAAATTAACCGTGAATGACCCAGGTGTTTGGGGAAAAGTGGAGGGTGATGTTAGCATTTCAGAGCAGAGGGTGTCAACTCGGTTGCCCTCCAGGAAAAGAGGGAAGAGCGCCTCCCAAATTCGGGCAAGAGAGGAGAATGTTTGGGATGAGGACAGAGCTGCAGGAGGGATCCTGTTCATCTGGCTGCAGCTTGAAACGACAAGCAGAACCAATGCAGCTGCCTCCTTGGAAACATTTGGCAAGATAGCCACCCAGTCCTCTGAAAGCAGCATCTGATGACGCCCCAGGAAGCTGCTTTCCATTGGGTCCTCCTAAAGGCCCAAACCTTGATGCCATCCTAAATAGAGAGTTGTATTGCTGCTGCTCTGCTGCCCTTCCAGTGCCCTCCCTCCACTTGGGTGCGTCTGATGGGATTCATCTTGTCAGGTGTTACCAGGGCACCCAGCAAGACAGAGTTGGTTCCTTGACCATGACCGTTGTTCGCTCAGTTTCCCACCAGTGGCGCTCAACGATTTCAGCCCAACTTGGAACTGCTGAACTGAAAGGAACAGAGGAACATACTCGACCACTCTATGAAGCCCTTTTCTCAGCAGAGCTGCTCAGCCTCTGCAGCATCTTCTGGGTCTCCTGAGCAGCATCTGAGCAGGGATTGTGAGTCCTCCAGCCTTCCAGCTGAGCAACCTCAAGCAAGCGACAGGCCCTGGTCCCTTTGCCTTGTGTGGCTCAGCTGCAAGGCCTTGCCAGGAGAGGAGGCAAGGCAAGGCAAGGAGGAGACAGGCTCTCATGGAAGAGGCCCTTTTCTCCTACCTTGGCAGCATCTGCTGTGCTTCTTTCCAGCACTGGTGTAGCTCCTTCTATTTTCTGCAAGATTTAGAGTCTCCTGGCTGGTTTCTTCCACTCCTTTCTTGCTGACTCCAATCAGCCTTCCTGAACTGGAGTGAGGAAGAAGCTGACCCCCATCAGTTGGAGTTGGCTGGTTGGCAGCCAGGGAGCTGATCCTATTAACCCTTTGCAAAACCAAAGCCAATGCAAACCCTCCCCTTTTATATCTCTGTTGAGGAGGGGAGATGTACGTGGACGCTCCTGAGACAAGCTCTGGCGAAGTTGAAAGGGGTGTGTGCGCAATGATCTCGTGATGAACAAGGCAGAGGAAACGATGAATCTGCAAGGATCAGGGGTTAGGCAAACATTCGGGAAGTTCCCCTTGACAAGCTGCCATATTTAATAAATCTCTCTCCGGGACCTCTCAGCTACACAGGCACCAAGAAGCTGACTTCTCATAGTGTGGCTGTCAGGCCACAGTGGCCCAAGCATCAGAGAAATGGAAATTGGTTGGGGGGAATCCTTAAAAGCCCCCACCCCTTCCAGCTTTGCAGTCACAGAGCCCCATTTTGTGGGCTCTCAAACAGAAGAATCCACTAGTCAGCACAAAGCAATCAATAGCCTGTTCTGACAACTTATGCATTGACTCAGATGGCCCCTGGGCTTCTCCAGGGTAGGTCCTGAAATAACTCCATTGGTGTTCAGTCATGTGAGGCCATGGGGATTAGGGCACAACCCAATTACAATGATGAGTCCTTTGTTGAGCATAAGAGCACAGAGATCTTCCAAGCTGCACTGGAGCTCCATTTGCAAGGATCTCTCCTCTCCAGACCTCCCTTCACACATGCAAGGAAGAAGGAAGCCTCCTCAGAAAGAGGAGAGAAGAAGGAGAGGGTCGCCTCCCTTCTGCTTCTCTGTGGTGCTCCTAGAGGCATCAGAGCAAACCAAGTCCAGGGAACTTAAGCCAATTCATCCTAGGTCGTTTGGAAAGACTCAGGTTCTGTCTTCCAGTGACGCCATCCAGCTATCATCTTTGCAGCAGCAGAACGAACCATGTTCTTCTCACTTCTTGGTCTTGTTTGGGTTTTCCAAGAACGACAGCCAACTTCGCCTCCAGCCCTGCAGTTTTTATCCTCTGGATGCATCTCCTACACCACATCCACCAATAGCCAGTTCCTGCATTGGAAGACATTAACAGCATAGTTCAGACGGAGCACATTTTAGGATGCGGAATGTGAATAATGGCTCAGATACAGAGAGAAATCATTAAATCAATAAATAGGAGAGCGCGGCCACTGCAATTTCTAATATCCCACAGAAGACAGAAGTGTTAAATCATGCCCGCAGTGTGTTTTGGGTGTGCAGAACACAAATATAATCTTGTGTACAACTTCTGTTGCTTCATAGTCAGCATGAAACGGGCAAGATCAGGATTGGGAGAGGAAGAACTGACTGGTGAGTTTAGATTGCTCAGGAGACTTTCCATCGGTCCACACATTCTTCCCCTTCCTCTTCCTCTCCTTCAGCTGCTGAGCCAGTGGCTGAGTCTTTCTGAAGAGGCTACGCGGGCCTCAGCCTGCCAAGGCCTCCTTGTTGGGGAAGGAATCAGAAAAGGTCACAATGGCAGCTGCAATCACCAACTTGGCTCTTCCCCAGGATACATTCCTCCCTCCTTGCCAATGGAGGCAAAGCAAAGATGGCCTCCTTCTTCCCATGCCCACCACACACGGGTGTCAAAGAGCCAATGGCTGGACTCAGCGAGAAGACCCCGTTTCTTATTCTCTGCATGGAAGCCTACATGGCGTTCTTTCCTCCCAAACGCCCCAACCTCCTTCTCTCCCCAGCTGCTCTTGTTCACTTCCACAGGCTGGGCTCTGCAATGCCCCTTGCCTGGGCTCTGTGGCCTCCCTGCAGCCCTCCCGCATGAACCCAGCCCTGCTCCCATCTGCAAGCCCAGATAGATCTGGAGGGACCACCAGATGAAGCAAACATCCAACTCACATTCGACTGTATATGACTTGAGTAGCTTATTTTTTTTTTTAAATAAAATTCTACCTTCAATATTGGCTCTATCTTTTGCTTTATTGAATTGGTCCTATAATATCCTCTCCCCGGAAATGATATATAAATCAATAACCACGTCTGAGGAAGGGCGTTGGAGGCTTCTAATTGCTAGTGTGCCTGAGCATGAAGTTGTGGCATGACACTTAGAAGCCTGTTTCATAGCCTGCAGCTGCCGAATTATCTTCTGAGCGGATGATAACACCCTGGGAAACAATTATTTTTTTACACCGTACTGCAAAGAATGACGGCCCTTGGGTTTCTGATTCAAGGGAAGGTTGTTGTGCTAAGATGGAGCTGCAGCCACTAATCCTTTGAGTAAGAAGTTGGGCCCTGCAACATGTCCCGTGTTTTGCCAGTCAAGTGGACAAGACAGCATCTGACCAGGTTGCTGGTCAGAGGTGGTATTCAGCAGGTACTGACCAGTTCTGGAGAACCGGTAGCAGAAATTTTGAGTAGTTCAGAGAACTGGCAAATCCCACCTCTGACTGGAAATTTACAGTATCCTTCCCATCACGCCCACCAAGCCACGGCCACGGAACCAGTAGCAAAAAAAATGAATCCCACCACTGTTGCTGGTCCTCCTCTCTTCCAACTGTGCAGGTTCTCCTCCATGTTTTTTGATGTGCTGCTACCGCTATTTCTGAGGCCTTCTAGGTCTTTCTGTAGCAACCCAACACTTCTTTCCAATCTAAGCTTCAGCTGCACAAGGATCACAGGCCACACTTGGTTGGCTGGGCACAACATACATTGGCAAAAACCAAACAAGCCACCTTCTGGCTTAATGCGTGATTGAGAGATGACTAGAATCCCCTCACCAGTAGACTGTAAGAAATGCAAGCAGAGAGATATGCCTAGGCCAGAGGCCTCCAAACTTGGCAACTTTAAGGCTAGTAGACTTCAACTCCCAGAATTCTCCAGTCTGGGAGTTGAAGTCCACAAGTCTTAAAGTTGCCAAGTTTGGAGACCTCTGGCCTAGGACATCCCATTTGATTGTGGGTCATGATCGACTAGTATTTCTGTAGTAAAACCAACTGAGCTTCTCTGGTTTAACTAGACCAAATGGGTCAGTTTAGGGAAAGTCTCCCACCTTTCCAGCAGGCCTTTGGATTAGAGGAGGGTCTGGCACCCCCCTGCTCGGTTTCTCCCCTTCCGTGCCCTCTGCTCTTTCCATGCCCTGCACGCAACTGAATGGTGGTCGGACATTTGTTTCACAAGTCAGAAAGCAAAATCCTTGGTGGGAATGAGATCTTTTCCAGACCGCCCGGGAACATTTAGAGCGAGTTCTTCTTTCTTCTGGCTGCCAGTCAAATTGTTGGGGATGGGAGGTGGGAAAGACGCAAGGGAGAAAGGACCCTTTGAGTCCATTCCCTGTCATCCACCCATCACTGCCAATCCCTGGAAGCTGCTGTGTTCTGCACCTGCTTTTCTCCTATTGTCACAGAGGGAAGGTCCAGAAGGTCAGCATGAGCATCCCACCTCCCAGGTCTCAAGCAAGGACCAACCTCTTGGTGCCTGATCAGCTCAGTTCTCTCTGGCTGTCCCTTTTGCTTTGGTGAGGACGCAGAGCCACAGGCAGAGAAAGGAGAACCATCTGGGCTATTTGCTTTTCCGGCCATCCTGGGTCTTCTTTTCCAAGGAGATAAGATCAGCCAGTGTTCACTGGAATGCGAATGAAAGGGAGAGAAGCATAGACAGACCTAAGGGCTAGACTCTAGAGGGACTCAGCTTCCTCTCACGCCCAGGTACCCTGTAATCGGCAGAATGGCCCCGTCAACCTGCCTTACCTGGCATTGGGGCTTCCAAAAGAAGGAATCTCCAGGCGGTCCTGGCTCTGGCAATTCCACCGACCTGATGACTTGGGGCATTTCCTGGCTTGCTAGATTTGTTCTCTTGCCATGAGAATGCCTTGAGGGAAATGCCCTCTCTGCTTGTATTCTGTAAGCCAGAAAGTGCCTAGTTTAAACAAATCATGGCATTAAACAATGGTCTGTTTTAATCTTGGCCTGTTTTCTGACTGAGTTTGCACAATACACTAAGCCAGTAACCAGGCTCTTTGTGTTCATCCAAACTTAGTGGCTCAGAAGGCTGCTTTGATTGGGACAATCCAGGTCAATGATGCTGAGCTCCCCCTCCCCCCATTTTTTATTTTTTTCTTTCCTCTCTCACAAAGTCACCCTTTTCAAACGAGCTCAAGAACATTCCCACTAAAACAGAATGCGGATAATCAAACCCTACCCAGCTCTCCCTTCTCCCAGTCTCACCGTAGAGGAAGGTCTCCTGCCTGCGTTAGCATAATGAACTTTGATTGAGCCGTTCTTTACTTGGTTATGATGGCTGCTCTATTGGTATTATATCGCTATTGACTTCCACTCCTGTCATTTATGGGCCTGATGCCTTAAATGAAATGCTATTCTATCATTTGTAATGTGCTCCGTGAAGACTTTCTTCTAAAATTGCTTAAATAAACCAACCAATAAGAATCTCCCATTTCTTGTTAGGAATTTATTTAAGTTCCCAGTAAGAATTGAGAGAAAAGCCCTACCTCTGTCATCATTATCTCATCAGAAGGCAGGCTGAACCTGACATAATTAGAAACCCCACCAATTGGGGTGGGGACAGGAGAAGGTCCCTTCGCTGTGCCCTTCAGTTAACCATTGGCATACAGTTTGCAATCCTTGCTCACTCTTCCCATTGTTTTAACAGATAATAATAAATATATAATGATCATTGATGGATTAAGATGTGGATTCATGAATCTCAATTCCTGTCTTTTTCACTGTGTACAGTGCACTGTGCACTGTGTCTGGGTACAATTCCCACAAGTCACCAAAACTTCACAGATGTTCATTTTATTAATGTTCTCATTTGATAAGCTCCATGTTCCATTTGCCAGGTTGGCACAAATACAGCCACTCTGGCTCAGAAAACAAGGCTTCTGCTGCTGCTGTTCTCTGCAGCCATGGGGCCCAATGAAGAATTATTGGTGCAAATATTTGCATGGCCCCAATTAAACAGGTCCTGCAACATAAAAGGCCCCAGTCAGCTGCAAACTCAAAGCCAGTTCCAAGAAGAGGCAATGTTGTGATGTGTGTCCTGCTCCATCTCGGTGGCACAGACAGCCAAGGCCACACCCCATTGTGTTGAGTTGTGACCACCCAGCACCTCAGGAAATAGCTGGATTCCTCTTTTAGTTGAAATCCTTTCAAGAAACGTGTTACAGCAACATAGCCATGGGGTGGAATTTGGTCTTTTGCGCTTGGCTCTGAAGAGAGGTAGAAGGAGGGCCCACTCTCCAATGGTGAAGGTCCCATTGCTCCATTATTGAAGACTCTCTGGGCTCTTGGTGGCACCAGGCTCAATCTTGCTTTCTTCCATGTGCATGCAGGTGTCCCAATACATCCAAAGGAAGTTGAGGAGATTCTGTGAAGGAAATGTGCAGCCACAACGACCTGATTTGTATTTCATGGCCACTTGTGATGGTGATGATGGCAGCACCATAGAATATGCAGCACTAAAAGGCTGCCGCCTGCATTATCTGGCCGAGCCTTTCAGAGACGGATGCCCCAAAGGGCATTTCCAGTCCTCTTGGTGGCATGATAAAATCACGGGGAAGCTCGCATGACAGATACATGATAATTACATTGTTGGCCTCTTTGCTTTGCCTTTGAAGAGCCTAACAGCCATTAACTCCCCACCGAGCCTCTTTGCTGCAAGGGGCTGTCCAGCCATCCGAAGGCTTCTTCTCCAGCCAGCCTGGGGTTCGCAATAATTTTTCTTCCAGCAGATTGTGAGCAATTATAATCAGCACTTTAGGTATCCATATCTCTGTGTTGGACAAGGGGGGGCATGAAGAAACGAAGCTGGGTTTAATTTGGGGATGGGCGGTTTTGCCCAGGTTTCCACTTTCCTCCCTTCCCATCTGCCCAGCTCTGCACATCCGCTGGTTTCAGAAATGAAAGCCCACATGAAAATGTATAGATGTCGTTTGAATTTCTCCTAATCCACCCAATTTGCAAGCAATTTTGGCTATTACGGACACTTTTGTATGCAGGTTTTCCCATTGTATATTTCTTGGTAGCCACGGGGCTAATGGCATTGCTTTTTTGTAGATGAGGTGTTTGTGCCTAAAAACTAAACCTTTTTACCTGATATATACGTTCCTTTTCTAGCAAGCCCAAGCTGGGGAAAGCAGAGCCTGCGATCGATTGCAATTGGGCGGGGAGGGGCAACTGACATTCCCTTGAAAAACAGACCGGAGGATTTTCTTCCCCACCCTGGTTAATGGCTCTTCTTCTGCCTTTCGGCAGGAGCACATCAACTTCAGACTGCAGGATGGGGAGGAGGAAGGGCAGTGGGGCTGACATTTTCTTTCCCCATAGCCTGATTGGTCAGGGGCTGAAATAGCAGCTGCTGTTGCTAAGCAGCTGTTAATGTCATTCACACCAGGAGCTGTCCTTCACCCCCCAGGTCAGGCAGGTACCAAGCTGAGGCTGCCTGGAGAAAGTGGACTGGGGAGAACAAAAGGGGTCTTTTCTCCCCCTCCCTGACCTCTGTGAAGAAGAAGGAGAAGGAGGGGGGCTGGGTGGTGGTGGGATGCTTTTTTGCAAATGCTGGGCTAACCTTTTTTTTCCATCCACAAGCCGACCCCAGTTTTCTTCTCCTGTGACTTCGGAATCACAGCCTCCCTTTTATCTTTAGGAAAATAGCATTATTTGCCAGCTTAGTCATTCTTCAGCCTTGATCATTTCCAGAACTCCAATTTCTGGATGGAAAATAGATGTTTTTTGTTCCTAATGCAAATAAGTCCGTGCATGTGAGAAGAGCAAGAAGCTCTGTGGTGGGCAGCCTATGGCTTCACACATGCTACAGCAACTTGCTCTTCTGAGTTCATAGGAAAGATTATAGGCTACGGTTACTTTCTTTGAATAACTTTAACCCAAGAAGCAACGTTTCACAGGGAGAGCAGTTCTATCCTAGAATAAACAGGCTGGATATATAAGGGAAGCTTCTAGCAAGGCGTTAGGTAGAGGATGAGAATGCATTTGGCACTAGTTGGTTTACCTGTGTTGAAGAACCTCAAAAAGAGGCTTAGACCCAATTGCAAATCCTGGAGCATTGAGAGGCAGATAGATTAGTCCTCAAAATATTCCCAGGTGCCTCGTTTCCATACTGAAGGTCTCCAGTGCTGCTCCCGTCCCCAGAAAGGAGCCTGTCTCCCTGGAACTGACCCCATCCTCAAAGTTGGGTGAGTTCCTCTGCTCTTCGTTTGAAGAACAGTTGAAGCTGCTGGCTCTCCTTTGCGTTACCAGCAATTGTCTCTGGGATCAAGAAATAATCACCTCCTGAGAAAATCCATTAAAGGTGGCAATAAGGTCTACTGTGGATTGTTTTAGGAGTCTCAAGCTAATGATCAGGTTAGTGGCAGAATTAGGGAAATCTCATCCCTCAAAATCCTTGAGCTAGTCCTATCAAACCCTGGAAAGCGTGGGGTTAACATTTTGCAATCAATCACCCCCACTTGTAATTGTCCTCTGGAGGGGACATTAGAAGCGCCCCATCCAATTAATACATGATCCAAGGGAAGTCGGGTGGCCACGGGTCACCTGTGGCTCACCTGCCATGGTTGAGACAGAAGAGAAAAACGTTGTCAGCCTGGGGCAAATCAAAGTATCTACACAGCACAGAAGATACTGTTGGTTTTCCAAAGATGGCAGTAGGAAGTGGTGGGGTGTTCCCATTTCTGCCTATAGGGAAGCCATTTCCCTTGTCCCACAACTTAAAAGAAGCTAATTAGCCAGTATTTTCAGTAAAGAGGCGGTAATTATTCCACCCAGATTCTTGAGCAAAATTCCACCACAAGAAAGGCCAAGAATGGTGCAGAGAGCTCCAATGCTCATTCATGATAAAAGGCTGCTGAAGGCAGGAAGGATTCGAGGGGCAGTCCGGGTGCTGGCAAAGGAATAAACCAGTGATAAGATCAATTCTTGGCACACTTTTCCCTGGATCTTTGGCCCGCATCTTGAGAAGAGTGCCGAAGAGAGTTGAATAGGAGCAGAATTCCTCTGGTGCCCTGGTGATTGATCGTCTGATTCCCAAGATTATTTTTGTAGAACTGGCAGAGGGGTTCATGTCCAAGCCCCCACGGTTCCAGGAGAGGCCACAATGGAGCATCTGGGCTGGGGCTGATGGGAGTGATGAAATCCAAGGAAAACACAGGGCAACACTGTACCCCTTGTCCCTACTCTTCCTCTCCAGAATGACAGAATTCAGACTACCCCATAACCCATTAGCCATCTCCGTCCTCAGGGGAAGAAGGTCGGTGTGTGGCTGGCTGGGAATTTGAGCACTGGGGTGTCTCTAAATTGGGAAAGGCCACCTGAGATGTTGGATCGTGTCGCAGTGAGGCTGCGGAGAATCTCCCACGATGCAAGCCTTGGTCAAGCCACCTCCGTGGGCTTCCCTGGAAAATGCTGGATGGGAGCAGTCACCCACGTGCAGAAATCCTTTTGCTCAAGCGAAGCAGCTCATCATGTTGGATCATCTCTGCATCAATGCTTAGGTGGCAGGGAGTGAAGCACCACCTCAAGTCAACGTAGAGCATTTGTCCCTTCAAAGCAGGGGGCCTCATCCACCCCCACCCCCATCTCCCCTCCCCTGCTAAAGAACCAGACTGGGAAGCTGGAAAGAGGGTGCCGGTCATGGCCTTCCTAAAAAGGGGAGTGGCATTCTGAGGTTCTGTGGGGTTTTGGTGAATCACTACCAGCTGCTCCATGGTGGCCTGTCTCCGTCGGCAGACTGGCACTCCCACAGCTGTAAACAGATGGTTCATAAACCAGATGCCAGGAGTAAAAACTGGGGGGGGTTGGGTTGGGAACCCTAAGCAGAGCCAAGGCCCCAGATGAAGTGGAAGAAAAGCCGAAAAGGGGGGGGGGGGTTGCAAACAGGAGCAGCTGCTGGAGGAGTCAATGCAACTGGCAAGCACCTCAGCAGCTCACTTGCTCCCCTCAGGTCCAGCTGCTGCTCCTTCAAGAGCCTCCCTTGCGTTTTGTTTCTTTTATTTGCAAAGAGGGGAGGGGCTGGGGAAGGGCTGGGGGTCAAAGAGGGGGAGCCAGGCTTACTTCCGGCCTGATTTGCAGGAAAAGCGTGCAAGGCTGCCTTGCTCCAAAACACTCCAGCTAACTCCACTTCTCAGAAACCTCACGCCCAGCTCAATCCACGTTTTTGCTTTGCTTTAAGTTTCTCTTGCAGACTTTGAGTTGTTTTCTAAAGATCCTGTGTGGTGCAGGGAGCCCTGCCTGGCCCTCATGCAGGAAGGAGGACCATTCAAGGAAGCTCAATGTTGTAAAGAGCAGATAAACCAATACTTTTCATATTGGGTTATAAAAATAAATACCTTCTCATTTAAATGTCATTCTCTTGTCCAGTTTTCCCATCTGTTTAGTTTGCCATTGACTTCAAACCCTCTGAAGAAAACACGGCATTGGACTAGGATACATGAAAAGGAAATGATGCCCCAGAGGCCACAGAGTGAACTTTTAAAGACCAGAAACCAGTGGTGGGATTCAATTTTTTTTACTACCGGTTCTGTGGGCGTGGCTTAGTGGGCGTGGCAGGGGAAGGATACTGTAAAATCTGCAGTCAGAGATGGTATTTGCTGGTTCTCCAAACGACTCAAAATTTCCGCTACCGGTTCTCCAGAACTGGTCAGAACCTGCTGAATACCCACCTCTGCCAGAAACCCCAAATCTTGGAAGGCCCCCCTCCCATCCATTCTCTAAAGAATAAGCTTCAACCAACTTCCTCCAGTCTATCTTAGTCAGAATGCCTCCCATTTGGTGACTCTGGTTCTTGAGGGTTTCAACTGAAGGGTCTTTCCTGTCTTCAGGTCAACACTGGGCACTGGGGGGGTGGGGGTTAGGCAGGTGTCCGAGCCAGGAGTTGCCATTTGCTTTTAGTGTCATATTGTCCAACTCTTGCCCAACAGGTATCTACTCTGATTCCCTTCAAGTGCCAAATTTCCTTCTGATTTGCCCAAACTTTCGGGGGCCTCTTCTTTTATATCGCTTGCTTTTTTAAGAGCTGTCCTTGCTGTCATTCATACTGTTAGTTTTACTGTCATGGATCCTTGTTCTGAAATACCGGCCCTAGAGTGTCCTGGGGGCCAGCGTGGTGGGAGAGGGGCCGGTGGACTTGCCCTGAAGAAGCTCTTGGCCCAGGGGAATCGCCTGCTGTCCTGAGCGGGTTTTCCCTCCACCCACAGCTCCACCCCCTGAAGAGACTTCTCCATAGGCCTGGCCTCTGCGGGCTTTTCCTGAGCTGCAGGGGTGGGGTGGGGGAGGGCTTGAAAGAGGCTTCTGTGCATTCAAGAAGCTTCCATTTTTGGAACTGCCAGAGAAGATCTGGCAAAATGAAGCCCCTTCCAAGTTCTGGGTGCCCCCAAGTTCAGCTCAGCTCCTGGGACGGTCTGGATACAGCCCTGCTCTCTCCCTGAAGGCATTCAGGAGCCTCTGCTTTTCCCCAGGTTTTCCTTTTACTCTCCAGGCTATGGATAGCCCTGCTGTTCCCTGGCAGGTAGCCTCCCCTGTGCCCCTCCCCACCCAGGAACCGGCCGATCGTCTTTAGCTTTTACCTGGCAGTAACTCAGGGCTGCCCCCTGCTGAGGCCTTAAGGGCAAGGCACGATTCGAAGGCAGCTAAGAAGGGCAGCCCGATGTCCATTTTCTACCTCAACCCCCCACCCCCAAAACTGGCTCTTTAGAAGCGAGTTGCCTTTGTGTATCAAAACGCCATTTGCTGCAGCTCAGGCTAATGGAGATGGCTAATCAATACCTCCATTCATTGCAAAGTCTTCTAGTTCCATTGTCCACCAGCAGCAACTCTTGGGGCAGAGATTTGATCGGAGAATTTCAAGGTCTGTTGCCTGGGCAAAAAAACTCCTGTCACTGAGTGTCTCGCTCAGGAGCGCCGTGGGAGCCAGCTGGGGCAAGGAGAGTTTATCATCCGGCCATTTTAAATTAGCCCCAATATCATTATGGTAGATGGAAACAGATGGAAATCAGAGAAATAATTCAGTCAAAATGCAGACTGGCGACCGGCTGGTAAATTATTTGTTTGGATAAGAAAGGGAGGCATTCGGAATAGGACATTGCAAATTCTTTTGATTATAGAAAATTTGTCCGTGGCATGGCCCCTGAGTTATGTGCCTTCCCTACTTGCTTTCCCATATTACCATTAGCGGTACTTATTTTATTGTGTTTTATTCCTGACTGTAAATGTATTCACTGCCCATCTGGCTATCATGCGACCCGGGCCAGCTAATATAAATACATTTTGAAGTAAGGAATAGAAGCCCACCTCCAGGATAGTTCAGGTCCTGCAGTGTGATAGCTCCAGTTGTGTTTGAAAGTGGGTGAATATTAACATGCTATTTGGGGAACACCATTCCCGCTTCTGGTGAAGCCAACTTTGTTAGAGGAGCTCTAGGTGCAACTTTGCATCAACGTTTCTGCTGGAGACAGAGGAAGAAGACCAAGTGCAAAAAGACCCTTCCTTCCTTCCTTCCTTCCTTCCTTCCTTCCTTCCTTCCTTCCTTCCTTCCGCTGCCTTTCTCTATTAGAGGCTGGATTCCAATTATTCTTTCCTGGAGGGAAGTTCAGATCACAGAGTAGAGCAAGCAACGTCTTCACAAAGAGAGTGGCATCTTCACTCCATTTTCCTTGGCCCTTTAGAACTTGGCAGCCAACCAACTTGGCTGCACTGCATGCCACTGAGCACCAGGCCCAAATGGGACCCCCAACAGACCCATAAGGAAAAGCCCAGTCGGAGCCACTGCTGGCTCGGAGAGGACTGTCTGGGGCCGGCCTCCTTCCGCTGTGAATCATTGTTGTCGACAGCATTTTTGGCACTGCACTTCTCTGGGAAAACATTTTTCCCTGCCATAAATCCATTCAGCTGTACTGGAAATGCAGGCACTTTATAGAAAATCTTTAACGGCACCAGCACAAATGGATAGGTCTCATTTCCTCTGTGCAGTGTGCAGATTTGCAAAGGCGTCAGTGGCGACCGTTTACCACGGAAATAGGGGAAATGGGCAGAAACGGAATCCATCACCAGGCCCCTTCTGGGACTCCGAGAGCTGCCGCAGGGACAGGCTTGCTGTCAGAAGACCTGTGCGGGCACCCACATGCACGCTTTCAGACGGAGAGGCATGCCTGGGTGTGCATGGAGGATGCGCTGGTGTGCATGCAAATGATTGAAAGGGCCCCTCCGCTTCCTCCTCCCTCCCTCGCCTGGGAGCATGCTGACTTTATCTTTTAGCTCAATTCAGGAGGCATCAATGCAGAAGCAGGAGATGGTCTACAAAACTACAAAGGAGCAGAAAGCCCAATAAAGGAGAATATTCATAGCTCGGGGTTGAAATGAAGGGTCCTTGGTGGTCTCTGTGGTTTTCTTGCAGACATCTCAGGACTCAACTAGGGAACATCATCAGTGCTAGAAGGGAATGTGGAGTTGGAGGAGGGGGAGGGGAGGGGGAAGAGGAAGAGAGTTTGACTGTTTTCCTGCAGACTTTTCATAACCAAACTAGGTAACGTTATCATCATCAGTGCTAGCATTGACTATGCTATCTAGTTTGGGTAATGAAACATCTGCAAGAAAAAAACCCAAGCTCAGAGAGCACCAAGGAGCAGAAAAGCGGTTGGCTGGTAAACAGGCAGCTGGAAAGTCATGAGTGCAGAAGAAATCCCCACAATGGAGCCGCCACTCATTTAACCCCTCCTCCCTGCTACCAGGAACAGAAAGAAGGGAGCCATTGCTAAAGAGGATTTTGGACTCCAAGATGCAGGGGAGCTGAGAAAGTCACCACGGTCAATGATAGATCCAGAAGGACTGAGAAGGACACCCTCCCTTCCAACCAGGCCCCCCTCAAGCCAACCACCAGCATATGGCCTGGCCTGCATCTTGGCCCGAAGGAGCAAAGCAATCCACTTCCTCTAGAGCAGAAGGTCTCTCCCTCCATAAAGGTGGGAGGGACTCGTCTTCATCGAGCAAAGGAGTATAAATCAGTCATCTTTGTCACTGGGCTGCATTAAGCTCCCTTCCAAGGTAAGCATAAAATATCACAGGGCTGTGAGGAAGGTGGGGCCAAAGCTCCTGCCCTGGAGCCCATGGTGGTTCTGGGGTTTTTTCGTGATGGAGCAGGCAACAAACAGAAGGAGCAGACGACAGAGAGAGGGGGCTCCTTTCTTCCCTCTATCTCTCCCAAATAAATTGCTGTAGGCCTCCAGCTGTGGATATTTTCTTTAGTCAAGCAATTGGAATATTCTGCAGGGTGCCAACAGCTCAATTTTTATGCTCGCCATTTATTTTCATTGTGTTTGTTAAGGTGGAGTTTTGAAGCTGCCCAGATCATGCCAACCAAAGAGAGATTCTGGGCACTCGCTTGGAGTTGGACGAGAATCAACACAGAATGGCAACAACATTTCCCTTTTCATCCTTCCCATCTGTAATGGAGCTGAAAGTGACCTTATTGTTTGCAAATTATTGGCCTCTGGAGATGGGATGGATACCAGAAGATTAGTTGAGTAAGAGAGAGAGACCAATTTGTCTCCAAGAACACTGAAGCATTGATTACGTTTTCCCAGCTACCCTCTGAATCACCAACCCAGCAAAGCTTTGCCTCCTCTAACAACTAGAGAAAAGGCATATTTGACGGCTTGCTTGGCGTCATTAAAGAACTCAGAGTTGGCTCAGGGCTGGGCCCCCGCTTTGCTCTTTGTCCCAGGCCTGGTGCAAGAGACGCCATTCCCCATTCACCTTAGTCCCATGGCAGCCACTGAGGTTTCACCTACAGATCCTGAGGACCTCGGAAACATTCTCCATTTAGCTCCCACCCTTTCTTCTTGCAATTTTAAGGCATTTCTAGGCCGAGGTCTCAAGATGCCCCATTTCCCTCTCAGGAAATTTCAGTTCCCCAAGACAGGGAAAGAGTTAGGGCCAGAGGTGGCATTCAGCAGGTTCTGACCAGTTCTGGAGAACCGGTAGCGGAAATTTTGAGTAGTTTGGAGAACCGGCAAATCCCACCTCTGGCTGGAGATTTTACAGTATCCTTCCCCTGCCACGCCCACCAAGCCACGCCCACAGAACCGGTAGTAAAAAAAAATTGAACCCCACCACTGGTTAGGGCTACAGCAGAATCTCTCCTAGGTGTTCTGCACTTCCTGCATGGCCGCTCCCTGCACCCTTCGTTGCAAGGAGCTGCGGGGCACTTCATCCCACGAGTGTGGAAAAGAGCCAAGTTGTCTTAAATCAGTGCAGTACATTCATCTGTCCAAAGCAGCCTGGATTGTGAGTCGCCAAATGCCTTCATGGTGCCCTCTGCCCATGTTTAAAGCAGACTGACATCCCCACCATATTTATGTCTTGCAGATCACAGCAAGCTGAGGAGAGATGGGGGAAGAGAAGAGCTTTTGTCTAGGGATGAGAGAAGACCGAGTGGCCTTGGATGACCCAGAGGCTGCCCCAGGTGGCCTGAAGTCTTCCTCCATCTTCCCCGGTTCCCATTCCATCACTTTGTTCTGCTCTTCCTGTGCCAGCCTCACCTCTGTTCCTTGCTAAGGCTTCACATCTTCAAGGCGCCCTTTTATTCTCTCTCCCTGGAGAGCCCTTCACTGTTGCAGAAAGCAAAAGAACAAGAGGTGGATTGCAAATGGAGACGGCAAGGAGGCGCATTGGGGGAGGAAAACTTTTCACAAACAGCAAGTTTTTGTGACTTCGCCCAGCAGCTCTCTGCTTCTGCATCCCACAGGCAAGGCGGAGGCTGCAGGACCAACAATGGAGATGGCACGGCTGTCCCAAGCCTCTTCGTGGAGCCATTCCACATCAGCTCCTGACTCCACAAGGAGGGGGATTCAGCAGGCCCTGATCCATCTTTGCTTGCAAGAAACATCGTGAAATATAAGCATGTAAGAACCTGTATCAAGCAAGGCTTCTAGTCTTGGTCATATCAGTGGAGGCCTTGGAGCTGGGAAGAAGGCCCTACTCTGGTCTCTTAGAACGACAAATGCTCCGGTGACCAGGATAAGTCTCAGGCTTCCCAAGGGATGTCCCTCCCATTTATCTGAGCCCACAGTCAAGCCCCATTACCCTCGTCCTCGTGGGGGGCTTCAGGAGTTGCCCATGCAGGTTTCAGACCTAGGCAGCTCCTTCTCTCCACCAGAAAGATGCCTCCATTTGGTGGGGTGGCTGATGAATCCACCCTCAACCAGGCGCTGTGGCCAATCACAGAAACAACCGTCCCTCCATAAAATTTCAAGTGTGAACATTTCATCTTGTTCCATTCACACTTTAACAGATTTCTCCAAGTCGCCAAAGTGTTAAAGTCTAAGTACACTAAGAAATGTGAAGTGTAAAGTGGCCCTTAGACTGGAGGCCTCTGGGTGGAAGAGGAGCCTGGGTGTGCAGGAGGCGCACTGATTAATTGGGTGCCTGAAATAGCTGGTCCCCCCGGGCCCTTTTTTGATAGCAAACTAGGACAGCCTCCCTTGGCAATTCTCTCATGGGGCCAGCAAAGGAAGGAAGCTTGCAACGGTATAGATGAGCACCCCTTCCTTCCTTCCTTCCTTCCTTCCTTCCTTCCTTCCTTCCTTCCTTCCTTCCTTCCTTCCTTCCTTCCTTCCTTCCTTCCTTCCTTTCTTCCTTTCTTCCTTCCTTCCTTTCCCTCCCTTACTTTCTTCCTTTCCTTTCCTTCCTTCCTTCCTTTCCTTCCTTCCTTCCTTCCTTCCTTTCCCTCCCTTCCTCCCTTCCTTCCTTCCCCTCCCTCCCTCCCTCCCTCCCTCCCTCCCTCCCTTCCTTCCTTCCTTCCTTTCCCTCCCTTCCTTCCTTCCTTCCTTCCTTTCCTCATTCAAAGCATTTTTAAATTAGGGTTTTTATATATGTTTAACATACGATTGGCAGGCAATTGGTTACACAGCTACAGGTGCAGAGATGGGGCAGTTTCCTTTCCAGAAGATTCTCTTCATCCGTCACCTACTTCAAAGCTGTAAGAAGGATTTGAGGTCTCTTCTCTATTTGAGTGGCTAAAGAGTTTGAGGATCTTGGTAACAGAAAATGTATTGTCAAGGTTGTGGGCTTTCAATATTATCAGTGCAGAAAGTGAAGTGCATTTCTCTGCTAAGGCAAGAACTCTGGGACCCTCGTGACAGAACTGACGGTCAACAGAAACAGCCCAGGTAAAAGAAAGAAGTCCGTGTGCACTCAGGCTGCAGGCTTCAATTTAATGTAAAGGCTTAGCTGATCTATGGTGTGGTCATTAGCTTACTTTTTATGTTGATGAGAGAGGAGGAAGAGGAGGCCCTGGGCACACACAGGCTATTAGCCTGGCCACTTCAATACACCTTCTGGCACAGGAGGAGCTGGGGCTGGTCGGCTTGCTTCCCCAAACCAGCCAGTCGGCCACAGGAAAACGCAACTCCCATGTGGAGCCTCCAGTCTAGATTTGGAGGGTGAGTCTTGTCCCCTTATAGAGAGGAGGAGGCTGGGAGGTGGGGGCTCACCTGCGGTCTCCACCAAAGTTCATAGGAACATGGGGAGGGTCCCTGGGACTGTGTAACATAACCCCCGCCAGTTCTGCTCAGGGCAAGAATTCCAGTTAAATGACCCTAAGGTTCATAGTCGGTGCCAGCCCCACTAAGAAGACCAGGCTGCAAAGTCGATTCCACAGAGTGCCTACAATAACAGAATCAGAATAATAAGCCTGTTTGTGTTCCATCTCCTCTTCCTTCTTCTAGTTCAGTGAATGAGGGAGACATCTGTCTGCACCACTTCCAAACATTACCTTCTGGGTCTTCTGGACTTTAAATATGTTTTTGCACCTGTTGCCTTGGCAACAGAATCTGCATCTTTCCAACAAGGTCATCTTCCTGACTCTACAGATGGAAACCCACCTTTCTCCTCCCAGGGACTCTCTCCCACAAGTCTCCTGGAGAGTCCAAGGAGCCATCTGACAGCCGGGGATGCTGGCATCAGGCAACCTCAACAAGCTGGCATCAAACTTCAGCCTGGCTGGTTGAACATCTCCTTTCTTAGAGTAGCCCACATGAATCAAGGGCAGCTCCACAAATACTTCTCCAGTTTCTTCCCTGACTGTGGTTAGCTCTGTCAGCCATGTCCCATATGGAAGAAGGAGTCTTGGAGGCTTCATTCTGACAGACCTTCCTGCAGCTCCAGCAGCTTCCTTTGAGGCTCCACCTGCCAGGCTTTTGTGCATCAAGCCTAAGGGTGCCCTAAAGGGAAGGACGGCTGCCTTCTTCCTTCTTGGCAGCACCCTGTAGCTTTCTGCCTGCTCCCCCTTGAGAAACGGGGCTTTGATATTAAACCCACCCCCCTCTGCCTGGTTGCTGTAGTGTCTCCTTCACACTCACTTATTCTCACACACATATACCTGTTGTACGAATGCAGACTAGTGCAAAATTCTCACAGAAGGACCTGTTTGTGGGGCAGACAACAGTCCCAGGGACGTGGCCTGTGATGATGGTCTGGAAGTCTGAAACTAGCTGAACAAATCAGCAGCCCAAATCTGACTGGCGTGTTGGTCCTTAGGTGTAGATGGCCTTTCGGCCCCTTCTTGGCCCCCATCGCTCAATCATCCTTCCTCCGGTCAGTTCTTCCCTTCTGTCTCCCAAAGGGAAGGCCAGTTTCAGGTGGGTGAGGCATGACACTGGGGGAAAGGCAGGCAGTTGCATGATTTGGGGTGGCCCCCATCCTTTGGCCAACTGCCTGGTGAAGGCTCCTCCATCTGCTAGAAGTGTGTCCCCTCCCTTCCCCCCACTCTCTCCCTCTGCATTGTGACAGGTATTATGGACCAAAATAACAAAGGGATTTTTTGTTCCTATTCAGGGCAATAATGAGTGAGCCTGGTAATAGCCAGCTCTGGGAAAGCAGACAATGCTGGACTTGCTAGACCTGTAGGTTAATAGATGGAGAATTGTGCTCTTGGAAAACCAGTTTGCCCTCTGAGCATTATCTGAACAATTGCAAAGCCTCTCATCTCAGCTAAGCTGGCTGTGGGCAAAACCGGGGAGGGAAGTGCGCAGGGGATGCGTTTTCTGACAGGGAGAAGGTCAGGCAGACCGAGCGCTGGGACAGGAGGGGCCTCCATCTTGACATTCTATTGTCTGGCATGGATTCCCAATCTTGCTCTGGCCGCGCCATTAGAAGGAGCCCCTTGAAATAAACGCTGCTCGTTTTCAGAGTGGGGGTAAAATCACATCCCCAGCTTAACTCTTCCCTCCCCACCAAAATCCACTCCCAGGTGCCAACAGCCCTCCTTTAAAAATTCTGTCCAGCATCAGCACCATTTTTTCCCCCTAGAACAGTAAAGAGTTGGAATAAATGGGCAATTTTCTCAAGGATCCGTGTTAGGACTGGTGCTTTTTAACTTGATCTTGACTTAAGAGTAAGCACTGAGCTGATTAAGTCTGTGGATGATACCAAATGATATTCAGGATGTAAAATGCAACAGTGGCTGTGAAGAGCTTCCGAAGGAGCTCTTGGGATGATTGCCTAATCAAATGACAAATGCGGTTCCATTTGAAAGTATAAAATGCTACCCATTAGGGCACGCTCCCTAACTTTACGTAATGCTCCAGTAGGTTGTTTGGGAACTAACCAGGAAAAAGATCCTGGGACCAGAAGGGACAGGGCAG
This sequence comes from Bungarus multicinctus, assembly GCA_023653725.1. Lineage (NCBI taxonomy): Eukaryota > Metazoa > Chordata > Lepidosauria > Squamata > Elapidae > Bungarus > Bungarus multicinctus. Next base: position 26,643,199 of record CM042837.1, read on the forward strand.
TGAAGATGGAGTCAATGGGTGGCAGCTGTGAAGAAGAAAAGAAAAGACTTCAGTGCTTGAGATCATTGGGAAGCAATTAAAACTAAAAATGCTGCCAGCACGGGCATGGCTTTATATAAATCTGCCTCTGGGAGTCCTTCTAATCACCGTTTCTGAAACAGGGAATAGTGGGGCTATGCTTCTCTTTTTGTGGTCCAAGAACCCGTATTTATGCTCTCCAGGGAGATGGCTTGTTACAGATAAAACCCAGTAATGTTGAGACACTTTCAGAACCAGCATATTTAGATTTGGTTTACACAATATGCTAAATTAGGGGTAGTTGGTCTGTTTTGCCTTAAACTATGTATTATGATGTGTAAGTCATGCTTTATAGCATGTAATGTGTGAGAGCCCACATGTAAATTGCACATAAACTGCAGGTTGGGGTGTTGCATGAACTCAGTTGCAGTACTAAGTCGCATGTCCACAGCTGCAGCTACTGAACATTCATGGGTGCCTTCATTGGGTTCATCTCTATTGTAGTGGTTGAAGAGCTTTAGATAACACTTGGCAGAGTCAGTCCTGAGGACAAGTGTTGAAAGCAACCTGGGGCCCCTTCCTTGCTCCTACAGTCTTCAGAGAGTAGGCACATCTTCAATTCCTTCCTTGGGTTTTCCATATCTTCGTTACATAACAACTCAATGGGGAGTCATTCTAGGAGGGAGACGGGCGGCTTCTAAGTGGGACATATAAATGAATAAATAGAAACAAACCAGCACCTCCTCTCCCATAAGCTGAAAATATACCCGCCAAACATCTGCTTATTGTGAAACTGTCTAAAGTGATTTTAGCTTCATCATGGCAAAATGATGTCCTCGGCTCCATGCCTACATATCATGGTGCATCATAGGTCCTCCTCTCCAGTTTGCTTCTTCAACCTGCCTCTGGCTAATAGTTTTCTGGACAAACTCTTCCCTCGCAGCCCCCTCTCCTGCCTCTCTTCCACTAAACCCATGGGCAGGTCCCAGTGCTTGTATTAATAGAGTGAGGTGTGACTGCAGGAGAACAGGAAGAAGCACCCACCCCAGGCCAGAGTCAAGAGTCTCCCATCTCTCTCTCTCCCCGTCTCCTTCTCCCATTGCCAAATAATCCTGCTTTGGGAGCCTCTGGAGCACAGGAAATCCGCTGCTGGTGGGTCCCAGGCCAGGGAGAGAGAGAAGGGGGCCTCTTGAGTGGGATTTGTCTGTCTTGCCCTGCATTTCTTTCAAGATAAACACACAGAGGTCTGTGGTTTCTCTCCCACTCTGAGTGCCATTGAGTTGCAATGTGCACATGTGTCTTTTTGTGCATGGAGCCTTTTAAAGGCCTTGGGAAGCAATCCCAACATTTTTCTATAGGTGCAGGCAGATAATTGGATGCTTTCAAAGACCACTGCCAGGCAGAGAAAGTTCAATTTGGCGTCAGAGTGTTCCCTGCATTGACCGAGCCTCTTCGCGACTCGGCTGTGGCTTCTCCCCCACCCCTTTGCGCCTTTCCTCCTGAGTTGAATGACTTGCTCTCTATTTTTGTACTTTGTCTTTGGAAAAGCACTTAGATGGCAAAGGAGAAATGATCTCAAAATCGACCAGGACTCTTGCTGGGCCATAAATAAATAAATAAGCAAACAAAAAGTGGTGCTTTATTTTGCTAGATATTATTTTGCTAGTTGGCTTTTTCTCCTCTTCTTTTCCATTTCTTTCTCTATTCTTTTTTTTTTTTTTTTAAATTATGTCTTCAAAAAAAGAAAAATTCAAAGGGAAACGATCTTCGGCCAACTGCCTCCGCTAATAGATAGGTGGCTTTGATCTCCATGGAAGGGTTGAAAAAGCCAACTTGAAGGAAGGAGACCCATCCCCAAGCCATTGAGAAGATTTCCTTCAGGGTCTTCTCACTGCTTCCTGGCCCACCTGATGATCTGTGGATGGAGGCACGTTTTCAAGGAGAAGCAGAAGGGCAGCCTAATTGTCTTGTTTGTCCTTCCTTGTACCACAATTATTCTTGTACCTGGTCCAGCCACCCTTACAGAGATGCCTGCAGCCAGTTTTCCTCTCCTCCTGATGGGCTTTCTTTGGCAGTTTGTGAAACCTCTGAAAGTTTTACATGGGAAGCAAAGCTTTCAAAATAATTTGTATTGTATTTAAATATTCCTTAAGTCATTTCAGTATATTTAAGCCTTAATTCATTTTCTTTTTGTCCCTTCTCAATACATTAATATGACTATTTGACAGAAAGATGAACCGTGTTATTAAAGAATGTCTTTGGTAAATTTAATTCTTGAAATCTTGCTCTCCCATCCCTTTCCTCCTGTCTCTTTTGAAAGGCTGGGCCCCAATCGCTCTCTTAATTTTCTGGGTTTATTCTTGAGCTTCTAGATGAAACCACAACTTGTCTACTAAATCTTCTTTGCTACTCAAGTGTGATTGAATCATTTTTGCCCATTAGTTCACACAGGCAGTGACAGAGCACCAGTTAAGACAGAAACATATTCCTGGTTGCCCACATGTTTTTCTCTCTCCTTTTGGTAATGTTCCTGTTCTTCAGGGGGAAATTGAAGATGGAGAAAATATTTATCAGACTTTTCAATGACCTTAATCATATGTTTGAGGATGAGTGTGCTCTCTTGCACTCTCTCTTTCTCTCTCTCTTTCTTTCATATACAGAGAGAGAGAGACGAACACTTGGCCTCAATCTGCTCCTTTTCATTAGTCTCTGTAAGAACAACATAGAAATGTTGGAGACACAAGAAGAGAGTTGGGAAGGGAGAGGAAAGGAGACTCTCTCAGGCAGAGTTCCCTTCTGAGCTGACCTCCTCATTCTCCCTAAATTTATCATTGCCAAACCTACCAGCTCACTTCCGTCCTTTCATCCTCCCCCAATTTTAAAAATTTTACTGGCAAACTTTTTCCATGGGGTTCCCTGGAGAGTTGTGTTTCAAACAGAGAGGCTGGGATTATTAGGCCCAGGGGTGTCTGCAGATTGTGTTTCAACAATCAAGATGGTTCTGTCTGTTTTTATCTGTGTCCCACCTGTCCTTCAAGTCTTCCAAGAGAGTCTATCCTCCTTGCTGGTGGTCATCTTCTTTTGGCCATCCTTCTACGAGTCCCAGCATTACAGAGACCTCAAGAGGAGTTGAGAAGTTGGTCACATTTGCAGAACATGTCTGCAAAATAGGATACACCCTGCTTATTTGTGCCTTGACGGCTCAGGATCTATTTGTTTGACTACCTGCAGTATTTTAGGAGTCTTTACCAAAGTTCAAAAGTGTCAATACTGTGTGTAATGTTTATCACAGCAAGCAGACCCAAATGGAAGTGTTAATATTCTTTCTATCTTTCAAATAGAATGTCACACTTTCCCTTCCGCAGAGGGTCACAGAGAAAAACCACCGCCTGGATGATTCCAATCTTGATAAGTATAAACACATCACAGTATCTGAATATGTTTTCCAAAGTCTTCGTTACTACTCCATCAACTCTCCTCTGCAGCATTTTTCTTAACTGCTGGTTCCTTTACTGTTGATAGTCAATCTAAAAAGCAAAAGGAAATATCGTGTAGGGTTTCTTGGATGTTGATATCTCATTTCAGTGTTCTCCTTCCATCTTAGATCTTTCAATCAGTTATTCTATGTCCCTTTGGGATCCATCCACCTCTTCTAACAACTTTTTGAAATTCATTGTTAAGTTCTTTTCTGAGTCGTTGGTCTCTCTTGGCTTTGACTTTTCTTCTCTTCTCTTTTCTCTTCTCTGCAATTTCCACAGTTTATTTAACGTCCAATTTGCTTTCTTCTGTTTCTTAATCTTCAGCAGTCTCTTTTCACATTAATCAACAGCTTTTTTGATTTCATCCCACAGTTCATCTGGGGATGAGGTTCAAGACTTCAAAGAATTCCTGATATTCTTGAAAATGGTGGCTACAAGCTCACAAGCATATTGGGAGAAATGGTTGGCTTTCTTATTCCACTATAGCTTGACTTATACATGAAGAACTTCATGATCTGTTCTGCAATCAGCCCCTGGTCATCTCTCTGCTATATAATTGAACTTTCCTGTCTCCGTGCAATAATATAGTCAATTTAATTTTGCGTATTCCATATGGGTGTTATCCATATATGTAGAAATCATTTGATTGAAAAAGCTGAAGGGTTCAAACAAATGCATGAAGAAAGTGCATTTTACTGGTTCTGTGATAATACCCTAGGAATCAGTTCTGGTGGGCCATTGGAACAGGGCAGAAGCTGGGGTGGGGTGGGCCTTGGACTCTTGACAGATTAATTTGTCATCTGAGATACTGGCAAGGGAATTGTGCATACATAGCATATTAATGCGGGCACCCATGGGGGCAGATCAGCTTTCTCTGTAGTCCCAAGTCTGATCAACAGATCCAAGAAAGGAATGCTCCCTTTTGCAATGATGATCCCTTTCACCAAGAATCCCAATAACTGTGATCTGAAGCAAGGCCAATGGGCAACCTGGACCAGGGAACTGCCCACTGAAGTGGGGGTGAGGGTGCCAGTGGGGATTCGAGGTGCAGGAAGCCATGGCCTGGCAATCACCCACCTTGCTCCATCTTGGCTTGAGCTCTGTGCAGGATTTTCCTTGCAGCAGCTCCAGGGGGGTTCCCCCCATTGGGCAGGCTCCAGTCTCTCTTAATGCTTCAGGGGATCAATGCTGGATCCCCAGCGTGAACGCAGAAGACTAGCTTAGCTGTACTCGGATTTCACTTGATGGGCTCACAGTTACATCTGGCAGGGTGGAGGGACTGGCCAGGAAAGAGGAAAGCAAGCCAAGCTGGCAGGTGCTTCAGACCCCTCCCCAATTCTGGATAGAATGTAGAAACTGAAAAGGGAACCAGAAAACCTCAGCCGCACTGGCCTGCATAGGCGTATCTGCTTGTCTGGTTGATGGAGTTAGTGTCACTGTTCTCACTCTTTCTACCACGCACAAAACCCACTCACACCATACCAATATTTCAAGCTGGGAAAATGTGCCTGCACTGGTTCTTTGCTGGCACTTGCACTAAACAATGTAGCTTTTAAAAATAGACAAAAATCAGATTTGCCAAACAAAATTTTCCATTGTTCCCCCTCTGCCTCAGGGCGAAGAGACGTCTGAAAAGAGAGGGGCTGCCGACTCTTCATCCTTGCCCCTTCCCAGAGAAGGGGGTCCTCTTCGTTCCTTTATTTACAGTTGGTTATTCAGAAAAGGGAGAAGTTAATGCAGCCGCGTGTTCCATTGTGCCTGGAGTTCAAAGAGCAGAATGTTTCCAGGTGAGAAAGAATTCTTTGCAGAGATAATAACCAGAGGCGCAAGACTTTTTCAATACACTTGGTTTCAAAATTGCAGAAAAGTGGCTGCTTGCCTTCTCTTCCTTTCTCCAGGCTGTTTTTGACAAAGGCCTTGGGTCAGCCCACCCTTTCTCTTCGCCAGTTAGCCAGAGCATTGGATTCTCCAGGCAGCCAGAGAGAATCTGTGGGCATCTTCATCATTAAAACTAGCACTGCCAGACTGATGAACAGCCTGCAGAGACCTGCCTGTGAGAGTTGGGGCTTGGCATTTTGCAGAGAGAAGAAGCATGTTGACCAATGCTGATGCCCAGTCCCAAGTCAACTGAAACTGACCGGAAGGGCCACAGTCATTCACCATAAGAGGCCAGCTACAAGTACTCTGGCAGAAGCTCTCAGAGGAAGGGAGCCCTGTGAGTCCAGGGTAGCCAAAACTCCAGAGGACTCTGGCAGGAGCTTTTCCAATGAACCAATCATTTTTGGTGAGCTAAAACTCAGCCCATCACTCCATGCATCTGATGAATAAGATGGGTTCATTGGGGAAAGTCCTACTGGAGTCCTCCTGATTTTGGCTGAAAGTCAAATCTCCAGAGCTAGTTCTGAGCATTAAAAAAGGACTCTGCCAGCTGTCGTGATCTTTGCAATAGTACCATGTCTTACAAGTGATTTATTTGAATGTTTCCTCCAACCCGACATATCATCCTGTTCTCTTTCCACAGCTGAAAAAAAATTGGCACCAGCACCACATGCGAAGAAAAGCCACAAGGCAGAAAAGGACCTTTCTGGGGTTGCAGGGCAGGTCACAGGGCTCTGCAGGCCTGGAAGAAGGTTGCCTCAGTGGCTCCGGAAAGCCACGTAGCCCTGCTGGGTTGACAGCATGCCTTGTGGGTTCCTTCCTAGGTGCTGCTGTGGCTGCCGTCTGCTTCGTTGCACGGTCTGCATTGCCCTAAGACAGGCTGACCTGTGGAGGCCCGGGTGACTTCTCTCTGCCATTGCTTCGGCCTTTTGCAAAGAAGAGAACACCCTTTTCTCCCCAGCAGGAGTTCTCCAGTTTGTGACTGGGTCAAAGCAACAACCAAGGGAGGACGTTGCATTTGAGCCTTTCCCCTGCCTTCCACCTCCGACGCTCCTGAACAAGGACGGTCCTTCCACCTCCGTCCTGCCATCCTCCTTCCCTTCTCCAGGCTTGGCCTTTCCTGCCCTGGACCCTTTTCTAGCTCCTTCGGATCCAGATGCCCAACCTTCACCCGGTTGCTGCCCTCCCTGAAGGAGGAAGGTGCAGCCAGGAGGCCCACAGGCAACCCCACCTACCCCCGTTCGATGTGGGGCTTCGGAGGAAGGGCCGGCCACCTCCTTTCTCCCAGCTGTACTATTTGGCGTCCACGGTTGGCCTGCTAGGTTATTCACAGAGAAAACGCTTCCCTGCGAATTCCACTTTGCCAAGTTTGCACACTTAATTGCATGCCAGCTCAATGCGTTCTGCCTTTTTCCCCCTCGTGAAACTCCATTTGCGTTTTTCAGGTGCCTCCTTCCCCCCCCCCCCCAGTTACTTTGCTGCTTTTAGGTGCCGTTCGAGCTTCTGCTATGTGTTAATTACTATTGGGATGCAGTAATCAGCTTGTTGGGTTGTCAGCTTGTCAGAGAGCATGTTAATTTCATTTAAGCTTTGTTAATTTCACTCTCTCCGGTAATTTTCACTTTAGTCACCTCCATTCTTGAGGACCTGACAGCAGCAACTCTGTTTAAGGAAGGTGGTCCAGCCTGACAGGGTGGGGGGCACTGGAGGGACCGCCTTCCCCTTGCAAGTGGGTGGGGCCTCCAGGGAGCATAAATGCAGAAGGGCAAAAGGTAGGAAGGCAGGGAAGAGCGGCAGATCTCCAAGGCCATGCATTGACGCCCAGCCCTAAGATATTCACCATCACCTGATTTTATGTGGATTCCATTTTCTGTTTCCTTAAATTCGATGTAGAGTGGCTCACCCAGGATCCTTTCAACCAGAAAGAAGAGCTGAAGCAACTCTTCTGTGGGTTACTTGTGTTCAGTGAGCATCTACAAGCCTGCAGAAGAACCTTAGAAAGTGTCCTGATGATTTTGGCGGAGCAAGAATATTTTATAATAGTTCTCAGCAGCAGATTTCCACGCTTCTGTGTCCCTGGGGATGAAGGTGCTTTGTTAAGAGTTCTCTCTCTCTCTCTCCGTTCTGTTGATGCCCAAGCAACCTCCAAGACCAGAAGAGCCTCAGGACAGCCACAGAAGCACCCATTCTCCAGTCTCCCCAATGGGTTTCCACAAAGATACATAACATTCTCTCCAGTCTCACTCAGTAATTCTGCATTCAGAAAGCTTCTTCTTCCATGACCCTGACTTTGACTGGCTCCAAGCAATGTCATGGTGCTCTGGTCCATAGCGACACAGGGGAGGTGAAGAAGTTTCCAGAAAGATCCTCCAGAATGACCTATAATTTAACTTGCTGCAATTTGTCCCCAGCTATGAAGAGTTGGGCCATATATGGAGTTCTCCATTCTAAATGTTACAGGAGCTCCGATCTCTCCTCGGCCTGTCCCGGGATAAGGCTTCAGTTCCATGCTTGTAGTTCCTTATGTACCAGAGGAATCAGCCTGCAGCCTGGGGTCCAAAACCAAGAACCAGAACCAGATCTACAATCACCATGAGTTATGCCACTACCTTCTCCATCCTGAGGCTACCTGAAAGTACCTCTGTGAGCCAGCCAACTGGCTCCCATCTGGCCATCATTCAGGCTAAGAGGCTGCTTGAAATCTCAACCAGGCTTCCCCAGTCAAGAGTCCACACAGCCAGGGGCTTCCTCTGGCCTGGCTGCCATCAAGCAGAGCTTCCCCAAGAGCCCAGGCAATGGATGAAGTTACCCAGAGAGTATTGATTTTTGCTTTACTTCTCATTTGTTAAAATGGTTCAGATAGAGATTAACTTTCTTTGCTGGACATTTATTGTTTCGCCTGCCCTGAGATGGGAGTAGAAAAACACTCTGATAAATGAACAGAGAGATTTGTCTGGCTTGGACTCCACCGGCATCTTCTGGAATGCTAAAGCGATGTGGGAGCCAGCAAGTAAGGGGGCTGCACCGCAGGTGTGGATTAAGGGTGCTCTTCCAACCAACCTCGAATTACAACACCCATAATCCCTTGTCTGCACATCTCATCCTCCTCTCCACTGAGAAACATGGTCTTTGTGGCTCTTCTGAACAGCAGCGTGTGGAGGGCACCTGGATCCCGGGGGGAAGGGGGGGGTTCTGTTCCAGAGGGCAGGGGGTGCTGCAGAGAAGGCCCATTCTTCATTTCCACAATGGGGTTAAGAAGAACACAATTTGGCTAGAGGTGAGCTCTGTTGGGGGGACATTATCTGTTCCAAAGAGGCAAGAAAGTAGCCCATCAGACAGAGAGAAGAGAAGGGTGTTTGTATAAACCACCACCATAGCTCTGGAGAGATTATCCTTGGTTAAAGAAATAAAAAAGATCACAGATACCGTAGATGGTTGATTGATTGGATGTTTATTAGATTTGTACCTGGCCTTCCCTTCAGAAGCTGAAGGCAGCATAGTATTCCCTCCTCCTCCATAATAAGATCCCCAGGTGGTGGATTGGGCTCTTTTTCAGTCACCCAGAAAGCTCCCCCAGCCCTCATTCAACACAGCAGCCACTTTATCATAGGGATAAGGAATTGGGGCTTTTGTTGTTTTGGTTCATCTGAAGATAGATCCAACTTCTTTGAGATCGAGGCTTCTTGGCCATTCTCCTGGATGGGCCAAAGTCCTGGACTCTCCCTGGGATGGATGGAGACTGACAGGCTGGCATTTCCTGGCTTCTCTTTCAAGAAGGTTCCAAAAAGACCATGCAGAGTTTTGCCCCTGAGTTTTGCAAACAGCCGAAGGGCTGAATTCCCGGTCCTTCGAATCTGCAGCTGTTCCTCCACTGGGGTTGGGCTTCCTCTCCAGCTGTGTCCCTTCCTCTGAAGTCATCCTGGTCACACCGTGAGTCCCAAGGCATTCGTGTGGTTTCAGAACCGCCAACTGAAAGGCGGCTTCCCGAGATCCCATTGATTGCAAGAGCAGCAGAGACGAAAGGAAAGCAGGAGCAAGATCCCTGCCCCGCAAGACTTTGGGCATCCGAGTCAAATCATTAGTGTCATAATATCATTTCCACAACGTCCTGGAAGTCACTTGTGGAGAAAAGAGCTGAAGCTAATTGATTTGAGCTGCATCTGCCAAGCCACAAGAGCCAGGCAGTGTGTCTGATGCATCACAGCAAGGAAAAGAGGAATTACTTCTGACACTGGGCGTGTCCCCCTGACAAAGGCTCTGCTCAAGCCACGCTCCTCTTTATGCGCTCTCCCTCAATGAAAGGCAGGAGAAGAGGGATGCAACGGAGAACCAGGGAAAGGGGGCTGCAAGCCCTCCATTGGCTCGGCCCTTTCCCAAGGTCACCTGCACCCATGTTTTGCTGGCGGTGGCGGCGGTTAAATTAAAGGTAGGATCAAAAGAGAATCTGCCTTTCCACGGACAAACAATCCCTCTGCTCTCCCAAGAGCCAGTTCGCCTGTTTCTGCAACCTCACCATTTGCTCATTGCAAAGGTGGTGGGATGGTAGACCTGGAGGGGGACACAGGGGATCAAGCCCTTCGGTCACTGATTCAGGGCCCAGAGAAAGTTCTCTCTCCCACCACCCCCAGCCCTTCGGCTGCCTGCCACCGAAAGCTAGAAAACTCACCAGGGAAGGGATGTTGGTTCTGCTGCACAGCCAACGCCTTTCAGCAGTCCAACGTGAAGTCCTGCTGGAATATTTTCCCCCATCTCACAGCTTGTTTTTATTTTGCTTTTATAATATGTCAGTTTATACATTAATACCGTCTGCCACATTTCCCTCATTTACTATTTAGGGCGCTTCTTGCTGCTTCGATGCCTTGCCGTGGGTATTTGTGCAGCAATTAAATTTACAATGTTTTTCCTGCTGCTTCTCTTCCCTCAAAACACCTTTTACCTTCCCAAGAGGCAGTATCCCTCAGGAACGCCATGTCCACCTTCCTATTCTGCATGACCTCCTCTCCTTGCCAACAAGGCCGTCCAGAACAGGGGTCTCGAACCTTGGCAACTTTAAGACTTGTGGACCTTTGGGAATTGAAGGCCACAAGTCTTAAAGTTGCCAAAGTTGGAGATCTCTGATCTAGAACACAGGTGGTGCCAGGCTCCGTTGCATGCAGCGCTGGCCTCAGAAGTCCCTCACCTGGGTGCTCAGGTGGGCTACCTTGCAAGATGCTGGATGAAGCAGAGGCTTGGTTTGACAAGACCAAGGCGCATCTGGTTCTTCCTTGGCCCAAGAGAGCACTGTGCAATGTTTGAAGGAATGCAAAAGAGAAACATCTCCAAGTATATAGAGCATCTTTCCCTCACCCAGTGAGTAATTGCCTTGTCTTGTTTTATTAAGCTTTTCCAATTGAAGTTAAAATTAGGTGGAATATTAAGTTCTACACAGAACTGTGCCATATTGAGGGGGAGGGGAGGATCTGCCTGCTTTTATAAAGCCGTTTCAGTGTGTGTGAAATTAAAGACTTGCTAATCCTTCCAAATTCCTTCCGGAATTCTAGGTCAAGAGAGCACTTTCTAAAGTGAGTTGGGACACGACATGTCTTTCTTGATCAAGGGACGTGCCATATCCTGGTTCCAGCCCTTCATCCAGCCCTTCCAACCTGCTACACTGCTACGGGTTGCTAACATTGACAGGCCATGTGGTGTGTGCGTGCGTGCGTGCGTGTGTGTGTGTGTGTGTGTGTTGTTGTTGTTCAAGGGGCCCCTCCCCCAAAGCTCTTTACCATTCATGAGCTCAGAAGCTCCTTCTTCCCAGCCCATCATTTGCTGGCATTTTGCCTCCCGGGGACACAATGAATTGTTTTGACCTGCTCATCCTGCAAAGCACAGGTCACACAAGAGAAATTGATACCGAACCAGCTCTGCAAGAATCTTTCGGTAACTATAAATTTTGTTGGCGTCAGGAGCAGAACTCTTTGTGGTGGGGTTAGGGAAGGGCACCTTTTGGCTACAGATAAGCTCTTAGAGAAGATTGATGGGGACGGACCTCATCTGCTCACAAGAGGGGGAAGGAAATAGCAGATGGGACAGAAAGAAAACAAGGCCATTTGTGTAAATACCCCACCCCCATCGGAGGGGATTATCCCTGGGCTGCTCCAGAGGCAATTCCAAGGAAGAGAGCTTGAGAGGACTGGAAACTGATGGGCACCTCAACCGGCTCCTCCCCCATCTTCTCTCTCTCCTCTAAAGTTACTCCGACAGTTTTGCCATTTTAAAGGAAGATGTTGGTGAGACAGATTTCCATTTTTCTTTAAACAATGTCAGGCCCAAAACTTATCCTTTAATTTGTGTGTCAAGGTGGCAGCCAACTGATTGGCACTTGTCAATCTTATGAACGAAGTATTCTGACTGCATTAAGGCAAGCGGGAAAGGGAATTCGGCCTTCATCTGCACTTGAAATGTTCAATCATTTCATCTCATGTCAAAGAGGTAAAAGTGTCATTTGATGGTGTGAACATTTGTATAAATTCAGGTGAATCCTCACATCCTAACCTGACCCTCAGAAACTCAAGGAGGACTAATTTGACTTTGAGCTGACTTTGATCAGCCTCCTGCCTGGGGATTTTGGAAATTGTTCTCCAACATATCAGGAAGACCCCAAATTAGGGAAGGACATTCTCCATGCAGCCCTCTCCCCCAAGGGCAGTGGGGGAGGGCGAAGAAGGCCTGGCGGGGCTGAGCAGAAAGCTGGCATCAGGAATAAGATGAGAAACAGGGAGAGGAAGGTCTAGGAGAAAGGTGGTTGGGTTGATTTATTCAATAATGGAAGCCAATTTCTGGTCAATGCCTTCCTCTCTCTTTTCCTTTCTGGCACATAAAACATCACCAAGGCATATTAGTGAGACGGGCGCTTTAGGCTGGCCTTTACATTATCCAAGTGGGTTTAAGCTTTGCACTCCAGAGCTACCCTTTGTTTTTCTTCTTTTGCCTTCAAGTCGCTGCCACGCCCAGTGCAAGTGGGGCTTGCTGTGACCCTCGCCCCCACCTCCCACAGGCCCTTCCCAAGCAGGCCAGCCCTGCCCAGAAATCTCTGCCCCACTGCAGAGCAACCGGCTAACTTGCAGATGTCCTGAAGGATATTTTGGGAAGGCTGGGGGTTCCCTGAGAAGAGGAGCACGGTCCGGTGGCAGAGGACCTCCTTTGGAGGCAAACAGTCCAGGCTCTGATGCCTGGCATTTCCCTAATTGTGCCAGGGTCTCCAGGCTAACTTGCTGCCTGCTGTGACTTCCATTAGGCTCAATATTCCTCACTTTTGCAGCTGACTGGACGATGATGGGGAGGCACTCCCGGCTGCTGCCTGCAGGCCACCAGAGCTGTTCAGCCAGGCAGGTTTGTTCCAGCAATCGGCCCCAGTTAACAATTTGGTGCATTTCCTTCTATCTGCCTCTTCCTGTCTTCAAAAGCCTCTTGATCCACATGCAGACACACCCACACATACCTGCACACACTAAATGGGGCAGATTGAACAAGGGAGAGGGTCTTAATTGTTTCCACTGCGGTGGCTTCCTGCAGCCCCGAAGATGATGTTCAAGAGGACTGAAAGGAAAAAAGCCCAGCAAGACCATCTCCAGCTCCTTCCATGCAAAAGCAGCCTCCTCCTCCTCCTCCTCCTCCTCCTCCTTCCTTCTTCTTCTTCTTCTTCTTCTTCTTCTTCTTCTTCTTCTTCTTCTTCTTCTTCTTCTTCTTCTCCTTCTTCTTCTCCTTCTCCTTCTCCTTCTCCTTCTTCTCCTTCTTCTTCTTCTTCTCCTTCTCCTTCTCCTTCTTCTCTGCTTCCTTCGGGAGAGGCGGAGGCTGTTCGCAAGACAACCCATCCGGGGTCCATTAGTTTCCCTGCCTCTGCTAGGCAGGCGCTTTTTAAACGAGACAAAACCCCATTCAAGCCACCCGAGCAGCCTGAGATTGAGACAACAAAGAGAAACAGTCTCACCCTCTGTCTGATCAATCTTGTCAAAACACAATCATTTAATTCCTTATAAATAAAAAGAAGATATGATTTAGAATGTCATCCTTTGGGTCTCCATGCTGGATTCCCACAAATCAATCACTCCAGGTAAACTGCTGTTATTTAGAAGCAGTTTGACAGCAGACAAGTTAAAAACATAATTTTAAATGTATGCACCGCATGCTGTTGTGATATATCGCATGTTGTTGAACACGGCCAATTTCTTTGCATTGCAGATAGCTGCGTCTTCTGCGTAGATTCTGCCAGGCGCTCACACTGCCGCGAAGCCTCAGCTTAGAAAGGGAGGCTGCGGGGCCCACAGGGAACCCAGCAAACCCAGAAGCCGTCCGGCCTGGGGGGGCAAGGAGGCAGACAGTCCCACCTTGGAAGACCCTTCCTTCCCCCCAATTGCACATTCACTGTGGTCCCTGCTCTCCTCCACCTGGCCCTGGGGTGAGTTAAAAAGAGCACCTGCCCACATGCCTTTTGGGTTAAAATCTTCTTTAAGGCTGCTGAGAAAGTTACCAAAGGCAATTATTACAAACAACAAAAGAGCCCCAAAGTGAAAGGAGGCATCTTAACCAAGGTGGACAGGACCAGGTTGCCAAAAGGAATGGGAGGAAGCTCCACCTTCAGGGCTGTGACCGTCAAATGTTAATGAAGACAGCAGGAGAAATGCTGACAGTAACTTCCTGCCACACGCAGCTCTTCAATGCAGTCAGTGCTCCAGATAACAGATAATCAGGGTTGGAAGGGACCTTGTAGGTCATCTAGTCCACCTCCCCACTGCCCAAGCGGGAGACCCTACACCATTTCTGACAAACGGCAGTCCAGTCTCTTCTTGAAAGTCTCAAGTGATGGCGCTCCCACAACTTCCGAGAGCAAGTTAAGATGATTAAATAGTATCATTTCATACGGGGTCCAGTTTGCTCGAAGCCTGTCCAGGAGATTTGGGGGCAATGCAAAATGTTTCATTCTGATTTAGAGATTGCTCAGGATGTTCAGTTGGACTAGAAGCTCTCCAAGTTCCTTTCCAACTCTTTTATTCTGTTGAGTTCCTTCTTTTGCCACAACTCTCCTAACAAAGGAAAACGTTGCAGCTGTGTTGCAAGGAGTGGGGGGGGGGGTTAATGGGAACGCCCCCATCCTTAAAAGAAGATTACATCACCTTTGAAAGCTGCCTGCAGGAAAGCTCACAAGTGCCCTGGGAGAAGGAGGCATCACCTGGACCTCGGGACCCAGAAGGTCTCCCAAAGAACCAGGAGTCCCTCAAAGGGGTTGTTACTTTCCAGACCCAGGAAGTCCACCCACAAGAGGGCCAACTTTCCAAGAATAAAGCAAGCCAAGTTGACGTGGTTGACAACGGGGAGGATTGGCCGGGATCTGAACACCTTCTAAAGATGCTTGTATTTAAAACAATTTGTTAGGAGCCATGATTTACTGCCAAGGTGGAAAATGGGCCAGAGTATTGATTCTCCTCCTTTCTTTTTTTCTCTCTTGCAAATGAATGTAATGTTTTATAGGATGTCAGAATAAGAGCGGCAGCCACTTCATCAATGTCAAGTGTTAAAAATGATTGGCTATTGTGATGTAGGAGATTAAATATGAAAGTTTGATGGGTATATAAAACTGAAAAGGTGATGATCAAACAAGCTTTTATGACTAATTTGCTGCCTTTCTGAGGCTCAGCCACGGTGGATCTGATGTTACTGCTGCCCCCACGGCTTCATCAGCCCACCCCCTTGCTTCTCTCCCCACAAAAATGCTCTCCTTCTGGTGGGGGCTCATTCTGCAGAAAAGAAGACCAAGAGCTCCAGATGCCCATTAAGAGTTGATGAGATGCTCTTCCCTATAGTTGGCATAACTGCTCTGGCTTGCTGGCTCTGCTTGGATTCCCCCCAAAGGGTAAAATTGAAGCTTTGTCCTTCTGAACTGCGTTGGGCATCTCTCAGCTGATTAGACCAACTCCTGGGTGGGTTCAAGACCTCCCTGCCTTTGCCAGTGGTGCTCTCAGGTGGGAAAGGAGAGAGTCCCAGTGCCCAGAACTGCCCTGGCTGGGCATCAGTTTTTCCGCCTCTTTTGGATCCCTCCACTCATCAGGCCTCGGCCAATGACTCAAACACCTTTCAATGGTTTGCAATGTGGTTGAGGAGGAGACCATCAGAAGCAAAGTTTGAGTTGAGCTGAACTTCCAAGATTGAACCAGATCCTGCAAGTATCTTCTTGAAAGTTCATTAAAGCAGACCTCTGTGGCAAGTCATTCTGGAAGCTGGATAGACAAGCTCGACCGGAAAGGCCTGAAACCCACTTCAGATCAAACCTGCCATCACCTGTGCAGGGCCAGCCTGCTATTGACAGGACACACTTCAGTAATGCTGCCATCCAGGGCAACCATCAAAGAGGCTGTCTTTGGCTGAAGGTAGATTTTAAATTCTGATTTTGGGATGAATGACAGCTCTCTAGGCTGAAAGTGAAGTGTGACTCCTGCCTTCTCAACTTTCCAGTTGTGCAAAAATACAACCTCCCCCCATGAAAACAGATTTGGCACCAACACCTCATCTATAGATAGAAATTAAATCCCCAAAGGCCCCCTTTGTGGCAGCCTCCTACCGGGAGAGATATTGGGTGGTCTGATTCAGTTTCTCCCAGGGGGATGAATAGAATGCTTGCTTCATTTCCTGTACTTGGAATAAGAGAAGGGGGAAAAAACTTTAAAAACGTGTGTTATCCTTTTTAGCAGATATAATAAATTCCACACATGCTTTATTGCTGGGTTACACTAAAAAAAAAAAAAATTCAGCACCAGGGCATAGTCTAATTATTTTCATTTTAATTGTTGCAAGGAAAAGTTAAAAAAAAAAATACACAGGCAGGACAAATGTTCTTTTAATTAGCTGAGGACTTTATTAGCTGGCACTAATTAAAGTATTCCTTCAAGTCTGAAAAATGTCCAGATTTATCCCATCCAGCATCCAGCTGATTCTTAAGTAATTTATCAAAAGAGGAAATTGATTTTAATCATTTGTGTACCCCTTTTTCCTTCTCCTTCTTCTACCCAAAATCTCTCCACCTTTCTCTAAAGGAGAACAGGCTCAGAGAGACACTGGTGGTCGCTGTTCAAGGTTACTCGCCTGCCCACCAACTCAGAAAAAGTTGTGTAATCCCACAGCTGATCAGAAGGGGCCCCTGCCCAGCCTTAGGACTCTTCTGACACTTCCGATGGTGGGGTCCAGCCCAAACATCCCTGGCCAGCCTGAAGGAAGGACTCGGTTGTCTACTATTGACCTCACCCCTTTCTAAGAGGCCTGTAGGGGGCGTGCATAAGTGCACCAACATGCCTACCGTCCCTGTCCTATTGTTTCTTTTTTCTTTTTCTTATATGTATCCATGTATTCATAACTATGTTTTTACTTATACTTATTATCTTGTAAGCAATTGACAAATCAAATAAAATTTTAAAAAAAATAAACAAAAGGGAGCACGCCAGCCCTCCAAGCCTATTAGGGTGATTTTGCTGCCCTTTCAAGCCAAGCCATCTGTCTCCTGCAGCCCCTGTGGGAAGGTTCGCAATTAAAGTCTTGCTTTTGCACAGACAAGTGGATGTATAATGGTAGTCACACACACAAACTATTCCAAACTGACTGTCTTTCTTTCTTTCTTTCTTTCTTTCTTTCTTTCTTTCTTTCTTTCTTTCTTTCTTTCTTTCTTTCTTTCTTTCTTTCTTTCTTTCTTTCTTTCTTTCTTTCTTTCTTTCCTTTCCTTTCCTTTCCTTTCCTTTTCTTTCCCGGCTATTTGCAAGAAGATGGGCACATGTAGCACAGGTCTTGCAGCCACATCAAACCTCACACCCTAACCTCTGGACTTACTGCCAACCTTTGATTCTGAAGACTTCAGGCTTCCCAACAGGCGGCAGAAGCACTTTTCTTCTTCTTCTGAGCACTGGCCCCAGGGGAGACAAACGCAGATTCCATCTCAGCTGCTGAAAGTCCTCAAGGCCTCAAAGGAAAGAAGGTCTCCGATCCTGGTTATCAGGTCACATGAGTTCAGCCTGATCCAGGTCTCTGCAACCCAGATTCACAGTTGTGATCTATTTATACCCTTCTCTCTGGTGGGAGAAAACCCCCTTGAATCACAAAAGAGGGGGGAAAAGTGTTTATGACATGAATTCTAATGGGAAGGATGAGAGAGAGAGAGAGAGAGAGCCTTTGCACCTGGAAAGTTGCCTCTCTTTTTCCCTGAAATTAAAATTCCCCCATTTAATAATGGGGTTGTAACTATGTGCTCAACCAGCAAATGTGCTCCAGTGCCAAGCCTGTGGTTGGTCCAGACCTTTGAAGACAGGAAGATGGATTGGAGCCGAGCCTTCTGAAGGGCTGCAGAGCCCAAAGAGATGGAAATCTTGCCTCTGGGGTGGCCGCAGCCAGAGACAGCTGGAGTCGGGGCTAGGCAAGTCAGCCTCCCCACACCCGGCTGATGGTGAGCCAGCCCGGCTTCCCAGAGCGGGGCAGCCCCTTCTTGCCTTCGGCAGCAATTGCAGCCAGGTGGGCTTTCCAGGTGGGGAAACTGGGTGCCATAGATCACCAGGATGTCGCAGGTCCCCTGTGGGTGTGAGAGGCCTCCGTCCTCCTGGTTGGCTCTGCTTTGAGATTTCACCTGCGGGTGAAACTTGGTGTTTCTCCCTTCACTTCTCATTACCAGGAGTTGAGCCGGATTCTGACGGCTGTCGTGCCTGAGAGGCCAGCAAAGGAGAGAGGCTGATAGCTATGCTAATACTCCGCTCTTTAGGAGATGAGGATGACATGGAAGGTCCTGCTTCAAGAGGCAGGCTGGGTGTTGCAGTAATTTAATGAAGTGTTACATGGATCCTGACCTTTGTAAGGAAAGTGGGGGGGCAGCTGGGGGAGGGGGAGACTGTTCTGGTAGTTTACCTTGACATCTGAATGGGGCTGCAAGTTGTTCAGCAACCTGGCCCAGCCGCCCCAGGCAGCCCAAGTTGGTGTGTTCAGGTGAAACTGGATCCTCTGCATGGCGACAAAACACACCTGACGCTGAGCTGAAGCTCATGTTATAACTCTCCTTGTCGGACGGACGGACGGGCAGAGGAGCCGCTGCCCAAAAAGGAGACAAGGCGAGGAAAACGTATCAAAGCACAACCAAGAAGCCTTCAGGTCAAGCCGACTTACATTAAAACAGATTTATGCATCAAGAGGATTTCCAAAAGAGAAGAGAAGCCCCTTTGGGGAGCCCTTGTCTTGAAAACTCCTAAGGCATGCCTCTGTCTCACAAATCATTGCATCCAAATGCAGAAATTGCTGATAAAAACTATTTGGGTTTTAGCTACGCATTCAGTTCTAGTCCATAGTAAAATTCGGTATGATGAAACTTGTTTTCAAAAATCAAAATATGTACTGGCCTCTTCAAGATGCTTGGAGGAGGAAGAAAAGGTGGAAACGGAACATAAAATCAAGGGAACGAGGCAGCCAACTGACACGCAAGCACACACGTACCAATAATTCACCGACAAGCCCAGGTTCCCCATGGCAGGAATGCACAATTCTTTCTCCTTGTTTCCGATGAGAGGCCTGAACCGTCCCTGCATGTTGCAGAAGGGAGGAAGCCCCATCGGCTGGGCTGCTCTTGTCCGCTGGAGTTCATCCCTCCTGCTGTCAGCTGGGAAGGGCCAGCCACAGGCCGCTCCATCAGAGCCGGTCTTGAAAGCTTCTGGGACAGGTAAAGGACTCACCTGGGCATCCCTTCTCAAGAAACAAAGAGACGCAATGCTTTGTGTTGAGCAGAGATGGCAAGATCAACGCCACCCTGCTCTGCCAATTATTTCAAGACCCACCGAGAACATGGAAAGGGTCTGGAGCAGGTTTGGGTTGCCGTGCTAGTTTTTAAGCTCTAAAATTAAATAGCTGACAGCCTCTTTCTTTGAGCAATTCAGTGCCAGCCGCAAATTTGTCACCTTGAAGGGCTTTATAGAGAAAGAACACAAAAGGGAGCCCTTCTCTCCCTGTGTCTTGTGTGCCGAGCTGGCTACTGAAGAGCCAAAGAGCTCAGCATTGCCGTTCACCTGGTGTGCATCTTCCGTCCTATTTCATGTATTATTATCTTACAAAGTAGTGAGAAATGTTGCCGGCTGGAGAAGTGGGCAGACAAATAAGCTGAGCTCCTGACTTGACAGGGTTCTGTTTTTGTCACTGAACATCATTAAAAACTTGCCGGTCCCAACTTTGCAGAGCTGAAAAACGCTTCCCATGGACCACGTTTCTTGTCCTTGGCTGGCCACGTTCTTCAAGATGAAGAGGCTGTTTATTTTATGTCAAAAAATAATAATCACCTGGCACATCTAAAGCATTTGTTGTTCGTCCATCATTGCTGATGAAGACCTCAACACCTTGAGTCACGTTGGAACTAAATGTAAATGTGTCCAAAGACGGCTGGTCAGGCCAATTCGGGTGCAGAATGCCCTGGCTCATCTTGGGCAATATGTAGAGATTTGCACAGCTCATGTTTATGTTGTGCTTCTGCAGGGCACCTTACTTGGTGGGCTTGACAGCTCTTATGGATGAAGCCAGATCCTGTAGCGTGGTTTGCGTGCCAGCATTTCCCAGGTGGTTGTGTCTCTGTCAAGAGACTTCAGGGGGCCCTTAATGTCTCTCTGAAGCATTGCCCTCCACGCAAGCAGTTTCCCCAAAAGAAGCCTTTGGGGTCTGTCCCATGGATGATGGGGCCTGCCCAATGGGCTCTCATCAACCCTGAGTGGATGGATGGCAGACTTGCTCTAGAGAGAAGCTGCTACTTTATCTAGCCATAGGATGCCTGATATTCTGTAAAGACCATTCATGTGGAAATTTCACAGTTTCACAGGCATGCAGAAGGGCCATGAGTCCTACAGACCTTCAGTTCTGTTGCTGCTCTAATTCCTCAATGTTCTCACCCAGGGAAGGGCAGTCTACCGAAAGTCAAACTTGCACCTGACTTCTCTATCGATGGTGTTTGTTAAAGGAACTGGATGGGCCCACTGCCTGTATTTCTGCTTTTCGATAGTGATTTTGGGCCCTGTGTATGATGCATGATGCATGAGGAACAGGCTGATGCATGGAAAAAGGTTTTTAAAAGTTTGTAAAAAGTAAAGCGTTTAGAACATTTAAAATCCCAACTGATGAGGCCCTGGATCTGCATTCATTGACGCCAAGATCCCAGTGTCAAACTGCATTCTTTCTCCCTCGCTTTCTCCAAATAAAAAGACAAAAGGGAGAGAGAATTGCATATTTTTAAACTCATTTAAAAGTCGAAAGAGCCCAAACTGTCAATTCCCTAAGTAATTTATTAGCATCTGCTCACACTTCCCCAGTGTGCTATGTGCTAATGCCAGAGTTAGACAGTACATTCAATTCTTCAAGCATGTACCAGTTTAATAGAAAATAAAGTGGTGGTTGATTTGGTTCATTGTTATTTACTACACAAAAATCAGACTCTGCACAGGCATTGCAATAAATGTGTTGTGGCAGCCTCCAGTAATCTATCTTGAAGGGGCCTCCCATTCCTGGAAGCCCAGAGAATCTGCTCCAGCATCCACGGCACTCACTGTGGTGGCCTTTGGGGGGACAGGGAGCCATTGCTGAAAGAGAGGAGGCTGAGGTTTCCAAGGGGCCCGCAGACTCTCCGGTTCTCAACACCCACTTTGTATCAGCCAAAGGCACTCACAGGTTTGCTTTAAAAATCCGGGGTTCCCATCACCCAGGCGTGAAGCAAACATGCCCCTTTCCAGGTGAAGCAACCATCATCGCTGATGTTCAAGGTACCCAAGAACAGGAATGTTCTTCCTGCTCACTAACATGCGGGGAACAATCTCTCAAAGGAAAAAGGATGTCTGATTAAAAGGAAGAGAAAAACGGGCTCGTTTTTATTAAGGAAGCCAAGAAAAGAGCAGCCTCAAAATCTGAAGCAGTTGGACTGTTGAGAGAGCTTCTAGCCACCCAGATCAAAGCCATTTTCAACCTGTTCTCATGGAAGAGAAGCTTCAGTGAAAATCAGGGGCTCCCTGGAGAGAAAGAAGGCTCTGAATCTGCACCCAGAAAGAGATCCCGATCTGTTTCGCTGCCCAGTTTGTTCTGTTTCATCAGAAGCCCACCCACCCTGTCCTTGGAAGGTCAGCTGGTCCACGGAGCAGCCACAGGGGACCTTCCCGGATCACCTGGATGGCTTCGCCACATGGTGGCTGGTGGCTGGCCCTGCCCTCGCCTGTCAGGAGAAACAAAGAGGCCCAAGTCACCGGGAGCCCCGATTGTCCTTCCATCTTGCTTAATAGCATTTTTGACAGCTCGGTGAAAGAGCGCAATTATTATTTTTCCCCTCAATCGTAATAAAAAGGGGGATTGCAAGGGCCCCCCTTTATGTTCAGTGCTTTTTAATTAGGCTTCTGTAAAGCAGTTCTAAGTGTGAAGCATGCAGCCACTGCTCTCCAGATAGCTAACCCTTTACACTTACACTCTTGAGTAGGAAATGATTGTCTTCCCTATTCCCCACCCCCGCCTTCTTCTTTTTTTAAAAATATCCTTTCTATCAGACAAGAATTGCAGCATGAGAGATAAATCAAAGCCGGCAAGTGTTTTTCTCTGAGCAAGAAAACTGGTTGAGGGTCCATCGAGTCAGATCCCAGTTTTAATGAAAATCAAGGTGGCTTCCTTGAGGATCTACCCGGGGAATCTCAGCCTCTGCAAACACTGATAGAACCAAGTTGAAGCTCACATCCCCGAAGAACACCTACGCTGCGGGTCAGCATTTTACTGTTCTCAGATATTTCTCTAAGTGGCTTTCAGCTGGAAAAGATATTTCAACATGAAAAAGCAAAGCTCAGATATCTCAGAGAGAGATCTTTATGCAGGCAACATATGGATGTTTTCACTACCGACGGGTTGATTTGACAGACAGCGTAAAGAAGAGAAGTTTGATAAATCAAAGAAACTTTAAAGGAAATCAAGATTTCAAATTAATATGGGAATAGGAAGAGTGAAGACTTGTAAAACAGAGGATGGAAATCAATGGACTGACTTGCATCCTTCTCCAGCCATCTTCCCAGTTCAAAGCATGCTGTGGCTGACCTGTAACACAAAACACAAGTCCTTTAATCCTGCGTCTTCTGCTGACGCCGTTTGCCCTTGGCTTTGGCCTGAGTGCAGGTAGATCCTTCAGAAGCACCTTCCCCCAAACTCAAAGGCCTGAAGTGCGATTGGGTGTTTTCTGTTGCTTTGAGGTTGCACCATTCGAACTTTCCTGAGAATGGATTTGAACGCCCCTGAAAGTGGCTGCCTTGAGGCACCCCACGCTCCTTCCACTTCCGATCTGGAGAAGGGCTGTGGTTTTGCAAGATATCCCTTGCTAAAGGGGGAGGGGGGCTGCTTCCACTGGAGCATCAGGCATACAATCATTTATTTTACTTTAGGTTTTTCTTATCTTGCTTTTCCACATCTCTCAAACCAATTTACATAACTGCACAAAATGTCAAACATCCTGATAAAGGTTGACCTGCAGCTGAGACTATCTGGGGTGCCAAGCCCTGTTGTTGACTACCAAAGAAGCCTAGGAATTCTTTGCACATCCTGGGTATGCCAGGTGGGTCTGCAAAAGATTGGAGGGATCTTTCATTTCATTAAGCTGTTCCCCACCCACCCCCACAGTGGCTGTGCCTGCAGTCCACGAGGCAGTGGCATCATCTCCCGTGTCCACCGCAGCAGCTTGTAGCCAAGGCAAAAACTGCAGAGGGCCCCTTTGGGCAAAGGAGGGTCTGATGGGGGCACAACCAGCTGTGAAGGGGGAATGGCATCTCTGCAAATGGGGGGGGGGAATTGGCAGAGGCAGCCCCTCGCCCAACAGGAGTGCACGGAAGTTTCTCACTATCTGTAGTTGTCATCCTTCACTCTGACTAGCACTTAGGAGAGCACGACCCCTTTCAGTGGCTCTGTGCAGGCAATCAGCCCCACACATCGGTCACCGCTGCTTGCTTGCCGCTTCTCCAGGTTATTACAGGGATGTGTTTGAAGAAGAGGAATCTATAATAGAGAAATGGCAGAAAAGGTGAGACGCGGCTGTCAGGGCTGCCCAGCGAGGGGCTGAGAGCACAGTCGCCGTGCAGAAATCCAGACTTACAATGATGGGGGAAGGGTGGGACAGTGCCCTCCCCCCCCCCACCGGGGAAGAGCACTCAAGCACAAAGGTCTTGTTCCCAAAACCCTAGAAGAGACGTACCGGTCAGAGCCATTTCAGCCCCTGAGGCTCCCAGGCTCACCCGCGGCCCTCCTGGGCTCTCCGATGCAGCCGGAAAGCCAGCATTGGTGGTGGGTGGACCAAGAGGTACCCAACAGGAATCCACCTTAGTTAGGAAGTCGCCTTGGAACAGCCATCACCCCAAGTGTTCCATCCCATCTCCTTCCCAGCCACAGAGGGAACCTGGCCCTTCCACAAACTCTCCAGGGAAAGGCCCTCAGTGCTAGCAGATGCTGGAAGGGTTCATGCTGGAGCAGGGTTCAAGGCCTTGGTCTCACGGCTTCCTGGAGGACCAAAGCTGAACCAAGAGAAGCGGGAGCAGAGACAGGGGTCTTCTGGGCTCCTCTGGGCTTCTGATCTCAATGCTACCTTAACCCTGCAGACAACTTCTCTGCTCCTGCCTACCTGAGGCCTCATCCTTGCTGGAAGCCCTTTCCCGGCAAACGGAAGCAGGTTCCCATGGCAGAAGTGGTTGCGTCAAGTCTCTGGCTTCCAGAGCAGCCAGCCAGGCAGGCAGCCATTTATGGGATCAAGGGTCAAGAATTGCCTCTGAAATGGGTGGAAGAGCTGCCAATTTCTTTAAAAGGGTCGTCTTGGATAGCTGGGGCTCTTCGAGGAAGCCATGTGGGAGCTTCCCAGCATTGTCTCCAGATTTGAAGAAGGGCCAATTCCATTCAGAATCTGCAGGACAAAAAATGCATCACCTTATCTATGTTTTTCTCTTTCAGTGGTGACACGCGCGTGTTTTTCACCATGACAGATGATCCCCCACCGAAGACTGTGCCGGGATGAATGCGCTTGTCATGACACAGGCAGTCAGGGTCGTTAACATTCAGGCAGCACATCGCACCACTTGCGCGCGGTGATTCTGAGCCCACAAACGGCACTTGCTCCTCCCAACCAAGCCATGCCCAGCCTAAAGCATTACAAGCGCTCTAAGCAGCCTCCTCGTCCCTCCAAACTAGGGATAATAATAATAATAATAATAATAATAATAATAATAATAATAATAATAATAATAATAATAATAATAATAATAATAATAATAATAATAGTGACAGAAGAAAATGGTTGAAATGTTCGTCCCTGCCTTCTGTTTGGAGAGGAGACTTTCTGCAGAGCCTGACTGAGCCTCTTTTGAGGGCTGTTTTCTTTCATGTTGACCTTCACCTAACTTTCACCTCCTTATTAAAGTAAGTTCAGAGGAAATATATGGGTATCCCTACTTAATTAAGCAGCTTCTTGTGCTTCCTTTTTTCAAGGGAATGAAAACATTCCTTGAAAGCCGAGCATCTAATATGGGACCAGCAGGTGCATTTTGAGAGAATTCCTCCCTTCCCAGCCTCCCACCACCAGGCATCAGGCATCTCTGGCTGCTTTTGGCAGTTCTTGCCCAGGGTGTGACCTTCTGCCCCTCCCATTCCTCTTCCAGAAATGACCTACTCCATCGGTTGTTTGATGGATCACCAAGTGCAAAGTGTGTATTTATTTTCCCCTGAATCCATTTGAGAGACATTGAAAAGGGATCTATCCCAGGTTCCTTATCTGCTTGGCACTATCAGCCGAAGAATCTTATCGCTGTAATTACCATGTCCAAAGTTGGACTAATTGCCTTTCTGGAGCCATCTTGCCTCCTGTCTGCCTGTTGTAGAGGCACAGCAAGGAGGAAGCAGACCAGAATGAGCATTGGACAGGCTGCTTGCCCAGAGGAGCAAGTAGGAGCAGGCAGCTGTGGCACTTACAGCCCTGGCAAAAATCATCTACCTCCTCCCAAAAGCTGGAAATCCTGATAGCTGAGTGAAAGCCCCCCAACCATCAATTTGGTGAAGAGCAGTTCCCTATGGCCTCTGCTGGGGATTTGGAGAGGCAAAAGAGCCACTGTGGCAGCCACGCAGGAAAAACCTACTATTCTCATGAGGAATTGCTTACACCAGATGCCAATCTCTGCCATCTCTGGAAATGTCTCCGGATCAGGGGTCTCCAACCTTGGCAACTTGTGGACTTCAACTCCCAGAATTCCTCAGCTAGCAAGGTTTGCTGAGGAATTCTGGGAGTTGAAGTGCACAAGTCTTAAAGTTGCCAAGGTTGGAGAGCCCTGCTCTGGATCACATTCCTTGTTTTCTTCCCATCAAAATATGAGGACATTATTAGGACTCCTTCGGTTTGATTTTGTTAATTGGTTTTGTGGATGGAATTTATTTTTACATATATTGTACACTTTGAGAGCTACTTCAAGCCACACCTTGGGAGGCAAAAAAAAATGCCATTATTAAGCTCCAAGACAAACAACTCAAACCTGAACATCTGTGGCTTGTCCAGTCAACTCAAACATTTCCCCCTTGAACGGCCATGGAATGCCATGACATCACAGCTACTCAGCCAATGGCTGGGAACTGTCACAGGAGGCAGAAAACAGAGGCACAACACCATCCTGTGGACAGACTCTGCACTACTCCTGGCACACAGTTGATGAACATCAACAGTTGTAGGGAAGAGAGAAATGGGTGCCTTGTTGAGACAATCGATGGCTGCATTCCTTGAGCCCCCTCTGGCTCTGGTTGGGACAAGCTTTCATGGCTGCCAAGATAAACTCAAGGACACAATCACAGAAGACCAGGAAGTGATTTTAGAAAGAGCTCCACCAGCCTGAGAGAAGCCAGCAAATGGGATGGAGAGGACCACCCTATGACATTCATGCAGAAAGGAGGTGGTTGGGCAGGTCTGGAGCTCTTCTGCTGAAGCCCAAAGACCCCTTTACCTGGCCTTGGGTCTCCCATCCATGATGGGCCACAATGTTCTTCCTATCAGAGAAGTGAGCTCTCAAAATAAGAGGGCAGCAAATCTCCTTTGGATCCACAGCAATTAGTGCCTGTTTGTCTCTGTGATTCCAGATGATGCATAGTGCTTGAAAAGGAGGGGGGGATGTGGCCCCTGAAAAAAAAATGATAAAAAGGAAAGAGAGATGTAATTGAACTGCTCTTGGGCTCCTGTGGGACGTGGGTAGATGCTTCACTTTCCAGCGTGATAAAGAGATGTCGCCTTGATCAGAGGCAGATAAGCAGACAAGCTGATTAGGTAGCGTCCCAGAGGCAGGGCCTAATTTTAGAGTCTGTTTGTTAACTAGCAGCCTTTTTTCTGATATTTGCTTTGCATACTGTGTCCTAATATCAAGCAGCAGGCTTTCAAGGGGGAAACAAGCCCAGGTTTGGGCAGGAAGGAAGGAGCAGGTAAACCCACCCCTGCAGGAGCTGGGGAGACACTCCTGCCCTGTGTGCAAGCAGCCCACCTGATGTGGCCAGAGAATTGGGTCCCTCGAGTTCCCCTCATTTGCCCAGAGGTGGAGGTGAGCCCGAAGGCCTCCAGCAGCTGGTAGGACACAGAGCAGGGTTGGGAGTGGAGACTTTTTGCATGGAGATGACCTTTCCCGAAGGCAGATAGCTGGCCTTGGTCATTGTTCTCTGGTGGGAAGAGTTTCTGTGGGTTTGAATTCATTTCATCAGTTGACCAGCCTGGATGGTGGTTTCTCCTTGCCTTGCAAGGGACCTCCCAGCTGTTGCTTCTGGTAAGCCTGGATAATTCTTCTTTCAGATGCCAGACAGGGAGAGAAATGTATGAAAGTGGTCTCTTTGATCATCTCACCACAGATACTTCAGTTGTCCAGTTGATCTCATTTGACTCTGGGCCTCTCCGCCTCTCCTTCTAGCCTCACCCTGGGCATTCCCATGGTCTCCGATAGTCATCGATATTCATCGCTTTCCTCTCATCTTAGGGACTGAATTTACAACCTCACCTTTACTGAACTGACCCCACCATCCTTCTTCCATCCTGCAGTCCATCCTCTTTCACGCTTCCTTGGGGCTTCAGCCACACCTGGAGGACTGTGTCCAGCCAACGGTCATTCTCCACCTTCTCTGAGAATCCTTGGCCATCTTTGGCAGCCCAAAGGCCACAAGTCCCCTTTTATTCCCTATCAGGTATAAACTCTAGAAGAGACCCATGAGGGAGAAAACAGCCACAAGTAATTGCTTTCAAAACAGGAAGGTTTATCTTGAGAAAAAGAAATGGAAAAGTGGCATTTGGGGAGGGAGGGGAAATGTTAATTATTATTTCTGCCTTTAAAACACGTTTTAGCTTTTAGTTGCATACTATATGTAATCCTTGCAGGTTGGTCTGTTTGTTTGACAGAATCGGGGAGAGAAATTTGCTGCATCTGATAGCAACCAATTGAATTAAGCTGCAGAAAAGGAGCCAGTGGGGAGTAACTCAGGGGCTGGCCTTCGAGGGCAATTCCTCCTTTCCATCACCCACTCAGGAGGGGAGAATGCCCTCTTCTAGGCAACACAAAGCCCTTCAAACCTTCCCAGAACGCCTTGGGCAGAACTGCTGGCATGATTGGGCCATTGGAGGTTTAACCGCAAACTTGAAACACAACCAGAGAACCAAAGTTACATGGAAGGGACCAGGGTGCACCAGAGCTCCACTCCCCCTGGGGCTGCAGGAGGTTGTGGTGGTGCCACTCCTTCCTTCAGGGCTACCTCCAGGCATCCGTGCGGGGCACAGGTCCCCTTGAAGGTGCTTCCCCCCCGCCGCCCCAGGATTTTAGAAGGCCTGTTTGGAGAGCTGTGGCCAGGATGGCTGCTTTGGGGGTGTCTGAGGAAGGCCACCCCAGAAGGTGGAAGTAGCCATCAGAAGACTTCTCCTTCTCCTCCTGTAAGAAAGAAAGACTGAAGAAGACTGGAGTGGCTGGAACTGTAGCGGTTCCAGATGAGAAACATGAGGAAGCAGAAGAAGATTGAACATGTGTCTAGAAGCACAACATGGGCTGTACACATTAATCACACCCAGCGTTTAAGGCAAGGCCTGGTCCCTTGGCTACTCTGATACCTTCTGCAGAAGACAGGCCTGATATCATCCTCCATTTCCTTTTTCTCTTCCAACCAGCTTGCATATTTGGGAAATGGTTTCTTATTCTGTGCTAGATGGTAATCAAAAGAGACCCTCGGAAGCTAAGATAGTTTGCATCTAATCGTGTTATGACAATTGTTGTTGTTTGGATATCTTCAGGGGTTAGGAAGACCCAGGGAAGAAAAACCCATGGCTGGATGGGATGGAGAAGAACAAAGAACTGATCTTCCTTGAGAAGAAGGGATGAGGTTCACAGGAGAAGGATGGAACCAAGAGATTGTGCCTGCTTGAAAGAGAAATTCATTACAGTATTTCTCATCTGAAAGCAGTTCTTATCTGTTCTGTTCTGTGTGTGTGTGTGTGTGTGTGTGTGTGTTGAGTAGAGTACAAAACTGGGTCAGGTGCAGTTCTGAGCCAGAGGAATCCTTTGATGCGTAATGAGAAGGAAGGAGATGGGGCTGGACTAAGGCCCTCCCCTGGTTGGCGGCTTCTGGGTCTTCATGAAAGTCTCTTCCTCCGAACTGGGCAGGGCGAGAGGGGCACCTGCCTCTCCTCAGCCAGCCTGCTATGGAATCCTCGCGAGGTCCCCCTGGGTGCAGCAGAAGAATCAGCCAAGGGCAGGTGCTTTGCCAAGCGCCTTCCAGCCAGGCATGCCGGAAGGCAACTGGGCGGCTTCCTTTTCTTTGGGGTCGAAGCTCAAGGAGGGCAGGGAGGTGACCTGGGCTCAGCCCCTGGCTCTTCCACAGAGGACAGCAAAGGGGCCTGGCCCCAAGTGCCAAACAAGGGGATCCCAGCTCATCCAGGACACCAGCCCTTGTCCCCCCAAACCCCAACCGAAGAGGCACCAAATGTTTCTGCAGGGTCAGAGGTGACGTGGCTTGGCTTTCAAGCAGGAGGAGGCAAGTAACACATCAAAATCACACATTAAAAATAACATCTGGGGTTGTTACTAATCCTTGCATAAGAGGAGAACCAAAAAAAGGGGAGGCATTTCCCTCTGGAAATTGCAATGTGCTGTTTTTTTAAAAAAACTCATTAATGGAAAAGTTCTCCCTCTGCCTCCAAAACCCCAATCCCTGCAGGATCCACTCCCAGGACAAGAGGTTCCCTTGTCTCCCCACTTAAAGACAAGGATCCAAAAGATACCAGGGAGATCTGATGACTGGAGAAAGTATTGACAAAGCAGATATGTGGCTGAGGTGGCAGCAGAACAGCAGGGTGGGGGGAAGAAGCCCACCCTGGAACCACCTCCTTAGCTG
The DNA here is from genome assembly GCA_023653725.1 of Bungarus multicinctus. NCBI lineage: Eukaryota > Metazoa > Chordata > Lepidosauria > Squamata > Elapidae > Bungarus > Bungarus multicinctus. The sequence continues at coordinate 26,672,991 of CM042837.1, forward strand.
CAAAATGTCCATGGTGATAGGCACTGATGAGAGCTTGCAGGTGACTTTCCCTCTCTGCCAAAGGATGGGGATGAAGAAGACCGAAGTCATGTTGCTCCTGAGAGTGTCCATGCAGCAGCTTCCAACCAATCAGGGCCCCAAGAGAAGCCCCAATTTCACCCGACCAAGTTCAGAGTTGCTGGGTTTCCAGACCCTCATTCAACGACAGGCATCTCACAGCCTTGCCTGGAAGGTCCAGCTGCCGAAACAGCTGAGCTGAAGATTGAAACCCTTCTGGCAGAGAGAAAGGCCATTGTTCATGCAACCGCCCCCCACCGCATCGGTTTCTTTCTGGAGGGAGGGAACACTAGGACGGCCTTCATCTAGCATCAAGAGCCAATGGCCCCAACTCTCCCTCTTCAGGGCATCAGTGAGAGCGGAGAGAGATCTGTGTGGAGAATTTTGCTGCTAAAAGCACCTCCAAGCCTGAGCACAGGGAGGGTCTTCCAAGAGAGACCAACTGTCTTTTTAAGAGCTGAAAAAGAAGCTGTGTTCTTCCAGGAGAAACAGATCCTGCCCCAGATAAATGGGGATGGACGAATTTGGTCTTTGGTTTACGGGTTACTTCCCTGTTCAGTTCTAGAGGTATTCATTCTGGTCTGGGAGTGTGGTGCCAACTGTCAGGCTCTCATCTCAAGGGAGGGGCCTGGCATAGAAGGCTGCTTCTTCCTCAGTGCCCATTCGCAGGAGAGATCCTGGCTGGTGGGGGCCGAGACTGCCAAGGCGGAAGTCTACTCTCGGCTGAATCCTTCCGGTATAAAGGCTTTGGTGGAGGCAAAGGCCAAAGGAGCAGAGAAGGAGGAAAGTTAAGTTACAATATTCTTACTAGAGCAAAAAGTATTTTAAAACAAAAAATGAGCTGTCAGCATAGAGCAGAGTGCCAAGTGATTTCCTGGTTCCAGCTCATAACATTCACTTATAGCTTCATTGGCCTTAAAGGCCCAACATACCATTCTACGTTTTGGTATGACCTCCTCCCTCCCACCCAGGTTTATTCCTAGATATCAGTTGCTGCAATCAGTAAAAGTCACCTCTTCGGCCTTAAGAAAAGCAGCCAGTGATTGTTTGGCCATCTGCAGTGAATCCTAGCCAGAAGCATTTTGTTTCTAATGTGTCACAGATGGACACAATCTGGTCTTCAGATTCACTTATTCTAACCAATTTCATGCTAGACATAATTTATATGTTCCCATAACTAGTTTTGCAAAAAAAAAAAGTGCATGTGTGGTATGTATGATGGTTTATGAAATGGCCTTGTACACCACAAATGTCCTGTTCCCCTTTTAGTGTATTATATCCAGACTTTGTTAAAATTCCCAACATAGATTCTAATCCAGGTGTCTCACATCCAAACCCAGCCAGATGCCAACAGACAGTCTATTCAAAGCAAAGTTAAATACCAAATTTGCAGGCTGAATCCATGACCATTCTCAGGGCATGCTTCCTGGAGATACCTCTGCACAGTTTTCAAAGCTAAAAACTGGAGGATCAGTCAACTAGAAAGAGCCAGAATTGGGTCTCTCCACAATGAGTTAAAACTAGTCTAGGGTGGGATAGGTGAGAAAATGTCCAGCTGGATCTTGGGATTTCATAAACATCAGGACTTGGCATCTACTTAAAATCAGGGCAACAACAAGACAATTGACCAACTTGGTCCTTCCAGAATATGGAAGTAGAACTTCTCAATAGGTGTGCACTGAGGTTGTGCTCCAAAGCTACCTGCATAGGCTTTTTTAGTAGAATGTGGCTTTCTTTTCTCTATCCCTCTGAGTTCTTCCCAGCATCATTCCCACCCCTCCTACTCTCAAGATTAACTTCCAAATGCATAAAGGTTCTAGAAGTCTAGTTCTTGTCTTCCTAAAACTCTCCTTCCATGTCCCAAATTAACTTCCAGGAATGGATCTTCTCTTTACTCCTACATGAACACTGAAATTTCATAGGGCTCCCCAGTGAGTGGGCTTTGCAATGCACGCAAACAACTTTCATGTCCTTAAGTGTATTTAAAGCACAGGAGTCTTTTCAGTTCAAGGACAGCATATTTTTCTAGGTGGTGGGGCAGTCAGAGAAAAATGGGTGTGTGCGTGTGTGTGTGTGTATCAGTATCAGAAATATATTTTTGATCTCCGAAAGAGCTGGATTCGTCAGGCAGCCTGATTGACAAAACGTCATTCCTCTGCCAATTAAATTGAGGGAGTCAGAGGTTTGCAGGAAGTAAGAAGGCATTGATTTTGATGTGGGGTTTCCATTACTTTGGTGGAATAAGGCTGTGCTCTGGCTTTAAATATTTATGACTTCAGGGAAGGGGGGGCCAAGACCAGTGTGGGGGACCCAGATGAGCGGAAGCTGCCAGAAAATGCACACGCGTGTGTTTTGCTCCGAGGATGACGGGGTCCCCATGAAAATGTGAATTAGACTTTCAACCTCACAAACTCAACTCCTTTCTCATCTTGGTTGAGCTCCTCCCTGGAACTCTTCCAAGCTCAGCACATGTCTTATCTTAACCTTAGCCGGGGACTAAGCTATAAAGCATATTCCAAAATGGCAGCATAATATCTTTTTCTAAAATCGTCCCCCTGCGCTCTGAGGCCAAGATGAAAATAGGAGCATAATCGCCTGCAAACATCAAAACAAAACAAACCCAAAGCCCATCATCAAAGCCTAATCCTAAAAGCTTCCAGAACTCTCCTTCCTTTCATCTACTGTAGGATCCTGCCATTTAGTTATTCCGGGACACGGAGACCAACACTGGGTGATGCGAGAAAGGAAGAAAGATTCCATTAATGAGCACATCGGTGGGTTTATTAGCATTTCTTCTGCTCCACCCTTCCTCTCGGCTATTTTTCCTCCCCTGAGCTAATCTGAAAGGCAGAGTCCACAACATTAGCTGGTTGGTACCCTGGAGCATCCGTTTCCCTATCTAAAGCAATCCCCTTTCTTTCCAGGAAAGTGCTGAGCTCCATTTACCTGAATACATTTAGCAATGGCACAGGATGCTCCACCAGGTAGTAAAAGTGCTCAACAAGGTGCAAATACGAGAAAGCAGCTCCTTCGCTTTAGATCCTCCTTACCCAATGGAGGTGGCTTCACTATTATCCAGGAGGAACATTTAATTCCCTCGACCACTCAGTCAACCTGCGCCGCATATGGAGAACCGAAGCCATGGCATAAAGAGGCCTCCCAGACTGCACCGAGCCTCACAACCGATGTGTCAAGACATGCAATTCTTGGGACACCTTGGACAATCGAGCAAGAAGGACTTGTACTCCTTAAAGGCTAATGCGCTCATTACTGCATTCAGTTGGCATGGGGAGAAATGCACTTTCCCCTCCGGACCCACTGGAGAAGGATCTCCAGGACAGGTGCCCTTGGAAGAGGTGCCAAGATTGCTTGGCTGGTTGTTCAGCCACACTGAGAGAGAGAAGGAGAGGAGAGCCTCTACTGAACAGGCAACTTTCTCACCTTTGCTTCTCTGAACCTGGCTGTCTATTTCTCTTAGCGGAGGAGAGCAAACTGTGATGTTTTTGTGTGCCACCCTCCCTCCCCTTTACTCTCCACTCATGGCTTTATAAGGCAGTGCAAGGTTTTCTCAAGGACTGCACGGCTATTCAATTTAACTCAGTACAACTCCCTTGAGATGGGATAATTCAGAATTTACCTGTTCGAGGTTTCTCTTCTTTCTTCAAAAGGTGAGCTAGCCTCTTCCGAGCATTTCCACGGCTCTTTTTAAAGAAATTATCACATTGCGAGCTTCCTTTTCTCTTCTGCTTTTACACAGGGGGCAGTCAAGGCTGGGGCTTTTCTTCTGAGCTTAAGGTAGAAGGCTGCTGAGGTGATGGAGCTTTCGAAGACACGCTGGCCTTGCTATCTGGACTGCCTAAAAACGCCCCAGAAAGTCCAAATTGGAAGATCACTTTGACATTCATGCTCATATCCTTGGTTTTCTCCTACCCTTGCCGGTGTCGTCCTTTTCCAAGTCCTTATTAAAAGTTCACCTTCTGAAACTTATTTAGAAGAACTATGCTTGGACCCCAATTGTAGGTGGGTATGGAAATAGGCGTGGCTAATGGAGTTTTGAAGCAATGGGATGATTCCCAAGACCATTGAAAGTGCACATGGATCCTTCCAAGATGGACCACCTAAATTTATCCTCCTTTCTCTGCCATTAAACACTTCAAACGGAGATCTAGCTGCTGGTTTAATTGTTTTAACTGGTTGTTTACTGTATGCCACTCAGAGTCACATTTGTAAGATGGGCAATTATATAAATCTGACACATAAATAAATATCTGCCAAACAGAATTGCGAAAGGTTCTTCTGTCTCAAGCAATTGTCCTCCTGCCCAATACAGAATGCCAATCAGTTGTCCAAGGCTGGCCTTAAGCTGGCCATAACAATACAGTTTTTCTCTGCTTTTGGCTCCGCATGCTATGTGAAACCAGCCGTTATGATTTGTAAATAAGAATATGCTAATCATCATCATTAATGTATCATCCTAAGCCTGATTCCATAAACCTGAATTAAGAAAACTACAATCAAGTGTGATGTGCAACTCTGGTCAATGAGAGACGCAAGACCGGAGCAGTCAGTGACACAGAGGGGATGGCAGGTAGACCCTTCCCCTGGTGGGGGGCCTCCTGCCACTCTCTGCTGCCCCCAGGGGAGGGCAGGGGAGGCTGCAATCTGCCCAGGGCAGAAGCCCCTCTCCCTTGAGCAGCCCTTCTTCGGTGTCCTCTCCTTCCATCTCCTCTGCACGAGGCCTGCTGGCCCCTTCACCAGGGGGGGAGCCGGAGCCTCCGATCAATGAAGCAGCGTCCGTCCGATGAAGAGGGAGCTGAGCTGAACTCCACGTGTGATTTATGATTTCACAAGCCGGCTGAAATGCTGTGATTGAGTTTCTTATTGTAATGGTCTCTTGCTGAGCAGTATCCAATTAGATGACCCCCCGCGTCTTTCCCATCGATTTCATTCAGGGTGGGGAGATTTGGCCCATTGTTTTCCCATTACTCTTCCGCTGAGAGGGGGCACCAGGCTACTTTCATTGGGATGAAAGGCACTGAACCAAGAAGGAGCCAGTGGCCCAAAGAGCTGAAGGGCCTGACCTCAAAGCCCAGAATGGGATGCCTGGCAGAGGCAGGGCAACCTGGGGATCTGGGCTGACCAAGCCAAGCCTCCAATGCCATCTCCTGGACATTTTGAAGCACCTGCTAGATAGCGAAGAGGGGAAAGGGAAACTGGTAGCTGAAGACATGGAGAACATCCTACCCAAAGCGTCCTTTGGATTCACAAAGCCACCAGAGAAGTTTTTGCCTGAGTCAATTATAGGACTGTCCCTTTGCAAGGAGGATGGTCTCTGCAGGTGGACCTGAGAGAAATCGGAAGGTGCAGGGGGAAAGATTGAGAAGCACCTCCTTAGAAAGTCAGTGCTGCCTTGGTAGTACAGAAGGCCTAAACATCTGCAGATCTTTGGGCGCTTAATTTGCTCTTCCTAGTCAATCAGTACCTGACAGTCGAAGGGGTCCTGCATCGGGCCCTTTTCTGGCTAATCCTGTTGAAATAAGGGTCCCTCCCACTTTTCCAGCTACCAAAGAGGGAGAATCTTCTGGGGCCAAGCATGGAAAGGATGCTCTCTGGGTTGGCACCTTGCACTAAGCTCTGGGCTGTAAAAGCGCTTTATCTTTGCTTGCTTGTCGTTTTTAACACAACAGAACAGGCCGGAGTCCCATTACAAGCTAAGCCAAAAGAACCACATGGTTCACAAAGCATAAGGGCCGGGCTCACACAACAAGTAAAATGAGAACCGAACAAGCCACAAGGTGGCTTAGTGGGGTATGTGAACCTCGTCAATCAACTGAAAGAAGAAAAGAGTCAGAAGCTGCCTCTCTCCTTGGGGGACGGTTGGGTTGGTGGGGCTGAGACAGCTTTGGCAGGAAAACAATTGCAGGGCTGTGTTCAAGGCCTTTGTGGTCCCCTGCCAGGGATTTGCCAACCCAGGCCCTGGCAACCAGGCCCTTCCTCTTCCCACAAGCTTTGCTAGTTGCCATCCAAGCCCCTCTGCAGGGCTGGAGAAGCGACCCTCACTTCCTGCGGAGCCCCTATCTTGATTCCGGACCACCCAGGCCCACTTTCTGTACTTCCCAACATATGTGGGGGAGGGTTGGGGGGAGAAATATTAAGGGGGTCTTCCAAAGGCAACACAGGTTGACTAAATAGCCATCAGTACCCACTGCTATTCATTACAGAAAGAGCCACCTGTCATTACAGGAATGCTTTTCTACCAGGCTCATCTCAGGAAAACAGCAACGGAAACGGTTTCCCAGGGAGGAGAATTAGAAAGGAGGAGCTGCGAAGCATTTCCCCTCTTTGGAGAACAAGAGCCTCCAGCCAGGCTGGCATGGCTGCCTCTTTGTGTGGGAGAGAGAGGGAGGCAAGTGCCAATCAACACTGACCGAGCCTCCTCCTTGGCCAATTTGGATCAAAGCTGTCACTTTTCAGAAGTTCGCTGGGATGCATTTCCTCCCCCTGAAATGAAGGGGGGGGGTTCTGCCAGGCTGCTGGCCAAGTCTCCTCCCACTCTAGAAGAGGCCCAGCCATCAGCCACATTCTGCCCCAATTGAAGTCCAGGCACAGGGAAGAAACTCCTCGCAGCCCCCCACAACCTGGGAGGCATTTGGCAGCAGTGCAAGGAAAGGGGGGGGGGCTGCAAAAGGGCTTCCTTCGCTTCCTCTCTTCTCCCCACAGTCCAAGCTGACCCATTTTGACATGTGCTGCCCTTTAGCTCCTCCAATGAGGAGGAGGGGGTTTCCAGAGCAGGGGGCTTTGCAGCTCCCCACCCCCTTCATAACATTCCCAAATGGCTGCTTCCTCCTTCTCCCTCCCCAGCTCCTTCCTGGGGCAGAGAGTCTCTTGGAGACAGAAGTCCAGCTGTGGTCTTTGGTTTACAGAAGAAGGGGAAGCCCCTGAATCCTGCCCTCCGGCGGTCACTCTCCAGAGCCCCCCTCTTCTCAAAGATTTATTCTCTGTCTAATTACAGCCAATTAACACTTAACCCCAAATAAGCCTGCATCGCTCCTTGTTGTTCAATAGAGTCATCACCAAGTAGTTTGAGCAGGTGCTAATTGAAAAGCATCGGGCAAAAAATTCCTTCTGCTACTCAGAAATTCCTGCAGAGGTGGTGCCAGGGATGCCAACTGGCAAGGGAGAGGCAGGCTTCCTTCTCGGGCTCTGCTTCGGTCCCCCACTCATAGCTGCCTCTTCCGGGAAAGCAAGGGCCATCCAAGCAGGCAAAAGCCGCCCATTGAGAGGTCATGCTGGAAGGGAATCCAGCCTCGTGCTCAATTCTTTGCAGAGCCTCTCAAGCCAGCAAAGCACCCAGTGAGTCTCACTGGCTTTGAGAAGAGGCAACCTTGATCTGACAGTGAGGGAGGCAGGCTATTCCTTGCTTCGACCGCTGGGAAATTTAAGCCCCCTCTTTTCCAGAAAGGCCAAGGGGCCAAGCAGCCAGATGCCCAAAGCCACTCTTGATTTTGACATCAGGTCAGGCTCTGTTTCTTCCTGCCCACCTAAGACTTGCACCTCACAGCTTTGCTCGAGGAGAAGAAGTGCCCCTTGCAACAGGCCCTCCTTCCACAGCTGATCACCAGCCTTGAATGAAGCTCTCATCCTGCATCTCCCTCGCTCTGGAGAAAACCCTCCCTAACCAAATGCCAGCAGATTCTAGAAATTGCTTTATGTGTTTATTTTATTTTTCTAATAAGCAAGTTAGGGTGAGTTATGGGTTTCTTGTTCCCAAGCAAGTCAGACATAAGAGCTCCACAAACCTTACACAGAGTACGGATGAAAGGGAAACATCTACTAGCGCAGGCCCTCAAATAATGAGGGGCTCCTTGAGAATTGATAGGGGAGCCTATAACCAGAAGGGAGACACAGCTGTCATTCAAAGGATGAATGAATTATACACACACACACACACACACACACACACATATGAAATGTAACATATCAGCTTTGATATACGAGAGGAGCCAAGCCTCTAATTGTTATTCTAACAAGCTAACTCTGTATTTTACTGCAGAAAGAGGAAAGAAACACCACACATCCCTGAATCCACTAAAGGCATACATTCTACAAACATCTTAATCATTACGGCAGATTGGCACAACTAGTAAGAGTTCTGTACTTAAATGAACATCAACAGAAAAACACAATATGAATAAAAGTATGTAGAAAGGAAGGCCTGAGCAAATCTTGCTAAGTTCTTATTTCCATCCTCCCTGCTGTCATGCAAGACCACTCACCTGAGCTGGGCATGCTCACTCTCCTGGCCCTTTCGTTGATGTCCTCTGCACTCTTCCCTTGAGATGTGTTGAACACAGATGGACGGGCAACCCAACATCATCCCAGGCTTCCATTTTGTCAGAAAGGGGCCCCATGCTGCCTTCCACTTATTCAAGGAACATCTGTCTTGCAGATGATGGAGATGCTGAGGTTTGTCCACAGCTGGTTCCGGCAAACAGCTGCTTCCTGCAACTCTTAACCATCCATCACACCTTCCATCCATTGTTTGGAGCTCTCCTGTCTTGGAGAGAGTCGAGTTTCATGCCACTTGGAGCTGATAATGGCCATTTTGTAAGGGCAAGACAGCGAATGATAGATGTAGCCAGCAAGGGATGCCAGGGCCCACACACAATGCCCTGATTAACTAGCAGTAACTAACAAGCCCCCGAACCCTACACCTTTCTTCGTGCTCTTTATTAACTGTTTGGCTGCTTGATTTCCTCCCTGATGTGGGCATAACATAAACTGCTCTCCCAAGCAAGAACTGGCTGAGACAGCAGGCGGCACATCAAAGATTGTGGAAGGATCACACAGGGCTGAATTGTGAAAGGGCAGCCCCAACATTTCTACCTGAATATTGGCTTTGAGGCCATCCCTCCTGCCATATAGCTGAGCTAGAAGGGTTTCCTCCTTTGGGGAGGGAAAAGGACCACCCACCCAGTGGCATCAGGGGGTGTCTGCCTCGAGGAAACCAAGCTGGAAGCAGAGTCTGTCAGGGTCATCCCTTGGAAGTTGTTCTTCCATACAGCAGCAGTTCCACCCACTCCTGTTTTGGTGTGCAATAACTTAATTACGGCAATAGGTTAATTGCTTCACTTTCTCCTGCTGGCAGTGAGAGAATGGGCTGGGCGGGAGGCTGAGAAGCAGCCTGATCCAATTTATTATTTATTTCTAAACCTTCTCAAGAATATTTTTTTCTGCAGCAGATTTTGATTGGGTGCCTTTGTGTGTAGGAAAGGGAAAAGGGAGGAGAAAGCAAGTGTTTGCACACACCCTGACAGATTTATTCATCTTTTTCTCAGCAAATAGTATTCTGAATAAATATGGCAGTGACCAAGGAAAGGATCATCCGTAGAGAGAGGTTTCATGGTGACCACTGCTTCAGCTTTGCTGGAGGGAAACAAAAGGCTGACCAGCAGCCCAAAGGGTCCCATCAGAAGCCTTCGTTGGACGTAGTCAAAGAATGCAGCTTCCTTAGGTGGAAGTCTTATTTCAAATGCCAGCTCCAAAATTCATTGGCTGAGCATTATCAAATGTAAGACACCAGAGGTGATTGAGTCAATGGAATAAAATAAATAAATCTCTAAGATGCCAAATTCACATGTGCATATCATCTTTTGTGCCTGTGATGTTAATGAATTTGAAGCTAGCCTTAATGTCAGTGGTGAAGACACAGAAGGAGACTTGTTGCTCAGATGATCGGTAGAGAAACCTATTTCCAAACAGGTGAGGACCCTTACATGAGCGCAATGGAGGGAGGGGAGCTGGCACTGGTCCAGCAGAAGTTTTCCCCCCTCCCTAAACAGTAAAGGTGCCCCATTATATCAGAAGCTGGGGTTTACGGGAAGCAGAGGAGGCGCATCTACTCAGGAACTTGGCCTGTTGAACTCCAAGCTGCTTTGCAGAGCAGTGCCAGAGGCGAGGGTTGAACGAGGAACATCTCTAAGCACACCAAGGAGCGTGACAGGAACCAAGGGAATTGCAGGTGTTTCCGAAGGTGATATGGGCACTTCAGCAACCTCTTCCCACTTTTCTCAGTTCAGTTGTATCCTTGCAGTTTCATCCCAATTGTCCAGGCAGAGATCGCTCTGCAGTGACCTGGCATTGACAAGTGTGTCCCTGCCCCCAGATGGGAGCTAAATGGATGAAAAGGAAGCATGACAGACAGAGCATTCCAAGAAACAGCACAGATACCTCACCTCCAGCTTCTCCTTCTGCAGAATTTCCTGTGTCCTTCCACAAACGGCACTTGTGGAACCTAATGGGGCGGGGGAGGGTTCCTGCACCCTCCCCCCAAACTTGGCAGCAGCTGCCAAAAAAAATAGGGGTGGAGATTTAAGAGCTGCACCTGCAGCTGCACCTCAGATGGGGAAAGTTAGACCACCACAGTCCTTTCTTGATATCCTCATTTCTACACTGAGGAATGCAACTCAGCAGCAATCCAAGCTCCCACATTCAGTCCCAGGGATAGTGACTTTTTATGGAAGAGCCACTGTTTCAACATCAAGCCCTGACCAAGAATGGTGGGAAGCTGGAAGCTGGGCGAACTTTTTCCCATGCACCGTATGGCTGTCCAAGCTCCAACCCACCCGCTCCGACCACTGACTTGCTAAATAAGGAGCCGGGGGAGGTTCTTCAGGAGGACTTCCAAGGGCACATCCAGAAGTGAGGCTCAGGGTCCCTTTTCTTTGCAGATGTTCTCACTTTGTTCCAGGATTGGATTCAAGGCTGCCTTTGAACAAAGGTGGGGGTGTTGAGTGTCTTTGTTGCTTTGTATGACTCTGGTGTGCAGCAAAGACTCAGTGGGAGGCTGCAAATAACTTTATCACCACCGTTCCTAAGAACTGGACAGCTCCTTGGAACTCAGATAATGTGGAATGAAGCAGTCTGCAGGAGACTTCAGTCAAGTGGAATTTGCATGGTGAAACTCTCTTCTATCTCACTGCACTAACTTTTGCATAACCCCCCCCCTCTCTCTGTGTGTGTGTGTTTTCTTGAGCTTCTACAGCCTTTCTCCCAAGTTTTACTGAGCAACTGCTGGCAACAGCAAAAAGCTGAAGGTTCCACCATCCCCTCGGCTAAGCTACCTAAGAAACCTGCAAGGGTGAATGAATTCTGCATGCTTGGATTCAAGGAGAAGAGATTTGACAGCCTGCTCTCAACAAGGAGAGATGAAAGGACAGCTGCAGAGTTGCCTTTTCTCTGCATTTCCTTTTGAAGTGAAGAAACGTTATTACCAGTGAAGGATGGATATAATTTGATGTCATCTTTTGAGTCATCAGAGGCAGAAGAATGCAGGAAAAGCTGGAGGACAGGCAACAAAGGGGTGAGGGAAAGGGAGGGATGGGAACACAGGGAGGGGGTGAGGCCAGGAGGAGAGACAGGCCTGGTAAAGCTACTGGGAAAATGTTTTCCCTAAACGCTTGCTGCCCAACTCATCTTCTCCATCAAACAACTCAGTTGTACTCAGCACTACAGATACACTGATAATGTTACCTAACTTGGTAACAAAATGTCTGAAGGGAAAACAAGCAACGCATTCTGGTCAGAGGGACGTTCCCTGAGGTTGGGCTCCAGCATGAGTCCAAATGCTCAGAAGACAAAACCTCTGGTCCTGATGACCGACCCTGTTTGCATCCCGAAAACAAAAAAGTTCAGAGAACACCAAAAACCCAGCAGTTGCGGTTGTGTAGCCTGACCACTTCAAAGAGAATACCGGAAAAGCTGCAAGCAAACATAATCCAGGGCTAGAGCAGTTTCCCAGCACTTCTTGGGCTGTTTCTATTTAGGGTACAGAAAGAGGAGGGGAGACATGGAAGAGCTAGATAAGACCTTGCTGCCATCCAGGAAAATTAGACCTTGGGCCAAGCACAAGGAGTTGTGAGATTACAATTCACTGGCAATATGCGGTATGTGTGTTGTTGGACTCCCCTATTTGTATCTTCATGTGGAATCAATTCCCACGTGTTTTGTGAAATTAAAATTCAGAAAGTGAATTTTGCAATAGCCCATTGGGTTGAACTGTTATGCTGTAGCTTACTGGTGTCCCCTGGCTTTGATTTCCTTGAGTTCCTACGGAATTTTCTACTTCCTTGGTTCAAGACCAAGGAGAGCTCCTGGAAAGCTGAAGAGCCAGCAAAAGGACCTGACTTTAATCTCCAGAGGAAGAGCTGGGAGGTGTCTCTGCCATTCCTAACACCATCCTTCTTGCTGCTGTCCACAAAACTGGGCATCAGTCCAATCAGTTTCCTCTCTGATCGCTGATATTTTGCATTTCCAGGTGGGAAAAAAACCCATGTTTTTTGGTTCACCTGTTTCCTCAGGGTGAAGCATACCAGAAAGATGTTTCTCCATCAGCCCAGCTTTCTGTTGTTGGAGGCTGATTTGTGGAAACCTGAGTGCCAATCAGGCTGATGGGAGAGCACCATGTGCCAAAGTCAGTGGGGACCACGAGGCCACCCAGCAGGTCCCTGTGAAGATAGGAGAGAGGATACCGCAGCTCAAAGGGCTGCCCCCACTTCTCCAGCACCCGAGGTTTCTCAGAGAAAATGGCTCCTGCCAGGGATTCCTGAGCAACTGGCTGGGCTGACTTTCTCTCTTCCAGGTCCTCTTGCCTCCAATGCCCAGTCCTAAGGTTGGGTATGTTGACAGATGCAATGAGGCAGCCGTTAAATGGCAACTTGGTTGTGTTGCTGTGCATCATTATTCCATGATTTGTCTATTTTCATTAATGCAGATATTCTCAAGGACATCCGTGTCTTCAGTAAATCCATCCTTCCCCCTTGTCAGGGGACCAGAGGGGCATCCAGAGCCCCTCGATTTAGCACATTGTCTCCGTCTGAGTTCAAAAGAGCTTAGTTGGACCAACAGGGAAGCCCTCAGCCCCAGTCCTTACCTGCAGCTCACAGGTTGCACACGGAGAAGTATGTTTGCGAGATAACCATCATTCCCTCAGCCTGTCTCCATAGTAGGTTCATTGACTTAAATTAGGCCTCGATTCTTGCTTAAATTATAGTTTACTGTTCTGCACCCTGCTCAGAAGCGAATTACCTTAAGCAGCAGTATTAATAACACGGTTATAATTAAGCTTCATTACTGTAGGCAGTTTGCTGAAACAAATTGCTTCTTCATTATTATTATGGCACCTTTGGTAAAAAGACGATTTCCCCAGAATGCGACCCTGATGCTTTATATAGTAAAGCCAGGCTCAGACAGAGACACGTGGTTGAATTAGCCTTGTTGCCTCTTCTATCGAAGCTCATTAGAAAGAAGGAGACTCAAGTCACAACTGGGAGTCTGGGCAGAAATCTGAATCTGGGTGAAATGGGAAAGTAATAGGTTTGAACTTTCTCTGACATGTTTATACTGAGTCTTTGTTTATATTATATGTATAATAAAAAATATAAATATTTTTCTTGAAAAGCAAAAGTGGGGGAGGAGGGAAGAGGCCAGAAAGATAAGGGAATGTTCCTAAAATCAGAAATAGTTTATTTAATTCTAGCTTCCCTCATTCACACATGGGCAGTTTGTGTGTATGCATTAAAAAAAATTAAGACAATTCTAAGTTCATTGTTTGGATGTAATTAAAGCAATGCTATTTACTTTTGATTGGATGCACACGGAATTATGCTTTAATCGCTGAGTCTCATCATTTCAGATTGAACTAAACATTCAGAGGTTTATGCTACGCAATGCCTTTCCTTAGCCTCCTGTCTGTGTCCTGGCAGTGACTGTCAGCGGTGGAGGAAGACCAACAGCTGAAGATGGAAGCTCCTGGAGAATCCTCTCTGCCAGCCCAGCAACTTCGTGGCTTCTCCTCTCCCTGGAGAAAGGGGCTTCTGGGCCACAGAGACCAGCTGGAACCCCAGGCGGGATCTCATCTCAACCTGCAAGACATGCAGCTCTAAGCCCAGAGCCTCGGGGTCTCCTTCCACTCGTTATCGTAATGACAGTGCCTTTGCTCTGCCTTTGCAAACGTAAATTTGACCAGGAACGCAGCATCCTGACCAAGTGAGCACCAAAGGAGGGAAGCCAGACTCAATGGAGGCATTTCCATTAGAGCTTTGACCTGCCTTCAAAGGCTTCTGAAGCTCTTCCCCGAGCGAGACAGATTGTGCTGGACCGAGCCCCACAGAAGTCTGCTTTTAAAAAGTGCCATTGCTTTCTGATGAAAACCTCTGGGCTCAGCCAGGGAGCAGGACAGCAGCTGACAATTGTTTCTTTACCATGGCCGTAATCATAGCCACAATTGCACTTTGCCCGCCTGTAAAGAGCAGCTATAGAAACTGTCTTCAGGAAATCTGTACACACGAAAAAGGACTTTAATTCTGGGGAGGAGGAGGAGGAGGAGGAGGAGGAGGCTGCTGCTGTCCAGAGTGCCATAATCCCCCTTGCATTATTAATAGGGAATTGGCAATTACAGTGTGTAAAAACTGTTTGTCTGCCTAAAGCACACTTAATTACCCAACCCACTGTTATAAATCCAGGTGGAGCCAGTCAGGGGCTGTGCACCTAAACTAGCTCAGGTGCACCAGGGCCAGGGATGAAAGGGGGCAGGTAAATGGGAAGCGAAGGAGAAGGAGGCCTGCTCTGGCATCCTGGGGACCGACAGAACCCCTGCCCTGGCTCCATTCTTTGCCTTCCCCAGGTCCCCCCACCTCTGCAGCCCCTCCCCAAGGGCCTTTCACCAGCACCAGGCTCCCTGAGACTGCCCCCCCCCCCCCCGCTGTGCAGAAGAAACTCACCTGTGCGCCTTCAACTGACCGACCGACCACAGCTCCCTCCGGCCTCCCGGCTGCGAGTCTGACTCTCCCCCCCAGCTTGGCCTCCCTCGCAGAGGAATTCCCGGCTCTGAAGCTGAGCAATCTTGGGGAGATGCGAGGAGGCGAAAAAGGATGAAAGAAAGAGATTCTGTAGCAAAAGGAGTTTTGCGGAGGAGCGCTCCCCTTCCCCAGGGACTCTTCCAAAGCCCCCCACTCCCGACCAGGTGCTGCTGAGCCCCGAAGAGGCCTGGCCCTCCCCAGGCGCAGCTCCCTGCCTGGCATCCGAAACTCCCACCCTCTCTGGTGCTGGGGGGTAGGGTGTCGGGCTGAAGTTGTGCTGGCAAACTCCAGGGAAGGAGGCAGCAGGCCAAGCCTTGATTGGCTGACCGGCCCTGCTGCGTCTTCCACGCCAAGCCCCAATTGGGCTGCTCCTGAATCTTTAATGCGAGAAAAAGGAGCCTGGCATTTTTCCTTTAAAGATTTACCATGTATAAATGTATGAGAATATTAAAGGCAACAATTAACTTTATTGGAACCTTATATTCTCCAGCCTCATTAGAACTGTCAGCAAGATCTATTATTAGTGTTACTATGCAGATAATGTAATAAAAAGGGTATTTAAAGTGGATGGTTTTGTGTGGAAATAAAATAAGTTCTTCTGTTTTTCCTTTTTTAAAGTTGCAGCCCACTGGAGACCCAGAGCGAATCTATGAGCTCTCCTGCAGCCAGGGAGGAAAAGAAGTGCAGCTGCCCCCCCCCCCCCCCCCCCCCCCATCGCTCCCCACGGCTGCATCCGCCCAGCCCCAGGACTTGTGGCCATAAGGGGGAGAGTTTCCGGCTTTCTCCAGCCTCAGAGGGACCCCTTCCTCAAGAGTTGTGGGCCACAGAGACCAGCTGGAACCCCAGGCGGGATCTCATCTCAAGCTGCAAGACATGCAGCCTGTCTCTGGCAACCAGGGGAGGAGCCCTTGCCTAGATGGTGCTTTTCATGGGCCTGAGAGGAGCTCAGCACTTGGCAGGATGCGGCCCAAATGCTGAGCTGAGCTTAGAGATTAGAATGGCCCAGAAAGTCCATCCACACCAGAGAGCAGCCCGGGGGGGGAGGGGGGGGCTTTTGCCGAGGGGAGAGAAAGAGGAAGCTGAGAAGTCCCCTCCCTCATTCCTGGAAGAAATGTTCCGACAGAACGCCTGACCCCTTCCCCTCCTAAACGCTCCCCTCCAGAAAGGCAGGTGTCTTGTGGGGGACCCTGTGGTGGCCTTTTCTCTCCCCAAGACTCATCGGAGATCTTGGCAACAGCACTAGGAGGAATGGACCCTGGATGGCTCTGAGCAGCCCCAGACTCTGCCTGTCCAGGGCCCTCACTCTCTTTCCCTTCTGGCCCCCACAGCCCACGAGGATTAAAGGTTCGTCAAGGCCTCCTTAAGGAAAAGGGGCTCCTTTCCATCCAGCAGCCCCTCCAGAGCCCGCAGGAGCTACCAGGCAGCAAAGGGGAGGGTGTGAGAGGAGCCACTTGAAGGCAGTAAGGAGGCTCTCCTGAACTTCAGAGGACTCCAGCAAGTGGCAGGGGACGAATTACCGTCTAAAGATGAAGGCCAAACAAAGTCAGGTCCAGGCAAGGGGGCCTGGCAGACGCAGGCTGTTAGTCAGTCAGTCAAGCAGTCTATCTGGGCCCACCATGGGCATCCAGTCCAACCCCTTGCTCCATGCCAGAGCAGAGATTAAAACATCTGTGACCAACCAGCCTTTATTTGGAGGTTGGCCTACTGCTCCATTGCCTCTACAAACCGGCCTGCGGAGCGTTTTTGAGCTCAGTGTCTGTGCCAATCATATCTGGCTGCCATACCTGGGCATTCAGGTCACCTTGTGTCTTCAAGGCTGTGTGGCCCTGTCTAGATGTGTGAGTATGTGCCGACACAGAAGCACCAGCACTATATTATCATCCCTAAGTGGGGAACCAATTTGCATAACTTAATTAAAATTTTACAGTAATCTTCAACTCGAGTCAAACAAACAAACAAAACACCCTCCTCTTCCTTAAACCTCAAGGTTAATTAGCTCCTCTTAGGTGCCTGGCACCTTGAGGAAAGCTGAATACAGAAGAGAGCAGGCAAGTCACCTGGGCGGTCTGGCTGGCCAGGAGGGTGGATGTGGGGAGCTGAGAGTCCCGGGGGGGGGGGGGTCATGCATCATCCTTCTTCTCTCCCTCATGACCAGGGGAGCCTCTTCACCTCTCCTCAGGAAGCAAACACCCATCACATCCTTCCAATTAACTTCCAAAGTTAGTGTAGAAGCTGCTGTGCTTCTTCCGGCAAATTGGCGCCATGTTCATGCCAAGCGCGTCCAGTGCTTTCTAGTCCCAGCTCTGATTCCCTGAATGCATCCAATCAAGTTGTGGCAAGAAAGGCAGAGATAGGAACCTTCAGCGCAATGCTGCTCTCCGGATGGTTCTCCGTCTTCCCATTTTCCAGGTAGGGCTGCAACATCCTGACATCTTGGGAAGGACTCCACAAGCCTCCTTCAGCCCGTCCAACGGATTTGGGAAGACCTCCGTTCTTGGTGGAGTCTCTGGACACTGCCATCAACATTGCCCAAAGAAGCTTTAATGTCTTCCCAATGCTGCCTCCTCCTCCTCCTCCTCCTAGACCTACTTAGACGACTACTTGCAGCGTTTGGGAGCCCCTCCCCCTTCTGTCCTCATGTACTGGCTGCTCAACAACGCTGCTCCGCATTCCCCTGTAAGGCACCCTCAAAATGCCTTTGAAGGATGTGGAAAGGCACAGAATCCCTGCTGATTACATGGATCCAACAAAGCCACATGAGAAATAATGCAGCACAAAGGCCGGCAGGCATGGGGGATGCTCTGTGAGGAGATGACTCAGCCCCATTCTTTCTGGTAGGCTATTAAAGCCCAGATATCTGTTGTGGAATTTGGCATTATTTGATATGGAATCTTAGAGGATCTCTTAAGTACCCAATTAGCATGTAAGAGCCCCGTCTGGTGGAGAGTGTTTGCTTGTGTATCTTTTAAGTATTTACTCTTCCTTGCCAATTAGTGCTTCATAAAAAAATAAATAAGGAAAAGTATCTTGTCTTTGGGCCATCTGGATTTAAAGATTAAAACACATGTTTTCTGCCTGGATGGGGAGTAGATTCAATTTGTCTCTAGACAGAGCAAGGTGTGAGTGTGCAGCATAGGAAGTAGTGGGCTTGCACGTGTGTGTGTGTGTGTGTGTGTGTGTGTGTGTGTGTGTGTGTGTGTTGAGCTGGCAAGGCAGGAGCACCTTCAGCTTCCTGGGCACTGATGAAGAAGAAGGTCCTCCTCTCCCAACTGATCCTATGGCAACTCTGAATGGGATGCAACGGCTTTATGGGGCATCCTGTTCCAATTGCCTCATCTGAGACGCTTCTGCAAGAAAGGAGGGCTGAAGCCAAGACCGAGGGTGCCCCTCTCGTTCCTTCTCAGGTACAGGGGAGCCCTAATTCCACCTTTCTGCAAGCCTTTGTCATCCGCAAGTCATCATCACCAGACACCGTATACATATTTGCATATATTTGGCATTTTGCAGAAACCTGGACTATCTCAGGTTTCCTTTTTAAAAAACACAACGCTTAACAATAATCTGCCTCATCTCAGAACAGTCTTTGCATTTGGGGTCTCAAACCAGCTCAGTCAATTGCATGGATGCTTCTGCAGGTATCTCTGATGGCCTCTCCCTGGGCACCTGCACCAGGTGTCCCTTCTGTCTCTCTTTCCGGGGCAGGTGAGGCAGGGACCACTGTCCTCTGGGGTGGCTGCTCTGAGGTTCTTTCTCTGAGGAGGCTGCAGAAGAGCTTCAAGCCAGCCTGCTGCGCTAAGGACCTGTCTTCAACCTTCCTATTGCACAGCTGATCCCTGAGCCAAGGAGCCAGCTCTCCTGGCCCTCCCCCCGCCCATGCACCAGCCAGAACACTTCCATCATGAAGGCCTTTGGGGGGAGCTCTGCTGTGGCCCAAGGGAGCACCTGGCAGGCAGGAAGTTCCAGCCTGGTGGGTTCTCCGAAAAGGCTCTTTAGCTCTTTTTAGTTGCTGCTTTAATGACTTTGCATTTTGTTGTCCTCACAAGGATCTTGAGGAGGATTTGCATCATCATCGATGTCATCCTCCTCCTCCTCCCTCCCTCCCTCCCTCCTTCCTTCCTTCCTGCAGGGGCCCTGCCCACCAGGCTGCCCTGCCAGCCATTCCTTGGCCCCCTAAGCAGAGAGGGGCTCGTCCCTGGCTCAAGAGAAGTCCCCTCCCCAGCAGCCAAGGGCTCCAAGCTCCAGGAAGCTCTGGGAAGCCTCCCTTCTGCGACTCCTCTTTGAGTCTGCCCCTGTCTGGAGTTGCATGTCTGAATACCAAGCATGTTAATAGGTTAAAGTAAATCTAAAGTTACATTTGAAAGCCAAAAAGATGAAAGTAGATCACAGGCCAAAGATCAAACAATCTAGAACCACTTCTAAGCTTTTTACTGCTGGAGATTATTAGCATTTGAAAGTGAAGAGCATTAGATGGGGAGGGGGGAAGAGAGAGAATGAAGTGGGGAGGAATTTCAGTGGTGGAGATAAAACGGAAATCAAATGGAGCTCTGGAAAGGTTGCTGGCAAAATGGATGGCGGCAGCTATTCCGAAAGGCATTGCGGGACGGGGCTTATTTTCAGAAATCACAGAAATGTTTTAGCTGATTGGATTGGAAATCAAGTAAACGCAGCAAACGGATCAAGGAGGCCCAGGACTTTCCCTTGCTCTTTCGCCCCCTACCTTGAAGGGGAGTCCCTTCTCCGGGCTGGCAGGAGGAGGAGGAGGAGGAACCTGCTCAGGGGCTCAGCGGACGGCGAGAGCTGCCAGGCGGGGTGGCCCATCTAGCCGCGGGAGCTGCAGCCCCAGCCCAGACCGACCCCCCCACCCTCCCCTCCGAGCGCGCCCGAGGTTCACCAAGGCCGCCGGGAAGCCGGGCGGGCGTCGGGAGCTCTCCAGGGTCCTGAAGCCCCAGCCAGACTCGGGAAGGGAGGGGAGGGGCAGATGAAACTCCTCCGGCAAGCCTACTCGGGAAAGGCAAAGGGTCCCCCAATATTTTAAGGGGGCGTCTTATGCCCAGAGCAGCTTCCGCCAAGGGAGAACTGTTGGGGGGATTGTCAGAGAGGACCTGACAGGATTTCGCGGTGGGCTCCCACCCAACCCACCACCTCAATTCGAAACACTGTCAGCCGGCTGAGTTGCAAAACAGGAAATGCTCAGTTGTTTTGTTTTGTTTTTAAGTGATTCTGCCAGTTGGTTGCTTACAACTGTAGAGGGTGGTTATAATCCTTTGAAGTTATTTGATTTCTATTGTTTTCTTTGTCAGTCCGACCCAGATATTTTTATCATGTTGGCGCTTATATCTGTAATTATAGCACATGAGTTCTTACAACAGGACATTTTTGATCTGTTATTCTATTATTTCCCTTTTAAATAATGATATGATACCTGGATAATTACTTTGATAAGCATCTGATCAATACTAAAAACAAATAATCTGCTATTTTAATTTAATCTACTCAGTGAATGATGAAAAGGTATTTGTATGTCTGTGTGAGCACATGTGTGCATGTAATAAATCCACTCAAGTATGACAGTGATTCACAAAGGTGATTCATTCTTATTGAATCTCTTTTTTTAAAAAAAAAACACCGATCATTTAGTTCAAAGAGTTTGGGATTAATTTCCCGATACCTCGGGGCTCAGTCAAAAGGGTAGGGAGGTTTGGGTTGCTTTTCAACAGGATTCAATGTTTGTATCCACCCAGCCCACTGCAGGCAGTGAATTAGCCAGCATGTTACTCCCTGGATTTATACACTGCTTAGCCATAGTTTGCTGACTGAAAGCACCACAATACTCACCAGACACACAGCCATAATGAGGCTGCTGTGTTGGTTGGCTTAGTGTGTTGGCCTAGTGAGTTTGAGAGGCTGCATGGAGCCACAGCAAGTGGAAAGAAGCTGTCATTGGGTGATCAAGAATATCAACACACACACACATACACACACACCATGCTCTGAGTCTGGAATTGTGGACACCTGGAGAGAAGGGGGACCAAGGATGACACCTGGACAATGGCACCATTCCACAAATGAAACAGATGTGTGTGATGGACATTGATTGTGTGAGTTGTTTTACTCTGAGCCCTGGTGTTTGTGTGGCATTTTGTGCAATGAACCCAGTTTTCTGGACACAGCACCTGTCCAAGCCAAGCTTAGCCCTCCCTGGTTGCCAAGGGGCCCTGGGCCCTTCCTCACCCTCCCACCTTGTTTGCCTTGGCCAATCCTTGACCAGAAAAGCAAAGGGTTCCTGCATGCCAAACCCTCCACTCCCCTCTGCCACAGAATGGTTAATTGATTGGTTCAATTTCTATCCTGCCTTTATTATGTTTACAAATAACTCAAGGTGGCACTTATGCAGCACTCCTTCCTCCTATTCTCCCAACAACAAGAACAACTCTGTGAGGTGTGTTGAGCTGAGAGAGAGAGACCATCTCAAAGTTGCCCAGCTGGCTTCCATGCCTAAGGTGGGACTAGAACTCACTGTCTCCTGGCTTCTAGCCTGGGGCCTTCAGACCAGAACTACTGCCCACCCAATTGACACCCACAACAAGCCTGAGCTGCCCTTCTATCCCTTCTCTGCAGCAGAAGAACCCATAAGGCACAGCCAGCTTCCTTCCAGCATATAACCTTCTCCTGCTCATGGAGACAGTTGGTGGCTCTTCTGGGGTTCCCTCCCTCCTCCATCTAGTGTTGCCTCCCCTTCTGAGCTCAGCCCACCTGTTCTCATACCACCTGTTGGGCAGAGAAGGCCAACTCCCCCTGACCATGCATTTGGTTGCCCCTCTGACTGCCCTCCTGAGCAAGGAGGGAGCCCCTGGCTCCTTGTTCCCAAGGAATAGAGACCCCCTGCCTTGCCCCACCAACCACTCCTTGGGTCTCAGCTTTCCTGCAAGGGAGAATGGATCCCCTGCTCCTATGAGGGGGTGAGTCAGCAGGGGATCTTAGAAGGCATCGATGGCTCTCCCTGATCAGGTCCAGCACTGCCCCACAGGTGAGGTTTGCCCCACAGACTGCCCTCTCCAAATTGCTGCTCTTAGTAGAAGACACGAGAAGCGAGGAGAGGAGAGGGTTGGGGAATGCTTGTCAGGGGGCCTGGGAAAGCTTGAACTGCCTGTGCTTGCTCAGCCATGTGGAAGGCAGCTGCAGCTACTGGGGGTGCACCGACTCTGAGAGAGCCATCACATTGCTTGGGGAAGGACATGGGGCTCCAAAAGCACTTGCGGATGTGCCCCCACCTCTGCAACCTTCAGCTCAAGAAACCTCCAGGGCCCTCACTGGGCACAAGGTGGTTTCTGGAGGCATAAGGCAAGAGCAGGGAAACCATCCCTCCCCAAGCAATGTCTGGGGCTGAAAGGGCAGCTGGGCAGACCTTCAGGGCCGATTCTAGGTCCCAAACAAGCTCCAGCCTCAACCGTGCTCCTGGGGTGCAAGCCTCCCAGCTCCCTCAGCATCTCTGCAGGTCCAGTGGTCGTGTTTGCATCAGGGGGTGTTCAGGGGTGTGTGAAAGGGATCTCAGGAGGGCCCCAAGAAAAGGCTCCCCAAAGCCAAGCGCTCTGGCCCATCCAGAAGACGGGGGGGGGTTCTCTCTACTTTCTATAATTTCCAACCTCAAGTCCTGTGCAAGCGAAGGCAGGAGGGAGGGAGGGAGGGAGTGCAGAAAGCAAGAGACTATTATATGCAGCCATTGTCCTAAAAAACATTGAAGTTGATGGTTCCCAGAGGGACTTGCTAACGTATTGATTTACTCCAGTGTAGCCCCCCACAGGCTCTGAATGTGGCTCCCACTCAGCTGCCTATAAAATCAATCCGAGCTTTTCAGCATTGTTGACAGGGCCGTCTAATATTAATCCACTCACCTTGTCAGTCAACCCTGCTTACAAAGGCTCTAATGATCTTTGCACTGTATGAAGCCAGGCAGCACTCTAAGGGGCGGGGGGGTATTCCTAATAATGCCTGCTGCATGGAAGGAAGGAAGGAAGGAAGGAAGGAAGGAAGGAAGGAAGGAAGGAAGGAAGGAAGGAAGGAAGGAAGGAAGGAAGGAAGGAAGGAAGGAAGGAAGGAAGGAAGGAAGGAAGGAAGGAAGGAAATTATATTTCAAAATGAGATTGGTTGAACCCAGGTCACCCTTTAACCAGGCATTCAGGATCAGGGCTTAGCGGCCCTGCAGCAGCGCAACAGAATCCTTGAAATGAGACCCTGGGCGCACAGCAGCCCCTTCCTGCGTGTTATTGAGTCATCACACAAAAGGGCAAGGCTATCAGCAGCACACAAAGGGCCTTGTTTGCCACTGGGCCAAGAGCCCGCAGATTCCAGGCCAAGATGCAACCGATGCCAGCCAACAGGGTTGCTTCAAACCTTAGGAGCCCAGCTGAGGTCCAAGTGCTGGGCGGAACGATGAGAAACGTTATTAGGGAGCCTGGGCAGCCCCAGAAGTGCTGGCAAGAGGGCCAGGGCGAAGCCGCAGAGCGACTGGTCGGAGAGAGGAGGTAGGAAAAAGACACGCCAAGCTTGGCTCTCACAATGGTTTCCTGCCCACTCAGGCGCAGGCGCATTTATTCCCTGTCAAATACCTCCAGGGCCCTTGCTTTGCAACACTGCCTGCAGGCTACTTGGGTAGCGCACAGAGTCAAGAAAGACGGTGAAATCAATACCTCTGCATCTCTGATCAGGAGGAAGTCGTGGATTTATTCGTTTTGCCTCGTGCAATGCGAGAAACTTCTAAGCCCCGTTTTCTTTGCCGTCTTCCTTCTGGCGGAGACAAGCACACACACACACACACACACACACACACACACACACCATGGTTACTTGTGTGCTCAGGCTACGGTGTCCTGGGATTTAAATCCGAGGGGAGTGGCCCTCTTGCCCTTGGGAGTTGGCTGCATGCTGTGCCACGGCCCCCAGCCCCCTTTCTCACGGAGAGCCACTTTTTGTGGACTCCTGGAAGAGCATCGATGTTCGCGGCTGATGCTGAGGCTGCCCGGTTGCCGTGAGCAACTGCCTCGATTGGGCGGGATGTTCATCTCTGGCGCTGCAATGCTTGTCTTGGGGGTGACCTGCAATTGTTTAAAATGCTCCAACTCCATGCTTGATGTTTGCTCAGCTCAACTGAATGTATTTGTCTAAAAAAGCCGAGCTGAGCAAACAGCGCCAGCCGAGGCGCCTCCCAGCCTCGGGCTGCACAGATTGACTCGCAGGTAGGTGGAACGGAGCCTCCTGGGAGAGCAGCTGTGAGCCAGGCAGCCCCTTCTGCGTTTTGTTTATTAAAACTACTCAGTTATGAAATCATAAACTGCCCAGCAGAGCAATTCCAAAGAGATCAAGCCCAAAAAGTACAAGAAGGGCAGGAGAAAAGGCCGGAGAGCCCCGTGGCGATTCCCCAGAATCTCTCGGCACTTCCTGGGCTGGGATCCTCGCCACCTTTGCCTTCACGCCTCCCCTGCACACCCCTCTGCTTCTTTTCCATCTCCCAGAGCAGAGCCTGATGTGCCCTTAGCTGTGGCCCTCCAGCCTCTGCAGAGGAAGGGGTGAATGAGGGCTGGCTCGGGGTGGGGCAGGTGATTGAAGCCCTGGATTAGGAACTAGGTGGCTGTGAGTTCTAGTCCTGCTTTAGGCACAAACTCAGCTGAGCAACTTTCAGCCAGTTATTTCCTCTCAGCAGGGGGGGAGGGGGAGGGGGAAGAGGAGGCAGGTAAGGCAAATTCCACCCGTGAAAGCAGCAGGGATGTGTCCAGGCAGCCTGCAATGGAGACTAAGCCTCCCCCAAAAGGAGTGAATTGGTATGTGAAACACATCAGCTGCCCCTGTGGCAACCGAAAGGCATGCTCTGCCCACCCCCCTCCTCCTGCTGCTAACCAAGGTTTGCTGCAGGGGCCTCTCCCGCCCTACTGACTCAGCAGCTGCACTTCTTGCTGGATGCTCTCCCTCGGCTTCCAGAGGGAGGGAAGGGGAGCTCTGGGTACCACAGACCTTTCCATCCACCGCCTGGCAGGGAGAGCTGGTGAAGCACAGAGCTGCACCGCAGGAACCCCGGTCCAAGCAAGAATGCTTGGGTGCCCAGAGTGTGCTTTCGTGATCCCGGAAGTTCGGTCTGGCGAACTGGAGTGGCGGCTGGACTGTTGAAGTGCCAGGAAGGCATCAAACCCTCCGAGCTGGCCACAGCTCTGAAAAACCCCTGGCTGCCCCATCTGGACCTCCTCTCTCAGCAGGAAGGGGATGACTGGGTGGGCGACCCTTCCTCGGAATCTCATCCCTGCATATTTTGCTCTG
Organism: Bungarus multicinctus; assembly: GCA_023653725.1. NCBI lineage: Eukaryota > Metazoa > Chordata > Lepidosauria > Squamata > Elapidae > Bungarus > Bungarus multicinctus. Next base: position 26,698,211 of record CM042837.1, read on the forward strand.
TGGCTCAAGCAAGAATTACAGGCCTCAGCAGGAAGCTTCTGGAAGGGACACGGGTCCTGCTGCTGCTGCTGCTGCTGGGGCAATCCAGAGTCAGCTCAGGAAACACCCCCCACCCCACCCCATGCTGCTGATTGCTTGAAGAAGCAACCTGGGTTCCCCTCTTCTCCCTCTTCTAAAGAAACTGGGGCTGCTCTCCTTTCCAAGAATGCAGCAAGGCCCCTCTGGGGCACCTGATTGCTGGAGACGCAGAGACAGTCGAAGAAAGAGGGTGTGTCCTGGGAAGACCTTATTCACAAAGGGATGTGACACAAACACACAGACACACACCCTTCCTTTGTGGACTGGATGCTCACCTGGTGGCAGTGGAATCCACAACCACCGAGACGTGTCGGGAGATAAGATCCCAGGTCAGGATCCCGGAATCCTTTTCCTGCTGAATGTTGTCTCTGTGCCAGGCCGAACCTTTTCCTGGACCCTCTCCAAATTCTCTATTTGATCAGCTGCTTTTCTATGCCCAACTCACAGTGCCTGGCGGGGCCCTTCTCGTGATTTATTCCACATCTCACTTGTTTATGCCGTTTACCTCGGTCCCAGCGGACTGTTGAAAAGACCTATTGGAGGGAGTTGTACTAATTCATCACACATACAAATTGCATTTGGAAAGCCACCCTTAAGCTGACTCTGACCCATCGTGACTTAACTGTACGCAATTTGTGTTCCACCAGGCCCAGAGATAGATGGTCTCAGGGTAGCCGTGCCTCTGAACTGTGATTGCATGAATAAGCCCAAAGGGAATGCAGCCGCATGAAGATTAGTGTGAAGAACACACAGAGACACATACAGACCAGCCACTGATCCTTCCCTGGCAAGTGAAAAGACAACGTTGATTCCCAAGAACAGCCATCACAGTCTCTCCCGACCAACGTAGCCATCTGGGTGAGGAAGGGGCGCCAAAGAAGGGCCTTTGTTTTGCCGTAACAACAAAACATCTCAAGGTCCTTTGGTCCAATCAGGCCTGTGCAAAATCGGTGTTGATTCATTCCTGAATTAAATCTACCCCCCCCCCCATTTTCCCAGTGAGGTGGAGCCCAAAAGGGAGAACGCAGGAAAGGTCAAATCCGCTCTGTCCGTATTTCTGCACATTTGGCCAAACTGAGATGACAAACTTCATTGGCATGCAAATGGGCCTAATTGATAACAACTCCCTCTCCGGGTGACTCGCAAAGGGAAAAGGAGGACATGCAAAATGTTCCTGATTGTGACAATCCTCCCAAGGCCTTCCCTCCTTGCTCGGCAAAGAAAGGCCATCTCCACCAATTAAAGAGAGTGGAGCAAAATCAGATTAATTAATGCCAAAACCAATTTCTGTATGCAAAGAAAATGACAGAGGAAAGCAAGATTTATCAGGAGACGAGCTCATTGGCCTGAATGTCTCTATCACTGCAGCTGCAGAGACCTGCCAGGGGCGGCTAGCTCCCCCCCCCCTACCCCCCAAACCAGCAGAAGAGCCTCAGGGGAGCCAGGGAAGAGCTCAGGCGCTTTGGCCTCCTGCCTTTAAGGCACAGCAACAGCCTCCCTTCTCCAGTGGGGTGGAAAGCAGAACCGCACTCCAAGGCTGGATCTGGCCCAAGACGCCTCCCAGCCAGCACCTTTGCCTCCCAGCAGCAGCCTCTAAGAGGGCACCAGAGTCTGGTGTAGCCTGAACCGAAGGGAAGGGGCCTCAGACCTTTAGCAGAGGCAACTCTTTGTGGCCCAAAGATCAGCTTGTTAAAACAGGGTGTATTCTGACATAAAAGCCAATGTGGAAGTCAAAGGCCAAACACAACAGTCTGGGAGACCATCGACATAACCTAAGGAAGAAGGGAGGCTGAGGAGGTCTGTAGTGTGGCCTCCCCTCCCCAGTCCGGCCTCAACCCACTGCCCAGAGCAAGGCAAGAGCTCTTTTGCCAACAGGGCAGCCCCCAGACTCAATTGCCAGGGAGGGGGGAAGGCCGGCCATTGGGCTCCGAGGGCAGCAGCTGTCCTGCTCTCCAAGTAGATTGATCGTTGCTTGGGTGATTCCATTCGCTGTCCACCCCACCCACCCCCAGGTGAGAAAGAATTCCTGCTTTGGGAGGGGGAACACTTTTCAACTTTTTATCAGAAAGAAGGAAAGGAAAACAAGAGCCTGGGAGAGCTGGCTGGATGAAGGGTGTCCCATCCAGGAGCCCTACAATGCCCAGGCCCTCCCTGTCACTCATGGGGTGATCCGGACTGGGGTGGGTGGGGCTCTGGGAAAGGAGGCTTGTAAGGGAGCCCAGGCCCCAAGGGAGCCCACTGCCAGCCTGCTTCTTGGGGTCCCATTGTGAGGCCTCCCTCCGGATAGGCCCCTCTGGAGTGACTTTTCCGAATGGCCTCATGAAGCCCCCCTCCCCCCAAGATACCAGACCCCCGAGGCGTCACTCAGGCCTGGGAATAGCTGCGAAGGCCACTTGTTGGAATAATTGTGTCGCTTTAGAGAGCCGGCAAGTAGGTCAGCCGGGCGTGATGAAGTGCACTTAAGAGACAGGAATTTTTCGGAGGGCATTATCTGAGCTGTTAAGATATTTGAACGATTGAATAACCGTTATTCTCAGCATTATGCTGCCATTCTGCTAAAGTTCACCTCTCTGATGCATTACCTCCCCCTCCCCCGTTCACCAGGGGAGGGGATGAAGGACATTTCAAAAGGCAGAGAGTGCATAATGCGCGGAAGGCCGGCAGGACAAAAGATGGCTGAGGTGCCCGCTGCTAAGCTGCGGAAAAGGGAAAAGGTTATTTCTGTGGAGCTGAGATGAGTGACCTTCAATCAGTGGGCGCACCGGTCAGCCAGCCTCCTGCAGCAACTATGCAGAATTGCCCCCAGGGTGGCTCTTGGGGATAACTAAGCTGATGGGGAGGGGAATGGTGTCAGAGGGTTACAGAGCTACATGCCTGAGCAGGGACTGGGGGTGGGGGGAGGACAGTCTCCACCAACCAGCCCCACAGCCGCACCATCCATGGGGCAGCTGGCCACTGGGAGGAGGAGAACCCAGGGCTCAGCCACTCTCAGCCTTTGAACAACCAAATGCACTAAAGGAGGGAAGCCCATGCACAGAAGGCATAAACGGAGAGAGAAGGGTTGCAACACCTGTCCCCTTACGTTAAGGATGCGCTCAAAGCCACACATTCCAGGAAACTCACCAGAAAAGCGATGCCATTTTATGTGCAAACTAAACATTGAAAGAAGGATGTGAATTAAGACAGAAATTGGGAAAGATAGACACACACACACACACAAGAAATAATACTGGGGGTGTGGGAATGAATTGAAACAGAATTGAGAATATGGCTCAGATTTCAGTTTTGGTCAACAGGCAGTCCCAGCAATTACCAGACTTTTCTTGGGAATTCTTTCAAAAGAGTCAAAACAGGCCCTAAAACACGCCTTCCAGCCGCTCCGTGTTTTGGCTGTGTGGGGAGGGCTGTGTTTCCAAGGGTTTGCTGCTTTGGCGTCAGTTTCTTTCTCCTTCCTTAATATTTGAACCAGTCAGTTAAAGGAGTTAATGGAGCAGCCTCAGGATAATAAATTAAACATCACCGTCATCACTGGGTGCCAACTCCCAAAAAATCTTGGATGGCACTTAGAAAATCTGGGCACTGACAACATTTCCATCGGTCAACTGTGAAAACCGCACTGCTTGGATCCACAGGCTGAATATCCTTGCATGACACGGATGTATTGCAACTTCCCAGGCCAACACAAGCTGACAGACACCTGTGACTTCACATTCTTGAGTATATAATAATAATAATGATGATGATGATGATGATGATGATGATGATGATGATGATGATGATGATGATAGTACCCTACACTTTTTCCCTTCGTTCTTTATTTTTGGTTTGGGGGTGTTTTTTTTACTACAAATGGCAATATTTTCTGATTTCTTCTGAATGAGAGGACCATATGACTTGCAAGCCGCCCAGTCTCACCTTATTAAACGAACAAACAGAATCAGGACCCTGAATCAGCAACGGAGAGCCAGAAGGCCAAGAGGCAGGAGCCCTCCTGAAGCCCTGGAAAGGTGGCTCGGATCCAGTTTGGCCTCTTCCCTGCAGCTGCCTCTTTGTCCCCTTTTCCTCTCTCTTGATGAGACTATTTGTGAAACATGAAGGAAGCCAAGAAGGTCTCCCCCCACACATACACCCCTGCCAGTTTTGCCCTTCTGATGCCTTCCCTAATTAAACTCATCAGCTAAAATTATTGGGGGGGGGGGGTAGAAGGGAGAGGAAGCATCGTCTGCGGAGAGAACGGAGATGGAGAAATGCTTCACTCTCTGAAATTGCCATATTTATTCACACAAGTGTCCTGCTGTGCTTCAAAAACCCAGTTGATTTTAATGAGCTGCCGAATGGTGGAATGCCAGCTCTCTTTTGCTCCCTCTTCCCACCCGCCCGCACCCCCACCATCAGGGCGAGGTCTGGAGTTCCTTGGCCACAGAGGACTTGCTCCCCCCTCCCCTCTGCCCTGGGACAGGAGCCCTGGGGGGCATGGAACTCCTGGTAAGGAAAACAGGCAGAAGGAGGCTGGGGAGGGTCTCCCTGTTGCCCACCCCAGGAGCCGAACCCAGAATGCAGATGGGCCAGTTGCCCTGGCCAGGATCTCCCCATCTAGGCTCCCCCTTTGCAGGGGGAGGACATCCCCCCTCCCCCGATGCTCCTGCCCAGCCCGGCTTCTACAGCTGCCTCTCATTGGGGGGTGGGGGGGAGCTATTCCAGCTGAAGCTAAGGACCCTAAGAGGGCAAAGCGTTCCAAGTCTCATTTCTTCTGTAATGGAAAATAAAAAGAGAGATTTCAGGTGCTGAACACCTCTATGAAAAAAGAAAGAAGGGCGAAAAACCAACAATATCTTTATTGGTGCTAGACAGGCTGTCAATCAAGCTGGGAAATTGCCAGTTTCACTCCCCCCACCAGCCCAAGGATGCCTCTGCATACCAAGCAACTCAGAATCCTTTCCGGCTGGCTGGGCAGGACGGTCCCTTTTCCTCCAGCGAGCGTGGCGGGATTTGCAATGCTTTGCTTCCAAGTAATTGCCCCCCTCTGTGGCTCACCGAGGACGCTTGTTCCTTCGCTATCTGAGGGCTGATTATGTCCTCCGTCCAGCAATGGACCCTCATCTGGCCTCTGCCCACCTTCCCCAGCTGAGCGAGCGCCTGGCTGTGACTCTGCCTGAGACCTGCCTGTTAGTGCGGGCGAATGAGAAAGGGGGGGCAGGCTGGCACCCCAACAGAAAGGAAGGCGGCTCAGCCTTGGCAAATGAAGCAGCAGGAGATGCTCTCAGTCCTTCTCTCTGCAGGCAGCCAACTCTCCCCTTGAGCTTGTCCGGCAATAAAACAGGCCGGCAAGTCTCGCAAATGCTTCTCCAGGACTCCTTGGGTGGAAGAGCCCAGCCAGAGCCATGCTGACTTCTTCTGCCCCCAAGAAGGGCACCTTATCTGCTGCCAGGCGGTAACCATGAGCAGAGCCAGTGGGGCAGAGAGCTCAGCTGGGGATGATGGGCGTCATTCCTGTCCCTCAGCCTTGTCCTCTGGGGCTCACAGACCCATGAAGAGAGTGGAGGAAGGGCCGCTATGCATCTGTGAGTCCAGCCTGGGCTCCCCCCCCCGCCCCACAAGCCAAGCCAACCTCAGCTGCAGGGAGGAAACTCCCATGAGGGGCATCCGGGGTAACATTGTCACGGAAGAATCATTTGACCTGAGAATGAAAACATTTTGCATCGTTTTGCAGTCCAGTTAGGCGACATGAATTGCATTTCAGATAGAGGGAGCAGCAGCCTCTTTCTGGGTGGAGTAAGCAGGTCTGGTAGTGGAACCCAATAGGGCTTCCAATGGCATTCCCCTAGGACTGTGGATCCTCCAGCCAAGGCCTTCCTGGAGGCCCAGTTCAGATATTCCCGATTAAGCATTTTGGCCATAACACGGACAAAGGCTGTGTTCTTGCAGAGTGCTGCTTTTCCCACAGGTCGTGAAAGAGCCTCTGAACCGGCCAGCAGAGCAGCTGCCTGTAGGGGTGAGACCACTCATTCAGAGAGGCCTGGAGAACTGGCTGGCTTGCGGGGGGGAGGGGGGACAGAGGAAATCTGGCTTGTTTTCCATCTGCGCTGTGGCTTTTTGGCTGAAGCAAAGATGTTGCACAGATCTGAGTTTCTGTCACACATTTAATGTAACAATCTCTCCATTTCAAAGAACTGCAGTTACCATTTTAATTTCATCTATTATTTCGCCAGATAAAAAGACAGTGAGAAACCCTTAAAAAGAGAAGATTTCGGTTTTGTTGTCTTTAAAACTACTGCTAAGGAGTCAGATTTCAGAGCCTAACGCTGAAGGCTGGTGCCAGTGGAATCCCTTCAGAAGCCTCCAATTAGAAAAATAGAGCCCAGGATATTTGCAAACAAAATCCGGGGGGTGGGAGGGAGGGAGGGAGGGAGAGAATTCTTCCTAGTGTGCATTTCCGTTCTCTCGCTTTCCCGGGGTTTCTGGAACCCGTCCTCATGTTGGAGAGAGAAGCAGATTGCAGGCTGGAAGGATGCCCCATTCCCCTCTTGCTTTGGGCTCCACACCCATGAGAGATCCACACAGGCAAAGCAAAGCAAAGCAAAGCAAGACCTCACCAGGTTCGGGTCCCAGGAAGGCCTGCCAGGAGTGTCCCCACCACCACCACTTTGCTGGAGGTCACATTCCCCTCTTCTATCCACTCGGTCTTCACTGAAACCAGCCAGATGTCAAAGAGAAGCAATCCTCTTGGATGCTTGGAGAAATAAGGGGGTCCTGGAAGGAAGGAAGGAAGGAAGGAAGGAAGGAAGGAAGGAAGGAAGGAAGGAAGGAAGGAAGGAAGGAAGGAAGGAAGGAAGGAAGGAAGGAAGGAAAGAGAGCTCCCTCTCTAAATAGCCACAGCCTCCCCCCATCCCACTCCCCAACCCCCGCCGCCACTTTCTCCTGAACAGCACCTGCTTTAGCATATCCAGCAGGTAAAAGCAAGCCAGGATCCTTTCAGGGCCCATCAGCCATCCAGCTCAGCTTCAGATCCACTCGGGGAGGTTGAAATCAGGGTTAGAGGGAAGGGGCTGAACCCCAGCCAGGCAGGGAGAGAGGGGATAAGCTCCAAAAGAAAAGGAGGAGCAGAGCAAGAGTATTTTTCTTAAAAAGCTTAATAAAAATAGAGCCAAAGTTTTTGAGGGTGAAAGAAAAGATTTCTTTCCTATTGTTCCTATTATTTTGCTCTTTACATTGCTCAGTTCTGCTTTTTAGAAAGAAAAATTCAGTCCTACAGAAATGAAAATAATGTAGCTTCTCCATTAGTGGCTCTCCATTCCTGTGAGAAAACGTTCTTCTTCGATGAGATGTAGAGGCCTTTCCTGGAGTCCAATCCCAATTCAAAACATTTTCTCTTTAGTCAGGCGAAGATAAACCCGCTTTCCTAACTGCTGGAGAGATGAATGTGTTGCATTCTTTTTTAATAGTAGCTTTATCAAATTTATTCATTTTCTACTGGGAATGAAAGCTTCCACTCAGGTTTTGCCCTGTTACTTGGGTCAAAGGACTGGATGGAAACTGACCTTTCTTTTAGAAGAATTGCCTGAAGCTGCTTTAGCCCCAAGAGCTGCCTTGCCCGAGAGACCAGCTGGCTGCCCACGGGAGGCTCACAAGGAAGGAGTGAAGTGGGCAAGACTCTCCACTGTGTTCCACAAAGTGACTTTTGAGACTGCTCAGAACTGGGAAGCCACGTCTGAAACCGTCTTGCGTTCCCCTCGTGAGGAACAAGGCAGGACTCTCCCCAGGCACCAACATTTTTGGATAACAATGAAGGAGGCCTGATGGTGCCAATGTTGTGCTGCCATACAGGGACCACATAGTGGTTCCTGCCACACGGTCTGTTCATCGCCTGGACTGGGGCATTTGGGTGTTTATGGGGTCGAGGGCCAGGATTCTCTCGTGCCTGCTTTAGTCTTTCAATGAGCAACTCGCAATTCATTGGCCTTCCTCCCAATATGATCTTGTCTCCCTTTCTTTTCTAATTGCATCCTGATCTTGATCAATTCTGCAGCCACCCGACTTTCAAGGAAGATGAGGCACTTCCTTTGTTTTTTTTCCTTCCAATGTTCATGCAAATGTATTCATTTTTTATTGATCCCATTTATAGACTGCAATCGGAAAGGACTCTGAGCTGTTCCCAAAGATAAAGTACAATGCAGTGCACACTAAAAGCACACAATTAAAACGTTCTATCAATTAAATAACATAAAATGGATATTTGCAAACTCAACTGAGAATAACTCCCCAGTCAGCCTCCAGAAGGACTCCATTTGCTCTGCTTTGGAAGACCAGCCTGATGTCCTCTAGGAGGCTACTCCAAAAGACCACCATTGCCACCAAAGAGCAGCTCCTCTGAGCCTTGGTCCCACTCATCTCCCTGAAGGCAGGGGCTCTTCCTTCTTCCCTGGCTTAAGCCTCCATCTCTCCCCACCCCAAGCAGGGTAATTAAAGCGTGCCAGATAGGACTCCTAAGAGCCCATTCCTGAGATGGAATGTAACAGCCAGTGCATAGAGAGGAAATAAAATATACATTTGTCCCCTTTGATTGTGTCCTATAAGCTGTCCAGCAATGTTGGTGGCATTTGGGGGACCAGGATTTATAAGAAGGATACGGAAGCATGAAGGGAAAGGGAGGCAGTTTGCATTTTGGGGAAAGTTTGCATCTGTACGAACAGCTGCTGCCAAACCAAGGCGGCCATAAGCAGATTTCTGAATGTTTGAGGACGGCAGTTGGGTTAATCACCAGGCCAATTTTATGGCCTTTGGGTCAGTTTAACAATGACCAAACAATGAGATGTTGGTAGGCAGAGGGATTCTTTCTTTCTTTCCCTTCCCTTCCCTTCCCTTCCCTTCCCTTCCCTTCCCTTCCTTCCTTCCTTCCTTCCCTCTTTCTCTCATTCCTTGCTTCCAGAAATGAGTGGTGGGTCTTGTAACTGACAGTGGCCTTCATTGTTCATTTATGCACTTTGGTGCTGGAATGAGAGGGGAGGGAGAGGGAGGGTGGTGAAATACTCACCTTGCTCTGATGTGGAAAACAGAAGGCAAACCTACCATGACAAAGAAATGATTGACACAGAGGAATTAATTTAAGCGCAGACCCAATTTCTTAGCAAATTAAGATAAATTGAAGAAAGCTACATTTAAATCAAATTAAGAAAGGGGCTAGGCTAGGGCAAAAGGGATAGTGGTAGACAAATGGCACCTTTAAGCCAGGCTGAGGAAAAGATATACCCCTCCCTCCATGCTTGCTGGTTAACATTTATTTAATACCACCAGGTTGCTAATTATGGTCACTCATTTCAGCAAAGCTGCCAGGAGGATTAGGGCTGTGATTAAAGGTAAAAGTAAAGGTTCCTCTCCTCACACATCCGTGCTAGTTGTTCTCGACTCTAAAGGACGGTGTTCATCTCCGTTACAAAGCTGAAGAAGAGCCAGCGCTGTCCAAAGACGTCTCCATGGTCATGTAGCCGGCAGGACTAAATGCCTTCGAAGGCGCACAGAACGTTCTTCCCTTCCCACCAAAGGGCTCCCTATTTTTCTACTTGTGTTGTTTACATGCTTTCGAACTGCTTGGTTGGCAGAAACTGGGACAAGTAATGGGAGCTCCCTCCATTACGCGGCGCTAGGGATTTGAACTGCCAAGCTGTCAACCTTTCTGATCGACAAGCTCAGCGTCTTAGCCCCTGAGCCACTGTGTCCCTTTTAGACCAAGATGGCAGGATGCTAAAAAAAAATTTTCTGGCTCTGACAGAACAGAACCAACTTTTCAGTCCAAAACTGGGTTCCAAAATGGGCAGAAGGGAAGTCCTAGAGAAGCAGGGAGCAGCCCCCACAGGTAGCTCCAAGAAGAGACCGAGCTGTCCATCAACTTCAGTCAGCCCATCTGTTCTCCATGGGGAGATGGGCATCTGGTTTTCTGCTGGCTTTGCAGTTGCTTCTGGGATCAAGAGGAGAAATTTAAGCATTTGGTTGCACCTTCTCCACTTTTGCCTTTTAAAACAATTGGTTGGTCTGTAAAGGGCTCACCAGACTCCTTTGGGCCTTTGGCTACCAGAGCCTAGCTGGCTCTCATCTACAATGTCTACAGGAGGGGGGAATGGAGGTGCTCTCCCCCCCAGCATCAGACTCAGAAGGAAGGTTTAATTCCCAGGGAGTCATCTTCATCCAAATTTGTCCAAAATGGATAACTGTTTCCAGAGTTGAGTCCAAAATGTTGGGAGAGCTGGCATTTGGGTGCAGGTGCTCCAAGTCTAACCAGTGACTCCACGAACCCCGAGCCAAAGCCAGAGCAACCACTCGAGGGCAGAAACCTCGCTTGCCCCCTGGGTGCCCCTTCAAAGAGCCTCTCGCTCCCTTTCTTCTTTCCTGCCTTAATTTTGCATCATAGTCCGAGGGAGACATGAAAATTAGATCTAATAATGAATGATTACAACTTTTAAGTAAAGTCTAGTTGGTTGACTAATCAATTTGGTTAAGTGAAAATCCATAGCAAATGAGTCAGCCGTAGTACAACATTTCTCCATCCAATTTAAATTAAAATCACCAACCATAATAATTTCACAATTACTCTCCAAGCAGGCGCTGGGGACTTGACCCTGGAGAAGAGAAATTTCAAGGACCGTCGAAGAGGGCAGAGAGCCTCAGAAATGTCACGGAAGTGGGGCTGGGCTTTGGAAACACACGCGAGGGACGAGGAGGGCAGAAAAAGTTTGGCAGGATGCGAAATGGCTGGAAAGGGGGCCTCTGTGCTGGCTTGAGTTCTGTCCATGTGAATTTATTGAATTTATTGTTTATTTGTTGAATTTCTTTATTGTTCCAGCCTTGGGTGCTGACCCACTCCTGCCTGAGAGAGTGGGTCCACAGCACATTTGGGGAAGCTGTGGCCCTCCACATTGCTCATCAAGGTCCTGTGTTTGGGGAAAGGCAGGGCTGTAAGGTCTCCAAGTGCAGGGATCGATCCGCAGGACCAATTGCTTTCCCCATCAGGAAAGAAAGAGGTTGTGTGAAGCCTAAAGACAACATGATGGGTAATGGAACTCTCTGCCTCGTTTAACCTCTAGAATTCCTAGGCGTGCGAAGGAATTTCACCTATACTCCCTTTGCACCTTAAGAATATATACTACAAAGAGCATCCTGTCCCCTGGGTCAAGCAAGGTCCAGCATTCTGGATCACAGAGTGGTAGCCCAGTGTATGTGGGGAGCTCATACATCGGATCTGGTATTTCAGGTCGGCTGCCTCTGTCCAGAAGCCAGGATGTGGCTCCAAGACTGACTACCATTGGCAGCTGGGACCTCCATGAATTTGCCTGGGCAGTGGAGACGGAACTAAATGTGTGATGATCATCCCATCTGGTAGCAATGTCATTTAATCATGTGTTTGCAGAGGAAACCCCTCTTTTCCTCATTCCTGAATCGCCCTGCACTTACTCCTCACCCCGTAAAAGTAGCAGCTTCTTCTTTACCTTTTGCACACCTGTGCTCGGTTGTGTAAACCCCCAGGCTTTCCTGCCACACGCTCCCCTCCTTGCCTTCCTCTGGCTGTGGAGCAGTGCCTGCTCTTGGTAAAAGATGAGCAGGTGCAACCTCCAAAAAGAGCCTCTCTGGTACCAGTCCCATCCGCAAAGTGTGCTTCTCCATCACACTGAGCTGGTGCGGGTGAAGGTTTCGCTTCGCTGCCCCGAGAGAGACCCAGCCCAACAAGGTGCATCGGGAATGCTGTTTGGAAAAGCGCAGCTCCCAACGCCAACTTCCCCCACCCCACGATGACATTGTCATGAAGCCTCATCAAATTCGTTGTACCACACGGTGACTTTAATGTGCCCACTCTGCGGTCCCTGATTGGCTGGGTTTATGCTGGGTCTGAAGCAGCTGCGAAGAAGCCTGGAAGAAAAAATCAGCGGAGCAATTGCGGGAGAAGAGCTGAGATTTTTCTGGACACTTGAAAAATCAACTTTCTGAGTCGAGCGTGTTATAGAAAACATCGGTGCAGCAGCCTTTCCTGGCACTTCTGGTTTCTTCTGCCAGAGGGTGAAGCTAGAGGGAGCCCTAGAGATGCCCCCTCCCCCTGCAAATGCTGCAATGACGGGAGCAGGGAGTCAAATGGGGCTCTATTTATCTATTTTATTTGTCAATTGCTTACAAGATAATAGGTATAAGTATAACATAGTTATGAATACATGGATACATATAAGAAAAATAAAATATAAAAGAAACAATAGGACAGGGACGGTAGGCACGTTGGTGCGCTTATGCACGCCCCCTACAGACCTCTTAGGAAAGATGTGAGGTCAATAGTAGACAGTCCAAGGTTAAAGTTTTTGGGGTTTGGGGAAGAAACCACAGAGTCAGGGAGAGTATTCCAGACATTGACCACTCTGTTGCTGAAGTTGTATTTCCTGCAATCAAGTTTGGTGCGATTAACCTTGAGTTTGTATCTATTGTTTGCTCTTGTGTTGTTATGGTTGAAGCTGAAGTATTCATTGACAGGTAGGACATTGCAAGGTATGATTTTATATACTATACTTAGATCGGACCGAAGGCGGGGTAGTTCAAGGTTTTCTAGGTCTAGAATTTCGAGTCTGGTGGCATAAGGTATTCTGCAACGAGTAGAGGAGTGAAGAACTCTTCTTGTAAAATATTTCTGGACTTTCTCAACTGTGTTAATATCAGATACGTAATGTGGGTTCCAGACTGATGAGCTGTATTCAAGTATTGGTCTAGCAAATGTTTTGTATGCTCTAGTTAGTAATGTAATATTACCAGAGAAAAAGCTACGTAAGATTAGGTTAACAACTCTTAATGCCTTTTTGGCTATGTAGTTACAATGGGCTCTAGCACTTAGGTCATTTGAGATGAGTACTCCTTTACAGAGTTTAGGTCATCAACAAGGTCTTGACTATTCAGCCTATATTTTATTTTCTGATTTTTTTTGCCAATATTTAGGACAAAGCATTTATTTGTTGAAATCTGAAGTTGCCATTTGTTTGACCATTCTGATACATAGTCGAGGTCTTTTTGAAGGGTAGCGGTATTTTCTGTAGTGTTGAATAGCTTTACATCATCAGCGAAGAGAACGCAGTTGCTCTTGATATGATCACAGAGGTCATTTATGTAGAGTATGAAAAGAGTTGGTCCTAGAACACTGCCTTGGGGGTCACCACTGTTGACAAGTATAGAATTGGATAGGACTGTCCCAATTTTGACCATTTGTTGTTGTTTGACAGGAATGCTTCTATCCAGTTATGCAGGTGTCCAGAGATACCATAAGATTTTAGTTTTAGGAGTAGTTTGTCATGTACTACTGAATCAAAGGCTTTGCAGAAGTCTATGTAGATTGCGTCTATTGCTTTGCCCTGATCGAGTTGTGTAGTCCATATGTTTTTGCAATGTAAGAGTTGCAAATTACATGATAGTTTTTTCCTAAAACCAAATTGTTTATTAGAGAGTAGGTTGTTTGTTTCTAAGTGGAGGATGATGGATTGGTTGATAATTGATTCCATGACTTTACAGGTGACGCAACATAAAGAGATTGGTCTGTAATTTTCAACTAGGCTGGGGCCTCCCTTTTTGAAGATGGGGATGACCGTGGCTTGTGACCATAGTTTTGGCAAGGAGCTAGTCCTGAAAGATTTTTCAAAGATTATGCTTAGAGGTCCTGTTATGGCAGTGGATAGCTTTTTTAAGAAGTAGGCACATATTCCATCCGGTCCAATAGATAGAGATGGTTTTAGATTGCGTAGTGCTTTTTCAACATTGTCTTCTGTAAAATCAATATGTATTAGATCATTGTAGTTGTCTGTGGTTCGACTAGGAAATACTGGGCCTGATCCATTGCTGTTTACAAATACTGAGCCAAAGAATGTGTTAAAGAGGTTGGCTTTAATAGTGTCATCTTTGCAGTCTTTACCATTAGGTCCTTTCAGGGATGGGATGGACCTTGAGTCTCTTAGTTTGTTGTTTATAAAATTGTAGAAAGCACGGGTGGAATTGGTGCATAGAAGGTTTTCTTCTTGTTGATAATTGGTGCATTCAGTTTTTATCTGGTGGCATAAATTTTTGTATTGGCTTTTGAAGTTGGCAACATGACCAGATTTGTTTTTCTGCCAAAGTGATTTCTTTTTGGATTGAAGTTTCCTTATTGTTTCGGGTAATTTGCTTTTTCTGATTTTGGGAGTTGTTAATGGTATATGTAATTTGATTTTGATATGTAATATATGTAGTTTTGATTCTTTTGACTTCAAGTAAAAATATGTTCTAATGGTCTTCTATAGTATTGCATCCAGAGAATAGAAATTGCCAATCAAGGGATGAGAGATCATTGTTTATAAGATCATAGTTGCCTTTTTTGAAGTTATAATTGGGGATTCCAGTCGTTTTGATGATTTTTGTGTGGACATACATTGAGACATAAGTCAATCATGTTGTGGTCACTGTTGGAAAAGGGTTCTTTAATTTGTATTCCGTAAATTGAATTCAAACTATTGCAGAAGATGAGATCGAGGCAGTTGTTAAATCTAGTGTTGTTGGTTACTAGTTGTTCTAGTCCCAGATTTTTTACTGCATTATAGAAGATTGCATGTGTGGGTTCAGTTGTACATTCGTTAAGGATCCAGTTAATATGAGGTAAATTGAAGTCACCAAGAAAGATGAAAGTGTGTGGGCAGGATGCTGCCCATGTTAGTAGTGAATTTAGCTTGTTTGCATGTTTGATGTCATAATCAGGGGCTCTGTAACATAGTAAGAACCGAAATATGATATTTAAGGACAGTTCACAGACGATGGTCTCAGGAATAGCAAGCTCCTGGGTAACTTGGATGCTTTTTAGATGTAGGGACTTTTTATAGAAGATAGCAACACCACCTCCTCTACGGATTTCACGATCAGATCGGTAAACATGATAGTCTCTTACTGTGGTAATGGAGTCAGGGAGAGATGCGTTGAGCCATGTTTCACAGACAAATATGATGTCGAATTTAGCCGTACTTAGTAGGAGGAGAAATTCGGGTATTTTATTTACAAGGCTTCTTGCATTGAGTAAGACCAGTTGTAGTTGGGATAGAGGTAGTTTAGGGCATGCATGCCTAGTTTTGAGTGATGATGGATTGGATGGGGTGGGGTTGGATGTGGAGTTGTGGGTTGTGTAACTTTCTTTTGATGCAATCAGCTCTGTAGTCAATGTATAGGTCCTTTTCTCCATTGTCTAGACGGTTTTTGAGTTCAGCACGGAGTTCACGGGAGAGGATTCTTTTCAGTATGAATAAGTCTGGTCTTGAGCGAAGTTTTTTGTGGTTGGGATTGGTTTTTGCAATGGTATTTATTGTATGAATGAATATGCGTTTGCTGGACTCATTTTTGCATACAACTCTACAAAATCTTGGGGCCACGGAGCCATTATTGTATTTGAACTCAGGGCCATCTCTGGTTATTTCAATGATATCTTCAGGAGAGATGTTTATTGTATTTGCGTTGCTTATGATATCACGAACTTTGGTAATGTCATCTGATTCATTGGTGTCTTCGAGACCAAATAAGATGGCATTTGGACGTTTCTGTTTACATTCCACGGTGTCTCTGATGAGTAAGGAGATATTATTCGTGGAATTATTTGAAGGGATAGTAATTGTTTGTGGCTGTGGTTTGGTATTTATTTTTCATTGTAATGGTGATTGTAGTTGAGGTAGTGGTTTTGGTTGTTGTGGGGTTAAATTATTGATAGGCACTCACTTATGTGTGCTGTAAGAAAAAAAAGAGAAAGAGGGCAGGCCCAGCAAGAAGAAACTCCCTCAAAGCACGACCACCCCAGAACCATCCCTCCCTCCCTCCCTCCTTTCTTCCTTCCTTCCAAGTTCTAACTATCCTAGTAAGACTTTTCTGACATTTTATTTCCTTGGCAACAGCAAGGAAGAGATCTGCTGCTGCTTATTCCAGGATATTGGGAGGTTTTCTAGTCTACTTTTCCTGCTGGAGTCTCATTCAAGCGCCCAGCCCTATTTATCTTCTCAAGGCCAGCCAGGGTTGGCAAGATATCCTGGAATAACTCCCCAACCAACCACTCTCTTTGTTAATTTTTCTTCAACATAGAACTGTGAGCTGTTTTTGACACATAATTAACCTACAGCAATAAAATCCGGGCACCCAGTTTGAGTATTTGCAGCGGTGGGAGAAGATGGCCAGGCCCAGTAAAAGCCAATGGTGCCCATGAACCGAGCCAGAAGCTTTTAGAGAAGCCATCATCCCCTCCTGAAATCAATGCCTTCTCACTCCCCCTGAGCTGTTTTGCTTGGGTTTACTTTTACATTTCAAACACACAAGACACACTTAACAAAGCAGGAGCAGGCAGCCCCCTGCACGCCTTCCCTGCCCTCCCTGAAATTACTGGAAGTTAATTTCCAAAGCAGGTCACTTGTCTTGGAATCGATGCATATCAACTCAGATCAATGCCTGCTCTCGGCAGACGAGCGAAGGCACCTAAGCGATGGCCTTCGCTCGATTATATTTGTATCCAAATCTTGACAGTTTCCAACGAGTCAATGCATTTCAGCAGCTGCCAGCACGGATTTTTTTCATTTAAAAATATGTTTGCAGATCCGAAGCATTCCCTCCTGTGGAGCCCACTGGTTTTCCTGCGGCTGCTATGCACAGGAGGTGCAGCCACATGCCACATTGAGGCTCTTGAACACTTGCACTGCAGAGCTTGTGAAACATGGACAGCCCCTGCTGCGTTTCCTTTCCTCCCTAACAGACAGAGGGATGGGGAGCTAAGGAGGCTTCAGAGACCTGAGTGGGACTTCTCCTAGGGTGGCCTGGAAGCCAGTCTGCCCCCCCACATGCCCCCCCCAGGGTTGGACAGGGGGAGAGAGCCAGCCCCTCTCAGCAAGCATTTTCCAGGGGAGGAGCCAGAAGCCAGCTTGGAAGGAGCCCTCCTTGCAGCTGGGGGGGTTAGGGGTGTGTGGAATGGACAGGCTCACTGAAACCTGGACCCTGCACATGCTGCTAAAATCGGAGACCAGCCCCTGGCCTTCTCCAAAGGAAGCCTCTCGCAGATTATTAAGCCAGGAAATCTCTGCATTTGAATATTAAGTTGATTTATTAATTTGGAGCCCAGCCGCCTGGGAACTGTTGCTTTGTGTTTTAGGCTCATCACCCTCCCAGGCAAGACCCCTCCTCGTTTCTGCTCAGGAGTGATGCAAATGATCCTCTACGCTGCTTCCTAGGACTGTCAGTAATTACACTTTTCCCACAGCTCCCAGACAAGCAAATCTCCACCGAGAAAACAGCCCTTTGTTATCCAATAAGGTGCAGAGAACTGGGATTTGCATAGAGATCAAGGAAGGAGAGAATCTGCAGAAAAGCTGCCCTGGTGAAGTATTGATGTGGGAGCCAGGCACATAGAACATAGAATAAGAGAGTTGAAAGGGGCCTTGGAGGTCTTCTAGCCCAGCCCCCTGCTTGAGCAGGAGACCCTACACCATTTTAGACAAATGGTGGTCCAGTCTCTCTTTGAAAGTCTTCAATATGGACACCCACAACTCTGAAAGCAAGTTGGTATCTCTGGACACCTGCGTAACTGGATAGAAGCATTCCTGTCAAACAGACAACAAATGGGCAATATTGGGAGAGTCCTATCCAATTCTGTGGTGTCCCCCAAGACAGTGTTCTAGGACCAACTCTCTTCATACTCTACATAAATGACCTCTGTGATCATATCAAGAGCAACTGCGTTCTCTTCGCTGATGATGTAAAGCTGTTCAATACCACAGACAATACTGCTGCCCTTCAAAAAGACCTCGACTATGTATCAGAGTGGTCAAACAAATGGCAACTTCAAATCTCAACGAATAAATGCTCTGTCCTACATATTGGCAAAAAAATCAGAAAATAAAATACAGGCTGAATAGTCAAGACCTTGCTGATGATCCGAACTCTGGCAAGGATCTTGGAGTACTCATCTCTAACGATCTAAGTGCTAGAGCCCACTGTAACTACATAGCCAAAAAGGCGTTAAGAGTTGCTAACCTAATCTTATGTAGGTTTTTCTCTGGTAACATCACATTACTAACTAGAGCATACAAAACATTTGCTAGACCAATACTCGAATACAGCTCATCAGTCTGGAACCTGCATTACATATCTGATATTAATACAATTGAGAAAGTCCAGAAATGTTTCACAAGAAGAGTTCTCCACTTCTCTACTCATTGCAGAATACCTTATGCCACCAGACTTGAAATTTTAGACCTAGAAAACCTACGACTACGCCGCCTTCGGTCTGATCTAAGTATAGTACATAAAATCATACATTGCAATGTCCTACCTGTCAATGAATACTTCAGCTTCAACCATAACAATACAAGAGCACACAATAGATACAAACTCAAGGTAAACCGCACCAAACTTGATTGCAGGAAATACGACTTCAGCAACAGAGTGGTCAATGTCTGGAATAGTCTACCTGACTCTGTGGTTTCTTCCCCAAACCTCAAAAACTTTAGACTGTCTACTGTTGACCTCACATCTTTCCTAAGAGGTCTGTAGGGGGCGTGCATAAGTGCACCAACGTGCCTACGATCCCTGTCCTATTGTTTCTTTTATTTTTCTTATATGTATCCATTTCATGTATTCATAACTATACTTATACTTATATCTGTTATCTTACAATCGCTTGATAAATTAAATAAATAAATAAATATAAAATAAACATTATGCCATTGGTTAACTGCTCTCACTGTTAGGAAGTTTCTCCTTAGTTCCAGGTTGCTTCCCTCCTTGATTGGTTTCCCAACATTGCTTCTCGTCCTGCCTTCTGGTGCTTTGGAGAACAAGTTGATCTCCCTCTTCTTTGGGGGAGCCCCCCCAGATATTGGAAGACAGCAATCATGTCATCCCTAATCCTTCTTTTCACCAGACTAGCCAAACCCAAATCCTGCAACTCTTGTTTGTTTTAGTCTCCAGTTCCCTGACCATCTTTGTTGCTTTTCTCTGCATTCTTTCTAGAGTCTCAACATCTTTTTTATATTATGACGACCAAAACTGGATGCAGAATTCTAAGTGTGGTCTTAGCGAGGTGGAGATGGAGAGGCTCTTTCAACTGAAGGCAAGAGCTGTTCACGGGGTCATTGAAAGGGGCCATTTTGGCCGTGGATTTCAGTCCTTCCATCAATGCAGATAAAGCACCTGTGACAGGAGCCTGTCAAGTTTCCACCTGAGCATGTGTAGTAAAGGGAAGCTAAAGCATAACTGAAAGCAATTGAAAAATACAAATAAAAAGTAATAAATCCTAGTCACGGTTTTAAATCACCCTGGCATTCTCAGTCCTGGTGGCATGGCTATGTCCAAGAATTTCAAATCTCCGTGGACAATGATTGGCTGGGAACTCCAAACACCGGATTCCCAAAACCTTCAGAGGTCACCTGGCTGGAGAAGACCAATGCAGATGATGTCAACGTTCCTTGGGGGGGGGCAAAGTTTAGGGCTAATATAATCTGCCCCCAGCTATCACGTTTAGATGAGAGCGACTGGCTGTATTTTGTAAGGTAGGAAAGGAAAGTAGCCCCTATGTTCCCTTTTCTTCCTTTTGCTAGTACCACCAACGTGGTAGGAGGGTGTTCAGGATCTGACAGGAGGCAGACAGTTTTCCAATTTTTCTCTTATTTTATTTGGAAACAAAGACAGAAATATGCACTTTGGATATCAGCCAAGCTTTATCAGAGTAGACAAGTCGTTTCACTCTTCCCCAGCTTCAATCTTGCTTCTTGTTTGCTCTCTCTTTTGGGTTTTTCCTATTTCCTGATGATATCCAACACAGTCAGAAATAAAAGTGCCAAAGGAATCTGCATGCATGTGTGTGTGTGTGTGTGTGTTTATTCCTTAAATGTTCAAAGGAAGCAAATCTGAGCACAGAATGATAGACACCTATTGGAGAAGCATTCCAAGTATATGTGGCCCTCAATCCCTAACTCCTAGTTCTACCCCCTTTGTTTACTGGGCTAATTTTTGGCATGCAAGCCTTTGAATTTTTTCCTTTTTTCCCTTCCCTCCCTTTCCACCCTAGCCAACCCTTAGGATCATCTGTCCCTCTTCCTCCTCTGTGTTTGTCTTCAGACACTTCCGCTTGTTTTCTTCCAGACTCAGCCAACAGCCCTGAAGTCCTCGTGAGTCTCAGCTGTTTATCCATTTTAGCTTTTGCAGCCAACTGTGCTCTGGATGGAAACCATCATGCCACAGTCCATTGTCCACAGCAATTACAGCTGTCTAGTGCTTTTTAGTTCTGGGGGCACCTGGGTTGCCAAGCTAGCGCCGCCACAGCTCAACCTTTTCTCTCCAGGATCTCTTCTTGATCTGGGAAGCTTGGAGACTTGGTCTCTTGATGCTTCCATTATTCCTCCTAAGAGAAGGAAAAGGGTCTTCCATCCATGGGCGAGCAGAGCTCAAAGTTAGCAAAGAGAATTTGCTCGGCTACTCTCCCTCCTTACAATCCCACTGAGCTAACTCAGGTCTGGGGGTCTGTGTCTAGTCACCCCCAAAATGTGGCTGGCTGCTGACTTGTCACAAGCACAAGCGCACATATGCCACTTTGATGGCAATGCACCAAACGCCTCTGAGTCTTGTGTGTTAAGTGAAGGACTGGCTAAGCCAGGCTTCAATTTCAAATTTAATGGGTGTCACATCATTCAAGCCCCATGATTTAAAGAATCACGCATGTCAGGGTCTCTTTGGAAAAGCAAGAAAGAAAGGAGCAAGAAGGAAGGAAAATACAGACACAATAAACATCGTGGCTTTTAAAAGACTTTTTTTTTAACCCACTTTGTGGAGGTTTTAATACTTTGCATGATGACAAGCAACCTTTATTGTTACACACAGAGAAGGGGGGGGGGAGTTCTGAGAACAGAGACAGAGCCTCCAGCAAAGCAATCAGATGCAATTTGGGAACAATGCCTCTGGAAATTATCAAAGATTTCAGCCACAATTTTTCCCATTAAATGAAGATGGGATGCCAAGATGAAAGGGCAGAGAGGGGAAATGGAGGGGGGCTGCCCAGATCCATGCTGAGCCACCTGAAAGGGGTCACTCAAAATCCAGGAAATGGGGAGTCCTGTCGCTGCCAAAAGAGGCAGAAGTAAACCTTGCATTTGAAGGAGATCCTGGCTTCGAGCTTCTGGGTGAAACATGGTCCAGGTGGGAAGGGGAGACACAGCAAAAACGACGAGGACTCAAGCTGAAGGAATGAGATTTCTTCAAGAAAGCTTGAAATGCTCAGTTGTAGTGACTCTTGGCAAAAGGTGAAGTCTGTTGCTTGAAGGCTGATGGAATATGAATGCTTTGTGCCTGCCTGGCTTCCCTGGGCTGACTGCTGAGCACAAGCACACCTGCATGGACATGCCTCCGTTCAAGGGCAGCAATGCCGAGAGGTGCGTCTCCCTTCCTAGCACCAGAGCGTTGGCTGGCAAGTATGAACTGGCTTGAAACCTTGGGTGGGTTGCAGGCTGACTGACAAGCTGAAAAGGGAAGGGGAGATCTGGAGAGAATGGAAGCCAGCTCTGAGAGCCCACGAGAAGGAGCCGAGAACGTTGGCTTGAATCCACAGGGAGGACAAGAGGGGGCTGGAATGAGGAAGGCAAAACGTAATAAGAATCGGGGGGACTCGGGGGAGGACAGTTATATAATGGCGGTCTGCTCTGTGGGGAAGGGGAAGTGGGGAGCAAGAGAAGAGAGGCCTGCTTGGCCCCTTGGGCGTGTCTGTCTTCTCTCAGAAGACCCTTCCTGTTGCAAGGGAAGAACTTGGAAATGGCAAAGTGAGAGCAAGACCCGACTTCCTCCCAGTTTTAGAGACATTCAAGCTTCAGTGCCAGACAAATTGCATTGCAGGCTGTTAAAGAAGCCAGTAGAAGAGATTCTGGGGCTTCTCACTGGAGAACTGGAGAGGAAATGGAAAACGGGAGAAGAGCAAGCATAGCCCCGCTCTCTGAAAGCAGCAGGAAGGGGGGACGGGGAATCTGCACAGCGTCAAACTTAATATTTATGCCGGTCAGGGTCGAACAAGGATGTTAAGCATCTTGTCTGCAAGGCATTTAAAAATGCATAGATGACAAGGAGCCAGCATGGGTCTGTCAGCAACCAGACATCTCAGACTCATCTGGTTTGCAGCGCCTCCCTTGATCTCCATGTTCGCTGAGGATTTTTAGGGCGTCTTGTAGACGAGGCAGGTTGTATCGGCTGGACGGCACTGAAGTCTCGCCGTTTTGCGACGGGTTGAGGGGCCGCACCCAGCGCATGCGCAGGAAAGGCTCTCCATCGCCTCGGCGGGAATCCTGGCCGGGCGCAGACCTGCCTGTCCGGGCTGCCCTTTCAGGAAGCGCTCCTGCTGGACAGCTCCACGTTGCCTGGGCGCCTTCGGACAGGCCGGTCAAGAGACGCCGCAGCCGCCCGCCCCCGCTCTCCCCCCTCCCCCCCGCAGAGAGGCCGATGCCTGTTGCGCCCCAAGGTTTGCAAGTGCCAAGCCCCTCCTGGAGAGTCCTGAGCTTCCCCCCAGGTAACATTCATCTCCCAATGGGAGGCCAGACAAGGACAATGGGTGGGAACGGAACAAGGAGAGATTCAACCTGGAAAGAAGGAGGAATTTCCTGGCAGTGAGACCAACCCACCCATGGAGCAGAAGCTGCCCTCGGACGTTGTGGGGGCCTCATCCCTGGAGACTTCCAAGAGGAGACTGGACTGCCAGGAATGGAGTAGGGTCTCCTGCTTGGGCGGGGGGACGGGTTGGACTAGATGACCCAGAAGGTTCCTTCCAACTCTGTTATTCTGTTAAGCGCCACTGAGAATGAGAAGCTGGGAATTCTGGAGCTGAGCTCTCTGAGTTTGGGGGAAAGGAAAGATTCGGATTTTTGAAAGTGATTTGCCATTACCTGCTTCCGAGGGCTGAGAGAGAGTGACTGGCCCACGGCAGAATTAGAACTCATTGTCTCCTGGTTTTTAGCCTGGTGCTTTAATCACGATGCCACACTGGCTCTCAGCCTGGGCTTAGGATCTGAAATTTCAGCTCCAGAACTCCAAAGTCCTTAGTTCGAATCCTGCTCTGAACCACAAGGTGCAATGCAAGGTCTGTCCAACTCTCTCTCTCTCTCTCTCTCTCTCTCTCTCTCTCACACACACACACACACACACACACACACACACAATGGCTGTTTAACCAGCTCCAGGATCTCATTATAAAATTAGCTGCTGGGCTTCGAGCTGAAAATGTCCCCAGAACCATTCATTAGCTGTCAAATCAAACTGGGGGGAGGAATTATTTTTATAATTAATTAAATTATTATTGCACCGCCACTGTTTTGTGCTGCTTAAATGAATGTCTTGCCCCACTGCCCCTCTCCGCCCTGCCTTCCCCTCTTCCCCAGGGTGCCCCCTCAATTCATTTCCAGTTGGGTGCAAAACAAAACAGCAAAAAAATCATATCGGGACTGACTAATTAAAGTTCCAATTGTTGTCATCCATTAGACGGTACATATTTTAATTATCCTGTGAGTTTGTGTCTTCTCCATGCTACCAGCCTCTCTCAAAACAGAAGGTGCTGGGTGAAATTAGCCCCTTCTCCAGCAAGCGTGTTGGAGTTACCATGGCAACTGTGAGAGGTGGAAGGGTTGTAGGTTTTCCTGGCCTCACCTGCTCTCTGCGGTGAAGTTTGCAAGGCTCAGGAGCTGCAGAAATGTCTTCCCAGCAGGCCTTCATCCCTGCCCCACAGCCGGACCCTGCTGCTGCCAATGGTTTTCCACACGCCTGCCTCGAATCTGTGCCTCGCCCTTCTTGCCTCGTTCTTCTTGATGGGCAGGGGAGGCAGAAGAGAAAAGCGAATACGCCCAAAGACCTGGCAGGGCTCTTGGGCTCATTTTCCTTGGCTCACGGAGGTCTCACCTGCCTGCTGCAGCTTTCCTTCCCCAGGAAACCTGCTGCTTCCTGCAGTAACATTGTCCTGATCCTTTTGGGGGGTAGAGGAGGCCCAGAGGCCAGGCCAGGCCTTCCCAGGGGCTCCCTGCAAGCTGGGTTTGCATCTCCTCCTGTGCTCCCCTTTATACAGAACAGATCACAGCCACCACCAACTCCCAGCTTCCCCAGCCTGGAGCCCTTGTTGCAGGGAGAAAAGCAAACGTTTACGGCCCACCCACCCAGTTCATGACTTCAGCAAGAAGCGAAACAAAGTAGCTCCAACCCCAGGCTGGGCCTGGAGGGTCCAAGGTCTCCTTTGCAAGGCTTCTCCGCTGCCCTTTGCACCCGGCCTCCTTGTGAGTCAGGTGCAAAGGAGCCCCTTGCTTGTGGCTTGCCTAGGTTGGCACCATGCGTGGCAAGCAGGAGTGAGGGGACCATGGCCACTGTGAGCTGACCACAAAGAACTGGCCAAGAAGAGGAGGGAGGGGGAACTCTCCAATGCTGCATGCAAAGAAGAGACGTTGCCCATTTGTAGAAGGAGGGGGGGGGCATTATTATCCTACTTCAGCACCAGCTCAGCAACCGAGATGTCCTGGGGCCTTGGGGGGAGGGCTGACGTGAGCAGGAGGCCTTTCCCAGTTATATATCTCTGTATTCTGTGGGTAGGAGGGAGGGAGGCGGGAGCAGGAGGGGCTGACCAGGCAGAGCTTTGATGCTCCCTTAACTAATCCTGAGCACTCCAGCAATTTGTTCTGGTTAAACTGGTGCCATCAGATCTCTCAGTAACATCGGGAAACAAACTAAAGATTGACCAGAGATACTCCGATCCCTATGATTGCTGCCTTACTGCAAAAAAGGACTTCGGTTTTTTCACATTATGCAAACAGGAAGCTAGGAATTAAGAAGAGGAAGATGCAAGGATGAATTTTCCATGTACCGTTCTAATAAAGTGGGGGGAGATGGGCGGCTTGTTATCCAAACTCTGAAAGACAGTTTAGCACCTCTTTAAACATTTAAACTCTGGGTCCCTGGAGTTTACTCTGATTTCAGGGAGGGCTGAGCCGGCTCGCCTGTGTCCGGACTGCAGCTCCTGAAGAGTGTGTTTATTTCAGGGTGTTTATTGTGTTAATGGCAACGTTGCAGGCTCCTCTGGCCTCAACCTTTCATCGCGTTCTTCCAGATTAGCATACCTTGTCATACAAAAGCAAACATTTGGCAACTGTGGTTGGTCTGCACACTTTCACGGGTCCCAGTTTGGGAGAACCGATCAAGCTTCGATTGTTTGTCTCACAGCTCCACACAACGGAAGCGTTTTGATCAACGGTTTTCACCGTTTTCTCCATTCTGGCAACTGAATTTATAATCTCCCCCATCCCATCCCCGGTGGATTCCTGAAAGCGCTTTTGCAACACACCCTCCCACCCAGCGATATAAAAACCAGCGAATTTCAATCAAATTTGTGAAAAGCAGCAAACGGTTGTTACTCCCTCGTGTTCCTCTTTGCCTGCTTCAGTCCGGAGTTGGTGGCATTTATTTACCGCCTCTAAGACTGATTCCCTTCCT
The DNA here is from genome assembly GCA_023653725.1 of Bungarus multicinctus. Taxonomy (NCBI): domain Eukaryota; kingdom Metazoa; phylum Chordata; class Lepidosauria; order Squamata; family Elapidae; genus Bungarus; species Bungarus multicinctus. Next base: position 26,723,786 of record CM042837.1, read on the forward strand.
TTCGGTGGCTTTGACAATAATTGAAGGTACCTGCATTGTCTGCCTGCACACGTTGCCATTAAAAAAAAGGCAATGCTGGGATCGATGGTTCTTCGTTGACGCTGCTCCTCTCTCGGCCTCGAAGGCTGTATAACAGAGGGCGGGAAATGACTGGATCAGCAAATTGTCGCAGGCTGACTGGCGGGTTAATCGTGGCCCCGTCCCTTTGAAAACGCAGCTCATGTGGAACGGCGGAGGAGGCCAAATTAAATATTTCATGGGAAATTTTGCAAAAGTGGCGTTTCCCCTCCTCCGCCCCATCAATAAGTAAGGCAAGACAAAGGGAAGCTGAACTGCCTCTCGGATGCCAAAGGACTCAGCTGCCAGCTTCGTTGACCAGGAGAGCCGCATGATGGCCCCTCCATCTCTAAAGGTCCTCAGATAGGCCACTGGGTCAGTCAAGAGGGGTGTGGAGGAACCATCCTTTCTTCCCATTTGGCCCTGCCTGGACTGGAGGGGGGAGATGCCACTCAGAGCCCCTGGCCTCTTGTCTACTGGCAGCCAAAGGACCGAGGGCCATGGGAACCGACTGGGCAAAAGAGGGTGCCATCACCGTGGCCTCAGATGGGTGCACAGAAACCTTCAGAATGGAGCTGCCCAGGAGGACAGAGTGCCCACCTCAAAATGAGTGGGAGGGCAACCTGGTAATCCCAGTAAGTGGCCTTGCTTGAAGGTGCGATGGGACTGGTGGGTTGGGTATTGAATGCAGAGGTGGTCTGCTTTTCAGCCTTCTCCTCCTGCAGTCCCCACCCCATCAAAGGGCAGGTTGGTATCACCAGCAGACTGGGCCATACCTTGCCACCTGAATCAGGAGACAGCCTTGGGTAGCAGGAGGGTGAGGGAGGCTTCTGTTGGAGGGTGAGTGCCAGTCTCCAACTCTGGCCCAACAAGACACGGGCATCTCAGTTGCTTTCACCCAGGGCAGGCTGCCTATTCCCCGGCCTCCCTGGGCCCTTCTTTCTCCATCAGCTCTGCTCACGCAAGTTCACCTTCTCATCACTTCCATAAACACTTTTGGAAAAGCGCTTAAAACTGGTCCTTTGGCTCAAGCAGGACTGGGCTGTAATGTCCTTTTAAAAGAAAGCTCCTTCTTTAAGGGACTGGCCAGCTGGAGGGTTCAGGGTTCCTGAACCTGCACCGGAAGCTCTTGCAAACTTCAGACCGCAAACCTGTCACAAGTGAGGTTGGCCAAGCCCTACTTTTTTGGAATAAGGAACACAGATAATTTTAAGTGTTTTGTGGACATTAATAAGATAGAATAAGATGAGTTAAAATTCAGCTTGAAACTTTGGATGTTGCAAGCCGATGCTTGAGCATGTGCAAAGTACCTGGAGGTTTGGAGAATGTGCAGCTGAATGCCAGACAGAAAGCAAGAGGATCTGTCCATGTTTTTGCTGGTTGTCCTCTTGTTCTTCTCTGCAATTCCTTTCCCTCGTCTTTGCCTTGCTGGCTCTCATTCTCTGACACACATGTTCCCTGCTAAAACATTAATGACACTGCTGAGTTTCTTTGGCACCAGTGACTTTAATTGCATAATTTTTTAAAAAGTATTGAATTTGCCTCTGATTCTTGGGGGCTTTTAGGAATATAATTAGCCTTCACACCACTTTTGTACTTGCTGAGTCTTTTAATCTAGGCATACAAGGACAACCATGTGCCTATCAGGACCAGCTACAGATCCATCTGGAAGAAGTTGGGTCAGGAACCACTGAAATTAAATTTTCAGGTGTCCAAAGGATCTCCCTAGCATAACTTAAGTCCAGAAGAGCCCCCCTGCTTCCCTCCACCTTCCTCCTTCAAGTGCCGATTCCCCTTGCAGGATCTTCTCCCCAGGAGAACCAGCTAAGCCTGTCAGAATGAAATGTCACAGGAGTGTGATGAATTGCCAGACAACCCAATCCACTCCTCTCACAGCCAAAGCTTTTCAGGAGACTTTTAACCAGTGCTAAAATTTTGTGTGACACTTTGAAGACTGTCCAATTTATTACCCTGGAAGCTTTGACAGAACAGGACGTATTTCAACAGGAGCATCTCTTGAGGCAAGTCCCACCAAAGGACTCCTTGGGTTGATAAAGACATCGCAGGATCCATTGTTGTTTTAAGTAAAGCTTCAGCTAAATCCCAGTGGGGGAATCCGGAAGGAAGGCTTAGAGAGAAGCAGTCCGAGAGCTTCCACACCTGGGGCCTTGATGCCTTGGGAACCTTCCCAGAAGACGCTGCTTCAGCACTCCAAGCTGCCCTGGAGAAGTTGGGTCTTTCATCAGAAGATGTAGGAATTGCACTACAATGATCTTGTTTTCTGCTGCTCCTGTACAAAACAGGCCCCATTCAGCCAGGCCGATGCTTCCGATGTTGCTCTTTGCTTGGCTCCTGCATTTGCTTCCAATATTTGAAAAGGCTGCTTCTGGTGGAGCCTCTTTAGACTCCACTTTTATTTCGGCCAGCAGTGAATAAACATTGCAGAGAAAGGCTGGCAACAATTTCTCCAAACTCTCCGATTCAAGCCTCTCGTTTTCCTGGGTGCCTGTTAGCTCCTGCATCTGCGTGCCTGGCCTGCACCTCGTAGAGCCAGGCTGGGCTCAGAGCCCAGAATGCTGCCTCCATTCCGGTTGACTTTAGTCAAACCCAACGGACTGGAATTTATCTGCCAAGATGACTCCTGGGGAGGAGCGCTCATCTCTGCTATTTATAAACCAAAGACGGGTATGTAAATACATTCCCATTCAATATTTATGAAGCCCTGGCTGGGGCCTGTTGTAAGATGTGACGGGACGTGTTGGAAGATCAATGACGCTCCTATGCAGGAGAGAGAGGCTGCATCGTGTTTGATGGATCTCTTGGAAGGATCCTGGACTGAACCGAGCCCCCTCTTGCCAGTAGCTCTACTTTCCTGAGAGCAGCCCTCTGCTTCAGAGCTTTCACCCACAGAGGGATGCTCCTTCCCTTGTTTCTACTCCTGGGGTAGAAACGTGCATCTACCTATCCCACCGGATTCATTTCCACCCTTTCCTGCAGCAAAGTGGAAATATAACAGGCATGTAAGAGAAGAAGGAGGGTTATTGGGAACCCACCCCCTCCATGTCTGAGTGTCGCTCCACACATGGGATGCCCCACCAATTCCTGGGGTGTCCATTCGAAAGTCTGAATGGCAGCTGGCGGGGAAGCCCTGGGGAATCACTGCTGCCAGTCAAGGCAAAAATAAAGCTACTGGGCCAACAAGAAATAACTGGGGCTGCCTCCAGGCACTGTGGGATTCTCCTAGGCTTGGATGGACCCTGTATGTTCCATGGATGGAAAGCCAGGGCAGTTCCCAGCCACCCAGCACTGTCCCCTGCATTGATTTAAAGTCCAGCTGAGGTCTTCCTAAGCTCAGGCCAAGGCAGGGGACTTGCCAAGCCAGGCAATTGCCCTGATTCTCTGGAATCAAGCTGGGAGCTCTGGGCTCACGTGGTCTGACTCACTGTAGCTCTCCCCATTTCCTCCTGCTGCATTCAGGCCAGTGGCCCTTGATGACATCCTTCCAGGGTCTCCTCTACCTCTGAGAGGGCTGCAGGGGAGACAACAAGAGCAACTCAGAAGAAGCTACCTTCCAGGGAGGTTTTGCCAGGTGGGGCAGGACATGGGAGAAGCCCACATTTCTGAAGGGCCCCTTCATTTTCAGGTTCCCAGAAATAACATCCCCCCCTCCGTTTCAGGCTACCTCAAACAAGACTATCAATGGTGTTTCTCTTGCCCACTGTTCTGCTGTGCTAAGAAACAAGATTGATTGTAAGTTTATGTTGCAAATGTACATCATTATTTCAGCATATTAATGCAGTGCCTTTTGGTGCAAATTAATGTTGTTTTTATGATGTTGTTTTGGGACCTGAATAATTGAATTGATTCTTAATTTCAAAGAGCCAGTAGGAAACAGGAGAGGAGCTGGTAGACTGCAGGACACAATTTCTATGGATCTGTAAGCATTTCTGCAGATGCACCCTTGCACAAAGCCATAGGCCCACCCCACTTCCAGAGAGCAATTGGGTCTAAAAAGGGAGGACATCTGTATGATTCTCCCAGCAATGCCCAAGCTGACCACAAGGGTGAGTCATAGCTCAATATGCCACAAGGCCCTGGGAGCCAACCAGTGGGGGTCCCTCCTGCCTTTCCTACCAGCAATCAATCTCCAGCAGCCCCTCCCAGGCACCTAAAGCCTCTTCAGAGTCAGTATAACTCCTGGTTTCCCTCCCATCTCCACCTCAATCGATTGGGCTTCTTAAGTGGACACGCTAAGCCTTCTAAGCCAGCAGCCATCATCACAAAAGCAGCTTATTTGCTCAAAGCCCCACCTGGGAGCCTAAAACTATCACAAAGGTGGGTGGGTGGAGCGGATGGCAGGAGGTGCTTTTCTGCACCACCTAATAGGAGAGAAGGCAAAGCCACCTTCAGGAGACTCAGAAGGTCAAGAAGAAGAAGAGGATTCAGATGGGACCCTCTTCTCAGATGCAACAATGGGAATGTTGATAGAGAGCATTACATTTACTCAAGTATTAGAAAAATTGGAACAAAACAATGTATCCTTAGGATGTTGGTTCAGTTTCTATTACTAAAATGGACAATTCCTTTTCTAAAAAGTACTGGAAATGTAATGCTCAACAATTTTGGAAAACGATTTGTATGAGAATGAAATTAATTTTAAAAGTTGAATTCCCAATCCAACCTGCAATATTTTAGTTACATTATTATTAAATCATAAAGTCCCATGTATGCTAAAGTAGTTTTCTATATGCTAACTCCAACAGGAGATTACACGCTTCTTCCTGGGAAATGCTGCTTGATTCCTTCCATGGCTGGAATAGCTTAAAAGTAAACTTGAAGTAGGATGCCCCTCTAATTGTACATCATCCTTGAATCCTCATCCAAAATCTAAAAATAGATTTTTTCTATGTATAGAGTCCCTACAGTATTCTAACTTCTTCGGATAATCCAAGATGAACACTTTCTCACTACTGATTCAAATTATTATAGCATATAATTTCAGTCAGTGATCTATGTTATGTTGACACGGGTTCCTAATGTATATGTTTAAAGCCTAATAGTATCAATCAATCAATCAATTTTATTTATGGGCAAAAGGCCCTAAGCCTTAATAGTGATTTCTAGCTTTTTAAATAGCATATTTTATAATTCATAGGTAAGTAATGATTCTTTGGAAAACTGTAGATTTAGAAAACCCTAGATCTCTTTTTTACCTATTTGTATTTTACCACTTTTCCTTATTTTTTATTGTATTTAAACTGTCTTTAAAAAAGAAAAGGAGGGAGGCAGGGAGAGGGAAAGGGAGAGGGAGAGGGAGGGAGGGAGGGAGGGAGGGAGGGAGGGAGGAAGGAAGGAAGGAAGGAAGGAAGGAAGGAAGGAAGGAAGGAAGATTCTTCACAGCACCTCTTTCCCAGCCTTACCAATCCTCGGAGGAGAGATGGGGCTGCAGGGTCCTGAATTAGATGATTCATAGTAAAGTAGTGAGTTTCTTCCCAAATTCTCAGGCAAGAATTAAGCAGTCTTGATTGAGAGGCTCCTGGAATAGCTGAAGGAAGTGAACAGGGTAATTCTTGGGTCCCCCCCCTACCCAGGGAGAATCCTAAACAAGACAAAACGCTGCTCTCTTTCCTGGTGTTTTCAATCCCTTCCTTGGGATTTTTGCAGGGGGCATAGACAAAGAATACCTGCAGGGACAGAATAGCCAAACGCCATTTGGGTGTCTGAGCTGCAGCCGTATTGCAGGGCCTGCAGAATGCTGGAGGATTGTCCGATGTGCTCCTGGTTTATGGCTGGTGGGAAACCTGCAAAGACTGTCAGAAGGGATGTCTGTCACCATTATTTGCAAAGGCACGGGGGGGGGGGGGGCTTCTTTGTCCCTGAAGTGGGATGCTGTTATCCGAGAGCTGACTTGAGCAAGGTACAGATGGGCTTGTTGATCGCATACCTGGCTCCCTGCTATGCGTCATCTGCCCTGCTTGAGCTCCTCGAGGTTATAGCCGGCGTAGCGGTTGAGACCCCCAGGCTTATGGTCATGGGGGACTTCAACCTACCCTCTGCCGGCGGCACCTCGGGGACTGCTCAGGAGTTCATGGCTTCCATGACAGCCATGGGCCTGACCCAGTTAATTCGGGACCCTACTCACATGGGAGGTCACACCCTGGATTTAGTTTTTGTCTCTGACCAGTGGCAGAGTGATCTGGGTATAGAGGATACAGCTTTAGAACCACTGTCATGGTCAGATCACCTACTCCTAAGGCTCGACTTCCGTTCCGCATGCCCCGACCGCAGGGAGGCGGGACCATTAAAATGGTACCGCCCCAGGCGCCTGATGGACCCAGATAGGTTCCTGATGGAGCTTGGGCCACTTCCCGAAGCTCACACACACGACTCGGTCGAGGGCTTGGCTGCCACCTGGGAAAAGGTGGCCGCTGGGGCCCTTGACCGAATCGTGCCCTTACGGCCTCTGACCCGGCACCGATCCCAAGTGGCTCCTTGGTTCTCCGAGGAGCTAAGGGAGATGAAGCGCCGGAAAAGACACCTAGAGAGCAGTTGGAAGGCCAGCCGTTCTGAGTCTGACCGAACACTATTACGTTCTTATATTAAGACGTATTTAGTGGCGATAAGGATGGCGAGGAAGACCTACCTCTCCACCCTTATTGCGTCTGCAGAAAACCGCCCAGCTGCACTGTTCAGGGTGACCCGCTCCCTCTTGGAGGTAGAGACACGGGAAGATCCCTTACAGGGACGAGCTGAGGAGTTTTCTAAGTTTCTGCAGGACAAAATCACTCAGATTTGGAATGAGCTGGACTCTGACTGGGCATCTCCGGGCGGGAGGGCGGGGGTGGATATCGGTGAGGTCAACTGGGTTGAGTTCGATCCTGTTACCGTAGAGGACGTGGACAGAATACTGAGAGGACTGAATGCTACCACCTGTTTGTTGGACCCGTGTCCCTCCTGGCTGGTCTTGGCCACCCGAGAGGTGACTCGAGGCTGGCTCCAGGGCATTATAAACGCTTCCTTGAGAGAGGGGTTTTTGCCCGCCCCCTTGAAGGAGGCAGTGGTACGACCTCTCCTCAAGAAACGATCCCTGGACCCAGCACTATTATCAAATTACCGTCCTGTCTCCAACCTTCGCTTTGTTGCAAAGGTTGTAGAGACTGTGGTGGCACGTCAGTTCCCGCAGTACCTGGATGAAACGAGTTATCTCGACCCCCTCCAATCGGGCTTCAGGCCCGGGCACAGCACAGAGACGGCATTGGTCGCGTTGTTGGATGATCTCTGGAGGGCACGAGACAGAGGTTGTTCCTCTGTCCTGGTGCTGTTAGATCTGTCAGCGGCTTTTGATACCACAGTATCTTATTGCAGCGATTGGAGGGGTTGGGGATTGGAGGCACCGTCTTACGGTGGTTCTCCTCCTTCCTCTCCGACCGGTCGCAATTTGTGTTGACAGGGGGACAGAGATCGACCCCAAGGCCCCTGCTTTGTGGGGTGCCTCAGGGCTCGGTACTCTCGCCCCTATTGTTCAACTTTTATATGAAGCCGCTGGGTGAGATCATCCGTGGCTTTGGGGTGGAATTCCATCAATACGCTGATGATACTCAGCTATACATCTCCACCCCAGACCACCCCAACGAAGCCGTCGAAGTGATGACCCGATGTCTGGAGGCCGTGCGGGATTGGATGGGTCATAACAGGCTTCGTCTCAACCCGACCAAAACCGAGTGGGTGTGGTTTCCTGCTCCCAGATACAGTCAGCTTGTTCCTTCGCTGACCATAGGGGGAGAGGTACTGACCCCTGTGGAAAGGGCACGCAATTTGGGTGTCCTCCTGGATGTACGGCTGTCTTTGGAAGAACATATTGCAGCCGTTGCCAGGGGGGCTTTTTATAAGATTCGTTTGATCTACCAGTTGCAGCCCTTTCTGGATCTGGACGCACTTCGCACAGTCACTTCCGCCCTCGTTATCTCCCGCTTGGACTACTGCAATGCTCTCTACATGGGGCTCCCCTTGAAGAGTCTCCGGAGATTACAGTTAGTCCAAAATGCAGCCGCACGGATGATTATGGGCGCCCCCCGGGACGCCCACATAACACCACTTCTCCGCAGACTGCACTGGCTTCCTGTGGCCTTCCGGATTCGATTCAAGGTGGTACTATTAGTATTTAAAGTGCTCCATGGCTCGGGACCTGGCTACTTACGAGACCGCCTTCTGCCACCAACAACCTCCCGCCGCCCAGTACGCTCCCACAGGGTCGCCCTGCTTGGGGTACCACCACCTGATCGTTGTCGGCTGGCGACCCCGAGATTACGTGCTTTCTCTGTGGGAGCCCCCTCCCTTTGGAATTATCTCCCCCCGGAGATACGAGACACATCGGACATCCTAACCTTCCGGCGTGCAGTCAAGACCTTACTTTTTAAGCAGGCCGGCCTAGCCAATTAAGGGTTTTCTGAGATTTTTAAATTTTAAATTCTAATAAGACTTTAATTCTATTTGACGGGACTCAGTCATTTACTTACTTATTTTACTCATTTATTCTATTTTCATCTATTTATTTTTAATTCTGATTTTAATTGCTGTTTGACTGTATCTTTTATATGTTTAGTCTGTACACCGCCCCGAGTCCCTTTTTGGGAGAGGGAGCGGTATAAAAATACGATAAATAAATAAATAAATCTGCCCTGCCTGTCACAACACTGAGCAGACCACAGGCAGCTGTTAGGACAGCAGAAGCAGTTGCCATAAGCAAGCTCATTGCCCGGGGCCAAAACACAGACAGATGTTCTGGCTGTTGCAGCTGTGGACAGGAATTGCTAGTGTAGGCAAACTCTGCCTCTGCCCACCCCCCCAAGATCAGCCCCAGGATTGCCTTTGGCCTTCCAAATCCCAAGCAGCCCAGCCCCCAGCCCTCCTTCCCCTTCCCCACTATGGTCCTATCATCTGTTTCAGGAGCCTTCTACACACAGAGAGAGGGGGGAGGAGGGAGGGAGAGGGAGAGAGAGAGAGAGAGAGAGAGAGAGAATATAGCTACCAATCATCAAGACTAATTCTCAGGAATAGCCTCCCATTTGTACACGGTCAGAGGCCAAAGAAATCCCTAATATTTTTAGCACTCCTGCAATGGGTGAATATGATCTGGTTTTCTTTTTCAGCAGCTTTTCGTCCTTTCAACGTTTTAGGATGTTTTTTTTCTGTGCATATTAATTGCATACAACTTTATTGATTTCTTCAGCGTTAGAAGCTTTCTGAAGTTATGATGGAACTTGTTCTTTATTTGCCTGCTGCTTTGTTATACACAGCAGTCTAGAGGTCGTTTTTTGGAGGGTTTTTTTTTCCCACCCAGCCCTAATCTCAACTTGTTCTTAAAAAGATAATGTGCAATAAACTGCACTGGTGCCGTCCATCAAATATGGTCAGATTCTGACTGCTGTTTCTTGTTCATAAAATGCAAAGCGCTGCCACTGCAGGCAACGCCATAGGGAACAACCCTGCATTTCAGCCGCTCTGTCACATTTTTCATTTCTATAGGAAGCCGAATGGAGCCAAGGATGCCAGCAGTGGCTGCACAAGGATTTCAAGGCCACCTGGAGAATTTTTATCATGACAATTTGTAGAGGAGAATTGGAAGAGGCTGATTTATACCCACTTCTGCTGATCCTCTTCCAGGAAGCCTCCAAGCTGGAGGACGCTGATTAGAGCCCAGGGTGCCGTTGGGGCTCCTTTTGCTCCTTTCCTCTCTTTCTGCTCCCTCCCCCTCCCCCAGTTACACAACCGGGCAGCCTTGCAAATGCACTGGATGTGGAGAATCAATTCCCACCCGGCCTTACCACGGACTTCCTCCCTGGGGGTGGGCTCCTCCTCCTCAGGACTTGCTCTGCCTCTAAAGGATGACAGACATTGAGCCAGAGACCCCAGCCCCTCCCCCTTCACAACCCTTTTCTCAGCCGGCCATTTAAATCATTGTAACTATTCCAGCCACACCCCACTAACTTCCCCAGTGGAACCTGCAGAGGGGAAGATCCTGGGCTCTGTGCCACCTCCTGCCCTTGGCACCACCTGAAGGGATCCCACGGGGGGGGGGGGGCAGGTGGGGAGCTAGGCGGGTCTCTGGGCCAAAGTTAGGCCCCCCAACTTCCTTACAATCACCTGGCCATCTAGTGGAGTGGAGAGTCCTATGCTCAGCTCCCCAGGGCCATAGGAGCTCTGCCGGGCATGTAAAATTGTGATGATGATGATGATGATGATGATGATGATGATGATGATGATGATGAACAAAATGCCCGTCGTCATGATTGGTGGGCTATGTTTGGACTGAGGCATCTCTGGGGGCCTCACACAGATCTGAGCTTTGAAAGCAGAGGGGCAGCAGTGCTGTTGGTTGAGAAATGCAGAAGGAGGAAGGAGAGGGGGGCATTTTGCCCCCAAAGAGAATATTCTACACACACACACACACACACACTGGTCTCCCTTCCCCACTTCATAGGATTGCTTGACAGCTGCTCTCTCCCTGGCAGAGTTTCCATCTGAGGACCCCCTTGAGGCCCCCAACTGTTCATTCTCAGGTCCGCAAACGCTTTCACAAGTCCTGGGTTGACCGTCCAGCCTGCCAAAAGAAGCGCTCTGTGTTTAACAGAGGTCATCATTGTTTCTTTCTCCTCGTCCTCTGGGGAAGAGCTCAGGACTTTGGGACTGCCAAGGTAGAAATAGCAACACCTTGGCAAGAAAGCCCAGCCCCTTGGAGGGGGCCCCTCACCTCTGCACTGTGCCTGGTTAGCTAAGGAAATCAAGCCTCCTGTCCTTCAAACAGACTGCATGTCCCCCATGTACCAATCAAGGCTGCTGCTTCTGAAGGACGGCGATCATCGCATCCCAAATTACGGACAGCTGCTGGAATCCATGGCCTCGGCTGGGGTCTCTTTCAAAGGGCTGAAGGCATCTCACTAGCAAAGCAGCAGTTGAATCCCTGCCCCTGCTTGGCTAAAACACAGAGTTGGAAGGGACCTTGGAGGTCTTCTAGTCCAACCCCCCAGCTCAAGCAGGAAACCCTATGCCATTTCAGACAAGTGGTCGTCCAATCTCTTCTTGGAAACCTCCAGGGATCTCTGAAGGTGACATCTTCTGGATCCAGGCCTCCCTCTCCCAGCTAGCACACAGTCTCAGATTCTGCCCCCTCCTCCTTCTGATGCCTCTCTTATCTCTTCTGAAACTGATACAGCAGATGAAGCCTGTTTGGTGCCAAGAAGGCCCTTTTCAAACCCATCATTTATAATTAAACCTGTTAAGAAAAAATAAATTCAGTTGTTAAAGAATGCTTTGCTTTTCTTCCATCAGAAATTGGAGAAAATGAAACTTCTAGAAAAAATCTAGGGTGATTTTTACTATTTGGGATTCACACCCAAATATGAGATGTTGCCCCTCTTCCAGGTCAAAATGCTTCCTGGCAAAGTTTCCTTCTTCTCGGAAACAAAAACTGCCTGCTTCCAAATGACTCAGGGTTGTTTTCCTTCCTTCTTTTGCTCTGCCATTTTCCAAGCACAGAGATTGTATCTGATGGATCTCACTTATTGTTTAAAATAGTCCTGTACAGTTGCTGAAATATAATTTATGTTCTTAAGTTTTTCACTAAGTTTTCTAGATTAGGTTTAGGCAGAGTTCAGTCAAGGAAGGCAGACAAGAAAATCCTTTAAAAGAGCTGACGTGCTCAGCACACGCCGGGGATCTTAAGTTACCCACAGTTTACTCATCTCAATTTTCTCCAGTACATCAACCCTTCAAGCTAGGGTCCTACCATCTTCGAGGTTAAAATGGGGCAGTGTGAATTTGCCAGATTTACCCCAGTTACATCTTGGGGGCTTGGAGAAAAGAGACCCAATTGCAGGGAAAGCCAGCCTTCACCAAATGTCATTCCAAGGCTACAAGCCAATGCAAGATCCAGGAGATTCCTGTAGGCCATGAAGACCAAAGCAAGAAGCCCTCCAGAAAGAGCAGGCAGTTGAGATTTGATGGCCTGGGAAGTCTTAGTCCTCCTTCTGGTCCAGGCAACCCCAGAATAGCTGGGCTGAGGAGAAGAATCGGATCCCTCGCCTGAAAGAAAGCAGGAGAAAAGCCGAGCTCTGCAGTGCGCAGACTGGAGAAGCCAAAGATGGCCACTGGGCAGCGCAACCACCACCCACCCTGCTCCAACAGCTACTGATGTTCAGTAGAACACCTGGAGCACCACAGCAAGATGGAAGGTGGTGTGGAAGATCCAGGGGTTCCTGGGACAGCTCCAGCTTCTTCTCCTGTCTGCTTTCTCTTCCTTACTAAACCTTCAGCAGAGTCACGGTTTCTGAGGGCTGCAATCCCAATGGAGAAACACAGCAGGAGAGCAATTATGTATCATTAGGAACAAATGTGTCACTCCTCCAATTAATTAGTTCCCTTTTTCTTAAAAAAAAATAAAGTAGGTACATTTTCCAGAATGGTGCAAAATACAATAAAAATAAGCTATGTTTGAGAAGAGGTTGAACTCTGTGGCCTCTGGATTTCACCCAAGTGTGAATGCCAACTTTTTCCTTAGCACTACCTAATAGTGTCTGGGCACTATTGCACTTCTCCTCTCACTGCACCTAAGTAGTTGCTACAAGTGGTAGGAATTAGCCTCAGTCCTAGGGGAGACAACCAGAGTTATGCACAGAGGTGTAAGCTCCCTACTTAAAGAGGCTGCAGTCCATGCTCTGCTAATGGCTTCATTCTCTACTTTAGCTTTGAACTCACGACCAGAAAAAGTCACCATGATATTAATTTTGTCACTTGATACATAAGGCTACCATAAATCATTTATTTCATTTCCTTGCCAAGGTCTTCATTTGTTGTACTTTAAAGGAAGAGAAGGTAATGCCATTTGAAAGCAACGGTGACGGCAAAGAGCAAAGATCTGCAGAGCAGAAACAGCCTTTGTGGCACACACACTGTGTGCATCTATCACGTTGTGGCACTGGAAGTTAGCTTTGCCTTAACGGTCATGGGTGCCTCCACCTCTTTCCAAAACAAGCTGCTGCGTATCTAGAAGGCTGCCAGACCACTTGAATGGCAGTGAAATGGATTGGTAAAACTGGACCCACAGAGGAGAGTAAGGGTACTGAACTCTCAACTTAAACCTTGGGAAAATGCTGATTTGTCTGATTCAGTTTCTTGAAGAGGTTTTTCCACTTGCACATGAGAAAAGGAGAAGCCTCTGAATCACCCACAGGAATAAAAGGAAACTTCAGAGACTGCCGTAGGCTTAAATCCCTGGAAAGGGATTGGCCACCTTCACACCTGTACAAGTCCTTTGAGAAACAGGTGCTGGAATGGAGCTCTGCAGGATCCAGAACGAAGGTCGCTTGGCATCCTCTTCTGCCCACCACCTGAAGGCTGCCCTCCCCATCTGCCCCTCAGCCCCAGAGCCTTGTTTGGGGTTGCACGTGGGATAAGAGGCCCAGGCCAGGAGCCCAGCATTGTGTCTGCTCCGGGGCGCAGGGGAATTGTCCACAGGGGCAGAGAGAGTCAGGATCACTTGATGGAAACCTGCTCATTTTTGTGTGCATGTTAAAAAGGATTGGAGTTCAGTTGAGCTGCTTTACTTTTTTTTACCACCCCATGGATGCCCGGGCTGTACCTAGAGGTTGGCTCCTGGGTTGGAATGCACGTCTGAAGGGCCCAGCAGAAGCTTCTAGCCAGATATAATGAAAACTAAGCGGGTGAGTCATTCTTATTTACATGCTTAATCATCTTGTCATCACTGCAATACATCCATAAAGGGAAAGATTGACAATGTTCAACTGAAAGGAATTTCAAATAAACCTGCCCTCTTTTCTCTTGCCTGGCTCATTGGACCAGTGAGATTTAGTACCTGTCACCCCATCGCCACGTCCTGAGTTTACCTGCCAGAGATTAAAGGGCTTCAAATATAGCGGAGCCAGGAAGCATCAGGAAGCAGCCACGCTCAAGAGATGGGCTCAGACACCAGCCATATTCGACACAAGAAGTTCTTCCAGGAAGAGGACTCATTCCCTTGCTCTGTGGACACAGCAGGTGTTACAGAAGTTGCAAAATTTATTATCTTTGGAGTGCTGGCTTGATACCAAAGAGAGTAGCAAGAACATAAAAACTGGGACCCGGATGTACTGAAGTTGTTCACAATAAGGCAACTCGCAAGCCAATATTCTGGCCCAGGTGTAGCGTCCAAGGAGAAGTGGCACCACAATCTAACCAAAGCCCCTTGTGACACAGTCACAGTCTTGACTCGTGTAAGCCATGTTTAAGCAGAGAATGTGCTATCATTGCTGTCTCTAACAATTCCTCCCCAGACTCCAGAATGTTCTTCATTGGCTCATCGCCACTCAAGCCCCGGGCCTTGGTTTCTCCATATCTCCACGCCAGCACTTTGGTGTGATTTAGCACCCCCTCTTCACCCCTCTCCCTTATTAGAGATTTTTTTACATTTGCCATCATAAATCCTGCTCACCATGACAATCCTGATCTTAGGGGTCTCCTTTAATTTGCACAAAGTGGGTGACCTATACTCTGGTGTGAACCTTTGCACAATGTTGGAGCTGCTCCTCGGTCCCTTTGGCACTGTAAATCCAGCCTTCCCGCCTGACAAGGTCACAGCCTTGATGCTCTAATTGCACTTTATACTCTGCGAGAATTGACAATCCTGGCCCTGCAGCTCATTCACCAGGCTATGACTGTCTCTGTCCCTGAGCCAAAAGGCAGTCCAGAGAGGGAGGGAGGGAGGGAGGGAGTTCCAATTTCACCTTTGTATTTTTATATGTCTGGATGAGTGCTTTTTCAAGAAGCCTCATGCATGTTCACTCAGAAGTAAGGCCCAATCATTTACCAGGTAACCAGGAACAAAATTAAAGTCTCTGATGTCTGTATATGCTTTAAGTGGCCAGGCACTCTTTGAAAAAGTTGCATGGATACCCATTTTGTTGGGAGGTATTATAGAGGCTGTTTCTATTTCTCTTTTCTGGTGTTCTGGGTTGCTGTGGTGCGTTTGTGCTCATCTGAATAATGTCTGTGGAGATTCTCAGTCCTCCAGGTCAGGGTTGTCCCCAAGGTGCTTCTTTAAGAGGCAACTGGATTTTCTGGTTTTTCTTTGAAGACGTTTCACTTCTCATCCAAGAAGCTGCTTCAACTCTGATTTCCACATCATCCAGTCAGAGCTGAAGAAGCTTCTTGGATGAGAAGCAAAACGTCTTCAAAGAAAAACTAGAAAGTCCAGTTGCCTCTTAAAAAAGTACCTTCGAATCATCTGAATAATGTTCTTACCCAGCTCCTCTCGTGGGAGGTTGGACTGTTACTTTAGTAATGGAGCACTTGCTTAGAGCGGGTTGTTTTTCAATAGACTTGAATTTCTAATTTGCCTCTGCTGATGAAGATATCCAGGAAGGACAGTGTCTTGCTGTTTTCTTCTTCCTTTGTGAATTTTATCCTTTGAATATGTTGCTGGTTATTTCGTGTGCTTCCCCTAGTTCTTTTTTATTATGATGAAGGTATAGCTATATATGTAGATATAGAAAAAAGATATTCAAAGAATAGAATAGAACAGAACAGAACAGAGAACAGAATAGAATAGAACAGAATAGAATAAAATAGAATCCAGAGGCTGTGTATTGTTTAACCATTCTGAAGCAGTTTTCTATCTGCTTGACATGTGGAATGCATAATTTCACTTGCTTTTAAGGTCGTACAAGCTTTCACTTTCAGAATGGAAAATTACAGAATATTACAAAATTCATTGTGTGCTACCAATTCCAACTTCATATCTCCATAGGAACAGGAGGTATTTTGTCAGCCCTATGGGTGAAGATGAGCTCCTGTATCAGGTATGCCTTTATTTATGGTTAAGATTTATATTTCACCTTTTTCCTAGCGGTGCCCAAGTGTTGCCCTCAGGTTGGGCTGAGAAGGAAGGACTGGTCCAGACCCAGCCATCGGTATCTGTGGCAGAGGATGCTCTCTGCCCTGAGTAGATCCAACTCCAACCTTTTCATCACAACGACACTGGGAGTAGCAACCAACACACTAGCAGGTGGAAGCTGTGGCCAGTGTACCTCCAAAACGGGTCTCCTGGTTTTTCAGGCTAATAATTTGAAAGTGGGTAGACTAGAAACAGGAAGAATTCGTGAAAGACCCTGTTTTGATATCAAAGTACTAACACAGTTGCCTCATAGATGAGTTTATCACTTATACAGCCTCAGACAGAAGCAAAATTTTCCTTTGGATCAGCTCCAGAAAGATTCCAGAAGATCTAGAATCACCCAAGCCACCAAAGTAGCCATTTGTCCCTCCAAATGGTGCCCCAGTGAGCCTGCATTGACCCATGTAGCATCCCACCCCACATCCCAAATCAGGGCCTGCTTCCTGGTGTGGCTGGATCAGAAGCACAACCCTGCAACCCTCCACGGACTTCCCTCGCCCTCAGCTGGCTGATGCCAACCTGCAGGGAAGTGTGGGGTGCTCATTTTTTAATTATCCTCAGTGAGCCCTTTGACCCCCACAGACCAGGCTGCCTTCAGGGTCACTGGGCCCCATCCAGGCACTCCACCCTGCTCTCCCCCATCTTCTTCTCTCTGCCCCCAGCAAGCCTTGCTTACCTGTCTGCATTACAAGATCTGATTAGCTCCTTGTCCTCCAGAGAAATAAACAGCAACTTTGGCTAAATGAAGAACGGAAGATCCTAGATGGGAAGAGACACTTATTTATCCCTTTCTTAGATGCCTAATGAATAATATCATGTTTGCAGAAACTCATTTTTGAGAGGCAAGGACAAGAGACACACAGGCAAGAAGCCCAGAGGAGGCACCAACATTAATTTTGCCCTCAAAAGATTTACGTTAAAATACAGATGTTGCCATGTTAGTGCCTCCCTTCTTTTCTTGGCGTGACCTGTGAAAAGCACTTAGTGTTACTTTGCTCACCAAGGGGTTAATTCTGTGCAGGGTTGTTGGTCGAGGGGACTCTGTTTTAATGACTCAGGAGCCCAGCCTCCCTCCTGTCCAGGGGAGCTTTCCAGCATCCCCAGCCCAGAGGAAAGTGGCGTGCCAGACTGCCTGGAGCTGCCTCCACTTTTGTGTGTGCTCATGGGGTGCTTCTAGGGACCCTCTGAGGGATGAAGTCTCCTCCTGCATTAGTACTGCATGGATGGACTTACAAGGGCCTCTGTGGTTGTGGGTCTTGGGCCACAGGCACTGGCTGATGGGATGTGACAAGGGATGCAAGCAAATTAAAGACATATAACGAATAAACCTCAAAGGAAGTTAGTCAGGAAAACTACCTTGAATTCAAACCACGTTGATGATCAAACAAGAAACCAGTGGTGCTTGTTGGACATGGCCATTGGATGAGAAGCAAAACAGACTTCAATCCAAGATGGGGGCTCTTCCCTCCCTCTCTTGAAGTTAACAAGAGAAGTCACTGGGGGACTACCTCAGACTTCTTTGGGAAGAAAAGGTCTTTGGGCTCTTCTGCAGTTGCAGCTCCCATCCAGTTCTGTCAACATATGGGGTGGGGCTTTTTCCCCAGAATATCTGGAGAGGGGGGTTAATTTGGGATTCTGAAATAATTTTAGAATCCCAGCTTGCTTTTGCAACACTAATAACGTCTCCATTCTTTGCAAGAAAACGAGGGTGTCTTACATGTCAATGTTGGAATTTTTATTGTTGAACATGGCATATCAAAATATGCTTTCAACCTTTGGTCTTGAAAACATTTGTTAAATGCATAAACAAACTAAAAACTTCTCTTGCAAGCCAGGTGGTACATGCCATTTAATAAGTTGCGAGGTAAACTTAATCACAAGCAATTGCTCTTTCACGCTTGCTCAGAGGTCACTTAATAAATTCCACACTGACTTCTGGGGTGGCCTAATTCACTTGACCCTAATTAAATGGAAAGTCCCACACATGTTCCTGGAAATCTCTTTCCCAGCAGCCTGTTAGTGCACAGAGGGTGCCAGGATGAATCAACTGGATTTCTACATCACTGATCATCAACCATCACCAACACACCAGCATCGTCCATGGGTAGAACTTGGCATCCTTTCCAAATCCAGTCTGTGCCACCAGATGGTAACACTTGGAATGTAGAACCCAACTGGATCGCCTTCCTGGTACCCTCTTCGTGCATAGCATGATCTTGAGAACGGGATGCTGGCCAGACATTCTGGTGATTCCCAAGGATAGGGATGTGTCTGTGCTGAGACCTCACCTTCTCACTAGTTGAATGACCAAGACTTGGTGCCATCTGTGCTGGAGTCTAGAGTGGCAAGCAGGGGCAGAGGCCCATCACTGTAATAGCAAGGCCTTTGGATGGAAGGATGTGGCCATCAAACCTCATGCAGTGGAGCAGCCTGGTCTGGTTTGGAGAAGCAGGAAGTGTGTTGGAGAACTTCTTTCTCCTCTCGGCGAGAGGCTTCTGGCCAGGCTCCTCAGCCAATTGAAGTGACTTCTCTTCTTCGCAGGATGGGGCACCAACCACCAACCCTGCTTTGCAAAAAGGAGACTGTGTCATCTTCAGGACTCCCAGCCCCCAGCAGTTCCCTGAGATGAAAGAGCAGAGAAAAGCATGTAGCATTTATTCATTTTCTTTCTTTTTTCCTCTTTGGTCTCTCAAAAAAAATGGATTACCTAGAAATATACTGGAAGGATAAACCATGGGTATTTAGATTTGCAAAAGATCTGGGGTGGAGGCAGGCAGGGGTGAGGAGAGAGAAGTTAAATCCTTTTGATGTAACTTTGAATCAGTTATTTCAGAATTATATCTAAGGGACAGAGAAAGACAGAATCATTTTAAGTAACAGAGAAAAAGGATACATCAGAGAATTCTTTTTTTAAAATCCTACCTACTGCTAGACCCAAGTGTGCTCCTGCGGTTCCCCAGAGATAAATTATTCCAGCTTCCAGTTCTTCTCATAGCCAGTGGCAAATTGGCAATAGGTGCCTCCACAGAAAGATACAACTTCAGAAGGAAATCAGATATGCCTGTCTCTGTTGTGGAACCTGAGATGCCTTGATCCTTGTAGGGTCCTAGGCAGCCTTTCCCTTCCTCTCTCCTTCCTTTCCATTGTCTGGATTCCCTTCTATTGGCCTTTTTTTTGGGGGGGGGGGGGGGGGGTGTGTGGAAGAGTGTAAGTCAGTCTTGAAAAAAATATGCAGCAACTGTTACAAAATATCAGTTGAGCCCAGGAATATGAGAACGCATGAGAAAGAAACTCAAGATTCAGCCGCCTTGACTCTCTTGTGTATAAGGAGGAAGGAAAGAGATGCCTCCAAGGTTTGCTGTTGGAGCCAAAGCAATAAAGTAGAATTCTGGGGTTGCTTGTGGTACCAGCCTTGCAGGGCTGACAGGCGGCCTCTGAAGGGGGCTGCCAGCCCCCCCCCCCCCCCCCCATGCCCCCTTTCTGCTCCTAAGTCCCTCATGGGACCAGCCCTCTTTTTCTCCCACACCATCAAGTCCAAGGGGATCTGAGCCCTGTCAGGATGGTTTGGGGAGGCTCCCCAGGCCCCCCACCTCCCCAAACATCCATAATCACTTCCCAAGCCTTTGCCGAAGACAACAAAAGATGTGCTTTAATAAGCGAGATGTTCCGTGCCTGAGCGGCGTGTCAGCCTCCATTTGTAATGCTGGTGACAGATGGATCTCTGGATAATCACAGTCTCTCCTACTCAATGGAGTCAGATTGGAGCAATTGGACGTCTGAGGAAGATTACAGGCAGTTATGCACATCGCCTGTCATGTTAGCTGTGGCAGGCACCTTTTTCAATTGACCACTCCGGCACTGGCATTTCCGGGACAGGCTCTGGAGGCACTTGGGGCCTCCAAATGAGGCTTTGGGAGGAAACTTTCCCCCCCCCCCCCCCCCAACAAAAGGTCTGCCCGTTATAACCCACCTCCTCTCATCCCCATCCCCAAAGGCTCCCCAGGCTTGCAGAGGAAACTGGGGGAAGCCCACCTGCTATGGATGAGGCACGGGCCTACACAAGGGCCATTGAGGGCCAATCCCCAGTCTCCAGATGAGAATCCAGATGCTTTCCTCCCTTTCCCTTTCCAAGGCAAGGCTCAATGGCCAAGAGCTCTGGGGCTGGGGTTGGTGGAGCCCCAGTGGAGCAGCAGAAACGCTCAGCTGAAGCAAATCATGGAAACTGCGCTATTCCATGACCCCCCCAGGTGAAAAACCTGCCTTGGTGGCTGCCTGGAGCAGGCCCTGCTCTGACTTCCCCACCCGGCAAGGCCCTGAGGCGGCTCAAACTGCTGGTGGGCGGGCTGGCTCCAGCCTTCCGGAGCTCAAGAGGCCCCCCTAGTCTGCTCTTTCATCTAGTGCTGGGGAAACCCCAGAGGGTGCTGAGCTGGGAATGAGCCAGGCCGGGGAAAGAGAATGACCCACGCGGCCCCCCAGGCCTTGCTGAAGGAGAACCGGCCCTGCTGCCCTTGCTCCTTTGGGGCAGTGTTTCTGGTGCTCCCCCTCCTGCTCCCTCCCGGCTGCCTTCTTTGTCTCTTCCCTTAGTGTGCATGTCACTGGGAGTGTATCTATTTATCCCACTAAATGCTGGATTGCCAGAGGGGGCCACGCCAATAACGGGAGCCTGCTTAAGCATGATTGATGAGAGCTCCGTGGCAACGTGGCCAGGCTGTGAATCTGGAGTGCCCCGGGAACCAGAGATATGCAATCAGGCCTGACTCCGTCAGGATTCCCATTTGTCATCTGCAAACCAGGTGAGGGGAGGGTGACTCCCAGGCCCCCAAGGCAGCTGGTCAGCTGATGCCCTCCTGGAACTATTGGGGGAGGGAAGTTCTGCTCTTAACCTCCTCATTGGAGGGATGGCCTGCCACCAAGCTAAGCCCCACCCCACCCCAGTCCTTCTGGGGCATTGATGGTGGAGAATGGCAAGAGCAAATCTCAGCCTGGGTAGGAGCCCGCCCCCCCCCCCGCCACAGCTGCCAGAGGTCCCATCCTTAGCAAGTGGTCCCCACCATTCCCTTCCTCCTCCTGGCCCAAGAGGCAGTGGCTCCATTTCTCCAATAGAGACAGGAACCAAGGCTAAATCTACTCAAAGTCTTGATCCTTTTTGCAATGCCCATCTTTAGGCAGCATCTCCCTCTTGCTAGAGCCAACTTGCAGCTTTTGCTCATGGAGGTGAGATTGGGACACCCCCACCCCCTCTTGCCATTCCACCCTGGAACTTCTCATGCAACCAGCTGGCCAGCAGGATTGCTTTCTGTATCTTATTCACCCACACCCCGATTTCTCTCTCCATCATTTTACTAGTGCACCTCTAGCTAAGGGGAAACTCGCCTGCCCGTGTGCCCCTTTGCTCTTCAGCCTGGGCAGTGGGGCCCCCAAGGGCAGCATTTGGAAGACTCCCCCAGGGTCCAGCAGAGGCCAGGCCCTCCCATCACTCAGCCCTAGCAGTGCGTCTGCCATGAGAAGGGCAGGCTGTTCTCCAGGGAAGGAGGGAGGCAGCCCCCAAAGGCCACCTGGACCACAGGAGCACAAGGACTTAAGAAGGAGGACCACCCCTTGCAACAATCCACGGGCATTTTGCAATCATCCCCTGGCCATCCTGGGAGGTGGTAAGAAGTGCCGGGTGCTTTTGTGGACAAAGGCAAGCAAGGAGAGAAGAGTCTGGAAAAGGAGAGCCAGCAAGCACCATCTCTTGGCTACATTTCAGGGTAAATTGCAAAAATAAAGCAAACACCTCGTGTATTTGAAAAATGTTTGTTGTGCCTATTGTCAGTTTTGTTGTATTGTACAATAATCGCAGCTGTGTTATCAACAAGGAACAGTCCCTGTCCTTTCCACGTGAGAAGGATTGATGCCTGCAGTGTGGCTGCTGAACACACAGCCCAGTCAAGGGCTTCCGACAGGTGTCCCTCTGCCCTGAGATGCAGACAGACCCAGCGGGGCCCATCGCTGCCCTTCTGGGGCTCCCCGAGAGCTGATCCCTTCCCTGGACAAAAATATTGTCCATATTGGGGCTGAGCATTTCTACAGCTCAGCCTTGCACACTGTCCCAGGCAGGCAGGCCAACTTCCTAGGAAGGGCGATCATTCAGGGCCATAACCCATCCTTGGCATTCCTACCCACCTCCCATATGCCCTGCCTGCCTGTCATCCCTTCCTTTTGGGGTGATGCCTGGAGGACACGCATGCCCACCCTGGGCCTGCCTCTCCAGTGCTCCTCAACACCAAACGTGGCCACTGAGCCTTTTTGGGGGTGGGAGTGTTTCATCTTTCCTTTCAGGAAGCAAAATGGGTCTTTGATGGATTTAGAGGCCAAAGTTAAGAAAGCATGTCTTCATCTCAGATCTTTGCAGATAGTAGAAGATGTCCCTTTGTGTCTAGCAATCCATACAATAGAGGGCAGGCAGCCCCTTCCTTTCAGATGTTTGGGGCTTGAACTTCTAGCCAGGGACCACAAGCTCTGACTGTCGCCATCTAAGATCCCTCCCTTCCTCTCTCTCTCTCTCTCTCTCTCTCTCTTGGTGACCTTCTTCCGGGGCTTCCACTTAGTTGAGGGAAAGCTAGAGATGCCAGGCAGAGCAGGCCATATTGCTGGCCGCTGCCCTACCTTGCACCTGCGGAATAGCAGCCTCTGCTCCCTGTGCTCCCAGAGCCAAGGACCTCCTCCTCCCCTCTCCTCTCGAAGGCCATTCCAACAAAGCCTCCTCCCTTCTCCCGCCTGCTCCTCAAAGGCCCAAATCAATGATGCCGGGGAAATGATTCACTCCATAAGTGTTTAGGGAACTGCAGGTTTGTGCCATGTTTCTCTTTAATGTGCCTGTGGATCAACTTCATCCTGTGGTCCTGGGACCCAAAATAAAAGGAATGGTTGGTGGCCAATGTTTTAATGAAAGTTGGGCCTCTGGAGGGAGGCCGAGAGACCAGAAGCCTCTGCTGCAAATCTTCCCAGCAGCTCTAGAAAGAGGAATCGGTGGCATCATTTCAGCATCAATGATTGCGCAGATTTCTCAAAATATATACAGCCTGTGGGTTCATTCAATAGGTGTCTGAAGCGATGATTACCTTCCTTTGCATCCAGAGATGGATTGCTCTCAGGGAGCTTTTTAGACTAGGACTAAGGACAGCAAAATGAGCTGTCCAAGGGCTGATCTTGGTAAGCAGGAACTGGGATGTTAAGTCCAGAGAAACTGGGCTGTGGCTGAGTCCAGATCTTGTCTCTCCTGGGGCCCAAAGCCCCTTCCCCTTAATGGCAGGGAAAATGAAATGTGTTGCTTAGTACAACACTAAAGGAGATCTACAGCTTTTCATTTCAGTATTTAGTTGAAGAAATTGCTGCTTCTCCATCAATTCTGAATGAAGGAAGAAACGACATTCCCATAAAATCTACTATATGCTATTAAAATAGCTGAAACAAAGGGAGATTTAAAAGGACAAAAAAAGAGATTTGTTCAAGTAAGAGTTGTCTTAAGATTCTGAGCAAGGTGGAATGAGAAGAGATTATTGTTGTTCACCAATTCTGGCTGGGTTTTTGTATCAGTTTAACTCTACCATCATCACCTACATGGAAGAAACCCCACTCTGGGGATGAGAGTAAAGAGTGTTTTTCAAAAAGCTGTTTAGCGGTACTA
This sequence comes from Bungarus multicinctus, assembly GCA_023653725.1. Taxonomy (NCBI): domain Eukaryota; kingdom Metazoa; phylum Chordata; class Lepidosauria; order Squamata; family Elapidae; genus Bungarus; species Bungarus multicinctus. The sequence goes on from CM042837.1 coordinate 26,747,458, forward strand.
AAAAGGCCTTCTGGGGGAGATTGCTCCAGAAAGCTGAGACACTGAGGACAGTCCATAATTTCATGGACTGTGACCAATTTATCTTTTGTTTTGTTTAGACTTTATGTGCCTGAATCATGAGCAATAAAAGGGCTCAGTCACATAGTGTGGCTATCGTCTTGTTTTTTCAACCCACTCCCTGCAAATGACCTAGGCTCGGGAAACAGGCAAGTCCGCCTTGATTGGCAGGTTGGATGATTTTGAGCCAGTCCCTCTCTCACTCAGCCCAACATGTATATTCTCCTTTGGCCCAACAGCAAAAGTTCAGCCTAGATCTAGTTGAGTAAATCTAGCCAAGCATCCTATTCCTGCCTTCCCCTGGAGAGAAGCTGGAGGAAGCCCCTCCCATCCCAGAGCGGCCCCAACACAAGTGGTGACCCTTTCGCAAGCCCCATTTAATGAGATGGAAGAACAGCTGAAGACAAGCTACCCCATCCACACCACCTGTTCTAATTTAATGAGCCAAGTTCTGCTTTTCAATCGGTGTTTGACCTTCCCAATTCTAAGTGAGCCCTGAAGTTCTTGTCAGAATGGGATGAAGCGTTTAATAAGAGCTGCTGAAAAGCTTGCAGCCACCAAGAACCGTTGGAGTCCTTTCCTTTAAGCAAGGTATAAAAAGAAGGAGAAGGAGAAGAAAAGATTACTTTGAGGGATAAAATTTGCTCCCCAACCTGGAGAGACTCCAAATCTAAAGCTAGCCAAGCAAAGGTTGGTGGGTTTGTCGTTCACTCCATCCCTATCATGGATCAAAGAGGTTTTGTTCCATTGTTCTTGTCTTCAGAATGGAGGCCGATTCATGTGCAAATGAGGCTCAGAGCCTTCTCCAGTGCTCAGACCCCCTGGCCATGGCTGAACTCCCTCCAGGCTCCAGACTGATCATCCTTAGGCCCCTTTCTAGGCAAAGGTGAGCATGAAAGGGTCACTTTCACTCATCATTGCATCTGGCATCTCAGTTCCAGGAAGCTGGTTTATAACTTACTCCCTTCCCTGGATCATGACAGGTATTCCTTGGGTAGGGAGAGTAATGGTTATGCTAGATAGTGATACACACTTGTGCTGGTGGGCTGGTGTACTTGCCATGGGTCAAGGGGCTTTTCACGAGCACCAGTCTCTCAACCTCTTTTTCTTGGAGGTGCCCAGGGCTCCTCCCACTTGGTGAAATCACTGAGTACAATTCCATCATGACTCCGGACTAGAAATGGAATGAATGTCTACAAATATTTGAATTCACACAAACCTCTAATATCAGCAGTTAGTCTTTGAGTATACTTCTCTTTTTTCTCTTCTTTCTGTGCTCCTGGAAGCTATTAAGAGAGCCTTTGCCGTTGGGCTGAATATAAATATCAAGGGAAAGACAAAGGCTTTAAGCTCAAAGGATGACTCAGGGCATCTGCCAATCCAGGAGATGAAGGTGCCAGTCCCTGATCCAGCCCTTGGCCAGCTACACCCTGGTCAAAGCCCACCCTGCCAGCCCAGGCGCTTGAACCACAAGACCTGGAAAAGTGACCTGGACATGGTCAGCCCGGAGACATGGCAACCTTTCAGAAAATGGCCCCAGCACAACCAACAGAGCCGGGAATATTGTGCTGGTCCTGACAAGATGGCGCCCATCAGGCATTCCTGCTCCGTCTTTTTTTAGGGCAGTTTTACAGACGGGGCACAGGTTGGACTCGAAGAGAGAGGGCTGCCTTTTATTATTCTGAGCACTCCAAAACAAAAGGGGAACCTGTTCTCTAGTAGTCCAGCTGGCAGGACAGCCCAACCACCCTATTCTGGGGAGGGCTATTTAACGTGCACAGTAAGCATTAACCAATTAATGATTTTGTTTACGTGCAAGACAATGGGGGCTTCGTTAGAGTGATTTAATTCTCTTTCAAAAATACAAGAGGGAAAACAAGGTTTTTGCCTTCCATATTATAAACTCAAAGAGTTAATTGGGAAGTATTCATTTTGTTGCTATGAAACATAATCACCCTCTAATTAGTGGGAGCCAGTTATTCTGATATAATTACAGGATATTATATAAATAAGCCCAGGGAGGGAAGAGGAGCCATGGCGGGGGGGGGGGGAAGGGAGAGGGTCTCTAACTGGGACTGTGGGCACCAGGAGGGTCTTGGGTGACTTTGGGAGCCCGGTTGCCTCTGGCTGGCTAGTGTGGGGTTCAAAACCTCCCATCTTGTGGTGGTGGCACAGAAGACTCAGAACTGGGGCTTCCACCATCTTGGGCTTTTCTAGAAGGAAACTTCCTTTTCCTCCCCTGTGCTTTCCAGCACTTATGCGGGGCAGGAAAAGTAACTTGGAGGAAATGATTCAGAAGGGAACAGTTAAATCACCTTCTGCTCCTCTAAAAATAAAGCAACCGAAGAGCCCATCCAGAGACGATTTTGGCAGGGGAAGGGATTCTGCATCATTGATGGTGACAGGGAAACAGGAACCAGAATCTGGAGGTCCTGCCCCATATGCCCCCTTCCTGAGGTCAATCAGAGAAGGGCCTCTCCAAGGCTTCAGGGAGCTTTGCTGCATGAGAAATTGGAAAGAGCTGGACCTCCATCTTCCCAGAGTTTCTTAAGCCTGCTGGGATTCTGACTGAAGGGAGTCCAGAGCCCCCAGCCGAGACTTTGGCCTCAGGGCTCCTGCGACAGGACCTTCCTCCAGTCCTCATCCATCCTCAACAGTCTGTGGAGTTCAACTGGGAGGCTGGGTGGGCGTGGAGGGGCTGGTGAGGGGCTGGTGAGCCCCTCCAGGCCCAGCCTCTGCCTGGAGGGAAGCTTCTTCACGTGGAGGGAACCAGAGGGAACCACCCAGGCATCAACATCCAGCCAGGAAATCTTCAGGGACAGGTCTGGGTGGAGCAGAGAAGAACTTTGCCCTGCTCCTTGGCTCGTCCAGAGGGGAGATCGGCAGAAGACAGGTGCTGCCCCCACATGGGTCGAGATGGGGCCAGGATGCTGGATGACGTGTGGGGCAAGTCTCAGTCCCTCAGACCTCCAGGGCCCCAATTCCCAGCCCCTCCTCTCCACCTCCAGGGGGGGCAGGGGACATTTTGCTGAGCAGAGCCAGGATTTTGCAGTAGCAAAAGAATCGCCCCCCCTGCCTCCCCCCTCCCTCCCCTTTGCCTCCCTCATTCATCACTGTCACATCTGGAGAGGTTTTTTATTTAACAACCAATTTATTTCCAATTTAACTAATCTCGGGCTGCAGCATCTCACACAAACACACCGAAGGCGTCGTCTGCTGTAAATAGACTTACCGGCCACCCCAGTTAATGCAAGCTCCCATCAAAGTACATCAGGCAGGAGAGAGACACCAAGAGGAGATTGCCAGGCCTCGCCAATCTGGGGGAGGGCACAGAAAGACTCCCCCCACCCCGTTTCTCTGGGCTCCGAGAGCTGCTTAGATTTATATATTCGCCTTCCGGATCGTCCGCCTCACCTTGAGAAAGCAGCACTGGCTTTCATAAACAATTTATGGGGAGATAATGCGGAGAGACTTGGAGGGAGGCAGGCGCTGAGCTGGGGAGGCAGGAGGGCAATCAGAGAAGGACGCTCTCCATTTCCCCCCAACTCGCATTATAACTCCCAGCTCTGCATTCCCATCCCTCTGCCTGAACGGCCAGGTTGCAACTGTACAGCGTACATTGGAAGCAACGATTGTTTTTGATCAGGGAAAGTCTGCCTGGATGAAAGGGGCAGCTAATCTCATGGCAACAAGACCCCTGAGCAGCTCAAGGAGTCCAGAGGGAGCCAGGCATGGCGTCAGAGCCACCCGAAGCCCCCTGGCCAATGGCACTTCTGCTCCCTTTGCCCATCATCTCCGAGGCCGAACTGGCCTGGCATCCCTTCCATGCTCCCTGCCCAGCCCTGCTTTCTGCTGCATCCCCCGGAAAGATAAGCCTTCAGCTGCCCCTTCAAAGGCAGGGGACACTTTTGGAGCCCTGTTAAAAGCTCCCCTCCTGATTGTGATCTTTCCACAAAACCCTGAATGGAGCAAGATAAACAAGCCCTTGAAAAAATGGTCTCCCAGCCGGGCCTCAGGCTTGGCGTGGTTTGTGGCTGGAAGACACAAGAGGGGCTCAATCCATCCGTCAAAGAACAGCCCCAGTCCAGAGTGACAGGTGGGCTTTGCAACCACTTGCTGCTTACCACCCACCAGCCTGCTGTGGCCAAGCGCCTTTGATCTCGGGGGACGGGCCGACAGCCGGGCAGGGAGGCAGCCGAAACAGGCAGCCAGGCTGGCCCCAGACTGGTCCAGGCAGCTCTCAATGCCAAAATCCACCTCTGGTCAAAGACTTATCACTCCCTTCACCCCACCTGCATTAATGATTAACTCCATAAGCCAGTTAGCAATGGGCCAATGCTTGACCCAGGGTGACCTCAGCTCATAAACCCCTAAGAATGAGGCATAATTGCCAATCGTACAGGACACAGCCAGGCATGGCCAGTTGTTCCTCTTTCGCAGCTCCTCTTAACAGTTGGAGGCACCATTGGAAGTGCCAAAGGGATATTGGGAAATGTTGCTTCACAGATTGGGAGGGGAACCAAGAGAACAGGAATCTCTGCATTTTTCTCTCCAGCTACCATCTAAGCCCATGTGGGAAGCATAACCCACCAGCTGCCTATTTGTAAATAGCAGCCATGTGCAAATCCATGGTCAGAATGAAGGTCATAAGCATGACTGCATCAAGTGGAAAGGTGATTCCTCCACCGCCAGGTGCCAGATGAGGCCCAGGTTGCCAAAGAAATGGATTTCCTCTGGTCAAAAGGATCCCTTCTGGACCCCGGGCCTCTTCCCAAGCGCCTGGCATGAGAGGAACAGGCGTCTGTTAGCCTCTACCAGCCCTACCTCTGTTGCCTTCTCCACCACAACCTAACAGATGCTGGTGGATCTGCGGAAGCAATAATCAGATTTCATGCTTTGGAGCAAAACAACCAGAGCAGCAGCAGGAGGACAGCGCAGACACGGCGCCTTGAACTCATTCGTCATCATGGCCCCATACAACAGCCTTTGCAGAAGCACGAAGGCCTGAATCCCACAGAAGGACCAGCCAAGGACATCCTCAGAGAGCCAGGCCAAGCCAACCAATGAAGCCAATGGCACAAGGAGCGTCTGCTAATTAGAAACCAGCAGATGGGAGGGTGGCAGCCTGAGCCCCCAGCCCCCACCCCGGCCTTGGCTCCAGGTCTCCATGCTGCCCCTCCAAGTTGATAAATCTGAAGCTTGTACTGGTCAGTTTGGGACCATCTCTTGCCCAGCTCCATGTCCCAAACAGAAGATGCCTAGCACCACAAAATGCCTCTGGAAGATGCTGCAAAATACCTCTGGAAGATGGTGGTTCTCTGCTTGGATGGGCAGGACCACCAACTCCACATTCAGAAGATGCCAAGAAGATACACGAGAGGATCTGATGGAATCAGATGCTTGAAAAACCCACCGGCAGGAAGTGAGTGTGCAGTAACAACATCCTCACGCAAACACATTCCCATCAGTTTGCTTTGAGAGGTCTATTGACTCTATTATCGGAAGATAAAATACAACCACTGTGACTACTGATTATTGATAGCCTTATTCTCCATCTCCTTTCATCATTATCACTGGAGCTGCATTATCTGTTCTTCCCAGGGCATTTGCTAAGATAAAGGAACGTCAGCTTCAAAAGAAGGACAGGTACAATATTCTACACAGAGACATAATATTTTGCAGCTGGCCTTATGCGAGGTGTTCAGCAGGTACCCATTCCTATGCATTGCAAATAGCATGAATCAGGAGCTTTTCTTCTCCTTTTTTGTAGCACCTTTGAAAAAAGATAATATGTACAGAAACCTGGCAGCGTATTTCCTTTGGGCTGAAATCCTAAACAGGCTCTCTTGGAAAGAGGCCCAGTTTGAAACGATGACGTTGGGACTTCTGAGCCGAGGTGGCTTCCTTGGTGGGCTGTTTCCTTGTCTTCCTGCCTCCGGGCTGAACACTCACTAAGCCTCTTAGCTCTCCTCAGAAGCCCTTCCCATTCATCAGCTGCCCTCTTGAACTGGCTGGATCACAAAGCCCAGTGAACACAGGGGGCCTTCAAAGGACGCGCAAATCACAGGGCTGGGGCCTTCCTGGTCCTTGGCCTCAGCGTTGCTGCTGTGGGTCGTTGGTGGCACCGAGCTTCTCCACGCAAGCCCGGAATCCGAGGGGGCTGCTTTGTTTCTGTGCTGTGGGTCAGGCAGGCAGGCAGAGTAAGACCAAATCGGCTCAGAAAGAGGAATGGTTGGAGCAACAGAGAAAGGCATGGTGGCCAAGGAAACCGATCGTCTGGCCTCCCCATTCATTGGCAGCACAAGGAACACTTTATCTTTCGCTTTTGTTCTCTTCTTTTAATCCCCTTTCTTGGAAACAAAGTGATGTTTCTATGGTGATTACCAAGTCACAATTCTGACTGAGTGTCGCCCTGAGCATCAGGTGGAGATTGAAGATGGCTTGGCCAGAGCTGCTCTGCTTCTGAGTGTCTGCACGAGGGCTTCCTCTCTCAACTTTGATTTAGGCCCTCCTCGGGTTCAGGAAGGGGCACAATCCCTGCATGGCTACGAGCTCAAAGAGTTGATAAATCCTTGTTATCAAATTCCAGGGAAACCGGGAAGGTTTTCGTGCAAGGCTCAAGTCTGCCATGCTTGAAAACACAGCCTTTTCTTGTCACCAGTCTCCAGGCTGGCAGGGTAGAAGGTCTGTGTTATTCCAACTACTCCAGGCCCAATCTCAATCTTCTGAAGGAGGGGAACAAACTAGGATGTGTCCTTTGGAGACTTCATGGCTTCGTCTGAGGGAGGATTAGGACTTTCCACAAGGCAGCCCCTCAATATGAAATTCAGGAGACAATCGCCGAAGGGCAGGACAAGTGATTTGCTCCCCACCGGACAACGTGGAAAGAACTTCCTAGCCTTTTCTGCTCTTCCAGGCACTTTAAGTTCTTCTGAAGTAGCAGAGGTTTAGTTCTTGTGATACTAATGGTGAAGTTTAGTTCCTATAAGTTTCTGGTGTTTTTTTAACCTACATTTGATTGGGTTCATATTATACATTCAGAGGGTCTACTGGTTGGGATTTTTCAGTTGTTGACTATTTGAATCATCTGCAGTGCGTGTCATAAAAGTAGAAGCAGCCCAAGGTTAGCAAGGAGGTGCAATTTTTGCACCTCCGTGGAAATTTGGCAGGGAAGACAAAGAGAATGTAGGTTTATTCTTCCTGTTGCATTAAATGCCTGAATGCCTTTGGTTTAGAGGCGCTGGGAGAACGCAGAGCCCAGTCTTGCCCTGGGAAGTTCAGGCCTGCCTCTGCCACAAAGGAAGACCATTCTGAATAAATATTCTTCCTTGTCTCAGAAGAAGGGCAGGCATCAAAACCTTGCCTGCTTCGTTCCTTTTTGCTCTCTCACCCCAAGCCAAGTCTTCCATATTGCAGCTGCCTTATTACTTTTCTTTTCAGGCAAACATTCACAGTAGAAACTCACCTGCTCCTAGTCTCCTCTCCCCTCAAACAATTCTGTGTGTGTGCGTGTTGTGCTGTGTGAAGAGAAGAGAAGACAGGGAAGGAGATGGCAGAAGGGTCCGTGGAGCACAGCACACACACCCCGATGAGGTGAGAGTGGCAAGGAAGGACTGGATTTTGGGCGTTCGGGGGGGTATCCCACCCACGGCTCTGAGGAAGAGATCAAGCTGATCATGGAAGCCTGACTGAATGCCAGCATCAAAAGGGGATCATCAGAGCTCTGTAGGAAGAACCCAGAATCCAGCTACGAGGCTGCCTGGTCCTTTCTGGGCTAAGCTCCCCACAGGGGCAAGGAGCACCGGGGCAGGAAGGCTTCAGCCAAGGGACATTCTTCAAGTGGACATTGAAGACCAAAATCGTGACAGTCGTGTCCCTGGAGACCACTGATCCCAAGAGAGAGGACGCGGGAGAAACTTGAAGAGGTTGCTGAGCAGCTTCACATTTTGGAGAAATGCTTCTGCATGGAAGACTCTAAGTCAGGGGACTTCTCTCCAAGGCCATTCCATCAGAGGACGCATAGTCTCAGAAAGCAACCTGAGATCCACTCTAAACTGAATCACATTATTTTCTAAAATGAAGCTGTTCCCAATCCATCCTTGACTGCTGGCTTGGCTGCCTCACCCTTCCTAAAAACTTCCGGTCAAGTTGCTCTTGCCACAAGGAGCTTAAGCTGCCAAGAGTGAATCCTGTCTTGGTCATCTCCCAGCTGCTTTCTTGGTTCCTTAAAGCCCATTCAGAACTATCAAAGCCCACCTCCTCAATTGAAATAGCCCAGATGCTGCTTCCCATGGTCATTCTGGGTTGACTTTGGCCCACATTTTAAGTCATACTTTTGGTTTATTGTGCATATTTTTGGCATCCATATGAGATTTCATTGATGCAACCTCTGGATTAAAAAAACAACAACCCAGTATTAAGAACATCATCTACTGTGTCTCTCAGGGAGGAATTTGTGAGCGGGGTGCTTCTTCTCAGCTCCATTTTTCAGGGTTCCTTCTCTCATGGCTTAAACCTCTGCTGCAGCTCATCTTCCAAGGCTTCTGGAATTCTTTGTGTGTTCCAGTATCCACCGAGCCAACACCCTGGGCCTCTCAGTGAGAAATGCCACACCACCAGCCAGCCTGCAATTATTTTCCTCCCTCTCTGGGGCATGAGATGCCAGACGTGTCATCCAATTGCTACAACTCTCTTTCTCCTGCTCCGCAGTGAGGGAGGGGCTACTACAGCCCCAACAACAAAGCCAGGGAGGGCACAAAGCTGAGGGTGGGAAGAGAGATCCCGCTGCTTTCTCCTTTCTGCTCAGGATGGCTTTGTTTGTATACAAATAAATGCTTATCTTTAGGGCAGCTCATGATACCTGCTTAAGCTGAGGAACCGTCACCCGTCCAAGACTGTGTGGGCATCTGGATCCCACACCCAGCCCTGGCCCAACCACAGAATGGAGCCATAGGGCTGGAAGGGACCTTGAAGTCTTCTAGTCCAACCAAGTGGCCTTCCAGTTGTCAGAAGTTGCTGTCCAGAGATGTGACCACCTCAAATGTGAAGGTGGCCTCTCTAGCCCTTCTTCTCACCCTGGACAGACCAAAGGGGGGACCCCATGAAGTGCTTTTCTGGGCGTGCCAGAGGGAAACGGCCCTTCCTGGTCAGTCCCTATGCCCAAGGTACCTTGGCACTCCTTGAGCTCACCAGCCTGTATTGCAGTATTTACAGGAATTTCACCAACCTGGTATTTTACAGGAACATTTTGTTGCCCGTTTTTCCCCAAGGTGGAATGATCCCTTCCTTTCTTCCCTTTGTTAGATAGTACCACTATAATTAAAGTTTCATACCAACCTTCAAAAGGGGAGGCTGGTGGCGGAGGGAGTTTCTCCTCTTTGAAAACTGACTTACAAAGAGATGTCACCAAAGGAGAATGGGAAGTACAGACATGTGCAGCGTAGCAATCACTGAGCAGCAGACAAGGGGAAAGGAATGTTTTCTTAAAAGCCTCCAATTCAGGCAAAAAAGAGACTGCAAAAATACATATAATTTTTTAAGCAACACCTACAAGGTGAATCTTGATAAAATCAGTGGATTAAAGTTACCCTGCCTAAAGAGCACAATGCTCTGATGAGTGATGACCCAACAACATTAACGCCAGTTTTGCACTCCTTTTTTCAATGGAAAACTGAGATAAAGCTCAGGAAAGAAGAAATTACTCTGGTGTCTATGCCTCAGTACTCTCTCTTTCCCTCCCTCTCTCTCCCTCCCTCTCTCTCTCTCACACACACACACACAGAGTATATAGTATCTGTCTCTACTTATCTCCATCAGACTCCCCAAAGGCAGCCACAGGAAATCAGAGGATGGGGTGCCATTCGTTAAGAAGGGTTCCAATAGTGTCTAAGCTTTTCTCCACACCACACACACACATACACACACCACAAGTACCCTTTCCGCTTCCCTTAAATAAATACTTTATAAATATATACTTTCAGTATTTACTTCCTCCTCTGACAGGCTGACCCTCTGTGATATCTCTGGCAGCTGGTTTTATCCCCTGGTGTGCTCCTTCTCCCGCCCTGTCCAGAGACACGGGAGACCCTGGCCCACCCCTCCTCTGTGGTCCACCGTCTGGACTTTGGGAGAAACAGCTACCAAGGAAATTTTCTCCCTCTGGATGGTGGCAGAGAGCCTCCTCCCCACCCCTGCCACGATGTTTGCTCCAAAGGACCCCTTTGGAAGAGAAAGTAGAGGAACTTGGGCCTTCCTATCCTCAGAATTTTGCTAATTGAAAGGAAGCCAGGAAATCTCCATGTAGCATGAAGAAATGCAACTTCCTGCACTGAACAGCATTTATAGATGTGTGATACCAACATCTTCCTGGCTCGCTTTATATTAAAGAAATAAGAGGAGCAATATTAATGGTTTGGCTCCCTCTGTAGTCAGATGGAAGTTCCAAGAAAGAGTCAGAGCAGCCAAGACGGCACCCAGGCTCAGACTGGGATCAAACTCAGCCCAAGGACGAGTCCCTTAGAAAATGTCTTCAGCCACTGGCTGTTTCCAGATTGCCAGTGACAGTGCCACAACCCAATGGATCCAGGACAATTTGTCAGGGGAGGGAATCAGGGTCGCCCTTGTCATGCAAACACAGCCTAATGGAGGAGGAGTGTCCTTTGGGGGGGGAGATCCCTGCACCCTCAGAGGGAATTCAGTCGTTTCTCCATGAAGTTCCCCTCTCTTCTGCAGAAGGTTCCTCCACAAATGTGAGAAGGTGGTTCCACCAGAAATTTAGAAAATATGTCTTCAGTGCCCTGCCAGCCTTTTCCCTGGAGGAGGCAGCAACTCAAGCAGAAACCAACCTTACAGGCTCAGAAGGGGAGGGCCTGGGGAGGAAACGTAGAACTCCACATGCTCCAAGGTTTTGCACCAAATTGCCATGCATGCGAGAGATTGAAGGGAGCTGGAAAGGCACTTGATGTGCGTTCTAATGGCCTCGCACAAACCTTCTGGCCCATTGGTGCAGAATGACGTCTTTGGGATAAGCAGGTGACATCAGCACAAGAGGCCTGATCCCGAGCTCAGGGCAGCCACAAGTGAAGCCCAAGTCGGTCATTAAAAAGTAAGTGTGTCAGTGGAGATGTGACTCGGGCTTGGAAGATGCTGGTTTCTCCACCATCTCTGGCCACTCCCAGCCCAGAAGCTCTCCTGGCAAATCAGGTTAGGCAATTAGTGCTAAGCAATCCCAGCCTTCAACCCTGCACAAGAAGGAGAGGCCTCCTGGCGGCAGCAGGACAAGCTCCACGAGGAGAGTTGATGTTCAAAGCATCACCAATGGTTCTTGCTGCTTCGTGTTATAACCACCTTCTCTCCTTAGACCTTTTGCTCCTTCCCTCCTTGGACTCCATGTTGCTGATCCTACTTCAGGGGTTCCTACAGCTTTCCTGGAAGGGCAGTCTGCACCTGCCCAAGGGCCACTCCTTCGGCAAAGCATCATGGACAGAGCCCAAATCAGTCCCTTGGAAGGCTGAGACCTTAATGAGGAGAAGGGGTTCTTCTAATGAGCAACGCCTGCTAAATGCCCTGGGCTGTTTATGAAGCAGGTCTTGTATTCCTTCATGGAAATTTCATTGGGGGCGTTAAGTATAGATAGTCACTGGACCAAAGCCTACCAGTAATTATGGGTAATTACTGTGCCTCGGTGTTTGGAATAACAATGGCAAGCAAGCACCTGCCAAGGAGGCTGAGAAGTCGGAGCCATCCTGAGGCGAAGGCAGCATCGGAATATCAGTACTCCAGAATCAGTGCAGATGGGGTTACAAACCCTGAGCTTGGAAAGGGAAGGGCAACACCTCGCCCAAGATGCCAACTCAGAATGCTAGCACTTATTTATATACCACCCCACAGTGGTTCCCAGCCCTCTCTAAGCGGTTTACTGAGTCAGCCTCTTGCCCCCCACGATCTGGGTCCTCAGTTTACCAACCTTGGAAGGATGGAAGGCTAAACCCATCTTGAGCCAATCAGGATTGAACTCCAGGCTGTGGGCAGAGTTAGCCTGCAATACTGCAATCCAACCACTGTGCCACTACCATGGCTCCTGCATGGAAAAAACAGGGCTCTGGGAGGTCCCAGCTAAAGAGTCCAGATATAGCTACCAAGCTGTCCTGCATGTGGCCACCAGAAGTAAAGACACTAAGCCAAAAAGCCACCTGCTCATGGATTGCCTGGAGCCCAAGATGGCAGCTTGTCATAAGTCCAAGTTCCTTTCTGTCCTTGTGGCCTGAACCCGGGGGCTTTGTGCCACAATGGCCTCTCTCGTGTAGCCGCCCATCGTCAATTAATAACACGATTTGGGGTGACCTTGGCTGATCATTCATGGCTCTTAACTGAGCATGCAATGTCCTGGTCTCCTTTAAGGAGGTTCCATTTAAAATTTCTGGTAAATCCTCCATAATTTACCAGAAATGAGTCAGTGATGGACCTGGGAACAGCAAGAAACCCATTTCCCAACAAGTATACAGAGGCAGGAATACATCCCTTAGAGACCAGGAGGCTCATGATGCACAGCCTGGCAGGGGCTCAAAAGGGCCTGGGAGCCAGCCGTGGCAAAGTGCCAGATGCATCCAGCTTCACCTCGGCTGTTCTCTCAGCATCTTTCCAAGTCACACCAGCCAGATGCCTGGAGGAATTACAGTGTTTGGGAAAGAAAACAGAACCACACAGAGACATTGTTGAATGTAAATAGCAGTTAAATATGCGTTGCCGTCTGCCATCGTTTCAGCAGCTTGCAAAGAAGCAGGAGGAGGAGGCAGCAGAGGAAGGAGTGGAAGGAAAGGGCCGGAGGGACCGAGTCCTGTTCAAAGCCTGCTCTGCTTGGATGGCTTCCACCAGTCCTGGCCAGGGATCTACAGGCAGCGTCCCCTAATGGCCTCAATCCCCCACACACACATTGGTGGCACCTGCTGTTAAGAGCCCACCCAGGAAGGCAGAGATGCCCCCTTTGGGAATCCCAGGGGGCAGCTGCTCTCTCCTGGGGTGAGGGGGGTCCTCTCATCCTCCCACCAAGGCAAGGGGCTCCCGGGGTTGCTGGGCAGCCACAAGTCACAGCAGTCTTTTTACGTAGCACTTCAGCTTAGTACACACAAGCAAACAACAATAAAATTCTAGCGTAATATCAATTTACCAAAGGTTGTCTAACCTAAAAGCACCATATGGTAACCCAGATGCGCCCTCTTCCCTTAGACAGCAGCTCACGCCTGGAAGGGCTGCTCCTGGGTTCCTACCAGCTGCAGGAGACACCCTTGCAGCCCTGGAAGGATCCCTTCCCACCCCAAGCCCCACCCCAGTAGATCATCCCTACCAGAGATCCCAGGAAGCCTGGATCAGGCAACCCAGCCTGATCAATTTGAGCAGGGCATACTGCCCTCTTTCACCAGCCATTCTCTCCATGTTCTATTCACATGAAAGATTGGGGGCCTCTTCTGACTGCGGGGGGGGGGTTGCTTGTTCCTCCCAGGGCTGGCCGAGAGGGGCAAAGGGGCTCTGGAGACCCGTCCTGCCACCTCCCAACACCCAGCCCTCTGCTAGGGACAGCCTCCTCTGTTGGACCCCTGCAACCCCCTGGTAGGTCTCCATAGCGAAGGCCAAACAGGCAGAGTCACTCTACAGAGAGAGAAGGAGAAACAAGGAGGAGAAGGAGGCCAACAGAGCCAGCGCACTGCCCAACCAACGTGGCCGGCGTCAATGGAGACCAGGAGCCAGGCAGAAGAGCGAAGGGGAGCCAGGAGCAGACCGTGTTCATGGGGAGGGCTTCCCCTCCCAACCCCGGCTGGCTATTTCTCCATTTTGTTCTACAATCTTTTCATTAAAGATGGAGATTACAACAGTGAAACTAATTCAACTGAAAAGAAAGCTAGAAGAATAAAAAAAGAGTGGAAGGTGCAGCAAAGAAACAGAAAGAGAAAAGAAAGAATATGGTAAGGAGAAGAAATAGATAAAGAAGCGACTTGCACTCAGTTCCTTCGTCCCCAGCGAGCCTCTCTCCTTCGGCACAAAGTCTGCCAGGCAACTCTCTATTGGTTATGCGTAATTTGGATACCAGCCGCCCCAGAGATAAAGTTCACTTGGCAAATCTGCTCACATCACACTTAATGGAGTTATATCTGCTTTTGTGCAATCAGGTAACAAAGGGAGAGGGCCATATATATCGCAAGCCATCATTAAGCCCAAGGAGAAAATAGGATCGACTCTTTGGAAAAGGAGCAAGGAAGAACTTGGTAACCTTCACCCTCCCCCTCCCCCTCCAGGAGCTCTTTCTCCCTCCTGGAAAGGACCTGGCACTCCTTGTGGAGAAACTGTTGGGCGTGTGGCTCCCCTTGGCTGCAGCACACAGAATACCTATGAGCTGCCAACAAGGACGCCATTTGCCCATCCCGATGCCATTGGAATGAGGGCTGGCCTTCCCCCAAGAAAGGCCCAACGGCAGGCAGAGAAAAGCCCGCCAGGGGCGGCTCTGCAGGGCTCCTGGGCTGCCTGCTGGGCAAGAACCAGCTGGGCAGCCCTGAAGCAAAGGGGCACCAACTCCACCTGTCATGGTTTCAAGAGCGAAGTCCGGAGGCAGCCTTTGCGTGCATCCTTCAAGGGAAGTCAGCAAGCTGTGACGAAGAGGTTTGGGGTTTGAACTAAGGGAGGCTGGTGATCAAACTCCTAGGTGGCTAAAGTGCTCCTTTCTGATCTCAGGTAAGTTGCCCAGTTGCTGCTGCCTGGCTCCAGAGGATTCCAGAAGACTCCAAAGGGATCCGTTTCCAAGCTTGCCCTTGGAAGAGCTCAGCAACATGAGCAGCCTCAAAGCAGGACACAGGATTGGGGAGGGTTGCCTGTATCTTCACCGCCCACTTGCCCAGCCTGAAGCTGCTCTACTGGTCAGAGGATCGCACAGATGCATGCCACGCACACACACACACACACACACCCATGTGACTCTGGGGAAGGAGAGCCAGCCTCTCTCTGGCCACTGTGAGGCAGGCTGGAGCTGCGTTCATTCCTCAGACTTGAAGGTGCAATGGGACCTTTGCTGCCGGCTGCATCTCACCTGCCTCCTTTGGGGCAAAGGCCAAACTTACACTTTAACCCTGCACTGACAAAGACATTTCAAAATTGAGTCGTTTTGCACACCTTCCTTAGGGAGCTTTTCCTGTCAGTTTGGCTCTCTGGAACAGAAGAGTTGCCCAGTTCAGCAGGGAAGGTGAACTGAAAGGTACTTAAGGGCCAATGGTCACCCAGACCAGCACAATCCAAAGCACACTGAAGATGTCTCCTCGAATGGGATGAAACGTTTGCAACCAAATTGCCAAGTTCAGAGCTCAGACCAACAACAGAGCTGGATATTCGTGCTTAACTTAACTGAAGAACAGAAGCCAAGTCCTGCTGGGCCAGACCCCTGACCCACCTCATCTTGTTCTGCCCAAGGAAGCCCACCACTCTCCCAGCACATGGCCTCCCACCAAGGCTCCCTCAATCACCACAATTTTCAGAAATCTGTCCAACCCTCTTTGAAATAAAGGCTGCTCCATTCTGGCTTCAATTCCTGGCTGATAACAACCCACGGATTGTGCCAGCCAATGCATGTAAACCTCCTCTTCCTCTCTGTCTGTTGGGCCCGTTGACCCCTGTTCCAATGGGCACTGCCAATTCAAGTGGCTCAAGAGTCCCTCCAGGCTTTCATCTGGGCTGGAGGAGTCACCGGAGTCTCTGTGCTCTGCCCGGCACAGCTGGGGAGCATCTCCTTCTGGCAGATCCGCTTCCTGAAAGGGCCCCAAAGACTTTCATTCTGGGAGTTCCCAACCTGCAGCCTAATTGGGGAGGGGGGGATCAGAGGCTAACCTGGCTTTACTGGGAAGGTCTGCGAAGCCTGTGTAGGGCAGTGGGTGCAGTAAAGCCCTTCTCCAATTTGGCACCAAGTAGGGAGCGCATAATTAGGAGCATGTTTATTACTGGATTTTGCATAAGAAGTGCTGTTCAGTAGGCAGGGTGGCCTTGAACCACGCATTATTCAACCTCTTTTTCCCCCAGCCCAGAAGGCCCAGAGAGTGAGTGCAGCAGGAGCCTTGCCCCTTCTTAGTACTCTGGGGGGGGGGGGCTGGCCTTGGTCACCAGGGACCCCCACAGAGCCTCAATAGCTGGAGGGCCTCATGCTCTGCTTTGAGTCCCAGCCCAAACAGGTGTGAGCTCCATAAAGCCGAGGAGAAGCTGCCCTCACCAGGGACAAATAAAGCCACTCTTTTTATTAAGAGAGAAAGCCAAAGGGGAGCAGACTTCCTCCGATATAATTCTTTTCGGAAAGTGCCGAATGGGGACCTTTTCCAACAGGAGTGCTCACAGAGGTATACAGTGGTTCCGTTGCAACAGTGGAGGGAAGGCATCTGCCCCAGCGAAATGGGGGGAGTTGCAGAAGCTGCTGCAGCCAGGATGGGTGAGAGTGAAAGGAATGAAAATAGGCAGCAGTGCCTACTTTGAGAAGCCCTGGGGCAGGTCTTCTCCAACCTTGGCATGTTTAAGCCTGGCGGACTTCAACTCCCAGAATTCCCCAGCCAGCTTTGCTAAAGTCCACCAAGCTTAAAGTTGCCAAGATTGGAGACCCCTTCCCTAGAGGTTTGGGGACTTCACACTTTCAACACCAGCAGCAAGGAAAGAAGATTCCCCTTCTAATGCCTGCAGGTTGGTTAGAAGGTCAAGGAATCCCAGGTCATTATGGGTACTCCAATTCTCCCTTCCTGCTCCTCCCTCCTGGCACATCCTTAAGTTGGAGGCGTTGGAATGGCTGCCCAGTGGGAAACCTTCCTCTCAGGCCCATCAGCAGGGAGCGGACAGGCCACGGTTGCATGCAAAGATGATTCCTGAGCAGGTCTCCCACTGCCTGAGGCAGAGCAGCCATCCCTCGACTGGAGCCTGGCATGGAACCCAATTCCCCCAGCAAGTCCTATTCCCCGATGAGCCAACCCATCTCTTTCCAGGATCCTGGGAAGGAGGGGACCCTGAGGTTCAAGGCCTCCTAAGCTGGTTCCCCCCAAGCCCTAAGAGAAGCCACATCTCCAGACCCTGTCAGCCACTGCCTGGGTGCCAGTCAAATACCAAAATGCCAGACTCCCAACCATGTCAATGGCCAAGCACCCAAATTTTGATCACATGACCGTGGGAAATGCTGTGATAGTCATAAGTACGAGGACCGGACTTAGGTCAATTTTTCCACTGCTGTTGTGACTTTGAATGTTCGCTAAATGGGTGATTTTAGTCAAGGGCTGCCTCTAATCCCTCTAACTAATCCTATCCCCAGCATTTGCTAGCATTTGTGTGAAAGGAACACAAGTGGAGAGAACTGTTTAACTGAAACAAATGATGCACTGGATCCAGAGGCTAAACGTTGTGACTGGACAGCACAGTCAGAGTCTGGAAAACACGGCAGCCCTTTGAGCCCAAGGCTGCGCAGAGGTTCTCAGGCTTAGTTGGATTCAAAGGCCTGGAAGGGAGCTTGGAGCCCAAGGGAGCCACCTAGGAGACCTGATGACCTTTGCCATTTTGCCTTTGGGGGAAGAGCTCCAGGCCCCTGGCAATTCGCCTCCTTCCTGCTAGCCCTGCGGTTGACTTCTGCTTCCAGTTGTCTTTCCCGTTGCAAACACGGTAAGATCCAGTGAGCACCTGGAGAGCTTTGGGGATGGTCTCTTCCTCACGCAGCTGCTGTGGACTCTCCCGCCATGGTTTCATTCCAATGCAAGGTGGACAATGTAGCTCCGTTTGCTTAGAGGTTACAGGATAGGGAGCTGGTGCGTCAATGCGCAGCTAATGTACGTTTCCATATGCAGGGCAGGAAAAATAACGGAAATTTCAGACTAGTAAAGGGAAAGCATGTTAAGTAATCCCAGGCCAAACAGCCTGTCAACCGATCCATTCCGGCCTCCTCCATCTACAGGGCCTCCAGGCAGGGACCAAACTGCACCAGCAGAGACCTCAAGCTGCAAGCCAGACACACAAGTGTTCCCTTTGTTACAGAAACCACGTTGGCATCTCACACACATAAATGGGCATTTTCAACAAAAGCTGCTGTTGCCAGCCAGCCCCCCCCCCCCCCCAACCCCTCTCCTCTGTGAAAAGACACGAGAGGGCAAGGAGATGGCTAGAAAGGGAGGGTCTCATTCTGTGGGCAACGGCAGAGGCTTTGGAGCAATGCGCTTCCCGGTCTTCCCCACACTTTCTCTGCCCGTGGTTTTATTGGGCCAATGATCAGGGCTTAGATCAGTGGTCAACATGATTCATGACCAATCAATGGAAATAGACTGCAGCTAGATCTCTCCAAGAAGGACCGACTGGGGGCCAAAGTACAGCTGGTGTTGGTGTCTGTTTTTCAGGGGCAGCCACACCTGTTCTCATTTGATGCTATCTTGTCCTTGAGTCTTGATGGGTGGCATGTGAGGTTCCTACTGGAAAGTTTTCCACTAAAATCCCAGAAGTGGGAGGCATTGCAATCTGGCCTGTGCCCCCCATACACACCCCACAGACACACAATGCCTCTGGAAGGCAGGAGTTTGCTTTTGAGCAGGTGCTTAAAATAAAAAGAGCAAGAAGTTTGTCCAAAATAAACTTTTATTCCAAAATAATATTTAAACTTTCTTCCCAGCCAAAGTCAATCACCCTGTCAATCATCCCTCTGCATAAACCCAGCCATCTCATCACACATGTGTCTTTGTTAATTAACTAATAAATCAAGCCTGTCCTGCTAATTAGGAAAATGCACCGAGTGTTACAACCATTCCAAGGTGTGCTTGTGTTCTGCTCCGCCCAGCTCACCTCCTGTGTTCTGAGCAGAGTTGGCCGCTCCAGCAGCTGAGTCTTCTGCCCCCCCTCCCCCCCAGAAGCTCTTGGCAATGTCTTCCTGGGAGGGGCAGCCCCTGCCACGGAAGGAAGGGGGAGAGGGGGCAGCAGGGCCTACTGGTCTAAGTCTTGCCTTTATCCATTGGCAGCACAACGGGAGGGGAGGTGGCTGGCAGCCCCCTGGCCTCCTCCTTGCAAAGGACTCTTCATTGCTGGCCTCCACGTTTTAGCTTCTTTGCATCTGGATCTCATTGCACAACTTCCATGTATGACCTGCCTGTATCGGGACCTTCCCCTGGAGAGAAAGAGAGCGACATCCTCAGTTCATGTTATTTGTGGAACAGCTCCTATTTTTCCCAAGATTCCTTTAAAAGAAGTACTAATGCTGGGCTGGCCATGCAGACAGAGAGGAAGCGCTGGATGGGGGGAGGCCAAGCAGCTTACCTGCCTTCGGGGCTGTCAAGGTGACCAGGTGCTGCTGCTTTCCCACTGTTCCGTTTGACCGTCCCAACCGAAAGGCTCCCTGTCCCCTCCTCGTGCAGCCCTTCTGGGAGGCCCTGGAGAAAGTTCCCCTCCTCTTGGCCTCCCTTTCACTGCAAGGAGGTGCCTTGGCTGCCCCATTCCATGGAGGGGGAAGTGATTCCTTCCCCCACCAGAAGGGCAAGCATCCTCCAGGGAGAAGTCAGGGGAGAAGACCAAAAGCAGCCAAGACAGGAGGGGCGGGATTTGCTCAGGGTGGAGTCAAAAAGCAAGATGGCAGTCACAACAGCACGGAGGAAGCTCTGCCGGCTGTTACCCGACTGACCGTCTTCTGTGGCAGCTATGGATCTACCCTACTATGGTTGTCCCCTGGACTTGACGCCATGTCCTGCGGACACCCTCAAGAGGTCATCAGGAATCCATTCACGGGTGGAATCCAGCTTTGATGGGGTTGTGGGATTACCTGTCTAGTTGCACCTCCGTTCTCTGTTGTTGGTTTATTAAGATGTAGTTCTCATCTTCAATTAATATATCTGGACAGCTTACATCACACTGAGCTTTGAAGTGGAGTCAGCTAATTAATACATTGTGTTTTTTATGTTAAAATTCACAAACAATTTACCACTTTCTCTTAAAAGGGATACCAGGGCAGGTTGCCTAGGTTAAACAAACAAGAAAGTCCACAGAAAAACAAGCATATTATGAAAACTGTAAGGAGGAGGAAATCAATAATGCAATTGAGAGATGTACCTACCCTGCCTGCAGATAACACTGGTCATTTAAATTGCCTGGGCAAATAGAAGTGTCTCACAGAGGTCTCAAAGAGAATAATCTAATTCTGAGTGTGTGGCTCTTGCACTGGGAAGTCTTGGGGGGGGGGGGTTATTTCAGGAGCATGGAAGACGAGGGTTGGAGGAGGAGGAGGTGAGAGGCGTCCATCAGCTTGGCTGGAACCATCTTTGAGTTATTGAGGTCCCTGCAAGATTAATCCGGCCAGGGCTGCAACTGAGAGTTGGGGCCGGAGGGGCTGTCCTGGCCGCCCCTGCCTGCCTGCGAAAGAGATTGGGGCAAGCAAGGTGGGCGTTGTGCTGGGGGTGTTTCTGCAGCTCGGCCTTCATGGGGGCTTGCCCTGCTCTCCTGTGACGAGGCATCACCCTGACATAAAGTGAAATGAAAATCAGTAGCCAAAACGGGGTGGTTTAGGCAAAAGCCTTCTGGCCAGCTGCCCTCCAGGCAGTGCAGGCACAATTTTTCAAGCCCTCCAGCTTAGGCCAGGCCCCCTCCGCCCTGATCCTCCTGCTGCTGGGGGCAGTGGAAGGGGGCCTGTGGGGGATGCCAGCCCCTCTGCCAGGGGCAGAACAGGACCTCCTCCTGCCTGGTTCTCGAGGGGCTGCATTGACCCACCCACCCACCCACCTCAGCATCTAGAAGATGGCAGTGTTGGCTCTCTCTTACCAAGTGCTTCGTGGTTAATTGTTTTTAAAATTCACATTAAATTTGCTTTTGATGTCCTCACATAATTTGGAGTTATGTTTGATACTCTGCACTTTTTATTAAGCCATAAATGTGTCCCCCCTTCTCTCTCTCTGTCAAACACACACACACACACCAAATTCTGCCCTCACCCCACTTTTTCCAAAATGCCAGGCTCTCCCTGCCCTCCTTCGCTAGAAAAATCATCAGATGGGCCTTGCAGAGAAGTTTGTGCCTGGAAACCCTTCCCCGCCTTGATTGGCATCTGGGCATCTGCCAACAGCCGTCCAAGGGGTGGTGAGTGCCCCCCCCTCCCCGGTGCTCCTGCCTGCCAGGAGGCCATCCATCGCCCGCCCCAGAGCCAGGAGCCGGGCCCATCTGCACTGGGCGCAAGGAGCTCTTTGAAAAGGTCAAGCGATTATGAAGGATTATTGTCATTCCCATAACACGCTGGCCATTAGGAGGCTGTCACCCTTTGCAAGAGGCCGTAATGAGAAAGAGGAACGGGGAGGGGGAGAGAGGCATCACATGGCATTACATTAATTCTGATGACAAAGATCATCAGGAGTTCAGGAAGCCATTGCCCCAGGAATCCATTATCATTACCATGTCAGGGCACCCAGCCTCAGGCCTCCTCCTGGGGGCTCCAGACCAGGAGGAGCAGCTGGCGGGCATTTGTCTGGAAGCCCCTGTGCATCGACTGAGACCCGGCTGGAGGGGGGCCTCCTTTGATTAAGCCATCCCAGTGGGGCATAGACTTTGGTGGGGGGGGGCACAAATGCCTTGGGCCCCCAGGTAGGTTTTAGGGGGCGGGGTATAAACTTGGCTAGGAACAGTATTGACCGCTAACTGAAACTACTTGGTTTTTCATTTAGTAACAAAGGTAGACAGCCAAATAATTTATGGCCTCTGGATTCCAAAAATGTTGGTTAACTTCAATAAATTGCATTGTCTAAAATGATCATCCCTTAAAAGGGGGGGTATTGTCTTTATTGGTTTAATGGATGGATAAAGAAGCACTTACATTACTGTGTTACATGTGTGTTATTTTTAATATTTGTAACCTTGTATTTGAACATAATTGGTTTCCTTTGTAATACAATCTAGACCTGTGAATTTCATGTAACATATTTAAATATGTATTTCTGAGAAGGGGTTCGTAGCTTTCCTAGGCTCTCAAAGGGGTCCATGGCAGAAAAAGAGGACCCTGCCCTGAGCTGGGGGGCTCCCAGGGACTGGGGGCTTCAGGCATTTTGTTTGGGGCTCTTCCAGCAAAGCCCACAGAAGCTGCTCTGGCCAGATCCCCCACCGGCCGTTTAGGCTGCCAGTTCCACTAGCCTGGAAGAAGCATCAAAGCTGGAGGTCAGGGATGTGTCCATTCCTGAAGAGTTGCTGGACACTAAGCAAAAACTCAGAAAGAGACCAAGTCACCAGGATATGGAAAACACGGACGGACGGGGGACTTTTCTGACTTCCCACACATTGGTAGAACTCAGAGCCATTGCTGAAATTAATGGGCAAAGATTCAGGGCATTTACAGAGCTAAACTTTGTCCTTCAGGGCCAGGGAGTCTCAGGGACAACTATTGCAGTGATCTTAAATGGGGATTCATCCATTCCAGGAAGGGCTAAGTCACAAGTGGAAACACTCTGAGATCCTACAAATCTTTGACTCCTGGTTGCCATATTTCAATTCCAGTTGTGGGGGGAGGGGTTCATTGGGGGAGGACTGAGAGCCAAAGATGCTACGGAACACAGGAACCATGATTCGAGAAGTCCTGGTCTTATCCTGCCCTGAGATTCTTCTCATGTCCTCAATGTGGTTGAAGAACATAAGAAAATCACAGCTCAAGCTTTGTCTTCCCTCTGGCCAACTCAAGGCCTTCAGAAAGCACACAAGGGCTGCAGCTGTGATTGCTTCAGGCCCTGGAAGTTTCACATGGTCACTGCAACTCTTTGCAGCTATTCAAGGCACAACTGCATCCTTGTGAAGCTTCATAGGCCACCGGCTGGAGCTGAA
This sequence comes from Bungarus multicinctus, assembly GCA_023653725.1. NCBI lineage: Eukaryota > Metazoa > Chordata > Lepidosauria > Squamata > Elapidae > Bungarus > Bungarus multicinctus. The sequence continues at coordinate 26,770,333 of CM042837.1, forward strand.
GTTCTGGGACAAAAGCTACAGCATTGTTGGCTTCCTGGTGCCTTCTCCATCTTTGATGCCATGCGAGAGGAGCAGGCAGAGGTCCTCGAGTGCCCGTTCTCTCTTGCCACCCTGGCCCTTGTCATATTAGAGAAGGACTTAAAGACCATCCAAGGCAGGGGAAGATGAATTATGTTTCATTTATATCAAAGAAGCAATCTCAGAGCCCATTTGTGATCAAATTTTCTGTCAGAGAAACTTTGCTTTATCTCATTATGTCTTCTATCTGCTGGCTTCTTGTCCTTGAGACTATTAAAGTTTAATGTCAAGTTGGAGATGAAATGGAGTCCTTTCAGCATTGACACATCAGGACCTCTTGCCACCAACACTAATTTTGACAACTAATTAAAGTCGGTGTGGGGCCGGATGAAGGGGGAGGAAGGGAGAGGCTCTCCCTTCGCCCATGGCTTGTCTGCGTCATCACAGGGTGGGCTTCAAAAGACAATTAGCATTGCTTCCTGGACAATGGAGTCACCCCGCACCTCCCTTCTCCTCAACAAGTGGAGGAAATCTGGAAACAAGGCCCTGCAATGTTGGGACCAAGCACAACTTCTGCAAGAGGGGTTCAGCTCACTCAGAAACCCTGGATGGGGGTCTTTGCTGCTATGATAAAGATGGCAGGATGAATCACATTTGGGGAATCTTTGCAAAATTCTACCTTGGAACAACTTCTCCAAATCAGAGGTTTGGTTCTCAAGCGCCATTCAAATGCTTTGCTAAGCTTGGCTAGAGTTAACTCTGCTTCATGGAGATGTGGGATGTGCCATGCAAATCCAGCCCTCGGTTAGCTTAGGATTCGGTATATTTTACATCAGTCCCAAAGAACCAAGAATGACAAATGGAGTTAGTTCTAAGCAGTTCCTTTATTGCTGCTCGCCCACAAAAGGAATCTCACCCGTCTAAAGCAATTATCTGCAATAATTACAGATATACTCTGTGAATTGCTAAGGAGGACCCGACCTTGCTCTCTTCCTGCCCAGCAGACATCACAAGCTGGGCTGAGGCCTTCCCTCCTGCAACTCCAGGCTACATCCTACCATATAAGAATGGCTGGGGAATTCTGGGAGTTGAAGTCCTCCAGGCTTAAAGTTGCCAAGGCTGGAAACCCCTGCTGTAAGCATTAACTCAGACCAGTGGTGGTATGCTACGGTTCAGAGCGGTTTAGCTGAACTGGTAGTAAAAAAAGCCTCCGACAATCAGCTGAGAGGAGAAAGAAGAGAAAAGCCCAAGATCGTTCCTCCGACTGGCCCCCACGCTTTTCTCGTCTTTCTCCTCTCAGCGGATTGGCGCTGCCGGCCTCTGCTGGTGGGGGGAAATCTGTGTGCGCGCGTTAGGTGCACGCATGTTAGGTCGCTGAACCGGTAGTGGAAAAGATAGGATCCCACTGCTGACTCAGACCCCTTCGGCATGCAGGTCACCTGAGCTGTGACTGGAGCTCTGGGGAAGGATCTCTCCTTCTTGAATGGTTTAGTGATGCTCCCTGAGAAGGAAGGAACTGGAAGCTGAGCCTCACTGCTTCCCACCCGACCCGCTTCAATTGGCTGGTCTTGCTGGCAGTTTCTCAACATGAACTGGTCAGGCGCAGGAGGGTGGATTTGTGCTGCCCCAGCCAGACACCTGCTAAATGAACAAGGAGGACAGCACCCTCGTTTTCAGGTGTCCTCGCCCCCGTCAGCAATAGCTATCCCTGGTTCAGCTGCCTTAGACGAAGAGAGGCAAGCCTGCCTTCCTAACAAACTCAAAGCCCCAATGGGAGGAACAGCCAAAAGGTCTGGTGATGAGGATTTGGCAGGAGCCCCCAGCGGCCGCTCACTCTCAGCCAGCAGGCTGGTGGCTGGGACTGGGTCTCCACAGAAAAGGCATCCACAGCCTGCCTGCTCAAGCCAAGCTAACCGGAGCAACCCACTTCTTAAGAGGGTTTTGGCAGAAACAGCAAGCCAAAACTAGCAGCGAAGCCAGGAGAAGCACCTGTGTCCCAAACTGGGGAAGCCCACCTGAACCCCAAAGACACCCAACCTCTGGGTCTTTCCTGCCCTTGTTACCAGGGATGAGATCTAGAAAACCTGCCCAAAAGTTGTTGCAGAGGCCTAACCCAACCCCAAATGTTCAGCGCATGCACACACACACACACACACACACACACACACACACACGAGCCTCAGATGCTCCCCAGAAATGTTAGCTGCACATCCTGCCCACTGCCAGAGGGAGGGAGCTCCATGGCAGTGGCCTCTGTCCCAGCCTTTTTCCTCCTTTCATCAAAGGACTTTCTGAGAGTTGAGCAGGGAAGGGAGGCTCTCTTTTCATTTTGCAAAATCTCATTCCTGGAAAAGGGAGAATTACAATCACCCGCAAAGCCATGCATTTGACAAACAGACACATCTTCTCTGCCTTACAAATACAGCTGGGTAGGGCTTATCAACCAGCATCTCACCAGATAGCTGTTTCCAAACACAGGCAAAGCTCTTTTTGCAGGGAATGGAAGCGGTGAGACCCCCAAGGCCGCCCCAGACTTCTGGTTAAGGTGTGGCAGGTGGAAAAAGCCCCCTACCCAAGAAAGGCATGTGAGGGCCTTGCAGAAAGCTATTCTCCCCCCTCCAGGCCCAGAAAGTGGCAAGGGAGGGGGAGCCATGGGTGCTGTCTCTAAACTAGCCTGAGCCAGAGCTGCCCCCCCTCGAGATTCCTCAGGAGCGAGCCCACTGTAAATAAAGACCACGCTCCCTTGCCACAAAGGGCCCGGGGGTCTGCACTCAAGAGTTAAATTAAGGCCTTGCTGGAAAGTGCCCCCCCCCAAACAAGGGAGTGATAAGAGCCCTGTGCCTTCTAATAAACAGCCCCCATCCCGCCCCCCCCAAGGCCCGGCCCCTGCTCAGCCCGGCTCACACTCCCCTCCTTCCGCCCACCGCCTGTCCCTTTGGGCGAGACTAATCACATCTGCGCTTGAAAAGCTGCCAATGAAAAGAAACAGGCCGGCACCTCTGCACCTCCTTGATAAACATCCCTGGATCTCCTTCTTCCTAAAGAGGTGTCTATTTAACACAATTTCCATCTCAAACAGCTGCTTTGCATTTCCTTTTGGCTTTATTAAAACTGATTTTCTCTTTGCACTCTCCAAACTGATCTGATTACATTTCCATTTCTCCCTGAAGAAAGGCAAGGGGGGGGGAGGCGGGGGGGCAGGAAAACAGCCCGGCTTTTCTTTGTGCAGCCGAGATGGATTTCTGGAGGTGGGCTGGCTCTGGTCTGCTTCTTTATTTTATTTGTGTCCATTTGAATAGTGCTTCAGAGATGGCCCCAGGGAGCCAGCCTCTCTCCCCGGCTGCATCCTGGCCTCCATTTCCATGGGAACAAGGGGAGGGGAGCTGGGGCCTCTTCCATGGGCATCGTGCAAGGCTGGGAGGGTTTGCATGCACCAGGCCACTTGGGCAAGGCCAAGATGCTTCAGGGCATGCAGGGCAAGTGTGCATAGCACCTCTGCGTCCACATGGTTATTCCTTGAAGCCCTTGGATCCTTGTCTCACACACATTCTCCACCTTCTGGCGTTGGGATTCTGCCCCCTTAATTGCTTCTGAGCTCAGAAAGGCCAAAGTTCTTCCGGCTGCAGCCCCACAGGTCCTACAGTGGGCCATGGGTGCTGGACCCCAGCCCAGAGCCAGCTCCTTGCTGGCCTTTGGGAGGAAAGTTTCAAGGAGCAGCTCTGGAATATCAGCGTTATTAAGATTGATTTGGCTTGCATGTCATTTTGACGGGTCCAGAGCAAGATTTAGTTGGGGGCAGAGAGAGATTTGGTAATAATTACCATCTCTAATTACTGCTAAAACATCAATTGCTTGTGTTCAATTAGCAGCACAGATCCAGCCATGGCAATTTTTTGCAGCACAAAATCAGCTGAAAATTGATTTTGGAAGTCTTAATGTAGATCTGAAATTGCTAACTGGATAAGAAGGAACCATGTGAGGAAGCGGCCACAAGGAATTTGGAGCTGATGTAATTGCTCCGGTGGAAGATTAATAACCTGTGTACAACACTCACATCTACACATCGAGTGGAAGTCACTCATTAGACCCAAGGACAAAGGAAAAGAGAGAAGTGGTTAGCAAGGATGCTGCAATTAACATGGAATTTAGGAAGCTACATTTGGATGATTTCTCAGCTACGACTTGCAACAGACTCATATTGAGATGGGCAGCTTTACAAATGGGGTAAAGGAACAAACGGAAGGCAGCTCTCCAGATCTCTTGATGTAGCAGGAAACATAAAAAAGTCCCAGAAACGGTGATGGATTCTTGCCACTGGGGACAAGATGGGAGCACCAACATCATGGCTTGTTTCCCCTAATTACAGTTTAAGAATGCACTTTTTAAAGTGGTGGCCGAAACTCCAGGTAGTGCCTGGATTGTGTTTTAGTGCCTCCAAAGGCAGCTTAGGGCAAAGGACGGGCATGCATTAAATCACACCCAGAGCCAGCAGAGTCAGCCTCAACTCTTGTCCAGATAGCCTTCTTTTGCCCTTGTTCTCCTCACTTGGACTGGAAGAGGAAACTGGCTGAATGCCGGTCAGTTGCTTAAAAGAAGAAGCAAAAATCATCATTTCACTGATCAATCCTGACCGCATATCCAGCATTTTCCCTCTGTGCCCAGCTGGGGTTTGGTGGACCAGTTGTCCAGTGAGTGGGAACCTAGATGGCAGGCAGAGGATGTCCCTTGGCCAGGTTCTCTTCTTGGACGTCCCCTGGGGGCAGTGGCCAAAGGCTGCAGTCTGTGGGCACCTCTGTATGGAACCGCTGGGAGCATTCAGCTGGCACAAGTCGAAAAAGATCCACCTTGGAAGCAGACGGGCAACACGACTGCCAGATGGCAATGGCAGGAGGGGGGAGGGGAGCGGGTGAGGCTCCTCTGGTCAAACCCCAGTGTGTGAGGGGGCCAAAGCAAAGCGCTGCCTGCCTGCCTGCCTGGCTCTAGGGAAGAGCCCCTGTTGAAAGCCAGCCCAGCCCTCTAGTCTAGTGGCTGCCAGCACTTCTTGTGGCAGTGAGTCCCTCAGGAAGGACTCCAAGGCTCAACGGTTGCAGCCAGAAAGCCGTGACGGGACTGTAGAAGGGTTGCAGCCCCTCTGAGGTCCTTCTGGCCTCTCCTCCTTCCTCTAAGCTTTCCTTCTTGTCCTCCAAGAGGGAGGGTGTGTTGTTCATGAGACGTTAAAAAGAGAGGAGACCAGGAGGAAGGAGGAAAATCTCCCTGGCAATCTCCCACACGGCTGTCTTTGGCCAAAACAAGAAGCAAAATCAAGTCCTTTTTGCAGACAAGGACTAATTTGAGTACCGCTGGCCGGCTGCATTTGCATAATGAAACGCCAAAAGGATGTGTTGCTCATGTATTTTTAAAAGATTTGACTTTGATTTTGTTTAGCTCAAGAAGGGCACGTCACTCACTCTGCTGTGGTCATTTAGAAAGTTATTTCCATTGTGTTTCCAGAAAGCTTTTTTAGCCCATAAGGGCCTCTTGCAATGGACCAGCACACTAATGGGCCTTCTCTGACCTTTAGGCGTGGGGTCTCTCCTGGCCTTGGTGGTCTTCTCACATCAGCCTTTTGGCAGGGCAGGAATGGTTCCTTTAAGTATTTCACAGCATCAAAATATTTTTGCAGAGGCAATCAAAAGGGTTTCACTGCAGATCCTTTCCCCTGTTTTCTTCTGGGTGCAAGTTATTTTAAGTATGGAAGGTACAGTCCTTGTCTCACCCCCACCCCCAAAGGGACCCCCCACTTCCAGCCAGCAGTCTAGGGAGATTCTCCGTCCTTCCAGCCATGGTTGTCCCAAAGGTGCTTTTTTCAAGAGGCAACTGGACTTCCTGGCTTTTTTTTTGGAAGCCCCTTTGCTTCTCATCCAAGAAGCTCCTCCCCTCCTTTTTGCAAGTGTTGGAAAGAAGGAAGGCCTGGCTGCCCATCCAGCAGGGCTTCCTCTGCCCCCCCACCCCCCGCCCAGACTGTCTCTTCTCCAGACCCCTGAGGTCAGCAGGGCAGATGGCAAATGCAGAAGCCCCTCTCCATCTGACCTCCATTCCCAGAGGCAGGTTGCAGGGCCAGGGCCTGAGAAGGCCCCTTTCCACCCCCTTAAGTCAGGGTTTCCCCAGCGCCTTGCATGGCTGGGCCAAACCCAGCACGAGGCTGACTGGTGCACTCCACCCCTGCTCTGCTTGCTGGATCGAACCGCTCCGGCCCAACGGGCTGCACCTCCTTCCAGAGGTTGGGGTCTCTACCATGGGCGGCCCCCATTTCTCAGTCGGGCATCTGCATCCAGTTCCTCCTGTGCCTGGCGCTCGCTAGCCAGGCAAATGCGGCCATGTCTGAGCCAGCGGGACGGAGGAGGAGGAGGCCCCTTCCTCGCTTGCTAGCCCCAATTGGAGTGCTGGCTCATGAAGAAGGGAGCCTGGAAAGAGAAATTCCAAGCGCTGCAGAAGCTGGAGGGGGGAGGGAGGGAGGGCTTGGGGCTAATTAGCCCATGCACAGCTGCTCATTAGAGCTATTACAGTTGCAGTATTAATTTCCCTGCCTCTCATCTGCAATGCAGGTTTTCGTGCCTTCCCCGCAGCCTGTTTTTATGTCAGGGGAGGGGCCATAAAGGCAGGCCTGGATTGAGAGGGTGGTGGTTGCCGTCCAGATGGTCACCAGAGTTGGGGAGGAATCTCGCCTCGGGCCCCGAAGCAGCACCACTTGCAAGAACATCCCACAGACAGGATGGGATGCTGGGAAGGGATGCTGGAGCATGTGAAGAGTGCAAGGAGTAGAGACATTATAGCCAAACAATCTGTGCTGCAGAGGAAGTGGAAAAAATTACATTTCAGTCCTGGAAACCCAGGAGCCAAACTGCAATACGGCCAAAAATGGATTTCCAGTACTTTTCTATGTATTAGTTGTGTGTGTTCATACATTTCCCAGCTCCCTCAAGGCAGCCCTTTGACTTAACGGAGGCCTCTTATTTATTCCTCACGGAATGCAACCAATATTTCTCCAGCTATACTTAGACTTGGTCTAACGCTCGGTAAGTTTATGCTACCCCCCAACATGATTGACCTCCGCTGATGCAAATACCGGTTGGGCAGTGATTGCAAATGTAAAACAGAATTCCAGAGTCAGCAATTAAGGGACGGGAAGCCTCCTTTCCAAGCAAAGCATTAAGAGGCCCGTGGAGGTGGGTGGGTGGAGGAGGAAGCAGGCCCCCTGCTCGTCCCCCGCCCCCCACCAGGTTGGAGAGAGGGTCCTTTGCTTGCAAAACCTTTCCTTGGGCTGAGTGGATGATAAACTTAACGTTTCCTTTTCCTTCATTCTAAATGAATGTTCATCTCACATTTGGCAAATGAGTACCTCTGACACCAGTCAGCTCTCATTTATCTAATAATTCCATGCAAATATTTTGTTATATTTCAATGAAACGTGTCAAAATCTATTCCCAGCCCCCCCAAGAGCCGGAGCAAAGGAGGGAGAAGCTGGTTCCCAAGAGAGGCCCCTCCCCCGGGGGGGTGGGAAAGGCAGGGAAGTGGGGCTGGCCTATCTCCTGTCTCCTGGGCAAGGGGACCGGCTGCTTCAGGAGCCAGCAGTGCCTTCTCTCTTGGGGGGAGGGGGGGGCAGAAGGGTCTCCTCCACTCACCAGCCCCCCTCTTCTTCCCACAAGCAACTGCACAGATCCCAGGAAAAGCTCTGGGGCCTCCCAGAAGTAGATTCGGGGGATCTTGACCCACCAGCCTTTGAGCTGCCCAGGCCAAATTGGGGCCCGGGGCCCAAGGCTTTTGCTGCCCAGCAGGAATCTGCACATCGCCCCCCAGGAGCCCTAGAGCCCTGGGGAGGCTGGAAGCCACTGAATGGGGGAGGGTGGAGGGCGATGTGGTTGCCATGGAGAGGAAATAGCCCTTCCTTTGCTGCCAATCATTCCAGCAGTGTTGCCTAATGGGTTTTTTCCCTTCCTTCTCTCAACCCTGGCTGGCAGGGGGGTTCTTCTCACCTCAGCAGAGGCCTGCCTGGGTGGGAGAAGCAGATCTCTGTGTCCAATGCCCCCAGATCCTTGGAATCCACTCATGCAGAATCGGGTCTCACCTTCAGGTCCTGGAAGGAAGGGAGTTTTCTTTTGCCTGGAGAGCTTGGTGGACCTTGGCAGGGCTGGATGGGGAAACAGGCCCCTCTCTCTCTCCCTCCCCCCCAAAAAACCCCTGATTTCCTCCTCCAGCAGGAGCCAAGATGCATTCCAAGAAACTGCCGAGCCTTCCCCTTCCCCTTCCAGGGACCTTCCCTCCCCCCCCCCCCCCCAGGAGGTGAGGGCTCAAAACCTGCCCCCTCTTTGCGGAAGGATCCCCTCCCTGGGATAAACCCAGTCTAGGCTGGTCTTCTGGATGAAGGAGAGGCTTCGAGACTCCTCGCAGGGAGGTGAAGGTCTTCCCTCTCAGCCACAGGTGGCTCTTGGACCCCTAGCCCAGCCCCACCAGGCAAGTCCCCATGTCTGTTGCCTTCCAACGTGGTCCAGGCATTGTGGGCATGGGGCAGAAGGAGCCCCAGGAATCACCAGCTGTCTCTTTGGCTTGCAGTCCCAGTTGCTCTGGAGGCCCCAGGAAAGGCCCCAGGCTCAGCTGCCTCTCTTTTGCTCCCCTTTTGGTTGTGGTTGTTGTTTTCTACTCTTTCGTTCCTCTTTTTCTTCTTCTTTTTTGGCTCTTCCTTGAGTAAGCTCTTGCACTAAATTAAATAAGCCAAACTCCCTTTTTATTTCCTCTTTGACAGTAACGTATTGCAAATGTGTCTGGTTTTGACATCCTAATATTCAGAGTCATATCCCCTGGGATAAACACATCAGCTGCTATCCAAGACGGTGATTTGTTCCAGGACAAAATGGAGCCAGGAAATGGAGCTGACACTCCCTGGCGAACCAGCTCAAGGCAGCCAAAAGGGGACCAAAATGCCCCTCCCAGCCAGCACTGTTGCCCTTCGCAGGGTTGGGCATTGGATTCAACCCCAAATACGAGTTCTGTGGCCCCTCGGAGTTCCCCTCTTTGCTCTGGGGGGAGGACCTGTACCAGTGCCCCCCTCCATTCCAGCTGCTCCCCTTTTGCTCAACATGCCGTTTGTGAGGGTCATCGCTCTTCTTCCGATAAGTCAGGAGCCCAGAATCCGCATCTCCCACTGGATTTGAGCAGGCTAGTTTTGCTGCCCGAATGAAAACTGCTGATCCATCGGATAACATTAAATACGACATTATAGTCTGAATGGAACCCCTCCCCTTGAGCCCCCCCACCTTAAAAAGACCTGCAGGAAACAGATAGGGTCCTTGCCACCCTCCAATCTGAGCCTAGAGCAACCCAGTGGGAGGGCCAGGCCCCTGGACAGAGCCCTCCATCCACCCACCCCGGAAGCCCAGCTGAAGTTTCTGGTCAGCCATGGGACAGGAGGGCCCAAAGGTCCTGCCTGGTCACTTCTCTCTCTCATGCCATCTGCTTGTTCCACAGATTGGGCCCAAGGAAAGTAATCCTTGTTGGTGGTCATCTATAAAGCACTCCATGGCTTGGGACCCGGGTACTTACAGGACCGCCTTCTGCCACTATCGGCCTCCCGCTGGCCTGTGCACTCTCACAGGTTGGCCTCCTTGGGGTGCCGTCAGCTGGACGATGTCGGCTGGTGACCCCGAGGGTGCAGGCCTTCTCTGTGGGAGCACCCTCCCTTTGAAATGAGTTGCCCCCGGAGATACGGACTATCCCTGACCTGTGGACCTTCAGGCGCGCCTTGAAGACCCATCTCTTCCAACGAGCTGGTCTGGCCTAACAGTATTGTGGGGTTTTAAATTTGTTATTTTAATATCCCCTTGTTTTTATTATTTTTATTTCTCAGCCTTTTATTTAATCTATTTTTGAATTTTAAATCTCTCTGTATGGTTTTTGATCTGGCTGTGCACCGCCCTGAGTCCCAATGGGAGAGGGGGCGGTATATAAATTAAATAAATAAATAAATAAATAAATAAATAAATAAATAAATAAATAAATAAATAAATAAATAAATAAAATAAATAAATCCCCGTCTAAATGAGTCCCATCAACACCAAACTGCAAGATTCTTTTAAAACTGCCATATTTTTCTATTCATCTCCTGGAGAAGAATGTCTGGTTGGGCAATTCCTGGTTTCCTCTCAGAGGGGGGATGCAGAAGACACCCCCACACCAAGGAACCAGGATGGGCTCTGCTACGGCTCTGGGCGTGCTTGCAAGAGGTTGGGGCTGCCAGAACCAGATGAGTCTCTCGGCTTTGGGTCCCTGAAACAGGAACAGCTCCAGCTTCCTGGCTGCAGCCCAACAGTAAAGTTTTTCTTGCAAACTGTCTTTGGACCTGGCAGGTTCACGGCGTTGTTCCAGGCAAGTGGAAGGTCTTCCTTCTCTTCTGCTCACAGACAAGGAGGGGAGAAGGGCTCTGGGGACGCTGTGCAAGTCAATGCCTTGCCCAGCGCTCTCTGGTCGTCCTACAGTGCCAACCGGGGACAAAGCCAGGCATCTCCAAAGACTTTTGATGCTCTCCACATCTGACCACACCTGGTGTTCTTCTTCTGACTCAGTTGCAATCACAGCCCAATTGCAGCTTCCGCCAAGCGAGCGTCAGGATGGGGGCAGGAATGTTGCTGGTATTAAGGGTGTCCAAGAAGAATCAAGTAAATTTTTGGCTGCAGAACCCACCCCTGACTCAACTCACAGCAGGAGCAAAGCAGGCACCAGACCTCAAGGTTGCCTGGGGAGCGAAGTTGTACAAGCCCAGCAGCTCTTTCTCACTCAACAGAGTTTTCAGTGATGTCCTTCTGAACAATTCTCCTGTTTGGTGAAGGGAAATCTAGAAGCAGATATCAAAAGGGGGAGATGGCAATGGCTGCCGAAGGCTTAGTGATGCCTTTAAAATGCAGCAGGCATGGTAATCTAATAAACACAGCAACAAAGCATTTGTCACCCGGCTAATTTTATTAGAGTAGATCTCAAATGGCTAATTTCCTTTTACTAATGAGTAAATTAGCTGAATCTCTAATCTGTTTTTAAGGCACTTACCCTAATGAAACATGAATGACAGCTAAATTCATTGTGAAATGTGGTGACACATGTTGTTAAGGTTGAAAAGAAACCTGGGCGTGTTGGAGAGGCAGGGAAATTTCACGCCACCGTCCACTACCCTGGAGCCGTGGCTGGATTCATGGGGGGGGGGGGGGGGGCTCCAGCTGCAGCCTGGAGTGGAGAAATAATGTTGCTGGGCCATGGATTCAAAGAGCGGATAAACTGTGATCATTGCAAGAATAATTGAACCTCCAGCAGCCTTCAATGCGAGAGCAACAGCCAGGCAAGCCTGAGCCCCCAGCCGCTGCCCCCCCCGGCATCTCCCCCCTTGAAACACAGGCAGTGGGACTCCCCGGGAAGAAACAGAGTGCACTTCCAAGCTCTTGACTTAGGAGTGGCAACAGATTGTAAGGATGCTTCCACACAGGTGAAATCTGATCAGCCACAGATGCAAATCAATCCAGTACTTTTGTTCATGACATGCTTATGCTTGATTTAAGGAGTATAAACTGAGCAACTTTCAGCTGAAGGAGTGAAGTCTGGAATGAACAGAGGACTTAAAATCTAGACCACCATGTTGCTCGTTCATTCCGGTTTGGATGACTTGGGCAAAGTGTTCAATGGGCCTCATCTTTCTCCTCTCTTTAATCTGTACCTCAGATTAAAACAAGGTTACGTTGGTGACTCTGTGGTTTGCAAAGAAAGGCATCTGTCGATGTTGAGAACGCAAAAATGTAACTACTCATGGAACTCTATGGGAGGATGACTTTTTTTCCAACTGGTCTTGTGTATACACTGCTGGCCTGTGTGATTTCTGAACATATTTTATTGGGTGCCTAGATAGATTTACTTTTAAGCTATTTATAATGTTTAGACAAAAAGTTATAAAAACTGTAAACATATAAAGCCATTAACACTGAAGCACAGAAGAGGTGTTCAATTCTGTGCATACTAACAGAATCCTGGAAGGATGTACTTTTGAAGTAAACAGGCCTAGAATGGCAGCAATTAGTTCTTCTGCCCAGGGACAGAATGCTAATTTATTATTTTATTATTTATATATATTAGTCACCTCCTAAAGTAAATTCTCTGGGCAACACAGCAGTGTGAGACTGATTAAAATATAATAAAAAGCACAATCAAAATCAGCATGGAAATTACAAATGACAGGCCAAAAAAATATTGAATGCAACAAGCTATTTCATGTCCTGAAAGCTAAAATGATCTCAAAGCCCTAAAGGAGCCAAACATAGAAACAACAGAAGTGAATTTTTGCAAATATTAAATTATCAGGGGTCACAAATGTCTTTGCTGATTTCCTGGCCATAGCTGATTACTGCCACAGTTCGGCATCTCTGCAATCTTTACAAAATCTACCAGTATAAAATGATGGAAAAGGAGAGAACCGGACTTTTAAAAGTTTCTTCCCTGCCTCGCTGGGAACAAAGCTACAGTCAGGCAAGGCTCAGAGCAGCATCCAAAACAATCCTGCCACCTGGGCAGGGAAGCACCTGGTACGTACAGGAAGGGGGGAAGGGCCGGACGATGGGTGCCCCCCCAACCCCCCCACCTGTCCTCAGAGACCAAATCCAAGCGCCTCTTTTTGGTGGCTTCTGGGCACTTGGAAGCGCCTGGCAGGGCAGCTGGTAGCTTCCTCCTCCTCCTCCCCCCCCCCACTGCCTGCCATGGGGCCTGGACTGGGATTGGGAGGCGCTGTCAGAGGAGGCAGGGTCTCCACTGAAGATGAGAGGAAGCAGAGAAGAAAGGAAACCACCCACAAACGTGTCAGGAACCCAGCGCTGCATTCAGAGCTCATCTCAGCAGCCCTTGATCTGCGTTAGTGGTTGGGGGCAGTGAGCAAAAGGCATTTTGCAAACGCTGATAGACTGACAGTTGGGTTGGATTTCCCCTTTATCTGCTGCTTTTAGGGACTCAAAAAATAAATCCCACAACGTCCTTTAAAGCACACACACACACATGCACTAAGTCCCTGGAGGCGGCTTCGTTTCGGGTCTGGCCTCGCTGTAACCCGGGCAGGGTGAAGCAGGCGGCAGCCATGCCAAGTTAGCCACCCAAATGGTCACTAAGAGAGCAGGAGGGAAGGGACAGGGGCAGCAACTGAGGGGAGGGGCAGCGGCCTCAAAGGCTGTGCCCCCTTGCAGAGACCCCCCCAAGAGCCACCTTCCCAGAAGGGGGGCAGCAGAGCTAAGGTGCTGCATGGACACCCTCTCCCCTGGAGGGAGTGGGCTTCTCCTTCCCCAAAGCAAGGGATTGGGCCCACCAACTCTCTTCTTCTGGGCCTTCAGCCCTCCTGAGCATGCCCAAGAGAAGCCGTAGTGCCTGGGGCCCCTTGCTTGCAGCCGGGGGGGAAGGGGGCAGGGAGGGTGGGAACGGCGGCCCTTACTCCAACTCGGCGTTTCTCAAATTTGACAACCTTAAGATGTAGGGATTTCAACTCCCAGAATTCTCCAACCAGCCCTCACTCTCTCTTGTGGCAGCAAGTTCCACAGGTTAACTTTCTGCAGGAGGAAAAGCCACCCCCCCCCCAATTCTTCCGCATCCGGGGAAATTGGAGCCTTTGAGGACAAGCACAACCCCCCCCACACACTCTTTCTCCTGTAGGTTTAGGGGTGCTAAGAGCCGAACCCTGGAGGGCAGCATCTGAACACCAAGGCCAGCCTCCCCTTCATGGGGGTCGGAAGGGAGTTTATCCAATAGGCAGCTGCCTTTCTCCTGCCCGCCCAGCGGTCCCAGCTGGGCCACTGACCCGGCTTCTCCACCCATCTGCCTGCAGTGCAATTCATCTCTAATTTAGCTCAGAAATTGCTCAGAGGTATTGGGGACAACGAGGCCTGACTCTGCCAGCCAGGACCAAAACGCCTCTTTTGAGGGAGGGGCTTCGGGTCCAGAGAGGCGCTGGGATCCTGCTTTAGCCTCACCATGCAAAGTCTGGGCCGAGGCCGGGAAGGGAGGAGGCAAAATGGAGGGGAGGGCATAGAGTTTCATCAGCCGCTCGATGCTCTTCCCACTTCATGGCTCAGAGGTGGAAGGTGCATGTCCCACCCTTGACCAGCGTCTCAGCACTGGGTGCCCAGAGCCTCTGGCGAATGTGAGGGTCCAGGTGGACATGCAGGGCTGACTCCGCAGCCTCTCCCACCCTCTCCCCTGCCCAGTGGGGGACCCACCCCTCACAGCAGCCCTCCACCCCCTCCCAAGCGGCCCCCGAACCACGCCAGCTCAGCTCCTTTGCTCCTTCTGATGGAGGAACCCAGCATTAAAGGCTGCTGGGTGGGAAGGAGGCCGACTGGCATTCATGAATATTCTGTAGGAGGAAACGGATTAGTGTCGGCGACGTATCGGAGAGGATTTGCAAGGGAATTATTTACGGGGGCAACGCAGAAAGTGCACATTTAGCTGGTATTCAACATTACCCAAACAAGGCACCAGGCTCTGTGCATTAAAGCAGCACCGCTGCTCTAAATTAAATTCATCAGCACCTTAATTAAGATCTATATTTAGCACTTAATTAAAAGGAGGAAGGAACACAGTTGTAGGAGGCCTGATATCATAGAGAGATGGATTGGGAGAGAAGCAGAGGGCTCTGGAGTCTGCTGCTCCAGGGCTGGGTTTGCAAAACTCTTGGCTGCTCCAGCCCAGAAGCACATTGGACCTTCCTCCCGGAAGCAGTTCCCATAATCCTGACTCTGGAATATGGGGCAGCAGCCTGGGATCTTGGCGTTAGCCACTGGGGCCTTTTCAAAGCACAGGCACAGGCTAGCCGAGGGCCAGATAACGAGAGGGAGCTGAACCAAATGGGGGGGGGGGGAGGCCTTCAATCAGGTGGCTGCACCTGGTAGATCCTGGGTGGTCTCCAGGAAGCTGTGCAGGTTTGATCCTGGGGAGAACGGGGATGAGGCAGCTCAGGGAAAGCCCACCAGAAATTGAAGAATGTCCTGGGAGAAGAAGGCAAAGGGAATCTTCTCTGCTAAGAAAACTGCAAGGATTTTAGGAGATCCTGGAGGTGCCACCTCCAGGCCCAGATGGGCTCTGAGCTCCCATGATCTGGTTGGCAGCTGGTGCCTCCGCCCTCATCACTCTCTAGAGTTGGGGCTAAAGCTGCATCTGGTTGAGCCCCCTTTTCTCCAGACTGGGTGCCTCTGGCCTTGCCCCTCCCCTACCCCTCCTGAGCCCCCTCCCCCAGGAGCCCCAAATGGCCTGGCAGATGTGCTTCCTGGCCCTGCCAACAAATCCTGATGATGAAGAAGATCCATCAATGTGACTCACTCCCTTCAGGTGGGACGGAGAAGTGGGATGGGGCCATCAATCACCCCCCCCCCCACTCTCTCTCTCTCTCTCTCTAACTGGGATGTGGGAAGGTGGGGAGGCAACAAGCCCCACTGCCCCACTTCTGCTGGCACCCTTGAAGGCAGATGGCCAGGTCAGGTTCCCCCCCTCTCCTGTTTGTGATGGGCAGAGGTGACCTCCCCCCCACCCGCCTTTGCCTGGGAGGAGCACTTCATGCCTGTAGTATTTCCCCAGGGTGGGGGCCCTAAGCCCCTTCCCTTAGCAGTTCAAGGCTGAAGAAGGCTGACTCTGGAAGGGAAGCCAAAGGGTCTTGGCCCAGTCTACAGCCCAACATTGTCCTGACAAAAGAAGCTGAATCCCATCCAGTCCTTCTCCTCCAAAATGCTCTCATGTGGTTTTTATTGGTCTGGTTCCAGAAGCTGGAGGCCCCAGGGCTGCCTCCCTTTGGGGTGGGGATGGCTTAAGTAGCTTTAGGTGTTATATCAGCCACTGACGAAGAGGAGGGACCACCACACAACTATTGGGACCCTAGCTGGGGCTCTTCGGGCGTAGAACCATGCTTGGGGTTCTTCTCAAATGGTTGAACCGCCTGGGGTTCCTAGAGGAAAGGCAGCCCCAAAATCTAAGAAATTAACAAATAAAAAGAAACAAGTGTCATAAAGCAACTCAATCCTTTGGGAAGATCGTCTTAGAAGGTAGGATGTCAGTCTAAGAATTCCATAAATGTGGATCCCAATCTCTCGTTCACTGGGACATCTGCAATCCTGCCAGTGACCATTTCCAAAGGACGAGAAGGACGGTTCTCCACCTGAGCAGCTCAGCCGGCCCCCAACCTCTCCTAGAAAAACTGTAAGCCACCGGCTGGGCCTCTTCATTAAGATTCAGGGCCAGATTTGGGTCCGGCTCTTCTGAAAAGGCTTCCTGGCCCACCTGCCTCCTTCCCCTTGGAGCAAAGGCCAGAGCCTGGCTGGAGGAGTCCCGCAGTGGGGCAGCCTGTGCTCAGAGGCCACGTTGGCTAATCTAGAAATTAAACAGCCCTGAGACAAAAAGAGGGAAATCAAATTAAACTCCAGCAGGAACAGTTTGGAAATAGCCTGTGTTGTTTTCTTCCATCTTAATTAGAAATCTTAGCAGTTTCTGGCAGTTCTGCAACCCATCGCTGGAAACAAAACTGACAAGATAGAGACAACCCCCAGCCCCGCCTTCGCCCACCACAGCTAGCAGAGCCTGAGAAAGGAGGCTTCTTCTAGAGGTTCCCTAGAAACAGTCCTGAAGTCCCGTTGACCTTGCAATCCTTCTCCAGCAGCCCATCCTCAGGGGCACTTGCGAAGTCTAGAAAACCAGGGCAGTGCCAGGATGCCCAGAAAACCAGGTGATGGGCCTCAGCCCTTCAAGGGCAACGCAACAGAGAAGAGGCAACACCCCATCCGGACCTAGGAGCTCCCAAACACATCCGATCAGCCCCAGAGCCCCAGGGCCTGGGCTGCGTGTGTTTCTTGGCCTGATCCAGCCCCACATTCTGTTCTGATATTCTCAAGGTCCCCATAATTTCTGGAAATAGGAAACCGAAAAGTAGAAAGCAATTAAAAATAGGAAAACGTGGGAAGCTGTTTAGGC
Organism: Bungarus multicinctus; assembly: GCA_023653725.1. NCBI lineage: Eukaryota > Metazoa > Chordata > Lepidosauria > Squamata > Elapidae > Bungarus > Bungarus multicinctus. Next base: position 26,787,349 of record CM042837.1, read on the forward strand.
TGGAGTAGCAAATGTCCTGACCAGCAGAGGTGCTGCCATGTTCTGCAACTAATCTGGCTGGACCCAGGCAAGCAAATGACCCAAATGACCAGCTGCACTGGGAATCCCATTCTTCAGGGCCCAGCCAGCAGCAGGAGGCCAAAGATTTCTTAGACCCACAATCCGTGTCCTTCCGTTTCCTAGACTGGCACCCCACTTGAGACACACATGCCCAACTCCTTCTCATAAAGCGCATTCTTGGGGGGGGGGGGCACTAAATTGTGGCTAATTTGGCCACATAATTGAATGTTCCATAATTTGGACCCACAATTTGTGGCTGAAAAGTTCACTCTTGCAGGAGGCATCCCTGCAGGAAAATTTCCGCCAGAGAAATGAAATGGTCTTTGTGCCCATAAAAGGGATTCAGGCGGTTGGTTTCTCTCTAGGAGCAGAGAGAAGGAAATGGCCCCATGGAGGAAGCACGTCCTGCCCATGCCTGAGGGGAGAACATGTGGCACAGAGTCCTTCTGCAAACACCATCACTTCTGCCATTATTAATGGGCAGCCGCATTCGTTAGCTCTTCATTAGTGTGGAGGATAAACACAAAGCCATTTGCCCGGCATCAATTCCAGCTGGATCTAAGCAAATTTGGACAGGGGTAGTCAAACAGAGGCTTTGTTGTTGGGCTAATTGCAGCCATCATGTAAAGTTTAGCAGGAGCACAGGAGGAGCAGCTGGAAGAGGGGAAGGAGGGGGGGCAAGGGGGTCCTGAAGGCAGGCAAGCAGGCCTGGAGGGCTGCTGTCTGTGGGCTCTGTGGGTCCCTGGGGTGCCAGGCAGCCCTTCAGGAGGCCCTCCATGGCACAGAGGATTGAGCTTTCCAAAGCTTCTCACCAGACACGTGAGCAAAACTGAGCCGCCCCAGAGGACGTGTGCCCTTCTGGGCCCCCGGATGCCCTTCAAGGATAGAAGGCGGAGGGGAAAAGAGAAGGAAAGGGTGGGGCTCTGCAGGATCTTTAGGGGGCCCCTGGGGGAATGCTGCAACAGGCGTAGCTCCCTTTTCCCTGTAATTTTGAATAACTGTTAAATGAATGGCCGTAAGTCAAAGACCACCTGCCTGTCTTTCTCTTCCACAGAGCCCTCTGGCCGTTTCCACCCTTCCATGAAAGCCCATTTCTGCTGCCTGAAAGCAAGCAGGGAAACCCTTGGATGGTTTCCCCGGTGAATAAGCCAACCTCGCTTCTCTTTGTCCTCTTCTGCACCTCCAGCCTGAACTTCTCGCTGTTCCACGGTTGCCTGTTGGGATCCAGCACTGGAGTTTTCTGCTCCTCTCGCTTGGAAAGCATCGAGGCGCCCAGTCCCAGCCGAAGGGCAGAACCACCTAAACAGCAGCCTAGCGAGGCTCCTTCTGGCCCTGCAGCCCAACAGCCCACTTGCTCTGTCCTGCAAAGTGGGGGCCTCTTTTGGCCTCCTGGGTTTTCTGAAAAAGCCACATCTTTACAGGCAAAGAGGCCAATGGTGGTAAGGGCCGTGGGCACTACCGCCCCCAGTGGCCCCTTTGGCCTGCGTGGCTGCTTCACCGCCTCTTGTGGCTCTAAACGGGCCCTTTGTCCTGTGCTCAGCTGCAATGCAGAATTGGCCAACCAAGCATCAACACAGGAGGCGGGTTGCTGATCCTGAAAAGATGATCAGGGGATGCCCAATGGCCTGATCTCCCCCTTCATTCACGGCTGCTTAGAGAAAGGGCAGGAAAAGCTCCAGAATGAAAGGCAGCTTCAGCCTGTTCTTGTTTGGGGGTTTTGAAGTAGCTGTTGACTCCCTGCCTGGACTTAAAGGAAAAGCAAACCTGGGGAAGGTCTGCCTGTGAAAGCCAGCTCCATCTCAGCTGCTATAATGTTTATGGGAGGTCCCAAGAGGAGAGAAGCCCCTCCCAGAATACAGGAGTAACCGAGGGGAGCCCCACCCCAGTATCAGACCCCCCATTGTCTGCTTTGAAGAGGGGTGAAGGCTGTTGGGAGCCCCTTCCTTTCCCCCATGGATATGAGTAATGGGCTGGGATGGCACAGCTCAAGATAAAACTGAATAATAACACGTCAAAAACTACACGTTGTGGACTTTTATTCCCCAGCCGAGTCTCCCTCTCACTAATCCATCACTGTAGAAGATGCAAGATTACAGCTCTCGGGGAAAAAAACTCCAGGAGATAAATGGGAGATTTGTGGGCTTATTATATTGCTTGGGAATGATATAATTTGGGGGCTCCCTTATTGAATCTGTTCCCACAGCTGCTCTGTGGGGCTCACTGGTTTCCTCCCTCTCCCACCTGGAGAGTCAGGCGCTGCTGAATAGATGGTCCCTTCGGAGGATGCACAGGAGGGGCACCTTTGTAGTTAAATAAAGCCTCCACTTTCAGTAGTAGTATATCTTTGAAAACTGGAAATCACCATAGTTAACAAGATAGCTGAGTGCAGGTTATCATGCTTGAGGGTGGGCACTTTTGCCTACAGCCTGTTGTGGTCAAGACCCCGTTGTGGTGCATGAGGGCCAATGACCACCTTGCTGTCTGGGTCACAGCCCAAGAGAATCTCCCCCACTCCCATGACCACGGGGAAAGGAGGGTGGTAGAACTCTGTCTAAATCTAAACCTTTGAAGCAAGAAGGCCAGGGGCTCAGTCCACCGCCCAGCCTCTTTCTCCACCGCTGACACCCCCATACAGCTTTACAATGGAAATCATTCTATGTTGCCTTCCAACTCTTCCTTCAAAGCCACCAGGAAAAGATGCTTGGCTCAAGGAGTGGCCATGAACAGGTCAGACCCCCCAGACCCCTCCTTTCCTTGCCAGGCCCCCAGCCCTCTGGCCACTCACTGCTCTGGTAGGCAAAGGGTGGTGAGCAAGTAGACTGAGCCAGCTGGGCTGTAGGGCAAATCAAGCTAGGGGGGGGGGGTGTGTGTGTGTGCCATTTTGGGTGCATGCGCTGTCCAGGGTGCTGAAAGTAACGTGGCCCTAAGGGACGTGAGCCAAACGCAGGCAGGCCTTCTGGAGCCGAGTTTTGCTAGGGGAAGATGGGTGGGCTGCTCAGCGCTCTCGAAAGGCCCAGAACCACCAGCTGGCCTGAGGCTGCATTGATCTCGCAGAGGCAGAGTTTTCTGCTCCTTCTTGGTAGGCAACACAAGTCACGAGAGGGAAGCAATGAGAGTCTGCTGAAGTCTAAAGCGGCAGCTGCTTCAGTTCTAACCGGTGAGATTAGAACGGGCAAGAAGGTTCCTAAGAACACTCTGGGTTTCCGCAGGCCTGTTGGGGATGCCCTTCCACCTGCAACCATGGCCCTCCTCCCTCCAGGCGGGGGTGGGGTGGGGTGGAAGATAGGAGCAGCCCCTTTGGAGAGGATTTCCTTGTTCTCTCTCTCATGGAGCATTGAAAAACTCTTGGGAGCCTGGAGCTGCATCTACCACAGCCACCCTCGGTTCGCCCCGATGGCAGGACTTTTCCACAACCGTCATTTAGGGTCTCATTTCCCTTCGCACTGAGGGAAGCAAAGGGAAGCAAAGCCACCCCTTTCAGCTCAATCACAACCCTCCCGTCTGCTCTCAGAAATGCCGGCAGAAACGGCACATGCCCGGGGCGTTGGCTTTCTTGGGGAGCCACCCTGGGGCTCAGTGAGGAGGAAAAACAAGGTGTGCGTTTGCTGAAGATAGAATTGGATCCAGGGGGAGGGGTCTCTTCTGCTTGCTCTGAATGCAGTCGTCCAAATGTGAGGTGCAGAAGCAGCTTCTTGGTGCTCCCCTGGGGTGCAGCACCTGCCTTTCTCATCCCCTTTCAGATGAGGGCTTGGCGGGCACTGGCAGCCTGGATTTACCAAGCCCAAAAGGCCTCCTTCCTGGTCATGATGCAGCCCCACCGATTCCCTGCACAGCACCCTGCACAGACCCCTGAAGCCAAGGCCTGCCCCACGAGCTCCTCCTGGCCAGGAAAGGATCCAAGCACAGCAAAATGGTCACTTCGGCTTTGTGTGCAAATGAGTCCAGATATTTTATTTTATTTATAGAGCTGCCCACCTCACAAGTAATGTCTCTGCATGGCATGCAATAAAACTAAAACAAGAAATATCCAAAATCATTGTCATTAACGAACATTAAAAACATTTTAAAATTATAAAAAATGTTTATGCAGACTGGATGGAATGCTTTGCACTTCTTGGCCACTGAGGCTTGAGGTGGCCCTGGGCATCCTGTGTCCTCGTGGGGGCCTGGAGGGGTTTAGCCCATTTGACCCCTGGCTACGGTCTATTCTGCTCCATGCGGTTAACTCTGTTTTGGGCAAAAGGGGGGCTCCCGAAGCTTCCTACACAAGTAAATCTCTGTCATCTGGACAAAACCTGGGATTCTGCCAATTCCCGCTTTCAGGTATTTTGCAGCTTCCTTCTCTAAGGGAAGCAGCTGTTGTTTTTGAGCTGCCCATCTGCTGGAAGGCGCCTCACTGCAGCTGTTTGGCCCCAGCCTGCCCGCTTGTGGAACCACTTGCAGCAAGCAGGGCACCTAAAACCCAACAAGAAGGCCAGGCACTCAACCAGCAGCCTGGCATGGACTACAGTCCCTGCTGCTTTGGCTCTTCCCAACAGGACCATGAAAATCCAAGCACCATTATTATTATAGGGTACTTAATCACCAGTTTCCAGCTAAACAACTGAGAGTCTGTCAGGCATGGCTAGAGCTGCTCACCTGACCTAACAAGTTAGAGCAATGCGGGGAGGAGCAAAGCAATGGCAACGTATCATTCTGGGCTACACCTGCCTGTCCATCCTTCTGCCTGGAGCCCAGCCAAGGATGACTGGGCATCAGCAGCTTCTGCTCCAGGAGCACCACTGCCATGGCAACCATGATGCTCCCTGCCTCCCTTGCTGGGCACAAGGAGATGCCACCAGCCTGGGCAGGAGAGGAAGAGGGAACCCCCAGGTCATCCCCAGAAGACCAGAGTTTTTGGTCTCTGCAATGCAAGCCTTGCCTTATTTCATGGACCCCCACCCCCCCGCTTAATGAAAGTGCTGCCCGATGACCTTTTCTCCATGAAACAAGTAACCTGAGCAAGGAATTCACTTACCTGTGCACTGAGCGAAAGCTACCGAGCGATTTGTCTCTCTCGGCAGGAGTTTTGCTCAGATGAGCCAATTAGTCTATTCAGCAGGTGAAGACCATGGAGAAGGGAGACAGCTCCCAATTGTCTGCCTGTTTCTAGGCAGAGAGACCGGGGGAGGTGGGTTCGTGGACCATGCCCATCACAAGCAGCCCTTCTGCAATTCAGAGCACTGTGTTTTCTCTCTGACAAGCCTGCCAAAAAGATGTCATGTCTCGGGTGGGAGAAATTCTCAGGCAAACATGGGTTCCGATTATCTTCAACCTGGATTGCTTCAGGTGCCAAGAGGGTGGAACAACGCAGCTCCAGCCGGGAGCCTCCAGTCGCTGGGAAGCAGCTGCCCCGTCGTGCATAGCCATGTCTTGGGGCCCAAGTGGCTGCAGGATGGGGCTCATCTCACTCAAGGGACTCTGGCGGCTTACAAGATCAAAGCAATTGGTTTCTTATTTCATGACCCCCCCCCCCAAAAAAAAAAACCCAGCACCCATTTACACAGCCCAGCCTTACTGCTTTTGGTTAGCAGGTTGCGTGTCCTTTCCTTTTCTGCTCCACCAGCCCAGCCCCATCTCCACCCTGGGTGTTTTGCCAGGCTCACGAACTGGGTGAACCCTCCCATCCCTGAAGACCATCTATTTTTTTCCAGGAAAGCCTCCTCCTGGTCCCCCCACCCCCACCCAGGCTGGCTTCCAGCAGCCAGTCTGTATTTGGGGAGGGGTATTCTCAGTTGCCAGGCCCTGGCAGGGAGTCTTCCTTCTGCAGAAGCCTTCCCTCTTTTTCTTGTCGGCCTCAGAGGCAAAGTGGGGCAGCTGACTGGAGGCCAATTCCTCTAGAGCATAGTAATGGCGGGGGGTTGATCCTGCACAGGGCTGGGTCTACCTGCAGCCCCCTTAGAGTTAGTTGACTCAAGTCAGCTGATCCTCTTTGTAGTGTCTCCGCAATACATTAATCCCGCCCCCGCACTCAGCTAAGAGGCTGTTGGAGCAAGCCCAACCTGGGTTGGGGATCCACAGCTTTGACTTCATTTTCCCCCCTGCTCTTGAAGCTCATCCTCTTTGGAAGGGGGCCCCGGGGAGATCTGGTCTCTCCAAAGGCAAAAGTGGGTCTTTCTCTCTCATGAGGCAAAACGGCGTCTACTCTGCTGGGAGGAGAGTCAGCAGCTGAGCAGACAAGGGCCCAAAGCCAAGGAAGCTGCAGGGGAGGCAGGGAGCGCCCTCCTTCAGCAAGGGCCCCATTGGCCCCACAGCCTCTATCAGTACTTGGTGCAGGTTTATTGTGTCCGCTTCTGGCTCCCTGAGGTTCAGCAACCCACCCTGGCAGGGGATTCCCACAAAGGAGGCTTCAGACAGGCCCTCACCCAACAGGAGAAAGCCTAAGCTGCCCCCCCCCCCCATTCTTGAAGGAGGGGGCTAAACTCTTGACTGCTTTACAGGGTTGGCAAAACCCCTTCCAGCAGAGTGAGCCAGCCAGAGTCGCTTGTGTTGCCCCCCACTTCCAAGCTTCATGGCCCCCTTTGTCAAAAGAGGGGGTGCAGGGCGTGCCCAGGGAGAAGCTGCCAGGGCCCCCCTTGTTTTCCCAGTGGAGCTCAGAGGGGGCAACCAGAAAGGCCGCCCTCTGCTTGCGCCCTCTCCCACCCTTCCGACCCGCCTCTCTTTCCCGGGCACTGAGCGATGCTGCACTGCCATCTTTTGACAGCATGACAAATGTGCCTCAACAGTCAAGGGGCAGCAAAGAGTGGGGAAGCCCCTTCCTCAAACGGGAAGGTTTGCTTCCACCCATATTTTCCATCTGCTTCCTCTGCACATGGGCAGATGCTGCGTTTGAAAGAAGGGGGTGCTGTTACTCAGGTACAGGGCAGCCCCCCAACATATCACTGGCAGAAGGGAGCTAGAGCAGGTGGGCGCATAGGGGGAAGGCTGGCTCTTGCCTTTGAGTGCCTGTGTCAGCCTCTTGTCTTAGCCGAGATCAGCCTCAGACAGCATCTAGGGCAGCCCCGAGGCCTCTCAACCCCATGGATTGAGCAAACCAAGGATTTGTGGGCTTTGTTGAATCAGGTGCACACAGTGGCCGATGGGAGTCTCTTGTGGACTTTAGAGCAGCCTGAAGTTGGGTCCATGATCTCTCAAGGGGGGGGGTCCCCTTCTGGAAGAGCCCAAATCTGCCTTCTTGCAACCCTGTTTGGGGCCAAAAGCATCCAGTTCGTGCCCAACAGGTGAGCTGCCCAGCTGCGTGTCACAAGATGGGCAGCCGTGAAAATCTTGCCCCTCTATAAATAAAGATGAATCTCAGTCATGCGGGAAGGCCATCCTGTCGCTGAGACAGCCCCTCCAGCCCTCCCTAGGCCCAAAGTCCCTGCCACCCATTTTCGCTCACAGCAAGGAGTCTTCCACCCAGAGACCATTCTTCCCCTCCTGGGGGGCTGGACAGACAGGCAGGCTGTTTCTTTGGGTGGAGGAGCCCAGAGGCTGGGCGCCATGGCTGGGCATCAACCCCTTGCCTGGACCAAGGCAGCACAATTCCAGAAGGGGGTCCCGTCTGCCTCTCCCCCTCCGTTGGTTGGAATCCATGCAATTCCCTTAAACGCTCCTAACCTGAAGGTAACTATAAGAAGCATCAATTACTCCAACGATGTGAATTCCATGAATTCAATTCATTTCCATAGTGATCAATTCATCCAGGTCTTCTCCAGCTCCCTGGAGAAAGTTAGGACATTGTTTTGCACGCTGTGGATGATACAATGGAAAAACCAAACTGCGGAGTCCTCTTATTCAGCGCTGCTCATCAGCCATATTAACTTTCAGATCATTTATTTTTGTACGTCTTTCAACTCTGTTTGTTGCTATCACATAAATGCAGAGAATTACATTGTAGAGAATAATTGAATCAATAGACAGTCATGGTACTTTGGGTCTCCCAAACAGCTGGCGAGAGGCTCTGCTGAAGCCTGGAGAGGGATTTTTCTAACCTTTCCCATTATTAAAACACTTGTCTGGCTCCATATTAACTTGCAGCTCTGCGCGTTCGTTATTGTTGTTCCAGCCGGCTTCGGAGGGGGAGCAGCCGGCCTTGGGCTGTTCACTGGCGGCTCTCCCCGCCCAGTTCTCTGCCGCTGCAGAGCCGCTTCGGTTGGGCCAGGGAGTCTCTCCCCTCAGCGCTGGGTGGCACTCAGACCTTTTCCTTCAGCAAGAGGGCAGCCAGTGCAGTTGCCCTTCTGCCCATCGAGGCAACCAGCATTGCGCCCTGACTGACAGGGCCTTGTTTGCTGTGGGGGTGGTTTTGTGGCACAACAGCTTGGGCATTTGCAGATGGCAATCTGTCTTGCCCAAGGTGGACTGGTTTTGTCCTGGGTGTGCAGAACAGTTTGGGCTGAACCGGTTGCTACTCCACCACCTCCAGGACTTTCCCCTGAACAGATGGGTTGAGGCAGCCCAAAGCTCCTCACAAGACTGACCCCCACACCCAAGCTTGTTAGGAGGAGCTGCTGTTGGCAGAGGGCTGCGATTGAGAGTCCCCCTGGCAGAAGGGCACCAGGTCCCTTGCCAAGAATATCATGTTTTGCAGAGCAGGAGACTCACAGCTTAAAAAACCAGTTCAGGAGACTTACTTCGCCTGCAGCCAAGGATCTCTTCCCTCCGGAATCTGGCCTGCTCCCTGCCTGAATGGTGGAAAGGGAGCCTTGCCAACCCCTAGAAGCCAGGATGCAGCTGGACTTCATCTGCTGGTGTGGAAGCCCAGTTGGGAATGGAAGCCCCATGCGCAGCAGCAGCAGCAGCAGCAGAGAAAACCATTCCTGGCCTGCGCCCCCTCCCACCCCTCCTTCATGCACAGCTTCCGCCCAGCGATGGGCCCGTCTTGTCGTGTGTTTTCAGGGCATTCCACAGCGGAAGCTTCTGGGGTGTCCCAGGGGTCTTCCAAATCTTCCCCCTGCTTTGCTTCTCTCTTCTTCAGCCCACAGATATGGACCAAAAGGTCTCAAGGAAGAGAAACCCTGCAGAGAAACTGCCCCAGAGACAAGGGATGGCCTGAGGGAGGAAGGTGAGGCTCCTGCTTCAGATTCCACTGGGAGTGAAAAGAGGCTGTTTTTAATTTGGTTTACCCTCCTACCAGGACATTAGACAGCTAAAGAGCCGTGTGTGCCTGTTTCCTTCAGATAACCGGCTCCCAATGAGGCCCCTAATTGTCCCCAGAGTCTCTCTGCCGCTGTACCACACAGATCATTTACTGAAATATACAGACAACTAAATAAAAATCCATTTTCCAAGTGAAAATTCTATTCTTATCAGAGTTCTGCAAGAGGGTTGCAACCGACTGTGTTAATTGGAGCTTTGATGTTTGTTGAGGGGGCCTCTAATCAGCTCCACAACAGCAGCCAAGCACCTAGTGCAGGACCCGCTGGAAAACTCCCAGGAACCGGCTACAAGGAACTAGCTTGGAGCAGGAGGGGCAGGCAAGGAGGAAGGCCCACCGGCTTCTGCATACAAAGGAAGAGGGCAAGCCGCCCCTGCCATGAACAGAGCATGGCAGGCCATCTGGACATGGGCAGGAGGCCAGAGCCCAGGAGGAGTCATGTTGGAGGGAGGGAGGGAGGAAATCCCCTTTGCATAAATATATGCCATGAACTCAGCCACAAGAAAATACACAGTAAGAACATCTCCCTGCAGTACAAAATCAGTAGACAAGTCATCACAAAAGGAGAGATCAACTCTAACCCCACACTGGGATATTTTCCCAAGGCATTCTTGAACAGCAGCACACAACATCACTAGGTGTGAAGGGCTGGCTCCCTGCTTGGCTCCTGTGTTGGTCTCCCAAGCCCAGCATCCCAACAGAGTGCTGGGCAAGGATGCCAGCCAGGGTGGGGCTGGAGGAGGAAGAAGCGCCCCCTTGCCACCCCCGTGAGCAGGGAGGCCAGGCTGGGGCCCAGGCGAGGCTTTCTCAGCACCTGCCAGCGCAGCACAGATCCCTGGGGTGAGCCAGGGTGCTTCAGTGGCCGTAAAGCCCGCTCAGCAGGCCCTGCCACAGATGACAGCAGGGGCTTTTTCCTGAACCACTTTGGCACGTCTTCAGCAATATCCTCCAGCAAATCAAGCGGTTCTCTTCTTGGGATGTTTTCAATCTGTTTTATGTTGATTTTAATTAAAGAATCTGAAACCGAACAAACAATATGTAGCAGGTGGCTACACAAGTGTGAAATAAGCAAACTGTTTTATCTGCCACAAAAGTCCGCCTGTAAATCTCTTCAAATCAATCTGAGCCTTTGAAATACCGGAGGATTTGGGCTGGGAAGCCCCCTGATCCGGCTTCTCCCGTTCCTCCAGGATCCCCCTCCCCACTTTCTGCGATTCGGACTTGAGTGATGGTTGTGACGCTGTGGTGGCCACAAGGCCAGCTGTTGCCTTTGTGGCTGCTGCGGCTTCCGCGGCAAGAGAGAGCATGAGAAATGACGGGATCTCTTTTCCATGCCCAGCGTGACCAGCCGGTCACCGAAATCCTGTGACCGTCTACAGGTCCACCTCTGCTGTCTGCCTTCAGAAGCCGGGCTGAGGCTGCAAAGGCCTCTCCCAGCCTGACCTTCGTTGGCAGTGAGGGGGCTTCTCAGCCCCTAACCCGCCTCTGCCTGACAGGACAGCGGTTGTCGGTCAGCTTTGCTGTTGCCCGAACGTTTGGCCCCTCCGGGTCTCCTGAAGGCTCCAGGCTGGGCAGTTAGAAGAGCCAGTGGCGGTTGCCTTCCCCTGCCCCACACACACACACACACACACACACACACACACACACACACACACACACACACCCCAGCCAATGCTTTACAAGCTGCTCTTCATTTCTTCCCGATTCTCAGGCACAACCTGAGGAGGAGGAAGGGGGCACCTGCTTTGGCCACAGCTGGCCAGGGAGATGCTCTTCCCACCCTCCCATCCCAAGAGTCACCTGCTTCCCCCACATGATTTTCAACCATCCCCGCATACTTTGCATCCTTCTGCGACGGATTCTCTCCAAGCCCCCTTTGTTCACCCCTAAGAGCAAGACTGCATCCCAATAGTCAAGCCATTCAACCCAAGATCTGCTGGCCCTTTGCAGTTCTCCTCCCTCGGCTTCTCCCAGCACTCAACAACTTCCAGCTGCTGATGGGGCCAAGTTACAGACCCTCTCTGTGGGCCTGGGGAAACCAAACGACGACGGAGGTTTTCTCCAGCTTTTCAAGGCCACCTGCAACAGCATGGAGACCCTCTCCAGAGTGGAGAGACCGACTGTCCTCTCATGTAGATGAGAAGCCCCAGCAAAATTCTCTGTCTGCGGAAACACCCTCATGCTTCCTGCTGGGAGACAGAAGATCCCACCAGAACGGAGACCCAGAACCTCCATTTCCATTTGTTGCACAACCTCCACCCACCCCAAATCCATCTTTTGGAGCAGAGCAGAAATCCCCATTTAAACAGAGCAGAAGCTGAAATGCTTTGTACGGAGGGCCAGGCAGGGGTTCTGCAAGGGCAGAAAGCAGCAATGAAATGGGTGGGCAGATCAGTAGATCTGGGGCAAGGACTGGACATGACCAGCCAAGCCTGATGGGCAAGGCTTCCCAAAGCATCAATGTTGTACTTTCCTGGCACCCCGGCTGCCTTCACCAAAGGGTGAGAGCTGCTGAAGCTGGCCAGGTGCAAAGCGGCTTGTCTGGACTCGGTGCAAAATTGGCCCCCCACTGATCTTCATTTCAGAATCCGGGATGATGTCATTACAGGGAGGGGTAGAGAACTCTTTGCTCACTGATCTGTGCACCAATCTTTACCCAAGCCTCCCATCTTGTCTAACCTGCCAGTGGGGAAGATGAGACGCCCTGCGTAGCCTGGGCTCCCAGCAGAGACGAGGCTGGCTTGGGTCCGCTTGGCACAGAGAGGGAGGCTACACCCCACCCTCCCCTGGCAGGCATTTCCCCAGGCTTTGCAAGGTGGCCCTGGGGTCACGGTTGAAGTGAGGAATCTTGGCCTCCCTTGGGTCATTGTCTTTGTCTTCGTGGGGCACCCAGTGAGAAGGTAACGGAGCTATGGATCGAGGATGTTCTCTACTAAAGGAGGCAATTCTGTAATAAGCAAAGATGGAGCCCATCAACCATCCCAAGACCCTGAATGACCCAGGGATGACTCCAGACAAAAGGAAGAAGGCCAACAGGGCAGAGTTTAATGAGGGGTAGTTGGCTACTGAGCAAAAACCCCTTTCCGACCATGTGTTACTTGAAGCTTCTAAAGATCAGCCACTGATGGCTTCTGGCTGATGCCAGCAAGTCTCTTCTGGGCAGGTCCTAGGACTCTGTCCGCTTCACACAGTCCGGGTGCCTCTCCCCCCTCCCCCTGCCTTCACTGGCCTGCAGAGACTCTTGTTCTAACACCCCACCTCACCCTACTTCCCCTCGTCTACCTGGCCTCTTGGAACTCCAGGGAAATGCCCTGCATGGGAAGGGCAGGAGGGCCCCAGTGCTGCCCCTGGCTTGGCTGCAGAAGCAGTGGTGAGGCAGCTCCACTGGTGGGCCCACATTCTGATAAGGGAGAATAATAACTTGTCAGAGGTATATATGATGTGCGTTTGCTTCCAAACAGACTATATAGTGGAATAATTCATCACCCTGCTTGGCACTTGGGCACTGAGGAGGGCAGAGAGCGCCAAGAACAGGAGGTGATGCAGCAGGAAGAGGCACGAGAGAATGAAACGCAAGCCTCGAGGGGAGGGGAGTTCCTGCACTGAGGAAGGAGCCTGGAGGACACTCTTTGGAGGAAGGGTCATGACTGCTGCCACCCATGGAGCACAAGGCTTCAGAGCCCAGCTGCAGGGGGGGGGGGGTTTCTCGGGTGAGGCTCGCTTGTTCTGGAGGCCTGTATGTCTCCTCAACGGGGCTGCTTGACTCCATCCCAGGAAGGACCTCCGTGGCTCCCCAGCAGAGAACAACTGAAGCCAGCCCTCCCTTCGGCTGGGGCACGGCTCTCAGGCCTCCTGCTGCTCTTCCAGCCAATAGATAGGTCCTTGGAGACTGGCCGGCATCCTTGCCCAGCCCGCCAGCTTCCAACCAGAGTTGGACTGTGGAACTGCCACCCCAGCACTGGTTTCCACGGCAACTGGAGGTTTGGGGGAGCGGCTTCAGAGCAGGAGCCATTTGTGGAAATAAGCCACCAGCCATGGAGTTTGCTCTGACGGTAAGGCAGTCAGAGGCCGGCCCCACCAGAGGAGCTCTGGGTCGGAAGGCCTGCAGCCCCTGGCCTGTGAAAGGGACAGGAGCCGGATTCTGCTGCTGAGGGGGGTGGCAGGGGAGTCCCGGCCTTTTGCTCTTCCCCCCTCCGCCCCTCCCAAAGACCCCGGCTGCTGTTGGGCGGCAGTGGGGATTCTGCCCCAAACAGGGAGGTCAGCGGGAGGAACGGCCGCCAAAGGCAGGCAGGCATTTCAAAAGACAAAACAAAGGTGCATCGGAAGAGTTTTGCCTGGCTAAATTCCATTCTTGAGGGCTTTTTAAAAAAATGTATTCCCCATATTAACCTGGTCACTAATGAAACCGACTGAAGCAGAAGTCCCACTTTCTTTACTCCCATCCCCCCATCTCGGGGGTGGGGGGTGTTTTCTGACAGAAAAAGGCCCAACCTCTTTGGAAGGGAGACGGACGTTTTCAAAGAAGCAGCTGCTGCTGTCTAACGAAGAGCTCTGCTTTTAGCCAACTCATCTATCCCATTCGATGGAGCCTCCCTATGAATCGTCTGGAGGGGAGCAGGAGCACAAGGGTTGCGATGCGATGGTCACCCATCATCACCCTGGGCTGGGCAGCTTGAACCTGGGTCCCTCTGCAAGCCCCCCCCCCCCCCCCCCCGGCTTTGCTCTTTGCTTTGTCTTCGGGGCTGCTGACTCTTCACCAAGTGGAAAGGCAGAGTTGCTCTTCAGAGCCTCTGTGCCCAGATGGAGGCCTGCGAGAGAGTGGAGACAAGGGAGCATGGCTGGAAGTGCTAGATTGGGGGGGGCACTGAGGGGGGGGCCCGGACCAGGCTCGCTTTTACCAGAGATGGAAAAGCTGCGCCCCTCAGGCCCTGTCCCGCTCTGACCATTTGCGATTCCGCCTTTCCTCTTTTCTCCCTTCATGATGGCAAGAAGCAAACGGCCATCAGCAATTACCTGGCTGCATGCTAATTGTTTTTTAAGAGCCAGGTGGTGCAATCATAAAATGTCAGCCTCACATACGCCAGTGAGTGTGTGCAGAGTCCCACAAACGCAGCACCAACAAAACCTGGGCAGTTTTGCTTTCCAGCCATGCGGGGATTAGAAAGAGTTCTTTGCCAATGAATTAGGAATGACCCTGTTTGGAAAATAAACATCATCTTGGTAAATAAAAGCCTTCGGCGGGAGAAGAAGAGCTTTGGAGTCAGCCTGTGGAGGACAGCAGGTCAAGCACGGAGCTTCAGGGCTAGCCGGGAGTGACTTTCAGCCACTGTTTCCAAACAGCTTCCGGCTATAAATGGAGGGGGCTGGGCCAGCGTGGGCCAAGACCAACCACTGCATTGCAACTCAACCAACACCTCTCTCCGAGTCTCCTCAGGTGGCCTTAACTAGAAGCAGCTCTCAGGCAGCACCTCTTCCCCTCTCGCTTCCCGGCAGGCATTCCCTGCAGAAGCCAAGCACGGCAGCGTGTAAAACCTCGCTGCTTCTGCACAGCCCAGCTAGACAGATCCCTCTGCGCTGTGGGTCCTTGGAGGCCTGAGCCGAATGCTTTGTGAGAACACCCTACTTATTTAACTCAAATATTTATATCCTGCCAGGCAGTTTGCAAAGTTCTACAGGACTATGCAATTAAATTGCCAGGCTTAAAACAGCAATCATAAACTATATTCATTAGTATATAGAGATAGTTAAAAACCAAATGTTCTGCAATTAAAAACATGTTTCCTCTTGCTACTTAAATGCTGAAAAAAAGGAAGAAAAATGGAAGAAAAATTGGGAGACGTTGGCAGCTCCAGGATTCCTCTCAGCCGTGGAAGCTCACCGAGTTTTTTGAGTTCACCCAACTCACTAAACTGAAAACTAAGTGGGCCAAATTCAAAGGATTAAACCGAACCAAGTTTTTTTTCCAAGTCCTGTAGCTGCATTCATACATTCTTAACCAATATTGCATGTGAATGCAGTTACAGATGGCTGTTAGTACCACTCAACCAAAGGCTACTTGTTTTGAGGGCAAAATGGGAAGCGACAGGACAGCTCTGCCTTGAGCTTCTGAGGCCCCTATTTCTCCTGAGAAGCTGTTCCTCCACCAGATGGCCCCTTGGGGCCATTCTGTGGCCAGGACCAACAGTGGACTTGTCCGGCAGCCATTGAGGGATTCTCCATGGGTTCTGCCAATCCTTTGCATCTTGGATGCCCACTGATCTTCATGCAACAGACTCAGTTGTTGGGAGGACCGGCGTTCTCTTGCGAGGCCTTCGCAGCGTATTCCTTTCCAAACACACACAGGGAACACCCAGGAACATAATGGGTTACAGGTCTTCCCTTTGCAAACCAAGAAGAGAGGGAATGTATTGCAAACGGCAAAAAAAAAAAAAGCAAACGCCCCCCCCCCCCCAAAAAAAAACCAGACAACCGAAGAGCTGGCGAGCGCTGATTGGAAGGCCTATCACTGGGGCTTCAGCTCAAGAGGGAACAAACTGCAAGAGACAGAGGGACGTGGAGGTGGCTGAAAGGAGCACTTGCTCACCTCCTGCTATGACTCCCTGCTGGGAGATCTTAGCAGCTCAATATGAAATTGCTTATGAATGGGTGCAATTGGGGGAAATGATGGCAAAGCTTGCCTGGAACGAGGCCAAGTAGCAGCCTGCCAACCGAGGCCACGCAGCGCTTCCTTTATAAGATGATTCGTCAATTGACAAGCGGCTCTCTCGCACCAATTTGAGGCTCTGATTTGCCAGCAACTTTTTAATCCTCGAGTTGTTGCTGGATAGATTAAAGTGTCTGCTTTGATCCAAGCAACAGGATGGAAGCCTAAACTCAGCCATCGCTCCTGCTTTCAGCACCACGGACAGAGATGGAGGCAGCCGAGCCCAGCAGGAGGGTCCCAGCTGCCAACCACCTCCCCTCCTCCACCCAGGCTTTTTCTTCAACGGGGGGACCTTCACTGGGCCTCTCCAGGAAAAGAGGGGAATGCATTCCTGGGACTGCCTTTGCTTGGCCTCTGAGAAGGTAAAGGGGCTCTCCATTCTCAGGCACTGAGGGGCTCTTAAGGGCCCACCTGGTGCTCTTCTGCATTCCAGCCAACCTTTGGAAGTCTGTTTTGCTTTTTGAAAAAAGAGATCCATAAAAGCAGCCCCACCCTTGCTGTCCTCCTACTCTGGTGGGCTTGTGGACTCCACATCAGCTCTGGCATGATGGAGAATTCCTGCCTCTCCCCCCCAGGGCTCCTTCTGACGAGCCCACAATCGCTTATGTGCCACACAGATAACAGGGAGCAGCAGAGTCGCCTGCAAGGAAGCCTCATTTACCCATTTAACCAGAGAGAGTTTTGTTGCAGTGTCCCATGATGCTATTGACCCCATCAGAGGACATCAGAAGGGACCAAAATCTTAAGCAGGGGCTGAAAGCAGCAGATATGGGGGGGGGGGGAGATGGAGGAGCAGCATTGCTGCACATTGTTGTGACACTTGTGAAGGCAGCCAAGAGGCCAAAGTGCTCCAGAGATACAACCGCCGGTCTCTTGGCACCCTTGCAGATGTGCAGGGTGGCAGAGCTACCTTTCCATGGGGCTGCTGCATATAGCAAGGGTGGGCTTCTGACAAGCCCCCCAGGCAGCCCCACACAGGGAAGCCGCTGAGGACAGCAAAATCCCCATGAAATTGGCCCTTAAGGAACCACCCCAAAAACGGCCACAGGGATCAGGCTGCTGTTTCACTAGGCGGTGGCAGAGGGCAGCTGACTCCTCAGTGCTGCACAAATGCCCAAAGGTTCGTGAACCTGGAAAGTGCCCACTTTGCCCATGGCAGAGATGGCTCTCGGCCCCAAGAACTTCACCCAGCACACGAAGCCCTTAGGCTACCCAAGTCCCTGTAGCTCTTTGACCCCCTGCAGCCCCCCTTGTTTCCCTTCCACTCCATCCCTTTGACTGCACAGCCAACATATCGACATCAACAACTTTGCAAGGATGAGAGGTCACCACAAACGCAACTTTGGAGGCTGGGAGGGTTGCAGGCAAAGCGAAAGGAGGCACCCGGGTGGCAGACAAACTCAGAGGTTAAAGAGAGATGCGATGCAGGGCTGGGACTCCCGGAAGGAAACATTAAGCAGAGTCACTGGCAAAGAATTCTAACAAAAAGTATTGAGGCGCCGAGAGGTGAAAAATGACCCTCCTGCCATTCTCAGGGCCTCAATTGCCGTCTCCTCAAGGGAGAATGGCGAGTTCCCAGTCATGGCCGCCTATCAGCCCCAGAGGCAAGTGGCGCTTTGTTCCAGCAAATGCATTTATTGTGACTTGTCAGCCTGGTTACCACATCTGGTCACATCTGGCAACGTCTCTACTTCCCCAGAGGGGCCGGAGGAGTCAGTTCCACGAACTGGTCCTTTTCCAGCTGACCAGCAACTTCTCATCAGCAGCGCCAGGTGTTGGTCAGCTGTGGAAGAAAGGCCCAACTTTCTGCTCCCCCCTCAACCTGGTCCCTTCCACCTGTCTGCCCCTCCAGCTCTCCACTTTGCGGGAGGAGAGGAGGAAAATGTTGCTCTCCCTTCACTGGCCATCAGGTGTCATTCTTGCTTCGTAGCAGAGAGGAAAACATCCACAGGACTAAAAGGCCCATAACGCTGCTTCAGACAAGCCCTGTTGAAGAAGCCCACTGAGGCCCAGCTCAGATCTCTCATCTTTGCCGCAGCTGGAGATCCCCTGTCTAGAATGAAGCTGCTGGATGGAACTGAGGTGGCAATCGCCATTTCTGGGCTGGGGGGGGGGGGGGGGCATGGCACGGGAAGCACCAAAGAGCTGCAGTTGCACTAAACGGAGCAGAAGTTTGAGCAGCTTCTGGACACGCCCCAAATTCTCCTCAGGCTTTGCAGCGGAGTTCTGGGAACCTGACCAGCCCAGTGGCCTCCATCCTGCACGATCCCTGATCCCAGAAGGCCTTACCTGCCTGCCAACCGAGAAGCCGTAAAAAGCCACACAACTAAACAGCCTCAGAGGTGCCCTTTGGGGTGGGTGGGCCCTCCACCCAGAGAGGGGCCTCCTCCTTCCTTCTCCATTCAGAGCCCGGACAGCTGCAGGAAAAGAACCGAAGCCTCTGGCCGACAACGGACTAATTGAAACGTCACAGAGGGAAATGATTAAGGTAAGATCCGCCTCGTCTTCACATCACAGGGCGAGGCAGTTTGAAGGGGTCCCGCTAGGAAAGTGCAGAGAGTAATTAATCGAAGAGCTAATGAGAAATGTGTTTTCTTTCTCAGCCTAACCACACATCATATTCTTATTAGCCAAGGTTATTACAGTTGTAATCAGGCCCGCTTGAAGTTCAGATTGGGTTTCTTTGCTCCAGTGCCACCAATTTAGAAAGCCGTTAATAGGAAAGATAAACTTTGATAACACAAATCAAGAGGCTTTGTGTTTATGTACTAGTTGTATGACATGGGCCACTCTTCCTGCCTCAGTTATCTCCTAACTTAGACTGACTCTCCTCTGGTCCAAACCCACCTTCCAACCTGGTGACCACGGAAGCACCGCAACGCCCAGAGCCCAAAGGGGCTTCTAGACGGTCCCTCTGCGCCCTGGGAAATGAAGGCAACTCTCCTCCCCTCCCCCCGCCCCCACCCCCCCGGCCGGGTTAAGCTTAGTCAGCCTTGATCCAAAGCTATGAAAAGTTGCCCATCGGACAGATTAATTTCCAACATGGTGGCTGTGAAGCCTGATGACCTGAGGGGGAAGTCCAAGGAGGCAGGCAAGACCAAAATCACTGGGGAGGACGACCAAAAGATTTCAGGGCTGAGTTTCAGAGCCTCCCTGAAGTTTCATGAATTTCATTCTGGAGAAGCATCACTTGGCTAACTTCTTGCTGTCCATCTTTCACAGTCAGGACGGCTGGATGTTCAAGAGTGGCAGGACACTCCTGACCAAGCCACTGTTTGGCTGCAGGGCAATGCGCCGGAGGAGCTTAAGTGAGCCCCATCAGTCGTGAATAGAAACAGGCTGACTTAGAAAGGGGAGTTGCCAACCATCCTGCTGCCAAGCATGGGTTCTGGTCAGCTCCACCTGGCCAGCCCAGCTTCATTTACGCCTTCACGGAGCGGGGGGGAACATCCCTCTGGTCCCTTCTTCCATTTCCCCCATCTGCTGGGTCTCAGCTCTTCCATTTTCAATGCATCAATGCACCCTGTGCTGGCTTTGAAGCCTTTATCCGGCTGTGGCAGAGCCTCGGAGCAGCTGTGTGTGCCGGAAACAGCACCGTCTCAGCACGGGCCTTTTCTGCCCGGCGTTAGGCTAATGAGTTTTATTGAATTCCATTCCTCGCGTGTATGAATGGGCCTCGAGTAGGAAGGATGACAGCCGAGGCCTGAAGCTGCTCAGTCACCCCGTCGCACCTTCCACGCATGAGGCCAAAGGGGGTCTCTACTGCTTGGGGAACAGCAGCAAATCCGGGGCCAGAGGGGTCTCAAGGCGTCTCTCCCCGAGCGGGGCTCCTTGGCAATCAGGCAAGAAGGAACTCTTCCCCAACTGATGCCCAATGGTTCCTCCTCTGTATTTCTCCCTTCTCCAAATGTAAATCATCACCTTCCCTGCATGACTGGTACGCACATACCTCTATAACTCGCCAGGAGCAGTGATGGGCCACACCATCCACCTGCACACCAAAAATTCACACAGGAGGCCCAGAGAGGATCTTCTGCCCCAAAAGGAGAGACAGCAGCTTTTCTGGTGCTCCCAGCCCATGTAGGCTGGTCATGGTGATCTCCAGCTGAGCAGGTGGTGGCTCCTTTTACTGGGGCCTCTTTCCTGCCCATCCACAGCAGGGGGAGGCCGATCCTGACATCCACCACTGCAGTGGAGGCAAGGGGGGACAAGCTGGGGGGGGGCAGGTTGTTCTGGAGGCCACAAGGCTGTGGTCAGGGGTCTTGGGGGGCAGGATCCATAGCAAGATCCCCACATTTTCAGCAGCCTCTCTCCAGAGGGGATGTAAGGAGAAGGTGGGTGCCAGAAGGGAATCTCTTTATGGTTCAGACTCTTTAGAAAGGTGACCTCTTCCCTACTTGCCTTTCCCTGGGAAGTGTTGATTTCCCCCCTGGCGGCTTTGTGATTTCATTATTTATCTCCCACTTAGCCTTTGACGGATCGGAGCCTCGGCTGAAGCAAAGAGAGCTGCAGCAGGCATGCAAACAAGGCTGATACATAATTAATTACCCTAAACAGTTTCATTAGGAGATGCATTACACGAGTGTTTGTCTTTAAAATTTAAGCAGGGCAAACCAAAGAAAGTCAGCCTTGCGGAGCAGCCGGCAGGAGGGAAGGGAGCAAGAGGGCAGAGCGTGGAGGACACTCTGGCCAGCCAGGGGGAAGGGGGGACCTGCTTCCTCGGAGCTAGAATGGAATTAATGGCAGAGGAAAGAAATGCGAGCCAAACCAGTCCATTTCCCAGATGGTAGACAGCTAAAAGGTCTTCATGAACCGAAGTGGGAATTATTTAGCTTAACACTCGTTCAGGGTAAATGGTGGAAAGCGTGATTGAAGATGAAATCATCACACAGCATCGGCAGGCCCTGTCTGTCCCACGGACTGACAGGAGTGTCAGCAAGGAGGCGGGCAGGGAATCCACGAAGCCACCAGCCTTTCAAAGGGAAGAAGCAGAGTCTACGGGCAAATGCAGAAGAGAATCTTTCTGGAGCAGGACCCAGACCGACAGACGGAGAGCTAAGAAGAGCGAGCAGCGGGAGAAAAGCGTTCAGAAATGACCGGCAATGAAGGGGAGCTAAGACGGTTGGTGACACCCCAGAATGTTGGCTGCTTGTAGAGCACACACACACCAAGGGGGGGAGGCAGGGAGGGAACAGAAAGCCCCAAAGAAATCACCCACTAGGAGAAAAGGGCTATTCAAATGGGAAGCACCCTTTGGGATGAGCTAACCATTGTCGGTCCACACAGAAACCCCATCCTTCATCCCAGCTGGGAATGGAAAGGAGGGCGATGTACCTGCAACAACCAGATGAAACGCGGCCGGGTCACTGAGGAAGCGACCCTTATGGCCCAAGCACAGAGGGTGTGTCCAGCTGGAGGAGCAACGGGCCTCCCCTTCTGGTGGTTGGACACTCGGGGTTTGTTGGAAGTTTCTGGAGGGAGAGCCATGGAAATGGCTGCAAAATCCCTCCTTTTGCAGCCATTTCTCCATCTCTGAAGCTTTCCTAGATTCCTTGGCCAGAAGCATCTTGCAGAGGGACGCAGAGCTGGGAAAGAGGCTGAAAGTGGGGAGACAGGCTAGCAAAGGGCTGCCGCTGTTGGGGTGCTCAGGCTTTCCAAGGCGGTGCCAAAAGGCCCTGGAGGGTTGGTTTGCCTTGTTTCCCATCTCAAGTGTAGCTCTGTGGATCTTCCTCCTTTGCCTGCAATGCCTTTAACCCTGAGATGGCCAGAGAAGGAACATCCATTAACCAGGTTATTAGCACTTAATGATCAGAGGTGCCTGTAATTGGAAAGGCAGCACTCCATCAATGCCCCACCCCCACCCCCCCATTCTCTTAAGCTCCTTGAGGCCAGCTAAGGGCTTTCGTTCCCTTTCTTTTCTTTCTATTATTCACCGGAATGTGATACTTATAAATATTAAAGCCTCTTTGTTTAAAAGGATTGCAGGACCCCCCTCCCCTCTGGGCTGGACGCACAGGGCCTCCCCTGCACTTGAGACTGTTTCTTCATGAGGCTCTGCTCCATGTCACCAAAACTCCCTGAAGGGGGCATGTTGAGGGTGCAGGGGGAGAGGGGTGGAAAGAAAACATTCCTGGTTGGCGCATCTTCTCTGCTGCTCCCTTCCAGCATCGGAAGACGAAACGGGAGGGGCTACAACCTGTAGTAAGTTCCAGGTCTAACTAAGCACTTTTATTCTCTCCGAAGCTTTCCAAGATTCCTTGGGGGAGGGGTAGAGACACTGCTGGGAAAGGCAGAAATGGGGGAAGGAAAAGGGAGAAGGCGGCCAGCTAAAGACAGCCACTCGGGTTCAGTCTAAACAAGGATAAACCGCATAGGAGCAGGGGGAACAAGGAAGGCGGTTCTGAAGAGCTGAGCAGCCGGATTCCCCTCCGTAACCATAAAGCCAGCCTTGCAGGCGTAGCAGGGAGACCTTTTCCTGCTGGAGGGAAGCCCCACGACCTGCCTGCCGCCTGTCATCAGACCCAGCAAGCAGGAAACACCTGGAGCAACCTGGGCCCCGGACTCAGGCTCGCTGCTGCCACCTGATGGCCGCTCCATGAACTGCAGCCCTCTGGGACCACGGCTGAGCTAGTCACGGAGATCCCGCCCCGCCCGTCCTCCCCAACCAGCCTTGGCCCACCGGATGAGTAACATTTAGCCAACAGCCCAGAAAAGAAGGGGGGTCCCCTGTGCCAAACTCCGAGCTGCCTTTTATACAAGGGGAGGGGGGTGGGGATTTCCTTGGGGTGCTTCACCTCTTAACGGAAAGGGCATCCCGTCATCAGAGGCTTAATTTGAATCCGCCCACTAACTCCCATCATTTCATTATGCAAAGTGCAGACCAAAAAGATTCATTTTGCCACGTGGCATTTTTAAAGCCCTCTCCTTCGACTGGGATCTTAGTATTTCCTCCCGTCTGAGACTCTGGAGTTAAAACAAGGTACATCCATGAAGGAACAAAAAGCACCAGGGTGGTTAATTAGAGCAGGGCCTCTGGCCACCCCAGCAACAGGAGAGGGAGAGAGACCCTGCCAAGCAGGACAGGGCAGTGAAGCCGGGCTCCTGCCCCTCAGGTGTAGGGCAAAGGCCAGGGAGAGCCATTTGCAGAGGGACCGGCCCATTCCCCTCCTCCAGGACAGCCCCAGTGCTTCAGCCATGCAGGAGGGCGCAGGGCACACCACAGGAACGGGCTCCTCCTCCCCTGGCATGGGGCCCTCTCAGAACAGCATGAGCATCTGCCTCCCTTGCCCAGGCGTCCTCCAGAGGTGCCATGACTCCAGCTCCCAGGATGCATTGCACAGGCAACATGGGAGGCTGGGAACTGCAGTTCACCTCCAGCTTTTCCTTTAAAGATGGCTTCCAGGCTCCGATGCCTAGTACCAAGCAGAGGAGCAGCAACTCCCTCCCGTTGTCTTCCCACCCGGGGCGAGAGTGGAACCAGCCCTGGCCCAACTCTGCATCCACCTCTCGCTTGACCTGTCCGGCATGTTTCTGCTAGGGGGGGGTGAAAAAGATGGGGGGGGGGCTACTGAGCACACCGAAAGCTAAGCCCTAAATCCTAACTGAACACATCACCCAGGAGCTCATCAACAAAAATCTCATTATGATGTGCAAGGCTCAATGGCTTGTCCTCAACATGCACGATGTTTAAGTTTGTTATCAGCGTCCGGCTTCCTGTCCAAACTATAAAACAGCCAAACGATGGAAGGGGGGGGGAGGTTGGAATTAGCAGGGAAATGGGGGGAGCTAGGCCAAGGACCCCCTTCTGGAGCTTCCCACTTTCCCAGCCCTTCCCTTGAATCCCCAGGTAAGTAGGCGCAAGGCCTGCCCTCTCCCGCCCTGCTTGCCACTTTTTCTCCAATCCCTAATTAAACTGTGCTAAGGGATGGCAGAGCCAACTACACCAGACCCCCTCCACACACACACACACACAATGGTGCTCTGCAGACAAATCACGTGCAAAGGCCGCTTGCAATAGCGCGTAACTCGTCCAATTATTGCCCATTTTCCCCACTGCCTCATTTGCCTAATGATTCGCTTGCTCGGGTTGACCATGACAGGGAAGGACAGAAGCTCCCACTCCTGCGGCTGATCCGAGGGGACCCATGTTCCTGGGCCATTCCCCAAATGGTGCTGTTGCCTCAGCAGCAGCTGGAGACAAGCCCCTGCCCAGCAAAGGGCCCTCCCCTCCCTTCCTTGCCCTGCAGCCCTCACCTCCCAGCAGCTGTGGATGGGAGGCGCCCCCTCATGCACAGCCATGAGGCACAGGGACAGTGCGCTCCCCCTGCCCCCTCCCCAGTTCAATGGCTCAGAAGGAACAAGTTTCAAAAACAAACCCAGGCGCAGAGTTAGGAAAAGGGAAGCCTGTTATTTACAAGCTGTCTGTTTAAATGGCAGCAAGTACTGAAAACCTGGGAAGAGTCCTGGAGCTCCGCAGCTGCCGCTCTCCCTCTGCGCTTCTCTGCCGCTTGCAGGGATGCTCAGCGCAGCCTCCGGACTGATGCCGCAGAAGCAGCGAGGAGAGATTTCCCAACCAGCCTCTTCTGCTTTGGCCGCCCTGCCAGCAAGTCCTTTAAGGGGAAGAAAGAGACATCCCCGCTCCAGGGGTGCTCTGCACGTTCCCAAGACACCGAAAGGGTGAAAGCCCCACAACCAAATGGTCCGACGGGAGCAACGGGTCCAGGGAGCCGCAGAGCCGTGTATCTTCTCTCCCGCAAACTCCTGGCCTCTGGGACAAGAGGCACGGCCCGCCGCAGCATCCTCCACTGCCCTGCGAGTTCTGCCTTCCAGCTAGACCAGCAGACGGGGGGTCTCCACCCAACAGCTCCCGGGGCTCCTTCCAAGACCCTCTGCATTCCAGGGCTCCTAGGAAGCTGCGCTGGGCACAGAGGCTCTCCTGCAGGTTCTAAGAAGTGAACTCTGGCAGGAGGAAGCATCCCGCTTCCGACTTGCGTCCCGGCCTGGCCCTGGTCTTCACATGTCCTCCACACTCCACTTGTATGCGAGTTCCTGGGTTGCCTTTTTACTTGCTATTCTGGCAAAGCGCTTCTTCTCAAACCCATTGGACCTGCAGAAGCAAAAGATAGGAACAGCTGCCAGGCGGGATGAGGCATAGTTTTTGGGGGAACAAATTGGCTTGTATGACAACCTCAGCACCCTCCCAGGTCAGGGGGAGGGAAGGCAACTCCCATCCAGAGAGGCCCTCCTAAAGCTGCATAGAAACCCTGCTGCCTCTCAGGTTCCTGGAGAAAAGGCAAAAGGAATGCAAGGCTACATCGTGGAGTCCTTGGTGTTCGCAGACATTTTATTACCCAACTGGATAACATTACCAGGGCCCATGAGTGAAGGATTTACTCCCTGTTTAGGTACAGCAACATACCCAACCAGTGCCTCCAGGATTAGGATTGAGGTTAGGGCAAGGCTGTACTTTAAGAAGAAGAAAACTTGTAGCCATGAGTCAATCCTGCAAGCAGAGGCCTGGAACCTTCCTCCTGGCCTTTGGGGCACAGAACTGAGGGATCCTCATTCTGTCAGAGAGAACGACTTACCTGTCTACTCCATCCCAGCGATAGCCTGGCCAGATGTTAAACCTGTTCAGTGGGGGTGCTGGCCCATTATATTTTGGCTTTTCTGGAGGAAAAGGAAACAAACAAACAATGGAGGCTCATTCTTTCTTTCTTTTTCCCTTACAAGAAATCAGGCACGTTAACAACACAGACCCAAGATACAGAGAAGTATTAGAGATGGTTTACTGATGGTACTACATGCCTGGGCAAGAGGCAGGTGCCATCACTGCGGTAAGCTAGAAAAACCAACCAGGGAGCAAAAAAATGTGATTATATTAGCAAATGTCTTTTTCTGCATTCACCTCTCTGAGACGTCTACCAGCAATTCTCTTGGAAGTGCAACAAATTGGGGGGTGATTTCCCACAGTCCCAGCCAGACCTTCTTCCCTACAACCTTTCTACGCTGGCTGCTCCTTTTGACAGTTTCTCCCCGCAGTTGCCAGACTGAGGCTGCTGACCTTTGGTGCCTTGACTCTCCTTGGCCGCCGCCTTCTTCTTCCTCATGAAGTCGGCCATGGGGTCTCCTTCTCGCTCCTGCTCCCGCAGCATCTGATCCAAGTCCTGGTCATCGATGTACCTCGCCAGGGGCTTCTGCATCTCCTTCACTGCATCGTCCACGTTTTGCTGCTGCTGCCTGCTCTGTGCCAGGCTGGAAAAGACACGGGGCTCAGATCATGAGGCGGCAGGAGACACAGAATGCCACCACTCTCAAAACCACTACACAACAGAGTTGTGGGCCGCAACGTAGCAAGAGAGCACACTGACCCACAGGAAGCCTCAAGTTCTCCTTCAGCCTCCCATCCAAAGATGGTTCAGTGGCAGGTCCTTGTCAAAAACCGCTTAGAGATTCCTGCCGGAAGCCCACCCTGGCCGTGAGAGCCCTCGGGCCCTTTTCCCAGGGCTGCCGGGCTGAAGTGCAGGAGCTGCCAGCTCACCCTCTGCCCCACTTGGCGTATTGCTCATCTCGCTCCGATTTCTCCTCTGCTCTCTTGCGCTGCTCCAGCCGCTCCTGCCTCAGGTCCCTCTTGCGGCCCGTCTCATCCCGGAAAACTGTCTTCGCATGCCGAGATTCATCTGAAGGGGAAACGGATATATGAGAGCATTCAAAAGCAGCCACGCAGGTAAGGATGCTTCCAGGTGGAGCTCTCTTTTCCTCTTTTTCTTCCACTACAGATTCCTGCAGCCACAGCAAAGCCATGGCAGGGAAGAGAAGAGGGATAGAAACAAAACTGAATGGCAACACTTGATTCCCCAGAGAATCTCAAGAAAGAAGCCGCAGGATTTAATAATGTGAACACAATGTGGAAGCCTCTAAAATCAGTCCACCTCCTGCCTTGAACGTCCAACAAACTGGCCACCTGGACCAGATTCTGACTGGGAAAAGGCTGGGCAGAAGCCCAGAAGCCTGTGCTATGGATGCACCATGCAATTTCAGGGTTTTGTAGAAATTCTCACCCTCCAGATGTTTGCTATTGTTGCTCCTGCCAGCCTTTCTACGTTCCTGCTGCTCCCTTCTCAACAGATCAGCTGATACCAAGCCAGCTTTGCCCCCTGACAGCATCTGAGGAACACACAAGGTGGAATCAGC
The DNA here is from genome assembly GCA_023653725.1 of Bungarus multicinctus. NCBI lineage: Eukaryota > Metazoa > Chordata > Lepidosauria > Squamata > Elapidae > Bungarus > Bungarus multicinctus. The sequence goes on from CM042837.1 coordinate 26,814,480, forward strand.
GTGAGAGGCATGTCCCATAAATCCTTCATTCTTGGAACAGCCTCCTGGCAGCCTCTGCTGGAGCAAGGCTTTCTCCCCCAACTGGGCACTGCAGCACATCTCAGGTCCTTGCTGGAAGCCAAAGCCTCACCCTCTGGCTGCTCCCGTTGGACTCTGTGGTCTGATGACGGGGCAGGACCCTAGAGGGGCTCCTGGACTTGCGGCCTGCTCCTCTTCGGGGAGGAGATAAGTCCGAATCTGAAGATTTGTGCCGATTCCTTCTAGGGGGGGAGAGATCAGAAGGAGAATTTGGTCGCCGTGTGCCTGGCTGGCCAGTGACCCGTGGTGGTGAAAGGTCCGAATCTGAGGAGGCTTGAGCTCTCCTTGTTGGAGAAGAGCCAGAACTGCATTCCGAATCATGTCTCTGCCGCTTCCTTGCTGATGCTGCTGTTGGCTGGGGCTGCAATTTGCCTGAAAAACCCATGAAGAAAAAGAGGCGTTTTCAGAATGCATCACCAAAGATAGCTGATAGTTGCCAAGGTATCACTGAGAGGTTCGGACAACTCACACCCCAAACTATGGGAGGTACTTTAGCACAGGACTACTCACTTCTGGGTGGCAGCCCCTTCTGAGACAGCAAGTCTCCCTCAGTACGAGATGCTTTCTTGCAAGGCAGAGACACAGCAGCCGCCGCAGCCGCCTTATACTTCTGGCTGGCTGAGCGTTCGCCTGAGAATAATTCACATTGGCTCCCACTCGAGCCTTTGACACGATTTGTGCCTCCTGCCGAAGGCTCCCTTTTAGGGGACAGATCAGGCTGGGCATGACGGTTCCTCCTAGGTGGGGACTGATCCAACAAATGCTTTTTTTCATTTGTTCTGGAGGTTTCCGAACTGAGTAAGATAACAGAAGCAAGAATCTAAGTTTCTAACAAATATACCGACTTTCAATTACCATTGTGTTGCAAGATAGTTTTATATATTTTTGGTCCTTGCCTGGGTACTGAACAAAAACCTTGAGGGAAAATTCTCCTAATCCAAGAATTCTCTGGCTTATTCAGCACTCTGGCAATAATATATAACATCAAGCAACACAAGTTTTTCCTCCTAAGCCAACATCCCAAGAACCACATAATTAAAAAATTAAAAGCAGACGGGGCCACTGAGTTCTGAGAACTCAAAACATGCCCAGGGCAGAGATCCAAGTTAAGGCATTCTTAACGGAAGACAGACCAACTGCTGCCTGAATGTTACTTGACATCGCCTACTTAACACGTTCCAAAGAAATCCTGAAAACAAGTACAAATAATACAATTAAATAAATTTAAAATAAATTAAATAAAGCATTGGAAATAGAAAGCTCGTTCCCAGTGGATTTTTGTTTTGGAAATTTCACTGAATCAATGGATTGGATAGTGTGGAAATTCAGCAGTTGTGTGTTTTAAAAAGTGCTGCTCCCATTTATTCCACCCACAAACTGTCTGAAGTAACTGCTTCTGCACAAAATGAAAAAAGTCTCCAATCAGTAATCAATGCAATTAATGTGGTAAAGATTTATTCCAAAATATTGCAAAACTCTCCAAGAAATAAAATCATGTCAACTCTGAGCTACAAATATTCTCCTTGATTAATTACAATCAATAGATATAGCCAGAATTAATGTTCCTACATCTCACCTGCTAATTGATGTGGTTGTCTCAGAACATCCAAATAACTGTGGCTCTTCATCCTGGTCTTTAAAAAAAGAAAACATAAAACCTTCTTAATACACAATGCATCCCTAACATCCACGAATCTCTCTCTCCATATGGCTGTTTCCCAAAATATAGAAATTACAACTTGTAGAATTCCTAAAGAGCAAGCAAAGCCCTGGAGATCTGGAGGGCACCAAATTTGTTTCTGAAGAAAGCCAATTTCCAGGACGAAAAGACATTTAATTTTTAATGGGTTTTTTTTCCAAAGGAAAGTAAAATATGGAACTTAGACAATATCTACTTTCCCACTTTGGGGTCTTCTAAATATCCTACAGAGGAAAAATCCTATTTTCAACAAACAGCATCTTCTTATTAGAGAAGCAAACAAGACATTGTGTTAAATTCCTCATACAATGCTAGGCATGGCAAATTAATTCTACAAGCACATAATTTCCTTTCTTCAGATGTAAAAGAACTACACGTTCAGTAGTGTTTATCGTTCTGTTCCATAACTTCCTTTCCAAACCATTCCAGCTTTCACCTTTTAAAGTGCCTTTTCAGCCAGCACTACCTGAGCTCAAAGTCTGGCTTAGGGAGAGGATGCATGCACCAAATCCAGCTCAAGTATCTCATGCACAAGGAAACTCTTCTCTCAGAGAAGCTCCAAACTGCTAACCTCCTAGTAACTTCCATTTGTTACTTGCTCGGAACGTTTCCATCCACTTAACTTCATCTGGCCGTTCATCAATAAATTCAGCCACCTAGAAACAACAGATAAGACGGGAGGGTTTTTTCCTGCACGGCTAAAAATCCTCCTACCGGACAACCAGTCCTACAATTCCCAGAGGATCGGCTCCAGCTCGGAAGGCAAAATCTCTGGTCCCGAAGACCGAGCCAGACTGGATCCCGCAACCAGTCAAACCGTTTCCCCTCCTTAGCTCCTGCCTTGACTGGTCGCTTTGCTTTGGCATTTGACCATGGAAGAGGCCTTGGAAACATCTACGCTGCAGGCAACCAGCAAGGAAAGGCCGCGCGAGGCTCCGGCCGCCCCGCTACTCACCACGGGCAGGTCGCTCTCGTCCCCCTCCTCCTCCTCCTCCTCCGGCTCCTCGGCGGGCCTGCTCTTCCAGCTCACGTCGTCGTCATCCACGATGCGCATCCTGCGGGCGGGAAAAGGAGCCCCTTCGGCACCGGCTCAGCCTCACTCCCCGACGCGCCACGCTCGGAGGGAGGAGAAGCCCGCGGGCGGCTGGCCGGATCCTCCCCGCTCGGCCGAAGGGCCTGCAGGACGGCCATCCTGCGCACGGGGAGCTCCCACCGGGGGCGCCCTCCAAAGGGACCCAGCTGCCCTTCGCAGGAAGACCGACCCTCCGGGCTCCTCGCCTCTTCGCGGCGCTCACCGGGATCCCCGGCCCGGGCAGATGCCCGCCGGCCTCGAGGGACGCCCAGGAAGATCGGAGGCCCGCAAGGCCGAATTCACTCACCGGCCTCCCGCCGCCCTCTTCTTCCGCCGCCGCTTCTTGCCCGCCTCCGCATCGCCACCCTCCAGGTAGCGCCGCCGCAAGTACTCGGCCTTCGAGAGGCTGGAAGCCGCCGCCATCTTCTCTGGGGATCCGGAAGCGGAAGCAAAGCAGCCGTCGATCCGAAGTCTCAGGCTCCTCTCTGTGGTCGTCTCCGGGTTACAATGTCGCCCCCTTGCGGCGCCCGTGGCTGCCAGCGACCCCTCCGCATCCTGGGAGTTTTATAATTTGATTGTTGCGAGTTGCCCAGAGTGGCGGGCAGGCTTAATTATGGCCGTCGCTGCCAGCGAGTTGGCAATATTCCCCTGCAACAGAGCTCAACCTCTCAAGGTGCCAGCCGACCCCGAGAAGCAGCTTCGACTGCCCTTCCCCAGGCCCTGCTTCCTAGACCCTCTCCAACCCGAGGATCCAGTTCCAATTTCCCTGCTCTGAAGCTACTACCACCCTTATGGCCAACACCAACAGCCCCTCGCCTTCTTAAACTGGCAGCAAAAAATGCAAGCCAGACCTGCAGCAGAGCCCCCAGAATCAGTAGCCCTTCTACCATGTTGGCGCCCAGAAGTCCGAACCATTTTAGCAATCCAAACACCTGTTGCTTGACTTGAAATTGGATGGAGCCGCTCCTTTCCTCTGTGCCATGAGCTAGTCAGCAGAGGTGTTCCCCCACATCCTCCAAGTGGGTAGGAAAGGCAACCTGGAGGATGATTCGCTATGGGAGCCCCACAATGCTCTCCAGCTAGAGGTCTGCCCAGCCCTAACCACCTCGCTTGGGTTTAGAAAGCAAGCGAAATCCCCACACTTGTCCCAGGGCCTTGGGTTCTGAAGGATTAGAGATTGGCATCAGAGGGGGGGTTGCTTATTGATTTGTTGCTTTTCTTGGTTAGGTATAATTTTTATCATTCCAGTATTGACATTGTTAAGGGCCCAGGGCCAAGCCAGGACATTGCCAAACTCTCGTGTTGTAGGGCTCCCAGTTGCTACAACCCCTGAATCCATCACTCGCACCAGCAGGCTACAGGGGAGTTGTTGCAATTATCAGCATGGCTCTTGGTAGTACAAGGGCAGCTTGCGAAGTCTTAAGAGAGAAGGGTTGCCCCCATGGGCTCAAGAGGAAAATGGTAGGAAGCCAGAAGTCACCGCTTCACCCAGGACCCCCAGCAGAACCCTTCCGCTTCACTTTAAGACAAGGACACCGACTTCTCTGCTTCAGTTTTAATAGTTGAGTCCAGCCAGCCTGCCTTCTATGTGTCCGGCAGAGTCAATCTTGACATGACCACAAGTGACTGCTTGCCAAAGGAAAGCTGCGAACCTGATGGTCTATTATTACTTTCCACACGGTCCCCAGCATGCCAGCTTGTCTACGGAGGGGAAGAAACTTCTGCCTCATAGCCTTCTGTTTTCATGTCATTCAGGCCCAGCTCCTCGTTCTGTTCAAACCGCCGCTCGTATCGCTCCACACACAACTCCGGATCTTCTTCAGGAGCATACAGATTCTGGAAGTGCAAAGACAAGACCTATGAGGCAGCTGCATGCATGCAATAAGTCCCTGGGGTTTGCAGTCTTTTGTCCAAATCCGGTAGGATTCCTTTTAGGAACAGGATTGGGGTTTATAAAAAGCCAAAATCAAACATGCTAGGAATCATCTCCACCATTATTAAAAATATGCACAACGGGATAACATGAAAAGTGTCCTTCAGCCCCTTCACGCATCTTCTCTGGAAATACCAAAGTCAGCCTTCCCCAACCCAACACTGGCCAAAGTGCCCAAACAATGCCCAAAAAATGCCACTACTCAACAGTTCAACGAAGAAGGCCAAATAATTTCACCAGAGAGGGGTAGACTTTAGAGCCTCCTCCTACATCCTGCCCAGAGGGACATTCCATAACAGAAGGTGCTTGGAAGCCCCAAGGCCAGGTATAAACCTATGATTGCCCTTCACTGAGCCATTCCAGGAAACAAAAATATCCAATGCCTCTTTTAAAACCTGCTGGCCCTTTCCCTTCCTCCCATGTCATTTGCACTGATTTGCATTACCTGAAGATAACTGTTTCCTGCAGGATCGTCCAGAATAAGATGCACCTTCATCTGCCCATCTACAATCTGGCAGAAAAAGGAAAGGCAAAGCTCTCTCTGTCTGACCACAGAAAACATCACCTGCAAAATGCAAGGCTCCCCCTCCCTCCCGCAATGGGCCTGCAGGGGGGCTGACCCTGGCAGCACGGGCGGGACGCAAAGGTGGCCTACCAACTGCAGCTTCCTTCCAAACGCACGCAGTTTCTCTGCTCTGTCAGGGCAAGAGCCGTCCCCCAGGCTGAAAGGGTTCTTCTCCACCTGCCGGAGAAACGGCAGAAGCAACACCTTCAAATCCCACTCTCCCAGACCACCTGAAGGCCTCACCTCTCTGATCAGCAGCCCCCCCAAGGCCCCCCAGCCAGTCCTCTGGCTTCTGCCCAGATGCCCCAAGTCAAAAGGCAGGAGCGGCTCTGCCCAAGGCCGAGGCCTTCACGCTCCCTCTACTGTGTCAGCTGAACTCCGGTTCCTTCAGTTGAAGAAATGTGGCCATACGGGACAGGCTCCTATTTCATTGCTCAAGTCCACTCACCAGAGCCTGGATGTCCTTCAGCAACCCTTCTAGAGTGGTGAATTTTCCGCCCAGAGCCCCCATTCCTAACTCAAACTCCAGCTCTGGAATCTCTATCACGCAGGTTTCTGACTGCAAACAAAGAGAACGTCGTTTGTTTCTGGGAGAGGGAGGCTGGCTGTGGCCGTTACAGAAAGTGCCTGATGGGAAAGAGGGTCACCTTCAGAACGTCCCTTGTCATGTCTGCAGGGCCCGTCACGTGAAGGGTCATCCTGGTACCCAAAGGCTCGATGCCTCCCCCGGATTTCACCTGCGGCAAAGAAGAGGAGGGTGTCAAACAGTAACGTGGGTGGAACCCCTCAGGACCTGCCTTCCAGGACGGAAAGACCCACCTCGTTTGTTCTGTGCCCACAGGCCTCGCAGGTTGTAGCCATGATAATGACTTCCTTGAAATGGGGAATCTCTGAGGAGAAGCAGTGAAGGGAAACTCCACCCTGCAGGTGCCTCAGCCTCACTCGCTGCCCAGCCCGCTTGCTCCACCCCCACGCGTTGCCCTGGGTGCAGAGGAGGAGCCCCGCCAGCTCCTTCTGCCCTCCAGGAACCAGGGCCCACAGCGGGGCCAGGGTGCACAGTGGGGGCCCCGTCACGGGAACAGTGCAGGCGAACAGTGTCCCACGCAGGCTCAAAGGATACGCACCAGCTTCATGTTTGTGCTGGCCGGAGCGTTGCACTCAGGACAGTTGGTGCTGAACTGCAGTACCTGGTAGAAGAGGAGCCACCCTGAGGTTCTTCTGCTCCGGACTAGACCAGTCCAAAGGGGATCTCAGCCACCCAACTGCCAGCCCCGTCACTGCCCACTCACCTCATTCCTCAGATCCTCTGCCGAGCTGGCTGGGTCCTCCTGCTCCTCTTCCTGGGGAGGGGGGGACAGAACAGGGGGGTCCATAAGCTTTTGGCATGCAGACCCTCAGGGCTTGCAACAGAGCTCACATGCAAGGCCTTTCCAAGCCCTCCCCGCTACCTCTAATCCAAGCAGAGCTGCTTGCTGGGCTGTCCTCCTGTAATGGGTGACCTCTAGGGCATCGTCCTTCTGCGGGGCATGAGGGTTCTCCACAAAGCTGTTTCCCGAAGGATCGTCAAGAATCTGGAGAGGGAAAGGGGGGCCACCAAGATCATCCTTTTGCCAGGATTCACAATGCCTGCAGGCAGAAGATCCTCTCAGCATCCCAAGGTAACTTACAAAAGTGAAAGCCGACTCCACTTCCTTCAGGCCTTTCAACTTAGAGATGAATTCGTCGATCTTTCCTGCCACTTCAGTGTCCACTTTCTATGGCCAAAAAAAGCAGAAACACCTGACTTGCTTCCCCAGTGGAAGCGAGGGACACAGGGCAGCCCCCTTCTAGGCTCTAAGCTGGGACTGTCCCTCCAGAAAGGCAATTCTGCAGCAAGAACCTTAAGCCACCAAGCAAAACCACCAGGGCTGCCTTAGTTCGTTTTCTGGACAAACCAACTGCATGCTGTTCCCACCAAATGAAGACCAAGCTGGCCCAGGCCCACAAACACTTTCACTGTGAAATATTTAAGGTTGCCATAGAGCTCTTTGCAATTCCTCCCAAGGTGGAGCTGTCAGAATTGCAGCTGGCCACGTGAAAACAGGCAGAAGGCCATCCTCCCCCATTTCACTTCCCAAGGGGCCCTTCAAACCCCAATAATTGACTTACAAACAGGATGGCCTAGAACAGCGGCCCCCAACCTTTTGGGCACCAGGGGCCATTCCATGGATAGAGGTTTTTCCATGGACCGGAGGGGGCCTGGTTGTGTGTGCTGCCTGCATTCCGTGGAGGGGGCTTCGCTTGTTTGCACGGACCGGTGCCGGTCCATGGAGCAGAGGTTGGGGACCCCTGTTCTAGACAGCCACTGGGGTTGGTTTGTTTTTTTGTCCAGATGGCAGGAAGCCCACCTGCAATTAACACAGCCAAATGCCAAGCTAGAATGTTGCCTCATATGAGGAAAGTGCCCGCCTCTTTTCCCAGATTCCTTCAAGCAACTTACTCTGCGGTCAGGCTGATCCTGCTCTAGTCCTGCTATTGCTCTGTCCAGGATCCCTTCCAGGGTTGTAAGAACTGATGGGAGGGAAAGTGGGAAAACACAGCCCCGATTACTCCATGCATCCAATCACAAATTTCTTCCACCCAGACAAGGAAAATAATTGTCCTTACTATGGAAAAAAACTCCCCAAACTAATAATATGGCATCCTGCCAACAACCAGATCCTCTCAGGGAAGCCAGCGATCAGAAAGGAGGCTGCAGCTTCTACCCCCCAGAAGATGGCAATGCGCCCTTGCCTAACCCCACGTCGTTGTCCCTCCTTGTGCCCCAATTCCAATCGGCCTGGGAAAATAACCCCAGGTGGCAGGAGCCCAGCTTGCAAAGGAGCTTTTGCTCCCCTCCTCGGCCCAAAAGGGAGCCACAGCCCCCAGTTACAGACATCTCCATGCAGGCCCCCCTCCCCACCCCCCCTCAGAAGGAGCCCATCCTCCTCTGCAATGGGTCTTTCTCATGCCGCCCGCCCCCTAAGAGGCCCAGCAGGGCCTCCACCCACCTCCCTTCTGAGAGAAAGCCGGGATTTCGAAGTGGAGTTCCGGGACTCCAGCGGTGGCACAATCCGTCTTCACCACCGCCCTGTCCAGGTCCTGTGGAGAAGAGGGGGGGGGGGGGGTCAGGAGAGGCTCCTCTGAGAGGAAGGGGTCCCGCCACGCTCCGCTCTCCGCCGTTGCAGCCCCCACCCAGGACTCCCGGAGAGGAAGAGGCGCCTCCCGGACTCCCCGTCCGCTGCCCGAGACCGGCCCTCCCCCTCCTTTGGGGGGCTGGGCGTGTCCGGAGGCCCCCCCCCCAGCGCGCCCACCTGCCGGCTGCGGACGGCCAGCGCGTAGCGGACCCCACGCGCCTGGATGCGGCCGGCCGACTGGATCTCCGCGTTGCTCCAGCCGCAGCTGCCGCAGGCGAAGGAGCCGACAATGACCTCCCGGAAGAAGGGGATGCGGGTCAGCAGGAGCCGCGTGGCGCCCTGCGGGGAGGGAGAGGCTGAGCCCCGGCCGGGATCCCCGGCACCGCCGCGCCCGCAGGAGCCCCGCCGCCCCGCCCAGCGCCCTCACCCGGCGGAAGCAGGCCATGCACAGCGACTCCAGTTCGGTCGGCAGCTGCTCCTCGTCGTCGGCGCTCAGCAGGCGGAACGGGCCCCCCGTCGCCGCCGCCTCCATTGCCGCCCGCACCCCTGCGCTTCCGCTTCCGGCGGAAGGAGAACGCGGGCGCCCGGGGGACGTCACCCCCGGGCGCCCCGCCTTCCCCCGGCGCCCTGGCTCTGAGCGCCAAAAGGCAGCCCGCGGGCGACGCTCCCTCCCTCACGGAGAGGGTGGGAGTCTCTTGCTTGAGCGGGGGTCGCCCGGGATGCGGAAGGACAGGCTTGGAAGGGGCCTTGCAGGTCTTCTAGTCCAGCCCCCGCTCAAGCAAGAGACTCTCGGCCACTCAAGACAGCGGCTCACCCGAGAGCCCCCGCCGGCAGGCAGCCCGTGGGGGAAGCAACCCAGCCGACCGGTCGATCGGGCCTCCCCCTCCGCTCCTGCTTCCCTTTCTGGTGCGTCTCCCCCGCTGCTCCTGCGCTGCCCTCGGGGGCTTCGGGGAAGGCGCCAGCCCGCCTTGCCTGGGGCAACTGCCCCGAGAGCTGGGAAGGCGGCCAGCCGGCTTCTGCCCCGGCGCTTCCTTCCACCAGGCCCCGGAGCGTCTGGGCTCCCCTCCCGTGCGCCCTCCCCAGAGCCTCGGCCTCCGTCCTATAAGAGGGTCTCCAAAGGGGAGCGCGCGGTTCCTCGTCTGGCCTCACCCAGGCTCTGCAACCCAACAGGACAGACACAGGCTCCACAGAGTGATTAGGACTGCAGAAGAAACAATGGCTACCCACCTGCCTTCCATGGAGGACCTGCATCCTGCACCCCGAGTCAAAAAGAGGGCTGGGAAAACTTCTACGGACTTTCTAGGTTTTACTATATCACATGACCTAAAAGGGACACCTAACATCAAAAACTTCATCAAAAAAGCCCAACAAAGAAGGTTCTTTCTGCGTAACTCAGGAAGCTCAAAGTGCCCAAGGAGCTGCTGATCCAGTTCTAAAGAGGAAGGATTGAGTCTGTCATCTGCACCTCTATAACTGTCTGGTTTGGTTCTGCAACCCAACAGGACAGACACAGATTTCAGAGGATAATTAGGACTGCAGAAAAAACCATTGCTACCAACCTGCCTTCAATGGAAGCCATGTATATTGCATGAGTCAAAAAGAGGGCTGTGAAAATATTTACACACCCCTCACATCCCGGACATAAACTGTTTCAACTTCTACCCTCAAATTGAGCCCTGCACACCAGAACAGCTAGACACCAGAACAGTTTTTTCCCGAAAGCCATCACTCTGCTAAACAAATAATTCCCTCAACACTGTTCAACTATTACAAAGTCTGCACTACTATTACTGTTAATCTCCTCATCACTCCTTATCGCCCATCCCCTCCCACTTGTGACTATGACTGTAACTTTGTCGCTTGTATCCTTATGATTTATATTGACTGTTTCCTAGTATGATTTGCTTATTGTACCCTATGAGTATTATTAAGTGATGTACCTGATGATTCTAAGAATTCTATCTTCTATCTATCTATTTCTATACAGCAGCCCTAACCCTTCATGTGGCCCCGGAGGCCATGGCAGGAAGCCGTCGAGGAGTGGCCAGGGGGTCTGAGGAAGGGGCCGCCTGTTGAGAAAGGGCCGGGCGGTGGGAAGGACCCCCCTCCCTCGGGCAGGCCTGCCGGTTCAAGGCCACTGCCATCCTTGGCACTGGGCGGGTGCTGCATGGGGTGCCCGCAGGGCCTTGGCACACCTTCCTGGGTGAGGTCTTGCCCCACAGTCACTTGCGGCCTGGTTGTCCCCAGATTGGGCTGCTGCAGGCAAGGCTTACTATGCTATCGGGCTGCGGTTATTTAGCTCTGCTGTTTCTCTCAGCCGCTGTTTTCTCTTTAAAATGCTTTTAAACCTCTATTCATATTTGCAGATGATGTTTGATTGTGTGCCACCCAGAGTCCTTTTTGTGTGGGACGGGCAGCCCTGTGCAGCTGAAGGATCAATAAAAGCCCCTTCCCCGAGCCCCCCTCCCTCTCCCCCCCCGCAGGGCCCCGAACCTCCCCCATCCCCCAAGAGAGACAGAGCCTGGAGGGTGGCTGAGCAGTTCTTTTATTTCAAGCAACAAAGCCTCGGGGTCCCCTGGAAGTGCTGCTGGGCTCCCCTCGTTCATTCTTCCTCCAGGGTGGGGAGGAGGCGGTCCTCGGCCTGCTGGAGGCTGTTCGTGAAGGCCACAATCTTCTCCTTGACCTCCTTCTCCAAGAAGCTGAGGTGGTCCTCCACCCCGCTGGCATGGGGCTGCAGCCTCTGGCCCAGCTTCTGCACCCTTTCCACTACCAGGTGGTTGAAGCTGTCTGCGTAGGACCCCACTTGCTGACGGAACTCCTCAATCTGCTGCCCGATGTCCCCCTTCAGGCTGTCCAGGTGGGATGCTGGGTCTCCCTGCAGAAGTGTCTCCAGCCGTCCCCGCAACTGCTCGGCTTCTCCCTGGAGCTTCTCCCGGAAGGCCTCAGCGCTCTTTTCCACCTGGAAGGAAAGCTCTTCCAGCTGCCGCCTCAGCTGCTCCGGCGTGCTCTGGGCGTAGAGGGACAGGCGCTTGTGCAGCTCCCCCACCGCCTGGTCCACCTTGGCCTTCAGCTCTGCCGGGAAGGGGCCCAGCTGCACCTTGATGTCTTCCACCTGCTGGTTGATGGTCTGCTGGAGCCTCTGGAGGTAGGGGGAGAGGGCGGCTGGGTCGCCCACGTTCTCCTTCACCTGAGCCTGCAGCTCCTGCACTAAGGAGGCCAGTTTCTGGCCAGTTTGGGTGGCCAGGATGTCTGTCGTGGCTTGCAGCTGCTCGATGTAGGGTGCCAGCTGGGTGTTCAGGTTCTGGGCAGTCGTGGTCACCTGGTTCTGGACATCCGCAGCGAAGGGAGCAATGTCCGTCTGCAGCTGCTCCAGCTCTGCCTTGAGTTTCTCTTTTATCTTTTCCCCTTCTTCACTGATCTGGGTGTGCAGCTGTGTGATGTACAGGATCAGTTTTTTCTGCATTTCCTCGGTGTAGGGGTTGATGGCCGGGATGTGGTCCTGGATCAGGACCCTGGGAGAAGAGGGGGAGGTCAATCAGGCCTTGTCCCTCTTCACCTGATCCTCTCCTATGGGAGCTACACCTGCGCAGGTGGGCCTCCCCGTCTTAAGGCAGGAGAAGCTGCTGCCTGCTTTGAAAGGGTTTTAAGCCTCGGCTTTATGGGCAACTCACGTGAACTGCTTGCCGATGTCCGACTGCTGGGCCTGTCTCAGGGCCTCCTCGGCATTGCTGCTCAGCTGGCTGAAGTACTGCCAGAGCACGTCAGTCAGCTGTTGGGGAGAGGGACTGTCTTGGGCCCCTGCAGGGATGAGGAGAGAGCAGTCAGTCCTGAGGGCCACTTCAAGGGACCAGGGACCCTTTCCAGCCACCTCCATCAAAGGGGACGCTGCTGCTGCTGCTGCTACTGGCAGTTTAGGGCCTCTGGTGCCCCCCCCCCAAGCCACACGTCTTCCCATCCTCTCCGAAGGGCTGCCCCCCCCTCCCCCCCAGTCTCTGCCTGCAGATCTGAGCCAGGCAGCATCTCTGAATGCCTTTGACCCGACTCTGCCTTCTGGAGGCAGCCGAATAGCAGAACCACCCGGGGCCAGAGAAAGCCCGAGGAAGGGCAGAGGAACTAAGTCTGACTGCAATTGAAAGGTGGAGGGAAGGAGATCCTGATACCTGTGGTGGCAACCAAGAGTCCGAGGAGGAAAGTGGCTGCCTTGGGAGACATGGCGGCTGGCAGGAAACGGCGGCCAAAGTTCTGTCAGGAACAGACCTGTGGAGGAGGAGAGCCAGTGGTGACCCCTCCCCATGGCAGCCCTTTACCCCAGGATGGTGCTCGGTGTTGGCTCTAGTCCTGCAGCCATCACCTCAGCAAGGGTTTGGGGCTCCCCCAGGTCGAGGTAAGGAGAGCTGGGAGCCAATTCCCCAAGGGGGTGGGGGGCAGAGCCAATGCCAGGGGGCCTCTCCAGCTGCAGTGACGAGAGAGGGACAGAGGCAACGCCAGCCTCGCCCAGCCCACCTCTTGCCGAAAAAAAGCACCCCCACCCAGAAGCCCAAGCATGCAGGGGCCGGAGAGCAGGTCCCCATTTGCACCCAGGGCTCACCTTCTCCAGAGAGGCTTCTGCAGTTTTGCCTGGCAGCCTCTCTGTACTTATATTCCTGGGGACGGTGTCGTCTTGCATCCACGCAGGCCGGTGACACCTCCTTGAGTTCTTGGACTTTAGCAGGAATGTGACGTGGAGGCCTGCATGGCCACAAGGTTGCTGGTTATCTGCAGCTCCACAGCAGAATTCTTGCCCGGTGCCCCAGCCTCTGCCAGCAGGGAGAAGACGGCGCAACATGGCCAGGTCTAAGGTTGGGAGAGCAGGAGAGGAAAGAGCGAGATTCTTGCAGTGATCAACAGATAACAGATGAACAGAGTTGGAAGGGATCTTGTAGGTCATCTAGTCCAACCCCCCGCCTGAGCAGGAAACCCTAAACCATTTCTGACAGATGGCAGTCCAGTCTCTTCTTGAAAGCCTCCAGGGATGAAGCTCCCACAACTTCCAAAGGCAACTTCTGTTCCATCCGTTGATTGTTCTCACTGTCAGGAAATTCCTCCTTATTTCCAGGTTTAAATCTCTCCTTGTTCAGTTTCCATCCATTATGCCTTGTTTGGCCTTCAGATGCCTTGGAAAATAGCTTGACCCCTTCCTCCTCTCTGGGGCAGCCCCTCAAATACTGGAAGGCTGCTCTCCTGTCTCCCCTGGTCCTTCTCTTCACCAGACTAGCCAGGTTCAGTTCCTGCAACCGTTCTTCATATGTTTTAGTCTCCAGTCCCCTCATCATCCTGGTTGCTCTTCTCTGCACTTTTTCTAGAGTCTCTACCTCTTTTTTATGGTGTAGTGACCAAAACGATGCAGAACTCTAGGTGTGGCCCTACTAAGGCTTTGTAGAGCAGTATTAGTACCTCACTGGCTCTTGACTGCATTAGCTTTTTTGGCTGCTGCTGATCATAAATGTAATGGTATAATAATGGTAAATGAAGTGGTCAGGGAGCCACCTAGTAGAGGAGAAGGAGGTTCAATGGGATTCTCTCCTGAAACCCTTCCACACTCAGAGGCCCTTCTGCATGGGGGGAGGGGCTGGCCAGGAGTCTTCAACGGGAACAGACGATCTGAGCCATTTTCACACACTCCTCTGCCCCCCACCCCCCATGAGCAAAGGGGCCTAGCTCCAGGGGTTGTGGGGCTGTCCCGAGCCCCCTGCAGACACCCAGCCAGGCTGCAGCTGAGGGGCCCAGGGCCCCTGGCCAAGGTCTGCTAGGCTGGCTTTGCTTAGACCCTGCATGGAGCTCAAGAGTCCCCCCAGAATGTCATCCTGCCTGCACTCAAGGCTTCCAAGACTACAACATGCCAAAGCACACTCCCCACGGCCGAGCCAGTGGCCCCCGAGCCCCTTGCCCTACCACCTGCCGTGGGGGAGGAAAGGAGCAGAATGCAGAGAACCACCAGTCCATTGGGGGGCCCTGGCCAGCAGGTGACGATGAGTGGGGGGAGCCCAGAGGCGGTGGAGGAATTCCGAGGTCCCTGCCCTGCCAGAGGGGGGCCCAAAGGCGTCCTCCCTCCAGAGGTCCAGTAAAGCCTCCCAAGGAAGCAGCATCCGCCCAGAGTGGCCGAAGGGACTCTGGCTGGATCAGCGTCTGGGCATCGGATGGCTTGGCGTCTGTTAACACGACGTGAGATCTTGTGCCAGTTGCATCGCTTCCCTTTTCAGATTGGGTGCCCTTCAGTTTCATCGTATGGCTGTTTACACAACACACACAACTCTCATCCAACCGGCCCTGGCACCTTCCACTGGGCTCTGGTGGCCCACGACGTAGTTTGTGGGTCAGAACAGACAGGCGCCATCTTGCAAAGTGAGCTTTTCTCAGGTGTGAAGAGCCCGAAAATCAGGGCTGGGCACACTCTGGGCTGCCCTGGGAAGCTGCTGGGAGCTCTAGGGCGACATGGCTGGAATCTGACCAGAGCCAAAAGGGGTGCAAAGTTTAGGCCAACCTCTGGCAGGTGTTTTGTGCCTCAGCTCTTCCTATCAGCCCCCCTCCCTCTCTCCCCAGCTATTATGGCAAGGAATTGCATCATCTGCAGATCACACCCTCTTTTGCACCATCTCTCTTTGGCAAAAGATCCTTCTGGCTCACACAACACAATCTGATGACAACCACCTCGGAGACTCGAAGCGGGTTCCTGCAGAGACCGTGTCCTTCACGGTGCCTCTGCAACCAACGCAAGAGCCTTTCAAGCACTTGGGCAAGTGGTTGGCTGGGGTTGTATAGCCTAAGCTGGAGGCCCGACTGTTTTACCCCTTTGGGGCCCTGATCCAGCCCATTTTCAGTAGGTGAAAACCCTGCCAGCCAAATGGGGCTGCTGATGGAACATGGGGAAGAATTGGCTCTCCAGGTCCAGCTTGGGGTGAAGGCAGAAGAGGCCCCACAGGCTCCCAAATGCTGGCCTTCCAGGACCCTCCCTGGGCCTCCTTCCTCTCCTCCCACCGGTTCCCCTCTAGCTTTGCCAGCTTCTACCCAGGCTCCCCATGCCAGGCCCACCACCACGATGCCAACCATAGTTCCAAAAGCAGGGAGCCTCCCCCCACCCACTCTCTGGACCTGGATCTCTCGGCCTCACTTCTCTTGGCCACTTGCTACTCTGGGGAAGGCCCTGGCCAAAGCCTGGGCCTCCTGGCACCTTTGCCCAAGGGAGTCAATATTGCACTTGTCTGACAAACAGACCGGGGGGGGGGTCTCTTGAGTGGGTGCTTCTTGGAACGGGACAAGATCAGGTCTAAAGATGGAAGGTGCCCCTCTGCTCTTGCCTCTGAGCATGTGCAGGGTGTCCCTCCCCTCCCCCAGTGAAAGAGGCAGCAGAGAGACGCACGCTGTGTGGACTTGAAGGCTCCTCCTGGGGTGTAGAAATGGTTTGTTTAACTGACCCCTGGCTGGCCTAGCTGTGTTATCTGGCGGTCACAGTCCAAGGCGAGGCAGGGCTGTTGTGCAGGAGGAAGGGGCAGCAGCCAACAACAACCTGCAGGGTTCAAAGATGATCCCGTTGGTACTGAGAGGCCACAGGTTGCTGGAGGGTGCTGGGTTGGGTGGGAGCCCCGAAGAGCCTGTGGAAAGGAAGAGTCTCTAGCCAGGAGCCAGGGCTGCCCTGGCCAGGAATGACCTGTGGCTGCAGGAAGAGAAAGGAGCTGGACCCTCTGGCTTGTTTTGGGAAGCCACCCCGGGCAGAGGCCCTGCCTTTGCACTGAGAACCCCACCCCAATCTGGGCAAAGTCCCCCACGTCCCCCTGAGATGACAGTCTCCCCAGAGAAGGATGCTAGCCAGGTGGGTTTGGATCCCTTGTTTTTGTACCCTGATTTCCAAAGTCTCCCCAAAAGAAGAGCTGGCCCAGAAGCACATCAGCCTGGTCCCAGCAAGGACTGGACGGGCAGTTTTATTGAGCCTCTCCTCCCTCCACACACACAGTGCTTCCCAAGAGAGACCCTGAGACCTTCTTCACAGACTGCCGACTGGCTGTGAAGCCCCAAATCAGGAGACGGTAGAAGAGACGGTGGTCTCCAGGTTGTGAGATGCCCCACGTTCCCCTCCCCCGCCCAGACACACCTGTGGCATCGCCTGGGAAGGAGACCCCCAGAAAATCAGCAGGAGCCCTGGGAGCAACAGGAAACGGGGGCCCCATCCCCACTGAGGCGGGCATGGGCAGGGGGCCCATATTTCTTTCACAGCGGCCATCGCTGGTATCACATTTCCTGGGCCAGTCCAGCTGGGCTACCATGTTGGGCTCCAAGATGCCCCGTCCAGCAAAGAGGAGAAGGTGGCACGAGACGAGGCCCCTGCCCCGCCCCCAATACCCAACCCGGAGCTCTGCCAGACCAGCGGTTCGGGCCGAGGGCGGGTGCGGGGCCGGCGGGCGAATTTCCCAACCCCAGCAGAGGCGATCGCAGGGCAAACACAGCAAATGGGGCCCGGAGGGACGGAAGCCCCCCTGGCCTGGCCCGGCCCCTCCCTTCCCAAAGCCCCCCGGGCGGAACTTTGACCGCGCAGCCCCGCGGGGGGGAGGGGGGAGCCGGGTGGAGGAGGGTATAAAGGGGGAGCTGCGGCCGCCCCTTCGCCAGTCCGGACAGCTCCTCGGGGAAGCCCAGCCAGAAGGTGAGGAGGGGCGGCAGGCAGCGGGGTGCTCTCCGCACTTCGCGGGCGGGTCCCGCGGGACGGACGGGCAGGCGGCGGGCCGGGAGAACGGCAGTCGCGTCTCCCTCGATGGGTCTGAGCCCGTCTTGCTCTCTCTCGCTCTCAGCCTACTTCGCAGGGCCGCTGTTTCGGGTTAAAGGACAAGCGTCGCTTTCAGCTGCTGAAAAAAAGGTGGGCGAGGAGCCTCCGCATCCGTTGGGGCAACCGCGGAAGGCTTTCCGACTGAGGGGAGGGCGCTGGGATCCCCGCCTGGCTAAGCCCTGGAGGGCACCGAGCCCGGCGCCCCTCCCGCCAGTTGTGCCCCTCGCTGACCAGTCCTGGCCCCGCCTGGCTCCCTTCCCCTTCTTGCCCATTTTCTGGAAAGCTCCCCGCCCTAGAGGGGCCCAAGAGTCGCCCCCGCTCCCTCCCAGTAACAGCAGCCCCCTTCCAGGCCAGTGACGGCCCCTTTTCCCGGCACAGGACCCCCGAGGGAAGATGAGAGTCCCGCTTCTGCTGCTGCTGGCGCTGCTGGCCACCGCTGCACGTAAGAGGGTGCCCGGGCAAGGGAGCCGAGCGGGGGGCCCGGCAGTGGGGGCCCCGGGTGCTCCGAGAGCGGGGGAGGCGCCTTGCTCTTGCCGGGCTCTTGCCCTGCCCCTCCCTGGCGAGATCCTCAGGCTCCCCCGCTTGGTCCCCAGGCGCGGAGGAAGACCATGAGACGCTGAGGACCCGTTTCCAGGACCTCGTCCAGAAGGCGCAAGAGCGCGTCGCCACTTTCCAAACATCGGCCGTTTACCAGCAACTGAGGTGGGTCTGGGGGGGTCTCTGGCATTTTGGGGATGAGGAGGAGAACGCAGGCGCTGCACGGCCCTCGAGGCTGCTCCTCCTGTGAGTGATGGTTCCTCCAGCGTGGCTGGGCATGAATTCCCCGGAGGGCAGAGCTGGCCGCTGGAGAGCCAGTCGTGGATCACGTTGCCTGTGCGGCTTCCAGAGAACCGGGGCGCCTGTCCCCGCACCTCCAGGCGGCCCAATTGGTCAAGACTGTGACCGGACGCTCGTTTGGTACAAAACCTTGCCTTGGCCAGCAAGGACAACCGGCCGGCTGACCGTGTAAATTGTGCTTCTGCCCCCTGAATCTTGGCAGCTGCAGAGACGCATCCAGCCCAACGGGGCCTGTCGCGGGGGGCGGGGATTCTGTTCCCTGAACTCGCTTTCCTCCCCTTCTCACCCCACCTTAACTCTCTCCAGGGAATTGGCAGAGACTGGCATTGAAAGCGCCCGGGAAGCGATTGATCAACTAAAGACTCGCTTGTCAAACCTGCTGGAGAGAAACCCAGCATGAGTCTGGAGCCCTATTCCAAACCCAGGAGCCCAATGGCACAATGGCCACCCTAGCCGTCCCCAGGACCAGGGGCAGCTCTCCCTACTCCTGCTCCTCTGAGGACCCCCCCCCCCCTTTCTGGCTTCTCTCTCGTGTGGAATTTTCCTCATTAAAACTAGTGGAACGTTGCATGCTTGGCTTTCTTTCTTTCTGCACGCCGAATGGACGGGGATTCCTCCACCAGCAGGAGCCCCGCATGGATTTCGGAGGGGCGTGAGGGGCGGGGCTTCCACGGTTCCTCCTTGTCTGCAGACTATGGGCACAAGAGCCGAGGTGTGCTCCAAAACCTGCCCAAGCTGAGCCCTGGTCGGGTGGGGGTGCCCATCTTGTGGAGGGGGAAGCAGGAAAGGCTCAGCCCAGGGTCCCTGAGCCCAATAAGACACCAACCTGGCGTGGGGCCCAGGGAGAAGCATGGCTGCCTTCAGGCACTTTGGCTCTGGCCCAAAAACCTCTCCTGGGTCCTGCCAACCCCAAAGCGGCTGCATTCCAAAGCAACCGTTTGCTCCCAATATTGGCACCCTAACGCCAGGCGTGGACCGACCTATGGGGAAGACCATCTTCCTGGGGGGGGAGCCACCCTGTGCCCCAAACGTCCCCCTTCCAAGGATCCTGAGGGTCACCCCACCCCCCACGCTCTGTTGGGACTAGCTTCCTTCCCATCTCCTCCCAGCTGCCAAGGAGGCATGGAGGAGCTTTGGGGGAACCTGAGTCTCTCACCACCCGGATCCCCCCCCAGGGCCCCTCATGCAAGTGGACACAGAGATCATTTGCATATCACTGGTTTTTTTATTTGGCATAAAAGAAGAAGAGAAAAAAGTCTAGGGAGGAGACACAAGACTGGCAGTCAGGCAGGGTGGGGGAGGGTTCTGGCCTCCTGCTGTCTTGGAAAGGAATTGCCAGCCTCCTCAGCCACTAGGATGCGTCACCGGGACCCTTGGGGGGCACCCACGCAGGGCCTCTAGGAGCTCTGCTGCTGCTCCTGCTGCTCCTGCTGCTCCGTATCTCTGGCGGTCACAAACAAGGACCTGGCGCTCTGCAGCAGGGTGAGCAGCTCCTCCCGGGCCGTTTCCCAGATGGGCCCGAATTTCTCCCGCACTTCGCTCACTTGCTGCTGCAGCTCGGTCTGCAACTCAGTGAGCTCGGTCACGGCGCTCTGCTCCAGCGCCTTGGCCTTCTCCTGGATCAGCTGCTCCAGCTTCTTGGCGTAGGGAGCGGCGTCCTTGCGGAACTCGTCCACGTGGCTTCGCACCTTGTCCCGGAACTCCTCGGCTATCGGCCTCAGTTTCTCCTGGGCCAACTGGTTGATGTCCTGGGAGATGGTTCTCAGCTGCTGGAAATAGGCGGACACGTCCTGCTTCACGTTCTCCCGGAGCTTGTGCACCAAAGGCTGGATCTGGGCTCCGACCTCCTGCACATCCTTGGTCAGTTCGTCCTTCGCTTCCTGCCAGGCCGTCTGCAGTTCGGTTCTCAGCACTTGCAGCTCAGGGGCCACCTGCTCCTTGATCTCTTGCAGCACAATGGCTAAGGCTTCCAGCTTCTGCCCTATGTTCACTCTGCAACAGAGCAACAGCCGAGTCAGAGGCTGCAGAGGACAGAAAAGCTGCCCGCACAATGCCCAGAGCATTTGGGAAAACCAGGGGTGGGGGATCGAAATGCCTATTTTGTTGGACAACAGGGCGGGAAGTTGATCTGGCTGAAGAAAGCGACGTTAAAATCAATAAAACATAGAATTCTATGACCAGAAGGGGTCTTAGAGGTCTTCTAGTCCAACCCCAATTTCAAGTCCTAGAAGACAGTTATCGTGCCCCACCCCCCAATCTTCCTGTCCTGTAAGTTAGACATACGCAGCTCCCTCAACTGCTCATACAATTTAGTCTCTGGAGCCTTTTACGGCATCTTCTTCCTTGCTCTTCTCCGCACTCTTTCTAAGGCCTCTGCATCTTTTCTGCATCATGATGGCCAGAACTGGATGATGCACTGCTCCTACTATGGTCTTATCAGTGTGGCACAAAGCTGTACAAAATCACTTCTTGTAATCTTGATGCTGTCCCTCTGGTGAAGCAGCCCAGAACTGCATTGGCCTTTCTGGCAGCTGCAGCACATTGCTGGCTCATGCTTGTGGTGGTCCACAAATGAGGTCACCCATCTACTTTTTTTTCCCACCTCACTCTCTAGATTCTCCCCAGGGTACAACAGAATAAAACCAACAACTCCTAACAAGAACATCAAAGTTAAAAATAACTATTTTCATTTGTTGTTGTTTTTAAATCACACTGTTAGTGAAATTGCTCAAATGAATAGAGAGTATAAGAGAAAAGGCCCCTCAATGTGTGATAGTGATTGCTAGGAAATTAACACCCATTGCTTCTTTCAAGGTTCTTAGAGGAGGGAAGTAGAGCTGAAAATATATTGCCTGGTGAATTAGTTTCAATTTTAAATCATGAAAAGTGCATTTCTCATGTCATATTTTTAAAAAATAAATCGAGCCATTGATTTTGCATAGAAAGATGAATTGGTTCGCTGCTGTTCACGCAGAGCATCTCTGAAAGAATCTGGAAAGCCGGCCACCCCGTTTACTTAACCTATGGTTTCAGTTTATACATTGTATTTGGAAGGTGAATCGAATGCAAAGCACATACAAACCACCTCTGAAAATCAACTGATTTGGAGTATTAATCCCTTGCTCAGACCCAGCATTGCAACAAACTCGCTCCTTGTGTGATCTCTCACAGTTGCACAAACATTGAAGCCGCATTTAAGAGGAGCTCAGGAGACGCCACCAGCCTCTCCCAGGTTGCCTTAGCCTTTCAAAGATGCTGGGGAGAGGAGGTGTGAAACTGCCCCAAAGGCCTCCCCACTACCTCCCACAGGGGGGAGGGGGGCTCAGAAGCCAGCTTCACCTTGGCCTGGCTGTTTTAAGGCTGTGCTTTGCCCGGGGTATGGACAGCCCTACCTGGCAGGGCCTCCAACAATGGGGTGGTGCACACTCTGTCTCCGTGCCCTGCCTGCCTATCAGTGTGGGCATCCTGAGCCCAGAGCCGAAAGAGGCTTGCGCTCCTCTCTCAGACTGGTGTGCCCCCCCCCCCCCCCCGAGGTTGTCTTTTCTCTTTAGATCCTTTTGGCTTTGCTACTTGTGGCTTCTCCCTTGGAGTTTCCTATTCTTTTTACCTTCCAAACCAAAAACTGCTTGGCATCCTCTCTTGGGCCCACCAGCCCAGCCCTCATCTGTCAGAGGAGGTTGGTGATGGGCCAGGGACCCCCCTCCCCTCCCCTCCCTTCCATCTCCATCCCCCCCGGCCCCCTCCCCCCATGTGCAAGGCACTACTCACTGCAGCTCCTTGGCCACGGCAGACTCGTCAAACTGGACAATGGCTTGCTGGATTGCCTCCTTGGCCGACTCCAGGTACACCTGGCTCACTTCCTGCAGGCGTTCCAGGCGGGTCTGCTGGGGGTCGTCATGCTGCCAGAAGTAGCGGGCCTGGGCTCCTGCAGGGCAAGGCAGAGCAGGCTCAGCCCAGGCGGAGGACGCTCCCTTCCTGACTACCCGAAGGCAGCCCTGGAGCCCACAGCAGAAGCAACGGCTCTCATCCCCAGCCCAGCCCAGCTGGCAGCTCCTCTGCCCAGAGACTCACCTGTAAGGAGCAGGATGGCCAGGGCAAGACTGAGGCTCTGCATCCTGAACTATGTTCCGCCCTGGGAGCGAGAAAAGCCGTTGGGAAAGAGAAGCCCCCCCTCCCGGCTCTGCCCAGACCCACAGGGCCACCTCCCGGCATGGGCAGCAGGGCGCAGGGTGGCTTTTAATGCCTAGGCACCATCTCAGCCCAACAGACCCCGAGCAGTCCCCCCAGAGCAAGCGGCCCCTTGCCGGCCAAGGGATTGGGCAGAGGGGTCAGCAGAGAGAGCAGCCGGACGAAGCCAAGACCAGCAGGTGCCCGCATCTTACCAGCCGCTCGGGTGCCTTCCGTGGTCTTTGCTGCATGCAGTCGGTGGAGGCTTTTTATACCGGCCGGGTTGTTTATTGCTGGAGATAAGCAGTAGCTGTAAACAGGGAATTCACTCCTGAGCTATGACTATGTGGCGCTTAAGAGTTCAAGGATCAAACACATCCCCAGGCAGGAGAACCAGGGACAAGGGATCAAGCTGGGATCCGGCCAAGAGCCAGCCTGGGCCTGGGGCCAAGTTGCATACCCAGCTGGCCAACGGACCCCAAGCAGGCACTCATCGGCCAGGAGCAGCTGCAGTAAACAGGCTGAGGGCCTGGGGCTCTTGGCGGAGGCTTAGTGGCTGGCAGGGCCTTCCGGCCATGGGATGCTTTCACTTTCCAGGCAAGCTGAGGGGAGGCTGGGTTCACCCCAAATTTGGGGCAGGGCCAGGAGGCCAAGCCAGCTTTCCTCCCCTACCAAGGCCAGGCCCTCTGTGGGCCCCTTCTGGCCCAAGCAGCAGAGCAGTGGCCCGCCTGGGCAGACTGCCAAGTGCAGGGAGCAGAGAGGAATGGCGCACCAATGTCAGAGAGGCGACGGGCAAATCAGCACACACACCCCGGCAGAGAAGATCCACTCCAAAAGTTCTGGATGGAAGTGGGATTTGGCAGACACCCCCCCCCCCCCCCGAAAGGAGTCACCCGCGGCCTGTGCAAACCCTTTTGGGCATGAGAGCACCAGCTGGTTTCCCTTTCTAACCAGGCCTAACAACTTGTGCAGAATCAGCTCAGTTGGGCTGCAGAAGCCAGCAAAGGCCGGCACTCCCGTTGGCTTCCTTCTCCCATTTGAAGCTGCTCCTGGAGGTGCCAGATCCAGCCCTGAGACCTGCTCGGCACGAAGGAAACCAAACTCTCTGGGCTGTCTGCACCACGGCGGCTCTTCCGCACCTGGGATGGAGGGGGGAGGGGGGTGCCTGTCTCCAATTCACGTAGCGGGACAAGCCACATGGGGGTGGGGGGGCTCTGCACCCAAGGGCTCCCAGAGCCAGATTGCCGTAGAGGCCACTGGGGGCACGCAGGCCCGGCTTCCCTGCTCTTCTCGCAGCCTGCAACCCTTAGGCAGGTCGGGGGGAGGAAGGATGCCCTCCCTTCTGCCACCAGCAAAGGCCGAGGGAGGTGAAGAGCGGCTGCTCCAGATTCTGGATCAAGACTCGCCCGACTGCTCCGCTGGGCTCCTTTTTGCCCATGGGAGCTGCTGCCCTGAACAAGCGGAAGGTTGGGCACCCAGAGGAGCCTCACAGGCCCCACCCTTTGGAGCATCTCCCTGGAAAGGGGGCCCTATGGGGGAGGAGCTGCCCAGGTGCCCAGAGAGGAGGCCAGCAGGCCTGGCAGGGGCCCAGAGGCCATGGGCGCAGCTCAGGCCAAAGCTTTGGAGCTGGCAAAGGCTGCCAGTTCCGTGGCAGGAGAAAGAGGGACCCCCATGCAAACAGGGGCAGGAGCCTGGCTCCTTCTCCTCCTCCTTGCTCGAGGGCTCCCTGGCCGGCCATTGCCCAGAGCTCGGACGGAGGCTTCTCATGCTAAGCTGGCAAGGGAGAGCTTGGCCTGTCGGGTCAGCGGCCAAACCCTGCAAGCTCCAAGTGGGCCAGCCTTTCATCTAACGGACAGAGGCCGGTTGGGGCCCTGGCCCAAGTCTCCTTGGGGGAGACCATCCCTTATAGCAGCTCCCTTATAGCCTGTTTCTCCCTGCAAGAGGCTCATGGTGGGGCTCTTGGGCAAAGGAGCCCCTGCAGGGCGTGGCCAAAGTCAAAGGGGCGGAGCTTCACCTGCAGCATTGCAGCCGGCCCCATGGATGCCCTGAACACCCCCCCAAGGAGGGGGAGGCGCTGGGCTGGGCAGCAGCTTCTCCAATAGCAGCAAGAGAGGAGCCAGACCAGAACTGAGAGCCAATCAGAATTGAGGGTTTATTTGAACAACTAGTTGCAAATGCCCACCCACCCAAAATGGAACTAAGAATTGACTGAAAAACCTGGAGGGCCTGTGTGTGTGTGTGTGTGTGTGTCTGTGTGTGTATGTGTGCGTGTGTATATGTATGTAGGGGCTCTTGTTTTAGTCCAACATAAATGAGAGAAATACTCTGGACATTCCCCCAAAACAGAAATAATAGCTATGTTATACATTCAACATATACTGTAAGTACTGATTATACAATACAAAGCAACAATTTAAAAAAAACCAAAACTGAAAACAAACAAAAATGGGATACTGCAAAACAGCCCCGCCCGGCCTGTTGGAATAGGGCTGGGGGGGAGGGGGGGCACTGCTGTCACCTCCCAGGTAATGTAAACAGGAGGCCAAACGAAGAGCCTCTGATCCAGCCCAGAGGAGGAGACCAGCCAAAGGATCAGCCCTCCGAGGGATCTTGCGTTTCCGGGCGTCCCATCCGGAGAGCTGCAGGCAGGCTGCCCTTTAAAAAGACTCTCCCAGAGTCAATAACAGGGATTCGGGGGGGCCTTCTGAAGGCCCCCAAAGGCAGGAAGAGGGTGCCAAGCCCTCTGAGGCACCCAAGGCGCCCTCCGACCGGTCAGTCCCCACAGGGGGGCTCCCCCGGAGGGCAGGGCAGGGCAGGCTGCAGCCCAGATGCCAGGCCGGGGAAGAGCCGAGAGAGGGGGAGGGAGCGGGGTCAAGCAGCACGGCCAGGGGCAGGAAGGCATTCTGAATTAATTTATTAATATTAATAATAATAATAATACCAAAAAAATTACTGAAACAAATTCCTACATGATCTGGAGGGAAACAAGTTAAAAAAGAAGAACCAAACTTTCTCAGAATTAAAGGAGGAAAGAGAGCACATGATATGAATGGAAAAGAGGTACAAAAAGAGAAAAAAAGGATGTTTAAGCACAATGACAAAATCCAAACACAGAAAAGTCAATAAATGAGACACAAAAGCAATATTGCACCGCGGCCAGGAGGGGATTGGGGGGGGGAGGGAAGAGCCTGAATCTGGAGGGGTTTGTTTGGGGGGGCGAGGGGTGTCGAGCAACAGAAGGCAGGCAGGCAGGCATGAAGACGGCCCCAGCCCAGCCCAGCCCCTCCTCGGTCCCTGGAAAGGCCCCGTCCCACAGTCTGCTTATTGCTGGCTCCAGCAAGGCCAGGGAGGCGCCTGCTGCCCTCGTGGTTGTGGTCAGTCCATCTCGGCAGCCCCCGGAGGGGCGGTTGGCGCTTCCGGAACAGCTGGCATCACAGGCAGATATGGCAATGAGGAACATCCGAAAGGGACTAGCGCACTCTTGGACCAACGAGGAGGAGGAGGAGGAGGAGGAGGAGGAAGAACCACCACCGCCATGAGGTTTCCTTCCTTCCTTCCTTCCCAGAGAAATGCGATGGCTGTTTGGTGCAAGGCTGCAAGATACTGTCGCTGTGAAATGGACCTTCTCATTGCGGAGCGGCGCCCAACCTGCCAAGGCAACGAGGCCCGGAAGAGCTATGTGAGCAGCAGCCCTTAAAGGCACAACCCCTGCGGCCTCCCCTTGGTCTCCGGAGGGCTGAGCTCTTGGGCCCCCGGCCCCCCTCCCTCCCTCCCCTGCTGCTGCACAGGACGCGCACTCACGGCTGCCATCGCCTTGCTACACCCCGGCTTGCTCCACCCCGAAGGGAAGCTCCGGGTGCCGGTAGCTCAGCAGGACGTCGGTGACACAGGTGGAGGGGTAGCAAGAGGCGTTGAGATGCTGGCTGCCCTCCCCCAAGCCGGGCTGCTCCTGGCCTTCCAGCTGTTCCCCACCGTCTGGGGGGAGAGGAAAGGGAAGCCCAGGGAGGGCTCAGCTGCCACCCAGCGCCTCCAAGGCCACAAGCAGAAGGCCCCCCTCCGTGTCCCCCTGCGTGGTGTGCCTGGCACTCACCCCTCCTCTCTCCCTCGGGGAGGGGCTGGCTGCCCAGCAGTGAGGTCTGGCTGAGAACTGCATCGGCCATCCGGGCAGAACTAAGTGCTTTCCCTGCCATCAGGCTCATGCCCAGCAAAGGGTCCAGTTGCACCTGCAGCAGCCAGCAAAGGGGGAGGCGTATAAGAGAGGGGAACCCCCCAGCCCCTCCCAGGGCCCAGGCAAGGGGCCCGGCCAACACCCCAGCCAGGCTACCCCCAACGCACGTAGGCATCGTCGCTGTTCTGGATGGTGTGGTGCCTCTGCAGGGGCCGAGGCCTGGGGTGCCCGCCAGGGATCCTTCTCGCTGGGTACGCCGTGAGCCCCTCCGCATCGGCCATCTCCACCTGCCTGGGCGAGGCCCTCTCCTGGCCCCCAGTGACCATGGGATCTGCAGGGACAGGCAGGAGGGCCACCGAGGTCAGGAGCCCAGGAAGGCCTCTCAGCCGGCTTGATCTTCAGCCCCTCGAGCCCGGCTCAGCTGGGGCACAGAAAAGGCCGCCTCCTGGCCAGCCAAGGAGCCTTGCCCGGGCTCTCCTTCCACTCCTGGCCACTGTTGGGGCATCTTCCCTTCACCCCAAGCACTCTCCCCCGCCCCCCCATCACGATCAGTGAGGCAGCCTGCTGGATAGGAGACCTTGCCACACCTTCGGTCCGCCCTCCCACCGCCCCCCCAGACTGGCCCTCGCTTGGCCTGACCTCCACAGAAGTGCAGCAGCTCCTAGAAGGCCGCCCCCCCCCCCCCCCCCCTTACCTGCTGCTGCTCTTCCAGGGCTCCGAATCCAGCTCACCTCCCAGGGCTGGGCAGCGCTGGGGCTGCCGTGCCCTGAGAGGCACTGCCTTCTCCTGGAGAGAAAGCTGGGGCGGCCTTCCCCCTGGGCTGAGACCGGAGGGGGCTTTCCTGCCCAGCAGCCTCCCTGGAGGGGGGCTGGGGCTGGCCTTACCTGAGCAGGGCACTTCGCTCCGACAGAAGGGGGAGAGGGCCTGGGGCCGGTACAGGTGGGCTCCCAGCTCCGGCTCGCCCTTGGCAGGCCCAAACAAAGAGTCCGAGTCCCCAGGTGCCCCCACACACACGAGGAGCCGCGTCTCGGGGCAGCCCCTGGTCTTGTGGCCTGGGAAAGGGTCCCGGGACCCCTGGCCCAAGCAGTCCTCCTCCTCCTCCTCCTCCATGCTCTCCGAGTGCAGCAGGGCCGAAGGCGGGGGGGCGTATCCGCTGTCCTGCCCCCTGACTTTCAGGAGGGGCTGGGGGCCGGTGTGGGGCTGGTAAGGGTCAGCGTTCTGGTAAGGCAAAGCCAGGGGAAGCCGGTCGGAGAGTTTCTGGGCCAGGCTGGGCAGCCCCTGTCCCGCCTCCCCCTGGCTCATCTGCCGGAACAGCTCCTGCTGGAACTCCTGCTGCTGCTGCCGCCGCTTGATCAGCTGGGCCACCTCCGCCTGGGGCAGCCGCAGGTCCGGGTGGCCGGCCAGCGAGTGGCGGGGGGAAAGCAGCCCCTGCAGGATGGGGGGCACTTGCTGGCGCCGGCTGTAGTCTGGGGGCGTGGGGGAGAGTAGGGCCTGGTGCAGGGCGGAGGCCGCGTAGTGCTGCTGCTGCTGCTGGCTGCTCTGCGGGAAGCCCGGGAACTGCTCCAGCAGTGGCACCTTCAGGCCGGGGCCCACGGGGACGAAGCTGCTCGGAGAGACGCGGGGGGGCTCCGGGAAGAGCTGGGGGTGCAGGTGTCCCTGGGGGTAGCCTGTGGTGGAGGGGTACCTGCCAGGAGGGAGGAGGGAGCCCCGGGGGGGCCAGGTCAGGGGGGGCTGCCTGGATCGTAGCCAGGAATGCCGCCGCACCCCCCCACCCACCCAGCAGGGCCATACCTGTGGCAGGACTCGGCACCGTCTGCGCTGAGCTGCTTGGAGAGGGGCCGGTGCCCGTAGGTCAGGGAGGCCATCAGGCTGGCCCGGTGGTGCATCTGCAGCGGACTGGCGCTGGGGGCCAGGGGCAAGCCCCGCCCACCCTGCCGAAGGTTGCTGCCCAGGAGGTCGCCAGGCTCCTGCCTCGGGAGAGGGACGGGCTGCCCCGGCTGTTGCAGGCCCAGGCAGGGCAAGGCCAGGCTGGGAGGCGGGGAACGGTTCCCAGGCTGCGGGAAGAGGCTGCCGTGTGGGGGCGGAGGCGACGGCGTCCCCCCCTGGAACGGGGCCGGGGAGGCTGCACCTGCAAAGAGTAGAGCCTCCTGGTGAGCGGGTCCTGGCCCTCGCCCCCCCCCGGAGAGCCCTGGCCCTCCCTGGACAGCAGAGCGGCCCCCTGGGGCAAGCCCGGCACCTACTGTGGGTCTGGAGCATGCTGCTGCTGACGGGCGGGGGGCTGTTGTCCGTCGGCTTGAAGAGGTGGTTGCTGGGGTGGCTGGGAGGTGGGCTGGAGGGCTGGATCTGCAATCTGGGGCCACAAAGGGAGAATCAGGCGCAGAGTCCCTGGAGGATGCAGCCTCTCCCTCCCCGTCTCTGGCTGGCAGCCCTGGGACCTTCTGTCCTCAGCAGAAGGCCTGGACCCCAAAGCAGGGAAGCCGGGCCCTGCTGGGAGAGAAGCCCCGGCCTCGAGCTCGGCCGCTCCCGGCTGGGGGCCCCAGGCCAAGAGCCACCCATCCCCGGGACTTCCACGCAGGGCCCAGCCTGAGGGCCGGCCTCACACCTGGGCTACCAAATGCTGATGCTTCAGTAATAAATTCAGGCAGTTTTCTCCCCTCCACGGCTCCAAGCTCAGCTGAATTCAGGCGAGGGAGACTGGCCTCTCGTCCCTCTCTTGCTGTGCTCAGCAGCTGCCCAGCCTTCTGTGCCAGGTCCCTGCCATCCCCGAGGTCTGAGCAAGAGCCGGGCCTTTCCAGAGGCCTGTCCCTGCAGGGGAGAAGGGCCAGAAGGCCTCCTGGGCCTCCAGAAGGCAGGCCGGGCCGAGGCTTGGCTTACCTCTGGAGCTGGTGAGTGAGCAGAGCCGGCTGGTTCTCACTTGCCGCTTGCAGGGGGGGGGAAGGTTGTGGCGGACGGATGCAGTCCTGTGCCGGGGCAGAAGAGGAAGGAGAGAGGGGAATGCGGTCAGCCCCCCCCTCCCCCAGCAATGGGCGAAAGGAGGGACGCCCCGGGATTCAGCCCGGATACCCGCAGGGCAGCCAACTCTGCGATGCCCAGAGGGAGCCTGGAAGTTCTGCCCCACTCCCCAACCTGGATCTGCTGCTGGAGGATCTGGTGGTGCTGCTCCTGCTGGTACAAGATGTGCTGCTGCTGCGTCTTCTCCCGAGTCCTCTCGTCCATGTAGCCCCCGTACATCTTCTGCAGCTGCTCACACTCCTGAAAGAAGCCCCCCCGAGGCTCAGCCAGGGAGGAGGGGCTGCAGCAGGCCTGGCCTTGGGGGGGGGGAGCGGGGGCAGCTGGACGACCCATCACCACCGCCCAGAACGGCAGGCAGTGCCCTCTTCCAGAGAAGCCACCCCCCTCTGCCCCAGAGCCCCCCTTCGCCCGCAAGCACCCTGGGAGTATCCAGCCATGACAGGGGCACCAGGGACCCTAAACCGAAAGCCGGCAGCTCTGCAGGGGGAAAGGAGCGCTGGGTTCCCAAAACCCGAGCCGCACGGAAGATTCCGGGCCGAAGAGCCAGAAAAGGGACCAAAGGCCACCCTGCAGGCCCACCGCCCACGCGGGCGTCCCGGCTGGGCCTTCTACCTGCTGCAGCTGCTTGATGCTGCTGTGGTTGCCCATCTTCTCCAGCTGCGCCTTGAAGGCCTGGATGCTGGCCGCCCCATCCGAGAAACGGCGCACTGGGGAGAAGCGCTCTGTGGGGAGGTGCAGCGTGTTCGAGTCCTTGTAGACGTAGCTGGGGACACACAGAGGGGGAGCAGCTTGACCCCAGGGCTGTTTGCCCAAAGTCCAGCCTGCCCCCTCCACTGCCGCTCCCAACAGAACAGAAGCCCCTTGGGACAGAGGGGTCCGGTCGCCAGCTGCCGGCCAAACCTACCCGACTCGTCTCTGATTGGCCAGAGCAACCCATGGCAGTGAGAAACACCTCCCCCCCCAGAGTCCAAAGCCATGTGCCGGAGGGGGGGCAGCGCTCTGGCTTCACGGCCTTTCTGGCCGCTTCCTGAACTCCCAAGGACACAGAGGGGGGAGGAGCAGGAGGGCCCCCTGCCCCTGATGCCCTGCTCTGCCCTCTCCAAGACCGGCCAAGAGCAGGGGGCCTTGGCAGCAGGAGCTTCTTCCTCCCAGCAGCCCAGAAAGGCTGCAATGGATTTAACGCCCATCTGAAACCCAAGAGGAGCCTGATGACCATTCGCATATTGCAAGGGGCCGAGACGGATGCCCAGGTGCATGCAGGGGGCAGGAAGGCCTGGAACAGGTCCTCTCCTGAGGGATCCCGTCCACTGGGGCTGATGGGCCTGCTTGGCCAGCAAGGCCCAGGGTCTCTCAGAGCCCGGGCTAAGACCCGCAAGGCCTGGAGAGAACTGCTGGGAGGGAGGGAGGGAGGGAGGGAGACGCTGACCCTGGGCAGGAAGCAGGCCGAGGGAGGGAGGCCGGCATGCCCTGCTCTGCCCCCAGCCTTCAGGCAGACTCAGCTTTACCCAACTCAAGGCGGGGGGCGAACCCAGCCCTGGCCTCTCTTTCCACCCAGGCAGTGCTGGACGTGCCCCTGGCTCCCTTGGATGAATCCTTGGCAACAGGGCCTGCCCACCCTGCCTGGGCACACGCCCAGCGGCCCCCTCCACCGTCCCCAGGGCCTAAGCCGCCCTCTTCAGGAAGGGGTGTCCTCTGGCGGCCCCTGGGGGGCAGGAGGGGCCCTCCTCCCGGGACTCCTCTGGAATAGCGGCGCTTAGCTGGGCTGTGGGCTCCTTGCCGGGCTGGCTCTCCCGCCTTGGGCCCACTGCCAATGCTGCAGGGATCTGGGTGAGGGGCGCCGTTTGGAAAGAAGCCAGCCGAAGTGACTGGGAGGGAGAGGCAGACCCCACCAAGACCTCCCCTCCTGTCAAAGCCACGAAGGCAGAGCTGCCTGGCCCAGGGCTTTAGGAAGGCCCCTTAGCCCAGACCCCCCTCGGCAGGCCAGCTCCAGGGCACTGCAGGAAGGGGGAGGAAGGGGCCGGTCTTGTCCTCCCTTTGCCCCTCCTGAAGAACAAGACTTGGCTCCACAGCAGGGGCCCCTCGGGCCACAGATTTCCAGCCCCCCCTCCCCCCAGCTCCACAATGGCCAATGTCAAGGAGTCTGCCAGGGCCTGGGAGCCCTGCATGCCAAGGCCCCCACGCAGTTCCTCTCCAGAATGCCTGCCTGCCCCCAGCCCCCCCTGCCCTGCAGAAGGGAGCCTCCACAAGGGCTTTTGGGAAGCTTCCTGGGGCCCGGCAGAGCGGAGGGAGGGACGAGGGCGGCCCAGCTGAGTCACAGAAGGGGCGGACTCTTATCTCTGCCCTTTGGCTCAGCTTCCAGCGTGGCACCCAGATGGCCCCAGCTGCTCAGAGTCCACCTGCTCCCCCGGTGACATCACACTCTGCCCAGGGAGACCTCCGGCTCCCCTCGAGACATGGAGGGGAGGGGCCACAGCGGGGGCAAGTGGAGAGGAGTGGGAGAGGGAGCAGAGCCCCTCCTGCTGGTCTTCCCAGGGAGCGAAGGCCCAGGCGGAGGAGTCGTTTCGCCCTAATCAACGGTCAGCGCTGCTATCTCTGCCCCCCCAGGAACTGCAGCCAAGAGGCCGCTGCAGACGAGGGAGTTGCTGACATACCGGAGATTCAGAGGTCGCTCTCCGAGGGCAGCAGGAGGAGGCTGGCTGCTCTGGCCAAGTCCCCCGTCCTGCTCACAAATCAGAGGCTGTCAAGCTGCTGTTGCTGTTGCTGCCGCTTTCCAACTGCATCCTGCACCCACCAAGGCCCGGAGGGTTGGCAGGCGGCCACCCAGTTAGCCAGCTGCCCACCAAGCTGCCTTCGGGGGGGGGCAACAAAGCCCCCACCTCTGCTACGCTGAGGGGTTCAGCACGGACAACCGTCCTGCCAGGCCCGAGGGGGGCAGGGACCTCGAGGGGCCACCGACTTGAGCCGCAGGCACCTGGGCAATCTCTAGAGAGGGGGAACTTCCAAAGCGTCCAGTGCCGCTACTCACCGGTGCTGGTCAGGCGCCAGGTGTGGGGCCCGGGAGCGGAAGGGCTGCTGTCCGAGCTGCCTCTGCAAGTCGGGCGGGATTTCCGCCGTGGGGTTGGTCATGGCCAGGGTGTGCCTTTTGGACCTATTGGCCAAGTATCTGCAACGAGCAGGAGCAGGAGATGAGTGGGAGCCCCTCGGGAGGAAGGGCAGCGCCCGGGGTCTCCGGAAGGCAGTGAGCAGCAGCAGCAGCAGCAGCAGAGGGGGGGCAGCCTCTTGCCCCCCTCTCTAGAGCCTTGCATGAGGGAGGGGGGCCACAGAGAGGCAGAGAAAGAGAGAGCGAGAGGTCGGCCATTTCTGGCACAGCCCACTCCGGAGAAAGCAGAAGGGCCAGAGAATTAAGCCAAGCGGGCGGAGTTGCAAGCAGGCTCACCCAGGAGGAGAGAGGGGCAAGGAGGGCTACTTCAGCACCCACGCTGGGGGCCCCCAAGGAAGGGCAAGCCTGGCAGGAGAACCCTTCTAACGGGGGCCCCTTCAGCAGAGTTCAAGGATCAAAGGGGCCCAGCCTTTCAAGGCAGCCTGTCCGGAACAAATCCAAACCTGGCGCCTTTTCCTTCCGAAGGGGGGCCTCGGGAGCGCCTGGCCCACTCCTAAGGCTGCCGGTGGGGCCGGGCTGAAAGGAGGCTGCTGGCCAGCAATGGCCAGGCTTCCAAAGAGCTCACCGGGATGCCAACATCTGACCCATAAGGGAAGCAGGAACCCACCCCAGAGAGGGGCCTGCCCAGACTGACTTTCCCCCTTCGCTGAAGAGGACCTATCGAAGGCTACTTAGGGACAAAGGAAGGGCACTCAGGAAAGGCAGCTATGAGGAGCGCAACAACAGCGGCCACACGGCCACGCACACACACTCGCACCACCCCGAACCCCAGGTGGTCCAGGAAGAAGCAGGAGAGTTTGCAGGGCATCCGTGGCCCAGCCGCGTTGGGGGTGAGGAGGGCCATTTTCTGACCCGCTGCTCACTCTGTCCTAAGCCTCTGGGGAGCAGCTTTGCCCAACACCAACAGGAGAGCCCACCCTAAGCTGCTTCTCTAGGCCACCAGGTCCAGGTGGGGCGGAAGGGCCCCCTCCAGAGCAGCCACCTGGCCTGGGATGATCATTGACAGGAAGACCTGGAAGGAGCCGGGGGAGAGCAGAGGCCAGAGGGCTCAACGCCTGGCCGAGCGAGGATGGGAAGGAAGGCGCACTGCTCAAGGCAGAGGAGAAGGGAAGAGCCACATAGGACGGGGCTCACCAGCATGTTCGGCCAGCAGGAGGCGCCTTCCCATGATGCCACAGGAGCCAATTGCCCAGGTCTTGCAAGTTCTCGGGGGAGATTTTAAAAACGAATCTGAGAGGATCCCTGCAAAGGGGGGGGGGGGAACGTGACAACATCCCTTCTATGAAAGCGTTGGAAGAAGCGCCTCCTGGCTGCCTCCGTTCTTCGAGAGTAAGAGGTGAGAGCCCATCCTTCTCTGCTAGAGTTCCCGGGCAGGTGCGCTTCCCTGGGCCACAGCGTCCCCTCTGGTGGCTCCACTCTGAGCTCAGGCAGTCTTTAAGCAGCCTCAGCGGAAGGGCCTCACCAGGCAGCCTCTGGCGCAGGTGGCGGCTGAGGGGCTGTTGGAAGGGTTCCTTGGTGCTCTAATGGCACCCCGGCTTTCCCTTCCCGTCCTCTGCTCCCCTGGGGGAAGAGCAGCCTCGCTCCCCAAGAAGCCACTGCCCTCCCTAAGCCTGGGCCAAGGGGCCTGGGGGTCAGGCCAGCCAGGAGGGGCTCAGCAGAAGGTGCAGAGGGGCTGCAATCCAACCGATACCCAATCTTGTAGCACCTGAAGGACTTCCCAAAGACTTGCGGGGGAGGGGGGGGGCGCGGCTCTCAAATGCTAGTGGGCCTTTAAAATGCAGCCAGGCCGGGTGGGGGGGGCAGTTATTACCTACTCATTGGATTTCTCATCTCAACCCGTGACTCTCGTTTTTACCACACCGCCTAATACCCCGACCTCTGGGAATCGGCAGCCAAGGCCACTGCCGGCCTTTCCCAGCGCAGAAGCCCCAAGACGGGTGTTGGGAGGAAAGACAAACCATTTGGCTGCAGGAAGGAAGCCGCTGGGCGCTCTACTTACAGAAGGCCGCCCCTCCCCTCCGGTCCGTGCAAAGAGGTTAGTGGGAGAGCAGGGGGCAGAACCCCTCAGCTCCCCGGGAAGCAAAAGCAAGCGGAAGCCCCCAGGAGGCCGGGGGAGCGTTACCTCTGCACAGCTTCCTGGTCTGGCTCCCCGTCCGAGCTCTCTTCATCCACGGGGGTTACAGCAGGCACTGCCTGGAGGGAGACAAGACCGCTGGCTGCGCTTGGCCAACAGCAACCGTCATCCCACCAGGGGCCCAGGAAACAGGGCGGAGGGCAACACCGGGGACCCAGACTGGGGGAGCAGGTGGGAAACCAAGTCCAAGGCCTCCCCCCACGGAGAGGCGTCCCGAAGAAGACCGGGCCTTACGGGTGTCATGGTGACGAGGGGAGACGGGCCTCGCGGACGCTTCAGGAGCTGCTGGGCGTGCAGCTGGATGTTGGCTCCCCCGTCGGAGGCCCTGCGCCCCAGCGGCCCCATCCCGTTCAGCAGCTGCAGCGTTGGCGGCTGCAGCAGGGACTGCTCCTGCAAGGAAGCGTTCTCTCAGGGCCGCCCGTGGCTCGGCTCCCCCTCCCAGCAGCCGCCCGCAGGCTGAGCCACGCAGGGGAAGGAAGGTACCTTGTACTCCAGCTGGCCGGTCGGCTGCAGGTGCTGCATGGGAAGCATGTTGGCTGCCACGTTCACATTGGGGGCCACCTGCAGGAAGGGGGCCTGGGGGGCGATTCGCGGGAAGCCCGGCAGCAGCTTCTGCAGGTCCTCCATCACCTCCGTGCTGCCCAAAGGAGAGAGCAACGCTTGGACTCCCGGAGCTGCCTGGGCTCCCTCTGGCTTTGTGGCCAAGGTGCTGGGGGAGGGCTCCCCATTACTCTAAGGGGACTGGGGGGCAGCAAAGCTCACCGAGGATCCGCCACCCCAACGGTGTGCCTGCGCATGGAGAGGTAGCGCACCAGGGCTTCGGGCGAGGGCTCCTCTCCTTCGTCGCTGTCCAGGTTCATGGTGCCATCCGTCTGGAAGAGCAAGGCCCCAGAAGGAGGAATGCCGGAGCCTCCGGAAGGGGGAGGGGAGGCCCCGGGAAGCAGCCCCGGGAGGAAGGGCCCTTACCTCCACTATCTGGTTGTCTGGGTTGATGAGCTGCACTTGTGGGACGCTGAGGCTCACTGGGTTGCCAGCAGGTTCTGCCTGTAAAGCAGAAACACCACCCGAACACTGAATGCTGCCCTGGGTGAGGATGGCCCAGCCCTCCTGCTCTGCCACCCAGGCCCAGCATCCCCCCTTTCCCCCAGGCCCTCTACCAGCGCCGTGGCTGCTTTGCTCAGAGGGGTGTGGGAGGCCCCGGGAGGCCTCAGCCTGGCCTGGGAATCACTCAGGGAGGAAGCTTCTAAGAGCTCCGGTTAGAAGGAAGGTCGGTCAGAGGGGCTGCCTCTTGGGTGGAGAAGACTGCTAGGGAGCAGCCCTTCCAGCTGGGGAGAAAAGGGAACCCTGCCGGAGGCCCGGCGTGCCTTCCCTTGGCTGGGCCACACAGGAGCCCTGCCCAGAACTTGGCAGGTTCCTCAGGCCGAGGGCAGAAGGTGCCCCGAGGAGCCCAGCCACAGCTGTCCCGTCCGCCCGACAGCCAGACCCAGAGAGCCGTGCCCAGTTCACCGGAAGCGCCTGGGCAAAAGCCCCACAGGGGCTGTGAGGCAGGGGCGGGGCCCTCTCTCTGGGCTCTACGCTGGCTGGCTGCCCAGCAGACTGACCTGGAGACTGGCAGGTGCCGGAAAGGCCAGAGTCCGGGGGAGGCTGGGCAGGGCCGACGTGCGCAGGGTCTTATGCCTCTTCTGGCGATCGCAGAGAAGGCTGTAGATTGCGCTGTAGTGGTCGTAGGCCTCGGTCCTCAGCGACTGGGGGGCACAAGAGCCGCACATCACTCTTCCCCACCCCCACTGGGTGCCCAGAGGTCCCCGAAGGGCCAGGGGCCTTGGTACCTGCAGGGTGCGCTCCTTATCCAGCCCCATCTCCGCCATGGCCAGCAGCACCTCCTCATTCAGGGGCTCCAGCTGCCTCTCGGCTTTCAGCTGCTGACATTCTGCTATCAACTGGGAAGCGGAGAACTTGTTCAGGGCTGCTTGTTCCCACCAAGGACAGAGGCTCAAAGGGAGGGGGGCTTGCTGCCTGTGAGCTGGCTGAGCAGGGCATCATTCCCCCACCCCAGAAAAAAGACCCAGCCCAGAGCTGAGAGCAAGGCTGGCGGGGAGCCAGCCCTCCCTCCCTTTGTGGGGAGGCTCCAGAAGTGACTCTGCTCTAGGGTGGCCCCACCTTGAGGTAGACCTGGCCCGCCCAGCCTCCCTGCTGCCCCACACAACCCTATTCTGAAAGCCAGGGAAATGCATGGACTCACTGTGCTGAAGTTGGGGTCGGCCTCCCCCAGCTTCATCCACTTGTGCTTGCAGATCTGCTCCATGGAGAGCCGCTTGCTCGGCTCCAGCACCAGCATGTGGCGGATCAAGTGTTCACACTCTGCAAGAGAGCGGCCGGGATGAGGACCTGCGCCCCGGGGCCGCTCCTTTGCCCTTGGACCTGTGGCTTGATGCGGTCCTCGGGGCCTGGGCTGGTCCCACTGCAAAGGGCAGGCACCCCGAGCCCCTTCGCCACCAGGACCCCATGGCCAAAGTGGGGTGCCTCAGGCCCCAAGAAAGGGGTCCAATGCCCTGCCACCAGGGCCACGCAGAAGGCAGGCCCTTTTGAAACGGCCCACCACCGACCCTCCACCTGCTCCTCTCTTGCCCTCTTCGGGACCTAAGAAGGACGGTGATGGAGCCCACACAGAGGGGCCAGCACCGGGGTTCATCTGATGGGACCAGGAAGGCTCCAGAAGCGGAAACCAGGAGACCAAGAGCAACCGGCCCCCCAGTTGGACAATCTCCTTCCTGGCAGGAATCAGGTGGACAATGGCAGCCACCTGCTTGCTCAGGGCTTGTGTGCTGAAGGTTCCTTGTGGGCGAGAGCACCGTTGCTCCCAAGCTGAGCCCTGCTGGGACCTTCTCTGGCCTGGCCCTGGGCCCCTCCCTTGCGCTCCTTTCTCAGGTATCACCATACATACAGGCTCTCATTAATCAGGCCACAGGAAATCGTTTTAACCCAGAAGAACTCCATGCCGCCCACTGAATGGTAGGGGGTGGCTTCCTGCCCACAGGAGGAGGGGAGGCAGGGGAGCCTCGATTCCCTTTCTTAAGGTGGGGGGAGCGAGAGGCAGTCAGGGGAGCCTCGTGGGGGCTTTTCATGCTTGCATCCAAGTGATCTGCTTTAACATTTCCCCAGGTCGGTCCTTCCTGGTGTTGCACTTCCCCCAAAACTGAAAAGTGTCAGGAAAAATCTTTCCCACCTAGGGCTGTAGAGTTGGGGGGGGGGGACTGGGCCAGGCAGGGGGTCCTCAATGCAAGCAGGAGTTTGGAACCCAGGAAGTGGCCGCAGTCACCGCCTGACTTTCTCACCAACGCAAAAGGGACCCAAGAACAGCCGGGCACAGCAAGGCCCCACATGGGCTCTCTGGATCCTGGGCGCCTGGCCCAATAAAGCACTTCCACTGCAGCCCGTTATTATCCTGGAGGAAGCAAAGGGGCTGCTCCGTGGTCCAAGGAATGGGCGGGGGGGCTGTGAGGGCGCAAGCTTTCCAGGGCTCTGCTGCTTCGTCCAAGGGACACCAGGAAGCAGAAGCCCCCCCCCAAACACCCTACTAGGCGGGCCCAGCCGCGGCCAGCATCCAGTTCTGCTCCGTACCTGTTGACATGAAGAACGGGATGCGGAACTTCCCGCTCAGCACCCTTGCCCGCAGGTTCTGCAGCGTGCTGCCGTCGAAGGGCAGGGCCCCACACACCAGCACGTAGAGCACCACCCCAAGGCTCTGCAAAAGAAGAGGGCCCCCGTCCCCTTTGTAGGCCGTGCAGAGGGAGGCCCACTGGCCAGAGAAGGCCACCCCCAAAGGCCAAGGCCAAGATTCCCGCTCTGAATGCCGGCTGCTGGGACTCAGCGAGGCCCTTTTGGCCACTCCGATGCCGCTGCCACTTACCCAGATGTCCACTTTTGGCCCGTCGTACTCCTTCCCTTCAAAGAGTTCAGGGGCCGCATAAGGGGGACTTCCACACCAGGTCTTCAGTAGCTGACCAGGAGTGAAGATGTTACTGAATCCAAAATCTGGAAGAGAAGGAAGGAAGGAAGGAAGGAAGGAAGGAAGGAAGGAAGGAAGGAAGGAAGGAAGGAAGGAAGGAAGGAAGGAAGGAAGGAAGGAAGGAAGGAAGGAAGGAAGGAAGGGAGGAAGGAAGGAAGGAAGGAAGGGCTGGTGATTCCCCACCAAACGGCCTGCTGGCGTCCGGGGAAGCCAGGGAGAGCAGCACGCAGAGCCGCACCTGGGTGGCCTCTGGTTCCCACAAAACTCTCCAGCACAGTCCTGGAGACCCCTCCCCTGACAGGAGCTGGGGATCCGGACCCCACTGCCCCAAAGTGACTTCCACTTGGCTTGTGGTGAATCTAGTTTGCCAGTGTGATACGGTTGTCTCTGGAGAGCCTTTTAGATCTTCTCTTCCTGCTCCAGCCAGGCTAAACAACTACGTGCCATCAGGAAGTGCAGCCATTCCATGCAAACCCCACCTTGTGGCCTCTGTGGCGAGGCCTGTGCACTAACCCCCCTTCTCCTTTTCTGAACTTTCTTAGCCTGCCAGTCCACAGAAGGGGCCGCCTGTTTTGCCAGGAAATCTTTTGAAAGTCCGAGTTACAATGGATCACCTGCTATTTTGATGTTCAGATTTGCATCCAGAAGCAAATTCTCGGCCTTCAGGTCTCTGTGGACAATATGGTGACAGTGGCAGAAGTGCACAGCTGCTACTATCTGCTTAAACTTCTTCCGAGCCTCCTTTTCGGCCATTCGTCCGTGAGCCACTAGGTGATCTGAAGGAGACGCGGGAGGGATGGAGCCGGTTAGATGGCTATTCTAGGCGAGTGACTGATGGGACATGCAAGGAAGTGATCTGGGGGGGAAATGGGTGAGGCCACCTGTGGAAGGAGACGTGGCGTGACTGCCAGCCAAAGCTGCTGGTGGGCTAAACTGCTCGTGCACGGCTCCTCCCAAGTCAGCCACAGCGCAGCCTCAAGGGAAAGAGGGGCGAGGCCGAGCTGCACCCAAGGGTTCTCTCCTATCAGAGGAAGGTCCCCAGCGGGAGGCTCTGGGCCCACAACCCCCAGGCTGCCTAACGGCTTGGATCATTCCAACGTTGGGATCAAACGGGTCTGGTTGGAATATATCATTATATTTAAAGTTTAGCTTTTGATCTGGCCCTGCCTGCTTTTTGGAATGCAGTGCAGTAACCCACAAAGGCCAAGCACGGCTGTGGCTCCAGAAAGGATGGGGCCTCTTTGGGTCATAAAGGCTCTGGCTGGGGTCCCTGCAGATCAGACAAAGGCTCTTTGGCTCTTCCGTAGCCACAGCAACTCCCTCCTATTAGAAAGAAATCTGTCCAAGGAAGGAACTGGCCTGGGTGGCCCCCTCCTTGCACCTAACCTGGCTTCCCAGGTGGTTTCTAGTGCTCTGGGAAACTCAGCAGGGCAGCCCAGTGGGTCTGGCTGGGTTGCCCAGGGAAAATTCTAGCTCCGTTGGCAGCTGACCTGCCCCGAAGGCCAACCTCCTGCGTGGACTGTCCTTTTCCCAAGCCTTCACATGTTGAGCAGTTTGTTATGACATATGCCCCCTCAGAATGATCCCCTCTGCCTTTTCTTTTATCCAAGTGCACCAGAGCTCCCCAATCTTGTTTCCACAGCAATTTATGCAGCCGTGGCAGCTTCCAAGACCAAAGAGCATCAGCCAAAAAGTAAGCAAAAGGGCCGGCAGCTATTTTATTTACTGGAGTTGACCAAATATATTTTGGATGAATAAGGCAAACAACGTTCTTACCAAAGATCTCCCCTCCGCTTGCATACTCCGTTACCAGGTAAATCATTCGCTCCGTCTCCATGACCTGCACAAGGACAGAAAAGCTACTGATACGGACAGGCTTAGGACAAAACAGCCTCTGCTAACCTGGTTTCTTCTGGGTGTGTATGTGCGTGTGTCTGCCTGTCTGTCTGTCTGTCTGTCCTCTCAGAAGGATTCCCCATGGGAGAGGCACCAAAGGCTCCATAGATGCTTTACGGTTACCTTTTATGGCATTCATCAAAAGTGTTTTATTCTGGAATCATTGGATTCATTAGAATCAGCCTATTGATTGTGGGGGCCAAAAGGCCCAGGAAGACTTGCAGATTCCAAGAGCCCCCCTTCCCCCCCCCATGACACGCAGAGGTCTCCTCTGGATCAAAAGGAGCCCGAAGGTTGGAGGCACCTTCTGCCCAACCCCCAAAGTCTTTGCCAACATGCTGCCTGTCTCCATCTCAGTTACTCAGCCAGCAGACCTGATACAATCTGATGATATGCGGGTGACATAGCATCTTCATAATCTGCACTTCCCGAAAAATCTTTTTGAGGTTCTCTTCATCCAGCTGACTCTTGTCAATGATCTTTATTGCCACCTGAAAGGGCAAAAATGAGAGTAGTTATTAAGCCCAAAATGGGCAGGTGGAGCAGAAGAATTGCTGTCCCTGGCCACCTGAGTCATTCTGAGAGCATAAAGCTACCAGAGAGCAAGAAAAATGACAATCTATTGAACTGAATGATTTATTTCTAACTCTGAATAACTTGTCAAGGTGGGGCCCAAAACCCCAATAGGTATGACAGCAACGTTCTATAAACTGTGCTCTGAATGGTGGCTTTCCAGGAATTTACTAATTTTAAGGAAGGTTGTGCAAATTGGTTGCATTCATCCATAAAGCCAAGCATTCTGAATTAGTCAAAGTGTAGATAGATACTACACTTACTAATTTAAACCCAAACAAGAAAACCACCTTATGTGTGAAAGCTAATGCAGGAATCAGAGCAGGTGCTGGGGGGGGGGGGGGGGGTGTCCTGTGGCAATTAACCTTCCTCTTTTGAGTGAGAATAGCAAATAGACCCTATAAACATCTTAGAAACTCTCGAAGGCATTGTTTTCACAATGGAAGGTAACACAGATCATCAAATAAAGCTTTTCTCTGCTCAAGCGTATCATTTTTAATCCAAAACATTCAGAAAGCAAGATTGACCTAGCCAAGAGTTCCATCTGGTGGAGCTATTTTCAACTGCAAAAAAAAAACCATGCAGCAATCAGTTTAGAAACGGGGATGTCAGAAGGAGGTATTATGGGTTAGCTGAAGAGTTCGAACAAGGCCAGGCATCCTTCCTGCCTCTGGTGTCAACAGACAAACCTTGCCCTCCCTTCCAAGGGTGGGCTCTGCAGAACAGCCGGAACAGTCTGCAGGAGCGGGGTTGCCAAGGGCTTCCTCTTCTCCTACTGATGGCCCCTGTCTCAGCCCAGACTACCTCACAAGGGAAGAGTAAGAACAAAGTGCATTGTCCTGAGCTCCCGAAGGAGAGCTGAGATCCAACGTAACATAAAAAGAGTAAGCAAATTCTCAAAGGCCCATGGATCTAAGTTCCTGCAAATCCGAGTTCTTCAGCCCACCTCCTTGTCCAGCCCAGCAACAACTCTGTGGGCAGCTGTGGGACAGGAATCCATGAGAGGAATCACCGGGAACGGCGCTGCAGGCTGTTCTCCACACTGCTCGGTCACCGTTGCTACTTTCTCTACCATTCCCCATGGGATCTGTTCCGCCCTATCCCAGCAGATCCTTGCTGAGACCTTCACTCCAGTGTTTGAAGCCACCTACTTTCCTGCCTGGGTATCTGTCACCATGGTGATCGCAATTCCACATGCAACCCAAATCTGTGCCACTTTCCTGGTGCAAATGCTGGGAGCAAGAAAGACAGGAGCTGCTTTATCGTTCAGGCGGCAAAATGTTTTACTGCCAGCTTTCTGCCTCCTTAAGCCCCTTTCAGTGGCCATCCCGGACTGGCAGATAATCTCTCTGGCCACCCTGCTGAGGGCTTT
Organism: Bungarus multicinctus; assembly: GCA_023653725.1. NCBI lineage: Eukaryota > Metazoa > Chordata > Lepidosauria > Squamata > Elapidae > Bungarus > Bungarus multicinctus. The sequence goes on from CM042837.1 coordinate 26,857,101, forward strand.
CTTGGTTCCGTGGCCCTTTTCAGGGGAAGAGGAGTTCTTCCCTCCAAAGGAGCTGTTGCCCGGCAAACCCAAGAACAGAGGGCAGCTCAGCTCACTGGAGGGAAAGCAGGAGAAGGGAGAGCAAAGCTGGGGGGAAAACTTGCTTTGTGGGGAAACTCTCCTCCTACCCGAAGAAGGTTCAGCGCAAGACAACAAGTCATCCTGCAGCAAAGACCCCAAAGGTGGAAGGTTTGCACACAGGGGATGCAGGGTCTGAAGCACCGCCAGGAAAGCTCTGGGGTTGAGCAGGTGTGCTTTCACCTCTGGAAGTCACTTAATAAGCTTTGCTGGTGCTTTAAAAAAAGCAAGGAGACCATCCCTGAGGGAGCCACAGGGTGATTGACACCCTGACTAATATTAAGGCTTTCTGGGCGCAGCGTCTGGAAATCAAGGCCCCTCTAATGTGATTTTGCTTAATGACCTGTCCATATCTGATTTACAGCCCACCTTCTCTCTTGTCCAAACAGCAGAAGAAGAGAAGGAAAGGAAAGGAAACCCTTCAGTCCAATGGTTAGACGCCTCTTGAAACTCTTGACTCCGGGGATACCATGGATGCATCTTCCCACTGGACTGGCTGCCAGTTCATAGACAGGTGCTCCTAGCAGCAATCCGAGTCGGTCGATCGTGGGCCAGCATCACAACGCTGAAGAACCTGTTTTGCTGTCCTCCTCCAGGCTCAATGCATCCATTTCTTCCACACAGCAAGGAGGTTCCAGGTTTTTAACATGCTGTTTAATTCAAGTGTATGCCCACTTCTTCGAACCGTGTCCATCTTTGCAACGCTGCATCTACAAGCGTCACCTCAGCCTTCCCAGAATGGTCAGGAACAGGGCGCTGGAGCCAATATGGCCCAGCCACCTGCTCCCTGTCTTTGCGTGGGCAGCCAATAGGTGGCACCACTGACACCTCCACAGCAGAAATGACCCACTGAGGTCTCCTGCAAAGGCATCGCCTTCCTTCCCACTCCCAGCCCAGGAAATGAGCACAGCCAGAACTGTCCTCCCCTTTGCGTCACATCTAAACGGTCCTCCGAAGAACTGTAAACAATCTAACCACCTTTGGGTGCCTTTGCTGGGACTGAGCCCAGAGCAGTTGGGGTTCTTCCTGACCTGAGTTCTCCAGGATAAATTTAACTAAATCTATGCATTTTACATCACGGGATTTAAATTTAATATCCAGCAATCAATGACAGTCTCAGCCAAATGACAGCATGCCTATCTCTCTCTGCCGTGGGGCATAAAAGGCTCCCAGGGATAATGGATGGCCATTTGGAGATGAGTGGTGGTCTGGGCAGCCCCACATATTGTGTTCTGCATTATACACAGACATGCATAATACATACATACACACACAATGTCTCCCCCCCCCCCTTTCTGCCTGGGTTCGGTCCCCTGCGAAAAGGTCCCAAGGCCTCAGCCCAGCCATTCCGGCCCTTAGAGCCCCCGTATGACTTCTCCTGAAAGCTGTGCTAGGAGCCTTAGAAATGGGCATTGTGCATGAGGGGCCTTTGCCTTGAATGCTGAACACCCAAAGGGACTGGCGGGGCAGGGCAGAGAGAAGAGAAGGAGATGCTGCCCACTCCTGTCGTCCTGCCTGGCGCTCCCAGAAGGGCCCTGCCTGTGGATGCCTTCCCCGCGTGGCTGGTGAGCCTCTTCCTCTCATTCTGAGTGTTGCCCCTCACCCCCCTGCCGCCCTTTCTCTCCCTTCCCAGGCAGCACATCAGCTGCTCTTCACTCTGCCTCCTGGCGGCCCTTCTTCTTTTGCAGAAATTTCAACCATCAGGGCATCACGGGTGGGTGGGGGGAGGTGAAGCAAACCTCCCTCCCTCTGGGCACCCTCTGGGTTATCTGCTGAGCCAAGCTGCCTCCCAAGGTGCGACCCCTGGAGTTGGCAACCAGGCTCTTCTGCTGGGTGCAGCTGCTGAGGAAAGCTCTTCCTGGAGGGGAGGCCGCCTGCAGCTCGGCATTCAGCGGAGGGTGACTCAAGCCCTTCTGTCAAGGAAACACAAACCCCCCGGAGAGCAGAGGATGAGCCAACCGAGAGGGTTCTGTCCGCCAAGCTGCTTTCCCACACGTCCCCAAGCATTCCTCGCGGCACGTGGGTGGGGAGACGGAAGCCATCTCCCAGGGATGCAGCCCTGAACCTCTCAGGAAGGGAGGGAGGGAAGGAAAGGAAGGAAGGAAGGAATCCATTTCTTCTTCCAAGTGCAGAGAGGCTCAGGCACATGAATCGTCTTACCTACCGACTAGGAAGGCCCAGGGGAATTGGGGGGGGACGACCACTTTTAAGATGCATGATGGAGTGGAGTGCATTGTCTCTCTTGACAGTCTGTCAACTCTGGTAAAATAGGATTAAAATGTCCAAATCTCATTCATGGTCCTATCGAGGAATTTGTTCCGGTTAACTTATTGGAAGGGCGGAATAAGAGACTTAAATGGACCTTCCTAAAGAGGGGAGGAAAACAGGGAAAGAAACCCTGAAGAGTTCCTGGAAAAGGTTGCGGATAATTCAGAGAAGAAGCTCTTGGAAACTCAAAAGCTTGGCGGTTTTCAGTGTCATGAAAGCTGCAGAAGTCACCCACTTTGGAGATTAGAGGCAGCAGCGACTGAACAGGGCTGGGATGGAAGAGAGAGAGGCAGCATTGAATCACTTGTGAAAAAAAGTATTTCACAAAAATCAAGCGTGCGTGTATGACACAACTGCCAAAACAAAGCCAAACTAAAATCTAACCACGTTCAACTGTGCCAGCCTGCCAAACCTTCAGTGATCAAATAATATCATAAACATAACGTGCACTCGTTAAACAGGCTATGAAGCCACCGAGTAGCCTCTGAAGCAGGAGCAACCTTGGTGCCAAGCAGGACAGCCCGTCTGCCAGCCACGGGATAGCCCATCTCTCCATGAATGTGGCTCTTAGATCACTTGGCAAGAGGTGCCAACGGAGCCCAGGGCAGCTGCTGTGCACTGGCACAGCGTCAGTGAGGAGCCAAAATACCACACAAAGTTGCTTAGCAGCCAAGAGTCCCAGCTTGCCAGAGCAGCAGTTCAGCCTCAAGAGCCCAGCATCCAAAAGCCAGCCAGGACTCCAAAATGGTCCTGCTGACCTGAATCGGGGGCCCAGGTTCCCCCAGGCCGGGCTCCTGGGCCCAAAGGGCGGGGAGGGGAGGACAAAGCAAGCTGCCCGGGAAGATGGCAGGATCAGCAGCCTCGGCTCAATCTTGGGCTAATCCTTGGAGACTGGTGTGTTATGTACTAAGTGGTGTCAATCTGGATTTGCCAGCAGGAGGACTGACAAACTGCTGATGACACTGAAGTCACCTTAGGGTCCCCTCTGGGTTCTGCTGGGCAAGGCCAACATGGACTCAAACCTCTTTTGGCAATCCCGCAAACCAAGGCCGGTTTGTCCCAGCCCTGCGCTCCCAACCCACAACCCCAGATGCTCCCCTTGCCCCCCTTGTCCCGAAGGAGGCTGCCTGGGGGTCGAAAGGACTGGGCAGCATAATTGCTAGGTGCCTGCCTCCCCATCTGGGAGTCCCAATCCCTGCTCTGAAGCTTTTTCCTTTGCCAAGCATTAGCAGAGGGCCTTTCCCACCAACCCCTTACCCCCAACCAGGTCCTTTCTTTTCATTACGACTCCTTGCCCGAAAAGGACATGCATTTTGCAGCTTGGTATTTCTACACATACTGGGTACACACACACACACATACACGCAGGGTCCAAACACCTGCACACGTATGTCCGTCTTTAATTCCTTGTCATCCCGAGGTCCAACCACCTCTCTAGCTGGCTGCTTCTTCCAAGGAATTCAGCTTTATTGGGTGGCTTGGAAGTATCAATGCTGTGTTCCTCAAAACCCCTTCCTGAGAAATGTCAAGGACTTCTTTGCAGAAGAAATGTAGATCTTTCAGCTACCTTTTAAAAATCTATTGTCTTCTTATATTGTTTACACATATTGAAGGCTATGTGTCCCCTTTTGTTCTTATTAGGCAACAATTCCACTATCCAGAGGAAGCTTTGTTTTTCATTGTTTTCTTGACACTGCGCTATTACCTCGTGGAGATGGTGGCATTTAACCTGACAATGGTCTGCCTTAGAGCTGTTCTGCAGTGGTCTGTTTATATATAATTCCCAGCTGTTCTTGGAAGAACATCTGGACTTTTTTTCCAACCACATCACGGCCAGAGGCCCGATCTACGTGGTGTATCCACTCTCCACTGTTTGTGGTGCATGGATTGTCCAATACAGATTCTGGCTGGCTCTGCTGTGTGTTCCTGGCCTACTTCTATCCTGTCTCCACTTGGATGATCAAAAGCATTTGCATCCTCACCTCGGGAGAATGATTCATCTCAAGCCAGACACAGCCTTTGCTTGCGATGCCTCCCCTTCTTGCTCAGCCGGCTGAAGGACGGGCCACCCTTCAGATGTACAAGCTGGGACGCATCCCAGGGTGAGCTCCCCAGCGACAGGGATTTAGCTGGCACCTCCCAAAACCCCACCAGGGTTAAACTGGACTGCTTCCAGGAAGAGAACGCGTGGGATGCCTTGGCTTGTTCCCCAATTGGTAATCCCTTCCAGAGGAATTTGTCACTGCATCTAGTTGCTCCTTTTGCTCCACTTAAGCCAGAAAATCGGGTGGCTGGCAGAGCCTGCTAACAGCTCACCCTGAAGCTTCTTCCCCTGGTCTGAAGAGGAAGCCAGGGGGCAGAAGCATGTTCATAATATAATTGTTTCTTTAGTTTACACGGGTTGAGCAAGAATCTCTTGTCGGTTTGGCAATCTGGACCTAAATCTCCTTCCCTGTCCTGTCTATACTTATACACATGCAAAAGCATAGCATCTTTTAAACACTAAAGCTAGAAAAAAGGAGAAGCACCATCTTCTTGGAAAAGTTCCTTCCCAGAAAGATGTTTTTTAAAATGAATATATATTGTAATGATGACACGAAGAATTCCAAGGCCGACCCCGTTCTCACAACAGACATACTCAGGCTGAAAAGGCAGGAGCCTCCTGAAGGCAGTTACACCTTCCTAGCAAATGGCATATTTGCAATTTCCAATGGTAACAATAAGCCTCCGGATGTTTTGTTACCAGTAGTAATTTTAGAGTTTTTTCTGTATGAGAAAGCAATTCATTTCATAAATTTCCCATCACCGAATCTCACAAATGTTTCCAAATCTTAATTATATTACAAGAGAGGAAGAAAAAAACCTCCCTTAATGGGTTTGTTCTAGTTCCGGTATTATTTTGGCTGGCCTCTTCAACATGTTTTCTATAATCCTTTTGAGGTGTGATGATAAAAGCTGTAGTATGTCAAGAGGGAAGTGTGGCTGATCTACAGGCAGGCTCTGAGCTGCTGTCACTGTTGCTTTTCCAAAGATCCAAACAGGAAACAGGACACCCCAAGAGGTTGGGCCAATGCTTCCCAACCAGCCTCTTTCTGTATACCTGCCAGCTCAGAAAATGCCAGGCTTTTAACTGAACTTAGGAATGTTTATGCCAATGTGCATCCATTTGTACGTGCTTATTCTAAACCACCCTTTCTATTTCCATTTTACTCCCCTAGTTTAGAGAGAGAACTTTCTGACGCTCTTCTTTTTCCTGAGAGCCACAAATATTCTTATGTTCTCAGGAAACTTGGTCACCTTGTTCTACCTCCTGATAGTTTGCAAACATCCACAGGAAGTATTGAAGGCAGACATCATAAACCTTCAACATAAGAATTATCATTTATATTCCATTTTTTAAATCAGCTATTGTTCCACAGAAAAACTTAGTAATTATCACATTACAGTTAATTGTGCTAAAAGGTATTTGAATAAAGATTTGCCAGAGGTTTTCTGAAAACTATATAAGCAACATACACAGAATCATCCACACGGAGAGAATTCTCAAAGAACTCTGAAATGTTCTTCATAGAAGAAAGGTAGATTTGTCAGCAATGTTTCTAAATGTATAAGGTTGGCACTTTGTCTTTAATAATTATTTTCACTCATTTATTCATAACAACCTTGAAGTGACCAGTCTAACTTTCTGGACTCCCCTGGGTCCATTTTTAAAATTAGCATCATGTTGACTACCTTACGTGCACATTGCACATTTGACTGGCTCTGCATATGGCTATATAGGACCTGGACATGGCAATCTGTTGGTTTTCAATGGGTCGATATGTGTTTTAGAATTCAGAATGTCACTCAGCATGATTGCTATTTGCCTCTTTGGATTCCCACTTTGAAAATAACTGTTCAGGCATGATTAATACACTGTCTTCAAGCTATTCCCTATTTGGTTTCCTGTTTCTGATGTATTTAATTTTAAGGTTGATCTTTATTAACTTCTCCAGTGATTACTTTGCAAAGCACTTTGCTGATACATGTTTTATTTCTTCCATCCTGTTATGTTTGTTCAGAGCCTTTAGCTACTGATAACAGATCATCAGAGTTGGAAGGGACCTTGTAGGTCATCTAGTCCAACCCCCTGCCCAAGCAGGAGAGGGCAGTCCAGTCTCTTCTTGAAAATCTCAATAGAGACTGAAGTCCCCATACTCCGTTTTCCGTGTGCTTCTTCTCAGGGTCAGACTGGACATCTGGGAGAAAGTCTTCTCAGGAGCCCATCAACCGGGGGGAGTCTGAGCACCTCACCACACCCCTGGCTGGGCCAAAGGAAGGAAGGTGCTCTTGGCCAGGTCAATTTCAGTTGGGTTTTAGAAATTACCATGGAGGATGTGAGCTACTGGGAGGGATCTGGAAGGTTTCAACTTCTGACAAGCATTTTTTATGCTATTTGCAGCAATCAAGCCAGCAGTTCCCATGGAAACCAGGGAGAAGCAGAGGGGAACTTGGGTGACATAAGCTGCATGGCAACTTCTTGGGGAGCCTTTGGTTATCTGCAGAGGCTTCCAAAAGGCCCCCTTTAAACTGGAGGCGATGCCTTCCCCCCATCTCCCCATGCCTTGCTTTCAAGGATGTCCTCAGCTGCAGGAAAACAAGAGCAGGCTCTTTCCCACTTAGTTCTTATAGCAGCCCAGCTCAGTTTTCCCAATTTTTCATTATTCTATGCCAAACCTCCACCTTGCTCTGGGCAGATGAGTGCAGGCCTTGGTCCCCAAAGGCCCAGGGGCAGGACACGCAGGGGTCACTTTTGACAGGCATCCATTTTTAACTAACATGCTGGTTTCCAAAGGTCCTCTTGTCATGCATGTCTCCGAAGACATGCTGGCCCAGACTCATGGGGTCCAGACAGCAGGGACCGAAATGAGCAGAATTAAGACTATTTTGGACTAAAATCCCAACCCCACTCATTTCTTTCACATCCACAACTGACAAGCAGACCTCTGAGACTATACAGCTTAACCCAAGGGCAGATGCAATGTTGCAGTTGTCATTTTCTTCCTCTCAAAAGTCTCACTTCTGTTTTGATGTGTCCTGCATTGAGAATAAACTGTGGTTTCTCACAAGTCCATGCCGAGTTTGAACTCACCATGTTCCCAGGCAGAATACATCCACAAGTAACACTCTTGTCCTGTAAGGAGTGGAACTACACATTTTTTACAGTCAGTAGCACAACCTGATGAAGGCAGTACAGTCAAGGCCGGCCAATATCAGCCAGAAAATGCCTGGAAACGACCCCCTGCCAGGCATTCTCAGGGAAGCTGGAGGCCCAGGACCTTCATCATGCTTGTGAGGACAGCATTTTATTTCAGCCTTCTGGCCTGGTGTGATTCTTGGCCAGAACCTGCCATGGAAGCCCTGTGCCTTCTTAAGCATCTTTCAGAGCAGGCCACAGTGGCCTGCTTTGCGTAGACCAGAATGGGATAAGGAGTCACACATCACACCAATCAAGCAAGACAAATGACAGTCACAATCAAGCTGTGTGACTGAGCCTCATATTTGGGGGTTCCACCAGCTACCGTCTAACTGAGCCAACAAGTTAGAGAAAAAAATTAACAGAGTTTCTGCTGAAGGCGATACTTTAGGACCTTGTTTATAGGAAGAGTTCATATCCGCCAACTTCCTGCTCCTTTGACCAGCATTCCTAACATGGGCAAGGGGCCTGTCCCATCCTCTGAGCCAAGCCTGCCCCCCTCGTCCTGCTCTCCTTGGTGCCAGTGTTTAGGAAGCAGCCTCCGAGCTGCCCAGGGACTGTGAACTACCAACTCCATTGCCACGCCTGTCAACCACTAAGCCATAATTATTCTTCCTTGCTTAAAACAAAAGGTGTTTCTGTCTGAACAAAAACATCTTGGAATGCAATTATTCTGGAAACAGTTACTTTGTTTATTACTCTATTTTAGGAAGAAAATTTCCAAGGGCTCCATAGTTTCAAGGGGTCCATGTCAGAAAAGGACAAGGAAGCTCCATGCCTTACTAGCCGGTGCCTTTTGTGGGTTTAACTCCCAGGAAGTTAAAACGATGGCAATTCCTACCACTGAAAAAATTGAGTAGTTCCTTCTGGTGGAGCTGTGCTTCGGATCTAGAATGCCAAAAGAGAGGGACGGCTGATGCGTGGAATTGTAGCTCTGCAGGAAACTCTCTCCCATAACCGCTCTGGAACAGAACTGCAAAAGGCCAGCCTTTGGCCCAGGGGCACCGGGAAGGCTGGTCCCTGCCTGGCACTTCGCCACATGCCTGCATTTTCATTGCAGCATTGGGGTTGCATCCCCTGGGGCAGGAGCCACTTTGCAGTACTGAAAGGAGACAGCTAGAGGCTCTGAAGATGCTTTTCATATCTCAGTTTGCCTTTCCAACTATTGCAGGCTCCCAAAGGGTAGCCCACTGAGAAGACAAGATCTTCCTGCCTTGCAGCTTAGCTCTCCTCCTGGGATGCTCAGTGCTGGGCAGGCACTCAGCCAATTAGCAAAGGCCTTCTAAAATTGTCACAGTGGGTAGAGTTGCAAGAGAGCGAGGCAGATGCCGGCTCCCACCCCCTGGAAGATGCTGAGGAGATCGAATGAGGGAGCCTGCAGGAAGCCCAGGCCACCAAATTTCTGCTCATCCCAACTCACTCCTTGGGATGCCTCCTTCTGTCCTCCAGAGAGAGGAAAGGCTGAAGCTGCACACGGAAAAGCCACCCACCGGCTCACCAGAGCTCAGGGGAGACTAAATGGGGCCTCCAATCAGAGAGACAATTCCGGGATGAATAATCCCGAGGCCAGCAACCTCAGAAGCAAAGAGTCCCTGGCAATCCATTCCTCACCATATCCTTGAGTTTCCCCTTTAGCCCAGGAGAAGCTGGGTTTCTCCATTGCAAGTCAGCTCTCCTTCTCCTTCACCATTTGAAGCCGACTCCTCCTCTGAGACCAGTCCTCGGACAGACAGTGTCTGCTCTGCAGCAGAGAAAAGGCCTTCCTCTCCTGGCAGGGCAAGGCCTTCCCAGGGACGCTTGCTTGCTCACTCGGCTGAGCTGTCCTGACCACCAGAGCTATTGCATCAGGCCCAGAAATGCCTCAGCTGCTCCTGGCAGAAGAGTCCCTTTCCCAGGGCAAAAGCCAGGCTGTCAGGAGGAGCTCAGGGCCACACAGCTGTTCCTCTGCAAAAACCCTCCTCATGGAAGAGTCGCCTCCCAAATAGTTGTGGGATATCTGACACAAGCACACATGTGCACGCCTAGGTTGCGCTTGCCCTCCCTCCCTGGATCAGGCTTCCTTCCATCTTCCAACCAGCTTGGGGCCTCAAAGTGGTTTTAAGCACAGGCATTCAAGAGCTTTTTTGTTCTGCTTAGCATCCTTTCTTTCCCTCTCCTTGTTTATATCTAGAGCCACAGAGCAGCAAACGGTGGATCTCAGGGTTCTTCCGCCCTGGAAAAGGAAAAACAGGAAGAGCAGGAGGAAAAGGAGGCCGAGGTTATTTGAGAACAACCCTCTAGGCATTTTGAAAAGCAGACAAGTCGCCAGGCCTGGCCTCTCATCTATGGCTCCACATTGACCTGAACAAGTCGAGTGCCTCAGGGCTCAGTGCTGAGCGACATGTATACGAAGTCCTTGCAAACCATACATTAGACGGAATGGATACCACTTAGAAAAGAAAAGGATGAAGATTGAATGGTTGGCTAAAACAAATCCTTCCAATTGTTCGACTTCATTTCCAAGGCTTCTTAGGCCAGCCTGGAGACTGCAGATCCACAAACCTCTGCAGGAACAGCGTCAGGTTCCCTTTGGAGAGGCCTCCTCCGTGGTCTCAGCTGCTGCCCTCTCTGCTTTGGCCATTCCAAGACCACTGGCTGTTCTTGCAGCTCTATGTTGCCTGAAAGCTGAAGCCAGACCGGTCCATGACACCACGAGACTTCCTGCACTGGACTGGCAGAGGGCACAGGAGAACGTTTGGCAGTGCCGCTTGGTGCCAAGCTGTCCAATTCAGACCCATGGGCAAAACTGAGCTTCATTTCAAGGTTAAACAAAGAGCTCTCCCTTCTCTCTTTCCCTCAGCTGAAATATTCCTTTATCAGAACCACCCAAGCAGGCTGCCAGCCAAAAGGAGCAGGGCTAGCTCCAAGTTCCTGCAGCAATCCTCTTATCAGCCAGGACCGCCCCCGCCCCCCATGAGTGTTTGACCTTGTTTGTTCAAGAAAGGGGCCTGGCTGCCTGTGGTGTGCCTGAGGGCAGGAAGCATCATTTCAGCCTCAAGAAAGTCCTGGGGAAGGGAAGGTGCCCCAGTCCTGCCATACACAGGGGAACCGAGGGGCAGGCCATACCCACCCACACACACACACCACCTTCATTTGCCCTCTATTTGAGCCAATACAGCAGCCCAGAATACAGGCTAAAAATTGCCACTGTATGAGGTTTCAATAAAAATACACGTGTTACAGGAAAAGCTCCTGTACAGTAACAATGATTCATTTGGCAGGAATGCTCCCATCACTGCAATGGAAAAACCAGAAGATTAAAGTGCTCAATCTACCCCTCCATGCTATAGAGGTGGAAGATGCCTAAAACACACCAAACAACCCTCAATGCCAACTGTTGCCACCACCGCCATAGCACTGGAGAATGGGGGGGGGGGGGTGTTTGGCAGAAATTGGCCAAAGAGCCAGGAAGAGAGAAGACCCATCAAGCAGAACAGATGTCAGTCTCAACCTCACTGCCCTGTGGTGCACACTAAAACTGTGCACACCTGACCTTGTGGGTCCCACCCCCGGGTCCCTCCTTATCGTGTGTTTTGTCTGAAGCACACAAACACAGACAGACAGATAGACACACACACACATAGAGATAAGAGAAGCTGGGACGCAGAGACTCTGCCTCTATTCACAGTGCGAGTGTTTTGGTACATGCAAGCACACTCAAACCCAAACACAGCCAGACACAGACCTTGCAAGAGTCACCAGAGGAGTATAGCTGTTGACCTCCATGAATCGGACAAGATGACAGATAACCTCCCAGGAGAGGCTGCTTAATTGCAAGGCCTCCCATTCCAGCTCCTGCCACTGCAGACACAGAGCTAAAATGGTCTGTTTTCAAATATGGCTCTTCACCCCGTCTCTGGAGTGAAATTAAATGCCAGGTGTTAGCTTGCTACTCCGACTGCAACGCTAGGCAATTATTCCATGGATCCATGAAGACTTCCTCTTGTTTGTATTATTACTAAATAGGTCAAATTACTGGCTCTGCGTTTTTAAACCATCCTTTCAGCTGTGACCAAACTTTAACCACTTGAAACGGCATTCTTGTCTCTCTAGATTGGGAAGAAAATGGTTGTTTGGGTTTCCCATGGATAAAACTTTGCTAACGCTGATGGGGGGGAGGGGGGAGCCGCTGAAGTTCTGTGGATTGGGGGGGAAGGGGGAAGTTTAACACACCAACCCAAGAAAGCAGCCACCTCAGTGTATAATATCGTTATTCCCCTACATTTTAATCACTTAGGTTTTTAAAGGTGTTTGTTCTAAAAGTGTATAATTTTTTTTAATCCCTTCTCAATTTCCAATAGCATAAGAAGTGATAAGAGCATCTGACTAGTTGGTACAATATTAAAAGGTCTTCCCCAAATGGAAAAAACTTAACAGAAATCAGTTCCCTCTATATTACACCTATAACTTCCTTGCCCGTTTCATAAATCATATTCACTGCTGGGAGGGAATCATGGAGAAGGGTGAGCAGCAAAACTCCACCTATTCTCTCTCGGACGGAGAGAGGGAGGGAGGGAGGGAGGGAGGGAGGGGGCTGTTGGTGAGCCTCGTGATGCCACAGGGGGAGGGGGGAGGGGAGGGGGACTGAGCTAATTTAAGCCAATAGGATCTCCAACACCAGGTGGATCACATACTACAGTAGGGAAGGAGGCAGCAGAAGTGATGGGGGAACCGCTCTCCGTAACCCCCAGGAGTAGGCTGGGGGAGGTTTGAGGCCCAAGGTATGCTTGGGGAGTCAGAGGGTCCCTCCCTTTAGCTTATGCATTGTGAGGGCTGGACAACCTCTATGATAATCACAAACTGAGACGAGGGATAGAAAATACCGTAACTGGCACCTGCTCCAGGTTTAAACGCCCAACTACTGATTATAGGTGGCAAACGCAGGAGGCCCTCTCCAAAAAAAGGGGCACGGATCCCTTTTTCAGTGTTAGTAACCGTCCTTGGAGAGATCCTTGCACAGCCCCTTCCGCAGGCTCCTTCTCATCTGGTGACTAGCACTGAGAGATGGAGAGTCCCCACTGCGGCCTCTTCCGGCCAACCAGCCTTTTGTCAAAATTAAAAACATCTGCAACTGGCCAAAATGCAGGATCTTGACACTCCCAAATTGCTGGTTCCTGTTGCAACTTGAATAGGGTGAAACTGCAGAAATTGCACAAGCTCATCAGAAAAGCATCCCAGGCCAGAGCCGCAAGTGGAAAAGAGCAAGATGCCCACACTCCTCGGAATGCGGCTTCAGGCATTCCACTGGGTTCCATGGGGCTTCGGTCCCACACAAGCATCGCTTCTCCGGCTCTGCTGTACAGAAACCCCTGACCCGGATGGCCATGAGGAGAACTGCGGGGTCCAGAGACGGTCAGGAGGCTTGCCGTGCACAACTGTGCATCCACCTGACCAGGAAGGAGGCAATGGGACCAGTGGCTCTTTGGCCACCTCCCTCTCTTGTGCTGCTGTGGAAGGTCACATGGAACTCCCCTGTGTGGGGTAAGACGCCCTGAGCCCTCCGTTGGACAACCCAGTTGGGTTTAACTTAAAGGGGGAGACCAGCGCAGTGCCTGGTGGTCGATGTCTGCAGTCATACTATGTCGTCTGACCGAAATAAAGCCGGGTGTAAAAAGGGGGCGAACCTACGCTCCATATCTGTCGGCCCTTGCAAGCCACCTTTGCTTCCCCCCCACCCTTGCAGCGCTTCCCAGGTTGCTTCCCAGTCTTTAAATGGCTTTCTTTTTCAAGAAATCGTTTTGCCAGACCACACAGGCAGTCCTCGCATAATGACTGCTTGCTCAGAAACCATTTGAAGCAACGCTGGCATTAAACAAATGGGGCTAGTGGCCAATCCTCCAAGTTACAGCCATTGGAGCATACCTTTGATCAAAATTCACAGCATGGATTCAGCTCAATCACCTTGATGACAGCCAACAGGCCACTCTGGTCATACACCTGCCCTTATTTTGGGGAATGCTACTGTGAGCAAAAATAATTCTAGAAATCTAAGGGCAAAAATGTCCATCACTCTATTCACACAGTATTATAATGGGATATGTGGATATTTGTTATAGGGGAATCTGTGCCATTTCAGAGAATATGACTATGTAAAAAAATTAGGAAGTTTTATTTCAAATAGAAAAGAATACTCATGACTGGAGAAGGGCATTCCTGGCTGTTTTACATTGACCATTAAAAAACCCATGACTTCTGTAGCCTGGCCCTTTTGAGTCTTTGAAAGGAGCATCCCCTGATGGCTGAGGGGGGCTTGGCTCCCTCCAGGGAAGAGCCTGGGGAAAAACACCCCCCCACACCAGAGAGGCCTTTGGGGTGTGTTGGTTGCTCTGGAATCAGGTTTGCATCCAGCTCAGCTGCTATGAGGGGACCAGGGGACCTACAAGGGACTGCAGATAAGAGGTTATCTCCCGACTCAGGACTTTCTCTTGGGCTGACTTGGCTGTTCACCTACTAAAGAACTCCCTTCTCCCCACCCCAAAGAAAATGACCAGGAGGGTCTTCCCTTGCCTCTGGAGGAGCAGCAGGGGCCCTGGTAATATGGCAGAGAAGTCGAGCTCAAGAGCCTGCCCCTACTTCTTAGAGAGAAGGAGAGTGTGGCCGCAGGGAATGATGTGCTGCCAAGGCAAGGCACCCCTCGGTGGCTGGTTCGCTGCAAGAGAAGCCAAGGGCATTTCAGCCAGCGGAAAGAATCAGACTTTTGTTATCCAGCTCCAGCAGTTCAGACAGTGGTTAGTACAGCCACAAAGAGGACATAACTGCCCTAGAGTTCACCTCACACCATACCAGATACCTTTTGCTTCTTTATGGCTGGGTGATTGTCTGGAGTCAGACCATTCCAGCTTCTTCAGTCAACCATGGCAATGAGGTCCATGAATGCAGTGGATCACCACCACCATTCTCTTAAGAGGATGAAGGCACCCGCCAACTCTAGGGCTGCCTTGGATCATGTACATTATCTGGGCCAACATAACGCACTTTAGTATGGTGCAGTGACAGCCTATCCCTTTATATAGATCTATACTTCACACAGCCTGCTCCCTCATCCCATCAGCAGGCTGAACAGTAACATCCTTTCAAATTTGCAGAGAAATAAGACAAAGATATTTCTGCTATAGATTCCTAGAATTGAGGAGGGCCATTACTCGCAAAATAATCGGAGCTGGCTTCCCTTCATCCAATACCTGTGCATTTGATTACTTGCCTGCAGAAATGAAATATCTTACACCAATTTTGTCAATATCAGGTTGTTTCCTGTTCTTACAAATGTCATTTTGAATTTTTTGGGTATTTGGAGGTAGGGGATAACCACAGATTTTGTAAGGTTAAAAGAAAGACAAAGCTCAGTTCCTAGTGATTTCATGGCCACATGATGTCATTTTCTTGATAACAATCCCAAATCACCTTCTTTGGGAAAGTATTTTTTGCTTCCAGTCTGAAATTGTCTGGTGGTCCCAAGCAAACAGTAACCAGGCAGTAAAATTGTAAAGGCTGACAAAAATCCCCCCCCAAGAGCACAAGTTCCAAGACGAAACAGCCCTCTGCTATCTCAATCCCTCCACTTTGTTAAGGAACAGTTTGAGAATCACTCCGAACCAGCCATAAATCCACCTGTCAGGGATCATGGAGGTGTTAGCTGAGTAAAAGTCCTGCCATTTATGAGAATTATCACCAATCAGATACTGAAGTGATTCCTGGTTCCTCTGTAGGTTGCAGACTGGGGGGGGGGGGGGAAAGGCTGAACAGTCTCAGAATAATTAGCACACACACACACATACACACACACTCAGAACATTTGGGAAGGTGTTCAGAGTGGGTTCTTGGAACTATTAGATAAGAGCCGGTGTGGGGGAGTGGTAAGGATGTTGGACTAGGGAGGCCTCAGTCTTGCTAACTGTTAACATTTTCCAGAACACTGAAGAAAAGACAAGGAGGTTTGCTGTCCCAGCTCTTATCCTGGCCAACAGGGAAGAGCTGACTGGGCAAGTAAAAACAACAGGAACCTTGGGAGAAAGTCCTCTTATTGCCTTGGAGTTCCCAAATATTGCAGCCAATGAAATTGGAACGTGGTTGTCCTTGCACACTTTACTACCTCGGAAGAGCCCATCTCAACAAGCTTTGAAGAAGCCACAGGAGGCAGGACAGAATCCTCAGGCAGAGGAAAACGCAAAAGGGTTCGATGTGTCTCCAAAGCATTTTACTACCATGGAAGCACAACCACAGATCCCTGCCACTCGGCGAAAAAAAGCGAGGAGGGGAAAGCGCTGGTCAGGAGCAGACCTAAAAGGGACATCTAGAGGAAATGGAAGATGGCTGGGATCACTAAGGAAGTACTT
Source organism: Bungarus multicinctus (assembly GCA_023653725.1). NCBI lineage: Eukaryota > Metazoa > Chordata > Lepidosauria > Squamata > Elapidae > Bungarus > Bungarus multicinctus. Next base: position 26,873,094 of record CM042837.1, read on the forward strand.
TATCTGCAGACATAAAGGTTGAAGCACAAAAGGAGCAAAGCCATGCAAGGGAAACGAAGGGTAATGAAAAGGGGGGGGAGGCGGTTGGCAATAGGAAGGAAGGGAGGGGCCTTCTGTCCGGAGCAGTTGGTCGGATGGCAACAGGTGGCTGAGAAAGGACAAAGTGCCTCGATTCCTGCTTTGTGTTGGATTTCTCCCCAAAGGAGAACCCTCTTCAAGGGGGCCAGAACAGAGCAACTGGCCACTTGGAGCAGCAAACCAAGCCAAGCGCCAAAATGGCTCAAGAACTCCTAGCCAACCCAAATGGACTTCGAATCCAGACTGAAGAGTCGTGACCTGCGTGTGGATGTCAAGGGGGGAGAAGGGGGCCAAGGGCCACGAGGGATGAGGCAGCTTGGTGCAGGGATTGGACAAGCCTCCAAAGCTGTCGGTTTGGGAATATTTTAAAAAGATCACACTGCTTAGCACAAACCAGCGTATGTTTATTTAAAAAAAAAAAAAGCACAAGACACGCCAAACAAGCTGATCCGCTTTTTAGACAGAATAACCTGTTAGTTGACCAAAAGAATGTTGGGGATATAATCACAAGTTCAGCAAGGCGTCGGAGAGGTCTCCTTTGAAATGCTAAGAAAGGAAACAACACAATGGGGGCTGGACTTTGGTGCCATTGGGCAGATTTAGAACTGGTTGAACCAATCGTATCTCACATGCGCGCACACGTACACCCCCCCCCAAGAGTTCTGGGTCAAGTGGAAAAAAGGGTGTCGAGTGGCACACCACAGGGTTCTGTTCCAGGTCCTGCTCTCTTCAAAATTAGAAAGTGTGATTATTAAATTTATGGTAGATAAGAAGAGAAGAAGAATAGCAAACACATTAGAGGCCAGGATCAAGTTTCAGGATATTCCTGGGCCCCACAGTGAGAAGATACCAAAAGGAAGAATTCCAGCAGAGGTAAAGGTGAAGTCCTTCCTCTGGATGGGGAACAGGAGCATGGTGAGGGTGGAATGGGATGGACGATACGTATCAAATGATCTGTGCGTCTTGGTGAATCAAAATATGATGAACATGACATAAATAAAAGATGAAGGCATAAGCCAAAGCATGATGCAGCTGCAAATAAGGCAAATATAATCGTAGGCTGCATCCAGGAAATGTTATCAGTATTCTGTACTTATCACAGCATCCTCAATTTCCATCTGCTTCTGAAAAAGACTTCAAGAAGCTGGAGAAAGTCTTGGGGGGCAGGGTGGAGAAGAACTACGGTAGGGACTGTGGGGAAAAGAGGTTGGAGACATGAGGTATGTTTAGCCCAAAGAAGAGAAGACTGCAGGGAGATTTTGAAGGGCTGTCAGAGAGACAAGGAGGCCTGTTTCTTCAGTGCCACGGCAGAAGACAATGCAAGAAGCTGGCTTTAAATGATAGGAAAGCCGCTTGTAACTGGTTATCAGGGAGACCTTCCTAGCAGCAGGAGCCTCTCCTGAGTGGCGGTAGAGGAGTCTGCTATCCCAGACTTTGGTTTTTTCCTTGAGGAAGATGTTTCACTTCTTACCCAAGAAGCTTCTTCATTCAGAATTGAAGATGCTTCTTGGATGAAGAGCAAAATGTCTTTCTCAAGGAAAAAAAGGAGCCCAGCTGTCTTTTGAAAAACACTTTTGAGACAACCATGATCTGGATGTCTCTCCACAGATATTCTCCTGTCCCAGCATTGTTTAAACAGATGTTGGATGGCCATTGTCAAGGAAGTATGGCAGGGAGTAGAGCTGGATTTTGCCCATCTTCTCTTCCATCCATTATATTCTAAGACTTATCTAATTTGGTGCCACTAGACATTCTGGTCATAATTCCCTCTTTGCCATCATTCCCGGTGGCTACATACATTTTTTTTTCTACTGGAACTACATTCTTTCTCCCTGTACAACTCATCCCATTCCGAATCCTCCATATCCCAGAGCATAAAGTGCTGCATCTCATGCAGGAAATTCTGGCTGTGAAAGCAATTTCAAAACTATGCCAGTCTCCCATCCTGCCTCCCCCTCCCAACTTACCCTGTCTGATTTTTCCTCTCCTCCCCGAGTCACAGGTACCCTTGTTGCCATGGTGAAAGCTGGGAGGCGTTTGTTTTGCAGTCCATGCAGTTTCCTGGTTTGACTGGCACTTCATGGTTCCAGGTGCCTGAGACTCACTGCTGCTTCAGCATCTGTCCTCTTTCTGCAGCCTCAGGGCCTCCAGATGTAACAGACTACAAATTTCACCCACCAACCCAAATGAAAAGATCTCAGTCCACGGGACTTAAACTCAAGCTTGCCCTCATCAAAATCTAAAGCACTCCGGTTGTCTGGGTGCCACTTTGATAGAGATTTCACATGTATCTCCAAAATAGTTTGTTCCAAAGTTGCACACACCCTTCAGTATAAATCAAGGTACTATTCCCTTCTCAAACAAATTTACTAATTTCCTCCAATAGACTTTGTCACAACAATACTTGGTGAAAGCAAAAATCCCTTTGCTGATGAAGCATGTTGGTGGCCTATGGTCAACCCACAGATATATCTCAAGGAAAATCAAGTGAAACTACATACATTCTGTACTAAATTGGCAAACACTCTCTTCCCAAAAGACAAAGGGTTGTGAAAACGGCCTTTCTTTTCTCCAGTTATGTCCACTGATGTTTCTTGGGAGAAGGGATGTATTTATCTGCTTTTAAATAGAGACTTTAGCTCACACAGACATTCATACCCTCAAAAACCTCTACAACCAGTTGCAAATCAGTATTTCAGACAAATAAGTGAATGTGGGCAGAGATCACCATAACAGCCACTCAGCAATTAAATGCTACTCTCAGGATTGCGAGAAAAGTGCAACTTGTTTTCTAGCTGTGCAGTCAAAGCATAAGAGCACCCGCAAACTCCTCCAGTCTTTGACCAGTCAACTCCTAAAGAGCAGCCCTGTCTGCTTTCAAATAAACTTATGTGCAATGTCCTGCTTAGGCCACACAGTTGAGATTGCAAAGATGTCCTTCTCCAGCCCAGGTGCAGGCGCATGCTACCATAGCTTAATTAATTCGTGAGAATTAACATACAGAATATCTAAACGGCCTTGGATATATCTCCTAGATACTGAGCTGCCAACCAGATAGTCACTCAGTGAAGAGTTTTAGGAGTAAGATATAAAGGCTTAGCAGGGATGGACCTGATTAGTGCCTGGATGGAGATTACTGGGAAATCCCAGGACTACAGCCTTGTCCCGGGGGGGGGGGCGAGTGGGGGGATCATGGACAAGTCAATTCCTTGCTATTCCCAAGAAAACTACATGGACCTGTCCCTGAACTCCCCAGGAGCTGCCTTCAGCTCGGGGGGCTTTATATAACTCGAAAACAGCAGCTATGCTTCCCTGGTGTCCCAGGGTGATTGTTCCGAAAATCTGCACCCAAGACAACGTTCTACCGTAGGTATCTTGCTTGTCCCTCTTAGCTTCTTCTTTTTCTTTTCCTCTCCTTCCTTCCGTTATTTATGCCAAGAGCAATAAAGAGTAACACTAAACACCAACTGAAGTGCCTTTTGGTTTTTACTTAGTCTTGGTGAAAACGTTCAGTATCGCTCTTGTTCTGTGGAGGACAATAACAACCGCTGACAATCACGGAGACTCCAAGATGCTTGCCGTCTTGGTCGTTATCAGGAAGGCTAAGCAAAAGACCCATGATGCTGAGCCTCTTCTCGCCATGCCAGTGAAAATGACAGGCTCCTCCAGAGAACCTTCAGCAGCCTCTCATCAGTGGCCTATAACTTTACGCCATAGTTTTCAGGGTCCTCGGGTACAAAGTAGAAGCTGTGCCATCAATTGAATTGCGCTGGATAGATTTAGCACTTCCAGAGAATACTTATACGCACAACATTCTTTGAGCTAAAAAATTATTCAGAGCCCAGATAAAGTAGTTAATAACATTCTTTATGTATTTAATGCATCCTTCCATCACTCAAAAAGCACCCAGGGAATCACTGAGTGAAGAAGCTGGCAGCCACTCTCTGCTTCTTTCTCATCCGCTTAAGCTTCCTCCTCCTCTACAGAGATTTCCTTGCAAACCTATCCAGATTCCTGGTGAAACCACAAGCCCCAGGGGTGCTGCTAAAGAAGGGGGCTTCTAATCCATGGCAGAAAGATCCTCCAGAGGACTGGAAAGGAGCAGGCAGAGGAGGTCAGATCCAAAACCAAGGGCAACCTGAAGGAGCTACCAGAATGCCTGGTTCAGGAGGCACGAGAGTCCCTCTGACACACCCGGGAGGAGCAGAAGAGCCAGAGGGGACAACGCTTCCGTTCATGCCCACCAGCCAAGCAGGCAGCCGAACAGCCAATCTGCCCTGCGCTGCATCCCTCCATCCTAGAGGGGGCCTTTTAGGAGGCCCATCAGGCAGAAGCCCTATCAGATTCAGTCGGGTGTGTGTGTGTGCCTTTCCCTGGAAGGGCCTACAAAAGGCTCCCCAGACAGACAGGCTGTCCTTTCAGCAAAGTAGCCACAAAACATGTAGAATTATCCAAAACAAAAACAAAACCCTAATGTCTTATTTATGCTTCCACTCTTGGCAGGTGCAAAGCCACCAAGGGAAAGGTCCTGAAGGGCAAGCTCTCCCACTTCAGCCACCGGGTGCCTGGAGCTGAAGCCCACTGCAGATTGTTCAGCTGGTCAATGACATATTTCTCTTGCTCATCTCAAGGATGTGAAAACTCTGCTCTCCTTTCCCAAATGACTGGGAGGGAGGGAGGGAGGGAGGAGTCCGCTGCAGGGACATCAGACAAGACTTTTCAAAGCACGCAGGTAAAGAGCAGAATGGCTCCAGCCAAGAAAGAGCATGCCCAGTCCTTCATGCACACCCACTAAACAGCCAAACCGATAGTAACAGACAAAGGTAACGGGGGCAGAGGCATTCTGCTTGTCTCCCCACCATAGGACCCTTGGAAGCCTGCACTCTGGCCTCTGAGCCAAGGCACACAGGGAGGGACTTGGGCATCAGCAGGGCACTCCTGTTGCTTGCGAGATTTCAAAAGAAAAGCATAAAAGCATCTGCCCCCAAAAGGGTTGGCATTCAAGGGCCTGCTGGATATTGGCATGTTGGGTAAGCCTCTCTCCATCCCATGCCCTTTCCTTTGCCCTGGGTGGGGGGGAGGAGGAGGAGGAGGAGGAGGAGGAGGGCTGCCAGCAGCCCTTTTGACGGTTGGTGCCAATTGCTATATTGTCTCATAAAACAGTCATCTGTTCTGATAAGCAACCTTTGGATTCTCTCATGATTTTCTTTATCATAGTTTGACATTTCCAAAAATCTTAAAGCTAAAAACTAATTCCAAATTCATTATTATTCCAGTCCTCCTTTTTGTGCTGTCTTTGGAACTTTGAGAAGGAGAATAGGGCACATCATTTTATTAACCTCTGTTGATACTGTGGAAGTTCTTTCTTCTGAAGAACAGGATATTAAATATTAAAATATTTCAGATAACACACATAAAATAAACTTCTACTTTCAATACTGAAAAAAACATTATTATAAATTGAAGTGCATTTTTCAAAGAACGTCCCAGGGTTCTAGGTCTTCCTTAAAAATGCCCCATAAACCTTTCTTGTCTACCCGAGGCAGCTAAGCCAGACTGCAGGCAGGATTCCTGTCAGAATGGTTAGCAGCCCTTGGGAGGGGTGTTCCCCATAATGACTTTCTTCCTACTCCAAATCTAACCCACACTAAACCATTCAAACTCTCTGGTGGAACATGTAAACAGTCATGCATTTGTTCCTACGTCTGTTTGAAGCCAGTCTGCGCTCTCTGAATCACTACAGGGACCAACTCCAGTAAAGACCACCGAACACAGAAGCTAGAGAAATCCTCCGTAAACCACCTTTTCCTCATCATGGTCTCCTTCAGAAACGTAGCTGAACTTCAAGGACCAAAGAAAAGGAGAGAATAAAGAATTTTTGTCTGGAGAAGTGCCCATTTTTCAGAGTGATCAGGGGCTGGGCTTTTAATGGGCAACGATTCCTCTCCATTCAGGAGTAGAACTTAATCAGGTTCAGGATGCATTTCAGATGCCAGGCAATGTCTCTGATCCCACAAACCACTATATTTCTTTACCAAGGATCCTAAACACAGGAAGTAATATTTTTTTCTGATACAAGTAGCTGGTTTAAAATACTGTAAGAGTGTTCGGCCAATAAGCTTCCCTAATCTAGATACATTCCAAAATAAAAGAATCACTACAAGGTAAACTTTCAAGAATGCTGATGCCACAAAATAGTGATCTGTAACCAAAACCAACAGCAAATAAAGGAGATCATACATGTCCAGAAGACACTCTCTCCACAGCCAATGCAACATTCTACAAGGGCTCCCCACTGGGACAGCAGCCAAGTCTTCTGCAACACCCGGGTGGGAGTCACAGGGACCTCTGGAGGAAGCTGTTCCAGGCCAAGCAGGCTTCCCAAGGCCCCCTACGGGCACCATTGAATCAAAGGAGCGAAGAGGCTCCCTCCGCCCAATCTGACTGCCAGCTATCCCTCAAAGCTTAGGATCCCAACAACGACCTTGCCTGCTCCCTGCCCTGAACCTTAGAAGCAAAGCCTCAGCACACAGGAGACCCGCCATTTCTGCCGGATCACTCCAAAGACTCCCGTGTGGGATCCCTCCAGATTGGGCAGCCGCTCCCCGCTGCCCCTGGCCAAGGCAAGCAGCGAGAGCCGGCTAAGGAAGCCAATACGCTCCCCTGACCGGAATGGAATTCAGAATCAGATTCACCCTGGATCGCCTGGCCCACAGGATCCGGCAAAGGCAAAACCATCTCGCATCCGGAACCGGGAACTCACCGGCAAGTGCTCGCCCCCTCCCGGGCCCCGGGCAACCCGGTACAGGCCCCGGCCCTCCTCCCGCAACTGCCGGGCGCCCGGCTCAACTGCCAGCCCCGAGAGCCCTTTCTGCCCGAGCCCAGATCCCCTCGGCAGGGAGGCCCTGGGAGGCGGGCGGAAAGCGGCAGGGATGGCTGGAGGCGGCCGGGGCAGGGGAGATGCCGTGAAGAGCCCCCACCCGAAACCCCCGCCTCTCGCGGAAGGTCAAAGCAAAGGAAGCGTCCCCGCTGGTTCAGGCACACTTCGGAGAGCCAACTCAGAACCAAGGCGCCCCTCGGCCTCGGCGCGGAACGCGAATCCCCGGGCAAAGGCGGAAGAGCGCGGGCGGGGAGGGAGCCGCGGCGGGGCCTGCTCGTCCGAGCGCACTCCGCAGCCGCAGCGGCCGCCCTCCCGATCGGGGGCCGGACGGGGCTCCGCCGCCAGACCCCCACCATTCTGGCTGGCGGGCCGCCTGCAAGGCCTCCGCCTCGCGTAGCGCGGCGGAGTGGAGGCGAGGGCCGGGCGAGGGGCAGGCGCGGCCGGCTCACCTTGACGCGAGTGACGAGGTGCGTGGCCAGCTTGACGACGGCGAAGTTGCCCTTGCCGATGGTGCGCTCGATCTCGTAGTAGCCGATGCGCGCGGGGCCCGGAGGGCGGCCCGCGGAGGGCGGCGGGGCCAGGCGGGGTCCCGGGGCCGCGAGTGGGGCCCCCCCGGCGCCGCCGGACACCACAGCCGCCGCCATCTTACCCTGAAGGAGCCGACGACGACCCTCCCCCCGCGCCGCCGCCCCCGCCGCCGCCGCCTCCTCCTCCTCCCGGAGCTGCGGCACCGCGTGAGCTCATCCGCACAGGGGCGGGGTCGCCGCCGCCGCCATAGCAACCGGCGGGGGAGGAGCGCGCCCGGCAGCGACGGTCGTGACGCGGAAGGACGTCAGCGCCGCCACGAGCGTCCTGATTGGCCTGCGAAAGAGCGCTACGGCGCGCGCGAAGGCACAAGCCGCTTCGGATTCTGTCCCGGATTCGATTCGCCTGCCGGGCCGGGTGGTGGCCGCGGGGCATGGAGGGGAAGTAGCAGCGACCTCCGCGAAGGCCGCCCTCGGGCCGCCGCTGACCTGACCCTGCTGGCTGACCGAAAGCTCCCGGAAAGCCTTCCCCCAGCCCGCTTGGTCTGTTCAAGGCAAAGGCCCGAGGCCTCCAGCGCGATCAATTCGAAGTCGGTGCCGGGCAGCCTCGCCCTGGCAGAGGGAGGCTTCAGCCATTTGCCTTTGGGCGCCCGGCAGTCGCAGGAAAGACGCCCGCAAAGGCACGAGGGGGCCGGGCAGCTTCCAGCAGCCGCTCTCAGGCGACGACAGGCGGGAGCAGGACGGAGGAAGGTCGTTCGAGCGAGGCCAGGAGAGGAGGAAGAAGCGCCCGGCTTTTTTTCAGAAAGGGAACCAGTGGCAGAAAATGGAGCCAATGCCTAAGATGGCATTTTTCGAGCCAAATAAAGATCATGGCAGCTCCCTGAATGCAGTCATCTATCATATGAATTGAAAGGGGAGGTTAAACCAAGCAAAGGAAAAGGTTGTACGATAAATATGGAAAAGATCCGGTAGCAGTTTATAAAGTAACGTTTAGGTAGAATTAAGAGGAATCCTGCAGCTATCATTCGATTCTTCTGCAGAAGGTTGCCACTGGCAGCCGTACTTTTCAGCACATCCTGGGAACTATCTCTCTGTTTTTGTTCTTGTGTGACGAAAGTAGGAAGAAAGCCCTTGCATTAGCATAGAAAGTTTACAGTGGATGGAGACTAGATGAATTTGAATGAATTCTTCACGACTCCCAACCAGAAATAATAACTTCCTGATCTTCCATAGATGGGGATTTTTAGAGGGCCTCGGGACTAGAACAATTTGCTCTCAGTCTTAAAAGCTTGGACAAACATGAGTCAGAATATTGGGTTGTGGTCTCAGAAGGCACTGTGCCGCCCTGGATTGAAGCTGGAAACTCGAATTGAGAAGCAACTTCCCACCTGGGATTCCTCAGCAAAGCTGGGAAGAACTACTTTGTGCCCTCTAGAGTTCTTGACTAAAACCCTCCCAGGACCTTGCCAGTGGCCACACTGGCTAGGATTCATGAAGAGTTAAGTTCTGAAATATTTACCTGGTAAACCTAGTTTACACATCCCAGGTTCTGAGCAACTTCATAAAGGATACGGCTGACAATGGAAATTAGTTGCAGTACTGTATTCCAGTGTCCCAGTTCTTTAAAATCCACTCCCTAAAGTTGAGGAAGTTGGTCTCTTTGCTAGCTGTTTAAAAGATCTTAAATATACATTGTAAACAGACTCTGATTTATCATAATTGTTGATGTTAATTTTTCTGCTTGTCCATTTTAAATTATGTTTTCCTCATCATCACTGAGGTACTCCAATAGTTGGTGGTTTATTAAGTAATAATGTTTTAACCAACAGGAAAAGCAAAATAGGGTGTGAATTGCTAGCACAGCTAAATGATAATTGCTGTTGCTTCATGTTTTGGGGAACTGGCTCCAGGCATCTCTTTGGCCGCAGAAGATTGGCTAGGCCGGCTTTTTGCCTGCTGAAACATAGCTAAAGCTCCTATGGTATTCTGCAAGCAACAGGTGTGAGGAGGAGGAGTTCCATATTTGAGCTCCTTAGAAGAGTAGCTGCACTGAGATTAGATATTCCATATGCCATTATCATAAGGTCCCATCCCCAACTGGATCCTGCTCAATGAAGAAGAGCAGCCATTTGGGGCACCCTGCATAAGATCTCATAAAATAGCCATCAACATTAATAACATTAGTCTTCTGTAATGGCCCACAATGCTTTACAGTACACTCTACCATCCTCGGAAAGATAAAAGTCTGAATCAACCTTGAGCCACTCTGGGTCAGACTTCAGTCTGTGGGCAGTTTGCCTGCAGTGCTACAAGTGCTACACATAATCACTGTTTCACTGTTGATAACCTGCCCCTTGTATGAGTGAGAAGGAGAGAGTTGATCTGGTCTGATGGAGGTAGAATTTAAAGGTAAGAATGTGATTCACAAGATAAACACATTTCTCCTTTTCTGTCATTTTTAAAATCAGATCTTCAAAAGACAAGAGGATAACTTTCCATTTTATATTCCTCCTCTTGTTCATTATTGTTTCTTCTACTAATAGCTACCAAATGATCTTGACCCAGCCACAGAAAAAGGTATTCTTCCAGAATTTGAGAGCTAAATACATGGTAATGAGTTCTAATCTGTCACAAATGTTGACCACTCATTAATTTGGCAGTTAGTCCAAATGTTTATTAGATGTGGACCATATTGGCAACATCAAAAGGAGAAGCTGCATGAGATGCGCATCACTCCCAATTAAAGGGCTTGACTGCAGCTGGCTTTTGGGTCTCCTCCATGTAGAGATATGTGGCCTGCATCTTTTACTAAGACTGCTCCCTTCCAACTTTTTCCTAGGGAAACAGATAAATTAGTCTCCAGCGGTCCAGTGGTAGCCAGTGAAACACTGGAACATTGCAAAGAACAGGTGTGGAGTTACCTGTTGAAAAAAGAATCAAAGGGTAATCCTTGCTTGGAGGGGAGGAAGGAATTCTCTCATACTTAGATGGTGTAGGAAGTTAGCACCCACCCCTCTCCTAGAAAATTGAAATAGCCTAGGAAATATTAAAAAGGCAGAATATTTCTCCTAAAAAGAATAGTCACTCAAGAAGCAGAAACTCACCTCAGAGGCAGAATCTCACCCCTACCTTTGTTAATGGGCGGGCCATTAAGGCCTGGGCCAGAATACATAAGCAGGAACTCCAGGTAAAAGCTATAGCAATTACCAAAAGCCCTTTTAAGGGCATAATCACCCAGCAAGGCTAGACCAAGCCTGGAACTCAAGACAGCCTACAGAGTTGCCCCTGGCAGTCTGACAACCAATTAGAATACAAGCTCCAATTCAAATCCCAACAGAGGGTATAAAACCCAGCACTCTCAGCACCTCAGCGCCCTTTTCCCCTTCTCACCTTGAAGCACGTGATCATTCTTCTCTGGAGCTTCAGGCCATGTGGCCCTGTATACCATTAAAACCTTCCAAGCAGCCTCCATGTTTCCAGTGTCTTTTTCCCCACTTGGAACTGAACCCAGAAGGATATTTCTTTCAACAATGGCTAACCTGACTTTTGTGGGTTTCAAGTGAAAAAGCATATTCTGCGCCATTGCTTTATTTGGCTATTCCCATTACACCACCACCTTCCTTGATTCAGTCATCTGCGCCTTATTTTGTTCTGTGACCTCAAAAATGCCCAACAAGGAATTATTGTTGAAAACCAAATGGCCTCAGTCCCTCTGGCTCAAATTCAATAGGAAGGCAAGACAAGACATTTTATTTGGTGGAAAACATGAGACTAGAGGATGTTCTGTGCTAATAAGAGGATAGTTTCATCTTCTACTATATTTCACTTTCTCTTCTTTCCCACAGCTTACCAGCCTTGGAGCAAGGCTTGTTCAAACACCTGATATCTCCAGCTTGAAAATCTTTGGCTCTCAATATTATTGCTACAGTGACAAGCAGCCGGTTCTTAGCTACTTAGGGTGGGCACCTCTTCTGGCAAAGGAAGAGAGGCTCCAGCCAGAGAACAATCAAGGGTGTTAACATGTAAGTCTCTAAGCATCAAGAGATAGAAAGGAATTTGGTTCTTTAAGCAGCAAGTGCATGAAGGGTATCAGCACCAAGGAATATGCTCTTAATAGGAAATGGAGGAAAAGCGTGGCAACTATGCAGCTAATTCCTTTACAAAACTACAATTAAACATTTTTGCTTTGGGACTTTAAACTGATGATCATCCAATGGGTTAACATTACACGGTTTCCAATTTTAAAACGTCAGTTATTTCGAATCCTTAAGAAATTTTCAAAGTCGGGTAACCAGGCCCAACTTAGTGGGTTTCAAATATTTATTGTCCATTCCACGAAAATCCTTCGTTGCCCGGAGGCTTTGGGGTGCTGAAGAAACAGGTACGTATCTCGTTGCTGCCTGGGCTGAACCGGGACCAGGCAGCGGAGAAGGTACTTCCCTCCGATTTGCACCCCCAGCTCCCCACTGCCGTTTGGCCACAAGCGGACGCGCCTCATTGGGGGCCGCTTCGGAGCTCCCCGAAATCCAAGTCCCGGAAGGTTTTGGCTCTCCTGAGGCGGGAAGCGGCTCCAGCCTCTGGCCAAGACCTGGCAGGAATGCGCCCTTCCAGGCGGCTGGGACTAATGACCTCCAGCGAGGCCCCGATCCCACCGTCACCAGCCATCTCCTCGGGCTGTGCCGCTCAACCGGCGGGGCCTCCGTCCGGACGCCGGTCCTCGCTCAGCAACGGGGCCACCAGCGCTGCCCCAGAGCTCTCCCCGGCGGCGCCAAATCCACGTGTCTGGCAGCTCCGGGGCGCCCCCTGGAGGCCGATTGACGTCACCGGGTGAGACCCCGCCCCCAAGAGGGCGCCGGTGAAAAAAGCCCGCGAGCGGCGCCCGCTAGGAGAACGGGGAAGCGCCAGGCAGCCGGGGGCGGGACTTCCGACCAGAGCTGCGGCGAGGGCGGAAGCAGGTCATCGCGCAGGCGCGCTGTGTGGCGGCCGGAGCGGGGGAGGGGCGCGCCCGTCGGAGCGGCGGGGAGGCTGAGGGAAGGCCTAGCAGGCGGAGCGGATCGTCGCCGAGGAGCCGCCATGGAGACGCGGGGGCAGCCGCAGTCGCCGGCAGCGTGAGTGCGGCGCGGGCGGGGGACGCGCACCCCCTGCGGGCCGCTTCCGCCGAGCCTCCAGCGCGGCGGGGCCCTGGGCGACCGGTTCCCATGACGACGGGCGGGGCGGCGGAGGGAGCCCCCCGCCCACGCCCCTCCTTCTCTTCCTCCTCCTCCTCTCTCTCGGCAGGGCCCGGATGAGCCAGGGGGACGCCAACCCGGCGGCCACGGCCCACGTCGCGGAAGACGTGCAGGGCGACGACCGGTGGATGTCCCAGGTGAGCTTCGCCGCCTCCCGGAACTCCCCCGGGGCGGGCCGGGTCGCCTTCCCGCTCGCCCGTTTCGTGCCCGTCGCCCGGGGGAGAGGGCCGGCGTGGGGAAGCGGAGGAGCCGCCGGTGGCTTCACGCTGCTCGCCTCCTTCCCCGCAGCACAACCGGTTCGTCTTGGACTGCAAGGACAAGGAGCCAGACGTGCTGTTCGTGGGCGACTCCATGGTCCAGTTGCTGCAGCAATACGAGGTAGGCGGCGCTCCCTCCCCTCCCCTCGGAGGAGGACCAGGACTCCCGGTCCCCTTAGGGGATGTTCTCCTAACGTCCTACAATTGCTCATTCGCCACCACGCAGCAGCCTTCCGCCTCTTCTGTTCATCAGCTTTAAATCGATCAGGTATAAACAGTAAAATTTCAATGAATAAACTTGGATTTCCAGTGGAAAAGCTTGGGTGGTTCTGATTGGAGAAGAGCCGGCCAAGGCTCCCTCACTCCAGCAAAGCCACCTTAGGGAGGCTGGTCCTTGAAGCTCATGAGGCCAAATTACTGTGTCGAAAAGGTTCTTACCCTGAAGGCATATTGGCAAGTCTTTGTAAGAGGAGGATGCATAAGCAGTTAGGACACACCAGGTGCCACCTCAGTGGCAGCATCTGGCCCTGGGGGACAATGCAGCACCCGAAAATCTCTCAGACGGCATCGTGGCTGGATCTCACGATCATTTGGTTGTTTTTTGCGGTGTTAGTTGTATAGCATAGTGGGAATGGGCTTGGGAGGTTTTCCAAAGACAAACCAATTCCATTCCCAGTCCAGAGAATTTGGTGACATCAGAGGATGCTTTCCAAGCCTCCAGATGATCAGGAGATGCTTTAAATGTTGCCCCTCCTTATCTGGATTGCAGATGACCCAGGATGGACTTTTTGCTTCAACCTGAATAAAATCCAATCCATCTCTGAATGCTTAACTATATCAATTTATTCCTGAAATCCCGTCTTTGTTCAAGGATAATTCCTCATATTCATCATTGCAGATATGGCGAGAACTTTTTTCTCCGTTACATGCACTGAATTTTGGGATTGGTGGAGACACTACAGGACATGTTTTGTGGAGACTGAAGAACGGTGAACTAGAAAATATTAAGCCCAAGGTAGGGTGCCTGTAGTTGTGAGAAAGAACAAGAAACCTCCTGTAATATTCTCTTTATCCTCTCTCCTCCCTTTCACCCCCCAACTCACACACAGATTGCCCTTGCTAGGTTTTGTAATACCCAAAGCATTTCTGTATTATTTTAATTCAGAGCTATTACATTCACAGTCTGATTGATATCTGTGACTGGCAAGGGAGCGGAAAGCTGCTGACTGCCATGTCCTCTGGGCACTGAAATGTGGGCAGCATGTGATGTTTCCTTTTCCTCTGCAGCCGAGTAACACAGAGGAAATTTTGTCTCTTTCTGGTCCAATCACAGGTCGTCGTTGTTTGGGTTGGAACAAATAACCATGAAAACACAGCAGAGGAAGTAGCTGGTGGAATAGAAGCCATCGTGAGACTGATCAATACCTGGCAGCCCCAGGCTAAGATTATTGTATTGGTAAGTAAGAATTAGCAACTTTGGTGCATTTGTATGTTCTTGTTTCTTTTTTAATCAGTGGAAGGGAAGCATCATAAGAAGAACTGGGTAGGCTGCTGGTTTTTGTTACAGAAAATGCTTTGGACAAGCATTACCTTGGCTGAGGAAGGGAACTGGAAGCCTCAGACAATCACTAATCATTGTTTATGACAGCTTAATTTTTGTAAGCATCTGGATAATTTCACAAAGGCAACTCTGAGATGGTCCTGAAAAAGCTTTACATAAGAGCAACAGATGATAGTATAATTCTTCATATACTGATTTTGGAAAGGGCGAAAATGCACCTGTGGGAGTTTGGAAGACATTTTAGTTTAGTTTACTTTATTGTCATTGCACTTCAACAAAAATCAAACAAAAAAATAAAATCAAACACCATCTTCAGTGCACATCATGACCATGAAAATAAACACAAACACACATCCTTCACACTCCATACATTGAACCGCAAACCCGCAACACCACACCAACACTGCACTATACAGTAGAATTTAAAAGAGCTACTGGCCTGGGATAGAAGCTATTTTTCAGCCTATTTGTCCTTGTTTTTAATATTCTGTACCATCTGCCAGTTCTGGACTGAAAGGGGATGCTCAGGATGAGATGGATCTTTGAAAAGGTTTTGAACTTTCTTAAGGCAGCGGGAGCTATAAAGCTCTTCCAGAGAGGGGAGAGGGCAACCCATGATCTTCTAGGCAATGACGTTAACCCTCTGGAGCACTGTCCTATCTGCCGCTGTGCAATTGGCAAACCATACAGAAGTGCAGTTAAGATTCTCTGGTGCAGTGGTAGAAGATCACCAGCAGTTTCTCATTCCATTGTTGTTTTCTGAGAAGTCTCAGGTAGTAGAATCTCTGCTGGGCTCTTTTGACCAGGGCTGCAATGTGGGCACCCCAGGTCAGGTCCTCTTTTAGGGTAACACCCAGAAACTTAAAACCGGCCACTTGTTCCAGTTGGTCTCCACTGATAAGCAAGGGCTGAATGTCTGATCTGGTCCTTCTATCATCCACTATCCGTTCCCTGGTCTTATTGGTGTTGAGGACCAAGTTATGGTCTCCACACCACGAAACCAACCGGTTCACCTTATTTCGGTAGGTGGACTCATTTCCCCCCACGAGATGAGACCCACCACTGTTGTATCATCTGCAAACGTAATAGTAGTACTGCTAGCGTGAGTGGGAATGTAGTCATGCCCATAAAGAGTATAGAGTAAGGGACTCAACACGCAACTCTGTGGTGTACCAGTCTTAAGAATAAAGACTGAAGAGGTATGATTACCTAATCTGACCCTCTGTGAGCGGCCAGACAGGAAATCCATAATCCAAAGGCAGACTGAATAAGAAAGTCCAAGGTCCAGAAGTTTAGACACTAGTCAATGTGGAAGAATTGTATTAAATGCTAAAATCTAGGACCAGAAGACAACAGATGCTTCTGAAAGACAAGAAAGGACAAAGGTCTCAGCTTGCCAGAGAGGCCCTGTGTGTCATGTCCAGACAGCGGACAGAGTGAGGCTAGGCCCGAGGTTGGGGGTGAGCTTTCCCTAAGGATGGGATAGCCTGCTAATCTGCTGTTTTCCCTCCCTTGTTCAAGGGTCTGCTCCCTCGAGGTGAGAAGCCGAACCCCCTGCGGCAGAAGAACGCCAAGGTGAACCAGCTCTTGAAGACCTCCCTGCCAAAGCTGGCTGGAGTCCAGCTGCTGGATGTGGATGGAGGCTTCGTGCACTCTGATGGCACCATTTCATGCCACGACATGTTCGATTTCCTGCACCTAACAGGTGCCGGCTACACAAGGATCTGCAAACCCCTCCATGAACTCATCATGCAGCTGCTGGAGGAAACCCCAGAAGAGAAACAGGCAACTCTGGCCTGACAGCCCCCACCCCCACCCCATCCCACCCCATCCCAGCGCCATCTGCCTGGTTCTTTTTCCATGGCACTACGGAATCCTTGCTCGACGTGCTTTCCATTGTTGAATGTTACTGGGTGTTGTGTTTAGCACTGGAAAGGGAGGCAGAGGGTGGCTGGCCAAAGATATCCCAGGGCCTCTTTCTTCACTTGGCCCTTCTAAGGGGAACAAGGTCTCTCCCCTGAGCCATTTCTCACTCATGGCGTGGCGAGCATGGTGGTCAGCGACCTGCTGGCTCTCCTTCCCATTCCTGCCTCCTCTGTGTCCAGCCTGTCCACAGTGCTGAAAGGCCTAAACTCATTGGTCACATTCACATTCCACTCCCTGGACTGAACAGTAGCTGCTTCCTGAAAAGTTGGAATTGTTTGAAGAGTTTTTATATTTACTGGATTTGGGTTTTTGTTTTAAGTGATATTAGCTGCTTTCTTGCTTTGGCAAACTGGCAAACCAGAACAGGAAACAGCTGTGACAATTGGATATATGTGAACAATTATGTGTTGAGTGAGTGAACACAGTTAACTTGGCTATTTCATTTCTTTTGTTAAAAAGGATGCGATTCCCTTACTGGGAACGGAATGGGAGGTGGTCGGCATCAGAAAAACTTGCCTTCGAGGTGTATTGGTGCAACACTCAACTTGTCCAAGGCCTTGCAGTCTTGTCTGCTCGTTCCCATCTAGATTAAACAGACACGGCTGCTTTTGCTAGGTTGCTGCAGAATGCTCACTTTGAAGAGCAAAACGCAAGTGATGGTTCCATTGCACCCCTCCCCCAACCCACCCTCCTCCCGCCTGGCAAGGCCTGAGCTTCGCTGTCCCAGGGCCTCCCTTTAACTGTTTGGGTCAGGCTTGCACAAGTATTTTACTCATGCAGGTGAAGCCCAGGATATTGCAGGTTGGCCAGAATATAGGCCCCTCGTGAAGGGGAGTCTCTTTCTCTGGGCCTGGTGCAATGAGAAGCTTTTAGAAAAAAGTTTCTGAAGCATAAATGCCTCAGTTTGTACTTGGGAGAGATTTTTCTGGGAAGAACTTTCAGTCTTAGATAATAAGTGAGATTGTGGGAGAAAGATTTTATCCCTAAGCAGGCAGGGAAGACAAAAGATATTTCACCCCTTTTAACCCGAGCGAGTGATGGCCAAGGATCTGCCCCAGTGCCCCAAGCATGGTTTGATACCTGAGAATGCAGTGCAAGGAATGCAGTGTGTGATCATCCAGATAATTTCCCTCCCCTTCCCCGTAGCGCCCCCCCCCCCCCCCCCAGCTGTAGCCCCTGGAAGGTCACCCTTTACCCGGTTGGCTTTAGACTTGTTCTGAAAAGGCTTCTTGGTTCAGGGATGAGCTCTTGACCATGCATGTCTTCCAGCTGGCCATCTTTTCCCTTGCATCTCCCAGCACAAGCTTCAGCTTGACAAAAGCCCAAGGCTTTGCTCTGTCACAGAATTCCCAGAGCGAACCTCTTCTGAAGGGCTCCGTGTTGGTACCTTGGGATTGGAGTGGGCAGGGCCCATCTTAGGGGCACCTTGTTGCTTTCCTGCAGAGATGCGTTTGGCCTGATACTTACACTTTGCTTGGCCAATTGGGAGCTGTTTCCCAGCTGTGGCTTCTTTTGCACCCAGGCCTTTGCCAGCTGTCTGTGGCCAGCAACCCTAAGAAAGCCCTGTGTCCCCCATGGGATTGGCAGCCACACCAGGGTCCCCTTGAAGCCCTGCTGCATCCTTGGGGCCAGCAATCTCTGTCCTGCTTCCTTACATCCCACAGAGGTCCTGCCCCTCACATTCCTTGATGATTCAGGTGGCTGATCTGCTGCCACCCAGGAGCACCACTTGCTTATATAACCAGCCTCCACCTCCTGGGCTTTTCCTTGGCGTGCCTCTCATCTGTTTGCCAGCCTGTGCTGCACCCCGAATCTTGTCTGTCCTGTGATGTATGAGCATTGCCTACTTCCTATTTATTGCAGCAGGTGGGGGGAGTGTAGATGAAGGCAGATGTAACCCGCATGTGGGAAGGGGCTGGTGGAGGGGAGAGGCCTGCCTTGCCTTTGAGGTGCAGCAGTTGCTCGGCCCCCAAGCCCCCATGAGTGGCTTCCAAGGGTCCCGGGGAGGAATCTGCTCTGGCTAAGCGGCCGGGGTGACCGGCAGAGCTCGTTGGTTCAGTGCGTGTCTCCATATAAAGATCCATGTTCCATCCACGGCCTTGTCAGCGTCTCTTTGGGGGGGGGGGGGGGGGGGGGGGGGGGGGGGGAGAGAGAAACGGGGTTTTTTCGCGGCGGCCTATCCGCCGGCCTCTCGAGCGCGCCGCTCCGTCTGGCTGGAGCGGGCAGGTTGGCCGCCCCTCCTCCGCCGGCGCCGTGGCCCGCCCTCGCCCGCCTTCTTTTAAAGGACTCGGCTTCGGCGGCGCCGCCCAGACGAGCGGAGCGCCCGTCCCCGCGGCTGACGCCCCCGCCGCCCGCCGGCCATGCTGAGGGCGCCGCTGCCGCTCCTGCTGCTCTCCCTGGCAGGGGCCGCGGCCGAGCCGGCCGAGAAGCGCGTGGTGCAGAAGGAGGCGGCCTTCGAGCAGCTCTACGGCGACGCCGTGAACGAGCAGCTGCTCAACATCTACGCCTTCAACCACAGCGTCTCGCGGAACCGGGTGAGCCGCCGCCGCCGCCCGTCCACTCCGGCTGCCTCGGCGTCCCCCTCTGCCCGGCCCCGGCGCTCAATCCGGGCCTCGCGTGGCCGTCTCCGCCCGGGCCCGCCCGACGCGCTGGCACCTCGGGCGGCAGGAAGCGGCGGCGGCGGCGACGCCTCCCGAAGAGGGAGCCCGGCCCCGGGAGCGGGAGTTGCCCGCGAGGCGAGGCCCCTTTCGCTCTCTCCGGCCGGCCGCTCCGACCTTTGCCCCGCGCCTGCCAGCTGGCCTCGGGAGCGGTGCTCGGCTCCGCCTGCCTGCCTGGCGGGCTCTGCGGCCGGGGGGCCCCTTGGCCGGGGCGGCTGGGCCTGAGTCCCTCTCGTCGCCCCGCAGACGGAGGGCGTCCGGGTGTCGGTGAACGTGCTGTCCGAGCAGAAGGAGAGGCCGGTGCTCTTCGTGGTGCGGCAGAAGGAGGCGGTGGTCTCCTTCCAAGTGCCCTTAATCCTCCGGGGCCTGTGAGTATCTGCCCTGCCAGGGCTCCTCCGACGGGACGGCTCAGCCGGGAAGCCTGCAGGCGGGAGAGCCCGCTGGGGCCAGCAGCTGCCGCCTTTCCCTTCCCGGTCTGGGGCGGCGTCCTGGCCCCGCCTGGCCCTCCAGCTGCCCCTCAGGAAAGGAGGGAAGGCGGCTGCTTTGCGAGAGCCCCCAGCGCTCGGTGCCCCTCCCGGGAAGCCCCCTCCCCCCGATGCCCAGACAGCAGCTCCTCCCCTCCCCCCACGCAGGTTCCAGAGGAAGTACCGGTACCAACATGTCAGCCGCACTCTGTGCCAGCCGCCCACCAAGAGCGAGGTGGAGACCCAGTTTTTCTTCGTGGACGTCTCCACCCTCTCGGCCACCAACGCCTCTTACCAGCTGCGGGTCTCCCGCGTGGAGAATTTTGTACTCAGGTGAGCCTGGCTGGCGGTGCCAGGCGAAGGGCAAAGGTGTGGCAAGGGTCCCGGCCGCGGGGAGGGCCGGAGCGCAGGAGGCTGGAGAGGAGGGCTGGGCCCAGGAAAGCCGGGAGATGCTCAGCCCCAGAAGCCCTGCATGCAAAACGCCCAGCCAGGGAGCAGCAGCAGCCGCTTCTCTTCCTGGCGGGGTCTCTGAGCCGAGGGGCAGGCAGTTGGGGGGGGCCCTCTTTGGCAACCCTGCCCGCCCCAACTGCTGCCCCTGCTGGTCTTCCTTCCTGCAGGACAGGCGAGCCCTTCACTTTCAACGCCACAGCAGCCCAGCCGCAGGTAGGTTGTCAGTGGGCAGGGGGGTTGCCTGGATGGGAAGAAGACACCCCCCAGCCAAGCCCTGGGCACCTCTGAGTTCTGGGCCTGGCTGTCAAAACGGAGACAGTTGGCCAGAGGTTGAGTCCATCTCACCCCAGCGCTTGGACAGGCCTTTCCATGGTCCTCAGGCCAGAGGCCAGGCAGGACCTGAGGGAGTCCCTCCCCACCCACCTGCACAGCTGCAGCCCCTTTGCTGGGATTCTGCTGCCTCACTCACAGTACCCACTGGGGGTTCCCAGGCAAAAAGAGGCCGTTTGGTTGCTTGGCTTCCTTGATGAGGTGCCCAAAGAAGCTTCCTCGCCTCAAGAAGGGCCCTCAGGCAGCCGCCACAGCTGGCAGGCGGAGAAGGCCTGGCTGGTTGGATTGCTGCCCCAAGAAAAGAAGGGGTCACCAGCCAGGGTCCTGGTTCTCCTCTCTTTCCTTGACCCACAGTACTTCAAGTACGAGTTCCCGGAGGGGGTGGACTCTGCCATCATTAAAGTGACCTCATCCACAGCCTTTCCTTGTTCAGTCATTTCCGTCCAGGACATTCTGGTCAGTGAGGTGGGAGGGGGGGTTGCTTATAGGGCACAGGAGGCTCCAGGCCTCCTTTGGCCCCAGAGGCTGATTGCCCCTTGCTTGCTTGCTTTCCTGCTGCCCAGTGTCCTGTCTATGACCTGGACAACAACGTGGCTTTCATTGGCACATACCAGACCATGACCAAGAAGGCAGCCATCACGGTGCAGGTACGACTGATTGGCTGGGACCTTTGCCAGTTGGACCCGGGTCAGCCCTCCTATTACCTGGGATATCACGGGCATCAGTTAGCCGGCATTGGTGCTGGTATTGGTTGGCCTGAGCGGCCCATCTTGAACCACAAATTCAGGTCTCTGGAGGGTCCGTCTGGGTGTTGAGTGTAACACAACGGCTAGGAAGTAGAAACCAGGATGCCTGAGGGGCGAACAAGGAGCTTCCAGCTGCCCAGTTTGGGGTTTGAAGATCAGCCTTATTTCTTCAGTCAGAATTTTTCTCCATTCCTTGATATTTCGCAGAAGAAGGATTTTCCCAGCCACAGTTTCTACGTTGTCGTGGTAGTAAAGACCGAAGATGAAGCTTGTGGGGGGCCTTTACACTACTACCCTTTTTCCAAAGGTATTGGGGGGGGGGAGGGGAGCTGGACTGAGGTCTGTTTGTGGTTCAGCTCACATCAGGGAGCCTTGTCAGCTAACCGGCAGGAGGGGCCAGGAAGGCCTCCAGGCACGATGGCCCCTGACCCATGAGGGATCTGGGAGCCAGCCCATGGGCTGGAGGTGATCTGCCTGGGGGGAGCGAGGCTGTGTTCCAGGGCTGCTTCCCCTGATCCCCCTTTGGATGTGCACATCGGAATAAAAGACCAGGAAGCCTTGGAGAGGAAGAGGGCAGTCAGTTCTGCTGTAACATTTGGCCAGACTGGAAAGGGATTTGAGAGGCCCCGGAAGTCCAGAATCATTCTGCCTCCTGCCTCCACTTTTACGGCTAGCCCAGCATTCCATTTCTGAAGCGAGGAGGTGGCTTGCCTGAGCTCACCTGAGCTCAGGACTTGAGGGCCTCCAGGGAGCCCCTGGTGATTAGCAAGGAAGGGGGCTGGTGGAAGGAAAGAAGGGCCCTCGGGACCAGGCTGCAATCCAGACTCTGCACCATCGTCAGTGAAGGGGACCTGCAGCTGGGCTCTTCTCCAGGCGAATTGATCCTTTGTGCCTTCCAGATGAGCCTATGGACCAAGGCGACCGCCAGAAAACCTTGGACGTCGTGGTGACCCCTGCTGTCAGTTGTAAGCAAGCACCTCGGCTGCACATTCCCCCGGTGGAAAAGGAAGGGGAGCAGCTGCCTGCCTGACTCCTCCTGACTTGGGGCTGGCTCCCCAGTAGACACGAGGAGAAGCCAGCCCAGGTCCGGGCGGGGGTGAATCTCCAGGAATCTTGGAGTTGCGGGCAGCGGCTGAGAGCGGCCAAGAGGCTGCGAGGAAAGCCGTGGGGAGGGGAGGGGAGGGGAGGGGAGGAGGGCTGGCAGCCCTTGCTCCCCCCCAGTGGGCTTCCTAGCCAGACCTGCCAGCTGCGTGAGGGCGTCTCTCCGGCTCCTCTGCAGCTGAGGCCTACGTGGACGGGATTCTCTTCTGCCTGGGCGTCTTCTTGTCCTTCTATGTCCTGACGGTGCTCATCGCCTGCTGGGAGAATTGGCGGTGAGTCTGCCCGTCGGGCTGCTCTCCCGGCTTGGGCGCTGCCTCTCCTGCCCCTCTTGCTGTCGTGGGCCCCGTTTTCCTTGGCCGCGGAGGCTTGGTTACGGCAGGGCAAGAGAGCCTTTAGGGCGGCAGCGTTCATGCCCCCCAAGGCCCGCTTCTTCCCGGGAGGAGAGGATGCGGGCCCACAGAAGGGCCTTCCAGGGAAGGCAGCCGCATGTCCTTTCAGGGGGTTCCCTTGCTCGACAGGCGGCAGAAGCGGAGGCAGCGGCCGCTCCAGTTCCTGAGTGCTGTGGACACACCCTGTTCCGATGGGGGCGTACGAGGTAGGCGGGGGGCAGGGGGAGCGGGGGGGGGACGGGTCTGCGGCCAGGAGTGGGCCTGTCCTTCTGTCTTCTTCTGCTCGGGGTGGCAGCTGCAGGCCTTTTGTGGAGTCCCAGTGGGGAGTGGCGAGGGTGCCTGCTGAAATCCAGTTGGGGTCTGACTCTTGCAGGGATCAGCCCTCAGTTGCTGGAGCTCCAGTGCTGAATCAGCCTCACAGGCAGGTCCACAATTCATGGTGGGTTTGCACCACATGCAGAAAATGCGGTCCGGGGGCTGCAAGGACCCAGTTGCTGGTTGTGCATGTGACTGGACAGAACGCTTAGATTTGGATAGTCTTGGGCTGGGAACTGGCATGCAGAGACTGGAGGGCTTGGAGCCGTGTCTCAGAACGATGGCTTGCGTCTCTCTCGCATCAGGCAGCGGTCTTAGGTTATAAACAACTTCTTCCTTCCTTCCTTCCTTCCTTCCTTCCTTCCTTCCTTCCTTCCTTCCTTCCTTCCTTCCTTCCGGAATGCTACTCCACACCAAGCTTCTCTCCTTGGTAAGCAGTCAGCCCCCCCGTTCCGCTTCTCTTGCTTCCTGTGCTGGGGGAGAACCCACTCGGGCAGGCCCTGAGATCAGATCCAGAGCCCCTCCCCACATCCGAGCTGCCCTTCTTGGAGCTCCCCTCCAGATGGGCTGGCCGGTCCAAGGGCAGTCAGGCCCGGGTTCCATGATGGGGCTCCCCTGTTTTCAAGCTGGGTTGTGGCTCTTTTGTTGCAGGGAACCCCCAGGAGCCCCCGGATCCCTTCCAGGGACAGCCTCCTCTCGGCAGTCAGAGCTATGGGTCCTTTGGTGAGTCCCAGCCGGACAGAGGGGGGGGTCCTGTCTGTTGGGGTGGGGGCCCTTTCCTCTGCTGCCGCCTGGGCCTGGCAGGTGCCTTCCCCCCTACCTGGCTGGCGACTCACCTGGGGGCCCCCTCACTCCCCCCCAGCAGACACCGGGTCGGCTGCCAGCAGCGAGAATGTCACGGACAGTCTGCTCTCCACGGAGGCCTCCTCCAATTACGCTGGTGAGGCACGTAGTTGGCCCCCTGGCCCTCAGGGTGGTTCGGCTGCCTCTTGCATGCGTGTGGGGTCTCTCCAAGGGGACGATGGGTCAGGGCCGCGGTTCCAAACGGGTGGACAGGGCTGGCCCCCTTGCGTAACTCTCTCCTTTCTCCTCAAGGGCAAGATATGTGCCAGCAGCGGCAGAGACACTGGGCAGCCTTTGCATTGGGTAGAGAGACTGGCCTCCCCTTCCTATGCCCCTGGCCTGCCCTGGTGGTTCCCCTTGGCCAGCAGTGGGCCAGGTCTCTCTGTCTGGGGCTCTGCAGAGAAGAAACAGCCCCTTCAAAGTATTTCTCAGCCTGACAATATGGGCCGTGACTGGAAAGTCTAGGGAGCAACGAGGGGAGCCTCTCCCCTCCTCCCGCCAGTGGGCAAGGCCTGTTCTCTGCATATGCTCTGCTCCAGGCTCTTTCCTCAAGGGCCTCGAGGGGCCCTTCTGCCCCCCCAGGGAAGAGGGAAGGGCTGCAGAACAGCTTCGGAAGCCCAGGGCATCCGCCAAGTAGTTTTCCCTCAGGGCCTGGCGTAGGCAGACCTGGCCCAGGGGCTGCTTGGCTGGCAAGGGCATCGGCGGTGGGAGGCCAGGCCCCCCTTTCCCTCAATGAGTGGGGGCTTCCTGAGGGGCTGCCCCTGTGGCCAGGGAGGGGGGGCCCTCTTCCCGAGTCCTGGGTGTCTGGCCTCTGAGCCGCCTGCACTTGAGGAAATGCAGCCCCTCAGAAAGCTCGGGGGGCAGTTTGCATGATGGGTCCCCTCCCCACGGCTTCCAATCAGCAGGGCGAGGGTGCTTGGAGGGTGGGGGAGCTGCTGTTGGGCCCTGTCTCTCCTCGGGCCTCCTGCCCACTCAGCATCCAGACGGGCCGACAGCCAGTTCCATCGGTAATTGGGTGGCACAGGCTGACTGGCCCCTTCGGAGCCCCCAACCTTCGCCGTGACTGGTTTCCATCCTCTGCAGACCGTTCCCTGGAGAACCTGGTGGGGCGTCCTCGGCTTGACTCGCTCAGCTCCGTGGAGGAGGAGGATTACGACACGCTGGCCGACATTGAGTCGGACAAGAACGTCATCCGCACCAAGGTTGCCCGGGGGGAGCTCTGGGGCTGCAGGCAGCCATGCCTGGAGATGGGCAAGATGACCAAGATGGGACGCTGCTCCCGCTGCCCAACGCTGCCCCCTGGGGGGGCAAAGCCCAGCTCCTTTGAGGGGGGGGGCAGGAGAGCTGCGGGTCCCCTGGTCTCCAAGGGGAGACCCTGCAGGGCCTGCGGGGGGGGGTCAGTTTGCATGGCGCCTGGGCACGTCCTGTGTCAGGAGGCTGAGAAGGGATCCGGAGGCAGCGGGGGCTCGGGCCTCCCCGAAGGGCTGTGCAATTTGGGCCTGAGGGAAGAGCAGGTTGCGGGTGGTTTGAGCTGGGGGGTGACTGGAGTACCTGCAGGAGCCTCTTCCTGGGTGGCGCCCATTGGAGACGCTGCCGGGTTGGGGCTCCGCAGGGGGAGGTCTCCAGTGGGGACGAAGGGACTGGGTGCCTCTGAACGAGGCCGAAGCTCAGCCAGGGGATGCTGGTGTGTCTTGCAGAAGTTCCTCTGTGTGGCGGATCTGGCCCGCAAAGACAAGCGAGTATTGCGGAAGAAATACCAGATTTACTTTTGGTGAGGAAGTTGGGTGGGGTTGGCTGTGCATCCCCCACAGAGCCCCCCCCCCCCCCGGCTGTGCAGGGCTGTTGACCAGGGTCTTTAATGGAGAACACGCCCCCCTCCTGTCCCCCCCCCCTTCGCTACAGGAATATTGCCACCATTGCTGTCTTCTACGCCCTGCCGGTCGTCCAGCTGGTCATCACCTACCAGACGGTAACACAGCCCCTGGCCTTCCCCTGGCAGTGCTGCCCCCCCAGGCTCCCTTGGCTTGAGCCCCACCCACCCCCGGAGCCCTGGCCAGAGCCTCCTTTGCCCCCTGCAGGTGGTGAATGTGACTGGGAACCAGGACATCTGCTACTACAACTTTCTCTGCGCCCACCCTCTGAGCAACCTCAGGTAGGAGCTGGGGGGGGGGCTGCCCTGCCCCCCTAGGCCTCTGGGGCCTGACGCTGCCCCTCCTGCCCTTCTAGCGCCTTCAACAACATCCTGAGCAACCTGGGCTACGTCCTCCTCGGCCTCCTCTTCCTGCTCATCATCCTGCAGCGTGAGATCAGCTACAACCGGGCCTTGATGCACAACGACTTCCAGGCTGTGGTGAGCAGCGCCCCCCCCCCACCCATGAGGGGGGAGGGGGCTCCTTTCTCAGATGGTGGGGTCCCTTTGCAGGAGTGCGGCATCCCCAAACACTTCGGCCTCTTCTACGCCATGGGCACCGCCCTTATGATGGAGGGCCTGCTGAGCGCCTGCTACCACGTCTGCCCCAACTACACCAACTTCCAGTTTGGTGAGTGGCTCCCCGCCTGGTCCCTGGGTGGGCGGCCTGAGGAGGGGCCCCCGTCTCCGCCTGGGCTCGGCCTGGGCTCAGCCGTGGCTCTTGGTGGCAGACACCTCCTTCATGTACATGATTGCCGGGCTCTGCATGCTGAAGCTGTACCAGAAGAGGCACCCGGACATCAATGCCAGCGCCTACAGCGCCTACGCCTGCCTGGCTGTCATCATCTTCTTCTCGGTCGTGGGGGTGGTGAGTGAGCACAGCCCCACCCCCAGGGTGTTAATCCTTTGGGGAAGGAAGGGAGCCCCAGCTTCCCCCGAGAGGAGGAGCCCCTAAAAGTGCTGAGCTGGGCAGGAACTGCGCCTCCCCTGGGATCGCTCTCTCTCTGTCTCACACAACACACACACAGACCCACGGGAGAAGGACCGTTCAAGGGGAGCCCCCCTCCCCCCTGGCCCCTTTCAGAGTCCTGCCGCTGAAGGGCTCTCTGGCCCCCCAGGTCTTCGGCAAAGGCAACACGGCCTTCTGGATTGTTTTCTCGGTCATCCACATCCTCGCCACGCTGCTACTCAGCACCCAGCTGTACTACATGGGCCGCTGGAAACTGGGTGAGTGGGTGCAGTCAGGGGGGTCCCGCCTGTGAGCTCTGCCCACGAGGGGGGCTGCCAATGCCAGCCGGGGTGTAGAGCCCCCCCTGCCCTCTCTGGGGGCCTTCAACTCTCCCTCTCCCCCCAGATTCTGGCACCTGGCGCCGGATCTTCCACGTGCTGTACACCGACTGCATCCGGCAGTGCAGTGGGCCCATGTACATGGTGAGAGGCGGGGAGGCCCCTCCCACTTCTGGGTGCTCCCGGAAGGAATCTCAATCCCCGGAGGCCTCACCAACACGCCCCCCCCCCACTCCTGGTTGCTTCTGTCCACAGGATCGGATGGTGCTGCTGGTCATGGGGAACCTCATCAACTGGTCTCTGTGAGTGAGAGCAGCTGGCCAGGGGCGCCCGGCCCGGGGGGCAGCCAGCTGGGCCCCCACCCCTCACTGGGCCAGAGAAGGCCTGGGGCTCAAACAGCCGCTTTAGGGGAGGGTCTTGAGGCTGCTTTGGGGCCCCGAAACCCCCTGGGGATCCCCTCCCGATACTCCCAGAGCCCTCCCCGGGAGGCTGGTGGTTGGGCCGGCGGCTGCTTTGGGGCCTCAGCGATCCCCTTCCTCTCCCCAGGGCGGCCTACGGGCTGATCATGCGCCCCAATGACTTCGCCTCCTACCTGCTGGCCATCGGGATCTGCAACCTGCTCCTCTATTTCGCCTTCTACATCATCATGAAGGTGCCTCCTCCCTCTGTTGGGGGGTGGGGCCTCCCCGGGAGAGCCCCCCCTGCCCCCCCAATGGCCCCCCTGACCCCTCCCTTCCCTGCAGCTGCGGAGTGGGGAGCGCCTGCTGCCGGTCTCGCTGCTCTGCATCGTCTTCACCTCCGTGGTGTGGGGCTTTGCCCTCTCCTTCTTCTTCCAGGGCCTCAGCACCTGGCAGGTGAGCTCACGCAGGCCAGGGAGGGCAAGGTGGCAGCCTCTCGACCACTGGGGTGGGGCTGGGGGGGCAGGCAAGGCAGAGCTGGGCCTCCTTCTCGGGGAGCTTGGTCTGACCCCTTGCCCCTTGGCTGGGCTCTTGCCCAGCGGTTGCACCTGCTTCTCAACCTCTGCTGAACAGCCGGCCTGCCCTGTGCTTGACCCCCCCCCCCCGGTCTGTTGGGCGGGGGCTCCTCTGGCCTGCTGCCCACCCTGAGCCCAGCTACTCACTGCCCTCCACAGAAAACCCCGGCCGAGTCCCGAGAGCACAACCGCGAGTGTGTCCTGCTGGGCTTCTTCGACGACCACGACGTCTGGCACTTCCTCTCCTCCATCGCCATGTTTGGCTCCTTCCTGGTACGCCTCTCTAGCCGCTTGGCTGGGTCAGAGCCTGTGGAGCCAGAGCCGGAGGGGGTCCCTCCCCAGGGGAGTGGGGGGCGGTTCTGGGCTGGACTAGCATTTCCAGCCCCTTTCCCAGCCAGGGTGGGGCACATATCCTGCCCCCCAGCCCAGAGCCTGGTCTCTTTCCTGGGCCATCGCAGGCCTGGAGGCCCCTCGGGTGCTTTAGGCAGGAGCCTTTGAGGAAGGTGGCTGCACGGAGGAAGCGGCCCTGGGGCCAAGGAGCTGAGCACTCCGGAGTAGGACACTACTTGGCCAGAGCTGGGGGGGGAAGGGGGGCAGAGCGGTTGGAGAGATGCTCGGGGCAAGGGGGGCTCGTAAGGCATCCAGATCGAAGCATGGGGGCTGCCCAGCATTGACGCCCCGCACCGCCCTCCGTCTCTTTGCGCAGGTCTTGCTGACTTTGGATGACGACCTCGACTGCGTCCAGCGTGACAAGATTTACGTCTTCTGAGCAGCCGGAGACTCCGTGGCAGGGAGCTGGGTGGCTCACCGGATGGGGCTCCTGCTGGCGGGTGCTGGGGCCGCAGCTGTGGGCTCCCCTCCCCAGTGCATCCAGAGAGTCTGTGGAAGGGGAAGAAGCCTCCGAGGGCCGAGCCAGGCAGGGCGACGGGCTCCAATGCCGGCAGGGTTGCCTCTCTGCACTGCCCGCAACTCTGGGGAGAGGCTGCTGGGGAACAGCTGGGCTGCCCTTCAGTGGGGCAGCCCTTGGAAACTGACTCGGCTCCCTTCCTTGGTGCCTGCATTGACCTCCAAAAGGGCCTCCCCCTCACCCCCCAGACGCGGCTGCCGTCTTTGCCAAACTGGGAGTAATGGCCACGCGGTTCCCCCCGCCCACCGGCAGCCACCACAGTATTGTCCGGGCAGCAGGTGCCACCTCCTCCTGCTGCTGCTGCTGCCCATTGGGTGCCATGTAGTCACTGCCCCTGGAGAGGAAACAAGCCAGTGGATCTCCTCTGCAGCTGAGCAGCCCCTGGGGCGCCTCCTGAGTCTTGGCCCCCAAGCAAGCCAGCCCTGGTTCCCTGGGGGGGGGGGGGGGCGCGGCGCTTCTGCAGGTAGTCCCCATGGTGCAGTGGGGGCAGGAGAAGAACAGAAGGGCCGTTGCAGGGGGCCAAGTGCTCCTCTTTCCCCACTTAAGGATTGGGCCTTCCCTCCATATTTGTCCCTTCCTGGTTTTGGATTGTGGCTGAGACGGTTTTCCTTTGAAAAAATGGTTCTTGGTATAAAACACTGTTGAAGAAAATTGGCATTTTCGTCTCTGCAGCTGCTGTGATAAAAGCTGGTTTCATTGGATGTGGAGGCTGGGGGGAAGGGGGCGTCCTCAAGAACAGACTCCCCTGAGGGACATCAGCTCAGCCCCCAGTTTCTCTCCGTTTGCCAGGCAGGAGGGCCCACCTTGTCTGGGGAGGAGGCCGCAGTAGAGCCCCAGTTGCTGCCCTGGGGGCCCCTCCCTCCCTCCCTCTGCACCCCAAAACGCCTCCTGAGTGACCTCATCCAGGAGGCAGGCGTGAGGTCAGGGCTGGCCCGTCTGACTGGGGAGAGCTCTGCCTAAAAAGGAGAGGCTGTGCGAGGCCAGCCCAGGCCGAGGAGCATCCGCTGGGACTCAGGCATGTCGAGAATGTCTCCGGGCAAGAACTCTGCTCGACTTTGGAGTCTTTCCCCAAATATGGTGTGCAGCTTCAGCCGCTGAGGAGGGGGAGGGGCGGTGATGTCATGGGCTGGAGGGCCGGAGCCTTTTAGCCCCTCTCCTGGGGCTGCCCAGTCCTGGCAGAGCAGCATCTCAGGAGCCTCCACAGCTGTAAGTGCCTCTCGAGCCCATTCGGCAGGAGCCGCCTTGGGGGTATCTGGACTCCTTGCTTTCCTGGGGGGCCTGGGAGGCCATCTGGAAGAGTTCCTGAGGAGGGCAGAGCGGGGGTGGGAGGGGAGCCAAGGCTGTAGTGAAAAGCTGGGCTGGGGCTGATCGATCCTTCCCTGATCCCAATCGAGTGTGTGCCCCGGCGAGGGCGTCACTGGAAAGCCTGGAGGAAGCAGCAGAACTGCTGCCTTCGTAGGCAGGTGAAGGAGGGCAGAGGGTCCTGGGTAGGGCCCTTTCCTTTGGGTCTTCCAAACGTCCCTGGGATGAGCTTAGGCTCGCTGGGGTCCAGCTGCCCTGGCCAGGTGACAGAGACTTTGGAAAATGGAGCCTGGGAACAGAAGCCAGAGAATGGGGGGCAGCATTTGCCAAGCGGCCACCGCCTCCCTGGCGTTTTCTCAATGGGCCCAGGGTGGGGCTGGCAGCTGGAAGTGCCTGGAGATTTGGTCCTGGACCGGAAGGAGGGAAGGCAGGCTGGGTCAAGCAGGCCCAAGAGCAGCCGGGCTGGGTGCACCAAGGATGGCAGGGGTGTGCCCCTTGTTCCCGGGCGACCCCTGCTTCCACCCAACCTGTGCTGGATGTGGGAGCACCCCCCCCCCCACCCCTACTTGCCTGGGGCTGCGCGGACCTCTGGACCTACCAGCCGCCTTGCTTGAAGGAAGGGCAAGGGGGCAGCTTGTGAGTGGGGCACAAGGACAGAAGACTTGAGATCTTGGCACGGATCTGCCTCCTTTTGTTGCTGCCAGATTAGGAAAAGGTGCCAAAAGGTGTGATTGCCGGGGGGGGGGCGGGGGGGAGGTCATCCAGCTGTGTCTTCAACTAACTGGTAAGGAGGGAGCTGACCAAACCGCTGGCCTGGGGCAGCCCTTGTGAAACACCTGGGTGGAATGGAGGAAGAGGAAGTGGGCAGGCTAGGCAGGCGGTTTCGCTCCCTTGTGCCCCACCCTGCCTAACAGCCCTGGGGGAGGCCTGGTGGGCACCGATGGGAGCCTGAGTGGCCGCCCATCGTCTTGCCTGCCTTCCCTCCCGGTGTTTTTCCACCGCCGGCAGAGCAGCCCAGCTGCCTCCGTCTCCTCGCCTGCTGCCTCCCCAGACCGTCCTGTGGACATGGCGAACAAGGGCCCCTCCTTTGGGCTGAGCAGAGACGTCCAGGCCAAGATCGAGAAGAAGTACGACGACGAGCTGGAGGAGCGCCTGGTCGAGTGGGTGGTGGCCCAGTGTGGGGCCGAGGTGGGGCGCCCCGAGCGAGGGAGGCTGGGCTTCCAAGTCTGGCTGAAGAACGGCACGGTGAGTGTTGGGACTCCTCGGCCGGCCTGGGGGGGCTCGGGGGGGACCGTGCAGGCTAGGCCCGGCCCTGGCAGGAGTTGCAGGTGGCCTTCTCCCTCGGCAGATCCTGGGGAGGCTCATCAACAGCCTCTATCCCAGCGGCTCCAAGCCCGTGAAGATCCCGGATCCGCCCCCCAGCATGGTCTTCAAGCAGATGGAGCAGATCTCCCACTTCCTGAAGGCGGCCGAGGATTATGGGGTGGTGAAGACGGACATGTTCCAGACGGTCGATCTCTTTGAAGGTGGGGGCAGGCGGGGGGCAGCTTGTGCCATTGCTCCAGAGCCAGAATTCCTTGGCCAGGCAGGAGCCCATCGCGCTCAGAGACGGGAGCCCTTTCCTGGTCAGACTGGGGGCCGGGGGGGGGGGCTCAGCCTCCAATGCCCCCCCTTAAAGACTGGCAGGGGAGGGGCTCCGTCTTCAGCCCAGCTCCGCTTTTCCCTCCAGCCAAGGACATGGCAGCTGTCCAGCGGACTCTTATGGCCTTGGGCAACCTGGCTGTGACCAAGAATGATGGGCATTACCAGGGGGACCCCTCGTGGTTCATGAAGTAAGTGGTGGCGGATGAGCCCAAGGCCCTCTGGCTCTGCTGGTACCTGTTGCCCCTCACCTCCCAGGGGCAGAGGCCGCCTTCTGGGAAAGCAGAGCCTCGGCCCACTGGGCACAGCATGAGGACTTGCCAGGGAGAGGGGCCAACACCCAAGACTCCATCGCCAACCCCCTTTCCCTCACCAGGAAGTCCCAGGAGAACAAGCGAGACTTCTCCGACAGCCAGCTGAAGGAGGGCAAGAACGTGATCGGCTTACAGATGGGCTCCAACAAAGGGGCATCGCAGGCGGGCATGACGGGCTACGGCCGACCCCGGCAGATCATCAGCTAAGCCCAGTCCAGCTGCTGTGCTGCCCCCCCCCCCCCAAGCTGGCCGGTCTTCCCGCTCTTGCTAACAGCCTGGCAAGCTCTGCCCCACTGCCGCCACCAGGGGCGTCCACAGGGAACTTCCCCACTGTGCCCCCTAAGCAGCTCCCGGAAGGGGCACCGTGCCCAAAGACTTGCGCTGCTGCTGCTGCTGCGTAGCAACGGCCGGCCAGGCAGCCAAGCTGCTCCAGAGCCGCCAGCCTCTGCATGCTGCCCGCTTCACCCAGCCACCGCACAACCCTCCCGGCCTGCTTTGGCCCCGGCAAGCCCCCTGGGGCTGCCGAAGGCTTCTCCCAACTGCAGAACCGAACTTGGCTGAAGTTGCCCAAGGAGCCTCTCCTGACAAAGTCCGCCAGGGGCGCAGAACAAAGCTACTGTTTTGTACTTTTTTTGGGTTATTCATTAGATTAAAAACTGAATATTTTAGGTTCCTTGGCTACGATGTGAGTTTCTTCTCCTCCACTGGAGCCACAGAGTGTGGCAAACCAGGCCAAAGGCTGCCCAGCCCCCTGCTCAGCAGAGGAAGGGACATTGCCGGGCCAGTCGGGGCGAGCTAGAGATGGCCCAGAGCCTCTTTCCAGCCCCCTCAGGAGGAGATGAGGGAAGGGGGGAGGACGGGGCGGCTCCTGGTGCACAGAGAGAGCAGCAGCAGCAACAACAGGGCTGGATTTTCAACAACCGTTTATTTTGGAAAAGTGCAAAAGGAGAATTCTGGCGGCTGCCGCTCATCCAAAGGCAGGAAAACAATAATACGTCATCCAGCTTGAGGGCGTCCTTGGGAGAGGAAGGCAAGGCCCCAGAAAGACCCATGGGGGGGTCAGGCCCAATCTGGGGCGCCCCAAGCAGGCTCCCAGCCCCTCAGGCGAGTGCAGGAGCCAGCTGGCGCAGAGTGCAAGATAAGGCAGTGGGTTGCCAGAACCAGGACCTGCCAGGCTGTGAGGCGAGGAGGAGCCCTGGGTCACGGCCCCAGCCCCAGCCCCTTCTGGCCAGCAGCAGCCCCTCACCTCCGCAGGCTCTCCACGGTCTCTCATCCTTGGGCTGGAACTGCTCTTGTTGCCCCTGCACTGCCCTGCTGGGCCCCAGGAACCCCCTCCATTTGGGGCAAAGAGAAAAGGCAAGCTGCTTCTCGGGGAGCTGCTGGGGAGGCCTCTCAGCTGATGTCCGAAGCACTTGAGCAGAGAGGCAGCCCTAGCATGCTCAGCAAGCCATGGCGGAGGTAGACTGCTCCTGCTCCAGGAGGTTTAGCAGTCCTCTCCCCAGTGGGGGCCTGCAGATCCCCAGCCCTCCTCCAGGTCTCGCCTGCCCGGGGACGGTGGCTGGGCTCCGGCCTCGGCTTCCTTGCACAGAGGCACCATGTCCTCCCTCAGAGCTCCTCCTTCGGGGCCCTTGGAGGCCTGGCGGCTGCTGCGGCCTGGCAGGTTGAAGGCTGCGATGTCGCAGGTCAGCAGCCCTTCCAGCATGTAGTAGAAGGTCCAGAAGACGGCAAAGCACCCCAGCAGCATCAGGGTCTGGGGGGGAGGGAGCGGCAGAGGCTCAGGCAAACCGCGGGGGGCGCCCCCAGGCCCCCCTCCCCCAAGGGGCAACCGCTGGGGTCCTCCTCCACCCCCTGCCCAGCGGGAAGGGCGTGGCCACCTTGAGGGTGTTGGCTGTCGGGGTGTAGGGCTGCTCCTCGGGGATCCGGAGGCCGGGGGGGCAGGGCAAGGCAAAGCCCCCGTCCAGGAACTGGCCGCTCATCGCCTTCTCCAGCAGCCTGCAGGGGGAGGGGGGGCGCTGATCACCACAGGGATGAGGGCCCCCCACCAGGAAGTCCCGCCTTCAGCAAGCCACACCAGGTCTCGTTTTACGCCCGTCGTGCAAGAGGAGCTGCTGGAGGTCAAAGCAGTGCCGGCACTGCCCAGAACGGCTCCCTCCTGGTTGTCCCAGGCGTTGCACAGTTGGTGCTGGGCCTGGGGAGGCACAAGGCCGGCTGCTTCTCCCTTCATGCTGCACACTCCCTGAGCCCCCCCACCCCCTCGGCCTGCCCCCCCGTCCCTCTCACCTCTGCCGCTCCTGGATCTGCGGAGGGGCCCACGAAGAGCCATAGAGGCTCAGCTGCCACTGGTCCAGCCTGCCTGCCCTCAGCGCCTGGTCGCCTGGAGGAAGAGGAGGAGGAGAAGGCAGAGGCGGGGGGGCTCAGAGCACGAGGGAGAGCCCCACCCCCGCTGCCCCACTGCTCAGGCGGAGGGGCAGGAGACTCACCCACGTCACGGATGGTCAGCCGGTAGGTGCCGTGGGCCTCCTCGCCCCAGCAGCGCACCGTGGAGAAGGTCCAGTCCACAAAGCCAGTGGGGTCTCTGTGGGGAGGGAGGCAGAGAAGCTGGGGGGAGGCCTCTGCCCCACTGAGCCTGAAGACACGGCCGGCCCTGACAGTGCAGCAAGGCAGCCACGGCCCCCGGGCCCCCCTTGGCTCCTGCCGCCTCCGAGAGACTCACGAGTCCATGCTGCGCGCTGTCCCCACCAGGGAGTCCATGCCGCTGGGGCAGACGAGGTGGATCTCCAGGTTGCCGCGACGTGGGTGGGTGATGCTCACCGTCACGGCCACGTGCTCCAGCGTCCTCAACCCCGACGGCTCCAGGTCGGCTTCAGTCACTAAGGGGGGGGGCAGGGGAGGGGCAGAAACGCCGGGTCTGCAAAGGCCCCCCAACCGAGAGGGGTCAGGAGGACCCAGCAGTGCAGGCAGCATTCATCGCCCCCGTTTCTCTGCCTACCACCCAAGAGGCGCCTTTAACAAGGGGCAGAATCGATCCACAGGGACTGGAGCCCAGCCCTCG